>JAIVEN010000035.1:12500-4984738 GCA_026686845.1 Adenanthera pavonina
ATGGTGTTTGTTGTAAAATTTGAACGCAGATTAATATGCAAGGGAAACAAATTGATGATGGTAAAAGTTTAAACGTTTCTCATGGAATATGTCATGAGAAAATATGTCAAAAAATTGATGATGACCTATTGGAAAGACCTATTTCTCATGGATTTCTCACAGAATTATTCCATGAGAATTTCACAGAATATGGTCCGTGAGAAATTTTCATGAAACAAGTCTGAGAGAAATGCTCACGGCACACCTTCCATAAGAACTTTTTTCTCACCGGTGTGTTCCATGAGAAAGTGTTCCCACGGCCACAATCTATGAGAATTTTTTTTCCTGCAGGCATATTTTTCACAGTGTTTTATGTGTGGGAATTCCAATAAGAAATTTGTTTCTCACCGAATTTCTTCATGTTTTCTCATAAATTTGATCCATAAGAAATATGTTGTTTTGGTGTAGTGGTACTATATGTGGAAGTACATCTATTTTGAACTTTTCCTTTACATTTTCAACTCCTAACTTCCTATGTTGAGCATTTTAGATTATCTCTATCCTAATGAATAATTTCGAATCACCTAATTTGCTTTTATGGGCATAGGGTGCTGTTTGAAACACAATATACTCACATAGAGGACCACTACAAATGCACTAGTACTATGCATGGGAGTTTATTTACTTTGAACATTTTCATTGTATTTTCAACTCATGACGTCAAACACTGTAAACTTTAAATCATCTCTATCTTAATGAATAATTTTGAATCCCCTAATTTGCTTTGTGGTCATAGGGAATGCAAAACACTCACACAAAGCACCATAACAAATATACTAGTACTATGCATTAGAGTACATCTAGTTGAGCTTTCCATTTGCATTTTCAACTCTTGACTTCAGATATTGAACATTTTAGTTGATTCCTATCCAAATAAATAATTTGGGATGCCCTAATTTGCTTTGTGAATATAGGATGGTGTTTAAAACGTAAAATACTCAAACAAAGCACCGCTACAAATGTACTCTTACTATACATGGGAGTACATTTATTTTGAACTTTCATTTTGCATTTTCAACTCCTGGATGCAAATATTGAGCATTTTAGATTATTTCTATCCTAATGAATAATTTTGGATCCCCTTATTTGCTTTGTGGGCATAAGATGTTATTTAAAATGTAAAATACTCACAAAAATCACCACAATAAATATACTAGTACTATGCATGGGAGTGCTAGTTAAACAAATTCATAAATTTAGAATTGTAAATTTATACACTACTCTAATTTAAAAGTAAACGAACATTTTTACTTCCGGGCCTGCTTGAAGTCTATTATTGGTAATTTTCTACAATTATATTATATTGGGGATACAAGATAGATTTAAACCATGGCAGCTTCCATTTGATTAAGTAGTAACTTACTCTGACTCTGTACGGTAGACGAGGTCGAATATACCTGCATATGAAGCCGAAATTTCATCCCTATAACTTGCTTTATATATATATATATATATATATATATTACAGGAGTCTATAGCCTAAATAAATCAGTATCTGTACCTTTTGCACCCTAAGTATCTTTGTATCGTTTTCGAATGGGAACATTTAATTTTGGTCAAACAGCTTGACAACTTAAGTTCTTAAAAAGTTGAAGGGAGGTTGTTAATTGCCATCCCAGCTAAGGAAGAATCAGACATGAATTGCTACATCAATGTTGCTCGCAAATTGCTCTTAATTGCATATCACTGATATTTTTGGTGTGTGGATGGCAAGCAAGATCTGATTCAAAGGGACCAATAAAGAAAGAAAAAACCAAAAAAAAAAAAACAAACTTTTCATGATCAAGCTGGAATAAAAACTTGTACTGCAAGATATATAAAAGAAGAAAAGCACAGAAACTTTACCAGTGATTAGCCAAAACAAGGGAAAAGAAAAAGGTTTATTTGTACCAAAGTAAGGTGTCAGTCATAATACACATACTTTATTAGCATCACAATGATGATTCGATGTCGTTTTCTTTTCTACTTTATGAAATTCCTTTTTTAAGTATCTTCTTTTACATTATTAAACCATACGCTTTATAAAGATAACTAAGATTTGAAATTCTCATACACACACACACACACATATATTCAGTGTTTTTTGGCTAAAATATATATATATTCAGTATAGTTCATGAGCTTTCAGTTGAATTTTATTAAAAAGATTCTTACCATCTATTTAAATTTTCCACTTGTCGTCACATCATATCATTCTATACAAAATTTAAAATAGTATTATTTCATTAATTTAGTGCAATGCATGACACAATGGATCAAAATAGACAATTGCAGGTGCCACGTCCCACCACCGCAACCACCCCACCACCCCCCCCCGGGGGGTTGGGTGTGTGGTTGGGGTGGCCAGTTAATGAGCTTGAGATGCTTGAAGCTATGTTATAATACCCATTGTCTGATCAAGTTCAAAAAAGTCATAAATCGATTATGAAAGGGAAGCCAACATATGCCTATCAATAAGATTTTTAATTAATAAAGTTCTATACTTTTTCATGACTGGTCACTTCTCATGGAACGATTCTTCAGGTTTTAGGCTTATTCTATACATGTTGCTTAACAATCGATTATAATAGAGCTCCCTCCAATTGGTCCACGTTGTTATATAGGACAAAATTTACACGAAAGTTTTTTTTCTTGTTTATTACAAAATTCTTCCATTAAGTTATCTATGGTATCTGAAGAATTTTTTTCTTTTAAGTCAAGAATGTGATGCACCATTTAATTAATAAATTATTCACAAATGACATTTTTTTAAGTAAATTTGATAATATAACGTGCCAATAATGGGAGGAGGTTGACTTAAAGTTCATGTGTGTGCTTATCCTGTTACATATGATGTTATTGTGCGCATGCGTCTTCATTTATAAAATAAATTTTGTTCCATGTGCATTTGCATATTTGATCAATTATATGGAATTTAACGAACGTCATAGAACATTGAAAAATACATCAATTGAGATATCTAAATTACCTCATTTGCTCAACAAGAGAAAAAAAAGAAGAAAAAAATTATCCATAAACTTTTATGCCAACTTTCTAATGGACGAGTATGAGATGGACCAGGTATTTATGTAGTAAAGAATTACATATGTCGACTTATTGTAATTAATTTTCTGGTGTTGTACTGGAAAACTTAAGTTAATTTGATTGACGAAAAATGGTTATATTATATAATATTATTACGTAACCCACATGCATATATAGTATGTCTTTTTTTTATAACAACATATATAGTACGTCTTAATTAACTGGCTATAAAGAAAACCAACTGATGCATTCATAATATAATGTGATATTGTTATAACTGCTTTTAATTAATTTATCTAACTTATTGCGTAACTTTAAAATATATTTAACTATGAGATATATTGGGTTGAGGATACTACTTCATAATCTATTAATTGGTTTCATTACCCTGCATACCAATTTTATAGTAAAATTAGTAATTAGATATTATCACATGCATGTAAACAAAAAATTAATTCTCATGCAACTAATCAAATTACTTTGTGGACATGTGAATTAAACGGATCTCGTCGCATTCCACTTTATTATGTTCCCTCCGATCCTATTTATAAGAGAAATTTTTTTCCTTTTGGTGATCTTAAATATAAGGGGAAAAAAAAAGAAGTTGAGGATGCATTAAATTTTTATTTTCCAAAAATTACTCTTCCTTAATTATGTGAGAGAAAGATTAAATATATTAGTTATTTAAATTAGTATTAAATTAAATAGAAATAATTTTAGAAAAAAACTTAGAATACGAGACAATTTAATTAACTTGAACTAACTAACACTGCTTTTCTGAATACCGGTAAAGCAATTTTTTTCCTTATAAATGAGATCAGGGGAGTATTTCAAATTCATAATGTATTTAACATTTTTTATTAATTCATATCTTTTACATTCACAAAAAAAATTATATAAAACATTTCGAGAGATTAAAAAAAAATTATGTCTTAAAGATGATATCCAAATTAAACCCACACAGAGTCAAATATTTTTGTATTAATTATTCTCTATTTGAATACATGAATGCATAAATAATATATCCTTTTTAACATGCAAATGATAAAAAAAAGATTTACACTTATAATTTCATCTTTTACACAAAGCATGTTCATTTTTTACACAAAATTACACTTATTCCATTTTTACTACACCAATACATTATACCCGGTGCTCACAGGAAAATAAAAAAAGTCAAACAACACATATTGTTACTACAGATCAATAAATTAGGATAAGAAGTTCTGAGGTTGACCATTAAGAAAAACATATATATCGGGTCCTGGTGTGACATTTAAAACAAACCTTCAAACAACCAAATCAATAAAATTAATTAGATATTACACAACCAATTAGCTAGAAATTACATCCAGTTAACTCATTGATTTTTAGTTTAGATACATACAATAGCTGTGCCACATATGCATAGATATTCCTAATTTAAACACAACTGTATTCAATGGGTTTAGGTAACATTAAACATTTTAGTCTGAATCCTCAATATATTTTTATGAAATTTATACATCATTTAAATGTTAATTTGATATTAACTCTTAATATTGTATCCATAATTGTTGATAAACACCCAATCTTATACTCTTCAAGAATATATAGGTTATAGAGTAGCGAGAATTTTTTTGTTTTTTTTGGCCTGCCAGTATTCCACCCCTTGCTTTTATGATATAGATTATAACAACAAACCACGAAGGGAAGAGAAGTTGGCAGAGTAGCGAGATTTTAATCCAATATTGTTCCCAAATGCATACTTATGCCCTAAAATGTTTTTTTTGTTTGGGTAAGACAAATGCCCTAAAATGTTTCCACTATACAAAAAGCTTATAAGAATTTAGTGCTTCAGAATACGTGCTAGTTTGTAAAAGCATCACGCGTGCCCTCACGCATAAGCATTCAATTTGTCCAGAAGAAATAAATTAAAATTAAAAGAACCTCAAAGGGAAAGTGAGCAACTTCCACTGAAACATTAATTAAACTGAAATAAAATAATTAATTAAGCTCCACTTAATCACTTCCTTTTCTTGGAACAACTAATTGAATACAATATAATCTTCTTTACTGAAATTCCCTCTTAGTTAACAATAAAAGTTTGATTCCAAGCTGTCCAATACAAAAATATATAATGCTGATAAACAGGAACAAAAGGCATTTTAATTAACCCCATCTGCTAAATTCAGCTTGATAACATATAATCTCTCTAACAAACAGCTGCACCATATTAAATTGTCTACATAATCTAACAAATGTAAAATCCAGCTGAATTTAACACTTGTTCCTGCCCCTTTTGCACCTTAAATTAAATAAATTACTGAGGCTAATAGGTTGTGTGTTATTCCATAAAGCACCGGCCTACATATATACATATATATATATATATATTCCAGTGTCCACTAATCATTTGCTAGCCCTACATCATTCTGCTACGTGCTTGTACCTGGCCCAGCGTTCCCTGTCCATCTTTGAAGGGTCACTTCATTTTCTTTCTTATTCTGTGCTTTTCCTTTTGTTCTCCTCAGCTTTTTCTCCAGTCTCCTTCTACGTCTTTGGCATTTACTTTCCTATTCTTTTTTTTTTTTTCAATCACTGATTCAGATATTCTTATAACTTGTAATTTTATGAAAAGCTTGACTAAGTTTGAGTATTTTGACTATTAAATTCACAATTTATCTTTAATACTGGAATTTAAAAGTAAAAATACTCAACCACATGAAAAGTCTAACTATTCATAAAATTATACTTGTAATTTGGCTAGATATATTATCAGTTATCTAGCTTTAGCTTTTTCTGTCTTGTCTATCTGATGAGTGTACCTCCGAATGATGGTGTCCAGAAATCTACTGTGGTTTCGCTAGTCACTTGGAATGTGCTTGAAATCGGAACCAGGCACAGCCCTCGGCTTCTCAAGTCTTGTTCCGGCGCTTCTGAGTCCTTCAGATCAGAAGTACCCCCACATTAACACTCATAATTATTCCTTTCAGAATTCACATCAGAAATTCTAATTGCAATCCTCTCCAACAATGTTTGTCTTTAGAAGAAAATGATATATACACAAAAAATCAAAGTGTATATGCATTATTTTCTTCACTCTCACAAGTAATTGTATCAGAATTTAACTTGGAATCTTGGGTTTTGATTCATTACAGTGATAGATACACTATATATTTAGAAGAAAAATGACCAAAAAGAGTGAAAATATATGTGTGTGGAGTCCACTTTCACTTTTTGCACTCATTTTTGAGACAATGTTATTTAGTATCAGTGCGCAAAATACAACTTTCAATAATTGACAGGAACTAAAGAGACTTCAATTTATTATGAACGTGAAAGGGATAAAAATCTTTAGGTGACTTTATATTAACCTTTTCAACAATTAAAAACAAAATAATTTAAAAAAAAAAAAAAGAGTTGCCATGGTAAATATTTTCAGTGACAAAAGTATATTCGGCAATATTTTTTTTTTTGTCCTAGGGTCGCCCCCTACACCTTATTTTGAGCTAATGTGACGACAAAAATTGTCACTGAAAATCTTACTTTCCAGTAGTTATAAGAAAGGGACAGGTTATGGAAGTACCTGCTGGCAGTGTTGAATGGGATGTGCGTTTTTCATGTATGGAGTACTCAAAACCTGAGATTGGCATTTAAAAGTTCAACTTGTTAAAAAAGAAAAAAAATACTTTTTTGTGCAGAAGTTGTAGCTTTATCAATAATTATTGTTTAGTACACTAAACAAAATTATCAGAATAACCGAACGTACACTGACTTGATCGTGCAGAAACTTGATGCAGTCGATGGCTTCGTGAAGTACTGATGCAGTATCAGTCTATGGATAAAAAATACAAAATACGAAAAGTGGGTTAGTTTCATTCTTTCAAAGTTTCAACATTTAAGAACAGTAACGGTTTTCATTCTTCACTATACCAGAAGTAGCCAAAAAGTAAAGGAGACATCCAGAAAATTCACCTTTCCGAAAGGTGACACCAATTGCTGAAGAGCAGTGATTCGGTCCCCTAGCTTCTCTTTCCGAACCTAATCCAAACACAACTAACTAGAATTAAAAAATCTAACTACTATTATTTTGAAAATTAATTGAACAAAAATCTTATTATATTTCTATTGAAGTGTCTAACATTACGCATCTAAGAACCTTCTACTTTTTACATCAGTACCTTAAAAGTTGGTAACGGCGATGGCGTTTCAATTCTTTGTCTCTTGATTGCAGGTTCACAAGAACTTTTCTTCCCTAAGTCCGTAGCTTCTTCCCTCTTGGGCTGTACTTAAACCAGTCAGGAAGCCGCGGATTTGAACCATGAAACTGAAAAATCGTTATAAGAGTATAGCGCTGGATTTATACCTTGGATATGAGAGAGCTTGGGAAATTGGTTTTCTCAGATATTAAAGAAGTTTGATATTCCTGTGCCTGTGAATAAGGTGCTGAAACACCTGCTCTCTTGTCAAGTGGTACTTCAACAGAAGCATTCCAGAAAGGAGTCCTGTTGGAAAAGTGCAATCCACTGGACTTGAAAAGGGAATTATAGGTTTTGGACCAAGAAGAAGAAGTGATAGTTGGTGTTGGGATTTCAGTGGAAGACATTGCTCCATAATTTGGTGTACTTGAAGAATAGGCCATAGATGATGGTGGGTTGGTGAAAAGTGAGTGTGCTTGTGGTTGTGGTTGAGGAATATCATATAGGCTTTGAATCAACGTTGAACTTGAAGATGGATACCCATATGACGATGAGACTGATGACCCATCTGAGAAACCACCACATAAATGTTGATTCTTCATGGAAATTTCTCTCTTCTGATCTTGGCTTTGTGAAGAATCACCACGAGAATCTATCCCGGTTCCCTCTTGAAGCATAGAATTACCCATACCACGACTGCTGAGAACTCAAAAAAAATATATATATATATATATATAAATATAACTGACAAGATTAAGCTGATTTTTTTCTCTCAAGAAAAGAATGAGATGATAAAGTTGTAAGAAGAATTAAACCCTTTTAATGCTTGGGACCATATGTGAAATACAAACTTACAAGAGAGAATGATTCCAATTCGAAGAGAGGCCAAAACCCATCATTTGCAAGGTGGAATCCATCAAGATGGAACCATTATGATTTCCAGTACTGTCTGCTGCAGCTTCATTAGTCTGATGATGCTGAAGCAGTGGCTTCGCCAAATCGAGAAAACCCAGAGAGACATCAGAAACCATATTATCAGAACAAGAGGTCGTTGTTGTGGCCTTCAAGTCCACCGCATCAGTCTGACATGTGCTGTAGCTGATCCCTCCTGCATCGTTATTAGCTACCACAGAACAAGGAGATGAACTCATCATCAAAGGGAAAACACTTCTTTTTGCTGAGTTAATGTTATTGATCCACCAATAATTCCCACCACAAATCCCTGTTTGAAACTCCTCACCCATATGTGTTTCTTGCTATTACCAGCGCTCTATAACTCTGTACTTCTGAGATTTCTGATTTGTTTTTGTGTGTGTTTGACGGCTAAATGAGTTGTGTGAGAGATTTTATATATGAAACGGTTCGAAGGGTACGGACGAGAGAGGAGATTACCAGAATCCGATTGACATTACAAGGGGATGATTGGACAAATGAGAGAGAGAATTTTGAATCTAATTCTAATTCTCTCTCTCTCTCCGTCTTTTAAAATTCTTGGATTTGTCTTGCTTTTGATAAATTATATAATAAAATTGGGAGAATTATAATCCATGTCTTGTGGAAAATATGTGTTCCTTATGTGTAAAGGAATGCGGGTATGATGAGGTTAGATGAGGATGATGGTGATAGTGGTGGGGTTTGATCTTAATGCCATTAAGGATGTACTAAAATCAACAGATAAAAAAATTTTGAGAGTATTTTTAAATACAAATGTGGGAACTAATTATAATAGCTTGAGAATTACACTAAAATTTAATTCTCTTCTCGTCTTAATATCCCTAATTTTAAAACTAGAATAATTTGTATCCTATGTGTAACATTCTATCTCATAACACCTCCAGACTTGAGTCAAAAGTTTCAAAATTTAATCAAACATAATTCTGACATCTCAAAATAACTTTCCAATGCTTCATAACAGCGGAAACAAACCCCAAAACACCAAAAACTGGGCTGGGGCTGCGACCGCTACAGTATTGTCATGGCTCCGGCCTCCCCTGTTTCTCCATCAATGCTGTCTCCTCTGGCGCCGTGGCCTAGACTCTAGAGCCACAGCGCCCCCTGCTGATATTCCATATCAGCAACTTCCATACTCTGGTACAAACTTCTGACATACATAACTTTATGATTCGACCTCCGATTGACTTGATTTCAACTCCTACAAGTCAATCTAGTCTCAATCTAGCCATAGGCACCAACCTTACCTCACTCCAACTCCGTATGGAGGTTCTGGATGCCTAACACCATTTTGGCCACTTCTTGATCAAAACTCACCACTAACAATCTCCAATTGCCACCAAAGGCAACTGGTCACTCAGAGACCATTTCCATAGGTCCAAAACCCTCAAACCAACTCGTCCAAAGAGGTTTCACCCGAAAGGAACTACTCCTCTGAGATTGGCCCTAAAACACACCAATCAGCCCAATTCCAATTTTCATCATACATAACACATACACACAACATACATAACCACTAACAACTTCTTTTCCACATATCCCCATCCACACAACACTCCTAATGTCATACATTTCATTACAAACCATTTTATCCTACTTGGCGCATGATACATTATCCAAAATACACATAAACTACATAGACCTATTATTCCCATGTCCGCTGCTGCTCCTTCGGCTTCTCAGAACTAGTGCCAGAACCGTTATCTAAAAGGTTAGTTCATGAGAGAGGGGTGTGAGACAATATCTCAATAATCGGGAACAACTACACACATACAAATATATATATATATATCACACAATTCATGAATGCAATGTAAAATGAATGGAATGCATGTCACCCTCGCAGGGATCCCATCCTTATCCTCCCTAACATATATTATCCATCCTTATCCTTCCTAACATATATATATATAATCCATCATTATCCTCCATAGCATATATAATACAATCTTATCCTCCCTAACATATATAATAAATCCTTATCCTCCCTAACATATACATATATCATCATACATCATATCATCATCCCATCATCACCACTATAGTCACCATGAATCACAGTATCACAATGTCATGTGGTGATACTCATGTATCATCATATCATCATCACCATAATATCATGTATGCATCATATCATATCATATCAACATCATCATCATAATCATAATCATCATCAAATTGTGTACATACCACGATATATAAAAACAGTATACACAAACACATCAATATCGTGGTATGAAAGAGACATGCATATATACACCAATATACGTACTATCATATAATACAATCAATACAATATAAACAAACACCCAGTTACCTCAGGTTGTCAATACCACACATGTGAGTTCCACACACTTCTCGAATTGCCAAACACGCTTGAACCCCTCTCGGTTAACCAAACAACCTTCACAATAACACAGTTCTTCCATTAACACGATATACCATTTAGCTAAAACCACAATTCAACCACTTTAAGCCTAACCCAAGGTTCTAACACCCCTTCCATGCATCAATAAGCTCTTAGGGACTATTCAAACACTACATAATTCCATACAACTTGGATTCCCAAGAGCTCTAACTGAAAACAACCTAGGGTTACGCTCAAATCATGCATATACCCTTCAAGACTCATATCCAAGCAACAAGAACACTAAAACACACTTCCTTAACCTCATTTCATCCATTTCAATCTGTGGATTTTAGCCAAAACCGAATATCCAACCTCAAAACCCCAAATTCCAATCAAAGAAAATGGAGAGGAAGGAGTAGAGAACACTTACCAACTTGAATCCAAGCTCTTGAGGTCCGAAAATTACACCCGAATACCAGAAATAGCGAACCCTAGCCTTGTTCCTCGTCGATTCCTCCGTTTTCTTTCTTTCTGATCGTGTGAAATGATCCGGATTTAAACAAAATTTCTGATCCTTGCCGCGGCTTCACCAATTTCAACCAAAACAACACCACTGGACACAATCTCACTGCGACGTGGAGCTCTTCCAGACTCCACTTCATTCTTTCTCCGTCCTGCTTTCTCCGGTCCTAAACACAAAATCAATAAAGATATCATGAAGGGTGTTACACTATGTTATTAGAAGATATTTAAACTTTTAAATAAACATGAAATCAAATATCCACAATAAAATAAAAAATTATAATAATATTTAAAAATATGGTTACGTGATATTACTTTATGATTAATAATTTATAATAATAATCTCAAAAGAATTAATTTTTAGTTGCCAGTTAAAATACCCTTAGACATTGATGCTAAAATAATTTACACACTAATGACTGTATCAATACAAAAAATAAAAATCTGAATAGTCTAAATATGTTAAGAATAATTTCTTATATTCTGTTATAGACAAAGTTTAGATCATTCAAATTGATTGGAAGACAAAAATCTATTCAAAATGAATAATTTTTCTTTTTTTTTTATAGTCATCATTTTACTAACTTAAATGAAGAGAATAAAAAAAATCAAGTCATTGAGAGTTCAAATCTTGATCAACTAAAAAACTTCCTTTTCTTTTTTTTTTTTTCTTGACAACAAGAGGAATAATTTCATCAGATATAAAAAAAGAATAATGTATCAAGTATTTCTGTTTTGGCGCGTACGCGTAGATAATAAAAATAATTAGTTTGTTGGTCGAGACTTATTATAATGCAAAAGAACTTACTCTTTCATAAAGATTTTTTTTTTACTGTTAACCTTTGATAAAGATGAAAGGTCAATTCCAGTGGTCCAAGATTATCATATTTTATATATATATATATATATTATAGTTAAATAACCTTTGTAGGTAATGTAGCTGTGTATCAATTTTTCTTTTTTGGCCACGCAGTGCATCAATTTCTCAAAAGGCCATATTGGGTGGCTAAAGCACAGTATGGAGCTCGTGATAGTCACGTGAGTTGGTGAATCAACTAAAATACAACTAATAATTAATACTTGACCTAACACATCTGAGGCATGGACCAAGATTAAGATTTCATGTCAGCCTCTAGTCAAGGGCCTTCTTATCCTGTTAATTTTAAATTTTATAATAATTAAGAAATTAATCGTCAGAGTAATTGTTTTCAATCAGAATATAGTAGTGTGTTGTCAAATAAATGTTTCTGTTAAGAGTTGGTTATGACTTTTGAGTCAACTTGATCAAGTATACACACGTATTAAAAAGAATTTACAATCATTAAAAAAAATTGCAGCCTAGTCTTATAAAACTTAGAATTTGATCTAGATTTTTTGTTTTTTACAAAACTCAAAGATTTTTCATCTTGTAGAATTTTTATTCTGGTCTTCAAAAGTTGCCCAATGTGACATGGCTGAAGTCAAATACCTAATTGATTAATTATATTAGGAACTCAAAGAAAGGAAACCCTATTTATACGTAATCAAATTCTTCAAAATGTCAACCCTAATTTTGAGGATTGCCGTGAGATTAATTTGTTCTATTTTTTCAGATTAAACTGTGACATATATTGGTATATTCTATATGTATGTATGTCAACAATGTATTTGACAATTTGTGGGCATCTTCAAAAGTCAATCACATAATTAGGTAACTATGGATTTATGGGCCATAAATTACATATTGCTTTGTTCAACTAACATAAACAGATATTCAAAAAATGAAATGCTATAATATACATGTATATCTCAGTACCTCCTTCAGAAATATAAGAAATGTACATATACTATGATTGTGATGAAGGTTTTGATATCTAAGCAGTTAAAGATACAGACAATGAGTTGTACATTTCTCACAGATTCATTAAACTACATCAACATGCATAAAGAATTATGAACTTTCTCTGATCGATGATTAATTCCTATATATATAATATCTATGAAATTACTAAATGTATCATAAAATTGCATTAAGTGAATAAAAAATGAACATGAGTGATTAGCTAATGATCATGACATACATGATTCTAATTTATTATTAACTATCCAAAATTGTTAATTAAGTACAAAATTTTAAGTTGAAATATAGAAGGCAAGTCAACAATAAATACACACCACAGAAAACGTACTTTGGAATAAAAAAGAGCAATTTATGGAGGATTATAATGCTATTTTTTGTTCAATGTTTGTTGTGATCTCCTTCAAATGCTTTCTGCGACTCAAATCCAATAGATTTCAAAATCAAAAATATAATTGACAAAGACAAAAAAGAAAGAAAGAAAGAAAAATGGGAGTTGACTTGGATCCACTAAACGAAGTTAGGCCAGATGCAAGTTTCAGTGTCGTCTTTGAAATTTCAAAGAAATTGACCTTAAGAGAAAACTGGGCATATTTAATTATAAATATGGGGAAGCTTACTTTGAAATTAACCACATCTACATTTATTTATTTATAATTGATTTAAATAATATCGGTCATAGCCCTCACCTCATAGTACAAACTATTCTACTTTGGAATTTGGTTGTTGACTTAAATTTTAGTATACATTTGTTATACGTTGTAATCATGCAAACTTTTGTATTTCATTTGTTTTATTTCCATTTAATTAGTCCACATTGCCAACAACCCATACATAGTGAATAGCAACATCTTTCGCATTTTTTTATAATAAAAAGTATATGCTTTGTCCCTCTTAGCGTAAAATAGCAATTAGGTAATGCTTAGTAAAAAAAAATTAAGGGCTTGTTTGGTTCTGTTTTCTATTTTCAGAAACAGAAAATTTAGAAAACTTGTTGGGTAAACATGTTTTTTATAAACTGTTCTGAAAAACAGAAAAATAAAATAACTGAAAACTCAGAATACCTTTAAAATATTTTATAATTTTTGTTCTGGAAAACACAAGGAAATATGAGAAACATCCACCTCATCAATGATAAAGTTATAAATTTTGAAAAACTCATCTATTACTCATTAGTTATGATTTTGAGAATAATTATTCAAACAATTTTTTTTGTTTTCTTGTTTTCAAAACTTATTCTCGAAAACAATTTTACAAAACTGTTCTCAGAACAATAAAATAAAAAATACTGTCAAACAGGCCCTAAGATTTTTTTTCTTTTATAATTTGGACTTTTTGGATATTAGAGAAGGCTCTTCACCATAAAACCACATGCGTATTTTGAGAGTACATTTAATCAAATGAGAATTTGATCTTTTATTTATAACAAACCACCTGCTATTTAGAAAGTTACATTGAAATTTGACTATTTTGAGTTAAGTTGCGTATGACCTCAATAGCGGCAAAACTTTCCTAAAGTTGAATACCCAAGACTAGTTCAAACACAAGGATCTTACTTCGATTAATCTGAAAGCCACATATATGCTTTGCGAGTACATTTAATCAAATGAGAAATTATACTCTTGGAATGATGAACAATTTGCAATATATTTTAGTTTTATATTATACTATAAATTATTTTTCTGTGAAAGTTTATAATTAATTTTCGTTTAAAATTGAGATATAATGTTATGTGAAAATTATTTATTAATTTTATTAATTTATTTATTAGAACTTTCACAAAAATAATGTATAAAAAATTAAAATCAAAATAATATAGCTCTCAGAGATGAATTTTTTTCTCATATCAAGCGTAAAAATACTATATTATAATGAGTATACTTTTCTTAATATATATATATATATATATATTTAAATCATATCGTTGTGACTTAAATTAACGAAAAAAAAAATATACATGCATGTTAGTAATCGATTGTTATAGGATGGGAACTTTTTAACTGTCTTAAAATCACTGATATCACATTATGATTGCAAGTTTACAAACTAGAAAACTTGACAGGGATATTAAAAAAAATTTTAGAGAAAATATACCTGCCAAAAATATGATGTTTATATATCAAAAAATATTATTTGAATGGATAGTACAAAAAAGAATAATGAATAATTTGATATTATACCAATCCCATGTCAATAAATAGTTAATTGTAGTACTTAAAATTAAATGAAAAAATCACATTTTATGACCAAAACATTCAACTAATGTCATTTTATGACCGAAATTTTTCAAAATGATAGAAAGAAACTATAGTTTTAAACTAATTAAAATTTTAAATAGAAAATAACCTAAATATTTTTATTAAAAAGTTTGACACTCAACTCCCACTATTTACTTCTCAGATTCCATAATTTAATACTAAGTTATTTCAATTTTATACTGGATACATTATGATCACAAAAAAAATTAACTGATTAGTCTCAGAATTTAACACTCAACTCCTACTATTTACTACTCAAGTTCTATGATTTGACACTGAGCTACCCGGTTTTACATTGAACACATTATGATCACTAAAAAATTTAACTAATTAGTCTAAAAGTTTGGCATTCAACTCCTGCTATTTACTGCTCAGCTCCACTATTTGATACTAAGCTTCTCCGGTTCTACAATTAGCACATTATAATCACCAAAAAATTTAATTAATTAGTCCCAGAATTTAATACTCAACTCTTATTATTTACTACTTAGATTTTACCATTTGACATTAAACTTCTCCAGTTTTACACTAAATTTCCTTAATTGAATTTTTTTGTTATTACATTGTGTCCAGTGTAAAACCCAGGTAACTCAGTGTCAAATCATAAAACCTAAGTAATAAAAAGTGAGAAATATTGAGTGTCAAACTTTTTAATAAAAGTATTTAGGTCATTTTCTATTTAAAATTTTGATCAGTTTAAGATCATAATCTCTTTCTATTATTCTGAAATATTTTAATTCTAAAATGACATTAATTAAATATTTTAATTCAAAAATGTCATATTCTCAAATCAAATTTGTATGACTAATAATACATGACCTTGAAAACTTGCTTGGGAGCTTTGTGGTGGGACTGTTCTAAAAGCATTAGTTCTCATGCGAAGAAAGTTACTCTCTCTTATTTATATTATAAAAATTATTTTATATCAATTACATGTATATTAAAAATATTATTTTTTCACTTGAAATTAATGTAAAAGATATCAATATTTTCTGTTTTATCATTATTAAATACCTTATTTTATTATCATAATAGAATTATAAATGAGGAGTATGGAAGAATTAAAAATAAAAATAAAATAAAAAAAAATATTCAACACCTTATATTTTAAATTAAAAATTTATCATATAAAATACTCTATAAAACAGGTCGATCAAAGTGAGTCAACATGGGACTCACTAAGGACGCACGTGCGATCAACACGGGGCCTCTTTCTAATCTCTTTCGGCCGAGTAGGCCCTTTCTTGTTAGCACTTGAGGAGTCAAAATTGTTGACTCAGTCTTGCAATAATTTCTTCGTTTTATTGCTATTTTGTCATTTAATGAGATGCAATTTTTTTCGTAAATTATATGGGGTCTAAGAAATAAATTAAATTACTCATAATTCATAAACAATGGCACAAATTTTATATTAATGATTATTTCCTTCAAATTCAAAGTAGTATTGAGTATGTGTACAATCCAAATTTAATATGCATAACAAAATGAATACAAAATTGAGTAAAAATTGATTTTATTGTCATAGAAAAAAGTATTTTTAATTCAATCCTTTACAATTATAAATAGTAAAATATATTTATTATAAACTATAAACAATCAATTATAATAAATTGAAAAAAGATTTTATTCATAACATTTTATTTGTGGTGACTAAATTAAAAAGGATAAGAATCAAATTGGAAATAAAATTCTATGTGGGATTTTTTTTTCTTATAGAAACCACATGTATTTTATTGGAGACAGTCCTGTTTGAGGCACTATCGGGTGCTAAATGTAGGCACCTCTTCCAGTAGGGATTTGAATCGTCATATTATGATGGACTAACCATTTTCACTAGACCTAACCCCATTGCTATTCTATGTGGGATTGAACTGGGGAAAGATTTGAGGCGCTAAATTGAGAACAATCCATTTATGAAGGCCCAACATTAAATGTTTTGTTATAAATATTTTTATTGATTCCTATCATTCTTAATTATGTATGTTTTTTTTTTCCACCCGAGCTACCGTTCTAATATATGTGTGTACTATATGGAAACGTTGTCCTCAACATTTTATCCAATTTAGTTCTTGTTACAACTAGGCAATTAGAAGTAAACCCTATATAAGTATGAAATAAGTTATATTGTTCACAAAAATAAATAATATGATTTTGTACCAAAAAAATAAATAATATGATTCTTTATAGATATTGATTGATATTTTGATTAAGATTGAAGTTCATTTTTTTTAGTGAGTATCAAGGGTATTTTTTAGTTGATAGTTGAAAACTAATCTTTTCACGTCATAGAAATTATTGAAGTGAGTTTTACTTCTTCTAATAGAACATTTTCCATATACATGATCAAGAATCGAACCCAGAATAGTATAATTAAGGAATTTAATAATTTATCAACTGTGATAAGACCTTGTTGGTAAAATTAAAATTTCTTTATTAAAACAAAACAAAAGAAAAACACAAGCACATATTTCAGACAAAGAGCAGCTAGCATATATAGTATTTATATGAAGCGGCGAAGGTTATATACACAAACATACACAGTCTGTTTTTTTTGACCGTACACAACCTTCAAATTAACTTGATTCTTCATTTCTTAACTAATCTAAGAAAAAGCAAATAGTTAGTAATTTAAAAAGTATTGTACTTCAAAACCATTAAAAGAATTGACCACATTAATAAATAAAGTATCACTTTCTTGTGTTTAGGTCATCGTTGTCCAAATCCTTCTGGAGTTTCTCTTCGTCTTCATGTGTACCAAAATGTTCTCTTCAGCATTGATTAGAATTTTAGACCTTTCTGGAGTGGACCCATTGCTCATTCATCCCGATATCCCTCTCACGCACACATCCATCCACACATCTATTTAATTACCATTATCGTTCACTGGTTGAATATGAATCCAGAATTAATATAGTTCATGAATTTTTAGTTCAATTCTATTAAAAAAAAGTATCATTTATTTTTATTCGTCATTCGTTTACATCACGTTATTAAGTTACAAAACAGTGTCATTTTATTTAGTATAACAGATAATTTGAAATTTCTTGATAAGATTAAAGTAAAATACATACTATATATACTGAACTCCCTTTTTTGAGTGTATATTCCTTTTGCCACCGTTTGCTTGTTTGTGTGTGTGTGTGTGTAATAATATTGTGGTAGTAAATTAAGTTACATGTACACACGCACACACATATATTTTCATTTTAATTTGAATAGACTTTAAAGTGTAATTTAAGTACACTGATAACTATCTTGTTAGACAAATAACAAATTGAATCTACTTTTTTTTTCCCTTTTGCCAACAAATTGAATCTACTTCTTAAGTTTATATTAACAAATAAATTTCAGAACAAAGATCAATTAGGTGACTTTTTTTCAGGCAATTTGTTAATTAGTTTTTCTCTGCTAATGTCACTACGAGGTACATATGAATTTTTCTTTATTTCTTTGTTTCGAAAAAGTATCACGGTACAATACAAGTATTTGTACATGTACAGCATAGGTAGACATAATATGATGACGTCATGCATACATAATACTGAGATGTACAAAGTGACAAATATGGACACAAAGCTCATAATCAAGGGGCAGGAAATTGTAAAAAGTTTACAGAGAATGAAGGCAAAGTAACACGGCTGTCACGTGTTACAAGATGCGTGCATATATATATATATATATATATATATATATAGACACACACACATATATATCAATGAATGACACACGTGTTTTACCAAAAAAAAAATTAAATGACACACTTGTTATTTTAATAATTATAGGAAATAATAATAATTTTTTTTAGGTCACACCAAAAGTATCTCCAGCGAAACTCAGAACAATATACTTAAAAGACTCACTTATCTACCAACTGAGTTAGAACACAATAATAATAATTTATCAAAAATAATATACAATACTAATAATAATGATCATATAAAATTTCTTCCACCCAATAAAAAGGTATCTTTTTTCCAAGTTTTATTAAATAAAATTGCATAAATATCTTTTTTTTTTTTTTACTTTTAAACTAGATCACCCTACGTGTATTACGCTGTCTATGACTTTTGAATAATATTACTTTTTCTGGCCAAAAAATAGATTAAAAGAGATAATGTCTCTTCAATTCCCCTACTTCTTTCCTATTCATTTCTCTCCTCTTCCACTCCTTTTCAAGTTCTGAAACGTTTAAATTGCATTTTAAAGATTTTGATTTATTAAATTATTTTCAAAATTTTAGCATCCTAATGATATTATTATAAAATATTAAATTTGAATGGTTTAAATGTTTTGTAGACAGTATGAATGTTTCAAATTTGATGTACCTATTTAATCTGTCTAACCCATTTTAATTGTTTAACTTCAAATATATTGTTCTTCTCATCCAAGGATACTCTCTCACTTCCTTGTATTGAATAAAATAAAGGTTTTGATAATTTCCAAAACACATAGAGCTACAATAATTATATTAAAGGAGTACAAAGATGAAAGAAAGAGATTGACCGAGTGAATGATGGAACTCAACCTATGAGACTTAGTTCATTTGTTTATTTTGTCTTTCACCTAGGTAGTGAGGTAATTTAGTTTTGAACTTACTTAACTTTCTTAGCACGAATCTTAGATAAATATGTTTATGGAGTTTTGACAGCTAGCTCATTATTTTTCAAACTTGTTTTTATGCCAAAAATATCTTATTCGACCGAGCTTAGAAGGATGTTCTACTAACAACTTAGCCTTGAACTTGTTCTTGCCACTAGAATTGAGCTTGTTTGACCAAGGCTTTGAGGTTGTTAAAATATTGTGAATTGTACAATGTTGCTCTTCTCTAGTTTGATGCTTGGTAGAACATTGTACCTACCTTGGTAGAACAAGGCACTACAACAAGAAAAAAAATCTCTCTATGGTAACTCAATATTCTACCAACCTGGAAAGGTTGCTCTAACATTGTGGTACCCAAAAGGTGCTACTTGCCTCTATAGCAATGAGCTTGTTCAAACAAGGTCCTAATGCTTTTCAAAAACTCAGTTTAGGTGAATTAATGTTTGTTAGGACAAGGAGTAACATGCATCCTAGGTATCTAGTACTAACATCCATGAACTTAACCTTCTGGGTTTCCACAAACTAAGAGCTTGTTCTAACAACTAAGATAGGTTGTTCTAACATTGTGCTTGAGCTAAGTTTTTGGAATTCTAATATACTACTCGATGTTCTGAAAATGTACCTACCTTATTAGAATAACCTGGTCCAACATTAAGAGATGTGTCTAATGGCTAATTGGCTTGTTCAACCATCCTATCTAGTTTGCTCTTATAAGGTTTGACATGCATTTAATGCTAAAGATGAACGTTATAACTAGTTTAGTAACAACTAATTCTCATTTCTAACAAATAAATTTGGTCTGAATCTATAAATAGGACCTCATTTAAGATGATGGGTAAGATCATTAAGTGAGACTACACTAAAAGTATGCTAAAACATTTATCATTCTCATTCAAAGTTCTATCTACTTCTTTTAGAGAGCATTTACTAACCTTCATTGATTCATTCACTCTTTGTGAGAGAGACACTTGTAAAACAATCTTTCTACTTTTATATGCCTTTTAGAATAAGGGTGTTTTTCGAAAACTCAGTTCAAGTGACTTGGTGTTTGTCAGGATAAGGAATAACATTCTAGGTAGCTTGTTCTATCATCCATGAACTTAAACTTTTGGGTTTCCACAAACTTATAGCTTGTTCCAACAATTAAGATAGATTGTTCTAACATCGTGCTTGAGATTAAGTTTGTAGGATTTTGATATACTACTCGATGTTCTAAAAAAGTGTCTACCTTGGTAGAACAACCCAGTCTAATATATATTTAGAGATGTGTCTAACGGCTAACTGACTTGTTAAATTGACCTACCTAACTTGCTCTACTAAACTTTGACACACATTTAATGTTGAAGGTGAATGTTACAACTAGCTTAATAACAACTAGTTCTCATCTCTAACACATAAATTTGACCTGAATCTATATATAGGACCTCATTTAAGGTGATGGGTATAATCATTAAGTGAGATTACACTAAAAGTCTGCTAAAACATTTACCATTCTCATTCAAAGTTCCATCTACTTCTTTTATAGAGCATTTACTAACCTTGAGTGATAAATTCACTCTTTGTGAGAGAGATACTTGTAGTAAAACATTCTTTCTAATTTTATATGCTTGTTAGAACAAGGGTACTTTCCAAAAACTCAGTTCAAGTGAATTGATGTTTGTTAGGACTCTAAGTAACATCCTAGGTAACTTGTTCAAACATTGATCTATCAACTTAAGCTTTTGGGTTTTCACAAACTAAAAATGTGTTCTAACAACTAAGAGAGGTTGTTCTAATATCGTGCTTGAGAGTTTCTAGAATTCTAATATACTGCTTGATGTTCTAAAAAGGTGCCTACCTTGGTAGAACAACCTAGTCCAACACTGAGAAATGTGTCCAACAACTAGCTGGCTTATTCGTCTATCCTATCTAGCTTGTTCTAATAAGTTTTGATATGCATTTAATATTGAAGGTGAATATTACAACTAGTTTAGCAACAGCTAGTTCTAATCTCTAATAGATAGATTTGACCTAAATTTATAAATATAACCTCATTTAAGATAATGGATAAAATCATTAAGTGGGATTACAGTAAAAATCACCTGGAAGATTTATCATTCTTATTCAAAGCTCCATCTACTTCTTTTAGAGAGCATTTACTAACTTTCATTATTTCACTCACTCTGTGAGAGAAACACTTGTTGTAAAACAATCTTTCTACTTTGGATAGAAAGGTCTTAGTATGGGAAACACTAAGAGGTTATTGTAAATAAATTTTGTAAGGGTGTGATAGTGAGATTTCAGCTCTTACACTTTTAAAGTATCGATGCTATATAAACTTTTAAAGCTTTGGCCAAAACCAAAAAAGTCATTTTAAAGCTCTTCATAAATCATACTAGAAATTATATATCAACTTGGTGGACTGATGTGTCCATTTTATACATATAAAATACCCACATTTAAGTTCTAAATTACATCTAAATATGTTTACATTGTTGTATTTTAGCATGATTTGACATATTTTTGTCATTCATGGTGTTATAGGCTCATTTGGAAATATTCGGAGGAAAAACATTATAGATCGTTCATGTTAAAAAGTTTCAATACCCTTCCATGTTTTGATCATAACTCTCATATATGTACTCCAATTGAGATGATTTAAGAGTGTTAGAAAGCTAAGACATGAAGATGCAACTTTTATGTTCTGAGTTTTCCTAAATTCCAACGTTATCATGGTGAAAATCAAACTCAAAGTGTCAACATGAACTGGTGACTTTTTGAAGCTGAACAAAGTATTGTTTGTACCACTGAAGCACCTGGTGCCAGGTCAACGCAAATTTCTTGATTTTCTGGCTTTCAGAAGCACTCAGCACCTTATTTGTTGATTTTATGGTCACCTGGCACCGGGTCAACCAACAGAGATCCGTAAAAACACGTTTTTGACGTATTTTCATGATATTTTGAGCTTTTATAGGCTTCTAGATTTTTTCTATATAATGAGACACAATAGAAACACAAGAAGATATTCAGAAATGCACCCAAATGCTACAGAACATTGTTCAAAATACATTTGGGAGCAATTAAGAGCATCTTATAGAGAGAAAGTAAGGAGATTTGGGGAGTATTAGAGATAGATTCATTCTTTTCTATTATAACTCTTTCTTCTTGTTATTTTCACTATGATTTAGGATTTTAGTTCTGATTTGATTGCTATTTTTATGTGTAGCTAAATTTTCCAGTCGGGGTAGGGATGTAGCCTGACTGAGATGGATTGAATTTGTTTTCTCTAGTTAAGACTCTGTGAATTTGTTCTTCAAATTATATTTAAATTATTTCTTTATTATATTTCTCTCTTTTGTTTATTCATGTGGATTTTATGCTTGACTACCATAGAATCTAATTAATGGATAAACTTAATGGACTGAGAGGTGAAGAGTAAACATTGATCTAGAGAAATAAACATGAATAATTAATCTAGAGATATAATTAGGAATTCATGAATTAGGAATTCGTGGTGATATATATTGTAATTTTCAAGGTTTAATTAGGAATTTTAATTGCGCGAGAGCAAATTGAATTATAATTAAATAAGGACTAATTAACCGAGAGGTAATTAGAAAGTTTTAAAAATAACAATCACTATAATTATGTAGAGTCTAACTAAGAAATAAAATCTAATTATCTCATAAAGTGAATCCTGATCCCTTGACGCTTCTAGAACTAAATCAAACTCAAACATTGTTTTGTTTTCTATTTCTTTCCTTTTTAATTTGAGTTCTCAATTTGATTATTACTTACTTTTGGGACTAAAAGTTTGGACTGATAAATTTACTATCTCCCTTGGATTCGATCTCTAAAATACTCCGGAGACTTTTTATTACTGTAATCGACCATATATACTTGCAGAATATCAATCATGGACCCTCATATATTACAAGAAAAAATTTAAAAATGAATTGTACTACTTATGAATCATCATAAATAATACAACTTATTATAAATTTTATATCTTTTTGGGAGTGATCCCTCATCATTTGTAAAGACTAATATTTCTCGAGTACTAAGGGCAGAGGGTAGATATATTATACTAGGTTTGCTCTATAACAAAAGGACTGGGAATCAAACCATAATTACTTACTTATGAGATAAGAGCTCCTATCACTCACACCAATCTAAATTAATAATTTTATATTTTTTATTGATAGCAAAATAAAACTTTAAATGTTTTTTCTTATATCTTTTTAGCAGTGATCCCTCATCATTAATAAGAACTAATATTTCTTGAGTACTAAAGGTATAGGGTAGATATATTATACTAGGTTTGCTATATCTCAGAGAATCAAATCCTAATTACTTACTTACGAAACAAGAGCTCATATTACTCACATCAACCCAAATTAATGATTTTATATTTTGTATTTATAGCAAAATAAAAAATTTGAATGTTTTTCAAATGTATTATCTTACTCCATTAAATCAAAAGATTAATCGATCTCTTTCGTGCTATATGCACAACGAGGAAATCACCTTGTAAACTGATACTTCTAGAAATGGAAACAATATAATTGTGAACACCATATTTTGTCCGGGTAATTTTAAAAATATATAAATATAATGATAATAATAAAAAATAATAGTAAAAATATAATAATAAATAAATAGTGGAAAATGTTAAAAAAAAAAAAAGAAAGAAAGCAAAAACAAACAAAAACAAACAAACAAACAAAAAAAAAGAGCTTTGGACCAAATTAGGCCCGAAATCCAAAATAAAAAAAAGGGAGAAAAAATAATTTTTAAACCAAAAGCCTTTAGTAAAAAAAAAAAGCTTCAGGCCGAAATTCGGCCCAAAATCTAAAATATTTAAAAAAAAATAGAGGAAAGGGGGGCTTTAAGGATCAAAATTCGGCCCAGAATCCAAAAAAAAAAGAAAAAAGGTTTTGGGCTGAAACCTTAAAAAAAAAAGAAAAACTAAAGGGGGTGGGATGAAACGCTGAGCTTTCAGCGTTTCATTCCCACTTTCCTGAGCCCTCAATTAGGGCTTAGGACTGAAGCTAAGAAGGGAAAATGGGGAATGAGGAGGAGCCGCGGAGAACCACAAGAGAAGAAAAGGGGAAGAGCTAGGGCGGCCACAGGACTGAGGGAGCTTGGGAGAGGTAAACCGAGGGAGTCTGAACTAGGTGAGAGAGGGGGAGCTGGGAAAAAGGAAGCCTCGGTGGAGAAGGAAATCAGAGGGAGGATGAACCAGGGATGAGGGAGCCGTGAGCTTAGGTCCGGTGAAGCTGAGACCAAGGGAATGAGGCACGGAGAAGGCCGAGAGAGCAGAGCTGCGGAGAGAGAGGCGATGGGACCGAAACGGAGAGGCGAAACCGAGGGAGCCCTAGGGCTCAATGGAAGAGAAAACAGAGGGAGGCGTAGACTGGGAAAGAGAACAAACTCAAGGGAACCACCGAAGGAAATCAAAGCCTGAGGGGGGACCACACGGTGAAGCAGGGCACGAGGAAAGGAGAGTCAATGCGAGCAGGGGTTAGAGACTTGAATCTGTGAGGTAGGGGACCGAGGTTCTCTGGTACGAATTTCAGGGGCAGAGAATGCGGGTTGGACGCACACAGCACAATCCCTCCACTACTCCGTACCCCGTACAGCAGGGTAGTGGAGGTGAAAATTTTTGGGGCGAAGGTGCAGCAGAGAACGTGAGCAGCTGGAAAAAGCAATGACGCGCCTGATTGCTCAGCTTGCAAGCTACTCACGAGAACTATATAAAAAGGCAGAGAGGATTGGAAAAGGGGGGATTTCTTGGCCATTGAAAAATCCTAAGAGAAACAGTAAAGAAGATGGACAGAAGAGGAGAACCCAAGGAAGCTGTGCAAAGAAATTCCCAAAGGCAGAGGGAGGCTGGAATTTCAGAGGCAGGAGTCACAGAGAGCCCTTATCAAGAGAAACAGGGAACGAGTTGCAGGAAGAGTTTGAAAGGAAGACAAAGCAGATAATTAGCAATCAAAGGACGTAGCACCATTCTCGCATGGGTCAGTTTAGTTTTCCTTTTTCATTGTGTAGTATGGCCTGCCGTCTCTTTCTGCATTGCTCTGTGTTCTTGGGATGATCTTGGCTTTGTTGCTAGATGGAATTATCCTTTAATTATCTACTGGGTTATGGTTTCGTTTTGATCTTTTAGCGCTCTGTTTCCAGAAAATCTAGTTTAGGCTATTATCATTTAGCATTTGGTGCTCTGTCTCTAGGGAAAACATTGTTTTGGTCTTTTTAAACGCTCTAAAATGTTGTTCTAGGGGCTATATTTGAGATGCCAAGTTCTTTTTATCAAATTTGATGATTTGGTGAAAAATCCCAAGCTAAAGCCAATTTATTAAGCTCGCCAGTTTTTGGGTTCTTAAACTGTTCAGGCTGTTGAAGGGAAGGTGTTTTGATCATGAGTTAAGTTTCCTTCTTGTAATACTCTGTCCCTGGTTAGCTGAAGTCTTATATTAAGCTGATGTTGATTTACTTGTTCGTTTTGTTCTTTCTATCCCTTAAGACCACCATATGCACATTGGCAAATCTGAAAACAAGTTGCTCGCTTGAACCTTGATATATTTGGTGGAGTTATGAGCTTTGTTTCATTTAGAAACTGATCAGTTTACCCCTTTTTAATGTTTTATTTCTGGTTGTCCTACTGCTATAATGGTGATATAACGTTTGTGGATGAAGCCTTCAATTTGGTTTGTTTAGTGGAGATTTTGGATCGTTAGGTCAGCATTTGATTTCTATTGCCTTGAACGTTTTACGTCGAAATGCGAGGGTCTGGTTTTCTGGGTCCAAAAGAAATGGGCTGGGTTTGGTAAAACTTGGGCTTGTAATTTTGGGTTCAGTTTGGGTTTTGGCAGGAAGGGATTGGTTTGGTCTAAGTGCGTTACCAGGCAATGTAATATGTTTTTGTTGACTTGGGAGATGGGAATGTTAGTGAATCCAAATACCCAACAGGTTGTCCGTAAAAAAAAAAAAAATAATAATAATAAATAAATAAATAAAATAAATAAATAAAATCCGAAAATATATGTATAATAATAAATAAATAATATACATATGTGTATATATAAGTCATATTTTTAAAAAATTTTTAACTATTTTCTTTTTTTAAGTGTGTCATCTTGGTTGTGTTTAACATAAGGAAATTAGAATGATTTATGTAAATTTTACCCTTTGAACTGGTCACTTTTCTACTCCGAGTGGTAACACAGTGGGTATTGAAATATTAATCAGCAATTTGTGAGTGATAAAGTCACCACATATGTTGATTATTTCTCTTTAGAAATATACTAATGATGGCATTTTGAATTCTTTTTAATGGTTTTTTTTAAAATAATTTTTGCTAAAATTATTTATTTTTCTTCATTTTTTTTATTTATTCATTGCCCTTTCATTTCATAAAATATAGATATACATATATGTACATATATATATATAATAAAATTGTTAAAACTGAAGTTATTCGATTCCTTCCAAGTCCTTGTCCGTTTCGCTTATCTATTCCGAGTGGTAACATCGTGGATATTTAAGTATTAATCAGTAACTTGTGAGTGATAAAGTCACCACATATGCTAGTTATCTTTTCTCCAAATATATGTTATAATTGCATTTTTTTAATTTAATTCCTCTTTTTTTATAAATAGGTGCATAAGGATGTTATTCATTTTCATAATAAAAAAAAAACAATTCATAAAAAATCTTTTTCTTTTTCTTTTTCTTTCTTTCTTTCGAACTTTTTGTGCCTTTTTGTCTCGAGTAACATCACCATGGATAATTAGGTGTCAATTGTATATTGTGAGTGATAAAGTCGCCACATAAACCAATTGATTTTATTTTAAAAATAAAATTGTTTCCAAACATTTTCTTTTCAAATCAAAATAAAATCACACATAATTTTAATGATATTTTCTAAATTGAGAAAAAAAAACATTAAGTCTCTTTTAGGAATTGGTTAACCAAAAAATAATAATAATAATAATAAATGAAAAGAGCAAATAATGGAGATTAATCTGTCTTTTACAAATTAAAAAACACCAACCGAGTTTAAAATTGTTTTCTTTGAGAAAAGACAAATTATTTTCTATAAAGCTCTCTTTTCAAAAAGCATTTTTAATAAAACATACCAACCTACTGACACGCATTTCTGTCCGAACTACGTCGACTTTGATCCCTATCACAGGGTACGTAGGCCCCAGACTCTAATTCTGAGTCAAGTCCACTTATGTAAATAAATAATATTTTTCTCTTATTTTATTTTTCCCAACTTCTCATATTTTCATTTTATTCTTTATTTTCATTTTTACATTTTTCTTATTTTTATATTTATTTTTGCATGTGAATGGTAAAAGGGCAATCAAAATAATTTTTTAAAAAGCCATAAAAATTACATGATCAACTTAAGGTAACCGTTCTTTGGAACGGGTATTGTGGGAGTGCCTAACACCTTCCCCACTCACAATCGTACTCCCAAATCCAACTCTGATTCACAGATCATCCTTGTCCTTTTTATTTTTGTTTCGGTTTTCCAAAATTTTTCCATAAAATTTTAGTGGCGACTCCCTCCGAAATCGGCCCTAGAGGTGGGGGCCAATTTCTCTCTTTTTATTTCATTTTTTTTCTTTACCTACGCGCCATCCGCGTTGTATCTCCGGGTGTGACAGTTTGGTGACTCCACTGGGGATGTTTTGAGAGTCAAGCCTGTATGGGTTGACTATGCAAATTTTTATGGCTTTGTTTTGTTTGGTTGCCCTTTTAATTTTGTTTGCCTCACATGATAAGGGTAGATAACGTGCTTGGTAATTTTGTCTATTCACATGCTTTTAAATGTATTTGTGAATTGAATAACATGTGCTAGGATAGATAACATGCGGAATGAACCCTAGGGTAAATGACTGTTATCTATTTGTGCATTGTTTTGTGTACTATTTTATCTGCAAGTAAGGGATTTGGGTAATGCTTGGGTCATGAGGCTTGTATGCTCCCTTCACACACTGTGCACCTCCACGTCCAACCTCACACACATAATGGGCCCTATACCCGGGTCTGAGAGTATCCTAGGATAGTCGGAGTTTGTAACAATGCCTTTGAGGGGCTATTAAGCTCCCAGAGACCATTGTGAAGACTTCACCCAGTTGTGGCTAATTTTGCCGTGGCTAATTTGTTAGCGACGTAATTTTACATTCCGTCGCTAATTTGCGATGGCAAATTCTGTCATTACACGTGTCAATTAGCAACGAAATTATTGGGTTAATGTTATTCCAACTTTGTTACACTAAAAATAATTTAATTGCTTCTTTTGCCACTGCCACATCACCATCAGGCCCACATCATATCATTGACACATCACCACCGGACTCGTGCTCCATCACCGCTAGGTCAGCGCCACATCATATAATGATTTCAAATGTGCCTTCACTTATATTCAAACCCATGACCTCTTGCTCTCAGTACCTTTGTATTCGCCATTTTGTTGGTTGAGTTGAAATGTATTTGTAATCTTTATATTAAATATTAAATATATATTATTTATTTACACATTTATACAAACATATATGTGTGTATATATAAATTAATATATTATTCAAAAATACGCGCACACACATATATATTATTTTTAATTATTAATATTATAAAATATTTTATTTATATATGTATATAATTATATTTATATGAATATTTATATTATAATTTTTTATTTTTAAATATTAAATAATTTTCCTATAAATATATTTAGTTTCCCTTGGCAAGAAAAAATTGTTTTCCTAGCCTACATTTAAATTTTATTTTTATTTTTAAATAAAAATAATTATGTATATAATGTTTATTATCCATATTTATTAATATTATATTATTTTATGTTATGTTTTGCTATGTCATATCATATAATATATATGTATATCATATATTATATTATTTAATAAATTATATTATATATATATATGCTTAATATATATAATATAATAGCAATTTCATAAAAAAATCATTAAAATAAATATTGTAATTTTAATTATCATATGATTTAAAAGAAAATGCAACAAACTCAGTCTATTATGGTTAGAAAAATAAAGAAAACTAAAAAGAGTGAGAGGATGAAACAAAGAATTAACCGATATTTATTTCCTAAATATTATCATTACTTATTCTTCAGAAAAATTGATTAACAACTCATAAGCCTTCTTCCTCTATATGACATTATTCCGTTAGACTTTTGTATTATCTGAAAATATTCACACTACCAACACCCATAGGAGTTTGGACTAAGAGTTTCAATCCTAGCTAGCATAGCTGATTATTCTCTTAAACTAACTACTGATCTTTGTTTTGATACATTATTGTTTTATCAATTATTATTAGTAATAAATAGCATTAATATTAATTTATATGTTAAATATATTAGCAATTAACTTAGCCTAATACAAATTCCTCTAAATATATGGTTGATCACATTAGATAGTTAGGGATTAACTTATCTTCTTGATTATTAGCAGTTAACATTATTATAATTTTAATTTATTTGTTTCTTATACTTTAAATTCTAATTATAATATATAACTAATTTGAATTGAAATATTTCAATATTATAATATAATTATAACTACATCCAATGGAATTAGTGACGAGTTAGTGAATGATATGTTTGCGATGAAAAATTCTGTCATTAAGTCTGTTACAAAATTGGAATGAGCTATCCTCATTTTATCAATGAATTTATCCGTCACTAAATAATTTTTTAACGGATCTGTGACCAATTAGTGATAAGAGTATTTTCGACGTTAGTGACGGGTTAGTGATGGACTTGAGACGGAATTTCTTTTTGTCATTAAATTCCATTGCTAATTTGCTATTTTTTTTTTATAGTGCTTATCCCACTAAGTGAAGTTAGCTACATAGATTATATGACACCATTGGACTCTGTAAAAAACCATCTATTTAGATAAATTATTCATTAAGAGATCTCATCTTATAACACTCCTTAGTGTCTTTCTTAGCCTCCCTCTATGCCTTTTTATAGGGCTAAAAGTCTTTTAATCAACTCTCCTTACTAGCTCACTTAGCCCTCTTCTTTATACATATTAAAATTATTTTAAACGATTTTCCATCATTTTCTCCTCGCTAGCTGTTATTCTAACTTTTCGTCTTATATATACAATCATTTCTTATCCTTATTCATTCTTATATGTCCACATATCTGCCTTAATATTATTATTTCTACTACTCCCATTTTATGCTCTTGTTAACCCTTCAAAGCTTAACATTTATTACCATATAGCATCGTTGCCCTTATAGCAATTCAATAAAAGTTTCCTTTAAGTTTGGTAGATACCTTGTAATCACAAATAACTCCTGAAAACTTTCTCCACTTTAACCACCTAACTTGTATTCATGCATAACATCTCCATCAATTTCACCGTCACTTTGTTGGTATAGTTTGCTCTCCAATTTTTACCTCTAGATAATTTCTAGCTTACACTTTACTAAATTTACAATGCATATATTCGATCGTACTTTTACTCAAACAAAAACCTTTTAATTCCAAAGTGTATCTCCAAAACTCAAGTTTAAAGTTAATATCTTCTCTTGATTCATTAATTAAGACTATATCACCTGCAAAGAATATGCATTTAAGAATTTCCTTTTGTATATGTTCTGTCAAAACATTCAACACCAGATCAAATAAATATGGACTCAAGGATGATTCCTAATATAAACATATCCTTATAGGAAAGTCCTTTGTCTCATTTCTAGGGATCCTCATACTTGTTGTTCCATTATACATATCCTTTAGGGCTTGAATGTAAGCCACGCAAATACCTTTCTTTTCTAGGGTTTTCTATAGTATATCTCTTGGTATTCTATCATAAACTTTTTCCAAATCAATGAAAACCAAATATAAATCTCTTTATTTACTCTGATATTTTTCTATCAAACCCTTTAATAGATAAATAGTCTCTATTATAGACTATCTAGGTATAAATCCAAATGGGTTTTCTAAAATATGAGTCTCATTTCTTTATATATGCTCAACCACTCTTTTCTATAATTTTATGATGTGACTCATAAATTTTATTTCTCGATAATTTGCACGGCTTTGAATATCCCCTTTGTTTTTGTATATAGACATCAAAGTGCTCTTTCTCTAATTTTCTGACATTTTCTTTGACCTAAAAATCTCATTAAATAGCTTAGTAAGCCGCAAAATACATTTTGCTTCTAAGCACTTCCAAACTTCAATAAAAATACCATTAGGGCTAATAGTTTTACTATTATCCATTCTTTTAAAGTCTTCCTTTACCTCTCCAACCATAATCCTACGATAAAACGTCAAATTTAGTTCATCTTCATGGGTTGTTAATCCCTCCATATCACTAGTCATACACAATCCATCATTAAAAAGCTTATAAAAGTAACTTTTCTGTCTTTCTTTCATATCATCATTTGTAACTAAAATTTTTCCTTCCTCATCCTTAATATATCTTATTTGATCTAGATCTCTTGATTTTCTTTTCCTATTTTTTGACAACTTTGTAAATCTTTCGTTTATCATTTTTTAACCTTAAATCTTGGCAGAATTCATTAAAAACTTTAGATCGAGCCCCGCTCACTACCTTTTTAGTCTCCTTTCAAGCCTTCCAATAAATGTCCCAATTTTTATCGTTGTTACACAAATAGAAGCTTTGAAACACTCTTTTTTGTATTTGACATTCTCCTACACATTCTCATTCAACTACTAAGATACTTTGTCTCTAGGTCCAAAACTTTTAGATTCACCCAAGATTGCTTTAGCTATTTCCCGTATCATTTTAGCCACCTCATCCTACAAGATGTTAGCACTTCTTTATGAATCCGAATTACCTCCCTTCAAAACTCTTCTCTTAAAGGTCAATTGTGTACTACCTTTTAACCGCCACCACTTGATCCTATGATTTATGACTTTTCGACTTTTCTGTTTACGACTCTTAACCAACATGTCAAAGACCAAGACCCTACGTTGTGAGGTTAAACTTTCACTAGGGATCACTCTTGTACGTGACTAAATGCTCTTCCCACTTCTTGAAAGAAGTGTTTACAACCGTGAAGTTATAAACTATTGAAAAAAATCAATAATATAATGCCCCTTCTCGTTTAATTCTCCATAATCAAAATTGTCATGAGCTCCTTCCTTATCTCTTTAACAACATGGCCATTTAGATTCCCACTAATGAAAATATTTTCCTCTTATAGGATGTCTTAAACCAACCCCTCCAAATCTTACCAAAATTTGTTCTTAATGTGTATTTATGATGTTACTTGAGATGTAGAAACACTAATAACGTTGAAAGTATTATACCCAATAGTCAATTTGAATAATAAAATCCTATTTTCAATCCTTCTGACTCCCACCACATTCTTCTTTCATTCCCTATCCACAATAATACCAACTTCATTCCGTACTTTGGCCTTCCCTACGTACTAAGGTTTAAATCTAGTAGTATCGATCGAGCTCTTTAGCCTTTTCCTCCACCCATTTAGTTTCTTAAAAACAAAAAAAGTTAATTCTTCTCTGAATCATAACATCCACTATCTCCATAAATTTAGTTATTAAAGTTTCAATATTCCAAGAACCGAACCGAATGTTGCTCTCCTGGGCTAAGTTTTTTACCCACATCTGTTCAAAATGATATGAAAACCCTTTCTCATTTAACACTACACTCGGGTGCTGATGTAACAACTCTAACTCATTTGACACTATATTCAAGTCATATAGTGTGTTACTTCTGTGTAACGACCTAGCATTAGCATAATAATGTCCTTGATCCATGTCATAGAGATTTAACAGAGTTTTACATTGGTTGTTGATGGTCTAACACAATTTTCCTCCTTTACTCGAGCTTAAGATTGGCTATGAAACTACATAGGCAGAGTTGATAATGTCAAAAGAATTATTCAAACTTAATATAAATCAATTCAAACCGATTAAAACCAACAAAAACCAAATCAAACAAAACCAACCTCATTAAAAAATCAATCAAGTTCCAACTTTATATGAACTGATTAGTTTGGTTTAGTTTAAGTTTGTCCCAAATCACACCTTTGAATATCCAAACATTACTAACCCAACATAGTCATATTATCAAGCTAGTAGTAGGCCCTTCACTCTCTCTCTCTCTCTCTAAAAATTCCAGATCAAAGCGGTAGGCCTTTCTCCCCCATGAAAGGTCACTCAAATTCTTTTGATTTGGGTCAATAAGGTTACCCAATTTTAATTGGGCTAATAGTGGGCTCAAGAACAATGCATTGTTGTTCCTGGTGGAGTCAATTATATTTTTTTAACCAAAAGATACTTTTTTTTTATGATTCTTTTATCTTAAAATTAAAAATAAATGTAAAAGAACTGTTTTTATTATTTAATATTATTTATTGTTTTAAAATAAATATTTTAAAATTTTAATGTTTAAATTTGGTTTAATAAATTTTGAAATTTTTCTTGAATTTTGTTTTCAATACAAAAGTTGTTAAGATTCTAAAGAAAACAAGACAAAAGGATACTTTATCATTTTATTTTAAAGTTAATAATTATTTTTTACACGGCAGTATATATGAAGAATTTGAAGGAATGGGATGCTGAATTGTGTGTCATCTATGGTGTTTGTTACTTATGGATGTGAAATTGGAGGACTAAGGGTAAACCAAACTATGGTTTTTAATAATTATTTTTTTTATTAAAATAGATTTGTGATATCAGAATTTTTTACAAAGATGGTATGACAAAACAAATGAGGCATATTCACTGGTTGCATTTGGGCATATAATTGGATAAATTTAAATTTTGATGGGGCAGCTGGGTGTGGGGGGAGTTGGTGGTTTGATGGGTGGGAAGGACGGAAAGCGGATATGTGGTTTTTGTTAAGAAGTTGGAAAGTGATTCGCCTGTTGTGGTTAGCAAAAATTCTGAGATAGTAATGTGAATTTTTTTCTTGTGGTTGAATGAATGTTGTTAAAGTCACATGCAATTTTGATCTAAAGTTTTGTTTTGGGCCTAGGCCCTTTGTTCACAAAAAATGATTCGTTGTTTTTTTTGTAATAAATACTATTTAAAATAATGAATTAAAATTTTAAGAAATTGTTTTTAAAACTTAGAATTCAAACGATCCAACAAAAATAAATAAACCAAAATTTGAAGATTAAAATATTATCTTGTCCATTGAAAATCTGATCTAGAATTCGGGGAAGAAAACAAATCGGACGACGTCGTATAGAATCCGGCTCAACAAGGCTAGTATAAAATGATAAAAATATCCCATTTCTCCGTCACGCGTCTGAACCATATCATCTCTACCATAGCACAACTCGACACATTCGCTCTTCATTTTCTCTCAAGTAACCTATCCTCCAATGGCCACAGTGCCTCTTTCCTTCCCCCCTAAAACCCTACCCCTTCATTCTAGCCCTAAAACCTCAATTCTCACATCTGTGGCCAATCTTGGGTTCAAATGGAATATTCCATACTCGAATCCGATCCGTACCCGAACGCTGATTCGGGCCGCTGTCGATGGCGATTACTCCGCCAAGAGGAGCAGTAGCAGTGAGCAGAGGGAGACTATTATGCTACCTGGTTGTGACTACAACCATTGGCTGATTGTGATGGAGTTCCCTAAGGACCCTGCTCCCACCAGGGAGCAGATGATTGACACTTATCTCAATACTCTCGCCACTGTCCTGGGAAGGTTCGTTCCACCATCTTCTTCTCCTTGGCTTTTCATGAATGTCCTCTTCTTTGTTTGTTTATTGGAAAAATGCGACTTAAAGCTTAAGATTATGAATTGAATTGGTCTTGACATGAGAGCCCCTTTATCATTTTCTTCTTGGCAATCTCTTTACTTTCAGCTTTTTGAAATTGTTTACCTCTCTGTAATAATGAACAATCTCTGAGCTCTGAGCACCTTACTAGCTATATTCTTGCTCTGTTTCCTATAAATGCATTTGGAAGCTGGTAGGTGTATTTGTTGTGGAAGCTGGAATTAGCGGTAGTTTGTCTGTTGTTAGTTGAGATACCCTTGGTTGTATTGAAGGTAGAAATGAGATTTAGTCTTCATTTTATCTGCATTTTGATAATGGTGTGTCACTATGGAAATTGATACATCATGATTCGATGACTGTGACTCAACTAATTTTCTAGTGAAATATTTGAAATAATGCAGCTGGATTCATGTGAAGAACAGGTAAATCATTTTCAAGATTTCTTACTGTTCTTATAACTACTTATTGCAAGGACAAAACTTGGGTAAAATTTGTTGTGTGTTTGCTATTAACACCACACCGTTGACCCTTGAAAAAGGTTTTTGAACATGTTACATTTCTATCCATGAATCTGATAGCAAGCACGGAAAATTCACACATTTTTCCCCTTATTGAAATAAATAGAGTTTATAAGTACTATATAGCTGATGATAATGTAGGAGCCTAGAGTTTCATAGACTACAGAAATTGAGCTGGTATCTTGGTATTTTTATCTGTTTTGAGGTGGTTGAGGTTGAAGGCTATATAGTATGTAAAGTATGAGTACACTCATAGTATGAATTTACCTATTTAAACAACAGTGGAACTGTTATCAGGGGCATGATTGCTTATGTGATTTCCATGCTAAAAGAACAGAAAATTACATGATGATAGTTTATATTTCTGTTCTATAAGGGATCTAATGCTTGTCAAGCTGAGTATTTCTTCTAATTTATTGCACGATACTGCTTGTGTATCAGCATGGAAGAAGCTAAGAAGAACATGTATGCCTTTAGTACCACCACCTACACAGGATTTCAGTGCACTGTTGATGAAGCAACATCTGAGAAATTTAAGGGTAAAGTTTCATCTGTGGCATTTATCTTGTTTATCATACTTTAGTGACTTCCTTTCTTTTACTTCTTTTTGTCTGACTTGTGTGTTTCTGCTTCCAGGTTTGCCTGGGGTTCTTTGGGTATTGCCAGACTCATACATAGATGTTAAAAACAAAGACTATGGAGGTAAGTAATTCTTTATTTCTAAGCCAAGCAGCTAGCTGTTCTATACCATATCCTGATAACCGCAAGACTAGGTTTAAATATTTAATGTTAATTGCAGGTGATAAGTATATAAATGGGGAGATCATCCCATGCAAATACCCTACTTATCAACCGAAGCGAAGTGGATCGAAAAATGAGAGTAGAAGGTATGAGAGACGGAGAGATGGTCCTCCTCCAGAACGCAGAAGACCAAAGCAAGAGTCAGCTGCCTCAGATTGAGATTCTAAGCTCTCTACATTAGGTAGTGGATTTCTGTTATTTAGTCCTCTATGAAAGTTTTTGGTTGTTCCTTGCCATAGATAACTAAATCGAATTGATAACTAAGATGAATACTGCAGTTCACTTCTTTGAGCAGGACTGGTTATTACATGAAGTTTTCAGTTATTTTTCGTTGTGATCATCCAAAATTTTATATCAAGTACTACAATTAGTTCTGCTTTTTGCTTCTGTTGCAGGTCAACAGTTTTGTTCAAAGAGTGAATTCAAATGAAATTTCATAACAATGGGCTTTTATCATACCTCTATTGTCTATCATATGCTGCTCACATACCTACGTTGGGAGTCTCATCAGATGCTTTTAGTGTTCTTTTAAGCCTGTATGAGTAGTTTCAGGAGTTATCCTCAGAAATGTGGTTTTGGACTTGAGTGATATGAATGGAGAGTGTTAAGCTAATATCTGCCAAAATATGAAGTTTATTATCACCAACCAGTTTGTGTAAGAAATATTATGGACTTTGACTGGTTGAAACTGTACAACTTTATGTCTAGACATTGTGCATATTTAACCTCTTCCATATCATGGCCATATATTCATCTCTATGTTACTACTCAGTTTTACTGCGTTTCACTTCATTGAATCCTTATTCTTTCTCATTTTTTTAACACTAGCAGTTCAATGAAGTTATCATTTTTGGCTGACTTCTAAAAAATCTGTAAATTCTTATATAATTGTTACATGAAAAGCATTTTTTAAGTTTGGAATAGAAAAATGAGGCAAAAGTTGTATTTTCATCAATTAACAGCGACTCTTTTCGTTAACCCAAAAAAATAAAAAGCTGCGGCTCTTTTTCTAATGCATTCAATTTTTTGTTTTCAGACAATCCTATTTTTATTCAATGGAAAATTACAGGTAAATATTATTGGGAGTAAAAACTTATAAAAACATACTTAAATTTTCATAATTGCATTGAGATATAAGATATCTGATTATAAATTTTGTCGCACAAAAAGACCTTTCCCTTCTCTCCCTTTTCTCCCTTCTCCATCCTCCTTCCCTTTTCTCCCTCTCTCTCCTCCTTCCTCTCTTTCTATGACTATATCCACTTTGACACGACTTCTCTGGCAACCGCAACCTATATTTGCAACTGATGCATATTTATAAAATTGACAAAAACAACTTTTGATCCTTAACTGTAGGGTAGAACTAGTCTCTTAACTTTGTTAAGTTTAGTTATAGTCTTTTAATCATTTAATTTTTAAGATATAAAAAGAAGTGTCATTTATTTTTTAACACTGTTAGCTACAATGATGAAACATTCTCTAATTCTTGCACATGTATCCAACTCAAAAAATTTCAACTCATATATATATATATATATATATGTATGTAGATAAACTCTCCTTCAATCTCTTCTTTTCCCAACTTCTAGCGTTTTCTCTTATATATTCTTCTCCCTAGTCTCTCTCCCATCCCCATGAGTCACTCCTGCCTCACAATTAGACTTATCTGCCTCACAATTAGACCTATATGTAGAGCTGGTAAAATGGCCAAACTTGATAGGTCGGCCCGAAAAGTCCTAAGAAATGAATGGATTGAACCTCAATTTTTAGTATCAAAATATAATTTGAGCTTTTTGAGCCCAACTCATAGCGGGTCAACCCAAAAACCTGTTTCCCTTTTTTTTTCTTTTTTTATTTAAAATATTAAAAAATACATATTATTTTATTAATTAATTATATATAAATTATAAAATTTAAATATTATGTTAGCTTTTGATTAATTATGATGATAATTAATTATATTAATTTAAATAATTATATAAAAAAATTTTAAAAATCATGAAAAATATTTAAAAAAAAAAAACTCGTGGGCCAGCCCGTAGGCCAGATCCCACGGGCTCGGGCTTGAATTTACTAGCCCATATGTCAAATTGGGCTTATAAGCCTGACCCAATTTGACACCTCTACCTGCACTTACCCATATCTTGTTTGTACATGGTCAATTTTGAATGAAAAATAAAGGGAATAACTCGAATTCTTTTAGTTATTAATTTCCTACTAATGATTCATGACTAAGCTGACGATGAAACTTCTAGATTAGGTTTTGTTTTGAAGTTATTAATTTGTAATTTTTTCTTAAAATTAATTATATTAATTTATAAGTATTTTAAACTTAATATTAATTAACAATTGATTCTTAAAATTGATATGTTAGCATTAGAGAATGCTTCATCAACATTAAGGAATATTTCGTCAGCATTTTTTGTCACTAATGTCATGTAAGTGGTGTTAAAGAAAGGGGATTTTTTATTGTATTTTGACAATTAAATTATTAGAAAGAAACTATTAAGGGGCTAAAATTGAACCTAATATAAAGTTTAGGGACAAAAAGTGTACTTTTATCTTATAAAATATATTTATAAAAGTAATTTGTATTTAGGTATTTAAATTGGTAGCCCAAAAAATTTAGGTATTTAAATTTATATATTCAATATACTTTTTTTAATTAAATTAAAATAAGTGGTTTTTATTTATCATTTATCCTATTAACTAATTATTGTTATTAATACTTTTAACTTAAATTTACTTGGAGCATCCGATATTCTAAATCTATCTTATCTCAATTAGAGGATTTATCGGAGTTGAGATTAATTCGAAGTGAGTCGAACAAAACCACAAAGGTCGGCAAAGCTTTAGCATCAAGTTTATTACTTTTAACTTAAGTTTAAATTTAAAATGCATTTTGTTTTGATTTGATTAGGGAGAAGTACAATAAGTATATAAGTTTAAGTATCCAAATTTCTTCACTCAAGGAATGAGTTTTTAGCTTATCAAGAACTAAAACATTTTTTTAGATGCACCGGATGTTTCAGAAAATGACTTTTTAAAAATATATATATTAATAAATATTAGGGGTCGGGGGTAGATCGAGTTAAACCGAATTTACCAGCAACCTGTGGTCTAAACTGATTAGTGGCTCGGGTTCAATCCATAAACCTTATGGTCTAGTCTGGTTTGGTCTAATTGAGTTGGTAGGCCAAATCATACCATATTGGACCAAGTTTTGGATTGGCTTAAATGTTTTCTTCTTTGAAAAAAACTGGACACAGAAAAAGAAGAAATAGTGGGGAAATTTTGAGAGAAACTTAAATAGCCTGTGGATCAGAATTGAAAAATATAAAAATATAAATCCCACATTCTCAAATGATGAAGAACATTTTTTTTTTTCAAAGAAAAAAATGGAAGAAAATACCATTAAAAATCAAAGAACACAAAAGTCCCTTTGCAAACAAAAGGAGCAAGAGGGACGAGGCCACTGGGAAACAAAACAAATCCTGATAGGAAACTTGAAGCATGGCAAATTTGTTACATCATAGAGCCACATGTTATCAAAACTTCATGTGAGAGTTTAGAGCAAATATTGTAATTCCAAGAAAAAAAATCATAAAGCCGACATAGTTAAGGGCATACAACATTCAAATGCAACTTACAACTGGGTAACTAAAGGAGCATCAATACAATACTACAATTTGCAGCAAGCGAATCAAGCACTACATACAAAAAAAAAAAGAACCTCAAACCCAAACAGATCTAGTCACCGATTTGTAGAAACATCGGATTTGATTCATGTAACCCAAAAGAAGAATCTTATAATCATCATATCTGAGTAGATCAACCTTGAACCCAAATGGATATGGTCATCAAACACAAATTCTTCTTCATTGGTGATGGCATCAATGTACCTAGAGGACATGCGAGAAGAGCAATGGCGGCCTTATGTCATCGACGACAAATGGTGATGGTCACCAGATTTGAGCAAATCAACCTCGAACCCAAAGAGATCTTGTCACTGAACACGAGGTCTATCTTCTTTGTCAATGATGGCGGCAATGAACCCAAAAGAGATGCAAGAAAAGCAATGGTAGATTTAGGTCAAACTACGCCAATTTTTGGAGTTTAATAATTAATGTTTCTTTTAAAAATGTCAACTAAAGTGGGGTGTGAAAAAATCAGAAAAATATATTGATTAGCATTTACTTTGAAAACGCTTGATTAAAATAAGATTAGTTGGCATTTTTTTATAAACACAAATTAAGATAATTTAAAATTTAAAAAAATTTAAAAATATATTAGCTAGCATTTTAGCAAGAAACAACTAAAGGTATTTAATAATTAAAAAACTTAGGCATTTGTTGAGCAAATGTGAACTAAAGTTATTTAATAATTAAAAAATAAAATTAAAAAAGTTCACTCCATCGAAGTTGAAGACGAGCTCTATGCTCTCCTCCACTACCTCCCTTCATTCTCAACCCATCATCGAAGCTCACTGCCGGTGTCTCTCCATCAAAGATTCGTGCTCCCCGTCAAAGCTTCATCCTCTCCGTTGAAGCCTCTAGTCCCCGCGTGAAGTTGTCCTTCTCTCAAGCCCTCTTTGCAAAACCTACACGCCCACATCGCCTTCTCCTCCGCGTACATCCTAGGTGTGGCTGTTCGCTTTAGGAGCCTCTGATCCTCGACTCTCTTGGATCACCCTCTCTCAAATCGTGCATCCACTAGGGCACCATCACTAATTTTCGTGATGTTCAGGCTCAGTTTCTTAGATAAATGCCCTTTCTTTTCTTCATTCTTGGAGCTTATCTTCATCAAATCTTGAAAAATTTTCTTCCTTCTGTTTGAGTAATTGCTTCGATTTTAGAAATGTAAATTTAATTATTCTTTTTGGCTTGCTTTTTGTATCCGAAACGACTAGGATGGTTTTATATGTCCTGCTCTTTTGCTTACTCGGTCTGATGCCTTTGTTTTGTTTATGAGAGATGCATTCACTAACTATTTTCACTCCAAAACTATCTATATATTGCATATATATATAGTTGAGAATTCACTGACAATTTTCACTCCTAAATATGAGGTCGACTCCATTGTCTTTTGCGTATATAGTTGAGAAGGTTGAAAGTTCACTCACTGACAAGGTAGATTATAAAAAGGAAATCTACCAAATCTTGGCTGAGAATGCTGTGAACAGAATGCCTGCATGCTGTCTTGTTTCAGATGGATGAATTAGCATGTTTTGCTCCTGGAATGGTGGCATCAGGATCTTTTGGCTATAATCCTAGGGAAGCTAAAAAGTAAGTTTCCTTGATTTCTTGGTTTTGGGAATTAATTTGATGAACAATTTGCAAATTAAGTACCATGTGCATCAATTTCAATACTTTATATGTTGTCAGTTCGAAACTAACTGTGGTTCTAATATATTTTATTGAAAGTTACCGTATGGTCTTGGCATATTTTGTGTTATGAGTGCTTGTCTGTCTGACCAAATAAAGACTCATCTTGAGTCTTGACAAATACTTTTGAGTGCTTTTGTGAGATGACATTCTTTTCATGTTCTAGTCATTTTACCTATCAAATTTGTGAGGAGGACATTGTTCAGCTAGTTTGGATTATATTGTAATGAGATAAAAATAAATTTTCATACTCTACAGTTTTGCTTGGAAGTCATAATTTTTATACACTTTGTGTTCACTTCTCTGGTATGCTTGGAACTTCAAAATTTATTTGCAACATATAATTTTTGGCACACTTGGTTGGATTCATGCAAGTAGGATGCTGCCAAGAATCAAAGGTTTTTTATCGAAAAGAAGTTGCTGGGTCTTACGATCTAGATAATGCATTTGCAACAACAACCCATGAAATGGTATATTTTACAATTGATGGAAACTGTAGAATATAGAGGTATCCAGAATTTTCAAACACCAAAACAAAATACTATTCCAAAGTAAAGTTTGCCAAGAGCGGGGTTCAATAACAATTCATCTAATATGTTCTTTGTTTTTAGTAGGGCCTTCGGTGAATGTTTTGAAAAGCTAGCCTATGCAACTCAAAGAATGATTGAAGAGAATGAGAAGCAAAATAAAAAAGGGAGAGTAGAGAGAAGAACAACAAAGGGAGCAACAAAGACTCCATGAGGAACAACAAAGGATCCTGAAAGAAAAATGGAAAGCTTATCAGCAAACTCTCCTACATGCCATGCACTATGATTTATCAAAGTCTTTGAGAAATGGCCTCTTAATTGAAAAAATAAACGATACATCTAATCTATGGAGTATATATGAACAAAACAAAAATGCCTTCTATATTCACAAGTTCATATGTTAGTTGTACGATGTTCAGATGGCTATATCTAATGGTTTGATCTATTTAAACATTTGTTTTGAGCATATTTATGATCTAGGGACTTAGAATAAGTAATTATGAATGCCATACTCCATCCCATAAAGAATAAATATTCTCTTGGACATTTTGTGAAACACATGGTAGGCATGATTTTGGAAACTCATTTTTATAGCTTATTTGTTTATGCAAGAAGCCAAAATCCGCAGCCACAATAAATATATCAATTTGAAATATCCATACAATTTTAGCCTAGTGATATACGACCAAATTATATGCGGGCGGTAAATATTAGATCTAAATTTATAGTGGTCTCAGTCTTGAGAATTTTATAAGGTCCATTTGAAGATTTCATGTCTTAAATTAATTAGGACTCATAATGTATATAAATATATATATATATATATATTTTTTTTTTTTCTAGTGATAATAGGAGAAGTACTCATGGCTTTATAAGTCAGATGACTGAGGGCTACTATTGTTGAGGCAACATGGAACGCGGATGGTGGATAGAGAGTACGAGTAAAAAGGGACGCATAATAGGATGCGGGGTCATTTCTTTAAAAAGATGGTCATGTAAGCTAAGGAACTGGGCTCATGAAAAGTTATTGCACATAAAGTGAAGCACGATGAAGATGTGAAGGCTGGGGATCTGCCCATTTTATCTATCTATAAATAACAATACAAGCACCCAAGAAAAAGAAGACACATGAACATCTCAAAACATACTGACTCAGTCAAGTAAATACTCTCAATTTCACAACCTATTTTTTTTTTTGTCGTTTTAGCCTTTTGCATTTTGTCTTTCGTTTACCCTTTATTTCAGCTCAGTTTAATTTTACCATCATATATTCTCCCATTTACTTTTGTCATGCAGTATTGTAGATATATTCTCTTTTCACCATCATTAGCGATCTTCCTCTATAATTTCACAAGCGCTTTCAGTTATTCTAAATTCCTAGTATGTTTCATTCCTCTATATTTTCTCTTGATACTTGCATCTAGAAAAGGACCCCAGAAACACACAATTGTTGTGATTGGAAGTCAGAATTTTTATACACTTTGAGATTTACATCTTTCACACGCTTGAAGCATCATCATTTATTCGCAACAATTATATATATATATATAAAAATATCACATAAAAATATACATATAAAAATAAATGTAAAAATTAAATAATTCAAATAAATTAAATTAACAAAAATTTATTTTTACTTATAGAAACAATAAAAACATTAAAGTTGCCACAGGTATACTTAATTAATTTTGCGTAAATTCCTGGTTGTTAAACATATCAATGAATGCTTGTGTTGGCATTAAGTACACGCATGGACGTGATCCACTCACAATCTCCACCTTTTTATTTTTCTTAGTTAGATCAATGAAGATTTAAACTTTTTACCTCCAACCAAATTCTACTCCACTCTTACCAAAACACAAATAATTTGGCAATAATAATAATAATAATAATAATTATTGTTGTCTAGAAAATTGGACACAGCGCCAATGTCAATAGGTTTGTCTTCATGTTGGAAGGAGCATCAAAACAACGCAGTCATTATTCATGCAGCTTAAGGCCAGAGCGCCAAAAGACAATATCAAAACATTCAAATCTCTATTTCTTAAAAACATCATCACCAGGGGCGGAAGCAGCTCTTCAATCTTGGGGGGGCCAAATTTTATATATATAGGAAAAATATAAATATTTTCTACTGATATTCATATAGTATTAAATAGCAATGTGTGTGAATGATATACCCTCTACTATTATGTAGGCAAGTCAAATAGATATATATATATAACATTATATATATATATATTTGTGTGTGTATGTGTGCGTGTGTGTGTATCTTATTTTTTGTCTGACTTGTGTGTTTCTGCTTCCAGGTTTGCCTGGGGTTCTTTGGGTATTGCCAGACTCATACATAGATGTTAAAAACAAAGACTATGGAGGTAAGTAATTCTTTATTTCTAAGCCAAGCAGCTAGCTGTTCTATACCATATCCTGATAACCGCAAGACTAGGTTTAAATATTTAATGTTAATTGCAGGTGATAAGTATATAAATGGGGAGATCATCCCATGCAAATACCCTACTTATCAACCGAAGCGAAGTGGATCGAAAAATGAGAGTAGAAGGTATGAGAGACGGAGAGATGGTCCTCCTCCAGAACGCAGAAGACCAAAGCAAGAGTCAGCTGCCTCAGATTGAGATTCTAAGCTCTCTACATTAGGTAGTGGATTTCTGTTATTTAGTCCTCTATGAAAGTTTTTGGTTGTTCCTTGCCATAGATAACTAAATCGAATTGATAACTAAGATGAATACTGCAGTTCACTTCTTTGAGCAGGACTGGTTATTACATGAAGTTTTCAGTTATTTTTCGTTGTGATCATCCAAAATTTTATATCAAGTACTACAATTAGTTCTGCTTTTTGCTTCTGTTGCAGGTCAACAGTTTTGTTCAAAGAGTGAATTCAAATGAAATTTCATAACAATGGGCTTTTATCATACCTCTATTGTCTATCATATGCTGCTCACATACCTACGTTGGGAGTCTCATCAGATGCTTTTAGTGTTCTTTTAAGCCTGTATGAGTAGTTTCAGGAGTTATCCTCAGAAATGTGGTTTTGGACTTGAGTGATATGAATGGAGAGTGTTAAGCTAATATCTGCCAAAATATGAAGTTTATTATCACCAACCAGTTTGTGTAAGAAATATTATGGACTTTGACTGGTTGAAACTGTACAACTTTATGTCTAGACATTGTGCATATTTAACCTCTTCCATATCATGGCCATATATTCATCTCTATGTTACTACTCAGTTTTACTGCGTTTCACTTCATTGAATCCTTATTCTTTCTCATTTTTTTAACACTAGCAGTTCAATGAAGTTATCATTTTTGGCTGACTTCTAAAAAATCTGTAAATTCTTATATAATTGTTACATGAAAAGCATTTTTTAAGTTTGGAATAGAAAAATGAGGCAAAAGTTGTATTTTCATCAATTAACAGCGACTCTTTTCGTTAACCCAAAAAAATAAAAAGCTGCGGCTCTTTTTCTAATGCATTCAATTTTTTGTTTTCAGACAATCCTATTTTTATTCAATGGAAAATTACAGGTAAATATTATTGGGAGTAAAAACTTATAAAAACATACTTAAATTTTCATAATTGCATTGAGATATAAGATATCTGATTATAAATTTTGTCGCACAAAAAGACCTTTCCCTTCTCTCCCTTTTCTCCCTTCTCCATCCTCCTTCCCTTTTCTCCCTCTCTCTCCTCCTTCCTCTCTTTCTATGACTATATCCACTTTGACACGACTTCTCTGGCAACCGCAACCTATATTTGCAACTGATGCATATTTATAAAATTGACAAAAACAACTTTTGATCCTTAACTGTAGGGTAGAACTAGTCTCTTAACTTTGTTAAGTTTAGTTATAGTCTTTTAATCATTTAATTTTTAAGATATAAAAAGAAGTGTCATTTATTTTTTAACACTGTTAGCTACAATGATGAAACATTCTCTAATTCTTGCACATGTATCCAACTCAAAAAATTTCAACTCATATATATATATATATATGTATGTAGATAAACTCTCCTTCAATCTCTTCTTTTCCCAACTTCTAGCGTTTTCTCTTATATATTCTTCTCCCTAGTCTCTCTCCCATCCCCATGAGTCACTCCTGCCTCACAATTAGACTTATCTGCCTCACAATTAGACCTATATGTAGAGCTGGTAAAATGGCCAAACTTGATAGGTCGGCCCGAAAAGTCCTAAGAAATGAATGGATTGAACCTCAATTTTTAGTATCAAAATATAATTTGAGCTTTTTGAGCCCAACTCATAGCGGGTCAACCCAAAAACCTGTTTCCCTTTTTTTTTCTTTTTTTATTTAAAATATTAAAAAATACATATTATTTTATTAATTAATTATATATAAATTATAAAATTTAAATATTATGTTAGCTTTTGATTAATTATGATGATAATTAATTATATTAATTTAAATAATTATATAAAAAAATTTTAAAAATCATGAAAAATATTTAAAAAAAAAAAACTCGTGGGCCAGCCCGTAGGCCAGATCCCACGGGCTCGGGCTTGAATTTACTAGCCCATATGTCAAATTGGGCTTATAAGCCTGACCCAATTTGACACCTCTACCTGCACTTACCCATATCTTGTTTGTACATGGTCAATTTTGAATGAAAAATAAAGGGAATAACTCGAATTCTTTTAGTTATTAATTTCCTACTAATGATTCATGACTAAGCTGACGATGAAACTTCTAGATTAGGTTTTGTTTTGAAGTTATTAATTTGTAATTTTTTCTTAAAATTAATTATATTAATTTATAAGTATTTTAAACTTAATATTAATTAACAATTGATTCTTAAAATTGATATGTTAGCATTAGAGAATGCTTCATCAACATTAAGGAATATTTCGTCAGCATTTTTTGTCACTAATGTCATGTAAGTGGTGTTAAAGAAAGGGGATTTTTTATTGTATTTTGACAATTAAATTATTAGAAAGAAACTATTAAGGGGCTAAAATTGAACCTAATATAAAGTTTAGGGACAAAAAGTGTACTTTTATCTTATAAAATATATTTATAAAAGTAATTTGTATTTAGGTATTTAAATTGGTAGCCCAAAAAATTTAGGTATTTAAATTTATATATTCAATATACTTTTTTTAATTAAATTAAAATAAGTGGTTTTTATTTATCATTTATCCTATTAACTAATTATTGTTATTAATACTTTTAACTTAAATTTACTTGGAGCATCCGATATTCTAAATCTATCTTATCTCAATTAGAGGATTTATCGGAGTTGAGATTAATTCGAAGTGAGTCGAACAAAACCACAAAGGTCGGCAAAGCTTTAGCATCAAGTTTATTACTTTTAACTTAAGTTTAAATTTAAAATGCATTTTGTTTTGATTTGATTAGGGAGAAGTACAATAAGTATATAAGTTTAAGTATCCAAATTTCTTCACTCAAGGAATGAGTTTTTAGCTTATCAAGAACTAAAACATTTTTTTAGATGCACCGGATGTTTCAGAAAATGACTTTTTAAAAATATATATATTAATAAATATTAGGGGTCGGGGGTAGATCGAGTTAAACCGAATTTACCAGCAACCTGTGGTCTAAACTGATTAGTGGCTCGGGTTCAATCCATAAACCTTATGGTCTAGTCTGGTTTGGTCTAATTGAGTTGGTAGGCCAAATCATACCATATTGGACCAAGTTTTGGATTGGCTTAAATGTTTTCTTCTTTGAAAAAAACTGGACACAGAAAAAGAAGAAATAGTGGGGAAATTTTGAGAGAAACTTAAATAGCCTGTGGATCAGAATTGAAAAATATAAAAATATAAATCCCACATTCTCAAATGATGAAGAACATTTTTTTTTTTCAAAGAAAAAAATGGAAGAAAATACCATTAAAAATCAAAGAACACAAAAGTCCCTTTGCAAACAAAAGGAGCAAGAGGGACGAGGCCACTGGGAAACAAAACAAATCCTGATAGGAAACTTGAAGCATGGCAAATTTGTTACATCATAGAGCCACATGTTATCAAAACTTCATGTGAGAGTTTAGAGCAAATATTGTAATTCCAAGAAAAAAAATCATAAAGCCGACATAGTTAAGGGCATACAACATTCAAATGCAACTTACAACTGGGTAACTAAAGGAGCATCAATACAATACTACAATTTGCAGCAAGCGAATCAAGCACTACATACAAAAAAAAAAAGAACCTCAAACCCAAACAGATCTAGTCACCGATTTGTAGAAACATCGGATTTGATTCATGTAACCCAAAAGAAGAATCTTATAATCATCATATCTGAGTAGATCAACCTTGAACCCAAATGGATATGGTCATCAAACACAAATTCTTCTTCATTGGTGATGGCATCAATGTACCTAGAGGACATGCGAGAAGAGCAATGGCGGCCTTATGTCATCGACGACAAATGGTGATGGTCACCAGATTTGAGCAAATCAACCTCGAACCCAAAGAGATCTTGTCACTGAACACGAGGTCTATCTTCTTTGTCAATGATGGCGGCAATGAACCCAAAAGAGATGCAAGAAAAGCAATGGTAGATTTAGGTCAAACTACGCCAATTTTTGGAGTTTAATAATTAATGTTTCTTTTAAAAATGTCAACTAAAGTGGGGTGTGAAAAAATCAGAAAAATATATTGATTAGCATTTACTTTGAAAACGCTTGATTAAAATAAGATTAGTTGGCATTTTTTTATAAACACAAATTAAGATAATTTAAAATTTAAAAAAATTTAAAAATATATTAGCTAGCATTTTAGCAAGAAACAACTAAAGGTATTTAATAATTAAAAAACTTAGGCATTTGTTGAGCAAATGTGAACTAAAGTTATTTAATAATTAAAAAATAAAATTAAAAAAGTTCACTCCATCGAAGTTGAAGACGAGCTCTATGCTCTCCTCCACTACCTCCCTTCATTCTCAACCCATCATCGAAGCTCACTGCCGGTGTCTCTCCATCAAAGATTCGTGCTCCCCGTCAAAGCTTCATCCTCTCCGTTGAAGCCTCTAGTCCCCGCGTGAAGTTGTCCTTCTCTCAAGCCCTCTTTGCAAAACCTACACGCCCACATCGCCTTCTCCTCCGCGTACATCCTAGGTGTGGCTGTTCGCTTTAGGAGCCTCTGATCCTCGACTCTCTTGGATCACCCTCTCTCAAATCGTGCATCCACTAGGGCACCATCACTAATTTTCGTGATGTTCAGGCTCAGTTTCTTAGATAAATGCCCTTTCTTTTCTTCATTCTTGGAGCTTATCTTCATCAAATCTTGAAAAATTTTCTTCCTTCTGTTTGAGTAATTGCTTCGATTTTAGAAATGTAAATTTAATTATTCTTTTTGGCTTGCTTTTTGTATCCGAAACGACTAGGATGGTTTTATATGTCCTGCTCTTTTGCTTACTCGGTCTGATGCCTTTGTTTTGTTTATGAGAGATGCATTCACTAACTATTTTCACTCCAAAACTATCTATATATTGCATATATATATAGTTGAGAATTCACTGACAATTTTCACTCCTAAATATGAGGTCGACTCCATTGTCTTTTGCGTATATAGTTGAGAAGGTTGAAAGTTCACTCACTGACAAGGTAGATTATAAAAAGGAAATCTACCAAATCTTGGCTGAGAATGCTGTGAACAGAATGCCTGCATGCTGTCTTGTTTCAGATGGATGAATTAGCATGTTTTGCTCCTGGAATGGTGGCATCAGGATCTTTTGGCTATAATCCTAGGGAAGCTAAAAAGTAAGTTTCCTTGATTTCTTGGTTTTGGGAATTAATTTGATGAACAATTTGCAAATTAAGTACCATGTGCATCAATTTCAATACTTTATATGTTGTCAGTTCGAAACTAACTGTGGTTCTAATATATTTTATTGAAAGTTACCGTATGGTCTTGGCATATTTTGTGTTATGAGTGCTTGTCTGTCTGACCAAATAAAGACTCATCTTGAGTCTTGACAAATACTTTTGAGTGCTTTTGTGAGATGACATTCTTTTCATGTTCTAGTCATTTTACCTATCAAATTTGTGAGGAGGACATTGTTCAGCTAGTTTGGATTATATTGTAATGAGATAAAAATAAATTTTCATACTCTACAGTTTTGCTTGGAAGTCATAATTTTTATACACTTTGTGTTCACTTCTCTGGTATGCTTGGAACTTCAAAATTTATTTGCAACATATAATTTTTGGCACACTTGGTTGGATTCATGCAAGTAGGATGCTGCCAAGAATCAAAGGTTTTTTATCGAAAAGAAGTTGCTGGGTCTTACGATCTAGATAATGCATTTGCAACAACAACCCATGAAATGGTATATTTTACAATTGATGGAAACTGTAGAATATAGAGGTATCCAGAATTTTCAAACACCAAAACAAAATACTATTCCAAAGTAAAGTTTGCCAAGAGCGGGGTTCAATAACAATTCATCTAATATGTTCTTTGTTTTTAGTAGGGCCTTCGGTGAATGTTTTGAAAAGCTAGCCTATGCAACTCAAAGAATGATTGAAGAGAATGAGAAGCAAAATAAAAAAGGGAGAGTAGAGAGAAGAACAACAAAGGGAGCAACAAAGACTCCATGAGGAACAACAAAGGATCCTGAAAGAAAAATGGAAAGCTTATCAGCAAACTCTCCTACATGCCATGCACTATGATTTATCAAAGTCTTTGAGAAATGGCCTCTTAATTGAAAAAATAAACGATACATCTAATCTATGGAGTATATATGAACAAAACAAAAATGCCTTCTATATTCACAAGTTCATATGTTAGTTGTACGATGTTCAGATGGCTATATCTAATGGTTTGATCTATTTAAACATTTGTTTTGAGCATATTTATGATCTAGGGACTTAGAATAAGTAATTATGAATGCCATACACCATCCCATAAAGAATAAATATTCTCTTGGACATTTTGTGAAACACATGGTAGGCATGATTTTGGAAACTCATTTTTATAGCTTATTTGTTTATGCAAGAAGCCAAAATCCGCAGCCACAATAAATATATCAATTTGAAATATCCATACAATTTTAGCCTAGTGATATACGACCAAATTATATGCGGGCGGTAAATATTAGATCTAAATTTATAGTGGTCTCAGTCTTGAGAATTTTATAAGGTCCATTTGAAGATTTCATGTCTTAAATTAATTAGGACTCATAATGTATATAAATATATATATATATATATATTTTTTTTTTCTAGTGATAATAGGAGAAGTACTCATGGCTTTATAAGTCAGATGACTGAGGGCTACTATTGTTGAGGCAACATGGAACGCGGATGGTGGATAGAGAGTACGAGTAAAAAGGGACGCATAATAGGATGCGGGGTCATTTCTTTAAAAAGATGGTCATGTAAGCTAAGGAACTGGGCTCATGAAAAGTTATTGCACATAAAGTGAAGCACGATGAAGATGTGAAGGCTGGGGATCTGCCCATTTTATCTATCTATAAATAACAATACAAGCACCCAAGAAAAAGAAGACACATGAACATCTCAAAACATACTGACTCAGTCAAGTAAATACTCTCAATTTCACAACCTATTTTTTTTTTTGTCGTTTTAGCCTTTTGCATTTTGTCTTTCGTTTACCCTTTATTTCAGCTCAGTTTAATTTTACCATCATATATTCTCCCATTTACTTTTGTCATGCAGTATTGTAGATATATTCTCTTTTCACCATCATTAGCGATCTTCCTCTATAATTTCACAAGCGCTTTCAGTTATTCTAAATTCCTAGTATGTTTCATTCCTCTATATTTTCTCTTGATACTTGCATCTAGAAAAGGACCCCAGAAACACACAATTGTTGTGATTGGAAGTCAGAATTTTTATACACTTTGAGATTTACATCTTTCACACGCTTGAAGCATCATCATTTATTCGCAACAATTATATATATATATATAAAAATATCACATAAAAATATACATATAAAAATAAATGTAAAAATTAAATAATTCAAATAAATTAAATTAACAAAAATTTATTTTTACTTATAGAAACAATAAAAACATTAAAGTTGCCACAGGTATACTTAATTAATTTTGCGTAAATTCCTGGTTGTTAAACATATCAATGAATGCTTGTGTTGGCATTAAGTACACGCATGGACGTGATCCACTCACAATCTCCACCTTTTTATTTTTCTTAGTTAGATCAATGAAGATTTAAACTTTTTACCTCCAACCAAATTCTACTCCACTCTTACCAAAACACAAATAATTTGGCAATAATAATAATAATAATAATAATTATTGTTGTCTAGAAAATTGGACACAGCGCCAATGTCAATAGGTTTGTCTTCATGTTGGAAGGAGCATCAAAACAACGCAGTCATTATTCATGCAGCTTAAGGCCAGAGCGCCAAAAGACAATATCAAAACATTCAAATCTCTATTTCTTAAAAACATCATCACCAGGGGCGGAAGCAGCTCTTCAATCTTGGGGGGGCCAAATTTTATATATATAGGAAAAATATAAATATTTTCTACTGATATTCATATAGTATTAAATAGCAATGTGTGTGAATGATATACCCTCTACTATTATGTAGGCAAGTCAAATAGATATATATATATAACATTATATATATATATATTTGTGTGTGTATGTGTGCGTGTGTGTGTATATATATATAGATATATGGGGAGTTGGTTTATTGGGAAAATCATTTGAAATGTTTTATATACACAATATACATGAGGACTTACATGGAAAGGGTAAGAAGTTGGGAGGGGCCACGGCCCCCTTTGGTATATTTGGGTCTGCCACTGATCATCACCCCTTTAAAGTTGTTTTCGACTTATACCAAATATCGGGTGTATATATTCATTCCAGTTCGTGTTATAGGGTATTTCATATAACAAGTTTTTGATTCAAATATAGGGTGTTAAATATGTTTCTTCCAATTTTAACCATTTTTTAATTTTTTTATTTATAATTCTATAATAATAATAGAATATGATATTTAATAAGAATTTAATAGAAAATGTAGATATTTTTTACATTAATTTCAAGAAAAAAATAATTTTCTTAATATATATGTAATTGACATAAAAAAATCTTATAATATTCAAACAAAGGGAGTAATTAATTCATTCATTTAAATATACAATGTTGTTAACTTTCTTTAAACTTTTGATCTTTAATTTCCTTGTCTTATTCTGCTTTTAAATTCTTTCGTTGATATTACAGTGCATGCATTTAAAAAGAATAATTGTTAAAAGAAATGGAATCTATTACTTCCTCAAATCCTAATTATATGCCTTACTTTATGACTTTTTATTATATATAAGATGATATTCATTATATATTTATAAAAAAATATTTTTATTTAATGTATTTTAATAAGAAAAAAATTAAATAAAAATAATTGTAAAATATATTATAATTTAAAAAAAATTAAAATAATTAACTAAATTTAATTTACGTTCTTAATTCACGAATTCGATTCGCAATGGATGGATTAGCTATTTATTAATTCAAAATACTTCTTTTACTCTTCAAAGTACTATGGAGTAGGGCCCACACTTCTTCAACTATTTCATTCATATCATTAATTAATATATTTCCAAACAGCATGCAAATGTACGGTGGGGAGGAACATAATGCATTGTTCTTCTCAGGCTTCAAGTTTCGGCTCGGCTTCTATATCATGGATTCCCTTTAATCACTGTTTGTTTCAAACTCAAATACCCACCCATCTTTGTGCCCAATGGTTTGTTTGGTTGGAGAAATTGGTTGGAGAAAAATGAGAGGAAGGGAAAAGAAAATATTATTAAAATTTTTTGTCCCCTTGTTTGGCAATCAGGGGAAAGAAAATATTATTAAAATTTTTTGTCTCCTTGTTTGGCAATCAGGAGGGGAGAAAAAATATTATTAGAAAATGTTATTAAAATTTTCCCTCCCCTCCCCTTATATATTTTCCCCTCAAATTAGGATAATTTAGAGGGAAAATGTGTTGTTGGGTCCAAAATGATCAAAATACCTTTTATTTTTTCATTACTTGACCACACAATATACTGATCAGTTTTATTCTTATATTAACTTAAATAAATTAAGGATATAATAGTCAAATTATAATTATTTTCTCTTCTTTTTCTTCATAATCCAAACGAGGTAAAATTAAAATTCTTCCACTAAAATCTCTTCTTTTTCTTTCAAATGAGATAAAATTAAAATTCTTTCTTTTCCCTCCTCTTCCTTTCTCTCCATTAAAATCCCTTCCCTCCCCCTCCCCCTTTGGTAAAAACAAACCCTAAAGAAGATAAAAACGGATTATTTTCTTCATTTGTATACATTTGGATTTTGCTGAAGAATCTCTCCGCGTCTTAAATTTTCCTCTCCATAGATTTCGATGGCAAGTGAGGGTTTCAATTTCATCGATGTTCTATTAGCATACACTAATTTTTTTTGGTTCATCTCTTTCTTTTCGTCTTCACTCTTCTCTTCTTTTTTTTCCACTCATTTTTTGCTTTCCTTTTGTTCTTCTTTCTTTTTCATCGCTATCTCCACCTTTCTTTGGCAAATTTTTTTCTGAAGAGACCCTAAGCTCTTGTAGGGTACCAAATCGCCGTTAATTTTGTTGACCCCTCCTTCAGAGTGGTGGCCGAGGTATCTGTACCACAAGCTATGGAAGCCCGCATGCCTGCAAGCCCATGGCTTTACGTTTTTGGTTCCTCTCTCTTTTTCTCTCAAAAACCTTTCTTCGTTGGAATTTGTGCCTTTTGCTTTGAGCGCGTCTTTTGTGAATGTGTGAGTTTCATCTTCATCTTCTATTGGCAAATGTCACTCAAAGTTATCTGTGAAGTTTGGATGGTGCGGTATAGCCGAAGAAAGGTTGGCCGATCGTTCATCCACACGAGGTATTTTATGCTCAAGTCACGTCTTCTCAGGCACTACAAGAATAAACCACAGCATAATCAGGTAATTTCATCTTTTTGCTGATATTTTCTCTTTCGAATCTTTTGTTATGTTAACTAGACTGAAGTTTTGGTTTATGGTACTTTTCACTTTCCATTTATGAGAGAATTTTTTTTCCCAGTGTTTTTATGTAAGAAATAACTACTCCACCAATCTTTTCATGTAGGCAGACAGAAAATGGGTCCATATTTTTAAATAAAGAATTTTAAGAAGATAGTAATGGATTTGCCTTTCAACTATTGGAAAGAATTTTAGTCACATACATGATGGAGCATATGTTCTTATTTTCTTTTCATTTCTCTTGCCTTGTCCTTGAATTAATTCTTCTCTTTAAATCATTTGATTTTATTTATTATTTGTCTATTCGTCATTTTCTTCAAATCTTTTTTTAATATATACCTATTGCAGAGCAACTAGCCATGATGAAAGTTAAGTTTAGGAAGAAAGTTAGGAATGAGGTATACCAAATGCAGGAGTAGAGAAGCAAATATCTTTGATGCAATTGAAGGTGGGGCAAGAACATTGTTTGAGATTGTGGCTAATGTATATTCTGATATTGACTGTAGGACCTAGATTCATGCATCATCTAATGTGAGAATCCATGTAGATCATCTATCATGATTAGTTACCAAAGGTAATTATTTCTCTCTTATTGCTACTAGGCTAGCTAGGTGTTATTACAGATTGACAACCTTAGACATGAATAACTTAGGCTGCTCTCATCATTAATATAACAAGAAGGAAAAAATTTGACTTCTATAAACTTAACAATTTGATACTACCTGCATAATTTGGGATTTCAGGACTACACTACAGCTGCTTATCTGTTGCTTATTGTGCATGATCTGTCACCTGGGTTTTAACTCATGGTTGAAGTGGGTAAGAAATTGGTTAGATTTTAGATGTCGATTTCAAATTTTCTATTGATAATTGACATCCTCCCTCCATGTTCTAATGCTGTTAGTAGTGTCCTGCAAAATGATTGTTTTGACAAGATTGTACATAAAGCAATACGGCCAATACCATTTCATGATTGTTCTGAAAACCATAATATTGTGCTGCCAGTTTTTCAACGTTACTTCTCCAGTCCAAGTGATTGACCAAAATTAAGAAAAAGTTATTAGAGGATGGCTATTACTGATCACAATCATAATGTTAATAAGTTCTTCAAGTGTAAGTGTACAACTGTTGATAATTCACATTTTTGTATTATTCTTTCTAAAAGTTAAATTTTAAGTTTGCATCTTTTTTGAGCAACGAAAATATTGGGGTCACTCTCCCAATGGAAGAAGCCTTTAAAAAATTGCATTGATGTGTATGCACTGAATTGTGCTTCGAGAGATTTTGCTAGTTAGTATCTTCCTTTTTCAGAAGAGGCAATGCATGATGATATATGTTATTAATAACAAGAGAGAAGATTCTTGTCTTTTATGGGCCCTTGAAACAGTTCATAACTCCCTCAATTCCATGTAACCCCTCTCCCATAACTCCCTCAATAATTTCCATAACCCCCTCATCAGACCCCATTAAAACTCTATACGTTTTATGCCTCTGAAAACTCGTATAAAAGGAGGCCATTTCCATTGTGAGAAGGATCAAAGAATAAAACAGTTCATGTTTACATAGTGTTTTTTTTTGTTTTTGTGCCATTTGGGTATTAGAGGAAGTGAAAGAGTGTCCAGGAGATGAGTAGAGTGAGAGAGCGTCAGAGAGTTACCTCAAAGTGAGCAAGAGCCGCCGTCGCTGCCATCGGAATCCTTTTTTGATCACTTTTTAGGAAAACTAACATCACCATCAAGCTCGGAATGCCGGAAAATCTCGGACTGGAGAGTTTCGTTGCCATATGAAACTCCATGCGCCTCCATGCGCCACTACCTGAGAACCACGCGCCTTCCACGCACCGGCAACAAGCTCCACGCGCCTATTGGAGGTTGAAGACGATGACGTCATTTGCCACATCATCCTGACCTATCCAGTTAGCGACAGATTAGCCACTTAGTGTTTACCACGTGTCAATTCTGCCACGTCATTCTGCTCAATCAGATAAATTTCTCATATTTATAGTGTGACCCCTAAACTTTTCCATATTTATATTTTTTCCTCTATACTTTTTATATTTACATTTTTAGGCCCTAAACTATTTGAAATTACATTTTGACCCTTTAACTTCCTAGAATTACAATTTTACCCCTAAACATTTCAAAATTGCAATTTGACCCATATTTTTTTCCAAAAATTATAGTTCGGCCTCAAACTTTCTTTAAATTTCTTTTCCACCCCCATACCCTATAAAATTACCTTTTCACCCCTATACTTGTTAATTGTTTTTGCCTAAGTCCGAACCTTGCAGAAAAGGCCAAAAAAAAAAAAAAGCCTCTAAGACGCAGGAATGTATAGGACGTTGCAATAGACGAGATGAAATGTCGAATACGAGAGTTGGAGGCTACCGTAGAAATGCAGTGAGCTTTGCTAGAAACTCACAGAAAAAACCTAAAAGGTGATTCGAGTAGCAACAGTTTATCATCCACTGACAACCACAGTCGTCCTCGACAACAACCATTCTGTCCTAGTGACATAAAAGTAGACATTCTTGAATTTGAGGGAAGACTATAGCTAGACGAGTTTGTAGATTGACTTTAAACTGTTGAGCGAGTATTTGAATAGAAGGAGACTCCAGACGGATAGAAAGTCAAGATTATCGCCCTTAAACTCAAGAAGCATGCTTCCATATGGTGGGAAAACCTGAAATGGAAGTGAGTATGTGAGGGAAAGCACAAGATTGAGACCTGGGAGAAAATAAGACGACAGCTCACCAGGAAGTTCCTACCGGAACATTATCACTAGGATAATTTTATCCAATTGCAGGATCTTCGACAGAGGTCTTTGTCTGTAGAAGAATACACCAGAGAGTTTGAAAATCTTATGATGAAGTGTGACATACAAGAGAAGGAGGAACAGACGATAGCTCGTTATCTTGCAAGCTTAAACGCTGACATCAGTCGTCCAGTCCAACTTCAGTAGTATTGGACTTTGGATGATGTGATTCGCCTAGCCATCCGTGTTGAGAAGCAAATACCCAAGAGGTCTTCTTTTCAACCTTCTTCCTCTAGGGGTTATTTTGATGGTCGTAAGGCAAAATTTCAGCAGCCCAATTCATCAGGCAAGCCGTAGCCTAGCACTACGCGCAAGCCTCCACCAAATACTGCCAAGGAGTCTGGCTTTAAAGCACCCAGATGCTTTAAATGCCAAGGATTCGGGCCACATCGCCTCATATTGTCCTACTCGGAGGGTTGTCACCATTAGGGAAGGTCAAGTTAATGAAGCACCTGAGGAAGATGAAGAGGAGACTACATTTTATGAAATCGAACCGGTATATGATGAGGAGATTACGCCTGCAGATCAGGGAGAGGCTTTGGTTATTAGACGAAGTCTGCATGCAGCTGTAGTTAAGGAAGAATCTTGACTACGACGCAACATTTTTCACACCCGTTGTACTGCCCAAGGCACAGTTTGTAATGTCATCATTGATAGTGGGAGCTGTGAAAATGTAGTGTCTGACTACATGGTGCAGAAATTGAAGCTACCAATGCACGACCATCCGCATCCTTACAAGCTTCACTGGCTTAATACTGGAAGCGATGTAAAAGTCTCTAAGCAATGCCTTATTACTTTCTCTATTGGGAACAAGTATTGTGACGATGTTTTGTGTGATGTTGTTCTCATGGATACATGCCACCTTCTTTTGGGGAGACCATGGCAATATGATCGATATGCTCTACATGATGGACATACAAACACCTACTTTTTCACTAAAGATGGTGTCAAGATCAAGCTAGCGCCCCTACTGCCTAATGAGTTTAGCAAAGCCTCGACAGAAGCTAAACCATTGGTGACTTTGATGACCAAGGAAGAGTTCAAGGTGATGAAATCTGAAGCCCAGATAATGAGTTTCATACTGGTACTTGAGGTGAACAGTGAGTCCACCATCTCGCCAGGAGTTATGCCCTTATTATTCGATTTTCTAGATGTGATAGTTGATGAGATACCACTTGGGTTGCCACCCATGCGAGAGATATAGCACGCCATTGATTTTGTTCCAGGAGCAATAATTCCTAACAAGCCTGCTTATAGGATGAGTCCTCAAGAGCATACTGAAGTCCAGCGACAAGTTGAAGAGTTGCTAAAGAAAGGGCTGGTTCGGGAAAGTATTAGCCCTTGTGCTGTACCTGTTCTACTAGTGCCCAAGAAAGATGGGAGTTGGAGAATGAGCATCGATTGCCGAGCTGTTAACAAAATTACTATCAAGTATCGGTTTTCGATACCCCGGCTCGATGACATGTTAGATCAGCTGCATGGTGCCACTACCTTTTCCAATATTGACCTTCGTAGTGGGTATCATCAAATTCGGATTCGGCCAGGAGACGAATGGAAGACCGCCTTCAAGACAAGAGATGACTTGTATGAGTGGAATATGATGCCTTTGGGACTGACCAATACCCCTAGCACATTCATGTGCCTGTTGAATCAGGTATTGTGACCCTTCACTGGCAAATTTGTTGTTATTTACTTTGACGACATTCTTATTTACAGCAAGAGTCAGGAAGAACACTTCGATCACTTATGGCAAGTCTTGCAAGCCCTGCGAGACCAAAAGCTTTTTGCCAATCTAAAGAAGTACACATTTCTCGCCAATGAAGTTGTTTTCTTGGGCTACATCATCACTGCAAAAGGTGTTCGAGTTGATCCGAGTAAAGTTGAAGCCATTAATAGCTGGCTAGTTCCAAGATCTCTTCAAGAAGTTCAAAGCTTCCACGGATTAGCTTCTTTTTACAGGAGGTTCATCTGCAATTTTAACTCTATTGCTGCACTCCTCACAAATTGCACCAAGGGAGATAAATTTCAGTGGACAGAGCAGGCTCATAGGAGTTTTGAGGAGTTAAAGAAGAGGTTGACTGAAGCTCCCGTCCCAGCTCTTCCAAATTTTGACCAGGTGTTCGAGGTTAGTTGTGATGCCTCCAACACTAGAATTGGTGTTGTCTTAAGCCAGGAAGGCCATCCCATTGCCTTTTTTAGTGAGAAATTGAATGATGCCAAACTCAAGTATTCTACTTATAAAGAATTCTATGTCATTGTCCGGGCTCTGCAACATTGGAGTCACTATCTCCTGAACAAAGAGTTTATACTTTTTTTGGATCATGAAGCCCTAAAGCATTTGAACTCTCAACAGAAGATCAGCCGCAAACATGCTCGTTGGAGTGAAATCTTGTAGTCTTATCCCTTCCTTATTAAGCATAAGACTGGAATTTTAAACTCTGCAACTGATGCTCTTAGCTGTTGACATGTTTTGCTAACAACAATGCCAACCAAAGTTATTGGTTTGGACCTTGTCAAGGAGCTGTACCAAGATGACCCTGATTTCCGTGGAGTGTGGGAAGCTACTGCCGATCAATCGTTCCACTAGTATTACCGACATAATGGGTTTCTATTCTGAGGTAAAACCCTATGCATTCCTTAGGGTTCTTTGAGGGAGGCGATAATTTGGGAAGCTCACGATGGAGGATTAGTTGGTCATTTTGGCAGAGACAAGACAGCTAATCTGGTCAAAGAATTTCTATTGGCCAAGGCTTGAACGAGATGTCAATCGGCATATACAGCGATGCCGAATATGTCATTTGACTAAGACCAAGGGGCAAAATACAGGATTATACATGCTACTGCCAGTTCCAGAATCGCCATGGGAAGATGTGAGTATGGACTTTGTTCTTAGTTTACCACGAACACAAAGGCAAAAGGATTCCAACATGGTCGTTGTAGATCGATTTTCGAAGATGACCCATTTCATTCCATGCCAAAAGACCAATGATGCGGTGCAAGTTGCAGATTTGTACTTCAAAGAGATTGTTCGTCTTCATGGAATTCCCAAAACTATTACCTCTGATCGTGATGTTAAGTTCCTTAGCCACTTTTGGTGGATGCTATGGAAGAAGATGGGAACTAAGCTCCAATTTAGCAGCGTTAGTCATCCAGAGACGGACGGTCAAACTGAAGCTATTAACAGAGTTCTGGGCAATCTTCTTCGAAGTTTTGTGGGGAAGAATTTGAAGCAGTGGGATCTCGTTCTTGCTCAAGTTGAATTTGCTTACAATAATTCTGTTAATCAAGCAACTAGGAAGTTTCCGTTTGAAGTTGTTTACAGCACTCATCCCCTTAGTCCCTAGACTTGACCCCTTCACTTGATAAGCAGCAGTATAGTTCTGATGCAGATCAAAGGGCTAAGGAAATCAAGAAGTTGCATGAACAAGTTTATGAAAGAATCCAGAAGCAGAGTTTCAAACTCAAGACACAGCGAGACAAGCATCGGAAGCAACAGATCTTTAATGTGGGAGACTTGGTTTAGATACATCACAGAAAAGAGCGTTTTCCCAAACAACCCAATGCCAAGTTGTCTCCTAGAGCTGATAGTCCTTTCAAGATTGTGCAAAAGATCAACAACAATGCTTATAAAGTGGAATTGCTTGGTGCCTATGGCGTTTCAGCTACCTTCCATGTTGCTGATCTAACTTCGTATTTCGATGATGATGCCAAGTTTGACTCGAGGACGAGTCTTGTCCACACCCGGGGAGGATGAAACGATTCATAACTCCCTCAATTCCATGTAACCCCTCTTCCATAACTCCCTCATCAAACCCCATTAAAACTCTATACGTTTTATGCCTCTAAAAACTAGTATAAAAGGAGGTCATTTCCATTGTGAGAAGGATCGAAAAATAAAACAGTTCATGTTTACATAATGTTTTTTTTGGTTTTTGTGCCAGCCCTTTTTTTTTTTGTTGTTTGGGGGGGGGGTAGTATAGGTTGTTGGGAGTTAGTCCATGATAATTGTATGACAGTTATCAATAACAGAGAAAATGCTGTTTATTCTATAATGTGTGATGAAAAGTAAAAAGAATATAGTAACAATTATTTCTTATCGGTACTAATCCTACTGACGGATTAGGTGTTTCTCTTCATAGTTTGGACTTTGGATGCACTGAAAGGTTATCTATCTAAAGCTTGAAACAACCTATTAGTAGATCAGTTAAAAGTAGAAAATAGGTGCTGGTGTTGAAGAACTCGTGAATTATTTGATTAATTGTTTACTCATATCTGATGTTCAGTCCTAGGTTACAACCTCTATCTCCTTGATGGCTGTGATATGTTTATGCAATATGTAACTAGGACTGTTGACTAAGAATATGAGGACTTTAATTATGCAAAATCTCGCTTTATTGAGCGTGCTGAAAAGTTTGGGGAAATCTCATACTAGGTGAGTCATTGAATTGGTTGCTTAGAGATTCATGAGTTCAATTATGCATGTCTTTGAAGTTTGAAGAATTGTACTTAACATCTTTTTGACATAAAGGATTTATGACAGCAACTTGGAATGATTAGCTTACAAGAGTGGGTAATGGGGCATTAAATTAAGAGAAGGATTTGGAAAAAGGTATATTTATGGACTTGATATTTTGTATAAGTTTGATTTCTCCTATAGGTTTGATTTCTCGTACATGTTCAACATGGTTTTGTGCCCTTTTTCCCTTATTTTGTTGTTGCTTCACCTACCTTTTTATTTTTATTGATATAATAGAATTATAGATATGTTTGGTCTTAAATGGTGAAGTGATAACCTGTATTATGAAGTCTTTAGAGAATTGGAATTAGCTGCCTATTTGGTCTTACAGAGAAAAACACAAATTATGCATTTGATATAGTGTGCTATAAATAATTTATATGCCTAACTATATATATTGCATTAGAATAGGTTTTGTTATATGGTTCCACTAGACGGCTAAGGGTCAAATCCAAGAGAGAAAATATATGCTTGGTGATATCATTGGTGACCCTGAGGGTACATTTGGACCGTCACACAACATTCTTATCAAGCTAATAGCTGCAAAGTCTCGTGTTTGCTCCATTATTCACTACACGTGGTGATCTTCTCTTTAGGCTTTCTGTTGTGGGTTGTGTTGATAATTTTTCTTTAAATACCATTTACTTTTTGGTGGCATAGGATTAACAATATAGGAACAGTCCACTGAAGGAAGATTTGGATTCTGTTTCCATTTAGACTTTGTAAATTGATCTACATATGATCTTGATGATCAAAACTCTTGAATGCTGATAATATTTTAAATTTTGTTTTATAACATCTTTTTTCTCTTCGTGTTTAGTATATAGCCATCATTAATAAAATGGACAAGCTTTATAAACCTTGGATCATTTAAATTTAGAACTTCATACACCAATGCTAGAGATCTATTGCCACAATGTGCCTACGGCTTGTGCCATGGCATTCGAAAAACATATGTATACATTGTGACATAGACAAATGAGATCTATGATTGTACGTGTTTTTCGTACGCAAATGCAATATAAAGTAGATAAAATAGTTTGTCAAATTATTTACACTATGCTTGCAATTTTAATATGTTTTTACACATCATACAATTATTTCTTTGTTATTGATGATATTAAATTAAGTTGTTACTTTTAAATTATGTTATTTATCAATATTCAATTTTCCACTCCAGTTATAAATATAGGCATTTTGTATGCATATTTATTTATGATACCATAAATGTAATATTTTAGAGGACTTTCTTTTTTATTATTATTGTAACATAACTTATTCAAGAATCAAATATATATTATTATTTTAACACACGGGGAAGAAATTAAAATATTAAATTTACTCTACAGGCCATGCTAAACATACAAAATATAATAATCTTTCACATTAAAAATTGCATGGGAAAAATCCCAAAAATTTTTCGACAGTGTGGAGCAAAAAGGAATGAAAAAAATTTTGCATCTGTGATTGATATGAGTAATCATTTATAATTATTTCAATTTATCATTATTGTGTTGTATGAAAACAATTTATTCATGCTGCTCTAATTACCAAATATTAATCTGCATGAATTTATATTTTAGCTTTTAATATGCTGACTATGAAAATAGAAGGCACCTAATATTTTTTTTATTTTACAAATACAGTTTTTGTTCATTCCGCAGGGTAAAAAATCTAGTTCAACAAGTCAAGATAAAATAGAATTTGCTAAGCTTATCCCTAATTTGATTGACTCTGAGGCTTCTCGAGAGCGAGTAAGAGTGATATCTCATGACATACATTTTTCTCATCATTTCACCTAAATTTATTTTAGATGATTCTCTTAAAAACCTTGCCTCATTCATGATCATAAATTGATTATTTATAATATAGTTAAAGTGAAATAGAAAACGAAATAATAAATGTTCAGCCAACAAAGAAGTCTTCCTCCCAATCCATTTTTTTATTATATGCTCTTTTCAAATTTATGATTTTTTAAATAATAAACACCAAATAAAGTACTCTTCCTCACAATAAAAATTAATCTTTCCAAGAGGCTAAAAGATAGATACCATCAAATAAGTTTAATATATGCATAAGACTTAATAATAGATTCTCAACTATTTACTTAAAAAATGAGAGTTTATGCCATTCACATTAATTTGAGTTAGTTAAATATATGATTTTTTAACAACAAATTATCTATTTAAAATTTTGAGGATGCATAGATTCTATTATATATATATATATTTCTTAATAAACAAGGGTGGTTTGGTCAATGAACACACACCTAAATGCCAGCCCAGGGCTTTGAAATGTTAACAACAATCCTCTGTGTTTCCCACATCTAAGTTCCAAAACAACGCACACGGTATTCAAACTTCGAAACCTTAAAGTGAAAAACCTCTCTTTAAACCTCAAACACTCACCCACTCCACTTTCGCCCTCGCTCTCAATCAAACCCTCCTTCACTTCTCCTTAATTTCTTCCCAATGTCCACAAAACCCAGATCGTTTCTTCTCACCACCTTTCTTCTGGTTCTTCTTCTTCCTCCTTCTCTCACAATTTCTTCTTCTTCATCTATGTACAACCTTCTTCGCCGCCACGGCCTCCCATCGGGGCTCTTCCCAGAGAGCGTCAAGTCCTACAATTTCGACAAAACAGGGCGTTTAGAGGTGCACCTGGATCGTCCATGCATGGCCAAGTTTGAAAACAGAGTGTTCTTCGAAAGCGTGGTGAGAGCCAACCTCAGTTTCGGACAGCTTAAGGGATTAGAAGGTCTTTCACAGGAAGAACTCTTCTTATGGCTTCCTGTGAAGGGCATTATAGTCACTGATCCTTCTTCTGGCCTCATTCTCTTTGATATTGGGCTCGCTTATAAACAATTATCTTTGTCCCTCTTTGAAGATCCCCCCATTTGCAGATCTCAAGGTACCATCTATCCATGTGTGTGTGTTTTTTTTAAAAAAACAAAAAACAAAATCTTTAGGCTAGTGAGCAACGTTTCCAGTTCTGGATTTTGGCTTCCCATCTCATTCCTTGATTTTCTTGGCTGCCAAACAGTCGCTAGCCTGCTGTACATCTTTTCTTCCCATCTCTTTTTGTTTTTTGGGTTTCGTTGAGTAATTATTAGGAATTAAAATTTTTAATTCCTGTTCTGAATGTGACATGCAGGTGTCTCCCTTGGAAGGAAGAGAAATGGATTTCAAGATCAGAGATGAAACCCTGTCTGTTTATTTCAACTGATGATTTTTCTTCCGATCCTTTTTCTGTATTTTTTTTTTCTTGAGAATTTTATGAAGTAAACTGGATAGATCTAATTACGGTGGTGAGTGGGTGAGGAAATAGTTGAGAGAAACGAAAAAAGTGTGCTTTACTCTTTTTATTTTATTTTTTTATTTAATTATTATTATTATTATTATTATTATTTTTTGCTGAACGTGCTTTACTCGTGAATGACAGAAGAACTGTTTACTGCCAAAAATTTCCTGCAATTTTATTTGTTGCGTCTTTATCCGATCTTCCAATGTTATTTCATCCATTTCCATTCTATTTTTTCTATTCTCATAATATATCATTTTTTTTTAATCGCTCTGCCTTCTACTGGAAATGAATGTATTGTTGATCATACTGCATATGAAATGATGTATTCCTATATTATTATTTTATACAATTTCTGTGGCATACAAAACTGATGTATACTATTCCTCTCAAATACTACTCGTATTGAAACTAGAAAGTAAACCCAATAATAAATCAGTCAAAACTCCTTAATGAAAAATTAAAAGAAAATTCTATATAGACCTAATAATATCAAGCATCAACTCCTGTGTTTGCTGTGCTGCAAGTCTTTCACCATTCATCCCCTGAACAAATCATCTATCATAAAATCAGTTTCGGAAATATTTATATATGTGGGAAAATTAGAATAATAAGATGAATATCAATTATCCTGGAATGACCTGAATGCAGGCTGTGAATAGGAATGCTCCTTTTGTGGTGGTGACATTGGTGTCTAGGAGATCAATGCCAAAAGAATTCATGGCTTCAATCAACTTCGTGATTCTTCCTCTTTTCTTCTCAATGATGATCTTTATCCACAGCTTATTCACGTCAATTTGAGTCACCTTGACCTCTGCCTACACAGCAAAATCACTCATTACAACTTAGAGGGCATGTTTTCTCATAATCAAATATTGGGATTTTGCAGATAACCTGTATCCCACATTTCTCCATCTCTTCTTCTGCATCATCCGTTTTCTCTGTTTTTGATTCTGCTGTTTTCTGCAACTGCAAATTTGCCTCCATTGTTTCAAGCTCCTTAGTGAGACTCTCCACCTGGTCTTGTAGATTCTTAATGTAGGTGATGGCATCTTCAATTATTTTTGCTCTTGTCATCTGAAACCAAAATTCATCACAATGTTTGAAATCAAGAACTAGTCTCAGAAAAGGAGGATTCTAGAAGAAATTAGTATGAGGGTTTAGGTGTTACATTTGTGATATTTGGCACTAAAGATCGCAGCATCAACAGTCTACTGCTGAGCTTCTCCCTCCTTTTTCTCTCAGTCTTGAGGTTCTTGGATTTGAACACTCTAGTGCCGTCTTCATTTTCATCATCATCATCATGATGATCATGATCATGATCATTTTTTCTCTTCCTGATCATGCTTCCTCTGATGTTACCACCTTCGTTAGTATCACATAATGCATCAAAAGCGGCACAGAAGCCATCTTCATCTGCATAATCCATCTTTGGAGAAAATGGATATGAAGAGAAGGGAGAATGAAACAAGGTAATGAAGAAGCTCTTTCAAGATTTTGTAGATTGAGGAGTGATTGGAGGCTATATAAGTACTTCTCACAAAAGCATCATGTCAGAGAGAGAGAGAGAGAGAGAAACAGTGTGTGTTTGTTATGAGAAAGAGAGAAGTTCCATATTGGCCATTCAAGTGTGGTTGCAACATGTTGGAATCTTCCATAACAGAATCAAGTTTTGTTATAAGTGTGGTTATTCTGTTATAACATGTTATTACAATTTAAATTGAGAGTTTAAAAATTTTTTTGGGCCAATAAAATTTTTTAAATGAATAAATATATCAGTAATAGGACTATTGTTGTCAAGTGTTACGACTGAAAATGGATAGTCTGTCATTTTTTGAAAATTTTGGTCATGGTTCATTATGAGTTGAGATTTTCAGAAGTATGAAAGAGGAAAGTTAAAAAGACGGAGAGGGAGAATGGCACATAGAGAGAGATGGTGTTTATTTTTGAGATAGAGTTGTACAAATGGGTCTTTTCCTTCCCCTAACTTTATTTTAAAGTACTGCATAAGGTCACAGTCTAAATTGGATCTCTACATGCATGTATCTATGCATAAAAAAAGCAAATGAGTTGAAATATGATTGTGAGTGACCAACGTTAAATAATTCAAGTGGGTCAGTGTTTTTCTTTCCCCCCGCTTGAATTACCTAATTACTTTCATAAATGGAAAGCTATTATCAAATTTAGAAGACTTGCTATAAGATCTTAAAAAAAAAAAAGACAAAATTATATATTAGATCTCTTAATTTTAAAGCAGGTTTCATTTTAATCCTTTAAATGTTTAAAGTTTTATTATAACTAGATTTTTTTTCCTGTGTTACATGAGATGTTTTTTATGCATGAGTTATTTTGTATGTTGTTGTTTAAAGAGACAAAAAAAAAAAGTTAGTTCTTTAGTAAATGTTTGGATAACTTAGTTGAGAGAATTTAAAAATAAATCTTGGAAAATACAAAAATAATTAAAGTTGAGACAACATAGAACATGTAGCACACAATTTGTATGTACCAATCCCAACAATATTCTCCCAAACTCATTTAAGTCAACTCTCTAGACTTGTGAAAAGTTTTTGTGTTTGAAAAGTGAAGGATATTTAAAAGAAAAAAAATATCAAATCAATCCTCTAGATGTTAAATGACTATAACATATTAAAACTATATCAATCTCATAGATTATTTAAAGGTGTCTACATGGCTATTAAGCTAAATAAAATTATAAATCCATAACAAAAAATAAACCACATTTGACTCAAATTCTTTGCTCTAAATGAAATTATTCGTTGATTAGCAAATGTCTAATTTACTAATAGGGGTTTCATTTATATGAGAAATTAGTAGACTTGCATGTTTTATTGCTTTGCTTTCTTCAATTGTTTCTTCCACTTAACCCAATCAAAATCTGCACATTATAATGAGCACAACTTGATGAGTAAAGTTTCTCTGCCATTGTTAAATTATTGTCTTACAGGTTTCAAGTATTATAGTGGCTCTAAAAAAAATCGGCAAAGGCAAAATAATGTGAAAGAAGGAAAATGTTTCTCACCATCTTCGGCAGCCAACCCACAGATATAGGCATAATATGTTTTGTCTTTCTTGAGCAACTCCAATCTTCTGCATGCATACTGAGCCATTGTAGTTTAAATATACATCTCTCCTTTATGATATGTTTGTTGTCTGCTTACAGCATAGTTAAGCCCAAAACTCTTGGATACTTTCTCCTTCATCTTTTCAGATTCATATCCCACACAAACCTTATCATATAAGTCCGCAGGAAAGAATATAAATCCCCCTGAATCCAATCCCAAAGTATCACCTTCTTGTAAAGCAGCTTGTGGGCACATCTATCATTAATAGTATCATCTTCTTGTAAAACAGCTTGTGGGCACATTTTAGTTTATTAAGTTATTTTAGTTTATTAAGTAGCGGTCATTTTGTCTTCCTTCTTGTGATTAAAGTTGTTCTACCAACTATTTTCCTATAAAGCATGAGAAATATCATTTAATATCATGAATACTACCTAAATCATTCCATCTTGATTGTGTAAAGATGGATCAAGTTAATCTCACCAGTACTCTTTGCAAAATCAATTCAATTAAGCATATTTTTTTTGCCGATTCAATTAAGGATATTAATTGGTTTTTCTGCAAAATCAATTCAATTAAGGAAATTAATGCCTAGTTTAAGGAGGATGTAACTAACTTCTCCTTTCGAACACTCGGTAATCATGAGCTTCAACTACATATAACCATGTTTTATTTCATAAGGATGATAGAGGGGCATCGAAAAATAAGGCAGGTATATATACTATAAAAAATGATAAAGTAGTTTGCAGAATAGATGAAAAGAGAACAACTTGATGTACCAAGTCCTCGCCCATCTTCTAGCTCTAAACCAAGAAAATTTCCTGAGAATGTCTGCCATCAAATATCTCATCAATCTTCCGTTGAAGATGAAAAACACCAAATAAATGATCAAGTAAAATTTAAGTATTATACAAAAGGGTGTTCGTTCTGAAGCAAATACCCCATAGTGATATTGTGAATGCATGACAATTTGTGGAAGCACCATCCTCCCTAGTCTTACATCCATGACTTGTTCAGCAACCTGAAAAGTAACCAAATAATGATGAGGGCTTCTAAAATGTGCCTAATCAAATGCTGAGATACAATAATGACATCACAAAAAGAAAAAAATTCTATACGTGCCATTTGGAAAAATAACATAGACAATTATTCTCCCATTAAAATAGATACTGTTTGAAACTAAGCTGTTGGATTAAATGGAAGGAAGATTTTCTATTCATTATCAATTATGACTCCACAACTAATTTCAAACACAAATCAAGTAAGTTTTTTTTATACAGTCAGCATTTATGATAATCATGCCTTAGAACATATTATGCTAGAGAACAAACAATTTGAAAAAATATATATATATAATGTAATATCATTATTATATCCTAAAAATATATATTTTAGGGCATATAAGGCAGCATGTACGTGATCAATGTTTTTTCCTTTCATCTGTAAAATGAGCAAATGCATGCGGGTCAAAACCAAGAATTTGCATAACTTGGAAAAGATCATGTATCAGGAGCAACACTTACATGTCTTGCAAAGATAAATGCATATATTATCAGTTCTGTTATTTTGTAGCCTCTCACATGAAAGATAAAGATGATCATTCAAACCAACATATGTTCCTAGGAATAGGCTACCAGCTATGGCACGGCTCCCTTGATCCCTTTCACATGCCATTACCAAAGCAAGTGTAGTGAGTCGTAGGTCTTGTAGTGACCAAGAGAACCAAGTCGGCATCAAATACACCCTCTGGGGACAGTGAGCACTGAGTAGTCAGATCATTCCATAGATTCTTTACATTCACAAGTAGAATTGATACAACGGTCATTATAAGAATACTCGGACATTCATAAGATGACATGGAACAATTGAGTTATACCCTCAACATATTCACGAGGAAGGTCCACAAGCTAAATATCCACTTAATCATAAGTTTCCCTTGACAGTCTGTAGCCAATGCTAAAACAATTGGCTGTCTGGCCCAACGCCTGCAATAAATTGCTTTTAAGGGTAAAAAACCGCACCAATGTTGTGCCCAAAGACATATAATTAACTACCACAAGCAAAACAATACCTTGTAATATTTTCCTAAGATAATAATCAACCCAGCAAACAAAACAAAAATAATGTTTTCAAACTTGTTAATAGAAAAATAAAGATCAAATACAATAAAAATAATAGGAGGCAGACTACCAGCAGTGATTTTAGGTAATATACATTGCAGAAGATCCGAGGTAAAAGATTATTATGATTTGTCTAAGATTATTAATAACCAACAGATTTTGCATTTCTAAAAGATATGCTATACTTTGTCATAACTTGTCTATGATAGGGTCCAACCCTATCATGTCCCCCGTTCATATTTGTAAATCTATCATGTATCAACATATAAGGAAAATGAAATGTAAGTAAAAAAGATGATCACATACTTACTTCCACCATCAAGTTTTTTTGTCAATAATGTTTCATTTAAAACATTTGTGATGTTATAAGTTCTTTGTATAGAACAATGTTATCATAACCGAATATTAAACTAGACGAGTCAATGGTTAAATATTTAATGGTTCAACCATAGTCTAACCAGGGTCGGACTGATAGTTATTAAAATAATATATTTTAAATAATATACGTGAAAAATAAAAAAAATTCAGGTTACCTACCTTTAAAATTTTCATAATTTATTCACAATTAAAATTCTTAATGTATCAATGAAATAAAATAAAGCTATATATTAATAATAATAGGTATGAAATTAAATAAATTAAAAATAAATATATCCACAAGGCATTAATAATATTTGTTTAAACAAATTATTCAAGTACAATCTCATTAACTAATTAATAATATAAATTTAAATAAATTTTGTAACTTAATTAACGTTTCAAATTCAATAATACTATATCCTCAATCTATCATCTATTACAAATGCATTTTTTATTGAAATTTATTTAAATACCATTTACCAATAATTATATTATGATATTATTATATGATACTAACTTTTCTTCCTTTCTTTTCTCTTAACATAATTTTTGGCCACATGTTCTTATAAAAGCTAAAGGCCAAAGCATCCCATGTCCTCACATATTAGGTGGTGCCTAGTTTTGACCAGTTACACACATAATCATGCACCCTGACAAGGAAAAAAAGAGACGTATGAAAGGGTTTAAAATATGTGGCTCTCTATTTTAAATTTCAATATGAGCTGGCACGTGCTCTGCTTTACGAGCTTACATAGGGTACAATGCGCAACCATTAATTACCTCAACATAAGTCATGGGTGAGAACTAAGAATAAATCAGAAAGTGCATCCTTCCGCTCTCCATTTTCTCTCAATCCTTCTTAAAGCCTCTATCTTTTTCTTCTTCTAGTTCTCATTAATTAGATCCTTGACTTACCAGGTAAGATCTTTATTTTCTTCTCTGTAACAAGATCATCTCTTCCTATCCTTAGTTTTTCTTTTCCTTCCTCTTCTTTGTGTCTTCTTCTTTCTTTGCTTCCTGTATACTTGTGTTTTATGCTTAAATCTAGGGTGCCCGCGTTCTATTTCTGGAAAAATACACTAACTCGTCCAAGCCGTTAACCGGTCCGGTTCTATTAAAAATAAATAAAAATCCAAGATAAATCAGCAACCATATTTCTTTTTTTGGTTAAAAGCAACTATATTATTTTAATAGCACAAGTACACACCTAAAGAGCAACAGTACTCAACCCAGCAGATGAAAAATTCCATCATCAAACAACCAGCAAATTCTATCCAGGTTTAACATCAACTCCCTAGTGTGAGTTTTCATTCCATAATATAGTCATAACAACACCTGAACGTAGCCCAATATTAATAAAAATTAATCCATAAATTTTAACATATAACTGTAATTAAATGTATAACAATATACTACATATCCTACTTGTGCTAGAAAAAAACAAATTAGAGTCCCCGTAAGAGATCATCTCCGACATTCTTCAACTGAACCACAATAGACAATGATTCACTTAATTGCTTTGATTAACAGATACTAAATGATGAAAGAAAGGAAATGATAAGGGTGAAAGAATGGACCTTTTAGAGCCCCGGAAACAAAAGCAGAGCAGAACGCAAACACCACGTAGTACCAAATTGAAATTTGAATGAATCTTCGTATACAATTCAAAAAAATAAATTGGGTACAAAGAAAACGAGCAAGAGAATAATTTTAATGAAGTTTCAATAACAGAGGAGGAGGCGTGCAAGGCAAGAACGTAACAAAAGAGAACATAAATCGAAACTCGGCCAAAATCAAATCATAAAGGTGTGGGTCGGTAAAACCACTCTCCATGTGTTTGCCAACCCGGCATAATGGCTTTTTGTATCTGCTTTAATTTCGACACAACAAAATGAAGATGACATGAACACCGGAAAGAGAGAATATGAGAGAACAGGGGAAGAGGGTCCAGAAAATGGAAAGTAACTGGGAAAAAATAAGGAAAATAGTTATATGTTTTTTTTCAAATGTGATTTTTGTATTATTTTTTAATTAAAAATTAATATATGGGTTATTTTTTAATATAGTATAGATTTGGTCATTAATTATATATTAAAAATATTAATTTCTTAAATTTAAAAAATTTAAAAGGTGTTATGTTAAATTTTACTTGAAGAACAGTGTGATAAGTATATAAAAAAAAAGCATATAAATTTAGTCTAAAAAATAATAAAACCTAACTTTCAAATTTCAAAGTGATTGGGAAAGGAGAAAGAGAAATTGAGGAGGGGGAAGATCTCTGAGTCATGGGTTTTGATATGGGAGGGAAGGATGGAAAAAACGGGAAACGTGCAGGAGAAGGATAAATGCGTAGGGAGAAAAACGAAAGAGCAAGAAGGTAAAAAAAAAAAAAAAGAAAACGAAAAAAATGAATAGATAAAAAGGAAAAAATAAAAAAAAATGTGGGAAGAAGGAAATGAAGAAGACACGGTGGAGAAGAAGGGAAAATTTTAACTAAAAAAAGATTTTGACTAATAAAAATATTAAAATTTAGAATAGTGGTAAAATTAGAAAAATAAATAGAAAGAGGTCCTATTTTATAATTAATTTATTATTTTAGTCTCAAAATATAATTTTTTCAAAAAACAAAAGTATAAGTGGGGTCCAATTAATTTATGGGATTAAATAATTATAACTCATGAATTAAATAAAATTTTATTAAAATTCATCTAATCTCATCCCCTTCAATCCAATTAAATAAGAAAATTTTAAAATTCTTCCAATCTTTTTCTATCCAATCCCCCTTATTAAAAATTCTTCCAATCTCCTCCCCCAATTCCTCAATTGAAACAAACACACCCGTAGAATGCCTTGAACCCACTTACTGCAGCCCCTAGCAGTGGAAAATCAGGCCGGCCCACCTCGGGCTACGCCCAAATTAGGTCAGGTTAAAAAGCCCGATTTACTAAATGGATTTTTTCCCTTTTATAAATATTTTTTAATTTTTTTAAAAGAATTTTTATATAATTTTTAAATTAATACAACTAATTATCATTATAATTCATTAAAAGCTACCATAATATTTATATTTTATATTTATATATATCACTAATTAATAAAATAATATATATTTTTTATTATTTTAATAAAAAAAAAAAAGAATTTTTTGGGTTGGCTTACTACAAGGCCAGATCTAAACAAGCCGGGCTCGAAAAGCTCAAACCAGATTTTAACACTCCAAATTGAAACCAATCATTCATTTCTTCATATTTTTTGGGTAGACGAGTGGGGTTGGCAGTTTTGACAGCTCTAGCCACCCCATGGCCCCACAAAACTCATGTGACTTCTATGGAATCACTTTTTATGACCAGTTTACTCTCATCTCTTCTATTTGACCCATGGCTTCTTCAGTTGCCGTTGTCACCGCCCACTCACCACCTAGGTCAAAGTTCCGCCGTCACCTTAAGCTTCCACGGCCATTGACAACATCGCCGTCGAGAGATTCTAGATCCATTGTCATCTCGCTTTCTGGCTTTGCCTTCTTCTTCAATTGCGATCTGTGATGGTTTCGAGATTGAATAATGATAGGCACGGTGATGGAAGTACTCAATTTCACTGGTTTCGATCACAATTTTCGGGCTTGATTTCAGTGTTGGTCATCACCCCCTCGTCTTCCATCTACAGTGAGGTTCACTTCAGTCACACCATTGTTGGTCTGGTCAAGGCTCGTAATTTCAGATGTTCGAGTTTCAAATTTCGACTTTTGGGTGCTTGCCATTGTTGCCATCGCAGGTCAATTGTTTTCAGATTTCCCATGCGATTGTGATTCTGCTTGCCAAGCCGCCATTGTTTTCGGATTTCGATTCTGGATTGTGTGATTGTTATGATTTCTAGATCTTCAGTTAATTGATTTGGCTTGTTCAGATGGGGGTTGATGGTGGGTCAGACGGCAATCTCCATGGTGGTGCACAGTAGGTGAGAAAAACATCAACTTTTTTTATTTGATAAAGGTATTTTAATATTTAATATTATAATTATATATTTTAAACAAAAATTATACAACACTCCTGATATCATATCAAAGACATTTTTATATCCTACTTGCTCTTCCACTTCCAATTTTATTTCCTTCGAAAAAATTTTTGCATGCCAATCGAGGTATATAGAGATACGGGGTTTGATTTGGGAGAACAGTATCAGAGTACATTTCTACTATGAAATCATATTGATGGCTTTATTTATTTTTTTATTTACAGCACTGTTATCAAATAAAAATTTATTAGCTACTGTATTCAACTGCATAAATATGTATGTAAAATTAGACACATTATCTTACCTATTATATGAAATTTAAAATAAACTATTAATAATTTATAAATAGTGTGAATTATAATATTCTCTTTTATTTATAAAAACTATCATTTTAGATTTTTTTAATAAATTAAAAAAATTATTAAATAATTTAGAATATTATAAAATTTAATAATATTTTATTAAAATATTCTTAATTTAAATATTTTTAAATGATTAATTTGATATTAATAAAAGATAAAATAGTAAATAAATAATTAATAATTTATTAAAATTTTAAAACAATAAATATTACAAAAAATCCAAAAAACTCTAAAATAACAACTTTTATAAACTGTAGAAAGTGCTTTTTGTTTTTTTGAGCCTTGCAGCTAGCGTAGATTTCCGACACTTCAGGGCTTCTTTTGATTACGAATAAATGAGTCATATTATTTAAAAAAGTAAATTATGGAATTGCCCCAATATTTTTAATTAGTTCCACTTCTCAATTTCATTGAATTTGAATCTACTAGGGTTGTAAAGTGCTGTAAATAAAAAATGATAAAATAAACTGAAAATATGAATCTCATTTCATTTATTTACACACTTTCAAAAATATTTTCCCACATCACTAGATGCAATAAATTTTTTATAGCATAGAAGCAGCTGGACTCTACTTTCTTCTCTTATTTTTAATCACTTTCTCATCTACTAATGGTTTCAGGAATAATTTTTTGCTCCACCGACGAATCAACCTCCATATTCAGCTTCAACGGCCAATGACAAGGGCAAACTGAGAATTAAGAAAATGGAGGAGATAATGTTTATGTTTAGAATTACTAGCCCTGTGCCTGGTAGGGAGTAAAGAGGGGGAATGAAAAGGAGAAAGGAAAATTATAGAGAAAATTGTATTTTTCCTTACTTAGTTAAAAGAAAATAAAAAGGTAGATAAAACTTGAATGAAAATAATATGTGGGTCTTATATGTTTTTTCTTTAACTTTTTTTCTAAAAATTGAGAGATTTTAAAGAGAAAACTTTCCTTACAAAATTATTTTACTAATTTTTTTTCAGTTTTCACTTTCTTTTTCAAATTTAGCATTATTTTAAAATTTTTAAAATCATAGTATAAAAAATAATTTTAAAAATAAAAAAATTAAGATTGGATAAAATTTTTTTAATTAATAATAAAATTATAATTATAATTTCATTTCATTTATTAATATAATATAACAATTATATAAATAATATGATAAAATAATAAATTTTATTATATGTAAATATTTTTTAAAAATAATAAATATATTACTATTAATTTAAAATCAGTCACTTTTATTTCTTTTTTATTTTCTCCTATTCAATTACTTTTCTCTTCTCTTTCATTGTCTTTCACTCCCTTCTCTCTCCTCCTCATTTTCCGGTCTAGCCAAGCCAAGCGGAGTGTAAATGACAAATGCTTTAGATCTCAATAAATCCTACTAACCTAAACTTTGTGATTGGAAATTCCCCATTTCTTTTAGGTCTGATTGATTCAACTGAGAGAATTAAATGTGAGGGGATTTGAGAAATATTTAATAGAGGAAATTGAAAGAAAATTGATTAGAGGGATTTTAAAATTTTCTTATTTTATATGATCGGAGGAAAGTTGATTATATCGATTTTAATGAAATCTTATTTGGTTCAAAATGAAATTAGAGGGAACTAAGTAATAAATATTTTTTTTAAAAAAAAATCTCTCTAATTTAAGAAAAATTTATAAAGAGATGGAAAAGAAGATCGGAAGAAATTAAATTTTGAGAAAATTATAGTTAAGAAATAATACAATAAATTAATTATGAGGAATGACTATAACTTTAAAAAAATATTAAAGTTTGAAATACTGAATAGTAAAATTAGAAAAATAACTAGTAACAAACCCTATCTTATAATAAATTTATTATTTTGATAGTTGAGTAATTTTTTCTTAAATTTTTTATAACTCTTTTTAATTTTTTCAGCCTTTCCGACCTCCGACTAAAACATCCCCAGTCCCTCGAACCAATAACGTCCTCGACGTCCCCCATCTCCACTCTCACACGTGAACACAATGTCCTTCCTCTATCGCATTCTTCGGCGCAGCTTCTGTAACTCTGTTCAACCCTCTTTCTCCATCAAGTCAATATCCGAAAACCTTCACAGGGAACGCGACCTCAGGCGCCTCGTCGACAAGTTCAAGAAAGCTTCAGAACATACTCGTTTCCAAACCCGAAGTGTTATATACGAAGACACTGTTCGTCGCCTTGCCGTGGCGAAACGCTTCAAATTGGTCGAAGAGCTCCTCGAAGACCAAAAGAAGTACAGCGACAGCGCAAAAGAAGGCTTCTCGGCTCGTCTGATTGCTCTGTACGGGGGTGCTGGTTTGTACGAGAATGCACAGAAGACATTTGATGAATTGCCTGAAAGAAATTGTCCTCGCACAGTTCTGTCTCTGAACGCTCTTTTGGCTGCTTATTTACACTTCAAAACGTTTGGTATGGTGGATCGCCATTTTAAGGAGTTGCCCTCGAAGCTGTCTAGGGAACCCAATTTGGTGTCTTATAATACTGTTATTAAGGCGTGCTGTGAGATGGGTTCTTCTGATTCGGCTATTTCTTTGCTTGAGGAGATGGAGAAGAAGGGCATAAACCCCGATTTGATCACATTCAATATGCTGCTTGATTGGTTGTACAGGAATGATCGTTTCTTGGATGGGGAGAGAATATGGAGTCAAATGGAAAAGAAAAATGTTACTCCAAATATCAGGAGTTACAATGCTAGGTTAAGGGGTTTGGCTCACGAGAAGAAAACTAAAGATGCTGTCTAGTTGCTTGAGAAAATGAAGAACCAAGGTATCAAGCCTGATATGTTTAGCTTCAATGCTTTGATAAAAGGTTTTGTCGATGCGGACAGTTTGGATGAGGCTTAAAAGGGGTACAATTGTCAGAAAAAGAAGAAATAAGGAGAAGGAGAAATTCAGAAGCAATTGTAGGAAACTTGCTTGCTTATCTTCACTATACAGAGTGCAATATATACACGGAAAAGAGAGGTCGAGGGAATAATTACAATATCAATCAGAATCCCTAAAGAAAATGAAACTAAAGAGGGAAAAAGGAAATCTAAGATAATTACAATTAAAACAAATCAAATCTAAGATAATTACAATAAAAACAAATCAAATCAAATCAATTATAATTAACATCCCCCCTCAAACTCAAAATGGGGAAATGACAGCCATTTTGAGTTTGTCCACTAAAAGCTGAAAACGCCCTGGATTATGGGACTTGGTGAACAGGTCGGCTGGTTGATCAGCAGTCTGGATGGGAAGAAGTTTTAGAATGCCTCGGGTAACATGCTGCCTAGTGAAGTGACAATCAATTTCAATATGCTTAGTTCTCTCATGAAAGACATCATTGTGAGCAATCTGCATAGCACTTTGATTATCACAATAAAGAGCAGTGGGAGAGGTTTGGCAAACACCCATGTCTTCAAGTAACCATCTAAGCCAAAGTATTTTAGAGGTAGTGTCTGCTAGTGCTCGATATTCAGATTCAGTGCTAGATCGAGAAGCCAAAGTCTGCTTCTTACTCCGCCATGAAATAAGAGAGGTACCAAGAAATATGCAAAATCCTGTAGTAGAGCGACGATCAGTATTGTCGCACCCAGAAAAATGCGACGGAAGAAAAAAGAGAACAAATCTGGTTTCATGGTGAAAACCGACTTGTGAGGAGTCGCCACCAAAATTTTGAGGAAAAATCTTGGGAAACCAAATTAAAGAGGAAAGGATGGTCTGCGTAACCAGAGTTGGATTCGGGAGTCGATTGTGTGTGGGGAAGGTGTTAGGCACCCCACGACACCCGTTCCTAGGAACGGTTACCTTACATTGATTGTGTAAATTAATATGGCTTAAAAATATATTTTGGTTTTCCTTTTATAAATCACATGCGAGAAAGTGGGTAGAGAAAAAAAGAAATTAAGAAGGTTTGGAAAACAAAATGAAGAAAATAAATTAAATTAAAATTAAGGCTATTTCAGCAAAATAAGGAAAAGGAATTGAGAAAATAAATTGGGAAAAATTTATTAAATTAAGAGAAAAAACACCAAATAAATCAGGAAATATTTATTTATTTACAAAGGCGGACTTGACCCAGGATCAGAACCTGGGGCCTACGTACCCTGCGATGGGGATCAAAGTCCACGTAGTTCGGGATAGAAATGCGTGTCTGTTGGTGGACATCTTTTAATTTTAATTTTTTGTGTAATTTCGTAATAAGAGAAAGTTGATTGAAAATAATTCACCTTTTTACAACCAAAACGGTTTTATGAGATTTGCGTTGGTGTGTTTTAATTTGCAAAAGATAATTTAATTCCGTTTACTTGCTCTTATTTTATTTTGTCTCGAAAATATTTCTTTTTGTTTTTTTGGATTTTTGAAAATGCTTTTATTTGATTTTTAACTTTTGAAAAATCATTGTATTTTTATTTTTATTTTTATTTTTCTTTTATACTTTTGAAAATTTTCAAATAAAGAAAATCAATCTACCTGTTGCAAACTCACAGTTATGCCCGATAGATCGATTCCTTAATTACCTGCGGAAGTTCAAAACCTCGCGGTACAAAGGTTTTATTACATCTTAAAATGCCATGTAATAATTTTATTAGGTATTTTAAAATAAAATTTGGAAAACTTGTCATATGATCTTATTTTTGAAATATAGTCATTTTCTTAAAAGAAAGTTGTTTAACTGATATATCTATGCGGATTCACAATCTCACATGACAAATTCAGTAAACCCGAACACCTACGTGGGTTCCAAAACCTCACGTGGTGTGATTATACAGGCAATTATTTATTTATTTATGGGTTCTTGTATTTTATTTATTATTTTTGTGAGAAAATAAAATTTTAGAGGGAAAGGTCATTGGGACCTATTTTACATATACATTCATGATGCACTCGTATCGTCTCATAAGCTCATACGGTGTGATTGTTTTAGGGGTCTGCGAAAGCCCTAGAAACCTTCATGAACAACCCTAGATATTCCCACTTATAGGTATATATTTTTTTATTATGTATTTATTTATTATTTTGTTCACTTTTATTATTATTATTATTATTTTTTTAGAAACCCCATAATATCATTTGAACATCCCACATGAGCATTTGGTATCATCTTTATGCAGCTGAAATATCCATCTACTTAATTACCAATCACAGAGCAAAGTTTTTTCTAACACCCTAAACCGTGGAAATCCTAAAACCAAGGGTGACACATAACGAGTCTATCTGTGGCAGAGAATGAAAAAATTCCAGCAACCAGATTCAATGCTCGCAACTCTCAAATAGAATTTGTAAACAAAATTACCTGTTGAAAATGATTTCAGCAACTTCGCCATCTACTTCCTCTTCTTGCCCTTTTCACCTCCCCTCAACTTAGCTCCCTTCAAACTCTTCCCCTCGCGTTTTCAGGTTTCCCTTTCTTTCAATCTCGGTGTTCTCTCTTTCACCTGGGTGCGGACTGAAGCTCCCTCTGTTTTCTCATCGTGTCTCACGCACGGCTCCCTCTGCTCTACTCTTTTCTTCACCCGCGGCTACTTCCCTTTCTTCCTCGGCCGTGGATCGTCCTCCGGTTCGGACTCCCTCTGGCTTTTTCAGCTCCTCATGCGGCCCTCTTTCTCGTCTTCCTCGTGGCTTTCTCTTGGTTCCTCGGTGCCTCCGTTCCCGTCCTCGCGGTTTTTCTCCTCAATCTTTTCGGTCCCTCTCTGTTTTCCTCTTGATTCCTTTCTTGCTCTCCCTGTTCAGCTCCCTCCTCCTTTCTTTCTGCTTCACCCTGTGCTCGCCTCGCTCGGTCTCCTTCCACCGCTTTGCTCTCGGTTCAGCTCCCTCGGACTCCACCGTGCCTTCCTCTTAATCTCGCGGTCTCCCTCCGTTCACTTTCGGTGCCTCCAGCTTCCTTAATCCCCCCCACTCTGTTTTTTTTCTCCTGTACGCCTTTGGTTCTCTGTGGCTCTTCACCCGCGGCTTCTCTCAATTTCTCTACGTACCTGAGCTCGTACGTGGCTCCCTCTGTCCTTCGTTCCCAGCTCCTCACCGTGGTTTCCTCTGTTTCTCTTGCTCTCGGTCTGTTTTTCACCCTTCGCGTGCTCCCTCTGTTTTTATCTCCCCATCGGTGGCCAGCATGCGTGCACGTCTCCCCCTGCTTTTTCTTTCTGCTTCGTGCTCCGTGGCCAGCTTTTCAGTCCCTTTCGGTCCCCTTCGAGCTCAGAAGCTCCATGCCTGTGGTCAGACAGCTTTGGCCTTCAGTTCTCGCGTGCGTGGGTCTCTCTGCTCCACGTCTCCTGTAGCTTGCCTCTTTGGGCTGCCTGCTGCCCTAATTATTTGGGGCATAGACCTTTTGGGTCCAAGTCCACAAGCCCTCAATTGGGCTTGTGGTATCTTGGGCCCAAAATATAACCTCCATCCTCTTTTTTTTTTGTTTTTATATATGTTTTTTGTTTCATTTTTTTTTTCATCATTTTTTTTTATTTTTTCCAATCTTAAATGGGAGAGATTGAATAAAGGGATGGGATTTTTATTTTATTTTATTTTTTCTTTGTTATTGTTAATTTCAATTTTTGGAAAATTTACTGTTATCTTGAAATTAAATCATTAATTTCCCTAAAAGGGGGTTTTGTTTTATTTTTGTGCATTTCTTTCTTTTTTCAATTTTTATTATTATTATTTTTTTTAATAAAATGCCCGGACAAAATGGGGTGTTACAGTTGCCCCTCTTTACTAGTTTCTTGTGTGAGAATGAGGAGAATGTAGTTTTGTGAATTCTCGCATAAGAAACGAGTAAAGATTAGAACACCAATTTTGTCCATGCAAAATACACAAAAACTCACTTGCCCTTGACGCAACAAGATGCAATATAACCTGAGCTTAAAGCGGACGAGACTCTATTTTGGGTATAGATGATTTAATTCAAAAGGAAAATGATGAATGAAGACATGCAACAACAAGGGTGAACTAAGGCATGACAGCTCTAACAGATTCACAAACGAATGGCCAACTTTGGCTAAGACCGAACTGATGTAACGTGCAATGATGTGACGCCACTAGACTAAAATGGATGCAATAGGCGTTGATGTGACTAAAACAAAAGTGAAAGCAAGATCCAAACAAACTACTATGTTGATGAGCCGCCCCTCTTCACTTATTTTCTAAGCGAGAAGATCTTGAAATGATATTCACGCTTTAGGAACAAATGAAGAAGAAAACATGTATTTGGTTCGGGGGGCAAGATGCATGAATAACAACAAAATGAAAAACCTAAAACATCATAGTTAAGGCTACGTGGGAGTGAGGTGCCTATATTATAGGGCTTCGCTGAGTGCCTGATGTTACAGGGCTTTGAAATATACCAGCCAGAATTGGGCTGTGGTGGTAGTGATGTGCCTAGGTTATAGGGCTTTGAAAAAGGGCCAGCCAGAATCGGGCTGTGATGGTAGTGATGTGCCTAGGTTATAGGGCTTTGGTGAGTGCCGATGTTACAGGGCTTTGAAAAAAGCCAGCCAGATTTGGGCGGTGATAAATGTAAGCCAGAATTGGGCTGTGAAAAGTGTCAGCCGGAATTGTGCTGGGGTGCTCGTCACGATGCGAGACTTGAAAAATACCTACTCTGACGCAGGATTTGAAAAGTACCTACTCTGACGTAGGATTTGAAAAGGACCTACACTGACGTAGGATTTGAAAAATACCTACACTGACGCCGGATTTCAAATGTACCTACTCTGACGTAGGGTTTGGAAAGTACCTACTCTAACGTAGGATTTGAAAAGTACCTACTCTGACGTAGGATTTGAAAAGTACCTACTCTGACGTAGGATTTGGAAATTACCTACACTGACGCAGGATTTGGAAAAGTACCTACTCTGACGTAGGGTTTGGGAATTACCTACACTGACGTAGGATTTGAAAAGTACCTGTACTGACGCAGGATTTGAAAAGTACCTACTCTGACGTAGGATTTGAAAGGTACCTGCACTGACGCAGGATTTGGAAAATACCTGCACTGACGCAGGATTTGAAAAGTACCTACCTCTGACGTAGGATTTGAAAAGTACCTGCACTGACGCAGGATTTGAAAAGGACCTACACTGACGCAGGATTTGACAAGTACCTACACTGACGTAGGATTTGAAAAATACCTACCTCTGACGTAGGATTTGAAAAGTACCTGCACTGACGCAGGATTTGAAAAGTACCTACACTGACGTAGGATTTGGAAAATACCTGCACTGACGCAGGATTTGAAAAGTACCTACCTCTGACGTAGGATTTGAAAAGTACCTGCACTGACGCAGGATTTGAAAAGTACCTACACTGACGTAGGATTTGGAAAATACCTGCACTGACGCAGGATTTGAAAAGTACCTACCTCTGACGTAGGGTTTGAAATGTACCTGCACTGACACAGGATTTGAAAGGTACCTACTCTGATGTAGGATTTGAAAAATACCTGCACTGACGCAGGATTTGAAAAGTACCTACCTCTGACGTAGGATTTGAAAAGTACCTGCATTGACACAGGATTCGAAGGGTACCTACTTCTGACGTAGGATTTGAAAAATACCTGCACTGACGTAGGATTTGAAAAGTACCTGCACCGACGCAGGATTTAAAGGTACCTACCTTTGACGTAGGGTTTGAAAAGTACCTGCATCGATGCAGGATTTAAAGGTACCTACTTCTGACGTAGGATTTTGGTTTTATGCCTGTCACGCTGCAAGGCTTATTATACCCTTGACAATTGAGGACATTGTAATGTGTGTGAAATAAGTGCAATTTTTCTTTTTCTTTTTCATTCTTAATGCGAATTTATTTTGCGGTGCTAGCAAAGAAAATGCATGTGGAATGTGAAATTCTTCTTGTTTTGTCCCGATTGGAGTGGGAATTTTTCCTGGTGTTGTGTGTGCAAATAAGATGCATGAAAGGTGAAAAAATTATTCATGTGTGCCCCAACTTGAGTGGGAATGATGCAACGTGTGCAGAGATAATGCATGTGAAATGCAAGATTTTCCATGTACGCTCCCAATTTGAATGAGAATTCATTTATGTTATGCATATAAAGAAAATGCATGTGAAATGAGGAATTCTTTTTATGTTTTCTGTTTTTCCTTTTTGTCACCCTATTTGAGTGGGCCAATTTGTATGCAGAGAAAATGCATGTTAAATGCATGATTTGTCATGTATGCCCCAATCTGACTAGAAGCTTATTTTGGTGCGATGCAAAATGCATTTTTTCCATGTTTGCCCCAATCTGAGTGGGAGCAAATTTTGATGCAATGTATGCATGTTGAAATTTTTTGTTTTTGCCCTAAGTTGAGGGGGAATTTATTGTGATGCAAGTAAAAATGCAAGATTTTTGTCTTTTGCTCCCATCTAGGTGGGAGTTGATTTTAATGCAAGATATGCAAAGTGGATGCATGCGAAAGGTGGAAAAAATCTTTTTTTTTTTTTAGTGTCCTAATTTGAGTGGAAACCTTTTTGCTATGCCTGCAAAGGAAAATGCATGTGAAACATAAAGTGTCTGGTATTTACCCTAATTTGAATGTGATAAAGATGTATGTGAAATGAAATTTGTTTTTTTTACCCAATTTGAATGGGAATTTGTGTGGGAAATGTGATTTGTTTGAATTTTTTTTCATGCATGCAAGAAAGATCAATACAAGATGTGATGATTTTTTTAATGTAATTGGGGACTTACTTATGTGATGCACGCCAGGGAAATGCATATGTGATTTTTTTTTCTACCCTAATAGGAATCTATGCCTGTAAGGAAAATGCATATGCAATGTGATTTTTTTCAATATGAATAAGAATTTTCTTATGTAATGCATTCAAAGGAAATGCATATGAATTTTTTTCAAATTTGAATGGGAATCTATTGATGTAATGCATGTAAGGAAAGTGCATGTGCAATGTAATTTTTCAATTTGAATGAGGATTTTCTTATGTAATGCATTCAAAGGAAGTTCATATGATTTTTTCAATTTGAATGGGAATTTATTTAAGTGATGCATGAAAGAAAATGCATATGTGATTTTTTTTGGTTTTTTTTTTGTCCCAATTTGAATGAGAATCTATTTATGTAATGTATGCAGGGAAAACAAATGTGAAATGTGATGATTTTTTTTTTTACAAGGATCATCTTGATATTACATGCCACAGATGATGCAATGCTTGCAATGAAATGTCTATGTCATGGATGCAAAATTTTATTTTAACAAAAAGATATACACACGAATGAGAAACTGAATGTATGTGCAAAGGAATCTTTGTTTTATTATGCATGTGATGTTTGATGCGAAATGCTCGAAATTTACAAAATGCAGGATTTTTGGTCCTTAATAGCTAGAAAAGTCTTGCCTTGGCCCAATGACTTTATAACATTTTCACTACATGAATGAGCTCTAAGGGAGCATATGCACTTTGGGACATCCAAAACTCTCTTTGGTCTACATGTGATATTTCAGGGGAATTTATCGACCCTAACTTGGAATGTTGGCTTGATATGATTGTCTCCCTTATCCATCTTCAGCAATAATGCTTGAAAAGCCAATGAGTAAAACTTGTACTTACTTCATTTAACATTGTCAATGTAGTCAGACATTATGAACATAAAGCTATATTTGGGGAGAAGAAAGAAGCCTCGAGGCAAGTAGAAAATATGGCACCGTTTAGGTGCAAGGAAAGGTTTAGAGCATGAATAAGAGGTGATGCAATGCGCAATTTTCAGGAATAGTGAAGTGGGAAGTGATGGAGCGGAAAAAAAAAAAAGATGCCTAAATTATGATCTTGGAGCATTCTCAAGCGAGACCAACATGAAATGCGGTGAAATGGAAAAGGGGATAGGTGAATGACACCTTCTAATATTGGCATGACCCTTTTGAAAATAATGCCATTGATATGAGTAAAAGATTTTATTTTGCCCTGTGAACTTTGCTCTAGTGTGAGTCATCTTGGTCTTGAAACTTTCCTCTACTAAACAATTTCCCCACTTGCCAAACGAGTCAAATCTCAATTAGGACTTTTAGGGTTTGTAATGTGGCTTGGGTAAATGGGCTCATGAAATGAAAGGATATTAGGCTCAAAATACCCCACCCCACGTAAGCTCTTCCATTTATCTTCCTTAGCATTTTAAACACATTTTTATGTTGACATTCGCCTACCAAGAGAGGATTTTTAGGGTTGTAATCTGGTCATGAAGGGCGAGGATATGGATTGAGATGGAGGGCACAATAACGGGTAAGAAAAAAAAGAATGGATATAAAGTCCCGAGATTCAAGGGAGTTCACAATGAGAATTTTGCTTTAGTTGCTGTGCAAGCTTGGAGAGGCTCATTACCTCCTTTTTCTTTTTCTTTCTTTTTCTTCTTCTTTTTCTTTCTTTCTTTTTTGTTTTTTGTTTTGTTTTTGTTTTGTTTTTTTGTTTTTTTTGTTTTGTTTTGTTTTTTTTTTGTTTTTTTTTTTTGCTTGGAGAATTTGGATTTGGATCTCTCCTAGCCAAAAGACTTTACTCCATTGATCTTCCTTTGTAAAGTTGATTCTCATTGCTTCTCAAGCTTAAATCATGTCAGGGGACATAAAGAATTTTCACAAGGTGAAAATGAGCTTGGAATAAGATCATATGGAGGTAGGTGAAAGAAAACTTTGATCCTCTCTTGATATTCGAATTTTCAGCATAAAAACGAGCTAAAGTTACCCCATCCCGGGTGTTAATTGGTTTTGGGAGAATGAAATGAATGCTACTACTCCCGGCTCAAATAAGGTGACTAAGGTAACTCCTTCGAAATGAGAATAAAAGGAATGCCTCATATCTTTGACTTGACTCGTTTGTAGGACATGCAAATGTACCTCTCTTCTGTCTCCCTTTTTTATTTGTTTTTTTCTTTTTTGCCTTTTTCTTATTTTCCTTTTTCTTTTTTTTCTTTCTCTTACTTCTCTTTTTTTCTTCTTTTTTTTTTATTCTTTTTTCATTTTTTCTTTTTGTTCTTCTTTTATTCTAACAAGCTGGGCGACATAAGTTGTCTTAGACTTTACCTTTTACCCATACCAATTAAAGTATTTTCATTGGGGTAATGCACAAAATTTTTATTTCCCGAAGTATTGGGAGAGATATGTGGAGGATGTTCAAATGATGGATGTAGTGAATGGACAAGTAAGGATAAAAGAGAAATGCATGTCCTTGACATTGACATAGTTAAAGAAAGCAAATTTAAGTGATAAATCTTGGCTTTAGAAGCATTATCAAATGAAGATATGACATGTTAGGGGTCTCATGCTATCCTTAATGATGGATGATTTTGGTGAGTGAACGTGTCCTTTTTGGCCTGGTCATTATTCTCTCATTTTCTTTTTTTTCCAAGAATACCAAGTACTTAAGCCAAGTGTTAGGACCCATTTGTTAACTATGTTAACTTCTTCCCAAAGGCAAGACAAAAGCATATGAATCATGTTTGATAATTGCTGAGGGGCTTTGAGTGGGATGGAGTCTGACAACAAATCAGCAACATGAATATGAAATGTGAAGGGTGGAAGCATGATTATCAAATTGCTTTACTCGGCTTAACTTCTTTAATTGGATATTCTCCCTTTTAGACTTGGGCATTGGCTTGACATGGCTCGTTCACTACGAAGGACCAATAATCTTACATTTTATAAATTCCAAGTTTATTAAATGTTTGAATGGTCTATGCATGTATGCAATTTTATTACCCACTTATTGTAAGAGCCTTTACATCGAGTATGGCAAACTCGAAAACTCATGTGGTGGGTTGGGATGGGATAACCGCCTTTATTTCACCTCTTGTAACAAGAGGATCAATTTATTCATTTAAAACATGATGCATGCTATGGATAAAGATTTGTTGGTATCAAGAACTCATAGATAAGGTAATTCTGGAATTAAAAATACCAGATGCATTACCTGTCCATAAAAATGAACAACCCATAAGGTCACTTGATTTATTGGGTGTTAATTTTCCTCCGGTGACTCGCAGTTTCTAGGGAAACTTAACAAATATTGGCCTACATAAAATCCAAAATTCTATGTGACCAATGTTGACGAAGATTTGTATTTTTTTTTTTTGCCAAGGTTATTAATTAAGATTAATTCCTATTATTAGACTGTTTATTAACTCATGGCTTAGGGTAAAATTCATGCTATAATGCAGTGATGATGCATGGACTCAATACTAAGCTGGGGTAGGAGACCCCACAGCTCGAGGTAAGATTTTTAATGCAATCACCTTCATTGCCTTGTATCAACTCATAATGACATATGATACTTGCTCTGGTGAAGGTAACAATTTGTCACCATTCTCAAGATAGGCTATATTGATGCCATGTCATGATGCATGATGAGAAAGGAATGTGCTCTCCTGTGTCTTATTCAAGGTGAATCCTGGGCGGGGCCTTTTTACCCTAAAGTGGTCAGGCATTAACTAATAAGTCGGCCACTAATTTTGCTTACTAGCGTGCATGGTTTCGGGGTGGTTCTATCACTCTCAAAAGGTCCCCAAGTTGCCCCCACCATATGGTGAGGATCTTATTTAACAAATTCAATTCTCCGAAGGCTAAAAAGCTCCTTGGGAACTGCACTTGTTGCATAAGGTACAACCTGAGTGAAGTCTTCACAGTAACCGTCATGAGTTCCGAAAACCCATGAGGAAACCATTACAAACTTCCGCTAGCCTAGGGTGCTCACAGACCCGGGTATAGGGCCCAAAATGTGTGTAAGGAGAGATGTGCCTGTGCACAGTGTGTGAGGAGAGCATACAAACTTGTGAACATGTACTATGCATTGTCCAACCCCACCTGTCCAACAAATCACAATTGCAGGAAAGAAACACAGCAGAAAAAGTCTTCTACCCTAATGTTCAATCCGCATATTATCTATCCTAAGACATATTATTCAAACAACCAATAAATAGAGAGGCATGTGAGAACAATGTAAATCACTTTACCTACCCTATGGCATGTTATTCAAACAAGAGAAAAATAAAAGAAACATGTGAATAAGCACAGCAAACACCAATTGAAAGAAAAACCAAAATAAATATAAAGCCATAATATAAACACAATCAACATATATAGGCTTGACTCTCAAACTGTCCCCAGTGGAGTCGCCAAACTGTCGCACCCAGAAAAATGCGACGGAAGAAAAAAGAGAACAAATCTGGTTTCATGGTGAAAACCGACTTGTGAGGAGTCGCCACCAAAATTTTGAGGAAAAATCTTGGGAAACCAAATTAAAGAGGAAAGGATGGTCTGCATAACCAGAGTTGGATTCAGGAGTCGATTGTGTGTGGGGAAGGTGTTAGGCACCCCACGACACCCGTTCCTAGGAACGGTTACCTTACATTGATTGTGTAAATTAATATGGCTTAAAAATATATTTTAGTTTTCCTTTTATAAATCACATGCGAGAAAGTGGGTAGAGAAAAAAAGAAATTAAGAAGGTTTGGAAAACAAAATGAAGAAAATAAATTAAATTAAAATTAAGGCTATTTCAGCAAAATAAGGAAAAGGAATTGAGAAAATAAATTGGAAAAACATTTATTAAATTAAGAGAAAAAACACCAAATAAATCAGGAAATATTTATTTATTTACAAAGGCGGACTTGACCCAGGATCAGAACCTGGGGCCTACGTACCCTGCGATGGGGATCAAAGTCCACGTAGTTCGGGATAGAAATGCGTGTCTGTTGGTGGACATCTTTTAATTTTAATTTTTTGTGTAATTTCGTAATAAGAGAAAGTTGATTGAAAATAATTCACCTTTTTATAACCAAAACGGTTTTATGAGATTTGCGTTGGTGTGTTTTAATTTGCAAAAGATAATTTAATTCCGTTTACTTGCTCTTATTTTATTTTGTCTCGAAAATATTTCTTTTTGTTTTTTTGGATTTTTGAAAATGCTTTTATTTGATTTTTAACTTTTGAAAAATCATTGTATTTTTATTTTTATTTTTATTTTTCTTTTATACTTTTGAAAATTTTCAAATAAAGAAAATCAATCTACCTGTTGCAAACTCACAGTTATGCCCGATAGATCGATTCCTTAATTACCTGCGGAAGTTCAAAACCTCGCGGTACAAAGGTTTTATTACATCTTAAAATGCAATGTAATAATTTTATTAGGTATTTTAAAATAAAATTTGGAAAACTTGTCATATGATCTTATTTTTGAAATATAGTCATTTTCTTAAAAAAAAAGTTGTTTAACTGATATATCTATGCGGATTCACAATCCCACATGACAAATTCAGTAAACCCGAACACCTACGTGGGTTCCAAAACCTCACGTGGTGTGATTATACAGGCAATTATTTATTTATTTATGGGTTCTTGTATTTTATTTATTATTTTTGTGAGAAAATAAAATTTTAGAGGGAAAGGTCATTGGGACCTATTTTACATATACATTCATGATGCACTCGTATCGTCTCATAAGCTCATACGGTGTGATTGTTTTAGGGGTCTGCGAAAGCCCTAGAAACCTTCGTGAACAACCCTAGATATTCCCACTTATAGGTATATATTTTTTTATTATTTATTTATTTATTTATTATTTTGTTCACTTTTATTATTATTATTATTATTTTTTTAGAAACCCCATAATATCATTTGAACATCCCACATGAGCATTTGGTATCATCTTTATGCAGCTGAAATATCCATCTACTTAATTACCAATCACAGAGCAAAGTTTTTTCTAACACCCTAAACCGTGGAAATCCTAAAACCAAGGGTGACACATAACGAGTCTATCTGTGGCAGAGAATGAAAAAATTCCAGCAACCAGATTCAATGCTCGCAACTCTCAAATAGAATTTGTAAACAAAATTACCTGTTGAAAATGATTTCAGCAACTTCGCCATCTACTTCCTCTTCTTGCCCTTTTCACCTCCCCTCAACTTAGCTCCCTTCAAACTCTTCCCCTCGCGTTTTCAGGTTTCCCTTTCTTTCGATCTCGGTGTTCTCTCTTTCACCTGGGTGCGGACTGAAGCTCCCTCTGTTTTCTCATCGTGTCTCACGCACGGCTCCCTCTGCTCTACTCTTTTCTTCACCCACGGCTACTTCCCTTTCTTCCTCGGCCGTGGATCGTCCTCCGGTTCGGACTCCCTCTGGCTTTTTCAGCTCCTCACGCGGCCCTCTTTCTCGTCTTCCTCGTGGCTTTCTCTTGGTTCCTCGGTGCCTCCGTTCCCGTCCTCGCGGTTTTTCTCCTCAATCTTTTCGGTCCCTCTCTGTTTTCCTCTTGATTCCTTTCTTGCTCTCCCTGTTCAGCTCCCTCCTCCTTTCTTTCTGCTTCACCCTGTGCTCGCCTCGCTCGGTCTCCTTCCACCGCTTTGCTCTCGGTTCAGCTCCCTCGGACTCCACCGTGCCTTCCTCTTAATCTCGCGGTCTCCCTCCGTTCACTTTCGGTGCCTCCAGCTTCCTTAATCCCCCCCACTCTGTTTTTTTTCTCCTGTACGCCTTTGGTTCTCTGTGGCTCTTCACCCGCGGCTTCTCTCAATTTCTCTACGTACCTGAGCTCGTACGTGGCTCCCTCTGTCCTTCGTTCCCAGCTCCTCACCGTGGTTTCCTCTGTTTCTCTTGCTCTCGGTCTGTTTTTCACCCTTCGCGTGCTCCCTCTGTTTTTATCTCCCCATCGGTGGCCAGCATGCGTGCACGTCTCCCCCTGCTTTTTCTTTCTGCTTCATGCTCCGTGGCCAGCTTTTCAGTCCCTTTCGGTCCCCTTCGAGCTCAGAAGCTCCATGCCTGTGGTCAGACAGCTTTGGCCTTCAGTTCTCGCGTGCGTGGGTCTCTCTGCTCCACGTCTCCTGCAGCTTGCCTCTTTGGGCTGCCTGCTGCCCTAATTATTTGGGGCATAGACCTTTTGGGTCCAAGTCCACAAGCCCTCAATTGGGCTTGTGGTATCTTGGGCCCAAAATATAACCTCCATCCTCTTTTTTTTTGTTTTTATATATGTTTTTTGTTTCATTTTTTTTTTCATCATTTTTTTTTATTTTTTCCAATCTTAAATGGGAGAGATTGAATAAAGGGATGGGATTTTTATTTTATTTTATTTTTTCTTTGTTATTGTTAATTTCAATTTTTGGAAAATTTACTGTTATCTTGAAATTAAATCATTAATTTCCCTAAAAGGGGGTTTTGTTTTATTTTTGTGCATTTCTTTCTTTTTTCAATTTTTATTATTATTTTTTTTTAATAAAATGCCCGGACAAAATGGGGTGTTCACAAGTATGATCACCGCCCTAATCAGCATCAGAATAAGCTTGTAAGGTAAGATGAGAGGTGGCGGAGAAATGTAGATCATGAGATAGAGTGCCATTAATATATCAAAGAATACGATGAATCGCTGCATAATGGGTAGTACGTGGTGCTGACATAAATTGACTAACAATATGAATAGCAGGTCGAGTCACAGTGAGATATATGAGACTTCCAACCAACTCACGGTATAAAGTAGGATTATCCAGTGGAGTGCCATCAGTAGGTGTAAACCTAGCATTGGGCTCGATAGGAGTTTTCTCAGTTTGATCATCAGAAATTTGAGCTTTGGAAATCAACTCAGAGGCGTACTTAACTTGAGAAAGAGAAATACCATCAGTCAGTGTGAATACTTCTAACCCAAGAAAGTAACTTAAGTGCCCAAGGTTCTTCATTTTGAAGTGTTGCCCGAGAAAATTTTGGAGTTCCTGGATACCTGTGGGATCATCACCAGTAATGATCATATCATCAACATATAAAAGTAACAGAACAATCCCTCGATCAGTTCTACGAATAAAGAGTGCAGTGTCGTGAGGACTACATTAGAATCCAAGTTGATTGATTGTAGAACTAAATTTGGTAAACCAAGCACGTGGAGCCTGTTTAAGACCATAGAGAGCTCGACGAAGATGACAGACTTTGTTTCCCGAGTAAAGATAGCCAGGTGGAGGTTTCATGTATACCTCTTCCTCTAAGTCACCATTCAAAGAAGCATTTTTGACATCCATTTGATGAAGAGCCCATTGCTTTGCAGCAGCAATGGCAAGTAGACTTCTGACTGATGTAATACGAGCAACCGGAGCAAATGTCTCCTCATAATCTATGCCATACTCTTGAGTAAAGCCTTGTGTCACTAAGTGAGCCTTGTATCGCTCTACAGACCCATCAGAATGAGTTTTTATTTTGTAGATCCATCTGCTCCCCACAAGAGATTTATCTGGTGGGAGCTCAACCAAATCCCAAATGTGCATTTTCTCTAAAGCCTGTAATTCATCTTGCATTGCTTGCTGCCAACGAGGGTCACTGGAGGCTTCTTTAAAGGACTGAGGTTCATACAAAGAAAGTATGAAAGAAAAGCAATGATAATCACGAAGATAAGGAGAAAGATGTCTTACTCTTGTAGAACGAGTGGTGGAAGATGAATGCATGTCAGGTGCAGGATCTTCAAGAGGGGCAGGATCATTGGTGAGGGGCGAATCATCAGACGTAATGGGAACCGGATCTGAAATTTCAGTAGTTGTGTCACTTGGAAAAAGATCAACAGAAGGGTTGATAAAAAGAGGAGATGAGGTCGATGGAATAGAAGAAAATTGGGATAGACTAGAAAACATGACATGTTCCCAAAACAAAACATGACGATAAATGCAAATGCGATGAGATAGGGGATCCCAACAATGATACCCTTTATGCTCAGAATCATAACCTAAGAAACAACAAACTCGTGCTCAGGCCTGGAGTTTTGTGACCTCATGGGAAGGGAGAAGAACAAAACAAGTGCAACTAAAAACTTTAAACCTAGTATAATCAGGGGGTGCACCATAGAGACGTTCAAAAGGAGAGACATTACCAAGTATAGTGGAAGGAATACGATTGATAACATAAATAGCTGTAAGGGCTGCTTCTCCCTAAAAACGCTCAGGACAAGATGATGAGATAAGAAGAGCATGAACAGTGTCAAGAATGTGACGGTGTTTTCGCTCAGCTCTACCATTCTGTTGGGAGGTATAAGGACAAGAGTATTGTGAGAGAGTACCCTGTGCATCAAGGAAACTAAGGAGTTGGGAGTCACGATATTCCATAGCATTATCACGCCTAAAAACCTTGATATTTCTAGAAAACTGAGTGTGAATCATATTTGCAAACTTAATATAAATTGCAGATAATTCAGAATGAGCTTTCATCACATATATCCAGGTAAAACGTGAATAATCATCAATAAATATCACAAAATAACGCGATCCTCCCATGGAGGAAGTAGGAGCAGAGCCCCAAATATCAGAGTGGATTAAATCAAAAGGAGACTCAGAAACAGAAGTACTTTTATTAAAAGATAATGCTGGTTGTTTTGCAGTCTGACAAGAAACACATTCTAAAGATTTTTCAATAACATTGCCTAAAAGTCCATTTGAAATTAAAGATGACAATTTATTGATGGAGCAGTGACCAAGACGATAATGCCACAACTCAAAAGAAGAGGCTGGGGAAGCAGCACATAATCGAGTTGATTTTGATGGAGGAATATGCAAGGAATTCAGCTCGAACATACGTCCAACTTTACGCCCCGTTCCAACAATCTGTCCTGTCTGAGGATCTTCCACACGACAACTATTAGAAGAGAAGATTACATCATAACCAAGGTCAACTAACTGGCCAACAGATATAAGGTTGAAAGAAATAGCAGGAACATAATAAAGGTCATCAAGAGATACGTTTGACAAAGAAACAGAACCAGTATGACTAACAGACATCAATGAACCATCAGCAGTGTTGATTGAAGGGGTAACGGTACTCGGAGACCAAGAAGAAAAGATCTGTGACTGACCAGTCATGTGATTATAACAAGCAGAATCAAAATACCAAGAGGGGTTACCTGAGGGAGTGGCTAAAGCAGTAGGTGGAGAGGAGGTACCAGCAAGTAATTGCTTGAGAAGAGCCTCAAGATCACTGGAGATTGGTGGAGTGGATACATCGTTGGCAGTAGCTGTAGAAAAAGCAGGCTTGGGTAGTTGATTGGATCGTGAGAAATTTCTATTATGATCAGATCTGGGAGGACGAGAAGGGCAATGCTCAATGACATGATCATTCTTCTTACAGTATCGGCATTGGAGAGAGGGGCAGTTTGCAGCAATATGACCTTTCTTCTTACAAGTGCGACATTCAATCAGAGGACACTCAGAAAATGCACGAGTGGATTGAGGACAGCGACGACAAAGTTTGGAGTTCTTCTCAGTCACAGCAAATGCCATGTCAGTGTTGCGTCTTAAAAGTCTCAATCTAGTTTCTTCAGATTTTAACTGAGGAAGTGCATCCTCAAGAGTAGGAAGTGGGCTCTGATGCAGTAAAGAGGCTCGAACAGGCTCAAAGTCATCAGTCAATGCCATCAGAAAGTAAATAAGTCTAAGACGATCACGATAAGAGATAAAGACATTAGTATCACTGTCGCACTTGAATGTTGGCTCAGAGTATGCCAATTGATCCCAAATAAACTCCATTTTTGCAAGAAACTCATAAACAGGCTGGCCAGGTTCTTGTTTCAAAGCACTTAAATCCTTCTGAAGCTGAAATTGATTAGAGATATCAGAGGACGTATAACGACTGGCAAGATGATCCCATACCTCTTTGGCAGTCTCATAACGTCCAAATTGTTGATTGATGCTGGTGATGGAAGTATTTCGAAACCAAGTGATAATTTGATGATTCTTACTGTCCCATTCTTCCAAACGCTCAGCAAATTTAGCGGCCGTTTTTGATTCAGAACGAAAAGGATATGGGATGTCACCTGTGACATATCGCCATAATTTACGAACTTTGAGAAACCCTCACATGCTCTCTAACCAGTGACAATAGTTAGATCCATTGAGCAGTATAGAAATTGGCTGTGAAACGTCATTTTTATCCATAATAGTAGTAGAAGTCAAAAAGGGAGAAGGATTTTGCAAAAACAGAGGCCAGAAATGAAAAGAACACACCCAAAAACCTTAGGAACAGGTCTAACTCGTTCAGAACTCGGTTTGGAAAGCAGCGACTCGGACAGACGAAGAAAACTGAACGTTTTGGGAGCACCGGTGTTGTGGCGTCGCGTGGCGGCGCGTGGACAGTCAGATCACCGTGAAAATTTTACAGGAGCCTCTTGAGATGTCGACGGACAAGATGGTCAGGCGCGTGTGGTTGTTGGACTTCGGTAGAGGCACGAAACGGAGATGAACAGTAGCTGAATCGGAGTGCAATAGAGGGAAAACGTCAGATCTGGATTGTCCTCAGAGAATGAACAATCAGACACAGGGCAACTGGAAGAAAATCTCTGATACCATGTCAGAAAAAGAAGAAATAAGGAGAAGGAGAAATTCAGAAGCAATTGTAGGAAACTTGCTTGCTTATCTTCACTATACAGAGTGCAATATATACACGGGAAAGAGAGGTCGAGGGAATAATTACAATATCAATCAGAATCCCTAAAGAAAAGGAAACTAAAGAGGGAAAAAGGAAATCTAAGATAATTACAATCAAAACAAATCAAATCTAAGATAATTACAATCAAAACAAATCAATTATAATTAACAACAATGAAATAGCAAATACTGAGTTCGACCCCAACAAGATAACTTTTGCGACTCTTCTTCCATTCCTATGTGAGAAGGGTGATTTGACAACAGCCTTTGAAGTTTACAAGGGCATCTTCAGTATACGTTGCCTTGTTAATCCAGCAATTCTGCAGCTTGTGGTGGATAGTTTGGTGAAGAAGTCTATGGTTACAGAGGCAAAAGAGATTGTGCTGCTTGGGGTAACAAATGGCTATCATCACTACAGGCTAAATTTGCAGGCAGATAAGTAAAGTAGCAAAATTCCATTTTTATCGTGTCTAATTATTCTTTCACTTTATCCTTTTGTCATAGTGTCAGCCATCACCAACCAACGATTTTGTTGGGTCATTCTGAGCTCAAATAATCAATTGCCTGAAAATGATTTAGCAGTGCATTTACAAGATTAGCATCTAAAAGGAATTGACACAACACGGGCAAAGGAAAAAATAGTTCAAGCTAGTTAAAATATGGGTTGATCATGATACCTATTGTGTTTGTTTTTCGGGAGTGGTTCATTGAGTGAGAAACCTAAATGTTTAAGATTTGGGAATGATCCAAATGAAGACGTTGTAAATTTATTTAGAACATTATGATATGATTTGCATTGTTTCGTACATGTCCTGGTGTGTTCTCCACTTGTTGAACAGTCTAAAGTGCTTCATAAGGTAAGACGAGTAACCGAAAATGTGAAGAGTGAATGGACAACAGATCATGTCAATGGACTCTGAGGGTGATTTTGTGATGGCTGTTCGGCTATGCATTCTGGAAATTAGTATTAGGTTCCTTATTAGTATAGCATTATTTACAAATGTGGTAGAAGAATTGCTTATCAAAAGAGTGATTGTGATTGCTGGGTGGAAACTTTGGCAAGTAAGGATCAAAAGGCTTTTCTCCAACAGAGATTTCCGAGTGGAAGTGGTGGTCAGTTTTATCAAAGCAATGACTGAACATTTTCATTCCAAAAAAAGAAAAAATAAGACTGAACGTACAGTGAGTCAAGGGCCTTATACAAGCTGTCTCTTACTCTTAGGGCCCGTTTGGTTATTCGTTTTGTAGAAGTAAGTTAAGATAAATGAAGTTTATAAAAATGAAGTTTAACTAAAGTAAGTTTGTTGGAAGTAGTTATGTTTGGATATTCTTTTTGTAAAAATAAGTTTGACAAAAAATCTGTTTGGATGATAGGGGTTAAAAGTACTTTTAGATCTATAATATCGAATAAATTTGTTTCTCCTTTTCCAAAACCCATGTTTTGTTAAAGGAAAAGTAACTTTTTCCTCATTTTCTAAAATCACAGTTTAACACACTTTTCATTTTTCAAAAAGTCAGTTTGTGTTTCATCTGTATTTGGTCAAACACATCTTTTAGAAAACCATGGTTATGTTTACAAAACAATGAACTAAACATACACTTATTTGTTGTTGTTCAGTTTGTTTTTCTGGTTTGCTCATTCTTTGATTGTATGAATACTCTGTTTTTCTCTTTTTAATAATATCTCCTCCCTTCATGAAAAAAAAAAGAATGATTGTGATTGAAGCAATAACATTTTGTGGTCAAAAAAAAAAAAAACAAAAAGAAGGAATAACATTTGATGAATATTTTCAATTTGGCCCTCGAATTTTAATATTTTCATTCTTAGGGTTTGATTTCTTTATTGATGTACAAGTAAGTCGTAGAAAACTAAAAAGTGAAGACAACTAAATGAGAGATTAATTAAACAGAATACAATTGAAACACAAATGACAAATCGCAGTACAGTGACTTTATAACTTGATTGGAGAAAAGTAACATCAGGCTCTAATTAACCCTGAAATCAATCTATTATTTATATATATATATATATATTAAAGTAAAGTATATTGAAATGATGTATTAAAATTCTATGATGTCTCGTCAATATGGTGAGATAGTATAAAAGTGAGTTATATGCTGCCAACTAATATATTACATGAATATATTACATGAGTCTTATTAACTGCTTCCAAATCATATATTAATACACCATTTATGATTCTCAATTTGAATTTTTAATTTGTACTATTTATTGGCAATAAAAAATAAAGTTATCAATCATGAATTATGTTTAATTGATTAATATGTGTATGATTTTCAAATTACTCATCAATGTGGTATAGTTTTTCCATTTTAAATGATAATTTGAATTTACTTGTTGTCAATCACACAATAATTGTGATTAATTTCGTTCAATCAACGTACAATTCTTTCCATATTATAAATACCCCCTTCTATATGATGTTGCAATGCGATCCTCCAGTCCTAATCTCAAGAATTTGCACATTGAAACCAAAATTCATCTCAGCAATTCTGAAGTTTATTTTTATTGGTTGCTGCCCAAATTTAGATGTTAGTTTAGTTTTCATGGTCTCTAATCTATCAGAAATCAAATTGCAAGATATGCCCTATCTTTGTTCCCATGAAAATACGTATGGTATGAATTAATTTGTTCAAATATCCTATCTATTGATATGAGATGACATATTTTGATCTTTTTCTCAGTGAAAATTTTCTCACTGACACATTTTCATCTATATAATGGCAATATGCTTGGAACCCTTTGAGCAATCTGAGAGGCAATAGAAACCATTATCTTCATCCATTTAAGAGTGAGGTTTCATAGCAGTCCTTTATGATCATGTCATTGTGCTTGACTCTAGAAGCCTCAAAGATTTCATTCCTAACAAGATTTTAGTGGCAATACAAACTGATAAGGTATTAAAAGTTGGACTAATCATTGAACCGATCAGGGAAATGGTTCAAAGCTCAATAATTTAGCTATGTTTGAACTGTAATTAAACTATTAGTAATAAAATTAATAATTTTTTAATTATATATATATATATATTATATTATTAAAATATCATTTATAAGTTTCATAACCTAATATTAAAATATAAATAAGTTAATATTCATCTATAATCATATTTTGAATATAACATAGTCAACTAATATTCTATTTTCATATTATTTGTTAAATAAACTTATCATTATTAATAATTATATATTATAATAATGGTTATATAATATTATAATATTAAAAAAAAATTATATAAAAATAATGCTATTTTATTTAAAAACTAAAAAAATTGAAAAAAAAAAAAAGAAATTCTAACGGTTCAAATTGGTTTTAAACCATTCAAGCTCGGTTTAGCCGGTTCTCACTGATTCTGTGATCTACCAATCTTGCTCTTTTTCTGTATCAGACTTGGCACCAGTTCTTAATCGAATCAGTTAAACCAACCAGTCCGATTTTGTATACATTGTAAACATATGTAACAATTCTTATCATTGATGACTCACTTGATGTCCAATATATTGAATCTGGCATTGAGAAAAGAGCATCAGATAGATTGGGGCCCCTATGTTATTTTTTTTTTCTGAAGAAAGGGGGTATATATTAATCATCAAAAACGGTTACGAAGAGTTAGCCAAGAAGTGGCCTCAGGGGGCCCCATATATTATTGAATTTGTAATTGCCTTCTTATGTTTGAACTGGAACTCGGTTTATTGTACTCATCTTATCTTATTTTAGTCATGTTCAACATAAAAATTTACAAATAAAGAAAGAATTTACAAATAAAGATGATGAAAATTGATTATTAATAAAAATCAATGAAGATCCATTCATTGTGAAGAATGAAGATTTTAGAATTTTTTTAAAATGATGATTAATGTCCTGTGTTTTAAACTGGTTGCTCAATTTGGTAAATTGTCAAAAATCTGATAGGAAATCATTTAAAAAAAAATTAAAAATAACCATTCCAATAAAAATATATGATCATTAATTCTGACTCCATTACCTATCATCTTTCATATTATTCTTTTCCAACTCAACTTTTTCCTCCCTTAATCATTTTGAATATCGTCTCCCAAAATCTATATCCCATATTTAATTTTCATATTAAAAATTACAATTAAATATTAAGATTAATCTTAGTCAATATGAATATCACAACAGTTATTTTTGACATATTATATTGTGGTCCCATAAAATTAGAATAATCTAATTATTAGTAATCTTTCATTGTGACTATAGGTCACAAAAGAGAATGATAACAGCTATCAAGATATGAACTCGAGAATGTTGCCTCCACATACATGAAGAATTAATGTGTGTGTATATATAATGTATCCATATATCCATGTAAATTCTAGGTATGTTTGAAGAACGTTAGAAAAAAAAAATTATGGCGAAAATATGTCAGAAAAATAGTTTTAAAAAAAATCTTTTTCAGCATTATTTTAGAATTTAATTTTTTCATTGCAATTACAGAAAGAATCCATTCATTGCACAACGACATTGCTAGACAAATTTCTTTCAACAATTTAACATAAGTTCAGATATAGAATTTAATTACTAATACTACTAGAATTTTTTATTATGATTACATATAAATTATTTTTCATTAGATAACTTAAATAATCCATGCATCCCTCGGGTGTGATACTAGTTTTATATATTAAAGGAATATCACTAATGAATCTAAAATTAAGAAATTTTAGATATAATTAAGCTAAAAAATAATTAAATTCCTTAAAAAGTCTCTCTCTCACGCGTGCACACACACTTTCCCATCTTACTCACCGTGATTGATTTTATAAACAAAATCCCACAGACAAATATTTAGCATAGTTTATTGCATGTAAATTTCAAAAATGCACATTAAATTAAAAATCATTATATCATATTCTAATTTATTTTGTGTGATGTTTATCAATAGAGTCTCTTTAACTTTTTCTTCGGACATTTTTGTCAATAAAGTCAAGTTTATTTTTGGATCAATTTTAAGTGTGTATATATATATATGATATTGTTTGTGTGTGTGTTTTGGGGTGGGTCAGTGTGAGATTAAAACCCAAGTTACCATTAGTTTTTGGTCAATGTCACTAATAAATCTAAAATTAAGATATTTTAGATATAGTTAAGCCAAAAAATAATTAAAATCCTTAAAAAGGCCCTCTCTCTCTCTCTCTCAAGCGTGTGCACACACACACTTTTTGATCTTAATTTACCGTGATTGATTTAATAAACAAAATTCCACAGACAAATATTTAGCATAGTTTATCGTATGTAAATTTTTAAAAAATACACATTAAATTAAATATCATTTAATCATATTTCAATTTATTTTGCGTGATGTTTAGTCTCTTTAATTTTTTTTGGACATTTTTGTCAATGAAGTCAAGTTTATTTTTGGATCAATTTTAAGTGTGTGTGTGTGTGAGATTAAATTTACTATTAACTTTTTGTTTTTTTCTTTGTTTTTGGTTAAGTAGTTTTTTGTTATCTTCAAGTGACATGCAATTTTATTAATTATTTTATATAGGGTTGGAGGGAGACTGGATTGGATCAGGTTTAATAGCAAACCATGATCTGGTCTTGTAGGAGGGTCGAGTTTAGTTCAGGGACCTATGATCTGATTTGGCCTAACCGGATTGGTAGGCTAGACCAGGCCAGATTGGTCTAGCTCGGGCTAGATCAGGTTCTACAAACCTCAACTTTGTTTCCCATTTGGACTCTTCTTCTTTTTGTCAATCTAGCCCAAATAAAACACTTGTTGGACATTTTTTTTTTCTATCAAACGCAGCCCAAAATAGAAGAAAACTATTGGCATTTTCACACATTTCATATCTAGAAGAACCAGGATTGATCTGTGAAGGCTACAGAGCTTTAATATTTTCTTAACTGTTCAAGGTCAAGCATACATATTTCCAAATACAACTTCCACAACTCTCTTATGCTGTACACAGAAAAAAAAAGTGGGCACCAGAAATGTCATTATTTTTATTTCATTATATCTCTCTACTTTTTTTTTGCCATAAAGGAAATCCGCCATTAAATAGAACTGAAAGAAGCAATCCACAACAAGCAATAGAAAAGCAAAAACGAAAAGAACTTACCCAATACCAACATCAAGTTTCAACATTAGGAAATCAGGAGCATCAATGATTTGGATGGATGAAAAGGATAATTATTAAAAAATTGGGATGAAGGGAAAGTTGGGTTTTTTAACTTTGGAGAAAGTTAAGAGATTAGCAATTTTTACACCCAACAAAGCTAATGAAACTAGGAAAAAAAAAACACCAGATTTGAAGAAAGAAGAAGGAAGAAATCGACAAGGGAATTAATAAACTAAAATAGATGTTTTTCAATTACACAACAAATTGAAATAATACATCAAATCAAGAACGGAAAAAATAATACACCCAATCGAAAAAGGAAAAACCAGATTTGAAACAAAACCAAAACACACCAGATTTGAGCAATGATGCGTGAACTCGCCGATGATTATGAAGAAGCTTGCCAACAATAATGACGCTTGGATATGGAGAGGTTTGCTTGAAGCTTCAAACTTACTTCCACAAGGTGCCGACAAAAACTTCGAAATAAAGAAGGAGAGGGTGAGAGCTATGGCAGAGTGTTGAGGAGGGAGCACCTGAAATGGTAATGAGTATTTAGGCTATGTTTGTGAGTTTATGATGGAAGGGAATTGAATGATCATTAATGCAATATAATGAAATGGAATGAAATGAAATGGAGCGGAATAAACTGTTCCATTGTTTGGGAGTTTTATGGAGGAAATGAGTGGTTTCATTTGACCATTGTTTGAAAATTATTATAAAATAAATGGAATGGAATGGATTATAACTATTTTTTCCAATATTACCCTTATAAGCAAATTGTGATAAAAAATTGTGAATAAATTCCTATAATAAGAAGCGTCTTCTTCTTCTAATACAACAGTTGCTAATAATAATAATAATAATAATAATAATAATAATAATAATAATAATAATATCTACTACAAAACAATTTTTTTTTCGAATAATAATACTAATGAGGGAGTAAAGTTTTTATGAAACAATAAAAATAACTAAATAACAATTTAAAGTTAATGGTCTAAACAAAATAATCCAAAAATTAACGAAAATAAAAAAAAAGAAAAACTTGACTCCTATCCATATATGGATAAACTACGGTGCACTGTCATTATTTTTTGAAGACATTAGAAGTATTACAATCTCCTTACGCATTTATGAGGGACATCCAATAAGCATTCTTTGAGTATCAACATCTTGCACTATATACATTTAAGCTCTAGTTAATGTAATTTTATCTAGCTGTAATTATTCCAAGAGACCCCAAACTTCACTCTCCAACATAGGACGAGTCTATTGACTGTTGACTATATCTTCAGTATACTTCCTAAAAGCTTCAACCACACCATTCAAAGACTTAGCAAAAATCTCAAAGCCCAACTCTTTATTTGCAACTTTGCTCTTTTTTTTCTTATTCTTTGATGTAGTTGGAACTTGAGATCTTGATTCTGGAGAAATTTCTATCTCTTCATCATTGTTTACATCAAAGTCCTGTAAAATGACTTCATTATTAGATATTAAGATATCATTATCTTCTACTGAATCAAATTCAGTTCCATTTGATGCAGATCTTCTTTGTCTGATCTCTGATGCAGTTTCTGCATACTCACCGCTTGCCTTATTTTGTCCATACAATAGCAGCATTTTCTCATAGTATGGAATTGACTTGTTTCTCTATATGGCAGTTTCAGGTTTTGCTTAAGTAAAAAGAATTTAAAATTAATATTTATTCAATTGAAGTGATGGATATTTTTATTACTGATGATAGGGCATAAAAATATTAAATAATATTACCTCAATTAACTTATCTCATACTTCTGGTTCATCAGTCCACAAATTTGTGTTTGAGTTCCATCCAAAACCACTCAAACCATTCTTGAACAAGTCATAGAAGGGGGTAAATTTGCTTTTCAACCTTTTCATATGATCTTTGATTTTAGTTTTGTCAAATTGTTTGTATGGAAACTTCTCTCTCATTTCCAACAAAATTTCATCTAATGCTTTTGATGTGAAGGTTCCTTCCTATCTATTTCCCATATTGTATTGATGTACATAGGCATCAACAAGAGCATCCTCCATAGCATTGGTCTAACACATTTTCCATCATTAGATGCATTAGGCACATCTCCTTGACTCTTTCGCTTTGACATATCTAGATTAATAAATAGATTATTGAAAAATAACTAATACAATGAGTTCATAATGACAATACATTAAGAAAATATATTGATTTCATAATGACATTACATAAAGGAAATACAATTTATAGCGACAATATAGGAAATGCAAAGAGTTGATAAGTCTATATATTTATCAAGATATATAATCATGCCACATAGAAGCTGCAATTCAGTCCCTAATTAAACTTCCTCTCATTGCCTTTTCACTATCTTCCCTTTCACTACCACGCTTTCTATTTTCATCATTTTGGTCAGAAAGTTCACGGTCAACCTCAGTTATAAGTTCTTCATTTGGATCGACACCCATCAAATAATTATGTAATATACAAATAGCTAAAATAATTTTTTTTTGGGTATGAATACCAAAAGTTAGTGCACTTGTGAAAATGGTAAACCACTTCTTCAAAACACCAAATGCTCTTTCAATGACATTTCACAAAGAAGAATGTCAATGATTGAATAGTTCACGGGGATTTTGTGGTGGATTTCTTAAATACTCTTTCAAGTGATATCATTCTCCCCTATAAGGTGTAATAAGTCCTCCCTTTAACATAAAACCAGCATCAACAAGACAAAATTTACCTATACATAAAATAAATACACTTTAGTATTATTAGTTATGGCTAATTTTAGAGTTTAAGAATATAAAACTTCACTAAATGGTACCTTCTAGAATTTTTAAGGGATATTGGCGCCTTAATGCATCTTTTAGAATTCTAAAATCAGATGCTGTTCCTTCCCACCCAGCTAAAACATAAGTGAATCCCATATTAAAAGAACAAGCAACCAAAATGTTTTGGGTGAGATAATCTTTCCTACCACAAAATTTAGGTGCATCTTGTATAGGAACTTTTACATGCAAATGAGTTCCATCAATTGCTCCAATACAATCCTATGATAAAATTATCATTTTACATTTACATTTAAGTTGCTAATTTTTGGGTCAAGATGAAAGTAAAAGTCACCTTAAAATATGGGAAGAACCTATTGTTGTTGAGTACTTCTGGAGCAACTTTTTCACCGGTGGGTTGTCTCAAATAATCACATTCTAACTCAATTAAAGCTCTTAAGACATTATGAAAATGGTGACTTATAGTTTTACCAGATCTTTGAAAAACAAAGTTAATGGTGCTATTTCTCACTCCATGCCCAATCAAATATAAAAATTTAGCAACTTGTTCTTCAATTGTTGCCCGTTGTGTTGGTCAAAGATCACCTTTACTTTGTAATATAACACATGAGTTTAAAAATGCTTCAGGACGCATTCTTATTATATTATGACATTTTGATGAACTACTCACAAGATATTTCATTAACTCATCTCGTGCTTGTTCTCTCTCTTCCCTTATGACTTTAGGAATTTGATTTCTTCTACGTTGCTTTTGGGTTGCATACCATACAGCCGTAAAGCAAACAAGTTGTATAATCACCATAAGAAATACATGTCGCATTAATTATAGTTGTATTCTTGCTGTCATCGTAATATTCTTTTACAAGAAAGTGTGAACTTCATAAGTAGTATTCTCATTGACAATTAATGAAACACATTGACACAAGAGAAAATTAAGTGGAATATACCTCAATTGGGGCAAATGTGATTATTCCTAGTGGCTTTCTTGATGGTTTTCTTGTTTTACATCCACGAGCTCTAGTTTCCACTAATCTTTTTCCTATAAGTTAATCACAATAGTTTTAAATAACATCTCACATGCAAATTAAGTTAATGTAATTCTCTTAGTTTACTTTCGAAGAATCTTTCCCATAGCACAACATCCAAGAAAAGTATTAGTTCACAAGTAACTTTCCTTCAAGAAGCTTAGCCATTTGTGAGTCTAAACATTTCTTAGATGGGCTCTATGATTATGTCACTACAACTTTTGGCCAAACAAATATATATATATATATATAAGGCATTAGCATATCCTAATAAAAATATGTGCAATTGTCTGTGTCTTATATTTTATTCTTGAAAGATTAGTGTAACCCATGAGAAGTTAATCAAAAGGAAGGAAAATATATTTTCAAGAGAAGAAAAACATATGTAATTTTGATATCTTTGGTTTTTTGGGGGAAGGAAGGGGTTAACAGAGTTTTCCCCATATTTTAAGGTGAGTTAATCATAGATATTTTCAAGAAAAAAAAAGTATATTGTTATGAGTTTTTCTTTTTTTTTTTTGGAAAATGTATGCTTTCAGTTTTTTTTCATATATAATATACAGTAATAAGAGGGGTGATGTACAGCTGGCCCATGGCTTTTGGTTCCATTAAGGTATGTACTTAAACACTCTATTCATGGTTTTATTGTGGATGTCAGTGAGGTGTTGGTTGTACTGACATATTTCATTGACAATAAATAAAATATGCTCCACGCATTACATCCTCAATTTATTTAATTGGTCTCATGTGTAACTCAAATGTAAAGTGGACAAAAGAAAGATTAGCCATGCATCTAAAGACCGCCATTTCCAATCATTTAGCCAAGTAAAGTTTAGTGAGACACATAATTTCAGCAAATATGAATGCGGATTTATATGAAAGTCAAATCTTATGTATAGCACTCTAATACAAAATTCATCAGGGAATGCCTCTATCATAACACAGCAGGAAGGATTGCCCAAACATTGAAGGAGAATTCAAAAAGAAAACAGAGCAGTAATGGGTACCATCGAAGACAAACAACTATAAATGCAATCAAGATCAAGTAGTGAATCCATAGTTTGTCATGAAGCATTCTTAACTCCTTTTAAAAAAATATTTGCACAAGAATCTTACTTTTATGAGCAAACCAAACATACATAATGAATCAAAGCACATATTTCAGATTCCAAAATAAAAAAAAAAGGAAAAAGACCATTGAACTCATCTATCCATCATCAAGACATGGCCAATATTCATGATGATAATACTCAACAAGCTAATCAATAATATGCAAGTTGAATAAGATACAGAGCCATCTAAAGGAAAAAATTAGGTATCTTTATTAAACACTTATGCCCAGAATTTCTCACACTATAAACTAGGGGCCTCTTTTAAGCATTTTGTTAAACACCTGACTGGCATGTTTGAAAAGGAGAGTTGGCAGTGATAGTTTTTAACTTAGTCCTTTCCTATAGATTCCAAATGAAAAACCAGTAGCAATTTCAAAGAATCAAAACCAAATGCTGCAGATCATAGTTCAATTTATTGAAAAGCAATCCCAATGTTCAGCCCACCAAGAATCTATTACTACGTCCTAGGATTCCATCAGACACAAAAGATGTGGGAGTGAAAATACCTATTTGAGAGTCATAATAGCAGAATACTCCTATCTTTAATCTCTCAATCTCTAAGCATTCATGTAATTTCACCCTTCTCTGCTTCAAACAATCTCAATCTCTCCTTTAATATCATGGACTCTCTATGTTATTCCTCTCAATCTCTCTTGTTACTCTCTCCCAATTAACATTGAATCTCTTTCCTTTCCTTCCTCCTTAGTCTCTCTTTCTCTTCCTCTCTCTCAAATTGCTCTCTCTCACTCTTTCACGGCTTCTCTTCTCCTCCCTCTAAAGCTCCTCTCAATCGCTCACTTCTTCCATTGCTCTATGTTTTCTCTGCTGCCACCGTGAGAGAGAAAAGGGATGACGGAGAAACCATCATCATTTTAAAGAGTTTACATTTTCAAATGGATAATTCTTTCGTAAGTTTGCCGAGTGAGATATTTGTATTCTTTGTTGGTTCAAGTATCAATAAAATCAGGCTACTAAACTCGAGATAATAAGTTCTCATCCTCCAACTTAATCCACCAAACAAGAAAGGAAATAGGGATAGAATATGGAAATGAAATTAGTGAGCAAAAAAAAAAAATACTTGGATGCAATGATGGCACAAACAAAGCTTGTATGTTGTTGGCCGAAGGTTGAAGAAAACACAAGAGCACGGTATAGAGGGAATTGATGGCGGCTATTCTGGGAATCGTGTGTATAAAGGGGTATGGGTTTTAATAAGGGTAATTATGTATTTCAATAATTTACTCTCGACCATTCCATCGCTGACCCTCCAAATTGGGGGGGGAGGGTTAAGAAAAATTGGATCTAAGATGGCCAATGATGGCTTGAGAGGCCATCTCTTGCCATTTCACTCCTTCATAAAAAAATCTCTCAAACAAGGGCCCAACCCATATTTTCATCCCACTCCATTCCACTTCCCCTTAAAATAAACTCCCAAAAACACCATTAGGGTTCAAAGTCATTATTCATGAGGGCTAGGTATGACAACATTTTATTATTAAAAAAAAATTATATATGTATATAAGTATAGCCCGGTTAGGCTAGACCAAATCATCTCAAAGGGTAGCCTGAAACCTGGTTTGACCTGGTCAATTAGCCTGGCCCCGACTGTAGGTTTTTGTCTCTGGTTGCTTGGACAAGGCATCAGGTCGGGTCTCATCGGGTTGGATTGGGTTTACTTGGACTAGGTTTTTCCCCCAACCCTAATTTTTATATCCACCTTGCAAATGTTGCAGGGATAGTGGAACTGAATAAAAATTAAAAAAAAAAAGAAAAAAAAGAGAGCCCAACATAAAAGTTCTTATGTCTCACCTTGAATTAAGCCCATAAAATTGAAGACAAGTGGCCCAAGACTGAATATTTGAATGTTAAGGCATTTCTCTCATTATTCCCTAGCATGCGAAGTAGATTAGAAATAGGAAACTTGAAAAGGAACATATTGCAATGGTCCTGACTTTAGGAGGAAAATTAAATGATGACTTAAAAAGTTATAAAATGAAGCTTGATCATAAGATGAAGGAATAAATCTTGGATGTTCTCCTAAGCCTTCAGTTGGGACAAATAATGAACGAGCAATGGCTTAATTATAAAAGGGTGCTCAGGATTGCGTCTATTTGAAACAATGACAGCCTTTCACAATTATGATGGCTTAATTATAAATCTTCGATGTGCTAGCCAGAGATGCATCTCTCTAGCTAGCACGACCCACCTTCATCTCCGGTTCAAGACGGAAAGCAGAGCAATGTGTGCAAGAGTGCAGAAATGGGAAACGAGTGTGCCAATTAGATTGCTAAAGCCGCACATATATAGCTTTCAACTTCATTTCACTTTTACTTGTTTCTCCCTCCTCCTTCAAATTGCAAGAGGTTGATTGATTTGGATACGCAAAATTTCCAAGTGTTTCTTCTTCTTCTTTTTGGTTGTATATGTATGGCCTAGCCATCTCATCTTTTCCCCAAAAAAAAGAAAAAAGATCTAGACATTCTGCCAAACTTGCCTTTGGTTCTGTTTAATTGATAATCTATTAAAGAAAGATGTGGTCTGTGGGGGTTGAAGGACTGTGGTTGTAGGTAGCCTCATCAACAACAGGAACAAGGGACTTGACGTATTCCTGTAATTAAATCTGAGAGGTTTTGATTTCTTCGGTAACTGTACATAATTAAGAAGGACCATCCTTGAAGCATTAATGAGGCAGAACTTGGTGAAGGAAGAAGGAAATGGGATTGGGGTTAGAGTTTCTTGATTGAGACGTTTCCATGCATTTGAAATCAAGTGAGCGAAATGTCTTCGTGTGTCCTCTACTGAAACGTCTTGGTGTTCCTTCATGTAACTGACCCATCAACACCATTTTGATCATCGCTCTGCGTGAGTTGAGATTCGTGTCAGTGAAGTAAAATGGAGTGGAAGGGCAGATTAAGATGATCATAAAATGCTCCAAATAAATTCACAAGTCTCTGCATTGGAAGTGGGATGTATCCAAGTTAAATCCTCTACATTAAAAAATTCATGCATCCAGAAAGATAGATCGATTATGAGCTAGCTAGGTTTATATAGCATAATTATAATTATTTATGCGTTTTTTGTTTATCTCACTGTATATGTACATGGCATTTATTTTAATGAAGAACGTAACTATGTAGTACACATGCAATTGAATGTGCAGTTAAATTATCACAAACACATTTCAATTAGCTCATAATGAACGGCAAGTGAAATTGTATTAAACTAGAATTCGAAACTTGTGTTGTTTATAAATTTAATCAAATTATATAAATAAATATGATAGAATGGATATAAATATGATATGGTTTGGATATTTTATAATTATATGATCATCATAATAAAAAAAATATTATCACTATAGAGATAATTCTCCCAACATAATATAAAAGAATAACAAATTATTAATATGCATAATATATATATATATATATATGATGTACAATAGAAACAAATTGTTAGAATAATTTTAAAAGAGAAGTTTAGTATTTTGGAAGATTTAGCCAAATTTACATTTCCATTAACATATATAGTGGAAATAAGTAAAATCATCATATAAAAAACCATAACCAAAGAATGAAATGAACATACAAAGAAGTGGAAGAAGATGATGATAGTAGAATGAGAGATAAAGTTATTACCTCTATGTTTTATTTAGAGAAAATAAAATGTATGAGAAAATTATGAAAATTATTATCAAAAAATTGTAAAAAATAATACGATGAAATTTTATCTTCGAAGGTACCTCTAGAACTAAAAATAATTTTACAATGATACAAAAATATTTATATAATATTTATTTATATAGATCTCACTGAATAATACTTGATGACCTAGACAATCACATCGTTTTTTTTTCACAAATATGTATTTGATTTTCATGTTCATATTCATAATCATATTAAATTTAAATAAAATGAAAACATATATAATTAGGAAATAAATATTATGTTAGACAATCAAATTTAATTTTTGTTTTCATAGTGATCATCATATTAAATTTGAAAAAAATAAAAACATATATTAGGAAATAAACATTATTTTAGACAATCAAATCATGATTTAGATAATCAATTCATAATTTTTTTATAAATATATATTTAATTTTTATATCCTTATTTATTATCATATCAAATAAAAAAATGAAAACATATATAATTAGGAAATAAATATTATTTTATACAATCAAATTTGATTTTTATTTTGATTATCATATTAAATTTAAAAAATATATATAATTAGGAAACAAATATTATTTTAAACAATCAAATAAATTATGATTTAGACAATCAAATGCGAGGTCAAATTTTTCATAGTTAGTATAATAATATTAAAATCTGAAATCATAACATGTTGTACTTTTGACCTATATTTTATAATATATAATAGATTAGTGTGTGATAGATAGAGAAGAGAAGTGAAGAGAGTTTTACACTCGTCTGGTGGGTCCCACTTATTTTTTTTCCTTTTCTCTTCTGTCCTCTTTGGGTTGTCCACTAAAATGAGTGGGCCTCTTGTATAATTATTTTTTTTCTTCTTTCTTTGTTCTACCAAATAAGACGCTTATGGATCTAACATGCATCTAGATTTGATGCATCAATAGAATGTCTATTTAAGTGGGAGTTCTTGAATTCGTGTAAGTAAGAAAATCATTCAAGAAACCTAAAATGAATTGGCTGATGAACCGTATTAGTTCTCTTGCTAATAAGTGAATAGCCATATTTAATACTTTCTCTGGTCCTAAATATAGGATTTTGTCTTGATATTAAATATAAGATTCTTTTCAGAAATAATATAGTATTTATTACACATTAATAAAAAATATTTCTCTTTAATTCATCTCAAAGAGAAAGAGAAAATAATTAAAAAATGATTAGACTCGAATTAAAAGGATTATTTTTCCTACTTTAAATATATTTAGTATATAAATACAATAAGGATAACTATAGAAAAATAGGCTAGAAGTTAGAACTGAACTTCATTTTTGTTCATTTGAAAGCTACTTGCTCAGAATAATTTTTGAACATGTAGATAAGGCTTTCTTTTTCTGACCAGACAAGAAAACTATTTAATGCGGCTGGTCCTCAAATGGCAAAAATCTCCTCTTTTTGTGCCAATCAGCAAAATTAATATTCCACAGGCACCAAGAAATTAGCATATATTATCGTATTTTTGTTTGGAAAAACCGATCCTTTCTAACCACACTGTCACGGCCTCGGAACTTTCTCGTCTTGAACTGTGCCAGTCTTAGCTTGATCAACCCTCTTGATCCCACACTAAGTCAGCCGAACCCTCGAGTAGGCAAAGACAAGTGAACTAGAGAACAAGAGAACACTCACTCAAGAGAGAGTTTGGGAGAATTATGAAATGCACTCAAATACTTGGATGGTTACAAATGAGGTGGGAGGGGGTATTTATAGGCCTCCCAAGGTTTCCAAAACTTTCCCACCTCCTCAATGGACGGTAAAGATCAATTCGATCTAACGGCCTAAATTGAATCTCTAGAATTCTCTAGAAATCCTATGTACAAGAGAAGCCTACAAAGTTCTAGAACTATCTACAATGTACAAGAGAAATCAAGCCTCTTCAAGATGTCTCTGGAACGTTCTAGAGGCTTTTAGGAAAACCTTGCAAAAAATTCGTGACATTCTCCCCCACCTAATCTGGTGACGTCCTCGTCACTGCTTCATCTCTATATCGCCATAGGTGGTCTTCAAACTGCCAAAGATCTTCTTGTGGTTCCCAAGTTGCCTCACTCTCTGGCAATTCCTTCCACTTCACCAAGTATTGGGTGCTTGGTGGTACTCCCCTTCTTCGCACGACCCTGTGAGCAAGTATCTCCTCGACTTGTCTGTCATAAGACTTGGTTGTCATAGGTGGTGCTCAGGTAGAGATTCCTCGGTCAGGCTCATCCTTGTCTTCATGGAAAGGCTTCAACATGCTCACGTGGAAGACAGGATGAATCTTCAAATTAGGTGGCAAATCCACCTTGTAGGAGACCTTCCCGACCTTCTTCAACACCTTGTAGGGACCGTCATATTTTCGAATGAGGCCCTTATGAACCTTCCTGAAGGCCTTGAATTGTTGTGGAAGAAGTTTCACCATCACCATGTCTCCCACTTGGAATTCTGTAGCCCGCCTCCTCCTATCAGCGAACTTCTTCATCCTCTTGGCTGCCTTGACAAGGAAGGATCTAGTCTCATCGGCTTGTTCATGCCAAGACTTAGCCATGTGGAAGGCTCCTGGACTCTTGCCCTTATATGTTGTCGCAAGGGCGTGAGGTGTCAAAGGTTGTTGTCCCATCACCACTTCAAAGGGACTCCTTCCTGTGGACTTGCTCCACTGTAAGTTGTAAGAGAACTGGGCCACATCCATCAACTTAGCCCAGTCCTTCTGGTTGGCACTCACAAAGTGTCAGAGATAACACTCCAACAGAGCATTCACCCGTTCTGTCTGCCCATCAGTCTGAGGGTGAAAGCTAGTAGAGAAGTGTAATTCTGTCCCCAGTAGCTTGAAAAGCTCAGTTCACAGTTTGCCCGTGAATCGGGGATCTCGGTCACTAATGATAGTCTTAGGCAATCCCCAAAACTTCACCACATTCTTGAAGAATAGGCGAGCCGCTTCCTTTGCTGTGCAGTCTGTTGGGGCTGGAATAAAAGTACCATACTTGGAGAATCGATCCACCACCACCACCATGATGGAACCAAACCCTTCAGACTTAGGCAATGCCGAGATGAAGTCCGTGGAGACATTCTCCCATGGTTGGCTTGGTGTAGGCAACGGCTCTAGCAACCCTACGAGAAGTTAGTTGTCCACCTTGTCCTGCTGGCATATAAGACAAGTCTTTACATAGGCCTCCACGTCATCCCTCATGTGAGGCCAGTAGTAGGTAGCTTCCAACAATGCCAACGTCCGCCTCTGTCCTGGGTGACCAGCCCATTTGGAGTCATGACACTCCCTGATCAAGTCCTTCCTCAGGTTGTCTCACTTAGGAACAAAGAGTTTCCTTCCCGCCGTATAGAAGAGTTCATCCTCGACCCAAAACCTTTTAGTCTTACCCTCCTTAGCCAATTCCATAAGCTACTGGGCTAGGGGTCCTTGAGTCATGCCTTGCTTGATCTTGGTGACCAATTCCCCACTAGTTTGGCTTATAGCTGCTAGTTCAGCCTTCTTGCTCAAGGCGTCAGCAACTACATTCGCCGTCCCCGGCTTGTATTCCAACACATAATCAAATTCAGCCAGGAAATCTTGCCATCTCGCTTGCTTAGGGGATAGCTTCTTCTGTCTTTGGAAGTAGCTGGTGACGACATTATCGGTCTTGATCACAGACCATGCCCCTAGCAAGTAATGCCTCCAAGTACGCAAGCAATGAACCACGGCTGTCATCTCCTTCTCCTGCACCGTGTACCGCCTCTCGGTATCATTGAGCTTACGACTTTCAAAAGCAATGGGATGCCTCTCTTGCATTAGAACCCCTCCTATAGCGAAGTCAGAGGCATCAGTGTGCACCTCAAAAGGTTTGGTGAAATTCAGGAAAGCCAAGACAGGTTCCTCTGTCACTGCCATCTTAAACTCCTCAAAAGCTTTCTGGCATCCCTCAGTCCACACCTATGGCTTGTTCTCCTTCAACAACTCCATGAGAAGGGCTGCTCTAGCAGAGGAGCCCTTGATGAACTACCTATAATAGTTGACCAACCCGAGGAAAGATCTCAACTCTGTCACTCGAGTTGGAGGCTCCCATTCCTTGATGGCTTGGATCTTCTTCTCATCCATTCACAAGGTCCCTTGGGATATGACATGCCCAAGGAAGTTCACTTCTTCCCTCACAAAAGAACACTTCTCCTTTTTCACATATAGCTCATTCTCGCGTAAGGTCTTGAACATGGCTCGTAGGTGTTCAGCATGCTCCTCCAATGAGTTGCTATAGACCACAATGCCATCCAAGTATACCACTATGAACCGATCAAGATACGGATGGAAGATCTTGTTCATGAGAGTGCAGAATGTGGCCTGTGCATTGGTCAGTCCAAAAGGCATCACCAACCACTCGAAAGACCCATAGCGTGTGACACAAGTAGTCTTGGGTTCATCTCCTTCGGCAATCCGAACTTGATGATACCCCGACCTCAAGTCCAACTTGGAGAAGTACCTTGCCTTCCCTAACCTGTCAAACAAGTCAGCTATCAAAGGGATAGGATACTTGTTCTTGATAGTTACCTTATTGAGAGCCCGGTAGTCGATGCACAACCGTAGTGATCCATCTTGCTTCTTCTGGAACAAGGCCGGTGCTCCATAAGGTGCCTTGGATGGTTGGATGGATCCAGCATCAATCAGATCCTTTAGTTACTTTCGCAACTCTTCTAACTCAGGTGGTGTCATCCTATAAGGTGTCATGACGGGTGGCTTAGCTCCCGGTTCCAACTCAATCTATGATCTACCTCCCGACGAGGTGGGAGCTTCTTTGGTAGCTCCGGTGGCATCATATCGTGGTTCTCCTCAAGAACCTGCTGGATGATCAAGGAAGATCTTCACTCATCTTCTCCCCAAGATCTACCTCCTTCAAGGCTGCCAGGTACGTAACTTCTCCCCTCTTAAAGCCCTTCTTCACTTGCATGGCTGACAACTGATTTTTGCTAGGCCCACTTGTTGCAGGTATCATGGCAGCAACTCCTTGGTCTAGAACACATGGCATTGTACTGAGGCATAGGGAAGATGTTATGCTTCCTCATGAATTCCTGGCCAAGTACTACTTTATAGTCATCCATGGGAGTGACAATGAGATCCGTCTTGCCACTCCATGATCCCAAACACAACTCAACCCCTCGAGCTATGCCATGAATCGGTTTAGGAGGAGAATTAACACCCTTCATCATTCCTCCTCCTGCCATGACCTTGAGACCAATCCTCTTGGCCTCCTCTGGAGTAATGAAGTTATTGCCTGCCCCTATATCCACCATTATTGAGACAAGTTTCCCATTCAACTTTGCCTCGACATACATCAACCCTGTGCTCTTGGCAGGTGTGGGCGTAGGCTTGAACTTTAAGGCATTAAGTAGTCGGAGAGAACCCAACTCCACACTTTCCTCTTCCTGTGCCTCTTGTTCCTCCACTATAGCCGCCAAGCTCCTTAGCTTCGGGCAATCCTTCATGCGGTGAGGATCCTTGCACACAAAGCAACTGATGTTGGTGTTGGGGTTCTTCTTCTAATTGTCAAACTTATTTTGTGGTGGCTTGTTGTCTCCACCCTTGTTCACTCCCTTACCCTTGTCTCCCCCACCTTTACCTTGATTATTAGGTTTGGAAGATTTAGGCTTGGAGGATTCACTCTTTTCCTTTTGATAGTCGGTGAGACTTTCGGCCACTGCTATAGCTTCATCGATGTCCTTCACGCCCCGGCGCTGCAACTCATGCTTGGCACAATTTTGGAGGCCATTAATGAAGTGGAAGAGAAGATCCTCATTGCTCAATTTGGGGATCTGGAGCATCAAGGTAGTGAACTCTTTCACATAGTCTGAGATGGTGGTCTTGTGCTTGAGCTCCCTTAGCTTCATGCGCGCTTCATAGACTACATTCTTTGGGAAGAATTGCCTCTTCAATTCCTTCTTAAAGTCTTCCCATGTATTGATGGTGCAAAGGCCTTTCTCCATGTCTGCATGCTTTCTACGCCACCATAACATAGCATTATCAGTGAGGAACAAAGAAGCAGTATGTACCTTAGCTTGGTCGTCACTTAACCCCAAGCTTTCAGCATAGCGCTTCATCTGTCATAGGAAGTTCTTCACCTCCTGAGCATCACGAACGCCCTTGAACTCCTTCGGTCTGGGAAGATCCAGCTTTACTTCCCTTACTCTACTAGTTCCAGCTGCTAGCAAGTTTCTCCCTTGGTTCTCCAAGGAAGTCTTGAGTGCATCCAACTGCCGCTGCATGGTCGTGATAGCATCCATCACATTTACCTCCAGCGTCTTCATAGCTTCAGCATGCTGATCCTCAGAATTTTGGAGATGCTCCACAGTAGCTTTGAGACCCTCAAGCTCATCCAATGTATGAGACTCCAGGATTGTGAAGTCCCCCTCGAGCTTGTTCACCTTGTTGGTTACCTTTAACAAGGCATCCTCTAAATGGCCAACATGAACTGAAAGAGAAGCAAAGTCTTCAGCACTTACCTTACTAGTGCTTCGACCCTTCTTGCTTCCATGATGAGTAGGTTGGGTCTCTTGGCCTCATACCTCTACGTTGAGTACTCCCGTCTCTTCCAACATCCTTGTCCACGAAACAAAGCTTGAACAAGGTTCCCTCAAACCAAAGCTCTGATACCACGATGTCACGGCCTCGAAACTTTCTCGCCTTGAACCGTGCCGGCCTTAGCTTGATCAAGCCTCTTGATCCCACGCTAAGTCAGCTGAACACTCGAGTAGGCAAAGACAAGCGAACTAGAGAACAAGAGAACACTCACTCAAGAGAGAGTTTGACAGAATTATGAAATGCACTCAAATGCTTGGATGGTTACAAATGAGGTGGGAGGAGGTATTTATAGGCCTCCCAAGGTTTCTAAAACTTTCCCACCTCCTCAATGGACGACGGAGATCAATTCGATCTAACTGCCTAAATTGAATCTCTAGAATTCTCTACAAGATATTTACAAAGAATTCTCTAGAAATTTTATGTACAGGAGAAGCCTACAAAGTTCTACAACTATCTACAATGTACAAGAGAAATTAAGCATTTTCAAGATGTCTTTGGAACGTTCTAGAGGCTTCTGGGAAAACCTCGCAAAAAATTTGTGACAACATGCTTCAATTATCTATAACCATCTCCATCCCAACGATCTGTCACATCTTCAACCTTGCTCTCCAATGGGCTTCAATTCTCTGGTTTTGTGGGAACCTATCGTATTATGATCACACCGATTAATTAATAAAATCTTTGCTTCACCTAAACACCTTTGGATATGTGAAAGAAGTTTGAAATGAAAATTGGAAAAAGTAAAATAAATAAAGATGACTTGAGGCGTGTGAATATAACTAAAAATAATAGAAAAAGACGTCAAGTTTTTTCCAACTCCAGCCGGCCGCATAACTTCTTGATTCATGAAAAAAAATAACAATAAAAAAAAAGATTTTATACATGTTCAATATATATGTGCAGTCCATGAAACAGAATAGAGATGGACACAGTAATGGATTCCAACTATTAAATGAAATCTAATACTCTTGTTATCCGAAATACACTATTGAATAGAGGATCCAAATTGTAGGTGAAATCATCAAATCATTCAACTATTGCACAAAAATACAAGCTTAGCGTTGTATTGAGTTCCCTCCAACATTTGGAGTAGTACGTTCAATTTAAAGACGCTCTTTCAACGCTTCTTACTAAAATTACAAACTCATACAATGGAAACATACATAATTACTTAAACACAACAATATTAACTTGCTTATTTATTAAACTAAACTTGTTTAATTGATATATAATCTATTAAAGAAGGATGGGGTCTTTGGGGGTTGAAGGATTGGGGTTGTAGGTAGCCTCATCAACAACAGGAAACAGCGACTTGACGTATTCCTGTAAATCAGAGAGGTTTTGATTTCTTCTGTAACTGTACATAAGAAGGACCATCCTTGAAGCATTGAGACAGAACTTGGTGAAGGAAGAAGGAAATGGATTTGGGGTTAGGGTTTCTTTATTGAGACGTTTCCATGCATTTGAAATCAAGTGAGCGACATGTCTTTGAGCGTCCTCCACTGAAACGTCTCGGTGTTCCTTCATGAAACAGTCAAGGTATGACCCATCAACACCATTTTGATCATCGCTCTGCGTGAGTTGAGATTCTTGTCAGTAAAAGTAAAATGGTATATATATATGGAAGGCAGATATATTAAGATGATCATAAAATGCTCCTAATTAATAAATCTCAAGTCTTTACATTAATTGGAAGTGGGATGTGTCCAGTTAAATCCTCTCCATCAATAAATTCATGCATTCAGGAAGTAGGTTTGTTATAAGAGAATATGATTATGTATGAGGTTAACTTATATATCATAATTATACATATCTACGCGTTTTTTATTTATCTCCCTATATATATATACAAGATGACATTTATTTTTATGAAGAAGAACATAGCTATATATATAGTACACAGGCAATGGAATGTACAGTTAAATTATCACAAACACATTTCAAGCTAAGCTCATAATGAACGGCAAGTGATCATGACAACTCATTGGATCGATTGATTAGAAAGGATCCTTTGAATTATCAATTATGAGATAGAGTGAGAAGAGAAGTGAAGAGAGTCATCCGTCCACATGTCCCCCAGTTGTTCTTTTCCTTCCTTCCGCTTTGGGCTGTCCACTGAAATGAATGGACCCCATAATTATTTTTTATCCTTCCTCCTAGTTCTACTACCACATATAATTATATATTCAAAAATGACTGGACCCGAATTAAAAGGATTACTTTTTCAGATTTATTTAAATATATGTAGGAAATAAATATTTAGGAAAATAGGTAAAAACTAAACTTCTTTTTTGTCATTGATGTGATCGTTTGAAAGCTATTTGATGAGAATAATTTTTGAACATGTAGACACGGCTTTCTTTTTTGACCAGACAGGGGAACTATTTAATGCGGCTGGGCCTTAAATGGCAAAAGTCTTCTTCTTTGTTTCTTTTTCCCAACCAGCAAAATTAATATCTAATCTCTTAAGTTTAAGGTCGCGTGAATATCAAAAAAAATTTTTAGAAGAGTTTTTTCTTAAATGAAATTTGATCATAGCTGAACTCAGATTAGTCAGAGATTAAGATAGTGACCGGATACCCGCGGTTATTTTCAAAAAAAAGAAAATTCCACAGGGACCAAGATATTAGTATGTATTGTCTTGTTTGTTAAAACCGATCCTTTCTAACCACATGCTTCAGGTATCTATCGTCTTCATCCTTACCATCTGTCACATCTCCAACCATGGGCTTCTTCTCTGGTTTAGTGGGAAAGTATCGTATTATGATCACACCAACTAATTAATAAACGCTTTTCTTCACCCAAACACCTTTGGATATGTGACAGACGTTTGAAATGAAAATTGGAAAAAATAAATGAATGAAGATGACGTAAGGCCTGTGCACGGAGCATAAAAAGTGAATATAACTAAACATAATAGAAAAAGGAAGTCTAGTTTTTTCAAACTCCAGCAGCATACCTTTTCTCCTTCTAAATCATCACAGAGGCGAAGAATTTTTCCAACCAAGCATGAAATACTTGGCATTTCATCCATCATAGCAACAATTTCTTCGGTTATACCCTGATCCAAAAGGAAGAATGCATGTACAAACACCACATGTACTCCTGAGCTCACAATCCCATTCTTTAAGTACTCATCTGCGTTTGGCAAATGACCAGAATTCAACCACCTGGCTTCTTTTAAGAAGGAATTCAACAATGTTGCCCACTGTTTCATGAAAAAAAAAAAGGCTCTTAATTAGAGTACGTAACATGGTAATTTCAAGAAAGACCTATCATATATATATATTTACGAAAGTTTAAATGCATGAACTCTTCACCGATTTCTTTAGGGTATTTATGGGGTTTATTCCGTGCTTTTCATCGACCTTGCAAGCCAACTCATTGACAATGTCATACAGAAGATTGAAACAAAGTTTCATGTAGTCTGGTAATTGCTCGGTGGCTCTGGATTCCCACCTGCATCAAGAGAGTTCATTTTACCATACTAGAATGGAATACAATAAAATCGCATTATGTGTACGTACTTTGCTTTTGTTTCTCGCATATATAGTGTGTGCATGTGCTCGCATGCGTGTATTTGAATACCTATTAATAGCATCTGTAAAGCGAGTGAGCTCGTCTAATGTCCCATAAACATCGAAAATATCATCAATTATATACACCAGAGACACAGGTTTAGTAAGCTCAATTCTTTGCTCTGACAATTTTGGATCTGTGAGGCATGCCATTGACCACATGTACCATTTAATAGGTTTAAATCCAGCAAACCTCATCTCCTTGGCCACTCCAAGGTCTTTCCACCATCTGTACAATGGATTAATTAGTGAGTACTGATATTATTAATATATATATATATGCACAAGCCAAAAAATGAAGCATTTAATTTAGTTTTCAGAGGCATTAGTCGTAAAACTCACTTGGAAACTTGAAAGATTTCATTCCGGTTCATGCTGCGAATGATGTGAGAATTGATCTCAGCAAGCTCAACTAATAAACTGGTCCATCTATTTCTCATCAGAAAATCACTTAAGATGATGCTTCTGTTGGTGAACCTTGACAAGCTGTGGTGAAGCGGATGCTGAAGAACGTTTGCAACAGCTTGAGCTTCATGATGGCCTTCATGTGTTGACAACCACGTCTTGAGAAGCTGGCAACTAAGGTACCCTGCATCATCAAGATTATCTTCACCTTCTATGCTTACCTGAGATGCTTCGTACAGAGCAATGAGTCCCTTTATATCTTCACTGTAATTTTCTTTGAACTTTCCTTGTTTGCTCTTCAAGTAGTCAAACATATCTGTATACCAAAGTTTGCTCGTCATGCTGCGCACTTATATATAATTGTTTCAAACAGAAGAGATTGCATGAACTTTTTTTCATTTTGAAGTGCTGTAAAAGAAACAGTTAGAATGGTTGAAAGTAGTGAAGATTCATACCAGCATGAACACAATGACCTCCTTGTCTCAGTAAACGGAATTGAAGAGCAAGGTCATAAAGTTGGTGGTCATGGGTGGAATCATTGACATCGATTCCAATCAATGAATGTTGATTCTGAAGAGCCTTTTCAATGTCCTCTTCAAACAGGTGCTCAATGCCGAGCCGTTGGATGGCATCGATCGTATACAGACTTCCCATTGGATCCTCTCTGATAACTTCGTTGAATACATGCTTAACTTCCTTCAATATCAATCCTTGTTTGATGTAAATGGCATCCTGCAAATGAGAAGGGACTGAGCAAGAAGATCTTCCTTTAAGTACGTAAAGATAAAGAATATTTTACTAAAAATTAACACCTACCATGGTGAGTCTATATATATTCTCTGATTTAAAATTCAGTTGTTTTCTATTGTACGTAGAAGCTTGGTGGCAATTGAGCTGATCACTAAGGCTTATTTATAAGTTGTTGGCAAAGATCGGATATTAAGCATGAAGATGTTTTAAGGAAATGAGGAACTATGTGGATGTGGTCCTAATTAATTACAGTAGGTTGTCATGTGTGAAACGTACCTTCAGCAGCGAAGGTAATCGATGACGCAGAGGACCATGCATGAAGCACGTTTATATTTGTGCACTTTATCAAACTGTGTTTCGGCTTCTTTCTACTTGATGGCCCACTACTACATGTCATAGTGGAGAAACTAGTTGGATCAGACATATCGGCGCATATTCTTTTCGTGATAACTTTCATTGAAAATCAAGAAAATCGTACATTACTTGCTTTAGAAAATAGATACAGTTTCTGGAGTAATGAGTGGTCGCAGTTTTGTACCCAAGAAACTTTGAAATATCGATCTCATGTGTCGAGTGGCCAGTGAGACTCGGATCCTCCATTCTTTTTCAAGGGTCCTAGACAATACAGTCATAGGTAGGATTGGTTAAATTAATGGTTCCGGTCCCCTTTTGCCTTCCTGTCATTTTCTTGATAATAATCATTGTTCTAAATTGTGGTTGTGGTGACCAATGCGTGCGTTACGCATACTATGTGGTTAAAATTTGCTTGGAAGCTAGTTCCTCAACATGATTGCTACTTATTGTGACATCAATCACGGTCCAAAGTATAATTTCAAAAGTTATATAGGGAAAAAGACAAAGGACTTGAAATAAAAATATTTCTAAATCAAGATTATCATTTGAAAATCTAGTTTGCCTAACTTAAGAATTAAGTTCACAGTAGTTAAAAATTTTCAAGAGATGTCCTAATTTAAAAATATTTTTTCACCCAAGTCCTCACTTATTTTTTCCCCAAACATGACCTTTAAAAATTCACGATTCTTATCCAAAGGGGAAAAAATCACGATTTGGATGCCTTTTTTCGCCAATTCTTCTTCTTTCAACCCTAAAGCTTTAAAACATAACCACATATATGCAATGGTATATATGATAGTGTTAAATTCATTTTTAAATATTATTTAAATTATAGTGCTTAGATAATCAGCCTTCAACTACTAGTTAGTCACTTCTCTCTTTAATTTATAGATAGAGTATTATCTTTCTCAATTTAGCTATTCAAATGTTGTTCCTAGGTGCTCACCAGTCAGGTTGAGTCAGGAATGACCTCGACCCAATTTCTAGCTCCAAACATCCTCCAAATTGATACTTTCAACTCGTAACTTAATCCGGCCTAGCTATAGGATGACTTAGTGTTCGATGAAGCCAAGTCATGCCAACATTGCAGGCGAAGGTTATCCAGGTAAAAAACAAAGTTTGTATATAAATTAAAAGGTTAAAAATTAAAAATTAATTCAATTTATTCATCACAGGTACAGAATTAATTACTTCATCCAAAATTTATTCTGTTAAAAAATAATGTCTGGATCAAAAATAATATTCTTTAAAATTATGAATAATGAATAGTTAATAATTATTTATTATACATTGTTTTTCATATAATTATCTCATATCCACTACAATTTGGATAGATCAAGGTAGTTCTTTCAAGGTGATTATTTGAACTATATTTGTAGTAGGCTAAACCTTGTGAATTTTATGAAACCATTTGAGAATTTTTAGACCTTAAAGTAATTAGGGCTCATGATTTTATTTTTAATTGATGATGACAAAATGGTTGTGGTGGCATCGTGGGATCTTTGCCGCATAGATGAAACTAAAAGAAGTGGGAGAAAAAGGAGGGAGTAAGTGGCCTTGAGGAGCTGAAGTTATGGTAAACGTACGCACTTATGGGTTGAGGGGAATCGCCGATTTGTCCATCTATAAATAGCGGTACTGCGATCAAGAAGGGGGATGGCTCAACAAAAACACTCCCAGATGACCAACATAATTCAAGCATAAGTTTTTCCTTTCAGTTTTCTATCAGTGTTCTCCATCTTTTTCGTTAGTTTTAGAAATTTCATGACCTATTTTTTTATCTTCAGTATTGCAAACATGTTTCTTCTTCCCTATATTTAGTAACTTTTCCCGCTTACAAATTAATGCTTCCAATTTATTCTCAAGCTTTATCTTGTCAATTTGTTTATTTTTTGTTATTTGCATATGGGGAAATCATGTATGTAGAGGGCTCAGAGGGGATTCTCAAGGCAATTATAAAAGGGTGCAGCTGGTGACTCAGCTAGTTCCTCAATAGTTGGCTCCTCAGCCTATAAAGCAAGATACTAGAAAATTCGGGGGGCATTCCTCTAATGGTGTGAAGCAAGATTCTCTTGGGGAGCTCAAGGGGCATTCCTTTAATGGTTCCCCAGAAGAGAACGTGGTTCCTTAGGCTAACCTTCAAGTTGAGGAGAAGTACTAGACCCCACAAAGGAAGGATAAAGAGGCTAACATGTTGGCAAATGGCTCAAGGTACCATATCCAAGAGATTCCTAGCAAAGAGCAGTCAGTTCCCCAGCCAAAGCTTCCACCAACACAACACAGTAACAATGAACTTATGTTCACTCATTAATACTAAGAAGAAAGCAAGGAGAAGCCATAAGCAAGTGTAAAATGGAAGCAAAAGAGAATGGAAGCCTAAGTACTACCACCCATATCCTAAGAATGTGTGGAGGATAGCCAAAGCCTCTAGTTCCCCAAAAAAAAAGCAGGCTCCCTGGAAGCAACAAGTGCATAATGCCCTAGATAAATCATTTGAAAAGTTTAATTATGTGGCAAATTGCACACCTTCTCTAAACTAAAGTTAAGGAGTGAAGAGGTCATCAGAATAATGTGAGCTAATAGACTCACATTGCAAGGACTCATATTATCTCCAAGGCAACAACAAGAAGAGACAACCTAGGTTTATAAAGCCTCCTTAGAACATACCATCAAAACATTGGTAGTTAGCAAGGCATAAAGAATTTCTCTAGCCATACACCAAAACCAGAAGAGGAGGCTTCAAAGAAAAAGAGTTGCTACAAGGATAGAGTTAAAATTGCAACAACAGGAGAGCCATACTAGATAAACTTCCTATTTCCTAGTAGGTAATGTTCTTATGCCATTGTATGCTAATAATTCCTTAAGCTTTCCTATACTTTTGCAGGAAAACTATTGCAGAAAAATGCAAAAGGAGATCTTAGAAGTATGGAAGATAGTAAGCTATCAAATAAAACTTGGAGTGCCTATAAGTTCATCAATGGTAAAAAGAGGTACATTCCCACTATGTGGAAAATAACTAAAAACAAATAAGAATAGAGAAAAGGCCGTGCACACGGCCAAATTATGTAAGCCCCTAAGGTATTTTTTATGCAGTAAATATATGTAGCCACATTGTATAACGACCCTAGTTATGTCACTCTGGGTGAGTTATCAAGCTAATGGGAAAGGTGTCATTGTTATTGCTTAAGACCAAAGGAGTCTGGATTAGAGGAAGGATCATGAAATGAGCAGATTGGAAAAGGAGGCAAAACCTACTCATGCAATAATGAGATTTAATGGCACCGTGGTGAGAGAAGCTAAACTAGACTCGGGATGAGACAATATAGGCTTGTACTTGGATGAGCTTACTATGCGCCACAATATCAGTCATGGATCCTGTATAAATCAAAACATATTAGGACTTGTCAGAATAGTGAAAACGAAGGAAAAATGGTGGCTCTGCTAGGGTTTCGACTTTCTAAGGCTGAGGGACGCGAGTTTGACCTTAGGGAAGTCCAAATCTTGTTGGTAAGTGGATTTTCATCATCTTTTCTCCATTTTCTTCAAGGCTTGTAGTGTTTCTTCATGGATATGGCTTATGGTTCCGATTTGGCTGCATTTTCACTTATTAAAATGTTTTAAATGTTTCAAAGATGTGTTGAAGTTAGTTTTTCAATGGTTAAGTGCACTTTCATTAAACCCTAGCCTTTAACATCATATTCTGGCTAATATCCAAAATTTTATGGACTAAACTTTAGTCTTTTGAGTTGTTTAGGGTATTTTGGTACTTAGGTCTGATATGAAGTGCTTTACTTTAGCCGATTTTGTGATAGGTTGTCAAGTTATGTTACTTGGGGGTTGGAAATCTGTGTTGATATTGGGTATTTGGTAGAATGTGGGTTGGAAGCTTGTTCATTTAAAATTTCCTTGCTCCATGGAGCTTTTGGGAAGTGTGGGAATTGTTGGTAAGTGGTTATCTTAATGTATGAATGTGGACTCCTTGGAATATCGAATAAATTGGTTGAATTGAAATGCATTGATTTATGTATCAATTTGAAACAATGTAATGATTTGATCTTGAATCCTTTTGGCATGTTATAGTTGTCTTCATCGGCCTACCAGGGTATCATGTGGGTTCAAACGGTTGAGGTAACCGGAGTGTATTCCTTGTGTTCATTAATTGGTCATATATGTTTAATTCTATTCATATCATGATATGCACTTGTTACAAAATATATTTTGCTCTTTAATATCATGATATGCTTTTAGCACATATTATGGTTGTCTCTTTTCATATCATGATATTACAATTACACGGCTAGTAAGTTTCTTAACCCTACTCTAAATTATGATGAAAATGAAATTGGATACAGTGATTATGAAATATACAAGTATAATGAATATTGATATGTTGATGAATATTATGCACCCCATGATCTATTATACATAATCAAATGGTATGCTAACATGATAGAGGATAACATGAGTTGACTTGTTAACATGCATTAGGCATTGTCACTAGCTATGTATTGTTAAGGCAAATGGTTATTGGATAATGATGCTTTAAACACCACATGGTATGTAAATCCACTAAATAGCATACGAGCTCTTGTATTTAGGTGGTGCGGCTTGTGTTATGGCTGGTAGACTCAAGTGCTTATAAATTAGAGTGCACATTCTCTAAATAACCAGAAATTCAAGTGGTTAAGAAGAAAAAGAGTCATGGTCCAACTTTGAGTATAGTGGCCTTTGGCTGGATTATGATTATTGGAAGAAGAGCTTGGTGATGATTCCAGAATTGGCCATTATTGGTAATTGGAAGGGAGCCACTGGTTAAAGTTACCTTATTATGATAACAAGCCCATGATTTTAGCCATGTATTGATGGGAATTGTGTCTACATATCATGTGCATTGCATTCATTAAGAATATCACATTTGAATATTGTTATGGAACCATGCATTGTATATATTGTAAAACCCCTAATTACTTGACATATATCTCACCCAATGGCTAACAATTCCAGGTTAAAGATCTAATAGTAGCGAAGAGAAGGCTAAGAAGGCTTAGCTCTCTTGGAGATTTGGGAGTATACTTATTGTTTTGAGGGCAGAGGCCCTATATGTTTATGTTGATGTTTAGTAATGTGCCAAGTGTAGTAAACATGTGATATCTTGTGTAACTTAGGCATGTTCTTGTAATTGTCTGCTAGACGCACATGATTTGTAACTCAATTATGTTCCCCTTAATACTATGGATTTGGTTGATGTGTTTGTGAATTTTTCTCAGGAGCATGTGTGCATAAGGTATGTTAATGTTGGTTGAAAATGGATCTTGGTATACAAATATGTGACCTTGATATTTGGCGGTTAGGGACTTGTTGCCCCACATCCATTTAGATATATTGAGTTAGGTGTTAGCTTGGTTGGGTCCATGGGTCACTCATGTGAAAACTGGGCATGTAAATAGTTAGTGTAAAGTAGTGTTCAAGGGGATCAAAACTTAGAGGAGTGGATTCTATGGAGAGAAACCTCCTTAGACAAGGTTTTTGGGTCCAAGTAACTTGTTAGAATGGTTTTGGTTGCCAAAGAGTTAGTAGTTTCTAATTTGGAGTGGTTGGTATCTTGTTTTGGCCCAATGGTGACCAGTTTGGTTCTGGACATACAAAATCTCCATACGAAGATATTTTGGATCATGGTTTGAACCCATGGTTAGTTAAGGATTAGAGTGACTTGTAGGCTTTAGAATAGGGTGAGTTGGAGGTCGGAATGAGGAGTTATGTGCCTCAAAAGTTAGTCAAAAACACCAACAAAGAGCTAAAGTTTCTATGTGGGGTCGCGGCTCTATACCCTTGGCTGCAACACTCTGCTATTTTGTGTTTGCTTATTCTTGGTTCCAGATTTGTGTCACCCTATGATGCCTGATGGTCACGCCGCGACGTTGCCCTGTTGTTTTGTCTCCTTCTACTGTCTCCCCACTTGCGTGTGTCCAATTTGGGTCTAAGAGATTTAGAATGTTACACATTGTATTTTAGAGCCAACTCCATGGCTTTGTTTTCATTTTAGGTACTACTGTTCATGTATTTGAGTAGGCTTTCTTTTTAAGTTATTTTAATGCGGTGAGGGCTAATGATAATCTTTTTTATCTTGTGTATTGATTAGAGAATGAATATGGTAAATAGGAAATCTCTTTAATTAAAATAGTTGTATAACTTGGCTCACTAAGCCTTTCATGGCATTTTGAGTAATTCATGTATGTCATGCATGGATAAAGAAAGTATAGCTTACTTCAAGGTACATTTGCTAGGCTCTTTTTGACTAGGGAGCTAGCTTTAAGCAATCATGTTTGGTGGCAAAAGTTCCAGTATGTAGGCATTCAATAGGTAGTTTATCAATAGCACAAGTAGAAATAGGCCTCCAGCCATTTCTCATTACAAGAATAGAATTTTCATCTAAGAATGAAAGATAATAGGTAGCTCCTCAGAAATTTTACTTAAGCTATGCATGAAGTCTCACTTTGTCATGAAAGTGTAATAGGAGTATAACATGTTGTCATTTATTCTAGGCCTATGAAGCAACATGAACAATGTGGAGTTCTTCAGCAATCTTACATTGGTGAACTTTAGAGCCTTGCTTATATATGAAAGTGTTGAAGAAGCAAAGCTATATGCGGTTCTCCTTAAGCCCACAAACCAACACTAATAAGATTGAACTATGAAGCAAAAGGGAGTAGGAGAAGAAGGAATGGTATGGAAAATTATTTTTTAACATTGAAAAATAATAGACCAAGGAAATGGGTTGCATTTTGAATTTTATCTGAGCTAAAAATATTTCAATTATCCATACAATTTTGGCCTACAAAGATATGGCCAAATTTTATGCAAGGGGGCAATTATTTGGCTTATATTTGTTGTGGGCTAAACCTTGTGAATTTTTTGAAGCCCATTTGAGAATTTTTAGACCTTAAAGTAATTAGGGCTCATGATTTTATTTTTAATTGATGATGGCAAAATGGTTCTAGTGGTATCATGGGATCTTTGCAGCATAGATGAAACTAAAAGAAGTAGGAGAAAAAGCAGGGAGTGCATGGATTTGATAAGCTAAAGTTATGGCAATGTACGCATTTATGGGTTGAGGGAAATTGCTAATTTGTCTATCCATAAACAACGGTACTATAGTTGGGAAGGGGGATGGCTCAACAAAAAAACTCACAAATGACTAACACACTTCAAGCATAAGTTTTTCCTTCTAGTTTTCTATTAGTGTTCTCCATCTTTCTCATTAGTTTTACAAATTTCATGATCTATGTTTTTATCATTCAATATTGCAAAAATGTTTCTTCTTCCATATGTTTAGTAACATTTTCCCACTTACAATTTCATACTTCCAATTTATTCTCAAGCTTTATTTTTCCAATTTGTTTATATTTTGTTATCTGCATATGGGGAAATTATAATAAAGGACCCCAGGGATTCACAATCATTTTATTTAGAAGTCAAAACTTTCATATATTTTGAGGTTAACACCTCTGGCACATCTGAAACATATTTTCTCAAAATTTATTTTTCAATAGTATTTTTTCCACGCACAAGTTTTGAACTCGAAACCTTGCTTACGGATATTGAGTCATTTATCACTCAACTTAGTCGTCATTGATAATCATGCATTGTTTTTACATAATATTAAGTTAAGAACTAAATTTAAAATTTTATTGCGAGAGATATATGAAGGAAAAGTAAATGTATTAATTTCTCCATATATTGCATCAAGAAAATATAATATAATTTTTTATGGATATTGATGGTGTATATACATACATACATACATATATATATAGATCAGGCTATATTGGTGTTGTACCCAAACTAGTTTGGTCTAATTGGGCTACATTTTTATTTTAGCTAGTATGATGGCTAGCCCAGGTTTACCAAACCAACCAAGTCAGCAATTCCTAGTTCCTATATACTACAACATTTTTTACATATGGCAACAATGAAAAAATATAGCCCTAGAGCAAAAACCTATTGCCAATAACTATAGACAATAGTTTTTGGATGTAGAGTTTGTCGGCATCACCTATTATCTAAGGCAACAGTTTTTTAGATTTTATAGTCAAGGATGACAAAACGGTTGCCTATTGTTTGACAATGGCAATGGTTTTGTGTGCTCAATTTTGGCAACAGTTTTTAGTTGTTGGCATATTTGCCAACAATTTTTAAGTGTTGCTTATAATTTTAATGGCAACAGTTTTCCTATTGTAACTACCTAACTAAGGTAACAGTTTTTTAAATGTTGTCAGTTTATGACCATTACACAAAATAATCCATTATCACATTATATCTTAGTCCTATTACGTTTCAAACTTATGAACTCTTTGATGCTTAAATGTTCAATGAACATGTCTCCAAAGTGTTCTACTTGTTAGTTTAGGGTAATGTTTAATAAATACATATTGTACAATTGAATATTTGAGGAAAATATCTCTTCCTAAAATAATACAATGAGATAAACTTGATACATCATTAAAGAAAACAAATCCATTTACCACTTTGCCATAATAATTGTAGCCTATGATAACAGTTAATTTTGCAATAGGTATAAAAGTGTTGCCTAAGATATGAATAAGCAATAGTTTTCTAAGTATAATTATTAGCTTTAACTTTAAAGAACAAATATTGAGAACCACTTGAAAATTATTGTCTAAAGTAATATAGGCAACAGTTTTATACATGTTATCTGATACTGTTTAAATAAACAACAAACAACACATGTTGCCTATTGGGTACACTGTTCCCATTGATGTTATGCAACAATTTACTTGCGTTACTTAAATAGAAAACTTATACACAACAGGTATTGTTTGTTACCTTTTTTAATAATAGAAGACAACAGGTAAAAAATTGTTGCCTATTTTACTTTAGACAACAATTTTCATACGTTACTTAATATGCGTTCTTTAAAATTAAGACTAATATTACATTAAGAAAACTGTTGCCAATTCATATTTTAGGCAACACTTTCATACCTGTTGCAAAATTAACTATTACCGTAGAACAAAAATGTTGTAGTGATATTTCTTACATGAGCCACATAAACTAATTTAAATAGGAATTTCTTAGCCCTAAGGCTCTCACCAAATATGTTTTATTCAGCACATATGCACGTATTCATCAAAATTATATCTTAAAGTGGCCTTTGGAAGAGCTCTCCCCAAATGAGCTTGACCATAGCTTGATTCGAATTAGTCGAAGTCCAAACTGGTGACCGCATACAAGAGATTATTACCCAAAAAAATTATATCTTAAAGAAACCTCACCTTAATTTATTTTATCTTCTCAATTTTAAAGGTCACATTAGCATATACTAAAAAAGTGAATGGCCTTTTGTATGCACTCTAAAAAATTTTTTTACTTTTCATATTGATAAAGTTCCTTCAAGTCTCACAGTGAAGAATTTGTGTGTATAAACTATAAATAGATATTCGAGCTACATGACTACTTTGCATTCAGTGATTATAACTTTTGGTACCAAAAAAAAAGAGCATAGATGTTCATATTCTCATAAATTTGTCATGGGAGCAATTGTAGCGTATTTGGGCATCATCTTTTTGAACAAACAAGATTTCAAATATAACATCAAAGAGTTACGTCGGTGTCTGAATGTAAATAATGATAGAAACATTAAAGTTTGAGTTGTTTACTACCACTCACACATTTGACTTTCATAAACAAATAATGATAAAACACAGCGGCTCATTTCTTGTTTAGCTAGGGAAACTTAATAAAATATTGGAAAATGAAAAATATACAATAACATAGAGTGGCTTGTTCTCTAATGCTGGATAGTAATCAATGTCTTAAATTATGGATCATGTGATGAAAATTATCAAAGCATGGTTTTGTGACATGATTATTTTCACAAATTCCCATGAAAATATGATATTGCAATGGAGCCTGTAACAACCCTCATTATATTATCCCGAACTTAGTCTCTAACTAATGAAGTAGAATTGATGATGTGTTTAGAACCAAAAGAATTAGGGCAGAGAAAAGATTGAAGTGGAGGTAAAGAAGCTCCACACCTCAACAAGTGAGCTTCAACTTTGGAAAATCTTCAGACAAAAAGGGCTCCACACCATGGTGAACTTACCCCCCATCGTGATGCTAGACTTTGGATTCCTATAAACCAAAAATATTTCAGATGGCCAAGAGAAGAGGAAATGGAGGGAGAACGGAGGAGCTACGTTAGGGCTTCGGATTTCCAGCCCTTGGAGGTGATTTCTGGACTCTAGAAACTCAATAAATTGTTGGTAAGTGATTATTGTTCTTCCCTTTCCATTTTTCTTCAGTTTTTGAGTTGAATTTTCAAGTATATATGTTGGGCTTTTGGTTTTGGCCTAATCCCACCGATTAAAATGGATGAAATGTGATTAATGAAGTGTGATTTTGTGTTAACAATGTTTGGATATGAGTTTTAGAGGGAGTGTGTATGATTTAAGCTAACCCTAGGTTGTTCTTGGTGGAAGATGTATAAAATTTGAAATTTCTAAGATGGGTTATGATTTGAATGGTTAGTTAGAGTTCAATATGCATGAAAGTTTAGTTGGAACCTTCGGTTAAGTATAATTGATTACATTGTGAATTTTGGACAATTATAATATATGTTAGTTGTGGATAATATGATATTGTTGAGGTTATTTGGTTAACAAGAAGAGTACAAGTTATGATTGGCAATTCGAGGAGCTTGTGGAATCTGCGTGTATGGTATTAAATACTTAAAGTAACTAGGTGTTTGTGATTTATCTAATTATATGTTGATATATATGTATATATGCATATTTGTTTTCATACCACAATATTGGTTGTGTATGTGTATGGTTTTTCTATATATCGTGGTATGCATACAGCTAGTTGAAATATGATGATTGTGTATGATATGTATTTATGATGTTGTATCATCCCCATACCATTGCATGCTAGCATGTTCATATGATGATTATGATGATGATATATATATGTGTGTTTCGAGGTATGTTGGCATAATATTGACATTATCACCATGTGATTGCATAGTGAGAGATTAATGTTAAGGTGATGATGATATGATATATTATGAGGATATGATAAAGATCATTGCCACTAAATCCTCTCCTTGAGAGAGCTAGGTAGCAATGGATAAAATGATATGATGAAACATTCCTATCAATAAATTATCTCCTATAGTCAGGAGAGCCAGGTGATAGTGGATTTATGGATGCACCTTCCTTAAATCACCACCAATTCACGATGGTCCAAGGAAAGGAGAGTTACGGTCCAAGTACTAGTGTAACCTTAGGCCGATTTGTATTACTATAAGGTGAGCTTGGTGATGTCCCGAAATCAGTCTTTACCGACTGTTGGAAGGGAATCATTTATTTAAATGTCTTGTGATGTTGACAGCTTATGGTTCTAGCCGTGTATGAGGGAGAACATGCATACCATTCATTTGCATTTCATTGCCCATATGCACAGCTGTATGGATTAGTATATATTGCATATGATTGTTCTTGGTTACTGAGACTTTGTCTCACATCCCTTCCCATGACTAACATTGCAAGTGAAGGTAGAGGTGGTAAACGAGCTAACCCGCCTTAAACGGGCAGGCCCGCCATAGGCCCACCTTTTGGGCGGGGTAGGGTGGGCTGAGGCACCCATAAGGGCAGGCCTAGAAATCCCCAGCCCGTCCCACCATACACGGGCTGGAGGGCCAAACGGACCAACCCTTTTTTTTATGTTTTTTTGTTAATCATAAAATTCCTCCTATTTTTTTTACTCTTTCAGTTTAGCTAGCCCCTTTTTTTCCCTATTTAGTTAAATTATTAATTTCTTGTTCACTATCATAAATAAAATAACTACATTCATGAAATCTTTTATCAGTTTGGTGCATAAAGTCTTAAAGCATAATATATTAATACATCAATATGGTAATACTACAAGTAACATTTGGTTTAACAAAATAAAATACAACTAAAATTAAAATATATGAAAGATTGAGAAAGAAAATTATGCTTAAGCCCTAATTTTTTTAGTTTTTATTTTTTTTAGATATAATTATATAGAGTAAAAAAATATAAAAATATTTAAAAAAAAAAAAAAAAGCGGGCCAACCGGTGGGCTAGCCTACTTACAATGGTAGGCTGGTGGGACGGGCCAAGTTTTTGACCCTCATTATAAAGTATCTCAATTTTTTCAGCTCGTCCCGCCATTTTTGGCAGGCTAAGCGGGCCGGCCCGCAGGCTGCAACCCATTTTACCGGCTCTAGGTGAAGGCTCTAGCACTAGTCTGAAAAAGACAAGAGAATTATAGTCACTTTGGCGTGGGAATCTTTAAGTCTTTAGTGGTGTGTGTGTTGTCTATGTTATATGTTGTGGCAAGTAGGATAGCTTGTTGTAAGTTATATGAAGATAATGATAATGAAATGATGATGGTTGTATGATACTGATGATGACAAATGTTGCATGATAATAGGGATATTTGTGATGATAATGGATGGTTATATGCATGTAATGATGGTTTGGACCACATTGTGGTAGGCATGGTTGGAGTGTGTGATGGTGAGCTAAAAAGATCACATGGGTGAACCCAAAGGGGATTTTGGGCATTGTATGTGAGTTTTGGGTTTACAGCCCATTATGTGAATTTGAGGTTCAAGGGGGTTAAATATCAAAGGAATGTTTTCTTTGAGGTAAAACCCTATTGGACAAGTTTGTAGAGTCATTTAGGACCTATATGAATGATCCTCAAGTGTTAAATTGTCTTCGGTGACAAATGGAGATTATAAGTTATGAGTTTTGGTCAAAAAATAGCTAAAATGGTATTAGGTGTCCAAAATCTCCATACGGAGATGGATTCGAGTGAAACTAGTGTCTATGGATAGATTGAGACAAGATTGACTTGTAAGAGTTGAAATTAAATCAGGTTAATCAAGGGTTAGAGAATAAAGTTATGCGCGTTGGAAGTTTGTCAAAAAATCAGTAATTTGCTAATATGGGAATTGATGCTGGCGCCAAATATTATTGCCCTATTGAGGCCATGGCGCTACTATAGTAGGCCATGGCCGCAGCCCTGTTTTAGGTGTTTTGGTGTTATTCCACTACTTTAATGTTTTGGGAGTTAAAGTCTAGGTGTTTTGGTTTAGTTTGATCAGTTTTCAAGAAATTAGTCAAGATTAGAGGTCAGTTGGAGTAGGGTGTTACAAAGTCAAGAAAATTTTCATCAACCCATAAATTTAAATGGGTGTCCAGAATGAAGCAAATGGGTGTGATAATAAGGGATTCAAATTAATGATGAGGCTTACATCTCGTTTGATAAACGTAAAGAAAAGTAGTATTTTTTATTTGATTTTATAGTTGGCTGTAATGTTGTCAAATTTTCTGGGTCCATGCTCCATGTGTTTTCATAGCATAACATTTAGTGCATCTATATGTGAACTAGTTGGCTCTAGCTAGATTCACATATCTTATTTAAAATATAAAAAACATAAATAGATAAACTATATGGATTGTAGTTTTTTATAGTTTCATAAGTTTAATTGGTCAAAAATAAAAAAATACGGATCCAAAACAATGAACTCATATAAATAACAACACTAGAGCACTATTTAATTATAGGGGAAATGACACTTGAGGACCAAAACTTTCAATCAATTCCATTTTAGGATCAAAAAATTCAAAAATACCAGAAAATGACCATGTCTCAAATTAATTAAAATTTTAAATAGAAAATGACCTAAATGCCCTTGTTAAACGTTTTACACATAACATCTACTTTTTACTACTCATCTTCTAAAATTTAACACTGAACTTCCCCGATTTTACACTAGACACAATAAAGAATTCAACTCTCAGAATTTTACACTCATCTCCTACGTTTTACTACTTATGTTCCACAATTTGACACTGGAGACCCCCAATTTTATACTGGATAAGTCTTAGAATTTTATACTCAACTTCCATTTTTTACTATTCAACATCTGCTTTTTACTACTCTTTTTCATAAATTTGACACTAAACTTCCTCAATTTTACACTCATATTTCACAATGTGTTCAGTGTAAAATTAGGGATATTCAGTGTCAAATTTATGAAAAAGAGTAGTAAAAAACAGATGTTGAGTGTAAAACTTTTTTACAATGGTATTTAGGTCATTTCATAGTTACATTTTTAATTAATTTGAGACATGGTCCTTTTCTGGTATTTTCAAATTTTTTGGTCCTAAAATAGAATTAATTGAAAGTTTTGGTCCTCAAGTGTCAATTTCCCTTAATTATAAGCCATGTTTCTTCAATATAATGGACGCGCGGTTGCAATGGTCATGGCGCAACATATATGTATATGCATGAACTTTTGTAGAAATATATTATACCTCATTAAACTGATAATATAAAGCGTTTGGTTATCATACCATCCAATATCTCAGTAAATCCCATAGATACACAATATCATATATATATATATATATATATTTTTTTTATAAAACAAGGGTATGATCTTGTTGTATAGTGTCTCTGATACTGTCACCGTAAAGCAAAGATCTGACATGCTCCTCCAGTCTTGAGGGGCTATAGTTGTCATAACTGTACATAATGGGCACCATCCTTGCAGCATTTAGGCAAAGTTTAGCAAAAGAAGAGGGAAATGGATTTGTTGGGGTAAAGCATTCTTTGTTGAGACATTTCCATGCTTCTGAGATCTTCCGTTCGGTATGCTCTCTTGCCTCTTCCACCGAAACTCCAGGGTGGTCCTTCATGTAGCATTTTAGATAGGACCCATCTTTATTACCACCACCATTATTATCATCCTGCATCCATCCAATCAAAATCAAACGTTGCTTCAACCGTGTCCGTATATTCCAACTTAGTGGTGCAAATTAATGATTAATGTATAGTGGGTGAATTTTCCCTCCAACTCGAACTAATAAGCGAAGATTTATATATATTTTTTCATATTATTCTAATTTTCTCCTTCACAGAAAAATCTTCTCGCATTATGAAAATGTCATTATATATATATTAACTAATATGAAAAATAGATTTTTTTTAAGATCAATTTTGTAATTTTAATAAAAAAAAAATAAGTCCAGAATAATTTATTAGAATGTGTCATGATTAATTTCACCATACCTTTGCACCTTGTAAATCATCACAAAGCCGGAGAATTGTCGATGTGGAGGATATCAAGGTTGGAAAGTCATCAATGAGAGCCACAGTTTGCATGTCAATGCCCTGACCTAACATGAAGAAGGTGTGCACAAGGCATATTTCCACTCCTGTGCTCACAATCCCATTCTTCAAGTACTCCTCAGCATTTGGTAATTGCCCCCTACTGAACCATTTTGCTTCTTCCAGAAAAGCATTGCATACTCTTGTCCACTGCACCACGTACCCAATATTACTAATCATTGTTTTTTTTTTTTTTAAAGTGCATTTTATTCATAATCCCAAATGTCTTCTTAATTGACATTTTCTAATTTAATTACCGATTTCCTTAACGTTTTTATAGGGTTCCATCCATGTTTGTTTTGGATCATGTTGGCAAATTCATTGGTAATATCATACAGAGCCTTGAAGCATGCTTTCATGTAGTCCGGTAATTGCTCAGTTGCTCCCAAATCCCATCTGCAATATTCATTGATTTTATTATATATATGTTAAGGACAATTTATAATTTGTTCTAAACTTCGACAAAATAAGGATGTACGTGAAGAATACTTAATTACCTGTTGACAGCATCTACAAAGAGAGTGAGTTCATCCATGCTTCCATAAATATCAAATATATCATCAATTATGTATACCAGAGATAGCGGCTTCGTTAGTTCAATCCTTTCCCATGAAAAGCGAGGATCTGTGAGGCATGCCATGGACCACATGTACCACTTGATTGGTTCATCTCTAGCAAACTTCAACTCCTTGGCCAAACCTAGATCTTTCCACCACCTATATATATATATATATTACATGTGATAATGTTAGTTATGAAACTTAAAAAGCACTAATATTGTTAATAGATATGAAATATATAATATGAGTTTTGTAGCACGAAAAAACATGTAACGATTGAATTAATGCATTGAAGAGTCTTATCATATTATATCAGATGCATGCGAGTGTTAAATATGTACAAGACTGAAGTAACTCACTTAGACACCGCATATATCTCCTTCAGGTTGATGGAGTTAACTATTTGGGTATCCATTTTTGACAGGTTTTGTAAAGGCACTAACCATCCTTTGTTAAGCTGGGAATTCGGAAACAGGGAACTTCTGGGTGTGAACCTTGACAAACTTTTGTGAATTGGATACTTAAGTGCATTTGCAATAACATTAGCTTCGTGATGGCCGTGGAATCTTGAACACCATGAACTAAGAAGATGGTGGGTGAAGTTCCCAGCTTCATCAAGATCATCTTCTCCTTCTATGCTTAAATGAGAAGCTTCAAACAGTTCAATCAACCCTTCAATATTTCCCCAAACTTTCTGCTTCAGCCTTCCCTTGTTGTCCTTGAAGTTCTCGAATACATCTGCATCAGATTCAATAACCACTCAATTTCAATTTTTAGGTCCAACAAAAATATTCCAATAATTGACATATATTTGACTAACAGAAAGGAAGAAAAAAAAAAAGGTTTCACGTGGAAATATATATAGCATGTGCATGCATCTCCAGATTAGTTACCACGTCATATCTTGCATATCATTCAAAGACCTGATATTCAAAATTTGTTCCATGTACAACTTTTCTCTTTTGGATGGGACAAAAGTATCCCCCGGTGAAAGTCTAGACTAATCTCTTTCGAAGTATTATGAATAAAGAATAAACCCTTTATAATAAAGTTTAATCCATACATAAAAGTTGATTATTGAACCAACCCCAATCATTTGCTTAATAGATGAGAGAGAGCTCCTATTACTCATGCCAATCTAAGTTAGTACATATTGTTGATTGGCTATAGCTTATGCTAATCAATAATTGTTATTTTGTGGAAAAAGAATCACAAATTTACCTGAATCTACATGACAACTGTGTTGTCTTAACAAGCGAAATCGAAGGGCAACTTCAGAGAGCTGAAAATCATGATCTTTGCTGCCATAGCTGTAAGTTCCAAGCATCACATGGTGCTTTTGAACTGCTTCTTGTATCTCCTCTTCAAAGTGGTGTTCAATCCCTAACCTTTGAATCATATCTACCATACATAAAGCTTCAATTGAGTTCTGTATATCCTTTTCCACGAGCATTTTCTTAACGTTCTTCAATTCTTTTGCATGTCTTGTATGAAAATCATCCTAAAATTGGAAAACAATTAGCCAGAAGAATATCAAATTCTTGTACATATATCACCATCAACAATAAAAAAAAAATTATGTATGCAAATAAGTACGCAATATGACACATAAATAAATAAGTAAATAGAACCATGCAACATTTTTACCATAACAAATTAAGTTCAGTAAAGAAGCACAGTAAAGAAGTATTTAAATTTATAAAATAAGAAAACTGCAGTAAAAAAATTATTACCAATCTGCTCTGCTTTAATGGTATTGGAGTAATTTCAACGATTAATTGAGAAATTCGAATTCAAATACAAAATTAACGAAAAGAAAAATTGAAGTGGGCTAAAAGTGAGACGTAGTTTTTCAAAAAAATAAAAATTTAAAAAGTGAGTCGTAGATATCATAATAAAGACATATTCTTTATATCACTCTCACTCTGAATATATAAATATAAAAAAAATCAATTTCATGTAAAGAGATTGAAGAGAATTCCCTCACATTGAGTGATGATCTGGTTTTTGCGGAAGAACTGATGTTTTGGTGCATGGAGATAATAGAAGTGGCTCTACTTTGGGAAGCAGTGTTTGAGACATGTGTTGCTCTGGGATGGGTTCTGCGAATATCTGAGGTTTGCTTGAGAAAAAATGGCGACTTAAGGGCGTAAAGATGGGAGAGTGACATGGTGAATGAGCAAATATATATATATATATATTCTATTAGAACACAAAACTAGTTGGAGAGATCCTTCGAGTCATGAAGGAATGAGAAGAAGCCATTTATATGGAGAAGCTGGTTGGCGACAACATCCATGCACCTTTGGAGTGTAAACGTCCTCCACTTCAAATTCAAAAACAAAAAACAAAATTGACTTCTACAAGTTTGGCTCTGCCTTCTCCAGCGTTTCTCCTGTCTCTTTCAACCACAAAGTTGGGTCCCATCACCATACTTCAACCACGTTATATTTAATATTTCATTGTCACACGTTTGGTATGCGCTATCTTTTTTTTTTAAATTATTATTATTATTTGGTGGCCACCAGGGGGCGGACGCAGAATGTTTACTTTGGGGGGCCAAATTATTTTTTTATAGATAAGAAATATTATTAAAAAAAATAAAATATATAAAAATCATATTTTTAATACATTTTTTATGTATAATATTATATATTGACAATTTAAAAATATTATGATAAATCTTTAAATTTTATACTTTATTTAATATGATGAGTATGTAGTATATACAAATATATATTTATGTATTTCCATATTATGCAAATACAAAAATATTAGGAGGGGCCAAACTATAAATATATGTATATTTGGGAACAATTATATAAAAAAACCAAACAAAATATATTAAATGGGGGAGGGGTTGAGGGGGCCACGGCCCCCCCAACACTCAACGTGTGTCCGCCCCTGGTGGCCACACTTATATGCACTATTTACGTTAATAGATTTAAGTCGATCAAGAAGTTATATTATATGCTACCTTTGCTTTTATCTGTCTTTTAATATTGTAATATCTAGATTAAGAAATACTATTCATATGTCAGAATTTCTTTTAAATTTTTTAATAATGGATCAATACAAAAGAGCAATTAATGTTGGATTTACAACTTTTAAGGTGATAGATAAGAATTAATGAAAAAAAATAATAGTTAATGTTGTCATGAAATTTTAAGAATATAGATAAATAAAAACAAAAATTTTCTTCAAAAAGGATAATGAAAGAGAAATGGAGGGAATATCAAAGTAGAATTATTGTTTATAATTTGTTAATAGTATAATTTGCTATACATTGTATACTTCACAATGATGATAGGTGTATAAACTTTGAAAATCATCAACCACGTGACTTTTCAAAGGAATTTAGGTAGGGAAACAGCATTGATTTATTAGCTCTATTGAAGAGATCTTAACCTCTTGTTTTTTTTTTCCGAAATAGTATTGAGTTCAAAGTCCAACTTGAGGATTATCAGTGAAGGCAAGGAAGCCAATGAAGTTGAGTTCTACTAACCAGGATTTTGTTTTTATCATGAAATGAAAAGTTTTGTTAATCCTTCGTGTGGTTTTAAATTTTTCTTCTATACGAACAAGTTCGGACGGGATAGCACATTGATCTGTTTTTATTGCCGTGCTACCCAGAGGCGGATTCAAGAGGGGGACCAGCAGCAGCCATGGTCCCCCGAAGTTTTTAATTTTTGTTTTATATTAGGTATTTTTAATCAAATTTTTATATTATAAATATACTATGTATTTTTTGTCTCTCCTAAATTTATATTTTACTTTAAAAGTATGTTAAAAGTCTAAAAAGCCAATACTCTTTATCTCTTTTAATTTACTAAATAAGTAAATATAAAGATTTTGTAATAGTTAAGCATCATTATCGTATTGATATATTTACTGCTATTATAGACTATCAACTGAAAGAATTGAATAGAAGATTCAATGAACAAGCATTTGAGCTTCTAATATTGAGCAGAGTTTTAAATCCTAATTATGCATTCAAGTCATTTAATGCTAGGCACATTTGCAATTTGGTTGAGAAATTTTAATCTTCACATTTTTCTTACCAAGAAAAGAGATTCAATTGGAAAATGAACTACAACATTTTGAGCTTAATGTGTCCAAAGATCCAAATTTCCAGAACTTGTCTACTATTGGTGAATTATGTTAAAAGTTTGTAGATATTGGAAAATCTAAATTTTATCCTTTAATTAATAGATTATTACAGTTTATGTTGACTCTTTCAGTATTAACAACAACCTCTAAGCAGGTTTTTTCAGCCATGAAAATTATTAAAACAAGGCTTCACAATAAGATAGAAAATGATTTTTTCACTGATTATATAATTATTTATATTAAGAAAAAGATCACTAGACAATTTATTACATATGTGATAATTGAATATTTTTATGCCATGAAACATTAACATGTACAACTTAAGAAATGAAGGTACATGTTTTTTTTTTGTAAAATATACATATTTGTTTTGATTATATATTTAAAAAATTGACTATGTTGAAATATTTACATACCATAATTTATCTTATACTTTAAGTGTTAAACTTTTTTTTCAACTATCATTATGCTTTTTCGGCCCCTCCTCTCATTAAATCTTGGCTATGCCCTTGATGGTACCTATCATATTAATAGACATAATTTTTTTCATATATTTTATAGGGAGTTTTGAAAAGTGAGTCGTATTACTCACAATAGTGACGGAGTTAGGACCCCATGTCGGGGTGCAATACAAGTTAAAATAATAATTAAACAATAATTAGCTAGTTGGGTATTTTTTATCAAAAAAAAAAACTAGTGCTTAGGTATATTGGATTTAAAATTGAGTTAAAGTTTATTGGAGTTGAGATAACATTTCATAGATCTAAAATATTTTTAAACTTGAATGTATTTGGATTTAATTTGATCAAAAATCACGTGGAGAGGGGCACATGAGGGAAAAAGGGAGCAAAATATTAAAATTTACAATATCTCCTTGTAATTTACTCTAAAGTGACGGGAGCATGTGCCTCTTTTCACTACAATGTAGCTCCATCAAAGCTATTATAAATTTTATATTCTATATAATGATGTTTGATATTGATGCTAATTTCTTTTTTTTTTTGGACCGGCACACCAGATATTCTCGTTTCCATTCAATTTCTTTACCTTTCATATAATATGTAGAATATTTTAATGTTAAAATTATATGAACTGTATTATTGTTAATAAGAATTTAAATAATAGAAAATTTAACCAACTATTAACAAGAAAATAATAAAAGATAACTACATACTAAAGAAAGTACACTCTTTTTTGGTTGTTTTGATACTTTACTTCTTTGAAACCTTAATTTTTTTAATGTTGTTGCACCTCTCAAGAATTGAAACCTCGACCCTGAGGCATGATAGTCAAGCCCCTTGCCACTTGATCAGGCATCCATTGGTTCAAGAAAGTACACTCTTATAACCTATATAGCACTGATACGGATACATGTATCAGATATGATACGGCATGATATGAAAAATATGGCAATTTTTAAAATTTTAGGATATGGATGCGAAAAATATTTATACATATATAATATTATTTATATTGTTATTTATATGTATAATTAATAAATTTACCTATTAAGATAAAAATAGATATTAAATATTCTAAAAAGCATAATATAAATGTTAAAATAAATCATAAAATATTTATAACAATTTTAAATAGCCCTATTTTAATGTAAAAATTTGAAATGATACGGATAGATATGTATGCATAAGTATGGTACACATATCATATCATATCATGTATCGGATACAGGTACATCTACTTTTTTGAAGTATCAGTACTTGATAGCTTATAATCATTTTGAGAGAAAGCTTAAGCTCTAATATTGAGCTCCAAAAGCACAATCAATTAACCATTATAGAAAAAGTATAATTTTTTATTAAATGAATAAATGTTGGTGTTTAAAAAATAATCACGTATATATGCATGTGTAGTTTATGATACGATGTCGTGCAATATATACTTGAGTAATCAATTGAAGTAGGTATATATGATCGTTCGATTTTGACAATGTGTAGAGATTTGTTGTCTTGTGCAGGAATACACGCTAATGTACGGATTGATACAATTAACATAAATTAAGAAATTATTGTTTTGACAATAATTTAATTATAAAACTCGTCAATTATCATATTCTGGTATTTTTTAGTGGTTATTTTTCTATACATATAACATCATATTAATACATCTTTAAAAATTTCTTATTTATATGTTTAGTTTGTTACATTTTTTATTATATATTTATGTTTTTATTTATAAATATATGATTGTAAATGTATGCTTTTTTTTAACCACTATAAAAGTTTGCATTAAAATTTTCTATTTTCAAAAAATTTTATGTATCACACGGTGTTTAACTAGTTTTTTGTTTATATTACTAAAATTCATATTCGTATCATGAATTTGTGTTCTACGAGTTGGGAAGAGTATCACAAAATAGTTTCAGTCACTTTTTTTCGCAATAAATGAGAGATCATAGTTTGGATTGTGATGTTTAAAGAAACTTTTCCTATCATACACAAAAAAAAAAAAAGAATTTTTCTTAATCTTCTTTTGGTATAAATTATTTGGTATTAGATATGTCAAAACCAAAATGGAGGTAACTTTTTTAACGTGATTTTTCCATCAACATAACTTGAGAGTTTGTTTTGAAGGGTGTTGAATCCCTTAACACTCTAACTTAACCTTAATAGGGGAACAATTTTCAAAGAAGTATTCCTCAACGTGCATTCCAAGCGCTCTTTTTCTACACTAGTGTTTTTAAGTACCTATTTAATTTGAAGAAGAAACAAAATATCGAAGAGAGTACAATCAATTTTCAAATAATTTTTCCTTCCAATTTGGTGACCCACCAATTTTTTTTATATATATCTTTTTAAGATAAAATTGGCATTCAATTTTATATTTTGGACAGTCCATATCTTATTATTTTGTTATTTTTAAGTTATATTATTATTTTTATAAGTTTATATTTATAAAACTGACATTATGCATCGTATTTTATTTTAGATAAAAATGTTAAAATTTAGCTTAAAATATAATGAACCATATACATTTATACATAGCTCAAGATAAGTCATGCTATTTATGACAAATAAACATTATGGTTCATTCTTTATGCTAATGTTATGGAAAAAGAAATACTTGAACTTTTATTTATTATTTATTTTGTTTTTTGATTGAATAACCAGGTATTCAATAGACAAATTGGACTCCCAATTCATTCGAATTGGGTTGGGTAGAATTATAAGGGTGACAAAACATTTTCAACCAGTATTTAACTTCATTACATACCCAAAATTCAAACTCAAGACTATCAATTAAGCTAGTACAGCCCCAATCATGTGAAATGCTTGCTTGTTGATATAGAGCTCCAATCAGGTGACGTAGTTTTATTGATAAAGTAAGTTAGAGAAGTTTTTTAAAAAACAAAAAAACTTGTCTTTTGATCTGATTTTTCTTAGTTATCATTCGGAAGTACTTTGTCATCAAATTAGTTTAACAGATTTTATCGATGAAGCAAGTTAATGTAGTTTTTTAAACAAACAATAAAAATCTGTTTTTTAATCCATTTTTCTTAGTTCTAATTCGGAATACTTTGACATAAAATTAGTTAACGTTATTTCATCCAAAGAAAAAAAAATAGTTAACATCAGAATGGGTTCCATTTGCATGAAGTTGGAAATGAATCACACTATTTTTTACTTTTTTATTTCTTAACGGTGTAGTTCCTGCACCTTAAGTTGATATATTAATTATATGTTGGTAAAAAAAAAAAAGTTGATGTATTATATTAATTCATGATTTGTTTCATGTGGAAAGAAAATGAGGATGAGAAGAGAAAACAAGGAAGAAAGTTCTGGTATAATGATAAGAAAAATTAAAGGCATATTTCTTTTTACTATTTGATTTTATTAAAAAATTATATGTAAATAAGATGTTGAATTACTTCATTGTTTTTCATCTTATTAAATAATTGATCGTAAACAAAATATATCCCATGTATACTATTTATAAGTTATAGATAATATGGATAATTCTTCATCGGTTAAATTTTGTGCATTATAAAAAATATATATATGTCTAGCAAGATACAATTATACATTACGTTGGGGTGTTTTTCTTGATTCCACAGACAACTACATTTACAATAAAAATGCTTGTGTGATTTGGCATTTCAAACATAAAGTTACGTAGGGGAACGGATTCAGTGCATTTCGTTGAGGAAGTGCACCGCCTACATTTCTTTTTTTTATTAATTTCTTACCATGCCAATGCTCGATGCGTTCTTTTTTTTTTTTTTATATCCCTAGTCTCCTTTTATACAATAAGTCAGTAATTGTACAAATCACACCACTTTTTTATCAATAAATATATATTTTTTACCCCCTATCTAAAAAATTATTAACACTTTAAATAATCATTCATGATTAAAATAAAAAAATTATTGGTAAAAAATTAAAAGTAAATTATTTTTTATACAATTATCTAATATCTGATACTATTGATCATATTCAAGTATTATTAGGCTTAATTAGAGTAGCTCTCTCAACATGATTCAAACTCTTAATCTTTTTTGGTGAATACCAAGAGTATTTCCCAATCGATAGCCGAAGATTAATCCCTTCGATACATAGAAAAACTTTTAATCTTATTTAAAAAGAATTGAGTCATTTTCACTTAACCCAACCATATTGATATATAATAAAAAAATTATTATAATTATATTAATACACAAAATTTAGTTACATTTTTTTATTATTCTCAAAAAATATGTTTTTATTTTCCTAAAAAAGAGAAACTTGATTTTTTTCATAAGAAATTGTAAAAAATCAATTGGAAAATAAATTTACCCTCCCTTGGCTAGAGAGAAAATGGGGAGGAGAAAAAATGAGAGAAGAGAAAAGTCAAAGAGAATGATTTTCTCTCCATATACTTAGTTGAATTAAAGAAAATAAGGAGAAGTGAAAAATAACTAATTTTGCATTGACAATAATGCCCTTATTATTTTTAGAAAAATATTTACATATAATAAAACTTGTTAGTCTATCATATTTTAAATATAAGTTCTATATCATATATTATAATGATAAATGAAATTAAAATATAATTTTAATATTAATTTAAAAACATTTTATCCAATCTTAATTTTTGAATTTTTAGAATTTTTTTTGTACATTGATTTTAAAAATTTTAAAATAATGCTAAAATTGAAAATATATAATGAATCACTATTTAAATCTAAAAACAACATATATATTTTCTCTATAGTGGAAAAATATCGATAAGATAATTTTGAAAGAAGAGTTTTTTTATTTAAAATCTCTCTATTTTAGGAGTGAAAAGTTGAAAGAAAAAACATTTAGAACCATATATTATTTTCCTTTCAATTTTCTTTCCTCTCACTTTTATCTCTGTAAGGGAAAATACAATTTTCACAATTTGTTATAAGAAAAAAAATCAAGTTTCTCCTTTTTAAGGAAAATAAAAACATATTTTTTGAGAATAATAAACAAAATGTATCTAAATTTTGTATATTACTATAATTAGTAATAATTTTTTTATTTTATATCAACATGATTGGGTTAAGTGAAAGTGACTTAATTCTTTTGAAATAAGGTTAAGAATTTCTCTACCCTTTGAAAGAATTAATTTTTGACTATCAATTAGGGATATAAAAAAAATTAAGAGTTTGAACTATGTTAAAAAAACTACTCCAATTAAACATAATAATATTCAAATATGATTTAATAGTATCGAATACTAAATAGTTGTAAAAAATAATTTACTTTTAATTTTTTATCATTATTTTTTATTTTTGTAATTAATGATTATTTAAAGTGTTAATAATTTTTTTAGGTACGGGAAAAAATATAATAAAAAAAAACGCATCGCATTGGCAGGACAAGAAATTAATAAAAAAAACGAAATATACGCGGTGCACATCCGCAACGAAGTGCACCCGATCCGTTCCCGTTATGTAGGCCTAGAAAATTTGTATAAAAAAACATTAAAAAAAATCATTACCAGGCCAAAAAAGAATCATTGCCAGGCCAAAAAAAAAATCATTACTATCTTTATTAATATAAAAAAAATAGTCATAAATATTTTTAATAAAATTTTTCCGTACGGACAAAAAGAAAATAGTAAAATACTACCGCCACCTAACTTGGTTTTGGATTGTCATCAGAGACAGATAAGAAAAGAGATGTACACACGGACAAATTGACCGCGTGCGCGTAGAAAGTTCGTACATTTATGAGGGACCACTTGGAACTGTGCCTCCAACTTTCAATTGAAACATGAATCACGAAAAGCTTTTTTTTTTTATGTATTTTTTTATTTGATTTGATACTACATTGTTCATATATCTTATCTCGAGTTATTTATGAATTTAGTTTTTTAAGGGGCTAAACTGTAAAGTAACAGTAGGGGTAAAGTAACGGGAAACTACAAATTGAGATCAAAATAGAAACATAATTATAAATTGAGATATCTATATATTTAATTATGGTTAAAAAATATCTTCAAATAAAAAATAATGAGATTACCATTATACTTCCTTATCTAGTTAATATAAGTTTTTTTTAATTAAATTAAATAAATTAAAAATGAGAGTTAAAGTTATTTCACTATATTAATTTTTTTTTAAAATCACAGTATTTTTTTTAAAATTATTATTATTTAACTTTTTTTCTCTTTGAAATATATTAAATATGTGATATTTTTTTTAAATGTATAATAAATACTATATCATATACTATAAAAGGTTCTATATTTATGATCATAACAAAATACCCTAAATCGAGAGTAATTTATAAATGTGGGCTCCTTAAGTATAGTCAAGTGAAAAAGAAATTCACTGGTGCACTCTATTTATTAATTTAGAAAAATTTAGGAGAATTAAATCTTGATAGCTCACATTCTTACAACCAATGTAAGCATAGCATAAAAAATAGGGAAAATCACAAAAAATATAAAAAAAAATGAAAATAATTATTAAAAAGTTTTAAAACCTTAAAAAATTACACCAAAATCTTATTGGTCTAAATTTAGTGTAAATTTTGAAAAATGAGTATAAAAAATTTTATTATTGAGTATAAAATCATGTTCTAATATTAAACTATGCTAAAGTCTTATTGGTGTAAAATTTTAGAAAATAAGTATAAAAAACTCTATTGTTTAGTATAAAACTGTGCTATAATATTTTATACTCATACTCCACAATTTTATACTTAATAATTGAGTTTTTTATACTCATTTTTAGGATTTTATACCAATAGGATTTAGATGTAATTTTTTAGGATTTTGAGATTTTTTAATGATTATTTTCATATTTTGGGATTTTTCTGTGATTTTTCCTAAAAAATATTTACAATTAGGAGTAAGGTTTTCAAACTCATACACTTATTAACTATAAGTTAAATCTTTAATAATTGCACCAACTTTTTTGAAGCTTGTATCAATCTTTCTCTCATATAATATTTGGTTGTAGAAATTTGGAGTGGAGGGAAGAATATCAAAAGTATTGATTTTTTCTTATTTAATTCAATTTATTTAATATGAAAGGAAAAAAAATTTTCTCTTCCCCCCATCCCTCCTTTCTAAAAATAAGAGAATTTGGACAGAAAATAAATAACCAAAAAAGTTGATGATTAAATTAGCATTTTTTTTAATTATTCCCAAAAATTTCTTTGAGTTGTAATGGATAATGTATAAGTATTTTTTGGAGCAAAAATACTATATATATATATATATATCATTTGTTTATCAAGTTTAAAGTGAAAAATGTTTATTTTCAAAAATAAAATAAAGATGAATTATAATTTGAAAAAATAGAAAAAATAATTTAAAATGAATAAGGGTAAAATTGTCTATATGTTATTTTATGTCTCTGTATTCAATAAACCCAAATAAAAAAAACTCTAAAATCTCTCTCTTATCAACTCCTATTTCGTCTATTAAAATCTCTTCTCTTCTCTTTTCTCCCCTCCTTTTATTGAACCAAACAACCTTATTTTTAATGCATTAATATATAAATTATAAAAATTCATTTCATCATATTTTAGGGATATGGACCCTATTCTTGTAAAATTTATAAAATATGGTGTTAATTGTCAAACTTTAATCTTAGAAGCCATTTACTATTCTTTTTTAATGGTTTGAGTTCTAATTAAATGCATTTGGAAGTAAATTTGGGTCAAATTTGAAAAAATTACCAAAAGTCATTATTCATTTGCTAACTATAATAATTTGGCTAAATTTTGAAAAACCATAACTAATTCTAGAAAAATCATTTAAGGGTGGTTCAAATTGCTAAATTCATCTCTTAAAATATTCTATGAGTGAAAAATATTAATTTGGGATTGCATTGGGAAAATTGCTACAATAAATCTTGTAAATTTACTTATAATTTTTACCCTAATTTTTCCAAATTTCATTCCATAAAATTCCATATTGTCATTCTTTTAATAGTAATCATATAACACATGTAAAATTGATCCAAAATAGACTTTTATTCATTATCTAAGAGTCACACATAATTTATATAATTGTAACATAAAATATCATTGAACTTTGATATTACATAGACATCCAAAATATCTTTCCTATTTTTAAATATTTCTTCATAAATTCTCCTTCATCTCCTTGCCTTTTACATGATTTGGGTCTAATCATAGTTAGATATTTGGTGGGGTGAGATTTAAGAAAATCTCAATAACATCATAATCTCATTCTTAGCATAATATTTAAAAATAATTACAAGAAACATGATTTCATTTTGTCATGGTAATATTTAAGATCAAAATGTATCTTTTAGCATATTCATCATGTTCTTTACATATTCATGCTTGTTCACGCAAAATTTATAACATGTTTATCAGTCTTTCACCATTTTGACCTAACATCATCATCATATTTATAACATAAACATGTTTTCTCCCTACCAATCATAGAAATACAAGATCTAAACAATCATTTCGAAATAAAATGTAAGAAAAGGGAAAAGATGTTACCTTAAACTTGCAAACCTTCATTTTCTCTCCTCCTCCTTCTCTTTATAACTCACTTTCTCACTAATATATGATGGAATTTTCGAATTTGGTGTGAAAAATAGAGGGGAGGAAGAGCTTATTTATATGCAACAAGAAGCAACTCCATCTATTGGATTTAATTTTGATTTAAGGGTTAAAAATTGCACTACATTACATCTTTTCTTCCTCATACACCTAATTTTTTCACCTAATTAGTATCTAATTAATTTTTCCTCTCTTGTCATCAATTTGGATGTCACGTTCCTCTCTAATTAAGACAAATATTGCATCATTATGCTTATATAAGCTTACTTCATCCAAACTTCCAATTTTGACACCCAATCTTTTACATAGTATTATACATGGTGGTTTATTCTTCTCCACTCCTTTTTCTTCTTATTTCCACATCACTTTGAGGCCAAAATCAGCCCAAGGTGATGTCTTTAATTATTTGGGTTTAAACCATTTAATTCTTGGCCCAATTTCAACATATACAGGGTTTTTAGGCTCCGATTATGTAAATTTTGTCTGGTAAAATTTTTCATGCATAAATATATTTAAAATATGAATTTCAAACTCATTATATCCTTAATTAATCATTTCTAAGCCCATAAAATTTATTTTAGAAAAATATTTTACCTTATTGGACTCTAACCGAAAACACCGATAAAATTAGTTCTAGTTAATTTTTCTTATAACCTCTCTGCACATATAATTATTATAAACCTTCTAAAATTATTTTGGACTTATTCTTGATTATTTCATAGTTTACTGGATCACCTATAATTTAATCAGTCTGGAAATCGAGTGAACTGAGCTTATTGGGCCATTTATCCTTTTTTGGCCTGATTTGAACTATTTTTGTTAATAATACTTCTAGGCCCCAAAAATCATCCCTGGCCTATTAGGGTTTTCTACACCTTTACTGGGCCTCCATGAATAGCACTCTTGGCCCATTGTGAAACCGGTGCAGCCTTATTAGGCTTGGACTCCTATTTTGGCCCAATATTCATTAGATCGATTCCATGGCTATTTAAATTTTTTAGAAAAATTCAGTATCTCTTTTATACCATAATATATATGAGTTTCCTGATCCAAACTTATTTTCTAATTTTTATTAATTTACAGATTATGAAACTTTAAACTAATTTTCTACCCAATATATCTATTTTCCGGTTTTGCTTATTAGAGTATAATTTCTTATGATAATTTTCTTGAATTATCACTTATAATCAGTCTTAGCATATACTGGACAAATAATTTGTTTGAGAAAATGACATCTATATCCCCCTTTTTGTCTTTTACCTAACAATTAATATTTACAAATTATGCTATCCAACTTTCTTTGCAATTTGGTCCCTGATCATCCTTTGCAATTTAGTCCCTAATTTGATTTTTGCTCTTTTAATTGCAGTTAATCTCTAAATCAGAATTCAAACAAATCATAAAAATTTAGATGTTACATTAATATCTTCTTATAGACATCATTTTTGTCATGAGCAAACATTTTTATATGATAAGAAATATAAAATTATCTATATAAAATTTAAAATTTTGATACAAATTATATTATTTAGAAATCATAAATAGTGTGACATATCTTTTAAAATGATAAGTATAACACATGAAAAACCAGTCTAATTTATCATAATAATCTTATAATTTTTTAATTTAATGAACCTTGTATTATGAATTTTTAATATTAATTAGGAGTTGAAAAATAAGATAGTTTAAAGTGTGAAAATACCATAACCACTCTTCCCAAGAATCTCACTTTGATCAACATGCCTTGAAATGATCCATTTTACCAAGACGAGGGAGGAAGAGTGATGAGTCCCATTGAAACAAGGGTGAAAAGATAATTGAACCCTAGTTGTAACATTTTTAGACATATTTACCCTTCCTATCAACCGCTTTCCATTTCACCTCCCTTATTGATGGTGTAAGATCCTTCATGGTAGGCCAAGGATTATGGACTCAAGCTGCATTGTCATTTCATCATTCGTCGTCTGAAAATGGAGCTCATTTGTTAATAGAGCTGGCAAAACAGGTCAACCCTGATTGACTTCAATTTTTAGCGATAAAATACAACTCGAGCTTTTTGGACCCAATCCGTTTAGGCCAGCCACGGGCCGACCCGAAAGCCCATTTCTTTTTTATTTTTCCTTTTTTTTGTTTAAAATATAAAAAATACATATTATTTTATTAATTAATAATATATAAATTGTAAAATTTAAATATTATGTAATTTTTTATGAATTATGATGATAATTAGTTGTATTAATTTAAATAATTATATGAAAAAAATTTATTACAAAATATGAAAAATATTAAAAAATTAAAAAAAGCCTGCAGGTCAGCCTGCAGGTCCAATCCTGTGGACTCGGGCTTGAATTTTCAAACCCGTTTATCAAATTGAACTTTTAGACTCGGCTCGATTTAACAGTACTATCTATCAAGATACTCGTTCTTTTTTTTTTCTTTTCACCAAAAAGATACTAATTCAAAGTTCAATAATTTAATTATGGTTAATTATAATTAAATTGATAATAATAAAATTAATAATTTTTTTAATTTTATATATTATATATTATTAAAAAGTATTATTAATAAATTTCGTAACATAATATTAAAATCTAAATAAATTGATATTGATTAATAATCATATTTTGAATTTGAAATAGTCAACTAATATTATATTTTTATATTATTTTTTGTGTAAATTTATAATTATTAATAATTATGTATCATAATAATACTTATACAATATTATAATATGAAAAGAAAAAATTTATACAAAAAATAATATTATTTAGTACTCTCTCCGGTTTATAAAAATTGTCTTTTTAAGGTTTTTTTAAATGTTTCACAATATTTTTCACTTTAGAATTCCAATGAAACATTAACTACTTATTTTACCATTTCACCCTTCATTAATATCAAATATATCATATAATAGAGCATTTAAATTAAGGACATTTTGGTCAAATACTATTAAATTTTACAAAATTCTAAATCATTTAATAACTTCCATAGTCTATTTGAAAAACCCTAAAAAAATAGTTTTCATAAACCTGAGGGAGTACAAAAAATGATGCTATTTTATTTTAAAAACTAAATAAAAAAATTAAAACAAGTAAAAAAATTCTGACCAATTCAATTGGTTTTTTACCAATTCATTATTGATTTGCACCGGTTCATGACTAGTTTGACTGTTCGCACTGATTCTTAAACCCTTCAATTTTTCTTTTCATTTGAACCGGACCTGACATTGGTTTCCAATCCAATCAATTGAACTAGCTGATCCAATCTAGTTTTTCATACACTAATATTAATTGTGTTTTGCTGCTTTTTTTAAACAGGTTGTTTGAAATTGATGGTCTAACGTTTGAAAATGGTGGTGCTCCGCCGTTGCCATCTTTAGGGATGGCACTCTATCACTGTTGTCAACCAATGGCATTATGTCAACAAAGAAGACCTTGAATATGGTTTTGTTTTTTAATTCTGAAAAGGGTATTTTGGATTTTTGCTAAGATAAATATACATATAATAAATTATACAATAATTCGAGATATAGATATAGGAATGTGCAAAACAGAGCCGTATTAAATTTATGATATGAAGATATATAAAATAAGACATGAAAAATTGAATTTTCCAACCATAAGATTTAAGTCATTTTGAAACTTAATGAAGAAGAAAAATAAAGATATATTTATGATACATGTCATAAAATATGATATGAGTATCGTATTTAATATATATTGGATATGGATATGTCTTTCTTTTTTAAATATTGGTACAATAAAGATAATAATGTTAGAATTAAAGATTATGGAACAGAAAACGAGAGAAATAAGTGTGTTATTTGCATTCAAAGTAACAAAAATGTGTAAAGGGAACTTTTTAATAATCTTTTTCAATTGTTATTCTCATGATCAATTCAATATATACCTTTAATATATTAAAAAAAAAACCATTGCATTGAATCAGTGGAAGAGAAAAAATTGAAAAACAAAATTGAAGGAAATAGATGAAGCATATAAAAACTTGTTTGTTATTCTCGAAATCATTTTATCTTTTTATCTTTCAACTTTAAGTTTAAAACTTGTAACACATTTGAAAATACTTGTTATTCTTATGAAATGGTGACTGTTGTTTAAGTTGGTGGATATGTTTATTATTGATTATATAATTTTTTTTAAGTAGTTGTTTCGTTGGATTTTAAATATGATAAGATGTTTAATGTAATTTTAAGATGAAATTTTTTTTATTTTAGATTTGTGTAAAATTTATGAGTACTCAACTAAAATAAAATATAACAAAATTAGGCCTAATTGACCCAGTATAGCTAGCCTAGACCAAATCAACCAAGACTAAATGTTTCGGTTTAATTTGGTTTTCATAGCTTGTTTGGTTCCATTTGTTTATACCTATCCGCTATTCAGTTATTTTAGTTTTATGTACTTCCCAACCCGGTTGAATCATTGATATGATTGCACACTCCTATGCATATACCAAAAACAATTTTTTAAGCCCAATTCTATTCAGACTTCGACTTATTTTACCTATTTCACTTCCTTAGAAAAAATTATTCCAAAATACCAAAAAGGGCATCAATGATAATTTTGAGAAAGAAATGATTGTGCTATTTTCTTAACCAATAGTGGTTCTTTACAATTTTGATGAAACGAATAATATGGGAGATGAAATTCAATTCAAACTTAACAACACATGGATTTGTGGCTATTTTCATCTGCCAATGTGGACAGGAGGTAGATGAGTACGTTGAATGCGGAAGCCCTTCTGCTGCAATCTCCTTCCATCAGCCTCGCAAATTTCTTCCAAATGCAAACTCTTCAAATTAAATGCGCCCACTGCTTTCTCCTGCAGAACAGAGGTGGTATTTTATTTTCCCATAATTTTTTCCATATTTATATTTAGTTTAACTAGTCGTAACTCTCATGCACTTGCACATATTTACTTACTAATTCACTTCAGCATCCATTCTTTTTTTTTTAATGTCTGTTTTTTCTTTATGCTATATTAATATAAATATTTGAACAAAAAAATCACATAAACATAATACTTCAGTTTTAACATAAATTTATTCAATCCTAAGTTCCAATCTTACTATTGATAATTTTACAAATTTATATTATTTAAAGATGTAAAGCAGGATTGGGATGGGCACTGATTGGGTACTGACTCACTCTACCCTAAACTCAATCTATAAAAATCAAATATTTTCAAAAACTACTATATATTGGAATAGTTTTGTAAAACTAAATGTATTGAGACTTCAAAAGTTACTATTCGGATGTTTCTAAATGTTTCAAATAACACTGAGGGATGATTTACCATTATATATATATATATATAAGCGTCGCTAAAGCTTATATAATAAAAAACACCACCAAAACCTTATATATATATATATATATATAAAAGGTTTTGGTGGTGTTTTTTATTATATAAGCTTTAGCGACGCTTTTAAGTAACAACAAAGACCTGAGCATTCTTTTACCCAATAATAATTGCAGTGGGAAAACAGTACCACCTGGAAGATAGATAATGTACTCAACATGTTTTTGAATACTTATATGACCCAAATAGCTAGAGAAGGACAAGACAAAAATGTAAATCAAATCGGGTCAAAATTGTCATTAACTCCTGACAAAATTACAATTGGTCTCATTCTGGAAAATGAGTTTGATTAGTATGGATCAGGAACGTTGTATCTTCCCAACTTGCAATGCTTATTTGGAGTGAATACAGAAAAAGAATTAATGAAGCAACGGACTATTTTCTTTACAATTAATATATCTCTATTCAGATTCTTTTCTTAACTAATATCGATCAAAGAAGTGAATCATAAATATATAGAAACTTACTAACAACAAACTAAACATCAATATATTATATAATATATCATCAATTTCAAGTATCAATTAATCAATTTATATATATATGAAGTCGTATATTTCACAAATAACAAATAATATATAATTTTTTTAAACTTTCTTCAAAAATCACAAATTTATGTGTTTATATATATATATATATATATATCTTCAAACCCTTTTTTTAACTATAGATCTTCAAACTTTTCACACGAATGTTTTGCTATTCACAAAACAGGGGTATGATCTTGTTGTATAGTGTCACTGATACCATTAGTGTAAAGTAAAGATCTGACATGTTCCTCCAATCATGACGGGCTATAGTTGTCATAACTATACATATATAATGGACACCATCAGAATACCCATTCGGTACTCATCAAGGGTGATGACCACCATGTACTCATCACCCCAAAACGGTGCTGTTCACTTAAATTGTGAGCAATCTGAGCTAGACGACACCATTTAGGATGGGGCTATAAATTTTTCCCCATATCCAATGAGTGGAGGGAATTGGCAGGGGTGAAGTTGACACCATATTGTTCTCATCCAGGAAACAGAGGATTGATGGATGGACTACCATTACATATTCAATGTCAAGGAGGAGGGAAGGAGACTATGTTTGAATACTTTTTAGCTTCTACATTGCAACTATTTTAGCTTCCTTTTACTCGGTTTTAGAATGTGAGCCATAGGAAAGAAAAATAATAGCTGAATATATTAATCCCTTGTTTTTTGCCTCTTTGTTAACATTTGTTTTCTCTTTGACCGGTAGCTTGCTTTTTTTTATCCTTAGCTACCTTGATTGTATTCTTTTTTTTTTTGGCTTGTATATACACATTTTCATTCAAAAAAGAATGACAATGAAAGATGGACGTTTTCGTGTTTTTAGTTATACTTCAAAATGATACCATGATTTAAAGTAATGCTCCTTATTGTCCGATAAACCAAGAATTGAAATTAAACCCTTATTATTTGTCTCTTTTTATTGGCATATGTAGTATTGGTTTTTGCTTAGTATAGAAAACTGTAAGTATATTTTGTTAAATAATTTCATGTGCAATGGTTTTTGTTTACTGTTTTATTGAAGAAATGACTCTAAAGTTTTTTTTTCAAATAACATGCTTTTATTAAATTTTGAAGAATGATAATTTTTTAAATATGTAATGTTTTTTATTGTATATAGGAACTATAAAATGTAAGATGAATTAAGACCCAAATTAGGGAGGGAATTTGAAAGCTTGGAAGTAGCATGGAAGTTTTGGGTCAATTATGTTGGAAGAACTGGGTTTAGAGCCAGAATGCATAATTTTACAAAGAGTAGAAAGGATTATCAAGATAACCTCTTAGGCTGTTATTCCTTATTCGGATAACATTCAATCAGCACAAACTAAATTTTAGAAAGACACAAGTCATCCAGATAACCTCCTAAGGTTATACGAATAATGAGTTCAACAAAAGGAGGTCCAAGTGTTCTATAACATAGGTTATACGGATAACTTTCCTATGTTATGTAGATAACAGGCAGCACAAAACAAGTGATCCTTACTATTAAGCCTCTTATGTAAACAAGGTAAGTACCTCATCCAGAAAACGAGCTAAATAGAAGCAAAGAGTTGGTGCAAACCTTTAGTTATGTGAATAAACTCAAACCTTTTCATGAAAATTAAGAGGAAACACTTGAAAACAATGTAAGATTAAGAGTTTATCCCCATAACCTCAAAGGGTAATACGCATAAGATGAACTTTTTCAAGAAAACGATTTTGAAAACATGAGCTAAATATTAGTCATTAAGATAAAAGCCCCATTTAATATCAGGATAAGCAAAATAAGAACATTTAAAGCTTAACAACCTTCTTTTACAAAGGAATTCAAAACAAATATACATAAAAACTCTTTAAACTCTAGGATTTTGTTTGGTCTTCATATCACTTATGCTTCCTTGATATTTAATTTCCAAGCTTATTGTTATTTAGAATCATAAAAACCATCTGAATTAACACACCATATAGCTGAGACTTTAATTTTTCAATAGTTATTGTGTTCATAAGCTAGATGGTCATACATGCCTCAAGCAATCCATAAGTATGATACTAACTATAGTATAACATGGGCTTCACCTTACATGCTCTCAGAAGTTGAGACATTCACTTGTGTCATCCCTAAACAATAAACTAGATAGTCATCTTGCAAGATATGGGTTTCCATTTTGGATTTAGAGCACTTTGTACAAATTCATTTAAGATGCTTTTCAACTTGGAAATAAAAGTAACACCAAGCTTTAAAGCAAGATATAGCATGTGATGAACACAAGCATAGGTAAATTCGGTTGAAGAACAATTTTGCAACGCATAGGGAGAGAAGTTATGTTTACCTCATTAGCTTCTATGAGGTAAGATAAATCAGAAATGCTTGTGTTCAATAAAAAGCAAATAAACAAGTAATTCCTTATTCAAATTAAATCACAATTGCAAGTTCCAATCATATAAATTCATAACATTACTTAAATCTGACAACAAATGTCAATACCATCCAATTCCGTGGCTTGGTCAATCAACGGGCAAGTGCATGAATACAATAAGCAACATCAGCTCGAGGTTGAATAGCAACCATGGCAAATAGAATTTCTGCATAAAACACAGATAAAGATGCAATTTCTTATTCTTCACATATGAAAATGAAAACCTAGAAGATCAATCTGGATCAACAAATATAAAGATCAAATGGGTTCGGTAAGGTCTAGCATATGCAGAAGCACAAGCAACAACGACTATCTCTATTGCCATGAGCTCTCAATGATAGTGAGGATGCCACTAAGTCGTAGATGGAAGCAAAGCATAATGGCAAGTAAGAACAAATTTGAAGCCCCATCCTAAACAATGTCGTCTAGCTCAAATAGCTCCCAATTTGGGGTGATGAGTACGCAGTGCTCATCACCCCCAATGAGTACCGAATGGGTATTCATACCATCCTTGTAGCATTTAGGCAAAGTTTAGCAAAAGAAGAGGGAAATGGATTTGTTGGGATAAAGTATTCTTTGTTGGGACATTTCCATGCTTCTTGAGATCTTACGTTTGGTATATTTTATTCTAATATATATTCTAGTCCAATATAAATAAAAAATAGAATTTACTTATAGCACACATACTATTTATAAGTTGTGAATAGGATAGCTTATTCCACATATATTTCATGAATTAACAGACCCCAACCACCTTCTTGTTATAGGCTTTAGTAGTATTTTTCACCATATATACCTTTACACCTTGTAAATCATCACAAAATAGGAGAATTGCAGTTGTAGAGGATATTAAGGTTGGAAAGTCATCAATGAAAGCCTTAGTTTGAATGTTAATGTCTTGACCTGAGATAAAGAAGGTGTTCACAAGGAACACTTCCACTCCTGTACTCATGATCCCATTCTTCAAGTACTCCTCAACATTTGGCAAATGCCCCCTACTAAACCATTTTGCTTCTTCCAAAAAAGCACTGCATAGTCTTACCCACTACACCACATGTAACAACCCTAATTTAATTCTTCTGAATGTGTGTATCAATCATGGAAGGGTATACTTGGGTTTATACAAGATTGGAAGGGGTCAAGACTAGAGAAAACATGTGAGAAATGGAGCAAAAAGGAAAAAGACGTAGAAGTTTTTCACTTCGCCACGGGAACATGAAATTGGGCCAATAGGCTCAAGACAAAGTGCACTAGCACCGCAATGCCAATACCCTTCACCGCGGCACCAACCAAGAAAATTGTGTATATCAAAGGTGAATCAACTTGAAAAAATAGAGAGAGTTTGAGGGTTTTTAGAGATGCTTTACTAGGGTTTGCTTCTTTGGGATAAAGGACGAGATTTGGTATCCTAGGAAGTTTTAATCAACAAGGTATGGTAGTTTTCTTATCTTCCTTTTCTCTTTCTCCAAAATTTGAAGTTGATTTTCATGGTTGTGGGTTAGAATCTAATTTGGGTGAGTTTTCACCAATTAAATTGTGTTTAAATGCTTCAATGAAGTGTTGTTATATATCTCCAACCTATGTGCTATGGATTTTGGGTGTTTATGTTGTTGTTTCTACAAATCCTAGCCTTCAATCTTGAGAATCTTTGATATGTCCGAGTTGTATGGACTCATAGTTAGTTTTGAGAGTTGATTTCAATGTATTGATGAGTGGGTGTGTGGTTGGTATTTTGATTTCGTTGGGTTTATGCTTGGGATATCAGTTTGAGCTTTACTATAGGTTATAACGTGTCTTGATGTGTGTTTTAGGAATTATCTAAGGTGTGCCTTTCTTTGTAGAAATGATTATGCTCCAAGAAGTTGTTTGGAAGTAGTAAATTCTTTGTTAGGGAATCCTATGGCCTACCGTGTTATTGTGCTAGTTAAGCAATTTGGGGTAACTAGGAAGTAACTTTATTTGTTAAATAAGTTTCAAACTTTTCATATCATAATATGTGTCTATATGTCATGACTAGTAAGTTTTCTTGAAACCTTTATCCTTTTGGAAATTGTAATAAGCAAATGGAAATAACTAATTATGTAAGTTATGTGTATATATATATATTTTGTACATATATATATACATATCAAAGTAAGTAAGGAAAAGCTCAGCCTATAATTATTGTGTATGCTCACTAATGTTAAGTGTAAAGATGTGGTGTTAATATGATCAAGTCAATGATAATAATGACAACATTAATGATAATGAATTGAACATGAGAGCTTGATAATATTATGCTTATTAAAAATGATGACAACATATCATAATGGCTAATGTGGACGAATGTGTATTATTATATATATGTTGATGAGCTTAGTGAGCATTGATTATGAGTATTAAGCAAACCCCTGTTTAGTTTCCCATGATAATGATGATGATGGTAATGAATGAAATTGGCCAATATGAATGCATATCTATGTGTGTGTTTATGTCTATGAGAATGACGGGCATTGATATATGTATATATATGTGTGTGTGATTCTTGTGCATCCCCATGAGACATCTTGTATGATGATATTGACATGCTAGCATGATAATACACATATGGCATGAGGAACATGTTAGCATTCATTAGGCATTGTCACGAGTTGTACATTGTGGAGGCATGATATTGTTGGGGTGATAATGCATTAATACCACGTAATATGCTAATCTGCTAAATAACACATGAAGCTTTGTGTTCAAGTGGTGCAGCTTATGATATCTCTGTCACTAAATAGTTGTCCTATGGCCGGGAGACTTGAGTAACAGTGAATTGGGGATGTACTTTCTCTATATAGCTACCAATTTGGGTAGCTTAGGGGAAGTAGAACAATAGTCTAACCATTAATTGAAATGGCCTTTGACCAGGTCATGTCTAGTGGGGGACGAGCTTAGTGGTTGCCCCAGAATCATCTTTTACCGATTGTTAGAAGGGGGCTACTTGTTGAGGTTATCTTATGATAGTAATTTGCTCATAGTTCTTGTTGTGATTGATGTGAGGTCTCATTGCATATCATAAGCATTGCATCATACATAGCATTAATTTGCATATATAATATATATAAGCTTGTATCAATCTCTTGCATCTAAACTTGTATTGTGCTTTTATGACTTAACTACCGTATTGAATCTCTTAAGTTAAAACCCTTGTTTGTTGTTGTTTGATTGCTTATTGGTTACTGGGACTTTTTTTTCACCCCCCGTTAACACCCTTTTCAAGTGAGGACTCTAGCTCTAGCAAGGAAGAGACTTAGGAGAAATAGTTCTCCTCGAGTGATGTGTAGGATATTTGAGTACTCTTAGTTGGTATGAGTTTCTTTAGAACACATGTTATCTACTTGTATAATAATGTGCCAAGTGTAGGATCATGATTTGATGTCATGTGTAATATTGCATTGTGAATCTGTTGGGATGTCCCTAAGGTCCTTATTTATCATGTATAATCCGTGTAACTTGGGATCCTAAATCTTGTTGTGTTATGAGAGGATGTGAGGGTGTTGGAATATTAATCTTAGCCCTCTCGTGGCTCTTCTGATGTTTGCCCTTGTAATTGTTATGGATGTTGGGGGAATGTGTGGCCCGTTTGTTTCATGGTGAGTTTAGGCTTAGGAAATGGTTACCCCACATGTAATCTATCAAGTTAGAGTGGTTTATGGGGATGGTGTGGAATTTTCGTTAGTTTAGGAGAAAATAGGCATGTAACTATTCACCATCAGGCTATACCGCAAGCGTACGGGCCGAGGTAATAGTAAAGTAATGAATGAGTATCGTTTCCACAGGAACTTAGATTAAAAGTGGTCAAACAATGGATATCAAATTTTTAATTAATTCGAGTAAAGCAATTAAATGGTTCACTATTTAATTAACTTATACTATGAAAGATACTCATATAAAATAGCAACAAGTACAACTAAGGACTCAGAATTCAAATAAACGTAGAATTATTCATCTCCATTGTATTTCATAAAGACCCAATTGAACTCCTTTTACATTTGTTCTTAATACAAAATTATGTTAGTTGGGATACTGATTTAGCTATATGTGCTCACTCGAATCTCAAATAGTTGTTTAGTTTAATTAATTAAATAATCTCTTAATTAGTTAATTAAACTCCCCAATTCAATTTAAATTTTAAAGTGACTATATGAGGTTAGTGAGTATATCTCTACCCCACTAACATAACTCTTCACTCAACAAGGCAAGATTCGAGTTCTCACATGACCCAACTCAAGTTCTTTACTTAAACTAGCTTCCTCAAGCATCACTTAAATAAACAAGATACTCTTATTGGTGGCCAAACAATAAAAGGCATTATGTATAAAGATGAATCAAGATAAATATGATATTAATCATGAATATAAAGGAGAAATGAATATTTAATCCATACAAGGGTTTATAATAATCCTAGAAATGGAACAACTAGTCACTCATATTCAACAAAATATATCTTAATCAACACCATCATTGAACACAAGTAAGGAAAGGAAGAAGGAAATGCAGAAAAACTAAAGAGGGAAGCTCAAATCTCTTCAATGCTTCAAACTCTAGCTTCAATCTTCTTCAAGATGCCAAACCCTAGCACACCCAAGCTCCCAAAGCTGATTTCTAAACTTTTTTCTTGGTGCCCTAGCTTAGCCTCCTGAATATTTCTCTCAAACCCTTCAAATACTCAGTTCAAGTGAAGCTCTGCGTTTTGCTGACAAAGGGTTGGCGCTGCGGCTACAGGATCTAGGTCACGGCTTCGTGTTATCAAGCCATGTTGTTTAGCTCACTGTTGTCATAGGGCCGCAGCCTCATATCATGAAGCCACAGCGTGGTATGTCAGGCGGTGGTCTTTCCTCACTGTTTGCTCTGAGGTCGCAGCTTCATTCCATTAAGCCACGACGTAGTCTTCTTCAGAAGCCTACTCCCTTCTTTGCTCGCATGTCTTTCTCAAGTTATATTCTCTCCCTCTTTTCCTAGTCTCCCAACTCTACCAAAGGGGCTTGGTTGCTCCACTGCTCTCCCCATGAGGTCTGTAACAAAGATGATGATTTATAATCTTTTATGGGAATAAAATCATGCATAATAAGGCAAAAATATACTATCATGCATTATTATGATTACATTATACATTTTCCTATTATGAGTGTCAAATATGTACAAATATGAATACGTAACTCAAGGAAAATGTGTTGAAATGATGTAATTTGGTATGATTAACAGTAACTCATAGACAAAGTGTCGGGTTTAAAGGGGTTAAATATTAATGGAATGATTTCTTTGAGGTATAACCCCTTTGGAAAGTGTCTTTGTATAATATTTGACTTATGGGAATAGGTGTGATGTTTGAAGGATGAATGGTTAGAGAATAGGAATGGCAAATGTCACGTTTTGGCCCAAAAATGATCATTTAAGTCTTGGGTATCCAAAATCTTCGTACAAAGAAGTTTCGAGGTGCAGTTTACGCCTGTAATTAGAGGAGGTGTAGAATGACTTGTAGACTTTAGAATCATATTAATCGGAGGTTCAAGTAAGAAGTTATGCATGTACAAAGTTCACCAAATCTAACAGCAATTTGCTATCAGTACAGCAGCTGGTGGCACCATAGCACCACAGGGGAGATTTGTTTCCCTTGTTTTGTGCGTTGTTCGTCCTAAGTTCATAATCCTTTGGTCATGTCTAACCCCATTTTTTAAGTTTCTTTTCATGTTTCCCACCTCAGTATCTCCTTTTGGTTGCTTTTTGATTATGTCTTGGTTCATATCAAATCCGATTACTTCCGTGAAGTTGTTTTATAATCATAAAATCTTAAGGTGTTACACCATGTATCTAATATTACTAATTGTTGTTATTTCTTTTTTTTAAAAAATGTTCATTTTATTCATAAACCCAAATGTCTTCTTAATTTACATATTCTAATTTAAATACCCATTTGATTAATGTTTTTATAGGATTCCATCCATGTTTGTTTTGGACCTTGTTGGCAAATTCATTGCTAATAGCATGCAAAGCCTTGAAGCACGCTTCCATCTAATTGTTGGACCTTCTTAACGTAGCTAATCTGTTCCCTTTCATTTTTTAATCTCTAAAACATTTTTAAAAACATATGTTAGACAAACAAAGTCCTAGTGTAGTTAATAAATAGATAGGTCATTCAAACATATTGTCCTAAGGTTCAATCCTTACATGGCATAAGTCTTGTCGATAAAGGAAAAACTTATTTTGATGATCTCTACATCTTGAAAAATTAGTCATTAACTATGGATTGAGGATAATAATCACCAAAATAGATATAGCACATTATTGTGATTGGGAAGCAAATTGAACTTTACAACTCAATCACTTAAAGCTTGTTTTGCTTCAAACACAAGCTTTCCTCGTCAGGCATTGCTAGCTCTGTTTAGCATCCCCACCACCACACATCAAACCTCAAGTTATTTGGCTATTTCTATATTTCTTATCCTTTTTGTTGGGAACTCAAACTTTTTAAGTTTATGTAAATATCCTTTTCATATAAAAATAACCTTTTCATATAAAATTTATAACAAATCATATTACTTATAAGTTATGAACATATATATTTTTTTCAAATTTAGTAAACTTAGTTACTATAAGTATATATTTCACATCCGTTAATATAATACATAAATAAAAAATGATTTAGTATTAATAAATCAACCTCTGAGTGTTCAAATCAAATATGAATACCTTATATTTATTTCTTGAGTTTTTGACATCTCAATCATCACTTTTCTTAAATTACCAATAAAAAAATTGTCTTCGTTCTTTGTTTTGTAAGTTTCCAAAAAAAAATTTGTTAAAATTCAAACATAAAATTATTTTATTTTAGCCACTTAAATTTGATATGGAAAATAGAAAATTACTATCATAAATGCAACAAACTCGCTGTCATGATACAATACACAAAAATTAGTTTGTTTTGAGCTTTACTGGCAGTTCTAAACTGCCAACTATTTAAGCATTAACATAAAATGTGACTTTTGTTGGCCATTGTAACTGCCAGCTTAGCTTATATAAATAAACACCAACAAAAGATATATATTTCTTAAAAAAATTACTAGACTAATTCAGTATCAAAATATATATAATTTACCGAACCTATTGACAAAAAAAATTGTTACATTAAAAAATACTTACAAATCACAAATAAATAATATGTTGACAATGCAAAATGATAAAATAAGCAAACAAAAATTCTAAACAATGTCTCAAACGCTAAATAATTTATATACATGTTAACCCCACGCAGCAGAATGCTTGCTGTTAGAAGGGTCATGTGCACATATGCAGACAAAAAAATGAGGCCAGATAAAGACAAAATGATAACTCGATCAACCTACCATACTTCTGAACAGGTCGCTTTATATGCTTGCTGAGAAGTCCTACCATAGTAACCTCCAATCATCGAAATATCAGTAATCCACCTAAATTATGAAGCTATCAAAAAGCAGATATTCACCCATGTATGATGAATAAAATGAGGAACAGAGCAAGCATTCCAGAAGGCCAGTACCCACAGTTTAGTGCATCGAAAAAGGGAGTAAGCAAAGTTATAGATAGTAAAGGATATTCTTTTCTATGTCCCTCTTCACTTGCCCTATCATGGAGATGGTTAAGCCGCAGTATCTCACCTTCCAGAAAATAGATCAGATAGTGCAGAATTGTTATAAAGAAGGCCATGTCCTAACAGTGTGCTTCATACTCTAATCAAATTGCCAGACCACAATTATAAAATGACCATGCTTGAAGGAATATATTAGTCAGTCGAAAAAAAGGGTATAAATTCTACTTTCAGAATAAGAAAATTTCTATTCAATTGAATGCTTTCACTGGATTCACATACCAAAACCAATTACAATTTTTAGTGGCATAAATATACAGGGCATTCAAACAATTCAGATCTGGACATCATGAAAAGCTATTTTGTAAAGATTTTCAGTGAAATTTAAGTTTTCCTTAAAAAATAAAAATGAGCAATGATGATCGATGATGAACCTGTCATATTACAAAATAACCAAGGTCAAACTTCCAACCATGAGGTGGCATCAATTCCTGAATTTAAGGACATGCAGCAAAGTGAAGAATTGCCAAGTGTAGGCGCAGCAACCGTAGACGTCAGTTACCTAGGAAGTTAAAGAGATTAGTGTTTTAAAAAGACACAAGTGTACTAGTGCGGGGATATGAGAAAAGTTAAGAACCTTCTTGTCTGTATTCTCTCCTTCCTATCTGAAACACCACCGTACCTGACTTTATCAATAAAAAAATATATTGTCGTGCCCACTTCCAGTTCTTTTCTTTTTATTTAATTCTTGTTGCAGGATAATCATAACAGAACCATGTTTCTAAAACAGATGTAATGATAAGGGGGAAAAGCTGACACCATAACTTTTATTACTTGAAGTGTCGATGCTTTGTCCAGAATCTCTCCCTGCAACCAACCAAAACTCGTCTTAAAGACAAAGCATAGTCTACAGTAAGGAGAATTGACATAATATACCCGCAAACCACAGTCAATCTTTTTGGAAACCCATATTTTATACTCTGGAGCAAACGTTTGCATTCATCCTGTTCTGCATCTGTACAAAATAAGAAAATATAAGTGAGGGGCGGAAGGAAAAAACAAGAAAGATATAATTAACCTGTTCTGCATCTGTACAAAATATAACATGACAACAGTTTCGTGGAAATTATCTGAATAGATTCAATGGAGTCCACGGTTTACCAATCCAACGCATATTACCCTCGTTTCTGATATGGCACTTCAATATTTCCGTCCCCTACCTCTGTATTAGCCATTTCAATAAGGTGTCAGCTTCAACAGTTCGTAGCTCTCCCCTTGTCTTGAAGTCCGGGAAGCAACCCCACAGGCTATACTGAAATGGTGTTCTTTGGGACTCAAGAATAAACGATCGAAAAGGTAAAAACGAAATAGGAAAAAAAAATCGAAGGAAAATATAAATAATATCGGCAGCGTACCAGATCTCAACCCTTGCGTCTGTTTGGATACTGGATCCAGAAAGCTCAGATCAAGATAATGGTGATTGCATGGACATCAGCAGCGGCGTCGAAGGTGGGGCAGTTGCAGAACTTGTCGTGTTGCTGAACTCTGGTTCGTCTACAGGGTCGCTATACTGAGAGGAAGAAGAGAAGAGAATGGAAAGATGAGAGGCTCCGAGGGGCCGTGTTTCGAACGCGTGAATAGTGCAAGGCGGACTCTTTTTCAGAACGCACGAATTTAAAAGGAAAAAAAAAAGGCGGTTCGAAGCCGCCGACAAAATAACGAAGAGATCCCTTTCTATTTTCCGTGTCTTATTTTTTATAGCATCTTTTTTAGACAACCGCTAATTTTTTTATCTAACTGCCAAGGTGCCAACAAAAATCCAAATCTGGCATAATGATAAATAATTTTATTCTTTCATAAATGACAACAACATAGCTGATTTAAAAATTAATATCGAACACCAAAATCTTTTCATTCTTCAAATATTAATTATTTGTTTTGGTTTTTTTTTCCTTACAATATTTTGTTTTAGTGAAATAAATATTCCTCATTGCATGCGCCGGGTGGGAATCTAGTGAAGGAATAAACTAGAAGCAAAGGCGGTATCAATATCATCATCAAAAAAGGACTTGACTTGCTGCTCTAGCCTTGGGAGGGTGTGGTTGTGGTCATAACCATACATCAAAGGCACCATCCTTGCAAGGTTGAGAGAGGCCTTTCTTAGTTGTTTGGGAAATGAACTCTCAAACAAGCACTCTTGGTTCAGCCTCTGCCATGCTTCACTTATCTTTCTCATCACTTCCTCTCTCGCCTCTTTCACCGTTCTTCCTTTCTTCTCCATCATAAAGCAATGCACATACGATCCATCATTCCCCTCCTGATTCTCATCCTGCCCGCACAAAAGTAATTGTAATTATTTACTTTTTTTAAAAGAAAAATCTTTTTACATGATTAAATATATATCCCTTAAGTAAATTAGTTTGGAAGAGTGGAATCTGCGTGTTTACGTACCTCTGCACTTCCCAAGTCATCCCAGAGCCTAAGAATGGTTGCTGAGCTAGAAATAATGCCTGGGTTTGTGTCTATGATGTGGACTTTGTCTCGAGTTATTCCTTCACCTAAGAGAAAGAATACATGAACTATCACTATGTGCACCCCTGAGCTCACTATCCCATTCTCCAAATACTCTTCAGCTGTTGGCACCTTCCCACATGCAAACCATTCTGCTTCTATCAGAAACGCTTTGCACAAACTCTTCCACTGCATTAACATATATATATATATATATATATACGAACAAATTCAATTCTCTTTCACTTAACAGCTAGCTTTTTAAGATATATATGTTAACTATGTATACTTTCTTAGTATGATTTTCACATGTTAATCAAGATATATATATCTACTTATATATATATATATACGTAGGATTAGATTAATTTAGTTATTCATCTACTTATTTAAGAATTTCTCATACCGTATTATGAAGAGAGTCCAAGGGATTCCAGCCATGCTTCTGATAAACCTTGTCGCTGATTTTATTCGTAAGATCATAGAGAGCCTTGAAGCAAAACTTCATGTGATTCGGTAGCAGCTCACTAGCTGTACCATCCCATCTGCATTAATTAATCAGCAATAATAATTGTTCAACTTATGTCTTTTGACTTCTCACAATCTCTCAGTTCTCGCTATCTGTAAAATAATAAACAAATGTACCTAGTAACAGCTTCTGTGAAAAGAGTTAACTCATCGAGGTTCCCACCAACATCAAAAATGTCATCCAGTAGGTATATGAAAGAGATCACTTTTGTGAGCTCAACCCTTTCATCTGATAGAGAAGGATCATTGAGACATGCCAACGACCAAATGTACCATTTCAATGGCTGGGTTCTCGCATACCTTAACTCATCAGCTAAACCAAGACCTGTCCACCATCTACAAACAAACAAAAAAGGATCAAATATATATATATATATATATATATTCAAGCCTCAACAGTAGCCTCTTAAGTCACCCAAAAAGGAAAAGAAAAAGGGTAACGTTGACAGACCGACTTACTTTGACACTCGAATAATCTCCTGCCGATATGAGAATTGCAGCAACTTGAAATCCAACTTTGCCACATCATGTACAGATCCGAGCCATCCATTTATGCCGTAGTGATGTCCAAGGAAGTTTCTAGCAGTGAACATTGGTAAGCTTTTGTGAAAAGGGTAATCTAAGGTATGCATCAAAGACTTGGATTCATGCTCGTCAAGGTGAGCCAACTTTTGCTTTAGAACATCTCCACTAAATACCCCGGCTTCATCAAGTATGTCTTCGCCTGCTATGCTTAGATTTGAAGCTTCATGCAAATCCATCATTCCCTTAATATCTTCACTTAGCTTTTCCTTAAACTTTCCCTCCTCGTCAGTGAACTTATCAAACACCTTCTCTGCATGTTCCCAATCAACAAACCTATGAGTACCCAAATTTACATCGACTAGATGCAATTAATGGGAAGGGTTAATTGTGGTGTGTGATAACACCTTCAGAAAGCATTCATTCTTAAACTTTTGATACGAACATTGTTTGAATTGCAGATGCAGGTACGGTGATTGTTAGTGACAGGAACGCTACAATGTACATTGTGACCATGAGTTTTATCACAAATTTAAGCGAACATCAATCCAGCCTATGCCGTTGCAAGGAAAGTTCTATTACGGGTAAGACATTCCACCACTTAGATACACACCCGCGTTAGATGGTGGTTTTGTGATTGTCCAAAAACAAAGAGAACCTCTATTAAGGAGAGAGATAAAGAGAGTCGTGATTTGTTGTTCTCTCATGCAAGATGCAATACGAGATTTGAAACCTTAATATATGAAAGATGAAAAGACTCACTTGCAGGCACATAGTGACCCTGCTGTCTAAATAGTCTGAACCGCAGAGAGGTCTCATGAAGATCTTCACCACAGAAGCCCCCATTGGTGGTGGAAATCACATATTGCCTCCAAAGGAAAGTGTCAATCTCCTCTTGGAAGTGGTAATCTATGTTCAGGCGCTGCAACGCATCGATCATATACATACCTCTCAATGAGTTTTCAGTTACACTCCTCAGTGCATGCTTAACCACCTTCAATTTTTCTGCATGGTTAATGCAGAGATCATCCTCCTGCTGGAAAAAAAGAAAACACAATTCATGATATATGTCAAGTTTGTAGAAGAAAAAGCTTTGTAGGAGTGTGTGTGTGTAGAGAGAGAGAGGGAGAGGGGAAAGGGTTTTGATCAGTTACATTTTTTATCCATAGGGTGGATTGGAATTCTTGAGCAATTTTCCATTTGACAGAACTGGAAGCTTCAGAAAGCTGTGCTTTTGGCGCAGAAAGTTGAGGTTTGAAGGTGATAGGAAGGCGTGATCCCTGCAAAGCCATAGAAGAAATAGCTATTTTCATAAAGAAGCACCAATTAGCTACATTTATAGAGTTTGTTACGGCACGTCAGCACGGCATCATAAATTAATTTGTCTCAAGTAGTCATTTTTTTTTTTGGCCACCAAGTGGTAGTATTGTTAATTTCTGTTTTTTTTATTATTAAATGGACATTTTCATATATGCTTGTAATTTTTAGCAATGATACACTGAACTTTTTTACTAGCATATACCTAGTAAGTCCTATTATTATTATTTAAGGGAAAAATAACAAATTGGGCCGCGTGTTTGGGCCGTCATTCTCCACGCCATCCTTGCCTTCAACGCTTTTGCATTTGAATAAACAAATACGGGCCTCGTGGTCTTAAAATATGATTTTGTCAGCTCTTGCCATCGTGCATGCAATGCATCTTCATGTAAATATATATATATATATATATATATTTTTTATATTCTATATTAATTAATGTGATATTTATCTTAACATATTGATTAATCTAATAATGTAATCAATATCAATATGTAATATAAAATTTACACTCAAGATTCACAAATCATAAATAATACAACTTATTTATTATGCGTCCCACAATTAAAAATGTGTCTTACTAATATGTCAATACACACATGCTAAAATATACAAGAAGATCAACTATTCACAAATCACGAGTACTGCTACATGTCTGTCAGACTTTGTAAAATGATCGTAAACATGTATAGTTATAATATAAAGTATGAGATTATATGAAATTATTATTTACATATATAATTTTTTTATTATTGATTATTATTCTTAATTTAAAAAGTTCATAAATAATATCATTGTACTTTTTGTATTATTGATTAAATATAAGGAAAATAATTGACACTATTTGTTATTCCGGCAAAAAAAAACAATATTCATTATTGAAGATTATTATTCATAAGATCACATATCAGGTAATAATATTTGTAAACATTATTATCACTTCTATCTGTTACTTTGATGTGCATTTTCAATTTTTTGTACGTTTTTAATTTTAAATATTCTTTTTATCAGTATCAATATAAAATATAAAATTATGTTTCACATATTTTATGGGGCTGTGTATAATTTCTTAAAATTTTTTTAAAAAAATTTTAACACGTTTAAGCAAGATTTATAGGCGATATATTTGGTTTGCTGAAAAATGGAGGACGGAAAGAGAAGATTGATGGGTTTCCTTAGCTTGGAAGTTTGGCTGGCCTTTGAGGGAATAGAGTATGGAGACCTATTTCCCATATGGAAGGAGAGGAGTTTCCTGCGAGGGGACACACAGTTAAATTGACAAAAATATATTGCATCACACACTGGAAATGACGAAAGAGCCAAGAAAATCAATTCTTCCAAACACATGGCGCCTTAAATTACCATGAAGAGTTTTGTCTTTTATGCAATATGTAATGCAAATCAATTATGCAAATTAGTTTGGCCTATGAAGAAAGTTTGATAATTATCTTATTAATTATGGAAACTTAGGGCTAGTTTGTTTAAGATTTTATAAAAAGTGATTTTCAAATTGTTTTAAAAAGTGATTAATTATTTAGAGATTTTATGAAAAGTATAAATTATTTTGTGTTTGGTTAAAATAAAAAAAAAACTTTTTAAATTATTTAACAATTAAAGTGGATGATGGAAGATGAAAAAAAAAATATGATATTTGTATTATGATGTTTCCTTAGAGCAAATCTTGTTATTTTTGTAATTTTGCAAAGTTAATTTTACACTTTCCACCTTGTTTTCAATTTTTTTCTTTCTTATTTACAACAACTACTTATTTTAGAAGCTATTCAAGATGGTCTCTCAAAATAAGAAGAAAATTGTTTTTTTTTTTCATATTTTAATTATTTTTAAAAATTTAAATAAATAAATATCCTAAAATTTTAAGAAGTGTTTTTTAAATAAAAAAGTAATTTTTTTTTTTGTAAAAAAACTGAAACAAATGGGCTCTTAGTTAAGGATACACCTCTCCTATAGTAGGGCGGTGTATACAAATTGTGGGACTTCAAGCGGAATTATTGAAGAGATTTAACCAATAGGAAAAGGGTGATGAAATGATAGAAGTTAAGAGCTTGAACACAATGAGAATTGCACATTGATAAATCTGCTGCAAATTTCTTCCAAGTAACAATTTGAGGGCCCAGTTAAGTACATTCACCGCAAATTATTGAGGGGGCCAAATTAAACATCTTCCTTCACCGATAGATCCAATCATAGCAATGAATATTTAGTTCACAGCAATTGGCACACTCAATCAAACGCATTGATGTGATCTTTCTACAATGCTGAGTGGGAATGACGCTTTTTGCACAAAGCATTTTTTCTTACTTGCATAACTAGACTAGATTGCCATTTTCTTTTAGTTGTATCACCATTATATCCCACCCACAACGCAAACTCAAATTTCAAATTTTTTAAATGCATCTATAAACAGATAGATATAAAACTAGTGGTATAAAAAAAAAAATCTTTTTTAGGCCCAAGACAAATTGCCTTAGTGATACAAAGGACAGACACAGGTTTGATGACTATAATGAAAGAAATTTGAAAAATATTAGGAGTTGATGTGACAGGAAAGGAAACTTATCACAAAATACCAAAATCTCCCTAACAATGATTACTTATTAATTAATTTAACATATTTCATAAAGTTCCTGCAATGAGGTGGTACTGGGGAATCATTTGCTTCTCTTGTTTGTTTTTAGTTATTTACTTAATAGAAGTTAATTTAAACAAATTATTAAAAATTTAAATTATAAATTTCATTTTATTTTTTATTATTGATAATGAAAATTATCTATTATATTATATTTTATTAATAGTTGCAATTAAAAGTAATTATTTTTATTAATTTTTATGCTAAGGCTATTATAGCCATTTATTCTAGTTTTTTTTTTCAATCACCTCATTATTTTTATCCCATCAAACATAAATTTACTCATCAAACTATTTTTCCCCCGTTGCCTAACAAATCAAGGTAGAATATGATTCATCAAGCCGCCTTCTGCTAAGAGTGGAGGTTTTCATTGTTTATCCAAAAAAAAAAAAAAAGAGTGGAGGTTTTCAAGGATTGCATACAACAAAACAATTATGCATGGGTTATCTGCAGAAAAATAAAGCAGTTGTTATAAACAAAATTACTTGTAGCTGTAAAGCTGAAGCCGAAAGAAATAGAAGTTTCATGCTCTCAATATAGGAACATCCAAAGATAAAATATTACTCCCTTACTTACTGCCCCAAACATAGGGCCTTTTGATACAAAATCTTTTTAAAATATGAGTTAATATTTTTACACATTTTTTTTTTAAATTACCTTTATTCAATTCATTTTAAAGAAAAAAATAAATTACATAAGAACAGTTTTAAAAAAATATCTTGATTAAAAAAAATTAATATAATTAGTTTTTTTTAATTATCAGCTTTAATCCTCATAATTCGAGTTAGCATAGACAAGCAAGCATGGAGCTTTTAATATATTATATTATACCATTGAAAAAAACGCTAAAGCTGTGTAGGTCAATCAATATGTACAGTAAATGCTGCTATCCCGTGGCGATCGATATAAGACAGCTTTTCACAAAGTCCACAAGCTACTGAACTGTAAGTTTTCACATATTTAATTTGCACCTAACAAACAGCAATTACAAGTCGCATAAGTTTAGCAGTCCACAATTTTATTTTTAAAAGCAACATATTATGGCAGGCCAAATTGGATCCTCTACACACACACACATTCATACATTTCCGAAAAACACAAAAAGAATGTAACCGTGTGTGGAGCTTATTTCCCATCTTACATTCTTCATCTCTTTTTATCTTTATCCAGGTGAATTATATGCATTCACTTTTGTAAACTGAGAAAATATATCCTACTACTAAAGCTGAAAGATAAATTATTATCATTAGAAGACTAACAACATGTAAAACCATGCCGAGTCGTCAAACAGGAAATAAAACAAAAACAGCTAACGTTGTCAAAACACGATAGCTTTAACCTGCAAATCTTGCCAACATCGACCAGAATCCATAATCACTATAATGAATTTTAAATGCTATATACAAATTAATTGAATTCTTTTTTTATGGACTAATAAATTAATTGAATTCTTGGACCATATGACTCCCAAACAAAATTTGGGAAAGAACTCAGTTGCCAATCAATTTTCCCAAGTTTGAGATGTTCCAGAGTACAAACAATCCTATGTTCATTCATTCCCATGTATATAATATTTTCCGGAAAAACATTTTCTCCAGGCCAAGTCTTGAAGAATTTCAGAATTTCCATCGTCTATATCAAGTCAACGTAGCATGTGAAAGAGATAACATACACCAAGTAATAATTTTGCAATTCAAATCGTCTGCAAGAAAAATTTTCAACCCAAATATATACACATAAGAGACAATAATATCTCTTCATGTTTAAAGCCGCATATATAACGTTTTTTCTAAAAAATAATAAAAAAAAACCACATCTATAATTATTTCATGAATGGTTATACTTTTTGTATGATCTTGATAAACACAGTGAACGCAACATGGCTGTAATTGAAGGAGCAACCTCTTGTACAACTTCTAGTTCTCCTTCAAAGCAATTCCCACTAATCAATTTCCACTAAAAAAGCTAACCGCTAGGAAAAGAAAGGACTTCCCACCCTGAAGATGGAGAGTTTCCTACTTACCCAGACATTATGGAATTCAACTTCTTTTCATACAACTTGGCCCGTCGAAGAGCATCTAAGGCCTCAGCTTGTTTTCCTGAACGTTTCAAATTTACAGCCTTTGTTTTTTCTGCTCTGATTCTTTCTTCTAGCTGAATTCTCTCTTCCTTGAAGTTTTCAGTCTTAGCAACATTAGGTTTACTAGGCTCTTGTTTTTCTGGACCTTTTGATACAACACTAACATTTTCAACTCCGACTGCTTTCAGAGCAGATAACAGTTGAGGATCAAGAAAATCCTCAACAGTCACATCATCTACAGCATCTGACAAACTGGAAGACTTACCAGAATCATGAGCTCCCAACTCCTCCAACTGGATTTCCAGAGCCTTCGCCTGTTCAAACTCAGCTTCTGCTTCCTCCACCCGCCCTTCTCTCCGTAACTTTAGGGCTTGACGTTTGTGCCCCAAAGACTCCTGTTGCAACTTGAAACGATCACGACTAGACAATGGTTTCACAGCAACATTTAATGGATCCTTTTTCTGTTCAACATGAGAGGCATTGGAGGACACGTTGGAAGCCATTGTTGGCTGCAAATTGTCATTCTCCAAGCTCTTTTCCAACAGTTTGGCCCGACAGAGTTCCTCTCGAGCTTCTGCTAGTTTCCCTTCTCTTTTCAAAGCAACCGCCTTCCTTTTATGAGACAAAATTTCCTGATGACAGGAAACATGATTCTTAGAAGCATAATCCTGATCAGAAGTTGCCTCACTTATGCTTGGCTTTTCATGTGCATCACCCAATTCTCCTCTTTCATTAGTGGTAACATTATTTTTGGATCCCTTTTCTTGATTGAGAGACAAGGAGGAGGTCAAACAAATAGGAGGAACTGCATGAAGCAAATCTGCTGACCCAATCAAAGATTCTTCTCTTTGTTCTTGAAGCACTATTTCAGAATTACTCCAGCCATCACCTGTAAGTAAATCTGGTGAATTAATGGTGTGTTCAGCTGAAGTACTATAACCAATGGTTTCCTTTGAGGGACCCGTCTTATTAGATAATGGACCAACCACTGATGAAGCAGAATCATTATCAACTTCCATTGCAACTCCCAGATTCCCGTGCTTTTCATACAAGTCAGCCGATTCAGAGAAAACAGGTTTTTCAAAGTTGGAAACATCAAGGAGAAATTCCTTGTTCTGGTTCCCTATATCATCCATCTGGGCTTCCAAACTCTTCGCCATCCTCAAAATTTCCTCAGCCTCTTCCACTTCTCCTTTGCGTTTAAGAGTAAGAGCCTTCCTTTTCAATGCTAAGAGTTCTTTCTGAATCTCTCTCTTACTCCTTGAAGCTTCAACAGAAATACCAGAAGAAGAATCAAGTACAGACAGGTCCACAGTATGGGTAAAACTACTGGCAGTTTTATTAACAGGCTTTTCTTTTGTGGATCCTGGTTCAGGTTTTTCATCCTTCCACCCAAGAGTGTTAAGCATTGAATTCAACCCTGGGTCATGCATATCCTCTTCTGTAACTACTTTGAGACTTCCTTCTTCAACTGCACTTACAACTGAAGGATTAAAGAGTTTGTTGTTACAAAAAGCTTCAACCTGCAGTTCTTTCGTTGAAGCTTCCATTTCAGCTAATTTGCTTTCTTGCTCTTTTGCCATTTTCAGCACTTCCTCAGCATCATCCACCTTCCCTTCACGCCTGAGAGCAAGAGCCTTTCGTTTTAAGCCCAAGAGTTCCCTCTGAATTTCAAATTTACTTCTTTTTGGTGCTCCTGCCAACATATTTGTAGAATGCTCACTTTGAGAAACATCATTGATTGGCACAGAATGATCACCGGCTTTCTTTGAAGGCTTGGTTGGATAATTAGGAGGCTCATCTTTGTCATCATTCCAACCCAAGTCCCTAAGCAGCAAAAGATATGTTGGATCAGACAAATCTCGATCTGTTACTTGTTCCTCTCCCCCTTCCCCAAGTGGTAGATCTCTATGAATATCGGGAAGTTTGTGTGCCTGATGTGGAACATTACCACCAATGTTCAACTGAGAAACACTAAGATTTTGAGTCTTATCCATCTTCTCCAGCTGATGCTCTAATGCTGCACCCTTTCGTAATTCTTCTTCGGCCTCATTCAGTTTTCCTTCCCTTCTCAATGCAAGGGCCTTCTTCTTTATACTCAAAAGCTCTTTCTGAACCACTAATCGACTTTTTGGTGCCTCATCAATGTTTATGGCATTAATACTTCCCTCACCCAATTCAATATATTCTGATCCTTTACCAGCGATTTGAGTTCTAGAACCCTTACTGGCAGCAGTGGATTTATGAGCCATAGTATTGTACCCTTGAGACACAGAACTGTTAAGTTCCCTTTCCAATAACTTCGCCTTTTTCAAATATGCCATTGCTTCTTCGGTATTACCTTCCCGTTTTTGTTTAAGAGCCTCTCTTTTCAAAGATTGAATCTCACTAAGCAATGCCTCTGCATCAAGGGGCTGAGACTTAGTTGCTATATTTTCAGGATTATTAGAATCTTCAGTCCAACCTAATGATTCCAAAGCAACAGCTATTTCAGGATCCATCATATCATCATCAGTCACTTCAAAATTGCCATCAAGATTATCAGAAATGGCCAAAAGATTATCAAAATCAAAGTTATGCTCATGACCATGAAAATTTAAAGATCCTTTGTTATCGTTGTCCATGCCACGAATTAGTGCTGATAGCTCATCATCAGAATCCTCAGCTTCTGCCAGGAGTTCCTGTTCTTCCAGTTGCTTTTCTAAAACTTTGGCTCTCTTCAATTCTTCCTTGGCTTCTGCAAGCTTCCCCTCTCGCTTCAACCCAAGAGCCCTTTTCTTAAGAGCAACAACCTGTGTCTTGTCAATTCTACTGCCCTTCTCTTCACTGGTCTTTGGATTAACCTCTCCAATAATAGATGATAGTTCACCCTCCAAACTCAAGTTTGCTGATTTCCTATCTTCATCCCGAAGATCCAAATCAGACCATCCAAGCTCTCTAAGTTCAGCTGTAAGATCATGCTTGTCTTTATGCATATGAGGAAGTGACTTGGTTTTTTTTCCAGGTTCTGAAGAAATATCTCTGTTCAGCACATCAGACAAGCTAACCGATGATGAAATTTTCTTTCGAGTCTTTCTCAATTGAACTTCCAAGGCATCAGCCTGCCTCTCAAGCTCCTTACCTCTCTTAAAAGCCCTAAGGGCCTCCTCAGGTTTTCCATCTCCTTTAAGAATTTTATATTTCTTCTTTTCCTCCAAAGCTGTTAGACGTAAATCATCCGGATTGGTGGATCCCACATCAACCCCCAAATTATTGGAATTATCATTTGAGATAATTTTTTGTATGTCACCATCACCCAGATTGGCACGTCCCACGGTACTTGAGGAAGATGCATTGCCAACTGATCTTTGACTGTCAGGAACTGTGTTATTGGTTGACTGATTTCCTGATGAAAAAGATTGCTCTCTATCATGACCAAGAATCTGGTTCAAAACTTCATCTTCATGTCTAGGTGTTGATTTCAAGCTTCCTGAAAAAAAAAAAAAGCTAGTGAGCATTCAAAAAGATGAAGCTATGCAGTTATAAAGCAAGTAAGAAAGAAGTTATACTGCTCCTTATGCAATTATAAAGCAAGTAAGAAAAAAGTTATACCGCTCCTTATGCAGTTATAAAGCAAGTAAGAAAGAGGTTATACTGCTCCTTTAATGTGCAAAGGCGCAATTTTAAAACCATTAAAAGAAGGAACTACCTCTCCCAGCTCTGCGTCCCTGCCGCAGCTCAAATCGTGCTGCCTCTTCAAGTGTCTTACAAGGTTCACAAATACGCACGGGTGAATCACCTTGTCCGCGTAAAACCATTCTTTGCTGGGTACAACTGTTGCAAAACAATCCTCCACACCGTCTACAGTGATGCTAAAAAGAATTTTTTTTAAAAAACCCAAAAAATTAAATTTAGGACAAAAATTGATTTCATGTCTTGTCAAAATCTAACAAAATAAAAAATGTGAATTAATAAATTAAATAAGAAATTGTTTACTGCTATAGTACTTAAATTGGCTTTCCATTGCAACATCCATTAAAGGCAATCAATTGACAAAAAAAGTAGATCATTGGCCAGTGTCTCATTAAAATCATGAAATTAACAATTATATTTTTCTAAACACTGATTCCATGAAACTTCAGATTGCAATCATAACTTAATACAATTCCCCGAATTTTAAGTATGCTTCTGCACTATCATTTCTAAGTTCACTAAAAAGGTGAATTGGTTCTTTATGGAATCGGAAAGCTTAATAATCATTTTCAAGCAAGAATACTCAACAGCACAGTTTCATTTTGTCATAATGCCAAAAGCACAGAAAATAATAAATGCAGTAAAGAAAAAAGGTTCCTAGACTTTTGAGACTCTAGCTATCTTTTCTCAGCTTTCTCCAGAATTTTAACTGCCCATCACAACATCCTTTCCCCTCCTTATTCCTAAACCGTAACAGAATTATACTCATACCCATTCTAGAACCTCCAAGTGTATCTTGTCCACACCTAACCAAAACCCCAAATCAATCACATATCTCCCTCCTTGAAGCCTTCTTTTACACTACCTCCCTGGATCCTCTAGAATCAACCTTGTATATTGGGGCCCATCATAATTTAAAAAGACAAGAGGAAAGTATCGTATAGAAACAATGAGACATCTTATCTTAAGGAAACAGCAAATGAATGCACGAGGAAGTGAAATCAAAACTCTACAACATCTCATACACTGATGCTCTCTCTAAGAATACATTTGTCAATAAGAAGTGAAATCTAACACTTCCAGTGCAAAGTAAGCAGCAATTAAAGTGCCCCTAGACATGGCTTGAGAGAGTGAAAGAATTTGCACATTGAATGCCTACAGATAGAATAAGAACTCAAGAAGTCCAAAAACAATGAGTTAGCATACAGCCAGAATCAAGTCAGCATAAACGTACTTCATAATTATATACAAGTTTCCTTTATTACTAGCACAATTACATCATGCTGACTAATCTGTTTAAGAAAATCAATTTGCATACCACTACCGAGATGCCCAAACTAATCAGTAGCAACCTTCCTCTTACCTCTCTCAAACAATCGTGTACAGGCTTAACCGAGCATAAAAAAAGATTCTCGATTCTGAAATATGCATTATATCTATAGGTATGAACTCTAAAGAATAATATCGAAGCTAGTTAGCAAAACCGGGATAGCAGGCACGCATCGACGACAACTTTGCCAAGACTTTCCTTAACAAATAGGTGAGACCTTGAAGTAAAATGGATTAGTAGTCTCCAACAAGCGGCATCGGGAATCCGATGTCCCACATAAATTATAACACCATTAAGGAAACAAAAACCATCGGTTTACTCTCTAACTTGGAAATGTTTCCGCATCAATTCAAAAAAAAAAATAAAAACAGAAAAAAAGGTGATCGCGGGTAGCTCGAAAGAGAACTCAAAACAATCTGTCTATATGAAAGAATTAGTGATCATGGAATTATACGAAGGAAACCTTGCGATTGATGAAGGTAAACTGAGAAGAGCAGCCCTGACAGTGTGAGGCATCCACCAACCAACTATTCCCTCGCAGTGATGGCTTTGGAGGCAACCCGAGCTTCTCCAACATCTTGCTCTTATCCTCCTAAAAACACCAAGTATTCAGAATCAATGAGAGATCGAGAAAATTCTATTCCACGAATTGGTTTGCTTGCTTGCTTCGCGCGTGGTACTTATTCAATCAATAAATCGATAATATAATTAATTTCCCCCTTTCTCCTATCAGAAACTGAGAAAGAGAATTGAGAAATGATAATGGTTGATGAACGAGTCAACAACTCCGGTTCAGGCACGCCGACTCGGGCTCCACGCGCACGGCCTTGCTCTTTTTTTTTTCACCGGAAAGAGCAATTTATTGATTTAGGTCAAAAAGAAACAAACCAAGGTCCAACAAAGAAATCCAACACAAGACAAAGCCCACAACAAAACGACAAATTCAGAAAACAAAATGACACAGCCCAAAACAAACCCTAACTTTACAATAGGAAATGGCAAGCTCATACGCTTACCCAAAAACAGAAAAAAGAAGCAAACTCCTACCGCCACCTGTGCAATGGCCAACCACCGCCACCTCGTCGGAATCCATTGCCAGCAAAACCTTGGCGGGTTTTAAACAATGTTATTATAACCAGATTAGGTATTAAATTGGTTAATTAAATTGGTTAACACACTGATTTAATGTTCAAATCTTATTAAAGTTATTAAAATAATATATTTTAAATAAATAAGATAAATTTAAACATATTTTATGATTTAATTAAGTTTTAAATTAAATAATATTAAATTATCAATATATTATTTATTATAGATAATTATTAATAAGTATCATAACTCAATATTTAAATTTAAATAAGTTCATTTTAATCTATAATCACATTTTGAGTTCAAAATAATGAGTTAATAATCCATTATTATATTATTTGTTTAATAAATTTATAATTTTTAAAAATTATATATCATAATAATACTTAAATAATATTATAATATAAAAATAAAAAATATTTTGCACTAAATTATTTTATCTTAAAAACTAAAAAAATATAAAACAAAATTTAAAAATTAAAAAAAAAACCAATTCAAACTAGTTCAACCAGTTCAAGACTAGTTTCCACTGATTCCTGAATCAGCCGGTCCTAATCTATATCTAAAATGAACCTAATACCGATTCCAAGTCGAATCAGCCGGTTTAGTCTGAATCTTACAATATTGGTTTTAACAGCTATCCCAACAATATAATTCCCTCCACTAACGCAAAGACAACCCAATCGAAATTTAAATAACTCTTGGATAAATTAGTGTCAATATTATTATTATTATTATTATTATTATTAAATGTATAACATGTTTTACTATTTACAATTCATGAATGATACAATTTATGTTTTGGACACCATACAATATACCAAAAAGCTTATAGTAGGTGTTTAAAAAAAAAAACATACCTGTATTATATTAACTTTACAATTAAAATTGAGAAAATAGGTTTCAACTTGCGCGTTGGTCTGTATGATAGTGATTATAGGCTGGGAAAAACAAAACTCATATTGCGGCGGTTTTGTCATAACTCGAATTGCTTAACTTACGGATCAAGTGAGTTAATCCGCCAAACCCGCGGATTAGCCCGTTTAACCCACTTTTTTTATTATTTTTTTCCCTTTGTACTAACTTTTTCTTGATTTCTTTATGTGCATTTTGTTTAATATTATAACTTGAAATTGAAATTATCTTATACTTGGAGTTGGAGTTAACCCATACTTAATATTTAATATTATTGAATTGCGATACTTACGTGACTGAATGATGATCAGCAACTGTTAATATATTTTGGTGAATTAATGGTTTACGTGATTTTTATTTCTAATTTCATTATAAATCAATCATATTATTTTTTATTATTCAAATTGGTGATTTAAATTATTATTCAAATGTAAGAAAAAGGAAAAAATATATATATAGATATATATGTGGTGGGTTGGTGACCCACCAACCTGTCTTGGCGGTTATGGGTCAAACAAATTCCATCCGGTCAGAAAATAGGTTTACCCACACCCAATCCATGTCCTAGCTCAATTTACAATTAATTGTGATATATGTTCCATATTTGTAAATATGCATTAGTCTATATTGCTTTTATGTCGATGTGATGATTTTATATTTTTCTTATATAATGATATTGTTGCATTTAAGAAGAAAGAGTAATAATAATTTTATATGCATGTTGTTATATACATTTAATATGTATGTTCTTATAGACATTTCACTCTTAAATGTAATTTGTTTTAGCATTAACACAATATTCCTTTTTAACTTTTTAATAAGTTAATTTGTTGATTATCTATAAAAATAATTATATATATATATCCTTGTACATACATCATAAAATTTTAAAATTTATCATATCTTAATATTATATTGCATTGTATCCAATATGTGTATATACTTATATTGTTATACATAGAAAAAAATATGTCTGAATCTTTTATAATATAGCATTGATTAATTTTGAATCATATGTCTGATTTTTTTCGTAATAAATGAGTATTTTTAATACAGTAATAAATGAGTATTTTATTTGCATTGTTTTAGTCTTGTTAGACTTGAGTTAAATCTGATTCCAGATAGTAGATAAAACTTTTCTAATATGTAATATTTTAGTAAAAACGTACTTTCGATATTTTTTATTCCTTAATTTTAGATTTTATTTTAGTTCCTTTGCTTATTTTTAATTATTCAATTTTCAAATATAACCAAGCATAGCAAAAAGCCAAAAACTAGTTAAGTCCACACATACACTTTAAATGTATATTGAGGACAGATTTTATTTCCAGAAACAAAACATGTGCTTCATTTTTTTTTTTTTGGGAATTGTTGAGCGTGGAATGGAGAGTCAAGTTGGTTGGAAAAGGGTGCAGTGGAAAATGGCGGCATGAGCAACGGAAAAAGATAGTAATTTAATTTAATTGGGTGAGCTTTGCGCTTAACTTCAACCTCGCCTCTCCCTCTCTTTTCACATTTGCTTGGAAAAATTTATTTTCTACTTTAGCCCGCAATTTCTGTGTCTTTCTAAAATATTTAAATTTAAATATCCCATCTTCTGCTGTCAAGAAACTATTCTAATTTCACTATATTTTGTTGATAAAAAAAATTCACTCTATTTTAGTTACTTCTAGATATTTAAAAGAGACATAAAATGAGTGAACTAACTCCAAACATAAGACATAATTAATACATACGCCGTTTTAAAGTTTCAATTGCTATAATTACTCTAGTCTTTGAAAGATTAAATTGATGATATTAATATTTTTATAGATTCATATAATAATTTATTTTAATTAATTTACAATTTAATTGTTTAAAAGATTATTATGACTTAAGTCAGTTTCTTTTTTTTTAATGCATATGTAATTTTAAATTTTTAAATAAATTTATACGAATTAATATCAATTAGTAGTGGATTCCACATTTAATTCTCTTTTTGAACAACCCAAATTCCATGTCCCATTCTCCATTTCTTAAGAGCCTAACCTTTCACGCTTATTTCGTTGACTAACAATAAACGCAACTTTCTAGTTCCATCATTTCCCTCCTGCTCCGTTCGTAATTGATGACCCTTTTCATGTATATCTCCCCCACTTTCCCCTTCTGGTTCGGTCATTCCCCAAGTTACAAACTTTCTTCCAAGCTCCAAAGCTTGAGTTCTGATTTCATGCTTCTTTAGCATTCTTCTTGGTTTTCGAACCAATGGGAGCTTGCTGTGACCTTCAAGTGGATGTCAACGGCGAAGCAACTTTCATGGTAGACAAGGTGATTTTTCTTTCTTGTTGGACTCTGTCGTTTCTTGAATAGAATGCCTTGCGGATGTTTGTTGTTTGTTCCAGGATGATGAAATAGTTCATTTTCTCACTTAGTTTCAACATTGATTCCAGAAATTGTACTGTCATCGCTTTTCCTTTTTTCTATCATGATGACTACCCCCAAACCAATGAAATCTCATTTAAGTTTGTATTTTAGGAGTGGGATCTACTGATACACCCATTTTGATGAATTTCTTTTTGCTGGCTGCACTTTGATCCTATCTCTAAGGCTAGGAGTAAGTTTTGCTTCTCCTGTGTGTTTTAATGTTAATTCCATGATGAATCTGATGTTCCTGTCGTGATGTGTGCTATTCTCTTATTTGCCATGGTAGTACGGTATCTGCTATATATGTCTTTCACCCACCGAAGCTCTTTTTGGTTTCTTTGTTAAAGAAATTAAATGTTTTGTGTTGAACACTTATTTCTGGCCATCTAACCTTCATATGAAACCACTTTGCAGAATGTTCTTTCTTCCTTCTCCCGTAAATGTAGCAACTTATTTGGTAATCTGATGGGTAAAAATGAAGTCCTTAAAGTTATATTCAATGACTTTCCAGGAGGAGCACAAGGTTTTGAGCTCATTCTACGGTTTTGCTACAGCAGCACCAAAATGGTGATTACGCCTTCCAATATAGTCCTGCTTTATTGTGCTGCTCATTTCATGGAGATGCAAAGTGATGGTCCTTCTGGAACACCAAGTGTGATATACCAAACTGAAAATTTCCTTGAAGAAGGGATTCATGTTTGGAGATGGTCCGAGCTCCTTGAAGCATTAAGACAGTGCCAAAAGTACTCAATTTCTGCCAAAAGTTTCTTCACGATTCTGGACAGAATCATAGATCACCTTATAGAGAGGCTTGCGGTTATGCCAAGTATTGCAAGCCCATATACATGTTCTTCTTATAGATCTAGTTTCCAGTTTTCTTGTGAAACTAGCAGTAACAATAGCTGGAGAAATAACTGCTCTGGGGCTACTTGGTGGTTTGAACATCTTTTGTTCTTGAAGGTTGATTTGATTGACAAGGTCGTAAGGACAATGATTTCTCATGATTTTGATCATGCTTTAGTCTCTAAGTTTCTATTTTATTACCACAAATTAAGTTGTAATGGCGTAGCAAAATTGGAAAATAGTACCGAGACAACAGAGGTTGTGATCAATCTGCTTTCATTGCTTGATAAGAGGTCTCTTTCTTGCAAGGATTTGTTCAATCTCTATCAAATTGGTTTTAGATTGAAAATAATGAGTTCCTGCTGCAAAAACAAAATAGAAAATCTTGTAGGTCCCCTGTTGGATATTGCAACAATTGATTATCTTCTTCTTCCATCTCCAAAGGGGAGCGGTCATGCATTTGATGTCGATTTTGTGCTGAGGATCGCACAAATATTTGTCAATGAAGGAGATTTTGGGATATCTTGGATGAGACTTAAGAAAGTTGCAAGAATGATGGACTCATTTCTGATTGAAGTTGCGCCAGATCCCCATCTCAAACCTTCTGAATTTGCAGAATTAACTACAGTTCTCCCAGATGCTGCAAGAGAATCTCATGATCATTTATACCTGGCCATGGACATTTATCTGAAAGTAAGCTTCCATTTCGCTTGGTTATATGTACTAAAATGCATTCTGCAATAGAGTTTTCATAATGAGATGGAAAAAAACTCGTTGCAATAGAGTTATGACATGAGGAAACTTTGCTTAATGAGTTGATAATATGGTGTCCACTTTGAGAAAGTATCTGCATGTTATATTTTCATTGGACAATTATGACAAATACATACAGAAATCAACCTAAATCTTGTCTGATTTGAAAAATTTTAAGGTAGATTTAATCTACAGAAGATGAATATATCATCAATCATGGAAGAAACATATAAACATGTCATGTACGCTTTTCAATGTAGTTCACCTCTAACTTGCATGTAAGTATTTTTTCAATCAACTTGGTCTAATCCATTTTTCATAAGCCTGTTTTACTTGAAAATCTCTTTAACTTAGTAAATAAGCACTTTGAAACCCCTAACTAGTAATTGATTCTTATATTCTATCATCAATATATATTGTAAGCTGCACTATTCACAAGTTATGAACAATGCAGTTCTTTCTTCATACTCCATACAATACACGGAGAAACGTGTCTAGATATTCTAGTTGTCTATCAATTCCCTTACATATTTGCGGGTTTACTGATATATATATATATATCCACAGGTTCACGAAGGGTTAACTGAAAAGGAAAAGATAAGTATCTGCTGTGCACTGAATCATGAGAAACTGTCAACTGAACTTCTGAGGAATCTTACAAGAAACTTGGTATTTCCTGCAGAAGCAAAGCCCAGAAGTCATGCTCATACACAAAGCCGAATGAAAAGCTTACTCCAAGAGAATGATCATCTGAAATACTTTCTTGATTCAGTGTTTCGTAAAAGCTTTAATAACACAGATGGTAAAGAGGATGTTGAAAATAGAAACGCTGATGATGAAGAGATGAAACCTAGGGGGGATTTGCAGGTAATGCAGAGTATGATGAAGTCTGGATTTCATATCATGAGCAATGCTAGATACTTGCCAAAACTCTTTTCAAGATGATTGGTTTGAAATTTGACACTGAGCTTTATTGTCTTTGTTCATTTTTGGTCTTCCTCTGTGATCAGTTTTCTAGTATAGAAGAAATGATATTGATAGACAGTTGATGTAAAGTTATGCAAATCCTGTATAGACAGACATCGTTTATGAAAGATTTCAAATATAGATTTCCATGTGACGGAGGAAATTGCCAATGAAATTCAAAGATGATTTCACTGCTTGAACTTTGAACTAACCCAGATGTTTGGGCAAAGATAGTAATTAGGATTTCCTGAAAATTAAAACAAAAATTCAAAATTCATTGATTAGGGAGTAAATGGAGACAACATTGGATGGTGTAAGTAATTATTTGCAATGAACGAGGATTAACATTGGTTTGTGTAAGCCATCAGCTAATTATGTGATCTTTTGGCCCCAAAAATAAATTGTGGTGCCGTGCATGCGCATTTTGGGGCTCAAAGCACAATAGTATAGTTCACTTTAATGTAATAACGTTCTTACATTTTGCGCTTTATATTACAACATAATAACTAGGCAGCCTCTGCATCTAAATCTCATCATCACACTCAACAATTTATGAATAATATAATTCATTGTAAATTTTAATAATATATATAAACCATTTCGCTCTTTATATTACCTAATAATGTAAGCATATACTCCCTTCGTTCCTTAATATAAGGGACAAGAGATAAAATCACACAGACCAAGGAAAATAATAAATTTGTTAGGAATATAAAGTAGTTTCCAAAAATATTCTCATTTAATGTTAATAACTCTTCCATCATGCAATTAATACAAATGAATTATATTGAAAACATACTATCTTAATTAGGGGTATTTTAGGAAAAAGTCATTAAATACACCAGACAAATCCCATGTGTCTCTTATATTTTGAAACACGGAAACTCCCCCAATTGTTCTTTATATTAAGGAATGGAGGGAGTATTCTATAAAATCAAGAGGGGGCATATGCCTCCCCTGCTCTTCTCCTCAAATAAATATGAATAACTATCCCACTCAATGAGAAAATCAAGTAAGTCGAGTATTCAGTATTTGTTTAGAAAAAAAAAATCACTTTATTATTTAAAATTAATTGAAGTGATTTGATTCAAAGAGTTGAGTTTAATTCAAATATAAACTCATGACTCTTCGTCCAACCTTGTGGTAAAGTTACTGACACTTGAATTTAGGGAAGCAACAAACGAAAGGTTTGAATCATGAGAACCTTTCGTAGGTAGTAGAGTTTGATCTTCAGCTTCAATCCCAGGATTAACTTTTGGAGATGGAAATGGAAATATACAAAAATTTGGTGAATCCTGTGTGCATTGAATTTGATAAATAAGATGCATTATTCATAACTTGTAAACTTATTATAAATTTTATATTTTAAATTAATACTGATATTGATGATTATTGCATACGAGAGAAAGGGAGGGAGGAGAAGTTGAAGAAGAAGCTGATTGATAGGAAGAGAAATGTTGAAATAAAAAATTAAGAGAATTGTACTATCTATGTGGTATGATTTATTATATATATATATATCAATTAAAATATAAATAACATAAAACACTAAATGTATGAGGTATTTTAAAAAAAAATTAATTGAAAGATTAATATATATATATATATATATATATATCCCTAAAGCATATGTGATGAAGTAAACAAATGAACACAATAAATTTTTGAAGAGCGCATCGATCCAAATAGTATTAGGACATTTCAGAAATGATGAGGATGAAATTGGTGTTTGGATACCTTAGTGAGTATTTTAGAAAAATTGGGTTGTGTCAAAATGAGACGGAGGAAATTGGGTCAATTACAAAAACATATTGCTTTTCTTAAATTCAAATTTAGAAGTTATGTGAAGTTCTGGATGTGGGAGTGTAGTGTTTTAATGAACAAGTGAAATCCAGACTCTCCGTCACCAACATTACTTGATTTCATTCGCAAGGAAATTGCTTTTGTCATTTTAAATTCCACCTTTCAAAATGAAGAAAAAGACAAATTGGGACTTGGTTATAAAATTATGTCCTAAATAGGATCTTGTTATGAATGGGCCTGAAATGAATGACGAGGAGGCAGTCCATGTGTTGAGGGGCCCAGTAAGTTGTGGTAGCCAAAAGGATGCTTTGGTCAATCCACTGAGGCGTAGCAACAGAATTCGCAGATCCACGTGGAAAGTTAGGGAAGGGGAAGGAATATAATCCGTTAGAGATTTCCTTGTGGGTTGTGAGGAATGTGTGTAATCTCTTTCTGGATCTTCTTTCTAGAATTCTCTTCCTTCCTTGATACTTTATTTGAATTCTCGATTATCCTTCTAGTTTCTATGTACCTTGTTGAATTTTGCTGAGAATAAACTGTGTTGATTTCCTCATTGCAACTGAATTGTTAATTGCAAGAATAATCATTACATTTTGGTGCTCTCATTCTCGTTGAACCTTCAATGGCTGAAAGTACCCGATTGAAGGAGGTTCAAACGGAACTCAAACGTTTACAGGATAGTAATGAGGTCCGAGATGGTAGGATGGATCGTATGGAACATCGGTTGGAGGGCATTCAACAAGCTTTAGATGCTCTTTCGACTAGTATTAATCAACTATCTCATTCATCTGCTTTGACATCACCACCGGCTGATTCTCCTACTATCATGCCCGTGCAGCAATGTCAACTAGTCCAGCTTCGTCAAGTCAAACTTGATTTTCCGCGATTTGATGGCTCCAATGCCTTGAATTGGCTATTTCGAGCTAACCAGTTTTTCTCTTACTATGAAACTCCCGATCCTCAACGATTACTCATAGCTTCTGTTCATATGGAAGGGTTAGTAGTCCCTTAGTTTCAAGTGCTTCAGAAGACTAACCAGATTAATTCATGGACGAAATTAGCTACAGCCATTGAACATCAATATGGTCCTTCGCCATTTGAATGCCCAAGAGCTCAATTATTTAAGCTTCAGCAAGTTGACTCTGTTTCTAACTATTACTCAGCATTTATGGTATTGGCAAATAGAGTGGATGGCATTTCTGATGATGCTTTACTTGATTTCTTTATCAGTGGCTTAAACCCTGATATTAAGCGCGATGTTATTATTCAATCGCCATCATCCCTTCTTCGAACGGTGGCTTTAGCTCGAGCTTTTGATGAGAAGTATACGATTCAGGGATTACCCCCTTGTTCGAGAGTTTCCACTATTTCACCTTCAAAGCCTTTGTCTCTTTCTTCTCCAATGGCATCTTCTGTGACGTCATCGACATTATCTCCATTCTCATCGTCTTCGTTACCTCCATTATTGCCTACACCACCATCAAAACCTGTTGTTCCAGTGAAGCGACTTACAGCTGCGGATCAACAATTGCGTCGTGCCAAGGGTCTCTGTTTCACTTGTGATGAGAAATTCACTTGGAATCACAAATGCCCTAACAAACAACATATGTTGCTGCAAGTTGATTCGAATGAACCTCCTAATCCAAACCCTTCTTTGGATCCACAAATTACTGATCATGATCCCTCGGTTGACGTCTCCACCCTCCATCACATTTCTCTTCATGTATTTCATGGCATTATGGGTCCATGTATGATCCGATTTCATGGTACTATTCTGGGCACACACGTCTCTATTCTTCTTGATGGTGGTAGTTCAGATACTTTCGTACATCCTCGATTAGTTCACATCTCAACTTACCGATGGAGACGGTGGCTCCATTACATGTTGTGGTGGGTAGTGGTCATCGTTTGCCTATTGAAGGCATTATTAATGAATTACCGGTTGTTATTCAAGGTCAATTGATTCCAATCACGACATTTGTTTTGTCTGTTACTAGTTATGATGTCATTATTGGCTCATATTGGTTAGCCTCATTAGGAACTCATTTGGTTGATTATAGCTCTGGTCTCTTGCAATTTTATTTGGGCAGCAAATTTGTTTCATTCCAAGGAGATAAGTCTATTGCTCCACAGGAGGCACACTTTAATCACTTTAAACGTTTTCAGTCCACCAACTCTATTATGGAACTTTGTACTTTGCACTGTGTATCGACCCATTCTGAAGAGCCCTATTCTATGGACCTCCCATCCCATCTACCTTCGGATTTGGTTGCCCTTTTACGTTCTTATTCAACTGTTTTTCAAACTCCTCATGGTCTTCCTCCCGTCCGAACTCATGACCACGCAATCGTTCTACAAGAAGGCGTTGGGCCTGTGGTAGTCAAACCATACCGCTATCCTCACAGTCAAAAAGCCCAAATCGAATGCATGGTTCAGGATATGTTACGGGAAGGCTTAATCCAACCAAGTTGGAGCCCTTTTTCAGCACCCGTTTTATTAGTACGGAAAAAAGACGGGTCATGGCGTTTCTGTACAGACTGTAGAGCTCTTAACGTCATCACTATCAAGGACTCTTTTCCGATTCCCACGGTTGATGAATTGCTAGATGAATTACATGGCTCAACATATTTTACAAAGCTTGATCTTCATTTAGGATACCATCAAATATGAGTTCGTCCTGAAGATCAATTCAAAACTGCTTTTCGCACTCCTTATGGCAACTACAAGTGGATTGTTATGCCGTTTGGACTTACTAACGCGCTAGCGACATTTCAGGCTTTGATGAATGATGTCTTTCGACCGTTCCTTCGCCAATTTGTTCTTGTTTTTTTTTTTTATGATATTTTGGTTTATAGTGTTGATTGGGCACAACATTTGTCTCACGTGGCCAAGGTGTTGGATTGTCTTTTGCAGCATCAACCCTATGCTAAGCTTTCTAAGTGTTCTTTTGGGCAACAACGTATTTCTTATTTGGGGCATATTGTCTCATACATGGGTGTTGAAATGGACTTGGACAAGATTAAGGCAATCATTGATTGGCCAAAACCAACTACTATCACTCAATTACGCGGCTTCTTGGGTCTTACTGGCTACTATCTCCTCTTCATCCGAAATTATGCCTCAATCGCGGCACCAGTAACTCGATTGCTTCAGAAAGATGCTTGGTGTTAGGATGAATCTACTTCAAATGCTTTTCATAAATTAAAAGAGGCCGTTACAATGGCCCCTGTTTTGGCATTATCTGATTTCTCCAAACCTTTTGTTGTTGAGACGGATGCGTCTGGTGAGGGTATTGGTGCAGTTTTGAGTCAAGAAGGCCATCCAATTGCCTTCTTTTAAAAAAAAAACTTCATTCTCGTATGAAGACTCAGTCCACTTATGCACGTGAACTTCATGCTCTCACTGAAGCAGTAGCTAAGTTTCGCCATTATTTATTGGGTCACCATTTTATTATTCGCACTGATCATCAAAGTTTGAGGCATTTGCAGGATCAAGTTATCCATACCCCTGAGCAAGAACAATGGTTGCCAAAGCTTATGGGTTATTCTTATTCTATAGAATATCGCCCTGGTAAATCTAATACTGTTGCTGATAGCCTTTCTCGTTCTTGTTATATGGCTATTTCCATGCCTATCACTTTGTTTTTTGATGATATTCGTAATGCTATACTTTCTTCCTCCAAGTTACAACAGTTATTATTGGCTGTTCGTACTCATCCTGCTTATCATCTGGATTATACTATTAGAGATGATTTATTATTTAGCCATGATCATCTAGTTTTACCTAGTGACGACACCGACATTATTCATCAAGTCTTGCTTGAATTTCATTCATCTCCAATTGGAGGACATGCTGGTTATCTGCGTACTTTTGCTTGCATTTCAAAACAATTTTGGTGGAATAGTATGCATCATGACATTAAGCAATTTATTCAACATTGTGAGGTATGTCAACGTGCGAAATCCTTGCAAACACATCTAGCGAGATTGTTGAGTCCATTACCTATCCCTATTCAAATTTGGGAGAAAGTTGCTATGGATTTTATCACAGCTTTACCTTCGTCCATAGGGTTCACAGTTATAATGGTGGTCATTGACCGTTTATCCAAATTTGCCCACTTTGCTCCGTTGAAGTCCAACTTTACCAGTGAAGGGGTGGCTAAGGCATTCCTCCATACCGTCGTTAAGTTGCATGGCATTCCTTGTGCCATTGTTTCTGATCGTGATAGGGTCTTCACAAGTCTTTTTTGGCGACATTTGTTTAAGTTGCAAGGCACAACTTTTCGGATGAGTTCCTCTTACCATCCTCAAACGGATGGTCAGTCTGAAGTTTTAAATCGTTGCGTGGAGATGTCTTTATGTTGCTATGTCCATTTTCAGCCTTGTTTATGGGTTACATTTCTTCCGTGGGCAGAATTTTGGTATAATTCTTCTTTTCATACGGCTATTGGGATGACCCCTTTTCATGCTGTTTATGGCAGGGATCCTCCTGCTATTCTGCGGTTCCAAGTTTCTGATGCTGTTCATTCTGATGTGGCTTCTCTCCTTTAACAACATGATGCTATTTTGAGTGAGCTTAAACACAATTTGGCTAAAGCTCAGACTCGCATGAAGTTATTTGCAGACCGACATCGCAGTGAGGTTACTTTCAGTGTTGGTGACTTTGTTTTGGTTAAACTTCAACCTTATCACCAGCACTCATTGCGCCTTCGTCAACATCAGAAGCTGAGTTATCGATACTTTGGTCCTTTCAAAGTCATTGAACGCATTGGATCAGTCGCTTATCGTCTAGAATTACCACCAGAGGCTCTTATTCATTCGGTTTTCCATGTTTCAATGTTGAAGGCTTTCAAAGGAAACCCTTCTGTTCCTTATTTTCCCTTGCCTTTATTGACAACCAATGAAGGTCCCCTTCTTCAACCTCTTCAACTTTTGAAGTTTCGTACTGTTCAACAACAGGGAAAATCAGTTCGTCAGGTTTTAGTTCAATGGGAAGGTACGGATCAAACCACGTGGGAGGATTTTATTGATTTCAAACTATGGTTTCCTGCTTTTGGCCTTGAGGACAAGGCCTCTTTGATTGGGAGGGAAAATGTTATGAATGGGCCTGAAATGAATGACGAGGAGGCAGTCCATGTGTTGAGGGGCCCAGTAAGTTGTGGTAGCCAAAAGGATGCTTTGGTCAATCCACTGAGGCGTAGCAACAGAATTCGCAGATCCACGTGGAAAGTTAGGGAAGGGGAAGGAATATAATCCGTTAGAGATTTCCTTGTAGGTTGTGAGGAATATGTGTAATCTCTTTCTGGATCTTCTTTCTAGAATTCTCTTCCTTCCTTGATACTTTATTTGAATTCTCGATTATCCTTCTAGTTTCTACGTACCTTGTTGAATTTTGCTGAGAATAAACTGTGTTGATTTCCTTATTGCAACTGAATTGTTAATTGCAAGAATAATCATTACAGATCTCCAATTTTGCTAATCTTCAATAAGGACATGGGTCCTTTATAGAGAAAAAGAAAAGATGGATTAGTCAAAAATACCCCTGGAATTGGAAAAATGAAAAATGCTTAGAATTAATCCTTTTAATTCTCTATCTTCTATCGGTCATTTTCCCAAACAAAAAATGTAGGTCCATTTTCGCTTCGAGCTCGCTTGTGCTCCATCCGTGAATCTGTTTAAGATCGAAAACAAAGAAAGAAGCGCTTGGGAGAGAAAGCAGGAAGGGAGGTTTAGAACATAGGAGAACAAATAAAAGAGAGGGCCTTAGTCAGAGAAGGGAGAGGCAGAAAATGATTGACTGATTGTCTGTGAAGATAATATAAGTGGAGATAATGAATTTTCAAAGTACATGTATATAATTTTTTTCAACAGATATAATTAATATTTTAAGTAGACATAATTATATTTCTAGATGTGTATAACTAAATTTCTAAGTAGATATAAATAAATTTTAAAGTAAGTAAAACTAATTTTCTAAGGAGCATTTTCAAAATTTCCAATTGAAAACATCAAAATTTCCAAGCCCTTATAACTATTATTAGCACTGCAAATTTTGAGCATGTCACTTTGAAATTTTTATAATGTCACTTGGAAAATTTGATGTTTCGAGTTAGAAACTTTGAGTACGTCACTTTGAAATTTTGTTCTATTGGATTGAAAATTTTGAATACATTAATTGGAAATTTTATTGTTTCCCCTTAGAAATTTTTAATGTTGCACTTGGAAATTTTGTTTCTCCACTTGAAAAATTAATTATGTACATTTGAAAATTTAAATATATTCACCTGAAAATTTAGTTATACTCATTTAGAAATTTAATTATGTATACTTAGAAATATAGTTATATTTATTTGGAAAATTAGTTTACTCTACTTAAAAAATTAGTTATACTCACTTGAGAAATTAACATGTCCACTAAAAAATTAGTTATATTCACTTAAAAATTTAGTGATATCTACTTGGAAATATTAGTTCATTCTACTTGAAAAATTAGGTATTTCTACTTAGAAAATTGGTTATATTCACTTAGAAATTTATTTATATTCACTTGAAAATTTAATTATACTTATTTGAAAATATAGGTATGTCAACTTGAAAAATTGATTATGCCTACTTGAAAAATTACTTGTACGCACTTGAAAAATTAGTTATATTTCATTGAGAAATTGTACGCACTTGAAAAATTAGTTATATTTCATTGAGAAATTAATAATGTCCAAGTAAAAAAATTAGTTATTTTCACTTAAAAGATTCTTTATGTCCACTTAAAAATATAGTTATATCTATTTTAAAAATTACTTATATCCATTTAGAAATTAGTTCATCACACTTATACTTATTTCAACCTGAAAAATTAGTTTATGGCCTAAAAATTTAGTTCACTAAAAACGACTTCCCAAGTGAAATAAACGTTATTTGCAAGTGATGTACTAAAAAGTGCCAAGTCAATGTAACTATTTTCAATACTCAAACATGTTACAGGCAAGAATGAGTTTTCTACTACATTAATTTATCGTACAAGTGTAAATTCCCATATATTTGGTACTCACATACCCAAAAAATATGGATGTACAAAGGTAATCCCTGCAAAATTTAGAATATAGAAGCACGTATACACAAAAACAAACCACCGTCCAATGAATTAAAAAAAAAAGGTTTTTAAATGATAGAGCACCTTCTTCAGTCTTCAGCGTCAATCAGTTTCTGCCCTTCTCTTCTTAGACCCAGGCTCCCTCTCTATTCGTTCTCTCTTGTTCTAAACCACTCTTCCTGTTCTCTCTCCCAGACGCTTCTTTCTTTATTTTCGATCCCCCAACAGATTCCCGGATGGAGCACGAGTGAGCATGAAGATGCACCTGCGAGCGCCAAGCGAAGATGGTACTAATTTTGATTTGGGAAAACTACACATCTTTTCATAACGATGGAGAATAAAAAGGATTCTAGGCATTTTTCATATTTTAATTCTAGGGGTATTTTAACTACCCCATCTTTCTTTTTATCTCTAGAGGACCCAAGTCCTTCTTGAAAGTTAACAAAATTGGGGATCCTCTTTAGAGAATATTTTTATAACCAGGTCTCAATTTGTCCTTTTCTCTGTGATGTTTTAGCTTTGGGAAAAAGACATTTAAGGACCCCCCAAGACAGATTATGACAAATTAGGATCTCTAATTTGTCTAATCATCCCCAGGTCCCCAGGTCCTCAACTGGAATAAAAATAAAAGCTCCTGGATAAAAATAACCCTCAGTTCAGAAACCCAAAACACACGCACCCACGGCTCCTTCTGTGTCAAAATCTCAAAAGCGAATGAACGCACGCACGGACAGACGGCTGACTTTGTTTCAAATATGCCTTAATGTCATTTTCTCAAAAGGTAAAATCTTTTGCATTCATCATTTTCTACTCTCGGCATTCAGTTCTCTGCTCCAATTCGCACTGAAACTCATCTGCCCTCTGGTGTTTTGTTACTTTTATGACATGATATACGTGTAGTGGTTTGGATTTTAAGTACAGATAGGAATTGAAACTAAATTCCCAAATGCGTCAAACTGATTTCCCAAGTCCGTCAAATTGAATTCCCAAATTCCTGAAACTAAATTCCTAAATGACTCAAACTAAATTTTCAAGTGACTCAAACTTAATTCCCAAGTCCCTCAAACTGAATTCCCAAGTGCATCAAACTAAATTCCCAAGTGCGTCAAACTAAATTCCCAAGTGACCCAACTTGAATTCCCAAGTTCGTTAAACTGAAATCCCAAGTGGCTGAAACTAAATTCCTAAATGACCCAAACTAAATTCTCAAATCTCTCAAACTGAATTCCCAAGTGACACAACCTTAATTCCCAAGTGACTTTAACTTAATTCCCAAATTCGTCAAACTGAATTCACAAGTCTCCCAAACTGAATGCCTAAGTTTGGGGACTTGGGAATTCAATTTGGAGGAGTTGGAAATTCAGTTTGGGTCACTTGGGAATTCCATTTGGGAACTTGGGAATTTAGTTTGGGGGACTTGAGAATTCAGTTTGGTGGATTTGGGAATTCAGTTTCAGGTACTTGGAAATTCGGGTATGAGACACTTAGGAATTCAGGTATGAGACACTTGGGAATTCAATTTGGAGGATTTGGAAATTCAGTTTGGGGACTTGGAAATTCAATTTGAAGGACTTGGAAATTCAGTTTGAGGGACTTGGGAATTCAGTTTGGGTCACATGGGAATTCAATTTGGGGGACTTGGGAATTCAATTTGATAGACTTGGGAATTTAGGTATTAGACACTTGGGAATTCAGTTTGGAGGACTTGAGAATTCAATTTGGGTCACATAGGAATTTAGTTTTAGCCACTTGGGATTTCAGTTTGACGAACTTGAGAATTAAGATTGGGTCATTTGGAAATTCAAGTTGGGTTACTTGGGAATTTAGTTTGACGCACTTGAGAATTCAGTTTGAAGGACTTAGGAATTAAGTTTGACGCACTTGGAAATTCAGTTTGAGTCATTTGGGAATTTAGTTTCAGGAACTTAGGAATTCAGTTTGACGGACTTGGGAAATCAGTTTGACGCATTTGGGAATTTAGTTTCAATTCCTGGCTGTACATAAAATCTAAACCACTACACGTATATCATGTCATAAAAGTAACAAAACACCAGAGGGCAGATGAGTTTCAGTGCGAATTGCAGAGAACTGAATGCCGAGAGTAAAAAATGATGGATGCAAAAGATTTTGCCTTTTGAAAGAATGACATTAGGGCATATTTGAAACAAAGTCAGCCGTCTGTCCGTGCGTGTGTTCATTCGCTTTTGAGATTTTGACACAGAAGGAGCCGTGGGTGCATGTGTTTTGGATTTTTGAACTGAGGGTTATTTTTGTCCAAGAGCTTTTATTTTTATTCCAGTTGAAGACCTGGAGACCTGGAGATGATTAGACAAATTAAAGATCCTAATTTGTCATAATCTGTCTTGGAGGGTCCTTAAATGTCTTTTTCCCTTTAGCTTTTGGTGCTGAACATTTATTCACATATCCATAAATTACAGCATTGGTGCTTCAAAATCTTAAAAACATTTTAATATTTAGGGGAATTGGGTTTTGATATAAAAAAATCAAAATATTTGGTTTTCGGTGTTAAATTTGAAAAATTTTTATCCTGGCTGTGAAATTTTGTACCCCTACTTAAAAACATTTTATTCTCACTTGCTAAAAAAAAAAAATTCTATTCTAATTTGAAAATTTTCTAGTCTTATCTAGAAAAATTTTACCCTAACCCTAAAATAAGGTGAACTTTATTTCCATTTTTCAAATATTTTGATTTTTTTTGTTCTTTTTTTTTTTTCCATTTCTCCCTTAATCATCTTCTCAGAATATACACATAAATTATAATGTATACTTTTTGAAGTTATAATTCATACTCTTTTAAATTACTTGATCTTATCAATATTACAAAAAAAAATTTAACCTAAATGAAAAATAAAACAAATTCAAAATACCTTTATAATATTGGGACGGTTAAGTGTTACATTGGATACATGAATTATAATTTTAAGAAGCATAATTTTTATATGACCACTACAAAATTTGACTTTTAACATTTTTAACTATTACTGACATAGATTATGAGTCATTCTCGTATATACGTGTCATTTTTCTGTTGTTTGATCGGTGAACTCTTATTTGAAATTGTTAGCCGTCGTATCTGAAAATTCAATTACAGTCCTGCCAGCCAACAAATCAACTTCAAATACGTCAACAATATTATCTTTGAATTCTATTCCTCTAACATTGAATTTGAAACATGTTACTGATAGATATCCCATTCCACTATAATACCATTGAAACATAATATCTCTCGTCTGAGGAAGACATGAAGCTTCCTTCATCTCCCATTCTGCTGCTGTGTGTAATTTCTCAATCACTCCATTGTTGCTGCCAACAAGAATACCTTAACCAAACTGTCTATGACTGCACTTTCAACCTCACTACGCAAGTAGGATATGTTTGCAACGGCCCCCGAAACTCATGCGCCTCCTTCCTTACTTTCAAATCCAAACCTCCTTATGACACCCCTCTAACCATTGCCAATCTTCTTGGGTCTGAAGCATCTTCCATAGCCTCGATCAACAACTTAGGCAATAACGACACCATTCCTTCCAATCAAACCGTGATTGTTCCTACCTATTGTTCATGTTCGGGCAATATCTACCAGCACACCACTTCTTACGCCATGAAGCCAGGTGACTACTACTCTCACTTGGTCAACACCACTTATCAAGGGCTCGCCAATTGCCAGATGCTAGTTCGTCAAAATTATTACACTCCTACCAATATCTCTGTGGGAGCCCAAATCACTGTTCCAATGTTATGTGCTTGTCCCACTGCTGAGCAGATCTCAGATGGGGTCTTCTCCTTGCTAGTTCATACCCTTGACTATGGGGATTCACTGGAGTCAGTTGCAGAGGCCTATGGTGTGGATCAACGCACTCTGTTCACTGCTAATCAGTTGCCTTCAAACGCCACCATCTCTTCCTTCGCCCCTATTTTAGTTCCCCTCAATCCCTCCTCTTGTAAACTCAATCCACATATATTCTACTGCACCTGTTCCCTCTCCCAGGGATACCTTCCTGATTCAACACTCTATTGTCATCCTCATCACACCGATGCTCATTCTTTCCCTCTCAGATTGGTTGCTTCCTTAGGTAATCTCTTTTTAATCCTCCCTAGATCACTATGCTCTTTTGGACAGCATGATTGATTATGACTCCATAACACTTTATTTATCTGCTTTCAGGGTTTGGTATTGGTGCTGGCTTTTTGTGCTTATTTCTTTTGGTTTACAAGCTACATCAATACCTGAAACAAAAGCAAGAAAGAGTTCGTAAGGAAAAATTGTTCAGGAAGAATGGTGGCCTCTTGCTACAAGAAAAGATGTCATGTTACGGAAATAGAGAGGCAGTGAAACTTTTTACGGCACAAGAGCTGGAAAGAGCAACAGATAACTACAATCAAAGTAGGTTTCTTGGTCAAGGTGGGTATGGAACTGTTTATAAAGGAATGTTACCGGATGGTAGCATTGTTGCAGTTAAGAAGTCGAGAGAATTTGTGAGAAACCAGATTGAGACTTTCATTAACGAAGTAGTGATTCTATCCCAAATAAACCACAGGAACATCGTCAAACTCTTGGGCTGTTGTTTAGAGAATGAAGCCCCATTATTAGTTTATGAATTTATTCCCAATGGAAACCTTTCTCAACATATCCATAACCTAGAACTTCAATCAAAGCTTTCATGGGACACCTGCCTTAGAATTGCTTGTGAGGTTGCTGGGGCAGTGGCCTACATGCATTCTGCAGCTTCCATTCCCATCTTCCATAGAGACATCAAAACTTCCAACATACTCCTGGATCATAAGTACAGTGCCAAAGTGTCTGATTTTGGGACTTCCAGATCAGTTCCACATGATAAGACTCACTTGACCACAGCAGTACAAGGCACTTTTGGGTACATTGATCCAGAATACTTTCAGTCCAGTCAATTCACTGATAAAAGTGATGTATATAGTTTCGGGGTTGTACTTGTAGAGCTCATTACTGGAAGAAAACCCATTACCTTCTCAGAAGAAGATCAGGGTCAAAACCTTGTGGCAGAATTCATTTCTTTGATGAAGAAGGACCAAGTTTTTGAGATTTTAGATACTAGAGTTGTTCGTGAAGGAGGGAAAGATGATATTCTTGCCATTGCAAATCTTGCAATGAGATGCTTGAGACTCAATGGGAAGAAGAGACCCATGATGAGAGAGGTTTCAGCAGAGTTAGAAGCACTGAGAAAGACACAAAATTCCTTAGAGATCACAGAATGTTCTCCTGAGTTCCCAAATGATAGAAAATCAACTAAGCACACCTCTCCTTTTGAAGCAGTCCAAGAATCCACGGAAGAAAGCATGTCCTTATTTTCACAAATGGACTCCACATCCTTCTGAAAGTGAAGCAGACAACCACAACATGCTTTCTTTCTTTCCTTTTTAAGTTCATAGGTTCTGTGTAGTTAGGAGGAGAGATCGTACCCGTTAATGTAATGAGACTTTGTTTACATATTTTGTTGATTTCGTGCTTTAATTTTTTGTTATACTTCTGACTTGGAGTGATTGTATTTCTTTAGTAGTTAAAAAGAAATGGTTGTCCTATCTTGTAGGAATCCTATTCCGAAACGTTATATCAGTCCAAGATAACCAAAGCTGTTATATATAAAAGGCAGCCCTTGTCGATGAAAACTAGTAGTATGACAAATGTACATGCAAGGTGTAGAATGGCTATCGTTGATCCTTCAAACTTTGATTAAAATTTCAAGTTTGAAGAAAGGAGTGCTGCTATGAGAGATGAGGTCTTTATTATTGAGAAGGACGGCACTTGGGAGTTGGTAGATAGACCTCAACACAAGCTAGTAATTGGAGCTAAGTAGGTATATAGAAACAAATTCAGTCCCCAGTGGTTCTATATACAAGTACAAAGCACGATTAATGGTGAAAGGGTACGCACAACAGCCTGGCATTAATTATGGAGACACATTTGCTCCAGTGGCTAGGCTTGATACAGTTAAACTCCTCAATGCTTTCAGTGCTCAAAACAGATCGAAGATAAACCAGCTTAACGTCAAATCTGTTTTCTTGAATGGATACATGAAAGGAGAATTTATAGGGAAACCAGATGGGTTCTAGAAGAATGAAGACAAGGTGTATAAGCTGCATAAGGGCCTCCATAGCCTAAAACAGGCTCCCAATTCTTGGTATTGTGGAATTGATGAGTTTCTTTGTGGTCCAGGCTTCAGGAGGAGTTGCAATGATGCTTCTCTTTATGTCAAGAAACATTCTTTTACTAATGTAATGTGTTGATCGTGTCCATGTCAACTGAAGACTTGCTAGTAAATGGAAGTGATACAAAATGTATGGATGCTTCTAAGCAACAAATGCAAAAGGAGTTTGAGATGATAGACTTGGGAGAGATGAAATTCTTATTTGGCTTTTGAAGTGCATCAGACTGATCATGGAATCTTGTTTCTCAACAAGCTTATGTTCAAGAGTTATTGAGGAAGTTTGGAATGCAAAACTGTAAGCCTGTAAACACTCCTGTGGTAGTCAATGAAAATTTAGCCAAATTTGATGATGTCAAGGTTGATGCACCATACATGAAAGAAGAGAAATTCTAGAAGAGCAGAGAAAAGAGAAGAGAAAATGCAAGATTTCTTAAAAAATGGAGTGAGAGGATGGAGACTATGATTTAAAATGAAAATGAATGGCAGAAAAGATTAAGCAAATGGCAGAAATTTGAAATTGAAAAAAAATGATATCTGGAATTGGAAGAGTGCAGGAGAGAAAGAGAGGAGCAAGGGAAACAAAAAAAGAGAGAACATGGCCCCTTGAAGTCCAAAGATTAAAAACTTATGTGGACCCTACAGAACTAAACCTAAACAGGGAAAATGGACAAATAGTTAGAATAAATAATATAGAATGTACAGAGATAAATCTGGTTGGGTCAAGCAATATGACATAAATTGATTTGAGCTATGCTAAATCCTACATGAAAAGAAACTTCCCCAATATAATTTTTTCTGTTTGCAAGCCTTGAAACTTCATTTGGAAGACATCGAGTTAACTCAATCTAATTTTTATTTCAATAAAATGTTCTTCAACCTAAATACCAACCATTGCAAACTTGTGTTTTCAAAGTCACATTACCAACTCTCGCCATTCCAAGGGACTTTATCGTCAGCTTCACAATTTCTTCAGGATGATACGGAGAATTTCACAAGTAGATTTACATGCCACCTGGTGTTCAGAATGTGGGAGCAGGTTCAAATCAAGGATAACAAACCTTGAAGGAATCCAATTTTTTTATTCTAAATTAATCCAACTATCTAGCCATATAAACTGGCATATTTCAAAGTCAGCCTAATAATTTGAGTGTGTTTATTTTTTAAGCCATGTTGCTTGTTTTGGGCATTTGTCCTTCCTATCTCCTTCAGAATATTCATGATGTTTGTATTTGACATTATACTCTAACGCAGATAAATTAACAATAAAAGCAAATTAAATATCTTTTACAGTCAACAAGCATGTATTTGGGGGAAAAAGAGATATATTAAAGCATAATGACATATGGTCAACTCTCAACACACATGATGTTTGTATTTGACATTATACTCTAACGCAGATAAATTAACAATGAAAGCAAATTAAATATCTTCTACAGTCAACAAGCATGTATTTGGGGGAAAAAGAGATATATTCAAGCACAATGACATATGGTCAACTTTCAACCAACACACACACACACACACACACACACACACACACGATGTTTGTATTTGACATTATACTCTAACGCAGATAAATTAACAATGAAAGCAAATTAAATATCTTCTACAGTCAACAAGCATGTATTTGGGGGAAAAAGAGACATATTCAAGCACAATGACATATGGTCAACTTTCAACACACACACACACACACACACACACACACACACACACGATGTTTGTATTTAACATTATACTCTAACGCAGATATATTAACAATAAAAGCAAATTAAATATCTTTTACAGTCAACAAGCATGTATTTGGGGGAAAAAGAGATATATTAAAGCATAATGACATATGGTCAACTTTCAACACACACACACACACACACACACACAATGTACATGTATTCTTTCCAAATGCGCTATATACAATCATTGAAGATCATATGGGCAACAAAAATTGCATAATGAAAACAACTTCCTTTTGAAATTTGAACTCCGTAACTATTCACCACAGACTATCCACAATCCCAGATAAACGCAAGGATCAGAAACGAAAATGATCAATTAAATATCTCATTCCAGCTAATATAGATCATGCTAGAACCTAAATGGCCTTAAATACTGAAATAAGTTGGGTAAACGCTCTTTCATCTCCTGCTCCATAATGATGAAGAAAAGTACAGTTGTTTGGAAGCAAATGACGAAAGGCAAGAAAAAATAAAGGACAATAAAATGATTAATGTCATATCTGGAGACTTCTAACTAGCGAACAAATCTCTCACTCATGTCTGTGAATGAGATAATGAAAACCACAAAAGTTCTCAGCAATTCCACCACCTTCATGTACCGACTGCTATGTCTCCAGGAAATAGATCTCTGATCTAGATGTCCCAATTTTTCACCAGACCAATATAAATAGTTAATAACCATTTATCTGAGGTCTTGGGGCAAGGCCAACAAGCCTTGAAAATGGCATCTGTGTGCGGCCAGTGTTCAGACCCCCTTGACCTGAAAACCGATCATTCACTTTCGGATCAGAGATGGATCTGGAGAAAGCTTGGGCAAGTTCAACTGCTGAAGCTGCTTTATTGTGGCGCGTAACAATGGTCTCAGAAGATGATTTAGTCTCCTCAACAGGCTTACGCCACGTCTCAGGTGAAGGTTGCCTCTCAGAGACCTGCTGCCTTTCTGTCTCTCTTATGTTTCTTCGATGATCACCACGCCAATTCCTCCTCTGTGCATTACCTCTCTCAGCTTCTACCCTTTGTTCCTTCTTTTCTGGCCTTCTTATGGTCCTTTGATCATGAAGAGCATTCTGAGTTTTTTCAACATGGGTTGACCGATCCAGAGCATTCTCAGCCCTCCCAATATTATACTCAATCCTACAGAAAGCAAAAATAACTTTAGTATGAAATATGAGTTGATCCCCATGGGAGATAAATGAAAGATTATTATCGGACCCAAAACAAGTAACTTAACCACCTATTTGAATGTTCAACCACATCATAATCCTTAATTGCAACATTATCAATCCGTCGCTCCTTCAGAACCTGGGTAACAAATTATGGAGATAAACAAGCTGGAAACACGAATCCAAGCAGAGAGAAAAGAGGAAAAAAAAATATAAAAAAGCATCGCCAGTCACTAGAGTTGACAGCACAGCACAGATGTTAAGGCAAATAAATGACAGCAGAAAAATTTTCAGTAACGAAGAGAAGAATTGCATTTTGAAGAAGTAAACAATTAACACAAGTCAAACTATCTCACCTGTCCACAATAGTTATATAAAAATAATGAATAGTTTTTAACTGGTATTCAGAGTAACGAAACTTACAAGTTCTCGAGGCCGAGCACCACCAAATAAAGCATTCCTGAATTATTTGCATCAGTTTCATTATTAGACAAAAAAGCAATGGATAAATTGAATAAACTTAATAAACTTGCTGAAAGTAGTTCATCCTATTTCATATCCATGAGTTTGACAATGCAACAGGTAGCAGCACATAAGACAACAAATCAAATGAAATTACTGAATGAAAACTAACAAGATGAAAATCTAAGATACTATTATGTTTAGCATGATCGTATCTTCACAATCTTACTTGATTTGTAACAACAGTGCCTGAAGCCCCAACGGATGGGGCTTGTGATGAGACTCAGACCCAAAGCCTACCACAGACCCAAAGCCTACCATATCTATTTAGCAAATATCTGTGTGTAAGAGAGGGACAGATGACATTTGGATGAGGCCCATTGAGAAAGAGTTAATGATGAGACGCCACATGCAAAAATCCAGGGATAAGGATCCATTTACAGACACGCACAAAAGGATCTTGACATGCACAAAATCCATATTATTTTACTCCCCCAAAAAAAAAGTTCAAAGTTGAATCCATAACATGTTAGTTTACAGGAATATATATGTGCAGGGAAGATTTTGCTATGACATTTTTACCATTTATTTTTCCATCTTCATAATTGGAAACAGCAAATTGGAGCTTTAGGAAAAACAAAGTCAACAACAAAAAGTAGAAATCCCCTTTCTCTAGTTATACACATCTTTATAACAGTATCATAACATGGCTTTTAAATCTTAGCTATGGTTCAGGGCAAAATAAATGATGAAAAATAAAATCAACAGTGAAAGTTCACACTAGATGATTACATTGGAATATTCATCAATTTTTTCAATTTCCATATTAAAAAAAAGAATTTATGATAATTGTGTCCAAAAGACCAAAATATTGCTCTTTAAATAAAAGGTCTTCCAAAACCTATAAGAACATAAATAACTGTGCGTGTGTCTGTGTGTGTGTGTGTAAGAGAGAGGCAGAGAGAGAGCAAATGCCTGTTCGCATCTAGTCCAAACAAATGAAGGACGCAGCAAAGAAGCATATATTCCAGACAGATAATTTTTTTAAGAATTAAAACTCCTTTTTGTGCATAATCAAGAAAAAAGGGGGAAAAATCAACAATTCAAGTCCCTAAACTATTGAAGTTTCAGAGCAATTAAACAACCAAATGACCAAACAATAAAGTTCAAAAGGAATTTATTTAGAGTCACACATTTTAATGGCTATTACGTGAAAAAGATACAACTATATGGTTTTGATAGCTGTATCATACCATCCAGGAAAATATATATATATCCATACACTATGGCCATGTTTGGTATGAGGGAATTAGCATGAGGGAATGGGAATGGGTGAGGGAATGTGCCATTCTTGAAGTTTGGTACAGCTCAATCCTCATTCCTAGGAATCCAGGACTCCCACAAACTTGGGAATCTGCAAACCCATGTCCCTCCTAAGGAATCTCTCTCTCCTACCTGGAATCAAGATTTTAGGACAAAATTGTCCCTCCCTCATGACGCCCTCGGCCCTCCCTCTCTCTCGATGTCCCCTCATTCATCTTCAACAGCACCCTCTCCTCAGTAACGGCAATGACGACAGTGATAGCAATGGACGACGGCCGTTCTCATGCTTTGACAGCAACAAACGTTCTCATGCTCCAACAGCAACGATGAGTTATCTCTTGATGCCCCCTCATTCATCTTCAACAGCAAACTCTCCTCAGTGACGGCAACAACGACGATGACAGCAGCAGGGGCGGCAACAGTGGTTGTCATACTCCAACGGTGACAACGAGTTCTCCTCCTTCATTTGGTTTGGATGCTCCTCATGCTCCAATTTGATGCGTTCACCGTTGGATTTGAGAGAGTTCTTCGATTTGAGTTCTCCATCCTATGATTCCGATTCGATCCCTCTAGTTGTTCAATCTATTTTCTATTGTTCTTCAGATGCCTTTGGTTGTTTCGATTTGGATGCCATGAATAAGTGAGTGAATCCGTGACCATGAGTTTATGAATGTGGTTGTTTGATTTGACTTTTTTTTTTATTTGACTTGCTTTGGACTTTGCTCCACCATCACCACCTTCATAGCCATCATCTTCACCCATCTCAACCATTGTTCTTCAATCTGGGTACCTAGATCTTGCTTCAACTAATTTTTTTCTTAGGGGCATATGAGTCATTTCCCTATTTTTGTGTCTAATGAGTACCCAAGTGGAATGGGAAACTCTCCCCCCAAAAGCTAGCTATTGAGGTGAAAGAACCAACTCACTTAAATATCTCCTTGAGCATCTCATACTACTCAATGTAAGACTTGAGCATCCCATACTACCTAAATCCTCATTAATTGGCCCCCCCTTAAGATACAATGTCCCGGCGGATGCACATTACGACACTTCACGCGGTTCCCCTGTCGGTCAGGACCCTCCACCAGTCAGATCCCTCCGTAGATAGCCCTCTCAGGAATCGTCAACACCCAAGCTCTAATACCATTGATGGGTACCCAAGTGAAATAAGGAATTCTCCCCCCAAAAGTTAGCTATTCAAGTAGGAGAATCAATCCACTTAAATACCCCATTGAACATCTCATATTACTCAATGTGGGACTTGGGCGTCCCATACTACCCAAGTCCCCATCAGTGTCATTTTGTTTGGTCATTCCCAACTTTTTTTCCCTATCATACCAAACATACATTTAAAACCCATTCTCATTCTCATTCCCATTCCCATTCCCATTCCATTAAAAATCATTCCGTGTACCAAACGGAGCCTATGTGTCTAACAATAGACATTCTATGATTAAAAAAACAGAAGAGGAAGACTATATTGACAGGTGTTGAGATAGAGTGAACTAATGCACAGCAAAACCATTTAATGAATAGGATTCAGCAGTTTATCCCCAAATGTAATTTGAAATAACGTTTGACATACAAATTTTGAAAAAAATATGACAAATGAACCAAAAATAGATAAATGTAAAAGCCATAACAGTCATGAGCCACCAACAAAATAACAAGAGATAAAATGCACTACTCAAATTAAAAAAAAAAAATCTTCAAACACATTAAAGAACAGTCTAAAAGCCAAGCAAAGTAATTATTTGAATTAAAACCATCATATTCAATTCAAATCCACAAATCTTATCACTTTCTTCTCCTCCTTCATTGTGCATTTTGTTCTAGAGCTTTGTTTTCTAGTGTTTGTTCTAGACTGCTGTTAACCTATGGTGGTCCGTAAAGCTTTGTTTTTTAGTGTTTGTTTACAGAACTCTAGAAAGATAATATCCTAAATAATATTTCATAATTTCTGGGCTTGGGCTGCTTCACATTAGTAATAGTGCCAAAAGGTACAAGCCTTTCAAAAGGGAAAGGCGCAAAAGGCAAGTGCCTTTTGGTGCCTCAGCAAAGGCAATGCCTTTCACATAGGCGCTAAAGGTGTATGGTGCCACAACTCAACGCCTAGCACCTTTAACTACATTGGGGACGATGACAAGAGACAGTCAAAAATCTTGTCTTGGAGCAAACCACAATGGCCTGCGAAGAAAAAGGCTCTAATACCAGGTTAAAGTTCATGGTACCATGAAGGCTTGCTCACAGATAGCAACCTCCTACCTTCTACGTATAATTTTATACTTTTGCTATAGGCACTGAAAAAAAAAAGAATAAGATAAATAATACAGAACAGTAACTACTCTTGGATAATTATATACTCCAAATGTTAATAAAGGATTGCTATCCAAGAGGATAACTGTATCTTTATCCTTTAATACTAATTTTATCCTATAAAACTTTTTATGTAATACTTACACCACGAATATCAAGTGGGAACCAATGAGATAACTCTCATGGCATCAACTACTAAAATTAGTATGTGTGTTGTTCTTTTTAGGGGTTGATAAAATTATTGTGTGCTTGACAAATGAATTTGATTCCTACCCCTTCTCCCTCCCAAATTCACTCCCTGGTCATGAAAATCTCCTTCGTAACCAAACAAATTTGAAAGACATTGAGGGATATTTCCTACACTTCAAATATAATAGCTGGATCATAAAGGCCATATTAACAAGTCATCACAGAATATAAATCTGAACTGGAAAAATAATCGAAATTTATACTCTCATGGCCCATGACCAAAATCAATATATCAACATATGTGTGTGTGTGTGTGTGTGTATTAAAAATTCCAGGAAGCAGCACTACTCATAGGCCATGAATAATGCTGCTCCACCCACAAGCATTTTGCTTTGGGCTTCGTGCAAAGCACAAGGTCCATGTCTAGCTTTTTTTTTTTTTTCTTTAAATAAAAGTCACTTTACATGCTTACCCAAAATGAAACAGTATTAAAATAAACAACCTGCACAGTCATTGTAACATGCCAAGGTCGTTAATTTCATTAAAGAGATTATACTTACAATCAGTACATCCAAAGTAGAAGCTTCCATCTTATCAAAATAGGGTAAAGAATAACATGACTGTACTTTCTTGACCCAAAACTAGGTCTAAATAATTGCATTTTAAAGCCAGCACCCTTGAGTGAAATTGGCCCTGACATTACTGAATTAAAATAAAATAGTGTATTGCAAATGCCAATCTGTTTTAACTTATTTTTAAACGTTTTAAATAGAAATTACATTAATAATTAGTTTTCAATATTCGTATACAAAAAAGTAGTGAGAAGTAAAACAACTCCCCACTCTCCCTTATATCAATAACTAACTCTTTGTCAGCTGGCTTTATATCTAAATTTATTCATCTTTTTACTATAACATATTTAGTTTTGGGACCAATGACCAAATCACACCAAAGCTATATATTAGTTTAGATAATATCATCCAAAATATGGAACTCATACTTTGGTTCTATCCTTGCATCTAAAGTTATATTCTGATGAAAAATTAGGAAAGATCTATTTGATGCTTTAGTATTTTTATAAATTTATTGTTTCCTATTATGCTTGTTTAGGTAATTTCCTATTTTTATGCTTTCTTTTACTTATATAGGTTAACTAGGGCTTCATATGAATAGCCCAAGTTCATTCTATGTTATCAGGCTTAGTTATTTCGATATTCAGAGTGTCATCTTCAGCCATCCTCTGTCCCTACATCTCTTTTCTCTCTCCTTTCTCCACACTTCTAACTATTTCTCCTTCACCCTCCCCTTTTTTCTTCCCTTCTTCTACATCATATTCCCTATTAATTAAAGAGTACAAGCTGCAAAAGGTCCTTAAGTACTTATCAAAATAAAACAAACACATGTATTTCCAAATTAATTAATTCAATGTTATTTAATTCTCTTAAAATTACAAACATCTTGCAAATTGGAAACCTCGATCCTTCATCTTCAAATCCAAAAGCAGTTCTTCCCACAATTAAAAGAAGGTAAATGATAACATTATGGTTCCTAAACCCACTGGCATTCTTTCACAGACAACACAAGAAGGCACGTTGCTTGCACACGTGCAAAGAAACAGACATATAGCATGGTTTAAAATTTCCCAACCCACTGTCACAGATATAACTTTTACCTTTCTCTATCAGTGTTTCCTTCCAATTGCTCAAGTGGTTGGGACCGAGGCTTCAAATTCAGCTTTGGGCGATGTCCCACCTCCTTCCCAATCTCAGTACCAAAAGAGACAGGCTTCACAAAATTGGCATGGCTATGTGCCTCATGAACAGTTTCAACATGGCCAGAATCACTCACCCGACCAGATCCCTATAATGTAAGAAAACAAAGAAATCATGAAGTCAACTTCACTCAGCAGAAAAAAGAAATCTCTAAGTTGACCATGTGGATACCTGTACATAATTATTAAGGGATTCTGAATCATCCAATGGTTTTGTCCCACTACAAGGTAGCAACTTCAATTTAAGTCGCTCTGTTGGTTCAGAAGGCATTAGGTGTTTCAACTCAGACCCACTAAGTTTGCCATCCTGCTGGACCCTGTCAGTGCGATGAGCTATACTTCTTGGTTGTGCTTCAGAGTATTTTGAAGCCCCGGACCTTTCATAATCCGGTAACTTGTTCCTACCACCTTGCATCTGGTCATTGATAACTAGTCCCTTTTCAGCCTGTCTTGCTAATATTGCATCATGATACACCTTTTCACCCACAATATCCATCCTATTGTAGGTATTATTGCCAGTAACATTGCCATATGAGGCACTCCTTACTTCAGAAGATTTAAACACCTCAACATCTGTCTGATAGAGGACTGTCTTTGACTGCCATCTACCAGAGGACACCTTCTCAATAGCACTTGCATGAGCCAACTTGGAAACTGCATTAGGACCAGACCAAGCAGAATCCTCTGGCTCAACAGAACCTGCCACTTCCTTCCTCATTGCCCAAACATTTGGATAAACCCCAACAGTTCCCTGCTCCTGACTGCCACTTCCTAAATTTTGAGAAGTCACCCCCGCATGAATTGCCTCAGTAAGCCTTGCAGAGTAGGAATTCACTGTCCCAACAGATGTTTGAGACACTGGAGCTGCTTGTCGACCCAAGGAACTTCTTCCCACTCCATACTCAGGCTTCATCTCAACATGAGAAGGTGGGACCCGAATACTATCATCACTGACTGTTCTCCGGGGGGCTGAGATACCATCCAGCGGCTTACGCTCATCTTCATCAAAATTCCGGCCAATTTGAGCAGTGTGGGTGAGAAGTGGGGTTTTATCATCGTAATGCATAGTAGCCGGGGACGTTTGTGGGCGCGACCTATGATCAGACCGACCTATTGGATTTCCCCATGAGGAGGGTCGGTCATACACAGAACGATCTGAAGTTCTACCCGTTCTGTCAAATTAGGTTAGGACGTCAAAAGGGGTTTTACACATAAAAATTCATAAATTGATAGAAAAATTTAAGCTAAAGCATAGATAAAGCATAAACAATGAGATCCACAGATCCAATTTCCCTCAAGTAATCCTAGTATTTACAAAAAGAGCATCGATTGAGATAGTCCGTATAACTCATTAATGGATAATCTCGTAAACCTGCGCTTGGAAAAAAATTGTAATTTAAATCAGGAAGATCAAAACAAGGGAAAGTGCAGTAAAGGGTGCTTACACGCCGGGCGCGGAAGGGAGAGGGAGATCAGTGGGAATAGAACCGCCATGAAAGTCTTTGAGTGTCATGGTATTGCCACTAACCTTCTTCTTCGACATTCTCTCCCCCTCCCTCTCACCCTCCGCCTCTCAACAACAAAAATTTCGGAGCCTAATTCCTCGACTGATCACTCTTCTTCTTGGGGAAACTTTCGATGACGCGAAGCACAGAGAAGGCGAGAAGTGGAGAGGAAAACCCCCGCGTGCGCGAGAGGAAACGAACACAAGAATAGAGAGATGCAGAGGCCTGTCCTTGCTTTTGCCTGCGACTACGAACTCACGAGGCTCAGGGTGCGATGGGGCAACGAGATTTGATTCTCTGCCAATTAATGGTTTGTTTGGGAACAGGGAGACTCCTTATATATTTTTCTTTTAAATTGAGATAATTTAGAAAGAAAATATGTTATTATGTTTAAAATAATTAAAATATTTTTTCATTTTTTCATTATTTGGTCATGATACTAGTCAGTCTTGTCCTTATATTAACTTAAATAAATTAAGAGTATAATAATTAAATTATAATTATTTTCCCTCATTTCCCCTCCTAACCCAAACGAGGTAAAATTAAAATCTTTTCACTAAAATTTCTCCTTTTCCTTCCAAACGAGGTAAAATTAAAATCCCTTCTTTTTCCTTTCCTTCCTTTCTCTCCATTAAAATTTCTTCCCTCTCTTTCCCTCTTTTGAACCAAACAGACCATAAGGGTCCCTTTGGTTCTTACTTAGTAAATAATGAGTACTGATCAAATTGGTTTTGTAATGTGATTATGATAAAAATTGGTTTTGAATAAACATATTTATTCTGGATGATTTATTTAAAAATTGATTTGGACAAAACTCATAATTTTTCTTTAAATTGAACTTAAATTCTATTTTATTATTAATTTAATTTCCTTAAACTAAAATTTAATCTCTATTTATTTAATTGAAAACATAGTATATTTAATATAACAATTTTTTATATGTCATGTAAAAATTAAAATTTTTAAGAAATATTTTAATTAATAAATAAAAAACTTTTATGTAAATTTTATTTTTTAAATTTTTATATTTTTTATTATTTTTATTAGTTTATTTTTATTTAACTTTAAAATAACTATAGATAAAAATTAAAGAAGCAAATCGGAAAAGGGGCTTTCCATTTACTTCTTCTTCAAAAACATGGTTTACGAGGAGAAATGAGTTTTAAATGCAACCGCAAAAATTTGCTAAACATACCCAACATTATGTTAAATTTGGTTTTGCCGTCCAACCATAGTTGAAGCACTGATACAAAACGGGCCTAAAGCACTTTTCCTGTCTCTGTTTTTTTTGTTTTTTGACGGCGTTACTATGTATGGTTGTTGACGATGCCAATAGGATCTCGCCACTTCAACAAGGAAGTCAAAATTTCGAGGTTTTCCTTATAAAAGAATTCACATGTTACACAAAAACACCACAAATTAAATTTATGGTAGGAAAAGTAGAACATTTAATTAAGGATGAATTTAAAAAATAAATTAAATTTAAAAATTTAAGTAATTTAATCACTTTTCTTAATTAATATTCATAAGGTAAATAAGATAAATAAAAATGATTTATATTTACAATTAAAGGTAGTAATTTACATTATTATTTATTATTTTATTTATTCATTTATTTATATAAAACAAGACTCATCAACTAATCAATCCATCATCAATGTATATTTACTCTTTTGCTCTTAAATATAAGTGGACAAAGGTATTTTCATGGTTAAAATATATTTTTTTTCAGTCTATATTATAAGATATTTTATATCAATTACAGGTATATTATAGAAATTATTTTTTCACCTGAAATTAATATAAAAAATATCAACATTTCCCATTTTATTTTTATTAAATACCTCATCATATTATTATTATAGGGTTATAAATAAAGAGTAAAGAAGAATTAAAGATAGATATAAAATGATAAGAACATTATCCAACACCTTATATTTTGGATAAAAAATTTATTATACAAAACACCATATATATATATATATGGACTAAAAGGAGTAAATCTTATCTAGATTATTAAATAATTTTTTCGTAAATACATCTAATTAATTAGATAATCAGAGAAATAAAAAAAGAGATAAATTTATAATTGGAAATGTATACATTATTTAATTAGGTCTAAAAGGTAAATTAAATTTGATAAATTTAACAACCTTTTTAAATTAATATATATATATGAGATAATCAAAAGTGACTTATTTTTAAGATTTGGAGTCTATGTAGTACCAATATGAGTACATATATTAAATATGATACATAATTTTAAAAATTTAAGAATTCGGGTGTGGGAAATATTTATATATATAGAATATTATTTATATAATTATTTATATGTATAATTAATAAATTTATTTATTAAAAAAATAAATAAATTATATCAATACAAATGTTGAAATAACTCATAAAATATTTATAATAACTTTAAATTATCATATTTTACTATAAAATTTTGAAATAATATAAATATATATAAAGTAATAGGATGAATATGCATATCATATCGTATTGTATATCGAATATAGAAAGCATCTACATTTTTTAAATGTCGATATTTAATAATTTAGGTGGTATAAAATTAAAATCCTAATGTTTTCGATCCTGGACTGTGTATATTGGGTCATTTTTTCAACTTTATTGTTTCTTTATTATTCAAAAAATATAATTTGGCTCCTCCTCAGTGGATATAAAATGAGTTGCATTATTTTTTTTTTTCAGGAACGGAGGATTTGTTCAATAATTGAAAAATAGCAAGAAGTGAACGGAGAATGTACAACAAAGCAAAGGGGATTAATAAAAAAAGCTTCAAGTTCCCCTTTGCAGTGAACAGTAGTGAGAGTAGATTGTGGATTCATTAGTGAAAATCCGTTTCTTCCTCACGTTCCAAAGGTTCCGGCAGAGAAGCTCAAAAATAAGTTGCCAAGTAGTGCTACGACCAGGCCTAGGATTGCTTTCAACCAGCGTTGAAAGGGGCTTCCAACGAAATTCTGGTGATTCTGGCTTGGTACGTACTATCTTTTCCGAACAAGCTTTTGGTGAAAGTACAAGTTGCATTATTTATAATTTTTATAAAATTTATAAATCTTCAAACATATGTAAATAACATCCTTGATCTTTTATAATTTAGTTCTTTTTCGTATATTGATATTGATAAGATAAATCTAGATGACTCTAATACATTATATGAAATTTAATAAATGAGTTATAATGTCATTGAATCTTGAACAGTAAATTTTTTCATATATGTTATGTTTTGTTGAATATTTCCATTATTTGAGTACCACCATATTTAGTTATTCAATTTGATGTTTTTTTTAAACAAAAAAGATTGCACAGCATGCATGTTTCGTATTAATTAAGTACTTAGAAATCAATTTTTTTGGCCAAGTTAAAAGGCAATGTTTGGTATGAAGGATTTATTAATTTATTAATCTTATTGCTATTATAGTTTAGCTTTTGAGATTCAAAACTGGATGAGTCGGGATCGGCATGTTAATGTTCAACAATCCTATAAGGAAACGAATTGCTGACTGCTAGCAAATTTAGCTTTGATTTTAACAGTTGGATTACATTGGCTGAGTTAGAAAACTTTATTTTTTTATCCAAATGTATTAGGGATCGCCACTATATACAACATTTTTGGGTTCATTCGTAACTTTAAGCCTCGTTGTTTTTTTTTCTTTTTTACTTTTTAAAGACTGCGTTGCCTGTGATATTGAATAAGACAGTTTATTTATTTATTTATTTTCATGCTCACCCTCAATATCTCGAACCAACCCTATTTTAACTGGAGAATTTATTAGGGATTAAACTAATTCATATCAAACTGAATCAGATTCTTTCGAGTGGTAAGCTCTACCACCGAGTATTCAACATCATAAGTTAAATACTCCCTCCGCTCCTAAATTCTTTTATCTTACTTCTAAATATAAGGTTATTTTCAGAATATAAGATAATATTTATTACACATTTAAAAAGTATGCCCCTATATAATTCATCCTAAAAGGAGAGAAAGAAATTAAATGGGAGTAATTTTGAAAAAAAATATCTTTATTTTTTTGAAAAATTAAGGAAGTTAATTCTCATCTTTAATTCGTATAATTCAATTAAAAGGATCTTATATTAAGAATTGAAAAAAAATAAATTTAATCTTTGATATATTAATTATTATTGATATTTTTACTACCTCCACTTTGTAAAAATACCTCCACTTTGTAAAAATTGTTGTTCTAGGACTTTTCAGATTTTTCATAATATTTATTGTTTTAGAAATTCAATAAAGTAGTAATTGCTTGTTTTATTATTTCATCTTCATTAGAACCAAATTGATCATTTAATAGAATATTTAAATTAAAAATATTTTAGTAAAATAATATTAAATTTTATAATATTTTAAATTATTTAATGACTTCCTCATATTTTTGTAAATAATCCTAAAATGATAATTAATAATTTTTAATAATGAGGGAGTAGATATTTAATAATATCAAGAATAAAATCCAAAATTTTATTCAAAGTTATATCGAGTGGCTTTATTTTCTCAATCAACACCGACATTGGTTAATTGATATAGTTAGTTAGAGTTTTTTTTTTGGATGTCATTGGTGATTGAAGTTTTTCTCGCACATTACATGCATGCCATGGTAGGAAATGGTAGGGGTGTTCACAGGCAGGGTTAGGACGGGCCATACCCCTACCCGACACTCTGCCCGAAGAAGGCCTTGGGCAAGAAAAAACTATTTGTGGCCCAGCCCGGCCCGATTTTGGCCCGTGGCCCACAATGAACGGGCCGGGCTAGGGCTGGCCCGATTTGCATAATCTTGCCATGCATATTGAATCTTCCCACCATATGCTTGCAAGTTATTAACTAAAGTAAGCAAAGGAGCGGCCTTATTCTATGTTGCTAAACTTCTCTCATGGGCCAAAAATATTACCAGCAATACAACATAAATAATATTTAAAAAATAAAAAACAACATATTTTTCTGTATTTAAGAAATAAAAAAAAATAGCACAATTTTTTACATTTTTCTGTATTTTCTGCATGTCACAATCCATATTCAATTCCATAAACAGGCTGAACAAGTGAGCAATAAGAGAAGTAGAGAACTAACCTCTCTATGAAGGCTGAAGCTGACCTTGCCCTGAATGAAGACTTGGTATAAAGTCTAGACTTTCAATTTTTACAGTGATATTCCACCTAAAACACAATGACATGTCACTTATTAGCTCAATTTTTAGTTATACTACAGGTCATGTAATCATACTTAGCTAGTCAACAAATGTAACAATTAAAACTTACAATGACTATAGAGGATGAGGAATTGAGTTACAAACTTGCAAATTCAAGCTATAAAACATCTACAATTCTAACCTTAATTCTTAAATCCTTAATGTTAACTATAAAGTCATCAACATAATCAAAGTTTTTCAAAGCTGCACATAAACTTCCAAACCACACAAAGTTCCAAACCAACATATAAAGTTCAACACATACATAATCAAGCACTACAACATGATAAAGTCATAAAGACTAAACATCCAAACCAGTACCACAAACACATCAAAGTTTCTCAAAGCTTAAGTTCATGACAAACTAAAACAAATGACATTAATCAATCTTCATTGCTTCTTCTCCTTCATTTTCATCTGAAATAGGTGAATCTAAAGGTCCAACCTCTTCTGCAAAACAAAAATACAAAACAAGACAAACAATATTATTAATTAATAAAATAAATATATTGAATCATTGTAATGAAACAAACAATATTACCAGCTACTACACGATCAGTATCATCATAATTATTAATGTCAAGTTCTTTCAATTTTGCTGTTAATGGAGATATCCAGTTTTGTGTGTAAATGAGTGCCTCAGCCATCTTTGAAGAAAGTGAGCTCCTAAAAGAATCTAGTACACGACCCCCATACTAAAAGCGGACTCTGAGGACACTGTAGATACAGGCATGGCCAACAAATCACGTGTAATCTAAGAAAGGATTTTATATTTAACTCCATGCACTTTCCACCACTCCAAAATATCAAATTTGGGATCATGTATATCAGCTAACTCAGCTTGAAGGTACTTCTCTACTTTTGCATTTTTCTCTGACTGAAGCTCAATCTCTGTTGATGCTATGAACCTCTGCATTATTTAAGTCAAGAAAGGGATGACTTCATCATTGGGAACCAATATTTGACTCACACCAGTAGCGATAAGACTATCAATAGATGATACACTTGCTTGCAATGTGTCAAGGACCCCACTTGAATATTGATCATAAAGATGATACAAGACATCTACTACTTTCTTTGTTATGGCTTCACGCTATAAAACATCAGGAAACATGTCCTCAAAAGCAAACTTGACATACTTCAATTTATACCTTGGATCAAGTATCATTGCGATCACCAACAACAGATTAATGTTCTCTAGCTTCCCCCAGTACTTATTATACTTACTTTGCATTCTTCTAGCCATGTCACTCAATAAAGGATTGAAATTACTTCCACTTGCTGCAGTCAACAGTGTATAAATTGAAACTATTTGTTGAAAGCATTCATTTGAGGTCTCATAAAGTGATCCATAAAATTTCAAGGTTATGTTGTAAAACACCTTCAAAAAGACAAGAAAGTCTTTAGCATCACTCAAGTCACTTGAAGTAGGAGGGTCAATTAGTTCTTTCTCCTTAAAATAGCCTAGGTAATCATAATCTTCTTCATCCATCCTCTCAAAGACTTTTTTGAACTTAATGGCATTCTTTAATATCATGTACGTTGAATTTCACCTCGTTGGACAATCCATGCTTAATAGACTTTTGGAATCAATTTTTTCCTTTTCAACAAGTTCCTTGAATCTTTGAAACCTTGCTGGAGAAGATCTAACATAGTTAACTGCATTTCAAATGGCTTCAATGGACTTGTTCATCTCCTTCAACCCATCACTAACAACCAAATTCAAGATATGAGCACAACACCTCAAGTGCAAGTTGTCTCCATTACATATTAGACCATTCCAACTCCTCAACTGTTTTTTTCAAGAACGCCACTATAGTGTTCTTGCTTTCCAATGATCTTCAAACTTTATGGGCACTTCCATTGATCTCAAAAAACTTCTTGAAACCATATAGCATCATAAGACAATGTCTTAAGTCATTCATTGCATGGCATCCTTCATAAACAACTCACTTTAACTCTAATTTTTCACTTTACTTTCCTTTTGCATTTTCTTGTATAACATACTTATATCTACCTATTTTGGACCCAAGGAATCCATTTTTGGGGTCAAAATCATGAAATTCTCTTTCATTTCCAAACCCTAAATAGGCAAAAAATTTCATAAATTTACAGAAAAATATCTACCTGATTAATTTGCAATCTAATGGCATAATCTTGTTGTTTAAGGCCTATATATCCTTTTTTATGGTTTGGTTTTTCCATGGCTTCACTTTCTCTCTCCTCTCTCTCTAGGAAGAAATTTTCAGAGGTAAAATAGAGAGAAATAATCCATAAAAGCCATCACAAACACTTGGATATGCAAGAAAATGATCATAGAATATTACCTTGGAAATTTGAGAACCAAACTTTGCTTCTTGCCTTCTCTATTTTTCTCCTTGTTTCCCATGACTTCTTCTCCCTTTAAGCTGCTGGTTCAGACGTGTATGAGGCAAGAAGATGATGTCCAAATGGCTAATTAATGTGATTAAGTCATTTAAGTCATAAAAAGTAACTTTAGTTACTTTAATATTTTAACTTAAGTTAATAAAGCTTTAGTAAAATTTTCCTTTGTGTCCCAATGAGCTGCAGCACACCTTGTGTCTCATTTTTGGCCAAAAATTGCTTAAATAATTTTTATGGACCAAAATACCCTTTACCGATTAAATTTACCCATACCGATTGAGTATTTTTGCCAAAATTGTCATTAAATTAGTACATGATTATCCAACAATTACTTTCAGTCCACAATCATTATCTAGACCTAAAATATATTTTATTAAGATCCAATCATTATCCTTGAATCAATATCGTCTTTTCCTGCAATCTAAACTGACCTTTATCGGGTAAAATATTAATATTAGACCATAATTACCCAATAAATATTATTTTGACCTTAATAAATTTCATAATATATTTCATTGGATTTAATTCCTTGAGAGCTTCATTTTGACTATAATTTTTCATATTTATAAAAATACCCTTGACCCAAGGCTAATTTATAATTTTTAGAACTTTCGGATCATTAACTGTAATTTTTTCCAAACTTATTGACATATTAAGGGACCAACTTGCAAACATTCTTTTTTTTTGGGCCAAAATGTAATTTTCTCATTTTTTCCGTTTAATCAAAATGACATTTTTGCCCTTCTTTACACTTAACGGTGTCTCACCATTTTTCTCAATTTCTTCTATATTTTATGATATCAAATTTTTCATTTTTGGGCCTTAAATGCATTATTCACATTTTACTTCTAATTTGAAAAATGACTATTTTGCCCTTAATACAGTCAAATTGTAATTATTCATTCCTTTGGGCACTTTCTTGTAATTTTGCCCAAAGTCCAATTTTTTATTATTTCTTTTTTACACTATTCACAATAACTTCAAATTGGTCTATCTCTTAACCTGGACCTCCCAGAAATGCAATACTTATGCCATTGCGCTCAGCTTGGAGTAGGCTTTTATTCAAGTGGTATATTATATATTTTTCAGGGTAAGTTCTGGAATTAATTTCTGTTAAGTACCTTATGAAAAATAAATTCCAATTATGGAACAAATATAGCTTCTTTAAAAAATTAGATGAGAAATTAATTCCTTCTAAAGCCTGATTATATACAGCTTTTTTGTCTCGCTTCATTTCTCATATTTTATTCATTTTATAACATCCCATAAAAATAGGGATATTACATGGGTGGCTAAAACGACAACAGTTGGCTTGCCATCTCGATTTCTAAAAATGACAACATTTGGACCCCTATTCACGCCACTAGCATAACACCTACCTACCCAATGCTTTGTTTGTCCATATTGTACGGTTATGCGCCATCGATGCCATACTCTCTCGTCTCCCTCCTCTTATTCCATGGCTTCGCAAGGGGGAGTGCGAACGGCTCTAAATTTGCCTTATCCATCATTCATCGCTTCTCTTAATTTTGAAGTGTTTTACGCCTTATTTTATATTCTTCTTTCTTTTTCTTTATTTCTTTCTTTCTTTCTTTTTCTATAATGGGGTTTATTCTGCCTTTTCTTTTTTAGTCAAGTTTCGATGTAAGGAATGTCATGTTTAGTGTTGTTTTTAACATAATTGTAGCTGTAATTCTAGCTACAAGATGATTTATTGTGCTTTTATTTCATTGTGATGGTCGTCGATGGAAAATTGTTTTCTCTTGTATCATGGCATTGTTTGATTTCAGTTTTCCTCAAAATTTTCTATTCTTATTTAATTATTCAGATGGAAGAGTTAGAATTATTGTTTTCTAGGCTCAATTTGCTTGTCTCAACATTCGTTGTGTTTTCAGTAGCGTCTATGTTGAGTGGTTATAGAGCAACTTCCATTATATGTGTTTATTGGACTAGTGATTGTGTCTGTATCTGTACGTATACAATTATACTTTTTCAATTTGATGTTTGTTGGGCTTGCTGTAAACTAATGTAGTGTGATAGAATAAGAAGTATGACTTACTACGTATTTGTTTTCTGAAGATAATAGTCTATACATTTACATTTTCAGTTACATGTGCAAATGCTGAAGCATCAAGGATAAAGTCTCATTTTGCATGAGATGAACAAGAGTCTCTTGGCCTTAATAGTAGAGATTTTTGTATGCTGAGTGTAACACCCTAAGATCTATGACCACAAAATGACCTTAAAGAGACAACTGGATATGTTATGAACTAAGACATAATTGAAAAGCAAAGTCAAAGGGGATATAAAGTTGAGAAACATGATGAGAAACTTAGAAAATAGGGTTAAATATGATCAGATGATTTCAAACTGCAATTGGACAACACACAAAACGAGGGAGACAAATCTTCCTTGTGGTGCTGCGGCTCAGGGATTTGGCACCACGGCACCATTATCTACTGTTTTGACAGCAAATTGATTGTCAAATTGGGCAAGCTTCAAATGCACATAACTTTTTTATTTGAATATTTGATTAATATGATTTCAAAGCCTACAAATCACTCTATAATTCCTCTAACTATAGATAACAACATTGTCTTGAAATCTCTCCATATGTAGATTTTGAACACCTATGATCAAAATGATCACTTATAAGTAAAACTTTACTCTAATACCTTCCATTTCCAAACCACATACTTTTTTTTATCACCGAACCTTTTCTAACAAGTCACAAATCACTCAAAAGCATTGTCCAAGGAGGTTACATCCCAAGGAAATCACTTCCCTAAGATTTGATCCCCTTAAACCCCAAATCAAACTAATGAGTTATATACCCGTTTTCTCTAGAACCTACCAAATCTCAAGTTCAACCTTATAAACCACTTAAACTTATCAAAACACATATGGATCACTCATTGCCTAGGGTCTAAATTCACTACAACAACAATGGGCCACAACCCTTGACATATAATGCAACCACCACGACAAACCTCACAAATGCATCAACATGGTTTAAACTACCATTCATCTGTGCAAACAACCATGCATTGACTCATTATACATATTTATACACAAGATAGTCTAAACCAACCTTGAGGTCACAAGTGACATAAGTCATACATGAAGGATAAAGACACACAAATAGTCCCTAGGAACACATATATGACAATTACATATGGCATCATTTAATGTCATACACTTGGCACAATACTACAATATAACATGGGTTTTCACACAAACATATACCAACTGAGGGCACTCAAATATGCCACACATCACTCAAGGAGAACTAATTTTCCTCGACCTTTTCCTTACTAGAGCTAGAATCTTCTTGTGAAAAAGGGTATCAACCAGGGGTGAGACATACGTCCCTGTAACCAAGAACAGCATATAAAAAAAATGTTTCATTTTAAAAAGGATTACAAACACAAAGGCTTATTACAAGCTAGATACAAGAATATGATATATTAATACACACATGCAATATGTATTACACATAATGTCATGCACATAATATGCAAGATCGCATATCAATCACGGCAGGTACCATGAGTTAATTACTATTACAAGGTAACTTTGATAAATAGCCCTCTTTCAACAACCGGTGAAAGTCAATTTTAGGCAACTACTAAGCTTACTACTGTTAGTCATGACTCGGTCAAAGGTCATTCTATTAGTAAGTAGACCATTGTTCCCCTTCTATTGGACTACCCGAATTGGTGCTAATTTAGGGAAGGTGCATTCCTAATCCACAACCACCTAGATCTCTTGGTCAAAGAACGACAATTTAGCGATAGAGATATATCACACATCACGACTTGGACATGAGGCTTTGCATGTCTCATCAATGGATCAGCAAACCACATGGTATCACAAGACATCATCAACTAACTAACAAATGCTCAACATGCATAATGTAGTGATGATACCTATATGTCATACTAACATGCCATCATGCAATACACATAGGCCAATATCATCATTATCATCATGCTAGCATAATATCATTAAACAGGATATCTCATGGGGATGCACAAAAGCAATATACATCAACATTTGCCATGTTTATAGACATATATATTTATATATATACATCTCTAAATTTGCCATTTTCAACCATTAACATCATATTTTCATACTAGTACGGTATCCTTATACAAGAAGAAAAAAGAGCAATGTTAATCAATCATATGTCCAGCTATTAGTGATGTGTCTATTTTATACTTATAAAATCCCCATATTTAAGCTCTAAATTGTGTAAAAGTATGGGTTTAATTGATTATTCTAGTTAAATTTTACATATATTTGTGTTTTGATGTGTTTCAGGGCTAATTTGTATGACTTATTAGGCTTATGGACTTTTTCTACATAAAGAGATGTGAAGAAAACATTAAAACACATACAGTCAAGCACCTGGAGACTAGAGAACATGATTTTGAAGCTTTTTGAGCCACAAGAAGAGATCAAAGGGTAAAGAAAGCAAGAGATTAAGGGAGTTCTAAAGCAACCTTCGAGTTTCTTTTTTTCCACCTTTTTCTTTTGTAGTTTTTACTTTATGATTTGGGATTTTATCTGTGTTGAGATGATTAAGTTTATGAGTTGCCAAATTCCTAGTCAGGGGTACGAATATAGGATGATTAGGATTAACTCAATTCTATAATTTTAATTATGATTATGGAGTTTGAGTTTTAAATATACATATATTTGATTTTTATAATTATATTTGTCTTCCTTGATTTTGTGACTAGCTACCATAGAATCTAATCTGTGGGTGAATTTCAAGAACTGAGAGGAGAAAAGTAAGCATAAACTTAGGAAGACAAACATAAATAATTTGTTTATGGTAAATCTTGTTATCTTCCTATTAAACTTGAACATCGTACATGTTATGTTGTGCATGCTTTGAAATATGATTTGAATGACATAGGTGAAAAGCGTATACTCCAATTAAATGAGCTATATGAGATATAAAGGAAGTCTTTTGAAAATGCTCTCATTTATAAAGAACGAACCAAGATTTGGCATGATCAGAGGATTCTGAATAGGGAATTTAAGGTTGGGAAAAATGCGTTATCATTTAACTCACGCCTTAAATTTTTCCAAGTTAAAGTCCAAGTGGCCTGAGCCATTTGAAATCACTGATGTGCAGCCCTATAGGGCTATAGAAATCAAGGGGCATGATGAAAACACTTTAGTAGTGAATGGATGAGACTTGAAGCTCATTCTATCTCATTGCAAAAAGTTTGAAAACACCATTCTTCGTTTGGTTATCGACGTTAAATTTAGCATTTATTGGAATGCAACCCAACGCTATTTTTCTTCTTTTAATTTTTTTTATTTTCTATTTTTGTTTTTCTTACTCTTGTTACTCTAAACTTCTTCCCTTAAGACTGGTTGCAAGATTAATTTGATTATGGTGGAAACAAGCTTGAAACATATGCAAGGGATTCTAATGAGTGTTTTAAATATTGTCTAAAAATCAGGGGAGTCTTAATTCCTTTATCTTTTATTCTCTTTCTTGAAACATTGAAGATAATGTTGGATCTAAATGTGGAAAAATGAGTTTATTATTTTGTTACTCTTATTTAACTTGTCTTTAAAAATTGTGCTGATGTACTAAAATTTGAAAGTAATCTCAACTATCACGATAGGATACTCAATCTTGTGCTTAATACAGTAAGGTAATTAATTTGCAAGTCAGGAACATAAGTCTTGAGACTATAAAATTTGAATACTATGACTTAGCATGTTGTAGATATGAATAAGTGATTAAATTTGTAGGAATATAGATTATACATTTATTTCTGAACTTGAGAATTTTTAATTGTTGTGTATGAATTGATTATTTGGTTAGAGAGATCATTTGAGGCTTAAATGAAAGAAAAAAAAATCCACTTTGCTGGCTTGACCTATACTTAGTAACCGGAGGTTTCACCAAAATACGTTGTCCTTCATGTCAAACAGTACAATATGAGTTATGAGTGTGCCAAAGATATTTTGATGCAATGAGTTGTGTTAATTTGAGTAACCAAGGGTACGCATCACAAATACAAGATCTTCAGGTCAAAAAAGCGCATAACGGCCCAAGAAAAAAAACAAATCCCCAAATAAAATTGAAGCACATTGTATGGGAAAATAAATAAATAAATCTTTGTTGATGCGCATTGCATTTGAGTTGAGTTGAGATTTGTGCACAATTGATTGAGATATTTTAATTTCTTAAATAAGTGTTGTAATTTTTCTTCCTCTTGCTTGATTGACTATCTGTATTTGTCACATGCTAGCTACACACACACACACAAAAGTTTCATGGATAAATGAAAATGATGAACGGATTGCTATTGGACCTAATTTTTAATGTGTTGAGTATTCTCTTATTTTTATTGGTGAAGGACTATCACTAGTAAAGGGGAACGAGTCTGATGAATCTAGATAATAACTTAGAAAATTGATTTTGAGAGTAGCACAATTTTTGTTTTGCTCGAGGACAAGTAAATATTCAAGTATGTGGGGATTTAATGTGTCTATTTTATGTTTATAAAATACCCACATTGAAGTTTTAAATTGTGTAAAAGTACGGGTTTAATTAATTATTCTGGTTGAATTTTACACATATTTGTGTTTTAATGTGTTTCATGACCAATTTGCATGACTTATTGGGATTTTATGAGCTTATGGACTTTTTATATATAAAGAGACATGAGGAAAATATTAAAACACATTCAGTTAAGTACCTAGAGGTTAGGGAACAGAATTCGGAAGCTTTTTGAGCCACTCGAAGAAATCAAAGGGCAGAGAGAGTGAGAGATTGAGGGAGTTCTAGAGCAACCTTCGAGTTTCTTTTTTCTTTTTCCCCATCTTTCTCTTTTTGTAGTTCTTGCTTTATAATTTAGGATTTTATTTGTGTTGAGATGGTTAAGTTTATAGGTTGCTAAATTCTCAATCAGAGGTAGAGATGTAGCCTGATTGGGATTAACTCAGTCCTGTAATTTTAATTACGACTCTAGATTTTGAGCTTTAAATATAAATATATTTGATTTTTATAATTATATTTGTCTTCTTTGTTTTAATATTGATTTTGTGACTGGTCACCATAGAATATAATCTGTAGGTAAACTTTAAGAACCAAGAGGAGAAGAGTGAGTTTAGACTTAGGAAGACAAATATATATAACTAGACTAGAGATAGATATAGGAATTTATAGTGACTTAGGTTATAACTTCATGGCTTTGTTAGATGTATGAGTTGTGCGAAAGCAAATTTAACTATAATTAAATACAAACTAATACACTTAGATGTGATTAGAACACAATCGAAATAACTATCACTATAATTACGTAGAGTCTAATCAATAAAGTGAATTGAGTTATCCTGATAGGTGAACCTCAATTTCTTAACACTTCTAATAACTGAATTAAACTTATAAATTAAATTGTTTTCTTTCCTTTTAATTTCCAATTTCCCAATTGAATTGTTAATTGTTTTTTGATAAAAAATTATGGGCCAGTAGATTTCACAACCTCCCTTAGATTCGATCATGCAAAACTCCGGATTTTTTATTACTACAATTGATTTTGTATCCTTGCAGGACCCAATCAACTAGCTGTAGGCTTCCTAGCAATTATCTATGCATTCTTCATCATTAACAATTACATGATGTGAATATGTAAAAATATATATATATATATATATACATGAGAGGAAATTGAGTTACCAAAAATCTTGCTAGCTGTACCAACACATAACATGATATGAAAAATTTGAAGCATATATGTGTGTACATATATATATATAACAATAATAATTTCACCCCGATTACCTTAAATTGTCAAAACTCACATGAAACCATGGTAGATCACCAAGTTACCAACTATAACACACAAGAGAAAGGCAATCTAATTCAATTGGCATTGCTCCACTTATAAAATTAGCTCAAAACCACTTCAAAAACCCTAAAACAACTATTTTCAAGCATCAAAACCTTGATACATACAAATCCGCAAATCCTACATACACCAAAGTATCACTTACCAATGAATTTGTTGCTTCCCGATCACTTCTTAAAGTGTGGCTACATTGATAAAACCATTACACACCCTACATAACCATTAAACGCATATATCAAGTAGTAACATAGACTCCGGTAGAATTCAACTTGACATCCCAAGCATACTTGTAACAAGTCCATGATTCCAATACTATAAACACATACCCAAGAGCCCTAAACACCTATTTAAAGCTGTAAATAAGCCTAGAAATTCAAACACCTTGAGAAACCATAGGATTAGAATCTAAGATTTGCAAAAACAACCCCAACACACAAAAATCCACCACCCATGGCTTGAGAACACCAAATCATATCATGATATGACATTCTTGACCATTTTGATAGGTGGAAAGCTATCCAAAATGAAATCCTACTCATACTCACTGATTTACCAACCAAAGCATGCAAAAAAAAAAAAGAGGAGAAAGAGTAGGAATCCACTTATTACCTAAGATTTGAGCTTCCCAAGTCAAAAAATAAAACCCCCAAGCTAGAAATTTGAAGCCCCAGTAGAGCTCCTTTTGTTTCCTACATTTTCTCCTTTTTTCACCATATGATTCGCATTTTGATATAAATTGATTTTGTGACTAGCGCCGCGTTGCGGCATTAAGTAAGCTTGCCACGATGTAAGCCCTTTCTGACTCGGCCCATTTGCAACCCAATAACTCCTACCGCGGTTCCACTTACTCACGCCGTAACATGAGTGGCCTCTGACTATTTTTCTCTGACCTTAATCCTTTTGTTCCTTCCTCCGGTCTCAGTTCTTCCGTACCTCAACAATCCTATTAAGATCCTTGTCATTCGCCCAATATTATGCCGACCAATATTATGCCGAAGTAACATAATGAGGGTTGTTATACCGTGTATTTGGAGTAGGCCGTGACATTTGCATTTGTGTTCTGCTTCTGGTGCCGAAATAAGTGTACAAGGCAAAGAGAAGCTCTCAGAAAACAGGAAACATTCCCGTTCATGTCAAGGTAGTTGATTCTAGCACATCATTGTGAAGCTACAAGGTGGGTCTGGAGGCACCCATATCATCTGACTGGAGTAACATGCCTCTTTGGTTGGAAGGACTTAGGAGGAAGGATGTTGGTTCTCCATGCGGAATTCCTTAGTATTCTTACAAGTATGTTGCTGTAGTTGTTATTATTATTGAGAACAATTAGGTTCTTTGGTCTTTTTACATATAAGATCTTTTTTATCTCTCTCTATTTGTTTCTCATATACGTCAATGCTTTACAAATAAGAATTTTTTTATCTTCTCCATTTGTTTCTCATATATGTCGATGGTAAACTTTCTGAAGGGAGGAGAGAGCAAAGTTTTCGAGTATGTTGCTGTAGTTGTTATTATTATTGAGAACAATTAGGTTCTTTGGTCTTTTTACATATAAGATCTTTTTTATCTCTCTCTATTTGTTTCTCATATACGTCAATGCTTTACAAATAAGAATTTTTTTATCTTCTCCATTTGTTTCTCATATATGTCGATGGTAAACTTTCTGAAGGGAGGAGAGAGCAAAGTTTTCGATCTTGCCCTAGAGTAATATACCCTCCATTAGAATGATCAAGAATCTTGTGCGACCTCATTTCTTCTTTATCATTGACTCGAGTCCTCCAAGTCCGTCGATTTCCATGTGTGCTCTGTAGTCCGTTGCTAATTTCATCCGGGTATACCAACTTTGGCCAAGCTTGTCTGATTGTAAGGCAACAATTTGTTCTCATTCTCCTTTGTTAATTCTACACCACTTAGCAAGTCCTTCTCTCTCATTCTTTGCTGTCGATATGTTGTGACCCTAGTATTTGAGTTCTTCGTCATTTCTACTCGGGTGAACAGGGGAGTGAGTTAGTACTGGTGCTGACAGAAAATTTGAACCATCTTACCTCTCATCGGTAATTCTATTCTTTGATCCTTGTCTAGTGAATCCATATTCAATCAATGTCTATAGCTTGTCTTTTCTTAGGTTCAATTGGGATTTGGGGATTATTTATTTATTTATATATTTGTGAAATAGTTGTTCTGGAAATTGGTTAAATGAAGTTGGGGTTGTTTAGTAAAGATATATATGTGTGTGTACGAGTGGTTATGGACAAGGAGACTTGACTCCTTGAATGTTTTCGATGATAATTATATTAATGCCTTTATAATGTTTGATGAAATGCTTCAAAGAGAATGATATTATGATTGTAATCAATAGCTGGTCTTGGTGATAGAAATCTTGGTTAGAATCTCATATATGTTGTCATACAAGAGTTAATGAGAAAGTCTCTTAGGTTATTGAAAATATTAGCTATGGGTATGACAACATGAATTAAATCATGTTAAGGAAAAGATGAAAGTAGTAAATAGGGATCACTTAAATTAATTTTAGTATGCTATAGCTACTTATTAATATTTTAGCAAAATGATTAAAGTTATTGGATACAAATAAATAGTGTTTATAAATGGTTTAACTATAATACTTTATTTTCAAACACTAGGTTGTGCTAGAGGGAGAGGTTTTATTTAGGGAAGGACATTGAGCCTTAGCTGTGGTACTACTAATGACTTGGTAAGTACATGTTATTTTTTTTTGTAACGTCATAATTAATATAACTAATATTTTTTTGTAGAAAAGCTTTGATATTTCAAAGAACCATCAATAAGCATTTTAGATGAATTGAGATTTTAATGATTTATTTTTCTTTTTACTTATTTTATCATTTTATACGAAAAGGTACATGTATGGAATCGATGTGGAAAAATTTAAGTTTTGATCATTGGTCTCTCAAAGATTTCTTTACTAGATTTCATAATTCCATACATGATTGAAATTTTTTAAAGTGACTTATTACGAAACACTGAATGCTAACAGCAATTCTGTTAGCCCTTGGTGTGCCTTGGTTTACTATGTGATCATGATGGATTTTACGTGAGCTTTTATACTCACGATGAATTTACGTGGTTTATGAGTCATGATAGATTGGTTACTTATCCACATGGGCTGTGTGCTCACGATAGAAATTATGTTCTGAGAAAAGTCCCCATAATGAGACGATTGATTTGAAGGATGAATTTATTTCAAGTTTTTTTTCCCTTTAAATTTTAGATGTCTAATTTTACTATACACATGTATTTATTAATTATTAACTGCATTGTGAATCATTCATACAAACAAACAAACAACATTAGCTTTATCCCACTATATGGGGTCGGCTAATTGTGAATCATTCATGCTTGATAATATTTTCTTACCCAATTGTTAGTGTTATAACAGTAATGGTGTTTTATATATATACATGGTAATGACATTATGTATTTATTCTTTCCAGGTATGGACCTCAAAACTTAAAGTAGTGAAATTTTTCTTTTCTTTTTTTAAATTATATTATGCTTGGCTGTGATTAGTTTTTTCGTAAGTGTTGTAGTTATTGAAAATCATAGTGAAATATTACTTTTTAATTAAATTAATTGAATTTTTTTTGAGATAGTAGATTTGACTCCGTGCCTCCTCCAGAACTGTAGCAGGAACTTAGTTAATTTGGTGACTGTGTAGGTTCACGTTGGGAGAAATTATATTGTTATATGTAGACTAACTGCCAATTATAAATTTGTATATAGCTCCACCTAACTCATAGTAGGATTCCCTATTCTTTTTGGTTGAACTTTGTACTTAGCTTAAGAGCGGAGCTCTTTTTAAGATGTATATCTTTTTGTATCACTGATGTAGAAATACCGGGAGGTTCAAGATTCTGTAGAAATTTCTACAACGCTTTATATATATGTACAATCAAAATATATGAAGTTATTCAAGTTATTAGTTATGTAATTCTATACTAAGCATGTTAGAATTTAATTTCAAGGTCAAGCTTATGGAGTAAGGTATAGTGTACTTTGTGCTGTTCACACCTTTTTGTTGGGGTGTGACATTAGTATTGTTATTTTCATGAATACTGCATATTTGATATTGTTTATAGATTATTCTCCAAAGTGCATAATTGTATGTGGTTTCTGTCGCTCCTTTTCATGAAATTTAAAATAATGATCATGCTAAGCTTGGCACTCATTGCTAGTTTTTCTCATCCTCTATTGACTTTTATTTCTCCAACCAGGATATTCTTTAACCAGCATATGCCAAGCAAATCTGTTTTCCTTATTGGTCCATTATAGATAAGTTGATCTGTAGAAGTACTGGTTGTGCTTACTTTTTAGCACCTGTTGCACTGCTTTTTGTTCCAGCTATTTGAATGCTTCAAACTAAAATTTTTTTAAACAGTATACTCTCTCATAGTTTTTAATTTTCATCTATCTGTTTCTCATATTTTAGCTGCAGAAGGATTAGCTCGGGGTTTATAACTCAAGATGATTACATACCATAAAATTTTGAAAGTAGCATTGATTATGAGCTATAGAAGGATATATATGTAACACACTGACAAACTTCTAAAGGGATGAAAATTCCATTCTTTATATAGTTATCTAGCTCATTAAAGTTTAAACATACAAATTAAGATTTCAATTTGATAAATAAATGCTGCTTTTAAAAAAATTGAAAATTTACTTAGCATTATATATGACTAAGTGCCTGTTTGGATTACCTTTTTATAAAAGGTGTATTAGAATAATCATAGTTTACAAAAATGAAGTTTGGATAAAAGTAAAGAAGTTTACCACAAATATGTTTGGATAAAAAAGGAAAAAATGATGATTAGAAATCATGGTTTGGTTTATAAAAATGCAAACCAGATAGGTCCTAAGAAATAAAGATTTGTTCAGCACCTTTCACATTAATATTTCCTGTTTTTTCCCTGTTAAGTTGCCTTCATGTTCAAAGCTGCCTTTTTTTGTTTTAGGTCACATAGAATTACAACTTATATGTGTTTCTTCTACACTTGGAAAATTGTTTTCTGCTCAACCACAAATAAGCTCTAAAGTTGGGTTGTGGGGGACAACTTGCAATTCAAAAGAAGTCATACCATGGAGGGAATAAACTTTATATTAAGATTATTAAGCAACTTTTGCATGAGTTTTTTCTCTGGCATCTTAATCCCCCTCCCCCCAGGTTCAGTTGCCCCATCCTAAGGGACGTATTTTCTGTTTAAGGCTACATAGATGCTCACTTTGTCTATTAGTATTAGTATTATAATTACATCTCATGTACATTTCTTCTACACTTTGAGGATTATTTTCTACTCAACTGCACACTGTAAATAATCTCAAAAGCTGTGTTATAGGGGACAGGCAACTTAATACAAAAGGAACTGAAACATGGAGGGATTAGACTTTTTATTACATACATCTGAAAGGGCTTGAAGAGGATGATATGGATGCTTTGGCCCTTCAGATTTTTTGAGGTTATGCAATTGCATTACTTTGTTCTGTTATTGATTTTTCTCTCTGGAGATGGTGATGGACTATGGAGAATGAAAAATGGCATATGGGAAACGAATATAAGGTATGCTAATATGTCATTATTGTATGAATTACTAATTTATTATAAGTGGAGTATTTCTTAGTAGCTTGGTTAGGGTTTTCAAATGTGTCATAATCTTTAAAGTAGAATTTTATTTCTAATTAGGATTAGGATTGCTTGACTATTAAGTTTGTTATTTGTTAGTACTTGCTGGTTGACTATTTACAATTACTATGTACTTTTGGCTCTCATAATGTCTCGAAATAGAGTTTCTAGGTTATTCTCCCTTTTCCTTTTCTCTTCCTCTCTTCCCTGATCTTATATTTAGAAGGGTGTGGTCCATTGATGCTCTGGTTAATTTTATATGAAGTTCTACTAAGGTCACTAAACAATGCATAAGATTCCAGGAGAATGGAAATTCTCCCTTCCTAGTAACTCTTATTCTTTAAAAGAATGCTTGTATTGAAATTAAGCTTCCTGCAGTTCGTGCCAACTTTAGCTTTTTGTAAAATGCAGCTCTTTATGGCATGGATTTGTCATGTATTGATTTTCTTGAAAGAAGTAAAAGAACCTCATAATTCTTTCCTGCTTTGAGGTCTTACAGTTCTTGTTAATTAATGTCTGTCTGGCAGAAAAGCTCCAGCTTCCGGAACTATACTATACAAGTCATGAGCATCTGCAGATAAGCAGGGAGAACTTTCTGCAAAAGAATTCTTGTGAATATTTTTATAACTACTTTGGGTTGTTAGTAGCAAATAAATCTAACGATGTTTATATAGGAATATGATGGTAGATATGTAAACAATTAAATGTTCGAAAGGGAATAAAGTTGTCAACTTAAATGCAGAGGTAGCTTTAATTGACAAAAAGAAGTGACAAATTGTTTCGAAAATATAGACAATGAAACTGGAAAGAAAAGATGCAATTGCCCTGATGGGAAGGACTGAAGGAGATAAAAATCAACAAGACATGACTAGAACTTATCACGAAAGATGAGTAATAGGAAAAGTAGCCATAGAAAAGACTGAATTGTGAAACTTTCAAGGTTATAACCAACTTTAATTAGCATTCATGTTGACCTCAAGTATTCTAAATTTGGGATCTTTATTGTTTTGTGTTCTAAATTGGATGTATCATCCCTTTTTCACTTATTGTTGACTCAGTGACTGATGTTGGAAGGCGTGCAGTCATCTCTCTGGTTCCACCCCCACCCCCCCCCCTCCCCCCCCAAAAAAAAGGGTGGGCCTTTTCATTTTTTTGGTTTGTCCAACCAAATATTTCTCTCTGTATCGTGATCTTGTGATTTCTTGTCCAGATATATGCAAAAGGCAACTTCTAATTTCACAACCATCATAGGTCATGGGGCATTTGGTTCTGTTTACAAAGCTCAGATGCTCACTGGTGAGACAGTTGCTGTTAAAGTTCTTGGTAATAATTCAAGAAGACATGGAGAGAAGGAGTTTTTGACTGAGGTAATTCTGATCATGTGCTTACAACAACAACAACAGCCTTATTCCACTACCTTATTCCACTATGTGGGGTCGACTACATGGATCAAACGACGCCAATGAGCTCTATCAAATGCCATCTCCTCAGATAAATTATTTCTCAAAAGGTCATTCCTTATAATTTTCCTTAATCTCCTTTTTGGTCTTCCTCTACGTCTTTTGATCGGACTCCAGACCATTCGATCAACTCTCTTCACTGGCTCGTCTTGCCCTCTTCTTTGTACATGCCCAAACCACCTTAAACGATTTTTCATCATTTTCTCCTCGATAGGAGCTACCCCAACTTTCCTTCATATACAATCATTTCGTATCTTATCCAATTTTGTATGACCACACATTCATCTCAACATTCTCGTCTCTGCTACTCCCATTTTATGCTCTTGTTGTCCTTTCAAAGCCCAACATTCACTACCATATAGCATTGCTGGCCTTATAGCTATTCTGTAAAATTTTCCTTTAAGTTTAGTAGGCACCTTGCGGTCGCAAATAACTCCTGTTGCTTTCCTCTACTTTAACCATCCAGCTTGTATCCTATGCATAACATCCCCATCAATTTCACCATTATTCTGTAAGACCGACCCCAAATATTTAAACTTTGACGCCTCAGGGATGATTTGCTCTCCAATTTTTACCTCTGAATCATTTCTAATTGGCCTCTTATTAAATTTGCAATGTATATATTCCGTCTTGCTTCTACTCAGATGGAAACCTTTTGATTCCAAAGTATGTCTCCATAATTCAAGTTTAGAGTTGACCTCTTCTCTTGAATCCTCAATTAAAACTATATCATCGGCGAACAGCATACACTTTGGAATTTTTTCTTGTATGTGTTCTGTAAAAACATCTAAAACCAGATCAAACAGGTATGGACTCAAAGAAGATTCTTGATGTAAGCCTATTGCTATAGGGAAGTCCTTTGTCACACCTCCAGGAATTTTCACACTTGTTGTTGCTCCCTCATACATATCCTTTATGGCTCGAATATAAGCCACACGGACACCTTTCTTCTTAATTGCTTTCCACAATACATCTCTTGGCACTCTATCATAGGTTTTTTCTAAATCAATGAAATCCATATGCAAGTCCCTCTTTTTACTCTGGTATCTTTCAATCAAGCCTCTTAATAAATAAATAGCCTCTATTGTAGACCGTCCTGGCGTAAATCCAAATTGGTTTTCTGAAATACGAGGCTCCTTTCTAAGTCTATACTCAATCACTCTTTCCCAAAGTTTCATGGTATGACTCATGAGTTTTATCCCCCGATAATTAGCACAATTTTAAATATCCCCCTTATTCTTGTATATGGGCATCAGAGTGCTCTTTCTCCATTCCTCTGGCATTCTCTTGAACTTTAAAATCTCGTTAAATGACTTAGTGAGCCACCAAATCCCTTTTTCTCCTAAGCACTTTCAAACTTCAATAGGAATACCATCGGGACCAATGGCTTTACCATTATCTATTCTCTTAAGAGCTTCTTTCACCTCTCCAACTCGAATCCTATGAAAGAAATTCAAATTGAGATCATCTTCATGGGTTGTTAATCCTTCAATATCAATAGTCATATTCAATCCATAATTGAAAAACTTATAAAAGTAGCTCTCCCATCTTTCTTTGATATCATCATTTGCAACTAAAATTTTTCCTTCTTCATCCTTAATGCATCTTACTTGGTCCAAATCTCTTGACTTTCTTTCCCTTCTCTTGGCAATTTTGTAAATCTTATGTTCACCATTCTTTATTCCTAAATCCTGGTAGAATTCCTCAAAAACTTTAGATCTAGCCTCACTCACTGCTTTCTTAGTCTCTTTTTTAGTCAAACGATAACATTTCCAATTTTCATTGTTATTGCATAGATGCAAGGCATTGAAACACTCTTTCTTATATTTGACTTTCTCTTATACACTCTCATTCCACTACCAAGATTCTTTATCCTTAGGTCCAAAACCTTTGGATTCACCTAATACTGCTTTAGTGGTACCCCTGATCCTTTTAGCCATCTCATCCCACAAGATGTTAGCACTTCCTTGCAAGTCCCAATTACCTTCCTCCATAACTTTCCTCGTAAGGATCACTTGTTTCTCACCTTTTAGTTGCCACCAATTAATCCTAGGATTTAAAACTTTTCGACTTCTCAGTTTATGGTTTTTAACTATCACATCAAGGACCAAGACCCTATGTTGTGAAGTTAAACTCTCACCAGGGATTACTTTGCAGTCTTTACAAGTTGATCTATCTGAGTTCCAAAAGAAGTCAATTTGCGATCTTTGGACTCCACTCTTATATGAATTAAATGCTCCTCCCGCTTCTTGAAACAGGTGTTTACAATCGTAAGGTTGTAAACCATTGAAAAATCAAGAATGGAATGTCCCTCCTCATTTACTTCTCCAAAGCCATAACCGCCGTGATCATGTGCTTACATATATAATAATTTTTTGGTCCACGAGAGTTGATGCTGTTTGGAATGAAGAAATACCTCTTTGAATAGCAATGGTAATTAAGAGTGTTGATATATCTCCTTTTTTGCTCTTATCGATTTAAATGAGGACTTTCTTAACTAATTGTTACTTGTTTTCTTTGTATATACTTCAGAATATCAGATTTATAGGTCCTTGTTATCTGTCCTAGAAACTGCACTTTATAATTGATTTGGTGGGTGGCAACATCATTTCATCTTTTCCTGCAAAAAGGAACCTTCATATTGGAATTAAAAATTCTTTTGGATATTTGCGCAAGCATACAAACATGCACGCACGCACTTTTTCTTTATAGACAACACTGACATAATTTTATACAATAAAGAAGTCCACATTTCTGTGATAGAAGGGTGTGCTTTAGCCTTTGAATGTCTTTTTTATAAATTTTAAAGGAGAAGAGAAACAAGAGGGATAAAGCTGATTATTTTTTAAATGTTTCCTATTGAATGCTATAACCTTCCTGCACATTACTTCTTCTCAATATATAACTCCTACTACTCCTTTGTAGTATGTAACTCCTACTACCTCTAGCTCTAGTAACCCAGTGGACCACTATTTAACTTAACCAACTCACTAAAAGCTAATGATACTTGTGATAAACTGGTGCTATTTCCTCTTAAAATTAATAACAAAAGGTATCTTTCATCTTCCTTCTCTGTTAATTGGTCTTGTTACTTGTAAGGTTACACCACAAACACTTGGTGGATTTGGTGGGATATACTGCAGAAAGAGGACAACATATGCTCCTTTACATTTATATGAGCAATGGCAACCTCACCTCTCACTTATATGGATAGAAAAAGATCCTCTAGCAGAATCCATTTCAATATTTCCTAAATAGATATTCCTCAGAGTGTATAGTGGTATCTTCTTTTGCTCCACCTAGAAAAAGGTTAACCCAAAGTATTTTTAATTCACAAAAGCACATACATTGTTTGAATTTATATAATTTTTTTAAGAAGTTGGTTTGAGTTTTTCTTGGAAATTGACTGTTCGGACAGGAGTATATCTGTTTATTCTGGAGGCACATTTCTGTGTTAGATCTAGTGGTCTCCTCTTGCTGCTCATGAACCAATTTGTGGCTTCAAGGTTTAAACCACCATAGGTCTTTCACTAATAACTTTAAACCTGATGTGGACTTGGGTAGCATGGGATGCTCAAGTTCCACATTAAGTAACATGAGAGGCTCAATGAAGTAATTAAGGAGGTTAGTTCTCTCACCTCAATAGCTAACTTTTGAGAAAAGGTTTCCCATCCCACTTGGGTACCTATCAATGGTGTCAAACCTAGGCATCAAGGGGAGTCGAGTGAGGTGTCACTGAGTGAAATATCTTAGTGTGTAGCCACCGAGACGTTGATTCTTAAGGGGGACCAATTGACGAGGACTTGGGTGATATGGGATGTCCAAGTCTCACATTGAGTAGTATGAAATGCTCAATGGGGTTTTTAAGTGGGTTGGTTCACCCACTTCAATAACTAACTTTTGAGGAAAGGTTCTCCATCCCATTTAGATGCTCAAAAAACACTATAAGATGTAATAAGACTGCAGTAGTTTTATGGTGGCCTGATTTCAATAACTTTAACCTACTGTTTCTTGACCATATTGCCTATTCAATGAAGCTTTTCCACTTGAAAACACAAACTTCAGTTTTGCTTCTCAGAGCTAAAAAGTGTATTTTCATGACCCCTTGTTGTTTTCTATGAATCAAGATTTTATTTTACATCTTTATAACTACTTTATGTGTTGAAGGTTTAGGCAAAAATCAGGAGCCCTTGAACTGGGATGCAAGACTTCGGATGGCACTGGATGTTGCAACGGGACTGGAATATCTACATTATTGGGTATGTAGTGTACTTGCTACTTTATGGTTGCAGTTTATACAAATCATTTTTGTAGAATTTGTAATAGCTTTAATTTTGGTTTCTTATTCAATGAGCTCCATATTGAAGGCTGCTCCACCTTTTGTGCACCGTGACATTAAATCTTCCAACATACTGCTGGACTGGTTTATGAGAGCCAAGGTGTGAACCTTGTTTCTGTGAAAACTAGAATTTTGCCCCGCACATTGCACGAGTAAGCTAAATAGAAACTAATGGTTACATGTTAAAATGAAATAGGAAATTACATAAAATTAAAAAACCAGATAAGTCCATACAGAAATTCATTGTACATATTCATTATAGACAATAAAAAATACTTTAACACTGAATGTGTAAAAAGTATTCATTTAGTCTCAAAGGTATGCATATGGATGTATGGAGGATATTTTATTTAGTTTTAAAAAATATTGAATTCAAAAAGGATTTGATAAGATTTGTTGAGTTCAAAAAGAATTTCATCACTTCTTCCCCTAGCCCCACCCAAAAAATAAAAAATAAAAAACCACCATATGCTGACATTCGTATACTTAAATAAGATGCTAAGGGAATATGAAATGGTTTTATTTTATGATGTGTAAAGAAATGTTAATGGAGAAATATCAAAAGATATTTTGTTTAATATGTACAACTTCCCATAACTACCTAAAAAGTAGCATAATTTCTCATAATCTACACTAATCCTCAGTACTCAACTAAAAGCCCTTGTATAATTACAACTTTAATTTTCCAGCTATAATTTGTCAGCTTCCTTTTAAATCCTGCAAACTTAAACAGCGCATCATAAATAGATATAACATGGAACCAAAATTAACTTTTACGAGGTTAAGCGATGAATGATGAAATGGAAATGTACAACTTGGTTTTTATGAATTTACCAATGAAACATGATGGGCCAAAGAAGTTAACTAAAAATTGAGAAATATAAATTCCCAGTCATTTGAGTTGTATGTGTAGTGAATTTCATTCTGCTGGTACATCCATCATAGTTTCATCCATCACAACAAAATAAACATAGTTAGAATTCTATGATAATGTGAAGCTTCAAATGCTAAAATCAATATCTTTGAAGGATTAGATCCATATTTGACTTATAGATAATGACAGTGAGGAGGAGATCTGGTTAGCAGAAAAGAAATCTTCAGTTACCTAAAGAACTGGCAGCATAAATCAAATGCATTAACCAAGGAAAACACAGTGCAAGAAATCACCCAAATCAACTAATGCTTCACAAAAACCATAGCATCACTGTAGATCCAAAACTAACAAACGCGAAGAAAAAATTAGAAGACGAAGAAGAAGGAGAAGGAGATACCAAAAACTTTGAGGTGGGATCAATGAATGGAGATGAGACCTTTGATATTCGAGAGGCTGTACTTACTCTCCTTTTACATCTACTTTGGCCAGTGAGTCAGCATGTTTTGCAGACGAGAGGATATCAAAAAATGAATGAAAAGACTTTGAGGTGGGATCAATGAATGGAGATGGGACCTATGACATTCGAGAGGTTGTGCTTCCTCTCCTTCTACATCCACTACATCCACCTTGGCCATAGGTCAGTATGTTTCCTAGATGAGAGGATACGCAAAGGGTGAGTAAAAGGAGTACCAAATATATAAGACGCTAAAAAATATAAATCCACATAGTTCCTGCCAAACTCAAATTCAAAATTCAAAACTTAAATGGTGTTAAAATTTAAGACTTGAACTCAAATCCCAATAAATCCCAGCAAAAAATAGTTCCCATGACTCTTGAGATTTAAATTATTTTTTTAGTTAAAAATTAAAAAGAATAAAGGTACAAAAATTGTCAAAATCAGATTACTTCCTTCAAGTAAATTATAATCTATTCATTTATATCTATTGAATTTATTTATATAAAATGTAATTAGTTTTTATGAATTAACGAATTCAAATTAATAATAATTAAATTATTTAACTCCTGAAAGGTAATTAACAGTTGTAATCCAAAGAAAAAAAATTATACCGTATAATAAATTAAATCAGATTCAATTTACTATAGCCTTATAAATTATTTAATGTAATTAGTTTTCAAGAACTTATCCTGTTGCCATTCAATTTTGTGGGAAAGAGACCCACGTGAGAAAGGCAGCAGAACTGGGACCCGCGGCTGAAAGGAGGGCAAAACAAAAAGTATTGAAGCAATAACTGGGCCCCACGAGTGGTAGGATTGAAAATAGAAGATATATTTAAAAGAACTAAAGTGAACAGATGGCAGAAATCAAAGATTGTAATAAGACACTTGGCATTATTAAAAATCATCAACACAAAGCCGAACAATAAGCCGGCTTAAATATGGCTAATGAACAATACTAAGTGATCCAATTGGATTGGATTGGATAATGCTGTAAATCTCCTTTTATAAGTAGGTAACTGTTTATTTGCTTAGTTGGTAACTGACTTTAGGTTTTTAAGACCAGAGATGATTAAACCTTGTTCATCTAATATCAAAGGAACTTTTGGCTATCTTGATCACGAATACATGTCTGCAAAATCTTTTATTAAGAAAAGTGATGTTTATAGTTTTGGTGTGTTATTCTTTGAGCTGATTACTGGCAGGAATCCACAGCAGGGTCTGATAGAATATGTGAAACTACTAAGTGCTAGTGCTATGTTGGATGTGAGCTCATATCGGTTTGCTTATGCATGTATAATATATGGGTAGAAACATAGAAGCAGTTCTTGGTAGTTTGCTGTCAGTTACATATGGAAATTATTTAAGTTGTCAATAAGGTAGTACTGAGCTATAAAAAACTTGACATGTTTTCTGTTCATTGAATGTAATATAAGAAATAAGCCGTACTGTTAGTGGCATGTAAATAATTTGTCTTGCTAAAGATTTTATAATATATATTGATACATTGATATCTTCATCTCTTGATGTGTAGATGTTAACTGATCTAGTTAGTTATGCATTTGATGTAGAAGGTATTGACAATAGCTCAAGCCTATGCCATCAAAGTTTGACCTGCATTAAAAGTTGCAAGATTTTTATCTTTTACATATTTATAACCATTGAATATTATAGCATATTGCCGTAATATTACTTACTGGTGATGATTAATCAGGCAGCCATGGAAGCCGAGAGTAAGGTCGGATGGGAAGAAATTGTGGATTCACAGCTTAATGGGAAATATGATGTGCAAAGGCTTAATGATATGGCTGCTCTTGCTTTAAAATGTGTCAATGAAGCATCCAGAAACCGACCTTCCATGAGGGACATTGTTGGATCATTATCTCATCTCAGTAAGAAGCAGCATAGTAGAAATGATGTTATAGAGTCTCCTGCTGCTGTAAATGAAGTTTCCATAGAAGTGGAACAGCTAAAAACCCAGGAATTTTCATCCATAGCACGCTCAAATGTGATGCGCAGATTGCATAGCCGATGATGATATCTGGGAGTCTGATAGTGTGATTTTGGATATATGTAAATATTTGCTTTCTGTATCTGGAATAGTGTGATTTTGGATATGTAAATATTTGCTTTCTGTATCTGCTTCATTCTTATTCGTTTTGTCAGTGATTTTTTTTCCCTTCTCTGCTCTTTTGCCCTGATGAATTCCTCAGGTTGGAGGATTATGAGCAATCTGAATTCCCGACATGATACATTTGGAGAGATAAAGGGCACAGAGATAAGATGTAGTTTACACATGTTCTCTTGTGTCACCTTTTCTTCAAATGCATGAATGTATAAATGTAAGAAATTTAATTTAGAATACTAGCAGGTTGGTTCATTTTAGCGCACACAATTGTTTCTTTTAGTTGTTATAAGGAAAAGCTTTGGCCTTTGGGGTTGCTTGTGATTATTGACATTAGTAGAATAGTTACAACGTAGAATGGTGTTCAAACGGATTATACCAATAAACTAAATTGTAAAAAATGAAAAACAAATGAAAAAAGCACTCGTATTGGTGAAGTTAGCTTTTTTGTTTCTAGTGGATTCTACTCTGGTTCAGTGTTTAATTTGTTGAAGAATATGTCAAGTCAAATTGAGCCAACGGATCATTATATAATCTTATATGTATAATTGTAGAAATCAATTGAATTTTGGTTCAAAAATAAAGCTCAGAAAAAACCTTCAAATTAAATAGCATATTCCTATCCAAAGCTCTGCTTTCTAACAGATTCTACAACAGGTTACAATAAGAGAACAGCATAATTACTGTAACTTAAAATTTGCAGCTCAGTGCATAAATCACATTGAACTTCACAAACTAGATACTGATTAACTTTGAATTTATCAAACTTCAGTTCTTCAGAATTCCCTTAGTCTTAAAGTATTCCATAGTCTGGTCATAGATTTCTTCCACTCCAAACTTGAAATCGAACCCTTCTTTGATAAGCTTCTCCGAAGAGAACACTAACTTTGGCTTGGAGGGGCAATCAGCAAATCTTCATATACCCGGAAGAAAAAAAAAAACAGTTCATAGAAATATTGAAGTATTCTTTGACAGAGAGAGCTCTAGAACAGTGTTGTGATGGATTAAAACAGAATTGTTGTGACATTTTCTTTGACTGCATTTAAAACCACCTAGTTTCTTTTAGAGAGTATAGATCCTCTATATTTTGGAGATTGTGAGTGACGTGCATCCTTTTTTCACATTATTTAAATTTAATTTCGATTATTTCAATTTCTTATTTTCAATCAAAATAATAATTTTTTAAATTAATAATTAAAATTTGTATTTATCTTATATTTCACTTCTTTCAAAATAAAAAAAATACTAAAATTAGAAAAAAAAAAAAACAATCGACTGAATAATCTAAATGATCTACACACTCTATATCCTTCCGAGATGTGTAGATGAATCATAATTTCAGTTTGAATTGGTAGATAGACAAATACTTCTTTCGTGATCTAACCAAAGGTGGGCCATTCATGTTAGAATTAAGAGACTGTAACGTGAATGATTTGAAAGGAGCAAGAGCATGATTTGAGCTAATGTTTGATGGTTGTTGCATGGTAATTAGAAAATTAGTTAGGGAAATAGCTGTTAACACTAACTATATAAGGTGGAGGTGCTTCCATTTGTATTGTGAATGTTGTTGAATGGAATAGTCTCCTCTCTCTTTTTCTCCCATCAATAGTTGTTAAAATTAAAAAAAAAAATTATATGCTTTTTTATGTTATTTTTTAATTTAAATTTGACATATAGACTTTTTGAATTCTTTTTAAGTTTAAAAAGTTAACATTTTTATTATATGGCTAATGACTTGATCCATAATTATTTAAAAAAATTCACATGTTAACTTTTAATTGAAAAATAATAAGAAAATGATATAAGAAAAAGTATGTAAGTTTTTTTTTTAAAAAAAAGGCAGTATTTGATAGATATTAAAAATAATTACCAATTTATTTCTTCTTGTCTATCTTAAAAACACTTGAGAATTGCAACTTTTTTTTTTTTGTGGAAGAACTTGAGAATTGCAACTTCGCTAGGGTAAGAATTTGCCATTAATTATTAATAAAAAATTAAGTTTCAAAATTCAAGGGCCTAAGTTCCAAATTTCAAAGGAGCCCCTATATTCTACCCATTTACTTATTAATTAAATAAAGGGTATTTTGAAATACAAGAAACATCCTAAATGAAGAATTTTTAGCTAAACTATTTTTTTACAATCATTTTATTTTTATACAACAGATTAATTTAAATTTGAGTATTGTCTGTCTTAAATATGAGATGCTAAAATAATTTTATTTTCATAAAGCTTAAACCTCAAACCTTGCTTAAAAGAGTATAGTGTTGCTTTTATTTAAGTCAACGATCGTTTGTTTATCAAAATGCATAAATGAAAGGGAAAACAAATAACTAAAATATTGTTTGGAGGAGAAGCTTACTCAGTTGGAACATTGTACTGAGGGTATCGTTGGTGAAGGAACTTGGCAAGCTCAGGCACACTGGTATTAAAAACGCAGCAATTGTATCTACCGGAAGCTGATTCTTTCTCAGCCAAAAATATCTGTGCTCTGCAAACATCTTCCACATGAGTGATGTTTATTGAACCTGACAGAATTTGCATTCCTTTCAATGCATTTATCAGAAACTCATTTCCTGCAAGTTTTGAAAACGTTTTCAAGCACCAATTAGTCTTGTAATCCATCAGACATAAACAGGCCAATTCAGTCATCAACATCAATAGGATCACGTCAGATTCAGTTTTCATAGGGACTTAAATCTGTCATGCTAATTTGTTCTACCTATCTATAGTGGACCAAATCATATGAGAAATTCATCCAAGTTTGTGGGTCAATGGACCTCATCATTAATGAGTTTCTCTGCAACCACGCAACCATCTAACAAGGAGAGAGATAAAGAGAGCAGAGGGACCCACTTGTTAGGTGGAGCCCTTCACCCCGTTTATCTCTCTCCAACTGGCTATATGATTGGAGAGAATCTTGTCTGAGTTTTAAAATGAGTTTAAGATTAAGAATTTGTTCTATCCAATAATTCATCTAACAAAAAGAGATATGGAAGTTTTGAACCTGTAATTAGGGACATTGCTAGATTGGCACTGCTTGGGATGTCTGGGGTGAGAGAAGGACCAGCCATTAGACTTGGTATCACAGTGATGAGATCAATACCATTTTCTTCTGCAAATTCCCATGCAGCCCTCTCAGCTAGTGTTTTGGACACAGGATATCCCTGCAAATTTCATTTCATCTCAACTACTTGATCATAGAAGCTTTGATAAAATATCAAGGAAACAAAAACCACTTAAACCCAAAATCTTAAGGTACTAAATAAAGATCGTGATGAAAAAGGTTTGAATACTACCCAAGTAGGTGGCTTTGCAGTTGTCAAGAACTCAGTGTCCGTCCAGTTGCTTTCATCCATAACCAAACCCGTCCCGCTGAGCTTGTTTATAGTTACAGCAGCTGCTGAAGATGTCAGTATGACTCTTTTCACTGATTTTGCTCTTGCACATGCCTTCAATACATTCAAAACTCCTTGGATTGCTGGCTTGATCATGTCATTCTATAACAGGAAGTATTATGAACACAGTGAGAAAGCATTTGTCAATTCTTTGAATTTATGGATGAATGTACCTCAGGATCTTGAGAAGCAAAGTTGACAGGAGTAGCAACATGGAAGACCAGATCACAGTCTGCTGTAGGGGCATCAAATTTGTCCTCTTCAGTTAAATCTGCTCCAAATATTTTCAACTCCCCCAGATTTTGAAGCGCCACGAGGTGGGATACCTTCTTAGGATTATCTGCACAAAACACTCAAGAAGTCAGAATTCTGATTATTCATAAGATATCTGATTCTGTGTTGTCTTTTCTTTCTTCAGCATATAGAAGATTCCATGTGGTGCTGGCTGTCATGACTATTGATACAGAAGCTTCTTTATGAGAAAAACAGTTCCGTCTAATAATGACCCAAAGTTCTGTTCTCTATTTTTAACCTTAAGCATTTTGTTTGTTGGCATATTTAAAGGGCTTAGATTTATTTAAGAAAAGATTACTCAAGACTCTGGATCATCAACAGTTCCTGATTATAGCTCGATTAATTGAACGGGTGAGTAGGAACAAGGGCAATAACTAAAGGGTCCCATCCCATAAACTGTAAAGATATTTAGGTGAAGAGAAGAGGAAGAATGTAAATAATATGTAAGAGAGAGGACATAATGGTAATTTGAGGGAGGGGGAGAAAGACCTGGATCTCTGACAGTGGTATTGACAGAATAACCCTTGAGAAGCAAATGCTTGATGAGAGTGGAAGCCACAAAGCCAGAGCCACCAATGACACATGCCTTCTTTGTGCTTGCCATCTTTTCTCCAAATAAGATCCTCAATATGAAAACAACTTGCTTGCTCTCTCACTCTGAGGATTAATAATGGTGGAGAGGAAGAGTTTGAGTTTTTGGTTCTTAAATAGACTAAAAAGTTTCTTCACTTACATTACATTAATCGGATGCTGATGAAAGGTGAAAGAAAGGAGAAGGTAAGCACGTGATATATACGCATGGCTACCAACCACTCAAAGCACAAAGAAATTTATTTGATGATAACACTAACAACCCTACCTAGGAATCAAACGCTATCCAGCTACCTCTCCTCACTCGCAACTTCATTTAATTTGCCTTAAATATGTTTTGTCTGGTTGGCAGAAGTTACAATAAGTTAATAGATGCATGATCTGAGATCTCCATGTTTATATAATAGCATAACAATATTTTAGAGAACACTCAGCTACTTTAAACTTATATACTTGAGGTAATTTTGTCCAATCAAATCAAAACAAGTGGATTTTAAATTTAAAAATAATTTAACAATATTAATAATAAAAGTCAGTTATAAAATAAATTATGAGTAAAAAATTATTATTCTAATTTGATTGGAATAAGCTTGACAATGTACGTTTTTTTTTCCAAATATTTTTCTATTGATCAAATCAAATGGGGCATCACTCATTCTTGTTGATAATTATCGGTATAATATTTAAAGTTATTACAATAATCTAAGTTTATTTCTTATCATTCTTCCATAAAGGAGGAAAAAAAATAAAATTTACAACATCAATATTCAATGTGTAACACAAAATTTGTATCAATACACATTATTCATGAGCTATAAACAATATAGTTCATCACTTACATTTCATGTAATAGATAGAAAACATGTTTGATTAATAATTTAATATTAAACAGTGCTAACATTAAAAAAATATGTATATGATACATATGTATAAATTTAACGACTTTGTATAAAAATATCATATATATATATATATATTTAAAAATTTATAATTCAATCATGTATCTAGCTTTAATAAATTTCAAATCTTAAAAATGATCTAGACATAATATTAAGATTAATTAAAACTTAATAATATAAAATATATTGTCTGGGCATCCTTCCTTACGCAGCCCAATCATCGGGCTTTAATAGGCCCATAAATATTTGGGTAAGACTGAACTGTCGACCCCTCGAAGCCCCAATATAAACCATTCATTCCAACAAATCACAACTTGTAATTACTTTATGCTCGTCGTATATGTTGTCGTCATGTGCACGTGCACTCCGGGTCATCCCCAAATCAACTTGTAATTACTTTGTTACTTTCTGATTTGGTCAATGCTGTTAGAATTGGATTGGATATTAAACTGGATAAGATATTAGTTTAAGATTTAATGATTTAATCGTGATCTAATCAGGATCGGATTGGTAGTGATTAAATAATATATTTAAAATAAATAATACAAGTTTAAATAAATTTTATGACTTAATTAAAGTTTTAAACTAAATAATATTGAATTATCAATATATTATTCACCACAAATAAATTATTAATAAGTTTCATAATTTAATATTTAGTATTGTTGTCGAAACCAGACCGGACAGGCTGGTTCAACCGGTCGGACTGGGAATCGATGCTTGATTCAGTCCGGTTAAACTAGATGACCGGAACTATTCAGAACCGGTCAAGAACCGGTTTGAACGGGTTCTGCATTATTTTTTTTTTTCAAATTTTTAAATTTGTTTTTATTTTTAAGATAAAATAACATCATTTTTAGTGCAAAATACTTTTTCTTTATATATTATAATAATGCTTAAACTCGATTTTTATAATATATAACTATTAAAAATTATATATTTACTTAATAAATAATATAATAATAGATTTTTAATTTATTATTTTGAACTCAAAATATGATTATAGATGAATATTAACTTATTTAAATTTAAATATTGAGTTATGAAACCTATTAATAATTTGTTTGTAGTGAGTAATAAATTGATAATTCAATATTATTTAGTTTGAGACTTTATTTAAGTTATAAAATTTATTTAAACTTATATTATTTGTTTTAAATATATTATTTTAATTACTACCGATCCGACCCCGATCTGACCTCGGTTGAACCATTGAACTTTGAACCAGTGTTTTGTCTGGTTCAATGTCTGGTCTGGTTCTAACAACATTGATATTTAGATATAAATAAGTTAATATTAATCCATAATTACATTTTGAATTCAAAATAATAAATTAATAATCCATTATTATATTATTTATTAAGTAAATATATAATTTTTAATAATTATATATCATAATAATGCTTATATAATATATTAATATAAAAGAAAAAATATTTTGTACTGAAAATTATGTCATTTTATCTTAAAAATTGAAAAAATGTTTAATTTTTTTAAAAAAATAATATGGAATCGGTTCAATACTGGTTCTACCGGTTCATGGCTGGTTTCACCAGTTTTTAACCAGTTCTCACTAATTTTAAACTCTCCTGGTCCTCTATCTTAACTAGATCGAATCAAGCACTAATTCTTGGTTCGACCGATTGAACTGGCTGGTCTGATCCAGTTTTGACAAGAGTGGTTTTGACAACTACATTAGTATTTATTTACTACATAAAAAAGGTCATGATCAATCCCAGCTCTTCCTCAAATGCAAAAGGTAGGGTGGGCTGTTGATAGAGATTCAGGACATATTTGATAGTTGTTTCCAAAATAGTTTTTTAGTTTTCGAAAATAAAAAAATAAAAAAACTTGTTTGGTAAACTTGTTTTTTATAAAATGTTTAAAAAATAATAAAAAAAGAACAAAAAACTCAAAATATCTTTAAGGTGTTTTGTAATTTTTATTTTGAAAAACATAAGATAATATGAAAAATATCTACCTCATTAATGGTAAAGTTATAAATTTTGAATAACTTATTTAACATTTACTGGTTATGATTTTGGTAATAATTATTCAAACAAATTCTTTTATTTTCTTGTTTCCAAAACTTATTCTCAAAAATTATTTTGAGAATAATAAAATAGAAAACACTATTAAACAGGCTCTCCGATTTCAAATCTTCCTAAATATAATGGGAAAATATGAAAAGAAGGATGATATGGGCTTGCATATTATCACAAAGCAAGGGAGGATAGCTCTAGGATTCAACCCATAGACTTCCTCAAATCCAGACCCAAAATTTCCTACTAAGAATCAAATTTTTTTAAAAAAATATTAAATTAAAAAAATTGAAGTGCATTGCATTATAAAAGTAATGAGAATATAAAAATGAGGTGCAAATAATACAACGGTTAAGAGATACATGAGTTTAACCAAAAGTACCAAGTTTAAATTTTAAAAATACAGTTATGTTAAATATTTAATAATAAAAATTGCTACCCTTTATGGTCCTATCTAACTTGATTTGAATTAAATATTATATATTGGTTATTTTAATTTCTAAACCTCTACATAAATCACTAAAAGGTACTCCTTCTAGTTCTTAATATAAGCCACTTTTATTTATCTCAATAGAATTAAGAAAAGTTAGTAAAATATTTATACTTTCTAAAGTAATTCATGTTTCATAAAATAATTGATAAGATAAATATTTTTTAAATAAAGTAGTTAATATTATGTAATTTTTTACAAATTAGCTCACATTTTGGTTCATAAAGATTTTTTTTAGAAAGTAACTTACATATATAAAACATAGTAGAGAAAAATTGCTGATTAGAGGTAACCTCTCATAGCATTACGCCATTACCGTTCACAGATTTTAAAATTCGAAATATGAAAAAGAAAAAGGAATACTTCTAATAATAAAAAATAAATATTATATTCCATATCCCTGCAGATCTGTCGAGTGTCAGAGTCCGGTTTTTGCTTGAAGAAAGGATGAAAATGATTCTGAAAAACGCAGAAGAAATATTGTGGTGGAAGAGATACATAGGCTATATTATATGGAGCTTTTTGCATATGCATAATTGGAAACAAGATGTTGTAAGGTCAATACATGCTTTCTCATTTGTTCGATGATTAATTGTCTGATCCACGATAACTTGTCGGAGGCCCCAAAAAAAAATCCACAATAACCTGTAAATAGACCAATTTTCGTGTAAATGCATTAAAAAATTAAAAAAATTATATAAAACTCAATAGTTTTTATGAAATTATGATCACAAAATAAAAACTGGACATATAAATTTTAATAATTTTTTATTAACAAATAAAAAAAATGCATATATTTTATTGTAGATTTAAATTCCAAGCATGAATTTTTTTTATATTATTCCAAGTCCAATGTTTCAAATTGAAAACATTTTCAACATATCAGTTAATCCTTATTGACTTTTTATTTGGTAATAAACCTTATTGACTTTGATCCTTATTAAAAGTATGATGAATAAAATCTATATTCTTTATTTTTTTTTCCAAATATTGGATAGAAAGCTACAATTTACCGGGACATTTTTTTTCTAATACCCATAAAATTAAAAATAAAAAAAATTACTGAAGAACTTAAATGAGATAATTATTATTGTAAATGATTTGAAAATTAAAATTTCTCTAAAAGATTAATGTTATCATTAATATACTTTACGGCTTCATTGATTTTTTTTAAAGTTAAAACCTGATCTTCTGGATATTATAAAAAATAATTTATAACTATTACGAATATGATTTATAACTTTGAGAGATATTATGATTGAATTTGAAAAATTGTTTAAAATAATCATCATTCCACATGAGTTTTTAAAATTTAATTTGAAGTAAGATTTTCTCAGATGCCTTGTTTTCAAGAACCAATAGAAAGGATTTTATTTTATTTTATTTTTTACCCAGTGGAAAGGATTCTATTTCCAAGAAACAACAGCAATGAAGGTTGCTTCCTGTGACGGTGATACTGCGGTTTCCTTGTCCACCATGGAAAGGAATATTAGAAATTAAAGAAAGAAGAAGAAGTAGAATAAAGTGAAAATGTGAACACAACAAAAGCAGCTTTTATAGTGTAATATGCACAGCTAGCTAATTTGGTCCCTTTTTATATATTTATGATAATATATATTATGCAGCAAACCTGGCTCTATCTTTATTCCTTATTCCTTATTCCTTCTTCTTTTTCTTCTGACATGATAATATATATATAGATATATGTTTGTATATGTATTCATTATTGTTAAGGTGAAGAATCAGCAACAAAGTTAGCAAGCATCATCATCTTCTTGTTCACGATGAGAGAAAAAATGGCGGCCAAAAACTATGGCTTCCTTATCTGCATACTTGTCATGGTCATGGATGTTGTTGCTGGCATTCTTGGAATTGAAGCCGAAATAGCTCAAAATAAGGTACACCTTATAAGTGCTAAAATTCTTACATCCTTTTTTTTTAAAAAAAAAAATTTAACTCAATTGACCAAACAGAGGTTTGAACTCAAGATTTTATTAATCTAAAGAATTAATATGAGTGTTATATTGACTTCATTTTGAGAAGGCTCTAGTGTGTTATATTTTAGTTTTATTTTCCCATATGATTTTTTTTTCTTCTTAATTTTCGTTGCTTGTAATTGATTGATGTTGGGAAAGTAGGTGAAGCATATGAAGATGTGGATATTAGAGTGTAGAGATCCAAGCAACGAAGCCTTCAAGTTAGGGTTAGCAGCAGCAATTGTGTTGGGTGTTGCTCATCTAATTGCTAACGTGCTGGGCGGCTGCCTTTGCATTTGGTCCAAACAGCAATACCACAGATCCTCTGCCAACAAGCAGTTGGGAATGGCTTTCCTCATTTTCTCATGGTATGTGAATAGTGCGGCTAGCTTCTTAGCATCCTTAACTAATTGATAAAATTAAAACACATTAATTAAATACAATCAATGAATTGATGATGCAGGATCACATTGGCAGTAGCATTCTCAATGTTGATAATGGGGACATTGGCAAACTCAAAGACGAGGTCAAGAGGCCCATGTGGAATATCAACCCATCGCTTTCTGTCCATCGGAGGCATCCTGTGTTTCATCCATGGCTTGTTTGCTGTTTCCTATTATGTCTCTGCCACTGCTGCTGCTAGGGAAGATCAGAGATCTGCCACCCCACAAACATAATTAATATACCTACCTAGTTTAGTTTTCTTCGACTTAAAACAAAATTCTTCATTCTGCAAACTAAAATTAACATCACCGCACACATGTGTCCAGTTTTTATTTTTTATTTTTTCTCTCCTCTATCGCCAACCATTTATGCACAGACTTGCCCACAGTATAAACACAGCCCACTAAAAAAATCAGTTGATAGCCAGAGAAAGATTAATTTTTCTTTTTGGTTTAAGAATTGTTTAGCCCAAAATAATGAATGAAGAACCAAAAGAAAGTATGTACTATACAATAAAGAAAGAATGATGATTTTTTTAAAAAGGAATCATCTTATAATTTTTTAAAACTTAAAAATGTTAACTAAAATTAATTAACGTTCTTAAAATATGTTATATAATTAAAAATTCCTTATAAGAACTAGAGGACTATCAAATTTATTTTAATTAAAAATCGTTAAAAAAGTATGAAATGTTTTATGAAAATAATTAAAATTAATACAATATGTTTTAATTTTTCATTCATATCATCCAAAACTATAATTCTAATTTATAATTTTCAGACGCCAAATTACTTACTTAGATACCACTACTAATAATAATGTAATAAATACTACTAGTTAAATTAAAATATTAACGCGATGGTGCGTACTAATGGCTTCCTTCCGTGTAGATCTTTAGTTTGCTTTTGTTTCAACTTCGGCCACATTGTTTTTACCAATAAAAGAACATGAGCATCATAAAAGAACAAGAGGAGTATACTTTTTAATGTTAATTTTCTGGTAAAAATAATGTTAATTAAAGTAAAGGGGAAATAATAATTATGGACCAAAATAAGGGTATTTAAAACCAACCAAATCAACTAACCCAATCCAAATTAAATTGAAATTAAATTTATTTCAATTTTTCCTTACTAGAACCAACTCGATCTGGATCTGGTTCGATTTGATTTTAATACAATGAAATCTAAACTAAACCAAAACACATTTGATAATTATATTATAATAAATTATAGTATATAAATATATTTAATTACTTGTAACCACATCTATTTTATTTTATTTTTTTTAATATTTATAAAATATATTAATTAGTAAATTATTTAAATATAATTTATATTCATAAAATATATGTATATAACTTATTTAATTTAATTTTTAAAAAAGAATGCTATTAAAAAATATCAATCAAATTTAAACCAAAAATAAAATGGAACCAAATCAATCACATTTTAAATCAATAAAGTAAAAATAAAAAGTCATACTAATTAGATTGATTCAACTTGATTTTGAATTTTTATCAAAAAGTGAACCACGTGGCAACTGGAAACACCCTTACACCAAAATAAAGTTAATAAATGACTAAAACATTACAAAATTAGAATACTGGACCACAGCACGTGTCCTAAACTTGGCGAAATTAAGTGTTTAAATTACTCAACTCAAATTCCCTACTAAAATCAAATTACTTGGACTATAGTTTAAAACGTCCTCTCCCAGAACCCCACGTCCATTACAATTGCGCAAACTAAATGTCTGACACTCTCAATTACAAGAAAACCTAATTGCAATATAATGTACGAAATGACTCTGGGATGGCAGTCAACTTTCGTTATCAGCTTTGGATCCGATGGCATTTTTTCTAGACAGAAGCATGTTGTGAATGTTTGGCAAAACGCCACCGTTTGAGATGGTCACATTGTTCAGCAATCTACTGAGCTCCTCGTCGTTCCTCACCGCCAATTGAATGTGCCGAGGCACAATCCGACTCTTCTTGTTATCTCTCGCTGCATTCCCAGCCAGTTCCAGCACCTGCATCCAAATTCACCATCATCATTTCTAAATATTCAAACAACTCTGAGATATGCAGATTGGATTTTGAATCAGTGATTCTTAGTTATGAAACTGACCTCCGCGGAAACATATTCGAGGATGGCGGCGAGGTAGACCGGAGCGACGGCGCCCACACGCTTAGAGTATTTCCCAGACTTCAAGAAGCGAGCTATTCGACCAACGGGGAATTGGAGACCTGCTTTGCTGCTCCGAGAGGCACTTTTCTTGACGGTGCTGGCGCTGAGAGATTTTCCTCTTCCGGCCATTCTTCTCCGAGAACGAAGGACTATTCTAGCGTCGATCACTATTCTGGGTACCGGTGCGGCGGAGTCCGATGGTTCCCGTTCGGTTTTATACAACGAGGTAATAGAAAGATACTGCCCCAATCAAAGGCAGTCACACAGATTATGATCTTGGACCGTTGAATTGCGATCGATTGTACGGTCAGATGTTAGTTTTGATATATTGACTTGCCATTGTGACGTATGCTGGCATGTGAAAATTTTAAGAAGCAAGAAATGTTTTTTTAGTACCTTTATTATTGTTATGGTACCATCGTTTATATTTTTTTAAATAATTTTATTTTATGATCGGCTCAAAAAATGATTCTATTTATAATAACTAGACACATTTTTTTAAATTAAATATATTATTTATAATTTTTTGAATAATATAATTTATTATTGAAAAGTAAAACTAAAATAAAAAAAGTTAAGGAAAAATTTTAAATAAATATCAAGAAAATAAAATAATTTTAACAAACTAAAATAATAGTATATTTATAAATGATAATAATATATTTAGAATTGAAATAGACTTATTTCTAACTGATACTATTATGATTTATAAATAAGATTATTACTTATAAATATTCTATTATCACTTATAAATTAATTATTTACATAAGAAATATACTTTTATCTTTTACCTCCTAATTTTAATTCTAATAAGAAATCTTGATAGGTTTTTGGAATTAAAATAATTGGGATAATTTTTTGGAGTTATCTTGTTTTTTTTTAATATTTAACTGGAATTTTTTCAAAGGGTTAAGCTTCAGGTTACAATTATTTAAAATTTCATTAAAGAAAAAGCCTAACTCCTTATTATTTTTTTTAACTGAATCAATTTTTTTATTTAGTTTTTCAATAAAGAGAATAAGGTAGCCTTTCCATTGATTTTTCAGCTAGAAAGAAAATTAGACATATTTTTTGTTCATTATATTAAATCTAAAAGTTAAATTATATTATTCATAACTTTTAAATTGTAAATATAGTGTGGTTTGCTGGAGATTTGATTATATAAACATATTGATATTAATATTGATATATATTGATCAATCCATGATATTTCATCAATAAACATTTGTTGTCTTGAAACATGACTTTTCCTTCATAGTTCTATTTCAGATTTTGAGGCCATTACTTCATTTAGTTGGTGGTAATAAATTCAATAGAAAGAAATGGGGAAAAAATTAAAAAGGAAAAGGAAAAAACCATGTTTAGTTGAGTTTGTGATATAAGGAAATGAGTAATGTAATATAATTTTTTTCAATTAGTTTTATTTTTAATGAAGTATGAAAAAAGAGAGTTAAAAATCACCAAATGGTTCTCGTGAATACAATAACTTGTGATTTTAATTCTATAATTATTTGTAATTTATGTTATACCGATACTTCTATTATCACAAAGAAGCTATAAAATAGTCCGAGTCATGTCCAAGAACATTGTTCTTAAGAGTTATTCGGCCACAGATGAAGATAACAACTCTTGAGGATTAAATGGACTCGTCCTACAGTACACAAGGAGGAGAACATCAAGAAATGAAAGAGAAACTTAGAGAGAAAGGAGAAAAGAGAACCTGAAGGTTGTGTGCCTTAAAGGTGTAGAATGACACGGTATATATGCAGAGCACTAAGGCTCATCGTTGGTCAGCAATAAAGGTGCCTGTTACGTAAAGTTGAGGAACATTTACTGTGATTTCAATGGTAGAATAAAAACATCTCCACCATCCATAATCGTAGCCAATGTTAAAAAAAAAAATAAAACCCAAACAAAAAAGTGTCCAATACCGTGTTTAACTTACGGAAAGGGGCCAAATTGTCGAATTTGAACTAATTTCGCGAATGTTGGCTTGTTGTTGTGCGTGTGAGCCCTCTCTTCTCCTTGGCCCATTTATTTGCTCGTTAACCCATCTTAATATTTATACATTAAGACTTTCTTTCATTTGAGTAATGTGAGACTTTCTTTCTTTTGACACATACTCCAACATTCCAACAACCCCCCACGTGTCAACAGAAATTATCATCTAAGTTATGAGTATAACCTTTTAGAATCTAGTGTCTTTCGGATTATGAGCTAGACCTTAAACTAATAATTCTTAGTACACAGAGTTGCCAATGAAACTTAAAGCTTCTATGAACCAACAATTTTTTATTGTGTACTAAAGGTTTTCCTAGCCAGATTATACTGTTAGATATGCTGGCTTCCCAAGAGGGGGTAAATTAGGAAGATTAAAATTTTCTATAAAAGTCAAGAGAGTGGTGAAAGTAAGAATGACAGTAAAAACAGAGTAAAAGAGGATAACCAAGTGAAAGCAGAATAAGGAAAGAGAAGACACAGATGTTTATCCTGGTTCAGTCTTCTTTATCTTGACCTACGTCCAGTTCTCAAGCTACCACTTGAGATTTTTCACTATCTTGCAAGAATTCGGTGGGCTTCTTGTAATGCCTCAGTACAACTTGATGCTCTGTTTCAAGAGCTTACAATCTCACTCTTTGCACTCTAACTAAGTGCTTCCTAAATCCCTTCACAAGAAAATCTATCTTCCAGATAAAGATAAGATTGATTACAATGATTGAACTCTCTAATTTAGAGTGTATATAAAAGTTGAAGTACAAGATATGAAGTATGTGAGAGTAGAAGACTAACTCAAGAATTTAGTAGAGTTTCTGTATATACAATGTAAAATCATTACCCACATATTCAAATGAAGTTCTACTTATAGATTTTTGTCTTAATTATATGTTAGAGATAAGATCTAGCCGTTAGAGACGTTACCCAACTGTTACTTTGAAAAACTATTCGTTCACCAACCGCATTTAATGCGTCTAACATTTAAAGTTCGAATTTTGGTGTGTCAACAAATAAATTTCGCAGAGACCGAAAGCTAAAAACTTTAACGTTGAACCTTAAAGTTCATCTGTTATAAAGCAAAGTTCGAATTTTCATCTTCAGAAAATGTTTCTATGTTGGAACATACGAATTTTCAAGTTTAAAATACTTCTAGTAAGTGTGAACAGTTGTTTCATATTGCTACAGTGCCTTCGAAGTTCAGATTTCGGTGCCCAAAATTCGTCTGTCAGTGAGCAGCTCAATAAGGTACAATAGTTCTTCTTTTCGAAATTCGAATTTTCAAAAACCAAAGTTCGTCTGTCAGAGAGAGCTCTTATCAGACTTAATTCAAAGTTCAAATTTCTGAATAACAAAATTCGTATGTTAAAAGATTATTATAACAGATTTATATGCTGTATTTCCAAAATCAAAGTTCATCTGTCAGAGAACTAACTTAGAACTCTTTTTAAACTTTACTTTCAAAGGAACTTTGACATATCTTCAGACAAATTTTTCATTTTTCATAACTGTGTTTTACTTGAAATTTGAATTTTCAAAGATGAAATTCGTCTATCAGAGGGACCTCTTTTCTAACTAATATATTTTCAATCCGAAGTTCAAATTTTGGATACCAAAGTTTGAATTTTCAAAGTAACAAATCAATTTTAACACTTCAAAGTTCGTCTGTCAGTGAATATTTTTCAAATACTTCATGAATTATCGTAAAATCACATTTTTAAAACATTCTTTTGTAAGTTTAAAGTATTTTACTCAATTTAAACACAGTAAGAAATCATATATCTAATATTATGCTAGTTTTTCTTGGATTTTTCCACCTGAGATCTTTTGAACACATTTGATATCTTCTTTCCAAGCTTTAGTTGGTTGGTTTGGAATAATCAAAACACTTGATTCAACATATACCCCCACAATTTTTGCTGTTAAAGCAGTTTTGCATTTTAAACGGCCATGCGCACACCTACTATTCAATGAATGCTTTAGAGATTTCACCACAATCTCATAGAAGTGGCCCTAACTCACATCTATTTAGGTGATTTTATCAAGTGTATCTGAAATGAATACATCATCCATAAGGAATATAAAATTATTAAGAGCTTTTGCTCAACTATACCATCAATGCATCTCAGGAACGAATAAGAACTTTAGTGCTAGTAGATCTAACATATGACTTGTTATTACCCATATAAACCTCCTTCATGTGATTTCCAATCACAAAGATTGGGTTACCATCACTATTAATTTCAAATTGGCCTAAGTCTTATTCCACTCAAAGTTTTAATCATTTGTTTCTTCCTAAGGGGTTCGGTCAGGAGATCAGTCAGGTTAACTTCTGATCTTACAAAATCAATTGATATAACTCCATCTTTCAATAGATGCCTTATAATATTATGTCTCAAACGAATGTGTCTACTTTTACTATCATAGTTCTTATTTTTAGTTGTAGCTATTGCCAATTGACTATCACAATGTATAGACATTGATGGTGTTAGTTTTTCACCCAATGAAATATTCGCTAAGAAATTTTTCAGCCACTCAGCCTTAGTACTAGTCAGTTACATAGTAAGAAACTCAGAATCCCTTGAGGACCTTGTTATGATATTCTGTTGAGTTGACTTCCAAGTTACTACGCTACCATCAAGAGTGAATACATAGCTCCTAGTGGACTTGGTCTCATCTGAATCCGAAATCTAGTTAGCATCACTATAACATTCCAATACAACGGGAAATTCACTATAAAATATATCATAATTTATGGTACTTCTCAAATATGTCATCAGTCTAACCAAAGCTAACCAATGTTCACTGTCTGGACAATAAGTATATCTACTCAATTTACACACAACATATGCTATATCAGGTTAGGTGAAGTTCATTAAATGTAAAAGACTTCTAATAATTTGCACATATTTAGATTGAGCAACTGATTCACCTTTATGTTTTACTAATTGTGTGCTTGCATCATAAGGAGTGCTTATAGGAGAATCATCAAAAAATCCAAACTTTTTAAGGATTTTTTCAACATAATGTTTTTGAGATAATAAAATACCATCATCACTCCTTATGATCTTAACGCCCAATATCACATTAGCTTCACCTATATCTTTCATATCAAACTTTGAAACAAGAAAACTTTTAGTTTCACTCACAACATTTAAGCTAGTACCAAATATAAGCATATTATCAACATATAAAAAAATAATGATGCAATCATTATTCATAAGCTTTGTATATACACACATTTCCACTTCAACAATAGAAAAACCATCATTTATCAAAACTTGATCTAGTTTTTCATGTATTTAGGTGCTTGTTTCAAACCATATAATAATTTAACAAGTTTATAAGCTTTATTTTCTTGTCAAGAAATAGCACACCCTTGAAGTTACACCATATAAATTTCATCCTCTAAATCATTATTTAAGAAAGAGGTTTTAACATTCATTTGATGAATAAATAGTTTGTATATTGAAGCTAAAGCAATCAAAATTCTAATAGAAGAAATTCTTGTTACTGGAAAAAAAAAGTATCAAAATAACCAACATCTTATTTTTGAGTAAAACTTTTGGCTACTAACCTCGCTTTATATTTTTCAATAAATCCATCAGCATTATATTTCTTTTTAAAAATCCATTTGCAACCAATAGGTTTTGATCTTGGAGGCAGATATACTAAAATTCGAGTTTTATTTTGATTAAGAGATTCAATTTCAACTTTAATCACTTCTTTCCACAAATAAGCATCAGAAGAAGAAATAGCTTGAGTGAAACTCAAATGTTCATCTTGTATCATATAAGTATAAAAATCATTTCCATACGAAGTTTCTTTCCTTTGTCTTTAACTACTCGTTAAATTTTCACCCAAAACTTCTCTTTCACTTTGTTCCAGTAAAGAAGACATATTTTCTGATGATTGAGAAATACGCTAAAATTTTAAAGGAAAGATATTTTTTAAAAACTCTGCATCTTTAGTTTCTACAGTAGTGTTATGATCAAGCACATCACTTTTCAAAACTAGAAATTTATAAGCTACACTATGTTGAACATATCCAATAAACATGCAATTTGAAATTTTAGAACCAATTTTTCTCTTTTTAGAATCAGGAAGCATAACCTTTGCAAGACATCCTCACACTTTCAAATATTTTAAATTTGGTGTATATCCTTTCCATAATTCATATGGTGTCTTATTTATTTTCTTATAAGGTATTTTATTTAGTAGAAAACATGCAGATAATAAAGCTTCACCACACATTATCTGGTGCATAAGAACTTACAAGTATAGCATTTATCATTTCTTGTAAAATTCTATTTTTCCTTTCTGCTACTCCATTAAATTCAAGTGAATATGAAGGAGTTACTTCATGAATTATTCCTTCTTTCTCACAAAATGTATTAGATAAAACATATTCTCTTCCTCTATCTGATTGAACTCTTTTAATCTTTTTGTTTAGTTAATTTTCTACTTCTGTTTTATACAAAAAAAATTTTCAAATACTTGGTCTTTATTTCTCAATAAATATACTTTAGTAAACCTTGAAAAATCATCTATAAAAGTTATAAAATACTTTTTGCCACCTCTAGTCATTGTTTGTTTTAGATCACCTAAATCAGTATGTATCAAAGCAAGCAATTCAGTTTCTCTTTGTGTAGAAAAATGAGATTTTTTAGTTAACTTAGCTTCTGCATACACTTCATACTTATTTAAACATTTACTTTTAATTCTAGAAATTAAACCAAGTTATTGTATTTTCTTTATATAAGTTCTACTAATGTACCTTAATCTAGCATGTCAAATATCAATAGAATCAATCATGAAAACATGCAAGTAAGTAGAAAATGATGCATTTGCATTCATTTAAGCAACATTGAGTACAAACAGTCATTTATTACATTAACACTTTCCCACAAAAACATTATTCTTTGTCATCACAATCTTGTTAGTTTTAAATTACACTTTAACCCTAGCCTTTCCCAATGGAGCCACAGAAACTAAATTTGCTCAAACATTAGACACATGAAGGACATCACTGAGAGTCATAGTCTTTTTAGATGTGAGATTAAGAAGAACCTTTCCTTTCCCAAGAACTTTTGCAGTTCATGAATCAGCAAGATAAATATGGGTTTCTCCTTCCTTTATCAGATCATAGGAGGTAAACATCTCTCTATTTGTACAAATGTGCCTAGTAACTTCAGAAACCACCACCTACTTTCTCACATCAGAAACAAGAAGAGCTTGAGAAATGACTGCAACAATAATCTCATCAGCAATGTTCTCATCTCCTTAAACCAAATTTGCATTTAGCTTAGGAGGATAGTCATTTCTAGCTCTCATTCTGCATTAAGTAACATGATGATCATGCTTTTCACAAACAAAGCAACTTCCCTTCTTTTTTGCACTTGAGGTTAAAATTCTTGGGTTTGTAATCAGACTTTTTAGAATCATACCTCTTGTTGTACGGTTTTGTCTCCACCAGATTTGCTTTGGAGGCTATCTACTTGCCTTTAGCTGCTCGTTTCTCCTTTCGGTTGGTATCTTCAATGATGATATGAGTGATGAGGTCTGACAATGAGAGCTATTTCTGCTTGTGCTTAAGTTGCTACTTTTAATCCTTCTATGAGTTTGATAGTTTTGCAGTCAGAATCCCAACAATGAACTCATCAGAAAGGTTGATCTTCTCAACACGTAGCTCTTCTAGAAGCTTGTGATATTCATTAGTCTGCAGCTGTATATCTTTGTTTTCTGACATTTCCCACCTATAGAAATTCCCAACAACAAACTTTTGCTATCTAGCATCCTTAGTAGTATACTTGGCATTCAAAGACTCCTAGATTTTCTTGGCTTCCTTGTTGACATGGTAGACATTGAAGAGATCACTAGACAAAGTGCTAATGATCATATGCATGCATACCTTGTTTGCATAAGTCCAAACATTTTTCTAATTTTGGTCAACATCCAGTGAAGGCTCAAATTGTGTAATAGCAACTGCAACTCCATGCATGTCAAGGAGAGACAAAATTGTTCTTGCCACCTGTAAAAATTCTTACCATTGAATACCTTGAACTTTAAGATATTTGAAAATGGCTTAGGGTGCTGCATTGAAGGTATCGGCGTAGAAACCTGAATAGTATTGGTTGCACCAACAGTAGCAACATTGATGTTTGCAGCAGGGATATCATTGTTCTCACCACCAGTAACATTGGTAGGAACAATGGTGTTATCCTATGTAGCCATAACTCTTAAGATTGTTATCATAGAGAAGCAATAAAATAGCCCGAGTTGTGCCCAAGGACATTGTCTTTAAGAGTTATTTCACCACAGATGAAGACAACAACTCCTCAAGATTAAACGAACTCGTTCTGTAGTAAGCAGGGAGCAGAACAGTAAGAAATAAAAGAGAAACTCAGAGAGATAAAAGAAGAGAGAACCTGAAAGTTGTGTGCGCTAAAGGTGCAAAATGACACGGTATATATATACATTTATGATATGTATAGGACAAAAACATATGCACCATCCACAACCGTAACCAATGTTCAGGAATTTATAACTGCAATTGTTAAACATTAGAATATTCTGGAAAGTGGTTACAGCCTCGGACAGTTACAATTCTGCCAAAAAAAAAAAGCCCAAACAAAAAGTGTTTTAACTTGCTCATAAAGGGCAAATTTTCAGATTTGAACTGATTTCACTCGTGTTAGTCTGTTGTTGTGGGCGCGAGCCCCCTCTTTTCCTTGACCCATTTACTTACTCATTAACTCATCTTAATATTTATACATTAAGACTTTCTTTCATTCGAGCAATGTGAGACTTCCTTTCTTTTGACACATACTCCAACATTCCAACAACTTCAAAAAGAAAAACGTACTCATATTCGATACGTATGAGATACAATACTTTTACCGTACCTCATGATTTGAATTTTATATGTATCTTCAATTTTTTTCTTCTTAAAAAAGTTCTCAAATAACTTAAATCTTATAGAAAAATTTAATTTTTTATTTTTTATTTTAGATATCTTTATAATACTTTTAAAATACATATTTGAAAATAAATCTTTTTACATTTTTTATCTTTGACATATTAATCTGTTGAATATATATATAAATTTTATATGAAAATATTTTATATCTATATTCTAAAATTTTAAAATTTACCATATCCAATATATTGTATCACATCATAGTTAATACACGTACATGTATTTATGCATCATACTTCGTAACTTCTCCATTCTTATTGATCAATAATATGTTTTAAATGCAAAGGGCAATTTAGTGTTTTCTTAATTATTTTTTAAATAATTTATATTTTTAGTTCACAATTGTTAACACTTGAAATATTATTTTTATTTTATATTTTACTTTCTTCCAAATAAAAATAATCAAAATAATAAAAATGATAAAATTTATATTAAATACAAATACTGTTTGACAGAGCAATGGAGGGTAAAATATTAAATTACTAGGTGTTAGTTAATTGTAGTTAATTGCCTCTCTTAATCCTTCATGTAATTAAGATCCTCTAAATGCAACTCTGGGATGATCTTATATAATGGAGACAAACAGAATTTAAGAAGTGCAAATAGGTGATAATTGGTGGCTCATTTTCAGCAAATTTTTCGTCATTTGATCTTCTTGAAATAGCATCCAACGTACACAAAGTGTCCCAGGAAAACCATACACAAATCTTACAGAAGGGAAGGGAGGAAGCATGAAACTCTATTATTAATTATTAACCAAGCTTGGCAAGAACATCATTCAGAGTAGATACTGTCTCTGCATAGTACTTCTCCGCCTCTGGTGTGCTCTTAATTTTCGCAGCATGATCCAACTGTTAATCAAGGGGAAAGAAAAGAACCAATTAGTTAACTTGTTTAATCTAAATTTATATATTCCATCGGATGGGATCGATCTTTACATAATCATACCAAACATGAGAGAAAATAAACAAACTTACATTGCTGATGGTCTGGAAGAGCTTGCCGGTGAGCTCCTTGAGGGATTTCTTCTGGTCCTTAGGCTTAGCAGAGATGACAGTGTTGAGGTCATAGCGAAGATACTCTGCTTTCAGACGCAAGTCGTTCTGGACGTACGGCCATGCCTTTTTGTCGATCAATCCCTTCACGTTCAATATATCCTTCGCTGACTCCTTTGCCCTCAGTGCTGCCTCGCTCGGTCCCAATTTCTGCAGGAAGAACCTGTCCTTCAGTGGTAGCAGCAGATCTCTTGGCTGATCTGAGTTCAATGTTCCCGCTGGCCGCCACATTCATTCCACAATTAATTAATTAATTGATTCCAATCATTTCATTCCATGCTCATCTAAATTATAACCACTCATCACACACACAAAAGCTTACGCACATAGTGATCAGAAGAAACTTACGCAGTCCACCAGATGGCGGAGGAGGAGGGCCGACTTTGATGGACTTAGCATCGGCAAGCACGGCCTGAACAAAAGACCCTGTGGCCAGACCCGCGGCGACGAGTCCCAGCACGGCCCGGCGACTAGCTTCGGGCTCTGATGAGCCCTGGTGGGCTCGGACGACGAGCCCATGACGGCCCAGGGAGACAGACCTTCCCTTGCCGGAGGCGGTCAGGCGGGAGGAGCCACCTTCAAACACGGGTTGAGAGGAAGAGCGTAAGCCAGCCATTGATGCCATAGCTTGAGCCATTCCGATTGGGGCTTGTGGTTTCGTGGGAAATGCTTCTCAGTGAAGTGACAGAGTGGAAATATAATTTTGTGGGGGATGATGAAGATGATGGAAGATTTGGAATTTGGGTGTGGGGGTGTGTGATTCAGAGGCATTCAGGCGAACACCTTATCCGCCATTTTGAAGTTGGATAAGTTCGATATGGTGTCTGGCCAATCAGGGTAGAGGATGGTTGGTGCGACAATGGACAAGCTGGATTATGTTTCCACGGTGGATTTCAAGTGGCCCGACACGTGTCACAAGAATCATATCAACAAAAAAAATTGTACCGTCTGAAATGGGAAAATGAAAGTAGATTCTATTGAACAAGTTTGTGACCAACACTGACAATGTGGTCTTTGATATTTTTATTTTCATTATAATAATTATAATTATAATCATAACTAAATTAAGTTATAACCTGAAGTTTATGGATAATTGTATTATTGAAATGTGGGCTGTCCATGTATTGATTAAGTGATGGCCCCAAATGTTGAAATTTTTTCTTAGTTGGATATCAATATGTTGAGATTTTGATTTTGTGAAAAATATGTTTTTTTTTTTTTCAGTAATCCATACATAGATGTAAGTTGAGTTCATATATAGATGTAAGTTGAGTCCATCTAATGAGTGAACTGATTATATTTTATTTTGAATCGGATATCTGTAAAGTTGATTGGTATGAATTAAAGTATATGTCTTAATCTATAGATTTATGGGAATATACAAGTGTTTATTTAAGATTTGCTAGATTTCTTTTACCATCATGTCAATTACTCTACCTCAACTTTTTCATTAAAAGTTGTGATTGGAGTGTGGACAGTCAAAGGAAGATGTAAAATTATTGTGCTTATTTTTTTCTCATATGAATGCATCTCTATAGCATATAAGTATGAATTTGGTATTTTAATATCATATAATCTTTTGTATATAAATTTCTTCCAATTTTGGCATCATTAGCAATTATATGATTTGGGACCCATTTATCGTTTGAGAATCGTATGCTGATGTTCAGTAGGGTTCTTAGCTGCAGTTTTTACCTATAGTTTTGAATAGTTAATGCCACGGGACATGTGATTTGTGATTCGTGCGATGGTTATGAGCTGGGTTTTTTGTTGTAATTTTGGCAAAAAAATTTTTGGGTTTATTACTGAACTATTAACCAAATTTATTTTTCTTTGCTATAGTTACGGCCGAAAGTGTTTTACCATTATATTTTCACAAGGTTTAAGAAGTTTATTTTTGGCTTAGGGTTTTTTGTGATAGTTGTAACAAATTTTTATAAATTAATTAAAAAAAATTTCTGGGCTTTATAAGAACTTATGAGGTCATCACCTTAATTCAAAGTTTATTTTTCTGGATATGTATATTGGAGATAAAAGTAAATATACAAATTATGGTGGTCATTTGATTTAGATTTGTAAGTTTATGTATCACCTGTCCTAATTTATATGCGAATGTTGTAAATCTAAAATTATGGAAATTATATCCATAGGTGCCAAAGTATTATATATACTACTATTTGAGCTAATACTTATGTGATATTTATCTGTGATATTATAGATTTTACCTTTGCTTAATTTGAATTTTATTCTATTTTCTGATTTAATTATAAGAATGACCCAATTTATATTTAATTTAATTCTTTTTTTTGTGATTATCTCCAATTTTGATCAATGGGTTAACGTTTTACTTTATGGTCAATAAAGAATTCTTTGGGAATTATTATCATGAGTAGTGTGGATTAAATGATTTAAGACATTTTGGCTATATATGTACTTCGGGAGTGTTATTTTATTTTGGCATAATTATGGCACATATATAGGTTTGCAAAATATATTTTAGGTTATCTAATTTTATTTAAAATTATAAATTAAGGGATATCAAGACAAACCTTTAAAATATTATTTATATCTTGAAAGAAGTGAAAGCTTTGGCACTTGATCCAAGAGACTCATTCAAGAGACTTAAATTATCATATTATCATTTGTGTATCAATTCTAATTTCTAAGGTTACATGAAACATATGGATGGGTATGTGGTTGAAAAGACTCATTTGCCTAAAGGAAATTACTCTTTTGAAATCATTTGCTGCAAAGGAGATAAATTTTTCAAATTATTTTGGTTAATTTCATATATGAGGGACCAATTGCATGTTGTATACTCCATCCAAAGGAGAGTCTATGATGATGCATTTTGGTATCCCTGAAAGATAAGTGTGTATATACATATATTTGGCTAAAATATTGAATTGCTCCACAAAAGAATTTTGGCATGAAATTTTGTGCATAAACTATACAAGGTTGTGAATTATATTTTTTTTCTTGCAATGGTTGCATATAATGAAGAATTGTGAACATTATCAAGTTTATATTTCCTACACATATACACATGCCAAAATCATTTGTGGAATGTGTAAGCTTCTTAGAACCATTGTAAGGTGCTGATTTGGCATTGTGATATATATATTTTTTATTGTGGTTGTGGACTATATGTTGGCAATTTTTATGACTATAAATAATTTTGTAGAAAGAATAATTTGTAAAATGTATTTTGATATTTTGATATTTTGATCAATATTTGGGAAGAGATGTGCTGGTAAATTGATATGTTTTAGATCATATAATGACATTATCTCTCCCTCTATAATGACATATATGTGTACTCATATATCATAATATTTATTCGATAAATTATATGTTTTATTTGAGTTGTATGAGTGCAAAATTTATTTGGAAATGTTATTAGATTTTATTCATGATTAGTAGGGGATTTACAATTTTCATGTGGAATGTATCATGAGCTTCTGCAAAGGGCAGATAGAATTGATTCCTATGCAAAGTTTTCCATAGATTCTATGTGATTGCCCCAAAGTGGAATTGTTTGTATTAATTTATGAAATTTCCTTTGCAATTTGAGGAATACGTCTGATTATTTTATGTAGTTACCTACCCGAATGGGATTACTATGTGTTGTAATTAGAAGTGGATATGAGATGAAGTTATTGGGGAATATATTGGTTAAGAATATCTATCTGTCCAAAGGAAATATGTGTTTGAACGCAATATATTCTCATTGATTAACTCATCTGGGGTTCTGATCATGGTTGCGACCATGATTTGTGCATTTTGATCAAAGGGAAATGTACTATTTTGCTGGCCTCATTACAATAATTAATTTTAATTAAAGTTATGTATATTGCCCTTATTGTTTATTCTAATGTATTCCTGGTTTGTCTTGTTGTCATTTTTTTGTGAATAATTGTTTTGCTTCAATAGAGGTTTTAACTGGATTTAACAACAAGAATTGGCTGTAAGACATAGAATTATCCTTAGGAATTATTGATTTCAATATAGTGTTATGTAAAAAGAAAGTTGGGGTGAATGAGAATAGTACAATTAAATGGTGAAAAAAAACTTTTAGATTAGTCAGAGAGATGCAACCAATTTAACTTCAATAACCAGTTATGACTTTGATTAGTTTCTTATTTGGATAAATTTATTTCTAATTTTGCTTTTTGCAATGAAAAATAAATAAATTTGATATTAAACTCCTAAGTTGTTATGTACAAATATTTATTGGATGGCTAATATAGTTTTTTCTTTGGTAATTAATATCTATTCATCTTTAAACATAGAAAATGTTGTTGGCTAAAGGTTTAAGATTAAGAGAAAATGCTATGCTCTTAAAACTAATGGTGGTTTTGAGCATATCATGGTCTTGCAGTAAATAATGAAATAATTGTTGAGCATATTGACAAAGATTATATGCAAGCTTAGTAAAGGACTTTAGCCTATGTGTTTAGGAAAAATCTACTGAGAACTTAGACATTGTGTCTTCTTTTGATTTATTTGATTAGTGGGAGTTTGTGGCTTTGAAACCTTGTGATATTTCTTATCATGTTGAGTTGTTATTATGAACACTTTTAATATTTGAAGTTATATATGTTTGTGCAATTAATAATAGATTGAATTTTGTTATATATATTTGTACATGTACTTATGTATATGCATATTACAAAGTTTTAAACTCTGGTGTCAGATAGGACCACTTTGGTGGTAGTCAACACCATGTTGGAGTTGAGGCATAATGATAATATCAATTGCAAAATTTTGAAATTCAGTGTTGTTGGGGATCACTGTACTAGTGGTTGACGCCATATTAGAGTTAAGGCATGATGGTTTTGACTAACCATGAAATTTCTCTAGCTATAAGGCATTTGAGAGAACTTGTTAGAGCCAATAATGAAAATAGCAGTTTGACTATTAGATCACATGTCATGTTATTTTCTTACTATACTTCACACTAATGACTAATCGATGGAGCTAGTAAATATTTGTAACCATGGAAGTGTGTATATCAATAAGGGGCATTACAACTGTAATGATTTAATATTGACTAACTTTAGTTGGATAGAGTCATATTTTAGATATTGTATCTTGGATCATGTATTTTTTAAAATATGACTACATTGCACAATTAGTCATTAGCTTGAGAGTCGCTTTCAAAATAAAATGTTTTTATTAAAATTTCTCAATTGATTTTGCCCATGTAGGGGAAGGTTAGAATTTTTTTTTAATGGGAGCTTCAATCAATTGTGATTTTGATTTTGTGAAAAAGAGCTAATATTATTTTTAGTGATTCATATGAGAATGCAAGTTGAGCCCACCTAATGAGTTAAGTGATTTTATTATATTTTGGGTTGGATATATGTAAGGTTGATTAGTGTGGATTAAAGTGTAGGCATTAACCCATAGACCCATAATTGGAGTGTACTAGTGTGTTTATTTAAGATTGGCTAGGTCCCCTATGCTATCATGTCAATTATTCTATCTCAACTTGTCCCATTGAAAGTTGTGATTGAACGTGTGAACAGGCGGAGAAAGCCCTAGTCCTCTAATCCTTAGGGACTGAAAATTGATGTGCTTGTTTCTTCTTCATCTGAGAGCATATCGTCAATCGGTAAGTATTAATTTGATGTTTTAATATCATATAATCTTTTATATATAAATTTGTTATACCAACTTGTGTCATGCAATGAAATGATTATTTTTATAATTTGATCATTGAGATATTGAAAGATATTTTAGTCTATATAATTATTTGGAAAAATTATATCAAAGAACCTGTATGAGACAATATCTATTATAAAGAATCATAAAAAATTGTAATTATAATGCAAGAGAAGGAACAACAAATTAATGAAATAGGTCTAAGTGTTGGAGTATTTATCTATTTTGATGATCATAAAATAAGAAGAGAAAAGGAAAGAAAGCTTTATGGAGTAAGATGATGTTCTCACCAAGAGAAGATCAAATTTTAATATTGCATTGTTCTTTTGTTTCTCTCTTGGGATTTTTGTATAGGTGATTGGGTATATATGCCCTAATTTGGTTAAATCATATCCTAACTTGTTTTCTCAATTCAATCAAAAGAGAGTGCATGTTTTTCAAAATGTTTTTGAACTTTTTTGACTCTTAACATTCATGGGAATCAGTTTAAATGTTTAAGTTTCTAAGTTTCTCATGATCTTTCTCATTGGTGACAGCTTAAACAATCATGCTTAACCTTTTAAAAGTATTTGGGCTTGTTAAACAATATGTGGAAGTTCTATGCTGAGACTTGAACAATTATATTGTACCACTTAAAAGTTCATGGTGACAAGTAGAATGGAGTGACTTCTTTGAAGCACTCTAGAACAATCAGGTTGTTCAACTTGAACATTCATTGTGATTCACAAGTCCCACTTTCATTCACTATTCACATGACGATAGTTTAAGATTGATATTCTCAAACGTTTAAGTGTTGTTTGTTAACATATTTGTCTTACTTTTCATATACCTTGAACGATCATAATGTTTCTCTTGAATGTTCAAGTTTCTGAGTTTTGTGCATTTGAAACGTTTAAGTTGCATATATTGATAGTTCATCATGGCTAGACTTCCTTTTGGCTATCTTGAAAAAACATAATAAATAATCAAGAGAAAACTCTTGAATGTTCATTGAAACTCTATACTTTAGAAACTTATAATAGCCAACTAGTTTAAATGATCAAGCTGTTTATCTTAATCCTTCAAGTTTTGACAAGTGCATTTAATACAATTGGTAAATGATTAGTTCTTCTGAGTAACACTATAATTTGTTTCTAATGGCTATATTAGTTGAAAATTTATAAATAGAACCTCATTAACACCGATAGGTAACAAAATTAAGTATCATAAGTGCTAAAGTGCTAATTCTTTGATTTTTGAGCATTCAAACCCTCACTTATCTTTCTAGTTGAGTCTGTACTAAGCTTCATTGTTTACCATTCAATCTTTGAGAGAATATTTGAGTTGTAAACTCTTTCTTTACCACTAGATAGAAGTAACTTGGTGTGATAAACACTAAGAGAGCTGTAACACATTGTGTAAGAATGTGAGAAGAGAGGATTGGAGCTCTTTTGAGCTAAGTGTTGCACTGTAATTTTTGTAAGAACCCACTTGAATCTTACAAGGATAGTGGACAAATCTTAAGTGGAAGTTTGAGAATTGGACATAAGTCAAATAGAGGGGTTAGATCAGGATAAATCACTGTGTTTGATTTCCTTTAACCTTTCTCTATTTACATTCAAGTTCTTACTCTATTTTTTAGTAAGTTTTGGTATTATTATATTACTTTTGTGTAGCAGAAAATTTCAAGAGCCTAATTTATCCCCTCGTGAGCAATCTAGTCCTACTAACACTAAGAAAATTTTAGTTTCCTTCAAAAGAAATAGGAATAATAGGGTTTTTTTTTTCTTTCTTTCTTTCTAAAAGAGTATAACAGTCAATTGATTACATTTTGATCTTTCTATATAATTATGATTTTTATATTCTTTTATAATAAATATGATTTTATATAGCTCTTTTGATAAATTTTTTTATTATTTTCATATTCCAATAATTATATAGGAAATTATTTTCTTATGAATAGTATCACCTTGGCCATATTTTGGATTTTGTACGCATTTTGCCTTTTAACTTGTTCATATGAAATATTATTATTTATGATTTATTTAATTTTTGTACAGTACAATTTTTTTCTATCTTTTATTTTTTGGCCAACAAGAAAATTTTATTAAAACCAAACAAGTATTACAATGACTAGTCCATTATACTACCTCTAATTTTTTTTATAAGAAACAAATAACTACTTCATTAAGATTAAGAAAAGTAGTTGAAATCACTTAAGTGTGGTTAATATGTTATAACTTCAAAAAAAAAATTTTTCCCACAAATACTTATATTTAGTGTTGCAACATTTTAACTACTTGAAGGCCACATGCTTAATGAGACTTCATTTGCATGGGAAACAATCACTATTTCATTCCTTACAAATGAAGGATTTAAATTAAATAAGCTAATATATGCACAAAATAAGAGATTATATTTCTTATAAATATGATAAACAACTACTTTCCAAATTCTCTTATAAAAAGGACTGGAGGGAGTCCAAACTAAAACAGAAAAAAGAACAAGGAAAATCAACCTACTCCCTCACGAACATCCATCATACAAGCGAGACAATGGCCCAAAACAGCATAACCAAACCCAGATACAAGAGTAGCCTATATAGAAGGTGGGGGCTCTACAACTCATCCTAATTGGCACACCTTCTTATGGGCATCTTTAGCAAGCATATTAGCTGCTAAATTTAGAGACCTGGAAATCCACACAAAATTGCAAGAAAGAAAACCCCTACAACATTGAAAAATATCATGAACAATAGAGGCTCTTCTCCAATCTAGGCAATTGCCACCAGCGCGTATAGCATTAGTGAGAAGGAGGTAATCATAGAAAAAGCAAATCTTCTCAAGATGCATATCCATCATTTTGTGCATGGCCATTTGCAAGGCCAAAGCTTCCCTAACAAAACTAGAATTAGCAAAGCATTTAGCACTACAACATTCAATGACATTATTATCAATGGATCTAAAACTCACCCCCAAACTTGCCATTCTTTTATCAGCTAGAAAAGCCCCATCTATATTACAGCAGATATCAATACCATTAAGGGTAGCTAAACACTAGCTCTAGGTTAAAGAAGATTCGAGATGCACCAAGCTCAGTCTAATGAGATACATTGTTGATACGTGATCATATCATAATCTTATCATTATTTCATTTGATTTGTATATATCTTTTATTTATTTGTTCCATGATTTACATGATGTATGCTGTGTAGCTAGTCTATATATACATGTCCTATGAGACATATAGCAATACATATGTCTTCTTTTCAATTGTGTCATCAACTCTCTTATTTCAATTTTGTCCATATACAAGAATCTTAAAATCTTTGGATGTGCTTGTTACCCATGTATGAGACCTTATAATTAACATAAGTTGCAATTCCATACAACTCGGTGTGTCTTTATTGGATATAGTAGCCAGCACGAGGGATTCAAATGTATCAACTCAAATGGAAGAATCTTTATTCTTGCCATGTGTTCAATGGGCAGGATTTCCCATTTGCTCATGGCTTTCTTCATAATGCTTAGTTAGATCAAATGCTTACTAATAGCCAAGGTACAACGTCTTTTCCTTTACATCTGGAACTACCAAGTGGAACCAGTGTGCAAACTTAGACAGATCCTTCTTCTTCCTGACAAGATGTTGACAAGTCTAGATCATCATTGTTTGTGACATCATTAAACTTAGACACCACCACTTCTTCTCAGCCTACTTTCCAATTGGAACCCTAGATTGAAGATAATAAAGGACACGAGATTGAATCTGATTCAGATATGTGTTTAATTTTACAAGTGCCTGCTAACATCCAAGATGAAACTCATCATTCAAGTCAGCAAGAGAATCAAATTGAGAATAATCATCCTATGGTTACAAGGTCCAAAGTTGGTGTCTTCAAGCCTAAGTACCCCTTTGTTGGTATAATATCAGGTCCTTCTCAAATTAACTATGAACTCTCTACTGCTTTAGAAGCTCTTTGCTTACCTCATTGGAAGACTACTATGGCCGATAAGTTTAATGCACTCTTGCAAAATCAAACTTGGGTTCTAGTCCCTCTTCCACCCAATCAAATGGTAGTTGATTGCAGATAGGTTTTTAAAACAAAATACAATGTTGATAGGTCAATATTTAAACACAAGGCCAGACTTTTTGCCAAAGGGTTTCAACAGGATACTGGAGTCAACTTTGGAACAACCTTCAGTCTCATTGCTAAAATCACAACTATGTGAATTTTTTTAACAATTACAGTGTCCTTGAACTAGCATGTGAAACAATTCGACATCAATAATGCCATTCTTAATGGCTATCCTGATCATGTTTGTCTTCGTAAGAAGGCATTGTATGGACTCAAGCAAGCTGCTTGAGCTTAGTTTGAATAATTGAAAGAAGTTCTGGAATGTTGGGGATTTTTTAATAGAAAAAGTTATAATTCTTTTTTTTTATAAAAGTGATAATTCTCTTTTTATATTGGTTAAACAGGATTTCATGATTTTTGTTTTGATTTATGTTGATGACATACATGTGACTAGTGTTAGGTTTGCTGACTTCCCAAGAGTGGGGTGAATTGAGAAGATTAAAAATTTTCTGCAAAAGTGTAAGAGAGCAATGGAAGCAAGAGTGATAGAAAAGTAGAGTATAAAACATAACAAAGTGAAAATCAAGGTAAGGGAAGAGAAAACACAAATATTTATCCTGGTTCGGTCTTTTCTCTTAACCTACGTCCAATCCTTAAGCTACTACTTGAGATTTTTCACTATCTTGCAAGAATTCAGTGGGTTCCTTTCAATGTCACAGTATAACTCTATGCTCTGTTCTAAAAGTTTACAGTTTCTCTCTTTGTACTCTATCATAGTGCTTCCCAAATTCCTTGTGAAATCCCCTCACAAGAATATCTATCTTTCAGATGAAGATAAGATTATTTACAATAAATGAACTCTCTAATTTAGAGTGAATATGATAGTTGAAGTACAGTTTATGAAGAGGGAAAGAATGGAAGGCTTTGATAGAAGATTTTGACAGAGTTTCAATATGTACAATGTAAAATCGTTACCCACATCTTCAAATAAAGTTCTGTTTATAGATTTATGTCTTAACTATATGTTAAAAATAAGATCTAGCCGTTAGAGATATTACCCAACAATTACTCTATAAAACTATCCGTTCACCAACCGCATTTAATGCATATGACATCCAAAGTTTGAATTTTGGGGCGCCAACAGCCGAATTTCGCAGAGACCGTAAGTTAAAGACTTTAACGTTGAACTTCTAAGTTCGTCTGTTCTAAAGCAAAATTTGAATTTTCATCTTTGATAAATATTTCCATGTTGAAACATACAAATTTTTAAGTTTAAAGTTCTTCTGATAAGTGTAAGAAGTTATTCCATATTTCTACAGTGCCTTCGAAGTTCAAATTTTGGTGCCCAAAATTCATCTGTTAGTGAGCAACTCAATATGATACCAAAGTTCTTCTTTTTAAAATTCGAATTTGCAAAAATCAAAGTTCGTCTGTCAGAGAGTAACTTTTATCAGCCTTATACCAAAGTTCAAATTTCAGAAGACCGAAGTTCGTCTATCAGAGGACACCTAAACAGACCTACATATTGTTCTTCTAAAGTTCGAATTTTCAAAACTAAAGTTTGTCTGTCAGAGAACTAATTTGAAACTCTTTTTGAACTTCACTTTTAGATGAACTTTGACATATCTACAGATGAATTTTTCAATTTTCATAACTTGTGTTTTTCCCGAAATTTGAATTTTCATAGTCTGAAATTCATCTGTCATAGGTAATAACTTTGTAAGTTCGAATTTCAGCCTTCAAAGTTCAAATTTTCAAGGTAACATATGAAGTTTAACACTCTAAAGTTTGTCTGTTAGTGGGTATTTTTCAAATACATCATGAGTTAACATAAAAACACATTTTAAAATCATTTGTGTGTAAAATCAAAGCCTTTTACTTATGTGAATATAGTGAGAAATCCTACAACTAATCTTGTCTTCATTTTTTTTTATTTCTTCACTTGAGATCTTTTGTACAACTTTAATATTTTTCTTCCAAGCTCTAGCTGGTTTGGAATCATCAGAATACTTGATTCAATAACTGGTAATAATATAATGAGACTGACCCAATTTACTAACAAATTAAATAAAATGTTCCCTCTCAAAGATCTAGTTGATGTACACTATTTCCTAGGATTTGAAAGTTTTCAAAATAGCTCTAGGATTCTGTTTGCCACCGGGTTACACCGCAAGAGTTCTGGCCGAGGTAATAATAAAGTGATGAGTAAAGTATCATTTCCACATGGACTTAGATCAAAAGTGGTCAAACATTGGACATCGCATTTTCAATTAATTTGAGCAAGGCAACTAAATGATTCACTATTTAATTAAATGATACAATGATAGAAAAGTATATAAAAAAAATAGCAACAAGGATGACTAAGGACTTGAGGAATTCAAAGAGATCTAGGATTATTTATCCACCTTGTATTTCATAAATACCCAATTAAACTCTTTATAAATTTACTCTTAATGTTAGATTATGTTAGTCAGGATACTGATTTAGCTATATGTGCTCTCTTGAGTCTCCAAATAGTTATTTAGTTTAATTAATTAATTAATCTCTTAACTAGTTAATTAAACTCCTAAATTCAATTCAAATCCTAAAGTGATTATATGAGGTTAGTGAGTATATCTCTACCCCACTAACACAACTCTTCACTCAACAAGGAAATATTTAAGTTCTCACATGACCTAACTCAAGTTCTATACTTAAGCTAACTTCCTCAAGTATCACTTAAATGAACAAGACAATCTTATTGGTGGCCAAACAATAAGAAGCATTAAGGATAAAGCTAAATCTACATAAATGTAACATTAATCACAAATATAAAGGAGAAATGAGTATTCAATCCATTTAAGGGTTCAAAATAATCTTAGAAATGGAACAACTAACCGCTCATGTTTAACAAAACTACAAGAAATTATATCTCAATTAGTATAATCATTGAACACAAGTAAGAACAGGAAGAAAGAGATTAAAGAAAACCGAAGAAGGAAGCTCAAATCTCTTCAATGCTTCAAGACCTAGCTTTAATCTCCACCAAAAGGCCAAACCCTAGCACACCCAAGCTTCCAAAATGCTCTCTGGATGTTCCTCTTCGTGTCCTAGCTCCTAATGCCCGAATGACTCCCTAAAAACTCTTTAAATACTCTGTTAAAATGAAGCTCTGCATTTTGCTGACAAAGGGCTGTTGCTGTGGCTCCATGAGCTACTGTGTGATGTTAAGCCGCATGCCTAGTGTGCCACACCACGGCTGAGTGAATTTCTTCGTGATTTAGGCCGTGTCTCTTCTTCTTTCTGTTTGGCTCAGACCGCGGCCTCATGGTCTCACGTCACAGCTTGGGAGGATTCTGAAGCCTTCTCCCTTCTTTACTTCATTCTTCTTAGATATTTCTCAAGTTATAAAATCTCCTTCTTTTCTTAGTCCCCCAGCTCTAGAAAGGGGGCTTTGTTGCTCTACTGCTCTCCCTATAAGGTCTGCAATAAATATGAGAATTTATAATCTTTCATAGGAGAAAAATAATGCATAATAAGGAAAAAACATATCACCATGCATTATTAGGATTAGAATATACATTTTCCTATTCTGAGTGTCAAGTATATGTAAATATGTATGAATAACTCAAGAAAAATGTACTGAAAAGATGTAATTCGGTATGATTAACAGATTATAATGAGTTAGACTAAGTATATTGAAGATCTTTTGAAGAAGTTTGGTATGCTTTATTGTGCTCTTTGTGCCACTCTTATGTCAAGAAGAAAAGTCTTGAATGCAGATGATGGAGAACCCCTTACTGATCCCTTAAAATTTCCCCAAGCAATAGAAAGTCTTCAATACCTCACTAACACAAGGCCTGACATTTCCTTTGCTGTTAATCATCTCAGTCAATTCCTCAGCAAGCAAACTTCAGTTTATTGGCAAAGTTTCAAACAGATGTTTCATTATATGAAAGGTACTACTCATTTGGGACCTCACATTAAGTCCTCCAAACATTTCAATATAACTACTTACATAGATGTAAATTGGGTAGCTTGTCCAAATGATCGCAAGTCTGTGTCTGTTTACTGTGTTTACATTAGAGACACTTTGGTTTCATGGTCTTCTAAGAAATAAAGTGTTATTGCTCGATCAAGTATGAAGTCTGAATATAGAGTTCTTGCTAATGTCACTACTGAATTAATTTGAATCAAGTCGCTGCTTACTGAACTCAAGGTTGCTGTCATTCGAAATCTTGTTATATGGTGTGATAATATAGGTGCTACAGCTCTTGCTGAAAATCTAGTCTATCTTGCCAAAATGAAGCATAATGAGTTCGATGTTCATTTTGTGAGAGGTCAAGTTTTAGCAGTGAAGATCAGGATTGGTCATGTGCCTTTTGTTAAGCAAATTGCTGATTATTTCACTAAGGCTCTTACTCATGTACACTTTGCTTATCTCAGAAGCAAACTCAGAGTACGTTTCCTACCCTCTTGTTTGAAAGGGACAGTTAGAGAAGATTCAAGATGCACTAAGTTCAGTCCGATGAGATATGTTACTGATACATGATCATATCATAATCTTATCATTATTTCATTTGATTTGTATATATCTTTTATTTATTTGTTCCATGATTTATGTGATGTACGTAGTGTAACTAATCTATATATACACCTGTTTGTAACCCTATGAGACACATGGTAATGCACATGTCTTCTTTTCAATTGTGTTGTCAATTCTTTTCCTTATTCTTTCTTGTTGAATCTAGAGTTTTGATGATTCCAAACCAACCCTTAAGAGCTTGGAATAAAGATATCAAAGGTGCCCAAAAAAATTCAAGTGAAGAAATTCTGAAGAATCGGTAAAAGAATAGATGTAGGTTATTTGGTAATGTTTTATTTGAGTAAAAGACTTTGATTTGGTGAAAATATATTTTAAAACCTTGATTCTATGTTAAAACATGGAATATTTGAAAAACACCCACCAACAAATGAAGTTTGAAAGGTTAATACAAATCTTTGGCCTTGGAAATTCGAATTTCGTATTGAAACTGAACAAGTCTGAAGAGATACCTCTCTGATAAATGAATTTTGACTTGGGAAAATTTAAATTTTGATAAGTATTTGAAAGGAGTTTTAAGCAACAGACGAACTTTGGGTTTTGGAAATTCAAATTTCAGACAAAATGAAACTTATGAAAACTAAATAAATTCATTTGAAATTATGTCAAAGTTCGTCTAAAACTATGTCAAAGACCATCTGGCTCAAAGATGAGATTCTCAATGAAGTGCTGGATATCCTAGGGCAAGATGGCCTCAAGATTGATATCACTGTCTCTGGATACATGGTTGAGGCAGATATTGCTGATGAAGAGGGTGGCCCCTTTCTGAACTATAAAGAGAGCACAATCCTGAACACTTTATTCATAAGAAGGGAGAATAGGCCAACCATAAACTTGTTGAAGCCCACAAACCTCAGTGCTCAAGTGAGGATCCTACACTACATAGTGTCTAGGATCATATTCAACAAATAAGGCAGCTTTAATCTGATAACAAGGGCAGAGGCACATGTCATGGCAGCAATCATGCGTGGAAAGCTGATCAACATGGAACATATCATACTTCAACGCATGATCAAGGCAAGGGATCAAAGGAAAGACTCCACACTCCCCTATGCAGCTATCATTTCCAGAATTCTGCAATATGCTAGAATTCAACATCTTGAAAAGGGGAAAGGGAAACCCACTGAGATCTTCAAGGACGAAGAACTACAAAGGATGGGGATTGAAGGAAATGAAGGAAGATGGGTTGGGAAAGGCACAGGAAAATCTGAAGATCTTTTCTTTGTTGAAGGAGCCTCCCAACAGCAAGAAGGCACTTCTGAGGCTCCTGCCAGACCTACTCCTCAGCCTTCTTTGCCTGTCCCATCTCCATCCAAGCCTACTCACATTCCATCTACTCCCTTCTCTCGTGACAGGCCAACCAAGATCACTGAGTTGTATGACAGCCTGTCCATACTCATTCTTAGCATTAGGGATGAGTAAAATGCCAAATTTGCTCATCTGCAAGATCAGATTCATCAGTTGGCAAAGAACATAAAAGTGGTTGCTAATGCCTATGAAGAAATTCGGAGTGCAATTCCTGCCACATCAGCTCCACCTCAGCCAGGGTTCTCTATGCCTGTTCAGTCTCCAACTCCTGAGCCTCCTAGTCCATTTGAGATAGCCTCTTTTGAGCATGATGATGAAGATGGTACTGAGGCTGCTGATACAATGAGGACACCAAGTCCTGGTCCTCCCTTTGACTATGGCATGGAGGTAGAAGGACCTCAGGAAACTGGCCCTCATGAGCCCATTCCAGAAAATGCTCAGGATTCAATTCTTTCCACTCAAGAATCTGAGCAAGTAGAAAGGCTAGTGGAAGCCATTTCTACTTCATCAATGTTGGAGGTTGCCAGCAATGAAGAGAGAAACATTGTGCCTGTTGTTGATTTTGAAGCTATTGCTCATAATGCTCTCTTGCAAGCTCAAAGAAGAAGGTTTGAGGAAATGTTTCGTTCTGATGACCCTGGTCCTTCATCTCTCTCTACATATGGTCTTTCAGAAGAGCAGGGGGCACAATTGGCTCTTTCTAGGCAGGAGATGTAAGAACTGCTTAAGGTCTCTGATGATGAAGATTCTAACACTGAGCCTTCTGAGCATCCTCTCTCAGTTGAACCGGATCTCCCCTTTGATCCTGTGCCCCTCTAAGCTATTTCAGTTTCTCAGATCCCTCCTCAGGCTGATTTTGTTCACCTTCCTGATGATGCCAAAAAGGGGGAGAAGAGTAAGCAAACTGGCAAGTCTGCTGCTGAGCCATCTGGAAAGACTTACCGCAAGAAGACCAAGCCAAAGAAGAAGTGATTAGATTTTAGACTTGAGTCCTCTTGTAGTGCTGTTTTGAGTTTTAGTGGTTGTGTTTGTTTTTTGTGTTTAATCTGTGAACTTTGGTTGAATTTGTCTTTGTAAAGCAACATTTTATTAAATGAAAGAATTTCTTGGTTACAATGATTTGTTCTTTGAATCTCTTCACATGATTTACTATATATGATATCTTTTAAAATATAATGCATATGTTGAAGGGGAGCTTGTTGAAGCAAACCCAAGTACTAATCCAGTTTGTAAGTTGTTTTGTCATCATCAAAAAGGGGGAGAATGTTGAATCCAGAGTTTTGATGATTCCAAACTAACCCTCAAGAACTTGGAATAAAGATATCAAAGGTGCCCAAAAGAATTCAAGTGAAGAAATTCTGAAGAATCCGTAAAAGAATATATGTAGGTTGTTTGGTAGTGTTTTATTTGAGTAAAAGACTTTGATTTGGTGAAAAGATGTTTTAAAAGCTTGATTCTATGTTAAATCATGGAATATTTGAAAAACACCCACCAACAGACGAAGTTTGAAAGGTTAATACAAATCTATCATAGTGAAAGTTCGAACTTTGGCCTTGGAAATTCGAATTTCGTATTGAAACTGAACAAGTATGAAGAGACGCCTCTCTAACAGACGAATTTTGATTTGGGAAAATTCGAATTTTGATAAGTGTTTGAAAGGAGTTTTAAGCAACAGACGAACTTTGGGTTTTGGAAATTCGAATTTCAGACAAAATGAAACTTATGAAAACTAAAGAAATTCGTCTGAAATTATATCAAAGTTCATTTGAAACTAAGTATAGATTGGATTTCAAAATTGCTCACTGACAGACGAACTTTGAACATAAAAATTTGAATTTCAGAAACTAAGTTTGTGAGTCTGTTAAAGTGATATGTTGACATAGGAATGATAGTATTTATAAATTCAAATTTTGAAGTTAGTCTGAAAAGATGTCTCTCTGACAGAAGAACTTCGACATTTGGAAATTCAAACTTTGAATCACATGAACTACAATGTCTTACAGACTAGCTATGGACAGACAAATTTTGAGGTTCCAAAATTCAAATTTTGAAGGCACTGTAGCAAATTGAAAATACTGTTTACACTTAACAGAAAAACTTTCCACTTGAAAATTCATATGTCACAACACAGAAACATTTTCCAAATATCAAAATTCGAATTTCACTTCTTGACAGACGAACTTTGGGCTTTCAACGTTGAAACTATTAACCTTCGGTGTCTGTGAAATTCGTCTGTTGACCAACCAAAATTCAAATTTCAGTATGTCAGAAGCATTAAATGCGGTTGGTTAACGGATTGTTTCTTAGAGTAACCGTTGGATAACTTCTCCAATGGATAGATTTTGTCTCTAATGGATATTTGAGACTTAAATCTATAAATATAACATTTTTTGAAGTTGTGGGTAACGATTTTAACATTGTATATACTGAAACTCTGCCAAATCATTTACTCAAAGCTTCATACTCTCACACTTCAATATTTGTATTTTAACTTTCATATTCACTCTGATTAAGAGAGTTTAGTCTTTGTAAATAATCTAATCTTCATCTGGAAGATAAATTTTCTTGTCATGGGATATCACAAGGGATTGGAAAGCACTTTGTGAAAGTGCAGAGAGTGAATGAGTGAGTTCTAGAAAATAGAGCATAATATATTAAACTAAATTAATAATAATATTTTAGCAAAATAAACAATAAATAACATATATTTATTATAGTATAATAGATTAATTTAATAATAAAATTCTGTAAGGTAAGTCTTAAGTGAGTTGTTTGAAGGTTGCAGTGGGTGAAATATGCTACAAGTTCTTGCTAATGTAATGGATTATTCTTTATTTCTTGTCTCTTAAACTCCATTTACTGACCCAATACATATTCCTTAACTATGATAATTAACTCCTTCATTTCATAAAATTTTAACAGAATAAATAATACATAACATATTTTACTAACATAAATCACATAGGCAACAATAAAATTGACATAGTTTTAAATGAAGTTTTAACAGTAACATTTATATAATTAGTACAAAGTTAGCTAATTAGAAGAATTGATATATTCTAATCACATCTAAGCTATAAGATGATCGCGAAGTGTTGCCATTTGTGTTGTACTTTCATCAAATAGTCTTGACAAGTTTTCCACAGTATAACATGTATTTTCTACATTGGTGTAGCTAGCCAGGTCCTCTACTTCTTTAGAATTCATGTTCTCCCATTCTCTAAATAGCTTATCACGTCGACTCCACTTATGTATATAATTATGAACAGTATAATATGCTATCACTATAAGATGTTTTAATGGATCATATGATGTGATTAATTTTAAAATTGGAAATCGAGCCTTCAATACTCCAAAGCAATGTTCAATTGTCATTCTTAAATAAGAATGCTCATAATTAAAATGCTCTTTGGGACTCCTAGCTTGATGTTCTCTTCCTTGATAGTTTTGTGCATGATATCTTTTTCCTTTATATGGTGGAAGAAGACTTCCATTACAAGGATATCCAAAGTCCATAAGATAATATGATCTTAAAGCAATAATAAAACATTAATTTAAATATAAACATGAATAAATTCATCTAAATGAATTAAAGAAGAAGAGCAATGATATGTAAAAAAACATTTTATTTAGATTTATACCCGCTGGAGGCAATAGAAAATTTACATTAGAATTAGTCATTGCATCTAACAAAACCTTTGCATCATTACCACTACCTTTTCAACTTGAATAAACATAGGTAAATATTATATTGAAGTCATATATGTACATAACATTTTGTGTGAGGATTGCCTTTCGTCCTCTACATGATATTTGCTTTTCAGTAGGCACCAAAGCACTAGCATATGCCCTATCAATTAGACCTCTATAATTCTGATTCAATATATATATATATATAATTATGATAGGTAATATTTATGTTAATATCAATAATAAACAATAACTATAAAATATTAAAACTTACTTTGAATCAAGGATAATACTTTGTGTTATTTTTAACATTGTCAGGCAACTCCTAGGTCTCCTGCTTGAAGATTTCTTTCCCCAATCAACATATCACTTTTAACATTTACTTAAAATAATAAGAAATAGTTTTAGTCGAATGTTAGAAAATGTCTGCAACTACCCATTGTCTAAGATTATGGCCTACAATGTATAAAAAAATTACAACTTTCTCTTCCAAGCTCAACTCTTGTGAATCCATTATGTTAATATTTGTCAAATATTATGTAGTTATTATAGGATTTGGTCAAATATTATGCAATTATTATAGGATATTATTAGATTTTATTCTATAATTATTAGGATAGTTATTTTCTTATATATATATGTACCCAGAAGCATTTCGAGATATACACAAAATTTTTTCCACAATAATTTTCTCGTTTATTTTCTGAAATTCTCATGGTACCAGAGCTAGGGTAATTTTTTAGAGAGAGTATTTTCCTTTTTTTTTTCTTGCTCCTTGCAGTCATAGAGGCTCTTTCTCTGGTCTGTGGTTGTCCATTACTCACACGCGCTGCACCACCGTGCTCAAAGGCTTCTATTTGGCTAGACCACCAATTCCGATGTCGCACCCGATTTTTAATCTTCCATAAACAAAAAATTAAAATAAAAGTAGAGTAGCCACCAAAATTTTTAAAAGCGAAATTTTGGAAAACCTAAAAAAAAAAATAGTCTACGAAACATAAAGGGTTTGAGAATCAATTACATCATGAGGAAGATATTAGGTTGATTATACAAAATCAATATGACCTTAAAATTATTTTGATTACTTTTATAAAACATGTATAGATAAACAAGAAAAAATAAATAAATAAATAAATATATAAAATGGATTTATTTATAAAGACGGACTTGACCTAAAATGAAAGTTTAGGGTTTAAGTACCCTATTATAAGGATCAAAGTCCACATAGTTTAAAAGATAAAAACTCATGTCATTTGGTTAGTAATTTTTTAGGAGAAAAATTATATTTAAAATATATAGTTTTTGAAATATTTTTATATTTTTTAATTTGTGAAAGGTGAATTATATTTATTTTAGAAAATCATTTTATTTTTATTATTCTTATTGATAAACCTATGGAGATTCTAAAATCTTACTCAGTAATTACTTAAATTATATACCCGCGAAAGTTCTCAAAACCTCATACGGGATGACTCTAAATTACATATTTTATGAAATTATTTTTTGAAAAAAATCCTTTTACTTAAAATAGATATTTAACCTTCGAAAATTTAAGGGGACTTTTATTATTTTGATTTCATAAATCCCTTCTTATTTATTTTTAATAAAAACATATAGGACCCAAAAATATTTTTCAAAAGAAGAAAGTGACCAAATGATTCAAGTGGTATAACCGTGGAAACTCACAAGTCTTACATGGTAATTCAGTTAACCTAAATACTAGCGGAGACTCAAAAGTCTCACATGACAAATTATTATAAAATATTTACAATCATGTTTATATATTGTGAATGTGTGTGTCATTGTGGGACAACAAAGTATTTACTTATATGCAATTATAAAATTGCAAAATTAAAATTACATGAAGAGGAGAGAAGAATCACTTATCTGTTTGCTTTTTCCTTCTATCCCATGCCTTGATGTAGATGATCAAATTCTTTAAGCTTGATTCCATACTCATCTCACGGTCCATGCTACCCGAAATGAAATGAGAATTCAACAATATTCTTCTCAAAATATTCCTTTCAATGGTGAACCTAATCATATTCATTTATCATGCACAATTCGATGTCTTATTTAAAAAAAAATCAAGTTTATCAATATATTATAAAAGGATGCGGGTAGCTACCAATATAATTTTTTATTCCATATATTTTTATCTTGCCCAGAATGATGGTCACTATTTTTGGTCAACTTCAGTCAAATATCAATATAACAAAAGCCCACAGATTCACAATCGAGAAAGGGAATTAATCAAGACCTACTTCCTATCTGTGTGAAAGATGCAAAACTAGTTTTTTTTTTTCTTTGACCTCCAGGAAGTGATAGTAAATTCACGCCACTTTTTAATAAAAAAAATTGGGGAATGGAGAGCCAAGCAAATGCATCATCAATAAAAGAGAGGTCAAGTATTTGATGTCACAATCAATCCAACCAAGGCATAACTCATACAAGGTTCTCTAAACAAAATCAATAAGATGAAAATAGAAAGGGGAGGACAAAAATAATCATTCGAAGTTAAACCCAAAAGGAATAAAGTAGATCCAATAGGGCAAATACATCTCAGCATCATTGATAAATTTTATCATGAATTAGCAATACACCAAAATGACACGCACGAGATGAATAGCTTGTTATTTTCCTTTTTTTTTTTTCTTTCACTCTCACTCTCCTCCCTTATTCTTCCTCTCTATTCTCTTTTCTTCCTTCTTTTTCTTTGATCCTTGTTTATGTCTCTCTTCTTATCTTGCCTCCATTTATAATGCCAAAAAGCAAATCATTCAATTAATGCTCTAAAATCACAAAAATCTCTTTTATTATTTTTTATATTCACATCAAGCTTAATTGATTTGCTTTCTTTTTTCATTATTACTCTGATATCAAATCTCAATTCCTGATTTTTTTTCTTTTTTTATTTTTATTACTTTTTTACTTTTATGAAAATCTCAAAAGGAAGAAAATCATAATTCCACGAGGTATGACAATCTTTAGGAGATATTACTATTTCTTATTATTTTATCTTAGGGAAATTTTTTCTTTTCATATTAAAAAAAATCTTGAACAAAATATGGTTTTCATATTCGGCGACCATCCCCAGCCACACGCGCATCACGCGCTATCTTGTTCCAGCTTCCTTTCATCTGCGCATGAAGGCACATCTAGTGTCTTTTCTTGCTGCTGCTTGTCTTGTTGTGCTCGCCTCGATCTTCTGCTCCTAGACCTGTGGTCTGTTTGTTGATCTAACAACTCTTCGAATTTCACTATTTTCCATATTTATTTTTGGGATTATTTTATTTCATCCGCATGGAAAAAAATGATATTGCTCACCCTATCTTTGTTCTTTTGAATGGTTCCAATTAGCACCTTCAGTTGGAAAGTATGCATGGTTTTCTTAAGGGCAGAAAATTATGGAGGCATGTTACTGGTGACACTAAGTTCCCTACTCATGAGTCTGAAGAAACATATGTCAAGTTCAATGAACAATTAGAGGAGTGGGATGGCAAAAAAATAATCAAATCATTACATGGTTTCACAACACCTCTATTGCTAGCATTCATCAACTGTTTGGCTGCTTTGAGACTACCAAAGAAGTTTAGGATCATCTTGCTAGTCATTATACCTCATCAGATTTTTCCAATCAATTTTTGTTGCAAAAGGACCTCAGTGTTCTAAAACAAGAATGAGGCGAACCTTTTTATGAGTTTCTTACTAAGATTGAATCTATTTGGGATCATTTGGTTTATTTAGAGCCCACTTTCAAATGTGAGGCAGATGCCCAAGCCTTCTTGAAGTACCATGATTAACTTCGACTCATTCAGTTCCTCATGGCACTAACAGATGATTTTGAGCCTATTCGAGCTTCCTTACTGCATCAAAATCCACTTCTCACTCTTGAAGATGCCCTTCCTCATCTCAGATCTAAGGAAACTTGCTTGGCTTTTGCTGAGATGGCTTTTGCTGTATCTAAAGGGAATTCTAAGTCTTGACAGTGTTATCCTCAGTCTAATCACTCCTTCACTGAATGTCCCTTCATTGAATGTCATGCATGCCAGAAGAAAGGCCATATGGCTGCCAACTGTCCCACCTTGTATTGCAGATATTGTAAGAAGATAGGGCATCTCATGGATTAATATCCCATTCGTCCACCCAGAACTGATCAGAGGAAGCTACCATGGTTTGGGGATTCATCCAAGACTGCTTTATCCTCCACTGATGCTATCAACAGCGAGACACCTTATGAATCCACTTCAGCGTCCTCCACTTTTGATCTTAAGGCATTTCTTTGAAAACTTATCTTTGATTCTTCTAATCCACCTGTTGCTTTAGCTACTTCTTCAGGTATATCTTCTTGTTTTTTATATTCCAACTGTTGTAATCACATGACTGGATAATCCAATCTTTTCTCTTCTATGACACCCAACTTTACTGCTCCTTCTATACACACTGCTGATAATTCCCAAATGCCTATTAGTCACGTTGGTGCTATTTTCTCACCTTCTTTATCTCCAAGTGATGCTTACTTTGTCCCTACCATTAGTTTCAATCTTATTTCTGTTGGTCAACTTATTGACATGGGCTATTATGTATTATTTAACAAGCATGGTTGTGTTGTGATGGATTCACAGAAAAGACAGACCATCGGGATTGGGCATAAAGTCAGACGTATGTTTGAGCTCACTTCTATGCATCTTCCTAATGTCACATCTTCCTCCAAATTATGTGCTACCTCTACTTCTTCATCTCTTGATTTATGGCACCGTCGGCTTGCCCATCCTTCCTTGAATAAATTACAGCTTTTCATTTCTAATAGTTTTCTAGGTCCTGTTAGTGAAAAATCCTTACATTGTATTTCTTGTTAGACTGCAAAACAACTTGTCTTTCCTTTTAATAAAAGTGATTTTATTTCTGATTCTCCATTTGATTTGATTCACTCTAATATTTGGGGACCTTCTCCCACTCCTTCCATAAGGGGATTACAATGTTTTGTGGTTTTTATTGATGATTTTTCGCGCTTTACTTGGATTTATATGATGAAAAATCATTCAGAATTATCTCATATCTATATTAACTTTACTACTATGCTTCGTACTCAGTTTTCCAAGGTAATTAAAGTCTTCCATCATGATAACGCTTTAGAGTATCATGACTCCAAATTACTTAGTTTTCTTTTATGAATAAGGCACTATCTCTCAATACTCTTGTCCTCACACTTCTCAATAGAGTGGTCGTGTAGAACGAAAATATTGTCATATTCTTGATTCTTTCCGAGCCCTGCTCATTTCCTATTCTTGTCCAGAGGACTTTTAGGGTGAAGCAGCCATGACTGTTGTCTATTGTATCAATCGAGTTCCCTCCTCTGTTCTTGATAACATCTCTCCCTTCGAGTGTCTTCATGGTACTTCTCCAAATTATCATATGTTAAAAGTTTTTGGTTGTGTTTGTTTTGTCGTTCTTCCTTCTCATAAGACCATCAAATTGCAAGCATATGCTTGTGTTTGTTGCTTTCCTGGGTATGATTCTGAGCATAAGGGTTATCGTTACTGGGACTTTCTCTCCCATCATATATGAATATCTCGCCATGTTGTTTTCTGGGAACATTTTTAGTTTTCTTCTTTGATGGATTTCTCTTCAATTCCTCTCGTTTCCTCTCCTATTTTTACAAATCCTTCTATTGATCTTTTTCCTAATGACTCAAGTACAAGTTCAGTTAATAAGCTCACCACTATGTCTGATGTTGTAACTCCTCCAAATGGTCCTGTTGCTTTTGATCCTCCTCCACAAGTCACGCCTCTTGAGCCTTTGTCTTTCGAGTCTGCTTGGCCTACCTGTGAAAGAAACCCCCTTTCTTACCTTCGAGATTACTACTTCTTTTCTACTATTCTTTAGTTACAAGAGCCTCAGTCCTGCAAGGAATCCTCTCGTGACTCTCATTGGTAGCAAGGTATGGAAGAAGAATTGCAGGCTTTGGAGAAAATTCACACTTAGAATCTTATTAACCTTACTTCTGATAAGGCTCTAGTTAGATATCGGTGGGTATATAAAATCAAGACCCACTTTGATGGCTCTTTAGAATGGCGCAAGGCTCGTTTGGTGGCCCAGGGTGTTACTAAGGAGTATAGGATTGAATATGAGAAGACTTTTGCTCCGATTGCTTAGATCACTTTTGTTAGAAGTCTTCTTGCTATTGCTACAGCTAAGTGTTGGACTCTTCATTAGATGGATATCAAAAATGCCTTTATGAATGGAAATTTATAAGAAATCTATAGCCTCCTCCAGGATATCCTTATCCGGTAAACAAGGTTTATCATCTCAGGTGAGCTCTCTAAGACCTTAAACAGGCCTATCATGCTTGGTTTGCGAAGTTAAGCACTAATATCAGTCAGCTTGACTTCTCTTGTAGTCCTTACAACTTTGCATTGTTTATTCGCACCACTGATCCTGGTATTGTCTTGCTTCTGTTGTATGTTGATGACATGATTATTCCAGGTAATGATTCCATAGGAGTTCAAGAACTCAAGTTCTTCCTTGGGAACCATTTTGAAATTAAAGATCTTGGTAATCTCGGTTACTTCCTTGGCCTTGAGGTACTTCATGTGAAGAATGGTATTTCTCTCTCTCAGGTCAAGTATACTTCTAACTTCATTTCTTGAGCTCAACTCACTAATGTCATGATAGAGATCACTCCTATTGAACCTAATGCTTGGTTTACTCCTACTGACGGCATATTGTTGAAAGATCCTACACTTTGTCGCTAGTTAATTGGGAGCCTTATATATCTCATAGTGACTAGACCAGATATTGTTTATACAATAGACATTGTCAGCCAGTTCATGTTAGCCCCTCGTACTACTCACTATGCCGCAATCCTTCATATTATTTAATATGTTAAAGGCACCATGTCTCATGGCTTGCATTTCTCCACTAGTTCCTCACTTGTTTTGCAAGCTTATTCTGATGCAGATTGGGGAGGTGATCACTCTGATCATAGGTCTACCACTGGCTTTTACATATTTTTTTTTATTCTTTGATTTCATGGCGAAGTAAGAAGTAGACATTGGCTTTTCACTCCAGTGCTGAGTCCGAGTATCGCACTCTAGCCAATACTACATCTGAAATACTCTGGCTTTGATGGCTTCTTACTGATATAGGCGTGGCCCAAGACTCCTCCACTGATCTTTATTGTGATAGTCAAAGTGCCAGGTAGATTGCTCATAATGATGCATTTCATAAACGGACTAAACATATTGAAATTGATTACCATTTTACTCGACAACATGTTGTTCGAGGTACTCTCAAACTCCTTTCTATTTGGACTACTAATCAACCAGTTGATCTATTTACCAAGTCACACAATCTAGGCAGATTTAACATATTAGTAAACAAATTCAAGATGTTCGTCATTGAACCCTCTTAAGTTTGAAGGGAGGTATTAATATTTGTCAAATATTATGTAGTTATTATAGGATTTGGTCAAATATTATGCAATTGTTATAGGATATTATTTGATATTATTAGATTTTATTCTATAATGATTAGGATAGTTATTTTCTTGTATATATGTACGCAAAAGCATTCAGAGATATACACAACATTTTTTTCACAATAATTTTCTCCTTTTATTTTCTGAAATTCTCAATTAAATAATCTTTACTCCTTAACTCATCACATAAACTGATAAAACATGTCTTTTCCATTTTCAGCAATTCATAACAACAATTTCTTGATCCTTGTAAGAGCTCATTAACAAATTCTCGACCTGTAAGTGCAAAATTACGAACTGGAACCTTGTTTAGAAACTTACTTTCATACTCACAGGTCATATTAATTAATACTAACTCTGCTAATTCATAGTCATCTTCACTTGAACTGGATGAAGTAATAGATCCCTCAGAGCTACCTTCAATATCGATTGTGCACAACAATCTATTCAAATGTAAGTGAACGTAAATCATGGGAAACAATATCAAATAGATAACTAGTCATATCATTCATAGTTTGGAAACAATATCAAATACATAACAAGTCATAGCATTCATAATTTAGAGAAAATGTCAAATACATAATTGGTAATAATATTTATAGTCACCAAACACAAGACATAGAGACATAAACATAGAACATAACACCTACAAACATAGATCAAATCAAACTATTCAACCATGCCTTCTTTCTCTGTGAAGGCACTACCATAAATATTTCCCTCCAGGCAGGATCAATAAATTTATCCATTGCCTTCACATAAACTACATCAGAGATATCTTCAAGCTTATTAAGAATAGCAACATATTTGGCAATAGAATAATCAGATAATGTGGGTCCAACACTACTAGCTTCCGTGCTCTTTGCCCTCAACTTCTCAACTTTAGCTAGATGAGTTTCTGCCCTTGCATTATATGCCTTAACAATTGCTTGAATTGCTTCACTCAATTGATCAGACCTCTACTATCTTTTTTCTTTCGATCAAGTTGCTGAAAATGTGCTTTCCGTTACGTGTCACACATTCAGTGGTGTTTTCATCAATGCCATCATCATTTTCTATGTCTGCATGAACTCCACCATTAAGATATTCATCTTAAAGTTGAATCTCATCTAAAGAATTTAGTGGATCTTGAGTAGATGAATGATGAAGTATGTTAGTAGCAGTGCTTCTATTAAAGATTATGTCTAACAAATAATAATGTTCCAGTCCCTGCTTCTTGAATTAAGCAGCTTTAGGATGTGCCTATAAAAATATGCACAATCAATAATCTAGATAATATACATATCCAATGTAGGAAAAAATTTCCAATGGTTACATACCAAAATATAAGCTCTCCAATATCTCTCATCAATAATAACTGTGTTAGTGTCAGAACTTCAACCAAATTTAGTGTGTTGTAGCAACAAAGAAAAATCTCTATGCTTTGCTCGCAACTTATTATACTTTTGCTTGATTTGTTTCTCATTAAAAGAGCACCCACTCATAGCATTCAACTTTCCTAACATATCCTTCCAAACTTTCCATGAAAACATACCATTGTTGTAATTTCTTTTGTTTACTTCTTTAATCATAATGTCTATGAAGCATTTAATTACATGCTTTGGTCAAATTGCATTTTCTGAAACTTCTATTGACTCACTAGTTGTCATCTATAATATATAGGATTCAATCATTCAAACTCACTTATTATGACTCCAAAAAAATTAAATGGACATAATCAAACCATAAACATTAATAGAGTTTCATGATAAGAACACAAGGTAGCCTAAATTAAGAGTTAAAGGAATACAAAGGCCATGTCTTCCTAACCTCACTAAATTGCCTATGGCACTATCCCAATAATTATAATAATAATAATAACAATTAAAGTTTGTTGTAATCATGTGATCATTAATTGCAGAGACAAAAGCCCTATAAGCTTAAATGAATGGGAAAGGAGGGAGGTCTCTATCAAATGGATATAACTAACTAATGGAACCAATAGGGTTGAACCAACCACCCTTATCAACCTCACCTCAGATAAGAATGAAAGAACTAGTGAAGTGGACACAAAGTAAATTAATTAAAGCACTTCACTTCCCACTAACTAAACCCCAAATTACACTCTCATTCCACTCTAACAACCAAGGCAACATTCCACCCCTATTAAATGGATTAAATCATTTACAATCACACAAGAAGCACAAGTAAGTAGCACACTATTGTAAAAAAAGGGCTAAGTGCCATAGCAAGCTTGGTGCTACAGTGGAGAATGAATCTACAATATTAATGAAATATTATAAAATGAAAAAAATCAAATAGAATCTATAGAGTGAGAGCAATAATGAACCTTGAACTCATAACATGGATTTAACATGTTATTCAAAAACCTTAATTTAGGGACAACCAACCAACAAATAATAGGGAAAAGCTCAACACATGAGATGAAATGTGGTAGTCACTCAATCCAAATGCTTAAAAACAAACTCATTCGAAGGCTATGAATAGACCTCCCAAATGAAAGTCCTAAATGAAATTAATTAACTCTTAAGTCAACTTCCACAATTTCTCTTATTCAATAAAAAACTGCCCCACCCTTCAACAAGCATAGCACAAGTTGCTTTTAGTACCTATCCTTCAACCACATCACAAGCAACAGAAAATTAGTTTGAAAGCTCACATAATGACTCATATTGGGCAAGGCAGCAGATATGTCTTGGCCACTTTCTTTTTTCACATAGGAAACACATACGTGTAGATGTTCTCTCATAAAATTACTATCTTGAATATTTAAAGAGGCCATAATTAGGAGTAAGACATCAATGAAGACAGAATAAAGTTTAGAGCACTTCTATCAAACATGGTAGAGTGGGAGGTAAACAGAGCAAGAATAGGCAAACAACACTAAATAATACCCACCATATAATCAAAATAGCTTTCAACTAGTCAAAACAAACAAATAAGAGCAACCCAATAAGCTTTTGAAGTCTCTAATTACTTATATAGAATTATAGAAATTAAGGGCATGCAGGAGATATACATAAAAATTGAAAGCAACTCGTTGACTTACAGATCGAGGCTAAAACTTGGAGATGGAAGAGAGATTGAAGCTAAACTTGAAGCTGAGACAAAGAATTAAAGCTAAAACTTAGAGTTGCCCCAAAGTACAAGATGAGAAAAAAAAAAGCTTTTGAGGGCATTACGATGACTTACAAATCAAGGCTGAAGCTTAAAGACAAAAGGGAGACCGAAGCTAGATTTGAAGCTGAGAAAAAGGATTAAGGACTTGCAATTGAATCAAAGCACAGGATGTGAAGAAAGGAGGATCGAAGCTAAGCAAATAACATCAAAACAGAAGGAAAGAAGGGGAGCCCATCGCCTAGTAAGAAGGGCTTATTGACGTTGTCACATCCGGAAATGTGACGTGGATGACGCGAAGATGAAGAAAAAGGGAGAAATAAGCCCCTATGACGGAAGCCGATTTCGAAGGAGTCGCCACCAAAATTTTAAGGGAAATTTTGGAAAACCAAATAAAGAGGAGAATGATGGTCTGCGAATCAAAATTGGGTTCGGGAGTATGATTGTGAGTGGGGAATGTGTTAGACATCCTCGCAACACCCGTTCCTAAGAACGGTTACTTTAAGTTGATCATGCAATTTTTATGGCTTTTAAAAATTATTTTAATTTCCTTTTAATCATTCACATGCAAAAATAAATATAAAAATAAAAGAAAATGTAAAAATGAAAATAAAGAATAAAATGAAGATATGGGAAGTTGGAAAAATAAAATAAGAAGAAAATATTATTTATTTACAAGAGCGGACTTGACCCAGTATCATAGTCTAGGGCCTACGTACCTTGCGATAAGGATTAAAGTGGACGTAGTTCGGGCTTAAAAATATGCGTCACTTGGTTGATATTTTTCATTATGTATATGTTTTTCCGAAAAGAGAAGTTTGTAAAAAATAATTTATCTTTCCACAAAGAAAATAGTTTTCAAAATTGGTTGATGTGTTTTAATTCATAAAAGGTAGATTAATATCAATTATCTTCTCTTATCACTCATTTCTCATTTTTCATTTTCATTTTTTTAAAAGAAAATAAATTCTAAAAAAAGAATATATGTTTTTCCTCAATGTAGAAAAATTATGTGACCTTGAATATTTTATTGTTAATTTGAGAAGGAAAATTGGAAAAGAATTTTATTTTTACAAAATAAAATCAATTAAGTCATGTGGTGAATTTATCACTCATAATTCACTCATTGATACCTAAATATTCACGGTGATGTCACTCGTGGCAAATAGGCGTAAGGTATAAAAAAGGTTTGAAGGGAAACTAATAATTTAAATAAATTATTTTTTCTTCTTTTTTTATTTATTATGAAATAAATAATACCCTCTCAACACATCTATTTATTTAAAAGAAAGTTATATTGAAAATATGATTACTACATGTATTTTCAAGGAAAAATAACCAGTATATGTGGTGGCTTTATCACTTACAAGTTACTAATCGATACCTAAATACTCACAGTGTTACCACTCAAGACAGATAAGCGAAAAAGACAAAAGTTTGGAGGAAGACGAATACTTTTTGTGTAAATTGTTTTTATTTCCTTATTTCAAATTATGCAATGAAAAATGCAATTAGAAAATCCCTCTTGTTTTCTTTTATGAATAATTTTTGTTTGAATTGCTTTTATTTTCTTATTTCAAATTATGCAATGCAATCAGAAGATTCCCTTTTATTATTATTATTTTTCAAGGGAATTTAAGAAAAATTGCTACATTCGATATTTTTTCTTTTTTCTTTTATTATTTTTTGTTATTATTGTTATTATTTTTATAAATTAGTTGTATTTTCTTGTTTTAGATTGTGAAAATGGAAAAAAGCAATTAAATTCTTTTTTTTTCTTTTAAACTTAAAATAGTACAAAAAAAGAATTTAAGGTGAAATTGCTACATATATTTTATTTTCCAAAATCAACTTCAAAACAAAACCAAATAACATATATGGTGACTTCATCACTCACAGGTCGCTAATTAGCATCTAAATGCCCACGGTGTTACCACTCATAGCACAAAGGCATAAAAAGGGTTTATGGGATAAAATTGGAAAAAATAAATAATTTAATTTCTTATTTTACGTAAGCCATTTTTATTTCCTTGTTTTATTATAAAAATAGGAATAAATATGACCATGGTAACACATTTTTATTTTAGACAAAAAAAAAGCATTAAAAAGAATTTAAAATATGACTATTATATTTATACATTTTTTTTTACAAAGTAGAATATATAAACAACTTTACTTTTACAAAATAAGATCCTTTTTTATTTGTTTATTTTTTACCTTCATAAATCAACTTTAAAACAAAACCAACCATTAATTGTGGTGACTTTATCACTCACAATTTACTGATTGATACTCAGATGCTCACAGTGTTACCACTCGGAACAAAAAAAGCTACAAGAAAAATTTGGAGAAAAATATAGGGTTCTTATTTTGATTATTTATTTTTAATTTTAAAAGGAAGATAAAAAAAGCCAAGGGAACCCAAAATTATTTGAATACCAAGTCTAATATCATGGCAACTCCTCACTTATGGTATAATTGACTAACACCCTAACTATTTGTCTACAGAGACTTAATCCTTTGCGACAAATTCTAAAAGCAAATACAATAAAAAAAACTATTTATTCCCCCTCCCCCCAAAATATATATAGAGAGAGAGAATCCAGCCTTTTGGATTCCTAAATGCGTTGCTAGAATTTCATAATCGATCTCAAAATGTTACACGTGGACAAATACACACAGTATCACGCAGATGACTAAAACTAATCCAAGAAACATGAAACAAGGGCCAAATTGGCTGGCAAATTGTGGAAATATCGTATGTGCAATCACATAATCATTAAAATATGAAGGTTTTGAATAGTTTGGATCAAAAAGTAAAATTATTATATTTATTGAAAATTTATAAGGCAAAAAGAGTTTTTACAAAAGAGAGACAAACTACAAACCAAACACAACTAGACTTCTGGAATCCATAGCATAAAAGGTATCTCCCCACAAGTTACATAAACTTCCAACTAAAATTATTAACTAGCTTTCATCTAGAAATCATTATCATTAGAGGAATTCACAACTCAAATCGCCATCACATCAAGCATTCACTAGACTAATCACAACTCTTTTACAATAAAACAGAGTTTACTATAGAGGGAAAAGTTCTCTGAGGGTTAGTCTTTTAAACCCATATAAGAGCATTCTTTATTGATCCATTACAAAGTGAAACTTGACTCAACAGCACCTTTAGAATCATTGGCTGTTCCATTAGATTTTCAAATAGTAACAATCAGAAAACAAATACACAAATACATATATATGTATATTTTTTTTTCCCATTTCATTTGGTGAATAGCTAACCTAATTTGGCCCATTAAATCTTCAGGACCATCTCAAAGGTGAATGACAGACATGAACAGGAAAAATCAAATCTCAATATTGAGACTGCAAAACATTAACTCAACTAATTGTGATTCTTGACATAATCCCTTCAAAATGAACCTATTAAGTAAATTAAAATTTCTTGTATCACGTTTGAGAAAGGAGTAAAATGCCAAAGGAAGAGCTTCACATTTCAGTTACAGAACTTGACAATAATACATTGAAAATTCACATCAAAAGGTTTTCCATCAAATGATCTCTTCCTCAAATCAAACTCTTGATTACCTATAAAGATTATTTCAAGACCGAAGTACAGTTCTACCGTTCAGAGGCATACTAACAATGCACGTGCGAAATAAACCTGAGATTCAGACAGCTAACGATAAATTTACACAGATTCAGCAAACAAGACAATGTTCGGAAGGGATGATGAAATTCAAGATTTAGGAAGAAAATTTTACCGAACCAAAAAACCCCTTTGCCTGCTTTCCAGCTCCACCTGCGTCTTCGGTAGTCATAGTTGCAAAGACAACTGAGAAACTTGAAACCAATTCTCAGACCTCCTCTTTGTGCAAATTTGCCCTGCAATCCTTCGCAGTACCCCTCTACAATTTCAACTGAGTCTCCCTTTGATTGCTCCTAGGATTTTCTTCGGTCCACTTGGATTTGTTCTCTGATCCTTTTTATAGCAGTTTCGCAAGTGAAGAAAAAAAAGGATTTTGAGTGCATGGTTGCCCCTTTCGGCCCTGCTTCTGTGTGCCGATCCCTTTTACTCCCTTGTTCCGGTTGCTTGCAACTGCGAGCTACCTTTGCCTCCTCTACTCTGCTATGGTAGGTATAGAGTGATGGGCCTAACCTTATTCTATCGCGTCCTGGCTTTAGCTCTCTTGACTTCTTCTTCCTCGCCCATGACTCCCTCTTTTTTTCACTTTCTCCGGTGCCAGACCCCCTCTGGTCTTCTCCCTTTTCAGTCTTACGTGTTCAGTCTCCCTCTGATCTTCTCTACAGCCTGCCTTTGTGCTCAAACCCCACAGCTCCTTCTGACTCACTCTCTCAAGCCCTTTCTCTGGTTTTCTTTGCTCTGCCTTTTCCTTTCTTTCCTCCGCGGCCATCTCTCTGTTTCTTCTTTCTAGCTTCACGCGCCCTGAGCCCTAAATAGGGTTCAAGGTGATCATGGGCTTAAGATGCTGGGCTTCAGCATCTCAAGCCCAATGTTGTAAACCTCTCCCCACTCCTTTTTTTTTTAATTTTGAATTTTGGTTAAAATTTCTTTAAATTATTATTTTTTTATCTTGATTTTTATATTGTTTTATTATTATTTTATGTTTTTGTTGCTTTTCTCTTTTTTTTTTTATTTTCTTTTATGATCCCATAAAAAATGTATATAATTAATTAAAAGGAAATTTAATTTTTCCTTAATTTTTTTTTTTTTTGGTTGTTGTTGTTTTTTTTTTCATTGGCGGCAACTAGCGATCTCTAGCAAATAGAGAAAAGATGGAGAATGGTGGCCAGTTGGAAGAAAAAATGGCAGAGTTGGAGAGAAGACGGCTGAGTGCTTGGGTCAGCTTGCGTTGGGGACGATGACTAAACTTTTAGGTTTAGTATAATATAAGTTTTGATGATGATAAATATAGAGTAATAAGGAACAAATGCATTATATGTAACTAACATATATAATGTTCCTTAAAAAAATAAAATGTGCATTAGCATATACTTAATTAAGTCTATAATGCATATATCATGCTATGTACTAATATATCCACTGTGCTATTACAATGTATAATACAAGTTGGATATATAAATTAGACTAACTACTTTGTTTGTAAGTAAAATATATTAAATATAGGATTGTCCAAGTAGGAAGAGTAAGCATTGGAAAATAGAAGTGGAAATCAACATCATGTCTCACTCAAGAAAAGAGAAGAGAAATGATGCTTCAAGAATGGAAGATTAGAAGGGAGCATACCAAGAAGAAAATGATCAAGTGAAAGTGGAGCTCAAGCATTGAAGACTCAGTTATTAAGTATATTTTGTTTTCACTTAGGTCTTGAGGTGGTTTTAATCTTTGAAAATTACTTAATTTTGTTACCATATGTTTCAAATAAGTTAGTTTAAGTAAATCTGATGTTAGTATACGTTAGATTTAGAAAACATTGACTAACAGATAAATTTTGAAGTTAATGCTTATGTAATTTGTTGAAAATTCGAACTTTGCTGACTAAAATTCGAAGTTCTAGAGATATCACCTATAACAGACAAATTTTAAGTATTGAAATTTGAATTTCGAGTCAAGTATAGTTAGTAAAAAGTGAAAAATTTGTCTGAAGTCATGTCAAAGTTCATCTGATGTTAAAATGTAATCGGAGTTCAGGACAGTCCCTCTGATAGATGAATTTTGGTAATCAAAATTCGAGCTTTAGAATGAAGACTTGAAAGTCTGATTAGAATTGTCACTGACAGATGGATTTTAAAAGTCTAAAATTTGAATTTTGAAAAGCAGAACTTTTGTGCCATGTTGAGCTTACCACTGACAGATGAATTTTGGGCCTCCAAAATTTGAATTTTGAATGCACTGCAAAAATATGAGACAACTGTTCACACTCAACAGATGAACTTTGAATATGAAAATTTATATGTTTTAACATGGTAAATATTTGTCAAAACCAAAATTCGAATTTCACTTTTAAACAAATGAATTTTGAAAGTTCAATGTTAAAGTCTTTAACTTATGGTTTTTGCAAAATTCGTCTGTTTACCCCCCAAAATTCAAATTTCAGAGTGTCAGATACAGTAAATGCAGTTGTTGAACGGCTAGTTTTGCAGAGTAACTGTTGGTTAACGTCTCTAATGAATAGATCTTATGTCTAATGTTTAGTTACACCACAAATTTATAAATAGAACATCATTTGAATTTATAGGTAACAATCTTAAGAGAGTTTATGTGAAAATACTATTCATATACATAAAATCTTTCTGTATCAGCATGCTTTGAAAAACTCATCTCAATAGTGTGAGCTTTCAATGTATCATTCACTTTAAGAAAGAGTTTTCATTCTGTATTTATTTTTTTCTACAAATTTTTGGGTAGAGTCTTAGTGTGGGAAAATACTAAGGGTATTACACATCATTGTAAAGGTGTGAGAAGAATGATTTCACAAGTGCCTACTGAAACTTGTGGGATATACTGAGATTTCATAGGTGCTCGGATTAAACCTGTGGAATATAGTAGAAAATCTCAAATGGTGGCTTAGGGACTAGACGTAGGTCAAGTGGTTGTGTTAGACCAGTATAAATTGCTGTGTATTGCTCTTCATCTTCTCTATTCAATTGCTGTACTTAACTCTCTATTTATCCCTATTTTGTTGCACATTTGGTGAATTTGGGCTGTGATCCAAAAAAAGCGAAAATCTTGCATTACCCAATTCACCTTCCCTCTTGAGTACCTAGCCAACCTAACATAAACGTGGTTGCAAGGGTTATTAGACAATTTGTTCAAAATCGCAAGTATGCTATTAATGAAAAGTGTTCTATGTGTTTTTACTATTTTGGAGAACAAAAACACCACAAAACAGCCCAAAACCATTTTTTGTTTCCTAAAACACTTATCTTTTTTCAGTTTTCATAACATGTAACCCAAAACACATCCCATCAAATGATTTATTTCATTTTTTTTGTTTTCAAGAACAAAATTTTTTTTTTTAAAACTGCTACCAAACATGCCTTTATTCATCTTGTTTCAACTTACAGTTATCTAATTTAAATAGGAAATGAGATTTGGAATTGCTAGAATGAGCATTCATCCCCAGGTTATCTGCAGTGAAGCAATAATCCTTCTCTCAAGATCCACTTGACTCAAGAATTAATGCGTTTCTCACCCCCTTTTCTTTAGCCCACAAAATTGTTGGAACCAATGACAGACTAGACATTTTCAAACACATCAACATTCGTATTCCTATTACATATCAAACAAAAATTTAACAACAATCACCTCAACAAAAGAATTGAAATTTCGTTGGCAAAAAAAAAGAAAAGAAGAACTGAAATTTCAGCAAGTCAGTCCCAAAGTTTTAAACTAAGCAACTTATTCAAAAATTAATTCAAACTATAAGGATCCAATATATAATTAAAACTATATGGAGATTTTTGTACAACCATGTTAGTTGTTAAATGGATACTAGGTTAACAGGATTGGATAGTGTGCTTAGAGGGTCCTCTTATATGTTGGGTTAACGAAGGATGGTGTTTATTGGTGGAAACTGGTTTTTCCCCAACTTTCTCTATTGTGTCTACTAATTCTACTGATAAGGATTTCAAAAATTTGGTTTGAAGTATATATGGCTAACATTTAAAAATTTTCTCATTCAGAAAACTAAAAATTAATTTGCCCTACAAAAATAAAAATGATTAATCGTATATTCATAAAATCTGAGAGTGAGAATTAATTGGACCTATTAAAATGTTGAACCAAGCTGTGCACACAGATATATATATATTTTTTTTACTTACACAACACAGATTTATTTTATCATAAAGCTCGTCATCATGATTTTGAATCCATACTGTTTTTGGTCGACAAAAATATAAAATATAGAAGATGACCGTTGCTTTCAAATTTGAACCGAAACACGACACAGACCGGGTTTTTTCCCGTAAAAATTTCAATCCGGTTCAGATCAGACGCGCCGCGCATCCAAATTCAAATTTCACGCTCTCCTTTCATTCCTCACGGCTACTTCATTCCTTGGCTTCTTTCTCTCGCGCTCCCCCTCTATTTTTTTTTCTTTTTGATAGATCTATCGCATTCTCTGTCTGTGTGAACGTAAACCCTAGAATCCCAAATCAGGCACGATTCAAAGATATTCTGCGGAAATCGCCATTCTGCGAAGCCAGATATGGCTTCCAGGAACCAGAACAGGCCTCCACGTAGCCCCTCCAATGTAAGCCTTTCTTTGATGTTTATGAATTAATGGGTCTGCTTAGACGTTAAAAGGTTTTGTGAGAAGAGCCCTATGAAATGAACAAACATTTTGTGTGATTTTTCGTTGGGGAAGGGTAGGTTTTGCTGCCTGATTTTCAAATTGACGGAAAGCCAACTGTAAATAGCTTGTGGGTTTCCTTCCATCTTATTTCAGCATTAAAAATTCGAAATTTGAAATTATGCTTATGGTTGATTCGCCTTCGGCTTACATGTTTCAACTGGAGCAAATATATTTCAAATATTGGTTGTTTCTATGTTACAACGGATATTTCGCACTGTCTGTTTTCTGAATTACAACAAGAGTATGAGATGAGATGAGGTATTAACTATTTGTTTTAAATTAGAAAAAGGCAGCGGCTGAAGAAATTCCCTCGGACAAGCGTCGGAGGATTGGGGCAGAAAAGATGGATAGACAGGGAACCGGAGGCCGGGGGAGGCAGCCATTTACCTCAATAAACAAAGGGCCTGAAGCTAATTCACCAAATGATGTTGGCTGTACTGAGGGTTCAGAATGTGGAATTGTTGAGTTCACCAAAGAGGATGTGGAGGCGTTGTTGAATGAGAAGATGAAAAAGGGGAATCCCTATGATAATAAGGTTTCTTTATCTTATGGAATTTTTATCCAGATTCGTGGTTAATGACTTCAATTTTGTCAACGTTGGTCTGTTGTAATTATTCGTTGTTTTTCCACTTATTTTGCAGAAAAAAATGGACCAGATGGCAGATCTTATTAAGAGGCTTAAGCTTTGTGTAAAATGGTTTAAAAAACTTGAAGAAGGCTATATCGAAGAAAAAGAAAAGCTTCAGTGTGCACTTGAATCTGCTGAGAGAAAGTGCACTGATGCTGGTAAGTTTCTCTCCAGCTCGTAATTTTCAACTATAAGTTAACTAGAATGGAGGTAGTTGTCAATGCTGTTGAAGACAAGGTTTTAAAACCTTATGCATAAGCTTACATGATTCGCTATTTTGGAAGGATTCATTTTTTTTCTTTTTTTTTTTAGCATCAAGCTCTGTGACAAGTAAGCTGCCAGTCATAAAAGGCTGCTTGTTTGGAATAGTTTAGCAAACGTTTTATGTTTTGGCACTCTCAGTTGTGTGTTGCTGTTTATTTCTCATACCCTTGTTGACATTTATATTTCTCTGAAAGAGTTTCTATAATTTATTTGCTAGTACTAGTTAATGCACTACGTCAGCACAACAAAAATTGTCAAAAGTTCTTGCCGTGTAATTTTTTATTACAACTCCTTAATCTTTATCAAAGGAATGCTTCGCTAATCATCATACGTCACTGATTTCTCAGAGACTGAAATGAAAAATAAGAGTGAGGAGTTGAATATGACAATATCAGATCTGAGAAAGACAATTTCTTCATTGGAAGAGAGAATCGTGAAGGAAGAGTCATGTAAGCTGGTAAGATTGATAGCTATACAGCATTGTGTTTGAATCTCCTTGAAGTTTCCTGTTTCCTGTTTCCTGATGATCCGTTGTTGTTTAATTATCAGGAAGCGATTGAATATCATAGAAAAGAAAAGGAAGCCAGAAGTGCAGCTGAGAAGATGCAAGATTCACTTTCAACAGAACTTGAGAAAGTTCGACAAGAGAAATTAGTTGCTGAGCGGAAGGTACTGCTAAATTATAAATTATTATCTATACAAGAAAGATTTACCAGTTGGATATTGAATTTGACAATCATCAACTTATACAAAAAGCATATTGCCCTCTCTGTTTACTCTGCTATGGAGTCTAACATGATCTTGTTACAACTATAATGCTTCATTGTTTTTCCCCCCTGAAATTGCTGAGTTTGGCAGGCCATTTCAAATGAGGACTTGTACCAGCGTTCGCAAGAGTATAATATGAGTCTGCAGCAGTACAATAGTCGCCTCCAATCAGATCTTGAATTAATTAATGAATCACATAAAAGGCTGGAAATGGAGAAAGTAACCATTATTGAAAACCTTAGCAATGTAAGAGGTCACAATAAGGCATTGCAGGATCAGCTGGCATCTGTTAAAGTAAGTCATTTTATTAGATATGTGTTATGCTGTTGAGTGTTTTCTTTGTATTTTGCTTTGTCAAATAAAAGTTTTAATTTTACAATTTTTCGGTTTTTCCATTTTATGAGGAAAATGTTTTAAGTGATATGGCTGTGAACAAGTTGGAATTTCTTCCACCCATTGCTTTGGGCTCAATAGAGTGAAGTTCCATGGGAGCTTTAATTTACATTGCTAGCTTTCCCCTGCAGTCCTTGTGTTGATTCTGTTGGCATCCTTCTTTGTGCAAGAACTTGAATTCCAATTTGTTTAATGATTTCTTTACTTGTTATAAAACAGTGTTGAAGAGTGGAAAAATGAGAATAATTTGGAGATATAAATTAGATATTATTGTTGTTGTTGTTATTATTATTACAAATCCCGTATTGTCACTACTTGTGATATAAGTGTCTTATTAGTCTCTTTTTTGTTGCTTTTTGCCTTCTCTTGTTATCTTTGTTTTGTAGGATGCAATGGAAGAGGCTACAAAGCAAAAAGATGTAGTAGTACAGGAGTTGAATTGTCTCCGCGAAGAATTAAAACAAATTAGAGATGATCGTGATCGGCAATTGGCACAAGTAAAGGCTTTAACTGAAGAAGTAGCATACTACAAAGAATTTACAGGCAATTCGTGTGCACAATTGGATGACTTGACAAGAAAAACAAAAGCTATTGAGGTTTATTTTTGCTTTGTCTCCACACTCAAATGCTTTTGATATTATAATTTTATGTTCCATGTATAGCGTGGAATCCTATGTTGGTTTGATTTCAAGATTGTGGGTTTTCTTTTATAGGACACATGTTCTTCACAGAGAGAGCAAATAAATATACTACAGCAACAACTAGTTGCTGAAAAGGAGAAACTAAAGGTAAGGAAATTAGTATTTTTTTGGTTCCTGAAATAATTGCTTAATTTTCTTTAACTTTCCCATGGAACAAATGGTAATAGGAAATTTATGCTTGTCGTGCTTATTTGCATATACGATGTGATAACTTGAATTGTAACATTTATTTTCTCTCTGTTAGATGGCTGATTTATCTGTTTTAGAGACAAGAAGAAGTTTTGAAGAGCAGGAAAAAATTATTCGCGACCTACAAGAACGTTTAGCGGATAAGGAATCGCAAGTGATTGAAGGAGAGAATTTGAGGAAAAAATTACACAATACTATTCTTGTAATACTTCTTGCTTAGATAGTCATGAAAGTATTTCTTTGTTTTTAATCTGTAAATAATAACTGTGGCATCCAATATTAGGAGCTGAAAGGGAATATTCGCGTGTTTTGCCGAGTACGACCTTTGCTGCCAGAAGATGGTGGTGGAACAGACATGGTTGTTTCTTATCCTACATCAACAGAAGCTCTTGGCCGGGGCATTGAATTAGTCCAAAGTGGTATAAGTGCCTACTTTTTTACTCCTTTTTTTGTTGTTCCTTATGAGTTTTATGTTGTGTATTTGTTTCTTGAACTGTAACACGAGAATTCAAGCATAATTTCATTCTTTGATGATAAGCAGGGCAAAAGTATTCTTTTATATTTGATAAGGTCTTCAATCAAGAGGCTTCCCAGCAAGACGTTTTCATTGAAATATCCCAATTGGTACAAAGTGCGCTTGACGGGTATAAGGTGATTTTACTTTGTCTACTGTTTATTATTTGCTAAGTAGGATTAAATATGATAAAAAAAGAATAATGAGTTAGAAAGACTTAATTGTAAGATCAAAGACGGAAGAGTGCTTTCTATTGGCTTTCAAGACCAATGGATCTCTATAAAAGGTGCACTTGCATCTGATATCATGCACACTGTTTGTGGATTTGGATTTTAATGGGACTATAGTTTTTAATTTAGTTGTATGGTTTTTGGTTTCTCTCACATTATAGGTGTTGAATATCAATTAGCCTCAATTTCATGCACTTGGATGGGAATATAGAACTTTTTAAGACCATAAGAAATTTGAAAACGCAAATTAGGGGCTTAAAATAAAAAACTATTTCTGTAGTCACATCAATAATTAATTAATAAATAGTAAAATAACAGTCTTTACTCATCCTACTTTTGTATATGGTTGATATATTGATTGATTTGGCTGCTATTTTCTTTCGTCTGATGTATTAATCTTAATTATTGTTTAGCTTTTGGCCTTGTTAATTCTGAATAAAAGACTATAATTCATTTTCCTAAGCTACATGTTATCATTTGCTGTGGAGCTACAATTACATACATTCGAGAGATGTCTTTTGATGTTCCTGTGGCTGTAGGCATCTTATCCATATTATATCTATCTCTAAAACAAGATTAGTTTGTCTTTTAATTCATGAATTTATCGCATTAGATATAATTGGTTCCTCAACTTTTTTACTGTACATTAATAGAGGGACTTTGGCTTGTTATGTTAGGTATGCATATTTGCTTATGGCCAGACAGGTTCTGGCAAAACCTATACAATGATGGGTAGGCCTGATGCGCCGGATTTGAAAGGATTGATACCTCGTTCTCTAGAACAGGTTTTCCAAACTAGTCAAGCCCTTAAAGACAAAGGGTGGAAGTATAAAATGCAGGTAAATGCATGTTAGTAATATATTTTTATCTTAATTTTCATGTGGTTATACTTAGTAACTGAAATTGTGACATATTTTATTTGATATTTATAGGCTTCAATACTGGAAATATATAATGAGACCATTCGGGATTTGTTATCATCAAATCAGTCAAGTGTGATTGAGCAGACTCGAAATGAAAGCGGTGTTCCTGGAAAGCAACAGTACACTATTAAACATGATGCAAATGGAAACACACATGTTTCTGACCTCACTATCGTGGATGTTTGTAGCGTAAATGAGATTTCATCTCTCCTCCAACAGGCTGCGCGTTGCAGGTACAATTTGTTTGGTTTGTAGAATGTTCGGATCCTCCAACTGCTTTCTATGTTGCTTGTTGAAGTAGTAATTTTGAATAAATATTTTGGATCAATGCATTAGAGACTTGCATGTTCTTTTTCCATTTGGTCCTCAGATAGAAATTTAAAATATTTTTTGAAATTTTGAATTAGTCGAAATTAAACAGTAAAGTTTCTAGATATGTGGAAGCTTCTTTTTCAATAAATTAGTCTAACTTTTTAGATAAAAATTTACATGATTCTGTTAGGCTTAACTCTTCATATATAATCTATTGTTCTTGATCTTTGTATTAATGGCAAGAGATTTCCTTCTGTTGTATTAGGTCAGTAGGAAGAACACAAATGAATGAACAATCATCAAGAAGCCATTTTGTCTTTACTTTGCGTATATGTGGAGTTAATGAGGTATATATTTTCATAAAACATTGCACATTGGTTCAAATGTTAATTGTTCTTTCTCTCTCTTTCTTTATACTGTATGCACTGATGATGTACGTAACTGTGCAGAGAACTGAACAACAAGTGCAAGGTGTCCTAAATTTGATTGATCTGGCTGGAAGTGAAAGACTGTCAAGGAGTGGGGCAACTGGGGAGCGACTTAAGGAAACCCAGGTTGCTTGCATAAGCTAACGATTAATAAGATTATTTTTCTTAAATGAATTATTAATGACAGTTTGCTATTTTGTTTAGGCTATCAACAAAAGTTTATCCTCTTTGAGTGATGTTATATTTGCTTTGGCCAAGAAAGAGGAGCATGTTCCTTTCAGGAATTCAAAACTGACATACCTTCTCCAGGTATGTTAGACTATGACACTGCGAATGATTTGTTCGCATTAACTACTGTCTACATCTTTTTATTTCAAGTTTGCGTCTCGTTTTCCATTGATTAGCTACGAGAGATTTAGTGTCTTGTGTTGGATGAGTTGATTTGGTTGTTTCGAAAAAGAAAAATAAGGAATTGAAAAGTTACTCAAAGCTTAACTGAGGCAGGCAACCAACTACTAGCCCATTCCCATGGATGGGGTTATAGATTTACGCCAATTAACTTGTTTTCAATCTATGACGAATATGAAGGATTTGGTTTGGCCCATGTCATGTGGAGCATTAAGGAAGAAGCTGTATAGTTCATGACTTGTAAATAACATGACTCGTTAGAAATTTTTAATTTTTTGAATTTCTTGTTTCCATGTTGCTTTCCTCTCTTACATTAAAGTTTGGACTGTTCCGTGCATTGCAGCCATGTCTTGGTGGAGATTCCAAAACATTGATGTTTGTGAATGTGTCACCTGATCATTCTTCTGCTGGAGAGTCACTTTGCTCTCTTCGTTTTGCTGCCAGAGTCAATGCCTGTGAAATTGGTATCCCAAGGCGCCAGACGTCCACCAAGTCTTTTGATTCTCGATTGAGCTATGGGTAAAGCGATGGTCTTTGTGCTATAAGAGGAAGTTGCCTGTTGTACTTAATTTGACAATTATTTGTACTGCTGTTATAGAGGGAAAGAAACAAGGGCAAGACACTGTTCTTCGAGTTGTGAAAATCATTAGTGGATGATTATGGAAAATCTCGAGTGAGTTTATTTCTTCGCGGAGGCTTGGCTTTTAGCCTCCAGTGATGATTTGTGCCATTACTTGGTTTATTTGGGCACTGTGTTAATTATTACTTAATTCTAATTCTAATCTAGACGAGTAACAATTTTATTTGTTTTTTTTTATTTTAATTGTCTTCAGTAAAAATTACATTTAAATATAAAATTGATTGCATCATCCCCAATACTTTTTCGTTTTTTGTTTTTGGGAATTACAGGGCAAGAAAACTTGAAAAGGAAAACCCTAAACCCAGAAGAACACTAGACAGTGGAGGTCGACTCCACTTGGAGTTTATGAAATTGAGAGTGAGCAAGGGGGATGATCCAGGATTCTCAAACCCTGTGGCACATTGTGTGCACTCCTGGCAACGTACCAATTTTCGAAGACAAGTGGTGTCTGTAACTTGGAGGATTTCCTCTGAGTTATGCCACCACCTTTGAAAATTAAGTTTGAGAGCCTCAGTGTGGAGGTTAACTTCCTTGAATGGATGGCTGCTAGCTCTGTCATCGTTGTTGTAGCGAAACCCAAGAATCCAATTCCCAAGTGAATCACGAATCGCGCCACCACTCTGGTGATTGAACACAGGCGTATTTGATGTCATGTCACGAGCTTCGTATGTGCCCTCAAAAATTCTCCTGCATGTTCTTATAATATATGCAATATTACAACTTTTTTTGATGGAAAATTCATGCATATTTTAACTTTCTTTTTCATGTGTTAATTATTTTAAAATGGAAAAGTAAATAAATTTTACCTACTATATAACTTTTTTTCTTAAAACAATTGACTGACTACTACATTAATCTACCATAATAAGAATGTAATGATTACTACTGGATTAAAAAACCATTTTATTACTAAATGTATCAGTAAATTTTTTTTCAAGCTAATTATCATTAACGTTTAATGTATGAATATTTTAAAAGCACTTAATTTTCAACCATTGAACGTCAACTTGGTATGAAATCAATATATAACTAATATTGATATTTATATTTAGATAAAACATAACATTTATTATTTATCATGCTATTTAAAACAAAAAATAAAGCATCTCGTTCTTTCAAGTTTGTGTAATGTATAGTAGATTAAAAAATCTGTCTCCTTTCCAAGAGTAAATAGAGTTTATACCTCGCGCCTTGAATTGTTATTAGCTTGGAAAAATAATTTCACTAACATTTTGAAATGTTTGTTGAATAGATTGATAAAATAATTTATTATGAGTTGAAGTTTTTGTTTAATTAAAGTAGGTCTAATTATTTTCGAATTGCTAAAATGCAATGAGAAATTTAACAATGCATTTTATTTTATTTCTAAATATAGAATCATTTTCATAATATAAGATAATGTTTATTATACATTTAAAAAAAAACACTTATTTAATTCATCCAAAAAAAAATTAAATAAGAACAGATTTGATAAAATATATTATATTAATTTTAAAAAAAATCAAAATAGTTAACTAACTTAAACTCTAATTTAATTAAAAGAGTCACCAAAAAAGTAATATTTGTTTGGAGAAATAAATCTTACTGTTAACGTTAATTGCAACAAGTACTACACGTATCATTACCATATCACATGAAGTTCTTTATATGTTAAAGAGTTAAACCTCATCATAATATTTGTTATCTCTCTCTCTGGTTTTTTTTTTTTTTTTTATCATTATCATGATATTTGTTATCTCAATTTAGCAAAAAGACATAAATAAAACAGGGAATAGTTCAAGTGCTAGCAACAGACATAAATTGACAGATGCAGATGCTATGGCATTACATCCACTGGCAGCAATCATTGATGCCCTACCAGAATTCACATGCCACGTGTTGGTATCATTGTGGAGAAGAGCTGACCAGCTAGGGATATTGTTGGTTATGACTACTCACAGATGATCGTCTGATGCAATTCACCAAGCGGCTCTCTAATGTTTCAACGTTCAAGTACTCCTCCTGCAAAGATAAATCCAAAACATCGTCAACCCTATGAATGATTATTTCAAAGAAAATGAGGTGTTTAGAGAAAAAAGGGAATATGTACAGACCAAGTACGCCAAGATATCAGTGTTGAGAAAAACAGAGGCCAAGAAATCAACCTTAGAGAGTGCAGATTTTAACATGGCCTCCTCCAGGCGTTTGGCAAAATTCCTATACTCTCTTCTAGTAAGTTCTGGAACTGGCTGCGGCTGCCGCTGCAATAACGTATCATAGCTGGAAGGTAAAAGAGCAAAATGTTTAATGATGTTCAGTCAATATTTATTTTATTCATTTCTTTTGTTGTTGGATACAAAATGTTCCGTAAAAATATTAACAAATAACAACAAACAATGGAAAAATATTGCTGAAGAGTATGATTGTCTGATCTTATGTGCTACGTACAAAGTGGATATTTTCATTTTTCAGAGAGAGTAAAGGACCACAAAATATAAAGTGGAACTAAGGAAGACAAAGAGGAGTAACTCAATTTTGTCATTTGTCAAGCAAGTTACATTACAACTTGCGAATACAACTGGGAGCACCATGCAAATGATTGCAACGAGTACTGCATTTTGAGACTGACAAAACCACATGTGGAACATAATCTAAGCAGAGTACCTCAGAAATGAAAAGATATATAACATTAATTAGTCCTCAAACATGTTTATGTTCTTTATTTTTCGCATCAATTTTAATGGTCCATTATGAAATTACTTATAGCAATCACGGACTTTCATGTTTACATTTACACAGTATTGTAAACTTCACTAATTTTTATGGACAGAAAAATATCCATCTCTGTTTTAAACTAATAACAAATTTCAACTCACCTTTTAAATAAATGCATTACAAATAAACAATTCATAAAATACAAACACAAAAAAGAAATTGTCTTACATCTTCTGCTGCATGAGTGCACGTGCTCGGACAAATTCAGGGTCCATACCTATGGTCGAACGTTGAATACCACCTAAATTTGGTATCTGAGGAGGAAGGGCATTTCCATTTGGTTCATTAGGTACCTGACCTGAAATATGCGCCGGCAGTTCCATCTCTATTCGTCACCCCTGATTTACAAACCAAATATCGCATTACTCAAACGCTCAGAATTCCACAATCAACAAGTAGGTCAGCTGCACCAAACTCCTATTATCATTGTAATCGTGCAAACAAAACAGCTTGGTAGAATGTAAATAAAACCATTAGAGAATATGGGAATCCACATGTTAGTGTGTGTGCATACATGAATAATCTATATCAAACCAGCAATTAGCAATTAAGGAACTCGGAAACCATAGAACGTTTATAATTACAACGAACCTAAAACAGGGAACGATCAAGTACAGGCCTGACAAGAGTTTCCAAATTCATATGCAAAAATAAAAAATCACCAAACAATCGACAACCTGGCCGTCGTCGATCGACAAACTGTTGGCAACTATAGACGGACATCGTACCTTGTCAGCTACGGAAATTTGTAGTGCCCAGTGAAGCTGAAAAACTGTAAAGAACCGCAGAGAAATTTGCAGCATCGCGTTTTGTTTTGCTCGTTATCAGATATACAGCTCTATAAGTCGCCTTGTCAGATAACAACCAAAGATCAATTGGAAGTGCCAGTGATTTTGTTCAGAATGATCTACTTGGGCTTGTCCCTCTGTATTATAGTCGTTCATTCTTAGGTTTATCCTACCTTATTTTATTAAAATAAAATTATTTACTACCTCAATAATATTTTGTTAAATTTCTAAAAGTCAATGAACCAATTAAAAAATTCTAACATTTTTAAAGGTTAATTAATTAAATTTAATAATAGCATTTAAAAACTTTATATATATATATATATATATATATGGTTGTGGTAGAAAATCACTAACTATTAAAGGGCCATCACTTGAGCCTATGATAGGTTAGTGTATAATTCAACCTATCATGTATTATATATCATCAACATAGACTCAATTTATTCAAGGTTTTTTATTATTATTATTTTTAACAATTCATTTGGTATTCAATCACTAATTTAAAATTAGACTAATCCAAATTAAGGTGTATTAGGCACTAGATGGAGAAAAATTCTTCTAAAAACATTTTCTACATTCATATGGTCTTAAACTTCAGACATCATGCTTAAATAACCTTCTTTTTTTCCACTAGTACCAATACCTATTGGTATGATTTTTCATTAGTTAATACTAATCCAAATAAATAATTTACAAAATTATTCCAACATATTATTCTTCAAAATCATAGAAAATTTAATTTTTTTCATGTATTTTTTTGGTAATTTTTTGAAGTTTTTCAAGATTAATAATTGGTTATAGACTCTATTACCAATATATATAAGGAAAGGACTTAAATACTTTAGTTTATATTATTAGTGTTTAATCTAGTTATTTCGAAAAAAATCAAAATAAGTGAATTAATAAAATTTAATTCAAAAACATAAATAATGATGAAAAATTAATAAAAAAATCAAAGTAAAAGTATATAATCCAATATTAACCTTAAAAAACTTCAAAAATTACAAAAAAAAATCATGAAAAATCAAATTTTCAAATGGTTTTGAAGAATGGTATGTTGGAATAATTTTATAAATTATTTATTTGGATTATTAACTATGTGTGACCTTCGCAATTAAGCAATGGTTAGAGTAATTATTCAGCTCAACTTCCACAAAAACCCATGAACTTGGAGTCTGGCTAGGGGTGTGCAATGGGCCCGTTGGCCCGATCGGCCCGGTCATTTCAGGCTGGGTCGGGCCGGGCCAAAAAAAGAAAATTACAAACTGAAGGAGGACCGGGCCACCAAGAGGACCGGGCCGGGCCGGGCCGCGGGCCGAGAACATGTTCGTCTCGCCTAGCCCGGCCCGGTATATATATATATATTTTTCCAATTTTCTCATATTTTTTTATTTGTTAAAAATATTGAATAATTTTATATAATTGTTTTTCCTTCTTATACCTTATGTAATAAATTAATTTTATAATTACAATAGATATGTTTTATTATTCCAATTTTTAATTTTATTTCAAATTTTAAATCTATTTCATAACTTAATATTATATAAAATAAATAATGTATAATTATTGAGTATTTATAATTTTGATAAATGTTACTTTTAACCTAATATTATTTTCTATAAGAATATATTTTAAATGAAACTAGTTATATTTTTATTAAAAAATTAAATTTATTTATTTTTTATTTTTATTTTTTTAGACCGGGCCGAAACCCGGCCCGATATTGACCCGATGAAGGACCGGGCTATACCGGGCCGGGCCGGGCCACGGGCCGAGAAAATCGGCCCGGGGGTATTTCGGGCCGGACACCGGGCTAAGGTGATGCCCGGCCCGTCCCGGCCCGTGCACACCCCTAAGTCTAGCTTCCAAGACAAGCCATCAACTCAGCTGATATAGGAAGTATTCCCTATACCAACTCGGCTTCTTCAGCAAGTGAGGCCCTTATGAAGGTATATAAATATATCATTACAATATTGATTTTTCTCAACAGTTACATTTTTTTAAAAAATTAACATTAGTTTCAAATTGAAGCAGGCAAACACAAAAGATGAGAAAATGAAAATAGAAAAAAAGAAAGAGATTTTAATTAAAGCTTACCCAAAGAAGCATAAGAGAGATGAAGTTGTTAAATGCTCATAGTAAGATCTACATACAACAGAGCAATCACCATTAGTTCATTATATATGTGCTGTATAGAACTAAGGAAACCTCCTAGTTGGACCACTCAAAGCTTCTTGCTAAGATACTAAACGTTGAAGGCGTTTCGGAGCTTGGTAGAGCTATCGTTAGCTGCGTTGTAAAGGCAGAAATCAGCGACTGTATAAGAGGAGAGTGGAGATTAAATCTCTATCAGCAACGTTAGAGTTGCATAACCAAACTTAAGTTTGATTCCAGATGAAGATTCTAGATGCAGGGAGAGGATGATAGTAGAGTCACCAAAAATAAATAAATAAAGAATACAATTTGGGATATTTACAGGAGACACAAAAGAATAAAAGGGACCCTCAAAATTTCATCACCATCAAATCTTTAGAGAAATTCAAATTAAAAAATGAATAATGGAAAAATATGTGTATAGAGGTGCCACAATAGGCTTACTAGCAACCCACATTTTCGAAGTCTAGTAGGATCTCGTTTTTCAAACTCTCTGGGAGAGGGTGTGGCTAGCGATGAAAATTTGGGTGATAATAAACTCTGTGTTGATTGTTGAAGAGGTAGAAAGGGACGAAATTTGGAAAAAAATTAGGAAAAGAAGAAGAAGAAGAAATGAAGGAGAATGAAAGAAGAGGAAAGGAAAAAAAATGATGTAGGAAGAAGAAAGAGCGGAAAAAAAGATAAATTAAGGCTTGATAAGAAAAATATTTCTCAACCAAAATTTTAATTAAAATTTTTTAATAAAATTAACTAAATTTCTAAATAAAATGAAATAATTTATCTTTTTTTAGAAAAATTTAGATAAAAAAGAAGCATTTAGAAGCATGTTTGGTGTTATGAACAATGTTGTATTATAGTGATGGCTTTTATATAGATAGTAGATAAATTTTTTTATTATCACATGAAAATTAATATTCTTATAAAATATAAAGAACAACGGTGAGCACTAAGGCAGTTCACGTGGCAAATCTACATAACACTATCCTAGTTATAAAGAAAAATTACTTTCATAGAAAAAGGTTATAGACACTAGCAAAATTGGTGTGAGCCTAGGTGAGGGACTTGGGTGACAATAAAGAGAGAGATGAGAGAGAAAGGGAGTGTGAGTGCGAGTGACTTTGGTTCATCGGACGGCAAGGGACTTCCAGGAGGTCTCACTAAGGAGCAAGAGGATGTCATTGGCAGAAGTATCAAGAAGTTAGACGAAATAGGTGAAGTGTTAATGGGGGAGGCAGGCAATGATTGTGATACCAACATGGATACAAAGTAGAAAAATAGGCATACAGGGGGTTCAACGAACCCCAATCAGCCCATGTTGTACAAAACGTCACTAGTAGGAACACAACCGATGCAGGCGGAGCGGAACCTACAAGACATCATGAAGGATTGGCTTTTGGAAGAGCAACAGCTAATATCGAAGTACACAGAAGAACAGCTGAAAATCATTAACTCCCTCCCCACCATGAATGTATCGGATGAGAGATTAATGAAACTGTGCCTTCCTAGGGTGGATGCTTTGGTTGTCACACTCTTACGAAGGAGGCTAAGTAGAAGAGTAATGACGGAAAGATTATCATCAATCTGGGGAATCTTTGATTTTGAGCTCATCGATATTGAAAATAACTACTATGTTTTACGATTTAGGGATGGAAACATGTGTTCAAAAGTGCTGAATGGAGGGCCGTGGGTGATATAGGGACATTATCTCGTAGTGCAACATTGGAGTCCAAATTTTAACCCAAGAATCAACAAGGTTAGAAAGCTTGCAATATGGGTTCGGGTGCCAATCCTTCCCCTATACTGCTATGATGAGGAATTCTTTACTGAACTAGGAAACTTTATTGGGAAAACCTTAAAGGTTGACCTCAATACCTTAAAACAAGAACCAACTGCTGACCGTAAGGTGGAAAGAGGAAGCTTTGCATGGGTAAGTGTGGAGATTGATTTATTCAAGTGCTTGAACCCCCGAGTGGTAATTAGGGGCCTTGTTTTCAATGCTGAATTTGAAGGCTTAAATATCATTTGCTTTAAGTGTGGAAAATATGGGCATAGAATGGAAGATTGTCCATTAACTACAAAGCAAGCGCTAGCTTTTGATCAAAACCAAAACCCCCAACAACCCCATCAACAACGAACTAAATCTCCACCGAAGAAGAAGATGGTAATCCCTTTGGAAGAGGAGTTTGGTCCATGGATGGTAGTAAAGAAATACCAAAGACCAAGAATTTAGAAGGCCGAGGAAGGAAGAGGACAGGCTAGCAAACAAAATTTGCAAGAAAAGTCAAAGCAAAAAGGTACCAAAAATCCTGCACCCTCAAAATACTCTGCTCTAGCCGACCTAGAGGAAGAATATGACAAGACAGTTAAGATAGGGTATACCCCTAAGTTTCAACAGGGCGAATGGAGGAAAAAGGACGAGAGAAAGGGAGCTGAGAAAGGGAAGGACTCTGACAAGCTGAAAGATGATTCAGCAAAAGAGGGTGGCAACACGTTTACATTTATCGCTAGCAAGCAAAATGCCCTAAATGGTAATGATATGAAGCCAAGTCAAAATAGCGAAAACACTGTAGGAAAAAAAGGCAAGACGAGTGCAAGTGGGGAAAAAAGGGGCCAAACTTCCAAAGCCAAAATTGTTTCACCAATCCACAAAAAAAGCAAATCTCTCGGTCTCACCTTGTGGTGATGGGCACAGCCAAGAAAGGCCCATTAACACTGGGCCTGAAAATACAAGAAAATAGAATTGAATCCACCTGTGACTTAGAAACAAAGGATAATCCCCCCAATAACTCCTCAGATAATATGCAAGAGCCCATTCCTTCATCACATACTGCTCTATGCTTCCACCCAACAAAACCACCGGATATTAATTGTAAGGATGGTGAAACTGGGGTGGAAATGATGCCGAACAATAATGAAAGCTCTGCTCATATCTCAACAGTGAATCTCGCTGAAGACGAGAATTTTGAGGATTGCCAAGAGAGGAAATCTATGATGATCTAAATGTCCCCCAGGTCATCTCTCTCTTATGTTTTTTATTTCACCGATGTTATCTCATGGAACTATAGGGGAACTGCTGCTAGAACGTTCCCCAGTTGTGTCAAGGACTTGTTACGGTACAATAAGGTTGATATTCTTGTTTTGCTAGAAACTAGAGTTAGTGGTTCCAAAGCAAACATAATTATAAGGAATCTGGTTTCTCAAACTGGATAAGAGTGGAAGCTACAGGTTATGCTGGGGGGATTTGGCTTCTCTGGAATGATTCCAATCTCTCTATTGAGTATGTTTACTATACTATCCAACTACTGCATTGCAAAGTTGTTAATGTGGTGAATGAAAATATGAATGGTCAATTGATGTGGCTTACTTGTATATATGGTGAACCTAACTCTGCCATACGTAAAAATCTATGGAGGGACCTTAGTGTTATCAGTGAACTCGTGACTGATCCATGGATAGCAATTGGGGATTTTAATGCTTATCTTGATCCTTGTGACAAGCTTAGAGGGGCAACCCCTAACCTTTCATCCATGAAAAGTTTCAGAAACTGTATTGAACAATGTCAATTAATTGAACTGGATGTGATTGGAGATAGATATACGTGGGAAAAAAACCAAACAAAAGAAAGGATTGACTGGGCTTTCAGTAACATACAGTGGAGTCTCAACTTTCCATCTTCCAAGCTACATCATTTATGTAAGTTTGGCTCAGATCATCAACCTCTGCTTGTTAGATGTAATAACTCTACAATTAGAGCTAAAAGAAATAGTTCCTTCAAATGTCAAGCGGCTTAGGCTCTTGAACCAAACTTTAGAAATGTGGTGAGAGACTCCTGGAGTTTGTGGGGATTGTTTTGAAGGGCTCAATACTTTTGAAAGAAAGGCTACTGAGTGGAATCGAAACAGAGTGGGGAGTATTGTTCAAAAAAAGAACAACCTTCTTAGACGATTGGATGGTATGGATAAAGCCAGAGTAAGAAGGGATAATTTATTTCTTATTCAGCTTGAGAAAGAGTTATGGAATGAGTATAATAAAGTGCTTGCGCAAGAATAGTTAATGTGGTACCAAAAAGCCCGATGTCACTGGCTAAAATGGGCCAACAAAAATAGCAAGTTCTTTCATGCTACTATAATTGTTAAGAGGAAGAAAAATAGGGTCGAGGCCCTTAAAAACTATGATGGGGAATGGATCATGAATCAGAGCCTTCTTTAGAATATGGCAACTGCTTTCTATAAAGAGCTTTTCAAAAGTAAGCTTCAAACTAACCAAAAATTATGCACTAAGATGAGCTTCTGCCAGCTATCAACAAAGGAACTTGAAGCCCTACACGTTGGAGTGACCAACGAGGGAATAAAAAATGCTGCCTTCGAAATTGGGCTGTTTAAAGCCCCTGGGCCAGATGGCATTCAAGCTTTCTTTTAACATGACAAATGGGATATAACAGGTGACATGATTTGGAACCTAGTAAAGGACTTATTTGAAAATTCATGCTCCATTGCAAAGGTTAACCAGACATATCTTGCTCTTATCCCCAAGATAGACAAGCCTGAGGTAATGAAAAACTTTAGACTAATCTCACTTTGTAATGTAAGTTACAAGATTATGTCTAAAATAATAGCTGATAGATTGAGAAGAGTAATGGACAAACTTATTAGGGAGCATCAATGTAGCTTTATATCGGAGAGACAAAGCTGTGATAACATTGTTATAGCACAAGAAGTAATTCATTCTAGGAAGGTTAAAAAAAGGCAGAAGGGGATGTTGATTGTTGGCCATTAAAGTAGATCTAGAAAAAGCTTATGATTGACTTGAATGACCATTCATACAGGAGACTCTGAAACTGATTGGACTTAATGGAAAAATGTTAGAGGTTATTATGGCTTGTATAAGTTCTATAGAGATGAAAGTCCTGTGGGATGGTGTACCATCTCAAAGCTTCAACCCAAGGAGAGGGATTCGTCAAGGAAACCCTATCTTGCCTTATATATTCACACTGTGCATTGAGAGGTTAAGCCACATTATAAAAGATCAATAAGATGAAAACCAGTGGAAACTGGTGAAACTTGGAAGAAGAGCCCCAGAAATTTCACACTTGTTCTTTGCAGATGATCTAGTATTGTTTGTTGAAGCATTGACTGATCAAGTGGAGGTCATTAATAAAAGCCTGGAGGATTTCTGCAAATATTCTGGACAGAAGATTAATAGGTTGAAAACTAAAATGTATTGTTCACCAAATGTTTACTTCTCAAGACCTTTGGATCTTAGGAAAAAATTAGGAGTTGGAATTACGGGTGACCTTGGCAAATATTTAGGTATTCCATTAATCCATAAGAGAGCCTCCTTCTCTCTATTTGCCCCAATCCTAGATAAGACAAGCAGAAGACTCTCAAGATGGAAGAGTACACTTTTGAGCCTTGTAGGAAGATCGACGTTGATTAAGACAGTTTTGAATGCCTTGCCAAATTACTACATGCAAACAATGCTCCTTCCTAAGAAACTCGTCAATGAACTTGAAAAAGCCAGTTGAAGTTTTCTCTGGGGCACGACTGAGGTAGAGAAAAAAGTTCACTTAGTGCAATGGAGAGAAGTGGTTAAAAGTAAGAAGGAAGGTGGGTTGGGAATAAAAGACTTGAGAAGACAAAATGAGGCCTTTGTTAGGAAGCTGTGTTGGAACCAAATCATGAACAGACAAAGTCTATGGGTGAAAGTCTTGAGAGCTAAATATAAATGTGGAGATGCGAGTTTCCCTTATATCTCCAAGAAACCTAATGCCTCGTTAACATGGAGAAGCATTTCCTGTGTGTGGAACATTTTCAAAGAAGGCATAGGATGGAAAATTGGGAATAGGAACACTACTTTCTTTTAGATGGAGAAATGTGGTGGATTCAAGGAACCTCTGATCAATTATTCAAGCGCTAATCGGGTAAATGTGGACACAGAAGCAAAAGTCAAAGATTTGGTGAATATGTTTGGTGTGTGGGACTACAGTAAGCTAAGAGGACTATTGCCAAATCATATAATGAACCAACTCACTCGCACTCAACCTTCCAACCCCGTGAGAGGAGAGGATTCTACAATATGGCAACCATCTAAATATGGTGCCTTTAGTATTAAATCTGCTTATAACTTTTAACTGTACGAACAACAGGACCATATGGAAGCACATTTGGGAGTGGAAAGCACCATAGAAAGCTAAATCCTGTTTGTGGTTGGTGGCTCATGACAAGTTACACACAATTGCATTGAAGGAAAAAAGGGGATTATCTCAATCTAATTTATGTCCCTTTGGTTGCGGCATAGCAGAGGATACTCTACACCTAATGTGAGATTGTTGAAATGCTGAACAACGATGGAAAGATCTCATCAAACCTGAAGTGTGGTACATGTTTAAGACCCTGGGCAGATTGGAATGGCTCAAGTGGAACTCAAATGCTGATGCTGGACGAGAAGCTACAAAGAAGGTACCTTGGAACACTTTGTTTGCTTATATGTGTTGGGACAGGGACATATGGACCAATAGCTGCAGCAAACTATTCAATACTGAGGACCAGACCAAAAGTGAAGATGCTTATCACACTCTTGCAAAAGCGTTTAACGACTTGCTCATTTACAATTCCTCCTTCACTTTGAAAAACCAGGAAAAGAAAAGACTGTATAAGTGGCATGCTCTAGATAGAGGCGAAGCTATAATGGACACTTACAGCTTTACTAACTCTGAAGGGCAAGGCATTTGTGCTGGTGTTATTCGTGACTTTAAAGCTGAATGGATAGTAGGATACATTGCAAATCTACAGGAAACACCACACTATCTACTTGACATCATGGGCATTAATAAAGGCCTAAACCTTTGCTGGGAAAATGGCCTAAGGAATATACAAGTTTTCACTGAAAATCCTAATACAATCAACAAAATGTCAAGATGGCAAAAGGATGACCACGGTGTTACAGAACAACCTAATCTTTTGTTGAGTAGGAGTTGGACGGTTTCTTTTAACTTCATGTATAGATGTGCAAACCTTTGTGCCTTTACCTTAGCTAGGTCAAGTTTAAATAGTCACAATGAGTTTTACACCTTTGATCAACCTCCACCTTCATGTCAAAAGGTGGTGGATGATGAAAGGCTGATGTAATTGTCATGAATATGGTTTACTTGGGTTATTAATGATACATATTTCATTCAAAAAAAAATTGGTGTAAGTCTTGTGACATTAAAAAAACTGGCTAAAATATGCACTATGAATTCGCCAATTATGAGCTGCGCTCCTAATATTTTAATGTTGGAAATTAACTTCCTTTGAACTTTTATTTTTTAACCAAAAATGCCCTATTTTTAATTAATTTGTTATCTTACTACTATAAAGTATCGATATTCAAAAAATAATCACTTATTTGACACATAATTAATTATTAAAATAAGTGGTATATTTTGCAAATTTTGGAAATAAATTATTATCAGTCTCATGATCACTTATTGAAACTATTTGAATAAGCTATATAGTTTTTATAATTTTTTTATTTAACTTGAAGGGTCATATTGTCATTTTCTTTTTCTAGCGTTCACTGAAAAAGATCATTGCCACAATCTTCCTCTTCCCTTTCTTTCTTCACATCTTTAGGCAGTCATGGAGGTGCAAAATCCTACTCTATCCAAACACACTCAATCTAATTATTAAAAGTAGGGGATAGATAAATATTCAATAGAACAAGAATTTGCTTGCATTAATTTGAAATTTAAGGGGTTATATATATTTTAGTAAAAAAAAAAATACCTAACAATCTTTCAAGATGAATAAACAACATATGGTTAAAAAAGGGAAATTACTATTCAGGATTAGGATGAAGATTTTATCATAAAATAGGACCAACTGTTCATTCAATTATGAAAAGAAACCAACTTTTTAAAATTAAATATAAAAAATTACCAAAATACCCTCAACTTTAATTTATCCTCCTACCATTGCAGGTTAATAGTTACCAGCAACCTGTCAACATTCGCCAGCAATTGGTCAACAATCGTCGATGATTGATCAACGTTCGTAGTGACAAAATGGTTTACCACTTTTTTTTTTTAAATTTTACAATTTGTTTATTCTAAATTCATAGCTTAGTTTTCAAATTTTTATTTTACAATTTCTTTTCTAGAATTTGCAATTTCTTGATTTTAGATTTGCAACTTATTTTCCAAATTTTCACAATGAATTATTTTAGTGTTTTTTCAAAATAGTTTTTAAATTTTATAACTTGATTACTTTGAATTTACTTGTTTTCCATATTTTAATTATAAATTGTTTCAGTGTTTTACAACTTCTTTTCTAGAATTTGTAACTTATTTACTTTAAATTTACAATTCATTTTTCAAACTTTTACTATAAATTATTTCAATGCTTTTGTTACTCGTTTTACAACTTGTTTATTATGAATTTACAACTCATTTCCCAAATTTTTACTATAAATTTTTTTTTATACTTTTGCAATTTGTTTTTACATATTTTGCAATTTACTTACTTTTAATTTGTAATTCATCTTCCAAATTTTTACTATAAATTATTTTAGTATTTCGTAACTTCTTTTTTAGAATTTATAATTTATTTACTCTAAATTTATAATTTATTTTCTGAATTTTTGTCACAAATTATTATAAGTTAAAAAATTTTGGAACAAAAGTTGAAAAGTTTTGAAAAAATTTGTAGTAAAAATTTGGTAAACAAGTTGCAAATTTTGAGTATACAAGTTGAAATTCTTGAAAAGAAATTATAAAACATTAAAACTATTCATAATATAAATGTTGAAATTTTACATTTTCCTGATAAAAAGTTTATATTATAAATAGTTATACACTTGTAAATTTAGAAAATGAGTTATAAATTCAGAGTAAATAAACTGTAAAACATGTAAAATAAGTAGAAAAAATATTGAAGTAATCTATAAAAAAGTTTGGAAAATGAATTGTAATTCAGAGTAAGTAAGTTGTAAATTTTTTAAAAAAATTGTAAAATATTGAAATAATTTATAATAAAAATTTTAAAAATAAATTATAAATTCAAATCAGTCAAGTTATAAAATTTGGAGAAAAAGTTTTAAATTTAGAATAAAAAAGTTGAAAATTCTAAAAATATTATAAAATAAAAATTTGAAAACTAAATTACAAATTTAAAAAAAACAAATTATAAAATCTAGCAAAAAAAATAATAAACTATTTAGTCCATGTAAATGTTGACCGTTTATCAACAAAAGTTGACTAGTTATCCAAAAATGTTCACTAGCTACCACAACCGTTAACCATCAATAATACGAAGATAAATTAAAATCAAGAGTATTTTAGTAATTTTATATTTTTTTATATTAAATTTTAAAAAAATAGTCTTTTTTTATTATAATTAAATCAATAGTTGATTCCTTTGTAATAAAATTTTTATCCTAGTCTTGAGTAATTAAAAAACAATACTACGAATAAAGAACATATTTTTAATATTCTTATCTAACTCCGACTCGAGAATCTTCCGGACTGATCTGTGGGCGCCCATCAACCCACCAATTATTGAACACTTAATTTCATGGTTCCATTCCACCAATAATTTTCTTCTCTCTGATTTTTTAGATTTTGTTTTGGTGATTCATGGGCTCCAGAGTTCTTCATCATGTTATTTTTCTCCCAACATAATTTATCTGTCATTTTCTGTAGATTAACTTATCCAACCTATTTAAAATTTAAACAGACGAAAGGCAATATATATATATATATATATAAAAATATATTAAATTACTCTCGGAATCTTTGAATTTAGCCCAATATTCTTACCTTCTTCGTCAAGTTTTATGCTGAGTTAGTGGGTCTTCTTATCCATGAATGATGATTAGATTACTAAATAATGGGTCCATGACGTCTAAATCTGGTTTATTTAACCAAGCTAATCCAGAGAGTCGTCGTGCTTATAGCAAGAAACGTTGGAGACATTTAAATCCTCAAGAAGTTGAAGTTGAAATTGAAGCGGTTGAAGGAAATGGAAGTACAAGAGCCACAGAAATCAAGGGTTGTGGTGATTGATTCTTCGCAATCCTGGGAATTCTATATCACCCAGGCCACTAATCAGAACTGTCTTGTAAGTGAACCATTTCAGACTGTATATTGGGTATTTGTGGTGTTCTTGTTCTTTTAGTTGATTCAGAAAGTATGCTTCGTCTGATTCGACTCACCGTAATGTCTTCTCCTTTTCGCAATTTCTAAGCGAAGAGTTCGTGTCCAGTCCACAAGACATGGCATGCACTTAGATTAGCTGACTAGTACTTTCCGGCACACAAGCGATTAATTTTTTTGGGTTAGGGAATGATGAGAGAAATGGGTATAGGGTTTACTTGATTTTCAGATACTGTTTCGGATATTTCTTGACTGCCACTCTTGTTTGCTTCAATTTGGATTCTGGGTGTGTCTTGTGTCCTTTAGGCTTTTATAGTGCTTGCTCCTTTAATTGATTTTTCGACTATAAATAGGATATTTTTACTGTTAGTTCTTTTAAATGATTCACAGACCTGTTACGGAATGATTCTGGAAATGGGATCTAGGCTCTTTAAACGCCGTTTGGGATATTTCTTGGAACACACGTTTGCATTAATTTGGATGTAGGTGCTTGTTTTGTTGCCTTTCTTTTTAGGTAGCACATTGGTTATTGTATTTTTCTGGTATCGATGGTAGGTTGTTGTACACTTCACTGCTTCGTGGTGCATGCCTTCGGTGGCTATGAATCCCTTTTTTGAAGAGCTGGCTTCAAGCTATCAAGATGCTCTTTTTCTGATTGTTGATGTTGATGAAGTCAAGGTAATCCATTCAATTTTTAATAATTATGCTTTGGTGGCCAAGTGCCTAATCTTAGATTCTTCTGAATACAGATGGAGTATATAGATGCATACCTGCTGATTACATGCTTAAAGTTTAGACATATATATCAGGATCCATATTTCTAATCTGTCTACTCTGTTTCTCTTTGTGTGTGTTATGGATATTCTGAACATCTTTAATCTTTCGTTCTCACATATTCTTAACTAATTGAATTGATGGTGTGTCACCAACAAAGAAATATAGATATTCTGCTGATAATCTATCTCACATCTGTGTAACTAGGTGAATTGATGGCTTAGCTTGGCATGTTATAATTCATGCTTGAGTTATTGAAACTAAAAGGTTGATGCTTGGGGTTATTTTCTCATCTAAAGGTTTTGGGATCATTTTTGTCATGATAATTGAACATATTGGAATTCTGTTGATCAGGATGTAGCCACCAGGTTGGAGATAAAAGCCATGCCGACATTTGTGCTTCTGAAGGATGGCACTGTGGTGGATAAGATTGTTGGTGCCAACCCAGAAGAGATAAAGAAAAGGATAGATGGGTTTGTTCAGTCTATTCGTGTCTCACTTGCATAGTTGGATATGCTACTTTTGTAAGCTGTAAGATATATGCTTGTGGTCCTTCTGGGCCATAACCGTACAGGGATTTCAGGTGGAAGCCTTTTGTGATGATACTGTGTGTGTTGAATGTTGCAAGTTCAAATGTAATATTCTGACTTTCATGATTTTACTTGGTTGGTTACTGTCTCTTGTTTATCTATCAGATTAAACTTTATAAAACATGCTGCAAGCGTGCAAGTATGACAGTTCAAACGTTATTGTTATAATTTATAATGAAGTTATTCTAAACACAGATTGAGGTGGTTCTTTACATGTCATAGGTGCCTTAATGAACAAGATGACAGGTATTTGAGGTGCGCTTTATTCTCTCAATTAAAATAAAGCTTTATAAGTAGTTGAGTCTGTGATTTGTTCAAACTCGTTTGTTTGAAGGAGAATGCAACTGTTCATTGGGCATACAGAACGAAAATAAATGAAATAAAAAATAAGATGAAAAATGATTTAAAACATTGATGGGCCTGTGGCTAATGGGCCAATGCAGAATGGAATATATCTTCCCGTCTGGCAGCCCCATCAATAGTCCATTACCTACGGGCCCATGAAAGATGAACAATAATTTTCGTACCATTAATTTTTTTGTAAAAGAAAAAATAATATTGGATATTGTATAGAGAGAATGGAAAGATAAACTTTTTCCACTCTTCCATTGAAAGATTATAATATGCCAAATGTATCAATGTTGTCCTAGAAATTTATTTTGTTATATGTTGGTCCCTTAAAATTTTATTTTTCGATGGAAACGTTCCTAATTTCTTCCATGTTCTCCAGCATCACTCTGTTTAGTTGGCATTTTTGCTGACTCATTCATCATATTTTTCTTTCTTCTGCTCTCACTGCAACTCCATCTCTAACCGTTGTTTGAGGAGGAGGAGATTGTTGGAAGTGAGGGCTAACAAAGCTGTTCTGTCAATGGCGGCCACCAGTGCTGCCATCCTGCCAGGTGTTCTGGAATTTGAAGAAAATGTCATGTGACATCCATGTATGTTAAGAGATTGTAGTACAATTATTTATGAGCTTTTACTTAACTAAAACAATTGAATTGAATTGATTTTTGATATGATATCAGGTTTGTATGTATAACCAGATAATTAGGAGTTCTTTGTCCCATAGAAAAGTTAGGAGCTCGATTCTTTTGACACCGATTCCCTGAAGTAAATGTAAGCTTCAAAGCTGAGTTGAATTGGTTCTTCATACCATCTGACACTCTTGGGCTCCATTTAATAGGTGGCTACAAATGCTGCTGAGTCAAAATAAATATCATTTCAGGTATGCAATCCGGGAAATATGCTTTTTGATTTGGATTTTGCAACTATGTCTGAATACTGTATTGATAAAATACATTGTAGACTAGAATACCAGTTTAGGAATGCCATTTTCACCTTAGAACCCGAACATAGTTTTTGTCTACTATTATAGCAGCTAGCATACAGCTGGGCACTGGTTAACAAAATTGCTTCTTTTAACAAGGTAGTTCGAACCCCATGTATTTCCCAGACTTATAGTCCTTCAAGACCCTAATGATTCCATAGCTAGTCATTAGCACAATACTTAAAGCCATGACTACACTAATTAAGAGGACAATTAAGGATGCTCTTTTAAACTTTTGAACAAGTCGCTGCACCACTAATAGTCCCACAAGGGATGCAGCAAAACTTACTATGCCCAATATCAAGGCTGTCTTCATATCTTCCATGCCCATCAATGCATACTGCAATGCTGACATTGTTGATGAGAAGAAAACCATGAACGAACATGTCGCTGCTGTTATCTATAGAAACAAAAGAAGGTGATTGTATCAAAGCTTTGTGCAACTTACATTTAACACATTTTAAAGAAAGTTGGCGTAGATTTTAAAATTAGATGGGAGTTTGGTGTTATTTTACCAAATTCAGGAGATTCATTTGATTTACTTTTTGTTTTTAAGAGAATCTCAACAAAATTTAAAAGAAATTTGTGTCATTTATCCCATTTATTTCTGACCCTGAAGCCTGAACTTACCTCAGGCGCTATTCCAACCTGAAGAAGAAGCGGACTTATCAGCATTCCACCTCCTATTCCGAATACACCACCCAGAATCCCTGCTAGTAGTGCCATCAATGGAAAGACAAGCTTCTTTGATGGATCATCTCTGCCCAGGTCTTGGTCCTGCATGACAAGTTAGCTCTATTTGATTGATTGAATGAGGTTGTGAGTGAGAAACACATTGAATAACTAACGTGTTAAAACAAAGTAAATATGCTTTTCAATCTGTGCTACTTTTGTTTTAAGGACCTGTTGTGTTTGAGTTTGGCGTTGCAGGCTTCCTTTCCTAAACACAATCCATGCTGTGAAAATCACGGCAAGAGGTACTTGGACTGATGAGAGAATCCAGTATCCCACACCACAGGGCTTCATGGGAATGATACTCTGCACTTAGTATCATGGGAATAATAATATTATGAAACAGAAGCAATCTCTAAGCATTAATATTGAATAGCAGCACATGAATTGACCAAATGAATGAAGCAGATAAACATGCTGTGTTAACAAACGCCATATTATCATTAATTACTGGGACTTCGAAAACGTAATTTTAATATCAAGGATGTCGTGGCATTTTAATTTGTACTTGAACACTGCAATTTTATTATATTACGATATTTGTATTGTTTTGAGTTTTATATCAATAATTGTGTATCTAATCCTATCCTAGTATTCAAAGTAAATCAAGCACAGGAAATGATGAAGCTTCGATTCCTTACCTGTCCATGTATATGGCCTCGAAGAAGATGGATAGAAAAGAAAGAAAGCCAAACCAAAAGCAAAACCCCTAATTTCAACCATGGAAGCTTCGATTTGCTATTTTCTTCATTACCCAGATGAAGAGGTCCCTCAAAATTCCCTTCTTCGGTTTCTTGAAACCCATTTCTCCTTATATCTTCTGATTCAGTCTTCCACAATTTAAACCCACACTTACATGTCTTGCAGGTAGACCAAACAAGAAAAAGAGCAAAAAGGAGAGTGATGAACCATTCTGGGAACATAATGTTGCAGATAACTCCGACACTCACTCCAAGAAGCACGCATGGTTCTGAAGCAAGTGCTATGTCATAATCAATCAATGACTTGCCTCCAAACTTGGAACTTTTTGTGAATAAATTGCACAAGACATTTGCAATGGACCCTCCTGTGACCATGAAAGCTGAGAGACTTGAAGCTGTTTTGAGGTCTAGTTTAACCACAATAGTTAAAATGGGTATGAAAAGGCCACCGCCACCTATTCCACCAGCACTGGAAATAGAGGAAGCTATGAAACAGAAGATTGCTGCTAGCACCATTGGGACTGATGTGAGTGAATAATTGTGGGGTGCTTGAACTTCTTGTGTTTCCCTTCCCCTTTGGTGCCAAAAATGTTGGATTTCGAAGATGTGTGGGGTGGATTGTGTTTGTTTTGCATTAGAAGGTACTATAATATTGAAGAATGTAAAGGTGAGAACCAAACATGCAAGATTTCTAGTGTTCATGATTCAGTTCCAGAATTTTGAGTACTTTGGGAAGAGGATTAAATGCTTGTGCTTAGTTAAGTGGCTTTATGCCTAAAAGACAATAGCTGCAAATAACCATTACTAATACAATGGGATGACAATGACTTACACACGCAGTAGTGCTGAGACAATTCAGTTATGAGCCGTGTGTGACTTAATTTTGATGGTGTAGCCCAAAATGGTGGGCATCGAAACTGAATTCAAAAGGTTATTACGTAACAATCAAGGAGTATATAACTCAGCTAGTTTGATGTTAGCTTAACTAATAATTTCCAGGTTGAGCTTTAATATGCATGCAGTTATGTTAAATACTTTTTGGGAGAACTTTGTTACCCTCGAAGTCGTATCTAACTCAATTTGAATTCATTGAAATTCAATAGAACTACTAGATATTGGGTGGTTTAATTTGAAAAAAAATAAAGATAATTACGTGATATGCAACTTCAATGTTGGTGAAGGAAGGATTTATCATTTTTCCAGATGTAGTAAACAAACCAGTCGATGGCCCAAAGCACCAAAAGGGAACCCGCCACGAGACATTTTAAATATATGCAATTGCAGACAATAACATATTATAGCTTATATATATATATAAATGTCCTATTTTATTTTATGTTACGTTAGATGATTGCTTCGTGTTTTGTTTCGTCATGCATGAAAATAGTGCCCAACCAGTAGGCGTTGGTGACGGTGATGGTAGGCTATGTCGTTTTCAGAATGAGTCAAACTTTGGTGAAATTTTTCTGTTATGAACACACGTAGATTGTTTCCTTAACTCCCCTTTTTAGAAAAGAAAAAAAAATCATTTTTAAGGACTTTGATTTTAAAATTTTTAACGTAAATAGTATTAAACATTAGGATAATTTTTTTCTGGTCAGAACATTACGATAATTTTTTAGCAGAGGTTACATACTACTGCGTTTCAGGAGAGACTGACATTTATATTTTAGAAAAGATACTATTACATTTTAGAAAATTACAATTTTATCGAGCATTTATTGGCAAAATTTTATTAAAAAAATTTTGGGTAAAGCAAGATAAACGAGATAGTGTAATTATTCTAGGACAAAAAATAATACACAGCTTGATATTGAACAATAGAGGATATTAAAAGAAAAAAAAATAGAGGATAATTCATATTCTTTTTTTTTATAGGAATGATAATTCATATTCTATATCACAATAACAGGAGAGAATTGAAGTTTGTGACTATTTATCATTCTACAGCACAATAGTGTCGACAGCGGGGTACAGCTTCATCTATGAAATAGAATCGGATTTCCTCTGGTTAAAAGTTGATGAGGTTGGCAAAGTTATATATCCTTTTTTTTATTATTTTAATCTTTCTTTCTTTCTTTTTTTTGTTTACTTTGAGAAAAATAAATAGACATGAAAAATGGTTGTCATCTCAATCTTTTCCGTGTGTAACTCTGTTTTCTGCCTAAAACGAGATGCGTTTGGCAGATTTTGTGTTTTGCCAATTGGATAAAATTAGAGCATTGTTGAGTTTAAATGGAATAATTTTCACAACGTGATTTTTTTTAATTTACAAAAATTAAATTTAAAATTTTATTTAAACGGTGTTGAGTGGCTTATTACCCAACTGAATCCCTGTAAGTTGGAGGTTTGTGTCCTTGTATAGTAACAATTGATGTCAGCTGTTTGTCGGGCTTGGTGAAGTGGGCTAAATTGCAGTTTGGGCCCATGAGATTACTATAAAATTTAGTAAGTTTTTTTCTTTCGGTGAAAAATTTAATAAGAATTTAATATAAAATTTTGTGACAAGTTATCTTATATTCTTATGTAGGACCCAGAAAACTAATGTTGCCAGATCCGGACCAGATATTAAACTAGACAAGGTACTGATTCAAAGTTCAATGGTTCAACCGAGATCGAATCGGGGTTGGATCGATAGTGATTAAAATAATATATTTAAAACAAATAATATAAGTTTAAACAAATTTTATAACTTAATTAAAGTATCAAACTAAATAATATTGATTTGTCAATCTATCATTCATCACAAATAAATTATTAATAAGTTTCATAATTCAATATTTTAATTTAAATAAGTTAATATTTATCTGTAATCATATTTTAAGTTCAAAAAATAAATTAATAATATATTATTTATTAAGTAAATATATAATTTTTAATAGTTATATATCATAATAATGCTTATATAATATTATAATATATAAAGAAAACATATTTTGTACTAAAAATAATGTTATTTTATCTTAAAAACAAAAAAAAATATTTTAAAAAAATTTAAAAAAAAATACAGAACCGGTTTTACCGCTTGTTTCACAGTTCTTGACCGGTTCTCACTGGTTTTGAATAGTGCCAGTTCTGTAGTATGACTGAAGTGGATCAGGTACCAGTTCCCGGTCGACCGATCTGATCCTATCTGACTTTGATAACTTGGCAGAAAACGCTTTCTTTTTGTTCTGGACCAATCACAGAAAACCCATGGAACGAGAAAGCTTGTTCTGTTCGTTTGTCAGTTTGGTTTATTATGGGAGAAGTGTTATAAATAGTGACGAGAAGAGCCCCCAGGACTATATCACGTGATTCTCATTTTGTTCCTCACATTTGGCTCCGAGGAAAAGTAAAGGGATGTGAACACGTTGACCAAGTCCCAGAAACCCATGAAGAGGGACACACAGAATAATTTAATTTTAATTCACTTGAACGCTTTTTTGTTTCTGTTCCACAAATCTCTGATGTAGCCCCCCCTTTCCGTGATTTGGAGCTTGTCAAGGTTCGTTATGAATAGACCGAGTCAGCGAGTGAGTTAGCTCTGTTTACATTGGTATCGAGTTGTAAACTCCACAATCCAATTTGGCAATAATAATCTAAGATGTTTGTATAATTTTATTAATTAACTCAATTACGTATTCTTACTTAATTAATTATCTTCCAGAATTTTTCATCTGCATAAATTTGGATCGTTTTGCATTGTAAATGATTCATAAAATATCAAATTAAAAATAGAATTAACCGTTATATGTATGATTATTTAAGAGATTTGTTTGATAATTAGTTTTGTTATGTTTCCATTGGGGAAAATGGCAGTTAAGGATGTAAGAAAAAAAACTTTAATTAAGAATTGTGAAATTTTAAAATGTTTAAAACAGACCAAGGTCCTTGGAAGAAGAATCATTTTTCATTGGACAAAATTGTCCCTCTGTGTCACCATCCTTCTTTAGTTTTCAATAATAAATATTTCATTTTTCCGTAGGAAACATTTCAATTTTCAGTAATCAAAATATTTCGACTTAACATTTCAACAGTAAAAAAAGGAAGGAGTAAGAGAGAAAGAGAGGAGAGAAGCAGTTGCTACTAAAAAAGTGAGAATATAAGTAGAATAATTTGAAACTTAGTTAAAAATATGGCGCAACTCACTTGGAAATAAATTGTTTTAAGAATTGAACTTCTTTTTCTCATGAACTGAACATCTGACTGTTGAAAACTTCAAGGGAAGAAATAAAATTATCCTTGTAAAATCTTTTAATTTTTCGGCCAAACACTCTTCTTTCTCCCTCCTCCCTCTTTGGAGTATTGAAAAACTAAAAGATTCAATACTAAAAAAACTAAAAGTTAGGTTAGAAATATTGACTATTAAAAATTGAAATGTTGAGTTTGAAATATTTGAACTACTGAAAATTGAAAATTTTATTACTAAAAATTGAAGGAGGGGATGGCATGAGGAAGGGGCATTTTTGTCCGATAAAAATAATTTTTCACCCAAGGGCCTTAGTCCTTTTTAGTAAGTTTAAAATTTAGTAGTTTTTATTTGTAATTTTTCTTCTTACATGATCTTTAACTGCCATTTGCCCTTTCCATTAATTGGACGATGTGAGGGTAACACAAAGTCGCATGTGGTACACATGTTTGTGTCTGGTCTTACACGACGGTTTCCTTTTCACACCATCCGCTAATTAAATGGATCCGAAATAATCATCATATGACATATCAAGGAAAAAAAACAGATGCGCAATTGTAACTACATTTCATTTTTCTTAATAATTAAATAATCTTCATAAAATTGTTTTGTATAATTCTTATTAAATAATCTTCTTCCATAATACAATTAATTAAATATGTTTTTTCATATATTATACAAAATCTGATGAATGAGTTGTTTTAATTTTTTTTAGCAAATAATTAATCCATTTCATTCATGCAATTACATATTTAAAGAGAGAAAAAAAATGCAAAGGGGGAATCAAATTTGAGAACTTGTTGATGAAATTAATTACAGTGAAAGATTTTTAAGTGATAAAAAATGGTAAAAATAAAAAGATTGAGTAGTAAAATTGGGAAGATATTTTTAGTAATTTTCTTTTAATTGGATGTCGATTCAAAATAAATTTTTATATTTACATGATAAGTCATTCAATATATCTTGATAGTTCGGAATCGCTTACCAACGGGGGTTGAGTTTAACGGACGGGGTTAGTTCCTCATAATGTAACAAAATAAGGTTCAAATCCCCACTGAAAGAAATGTTCATGTTTAAACCAAAAAAATAGTTCGATATCACTTACATTGCATTAGTATAAATATTTTTATAAATATAATAAATAATTCACCGATAAAAATAAACCTATATTTTCATTCGTTTCAAATTTTTCTTAATTAAGTTTCTTAATATTAAAACATTTTTAGTCATTTTCTTTTACTCATATTTTTTAATCCAAAAACTAATCTCTAGCCCAACTTTGCATGCTTGGATATTTATAGCTTACCGACTTCCTTCTATAACATTTTAGGAATATTGTTTACTCTGTCAACAATTTATTAAAAGTTGGCGACTTGGTTGGAAAAATCTCCTTTATGTATGTGAATATATATATATATATATAAAATAATGGATTATAAAAATATTTGCACCAAATGTGTTTTGTAAATCAAAAGACAATCCGCAAAATAAATAGTATAAATTTTTATTAAAAAATTTTTCTTCCACAATAATGATAATTCTCTTAGCAACCAAATATTAAGTTTTAAAAAGTTTAAAATATTTAAAAACTAGATGATAAAGTGAGATGTATTCCACAAAGCCTTATAAATTATGAATAATGCAGCTTTACCGTAAATTTATTATATGGTATATATATAGTCATGTCATTGTCCTTAAATTAAATCTTTTACATCAAGTCAATACAGTCATAACTCTTTGTCGTTCCAAATCTCTATAAATACATATACATACATATATGTGTATATATCTATTGCTAAGGTAGAGAATTCAAATTCCAATTTTCAATAAGTTACGCAAACTAGTGGCGCGCAGTCAATTAATATATATATATATATATAATAAAATCCATAAAAACTGTATTATATATTGGTATGAACAATGTGACAATGCATGGGTTTACTTCTAGTTTCATCTTAATTTTAATATCGTCATAACATATCATCATCAATATATCATACAAAATGTATAGCATGTCACAATATTCATTGTATAGGAAGAGTGCAAACCACATTAAACTCCTTGCAAGGCATGGGAAAGTGTCTAGAAAGTAACGGTAAAATTAAAATGTCTCAGGATTTCCAAAGGCTTTCTCTTTTTCTAGTCATCCACTACCAATTCCCTTTTTCTTTTGCTTTTCTTTTTTCCTAAAGTGAAAAATCCATGGAGCGAGAGATATTCCCAAATTATTACATAAATAATCTTACATTTGCATAGAAATGGCATGTGTACTCCATGTATAAATCTGATATGGCAATATCTGTTAGTGAGATAATGGAGTCAGTAATGGCAAGGTGTTCTTGGAACCGAAAAAAAAAGTTTAAGGAGGTTGGTTTTAAACTTTGAAAGATTATATAGGGGGGAATATTTTAGAATAATTTAATATAGATGTATGTACTCTTCATCGTTCTTTTGACAAATTCCAAATTTATCACAAAGTGCTCCCCTCATCAAGCAAAAGGATATATATTAATTAGAAAGTTATTACTCTAATTTCTTTAGACCACTAGGAACTTTAGAATTATACTCCCCGTTAAATTTTTAATATATATAAACCGTCAGTAGTCACAACAGTAATTACATATAGAATGTATTTGAACAATAAAAAAACTAGGTTAACAAAATTCGCACTTATTTATATTCTTTATGTCTCACTCTCATCAATTGATTAAGACCGATTAAATTTCCATGCATATTTTTTCTAGTCATTTCTCCACAAAGATGCCTATAAATACCTCCAAATCTCTCCCATTTTCCCATCAAACCCCAACAATTTCTCCCTCTCTATCTCTTAACACCAAAATGGGTTCATCAGTTCCTCTTCCCCTCTTAATCGTAGGGTTTGCCCTCATGGCTCACCTTGTCCACGCCCAAGACTCATCGGCAGACAATGTGAACGCCCACAACGCCGCCAGATCTGCGGTGGGCGTTCCCCCTCTTGCTTGGGACGACACGGTAGCACAATTCACCCAGGACTATGCCAACCAGCGCAAAGGCGACTGCCAGCTGGTCCACTTTGGTGGCGGCGGCCGCTATGGCGAGAACCTCGCGTGGAGCTCTGGCGACCAAATGACAGGCACCAACGCGGTGGAGATGTGGGTGAATGAGAAAGAGAACTATGACTATAACAGCAACTCATGCATTGGGGGTCAACAGTGTTTGCACTATACTCAGGTGGTGTGGCGAGATACGGCCCGTGTTGGGTGTGCCAAGGTGAGGTGCGACAATGGAGGAACTTTCATTGGTTGTAACTATGATCCTCCAGGCAACTAAGTTGGACAAAAACCTTACTAGCTAGTTGACCAAGTGATTGTAGTTGGGGTTTTGATTATGTGTTTGAGCTTATTATCTCTCTCAGTTAAAGGCCTTAGCTTTGCCTGTGTGTGATGAATAATGTAATGGTTCATTTGATCTTAATAAGATCTAACAGGGTGTGATTTTAATATATAACTAAAATCTATATATACTTAAAATGCGTAAGAAAAAAAGTTAAATTGCACAAAACTTTTCTAAATTTCTAACAATGAGCTATACGCACTACAAAAAATTTGACTTTCGGCGGTGACAAAAGTCGCCGCTAAAAGAAGGAATGTCGCCGCCAAAAGTTTTCAGCGGCGACATTTTTGTCGCCACCATGTCGTCGCCACAAATCCTGTTACCGAAAGTTTGGCGATGATAAAAATGTCACTGCCAAAAGTTAACATTTAGTGGCGAAAAGAGTTGTCGCTGAAAATATAAATTGTCGCCGCCAAATATTTCTCATTTGGTGACAATATTTAGTCGCCACTGAAAATTTATTATTTGGCGACAACATTTAGTCGCCTCTGAAAGTCGTTTGGCCATGTCATCACCATGTCAGTCACTGGACCTCGCCATGTCACCACCGCCATCGGACCACCGCGCTGGACCGCCGCCAAGTCACCACTGCCAGACGGCCGCCACGTCACCTCTCATATCACCACCGCCACGTCATATATTTGTTTCAAATGTGCGTTCGCCTTGGTTCGAACCCATGACCTCTTGCTTGCAATGCCTTTGTGTTTACTTTTTTGCCAGTTGAGCTGAAATGCACCTGCAGTCTTTTTATGAGATATTAAATATATATTATTTATCTACACACTAATACACACATATATATTTATAAATCAATATTATTATTAAAAAATACACATATATTTTATTTTCAATTATTAATATCGTTAAATATTTTATTTATATACATATATATTTATATTTATATGAATATTTATATTATATATTTTTTATTTTATGTTATGAAATATCATATAATATATCATATATATCATATATTATATTATTTGATAAGTTATATTATATATATATGCTTAATATATATATATAATGTAATAGAAAATTGTTAAAAAATCATTAAAATAAATATTATAATTTTGATTGTCATATGATTTAAAAAAATGCAATAAATTCAATATATTATAATTCAAATAATAAAAAATAATTAAAAAGAGTGAGAGGATGAGAAAAACAGAATTAGCCAATATTTATTTTCTAAATATTGTTATTTATTTTTTAGGAAAATATATTAACAACACATAATCCTTCTTTCTCTACGTGATATTACTTTATTAGACTTTTATATTATGAGAAAATATCCACACTACCAACACCTATAGGAGTTTAGGCTGAGAGTCTCAATCGTAGTATGACAGATTATTCTCTTGCACTAACTATTGATAATTGCCTTAGTACATTATTACTTCATCAAAATTATTATTGGTAATAAATAATATTAATATTAATTTATATGTTAAAAATATTAGAAATTAAATTAACCTAATAAGAATTCCTCCAAATATAGGGTTGGTTACATTAAACAATTAGGGATTAGTTTATCTTCCTAATTTTTTTTTTAGAGTTATCAATCCCTTTATGAATTAAAAAAAATTATCCTAATAAGAATAACATATTTCATTAATTAGGATAAGGAAAAGTAAAAATAAATATAGATAGAATTCAATATTCAACATTTTAAATCTTTAATCTTCGGTAGAGATAAAGTACTTTCAAAATGTCCAGAATATTTTACATGAAAAAATAGTAAAATACTTTACCTTTAAATAAAGATACTAGATAATATAAAATATATATTAAATATCTAATTACTTATAATAAAAATGTTTAAATAAAACACAATTATTATTTTAATATGTTATTTATTAATTTTTAAAATGAAAATAGTAAAAATTCACAAAATTAACTTTGACGGCGACATTAAAAAGTCGTCACCGAAAGTCTTACTTTTAGTGGCGACATCAGTAAGTCACCGCCGAAAGTAAGACTTTCGGAGGCAATTGAAAACAATCGTTGTTGAAAGTATAACTTTTGGCGGCGCTAAGGAAAAATCATCGCCGAAAGATGGACTTTCAGCGATGACTTGTTCGATTACCGCTGAAAGATTGACTTTTAGCCATGACTAAGTCGCCGCTGAAAGATTGACTTTCAGCGGTGACTTTTTTCAGTCGCCGCTGAAAGATGAACTTTCAGCGGCAACTTGTTCAATCGCCACTGAAAGTCAGTCTTTCAGCGGTGACCTTTTTTAGTCGCCGCTGAAAGATGGACTTTCAGCGGTGACCTTTTTTAGTCGCCGCTGAAAGATGAACTTTCAGCGGCGACTTGTTCAATTGCCCGCTGAAAGATGGACTTTCAGCGGTGACCTTTTTTAGTCGCTGCTGAAAGACGAACTTTTAGCGGCGACTTATTCGATCGCCGCTGAAACACTGACTTTCAGCGGTGATTCTTTTTGGTTGCCGCTGAAAGTGTATTTTCAGCGGCGACTCTTTTAGTCGCCGCTGAAAGACGAACTTTCAGCGGTGACCTTTTTTGGTCGCCGCCGAAAGTCGTCACTGAATGTCTATTTTTTTGTAGTGACGCAAATACTATAATTCTCAAGACTTTTCAAAAGTTGACAAATAAATTCCTCGATCTCAACTTTCAAATTTGTGTAATAACTCTTGTATCGTTAATTAGTCCATTATTTTATTAATAGGGAGAGGGGCAATATATCTCTTAGACTTCATATTTTTTAAAAGATAATCTCTTTAAACAATGGCAGATAATCTATAAATAGTGACTGGTGCATAGACTAAATCAATACAAGTTGACTTAATCTCACAACCCTAACAGAGCATCTCTTATAACCAGTCAATTTTAATGAAACTACAATGAAAATTTTAAACAAGTCCTAGCAATCAACCACAATTCATAACCTTTTTCAATCCTAAAAAAAAAAAAAGAAATCAACAAAGAGATAAAGGTTGTCTAAAGCAACATGACTCAAACATAAACTCTACTATAGTAGACACGTCATCACGGGACCTACATCACCATAAAACTAATCACGTCCTACTCAATGTCCAAGAAGTCCAATTTCCTTATAGAGTACTTCATTCAGCTACCTGCTGATATGAAAAAGTAAAAAATGGGAGTGAGTTGACCACTAACTTAGTGAGAACATAAATAACAAAACACGTAGAAGGGAAACAAATGTTGCACAAGAGTTTTTCAAAAGCAACCTTACAAGTATACTAGCATACATTTGAATTAATCATCCGTATACAAAAAAACTTCTATACAGACAACAATGGATCAAGCACATAATATTATTTTACTCATCCAATAGAAAAGAAAGTACATTTATATAGAATACTAGATGTTATCACGTTAAGTGCATCACAAAATCTATTATTCCACATCCGATAATTAATGGTGGGGAATCACTGTCTCACCTAATATAATCATATAAGATATCTTATATACCACGGGAGGAATAACTGTCTCACACTCGATAATTTATATGATATTGTATCTCGTATTAATTAATAAAGATGAGGAATAACTGTCTCACCTATTAAATATTCATATTACAGTTCAAGTAAGCTAGTTAACAAAATAAAGGAAATCATTTTCTTTTATTTTAAAAAAATGAAATTGAAATTAAAATATTGAAGTTAAAATGTCATAAAACAAGCATTTAAGGTCCCCCCTTACAAGAAAATATGATAATTTGGAATCATTATGCCCAAGAAGGAAAAAATGGTTGGAGAAAAGAAAAGGAAAGAAAGAAAAAGAAATATAGTAAAAGTATGTCAACAATTACATAATAATAAAAACAGTGATAATAAACAAGATAATACTCCCTCCGTTCCTTAATATAAGGGACAATTGAGAGAGTTTCCGTATTTCAAAATATAAGAGACATATAGGATTTGTCTGGTGTATTTAATGACTTTTTCCAAAAATATTCCTAATTAAGATGGTATATTTTCAATATAATTCATTTGTATTAATTGTATGATAGAAGAGTTATTAACATTAAATGAGGATATTTTTGGAAACTACTTTATATTTCAGACAAATTTATTACTTTCCTTGGTTTATGTGATTTTGTTTTTTATCTCTTATATTAAGGAACAGAGGGAGTATATAATAACAACAACATGTCTCCAATGACAATATTAGTGCTAGTAACAATGACTGTCATCACCAATGCTTATCTTATCAAGATCATTAAGATTGAAGAAATATAGGTAAATTATAAAGAGAGGAAAATCTACCGTAACTGGAAATAAAACTCAGCCAGTATTAAGATCAAAAAGTGTTAAAAGGAAAGGAAGGAAAACATGTTTTGAATTTACTTTCCAAACAAGGTAGAGTGCACAAACAAGGGGAATAAATAAAAAAAATTATTTGAAATTAGGAAAAATAGTGAAAATACAAAATAAATGATGACATATTACCATTTATACACTTATTAGTTAAGATCAATAGTATAGATTCTTTTTTTCCTTCCACTTAAGATTCAATCCATGCTGTGAAAGTTTCTCCAATACCACCTATAAATTTCTTTAAGCATAAAAACATTACTATCGCTACTAAAATTAACTCTCCATTACCAATCAAATTCATACTAAATATATATGATATTTGGATCCTAATTCCTAGTCTAAATCCGTATTATCATCACTAAAATAAATCTGTGTCTCTAACTTAATTTCTTAAGTATTGTATTTGGAAATAGAGATTACCTTATGAAGGAAATGGTTAAAATTTGAAGACAAGATTAAAGCAAAAATTCCCGAGTCCCACGTTGTAGAAAATGAGACCCTTCTCACAGACGGGCTTGATAATTTATTGGCTGGACAAAATGACTCACAGCTGGCAATAGCAGTAAAACATCAATTTATAGTGGCTGTAAAATAACAGGATTGGAGCAATAAAGGTATCAAAGAATTTTATATTAATGCAAAGGTAGCGATTTGTGACCGATAACTAAAAATTGGAGGTAAGGAAAATAGATATCTGTGGAAGTCATTGGTAATCACCGCATAATAGATGAGTGGACAAAAGTGGTGACATTTGTCAACAAGAAAACAATCAGACTGGCTTCACATATCTTTGCTGAAGTTTAGTTGAATTCTCTTTTTTTTTGGTCCATCACAATTAAGTTAGATTCATCTAACTAATTAATCACTAAGGAATTATGAGTTGATTAATCTAATTAGTATGCCTATTAGTAAATTAGAATATGGCATTAGATTGATGAGTCTTATACATGTTATACAATTAATTGCAATAGATATGAAGAATAGAGTAGGAAGCTAAGAAGAAGAGAATAGAAATATAATAATTCTTGTTGTCTCGTCGGTCCCATAACCACCACTAACTTTGGTTATAGGGTTAAGTTTAGCTTATATTTACATTCATTATACTAATTATGCCGATAGATCTGCATACTCAGAATGTACCTTAATCCAAGTGCTGTTTTAAATTTGCAGTCTAACGAGATGTTTAGTATATACTCATTTTGGTCCAAAATATCGATCAGTTTGGGACTTGAGAGATATCTATCGGCATTAATTATTTTTTTATTTATATTTATGATCTATAACTAATAGATGTGAAATAAATATTATGAGAAATATAAGAGATAATATAATAAATAAAGGCAAATGATGAAAAGTATTAGAATTTTCTTTTTGACAAATTTATTTATGTAACAAACTTTTAACATATTTTCTTAATATGTGTGAAGTAATTAAAAATAACTTTATTTTGAATCAGAGTACAAGTTAACTAAGAACCAGTGAACAAAAAATTGGACTGGACTGGCTGGTTTGATCGGTCTGACCTGGAACCAGCTCCTGATTTGGTCCGATAGCAGATGGAAATTGGGAGGTTTTAGAACTGGTGAGAGCCAGTCAAGAAGCGGTCAAACTGGTCAAAAACTGGTACAAAATCGGTTTGACCCCCCCTTTTTTATTTTTTAAAAAATTTTTTAAAAATAAAATAATGTTATTTTTAGTATTAAATAGCATTATTTTTAGTATAAATTTTTTTCTTTCTATATTATAATATGTTATAAGTATTATTATAATACATAATTATTAATAATAATAAATTTACTTAAAAAATAAGACAAAAATAGAATATTAATTGACTATTTTAAATTTAAAATATAATTATAGATGAATATTAGCTTGTTTAGATTTTAATATTTGGTTGTAAAACTTATTAATAATATTTTTAATTTTCTATATATTATTAAATTTACTTTTTATCCTAGACTAAATGTTAATTTTATGATTATGGATAAATATTTTTTATATTTTTTTATCTATATTATTAAAAATATATTAATTTATTCACAACCATTTCTACCTCTATCTGACTATTGAACCTTCAACCATTGCCTCATTTGGTTCAATTGTTAGTCCAATTTTTAATACCTTACTAAGAACAGATGGTAAATATTTCTGGAAGTAGAATGATTAATTTATGTTTTTAAAATAAAAAAATAATATGTTTATTTAAAAATTATTCTCAACTTCTTAATTAAAAATAAAAAGCTAAAGAAAGAAATCATATATCAACTTTCTAAAAAATCAGCTTTTCAAGAAATATGATTAATGGAACTAAATGACCCCTTATATTAAAACGTTTTTTTTTAAAAAAAAAAACTTGTTCGTTAAGTTAATGGGAGTTAGGAAATATTCGTCGGTTAGTCCGCTGAATAATGTGGATGTAGATGCTAAGTTAATGGGAGTTAAGAAATATATCATTTACCTTCAACAACACGGTGATGCCTGATGTGGATGTGGACTGAACCATTGACTACTATTTGGTCACTCTGTCTATTCATTGTATAATGCCTCCTTCTCTTCTTCTTCATCGTTAGAAAGGAACCCATACATCCCGTTAATTTAGGGCCATAATGTGCGGTAAATAATTATTAAATTTATTCAAAACAATTATTCACATTTTCTTTGGCCACCCGTACACTACTAATAATTAAAGAAAAAGGAAAAACGTATGTTTTGGTTATTCGGCTGCTAATTAACTTGGTCAAAGAATAGTCGTATGAGAAATAGAAAGTTCTTGTGCAACTTGCACTTGAATTTTTATTTAGAAAGTTATAGCAACTTATTTTAATTTTATAGACTCAGTATAATGAATGAATTGCTTGTGGAAATTCTCTTCTTACTATCTTATTTTAATTTCGAAATATTTCTTTCATTTACATCTCGATTGGAAGGTGCTTAAATCAAAACTCTTTCTTTTTCATCTCTTCTCATTCTATTAAATCCACGTGTACGTATTAGTAATATTCACATGACATTTCAAAATTAAATTATTATATTGAACAACAAAAAATATATAGATAGTTTTTACCTCTAATCGGCACAAAAGAATGCATCAATAAAACTATCACATGAATTTTTAACTTAGTTGTTGGACGATATTCCTGTGCTTGCAATGATATGCGAATTCTAGAAGAATAGAAATTGTGAAAACTAAGAGGTTTCAAAGTCTGAAAACAAAGAATAGAAATTTAGAAAATTTATATTCTTAACGAAACACTCAACTTGATGACTAAAATTAAAAAATTCTATCAAGTGCGCTTGGTACGCTCACAATAATACAAGCAGCCGTAACAACTTGGCAGTGTGAATTTATGCAGCATTTTATATTGCATCGATATTTTTAAAAAATAAATGTACCTACACCAAATGTACGATTCCATATGGTGCACATATCATCCACATTACTTTGCATATGTTCATATCACATAAAATTTGATAGAAAAATCAGAAATTTTGTATTAAATAAATTTATTTATGAGTTACGAACAATATGACTCAGTTTTCAAATCCCACGCAATGCACAAAATTAACAGTACTAATTCATTGTATAATGCCCCAGTCTCTTGGTGGTCATTTAAAGATGACTTAGCCCTTTAATTTAGGGCATTAATGTACGACAAATATATTTATTTAATACAAGAAAAATACTTCATATTTTCTTTCGTCACGCGTACACCGGTAATAAAGAAAAGGGGAAAACGTTTTGTTAGTTATATATATATCTATTTGGCTGCTAATTCACAGAAGAAATTATAGTCATACATATATATATATATCTTATATATATATATATATGAGAAATAGAAAATTCTTGTACGTGTAACTTGTATTTGAATTTGTAATTTAGAAAGAGATACAAACTTTCTATGCAAATGAAGAATTTATAGGCCTTGTAATATGAATAGCTTGTGAAAGTTCTCTCCTTCCTATCTTATTTCAGTTAGTTTATGGGACGTTTTGAGCGAGGACTCTAACTAAATTAGGTTAAATATTTTTAATTTGCATTCTTTACAATTATTAAAATATTAATCTATTGAAAAGAAAAATAGATAGAGTGATAAAACTCGCATGCCTCACATGTAAATCTCACTCATATATTTTTCTCTTCCTTTATTGGATCTTCTAATCCACCGAGAGGATTCAGATTCCAAATGTTTCTTGCATTTATTTTTTATACAAAACAAGTATAAGAGTTTTTCGAGGTAGGCCAGGTAAGAATAAATACTATTATATCAAGAACTATTACTATTTTTGTTCAAAAGAAATGTCATTTCAGCTAAAAATTTTAAAGAGCTTCTTCCATACGTAATAAGTGAATTTTTTTTATATACAATTTGAGAACTTTTGATTTAATAAAAAAGTAAAATAATTGAGGAAATAATTATTACCTTTGAATAAATAATTAATAGATTTAATTTTCATATTCTAAGTAATTACCCACTATCTTCAAATTACCAACCGGCTTTTCCTTCCTAATCTCTCTTTTTTTTTTTTGGACATTCAGCTTTTCATTCCTAATCAGCACAAAATTAAAAAAGCTTCCTTTTGAATTTTTAATTTAGAAAAATAGAAATTTTGAAACTAATAATTTCTAAGTTAGAACTATCTCGCAGAATGGAGTTTAATTCTCACATCAACAAGAAGTGTGTGTGAGAGTGTAGATTATTAGGATATTCCACCACTTGAGTTCTAATTGTGGGGGCGTCTTTCATTTAGTGTTGGTTCAAGAAAAATAAAATTCACAAGACATGCTTGTTTACTATTGTGAAGGCGTCTTTGATATTCGAAGAGAAGCGAGAGCTCTAGAAGATGTTTGCTGAAAAGCCAAAAAAAAGAAAGAAAGTTTTAGTTGGCGTTTGATGAAACACCAACTTTACTATTGAAAAAATTTTTTGTTCCTTTTACAAACTCTTACTTTAACATGTTATAGTTGGTGTTTATTTTACGAACGCTAACTTGACTCTGATTTCATTATTTTAGCTGTTGTTTTTAGCTGTTATTTTTTAAATAAATGTTAATTATTAAGCGCTAATCAAAGCTAAAATTGGCATAGTGAACTCAAGTGCACTGATGCTGTGGTGTCCATTATTAATGATCACACTAAAAAATAAAAAAAAATAATGGAATGTACGTCGCAGATATGATCATCTTGTCATCTTGTGAAAATATATGTATGGAAAAAAAATTAAAATGTCATTATTCTCTTAGCTTAATTAATATAATATAAAATATGAAATTTATAATGAATTATTTTGTTTTGCAATTTATACATATGTTCAATGCTAAAATAAGTGACCCAGTAGAGAGTGATGAATGATGAATTAGTGACATGTTGTGTCAGGATTAAGATGCAGACGGCAAGCTAATGGGTATCACTCGCTTGGAAAAAAGAACATTAATATGAATATATGATAATGAAGCTCAATATGTCTGCGTCTAGCATGAAACATTAGCTTGAAGGCCAACTGGAGTCCATTTTGTCCATCACTACCCTTCAACAATTGCACGAGAAGTTAATTAAATTGACACACCTGATTCACTGTGTAACTGATATTGGGCGTATGAATAATGTTAGGTATTGTAGTTGCTAAATTTTATGTAAGCCCAATTATATAAATCACCAAACATTTGGTTTAACTGGTAGAAATTATACTAGTTTAACCAAATGATTCAAGTTTAAGTATTGGGAATACGATCACATTAAATAAATACTTAGTAGTAGACCTTTATCGTTCTTTGTAGTATTGCCCAACTTATCTAAATTAATCTGGATCCTAATAAAATTCTCTAGTTAAAATGGGATAGATCCAGCATACTCTAAGCAAAAAGAGGACAAGGTTGAATAACCTGCTCTTGGTTACAATAATTGATGTTTTAAAATTCTAAGTCATTAACCCATAATTAATCCTGAATGACTTTTTTTTTTGTTAACTACTAAACCTGAATGATTTTATTAAATAGTACCATATTTTATTTCATTTTGCATTATCATTACATGATAACTTCATCTTGCTGGGGACCGATTGGATATAGCTCAAAGGCGATGAGTCATCAAGCTTGACATTATATATACCAAATTCTCCGTCACCATTCACCCACCATTCATTACATGAGTTCCCTTTCAAGAAAAAAAAAAAACCTTAGTTTCTTATTTTATTTATATATGTTATTAGTGTTTGGAAGGTAGCAATGAGGGAATTAAAATGTGAGAAATTTGAATAGCGTTAATTTAAATTCATTGCCTTTTGAATTGTTGGCATGAACCTTGGATGGTTACAGTACTTACAGAAAATTTTTTGGGCGATTTATATATGTATAATGTTTAAATATGTTTGATAAGTATATTTTGTACAATTAAATAAGTACTATTTTGAAGTTATAATTATATTAATATAATATGTGGAAATTTTGCCTATTTGTTTTGAATATATATATTCACATATATTGGGAGCGAAAAAATCATATGAAGTCAAATAAATTATACATAGAGAAATTTTGTTACAAAATGGAGACGTTACGGAAAACACAATGCATAAGCTGATTTATTTAGAGCAAAATGAGGGAACTCATTAAACAGTATCAGCATTAATATCACTACATAGCATGGCATTGATCATCACTCAAGCGACTATATATCTTCCGGATAAGAGGCTTAAAGGTGGAGGCTGGTGGTGGTGGTGATGGAGGGACAAGTTTGAAAACAGGGGAGAACACAACATTGGTTCCTTCATGGCCACACAGATTCACAAGCAAAAAGTCTTCATTATTCTTGTAAGTTTCGGTGTAAAGAAGATGCTCCTCTGCCCCATGGAATTTGAAGGCCATGATATAGGCATTGGAACCATCTTTAACTTTCTTGATGTTAAATGTACTAGGCATGGCTATGGTATCCACATGAGGACCAACAAACAGAGGGTACTGTGAGTTACCAGCAATTTCAACTGCTCACTTGTTTGAAGTAGCACATTCAGACACTAAGGCAAAGCTGATACTCAAGGGTTCGTCTACGTTGATATAACCTCTTACTCTCTCTTCTTCTACCTTGTGAAAACCCACCCACATGGGATCAATGCCCATTACCACTTGTGAACACCCCATTTTGTCCTGACATTTTACAAAAAAAATAAATAAAACAAAACAAAATAAATAATAAATAATGATATATAAATGAAAAAACAAAAATAATGATAATAATAAAAGAAGAAAGGAAATAAAAGAATATAAAAATAAAATAAAATAACTAATAAAAAAAAGAGAGAGAAAATAGAAAAATAAACAAAAAAATATATTAAAAAAACTAAAACTAATTAAAAACAAAACTCAAAAATTTTAATAAAATAATATAAAAGAAAATTATTAAAAAAAATTGATTAAAATAAAAAAAAAGGGGGGGCTGAAACTCAGCGTTTCAGCCCTAAAGGACCTGAGCCCTAATTTTTAGGGCTCAGGCTACGCGACAGAGAAAAGCAACGGGGGGAGTCAGGCACACGAGACTGGCAAGGGAGATGAGGAGCAGAGAAAGAAAAAGCAGAGGGAGTGAAAGGAGAAGCAGAAAAAGTTGGAGGCAGCAGGCACGCAAGCGAAAAAATAGAGGAAGCCACATGCGTGAGTCAAGACGAGGCAGAGGGACGTGCACGAAAGCTGAGCGTGAGGGAGATAAATGGAGGAGAGCTCGGGGACGAAATTGAGGGGAGCCGCGAAGGAGACCGAAAAGTGGTAGAGGACGATGGAGACCAGAGGACGAGCATCAAGAACGAAGTGTCGCGAGATTGAGAGGGGGGAGAGCTCGGGGACGATGCTGAACTGAAAAACAGAGGGGGCCGAGGGCGGAGCTCCAGCACGATGGAGACTGGACTGAAGAAGAGAGGCTGAGCCGTGCGAGTTTGAAGGCAAGGCAAACCCGTGAGAAAAAACCGAGAAGGGACGAAGGAAAGAGGATCTGGAGCTAAGAAAAAGTCAGAGGGAGTCCAGACCGAAGGGACCGAGGAGAGAAAATTTGGGGGGACCGAAAACCCTAGAGACCCGAATTTCAGAGGCCGAGGGATCAAAAATTGAGAGCTAAGGCAGAGCTCGGAAGCTGGAAAAAGGTTGAGGTAGTCCAAATTGAAGGAGGAGGAGAATCCGAGGGAGGCAGAGCACGAGGGAGACGAGCCATGATCCATCGAGGAAACACTGAAATCCGAGGATTCTCTAACGCGTCTCCACTATCCCACTCGGTGAGCTCTATGTTCTCCTTCTTCGTTCTTGTTCTGCCATCATTGTGATTTGGTGTATTGTAAGCTACTGAGTTTGCATGGTGTTGTTCCCCTGTAATTTCCTCTCAGTTCAACCCCCTCTGCTTTTCCATGCTTCAATTTTTTCCCAGTTCTGCTTTACGGGCTACGTGTCTTTGTTGTACATTTCCCCTTTGCTTACTGTTTGGCCTAAATTTTGTATCAGGATAGTGATGGGTTGTTTTGCTTGCTGTCCTCCTAACTTGTGTTTGGTGAATCTGTAAGCAATTGTTTGTTTATGCTTTGTATTTTGTGCTAATCTGGTTTTGATAAATTACTCTAATCTCAAAGTGGATTAAAATGTAATCATCTTCCTTGAAAGTGTGGTCCATAATCACGCTTTGAATGTGCTCTAGGCACTGATTTGGCTGCTGTGTGATTACATGTAGTTATAACAGTGAGAGAGGGGTATACATCTGTGATGTAGCATGGCCAAATGCTTGTTTAGCGTGCTGATGTCCCATTTTATGCCATTTTCCCATGATCTTTCGACTTAAAGCTTGGGAGTATGTACTGCACATTTGATATATGTTGAGTCTCTAAATTGAACTTTATGCTCCTTGTTTTACACGCTAGGATTTCAGGTTAGTTGTGAACTACTTGAATTTCCTTTTAGTGAAGAAAGGGTTTATGGGGGTTTGGTCTTAGCTCTTAATTTAGTTTTCTTGTATATATTCCTTACTTTAGTTTAGTCTTTGTTGCAGTAGTGTATTTCTTTTAGGACTAAGTTAGTTTGTAGAGTTGGGTTGGCTTAGGTAAGGGCATTACTTCTTATTGGCATATGATCTTTGTTCTTTTAAAAGGAATTATTTTGTTTTCTTGTCCTAAAATTTTAAGAGGAATAATACTCTTTTGTTTTCTTGTGAGCACCATGGGAGCATGAGATCAAGCTTAAGAAGAGTGAGTCGTCCTCATCAAGACAAGGGAGGAACATCAAGGCAAGCACGGGAGCCTCAAGCCAAGCATGGAAAATAGAAGTTATCAACTTCGAGACCAAAGGGAAGACATGAGAGTTTGCATCTAATCATCTTATGTTTGTGTCTAAGTTGTTTGAGTTTGCACAGTAACACACCATCATAGAATCATACATGTTTGTAAATATTTGGCATAATGTGTATTTTTATTTGCTTTAAAAAATTGGTCACAGAGGTTTTTAGAACTTTCGCAGGCCTCTAAAATAATCGCACCGTGTGAGCCTACAGGGCTACGCAAGTGTATTATACAAATATATTTATAATTGGTCCAAATGACCTTTCCTTTCAAAATATCTTTTTCTCATAAAAAGTAAATAAGACAATAAAATAATAAAATAAATAAATAAATGATTGGCTCATATAACTACACCACGTGAATTTTCAGAACCCACGCAGGTATTTAAGTTTACTGAGTTATCGCGTGAGATTGCGAATCCACGTAGATATATTAGTTAAATGACTCTTGTTAAGAAAATAATTATATTTCAAAAATAATAATAAATTATGATATCTTAACAGGTTTTTTCCCAATTTTATCTAAAAATATATACTAAAATTTTCATTTGAAAAAAATATAGTAGTATTTCCTAAAGTTTTGCTTTAAAAGTTAATAAAACCTTTATGCCGCGAGGTTTCAGAATTTTCGCAGGTAATTCAGGAATCGGTTTATCGGGCATGACTGCGAGTCTACACCAGATAAATTGGTTTTCATTTTTTATAAAAAAAAAAGAAAATTTTTTTTTCAAAAGAATAAAAAATGTGATGGTTTTCCAAAAGTACAAAAATATATCATTTTAAAACAAAAAATTAAAGAAAAACAAAAAATATTTTCACACAAAATAAAATAAGAGTAAGTAAGTGGAATCGAATTGTAAATTAAAGCACTCCAACTCAATCTCAGAAAATTGTTTTATTTGTAAAAAGTTAAATTATTTTCCATTAACTTTCTCTTATTACAAAAATTAAGAAAAAAAAAATCAACCAAGTGACACGCATTTCTAGTCCCGAACTACGTGGACTTTGATCCCCATCGCAGGGTACGTAGGCCCCAGGCTCTGATTCTGGGTCAAGTCTGCCTTTGTAAGTAAATAAATATTTTCTGATTTATTTGGTGTTTTTTCCCTTAATTTAATAAATTTTTCTCAATTTATGTTCTTAATTCATTTTTCTTATTTTGCTTAAATATCCTCAATTCTAATCTAATTTATTTTCTTTATTTTCTTTTTCAAATTTTTCAAATTTTCTTAATTTCCTTCTTCTCTATCCTTTTTCTTGCATGGGAACGATAAAAGGAAAACCCAAATACATTTTTAAGCCATATTAATTTACACAATCAATGTAAGGTAACCGTTCCTAGGAACGGGTGTTGTGGGATGCTTGACACCTTCCCCACACACAATTGACTCCCGAATTCAACTCTAGTTACGCAGACCATCCTTTTCCTCTTTAATTCGATTTCCCAAGATTTTCCCTCAAAATTTTGGTGGCAACTCCTCACAAGTTGGTTTTTACTTGAAAACCCGATTTGTTCTCTTTTTTTCCTTTCGTCGCATTTTTCCGGGTGTGACACCACTAAAACTGGGCAAGTTTGTGACCCAATTTCTTCAAGTTGAATGCCCTAGGCAGTGTCATTGGCTTGGAGAATGTGGTACACGTTATCAGGATCAAGAGGGTGGCCATAAAAGCAGAGGTTCAGATTATTGAGCTAGGGTAAGGTGTTATGTGTGTTAGAGAATACATGTGTGTATGTCAAAAGGAAAAGAGAGAAAGAGAGGTCCCACATTGCTCAAACAAATGAAGGCCAAAGAGCATAAATACTAACATGTGATCATGGAGGAGTAAAATGGGCTTAGGAGGAGAATAGGCTCGCGTGCACAAAAGCTAGGCAAACTCAGTTGAAATCTATCGATTTACCCCCTGCGTGCAAAAATATACCCGGTGTTGGACACTTTTCTAATTTTTCCATAAATTAATTTTTCAAATAGCCTTCCAGAAGATCTATGGTTTTAAAACTTCAGTTATGAGGTTCGTGCTGTTAATGTTTCTGGACGTTGGTCATTTGTTTTTGGTCATTGCTGATCCATTTTTTCTGCTTTGATTATTCAGTTTAATTTTCGTTAATTCTTATGTTGGAAACCACCCAACGTTCAGAAACATCCTCATTAACATCATTAAATGTGGTCCAATGTCTTGCCACTCTAGTACCTATAAATACCAAGGTTGATCACTGGATTCAACACACCACAGTTGTAGACAACATTCGATCTATTCTTTCCTCTTCCTCTTTGAATTTTCCTTTCTACTGTTTTGGATGCTTGCTACTTTGTAAAAGAATCCGTTCAATCCTGGGGAGTGCCGTGTTATGGAGGAATAACTCTCAAGTATAGTGTCCTTGTTCACGACTCGATTTATTTTTATCCTAACGAATTTTTAAATTTGTAGCTTACAATCTTGAGAGTTATGGAGTCACAACAGAACAACGTTGCTATTTCCAATGGTTCTACTGGTGCAAGTGTGAGTACTGTGTCCTTCATTCTGCTAGCACTGCCTCTGATGTTGCTACCTAGGCCACCACCAAATGTTTCAAAAATTGAAGTCTTTGATGTGAAAAATTTTAGAAGGTGGCAAGAACATGTGGACTCTATTCTTGACATGCATAGAGTTGTTGTTGCACTCACTTAGTTCGAACCTTCATCAGATGCTGACCAAAGTTAAAGGACTGCTTGGCATTATGCCAACAAGGTATGCCGAAATACCATCATTAACACCTTGTCTAATGATCTCTTAGATGTGTACTATGTGTACAAGGAAACTAGCAAAATTTGGGTGTTGTTGATTGCAAAATATACTACTGATGATGTTAGGAAGCAAAAGTTTGTTGTTGGAAATTACTATAGGTGGGAGATGACCTATGACAAGGACATAAAGCTACAAATTAACGAGTACCACAAGCTGCTGGAGGAGTTGCGTGTTGAAAAAATCAACCTACCTGATGAGTTCGTTGCTGGAGTTCTGATAGAGAAACTACTATAATCATGGAAAGACTACAAGTAACAACTGAAACACAAACAAAAACAATTGTTGCTATAAGATCTGATCACTCACATCATAATCGAGGACACTAAGCGGAAGGAGATGCAAGCTGCAAAAGGCAAGGAGATGGCCTCAAAAGCAAATCTGGTAGAGATAAAGCAGCATGACAAGAGGTATGACTCTAAAACAAAACCTGACTACAAATGCAAAAGTTCTAATCCCAAGTTAAAAAAGAAAGGTAGTTGATTTGTTTGTGGAAAACCAGGCCACCATGCTGCACAATGCAGGACAGCGCTAGAAATGACTATCCTCCTAGGGCCATTCTGGTTCAAGGAGATGAAGAAGATGAAATCATTGTAGCAGTTATTTCTCAAGCTATCTTAGTATCCGATGTGAAGAAATGAGTGGTAGACTTTGGGGTTACTAGGCATATTTGTGCAAATCGTGAGATGTTTGCCTCCTATAGTCCTACCAAGAAAGGAAAAGATCGTGCTTACCTTGCTGATTCTCGAACTGCAAAAGTTTAAGGAAAAGGAAAGGTTGAATTGAAGCTCACATCTGGAAAGACTTTGTCACTCAATGATGTTCTTCATGTGCCTGATGTTAAAGCTAATGTAATTTCTGTAACTCTATTGAGCAAAGTTAGGGTTAAGGTTTCATTTGAATCTTATAAGATCGTAATGATAAAGAATAATGTGTTTATTGGGAAGGGTTATTGCACTCAGGGTTGTTTGTACTCAACATTGCTGACATGAATGAAAATGCGTCATCTTTGCTTATTTGTCTATCTTTATGATTGATTTTTTTGATATATGACATGCTTAATTAGGACATGTTAGTAAGTCATATTTAAAGAAAATGTAAAAACTTAGTTTAATTTTTGAAATTAAAATTTTTTTTCTAAATAAATGTGAAATTTGTGTAGAAGCTAAGTTGACCAAAAAGTCTCATTTTTTTGTACAAAAAGAAATTGAATTACTTAGTTTAATACATACTGATTTGGGTGATTTGAAACAAACTATTACAAGAGGTGGCAAAAGTATTTTGTAACTTTTATTGATGATTTTTCAAGATATAATAAAGTATATTTATTAAGAAATAAAGATGAAACTTTTAATAAATTTCTTTTATACAAAGTTGAAATAGAAAATCAAATAAATAAAAAGATTAAAAGGGTCAAATTGGATAAAGGAGGAGAATTTGTTTTATTTAATGATTTTTGTGAAAAGGAAGGAATAATTCACAAAGTAACCCCAGCATATTCACCTAAATCAAATGGAGTAGCAGAAAGGAAAAATAGAACTTTAAAAGAATTGATGAATGCTATGCTTGTAAGTTCTTTTGCACCAGATAATTTTTGGGGTGAAGCTTTGTTATCTATATGTTTTTTACAGAATAAAATATCTTATAAGAAAACAAATTATACACCTTATGAATTATGGAAAAGATATACACCCAATTTAAGATATTTGAAAGTGTGGGGGTGTCTTGCAAAAGTTTTATTACTTGATCCTAAAAAGAGGAAAATTAGTTCTAAAACTTACGATTGCATGTTTATTGGATATGCTGAACACAGTGCATCTTATAGATTTCTAGTTTTGAAAAGTAATGTTCTTGATCATAACATTATAATTGAAACTAAAGATACTGAATTTTTTGAACATATTTTTCCTTTAAAAGTTCAACATATTTCTCAAACAGTAAAAATTTTTCCTTCTTCATCTAAACAGAGTGAAATTGAAAATGTTGTTGAAAATTTGAGGAGAACCAATAGACCAAGGAAAAAAACTTCTTTTGGAAATGATTTTTATACTTATATGTTACAAAATGAGCCATCAAATTTTTCTGAAGCGGTTTCATCTTCCGATGCTTATCTTTGGAAAGAAGCAATTAAAGCTGAAATAGATTCACTAAATCAAAACAAAACTTGGGTTTTGGTGGACTTACCTCTAGAAGCAAAACCTATTAGTTGCAAATGGGTTTTTAAAAAGAACTATAATCCTGATGGATCTATTGACAAATATAAAGTGAGGTTAGTAGTCAAAAGATTTACTCAAAAAACAAAATATTGATTATTTTGATACTTTTTCTCCAGTAACAAGAATTTCTTCTATCAAAATTTTGATTTCTTTAGCTTCGGTCTACAAGCTTTTTATTCATCAAATAGATGTTAAAACAGTTTTTTTAAATGGTAATTTAGAAGAGAAAATTTATATAGTATAACCTGAAGGGTGTGTTACTCCTGAACAAGAAAACAAAGTTTGTAAACTTGTTAAATCATTATATGGATTGAAACAAGCACCTAAAAAATGGCATGAAATACTTGATCAAGTCTTAATGAGTGATGGTTTTTCTACTATCGAAGTAGAAAGATGTGTTTATACAAAAATTGTGAATGATGGTTGTGTGATTATTTTTTTATATGTTGATAATATGCTCATTTTTTGTACAAGCATGAATGCTATGATTAAAACTAAAATGTTTCTTTCTTCAAAGTTTAATATGAAAGATATGGGTGAAGCAAAGATGATATTAGGTGTTAAGATCATAAAAAACGAAAATGGTATTTTACTATCTCAAGAATGTTATGTTGAAAAAATCCTTAAAAAATTTAAATTCTTTGAAAAAATATCTGTGAGCACTCCTTATGATGCTAGCACCAATTAATTAAAAATAAAGGTGATCTGGTAGCTCAATCTACATATGCATAGATTATTGGGAGTTTGTTGCATTTAATGAATTACACTCCACTTGATATAGCATATGCTGTGTGTAGATTGAATAGATATACTCACTGTCCAAGTAGTGAACATTGGTTAGATTTGGACAGATTATTGAGTTATCTAAGAGGTACCATGAATTATTGTATATTTTATAGTGGATTTCCCAATATATTGGAAGGATACAGTGATGTTAACTAGATCTTAGATTCAGGAAAGACCAAATCCACTAGTGGCTATGTATTCACTCTTGGTGGTGGTGCAGTAACCTGGAAATCAGCTCAACAAATATTATAGCAAGATCCACTATGGATTTAGAGTTCATTGCTCTGGAGCTGGCTAGTAATGAGGCTGGCTAAAACTCTCCACTAACGACCTCCAATTGCCACCAAAGGTAACTAGCCACTCAAAGACCATTCATACAGGCTCAAAACCCCCAAACTAACCTGGCAAAATGGACTACATGCCCTAAAACACACCAAACAGCCCAATTCCAACTTTTAACACACATAACGCATAACACAACATACATACCACAAATAACCTCTTTCCACATATAACCATTCATACATCCATACATTCCATATCCATTCACTATACAACCTTCTATCCTACTTGGCACATGACACATTATCCAGTTTACAAATACTACATAGACTATTCCCATATACGAAGCTACTCCTGCATCTTCTCCGGACTAGTGCCAGAACTGTCACCTGAAAGATTAGTTATGGGAGAGGGGTGTGAGACAATGTCTCAGTAACCGGGGACAACCATACACACACGCACACACACTCACACATATACACATATATCTCATACAACTCATGACTGGTATGCATGTTCTCCCTCATACACGGCTAGAACCATGGGTTGTCATCATCACAAGACATTTCAAAAGATGATTCCCTTCCAACAGTCAGTGAAGACTGATTCTGGGACACCACCAAGCTTACCTTACCCTAATGCAACCCGGCCAATGGTTACACTATGTTAGATTAGCTGGCTTCCCAAGAGGAGGGGTGAATTGGGAAGATTAAAAATTTTCTGCAAAATATCAAGAAGGTGAAGAAAGCAATATATGATGGTAAAACAGAGTATAAACAAATAACTATAAAGGAGGCAATAAAGGGAAGAAGACTCAGTAATTTATCCTAGTTCGGTCTCTCCACTTGACCTACGTTCAATCCTCAAGTCACCACTTGAGATTTTCCACTATTCAGCAAGAATTCCGTGGGCTTCTTGCAAATGCCACAGTACAAAGTTTATGCTCTGTTTTCTAGAGCTCACTCATTCACTCTCTGCACTTTCACAAAGTACTTCCCAATCCCTTGTGATATCCCCTCACAAGAAAATCTATCTTTCATATGAAGATTATATTGTTTACAAAGACTAAACTCTCTTAATCAGAGTGAATATGAAAGCTAAAGTACAAATATTGAAGTGTGAGAGTATGAAGCTTATTTGGCAGAGTTTCAGTATATACAATGTTAAAATCATTACTCACAACTTCAAATAATGTTATATTTATAGATTTAGGTCTCAAATATCCGTTAGTGATAAAATCTATCCGTTGGAGAAGTTATCCAATGGTTACTCTGAAAAACTATCTGTTAACCAACCGCATTTAATGCTTCTGACATACTGAAATTCAAATTTTGGTTGGTCAACAGACGAATTTCACAGACACCGAAGGTTAACAGCTTCAACATTGAAAGCCCGAAGTTCGTCTGTCAAGAAGTGAAATTCGAATTTTGATATTTGGAAAATATTTTTGTGTTGTGACATACGAATTTTCAAGTGGAAAGTTTTTCTATTAAGTGTGAACAGCATTTTCAATTTGCTACAGTGCCTTCGAAATTTGAATTTTGGAACCTCAAAATTTGTCTGTCCATAGTTGCTCTGTAAGGCATTGTAGTTCATGTGATTCAAAGTTTAAATTTCCAAATGTCGAAGTTCATCTGTCAGAGAGACCTCTTTTCAGACTAACTTCAAAATTCGAATTTATAAATACTGTCATTCGTATGTCAACATATCACTTTAACAGACTCACAAGCTTAGTTTCTGAAATTTGAATTTTCATGTTCAAAGTTCATCTGTCAGTGAGCAATTTTGAAATCCAATCTACACTTAGTTTCAGATGAACTTTGACATAATTTTAGACGAATTTCTTTAGTTTTCATAAGCTTCATTTTGTCTGAAATTCGAATTTTTAAACCCCAAATTTCATTTGTAGGTTAAAACTCCTTTCAGACACTTATCAAAATTCAAATTTTCCCAAGTTAAAATTCATCTGTCAGAGAGGCATCTCTTTAGAGTTGTTCAGTTTCAATACGAAATTCGAATTTCTAAAGCCAAAGTTCGAACTTTCACTATGACAGATTGGTATTAACCTTTCAAACTTCGTCTGTTGGTGGGTGTTTTTCAAATATTCCATGATTTAACATAGAATCAAGGTTTTAAAACATCTTTTCACCAAATCAAAGTCTTTTACTTAAATAAAACACTACCAAATAACCTACATCTATTCTTTTACGGATTCTTCAGAATTTCTTCACTTGAATTCTTTTGGGCACCTTTGATATCTTTATTCCAAGCTCTTTATGGTTGGTTTGGAATCATCAAAACTCTGGATTCAACACACTAGAGCTCAGACCGTGGCTCTCCTTCCCCTGGACCATCTCGAATTAATGGTGATTTAGAGAAGGTGTATCCCTAAATCCACTGCCACCTGACTCTCCCAAGGAGAGGATTTAGTGACAGGGATATTTCATCATATCATGCCGTCCTCTGCCGCCTCGCTCTCCCATGGAAATGATTTAATGACAGGGATCTTTATCATATCATCATCTCATCTCATATCATATCATCACCTCATCATCAGTTTCTCGCTATGCAATCATATAGTGATGATGTCAATGCCATGCCAACATGCCTTTACACACACACACATATATATATATATCATTATCATTACAATCATCATATGGACATGCTAGCCTGTAATGATATGGGGATGCTACACATCACAATATATATACAATCATCATACATCAACTAGCAATGTATACCACGATATATATATATAGAAAAACCATACATATACACAATCAATATTGTGGTATGAAAAGGAACATGCATATATACATCAATATACATACTATCATACTACACAACCAATACAATACAAACAAACAGCCGGTTACCTTAGGTTGTCAATACCACACACGTGAGTTCCACGAACTTCTCGAATTGTCCAACACGCGTGAACCCCTCTCGGTTAACCAACAACCTTCACAATACCGTAATATCTCAATTAACCACATATACCAAATATCCAAAAAATAACAATATAACCACTTTAGGCCTAAACTAAGGTTCCAACACCCCTTTCATGCATTATTAAGCTCTTAGGGATCATTCAAACCCTACTCAAACACATACACTTCGGATTCCCAAGAGCTCTAACTAAAAACAACCTAGGGTTAACCTTAAATCACATATAATCCCTTCAAAACTCACACCCAAGCAACAAGAATAGCAAAACACACTTCCTTAACACTATTTCAACCATTTCAATCAGTGGATTCCTTCCCAAACCAGAAATCCAACCTCAAAACCGAAAATCCAAAATTCCAACTGAACAAAATGGAGAGGGAGGAGTAGAGAACACTTACCAACTTGAATCCAAGCTCTTGGGGTCTGAAAATCACTCCCAACGACCAAAAATCGTGAACCCTAGCTCTGCTCCTCGTTGCTCCCTCTGTTTTCTTTCTTCCTGGTCATCTGAAATGATCCGGTTTTAAACAAAAATCCCGAATCTCGCTGCGGCCACAACACACCTCGCCGCGGCTCCACCGTGTTTAGCTGAAACCACGCTACCGGAAAGATTCTCGCCGCTGCGTGGAGCTCTTCCAGACCCTACTTGAGCCTTCCTCTGTCCTATTTCCTCTGGTCCTGAACCCAATGCTAAGCAAGATAAGATGAGGGGTGTTACACTCTCCCCTTCTTATAAAAATTTCATCGTTGAAATTTCAACTCTTACCTTAAGCAAAGATCTCGGGATACTTCCTTCGCATGGATTTCTCAGTCTCCTACGTGACATCATTGGGTGTCGAGCCGCTCCATAGGACCTTTATCAACTTTACGGTCTTATTCCTCAATTGCTTCTCTTTCACATCAAGGATTTGCAACGGCGTGACTTCAAATGTCAGATCCTTTCGTACTTGAATTACCTCATCATCAATGATATGAGATGGATCCGGATGATACTTCTTGAGTTGAGACACGTGGAAAATATCATGCAATCCAGCAAGATTAGATGGTAGCGCCACTCGATATGCTACTGGCCCAATTCGCTCCAAAATTTGGTATGGACCCATATATCGCGGAGTGAGTTTCTTGGCTCGAACCGATCTTCTAACACCAGTAGTAGGAGTGACCTTCAAAAACACATAGTCTCTAATATCAAACTTCAATGGTCTCCTCCTTCTATCCGCATAACTCTTTTGTCGACTCTGAGCAGTAAGAAGCTTCTGACAAATACTCTCTATTTGCCGAGAGGTTTGATCCACAATATTCGGGCCTAAAAGACTCCTTTCACTGAGTTCAACCTAACACAATGGCGATTGACACTTTCTGCCATACAACGCTTCATACGGAGCCATTTGCAAGCTCGAGTGGAAATTGTTGTTGTAGGCAAATTCAACTAACGGCAGGAATTGATCCCAATTGCCTCGGTTTTCTAGAACACATGCCTGCAGCATGTCCTCCAGAGTCTAAATAGTCCTTTCAGTCTGCCCATCAGATTGAGGGTGATAAGCAGTACTGAAACTCAACTTCGTACCCATAGCCGTTTAAAGAGATTTCCAAAACCTGGATGTAAACCTAGGTTTTTTGTCCAACACAATATTCATCGGGATTCCATGCAGTCTCACAATCTCATTCACATACAACTAAGCTAATTTCTCCATCGAAATAGTCTCCTGAATTGGAAGAAAATGGGCAGACTTTGTCAACTTGTCCACAATGACCCATATTCTATTGTGTCCTGAAGAGGTCCTCAGTAATCCCATCACAAAATTTATGGAAACGCTATCCCATTTCCACTCCGGGATCTCCAATGGTTGCAATTAACCAGCAGGCAATTGGTGCTCAATCTTTACCTTCTGACAAATCAGACATCTTGTCACAAACTCTGCGATGTCCTTTTTCATACCTGGCCACCAATATCTACTCTTCAAATCTTGGTACATCTTGGTGGCACCTGGATAAATAGTGTACTTGCTCTTATGAGCCTCTTCCAGAATGATTTCTCGCAACCTCACAACATTTGGTACACAAATCCGACCACGATACCGAATGACACCATCCTCTAGAATCTGAAAATCTTGGGTCTCCGCCATTTCAATCTGCTCTCGAATACCTAAAAGATAGTCATCCTCCATCTGAGCATAGCAAATGTTCCTCAATAAATCACTTGATACACTGATGGAACTCATTACTAGTACTCCAGGATGGACATTAATGGGCAATTTCATATCTCTCAGGCTTGTCAGCAACTGTTGCTCCCTTATCATCATTATGGTCATATGGATCGATTTTCTACTTAATGCATCCACCACAATGTTGGGTTTCCCAGGATGATACTTCAAAGCAAACTCATAGTCCACAAGGAACTCAACCCAACGCCTTTGCCTCATGTTTAACTCTTTCTGATCAAACAAATACTTTAAACTCTTGTGATCACTGAACACCTCAAACTGAGCACTATAGAGATAATACCTCCACAATTTCAAGGCAAACACTACAGCCGCTAGCTCAATGTCATGAGTAGGATAATTCTCCTTATGAGGCCTTAACCGCCTTGAAGCATACGCCACAACTCTCACTTACTGCATCAAAACACACCCTAGACCCTTCTTAAAGGAGTCCATCTAAACTGTGAACGGCTTTGATGGGTTAGGGATAATGAGCACTAGGGTGGACATCAGAAAAACCTTCAGCTCTTGGAATGCTCTCTCACACTTGTCATCCCAAATGAAAGATCGATCCTTACGGGTGAGTCTAGTTAATGGCATCACAAGCTGAGAGAATCCCTTGATGAACCTTTGGTAATATCTAGCCAATCCCAGAAAACCATGAATCTCAATCACCAATTGCGGTCTCCCCCAATTCAACACCGCTTCAACTTTGCTAGGGTCTACTGCTACTCCTTCTGCAGAAATCACATGACCCAGAAATTTCACCTCCCGTAGCCAAAACTCACACTTACTGAGCTTAGCATACAGTTGGTGATCCCACAATACTTGCAACATAATCCGAAGATGAAGCGCATGCTCTTCCTCACTCTTGAAGTAAATCAGGATGTCGTCAATGAAAACCACAACAAATTTATCCAAATATGGATGAAACACCCTGTTCATATAGTCTATGAAGATTGTCGAGGCATTGGTCAACCTGAATGGCATCACGAGAAACTCATAATGACCATATCGAGTTCGAAATGCTATTTTAGGCACAACCTGATGGTATCCTGACCTCAAATTGATTTTTGAGAATACGGAGGCACCTGCCAACTGATCAATCAAGTCTTCAATCCTAGGTAAAGGATATTTATTCTTGATCATCACTCGGTTCAACTGCCTATAATCAATGCACAATCTGACGCTACCATCCTTCTTCTTGACAAATAACACTGGAGCTCCCCAAGGCGAGACACTTGGTCTAATGAAACATCTTTTCAACAAATCTTCAATTTGCTTCTTTAGCTCTTTCAACTCAGACAGCGCCATTCGATATGGAGCCTTCGAAATAGGACTCATCCTGGGCACCAAATCAATGGAAAACTCTAGTTCTCGTGGTGATGGTAAACCAGTAATCTCCTCTGGAAACACATCAGGGAATTCATTCACAACTAGATATCTTTTTATACCTCCTACCGTATCCACATTCACAGAGAAGAAAACCAGAAACCCTTGACATCCTTTCCTCAGATACCTGTCAGCTTGGGCAAAGGACAAACATATATTCTCATCCCCTTCCACACTAGGGATATTCATAAGCAAAGATACAGTCTTCCGAGCACAGTCAAGAATGGCATTATTCACCTCCAACCAATTCATCCCAATTATCACATTAATCTTTTACAATGGAAAATAGATTAGATCCAGGGTAGTGCTCCGGTGTTCAAAATAAACCACACAATTCAGATAAGCCTGAGCAGTTCTTAATGAAACTCCCATGGGTATGGACATTAACAACTCAAAAGGCAACCCCATAGCCACAATACCCAATCTCTGAGCACAATCAAAAGAAATGAAGGAATGTGATGCACCTGAGTCAAACAAAGCATGAATAGAGTAACCGTTGAGTTTAAGTTTACCTCTAATCAAGTTAGGCGCTGCATTCGCTTCCTGTTGGGTGATGGCAAAAACTCGTCCAGGCATCATGGGCCTCATCATTGCATCTTCACGCCTTGGCTCATGACAACCTCGAGTAATATGTCTCAGTCTCCCACAATTAAAACAAAACACGCACGGACGGTCACCATGACTCAACCCACATTTTGTGCACGGATTTAATGTACCACCTGTACTATACTGAGAAGGAGTGGAGTCCCTTCCTGCATACTCACTTTGACTGGAACTCCCCCATTCAAAGCAACCTCAATAAAAGGGTCCTTTGCCAAACTGACCTCTGTTAGACTGATCTCTGCTAAACCTACCTCTACCTCTACCATAACGGCCTCTATTATGATGACCTCTTCCTCTACTAGAACCTATACTACCACCGCTGCTACCACTTCCTGAGCCACTGCCTTTACTTATTCCTCCAATAGGTCCTAGGTGAGAAAAAGCTCAAATCATGGAATTTCGTCTATGCTCCTCGGCCTCCTTTATCCGTCTGTAGAGGGTGCGTATCTTTGCACACAAGTCCTCAAAGGACACAAACTCCACCACAGATAACCGCTCATTTATATCTTGATGTGCTCCCTCAAACAACCTTTAAGCCATCTACCTATCATCAGGGTAATTATTCAGATAAGTGGAATACTTCGCCAAGTCCAAAAACTGATCAATGTAATCATTTGCCGACAGATTCCCTTGTTCAAAAGTTAGGAACTCAGCCTCCTTTTGTATCATCAAGGCTGGAGGGACGTAGTATGCAAAGAACCGTTCCTTAAATTATTCTCAATTCATCGGAGGATCCATCGCTTCAACACTTTGGAGAATACTCCTCCACCATCTCTTGGCCTTCTTTTCCAGCTTAAACGCCACCAATAGCACCCTTTGCTCTGAGGTGCAGTCCATAACACTGAAGATGTTCTCTAATTACTCTATCCAATCTTCAGCCTGCGAAACATCCATGGTCCCTTCGAAAGCCGGGGGACTAAACTTCAGAAAGTCCTTTAACTGCGAAGAGATACCCCTTCTTCCAACTCTTGGGACTCTCTCAGGCTCCACTACAATTTTATTCTCATCCTTACCAGCATTCAAGTCAATAAACATGCCGGCCTCTTCATTCACATCACCATGCTCGTGTCTATCCATTCTCTCTTGCAACCTGTTCAATATTTCCCCCTGGGTATTCACCTGATTACTAAGGCCAGCCAGCATCTCATGCATTTGCTTCATGAGATCACTGTTACTCAGTCTTCCTCTTCGAAACATCCTTCCTACACACAGGCAACAACACATTCAATTATATGGTTCTGGACTAGTATTGCGGTGGGAATATAGTTTATGTATTTAAAACTCTACTAAGTAGTACTTCAAGCAGAAACAATGGCCTAAAACCATTACTCTGATACCAAAATGTAACATCCTACCTCCTAACATTTCCAGACTTAACCAAAAACTTCCACCATCCAATCAAACACACCCCAAACATCTCGAAATAACTTTTCAAAACTTACCAAACAGTGAAAATGACCCAAAAGCTGGGTTGTGGCCGCGACCGCTACAGTACCGCCGTGGCTCCGGCCTCCCCTGTTCTGCACTCGCTTCTAGCCTTAGGGGGCACCACGATACAAGTGTCCAGGCCGTGGCGCCAGTGAGGCCAGAAGCAAGTGCAAAATAGGGGAGATCAGAGTTGCGACGGTACTATAGCGGCCGTGGGCCCAGCTCAGTTTTTGGTGTTTTTGGGTCATTTTCGCTATTTGGTAAGTTTTGAAAAGTTGTTTCGAGATGTTTGGGGTGTGTTTGATTGGATGGTGGAAGTTTTTTGTTAAGTCTAGAAGTGTTAGGAGGTAGAATGTTACAAAGGAGAGCCACAGTCCGAGCTCTAGTGTAATCATTGGCCGGGTTACATTAAAGTAAGATGAGTTTAGTGGTATCTCGGAATCAATCTTCACCAACCATTAGAAGGGAATCATCCATTGAAATGTCTTGTGATAAAGATAGCTCGTGGTTCTAGCTGTGTATGAGGGAGAGCATGCATACCATTCATTAGCATTACATTGCACTATAGGCACGATTGTGTGGATCAATATGTATATATGTATTATGTGTGGTTGTTCCTGGTTACCGAGACTTTGTCTCACACCCCTTTCCCATGAACTAACCATTTCAGGTGAAGGTTCTGGTGCTAGTCCAGAGAAGATAAGGGAGTAGCATCGGACGTAGAAATACTAGGTCTATGTAGTGTATGTTTGTTTGGATTTGTACTCCGCACCAAGTAGGTTAGATGGTTTGTAACTAAGTGGTGACATTGATATTGTTGTTGTTGTTGTTGGCATATTATCGTTATGAAATTGTGTTGTATGCGCTATGTATGTTGAGTTGTGGTATATGTGAGCCCAAATGTGAAATTAGGCCTTGTCGGTGTGTTTTAGGGCTTGTAGCCTGATTTGTCATTTTGGGTTCAAGAGGATCAAATCTCAGAGGACTGGTTCCTTTGAGATGAAACTTCTTTGGATAAGTTGGTTTAGTGGTTTTGGACCTGTGTGAATGGTCCCGATTGGTCAATTAGACTTTGGTGGCAAATAGGAGTTGTAAGTTGTGAGTTTTGGTCAAAAAATGGCTAAAACGGTGTTAGATGTCTAGATTCTCCATACAGAGTTAGATTAAGGTGAAATTGGTGTCTATGGATAGATTCAGACTAGATTAACTTGTAGGAGTTATAATCAAGTCAATCAGAGGTCAAAGTATAAAGTCATGCCCGTCGAAAGTTCGCCCCGGAGTTTGAAATTGCTGGTATAGAAAACCAGCAGGGAGCACCATGGCACTAGGACGTCAGGCTAGGTGCCAACAAGTCAGTGGGCTCTGAGTTTCTTGAGGGGTTGAAGCTGTGACAGTACTATAGTGATAGTGGACCCAACCCAGTTTCTGGTGTCTTTTGGGCATTTTTTCGTTGCTCTGACATTTGGAAAGTATTTGTGAGGTGTTTTGGGCTGTGTTTGGTTGGTTTTTGAAGTTTTTGGTCAAGTCATGAGGTACTTGGATGTAAGGTGTTACAATTTAGATTATGGTATTAGATTAATGAGTCTTGGACTAGCAAGTTATACAGTTAATTGCAATAGAGAGAATAGTAGGATGCCAAGAAGAAGAGAATAAAGATATAATAATGCTTGTTTGTCTCATTGGTTCCATAACCACCAACTTTGGTTATAGGGCTTAGTTGAGCTCATATTTACACTTGTTATATTAATCATGTCGATCTGCATACTTGGAGTGTACATTAAGCCAAGCACTGCTTTAAATTTGTAGTTTTAGGAGTTGCTTAGTTTGGTCCAAAAATAAAAGTTAGTTTTCGGGAGATGTATTGGTCCAATATATATATATATATGTGTGTGTGTGTGTGTGAAAGTTAGTTTGGAACTTGGAAGATATCTATTGCATTAATTATTTTTTCTATTTATATATACTTCTGATTTATAATTAATAGGTGAGAGATAAGGGTTATAAGGAAGGTAAAAAGTAATATAATTAATAAGTACAAATGATGGAAACTATTAAAATTTTTTGACAAATTTAATGATGTAATTAACTGACTTTTAACTCCTTTTCTTAATACGCATAATATAATTAAAAATAATTTCTAATATTTTGTATCAGAGGAGTATAAGGTTACTAAGAAGACAAGATAAATATCCCATGACGTAGTGTAAACACCGTATTTTATCCGGGTCCTTTTAAAAAATAATAATAATAATTTTTTAATAAATATAAAAAAAAGAAAGAGTTGTCATTAGATAAAATAATAAAAAATAAGAATATCTCCTAAAGATTTCCCTATTTTGAGAAGTTATGATTTTCTCCTTTTTGAGGTTTTTATAAAAATAAAAAAAGTAATAAAAATAAAAAAGTAAAAGAAAAATTAAGGATTGAGATTTGATATTAAGGTAATAATGAAAAAAAGAAAGCAAATTAATCAATCTTAATATAAATATAAAAATAATAATAATAAGGAATATTTGTGATTTTGGAGCATTAATTAATTGATTTCTTGTTGACATTATAAATAGAGATAAAATAAAAAGAAAGAGATTATAAATAAGAATCAAAGAAAGAATGAGAGATTGAGAGAAAGAGAGGATGTACGGGAGAGTTTGAGAGTGAAGCAAAAAGTTGGGAATGAGTGTTGGTTTTTGTGAGAAAGGTTTAAGATAGGAAATTTATTTTCTTCTTTTTAATTCTATCTCATTGCATGGTTAGGGTTTTCTAATGGGTAAAACCTTTTAAGAATGCAATCCTTTATCTTCTTCTCTTTTTCAATGTTTCCATAGAACTAAAATTTGATGTTTTGAGAGTTCTATAAAATAAATTATTCACACCAATGAACACTTCACTAGATGTGTGCTTGTGACGTGTATATTTTTTTTTCCTCTTCTTATTTAGGTTGCAATGGATCCCAAAGTATAATATTTTGGTAAGGTTCTAGAAATAATATTGCTTTTGCCTATGAATATCTTTATAAGAGATGGAGGCATATCTTGTTTATGGTAAAACAATTGAAGTGTTCATAATCCCTTGACGGTGGACTTTCTTGTGCTTAACACTTTGGCTATATCATAGTAACTATATTCTTTGTGGTAAATCTTTTGGATTAATCAAAGGTCCTTTTTTTTTCTTACTTTGGTTCTGCTAATTATTTTCTTGGAATAATGTGTCAGAAGGTATAGTTGTTTAACTAATTGTTATTATTATTACTATTATTATTTTAAAGAAAAACCTTTCAAGAGATGCCCATAAGTTGCTCACAACCCTGGAAGTGGTTTCAAACTTTAAGATTAGCTTTGGCTAAAGGTGGCATGTTAAGAATACGTGGCAGTACTCTTGGTTTCACCTTTGAAGTTTTTTTTTATTCATTTAATATTGGCATGAAAATAATATCTTGCTTCCCTCCCACATGAGTTTGGCTACGAGATTTATGGTGATTATATTGTATAATTGCATCTACTTGTTTAAGACCATTTGATTCGGTTGGCATACTTCTATTTTCCAAGGATAGGACAGAAGGTGTATAAAGGAGGTAACTTTTTTTTCGGTACTTTATAGTGACTTGGTGGTTTATATTTTTTTTCCTTCTTCATGCTATATTTAAACGTAATATGCAATTTGGCATGTAAAATCACACAATACAATTGTAATTTTTCAATTAATTATTGTTATTAAATATAATTTCTTAGGATTTATCTCGTGAGATTTTTGGAACCTTCGTGGATATTTAGGTTAATAGATTTACTATGTGTTGTAATATGTCTTCGCGGGTATACTAATCAAATTTAAATTATATATACTTTCTTTTTGGAAAATAATTTTGAAATCTCATATATTTTTTATTTTAGAAATCAACATGATAAATGTTTCCTTAAATTTGATAAAAGCTTCATATCTACCTTAAACAAAATATTTTTTTATTTTTAAAAATAATAATGAATAATTTTTTCTAAAAATAAGAACTGTATATTTTAAGCCATCTTGTGTGAGGTTTGTTTTTGGGAGCCTCCATTGGTATATATAAAAGTTGGTAGGTTATCGTGTGGGGTTTGAAACCTTCGCGGATTAATTAATATGTAAATGAATAAATGAATAAGTTTTTATACATAATATAATCCATTTTTTTCAAAAAATAACCCCCGAGGTACGTGAACTTTAATCCTTATAATAGGATATGTAGGCTCTAAAATTTCATTCTAAGTTAAATATGCTTCTGTAAATAAATTTTTTTATTGTTATTTAATTTTTTTCTTTTCTTTATATGTATTTTATAAAGATAATTAAAATAATTTTAAGGTCACATTAATTTTATATAATAAATTTAAGGTAACAGTTTTTATGAACAAGTATTATAAGGTGCTTAACACCTTCCCTATAATACAATTGACTCCTGAACTCTTTATATTTCATAAACCATATTTTTTCCGAAAGGTTTTTCAAAATTTATTTTTTAAAAAAATTTTGGTGACAACTCTATTTTATTTTAATTTTTGGTATTGAAAAATTAAAACTTGGGTGCAACATGTAGTTTGGTAAAAAAAAAAAAATTAGTTTGACAGTTGAAAACCGAACTTCCCAAATAATTAAGGAAGTAACTTGTTGTGTAAAACTAAGGAAATTCTGCTTTCCTAATATTTTATAATAGTTTTCCAAACTTTTCCTTACCAAATCTCTTAATTCGTTGTTTGCTAAATTTCTAATTAATAAAAAGATATTTATGATTTCAAGAATAAAAATAATATATTTATTTAAAAAATAATTTCAACTTCTTAAAAAATAAGAAGTTAAAAAAAAATCATATATGAACTTTGTAGAGAAGTAACTTTTTCAAGAAATATGATTAATTATGTTAAAAAATTTCATTATTTAAACTTGTTAGTTATGTTAATGGGAGGAAAGAAATATTCATTGGTTATTCCATTGAATAATTTGTGGATATATCATTTACCTTCACCAGCACGATGATGCCTGATGTGGATGTGGACTGAACCATTGACTTCATCATCCATATGGACTTATAACCATTGATTCGTATTCGGTCGCTCTCTCTATTCATTGTATAATGCCTCCTTCTCTTCTTCGTCATCATTTAGAAGGGAATCTAGCCCTTTAATTTAGGGCCTTAATGTACGCCAAATAATTAAATTCAGTCAAAACAAAATAAAAGGACTCATCCGTATTTTCTTTGGCTACTCGCTCGCGTGCACACTAGTATAATAATTAAAGAAAAAAGAAAAACGTTTTCGTTATTCGGCTGCTAACTTGGACATAGAATAGTCATGTGAGAAATAAACAGTTCTTGTGCAACTTGCATTTGAATTTTTTTTCCGAAGCGATAGCAACTTATTTTAATTTTATAGACTTTGTATAATGAATGAATGGCTTGTGGAAATTCTCTTCCTACTATCTTATTTTAATTTCGAAATATTTCTTTGATGTACATCTAGATTGGGAATTGGAAAAGGTGTTTAAATCAAACCTCCTTTTTCTTTTTCATCTCTTTCATTCTCTTAAATCCCCACATATAAGTATAATTTTATTAATAATATTAACATGATATTTTAAAATTAAATTATTATATTGAACAATTAAAAATATAGAAATAGCTGTAGACCAAAATATATATATAGCTTTTACCTCCTCTAGTTAATCCCCCAAAATAATGCGTCACTATAACACAGTCACATGAATTTTTGACCCAGTTGTTGTGGACCATATATTCCTATGCGTGCATATGCTAATTCTAGAAGAACAGAAATTTTGAAACTAAGAATAGAAATTTGGAAATTTTACATTCTTAATGAAATTTTCAACTTACTAAAATTAAAAAATTCCATCAAGTGTGCTTGGTATGGATTTGGATCCTTTCCATACGTCTTTCCATACATAATTCCTTTCATTGATTATGATCAAAATAATGGCTAAGAAAATAATTTATAAATAGATAATATATTTGATTTAATAATTGACATTTATTATTATGAGTGAAATATTTTTAAAATTAAGATCACAATATTTATTTATAATAATGATTAAATGAGTAATTATTTAGTTTAATTACATTATTAACAATCTTTCACCATTAAAAAATATAATGGATGGCAAAGATTATGTATGGAGAGAAAATAAATCCAAATCCCACTTGGTATGCTCACAATAATGCAAGCAGCCGTAACAACTTGGCAGCATGAGTAAATTTATGCAGCATTCTATATTGCATTAATTGATAGTATTAAAATTGACATAGCCCTTTAAATTATGGCCTTAATATACGATAAATATATTTATTTAATACAAAATGTTTTCATATTTTCTTTCGTCACTCGTACACTGGTAATAAAGAAAAGGGGAAAACGTTTTGTTGGTTATATATATATATATATATCTATATATTTGGGTGCTAATTCACAGAAGAAAAATAGTCATATATATATATATATATATGAGAAGTAGAAAGTTCTTGTACGTGTAACTCGTATTTGACTTTGTAATTTAGAAAGCGATACATACTTTCCATGCAAATGAAGAATTAATAGGCTTTAGGCTTTGTAATATGGATAGCTTGTGAAAGTTCTCTCCTTCCTATCTTATTTCAGTTAGTTTATGTGACGTGTTGAGTGAGGACTCTAACTAAATTAGGTTAAATATTTTTAATTTGGATTCTTTACAATTATTAAAAATCTATTGAAAAGAAAAATAGACAGAGTGATAAAACTCGCATGCCTCCCATGTAAATCTCACTCATATATTTTTCTCTTCCTTTATTGGATCTTCTAATCCCCCGAGAGGATTCAGATTCCAAATGTTTCTTGCATTTATTTTTATACAAAACAAGTATAATAATTTTTGGAGGTAGGCCAGGAAAGAATAAATACTATATTAGATCAAGAACTTTTAGTATTTCTGTTCAAGAGAAATGTCACTTCAGCTGAAAATTTTTAAGAGTTTCTTCCATATTTATTCAGTGAATTTTTTTATATACAAATTAAGAAATTTCAATTTAATAAAAATTAAAATAATTGAGGAAATAATTATTATCTTTGAATAAATAATTAATAGATATAATTTTATAGAGCTCTCAAAGTAAGTCTTAATAGGATTTTACTCAACTAAATTGACTCTATCTCCAGTTTAAAATTAGAATCTCAACTAAAAATAATATTGATTATGCAAAATAATCCAATTATAATAAAAAGTTATAGAAAACCAATGACTAAGGAATAATGTCTTCATATATGATATATTTGACTTATCTCGGATCATGTTCATTGTCTTATTGATGGATTGATTCTGAATTTGAGTAAAATGTGGATTTGGGTTGATGTAAATTTGAATTTAAATTGAATATGTAATGAAATTTATAATGAAATTGTGAGTTTCATATTATTAAAAAATGACATGTGTATCACATAGATAAAAAAATATAGTTATTCTAATTACTTAAATTGAAATTTCTTTTTTTATCCCTTCATAGATGAATAAACCCAACGAAATCTAATACTCGAGATCAAATGTGGAATTAAGACTCCAGATTTTAATGGGTTTCGTTGAATTGGCATGAGGCTGGAAGTCAATAACAGTTTTAGCCAACCCTAAGAAATAAAACAGAGAAATAAAAACCGTAAGAAATAAAACAAAGCGTTTCGGTGAAAACGAACATAATTTTTCTTATAAAAAATTGAAAATGAACACCACAATTAAGTTTATAACAGTTGAGAGGGGATTCTCGTATTGGTTAGGCCTCACAAGATTTATGTAAGAGTTTCTAGTTAGGCATTTTGTCAGTACAAAATGAAATAAAAGATCTGAGTGATTTTTTCAAAGTTGATGAGAGATATTAAAGTGATAGGAAGGAAATATACACATGTGTGCATACACACACACACACACATATTTATGTGTATATATATATATATATGTAAGTCTGTATGCATGTATATTAGAGCACATTTTGTAATTAATCACAATTAGCTTGAACCCGTGCAATAATGTTCGCGGTTATATTAAAATTTTAAATAATTCTATGTAAATTAAGAGTATATTATATATATATATATATATTATGGTGTCACCAATATTCCTAATTAATGGATGATCCACCTAAGCAGCCAGGAATGATACTCAAATGATGCAAAAATGCTGTTCAAAACATCACGATGTGGTACACACACTTATTGTAATGCTATGTTCTTGTATATTATTGGCAGTAAATGACATGCTTATCTTATTTAACTAGAAAAACTGAAGGATGATGGTATAAGAAACTATATATGCGTAAATCCTTTTTAATTTGTGCGTCTTTGGTTGTGGATATATTTATTTACAATGTATAACTTATTTTTGAACTTATACACACTCGTATATTATTTTTAGAAAATCACATATTTATCGTGATTTAAAACCAACAGTACTAAATAAGAAATTATACATAGTTTTTTTAAAAAAAATTCATGTGCATATTCGTGAATAGATTATTACGATGTAAACTCTAATGGATCAAATCTGACTGAGAAACCGAACCAAGAAAAATGAAGCAATTTTTAAATTATTTTATAGTCGGCCTCATCATTTGGTTAAAAAAGAAAGGCCTCATCATCAGTTTAAATGGCAGTTTATTTGGTTTATGTCTTTCTCTTACATAATAGAGATTGATTTGTAGAGAAGCAGAATCGGTTTATTTGATGGTGATGACTCAAAATGTACTCCAAGTCTTTTGTTTTGTATGTTGTAGAAAACCAAATGGAATACGGCAGCCTCAGATAGATGAACAACACAGTTATAGTTTCTTAGTCCTCCACGCATCATAATTACTTTGAAATCGAAAATTTCCACCCTTCTAAGTAATTGTTAGTATTTAACAAATTTTCTACCAATTAAAACTTTTTCTAACGGCGCAATCTACTAATTAAATAAAACCTATTATTGTTTTCTTTTCTTTTTTTTTTCCAATTATTTTCCCTTGAAAATCCCTATAAATTCCTCACCCAACTCCTCTCATTTCTTCATCAAATTAACACTTCAATATCCAACAATGGCGTTCTCATCCAAGCTTTCATTTTCTCTCTTCTTCTTTCTCTGTGCCACCATAGCCTATGCTCAAGATTCACCACAAGACTATGTGAATGCCCACAACGCAGCGAGATCACAAGTGGGTGTTCCAAACATAGGTTGGGATGATACAGTGGCTGCTTTTGCACTGAACTATGCCAACCAGCGCAAGGGTGACTGCCAGCTGGTGCACTCTGGCGGTGGGGGCAAGTACGGTGAGAACCTGGCCGGCAGCACCGGGGACCTGAGTGGGACGGATGCCGTGAAGCTGTGGGTGGACGAGAAGGCCAACTATGACTACAACAGCAACTCGTGCGTTGGTGGGGAGTGCCTGCACTATACTCAGGTGGTGTGGAAGAGCTCGATTCGGCTCGGGTGTGCTAAAGTGAGGTGTGACAATGGCGGAACTTTCATTGGCTGCAACTATGATCCTCCTGGCAACTACGTTGGACAAAAACCTTACTGATCCATCAAATCAATTAAAGTGATGATCCATATGATCTTGTGTTTTAGATACTGCTTGTTCCTGGTTCAGTAAGCATTAGCAGAATAATAGGAACCAAAAATAATAATAAATAAATGGAATTGAATCATGGATCTTGTATTGATTAAGATCATCAAGTAGTATTTTGATGTGATAAAATAAGAATAAATTTAAGTATTAGCTTCTAATTAAGTATCCTTGTTTTTCAAGTTTTTCATGTCCTTGCACGTTTAAATATTATAATAAGGCCTTTGGTATAAGGAATGGGAATAAGAATAGAAATGATAATGTAAAAGTATTATTTGAAACATTGGAAATGTAACATCTATGAATTTCTATCTATGATTAATATGGTTTCAATAAGTTACATTGAATTGTGATAAGCATATACTAAATAAAGGTATACAATGAATTGTAATTTCAATAAGTTACATTGAATGAAGGTATACAATGAATTGTGGTTTAAATAAGTTACATTGAATGAAGCATACAATAAATTGTGGTTTAAATAAGTTACATTAAATTATGATGAACATACACTGAATGAAGGTATACAATGAATTACATTAATGAGCATACACTAAATGAAGTTATCCAATGGATTGATGTCACTTGCTGGCCAAAACATCAACACTATAAATACCCCTTCCATTTCTTCATTTTAGCACCCCACCAGTTGTGAGTGAAAGAAAGAGAGAGTCAAGGGAGAGAAGAAGTGTGAGTGAAAAAGAAGGAAAAGGAAGGAAGGCTAGCTTCAAGAAAGATATGGAGATATTTTTCTAGAGTTCATTTTTAGAGTAAAATTTTTATTTCTATATAGATTATTGATTAAGTTAGGAATATATAATGTGAATTTGAGATTAGAAATGAGAATAATAAGATACCAAGGGTTAAAAATTAAGTTTAAATGTTTTTAGATTTATGCTCATGAGATAATTTCATTAGTACTTATGTGAATATTAGGTACTTAAAATAATTCAAGAAGGAAGGCAGGCTGTTTAGCTCAAAATACTTTTCGGTGGAGGTAGTATATTATTTATTTCATACATTTTCTGTGAATTAATTATGGATGTTATGTGATATTATTGGATGAATTGTTTCAATATAAATGTTTTGAAATGCTATGGATGTCTAGTATTAAGAGGAAACTCTGTTGAGATTTTATTTTTATGGATGCATGAAATATGAGTTATTTGGTTGTTTGCATGACTACTTAATTATGAGCATGATTTGTATGAATGAATAGATATACTACTGAGATTTTCCCAAATCTCGCACCTAATGACTAACAATATTAGGGACAAGTACAAGCAAAAGCAAAGACAATGGAATGGTTAAATAAGAGGAAGCAGACTAAAGGATATTATTTTGCATTAGAATAAATGTAATTAAATTATGAAGATATGTTTTAGTTATGATTTCTACTTGCCAGCTTTATTTTAAATAATTTGGAGCAATAGTCAGATAATTATATTATGGCTAACTTTATTATTATTAATTAAAGTAAACTTTCAGTTAAATTGTTGTCTTTTGAACAACCTAATTTTAAAAAGTTTAAAAGTTTCATTATTCTAGATTTTTATTTCTTTTCGCTAAATATATAATATATGATTAAAAGCCTAATAAACTAAGGTGTTACAGGAAACAATAGATGAAATTTGACATAATTTTTATTTGATATATGCATTAAATAATATAAAATTACAATAATATCCTCATTTAAAAGCATGAGTGATTAATTGAGGGCAAAATAGTCTTTTTGCTTATCATTCCATCATGAACAGTTTTTCCGTTAGTTGTTGAATGGAAAGAATTATTGCCTCCGTACCCCATAGTGGATTCCATATGAAGGCATTATTTCTATTCTACCAAAACACGCTAAATTAGATATTCTGTTTTCTATTCCATTTCCATTTCACTATTTTCACATTTACCAAACAGGTCCTGAGATTCTTCTCCTTTCTGCCAGTGATTTCATTGGAAAGAAACGTGATACTTTTGCTTGTAATTATATTTAAGTCATAACCTTATAAAGCATCCTAGCTATTTGATTTTTATTTTTGTAAGTCATAACTCATAACCTTAGTGGGGAAAGACAGTTGAAAAAAAAGAAGAAAGAGAAAAATAATGGAAAAATAATAACTATTTTAAATAAAATGCATTTGATCCTTCAATTAATTTGGACAATTAGTAAAATTTGTTAAAAATAACTTTTTATTTATATGCCTAATCCTATTAATTAAGTCCGATTGACGGATTGCGATTTATTGCGCTCTGATGAGGACCAAGTGCTTCTCTTTTAAATTCATATTTAACCATTTTCAATTTTTGCTGCTTACGTATACAAATGAAGAATTTGTAGGCTTTTGGGTACGTATGTCATGTAAAATAGGCGAGGAAAAGAAAAAAAAGGCAAATATATGGAGGCCTTTTTAAACTTTTTTCCTTAATTACAGACAAAAGGTTCCGGTGAGTTGGAATGTTTGAAGAGGTCACCAAGGTTATAGCTGGCTTCACAACCTAAATAATGCTTATAGATATATATGTACGCATTATCCATCCACCAAGCCATCAGATTCTTACCAACTAACAACTAACCAACTTTTGTTGGCTATATCAAAACTTTTATGTTTCAAAGAAATGTCACCTGAGCTAAAATTTTGAAGATACTATTTAATTAAAGGATTTTCATTTTATTAAAAATTAAAAAGTTGGTCATTTAATATTTTAAATGCTTTTTATCATTCTTGAATAAAAAATCAATAAATATAATTTTCATATTAGTAATTACGCGCAAACTTCAAATCATTTTTAACATAAACCAATTCTCCTTTCATTTAAGACACGTAGGTCAAAGGAAAATAACCGCAAATTTTGAGAAATATGTATAAGAGGATATATTTGCAGATTTCTTTGAGAACAGAAGAAAACCAAAATTTTCAATTTAGATCTAAATCGAAGAAAATGTTCAAACAAAATATCCTTGTCATTTTGATCTCTTTTATTCTCTTTGTTCGAAACTGACGAATGCATATTATTATTTGATAACTATTTTACGAAAAGATTAACAAACAATATATATTACTCCATTTTTTTTTAATTGTCACACTTTTAAAGATGATTTTCGTTTCCATTTATCTGTCATTTTTAAATTCTAAAATAACTTTAATTATTATTTTTCTAACTATAGCTTCATTTATCATTTAAAAAGTTAAAGATAACATTAATTGCTCTTTTCTATTTATCTTTTTCTTTAAGGGCAAATTTGGGAATCCAAAATGAATTCTAACATATTAACATACTAATTATATTTATCCAAAATGAATTCTGTGCAAAAACCTTAAATGATATAAACTCTTTCGGGTCCATAATATAAGGTATTTTCAATAATTTCACACATTTTAAGAAAATTTTATTATATTATTAAACTTTTTTTAAAAATATTAAACTTTTTTTAAAAAGGCAAAAATCTCATTTTTACCCCTATTACTTCAAAGAAGTAAGAAAGTTACAAAACTCCTTTTTATTACTCCAACACGAGTTATAAGACTAGTTATTAAATGACTATGGAGAAAAAAAAGCAAACCAATACATGGTACCTTATATTATGAATAAAAAAAATGTTCTACATGACATATTATAATATGATTCGAAGGTGGTAAAAAGAAAGGAAGGTAGTAATTTTGAACCATTAAAAATTATAAATATAGCTTTTTTTCTAATTAGATAAATTTATTGCATTAACTGTACAAAGTTTAAAAATATCAGCTGCACCATTTATAATTTCTAAATAGTATGATTTGTTATAAATTTTATAACCCCTTCACTCCTTTTTATAAGGGCCTTTTGAGAATTTTTTTTTTGTCCTTAATATAAGCACTTTCAGAAATTGTCTAAATTATTAATGTGGTTTTACCCAAAATGCCATTTGTTTGGGACAATTATCATTGAAGAAGGGCATTTAATGAACTTCATTGAATAAAGGCAATTTTGGAAAACAATTGAAATTTTAGAGAACTTAAATGAGATTAACTTTTTTTAACTATATGTCTTAATATATGTGAAGGTAGTTAAAAAATCCTTATAAAAAGGACTAGAGGGCGTAATAACAAAACTTCCACGTGAATTTTTAATTTAGTTGTTGGATGATATTAATTCTTCTAGAAGAATGGATATTTTTTAAACTAAGATGTTTCAAAGACTGAAAACTTTAAGAACAAAAACTTTGACACTTTAATTACTAATGGAAAACTTTGATCAAGTGCACTTGGAAGTTGGCACCCAAACAAATGCAAGTAGTTGATAACAACTTGGCAGCATTAGTAAATTTATGGAGTATTAATTGCAATGTAATGACATGCTAGTTGGTACTCCCTACTCTCTCTAGTTATAAATATAGGATCTTTTACCTTAATTTTAAATATATAATCATTTCTAAAATATGAGGTAATATTTATGATAGATTACCCAAAAATGCACCTATCTAATTTATCCTAAAAAGAGAAAGAAAGAGATTAAATAAGGATAGTTTTGAAAATTTTTTTAAAAAAAATTAATGTAATTACTAATTTTTTTTTCATATTCTTAATTTGCATGATTCGGTCAAAAATGCCTTATATTAGGGACAAGAGGAAGTAATATACAATTGTAATCATAATTGTGATAATCATTTCAAGATACTCTATCTCGTTCTAAATATAAGGTATTTTCTAGAATTTTTTTAGTCTATAGTATAAGGTACCATGTAATATTTTTGGATAACTTTCCTTTTTTGCAATGTTTTAAAAACCGGACCGGACGTCGAACCGGAAACTTCACTGGGTCACGGTTTTTATGGTTCAACCGGTTGGACCGGTGGTCGAACCGGTGATGTAATAATTAAATAAAAATAATATTATATATAATAATATATGTATAAAAATAAAATATCAAATTGTTAAGAAAATAAATTTAAGTAGTTTAAGTTCATAATAAGTTAATAAACTCATATAGTAATAATATATATTAAATCATTGAAAGTAATGTTAAAACACTTTAATATGATAACATTATATGACCATAATATTATAAAATGACTATACTCCCTCCCTTTCCAATTATAAAAAACAAATAATTATTTAATCTGTATCAAGAAAAAAATAGTTTTGGTAGTTAAATTTATTAATTGTACTACAATTTCAATTTTTTTTTCCAAAATTGCCAACATTAAAAGTCTGAAGTAAGACTAATTCATTATTAGTAATTATCAATACAGTCTTAATTACTCAAGGGTGTAAAAGAAAAATAATATTAATTACTCCACAAATTTTATCCATGTCTCTTATATTTTAGGATAAATAAAGAGTCTCAAAATTTTCTTATAATTTGGGATGGAGAGAGTATAATACAATGAAATTTTTCATTTTTATAACTATTAATTTAAAAATAAAATGAAAAATAGTGTTTTACTCTCTAATAATTTTTATAATTAATAATTTTGGTAAAAAAAATTAAATTTAAGTTAAATTTTACCCAATTTAAAAAACCGTCCGGTTCTCTAAAAACCGCTCCGGTTCCCGGTTCAACTCCGGTTTCCGGCTCAAAAGCCGGTTCAAAGCGGTTCAATCCGGTTCAATCCCTAAAACGGTCCAAAGCTGAAAACCGAGCCGTTCTTCACACCGGGTGACGGTCCGACCGGTCCGACCGTCCGGTCCGGTCCGGTTTTCAAACCATTGCTTTTTTGTCCCTTACATTTAATAATGACTATCCTCATAAATTGTCCAACAAAGCCTCATCCATTATTTTAATTAGTTAAACTCAGTTTCTCTCTCTTCCTACACAAATCATAATGATAATTGCTAATTGAATCAAATTTATATTATTTTAATTAATAATGTTAAAACTAGATTCTTCACCTATTTTTTAAGAAATTTAAGGATATAAAAAATGTGACAACCCTCATTACACTAACCTGAATTTAATCTCAAGCTAATACGAAGTGTGCTTGATAATATGTGCAGGATTGGAGGAATCAAGACTGGAGAAAGGATCCAATTAGGATAAAAGCTGAAAATGAAATAGATAAGGATCACGTTGCAGCGAGACACAGGGCCGCCACAACGAGAGACACCTAGGATATTTCAATTTTTCCATGTTGACAGCACTCATGCCGCGATGAACTTATTGGCGCTACTGCGAGAGTCGCGGAATCTGTTTAAATCAAAAGCATTTTAGCTAGCCAAGTAAGAGAAAAACAGAGGGAGAAACGAAGAGCAGTACTAGGGTTCAAGATTTCTGACACTTGGGGGTAATTTATAGACTCTAGGAGTTTGATTACAAGTAGGTAAGTGATTATTGCTCTTCCCTTCTCCATTTTTCTTTAGTTTTTTAGATGGATTTTCAGGTATATATGTTGGGTTTTCGGTTTTGGCCGAATCCTATTGATTAAAATGGATGTAATGAGATTAATGAGATGTTATGTAGTGCTAATAATGCTTGGGTGTGAGTTTCAGGAAGATTATATATGATTTGGGGTAAATCCTAGGTTGGAATTGCTTGAGGGAGTATGAAATCTGAGTTGGATGTGTTGATACATGATTTGAATGGTTTTATTAGATTCATTGATGTATGAAAATGTGGTTGGAACTTTGGGTTAAGCCTAAATAGTTGAATTATGGCATTTGGACAATTATGCTATATATTAATTGAAGATATTATGGTATTGTAGGGGTTGTTTGGCTATTGGAGGAGTTCAAGTCGTGGGTTGGCAATCCAAGAAGCTTGTGGAATCCTTGTGTGTGGTATTGACAACTTAAGGCATGATAACCCAAGAAAACAAAAAAAAACACAGAGAAGAGAAGGTATGACAAAAGGGTGGCACCGTGGCCCGACAACCTGGAGCCTCAACACGAGACGATTTTGGAACGATTTGAGGAATAAGACAGAGGTAGGAGCTGCAGCACCAAAGACAGTAACTGCATCAGCAGTTTGCTGATACAATGAACCAACTTCTGACATACACAACTTCACACTCCAACCTCTAATTGAACTGGTTCCAAATCCTACAGGTCACTCTATCCCTACTTTAATTATAAACACCAATCATATCACAAAACACCTCCATTTGGAGATTTTGTATACCTGAAATCAAATTAGCCACTTTTGACCAAAACCAAGAATCAAACACCTCCAACTACCACAAATAGGCAGTTAGCCCCCATAGACCCTTCCAGTAAGTCACACATGACTCAAGGGCCATGTCCAAGAAGGTTTTCAGCCGAAGAAAACCACTCCTTCGAGTTTTGACTTCCTTAAACTACAAACCAACTAATTGGTTGTATACCCATTTCACACCTCCAGGGCTCAATAACATGACTAGGCTGACAGCTAGACATACATGACTAATGAAATTTAGAGCCACCAATCTCAAGTCCCACACAATCAAACATTATAGGTTAAAAGCATTACATATCACACTTAGAACAAGATTGACATTCATCACATCACTAACATAATCATGGGCCCATCAATACACTAAGGGTCATGATCCAAACATAGAGAGTATAAGAGGGGCTACACCACGGTTCCACCCTAAGATAACAGAGATAAGCCAAATATATTTAATGTTACATAATGATACTAATGGCACTTTACGAACAGCATAAATAGAATGCTAACAAGAGGAAGGGTTAGTCTCAACACCCACGAGTACTCTCAATCCTCCTTCCCTAGGCCCTCCTTGATCCTTTCCTTGCTAGAGCTTGATCTCTCACCTGGGAATTGTTAGCCATGATGTGAGACATACATCCCAGTAACCAGAGGTACATACATACATATATACACATATAATAGAACATGCTTTCATAGAAATATTCAATGTCATATACAATCTAGATGCAATATGCATGATATGCATACATGAGTCTCATCAATAAACAGCTAGAATCATGAGCTAGTTACTATAATAAGGTAATCTTAACCAGTGACCTCCTTTCAATGACTCGTGATGAATGATTCCAATGTCACCACCCAACTCTCATCCTAACTACTAGAAAAAATGAAATTAGTGACAGACAAATCCGTCACTAAATGATAAAATCCGTTGTTAATTTTGAATTTAGTGACAGAAATAATTTGGCATCACTGATTTAGTGACGGATATGTATCATCACTAATTTTGTGATGGCAAATTCCATCACTAATTTATTATATATATATATTAGTTATTTTGTGGGTCCTATCATCTTCCCACCACGTCATCTGCCACATGTACCTCTAGTGCCACATCACTTGCCACATGTCCCCATCCAGGTCGTCTACTAGGTCACAACCGCTATATGTGTCTCACTACATCACTTGCTATGTGTCATATCCAGGTCAATGCCACGCATGCCATCAATGCTACATCATCTCCATACTGGTGCCATGTCATTGCCACACATGCCAACTATGCCACATTACCCCTGTTTATTTTCATTTCAGAAATGTCTTCACCCGGTTCGAATCTGCGACCTATAGCTCATCTTTTGTGTTTTCATTTTTGCCAGTTGAACTAAAATGTACCTGCAATTTTATTATGTAAAATTTAATATATATTATTTAATGACAAACATTAGTGATAGACGTAAATTCATTACTAATCCGTTACTAAACATGTGATTTTCGGCAAAATAGTGACGCTTTTTTAAATCCGTCATTAACTTCTACTTTTAGTGACGGATTTTGGGCTGTCACTAAATTTTCGTCACTAATACCTATAATTAGTGATGGATTGAAAATCGGTCACTAAATGTTCGTCACTAATTTTAATTTTTCTAGTAATGCAATAGTCCTAACCCAGCTAAAGGACAATGCACTAAAGATTAAATCATGGTTCTTCTTCCCCTATTTATAGCCACCTGAGTCTCCCAACCACAGGACGACTATTTAATGACTGGAATAACACAAGCACCGCTTGAACATAATGCCTTATGTGTTATTTAGCGGATTAGCATACCACATGGTATACAGAGCATCATCACCTAAACCATATATCCCAACAATATATATCATGTGACAATGCACAATTCATGCTAGCATATTAACACATTTTAAACTTTATGATGCTAGCATGCCATATGACCATATACAATACATCATGGGGTGCATAACATTCATTTCAAATTGACAATCATCATATATGCTTATATCATATTCACTATTATCATCATGTCATTTTCATCATAAATCAAGATAGGAATAGAGAACTCACTAACCATGTAATGAACCGCACATATCATGATATGAAAAATGACAACAATACTTTACCAAATGCATATCATGATATGTAAAAGGGTATTACATAAGACATGCATATCATGATATGAAAAGTGTTAGCCATATACACATATATATATAATCAAGTAAAACCTTAGGAAGGAACACCCTAGTTATCTCAATCGTCTGGACTCACTCAATACCACGGTAGGCCAAAGAGAGTAACCACAACCAATTCAACACTTTCCAACCACTATCTAGAGTCAAAAGATCACAATTAAGCAATGGTATAATCTACATAACACCAATTTCCAATTACCATCAAAATTCTCAATCATTGACATATACAACTGTCAATCCTAAGCATCAACCAGCTACATCAAAGCATTCCAAAGCAAACCCAAGCATCAACATGTCCCAAACAACTAATGGAACCATAATTATAACACAATAGATTCGGATTCCCAAAAATACCAACATTTAAGGGTTAAAGTTTAGGAAATATACCACTTAAATACTTAAAATCCTTAACTCATAGCTTGTATACACCTAACAACACATCAATGAGACATTTAAACCCATTTCAAATGGTAGAAGAACATCTTAACCGAAACCCTAAGTAACTCCCAACAAAATCCACCTTTTAATTCGAAGAAAAAGGAGAAGAAGAAGAAGTATACCACTTACTCACAAGATTCAAGCTTTTATGGGGACAAAATCAAACTACCAAGCTTCATATAAGCCAAACCTTGGTAGAGCACCAAAAATCTCATCAATTTCCTTCTATTTCAAGGAGTTGGAAATGTTCTGATTTAAACCCAATCTGACAATGGCACTGCGGTGCTACTTAAGCTTACTATAGTGCAAGACCATTCTGTCTCAGCCTAGAATTACAGCTTCAAAGTCATTCACCACGATGATGTCCGAGCTTGCCGCGGTGCGAGGCTATTCTATCCCTCTTCTTCAAATTGTTCAAATTCAATCCTTACTCCGGACCTGGTCCCTTTGATCATGTACCATTCATTTAAGTCCTTTAGAATTTAGTAACTAGGGTCATTACACTCCAACTCCCTTATTCCCCTACCATATTGATGTGAAAGAGAGAGGAAGAGAGAAAAGAATCCATGAGAGAGAGGGGGAAAAGAGAAAAAAAGAAAGAAGATAAGGAAGAAAAAAAAGAAGAGGAAAAGAAAAAAAAAAGAGGAGAAAGAAAGAAGAAAAAAGAAATTGAAAAAGAAGGAAGGGAAAGCTTAGAGAGAAAGGAGGAAATTGAAGCAATGAATCAAGGCAAAGCTAGGTAAGGGAGTGTAGATTAAGAAAGGTTAAAGCTCTGACGTAATGACTTGTACTGCTCTTATGTTATTACAAAATTTCCATGTACAATGATATATGTTTTATGAATAATTGACATGTTTTAGATATTTATTATGATATCCTATTTAAGTTATGATGAAGTTATGCCGATATTTTTGAAAAGCAACATGAAATTTATGTGACTGTTTTGCAAAGATTATGAAATGTTTTTGTTAGTTAGGCTGACTTCCCAAGAGGGGAGGTGAATTGGGAAGATTAAAAATTTTCTGCACAAAGTGAAAACAATGAAGAAAGCAAGGTATGACAGAAAAACAGAGTAAAAAGTAGTAAGATGAAAGAGTAGTGATAGAGAGAAGAAAAACTCTGATATTTATCCTAGTTCGGTCTCTTCTCTTGACCTACATCCAGTCCCCAAGACACCACTTGAGATTTTTCACTATTCAGCAAGAATTCAACAGGCTTCTTGCAAATGCCCCAATACAACATCAGTGCTCTGTTTTCTAGAGCTCACTCAATCACTTTCTACACTTTCACAAAGTGCTTTATAATCACTTGTGATATCTCCTCACAAGAAAATTTATCTTCCAGATGAAGATTAGATTGTTTACAAAAATAAAACTCTCTTGAATAGAGTGAATATGAAAGTTGAAGTACAAATATTGAAGTAAGAGGGTAAAAGTCTTTGAGTAGGAGATTTGGCAGAATTTCAGTATATACAGAGTTTGATTCGTTACCCACAACTTCAAATGATGTTGTATTTATAGATTTAGGTCCCAACTATTCGTTAGAAACAAAATCTATCCATTGGGGAAGTTATCCAACGGTTACTTTGAAAAACTATCCATTAACCAACCGCATTTAATGCTTCTGACATACTGAAATTCGAATTTCAGTTGGTCAACAGACGAATTTCGAAGGAACCGAAGGTTAAAGCTTCCAACGTTGAAATACTGAAGTTCGTCTGTTCATGAAGTAAAATTCAAATTTTGAAACTTAGAAAGTGTTTCTATGTTGTGACATACGAATTTTTAAGAAGAAAATTTTTCTGTTAAGTGTGAACAGTATTTTCAATTTGCTACAGTACCCTTGAAATTCGAATTTTGGAACCCCAAAATTCGTCTGTTCGTAGCATGCTCAAGAAGCACAGTAGTTCATTTTCTTTCGAAATTTGAATTTTAAAAGAGTGAAGTTCGTCTGTCAGAGAAACCTCTTTTCAGACTTATTTTAACATTTGAATTTGTAAACACTGTCCTTCGTATGTCATCATATCATTTCAACAGACTCACAACTTTAGCTTCTGAAATTCAAATTTCCATGTTCAAAGTTCGTCTGTCAGTGAGCAATCTTTGAAACTCATTATAATCTTGATTTCAGATGAACTTTAACATTGTTTCAGACGAATTTCTTCAGTTTTCATAAGTTTCATTTTGTCTGAAATTCGAATGTTCAAAACTCAAAGTTCGCCTGGTGCTCAACAACTTCTTTCAGACACTTATGAAAATTCAAATTTTGGAAAATCAAAATTCGTCTATCAGAGAAGCATCTCTTCAGACTTATTCAATTTTAGCTCGAAATTCGAATTTCCAAAGCCAAAGTTTGAATTTCCAATATGACAGTTCAATGTAAACTTTTCAAACTTCGTCTGTTGGTGGGTATTTTTCAAATATTTCATGATTTAACATAAAATCAAGTTTTTAAAACATCTTTTCATCAAATCAAAGTCTTTTACCCATATTTAAAACATAACTAATGATCCTATAACAAATCTTGCACAGATTACTCATAACTTCTTCACTTGAAACATTTTGAACTCCTTTGATATCTTCATTCCAAGTTCTTGAATGTTGGTTTGGAATCATCAAAACTCTAGATTCAACAGTTTTCAAATTTGATGTGATACTATGAATACTGTAACACCCTACCTCCTGACACCTCCATACTCAACCAAAAACTTCAAAATTCAACCAAACACAACCCAAACAATTCAAAACAACTTTCTAAAACTTCAAGGCAGCAAAAAAATACCAGAAAAGCACCTGAACTGGATGAGGTTGCGGCTTGCTACAGTGGCACTGCGGCTCCAACCCTTCACAAATTCACTGATGCCCACTGACTTGCTGGCGCCATGGCCTAGATTTCTTGCGCCGTGGCCCCAGCATCAGAACTTGTATCAACAAATTGCTTATTTACCGGGCCAACTTCCGATACGCATAACTTCATGCTCCAATCTTTGATTAACATGATTTTAACTCCTACAGGTTGTTCTCATCATTATCTAACCATGGACACCAATTTCACTCAAATCCAACTCCATTTGGAGATTCTGGGTGCCTAATACCATTTTGGCTACTTTTTGACCAAAACTCGCAACCTATCACCCCCAACTGCCACCGAAGACAAATGCACACCCAGGGACCCTTCACACAGGTCATATTTTGCTAAACCAACATGTCTAAGGAGGATTTACCCCAAAGAAACATTTCCTTCAAGAGTTGACCCCCCTTGAACCTCAAACCACATAATGGGCTATGTGCCCAAATCTCACATACATGACCCAAAACCACCCTTGGGCTCGCATTCAACCATTCTAGCATACAAATACCTGCTCATACATTAAAGATCCATACCAGGGTCCACTATCAACATCACATGCATCTTTATACACATCTTGCATAACCTCCACCAACATCACTATCATTCCATAACATACAGACAGTACTCCCAGGACTCTCATCCAAGCAACCAACTACATGAACCTACTTGGCACAGAATTACATAAACTAAATTGTAACCACTAAATACACTTGGAATTCCCGAGGACGGAAAGACCGCTAACTCCTTGATCCTTTCCGAACAAGCACCAGAGTCTATACCTGAAAGGTTAGTTCATGGGAGAGGGGTGTGAAACAATGTCTCAATAACCGGGGTCAACCACACACACACACACACATATCTCATACAATCCATGAGTGCATTATGAAATGAATGCAATGTATATCGCCCTTGTAGGGACTCCCATCCTTATCCTCCCTAACACATATAATCCATCCTTATCCTCCATAACATATATATATAAATATCCAACCTTATTCTCCCTAACATATGTATATATATATTATCATACATCATATCATCATCACATCATCACCACTCCATCCGCCATATAACACAGCCTCACAATGTCATGTGGTGATACTAGTGTATTATCATCATCATAAGCATCATAATGTCATATATGAATCATGTCATATTATATCAATGTCATCATCATATATCTCATCATCATAATCATAATCATCATCTAACTATATGCATATCACGGTATATAAAAACAACACACACAAACACATCAATATCGTGGTATGAAAGAAACATGCATATATATACAACTCTACATACTATCATACAATATCAACAATACAATATAAACAAATACTCGGTTACCTCAAGTTGTCAGCTCCATACATACAGGGGCTTAGGCAAGCCTCCAGAGCACCCCAATCATGAACTATAAGCCTCTGATTAGCCAATCTACCATTGCAACAATATAATACCTTTAATTAACATAACTCTCATAACACTACAATCCACAATCTAGCCGTTCAAGCTTAACTCGAAGTTCTAACAACATACACACATAGTAATAAACCTTAAACAACCATTCAAACACACACCAAAACATACCATTTCGGATTTCCACTTCTCTTCCCAAATTCCAACCTAGAGTTTAACTCAAACCCATCATAATCCAATCAAAACTCAAACACAAAACTTCCTAACACCATAAAACACTCCCTCAACATAAAATCAAGCATTTTAATCAGTGGAAATTGCTCAAACTGGAAGCCCTAAGCTTCAACTCAACTTCCCACTGAAATTGGAGAGAAGAGAGAAGGCTAGGTATCACTTACCAACCAAGATCCAAGCTCTTGGATGCTGGAAAACACTCCTATTTGCCTAAAAATTTGAACCCTAGCAAAGGTCATCGCGTCTTCTCTGTCGCTCCCTCCATTTCTTTCTTTTCTTTCCGTCTGAAATGATTCTACTTTAAACCAGTTTCTTGACTCTCGCCGCGGCTCCAGATAAGTCCGCCGCAGTGCCACCAGTTTCAACCTAAAGATACCACTAGAGTTGGCTCTTGCCGTGGCTACCCTGCTTATCGCCGCAACGTGGAGCTTATTTCTTCTCCACTTGAACTTTCCTTCGTCCTATTTTCTTCAATCCTGCACATAATGCCAAAGACAAGTGTCATGAGGAGTGTTACAAATATATGTATAATATCGCTATTGAGATGCCCAATCTCACCCCCTAAATTCCCAAATACTAGGAACAAGTTTTTTCAAGAGTAGGATTGTGAACCAGGAAGAATAACAAAGGAAAGGCTAGTTTAGAAATTGTTTTATTAAGAAATGTTTTGTTTGAAATTGTTTTTATATTAATGTAACTGATCATATTTTAAGAATATGTATAAATTCATACTATTGCCCAAAAATTTAGTGGGCTATATTTCTATGTACCTTTATGTGTTAGCTCCTATTGAGTACTATCTAAATGTATATTGAATTTATACAATGATAGAAATGGAAGTTTTTGTAAAATGGTGCAATTTAGATGTAGTCTAGTATACCAGTACTTGAATGAATCCCTGGTTCAATAGCAATAATATCACCATGGGAAGTTTATATTTTTTGAAACTAGACAGATAGAGCTTTCTCATGAAATAAACTTTGAATGTTTTTGGCTCTGTATGTAAGGAGAAATGACTCATCAAAATTAAGGCTGTGAAACTGAACAGTTTACTGGAATGAATTTTGAACAGTAAAATTTTGGAATAAATTGTACTATTTCACACGATGGAAGTCTAGTTTCTCATTTTTTTTTCTATGAATTTCATAATGTAAGCTATTTTTAGAGACTTGAACCATTATAAAACAATTTTTGAGAAATTAGTTATGAATTTTCAAAAATTAATATGTATGTAGACAAAGGCACCACAAAACAGTTTTACAGTTTCAAGTTCAAGTTGGATTCAAGCTTATTTAAAGACCAGGTTATTGGACAAATTTAAGTTGATATTCATGAAAAAGATAGAGGAATGCAAGATATGATACTATGTCATCTTTTGGGGTTGTAGGGTTTAGAACGTGAGAAAAATAACCACAAAATTTAAGAAATATGTATAAAAGGATATATTTGCAGTTTTCTTTGAGAAGAATGGAAGAAAACAAAAAATTTCAGTTCAAATCTAAATCAAAGAAAATGTTTAAAGAAAATCTCCTTTTCATTTTGATCTCTTTTATTCTCTTAATTCGAAACTAATAAATGAAAATTATTATTTGATAACTTTTTCATGAAAAAAAATTAATAAATCATATTAATTTTAAACCTTTGAAAATTATAGAGGTAGCTTTTTTTCTAACTAGATAAATTTATTGCATTAATAGTATGAAGTTTAAAGAATCAGCTACACTATTTATAATTTTTAAATAGTATGATTTGTTATAAATTTTATATTAAACAATAATGATCAGCACAAAATATTGCATCGTTAAAATTTCCATGTGAATTTTTAATTTAGTTGTTGCACGACATTGTCGCGCATGCTGATTCTTCTAAAAGGATAGAAATTTTTGAAACTAAGAGGTTTCAAAGTCTGAAAACTAAGAACACAAATTTCGAAACTTTAGATTATTAATGAAACAAATGCAAGTAGTGATAACAACTGGGCAGCATTAGTAAATTTACGGAGTTTCAATCGTCACTACAAAAAAAGAGGTATTTAGAGATGGCCAAAATCTGTCACTAAATAACTCAAAATCCGTCTCTAATCTATTAGAGACAAATTTAGAGACACATTTAAGTCGTCTCTAAAAGTGGCGTCACTAAATAATTATAGAGGGATTAACTCATCCGTCTCTATTTAGAGATGGATTTATTCCGTCTTTAAATAAAACAAATTTATCTCTAATCTCAATCAAAATTTATTACCAAAATTGTTAAAAATAATCAAATAAAATAATAAAAATAGAATATAATCATTAGTCACTTCACCCCCTAGCCCAAAGCTCACGCCACATCACTGGTATGTCATTTGTAGTGCCATATCATATTAATAGCTTCAAATGTGTCTCACCCAGGTTCGAAGTCATAACCTCTTACTTCCAATACATTTATAGTCATCATGTTGCCAATTGAACTGAAATGTTTCTGCAGTCTCTATATGTAATATTAAATATATATTATTTATCTACACACTAATATATAAACATATATATTTATAAGTCAATATATTATTAAAAAAATACACATATGTTTTATATTCAATTATTAATATCATAAAATATTTTATTTATATATATTTATATTTATATGAATATTTATATTATTTTTTTTAGATCTTAAATAATTTTCCTATAAATATATTTGTTTTTCTTTGGAAAGAAAAAAATTATTTTCCTAGCCGTCTTTTAAAATTAATTTTTATTTGTAAATAAAAATAATTATATATATTATATTTATGATCCATATGTTTTAATATTTTATTATATTATTTTTTGCATAGTCATATCATAAAATATATATATATATCGTATTTTATATTATTTAATAAATTATATTATATATATGCTTAATATATATTAGAGGTGGAAGGGAACCAGATATGATCCAGTTTTATATCAGTCCATGATCTAATCCAAAGTCTTGGTTAAGTATTATATATATCCATTTTAAATTTAGAAAGGAGTATATCTTTTTATTATTTACACCATAAATTTAATTATGGATTCCTAATGAAAAAGGATTAAAATTTTATTTGATTTATTTTTTAGTATCATTATTACTTTTAACTTTAATTTTAAAATGTAGATGTAAATTCTCAAAAGAAGGTTGATTTAGAAAGAATTAATGATTAATAAGTTTATAATAAATTTATTGTTGTCACAATTTTTTGAAATTATTATCATGAAATAGAATAAAAAATTAACTTACTAATTCAAAGTAAAATAAATTAATAAAATTAAGATAATCTACTTAGATATTTTAAAACAAATGATATTATTAACGATAAAATTTTTTTTTGAAATTAATTCTACAAACATATCCAATATAAAAAATTTATCAACATATGGATTACTAATTAAATAAAAAATATTGTTTAATATTAATTGATTCTAAATATTTGTTAATTACTAGGACAATTAAATGTCATTTATGATAAAATTGCTTACGTTCTCTTTTAGTCTAAAATTTCTTAAAACTTCAACGCTTCCTTTAATTTTATTTTACTATTTCTAATCTTAAAGTTCTCTATATATCTCCTCTCTCTTTCATTTCTTATTTTTCATTCTCATCCTATATTCTCAATTTCTCGATCTTCTTCCATCAATTACCGAGCTTGCTCCTAAAAAAATAAAAGAAACATTAGGTTTTAGGATTCTGGTGGTCGCTTTTTGAAATGTCTTTTAATATGATTAGAAATACAATTCACTTAACTTAAATTAGTTAACTCATGAGTTTAGTCCATTTAACATATTATAATATTTAAAAAATACCCAAAATTTGAAAATATCTCTCAAAATTTAAATTAACAATTACAATATTAAAAAATAATACTATTTAAAATTGAAGTAATTTAAAAAAATCAGTATCTAAATTCGTCTCTAAATGTGAATTAGAGACTAATTTAGAGACAGACAAGGCACCCGTTGCTGCGTTCATTACAAATGTGTCTCTAAGTTCATCTCTAAATAGATATTAGAGATGAATTTAGGGCAAGACATTTATTGTTGCATTCACTAAAAATACGTATCTAAATCCATCTAAAAAAAATTAGAGATAGGTTTAGTGACAAATTTTTATCCATCACAATAAATTAAAAACATCAGTCACAAAATTCATCTCTAAATGTTAAAGAATTTTCAAGAAATAATATGATATTTTTAGAGACGGATATAGAGACGGACTTTTTTATTTTAGCGATGAAAAATTAGTTGTTACTAAGTTTGTTTCTATTATATTATTAAATACAGATTTAGAGACAGATTTTATTAGAAACGATATATACCTGTCTCAAACTCCGTCTCTAATACTTTTCCATTATTTTTAATATGAAAGAAAGTTATTTTGCTAAAAAAATTCGTTATCCGTCTCTATTTTCATCTCTAATAGTGATAGATTTTAATCCGTCTCTAAAATTCGTAACTAAATGGGCATTTTTTTGTAGTGCGTATAGTGTAATAACAATATGACATGCTTGTTGGTAATATAGTAATATGTAATTGTAATTGTAATTGTAATAATCATCATTACAAGATATATAAGAAGAGAAGAAATACATCTGTTCTATCAAATTGAATGTTTTATTTTATTTTTTTGTAAATTTATTTTTTCCTTATTTTTATTTTATTTTATTTTACTCCCTCAACTTCTAATAACTAATCAAATTCTTTGTTTGCTCTAAAAATATCAAAATATCTAGTAAAAAAGTCTTACATACTAATGGGTTAAATTTTGACCATTATTATTTCCCAATTATGAATAGCTCTTCTAACATGAATTTTTTCATTTATAATAATCAAACTTCAAATATTTTCAAAGGCATATTGATTGAGTCCTTTCTACTCGGCCCAATTACATTATTGGTAACAAGACCCTTATTGCATCCAAACATAGCATTTAGTAAAGTTGATATATATATTATCTACAAATATGGGTGGAATCATTGTTATGGCAATACCCACAATACTAAAAAATTAAAGAAAATCTGAGCAATAATTAGATTAAAACAAAAACAAAACAAAAAGGTAAGAAAAGATTAGTTTCATTTTCCATCCATGAGACTCTAATATTTGAAGAAAGGAATAATAGAGATCAAGTCATCAGTACAATTTTTAGGCAACGAGATTAACAAAATTCTGAGTAATAATCAAATTCTAATTTTTGAGCTAATCACACAAATATTCTCATATATAACACCCTAAACCTTGCCAATGGTTTTAGGTTTTAATGGGTTTTTGTGATTACCGATCGAGGGGCTTAAGTCAATATAATTTTTAGTGAATATCTTTTCAGCAAGTATACCATAAGCAATGAAACACAACGTTGGGTGAAAACGATTCACCAAAAAAAAAAACCGTTGGATTAAAACGATCAAAACAATTATCATAGTTGAGAAGGAATTAAGTCTCCAAGGATTTATAGATGTAAGACTTTTCTATTGAACATTTTGGCATTACTGAATGAAATAGAACAATTGAGTGATTTTCTAAAGTTGATGAGATATTGAATTGCTATAAAATAAAAAAGTGAATAAAATAAAATTTGTAATAAATTCAAAGGATAAAAATAAAATTAAACAAAATTAAACAGGTACCTACCATGTGCAAAAGGTGTAAATACATGATTGCACAAAATAAGACACTAAGATTTATTTTTATAAAATAACGATGGAAAAATATCACAAAAGTGGCAAATTCAAATCGTGCAAAGGTCTAATAAATATAATTCCGCAGATTTAAATACACATGCAAGGTTATATTTTCATTATCAAATTCTTTTACTAACTAGTATAAAATTTTGCATCACACACACAAAAATTAGAGTATGACAAGTATATCTATATCAAGTTGCATTATTTACAAGTCATTATCATTGCATTCTTCAGACTTTGCATGTGTAATAACTAGAAAAACTTGTGTTGTTGTTCAAAAATCAAGTACAAACCATAATTTAATTTAAGAATTAACATTATAAAAATTATTTTTTTTTAAATTTATGCGCGTTTGTTGGTGGACCGTGGATATATTTATTCACAATATAAAATCAAACAGATTACAGATGTAACCGAGAAACCGAGGCAAGAAAATGAGGCAATTTTTAAATTAGTTTGTTAGCCTTGTCATCAGTTTAGGAGGCGGTCTGTTTAGTTTGATGCTAATGACACAAGGTCTATTCTAGCTTTATTTGTGAAAAATGAAATGGAATACGGCAGCCTCAGAAAGCTAAACAAGTAACTAGATTGATGCCTACACATCCCTAATCAGTATATTTAACAATTTGTTTTTACTAACTAGGATCTTTTCAACTATAAAATTTGTATAATAGGAGAGTGACAGACACAATAGTAGTAGGCTCAATCAGTTAAATGAGACCTACTAGTTTACCACACAAAAATCCCTATAAGTTCATAGGCCAAGATGCCCCATTTTTTCATGAAACATAAACACCTCACACAATATCCAACAATGGAGTTATTATCCAAGCTTTCATTTTCTCTCTTTTTCTTTCTCTGTGCCTTCATAGCCTATGCTCAAGATTCACCCTAAGACTATGTGGATGCCCACAATGTGGCAACATCAGAAGTGGGTGTTCCAAACATAGCATGGGATGATACCATTGCTACTTTTGCATAGAACTATGCTAACCAGCGCAAGGTTGACTGCCAGCTAGTGCACTCAGGTGGGGGGGACAAGTATGGTGTGAACCTAGCAGAAAGCATCAGGGACCCGAGTGGGGCAGATGCCGTGAAGCTGTGGGGGGACAAGAAGGCCAACTATGACTACAATAACAACTCATGCATTGGTGGGGAGTGCCTACACTATGCTCAAGTGGTATGGAAGAGCTCGATTCAGCTAGAGTGTGCTAAAGTAATGTGTGACAATGGTGAAACTTTCATTAGTTGTAACAATAATCCTCCTGGCAACTATGAAGGAGAAAGACCCTACTGATCCATGAGAAGAAAGTGATGATTAATGATCTTTTGTGTTTTAAGTAAGAATCACTAGTGCAAAAATATAATTTTACGTCTCATTTTTTACGTCGGTTGTACAAGAAACCGATGTAGAAAATTGACCGGTGGCATTCTTGTAAATAAAATCATTATGTTGAATTGTTACGTCGGTTATAAATAAAACCGATGTAAAAATATAATTGTTTACGTCAGTTAAAATATTAACTGACGTAGAAAATGAAATTTTAGAATATAAATTAATTATAATACATTAATTTCTAGGAAAAGAAATAAAAAATTTTTAATAGATGCTCGTACGCGTCAGTTAAGTCGTATAACTGAAGTTAAAGTAATAATAAAAAAAAAAAGGTTAAATTTTTGCTGAACCCTTATCCTCTTCATATCATCTCAGTTTGGCAGTAATCTCGCTCGCGAAATCCCTAGCCTGCTTCTCCATTCTTCTTGCTTGGATGAAATCTCGATCCCTAGCTATTTCTACCATCAAGCTCTGTTGTCTCCTCCCTTGAGTTCGCTTAGCCTCCTTCCTCCTTCAGCTTCGCCATCAATCTCCATTGTCAGAATCGCCATCATCGTCTGTCACGGAATCAGAATCACCATCAACCTCCTTCCTCCTTGAGCTTCCTCCATCAACCTTCATCCTTCTTTAGCTTCCTCCATCAACCTCCATTTCCCGACCCCATAACTTCAGCATCTCCATTTTTGAGTTCGGCTCTGTCGCCACTTCCGCTCGCAAGGTCACCCCGCTGGATTCTGCCCTATCTCCGAAGAACTTGAGCCCTACTGCTACCTCCAACACTACACTATTTCAGGTCATCATCGGTTAAAACTACATTGTAAGCACCTTAAATCCCACTCTCTTCCTGTTTTGTTCGGTAATTTATTGTGCTTAGCCTTGTGGAATCGGAATATGGTATGAAGAGAGAAAAGTGATGTCATTTTGGTATGATGGTACTTACTTGAATGAATTATAGGCTTGTCTTATTTATTTAGTAATGTACTCAAGTATCTGCCTTGGGTTGTTCAATTTGGTTAAGCAGTGATATCAATTTTTTAGTGGAGTATATCACCGTGGGTGCTGTGTTGGTGCAGTGTGCAAAAATACTGTGGTCGTTTGCAATTATGTTGGGCTCCTTTACTATGGTCAATCCTATTTGTTTCATCTTATCATTTTTGTTGGGATATAATGGAGGATGCAAAGTATGCAAAATTAACTGATCTACTTATTGCCTTGAAAGAGAATAACCAAAAGGTTCGTAATTTGCTTCAAGACCAAAACTATAATAAACAACAATTAGTCAACATGCAATTTGATACTCAATGTGATGCATGCTTATTTCACTGATTCATTCTTTCTTCCAATTCATCCTCCCAACCATGGGAGAGATTAAAAAGGAAGAAAGAGTTATCCAGATGCCTTCTTCTGATAATGAAGTTCTCTTGTTAACTATTTAATGCTTAAGATCAAATATGCTTCTGAGGTGCAGGTTGGATGCTCGTGTCTACTTTCTATTTCTTGTGCCTTGTTTTCTCAACTGTCCATTGATCTTTTGCTACAGGTCCTTGGCAATTTAACAGCTATTCACTCATACTTTGATTTATTCTCAAAGAAAATTGACCAAAATGGCATTGTAAGAGTTGATTCCTATTTAAACCCATATATTTTTTTTTCTAAACATCTATGTGCAATTATATATATATATATATATGAACATTTTCTAGAGCTAGAGGAGGCTGAAATAGGGCTAGACATTTATGGACAACTGGAACCACAGGAGGAGTCCAAAGACAAGAATCAAATTCAAGGTGTAGCCTCTAACACATAAGAATCCATGTTAATGAGCCTGAAAATTTTGTCATAAAGTTTGTTTTGTTGTTTTCTAGCAATTCTTTCACAATATTTGTGTTGCCCGAAAGATTTTCCCTACTTATTTGGATATTCTACAAAATTTGAACTTTGCAGCTTCTAGGAAGGAAAGTTTACGACTTTAGTAAATCAGAGATAGCATTCTTTCCCTATAAGTGCCTGTAAATTTAAGCATTTACAAGCAACAATATACATTTAATTGCAAGAAAGTGTAAACTCAAGAAGTGAATAGTTGACTCTTCCTAGCATTTATCCAATAAGAATCTTTATTTCTTCAAGCATTGTTTGGTTTAGTGTTTATACATTGGTAATTAGATTCAGTGTTATATTTTTTCCTCTTATATGATAGTACTAATCTTATTTGCAGATCTGAAGAGGAAGTCTCCAAGATTGTTAAAGCATGTAACAGTCAAAAGATTTGAGTTTCTTCTACTCAACCCACAATTCTAATCATGTTTAAGCTTATTGGTTTGCTTTCTTGAATTCTTAGCATAAATTGTGTAGGATGTGACCCAATCTATATCCTTGGTATATCTTTTGTAATCCTGCTGACTATATTGCAATGTTCCCTATTACTTTAGACCCCCCAAACTTTATTTCTGTTCTTAGTTTAGCTTTGTACTTGTTGATAGGTGTATGATGATCATATTGATTATGTCTTCGTATATCTCTATAAATCAAGCACGTTACAGTTGTTGGAGGATTAAGATTTTTTTCCTTGAGAAGCTTTATATTCCAATTTTTTATTTTAAGGATAAAACAAGCTCATGTTTTTATTTGAGGAATAAGAAAGGGGTTCTTTTATTGATTTTTCAAAGGAATTGGATGGCTCTTTTGACTCTTTAATCCATCTTCTAATCTATTTTCCTTTTCTGTCATCCCTCCTTTTCTAAAACTTGTATATGTTCACTCACACAATGGAAAATGTATTTCCTTGGAATTGGGATGTTTTGGATGCTTTCTGGTTTTTGCCTAATGATACTAAAAGGTTGTCAGGGGCACCAAAGAGAAGGGGGAAAAAGTGAACTCAAAAAGCTGAAAAATGTTCTCATGCATAGATCCTGATTTAGTACTGCTTGTACCATTATGTAAACAAAACATTTGCATAGATATATTTAAATGTGCACCCTACGTACCATGCATACTAGTACATGTTAAACATAAAAGATGAAACTTTCTTTAGTTGTCATGTATAGAGTATAATGCTTGTTCAATTTATAAAGAGTGAAGGCATTACATGTTGAAGACATGGATGTAGTTGTTGTGCCTGGAATTGGATGGATGGAGCTTAATGAGTATCTAGAATCTTATGGTCTATATTTTCCACTTGATTTAGGTTAGTTGAATGTCATGATAATAGAATTTGTGTAGAATATTTATTGTTGGTTTCAAAACATTATTGTTTTTAGGGTGAAATTTTTTCTTCTTATGTTCTAATGCTATAATAATTATTATTGTTTTACATAATTATTAATATTTTTATTAAATATTTAATTAAGTGATAAAGCTAAAAATAGTTGAAATATAGGGACAAGAAAAAGTTGAATTTTTTTTTTCAAAAAAGGAGTTTTGAAAACGTTTATTATAAAAGCGTTCCCTAAAGTTTTAAAAACGTTTAGAACTCATTGCCAAATGCTGAAAACAAGCGTTTCCAAAATTTAATTTTTACATCGGTTAAAATGCAACCGATGTAAAAAAACGATTATGTGGATTGTATATGTATGTATGGCCTATGGTTGTCCTCGATTACTAAGACTTTGTCTTACATCTGTTTTCCCATAAACCAACATTTCAGGTGAAGGTTCTGGCAGTAGCTAGGAGAAGACAAGGGAATAGTGTCTCAAATGAGGGAATATTGAAGTCACGGTAGTATGTGTAATGTCTAAGTGTACATTGTGCCAAGCAGGATAGGATGACTATATTGGATATGAGATTAATGATGTATTGATGATTATGGGTGGATGATATTGATAACGATTGATATGGAATGATCTGGATGATTTTGTGTGATAAGAATGTGGACCCTGGCATGGGTCATTGTCTTTGGAACAGGTGTTTGTGAGACATAATGGTTGTGTGTAAATCCAGAGTAGATTTGGGTCTTGTTGATGTGTTTTTGGGCATATAGCCCATTATGTGAATTTAGGGTTCAAAGGGGTCAAATTGGAAGAATGATTTCTTTGAGGTGAAACCTCTTTGAACAAGTTAGTTGAGTTAATTAGGATCTATGTGAATAGTCCATAATGGTTAAATTACCTTTAGTGGCAATTGGAGGTGAAATGTTGTAAGTTTTAGTCGAAAAGTGGACAAAATGATATTGGGTATCCAAAATCTCCATATGGAGATGGATTTAAGTGAAAATGATGTCTATGGATAGATTGGGATAAGAGTGACCTGTAGGAGTTAAAATCAGGTGAATTGAAGGTCGGAGCATAAAGTTATGCATATCAGAAGTTCACCTCGAAAGTTGAAAAATGCTGATATGGTATTAGCAGAGGGGCGCCGTGGGGCCAAAAGTCAGGCTACAATGCTAGGCACTTCTGTTTGATTGATACTGCAGTGCCACTGTAGCTGCCACGATGCCACCCCTTTCTGTTTCTCCCAAGCCACGACTGCACTATAGCTCACTGCAACTCTGCTTTGTTCTAGTCCTACTTGAAGTTTTCTGCTGTTTTGGTGAATTTGGAGTTAAAGTTAAGGTGTTCTGGTCTAGTTTGGGTAGTTTTTGAAGTAATTGATCAAGTTTTAGAGATGTGTTGAAGCATGGTGTTACAAATAGAATCATGGATTTTGTGTTAAGATCATAAAGTTGTGTCATGGTGTGATGAAGTAAGAATAAATTTGAAGTATTAGCTTGTCTCAAATCATCAGGTTTGCAAAGTTGTTCATGTTCCTGCATGTTAAGGGTTTTTTTTTTAATTTGCAAATTGTTTTCAAATTTGTATTCTTTCTTTTACTTATAAGCCATAACCTAATAAGGCATTTAATTTTATTTTATTTTTCCCCCAATCAACTAGAAGTGATGTAGTGAAAAGAGAGGACAGTTGGAAAAAATGAACTATGATCACACATTCTCATGAACGTGTATCTATTTGTTCCTTCAGAATTTGGATTCTTTCTTTCCTTTTTTAACCAAAAAATTAATAATTACTATTTTGAATAAAATTTAAACACTCCATATATAGATATATTGTTATATCAGTTAAAAATAATATTTTATATTTAAAAATAATAATAAACTGTTGAAATTGACCGTCAAAACCTGTTAAAAATGAATCATTTTACTCTGAAAGGAAAGAGAGATCATTCAAATCAGGCGTGTAGTACATGATAATTCATGAAACTGAGTATGCTGTTTACTTTGGCTCCACGGACTTTTCCTTTTATAGTCAGCTCAAAATATAATTCTATTTTTTTAGAAAAATATATTTTAAAATAATTTATTTCAAAATAGTATATTTGTTGTTTAAACTATTTTGTAAGTTGAAAATTCATCATTATCACTTGTAATTGCATTTGAAAAGAGGGTGACATGAAAATATTTTGACTTTATATGTATGTGTTTTAATTTTTAAATCTCATAACTAAACTCGTACTTCTTCTCAATTTTCTTATGATTATAGGAGATCTGGTCTAAACTAGCAACGATGTGCCAAATTTTGGAGATTCAGATCAATTTTTTTAGTTAGTTATTGCGTAACTTTTGAAAAAAGGTGCTTAATATTATTAAGTGCATCTTTGGCTCTAACTAGGGAAAGTGCTTAGAAACAAACTTTTAACTTCCGACATTATTCCATGCTAAACTGCTCACAAGTCACACCAGAAAAAATATTAGTTGCAAACGTCGAAACTCAACGGAAGAAATTGTGTTGATAAAAACAAAAAATAGAAGATTTTTTTTGGCCAAACAAAGAAACAGGAGAAATTGGAATTGAGTGATCATAATAACTCAACAGCAAAAAAAAAAAAGTAGTTTATGTTCAAAACTCCAAATTAAGGTACTGAATGTACTCTAGTAGCCATGGGTGTAGAGTGGATATTGAAAATTTTGCCAACAAAGTCGTTCCAGAGGGAAATGATTTCTTGTAGGCATGGATTTAAATTTTTGTAGTCAATGTAATTAAAGATCCTATTCATAAGCAATATTTAAGAGTGTTTTATGAGCTATACTCTATATCTTAACCTTTGTAAGCCGTTAAGACCCAACTCACTTATAATTTATTAATCTCTCAAAACTAAGTGCTATGACGATCAAGTTAAACCTTTATTTTTATTACTCAAAGTTACATACATAAGCTTGAAAAAAAATGTGAATGAAAAAATTAAGTTGGGAAAGCTACCACATATTTGGAACTAACAATGCTTAAAATATTGAATATAAAATATTAAAATTTGATATGAATAGTCCAATAACTAAAAATGAAAAGAAAAAGGAAAAATAAAATATTAAACAATTTAAAATAAAAAAAGGAAGAAAGAACCCATCATGGAGTAATGTAACACCATACTCCAATACACTTCATAACTTAACCAAATACTTTGAAAACTAACCAAACACAGCACAAAGCACCTCAACTTTACCTTCCAAATCATCAGAGCAGTGGAAAACGCTACAAAATACATCGAAAACACCAAAACAGCCATGACAGAATGTAGGGCCATGACCATTACAATACCATCACAGCATCAGTGCTCTCGAGTTTTAGTATTGTCAAAACCAGGGGACTGGCGTCGCGGCCTGGCCCTGGCGCCAAGGTGCCCCCCGCTGATATCATATTAACAAAATTTCAAAGTCTTGAGACGAACTTCTGATACGCATAACTTTATTCTTCGACCTCTGATTAACTTGATTCCAAATTCTGCAAGTCAATCTTGTTCTAATCTAACCATGGATACCAATTTCACTTCAATTCATCTCCATATGAAGATTTTGGACATCCAACACTATTTTTAACACTTTTGACCAAAACTCACCACAAACCTCCTCCAATTGCCACCAGAGGCAAATGGGAATTGAGGAACCATTGACACAGGTCCTAATCAACTTAACCAACTTGTTCAAAGAGGTTTCACTTCAAAGGAACCACTCCTTTAAGATTTGACCCCGGTGAACCCCAATTTCACTTAATGGGCTATATGCCCCAAAATACACTAACAAGGCTCAAATCCATTCTGGGCTCACACGCAAGACTAATCCTCCCCACAAATATACACACCAACCGTATACAACTAATATCATTACCATCCTCACATTTACATAAATGTACATACCACATCATTCCATATCAATCATCATCAATAACATACATCTATTACAATCACTCTATCCTACTTAGAACAGTATACATAGACAATACATACATACACTACTATGACTTGATATTCCCAATACCGGAATGGTTATGCTTCATTTGTCTTCTTTGGACTAATACCAAAACCTTTACCTGAAATATTAGTTCATGGGAAATGGGGTGTGAGACAAAGTCTCAGTAATTGAGAATAACCACACACAATATATATACTGATCCACACAATCGTGCACATGGTGCAATGAAATGCTAATGAATGGTATACATGTTCTCCTTCATACACAACTAGAACCACGAGCTGTCATCATCACAAGACATTTCAATAAATGATTCCCTTCCAACAATTGGTGAATACTGATTTTGGGACATCACCAAGCTCACATTACCCTAATGCAACTCGACCAAAAGTTACACTATAGCTCGAACAGTGGCTTTCCTTCCCCTGGACCACCACGAATTGGTGGTGATTTAGGCAAAGGACCCTATATTTAAGAATGGAAAAAAGTGTTAATTTGCTTTGTATCCTTTGATTTTGTCAATTTCTTTTTGTTTTTTGTGCAGGTCATTGCTCTAATACGCAATGTTTGTATAATTTCCATTCATATATTTCCACATCCTTCATTGTCTTTCTTACGCTTCCAATAAGTAATGAGAAATATGACCAAATCAAAACTAATGCACATCATATATTGGATACACTTAATCAACGGCATTACTTTTGCAAAAATAATATATGTGATTGTTATGCGTAAGTTATTTTCAACTTAATTTAAATTAATACTTTGAGAATTTAAAAACAAAAAACAGACTGGGACTATTAGGCATGTGACTTATTTATCAAAATATATAACGACACTGTTGTCAGTACAACATAATGAATATTTAACGAAAAAACAAATTATGTTGTATATGAGCGATAAATTATTCATTTCCTTATTTTAATTACCATTTGTAGTATATATGCATATAAGTTCTTATGAACACAAGTTATGGTGACATATACAAGTAATTAAAAAAAATATGTTTAATTAAATATAATTTCATATTAATCTTCCACTAAAGTATGCGTCAAAGCGAGTGTACCTGACAGTGTATCAGTTATTTTAATTTCAAGGGTATCTCATATTCTTTAAAAAAAAATGTGTATCTAGTCTCGAACAGAGAGCAACTCGTATTTCTCACAACTAGTTAATGTGTGTGAATTGTTTTTAAAAAAATATATTTTATTATTGAAATACTTTCGATTATAAAATATTGAATTTACCATAATTTTTAAGCATTATATTTAGGTGTTCAAATATTTGTAAATTTAACATTAGAGGACCTAATATTTTTTTTGAGAGAAGCTGTCTCAAGCTATCCAATTCTGGTGCCCGTGAGAGAAGTATGCATGTGTGAATGTAAATAATTAAGTAGGATATTTTATCCTTTATGCATCATCTATGTTAAGTGATTTTCTTATTGATAAAGAAAAAGAAAAAGAAAAAGAAAATATGTATGTGAATGTGTTTCATGTTATGTTAACCTGTTATGAAAGTGTCTGCCCTATGGCTGGGCCCCATCCTTACTGAAAGTATGATTCAATCTCTACATCGTTGAGAAGTGTGCAAGTAAAGTTGAGATAAATAAGACATTTTTACACTTTGTGTTAGATGATTTTCTTATTTGGTGTTAGTGAAAAAGAATATAAATTCTAAGTTAATTGTCATCAAACTTCAAAAAATATGTCTATAATCATAAATTATAGATTGTGATCATTAAGTCTTTGAAATACTGTTAAAATTAAATTAAAATGGTTCAATTATAACTGGATAACTTGTTCATATAAGGAATTTGAAGGATTTGATCCTCGAAGGGCATTTGATTCTTTCATCTTTCTGCCTGAACGTATATAATATGTGTCTAAATCCAATGTGCATAAGAAACACATAAAGGGGAAGATTGGAATTCTCCACGAGAACTATGGCTGAAATAATTATTAGTATTAAAACTTTCGAGAAGCTTCCTATTATTATTAGCCGATCATTGGTACAATAATATATTTAATTTTAGCTAATCATAAGAAATTTTCTTAACCTGGGGAAATTAATTCCAAATTTAAAAATAAAATAGTTTCTCAATTTTAATTACTTACTATTACTCAAGTTTTTTCATGAAAATATGCAATAATAATTTTATATGAATAAAATTATAAAGAAAAAGAAATGAAAGGAAAGGGGAAAAAGCAATTGGCATATGATCAAATTTCAAAGCAGACGCATGTGCCAGAAGTAGACATTTATATTGAGGCGTCACATGCACAAGATTCCTTTAATGATAGCGACAAGCATTAGTACTCCTATCGAAAGGAAAAATTTACCGATCTAGAATTACACAAATTAATTACTTGTTATTACATTTCCAAGTATTTTGAATATCGTAACGTAATACTTTTATAAGTTATTTTTAATTATGACACCTAAATTAAGGATAATAATTACTCAATCGTTCTCTCTTTTTATTTAATTCTCACTTTTTTAAAAAAAAATTATTTCTATTTATTTGTCATTTTTAAATTTTAAGACACCATTAATTACAAGTTTTTCAATTATAGTTTCATTTTTTATAATTTAAAAATAATATTAATTATTTTTTTTCTTATTTATTGAAAGATATATTAAAAAATTTAAAAGAAATTCTAACACATTAATTATATTTTTTAATTTATGTGTTAAAATTTTAAATAATATCATATAAAAAGAAACAGAGATAGTAATAACTGAAAAAAATATTCTTTCTTAAATTATTCTTATTTAATATTATTTAATATAGTTAACTAATAAATTAAATTTCCAATATTAATTAAATTATATGATTTTTCAAGAGCAATTTGGATAAAAGATTAAATAAATTATGTAATAGATCAAATGTATTATATTATAAAATATAGATTTCTTTTAAATGTGCCTTATAGATGGAAATGGAAGGAATATTTAAAATCTTCATACATTGGTACATATATGTGTGTGTGTGTGTGTGTGTGTGTGTGTGTGTGTGTGTGTGTGATGATAATGAAAGCAGTTTGGTTACAAAACGAGCATTCAAAATTGCAAATTGTTTTTGAACATTTGATAAGTGATAAACATCAATTACTAAGACATGGCAAAATTTTTCACTTACTAATAACTAGATTTATTTTTTAATATATTATATAAAATTTGATAAATAAGTTGTACATATATAATTCATAACTTGGAAATAATATTGGTAAGAAATTTTATATTTAATTCAGTCGTCACTATTGAAAATTGTTTGTTTTTTCTTTCAACATTTTACACATTTAGTGATGGATTGATAGTCATGTGTAAATAATATTCCTTCAATTCCACATTATAAGGTAATATTTGAGATTCTATGCATATGAAAAAATAAAAATAACATTCTTAAATTTTTAAAAAAAATTCAAGCATTCAGATTTTATTCCTATTAAATATTTATTTTTTATAATTCTAACATAATTTATAATATTATATATTACATTAATAAAGAGTAAAAGTAATAAATAAAATTATATTATAATATATTACAAAAAAAATTTTAATTTATTATTTTATAATATGAAAGGAACGTATTAGTAATATAATTTAAAATTATTAATTTGTGATGTTTAGGGATGTTCGTTTTGTGTCCCAAAAACCGAAAAAAAAAAAAGTAATGTCCGTCATACCTATTAATTATTGACGAACCTTAAAGATAATAATTTCTCATGTCCAATGATGTCGCGGTGTCGATAACTGACGATCACAATAAAAATAAAATAAAATAAATCGAACGTATGTGAGCGATATGATGTTCTTGTCACCTTATGACATGTTGTGTCAGTCTAAAGATGTAGCCGGCAAGGGATCACATGGACTTATCTGAATGTGTATCGCTGCCTCCCTTGGCACTAGTGACCCGTGAACCTCTTACCTTTTATCTCCACATTTTAATTTCAATATACAATAATCAATTAATATGTTGTCAATGTTTGATATGTACAACAAAATCAGACAAGTATTCATAAATTACAATATTATCTGTAAAGAATACTTTTAATCTACGGCAGAAGGAAAATTATATGTATTTCCTATTTTTAATTAAATGCTTCATGAGAGACTACCAGCGACTTGTATTTTTTTATTTCAAAAACATGTTTATCAATATTATATATAAAACCAAATAACCAATTTTTTATTTTTAATTATATTTATTAATGCCACATTAATATTAATATAAAATTAAAACATTCATTACTATTTATGAATATTAAAATATGGTATAAAATCAAATTTACTTATTTACTATTTATTGATTTTTGATCCGATATCAATGTCATTATTCATTGAAGTAATTGATCATCCATGTTAAGTAGTTTTATCTAATCTCATAAGTCTAATTAGTAAAAAAAATAAAGAAAGAAGTAAGAGTTTTTAAAAGTATAGACATTATTTATATATATTGTAATTGTGTATTTCTTTGAAAAAAAAATAAAATATCTTAAGTATAAAATGCACGGCAATATTTTTAATTTAATCATAAATCTTGAATATTTTCAAATTTGTGTAAAACTTAATAAAACTTTATAAGGAAACCTAATTATATGTTTGATAGCCGAACCTAATTAACAAAATTAGATCGAGGACAGCACGTGAAAAAGCAACAAGGAAACTTAATAATTTGTGTTTTTCTCAATTTGTTTTAATTGTAATTTGTCTCTGTTGGATCAACATTAATTAGTAAATCATATTGGTCACTAAAAAATGTTATTCAAAGCTCATAGTTAATATCGATCAATTGGGTACATTAGATATTGATCTAATGGCTAAAATTTATATATTTATTAGACAAATTGAAATAAATATAAATTGAGGGTTTCACATTGAGCATTATACATCATCAAATCACAAATTAAAGTCACACGTACTATACATTAAATTGGAAGTATATATCAAACTGTAACACAGCCAAACTCTAGCTATAGAATAAATTTTCTTACCACCCAACCATCAAAGCGAAAATTTGAACCTAATACTTTTTTTTTAACTAATTATCAATTGTCAATGCACCATATATTAAGATATATATATATATATATAAATATATAGTTGGTGACAATTAATATGTATATATAAATATATTAAAATTCCACAATCACCATATTGATGTTCTGACTGTTCCAATCAATATGGTCTTTGGCCTTCAATGTTGCCTGGTGGATCATAGCTGCATATTACAAACATCCACCCATTGGTACACTTAGCCCTAGCACACCCCAGATGATGCGAATCTCGCCAAACTATCTGAGTATAGTGAAGACACTCATCATTCACGCAAGAGTTTGTGTCATAGTCGTAGTTGGCCTTCTCCGTCAGCCAGAACTTGACTGCGTCCGACCCCTTCATGTCGTCGTAGCCCTCGGCAATGTTCTCCCCAAACTGGCCGCCCGAGTGCTCCAAGTTGCAGTCGTAGCTTCTCATGTTGGCGTAGTTCTGAGCGTATGTTTCGAGGGTCTCGTTCCAATAGAGAGGACCCACGCCAACCTGGTCACGAGCTTCGTTGTGCACTTGGAGGAAGTCTTGAGGGGTGTTTTGGGCTAAGCAAATGGCAGACAAGGTTGAGCACATGAAGAAAATGGCTAGGACGTTGAGAATTGAGGACCTCATTTCTGTATTTTGGCTTTGCGTTTTCTTTGTTGGATATTATAGGAGGGATGGGAATGAAGGATACAGTTTTGGAGTATTTATAGCAAGAAGATAGAGAAAACTTGGACTTGAGGACATGAAAAAAAAAAAACAAGAAGAAGAAATCTCTTGAGTGGACAACCTCTGTCAGTTGGAGAGAGCAGCCTCTTTTTTCGGTTCTCAATCACAAGATTCTATGAGGGGAAAAAAAAACAGAATTTAAGGAAGAAACGGTGAACAAGTTCAACTGTGAGGAGTTACCTCAGTTAGTAAGGAGAATTCAAACAAATATAGTACTAGTTTCTTAACTAAGATCATTAACAGATTGCAAGTTATAAAAAGATTTATTACAACATACAAATTAGCTTTGTTATCATTCAGTAAGTTTTACTTTTATTGAGTTCTGGTTGTGCTTGCTTTTATTTATATTTCTATGTTATTAAAATGTTTAATATTTGTTACTAGAATTTTTTGGAGAAAATCGTTGTTAATAGATAATAAATAGTAATCAGTCGAATTTTTTTATGTTTTTGTAGGTTTACAGCAGCGAAAGTTGAGATTGATCGAGAGTGGTGATTACCCGGAAACAAATTAACAATTGAGAACGAAATCTGAAAAAGAAAAACAAAAATTCAAAAGGGGAGGTTTCTATGTTTTTTATTGGAAGCCGACATTAATTCTGGCTTTTTGTGAGACTAATTAAAGGGCTTAATCAGGAACTGCTTCAAGTCCTGGAAGAAGCTTTAATTTGTTCATGATGGATCTCTGTTTTTCGCTTATTCTCTAGCTTTTATTTTTATTTTTTGTATATTTCCTGACCCATTCGGTGTATTTAATGTTTCTTACAAGGTTTTATCTTTAATGCTAAGCCAAGATTGGTGACCTATTGTATGTTGTAATAAATCATTTTACTTGAAATTTGTAGTAATTAACCTGAATGAACTTGGAAAATGAAGTTTTACGAAAAGTACGACCCGGGGATTAGGTTATGTGAATTCGTGAATCTTGCAATATTTGTACGAAGAGAATATACTTAATCAGTCACATATATCTGGTCATATTAGGTGCCTATTATTAATTGTCTTTTTATCAACAGCATAAAGATTTATGTATGGATTATTTCAAGAGAAAAACTTACAGAAAAATTGAAAGGTGCTTGTACGAGGTAAATTATAATCTTAAGGTAGTAATAATGACATTAAGAACAATGTAGAAGAGATCAATTAGATCCTATGATATGCTGGGAAGAATCAAATTATATTTCAAAAATTTTATGCTTTTTGTTTTTTTTAATGTTGTTTCAATTTATTTTGTTATTTTTCTTTAATTTAGTTTTATCTCCACATCCTTATAATTATATTGGCTTCGTCTAGATTAAAGTACATAATTTTTAATTTCTACCAAAAAAAGTACATAATTTTAGTACTTATCAACGAAAACTATGTATCTTACACTAATATTATACATAATTATCATTATATTTTGCTTTCATAGCTCAAAAATAAGACACTCAAATGCAAATTTTATATTCACTGCAGGAAAAATCCTGTCAATTCGCGACTGAATTTGAGATTTAAAAATTTCTGTTGCAATTTTTTTAAAGGATTTTATAACGGAACTTTCACAAGTCTGCAGCAAACCTACCGCAAAAAATTTTGTAACAGTATAATTTGTGACCGAACAATCCGTCACAAATTTTATGTTATGTTGTAGTGTAATTTTGTTCAATTCCAAAATACAAGTGTAATTTGAATGGATCTATCAAAAATTTTAATGCTAAATTTATCTTTTTCGTAAGAATTCATGACATTTGGTCAAAAAGGGGAAAAGAAAAGAAGAAAAAGAATTCAGGGCATCAATCAGTAAGAAGGTTTAAATGTCGTTTTCAAGTTCCACTGAAGAGTAATGTGAAGTTTATGATTCACACACATCACTATCTTCCTTTCAATTAACTCTCTCTCTCTCTCTCTCTCTCTATATATATATATATATGGGGACCCAATAGTTCACATGCCCCCTTGGGACTTTTGGGATCGGACTTCACGAGTGATGACGAGCCTAAATTTGCAAGCCCATCATAATTTCTAGGTATAAAAAAAATAAACTATGAAACCAAGTGTCACAAGATGTCTAAACTTGATTTGTTTTTTGTTCCGTTAATTTTGCTTCCGAAAATGAAGATAAGGCGTGCAAGTTTCTCAATTTGAGTTTATTTCATTTTATTTTATTTTTTTTAAGATCACGGATCAATCCATTTACGAATTCGCTTACGTTCTTCTAGGATCTCAAACATCTTTATAACTTGAACTGAATTAGTGCACCGTTTTGGTTCTGAAAAAGAATTATTTGTCCAGTTAAATATAATATCTTAGGCTCAAAATCGTGTGTACGTAAAAATGTTTTCAATTGAGGTTTCCTTATTTGGAACCAATATGGCTCCATTTGAATTAGTCAAAGTTTAACTAAACTCTGGATACCAAAAGATTTGTTACCAAAAAGAAAGTTGTGAACAATACAGCTTTTTTAAATTTTTATTTTTACTTACAAACAAAGCACAGGGCTCATATCTGAACATGAACGTTGACAAATTTGCTAAGGATCTGATGAGCCTCTCAGTTTGGATTTCCTATTCACATGTCTTTTGTAAGCATGCAAAGGAACAATTCGCCAACTGATTCAATTCACTATTTACAAAACGCTTTCATTGTGAAAAAATGAACCATCAAAAGGTGTCAAAACAGAAAGGGTCTGCAATCCAAGCCATGGGAAATTACACATCACCCAGTGTAGTTTGGCCCAGATAGATCGCATAAACATTAGATAACTTGATGAACATGAGAACTTTATCATTTAAATATTTTGTGTATTAGAATTAGAATTAGAATTAGAATAAGACTAAGAATATAATCCAACCCACAAGAAAAGTAGAAGACAAGTGCAAATGTGATATATATTATTCTAACAACTCGACAAAGCACGCGTATCAATTTGTGTGAAACTCAAAGATCGAACTTATATATATAATAATCTAATCATGTGTGCATTAATTAGAAAATAACCCAACCCCCCAACCCCGAAGAAAAAAAAAAAACCCCACCAATTAACGGACAAGCACATGTAAAGAACAAGGAAGTTGGCCTCGATTTTTGATTAAACGAATGGGCAGAACATAGACTGAATACGGTTACAATATTCAAACGAGCTAAGAACAATTGTATATAAACCCCACAAGAACTTTTGTCAATCACCGAGCCGAAAAGAGAAAAAGGTTGTCGTTAGGTAGAAGTAACATTGGAAAAATGTTAACGATATTAACGGATGATTTTATGCCGCAAAAATTGACCATAAAATTGGACTTTGCGTCTTCATTGAACGTACAGACAAGACCCAAAAAGTTAAAAAAAAAAAAAGGCTAATCAGAATTAATCCGGCAAGTTGTTAAAAATAAACACACAAACAACGACGATCTAGGCTTTCGGCTTAGGGTATAAGGCATCATAATATAAGTACCATTTGGTATTTTTTTAAATATTATCGCAAAAAATAATTATTTGTTTTTTATAATTGTGCTGAATTTTTAAATTAATTTATTTAATTTGTCAGCACGGTGATCAGTTCACATATCATGACATGTCGTAATTGTAAAGTTTAAACGACTGAACACTATATAAACACTAGGTGTACTATATTTGCATATATATGGAAGCTAACACCAAGTGTTACATAGGACATTGCTTTGTGACACTAGGGATGGTCTCTTAGTTGAATACAAAAATAAAAACTCTCAACTTCTAATAAGCTAAACAGCGGTATAATTGTGTTGTACAACATATTAGAAATTTAGTATTGATCACTTACTGTATATGGGTTCGTTAAATGATGAGGCTATATTTATATTTTCATGCATGATTTGTTGGTGAATTAACTATATTTCTGAACTTGAATATGGATGTTGTTCCATGAAAATCCTAATTTAAAAAATGAACTGCACTATTATTCATAAATAGTGTAGCTTGTTTAATTATATATAGAGATAGATAGATAGATATTCATATTAATTAGTACGTAATAATAGATATATATATATATATATATATTGACATCGTTTGTGACTGTTACAGGCAATTCTAATTGTTTTGAATTGATCGAGACCACTCTAAATACTTTAAGTCGATTCTATTTTATTCAGTCAACTCTGTGGATGTGATAATTAACTTCAGTTAGGAAATTAAGTACACATTTTGTATCATTTTTCTTTATTCAAGTTGAAATATGCTTCCTATATAAATCTGGTTATGTTATGATCCTCGTGAAATTTGGTGTCATTATTGTAAGGGATTACAATTTTGAATTGGTTAAAAATAAAAATAATGAATCATAATTAGGGCACCCATTTCATTACATGACACCACACATTGAATCTAAGAAACCAAATTAATTAAACACCACCAATCTATGGGCAGAAAGTGCAGAAGCGTATAGTATCAGTTTTAATAGTTTTCTTTGTACATGACGAACAAAGTGCAAATTTAAATTTAATTAAGACTCATTATTAACCATATATCAGTTGCCAGAAGACGAGCAAAAACAAAATTTAACCTTAAGATTTTTTTTTTATACTAATTATCGATTATCTCAGTACACCTGATCATCGAATCACACCTCATTGCATGACTTGATCTTAATTCTCCAATAACAAAGTTTAAGGGATATATGTATATATAAATATAGAAATAGTCCACAGGACTGAGGATCAATAGATTTATGTTCTCAGTATCCCATGAATCAATAAGGTCTTTCTCCTTCAACGTTGCCTGGTGGATCGTAGCTGCAAATGACGAACATCCATCCATTGGTACACTTAGCCCTAGCACACCCCAGATGGTGTGAATCTCGCCAAACAATCTGAGTATAGTGGAGGCACTCATCATTCACGCAGCCGTTGGAGTGGTAGTCATAGTTGGGCTTCTCCGTCAGCCAGAACTTGACGGCATCGGAGCCCTTCATGTCACCATAGCCCTCGGCAATGTTCTCCCCGAAGGGCCCGCCCGAGTGCTCCAAGTTGCAGTCATGGCTTCTCTTGTTGGCGTAGTTCTGGGCGTACGAGGCGAGGGTGTGGTTCCAATAGAGAGGACTCACACCAACCTGGGCACGAGCCTGGTTGTGCACTTGAAGGAAGTCCTGAGGGGTGTTCTGGGCGAGGCAAACGCAAGACAAGGTTGAGAACACCAAGATAATGGCTAGCACACTCAGATTTAAGGACCTCATTTTGTTTTGCTTTTGATATGAGGGATGGGAATGAAAGATATATATGGTGGCTATTTATAGGAAGAGGATAAACTAAGGTAGTACATAAAATAGTTACTAGAGTTCATAAAAAAAGAAAAAAAGTAATGAAATCGATCGGTTGAATAGATAACGTCTGTCAGATGGACTTGGAGACAACCTCTTTTGGATCAATGATGCTCTTTTTTTTTTTCCCCTTCTCTTTGGTAGACTAAGAGTCCTGATTGAAGATAAGAATTGATTGAAGATAAGGATTAATCTCTCTCAAGATACGATACTAAGGACAAATGATAAATAGCTTATACCTATGATGTTTAGTACCATAAGATAGAGGATGGTATAAGAGAACAAAAGGATACAGACTCAGTTGTTATATACTCCCTCCAATTTATATTATAAGACATTTTATATAATAAGGTTTTATTCAAAATATAGGGTATTGAATATTTTTCTTCTCATTTTATCCCTATATTTAATATTTCCTCTCTCCTCATTTATAACCCTATAATGATAAATAAATGAGATATTTAATAAGGATAAAATAGAAATTGTAGGTACTTTTTATATTGATTTTAGTTGAAAAAATGATTTTCTTAATATACATGTAATTAATATAAAATATCTTATAATGCGGATTGAGGGGAGTAATTCTACATGGGCAAATAGAAAAACAAAGCGTATGTGAATAAAACAACGTATGGGCAAATGGAAGTAGAAGAATAAAACGGCGGATTTTAAATCTTACTTTTACCCAAGAGAGATTATTTTAGATTCTAGATACCGCAGCGTCAAACATTAATTTCTGCTTATTATGATCTGATCTAATTTTTAAGATCTTGTTATATGTACACATCTTATATTAATAATTCAGATTAAATTTAGAAAAAAATAATTTGAACTAGATTTGCTAACCGATGCATTGCATAAAACTTGTTAAGATTTAAGAAAACATAATACAAAGATATAAAATTAGACAAGAAAATGTTGCAAACTAATTATATTAAAATCAGATATATGAACTATAATAATTTTTATTTAAAAAAGGTTAAAAATTGAAATGAACATGCAGCTCAAAATGTAGCCAAGCCAGTACTATTTATAAGAAAACTGTTCCCTATACAGTTTTGTTGTTGCGCACATCACTATCGTACCTTCAATATAGAGTATAAATTACAAATAACATATATATATATATATACACACACACACACACACACACGTAAATCTGCTGTTGACAATTGAACAATTGTGATGGACCCAGTACTTCACATGCATCCTCATGACTTTTGAGATCAAATTTCACGAGCCTAATAATTTTGCATCAGTAAAATGATTTCTAGATATTAAAAAAAAGTTGTCATGAGATGTGTTTAAACTTGATTTCTTTAATTTCTTCTTTGCTTCCGAAAAATGAGGATTAATAAGAAGATAAGGCGAACAGAGGAGTTTCTTAAGTTGAATGTATACGTTTATTTGATTTGATTTTTAAGATCACGGATAAATTCACTAGTTAGAAATTTGCTTACGTTCCTCTAGCATCATAAAAATTATTATAACTAAAACTAGAATGATTATACTATTGGGGGCTCGATCACTCACTACATGTATGGAAAAGACATTATTGAGTAAGATAAAATCTATTTTAATTATCTTTATGCCTCAAAGACTATTAATGGATGAATCCCTTGTTGCTCACACCAAAAAACTAAAACTAGAATAATTTAAGAGCATCATATTTATTTTATATAGAAATATTTTGGACACATGTAATAAGACACTAATATAATTTCTTATTTTTTAAATATTTATATTGTGAAGCATAAAAATAAACAGAAAATCATCGTAAATCTTGAATGAATGTAATTAAGGCATGGAATTGTGTGAAAGTTTAGAGAATTTTATAATGTAAAAGATAGTAAACCACAATTATATTGCACATGGAAAGAAGAGAGAATTTGGTGTGCAAGTTGATTAAAAGGTTAATTACATTATTCAAAGGAATGAACAAACCCGAACTTTTGTGGAATAGAGAGTTGAAAAGTAGAAAATGATGTCGTGAGGTAGAAGTGACAGTGGAAAAGATTAGCTAACGATATTAACGGATGATTTTATGGCGCAAAGACTGACCACAAAACACGGAAACACAAAAACCTCTGAAGAAAAAGAATTGCGAATGCTGGGAATCACAGTGAGTCGTTGATTTTCAATTTTATTATTTTGTCCCAAAAATGTTCATCATTAAAATTTTTTAATTTGGATCCTTTACATGCATCATGATAAAATTGACCGCATCTGGTGTATTTGAAGAGAATAGGAAAAAAAAAATGAAGGAATAAAATTATAAGATGAGTCTCATGCACATATAGTCATATGATCTCTTATGTCACTCTTAATTGGGCCGTATGGTTGTAGAAAAAAGTATTTTTATTTTTGTTTGTTACATGTCATCATGCCACATCATCCTATCTAAATTTTTTTTATTTTTATTCTCTTATGTCAATCTAAATTTGGTGTATGCATGATGTGATGCTGAAACATGCAATTAATGCAATGGATAAATATGGCATTGAAAACTTACAAATTACATTAAATTTAAGCAATATTAATTGTTAGTATCCCAAAAGAATTTGTCTAGTCAAACTCATTATATTTGTGACTTGGGTGTATATGAAACTTCTAAACTCAGACCTGAAATGGCAATTCCAATGTGAGAAATTGTATATCTGTTATAAGCACAAATTAGGCATACAGCTATCATATACTTATAAACTCATCAAACACTTCGGATATAAATAAAACTCTCTACTACAATAATACAATAATCAAATATGTTATCCACAGTGGACACATGCAATTGATGATATATTGTGACAAATAGTATGCAGTGGATACGAATTTACTGGACTCATGGAATTAATTAATTAATGTACGATTTGTATGAATTAAATAAAAGGGATTATTTGAGGGGATGAAAGCATACAGAAGAAAAGATGGGGCCGGGAATACAAATATATATTTCGACCTCAGGAGAGTGCATTGCGTATGCAAATGGGGAGCTCACAGATAGTCAATGGCTGCCCCTTCTGTTGAACAATTTATTCATGCTGTCAAATAAGACATTCTTGCAAATCACCGTTGGGTTTGTATTCATTAATTAATTCAACTTAATTTCTCCTTAATTTTAATTTAATTTATACCTTCCTAATTAATTAATGTTTCACTGAATCTTTAATTTAATATTGATTGCTTTTAGGTACCACCCTATGGGTATTGCACTTGCACCACAAACCACCTTCTTAATATACACTTCTCCTATAACACATTACTCTAACACACCTTTATACTTCATTAAAAATCTTGAAAACCCGGCCAAATTGAACAAGAACAAAAATATCAGAGTGCGACGCCACCACAGTGCATAAACTCTCTGGTTCCAAATTTTTTTTCAAACAGAGGTGAATGGTGTCGTGGCCTAGTTTCTAGCGCCATGTCACCCCTTACTGATACCATGTCAACAAATTTCAAGTTTTTTGGGTGAACTATTCTGACGTGTATAAATTTATACTCCAACCTCCGATTAACTTTATTCTAATCCCTACAAATTAATATCATCCCAATCTAACTATAGACATTAATTTCACTTGAATTCATCTCCGTATGGAGATTTTGAACACCTGATACCATTTTAGCTACTTTTTAGCCAAAACTTTTAACTTTCCACCTCCATTTGCCACCAAAGATAATTTGGCACTCAAGAATCATTCATACGGATCCTATTTGACTCAATAAACTTGTCCAGTGAGGTTTCATCCCAAAAGAATCACTCCTCCAATATTTGACCCTCTTGAACCCTTAGTTCACATAATAGGCTATATGCCTAAAACACACATACCATACCCAACCTCTTGAACTCACACATATGACCATTCCATCTTACAAACCCACACACAAACAACCACAACCCATACCAAGGTCCAAATCATCATCACATGCCCACATAACCTTAACCTTGGTGCATGCCACAATCAAACAGACCATTCACTAACATCATCATTATATATATATATATATATATCATACAACCATCATGATTATAGTCATCATGATCCTCATATCAATTACAAACATACTATCTTACTTGGCATAATACATACATAGATAATACACATATACTATCATGACTTGAATATTCCCTTGTCAAAAAAACTATGACTCTCTTGTCTTCTGCAGACTAGTGCTAAAACCTTCACATGCAATGTTAGTCATAGGAGGCGGTGTGAGACAAAGTCTTAGTAACCGGGAACATAACCACAAGCAATCTATATCAATAATCCACACAATCATGCATGTGGTGCAATGAAATATAAATTAAATAGTATGCATATTCTCCCTCATACAAGGCTAGAACCACGAGCTATCGTCATCACAAGACATTTCAAATAAATGATTCCCTTCCAGCAGTTGGTAAAGACTGATTCTGAGATATCACCCTCACATTACACTAATGTAACCAGGCCAAAAGTTATACTAGCGCTTGGACCGTGGCTCTCCTTCCCCTAGATTACCACAAATTGGTGGTGATTTAGGGAAAGTGCATCACCAAATCCACTACCACCTAGCTCTCCTAACTATATGAGAGGATTTAGTGTCAAGGATATTTCATCATACCATCTTATCCATTGCCACCTAGCTCTCCTATCTATAGAAAAGGATTCAGTGATAGGGATCTTTATCATATCATCATCATATCACACCTCAACATCTGCCTCATACTATGCAATCATATGGTGATAATAATGCCAACATGCCTCCCAATATGTATTTATATCATCATCACAATAATCATATGGACATGCTAGTATGCAATTGTATGGGGATGCTACAAAATCACATATACATATCACAAACAACATCATTTTTCAAATAACCATTGCATACCATAATATATAGAAAAACCATACACCTACACAACCAATATCATAGTATGAAAAGGAAAATGCATATATATATATATATATCAACATACATCACAAACACCTGGTTATCTTAAATTGTCAATACCACGCACGCACAGATCTCACAACTTCTCAGATTGCCAACCCATGAGTTAAAGTCCTCTGATCAACCAAAAAATCTCTACAATACCATAATTTCTTCAATTAACATATAGTATAATTATTCAAATTCTATAATTCAACTATGTAAACTTAACCCAAGGTTCCAACCACATTTTCATACATCAATGAACCTCATATAACCATTCAAATCATGTATCAACACTTCCAACTCAAATTTCACACTCCTTCAAGTAATTTCATCCTAAGGTTTACCCCAAATAATGTATAATCTCTCAAACTCATACCCAAGCATTATTAATACTAAATAATAACTCATTACACTACAAAAAATTTGACTTTTGATGAGAACAAAAGTCACCACTGAAAGTAGAAATGTCGTCGCTGAAAGTTTTCAATGGTGACATTTTTGTCATCGGCATAAGTCTTGTCAATGAAAGTTTTGGCGAGGACAAAAAATGTCACCACCAAAGGTAAACATTTAGCGGCTAAATTGTCGCTGCTGAAAGTTGTCATTTGCCGACAACACAATTGTCGCCACCAAATGCTATCATTTGGCGATAACATTTAGTCACTGCCGAAAGTCTACTGAACACCATTGCCACATCACCATCAATCTATGCCATGTTAGTACCACATCACCTCATGTCACATCATCACCGAGGCTCGCGCCATGTGGCCTACTGCCACATCATCATGGGGCTCACGCCACATGGCCCTGTCACCACATCATCATGGGCTACACCACATCATCACCGGGGCCCGTGCCACATAGCCTGCCGCCATGTCATTAGCCACCTCATCCCTTGGCCCGCCACCATGCCATCACCAGGGGCCGCACCACTTTATTAGCCACCTTACCCCCTAGCCCGTGCCATGTGGCCAACTGCTATGCCATCACAAGGGCCCACGACATATCACTGTCATGTCATTTACGGCGCCACTTCATGTTAATCTCATTATATCCATTTTAATCGGTAGGATTTAGCGAAAATTGAAAACCCAACATATATATCCGAAAAACCAACTTAAAAGCCGAAGAAAAATGGAAACGGAGGAGCAAGAATTACTTACCAACTTATAATCAAGCTCCTAAAGTCTGAAAATCACTCCCAAATGTCGAAAATCTCAAACCCTAGTGTTGCTCCTTGTTTCTCCCTCCGTTTTTCTCTTGCTCAGTCCACTGAGATGTTTCTGATTTAAACATATTTTCGGTCTGGTGCCACGTCATGAGTGCCCTCAGCCTAAAAAATTTTCAAGTTCCCATAATTGTCTCACCACAGTGACCCTGTACCTCACTGCAGCGTGACCCTTCTCTATCTCCATTTTCATATTTGTCTCATTTGGATCATTTCTCTGGTCCTGGTTCCTCTGGTCTTGCACATATTATCAAGTACACTTTCCATTAGTTTGAGACTAAATTCAGGATTATGTAATGAGAGTTGTTACAAATCCAATTGGCAAAATTACAGGGTTATATTTATTTATTTTTCAATGTTTCAATTATTATTAACTTTAATTAATTTCATGTACTCAAAATCGGTTTCATTATTTCTTAATCAAAACAACTACAAGAAGAATAAGATTATTCATGCTTGCTTTTTTAAGTATCATTACATCAAATGATTTAATAACTTTAATTCAGTGTGTGTGTGTGTGTGTGTGTGTGTGTGTGTGTGTTTCATATATGAAACTGCAGGGACAAGCTGGTGATCTAAGAAAAAAAATTTATGAGAGCTATTGATCTAAATTTGTTGATTGAAAATAAAGTTCCTCGTGCTTCTCCTGGTGGGACCGGTGGAGTAAAAAATATAACTATATTCACCTGTAAGTATACAATTCTTACAACATATACAATATCATCATAAAAATATATATAAGTAACTAAGATTCAGTCTAGTGTTAAATTAGATAAATCCATGTACATTGTATGGAGTCTAAGAAATAAGTTGTATTATTTATAAGAGTTATGAACAATACAGCTTGAGATATATATATATTGATATTGATTGATGTCTCCAATTCAAGGCAGGTTTTCCAAGTGACAAAAGAAGCAAAGGCCAAGGGATTTTCCAATGCCCTCTCCTTAGACTCAATGGAACATAAGTATATCGAAGAGCTATCTACATGTAATGTTTTCATTGTAAAGGTAATATCACTACAACATTTTTGCTATACGAAAACAATTAAAAAGTGTTGCCTAAGTTAGGAAAACTATTACCTAAACTTATAGGTAGCAATTTTCAAGTGTTACTCGAGTATTGCTTGTACCGGTGTTACCTATTCCTTTAAGTAATAGCTTTTCAAAATCTATTGTAATAACTACAAAAACTGTTGCATATACTATGAGAATAGGCAACAATTTTGAACTCAAATTATGGCAACATTTTTTAAATGTTGTTAAACATAAAGTACAATTATTAAATGCGGTCTAAAATTTTAATTGATAATATTTTTTAACTCTAAGCATAAAGTATAGGCAACAATTTTAAATTGTTTGTTTAAGGGATTCGAAATCGCTTGTTGGACACAAGCGCTCCCGAAGTTTATATTTGGAAGCGCTCTTTAAACAAGCGCTTTCAAAGGGCTTTTGTAAGATTTAAAAGAAAACAGAAAGGTAGTTTTCATTTTTTTCCCCCTTACATCACCTATTACATACAATACAATTCTTTTTCTTTTTTTAATCCATGTTCTAGGCATTTGTGCAACACACTTCATAAGAAAGATAAAGATGTTTCCATTAATATTCCTAAACCCTTGATAGTTTTGCTTAGTATAAATAATAGTAAAGAACAAGAAGCAATACTAAAGTAGTAGAACTTACCTCATAGCATGATAGAGGGGTTTGTACAAGAGCACATATGAAAGGGGAACTCAAAGTGTAGATCACAATAAGACAAAAAATTTCAACACACCTACACACTGTAAAGCAACTCAATGATCCATATCACACCACAAAATAGATATCTTAGAAACTCAAATACAATAAAAGCATTAACAAGAAAGAAAGTAAGCTCACCACCACCTCTAATCCAACACACAGTCACAGCAACTACATTAAAAACCAGTTAGAGAACCATTCCTTAAAAACATCTAAAAAGTCAGTAAAAATCAAAAAGAGAAAAACATATCCTATAACCGAATACTATTAAATCATATAACTCAAATATCTAATGAGTAAACAGTATAAACAAACAAAAGGACCAAAATTAATTAATAGATAGTATTTTATTACCATTTAAAAAAAATCATTGTCTTTAGCTTCTAAGTTATCGCACATACTGCATCTCTAGGGTAGTGTAATTTCAATTCCACCGGCATCTGAAACTATTTTACCTGGAGTTACAAGAAAAGCATTATTCACATTGCTCGACTTGGGGTACCAGGTAATTGTTAATTCTGTACATGAAATCATGAGAAAATATTTGAATGGTGACACTGTTGTTCTTTTTACAATTATAGAAAACTACATATGAAAGAGTGAAAATGATTAGGGTAAAAAAAATAAATGAAGCTAATGAAGATTAGACCAGTTGGCAAGAATATGACTCATATCCCATAAGGATGTGAGTTCAAATCCAACTGTTAATGTAAAAATCTCATTAGTAAGTAATCTATAAATACTCTTTGACCCATAAACTTACCTTATCCCTAACAAGTCTCAAGACCAAACACACTTAAACTTTTCGTTTATAAAAAAAAAATAATAAATAAAATGTTACCAGAAATGTTCAGATTGAGTGAAAATATCTCTATACCTTTTAAATAAAATCTTAAATTTAAACCTTGTAAATAATAAAAATCACGATTAGAGAATTATCATCCAATAGGGCCTCTTGTAACTTGAATAGTACTAAAAACTAGATGATTGTCAAAAGAAAGTAAAAAGTAAATGAAACGTAGAAATTTCGCTCATAAATGCGTAACGTCTCGGTATTAGAATGGAATGGACCCTTAAAAGATGATATGAAAATATAATTTTAATTTCAAACAGTGCAAAACAAAGATAATCTAAAGCCACATTTGGTAGACATAAAAGGAACTTTACGAATAAGAGAATGAGGGGAAAATTCTTGCATAAAATATTTGGTACACATATTATTCAAGATTTCTAAATATCAAATATGTTTTCATAGAAACGTCATGTCCCTATCCTTTTCCCTTTCTATTTCCATAGAGAATGACTCATTGCTAACAATATGACCGAAATGTAATATAATATATACATGTTAAAGAGAAAGATTTGCTACTGAAATGTTGGTATTGGGAATGCTAGCTATGCCTCTCATTCATTTGAAACTGAATTTTGTTTAAACGTAATTTAATTTTATTAGGTTGAGGAACGCGGAGTTTCGGTAGAAGAAGTTGTTGAAGCTGATGAGGTTTTCAGCACTAGAACTGAGCTATTGGAATCTCTCCTGTTCAAATTATCACCTACCATGACAAAAGGCAAATAACTTTACAAATAAATTTCTCATTTAATTTATTTATATATCATTATAATTATTTTAATATCAATCATACCCGAAAGAGTGCTAATATAATTGATATTGTTAATTGGTGCAGGTTTGAATTTAAAACTGGAGAAGAAACCATATCAATGAAGATGTTTGATGATATATATATATATATATATGATTAGAGGCATCCAATTAGGTGATCTGGAGGACAAGAATGGGTGGACAGTTGAAATTGATTGTTCTCCAATCTTACTATATTTAATATTTTATGGTTTCGGAAGATATTTTAGTTAATATTAATGTTTAATTAAATGAAGATACTCATTAGGTAGTTATATATATATGCTGAGTAGTATATCATTTGTAAAATCTCTGTTAAGTTACAAATATATACCTACGACGCTGCTAATGACTTGAACAGAAAAGCAGTGATCCTGAACGGATTGCAGATTTGATTTGAAGTAGAATGATCTGTTTGCTTCTTCATATTTAATTGGCTTGGAGACAACAAAGCCAGCCTCAAGGGACTAAAATTGCATTCCTTCAGTGTGTTTAATTTGGTTGTGCATAGAGGAAGAAAATGGAAGTGAACAAAAAAATTAGAAAAAATGGTTTTATATTATAATTTTATTATTATTACTTACTCATGTATTTTCTTTTATTATTTTTTTATATAGAAACGTGGATTATTTTTTCTCATTTTTTTACTTTCCATAATAAAATTCTACTTACACATATCAATATATATATATAAAGATTTTATTTAGAATGCCAATGGTTTGGGAAAGCCACCAAGAATGGCAACTAATTAATAGTCCCCCCTATAAGTACTATTTTAGGATTATTTTTTAATTTAAAATATAAGTTATATATAGATAAAATTAAAAATATGAATTATTTTGTTCTAATTTATCTTTATTGACTTGTAAGAAAAAAAATTTTCTTAAAATTTATTTTTATTAAGAATAATATTAAAAAATAATATAAATTTTTAATAAATTTAATTAGTTAATTTCTTTTTTTTTAATCTGTATATAACCAATTAAATAAAACTTATATTTTAAACCGAACAAAATATGGGAAATTGGCCTATAAGGGATTTAGAATGAGCAAAATTTTATCTATTTACTATTACAATGCAAATTATATCTCATAAACAGTCACAAACCAGTCACAATCATGTAGTTCCAATTTCTAGGTGGAATGGCACCCCAAAATGTGTGTGCATAATGGAGAAGACTTACATACTTCAATAAATATACTTCATATACTTTTCTCAAATCAAGAAAATCAAATTAAAGCATGTGAATTTTAAATTTAAAAATATTAATAACAAAAATTAGTTACAGAATAAATAATGCAGGAAAAAATACATTTGACCTGATTTGATTGTAATAAAGCTCTTTAATTCGGCCTGGAATAAAACATATAGCTATATAATCAAATAGAGTTTCACAATCACTTCGTCTAAACACTATCCAAATCAATATATAGTTATACAATCGCATTAACCATTAACTAATTAACTTAAAAACCATCATCCCAATAAATAAAATACATGATTGATTGAATCTAGTGTCTCAATATAATCCAAATTTGGATTGTAAAAACTGTATAATTTCCATGTAATCATGTATGGAACTTACCCTTCGGGCCCTTAATTTAGAGTCAAAAATATAACACTAAAATCTCAGGGGTATGCTTTCAGATGAAATACTTGACAAGCTGGATTGTATGATCTCTTGGCTGAAGCCTGCTCAAACTTCTTTCCTGCAGCTTCATTCTCTTCTAAACTAGCCTGAACAAAAAACCTTATCCACCAGGACGAGCTCCGTAATTTGGCCTTCATACATGGAAAATCCCATTAACAAAGTAATTTTCAATCATCACATTTACAAAATATTTTCGTTTTAGCAGAATATAAGATTGTTTTTAAAAAGAAGCTGACTGGAGAAAAAGTCTCAAAGGGAGAAAGATGCTGAATAAGAAAAAGGAAAGATTTATGGGCGTGGAATTTTACCATCAGATACAGAGAATTTTTAGTAATATAGAAAGTGGCAGTCAACAACACCACTTATTGCCTCCATAGACTTCCGATTGTTAATGGTATTTTACAATCTGTGGCTCACTTCAACATTGTCAATATTTGTTAAATATTCAGTATCTACTGGTTGTTTTCCAATATTTGTTAATGGGACCCTGTGTTATACGGAATCCCAGGTGAGCCCTCTTGTTAATGGCTAGTAAATAATGTAGCTTCCTATAAATTTTATTACATATATTGATTGTTTGCCCCTAATATATTAACATAAAGATAATAAAATATCTAATAGGTCAAATGAAAAAAATGTCAAAGAAATTCTATTCTTCCAAAACGACTTTGATCCACGATCACTGATGCTGGCATGCCAACCTAAATTATATTGCCTTTGCAATCCCACTATCCACAATCAACTCTAGTCTCTCTTTCCAATGCCTACTTGGTCTAATTTTTTGCCACCAACAGATGTCAAGATTGTGATATCTAGACGTGAGAAACTACATTTTTAACTTGAATCAGGTAATCCTATTATCTTATTCTTAGATCTTCCTTCCAATAACTTATTTCCAAATCACTTTGAAAGCTAATGTCCCTAACGACTATTTCTTGAAGAAGTGAACAGCTTGCTCGGCAAGTTATAAATCAAACAGGTTCATAAGGAAAAGAAAGACAGAACAGTTTGTTAAATCAAGGATCCATCCATTAACAAAACTTGATACCAATCTAGATGCTTCCTCTCTTTCCCTTTCATCCCAAAACATAATCTCTTTTCGTTCAATATATATCACTAAATTCTTATAGCCTCTATTCAGGTTAGGGTCTGTGTTCCAATTATAGGATCCATATTCAAGTGCACATACAGGGAACTAGAAATCCGACTCTTCAAAAGATGAATGTAGCAGGAATCTCAACATAGGGACGACTGCAAAAATATATTCTCTACGGCTACTTCTATAATCCCAAAATTTTCATGTATAGCAGCTCCATGGACCATTTTGTTTTTTAATAATTTATATATTAATCACTAGTGCAATTCTCCTGCTATTGAAGTACAAAAATAATCATAAAATTGGAAAATAAGTAATCAACGCGATGTTGATGACTCATGATCTAACATCATAGCTGCATAAAGCTGCAATAAATGCCTACTCTGAAAAGCAAAAATTGGCACCTAATAAATAAGAGTCACTTACTGGACGGCCAAATTTCGCCACTTCTCCATCTTTAGCTCTTTGCTGACCCGGATAACCTATGCATAAATAATAAATAAGAAAAGTGAATGCACATCTGAACTTCTTTTGCTATCACAGCCAACATGAACTGTGAAAAACATACATCCAAAAAGGATGAAGATCAAATACAGTTTCAAAAATGTTCCAGACTAGGTCAAATAAATATAGCTAACATGAACCCAGTTCTAGACTAGGTCCTGTAAGATTCTAATTAGAAAAATGTCCAATCTGGAAGAATGGAAATTCATGAGGGCATGTACCAGAAAAGATGACAACACCATCAGCAGCAACCCTTGCCAACTCTGGCAAAGTTTTATTCAGATATCTTGGAGATAAGTAATCCAGTGCATCTGAGACAATGATAAGAGAAAATGACTTTGCACGATAGGGTAAAGGAAACTTTATGTCAGCTACACGCACAATGCCCTTGCGTACAAGAGTCTTGCAGTTTGCACTAGCATCATCTAACTCATATGGCTCAACTCCCCAAGCCTCAGTTTCCTCTTCTTTCAACAAACCAGATACCACAGAACAAGTGTCAGGGCCAACATGCAAAACCTTATGCAGGCTGTCTCCATAAGCTTTCTTCAATACAGGCAATGCTTGTAGAACTTCTAATGTGCATGAAGCACCACCTGCATATACACAGCAGAAATTATTGAACCAAAATAAGAATTTCCATTTTCCAAGTACAGTAATCAACTGTTCTACTTTACAAGCTGACAAAAGATTACCTAATTTTAGCAACTAGACACGGCATTATAAATGTTTATTGAACAGATTAAGATGAAACAACTCCTACTTAAAGTAACAAGACAGAGCATTATTAAAGTCTATCATACCCATTAAGATACACAAGTGCCAGGTTCCATATACGACAACCACATGAAAGAACAATAATTCAAGAACAATACTCAACTAAATGAGGTTTCATGCTCACTCCAAATATCAGAACCATAAGAGAATACATCTATGCATTACTTTCACTTTTGCTAAAAATGAACACTTAGCATAGTTAAGAAAATCACTCATTCCTTATAACTAAGACCATTAATTTTCCTATTTCAAAATGATTTGTAAGTTCCAAATTGATAATTATATTTCATTTGGAGTCCCTTTCCATTTTGAGTGCATGGGACTGTTTAAAAGCTGAACTTCAAGCAATCTCATGTCGGATTCATCAGTTACAAAAATAATGTGCGAGGGAGAAAGAGAATTTCAGGGCCAGAATAGCATTTAAATTTAATAAGATTCAAGTATATTAGCATAAAAGAATATAAAAGAAAGTATAAAAATACCAGACATTACCCCCACATTAATCGTTAAATAATTGTTAAATAAAAAATAGATCCAAAGTGAAAATTTAGATAATGATATATATACATCTATGTTACTGAAAACAGACCAAAAAATAACCATCTCTTGTTTTACGAAACATGAATTGCATTTAGAGAAGAAGATATGAGGCAATATCACATTTACCAAAAGTACACAATGACCATAAGTGGATGAATACCAAATTAACAATAAAAAGACAAATAAAGATAGCCACAATACTAGATAAAATTATAGAAAACAGGAAATCTAATTAATTAGTACCTCACAACTTCTGCTATAATGACAGTTAAGTGCTTGACTATTTTGCCCTAAATGAAATTATTATGGGAACTTGAATTTTAATAACATAACAAAAATGATATAAATGTTACCTTCAAGTCTACTCATACCCTTAATATCAACACTTGCTTCACCTGTCAAGAGACCAAATAAATTTAACAAAAAGTTTTTCAATGAAATTCAAAAACAATTTAGTTCTAAGGATATCTTCATTATTGGCACATGTAGTGATTTTTGCTGCACGTTTTCTTTTTCTTCTATATAATAAACTACATACATTTTCCTGTGCATTACAGGGAATATGAGAAATAAGCTGCAAAGTTCATAACTTGTGAATATTGTGACTTGCAATAGATTTTATTTTATGTATTAATATTGATATGTTGATATTTTGCTAAAGATGACGTTTTTTGACAAGCTGTGTAATTATTATTGCAGAATAATATAGGATCAATAAGACAAGTACAAAATCTGCAAGTCATTTGCTTCAGCATACCAATTTGTTATTCTCTGCTTTTGGCTTTGTAGAATGTCACAATTCAGAGTTAAATGAAAGTTATAAAGGTAGGTTTACTTGGTACAAGAGTGGCAGTAATTTGCCTAACGTAGAGGGTATGATTCTACAAGAGAAACAGGAGGATCTAAAGAGTGAACGAAAGAAATTTGCTGATCTTGAAGAGGTTCAAATTGGACAGCTGCTTATCTTTCTTATAAGGAGAAGGGTTATTGAGTTATTCCATGCATATGGCTTAAGGTTGAGGTTGCTCTCTATTTTTTATTTATAGCCTCTTATTTTTCTTCAATAAGGGTATGATATTGGCATACTCCACTGCACTAGGAGCATCTTTATTGACAAAATAAAATCTACCCTTAGAAGAGTTCAGAAAATTCAAGCTCAAAAAGACTAGATCTGGGAGTTGAAGTCTACTGTGTCAATTAGTATTTGAAGCATGAGGTTGGACTGTCGGAGACAGATTCAATATCCTTGCTTTTTTACTTTTAAAATGATCTTTTGTTTATTTATGGAGATTTGAGTCAACAGATTTACAAACCTGAATTGCTATAAACATAACCAATGATAAGGATGGCACCCTGCAATTTGCAAAGGTCAATTCAGTAAAATATACAACCTGTTGAATCTGTAATGAATGCAATGGAACATATACGTTGAAACAACCATAAAGAGAAGGGGCAAGGAATGGGCAAGTGTAGGAGATATTTGATGCGTCAATGCTGCAAAAACATGTGCATAAAAGTATTGCACATTAAATATAACAATGCAATTGATCTTCTACTGGGATGCAATTTATGAAAAAGGAAAGCAATAAATAGGGAAGTACCACGACAACAAGCCCAATGGACAGTAAAGGGGAGCTGCGGGATTTAGACTGAATAGAGCCCACAAATGGTATGCTCCCACCATCAGCTAAGCGCCGTGAAAGATTTACTGGCCTCCTTGACATGATCCTAGCAATGAGCCTCTCAAACCTGGTACAAGTGTTAGCAATAAGCACTGTTAGGGTAATTCCAGAAAAGAAGGTTTCTGCCCTTTTATATTGTCATGCATTTTCCATTCATGTCTTTCAAAAATGCATAATGTCATTGCTTCCTCAACTGTCTCAAATACCATATAGGTATGCTATTTACTGTTTAAATTTTAAAACACCATTTGTTTTTCTAGATGTAAATCGAAATAGCAAAATAAATTCCAAAGTTGGCACATAGTACAACACCGTATGCTATCAAATGGCTCTCCAAGTATCACAGGAAGTTCATAGATTATATACATTCTGGATCACTTAAACTGACAACCTAATATCAATGTACAGCCACATGTACCAAAAATGTACATTATTCAGATAAAATGAATGCATATTTTATATACATTATAATAGTTTTAAATATAAATTGCAAAAGAATCAACTGTTTAGAAGACAGGGAACAATAAAATACCAAAATTGTCAAAATCAAAAACTATAATCTAAAAGGAAACTAGTTACATCTGGTGACAAGGTTCTTTTAATTCACCATTTGTAAATAATCATGTAAGGATAAAGCGCAGAGTATAAGCCATAGGAGTGCAATCTGTGACTTGAACCATTTTTTTTCAAAAGGCATTAAAAGTTATTCACCTTAATCTTTATGTTGCTCCAGTTCCAACATTATTTCATGTTTCTTACTTTGCATCATGTATCCCCTGTTAAGCCATTTATGTGGTCTAGCCAGTATTTCTGAAGTGAAAGACACACTGGACTAAATAGTAAATACTCTGAAGTTTGAAACACAATCTCACGTCATCGCTATGAAAATTCCAGTAAATGATGAAAAAACCGCTCTCTCCACCGCTCCCAGTCAAACCTCAGAGATTCAACGTTTAACATTGGAGTGACAAGCAGGAGAGCATAATATCAATTAAATCTCTGCAGCACCAAGCTAGTGACTTGAAAACATCGAATACAACTATCACCAGATAATTTAATCAGAGCCTATAAATTATAATTCTTCTCATATCCATTCCGTAGAAGACATAGCTTGGTTAGTTGGTTTCTATTTGCAGTTATTTTATAGGACAACATGGCAAACTTATCACTCCTAGAATTACAAGACTAAAAGGAAAAAAATATCATATATGCCTAATGACAAAGAAGTGCTGACAAATTAAGCTTAACCAACAGCTTTTCCAGATATTAGTTAATAATCAAATGTCAATAAAATGGCAAATCGTTATCAAAGCAAAAAAAAAAAACAGACTCCAACCCAGGACGACAAAGTTAAAAACAGATCAGCAAACATGAAATTCAAGCGACTTGGGGATAGTATTTAACGAAGCAGATAGACATCGAAGATAAAACTTTAGATGAAAGAAACAAAAAGACAAAGCTTAAACAGAGAGCAGAGGGGGAAGACTGATCATTTGGGGAAGTCGAAAAAGGTCACCTGAAATGAAATCAAAGATAGATCTCTGCCGTCACGATCCAGATCTGTGGTGCTCTCTCTGAGCGGAGACAGTAGTGTAGACTGCAATGGCAATTAAAAGCTCCGATGCATTGATTTTTTACTTTAGATTTTCCTTTTCTTGTAAGTTTAAAATGGTATTTCTTGTTTGAATTCGATCGAGAAGATTAACTAATTTTTTATTAGCTTATTTATAATTTATCATCAGAATAAGTAATTACATTAAAAATATTTTTATTTTATAAATAGTTAAAAAAATGTGCCTAAATTTTGAAAGTTTAAATAATTATTAAATAAATAATAAAAAAAGATAAATAATAATAAGTAATTGTTATAAACAGTTTTTATTACTTATCAAATAATTTCTTAAATTCCCTATAATGACTTATTATGTTGTTATGTCTTTTTGTGGGTTCTGCTCTCCATAACTAATTATTCTATGGGATTAGTGATTATTGGACAGTCCAACCAGCCGTTACATTTTTTATATTGCGGGGCTCAAAGATACCTTAACATGGAGATGGAGGTGCTTGATTCAGTAGTGTACTCGTCAAGTTGTGGCGCACCAGGTGCATGCTAGTAGGGTGGGAGCACTCTTGCTATCCTGTACGAAATTAATTACTTAAACCATTTTCTTATTTATTAAAGTGATCATTATTCAATATACTCCGTTGAATGTTTTTAGTTTTAAAATTTTAATTTTGTTTCAAATTTATTGTTATTTTAGAATAAATTATTAAATTTTTTACTATACTCTCCTCTCATTTAATTCAATATAAATCATTCCACTCAATGTATGTCATTGTCTACAAATAAAATACTACTAATGTTGTGAGGTAACACCTCTCCAATAAATAAGCAAACCTTTCACTTTTAGACAAATCTATTCACAGGCACCACCTCTCTCAACCAATCTCTACAAATTGCAAGACATAACACCAATCTCAATCCTCCTTCAAGAGGCCACTCCATCAAATCAAGTGTTCAGTGATTGCAGCCAAGGAATCATCCACTTTCTCAAGTATCACGTGTTCAACATTTCTAACAAGATTTTTATGAAGCCAACCCCAAGATCTACTCATGTTTCGTTTAATACTTCTATTTTTTATCTTTCAATTTACAATCGTGTTTAGAGTTTGATTTAACATTGTATTTGTGATCTCTCCTTCTATATAAATGTCTCATTTATCATTTTTAATCATATTCTTATACTCACATTTAGAAAAATCATGGGAAATGACCACAGGGACTCATATTTTTAAGAAAAAAAAAGTTTTTGACCCTTATAGTTTTATCCAATTTTGAAATCAATCCCTAGTGTCTAACTTTTTTCAAAATAATCCCTCATGTTTTAACTATTTAAACCATTAGTCCCTATCTTTTCACATATTGTAGTAAGAATTGACATGTGGCACAAGCTTTGTTAACTTTGCTGAGTTGGCTGATGGAGCTCCATGTGATAGCTGATTGGGACTCTCATTTTATATGCTGGACTAATTATCCATTGGAGAGAACTTGATTTATGTACCGGAGAATTTACTCTCTTCCATTTAAAGCAGAACTTTGATGTGGAGGCTAGGTTTAGGTGAGAGTTGGGTGAAGTTTGGGCTGAGAGATAGCAGTGCAATCTATCGCGGGGCCGAGGGAGGGGTGGGGGGGGGGATACTGAGGAAGCTATTGTTAAAGGAGAGAGATCTAAGGAAGTTGTTGCACACCATTCTAGAACTCTATACCTAGTTTTGCAGCATTGAGATTGAGGATAAGCTTTGTTTGTGAGTTATGTAACTTCACAAATGTAACTACTTATCTTTAGTCGTCTTTTTCCATATATTAGACATCATATAATATTCATTTCACTAATTTAGAGATTTCAATCACTTAAGAAACAAAAATAAAAGATAAAAATTTTCACGGTAATGTTCATTTAGTCACCTCATTTTCCAGACTAAACTTTAAAAAATTATAACTAATTTTACAAAAATCATATGGAGATAATTCAAATCTCTAAAATAACTTAAAATATTCTCTACATGGAAAAAATAAGAAACAAAACTTTGAATGTGCCAATTCTTATAGTATTTAGCATGAAATTGACTGTTCATTTGAAAATTTTATAAATTTCTAGATTTTTTACCTTAATCTTAAAAATTCATAACTTTTTTCACACTTAACCAATTAAAGTGTTCTTTGACTTTCTAGAAAGTTCTTTGTATCTACTTTTTCAGAAATATAAATCACGCATATGTTATCCCCCATATGTTATCCCCTGTTCTAGAAAGAATTGCCCTTGCCAATCTTCTCCCATACCAAATGAACAATTCAAGCCATTACTTGTCAAAACTCATTCCATACTTATTTACATTAATATAACTTGTTCATAATCAATACCTAACATCATAAGGTACTCAAAGGAGTATAGCTACACATAGATACAAATTTAAAAGTTCATACATAAATTTGCATAATAATTCAAAATACAAAATCATAGCTTGTAAAGTCAAATTAATTATCATTTTCTTCTTCTTTCTCCTTAACTTTCTTGAGATCCTTGCCATAGTTTGGCCCTATAATGATCAATGTTTAGGATGGTGACATTATAGAATCTCAATAGCAAATACATTTCAAGCAATTACATCATCAAACATGTTACAAACATTATTCAAAGCATATTAAAACATAAAATATCATGTTGTAACATAAAACTTTAGCAGAGTTTCCTCTTAGAAAATAGATATCCCAAACATTGCTCTTACATTAGAAACAGTCAAAATCAGTCACAAAACATCAATAAAACAATATAGCAATCATATATCATCATAAAAATATATTAAGATAACATAAAGCAAGAGATGTAAATTTGCTTCCTTTGTGAAATCTTTGACTTTTCACTTGCTTCCAACCTTTTCAATAGCTTTTTCAAGCTTTCCCAAACCCTAATATATCATCAAATACTTACTAAATCATCTAATTCTTTAGGCCAAGTTTCAAATAACCATAAAACCCTAAAATACCTTATCTTTAACTTTTTCTTGAAAACTTAATTTATTCTTAGCTAATTCATGCATATAAAAAATCCATTTTTACCATTAGTGGTATGAAATTCCAACTCCTTCCTGAACTTTTCATGAGGCTAAAATCATCATATAGAAGGGAAAGGAAGAAATTTCATTGCAAATTCCATAAACTCATGCAATCATGCTTCCTTATTATTAGTTCATACTTTCTCTTAATTTTTATGCATGAAACAGTTCCTCTTTCTTTATCCCTACTTAGGTCGAAATCAAACCCTTAGGAGGAGAGGAAAGAAACTCAACCATACTAACTTATGCAAGTTAACTTAAATTAGAAAACCCTAGAGAGTTAAGAAAAGAAACTTACCTTTGAACTGGTTTTTCTTCTTTCCCTTGTTCCTTTTCTTCCTCACGCCTCCTTCTCTCTTTCTTGGCCAAATTTTCAACTTACTTTCTTTCTCTTTCTCTCCCAAGGTCAGCCAAAAAGGGGGTATTTATAGACAAACCAATTGCTCACAATTTGTCCAAGTGTCCTTTTAAATTACATCATCCATGACATCAAAATATTAAAATATTCTCTTCCCTCACATGCTTAAAATATTCTACATTAGTGACTTTTTATCTGAATAGTTTATTGATATTTTACCATATATACTAATATTGTTTATTTTTTAATACATATAGAAATACACTAGTTTGAGATTTGTGTTTATTTTTAATAACTGATCAAACTGTATTTTATATGGGATTCACATATTTTTCTTTTACTTTTTTTATATTTGTGGGACGTGTAGTACTTTTTCTTTTTATTGCTTAATTTTACTGCATTTTACAGTCTGTATCCTTTCAAATTGATCCTTTTGAGCTCAATATATTATTATAATAGGTCCAGCATATTAAGAGATTCATTTTAACATATGTTTATTTTGACATGTATATTATTTTTCTATAATTTTCAGAATTAATTTCAATTAATGACTAAATTTTGAAATTTATTCCAATTAATGGCCAAACATAAAAATTATCATTTTACCCTTTATAGTATTCAAACAATATATTACATGCTATATCTTTCTAATCATGTTTTTGTAATCACATTTTCATTACTAAAAAATATTTAGAAAAATGGGGATGTTACGACAAACCAATCCTCCTCTAGAGCTTTGTCTATCTTTTATTTAGAGTGTTTGAAAGATGCAGCATTTAGGATTGGAGCTTAGGGCTTATGAATCCAATGTATGTTTGCTGGGTAGAGAAGTAATTTAGGCATTTAGGATTGAGAGTGCATTGTTGAACCGGAAAGAAAAATGAATGACTATATGTAAAAGAAGGAGATTGCAAAGGTGATAAAGGAGAAGTAAGAAATAATGGCTGAAGGACAAAAGAAATGCTAATGACTCATTGCAGCAAATAGGAATAGTGACTTTCCATTCTTTTTTTTGTTAAAGCCTTCCTTTTTCTTGGGTGTTATATTGATTTGTATTTCGACTTCTTGTTTCGTTTGTATGCATGTGTGCCATATAAAGAAAGAGACTTGCTGCTGTAGCATTGTTTGTCTCCCTCTGTTTTCTATCCCAAAAACAAAGGTAAGCAGGGTAATGCACGAGATGCATAATAGTAGGGCTAGAGATGCTTAAGAGCCATACGATGCTATCATTCTTGTATACTTGTTGTAATTCGTAAAGCAACTTCAATGCATGCGTTTATATGTATATATTCACTTTTCTTTTTCTCAAGAAAGCCACTAAAACATAGCGGCATGCCCAAACTCTGTTGTTATATGCTGTCTATATATAGAGAGCACGTGTACATATATAATATAGATTATGAAGTGTGATGGGAAGGAGGCATTGGACGTGTGCCGATATTAGAGGATTGATTCTGACACTAACACTGGTGCTTCCCTTATGGGACCCACTCCATATGCTATGCTTGATTCCAAATATAATGAAGGTGAAATTGAAACATTCTAACCAAGGCAATACAAGAGGAGGAGAGAGCTACGATCAAGGAGATTCAAGAGAGGAATGACGCAATGAGAGAGGTAGAATCAAAATTTGAAGGAATTTGTTTTAGTCATTCTACTCCTCCTCTTTACCATCTTAATAATACTTGTATTCTATTGATTTGAGAAACTGAGATTTTCTTGCCACCTTCCCCTTCACAAATGGGTGCAAGGAGGAGGGATTACATACTGTGAAGCTATTCCTCTAAACTAATCTAAGTGAACGGTGCATATACTCGTACAAGCTTAACCTTCGTTCGTCACAAGCCCCAACCTAGCATGAAGAAGCATTTGGATTTACAGGCACCAAAATTGAGTTGCGTTGTATCTTGAGGAGGCAAATCCTACATGGTGTTTAATATGTGTAAGTGAGCTTGAGTAAGCAGCCATATCAACTTATTTAAAGTCGTTAACTGCCACCTGATTCACTTTTGGACCCTTTTATACATAATACTTAAATGCAAGGATTAATGTCATGAACATGGGAAACTATAGGGTGTACTTTAAAAAAAATTAAACAATAGGGATCAATTTAAAAAATGATGTAAAATGTAAGAACTAAAAGTTTTCTTTTCCCTTGTTTAATTAATGAGTCAGATACTTCATATCAATTGAGAACTAGATCTTTTAGCACTCTGGTAACACCTAGCCTGCAAAAATATCCCAACATATGTATTATTTATCACATTGTTATTACTAATAATTAATATTCCCTATATTTTCATATATAAGTCACATTTTAGAATATTTTAAATATTCATAATATAAGTTATTTGATAGTAAACTATAGATAACATTTAATATATTTTTCTAGATTCACCTATCTTTATGGTACCTTTTTTTCTAGATTCATCTTTCTTAATGATGAAGAGAAATTAAGAGAAATATAATTTAGATGGAGTTACAATTTTTGGCAAGAAAATAAATGGAGTCACAATTTAATGAGATAATTTTGGAAAATTTTGGTAATTTTTCAAAAATTCAATAACCCCAAGTAATTTTAACAAGACTTGCTGATATAGCTCTACTGTTCTTTGTGATTCTACCTAAGTTGATCTAAATTATTTTAAATCCTAAAAAATCTTTTAGTTAGAGTGTGATAGATCCAAAATATCAGATATTTTAAAAAAAATTAATTTATATAAAATAGTTAAAAGTAAGTTATAAATGAAAAATTAAAATTCGGGTTTTTACCGTTAAAAGATTTGGCAAGTATGGAACAAGTGACTATTTGCATCTAAATCTGCTTGTCCTGAATCCTTATTGCAATAAGGACTCTTGTTGACCACACTATTTTAATTATTCAAACAAATTTATGAAATTTGTCAAACAATACAAAATCTATCAAATTTAATTATTCAAACAAATTTAATTTAATTGAAAATGTTTGGTTTGATTTTGGCTAGAAGAATGAAGCAAAACAATAGTTTTGATTATCCTAAATCAATTTCTATCCATTGATTTGTTTTTGCTTGTATTATCTTAAACTCATTCTATTGTCATGAAATCTACTAGTTTAATTTTTTGGATTTTTTTTTCAGTTATTGAATCAATGAGTCTTCAAACCGTCTTTTGGTCTAGGCTGTGAATTTTGTACAGTGTTAATGTTATTAATGGTATTTTCCTTTGTTAAAAAAAATCCTTATTGATATGATGTTTGGATGAATTTATTTGTGGATTGAGTTTATTTATGTTTGATCTATTCTTTTAGTTACAATAACTAAACATGATTCCGTTGGCATAAAAAAAAAAAACATGATTCCATACATTGATGAAGTATTATAATTATGCCATTTAATCAATATATAATACTATTAAAATATAAATGCAGGATAGACCATTAATAAAAAAAATCTATTTTTTATGACTATGGGTACTTAAAATTAAAATGAATATTAACTTATTTATATTTAAATATTATTAGATCTTGAATATAAATGACTTTTTGAACATGTTTTTTCCCTGCCTAGGTTGCCCTATTTTTCAAATTATATAAAAAAAGCTGATATTCTATACATAATTCATGCTTCAAATTGTTCTGAAATATCCACTTTTATATTATTTATGTTCTTCATATATATATATATATATATATGGAAAAAATCACCAACACAAAACTAGACAATAATTACTAAACTGAAAAATATTATGTGGTGAGCTGCTGATTGCTGGATCAAATATAAATATTTCAATAATTAAAAATTAACGTAAATAATTTGTAAAATATGCAATTAAAAAGTTATCTTTAAAGAAAGTATTTTTTTAAATAACAATTAAAAACATGTAATTTATATTAGCAATGATAGAGTTGAAGATATGAAAATTTATGGAAATTGTGGAATATAAAACTTAACTAGATATGTTTATTTATAAAATGATGTGCATTCGTGTGGTACACAAGTTTATTAAGTAAGTCTATTTAAAATATGAATATTTGGAAAAACATTTAAATATAATAAAATATTTAACGGATGGTAATAATATTATAAAAGTAAATTAAGTAGTGGAAAACCAATATAAAAAAATAACTTCAAATTCAAGGCATAAAGCATAGCTTATCAAAATATATAATTGAACATCTCCATGTACCACATTTGGATAGAACAGTTTAATAATAATAATATGCAAAAAATTAATAATTAACTTGCTTTTTCTTTTGGATAGAAAAGTTTGAGTTTCTTTTTATCGTTACAAACCAAAAAAAAAAATAACCACTAACAAAAACATCCCAAATCAAATACATATCTATCAAACTAAGAATATCAGACAACAAAAACGATATTAGTCTTATCTCACTAAGTGTGATCGGTTATATAGATCATATGATGTCAGTAAACTTTATCAAACATCATCTTTTCAAATAAATTATTTATCAAGAGGTCACACCTTATAACTTCTTTTAGTGTCCTTTTTTATTTTTCTCTACACCTTTTAATAAGACTCCAAGCCATTTAATCAACTTTCTTTACTGGCTCCTCTTGTCATTTCCTCTGTACATGCCCAAATTGTAACAACCCTCATTACACTACTCTAAACATATTCCCAAGCTAGCATGAAGTAACCTTGTGATGTGTGCAGGACTGGAGGAAACATGACTGAAGAAAGAAGCAAAACAAGAGAAATTCAATATTTGAGGCAAAGAAGGGGTCACGCCGCAGCGAGATGCAGGGTTGCCGCAGCGAGACACATATAACAACTAGGAGAATATCGGGACTGAGAACACTGGCACCACGAAGGGCTTATCTGGAGCCATAGCGAGGGTCACAAAATTTGTATAAGTCAAAAATATTTCAATAGAATGCGGAAGGAGAAAATAGAGGGAGAAATGGAGGAGCTCCGTTAAGGCACGTGAAATCCAGGCAAGGGAGATCATTTTCGGACTCAACAGACCTCGATCTTTGTTGGTAAGTGATCCCTAGTCTTCTCTCTTCTCTTTTTTTCTCTATTTTCGGTGCGGAATCTAAGCTGAAGCTTGGCGTTTCCGGTGTAAGCAATTTTCATAGATTGAAATTTGTATAATAAAGGGATTAAGGAAGAGTGATTTATGTTAAAAATACTTGGGTATGAGTTTTAGAGGGAGTATGTGTGATTTAAGTTAAACCCTAGTTTGAAATCGGTTAATATGTGCATTATACTAATTGAAAGTATTATAATGTTATAGTGGTTGATTGGCTAATTGGAAGCACATGGTTCTTGATGGGTGCTCCAGAAGCTTGTTAAGCCCCTATGTGCATGGTGTCGGTAATCCGAGGTAACCGGGTATTGTATTGTTTGTTTTGTATATATAATATATGTTGATATATATGTGTATATATACATGTTTCCATTCATATCATGATATGGATATGTGTATGTGTGTGTATGGTTTGTCTTTATATCATGGTATGCACACGGCTATATATATAGGGTATGATAATTATGATGATTATTAGAGATAATGATGATGATGTGACATTACATAATGCATGCACGATATTATGAAACATGATGATGAGTACATGATTACATTATATAAGCATCACCACATGATATTGTAAGATTGCGATATATGGTGGATTGGGTGGTAATGATGATATGATATACAGTGATATGATATGATATATAATTAGGGAGGATAAGGATGGGATCCCTGCAGTTAAATTGCCTCCTATGGTCAGGAGGGAAAGGCACGCAGTGGACTGCATCTTCCCTAAATCATTGTCAATTCGTGATGAGAAAGGGGAATGAGAACCATAATCCAAATATTAGTGTTACCTTTGACTAGGTGCACTAATGAGAGGTGAGCTTGGTGATATTCTGGAATTAGTCTTCACCGACTGTTGGAAGAAAATCACCTATATGAAATGTCCTGTTATGATGATAACTCGTGATTCTAGCTATGTGCAAGAGAGACATGCATTTCATTCTATTTTATATTGCATTCATGAGATTATATGAGATATGTATATATATGTGTGTGTGTGTGTGTGTGTGGTTGTTTCCAGTTACTGAAACATTGTTTTACACCCCTATCCATGACTAACCTTTCAGGTGAAGGCTCTGGTGCTAATTCAGAGAGGACCATAGGGTTGCATGCCTCTTCATCTTCAGGAATTCCAAGTATAGTTGTAGTTATAATTTAGTTTATGTAATATTGTGCCAAGTGGGTGGTAATTGAGTGTATTGCCTGTTCCGAGTATTCCTGGGGAGTATTGTTGGTATGTAGTATCATGGGATTTGTATATGTGTCTTGCGAGTATTGACTGCATGTTATGTGATAATATGATGATAGCAATGATGTATGGATGATATTGATGGTTATATGATGTTATTCATGTTGATGAATGGTATGCGAGATGTGGATATGTATCATGAATGGTTCAGATGTGTGTGACGATATTTTGGGCCTCGGTATGAGTTATCATTGTTAGGAGTGTGTCTGTGAGTCGGATTGGCCGTATGCGGTAGCCCAAAGGTGGTTTTGGGTCTTGTATATGAATTTTGGGCATATAACCCATTATGTGGTTTTGGGGCTCAAGGGGGGTTAATTCTTGGAGGAGAGGTTTCTCCATCATAAAATCTCCTTGGACAAATTGGTTAAACCAAATAGAACCTGAGTGAATGGTCCATAAGTACCCATTTGCCTTTGGTGGCAATTAGAGGTGATATGTTGTGAATTTGGATCAAAAAGTGGCCAAAACGATGACAGGTGCCTAAAATCTCCATTCGGAGGTGGATTCAAGTGAAATTGATACCCATGATTAGATTATGATGAGAATGACTTGTAGGAGTTGGAATCAGGTTGATCGAAGGTCGGAGTACGAAGTTATGTGTGTCAAAAGTTAGCCCTGAAAATCAGCATTTTGCTTATAGGGATTTTGATGCTGGCGTCACTATACCAAGCATTACTGCCCCGTGGAGGCCATGGCAGTACTGTAGCAGGTCATGGCCTCATCCTGTTCTAGTGTCTTTCAGTGTTTTTCTACTGTCCTGATGTTTTTGGAAGTGAATATTTGAGGTGTCTGGGTTGTGTCTGATGATTAGTTGAAGAAATTGGTCAAAATTAGAGGTTTCTTGTGGTAGGGTGTTACACAAATTACCTTAAACAATTTTCTACCATTTTCTTCTCGATAGGTGCTACTTTGATTTTTCCTCATATACAATTATTTCATATCTTATCAATTCTTGTATGACCACACATCCATCTCAACATTCTTATCTCTGCTACTCTCATCTTATACTTTTATTACTCTTTCAGAGCCTAACATTCACTACCATATAGCATCGCTGGTCTTATAACATTTCGATAAAATTTCCTTTTGAAGTTAGTATGTACCTTATGATCACAAATAACTCCTGAAGTTTTTCTCCGCTTTAACCACCTAACTTATATCATATGCATACCATCTCCATAAATTTCACCATCATTCTATACAATTAATCCCAAATACTTGAACTTTGATACTTCTGAAATGATTTGTTCTCCAATTTTTACTTTTAAATCATTTATAATTGGTCTCTTGTTAAATTTACAATGCATATATTCCATTTTACTTCTACTCAAATGGAAACCTTTTGATTCCAAAGTATGTCTTCATTACTCAAGTTAAGACTATATCATCTGTGAAAAGCATGCACTTAAGAATTTACTCCTGTATATATTCTATTAGAATATCCAAAACCAAGTTAAACAAGTATGGACTTAAGGAAGATTTTTGATGTAAACCTATCCTTATAGGAAAATCTTTTATTTCACCTCCAGAAGTTTTCACACGTGTTGTTACTCCCTCATACATATCCTTTATGACTTAAATATAAGCCACATAAATATTTTTCTTCTTCATTACTTTCCACAATACATCTCTTGGTACTCTGTCATAGGTTTTCTTCAAATCAATGAAAACCATATGCAAGTCTCTCTCTTTACTTCGATATCTTTCAATCAAATCCCTTAATAAATAAAGAGTCTCTATTGTAGATCATCCTAACATAAATCCAAATTGGTTTTTTGAAATATGAGACTCTTTTCTTAGTTTATGTTCAATCACTCTTTTTTAAAGTTTCATTGTATGATTCATGAGTTTTATCCCCCGATAATTAGTACAATTCTAAATATCTCCTTTGTTCTTATATATGGGCACCAAAGTACTCTTTCTCAATTCCTCTAACATTTTCTTTAACCTTAAATCTTGTTTAAAAGCTTAGTTAGTCATAAAGCCCCATTCTCTCCTAAGCATATTTGAATTTTGATAAGAATACCATTGGAGCTAATAATTTTACCATTATCCATTCTCTTAAGAGTTTCTTTTACCTCTTCAACATGAATCCTATGATAAAAACTCAAATTCAGTTCATCTTCATAAGTTGTTAAACCTTCTGTATCATTGGTCATTCTGCAATCTATCATTGAAGAGCTTATAAAAGTAGTTCGTTCGTCTTTCTTTGATATCATTATCAGTAACCAAAATTTTTCATTCCTCATCCTTGATGCATCTTACTTAATTCAAATCTCTTGATTTTCTTTCCTTATTTTTGCAATTTTGTAAATTTTGTGTTCATTATTCTTCGTTCTTAAATCTTGATAGAATTTCTCAAAAGTTTTAGATCGATCTTCATTTACTGCTTTCTTAGTCTCATTTCTAATTAAGCGATAACTCTTTCAATTTTTCTTGTTATTGCACAAGTGTAAGGTTTTGAAATACTTTTTTTTATGTTCAATCTTCTCTTGTACACTCTTATTTCACCTGCAAGACGCTTTATCTCTAGGTTCAAAATCTTTGGATTCACCCAAGTTTACTTTAACGGTATCCTTGATTTTTTTAATCATCTTATCTCACAAGATGTTAGCATCTTCTTACGTGTCCCAATTACCTTTTGTTAGGTTGGCTAGTCACCCAAGAGGGGGAATGAATTGGGTGATGCAAGATTTTTGCTCTTTTTGGATTACAACCCAATTTCACTAAGAGTATAGCAAAACAGGGATAAATAGAGAGAATTGTGTGTAGTAACTAAATAGAGAAGATGAAGAACAAAACTCAATAATTTACACTGGTTCAGCCCAACTACTTGGTCTACATCTAGTCCCTAAGTCACCACTTGGGATTTTTCACTATATCCCACAGATTTGATCTGGGCACCTGTGAAGTCTTAGTACATTCCCACAAGTTTCAGTAAGCACTTGTGAAACCACTCTCCCCATACCCTTATAAGATGTGTAAATCCCTTAATGTTTTCCCACACTAAGATTCTATCCAGAATATATAGGAAGAAATGTTTACAAAATGAAAAATCTCTTGAAGAGTAGATAATACATTGAAAGCTCACTCTATTGAGGTGAGCTTTTCAAACAATACTATGATAGAAAGATTTTAAAAATTATTACAGCATTTTCACATAAACACCCTTAAAATTGTTTTTCCCTAAGTTCACATAATGTTATATTTATAGTTTTGTAGTGTAATTAAATGTTAGACACAAGATCTAGCCGTTAGAGACGTTACCCAACGGTTACTCTATAAAACTATTCATTTACTAACCTCATTTAATATTTCTGACATTCTGAAATTTGAATTTTGGATGTTAACAAACAAATTTCGAATAGACCATAAGTTAAAGTTTTTAACGTTGAACTTCAAAGTTCGTCTGTTCAAATCTGAAATTTGAAATTTCGTCTTGACCAATGTTTGTATGTTGGAAAATATGAATTTTGAAGTTTAAAGTACTTCTGGTAAGTGTGAACAGTTGTTTCATATTGCTACAGTGCCTTCAAAGTTTGAATTTTTGAGTTCAAAATTTGTCTGTCAGTGAGTAACTCAATATGACACAAGTTCTTCCTTTCGAAATTCGAATTTTGGATGTGAAAATTCATTTGTTGGCTGTTCCAGAAGTATTTTTGTGTTTCTGAAGATTCAAAATTCAAATTTTCAAAGCCAAAATTTGTCTGTTATGCTTGGAATTCGAAGTTTAGATATCGAAATTTGTCTGTTGGCTTTTCTGGAAGTATTTTCACATTTTGGTGTTTCGAAATTCGAATTTTGAAAGCCAAAATTCATCTGTTGGACCAGAAGTTCGAATTTTGGAAGCCAAAATTCGTCTGTCAGTGGCAAGCTCAACTTAGCACAAAGGTTCTCTGGGAAATTCGAATTTCGGAGGCTCAAAATTCGTCTATCGGACGTGAAACCTCCATAACTTCAAATTTTGTACTGTAGACAATTTTGTAAACGTTATAACTCTCTCATTTTAACTCCAAATTAAGGAAATGACCTATGGTTGGAAAGCTCTTGATGTCTATTTTCAAATGCACAAGTTTCACTTCAAAAACAAATGTATTCTGTGAGATATGATTAAAAAAATGATAAGAGGTCAAAACTGAAAATTCATATCTCACTACTTAACTTTAAATGGCCATAACTTTTTTATATGACCTTTATTTTGAGTGAAGTAACCCTTTTTTTAAAAAGCTTATTAAGTCTAGTTTCATATGAAATAAGTTTTCTATCAAAATCATATGTATTTTGAGAGATGTATTAAAAATAGGGAAAATTAACCTTTTGGTCCCTAAACTTTGCATCAATTTTGAAATCAGTCCCTAAACTAATTTTTTTTAGATAATACTGCCTAAACTATTTAACCGTGGCATATTTAGTCTCTCAACTTTGCATCGATTTTGAAATCAGTCCCTGAACTAATTTTTTTTAGAAAATACTCCCTAAACTATTTAACCGTGGCATAATTAGTCCCTCAACTATCATATTATTTGTAAATTAGTCCCTATGAGTGTCACGTGGTAAGATTGATATGAAACGGTGCTGATGTAACAAATAGAGTTGCTGATGTGGCAGACGAAGTTGCTGATGTGACAGAGACGTAGGTAAGAGGTGCTGACTAGGATTAAAGAGTAGCTGATTTTAGTCCTTATATTTTACCATAATTTATAATTTAATCCTTAAACTTTATTATTTTTCTTATATTCATCCTCAAACTTTATGTCTATTTAAATAGTCATCATTCAACTATTTAGGGACCATTTAATCCTAGTCAATATTCCTTATAATTAAAACATATTTCAATTTATTAAACTTATTTTTACAAAAAGAATATCCAAACATATCATCTTCCAACAAACTTACTTTTATCCAAACTTATTTTTACAAATGAAATTTGTAAAAATAAGTTTGGATAAAAGTAAGTTTGTTGGAAGATGATATGTTTGGATATTCTTTTTCATTTGTAAAAATAAGTTTGAATAAAAGTAAGTTTGTTGGAAGATGATATGTTTGGATATTCTTTTTGTAAAAGTAAGTTTGACAAATTGAAATATATTTTAATTATAAGGAATGTTGATTATGATTAAATGGTCCCTAAATAGTTGAATGATGACTATTTAAATAGACATAAAGTTTGAGGATGAATATAAGAAAAATAATAAAATTTAAAGACTAAATTATAAATTATGGTAAAATATAAGGACTAAAATCAGCTACTCTTTAATCCTAGTCAGTACCTCTTACCTACGTCTCTGTCACATCAGCAACTCTGTCTGCCACATCAGCAACTCTATTTATTACTTCAGCACCGTTTCATATCAATCTTGCCACGTGACACTCATAGGGACTAATTTACAAACAATATAATAGTTGAGGGACTAACTATACCATGGTTAAATAGTTTAAGGAGCATTATCTAAAAAAAATTAGTTCAGGGACTGATTTCAAAATTGATGCAAAGTTCAGAGACTAAAAGGTTAATTTTTCCTTAAAAATACTAATCAAAGGTCAAACTCTAGATTCTTGAGAATCAGATTTGTTTAATCTGACTCATTTAAAACATGTGGTAACACCTCAAGACCTAAGTGAAAACAAAATATACCTAGTGACTGAGTTTTCAAATGTTAAGTTCCACTTCTACTTGGTCATTTCCTTCTTAGCATGCTCCTTTCTGATCTTCCATTTTTAGAGCATCATTTCTTTTCTTCTTTCTTGAGTGAGGCATGATATTGATTTCCATTTCTGTATTCCAATACTCACTCTTCTTACTTGGACCAACCTACATTTAATATATTACACTTACAAACCAAGTAGTTCGTGTAGTTTATATATTCAATTTATATTATTCATTGTAAAAGTACAGTGGATATATTTACACATAGTATAATATATGTATTATAACTATAATTAAATACATGCTAATATGTATTTTATTTTTTTAAGGAATATTATATATATCAAATACATATAATGTATTTGTTCCTTATTACTCTATATTTGTCATCATCAAAACTTATATTATACTAAACCTTACACATTTCTCCAATACTTTTCTTATAAATGTCACTTGTTGTTCACCTTTTAGTTACCACCACTTGATCTTAGGATTTAAAACTTTTCGACTTTTCAGTTTACAGCTTTTAACTAGCACATTAATGACAAAAACCCTATGTTATGAAGTTAATTTCTCACTAAGGATCACTTTGCAGTCTTTACAAACTTTTCTATCTGAATTCCTTACAAAAAAGAAGTTAATTTACGACTTTTGGACTCCATTCTTATATATGACTAAATACTCTTCTCGTTTCTTAAAACAAGTATTCATAATCATGAGATTATAAGCCATTGAGCAATCATAAATAAAATGCTCTTCATCGTTTAATTCTCCAAAACCAAAATTGCTATGAGTTTCCACATATTACCTTGTATCTTTCCCTACATAACCATTACAGTCACCACCAATGAAAATCTTTTTCTTTTGTGGGATGTCTCGAACCAAATCCTCCAAATCTTCCCAAAATTTATTCTTATTATGTGCTTTTGACCTTATTTGAGATATGTAAGCACTAATAACATTGAAAGTATCGTATCCAATAGTCAATTTTAAGGATAAGATTTTATCTTCATTCCTTCTGACTCCTACCAAATTCTTTTTCTAAACTTTGTCCACAAGAATACCAACTTTATTCTTTACTCTGACCTTTCCTACGTACAAAAATTTAAAACCAATAGTGTTTATCTCTTTTATTTTTTCTCTTACCCATTTAGTTTCTTGAAGACACAAATGTTAATTCTCCTTTGAATCATAGCGTCACTACTTCTATAGATTTACCTATTAAAGTACCAATATTCCAAGAGTCGAACCGAATTTACTCTCCGGAGCTATCTTTAATCTTTGTCATGGAGAATTGATAGAATTTTACATTGGCTACCAAGGGTCTAACACAACTATTCTCCTTTATCCAGACTTGAGATCGACTATGATACTAGATAGACAGAGTTAAACTAAGTATATCATACAATACAACTAAGCAGGATGCAAGAGCTTTGGGCTGTTTCAGCAACATGTCCCTATAACTTGATCTACAAACATCAATTTGTAAAGGATGAACACAAATAAAATGACCATTCTGATCTCTTCTAAGCTCGCTAACAATCTTCCCCAGCATACGAAATCAAAATGACTTCAGCGATTAAAATGCTCCCCTTGAAAGAAGACATCTACCATTGAAACAATGTGCTGTTCTATTCTGTTTGTATTTGCTCATCATCACTTGAACAAGCCATCCTCCCCGGTATCCAAAACCCCAACTAGTTTGCAAAATTTAAGTCCACTAGAATTAAGATAAGTCTTACAACTTAAATGTTATAATATTTACAAATTACTTATTAATAAAGCCTCTATATTGACATAATAATATTTGAATTCATTTTTTGGGTTCCCCTAAAAAAATCAACTAGCTCCAATTCAATTCGACCATAATTTGTTAACCAATAATGAACTTGTTAATAATATAATTTTTAATTTTTTATAGATTATATTTTATATATTAAAAAATTGATATGGTGGTTTATTACGGCTTACAAACTGACAAATATACATCTGTCTACCCTTCAGGTCAGACGGGGTTTAGGCGTAATACACCGCTAAATGCGCAGCCGTTTTTAAGACCTAGGGTGACAAGGCAACTTTTCGCCAATATCTCACCATGACTATCACCCACAATCTGGCGATTTCAATCTCTTCTTCCTCCTCCACTTTCTTGGCTTCCTCTAACTTCAATCCAAGGTATTTGTTTTGCTTCAAATTCATTTCATTTCTTGCTTTCTGTTTGGTTCCCTACAGAAATGAGATCGCATCCAGAGAAGTTGCCTGCAACTTTTGCTTTTTTCTGCTCCCTCTGGATGCTGCAGGAGTCAAAATGTGTCTTTGGATTCCAAAAGCGTGGGCATATGTAAATGCGTTGCGGCACCACAAGAAGCGGCCACTGGTACGAGGAAATCTTTTCTTATACATAACTTCTCTTCCTTCTCTGTAGTGAAAGCTATGTTTTTTATGGTTGGGCAAGACTGGGGCGTAGCCGGTGTGAAGATACTTTTTACTTCTCCTAGTTGACCTGGTAGCGTACTCATTGACTTGCAGAGCGGATTGAGACGTGTTCGCTTGTCTCCAAAGCAAAATGAGAATACCTTTTTAAATAGTTTAGTTTGACAAGTTCCTGAAATAACGTTTTCTCTGTGGATTACTGAACAGCATGCATTTGTAGTTGAGTCAATTGTCAGCTGCTGCTGAACAAGCGACTATTAAAAATTTTCAAGTTCAAGGTTTTTCATTAGTCCCCATTTCGTTCGATAGTCATTAATTTGCTTTATAAACCTTGTATGAGTTACTAAGACACTGGCCTTAATTATCTGAAGTTGGTTTCTGTATTCGAGTAGGCTTTTGCTAGCATCTCGCAGAGGATGTGTTGGAAGAGTCATTGTAGTTGTACACTGTATAATCTTTGAAGAGTTGTTTACAGAAACAATAAGTTCCTAAAATAACGTTTTCTCTGTGGATTACTGAATAGCCATTTCCGAGCTGTTCTATTATACATTTGCAGTTGAGTCAATTGTCAGCTGCTGCTGAACAAACGACTATTAAAAATTCTCAAGTTCAAGGTTTTTCATTAGTCCCCATTTCGTTCGATAGTCATTAATTTGCTTTATCAACCTTGTATGAGTCACTAAGACACTGGCCTTAATTATCTGAAGTTGGTTTCTGTATTCAAGTAGGCTTTTGCTAGCATCTCACAGAGGATGTGTAGGAAGAGTCATTGTAGTTGTACACTGTATAATCTTTGAAGAGTTGTTTACAGAAACAATAAGTTCCTGAAATAACGTTTTCTCTGTGGATTACTGAATAGCCATTTCCGAGCTGTTCTATTATACATTTGCAGTTGAGTCAATTGTCAGCTGCTGCTGAACAAACGACTATTAAAAATTCTCAGGTTCAAGGTTTTTCATTAGTCCCCATTTCGTTCGATAGTCATTAATTTGCTTTATCAACCTTGTATGAGTTACTAAGACGCTGGCCTTAATTATCTGAGGTTGGTTTCTGTATTCGAGTAGGCTTTTGCTAGCATCTCGCAGAGGATGTGTAGGAAGAGTCATTGTAGTTGTACACTGTATAATCTTTGAAGAGTTGTTTACAGAAATAATAAGTTCCTGAAATAACGTTTTCTCTGTGGATTACTGAATAGCCATTTCCGAGCTGTTCTATTATACATTTGTAGTTGAGTCAATTGTCAGCTGCTGCTGAACAATTGACTATTAAAAATTCTCAAGTTCAAGGTTTTTCATTAGTCCGCATTTCGTTCGATAGTCATTAATTTGCTTTATCAACCTTGTATGAGTTACTAAGACGCTGGCCTTAATTATCTGAAGTTGGTTTCTGTATTCGAGTAGGCTTTTGCTAGCATCTCGCAGAGGATGTGTTGGAAGAGTCATTGTAGTTGTACACTGTATAATCTTTGAAGAGTTGTTTACAGAAACAATAAGTTCCTAAAATAACGTTTTCTCTGTGGATTACTGAATAGCCATTTCCGAGCTGTTCTATTATACATTTGGAGTTGAGTCAATTGTCGGCTGCTGCTGAACAAACGACTATTAAAAATTCTCAAGTTCAAGGTTTTTCATTAGTCCCCATTTCGTTGGATAGTCATTAATTTGCTTTATCAACCTTGTATGAGTCACTAAGACACTGGCCTTAATTATCTGAGGTTGGTTTCTGTATTCGAGTAGGCTTTTGCTAGCATCTCGCAGAGGATGTGTTGGAAGTCATTGTAGTTGTACACTGTATAATCTTTGAAGAGTTGTTTACAGAAACAATAAGTTCCTGAAATAACGTTTTCTCTGTGGATTACTGAATAGCCATTTCCGAGCTGTTCTATTATACATTTGGAGTTGAGTCAATTGTCAGCTGCTGCTGAACAATTGACTATTAAAAATTCTCAAGTTCAAGGTTTTTCATTAGTCCGCATTTCGTTCGATAGTCATTAATTTGCTTTATCAACCTTGTATGAGTTACTAAGACGCTGGCCTTAATTATCTGAGGTTGGTTTCTGTATTTGAGTAGGCTTTTTCTAGCATCTCGCAGAGGATGTGTTGGAAGAGTCATTGTAGTTGTACACTGTATAATCTTTGAAGAGTTGTTTACAGAAACAATAAGTTCCTGAAATAACGTTTTCTCTGTGGATTACTGAATAGCCATTTCCGAGCTGTTCTATTATACATTTGTAGTTGAGTCAATTGTCAGCTGCTGCTGAACAATTGACTATTAAAAATTCTCAAGTTCAAGGTTTTTCATTAGTCTGCATTTCGTTCGATAGTCATTAATTTGCTTTATCAACCTTGTATGAGTTACTAAGACGCTGGCCTTAATTATCTGAGGTTGGTTTCTGTATTTGAGTAGGCTTTTGCTAGCATCTTGCAGAGGATGTGTTGGAAGAGTCATTGTAGTTGTACACTGTATAATCTTTGAAGAGTTGTTTACAAAAACAATAAGTTCCTGAAATAACGTTTTCTCTGTGGATTACTGAATAGCCATTTCCGAGCTGTTCTATTATACATTTGTAGTTGAGTCAATTGTCAGCTGCTGCTGAAAAATTGACTATTAAAAATTTTCAAGTTCAAGGTTTTTCATTAGTCCACATTTCGTTCGATAGTTATTACTTTGCTTTATCAACCTTGTATGAGTTACTAAGACACTGGCCTTAATTATCTGAGGTTGGTTTCTGTATTTGAGTAGGCTTTTGCTAGCATCTCGCAGAGGATGTGTTGGAAGAGTCATTGTAGTTGTACACTGTATAATCTTTGAAGAGTTGTTTACAGATACAATAAGCTCATGTAGGTCCATTTATGTATTTTGGGGAAGTGAAAGCATGTTCTTTCAACACAAATTTATCTTATTCCGTTAATAGGAAGATTTCAATATTTTGAATGAAGACTTGAGGGCTGATTATTTGGCCATTCTTAATAAACTGTAGTATTGACGTTTGAAACCTATAGAATAACACCAATCAATTGATGAATTCCATCCAAGTAATTTTGAACCCTGTTTGCTGGAATTTCAAATATGATTCCATATAGTTGTTCTGTCCATAAGCTTCTTATTTTCAGTATTCAGATAATCTTTTGAATTAATGCCTAACATAAGTGAATATTTGTTGATTCATTAACTTTGGATAACATTTCATATATAGAAGAACATGCCACAACTACAAAAGATGAGAATTTATCCTCCTTTGTTATTTAAAATCAAGTTTGATGATATGCTTCCTTTCTTTGCATTTTGTAGCTTACAAGACAAAGGTTTCCCGCAACACGAATATGGCAAAACTTCAAGCTGGTTATCTCTTTCCGGAGGTCTGTAATGTCATTTAACTTTTTCTGCTTCTGGTCTTGTTCTTCTTCATGGATCTATAACTATGGTGCCTTGGATTTGGTTAGTGATTATCACAGTGCAACCAACTGAGTTCTTACTATTTAAGGTTTTCCTTTGGTATGCATTTGCCCCCATTTTATGCTCTCTTTAGAAAATACTCTCCCTTGTAAGCAAAAATATTTTGAAGTCTTAGTGTGCATGTTTCAGCTCAGCAGTTCATATGTTGAAATAGGTTGGTCTAGTAATAGCTTTTCATAATTCAGAATAAAGGATTTAGTTTGTAAACAGTTTCATTGATTGATGTTTCTTTTAATCTTGACTGATGGCGAATCCAGTCTCATTTACTTCATCAAAGTTAAAATTGTCATTCAGGTGACATTCAAAATGATGCCTTTTTCTCCCCTTACTCCTTAACTAGAAAAATTATGTTATATTTGAATAAAGTTATTATAGTTCATTGCTGTAGAGCAGAAAATAATGGAAATTATATGTTATTGCAATAATATATGCCTCTGAACAGAATATCTGGAAATATGTGTATCTTGTCTAGCCTGAGAAAGATTGAGGGTCCATTTGGTACCCTGGAAGCTGCGCTCAAGAAATGGAAGTGGAACCAGAAGCCATCTCTGTGTGTTTTCTGTGCTGGAAGTCAGTTCAATAGGGAAGTGAATTCCATAAAAAATGCCTGACTTCCTTCACACCCACCATGGAAGTGGGTAGACTTCCATGGAATCAAAATTTTTTACCTCTTTTACCTTCATCTTCCCTTGCCTTTCGAAGCTCAAGCTCTCTTCTTCTTTTTCGTTCATCTCTAGTGACTGTGTGGTCCAAGCAATGGCGTCCACCCTGTCACTACAACGACGACGGTCCCCAGTGACGATGACGATGATGGTGACAGCTTCCCCCTCCAGTGATGGTGTTAGATCTTGCACCTTTGGAGTTAGATCTGCGTTGTTGATCTTGCTTCAGTGCTCCACCTCCAGGCATTGATCTTGCTTGTGTTGTCAATCTTGCCTTTACCTTTTTGATCTTGGTCTTCTTTGATGGTTGTTGCTTTTTGTTCTTAATAGAAATAGATTTGTAAAATTGATCCTGTTAGTCATGGTGGTTCTAGATTTTGGTGATTCTGATTTATGGTTGTTGTTGACGGTGGCTGGGGATGATGGCTCTGTTCCTGGTGATGGTATGGTTGTCCATTTGTGTTGAGGTTTTTTTTCTTTTCCCAAGGGTAGTTTAGACTTTTCATATTATAAATATATATATATATATCAATTAAAATTTATATCAACTTCCGTATACATACCAAACATACTTTTCTACCTCACTTTCTTTCCCCTTCCTCTTTCACTTCCTATGCCACTTCTTCCATTTCCATAAAAAACTCTGCTAGCATACCAAATGGGGCATGATAAAAGAGGGGAATGGAGGCAACATATACCATCTTGATTTATTATTTGTTTAATCTAAGTAAGCTGATACAATGGACAATTCTTCTCTGTTTCCCCTTCTTAAATTTTGATGTTGATCTTTATATAGTGTATACTTTTGTATTTCTGTTACACTTTCCTTTGTTCTGACCTACTTTGTTTTTCAATTTTATTGCGGAGATTAGATTGCTAGAAGAAGGTCTGCACACTTGCAGAAGTACCCTGATGCAAAAGTGATAAGTTTGGGAATTGGTGATACTACTGAACCCATCCCTGAAGTCATAACCTCTGCAATGGCAAAGGTCAAGCTCCAACTCTCATTTGCATTAGCTAATGTATCTTTAATATTTCAAATTGTGATTTTTTTCCCATGACGCTACTGCCAGTGTTGAAGCCTTATGATTGATAGTATTACTGGATTGTAGAATGACTAATGGACTGAGTCAAGTGATAGTAAAAGGAATTGAAAATTTATCATGTTTTGCTTACTCTTACTGTGCTGACACACATTAACTGACTTCGTGTGCCACTCTGAGGTAGAATTTCCATCTGAAAGACGGTCTCCTATAGTCAAGTTTCCAAATGATGTTTGATATGAACCACATATGATTTGTAGAACACGTTTTTCTCAATGTCTTTAGTTTCTGTGGCTGCCATCTGTGTGCCCCTTTTGTCCTTAGTTGCATCTACTTAATTTTGTCATCAAGACATCATAGAATATGTGAAAAGATGATATATTATAGGTACACACACACACCCATTATTTTGCTGACTGGGTCTGGAAAGTGGCATGATGAATGATGCTATATTTTGCTCAGTTAAATAAAACTAGTGCTTTGCCTGGTGTAAACACTGAAATTACTTTTTATTTTTGTATCAGAGATCACTTGCATTGTCCACCGTAGAGGGTTATAGTGGTTATGGAGCTGAACAAGGTGAAAAGGTACGTGGCATTGACAATTTAAAAAAATATTGTCTGTTCATTCTTCTATTTATAAATCCTTTCATCATGCTTACCTTTACTCACATATCAAGTTCTGGTCATGGGGGAATAAAGTTTTCACCCTTGCTGGTAGTTTGTTTATACTTAACTGTCTCTTATTTCTTGGATGAACGCATTCCATGCTTTAATTTCTAGCATTCACTGTGAATTCACTTAAGCAAGATTCCTAGTGAAAATTTAAAGTTTCATACTTTAGAATGTGGTGGATGACACCATTTATTTCTTGAACTTGCGCATTGAGAATTGTCTGTTTTTCTTAACTGATATTATTTTGGAAGATTAATCCATGACTTGTAAAAAGGTTAGGTGAGAATTTTTGATAAAGACTGAGATTGAAGAGTAAATGAGGAAAAAATAAAGTGTTTATTAGAGATGTAAGTGCAAGATCTTAAACAAATCCAATAAATGGCTTACAAAAATTGATATTTACCAGATGGGTATTCAACTAATCATACTTTTGCCGTTTATGCTAATCCTCCTATGTACCAAATATAATAGAAAATACAGCAGAAATACAGGTTGCTTAAAATAAGGAAATCATGCCCTTTCAGCCACTTCTCACCAACATTTCTGTATTAGCTCTCACTTTGATCAGCCATGTCTTCATCCACACTCGCTGCACTAGCCCCCACTCTGGCCCCATGATTCTGTCTTCTAGAATATGTGTGGAGTGGAGGTCTATCAATTTTTGTGCGCATATAGAGTTTAGTCAATTTCTGCTGATTGGATTTGTGTGCCATCATGTCTCTTTGCCAACTATCAATTATAGCGTAAGTTATAATTCAGAACAAAGATGGAATTGGATGACATTGGATAGTTTGTAATTTCCTTTTATCATTTAATATATTTGTCATCTGAGTATTTTTTTTTTAAACTTCTGTTACAAAAAATTGATTTAACTAGAGAATAGTCTCTTTTTATGGAGTGATAAACAGGAATCTGGAATCCCTTCAATAAGTCTTAATGTTTATCCTGATGAAAATTCAGTTATATAAGGACAAAATTTGATCATTGAAGCATTAGGTGCCTTCTGATTTATTTATAAGCGTATTTGGAATCAAATTTTATTTCCCCACTCGCCTTTCCCTAAGATTTAAGATGCTTGAAGAATGACAAGATTGCTAATCTATGCAGCCATTAAGAAGTGCAATTGCTTCAACATTTTACAGTGATCTTGGCATTGAGGAAGGTGATATATTTGTTTCAGATGGAGCAAAATGTGACATATCTCGCCTCCAGGTTATGTGTATTCCTAAATATGATGTCTAACTCCGCCTTTATGATACTATTTCTTTTGCATCACTTAGTGATATCGTACTATAAATGATTTCGTTGTGGAAGCTTTTTTTTTTTTGGTGTTTTTTTTTTTTGGGCGAGGGGGGGAAGGGGGCGTGTTGAATGGGAAGTTTCCAATGACCAACGGATTATTTCTAAATCTTACTAAGTGGCATTCTCACATATTCATTTTCTGGCAGATGATGTTTGGTTCAAATGTAACAATGGCAGTGCAAGACCCATCATACCCGGTAATTTTTATATGTGCTGGCTTGTTTCAGTTTCATCTATTGAGTCGTTCATTTTTTTCATGCAACGATGCCAAAAACGTGTTTATAAAACAATACAAGTACTTGCATGCAAGTCTATGTATCGTAACAGCAATATAATTGTGAGAAAAATATGATCCCACAATAAGTTGACAAAAACGTGTCAAGTACTAAAATTTACACCTTAAGTTATGCAGAATAATTACAAGTATTTGTGCAAATCAATTTAAACTGATCAAAATTGGAAAAAAAAATTCAGGCTATTGTGTAATTTAAAGAACGTAGGACTATTAGTCCTCCAAGTATTTCATTGAGACTCAACTTACCCCTACCTTGCTATTAGGGTGATATATGCTAGCCTAGGGGTCAACTTCACTTGGAGGATTTTTTTTTTTCCTTCCAAATCTCCTGTAGGCATATTCTTTGCTAACATCCTCTCGATAGCACAATCCCTAATTTAGCTTTGTCAGGCTAATGAGTTTATTCATATCTCATTAGCAAAACTATGCACTCATCCTGGCAATGTTCAAGTACTCACACTATTGGTGGCCATAAAAAAGGGTACTCGTACAACTCAGCTCAAAGCCTAATTCTACTAACCCTTTTCCAGTTGGCAGCAAATCAACTAGAAACATGAAGCAAGCAATTGAATTAACTTTTGTATATCATTAATTACAAGAAAAGATGGTAAACAAGTTCGAATCTATTCAAAGTTTCATAATAATCCTAGATACAAAATTTAGTTACTCATTGCACAATAGACTCTTGCCAATTAATTTAAATCTTCCAAGAAAAATGCTTTTTCAGTATTTGATTGGTCAAAGATGCAACTGCCAATTACTTTAAAAAATGGGATACTGAGTTACTGACATATGGAAGTATATAAAAGCTTAAGTTTATGTTTGTATTGAGAGGGGGAGAATGGAGGATAAGGGAAAGTTTTCCCCGTGATTTGGATCTAAATTAAATTTTCTTTCCCTCCTCTTCTCCATTCTTCTTAGTCCAAGCATAACAAAGTGTATGTTAGGATGGAGGGATAATAGAGGGAAAGGAAAGAGAAAGGAAGGTTTCATTGACACTTTTTTTTTTGGGTTTGGCAGTTAGTAATAAAGAGTGGAGGATAATGAAGTTTTTTAACTGATCTTTCCAGAATCTATCAAATCCTTCGTCCTTTATATTCTTAAGTTCTTTGAAATTGGAGGATTTTGGAGGAGAAAATGTCTCTAAGTAGGGGAAGTGAAACTATCATTTATCCATTAGGGCATGCAACTTGTTCTTCTAGTTTACAGGTCATGCAATAACCATTAAGGCATGCAACTTTTTCCCCGTGGTTGAATATATAGGCACATTCTCATTGGTTGTGTGATTATTCATAAGCACTGTAAATTTTCTTTTTTGGAAAATTTTTGAGAATATATTTTTATAAAATGAGTTAAATAAAAAGAAAGGAATATGCAAAGGATAGAGTAAATATATGATTTTTATTCTGCCCAGGTCATCTGGTTTGTATCTGATCTTTATTAATGTCATGATATGTGCAGGCCTATGTGGACTCAAGTGTTATTATGGGTCAGACTGGCCAATATCTCAAGGATGCTGAGAAGTATGGAAAGATTGAATACATGAGGTGTAATCCAGAAAATGGTTTCTTCCCTGATTTATCATCAACTTCTCGAACAGACATAATATTTTTCTGTTCGCCAAACAATCCTACTGGTGCTGTAGCAACAAGGGAACAACTAACTCGACTAGTTCAGTTTGCTAAGGGCAATGGATCTATAATTGTCTATGATTCTGCATATGCAATGTATATTTCTGATGACAAACCACGTTCCATCTATGAAATTCCTGCAGCCAAAGAGGTCAGTCCAGAACTGATAGTCTCTTGTTAAAAGTCTGACCTTTATGTTCACTCTTAACTCATTGACTATGATTCTTGACGATCAGCATTTTGTTAACCATTAATATGATCATGATACGTAGCTGTTTTGAATTTGGTTGTAAAATTTTAGTAGAGTTTATTATAGGATGCATCTGGAGGATTCTTCTATTTTGTATGCCACTTCATATGTAAAACATGATTACATGTTACTGCTCCATTCCAGGTCTTAGCATTGTTTTTTTGTAAACATGATGGGCATTTAAGTGAGGTGGGGAACCCTCCCTCAATTGCTATCAATTGTAGTGGGAGAACTAACCCACTTGGATACCTTAAAGATTTCGTACTATTTAATGTGGGATTTGGGCATCTCATACTACTTAAGTCTCCGTCATAATATAATTGTTTTTTTCCGTTATTCAGCTATACCTTCTGGAGTTGGTTTTATATTGTGGAAATCATTTTCAGTAGATATTATTTGATCAGTTCCTGCATTATGGCACATTAGAGTAGGATTCAAAATTCATTTTCTTGAATGTTTGCCTTGTCCAATACCGGCATTCCGGAGATTTTAGTATCAATGCTTTGTAGGGCTACAGTAAAGTTGTACCTGCTTAATGTAAATGTCGTCTTGTATGTGCAATTTTCAGCCGACTCTTCTTTCTTCTTTATTATAGTTTTTTCCCCTACTAATTGATGAGATGACCGCATCAAGGGATGAAGGGAAGTCTCCATTAAGGAAACTGTCGGTCAATTACTTATATTTAGGCCAACATGCAGCATCCATTTGAATTCAGATATGAAGTTGCTTTTAACGGTCAAGTAATACCGTTTGCATTTCTGTAGCTTAATAACATGTTTGAATCCTTACAAACATTGCAGGTTGCAATTGAGACAGCATCTTTTAGCAAGTATGCTGGTTTCACTGGAGTTCGGTTGGGATGGACAGTAGTTCCAAAGCAGTTGTTGTTTTCAGATGGTTTCCCTGTTGCCAAGGACTTCAACCGCATTGTATGTACTAGTTTCAATGGTGCATCCAATATTTCCCAGGCAGGTGGTCTGGCTTGCCTATCATCAGAAGGCCTTAAGGTCCGTTATTGTTTCATTGCCAGATTCTTTAATAAATTCATTTCATACGCATGATTGGCTTATACTGTATGCTACATCAAGTTCAAGAAACTTAATAATTATACATCATAGAGAAGGTCTGCCATGTCCTCCATTCATTTGATGCCTTTTCAACTTCTCTTAATTTGGTATCATTCAATTGAGCTTGCAATAGTCACACCATTGCGGTTGGTAATGAACTGTTACCTCTTGCTTAAGTAATGAGGATGTGACAATGGGAGGCTAAGTTGTTTGTTCTTTTCCTTTGATAATATGTTATTTGGGGCAGGGAATAACCTGGTTTGACAAAATTTTGTGGAAACATATAAAACAAACTGCCTAAAAGACTTGCTGAAACTGAATTGCAGGCTATGCAAGAGGTTATTGGATTCTACAAAGAAAATACAAACATAATAATGGAGACGTTTGAGACTCTTGGATTCAAAGTTTATGGAGGGAAAAATGCTCCGTACGTGTGGGTTCATTTCCCTAGCCGAAGCTCGTGGGACGTATTTGCAGAGATTCTTGAGAAGACCCATGTGGTTACAACACCTGGCAGTGGTTTTGGACCTGGCGGGGAAGGTTTCATCAGGGTCAGCGCCTTTGGTCATAGGGAAAATATTTTGGAGGCCTGCAGAAGATTCAAGCAATTATATAAGTAAATCTAGAGTATATCTCATTAGTTTAAGCTGTATTAAACTGAAACTGATTATGTTTTTCCTAAGACCGAAGAGGGTTGTAACTTTCTAAATAATGCCAGTGATTCTGCTTGTTTTTCCATCTTACCTAGTGAACAAGGAGCCTCTGTAGTAGAGCATCTTTATATTGATGTCATTGAACTTTTAGATCTGTTTGTTATTCTGTTGAGGATGTCGAGGACTTGAAGTCCAGCAACTACAACCTAGCTGACCATTTTTTGGAGAAATTCTGTACGCCTTGTTAATGACAAATTGATGATTTGAGCCCAAAAGTTTGAGGTGGCATTCAGCAAGAGAATATTTTCATTTCAAGATGTTGAAAATTTATTGTCAACAATATTTGTGTATAAAATAGCTGTAACTGGAAAAAGACTAGAAGTGGAATAATTTTTCTGATTCGAAATTAAGGCCCTTTTGGTTTAGAGGAAAGATTGTTAATAGAATAGAAATGAAAATGGAGATGGAAGAGAAATGGGGATTGCCAGTTGCTGCCGTCAAAGTACTATACGTATTTAGTTTTTACAAATGTTTATATTTGTAGATATATACTTACAATTCTAAACGGTAAACACATCTATAATCGGGAAAATTGTGATTCACTCCCAAAAAGAAGTAATATTTGGGATTTATTATTTGAGGCCAGGTTAATACTTTTATATTCCATTTTATTTGTTATTTTAAGATTTTTTTACACAGATCAATAAAATAATTAAATAATTTAAGATATAGTAAAATTTAGAATCATGTTACCAAAATATCCCTAACTTAAATGTTAAAAAATAATTTATACTGTACCTACTATTATTTTTAATAAAAAATAAAATAATAAAAAATGTAATTAATATTTCATTAGTAATATAAAATGATAAATAAATAAGAATATTAAAATTATTTAAAGTAAGAGATAAAATGAGATGGAAAGAGAGAATATAGTAAGTAAGGTAAAGATGTCAAAGGACTAAAATGACACCAAACGACCATGATACCTTTCTCAAAAAAATGTAAAATATATGTTTGTATATTTCGTTTTGTTTTGTTTTATTGTGGCCAATTTTGCTTAATTATACATTTTTCTATCCGAGATGTAAAATACATCTTTATACCAAAGAATTAAAATAATTCTTCTAAAAGTAATATTACATTAAATATATTTTTCAAATAATACACACAAAATAAATAAGATTAAAAATAGAATAAATATATTTTTTAACATGCTAAAAGTAAAATAAAAAAATATATGTTGAATGATTATTTACTAGGAGTTTTTATTAGAAACTTTGTATGTAATATTATATATTATGGAGCAACAATAAAGTTTTTTAATTTAAATAAATTTGACTAAAGTAAACTCTTAGGAGTTTAAAGTTGCAAACTTACATATCCTTTACATGTTAACTGAAATTCGTGAGTTTTAAGAAAATTCTCTAACAAATATTTGGAAAGTCGTGATTTATTATTGAAGTCAACTTTGATATAGGGCCTCATGATTTTCAATTATTAGATCATGGTTAGAAATTTATGAGATTCGGCTGGAAATTGCTGAAACTTGGTTGGAAATGAAGGTGAAATTTGTTGAGAAGTGGATGATTATATTTTAAGTTAGCTTGGACGTAAGGCATCAATTCTAATTGTTGGATCTTGGTTGGAAATTCTTCTTGAGGTTCGCTTGGAAATTGTTGAAACTTGATTGGAAATAAAGTCGGCGGAATTTATCGAGGAGTGGATGGTTATTCGTGAAGTTAGCTTGAATATAGGGCATCATTCCCAATTGTTAGATCTTGGCTGGAAATTCCTGAGGTTCACCAATGAAGTTGGTTGAATTAGTTGAGGAGTGAACGGTTATTTTTTACGTCAGCTTGGATATAATGCATCATTTCCCACTGTTGGGTCTGGGTTGGAAGTTGCTGACAATCACCTCAAAATTGCTTAAACGTGGCTGGAAATATGGTTTTGTGCAGGATTCAATGAGGCGTGGATGCTTTTCCTTGTGGATCGATGTCCAAGTAATAGTCATCTATTTCTTCATCACCAGAAAAATCAATCAACTATATTTTTTTTTTCGTGAGTTAAATGATATTGCACCCACTTATTTGGAAAATGATATTGCACCCACTTATTTGGAAAGTCATGATGTTTCAAATCACTTTTTAGCAATTTTTCCAACTAGTTCTCAAGAATTTTTAACCACTCCTCAAAGGGAACAGTTTCCAACTAGTCACAAGAACTCTCAACTCATCCTTCATAATTTCCAAGCTCAACCTTTCCAAAATCATGATATTTTTAATCACTCCTTAGTAATTTTAAACCTATCCTTTAGAGTTTCCAAAGTAAAACTTGTAAAGGATATATAAACGCATAAGAGTTTATTTTAGTCAAATTTATTTAAATTAAAATAAATTATTAAGTATCTATAATATATAATATTACAAATAAAATTTTTAATAAAAATTCTATATAATAATTATTCATCATAATATTATTTTATTTTATTTTTAGCAGGAAATATATATATATATATATATTTACTTTTTAATTTTATGTAGTTTGTGTGTGTTGGCTGCATTTTTTAACTTTGCAGACGGAATTTATCCTCAATTGAATGATTAACTCGGTTTCAATCAAACAATATGGGAGCTTGAGGTTCTTTACTACAATTTCCCTAATACAAATATAAAGATCTGAAATAAAGTAAATTTAAGATGAAATGGGATAGGCTTGAGTCACGACAACAATGAAAACATAAATTTATAAATGTTGAAACATAAAAACAAGTTTAAAAGCCTTGGGAGTTATCCTATATGTAACATAAAATGAAGCTTGAAAGATGAAATTGCAATTGGAACTAGGACCTGACATCGTGTGAGGTTGGGTACACTCAAATTTCAAGGACTTGAACGAGGATAATACATGAACAAATAAATTCTAAAAGGATAGGATGTCATGGAGACTAATAAATTTATAGAGAGTTAGGATAAATGGAACCCCAAAGATGATTGCCATTGATGAGATTTGTTATGTTGGAGATTTGTGTGTGTATACTATGTCGCTTGAATGACTTGTCTATTTTTTTTTATTTATAGGCACAAATGAGAGCTTCTCACCTCTCAGTTTTCACATATTTAGAGCTCCACCTTGCCAGTTTTTCCATTAGCCCACGTTCCACAATTTTAGCTATCTGTGCCACTTTGCCACTTCCTCCTCTTTTTATAAATAGTAAGTAGATAAGGAAGGATTTTTCTAGGTTACAAGCACAACCAAAGAAATATTTTAATAATATTTAGGCCAAAAAGTAATAAAATAACTTTTGTAATTTCTTTGGATTTAGCATACTAAAATTATGGTTTAAACAGTGTGTATAATTCTTTAAAAGAATTAATTTAATTTATTTATATAAGCAAACGTATTATTTTGGATAAAAATGTATAATTAAGTAAAAAAAGCAAAAAAATGTATAAACATATATTTTACATTTTTTTTAGAAAACTGTATCATAGAACTTTGGTGTCATTATGGTCCTTCATTATCTTTATCTTAGATTACTAAGATCCTCTGTTGGTATTAATTTGGCCTGCAAATCCGAAATATTGCTTCATTTTGGTAGTGAATCCCAATTTTCGAACATAATTTGTGTTCATAAGCGTGTATTTGTTTGCAAGCAGGCACACGTGTATGTGTGAGATTCATGGGTGGTGCATTGGGCCTATAGTTTGGGCTGGCGGGTTTATCTGGGCTTAAAATATAAGTTGTTCAATAAAAGACTAATATGATAATAATAAGAATAATGACAGTTTATCAAAAAAAAAAAAAAAGAATGATAATAATGACATGAGGAAGTTGGTTGAGTGCTTATCCTAATCCTTGAGGAAGACTAATATGACACATAACAAGATACTAGTAATTAACATGAGCAAAGAAGGTTGGTTCAGTTCTTATCCTAATCCTAGTGATCGACTTCTCGGAATTCAATTCTTATAAACTTTCAATTAAAAAAAAAAAAAAGAACAACGTTAACACTTTGGAGCATCGGGTGATGGTTTTATAAAATTTTAAAAATCATTATATCTTACATACTATGTTATATTGTGTTGTATTCAATAGGCATATTTATATCAGTGTTACACAGCTGCTTACCGTTAGATTTGCATTATTAATTCCATATTCTTTTGACTGTAAAACTCTAAAATAAATGCTAATATGATAATAATAACGTGAGGAATATACACCATGTGTCCCATATTATAAAAGATTTTACAAAAATTATATAGATTAATAAAGATCATTAAAATTAGTTGGGAATCTTGATTTTGATGGAAAAAAATTATTGTGATTCTAAAAATGGCTTTCATTCACATTAATCAAAATATTAAAAGAGAAAGAGGATATTTGTAGAATGAATCTGTGAAGGGTATTTTTGAAAAAAAAACTTATAAATGCTTTATTAAATTATATAAAGAGTTTTATCTTTTTGTCAAATAGGTGAAGTATAATTTTTACTTCATTTGTTGGGGACCGGTTAGATGCAGGACAAATGGCGATGAGTCATCAAGCTGGATATTATACTCTCTCATTTTCAAAATATGATATCGATTTAGTGGAAAATAAGGTTTCAAAATATAAAATATTTTAGAAAGTTAGCAACTATTTAATATATTTTTTTTACCTCCATTTATGATAGATCTTAATTAAAATAGGTATTTATTTTTTTCTTTTGATGGTGAGAAAATAAAAAAGATAGTAATAATTAAGATAAGATAATTTAATAAAGTTAGTTTTTGAAAAGTTATGACAATTTTAAATAAAGTAAAAACTATAACTAATTTTAACTATTTTTTTTTATTGAAGTAAGAAAATTAAATGTCTTATATTTTGAACATGAGGGAGGGAGGATATACCAAATTCTCTGTCAGCATTCACCTGCCATTCATTACGTGAGTTTAAATAAAAATATATAACCTAGTTTTTACTGCATCAACCATTGGGATGCTAATAATCGAACCAATCTCAATTCTTCTGAAAGGTACAAGGTGCATGTACTTTCATATTAATAATTAACAATCTCAATATTGACGGGATGTTTTCATATACCAAAAAAAAAAAATAATCAGTTTTGTTAATTGATTAAGCAGCCGATCACATTCTTCTCTGGCAAGAGTCAAATCTTCTGGTGACATTCCCAAATGAAAAGCTTTTGTAGGATTAATATCTTCATTCCGCTTGAATGGTAGGTGGATAAAGAATTCTCCATTCTTTCATAAAGGAGAAGGGTGTTTGAACTAAGCATGGCTCTGACATCAACAGAATAAGCCGAAACTTCTTCCTTATGCTTGTAAGCTGGCTGGATGGATAAAATCTGGCCTTGATAAGATGTTAGGCCTTGTCCTGGTCTTTTGAAGGTAGATTTGACAGTACCATCCTCAAGACATTCTAGGACTGGAGAGTCTACTATTTGAATATCTCTCAAAGAAGAATGAAACTCCTTCTCATAGTTGTTAATCCATTCTAGTGGTATGATCTGAGCAAGTTTCTTCTTGGAAATTCTTCTAGGTATTTGAATCACCGAGGTATCCGATTGGTTGGACACCATATATAAGACATCAGTAGTGGAATTGGGAAACTCCAAATTGATGGCATGGTCTTGAAGCCAGTAGATCATTTGATGATGTAAGGTGGCCATGATGGCACGTGGATCTTGTTTAGCACCATGAATTTGGATCTGTACCTTCAGACGATGTGGAAAGATTTCATCATCTAGTTTGATGTTGAAATTAGGAGCTATTATCATTACAACACTTCCGTTGCTATAAGTAGTCAGCAAAGCAACAATCATAGCATTACCGTACGAGGTGGAAGTAGAATCCAGTATGGCTATTCTGGCTATAGCAGGAATACCTTTTCTCCCATGAAGGATTAGAACTAGTCTGATGGCTCCAAATGTGAAGATGTGTATATCCTTGTTGCTTCCATGAGTTGATCAACGGTTGAGGAATCTCAAGAGTAATATATTGTTCTACAGTAGTGACTTTTAAACCACACTGTTCAAGTTTAGAACTGTGAATATATTCCTTGACATGAGGTCTAGGAGTATGGAGGATAGGAGTGATTCTTTACCTGAAAGATCTGGCATATGCTCGGTCTTGGGAAAAGATGGCATAAGGGCTAAGAAGGGGAAGTTCAGTATTGTCAATTCTGAGATTTTCAGGTATTTGGGTGATTTCAAGAAGATTATCAATCTTGCTGGTTAAGGATTTCTTGACAGAAGAAGAAAGATTTTCTAAGGAAAAGACAAAAGAAAGACGGACAAGTTCAAGAGAGGTAGAAGAAGAGGTTTCTAGAAATTCAGTCATGGTTAAAGGTTCTCTTTCCAATATCATCTATAGATATATCAACAACCAGACTAAGACTTTCAGGCTTTGATACTAAGTCGGGGTCCCAATCCAATAACATAAGAACAAGATCTAAAGATAATCACTCTATCAAGGAGATTATGATAATCCAGTTTTCATCCGAATATAAAATGACCTCTCCTGAACACCAGCGACTCAAGGACAACCTTAGGATTATCATATGTTATCAATATGTTCATTAGATCTTGTTGTTAATTATATTACGTTTTTTATTCGGGTCCAATCACTATCCACCCGTTTAACTTTAGATATTTTATTAGTGTTTGGAAGGTAGCATTTAGGGAATTTAAAACGTGAGAAATTTGTTTTTGCTTTAATTTAAATTCATTGCTTTTCCAATCATTGGCGTGGACCTTGGGTTAAGATGATTACAGTACATACAGAATTTTTTTTGGCTGATATATATATATATATACATATACATATATATAATATGTATAAATATATTTTGTAGATTTAAATAAGTATTATTTGAAGTTATAATTAATATAATATGCGAAAATTGTGTCTCTATTTGGTTTGATTTTACATATTGGAAGTGAAAATATCATATCAAGTCAAATAAATTATACATACAGAATTTATTTTTTGGGTGAGATATAAACACAAAAATAATTTTGTTACAAAATGAAAACATTACAGAAAACACGATTATTAGCAGTGATTGTCCCTCATTTTTTAACTCCAGCGGAAGTTTTAATTGCAGGCAAACAGAATATGCAATTGTTGCTGTATCTGCGAATTAATGCACTTGGGATCACTAAGCTCATGATATATCGATCTTCACATGGAACAAGAAAACACACAAATATTTGCAGGAATAGGAATTGATAATGTTTTCACCACTTTTTTGCTGGTGAAAAATACAAGGAATTATGATCCCAAGTCATACATATATATATGTATATATATATATACATAGCAGCTAATTAAAAGCATGAAAATATTAAATTAGGATGCAAAAATAAGCCATTTTTTAATATTTAACCATAACAAATGGTGTTCCAGCATGAAAATCTAGTGTCAAGGTGTTTAAAAGCATGGCTAGCTACAAGAGATTCAGATTCATAACGAGAGATTTTAGCACAGATTCATAAGAGCATGAAAATGTAGCCACATGGAATGTAAGGGGATTAAATGATCCCCTTAAACAAGGTGTTGTAACTCACCTCGCTCAAGTACATAACCTTAGTTTAGTAGCTATTTTGGGGACTAGAATCAAGAGCACTAACTGGGATAGAATTGTGAAAAAAATTCAATTATGATTGGGCCATTATTTCTAATGAAGATCTGGATAAAAATTGTAGGATCATGATCTTACGGAAATCTCAAAGGTTGACAGCTCATACTATCCATAAGACAAGCCAAATGATTCATTGTAAGATCACTTTTATAAATGGGTCATATGAATTTTTAGCAACATTTATTTATGCTTATAATGACTCAGGGAGAAGGAGGAAGCTTTGGGATGATGTCTCATCACTATCACATGGGATTTTTGAACCTTGGTTGCTCATTGGTGATTTCAATGTTGCATTAGATTCTAGTGAAAAGAAAGTTGAGTCTGGTGCCATGTGTCGTGTAGGCAAAGAGCTAGTGGATGTCTTCAATCTTAACAACCTTCAAGATCTCAAGTTCACGGGCAGATTTATGACTTGGTCAAATGGTCATGTTGCAAGTTGGATAGAGTAGCGGTAAATGATAGATGGGTAGCTACTTTTCAAGATGTAGTGGTAGATTTTGTTACAACTAATCTTTCCAATCACGGCCCTACTAGATAAAAGAGGTCCATAAATCGCAGGTTCCCTTTTTAAATTTAAAAATATATGGGTGGAAGACCCATGCTTCCATCACATGGTTTCAGAAATTTGGCAAGAGGAAATTGCTAGATGTGCTATGTTTAGATTGGTTACTAAATTGAAGAAATTGAAAATAAAGCTAAAAAAGTTGAATTCAGAAAAATAAGCGCACCTAAAAGAAAAAATGGTGAAGGCTAGAGAGAGGTTGACTAGTATTCAAACTTCTCTTGAAACTGATAGATTTAATGATTCGCTTCTTAAGCAAGAGAAGGAGTGTCTCCAGAATTTCACTGAAGCTAGCAAGTATTATAATGGACAATTGAAGCAGCAAGCTAAGGACATGTGGATCCAAACAGGTGATGAAAACTCAAGTTACTTTCATGCTCTTTCGAACCATAGAAGGAGATGCAACAATATCTATATGCTCCTTGATGAACTAAACACTACTGCAAAAATGATTTTTTATGTTGGTTGTGGAATTGAATAGATGAAATTGAAGAAAGAGCATCCTTCTTCACAACACAAAATAAGGGAGAACAGTAAGAGGCACAAAATACAAATACCCACTGATAGAGTACAAGCATTACCACATCATAATTTATAGGTCTATGGACTTCATTTTTTTTGTGGTTAGGGATCTACATTTCTTTGTGGCCAGGGATCTATGGAATTTCAAAACCCACCACTGGTTAGGGATCTACATTTCTTTGTGGCCAGGGATCTATGGAATTTCAAAACCCACCACTGAAAACACATAAAAAGACATCGTAACATCATGAATAATAACATTAACATCTAGCATAAAGAGAAGCAATAATATACTTTGTTATAAAAATTTTTCAGAGAAATGTACTCTTGAAACTTGCAGAGGAGAGACACTGAGAAGTCTTCACATTTTCAATTTGATTATATGTGGATAGTTTATGAATTCCCATCCAATTTTCAAGACATGATGAAGTTGATCAATGCAAGGAATTGGAGCAATGGAGAGTAAAAATATACAAGAAATAAAGAAAGGAAAAAAAACACCAATCCTGCCTAAAAATTAACCCATAAACTTAACTGTAAAGAAGCATAATTGTAAAGAAGCACACTCTTGTCATGTGAGAACTTGTTTTATTAAGATCCGTCATATTGATCTGTTTCTTTCTTTTGTTTCTCTTAATCTGTCTCCCTATTGATCTATTTCCTTTCCCATTGAATGCTACTTCTTATACTTGAGGCAGCAACCGTGGGCTTGATCTGAGATAAAATTTGAAGTTTGAAATTCAAATTTACAGATAAAAAAGAAACAGAAAAAACAGCAAAAGCAAACTCTAGGAAGAAGCCAAACTGTTCAAGGCTTTTGAATATTTCGACTTCATCCTCTAATTGCTCTCCTCCTCTTTCATAATCTGTGCTTCATCCGCTGGCCCCTTCTCAATGACTTCCAAGGACACTCATGCCCAATGGAATAGAGATAGGATAGAGACTTAAATTCCGAAGGATGGATAAAGTGAGAAAATAAACAAACGATAGAATTCAACAAATTCAGATGTCGACAGGGAGAGAAATTCTCAAACTTGGCTTCCACTATATGACAAATTCCAAGGCAAAATACATAATCATCAAGGACAACTAAAGAGCTTCGACAAATTTCCTTTCCCAACTACAAAACACCGAATACACATGCATGTGTGTCCCTGAAGAGATTGCCCACATAAACAAAATTCCATCCTGATTATTCTTATTCTCCTGTCAGATTTTACCTCGTAGAATCAAAATTGCCAGAGTATAAAGCTAATTATTTATCACAATAAAGCTAATCCCAATATCGTCATTCTACAGTGAAGTACAGGTAACATTTTCTTGGAAATCTTAGTGAATTTCGAAGAGTTAGGGAGTGAAAAAGGAGATGTACCTCACGAATCATGGTGAGACGCTCGGTTTCTTCCTCAACTCGACCCAACTGTGCCTGGACCCTCTCTCACACCTCCATCTTCTTCCTTTCAATCTCTGCCTCTTTGGCTTTGAAACTTAAGAGAGCCGACGTTGACATCTCCTCATCTTCCTTTAACAAATGGCTGAAATAGCTAGGGATCGAGAGGTTGATGGTGGAAGCTGAAGGAGGACGGAGGCTGAGCGAACTCAAGGGGAAGATGACAGAGGTTGATAACCGAAATACAGAAGGAAGCTAGGTATTTCGTCCGAGCATATTACTGAGCCGCGAAATTTAATCTGAGACAAGAAGGAAAAGGTACTCCAGGCAAGAAATAACACCCTGTTTTTTTTAAAGCATTAACTTCGGTTAGTGTTAAAATTTAAAAATTTCTAAAATCATTTTTATTTTCCATTTTCACATGACTTAATATAGCAACCAATGAAAAAATTACATTTCTATGTTGGATTCAAATATAATTGATGTAAAAAATGTAACATAAACGTTTTTATTTATAAAAATACCACCATTCATTTTTTTACATTGCTTCCTCATACAACCAACATAAAAAAATGGGAAAAAAATAGCAATTTTCCACTAGTATAATCTTAGAATTATAGAAAAATCAGGAATTATTTATCACATTTTGTATTACTACAAGCAATTGTTAGGATCCTCAAAACCCACTACTCCTGTAGATAAAAAGATATCGAGAATGACCATTTTATCTCTGAGGATATAAATGAAAAATTGATAGCTCTTATTACCTCTGAAGAGGTCAAAGCAGTAGTATTCTCCATCAGTCCTGATGGGTTTAATGCATTGTCTTTCAAAAGGAGTTGGACGATTATTGAACCTTCTATTTCCTCAACAATCTAGAAATTCTTTCAAACAGGTAAATTATTGACTCAAATCAATGCCATTGTGGTATCGCTCATTCTAAAGGTGGAGAATCTTGTGAGTATAAAGGATTTTTGCTCAATTGCCTGCAATGTGGTTTATAGAATCATTACCAAGATAATCTCTTGCAAACTCAAAGAAACTCTTCCATACATTATTAGTGATGCTAGCTAGGGTGCCTTTATGTAGAATAGATCTATGATACACAATATCCTTCTAAGTTTGGAATTAATGAAGGGATGCTCTAGGAAGAATGTCTCTCCTAGATGTACATTTAAGGTTCTTATGACTCGCTCAAATGGAACTTCTTGAGAGATGTTATGATTGGCATGGGGTTCATTCAACCTTTTGTACAATGGATAATGACTTGTGTTCAAACAACCAAATATTTGATCAACATTAATGGGAGTCTTGAAGGATACTTTCCAAGTGGTAAGGGCATTATACAGGGAGATCTTATGTCTCCTTATCTCTTTGTGATTGGAATGGAGTATTTGAACAAACTATTGCATCTTGCTTCTAAGGTTTAAGAGTATAAATTTCATCCTAAATGTTATAGAATCCAGCTTACTCGTATGTGTTTGGCATATAAACTTATGGTGTTTCATAGAGGGGATCAGAGCTCTATTGAGGTAATAAAAAACACCCTCAACAACTTCTCTTCTATCTTTGGTCTTAACATAAATGTTAACAAGAGTACTCTTTTTTGGCTGGAGTTTCAAATGATGTTAGACTAGGGATTTTAAATATTGTTGGATTTATTGAAGGCAATTTGCCTATCAAATACTTGGGTGTGGCTTTAAGTTCTGGTAAATTGATTGCAAATGATTTTGAGCCTCTTATATCCAAGATGGTACAGGGAGTAAGACATTGGATAGCTAGATATTTAAGTTACATAGGGCGTATTCAATTGGTAGCTTCAATATTGCTTAGTATTCATAGATTTTGTAGCCAAATCTTTCTAATTGCTTTAAATGTCCTATCGAAAATATAGACTATCTGTTATCAATATCTATGGTCTAGTGGAGATCAAAGTAAGAGGAGTCCCATTTCTTGGGCAACCATCTATCAACCTAAAGAAAATGAGGGATTAGGCTTTGAGGAGCTACTTTCTTGGAATAAGCAGCCCTATGTAAATTACTCTTTGAATGTGTAGATGTGGCTTCTGAATCTATTTGGTGTAGATGGGTTAAAGAATACATGTTACAAGGCTCTTTTGTTTGGCAAGTTGTGCCTAAATATTCAAGCTTTTGGTGGTAGCAAAATCTTTTGAAAACTTGCGATGAGTTAGTTGAAAAGAGCACTCAAACTAATTGTGAAAGAATATTGAGGCTACCAAAAAATTGCATCCTTAATAAGTATTATAGGATATTTCATCCAGAGCTTCTTGAGGCTCCCTAGTGTCCTATTGTTTGGAATGAGTATATATTGCCAAAACATTCTATGATTGTTTGACTTGCTTTTTATTGTAGGCTAGCAATAAAAGATTGACTGAGGCAGTTTAACTTACAACAAGATGATCTTTGTCATTTTTATCAAGCTCAACCTGAAATTATTAATCATTTATTTTTTGAATGCCCTATAACTGCTAGAATTCTAAAATTGCTGATGGCTTATGTTGATTTTGATATTAATTCCTCTAGATTATCTATGTGGCAACATGTCTTTGTGCAAATTAGAAGGAAGTAAAGGCTAACATATAAACTTATGACAGCTATGTTCTGTGCTGTGATTTATACTGTTTGATAGGCTAGGAATGCATTGATTTTTAAACAAGAAATCTCTGATAGTGCTCAAATTTGTCATAGTATAGTAATTAACTTAAAAGTCAAGTGAAAATATTTATTTATTGGTAGGAATATGTATAGTAAGATGATAGATAGAAAATTTAACATCTTTTAGATCGGGGCTATTTTCTTTTTCTGATTATTCCTTTTGTGTTAACATCTTTTGTTAGGTTGCTTGCTCGTTTGATGTATATGACTTTTGATGTTAATATAATCTTTTTCACCTTCCTTAAAAAAATTTCTCCTTAAGTTTATTTTTTATCTCCGATTTCGTTTTCATATTGGCTTGATTAAAATCAATGTGCACAATTTTAAAAAGCAATAATTACTTTAATGACAAATCTTTGGGAGACTATTACCGTTTACTCTTCTGGAATGAGGACCATATATATTACTTATGCAATCCGTAGACATTAATTTGTATACGCTTTCAAAGTGCAACACCAATAAATTGGCCATGATTGATGCTCTCGAGAATAAGGATATATTCTCCTCTATGTTTCTTTATTAAATTGCAGATTTATTTTTTTATTTAATTAATTAGTTTCTGTGGGAAACTAACATTAGCCAGCAAAACACAAGTAGTTAAAGGAAACGAAATTCCAATATAGTGGGAAAAAAGAGGAGAGAAAGTGGCGAGGTATGTAAGTAATAAAGCAAACGACCTCTATTCATATAACACATAATCATCGTTGACAATACATAAGCTGATTCATTTAGAGCAAAATGAGGGAGCCCGTTAAACAGTATCAGCATTAATACAACACAGCATGATTCATCATTACTTAAGCAGCTCTCTTTCGGATAAGAGGCTTAAAGGTGAAGGTTGGTGGTGGTGGTGGTCGTGGTGATGGAGGGGGACGGGATGGGATTGTTAACCGGGTAGAGCATGACATTGATTCCTTCGTCAGCACACAGATTCACAAGCAAAAGGTCTTCATTATTCTTGTAAGGTTGGGTGTAAAGAAGGTGCTTGTCTTCTCCAATGAAGACGAAGGCAATGCTATAGACATTGGAATTTTGAGTTTTCTTGATGTGCGACAATGTACCAGGCATGGCTGTCATATTCACAGGAGCACCAATCAACAGACGGTAGATTGATTCACCAGCAACTTCAACTGCCCAGTAGGGTGAAGTAGCACATTCAGAAACTGAGGCAAAGCTGATAAGCAAAGGGTTCGTCTATCATGATCTTACTTCCCAGTAACTGTTGTTGTGCGTGATAAAAAATCACCCGCTTAGGATCAATGCCCATTACCACTTGAACCGGTCATTTCTTCAGCTTGAATTCCATGGCCAGCGTTGGTGGCATCGAGAATGTGGTAGTGGCGATTAGGGTCAAGAGGGTGGCCAAAGAAGTCAACAACTGGTTTTTCAGCTAGGGCTAGGTGTTGTGTGGACAAGGCAAAGAGAAGAAAAAAGAGAGCAGTAGTCTTCAATATTGGAATTAAGATGAAGAGTGGTTTAATTATGAAATATGATGGAGAAAAGTGTGGGTGTAGTTTGGAATGGGAGGTTGCATGCCTTCAATTTATAGGGTTAGAAGGTGAGAGTGGAAACATGAAGTTGAGAATGAAGGCCCATGCATGCACCCATGCCATCAAACTAAGCCTCCTCTATCAAACTCATCCGGCCATCATGAAAGTTCAAAAGCTTAATATGTACCCATTTTTTATTAATAGCAAAAAATAAAAAACAAAAAAAAATCCTAGACAAGAACAATAAATAAATATATATATATATATTTTGGGTTATATTAGGAAGGGTTTGAGCCCTACATTTCTATTCACATCTCACTCCATTATTCTTACGGCCTAAATTAGTCTTAAATGGCATAATAAATAATTAGTAGCAAGATAAAGAGAGTTTATTGACTATTATGATATAGGATTTATACTCCTAGAATGTCGATCAAGTCTTAGAATCCAACTTGAAATTATTCTGTGTTCTTAAGTAACATACAATCCAATTTATTATCACTCCTAATCAGATTCGATCAATTTAAAGAGAGAATTGAACACTACATATTTGATGTATATTGACATTAGATCCCAGTGAAAAACATTTTTACTCGTTCTTTATTACATATATTTACAATTAAGCATAGTCACGATGCACACAATATAAAATGACAGAGATATTTAGGAATTGAAGTATCACTCCTGGCGCGGTTTCATTCCATTGAATCAAACCGCTTTATAATTTATGAAAATAGGAAGAACATAAGCAATATACAAAGGGATCACTTCTCTTGGTTTTGATTTAGGGACCATTTCGGTTTGCTTAAAAAAAAAAAATTAAAATTGCTACCTCCGCACTCTCCCCAAAGGAGTGATGATAAGATTTTGTAGATATTTAATTGCATGCATTACAGTGAATTTGAGATGAGCCACACTATTTATAATTTATACATAATGTGGTTAGTTATATATTTTACACTGATATTGATGATATTAATTCTCTATCATATCATTCTCAGGCCATCATCATCAAGCTAGATAATATTATCTGTGCGCTTTATGCTGATACAGTAAGATAAATCAATATATTATATAAAATAAAAAATGTCTATTACTATTTATTCATTGTTTTCTATTATCATAAAATATCAAATTCCTGTGTATATAAGCACAGAACAATATAACATGCTGCACCTGTTTTTCTTGATTATCAATATGGCAACACCTTTTTTTATAAACTAAGATAAATGCATAAGCTTAGGGCGGCTTGTTTTGTGTTGTAATCTATGCTATTTGACAAGCTATGAATGCTTAATTAATACTCCTACTATTCCTTATTATAAGGACTTTATTAGAAAAAATCATATATGCAAAATATAAGTCACATTTTGAGTATTAAATACTATTTTTCATGTTTGCCCTTTATTAAAAGTTATGGTGGAGAGATATTAAGAAAGATATAAACAAGATGAATTATAATTAATGAGAGTAATATTGAAAAGTTATGGTAAATTTTGCAAAATTCAAGAATTTTAACCAGTTCTAACCACTTCTCTTGATATATGTAAATTACTTAAAAATAACTTATAATAGGAAACAGATGAAGAATTTAGGTGGGAACTCCCAGATAGAGCTGAGATGTGTCATGGGTTATTAGAAATAGTTATATGTACAGAGGTATTAGGTAGAAAATTTGCCATCTTTAAGTCAATAATTTAAATATCGAACCAGACATTGAACCGAAAATACTATCAGGTCACGGTTTTTATGGTTCAACTGGTTAGACTGACGGTCGAATCGGTGATGCAATAATTAAATAAAAATATTATATATAATAATATATGTATAAAAATAAGATAACAAATTGTTAAGGAAATAAATTTAAGTAGTCCAAATTCATAATAAGTTAAGAAACTCATATGGTAATAATATATATTAAATCATTAAAAGTAATATTAAAATATTTTGATCTGATAATGCTATATGATTATTAAATTATAAAATGATTATACTCTCTCTATCCCCAATTATAAGAAACAAATGACTATTTTATCATAACAAAATTTTTTTTTAGTAATTAAACTCATAAATTGTGTTACAATTTTAATTTTTTTCAAAATTGTCCATATTAAAAATCTGGAGTATAATTAATTAATTACTAGCAATTGTCAATACAGTCTTAATTATTTAAGGGTATAAATAGAAAATAATATTAATTACTCCATAAATTTTATCTACATCTCTTATATTTTGAGACTAATGAAGAGTCTCAAAATTCTTTTATAATTAGGGATGAAGGGAGTATAATATAATAAAATTTTTCATTTTTATAATTAGTAATTTTAAAATAGAAAGGGAAATATTATTTTTACTTTTTAATAATTTTTATAATTAATAATTTTGGTAAAAAAATTAAATTTAAGTTAATTTTTACACAATTTAAAAAATCGTCCGGTTCTCTAAAAACCGCTCCGTCCGGTTCAAAATAGTCCAACTCAGTCCAATCTCTAAAACCGTTTAAAGCTAAAAAATGAGTCATTCTTCTATCTGGATGATAGTCCGACCGGTTTGATCTTTTGGTCTGATTTGATTTTCAAAACATTCCTTTAAGTTTGTATCTATATGTTCTTGTAGACTTATAGTCATGTTCTTGTTTTGTATGAGATGTGTCCCTTTTTTATGTATATTGATTGTGAACTTAATATAGGATTATTCACCTTCTCTAATTAAGAAAACATGCTGCACCTGTTCTAATACTAAGCAATATTATATGCTTATTTTTTATTGAACTAATGTCTTCAGCCGTTGAGCACCCTTCTAGATGCAGTCCCCTCTCCTTTTTTATTGGTAATAAATGAGTAGATCGATGTTGCACCAATTTTATTTGAGCCGATATGATATGCATTGTTCAATCTATAGATTATCAATATGGCAACATGTTTTTTTTTTCTTCACAAACTTAAATAAAAGGAAGGCTAAACTAAGGGTGGTTGCATTTTGTGCTATAATCTATGCTATTATTTGGTAGGCCAGTACTTCAATATTTACGTATGAACAAGATTAAAATATATTATCATTTTATCATAAGAAAGAATAGGGCAATTTATTGATTGTTTGAGTACAACTTAAAAATTACATATTACATGTTCAAATTTATTAACTAATTACAGATTTAAACATTGATTTAATAATATCAATTGAAACTTGACACGATCAATTTAAAACAGACAACTCCCTTGATTTTAAAGGTGCCTCAAAACCTTCCTTTTGCGGACCAATTCGATACAACACAAATTCTCTGTGGCCATTCATTGTCAAGCTGATAACATTGTCCGATCGTGAGTTCCCCTGTTTAAATTTTGGGTATATATGTTAGGAAAAAAAGCCTAAAAAAAGGGAAAAGAAAGAAAGAAATTTATTGAAGAATTTGAATATTCTAATGGAGAAAAAATTGTCTATACTACTACGTCAACTTCTGTTAATGATTGCACCAATTTCGATTCTTAATAGAGTAGGACGTGTACATGGATATCTGGTACATAGATAATTATTAGGCATGACGTACAAACCCTTAGACCCCCATAATCTTTTGGGATGTTTGTTTTACTAATTAAATATAGGAAAAGTTAATTTTTTAGTCTCTAAAATTTATATTATTTTCAAGTAGGTCCCATGCTTTAATTTTTTTTAAACAACTTATAATTTCAAGCGTTAGTATAGTTAGTCTTTATCCCTCCAAAGCTGGCAATATGATCCTTCAAAGTGCACATGTGGCTTTAACATAATTAAAAATGTCTTACATGACACTTAACAGAATATGTGGCTGATTCATCTCTTGCTCTGTTTGGGATTAATTTACATTCCTTTGGCAGTATCTCGTATACTTGAGTTGAGCGTTTTTTTTTTTTTTATTATCTCTTTCTCTCTCTATTTCCTCTGCAACATCCATGGTGGTTGTCTTTTCTTCCCCACCCCACCCTGCGGGGGGAATGAACTCAACCCATGTGATTATATTTGTGTGTGTGAGAGGAAAAGATAGTGGTCTTTATTCTTCTCTGTTTTTCATTTAAAAAACAGAGCATTTTCTAACAATCGATTGTCCATTTTTACATTTAGCAACAGAATATATATACATTTATATGTGTGTGCGCGAAACTAGCGCTGAATGACTTATCATTTTTGAAATTAAAAATTGGCTATTTTTATCATAATCCTCATGGGCAGCTTACATGGCAATTTAAACATCTTAGACTCAAAAGGCAAACAGGATCTTCCCTTCCACTGTTTGACCTCCTATCAGCCCCCCAATCATCTCTTTTAATCACTGAACACCAGACAAAAATGCACTCGCGACACAAAGGCAATACTCTTTGAGTTTACTCGAAGCAGACCAAAATCCAATCAATCTATCCAATTCCTTTTATCCCAGGAGCTTCTACTTTGAATCTCGCCCTCAGACCTTGCACACCACCAAAGTATTGCATCTCTGGTGACTGGTGACATAGATTGTTACCATCAACGTCGTAGCATATCATGTAGTCCAAGTTGAGTAGCTTAGGTAGAAAATCTTATTATATTCTTATTCCCAACATGCATAAGTACAAAGCCATCATTATAACCTGATGATCTTCTGAGGATGCCGAAATATTACTCGGCAGTCCAGATTCCGATGAAAGTTGGCAGCTCCATTGTTCTCCACTAGGATGATTTTTGTTCTTCATTGTTGTACTTGTTTATGGTAAACAATCTCTAACGCGTGATAGACACAGCGTGAAACTCAAACTTGCAGTCTGTGAATAAGTATGGGAACTTAGGGTGGGTAAAGTGCTTTGGTGATTGCTGAGAAATCCAAAGGTGATAATGTCGACAGAAGAGGTGTTGAAGAACTCACAAAAGAAGGCCCAAGCTGTTAGATATATTTAATTTAATAATATTTAATTTGAATTTATTCAAATTATATATTTATATTGTTTAATTAATTAAATATATCTTAACTTGATGTGGTCCTTATCTTCAAGAGAAGATATTGTCAGTTGAGCGATTTTAGGGAATAAGGGATAAACTCAGTATCTTTATTTGAATTCAAATTCAAATTTAAATTTAATAACCGATGATGGCCAAGGTTATTTAAATAGAGGCAGACTGAGTTGAGTGTAACATACGCTCTGGTTCCCGACTAGTTGAGACTAAATCCCAGCCTCCATCACTGAGTCTCATAACTAGTTGGAAGAACTGTCTGCATAGATTATTTTCTTAGATTTCCTTCTAAATAATTTTATATGTGATTTCAGATCTAATATTTAGATTGAGTAACGCCAAAGATATCTGCATCAGATCATCTAGCATGGCGAGAGGTATTTATAAAGTCTTCCGCTGCTCTTATAATTTTGTGGGAAAATTCAATATATAGAATTTATATCAAAAAATTGAATTTGTCTAACATGTGGCATCAGAGCCTTAATTATCTTTGCCTACATATATGTATTGTGATCTAATGCTGTGTAAATTTTCATCTATGAAAAATTAGCATAGCATCGAAGTTGTAATTAAAGGTGTGAAATCTCTGTTTAATTTTATGCGTGTTTAGACCAACCTATATAAGGAATTTATGGATATGGATTGTTGTTATTGATTTCATATATATATATATATATATATATAAGAGCATGGTCTTTGCCTTGGGTCTGCAAGAAAACCGAGATCATATGTGCTGAGTTTCTTGGTTTGTAATCTGAGGATCTGGGTGCATTATGGACCGATTGGTGTGACGAGTAAGTTTTCTCAGCCTTCTACGATGGTCATTTGCTTTTGAAATTTCTAGGAACTGTGCCTTAAATCGTAGGAAATAGCTAGTGTGGTGATGGGTCTATCGCAGTGTTGGGCTGGGTTTTGGAACCTAGCGGGAGGTTGAAGATGAGCTTGAATGATGAGTTGATTTGGCAATTTTGTGATGACGTGTCATTCAAGTTTGCGAATTGGTCCTGTACTGCTTCAGTCCATTTGTCTTTTGGCATTATGCATAAACTAGGCTTGAGCATTTTTGGGTTGGCCAATGACTTTTGTTGGAACTAGAAGTCATGGGTCCATTGGTTTATTTTTCAAAAAAAAAAACAAGGAGGTGGAAAGAAAGTTGGTCCAAGGTGTGTTTTGATTGTGATTGACCTGTAATTGATTTTTTGACCAAATGCTTGCATTTTGTCAATCCGTGTGCCATTTTAAATTGTTTAAATATAGATAAGTTATTTTGGGCATTTTAACATATTGAGAAAATTTTGCAAAATTAATGTTTGAAAATTTTGGATATTGCAAAATTATTTTGAGATAGTTTGCCTAAAATTAAACTTTAAACAGTTTTTCTTTGGTGCATGAAAATAGTGAGAGAATTTATTTAATGATTTAATCATATATAGCTTATTTGATTAAAGTAATTAATTAAATTCTCATTATGTTTAGTGCATAGATGCACAGAGATTTAGATATTTGTGATTTAATAAAATCACATATGGATTTAAAATATCAATTCTAATTATATATGTAGTTTTAATTTATCTTTACCCACAGGGAGATAATTATAATTGTACATTTAATTAGGATGAAATAGAATGGTCTTATATTTCCTAAGTAGCCCACAAGTATTAGAAAATATGAATGCATTCTAGTTTCATCATGTTAATAGGACAAAATATTACACATTTATGATATAATCATATGGGGAGAATTTTTAATTAATTAGTCATATATCTGATTTAATTGATTAACTAATTAAATGATTCTCATTGTGTGATGCCTATATGAGTGCATATGTATGTCCTTTAAGCATGATTCTAGATGTCTTGTGATTGGTATGTATAGTTAGGGAGTAGCCACAGTATCCTTACATGACTGAATACATATATTTTTTTTTGTTTTAACAAACAAAGATATCACATAAAGACTTAAAGGCATCAATTCTAATTAAGTATATAATTATAACATATATTTACCTACAGGTAGATAATTATAAATATATATACTTAATTAGGATGAAATAGATGTTGCCTTGTGCTTTCTAAGTAGCCCACAGGTATTAGGAAGTATGAATGCCTTCTAGTTTCATCATAAATGATACATAAATTTATGCTATGCTGAAATCTTTGCCCACAGGTAGATTTTAGTGATACGAAATTTATGTTTAGTATGTGTTACATTGGTAAGCATACATTTTTGTTAAATGTGATTGATGATTGCCTCATATAGAATTGATGTAAGTATGTTTTAAGTTGAATCCTGAAAAATTGCAGTGTTATTATCATCTCTTGGATTGTTTGGTTAGAGACAACTATAGAGTTCAAAAAAAAAAAACCTTAACTATTTGGGAGATATTGACATAAAGTTTCTGTACCCATTAATGTTAGTATGAGATAATATTGTATCAATGATGGGAGTAATACAATTCTCTCAATACAATAATAATGAAATCTCAATGTAGAGCTAAATATTTGGGTACATAATTGATTTGAGGATGTCAATATTCATTTATAGGCAATGGTTGAAATTATGGTATAAGTCAATATTTAGTGTTCTAACTCTAAAATAATTCTCCGTAAAGTAAATAGACACTAAAGGTATGTAATTGACATACCATATAAGTGAGAGGCATGTCTCTCAAGATAAGAGAATCTCCATTGATCTTTGTGCACACAATCCTTAATTAGATATCTCATCAGTATGAGCTATTATAAATTTCTCACAACATACATAAAGAGATATATACAGTTAATATTTATTGGATATATGTGTGGAAAGGAAAATTAGGCTCAAATTTGGATTAGAAGTGAGATTCTAATAAGGGATTTAGTTCCAAAGATAGACCATGAAGAAAGAGGCATATAAAGAGTAATTACCTCACAAAAGGATCTTATTGGAGAATAATAGTTATACTCTTATCTTTAATATATATATATTTTTAATCTCATTTAGTTAAAGCATATCAAGGATAAAAATTCTTCCTATTATGTGATAGAGGAGAATATTAATGTCTCCGTTATAGAGAATTAATAAGGTTTATAAAGAATGAGATTATTTAATCTCAAAACCTCATTAACTTTAATTCATATATGAAATGCATTAAAGATTAAGCAGATATATATATGCCTTGAAGAATTTAATTGCTAGAGATTGTAAATGCTAGTGTCTAGTTTTTGTATTTATGTTCTAATTGTTTATGTTGAATCAAGAGTTTTGATGATTCCAAACCAATATTCAAGAGCTTGGATTGAAGATATCAAAGGAGATCAAAGCTGTCTCAAGTGAAGATTTTCTGAGTTCTTGCTGTTAGATCTTTTGTAAGATTCTTAGTTTTTGTTATGACTGGGTAAAAGATTTTGATTTGAAGAAAAGATGTTTTCAAACTTTAATTTTATGTTAAATCTTTAAATATTTGAAAAACACCCACAAACAGACGAAGGTTGAAAGGTTAAGCTAAACTGTCAAGTTGGAAATTCGAACTTTACCTTTGGAAATTCGAATTTCGAGCTAAAATTGAATAAGTCTGAAGAGATGGCTCTCTGTCAGACGAATTTTGGCTGTTCAAAATTTGAATTTTCATCTAGTCTGAAAGAGGCCTTTTGATAAACAGACGAACTTCACACTTTCAAAATTCGAATTTCAAGTAAAATGAAGTTTGTAAAAACCAAAGAAATTCGTCTGAAATTATGATAAAGTGCATCTGAAATCAAAATGAAATTGAGTTTGATAAATGCTCTCTAACAGATGAATTTTGAACTTCCAACATTCAAATTTTCATATAAGTCTGAAAGATGCCTCTTTGCAACAGACGAACTTTGAGTCTTCAAAATTCGAATTTCAAACAAAACAAAAATTGAGAAAATAGAAGAAATTCGTCTGAAACTATGTTAAAGTTCATCTGAGATCAAGAATGATTTAAGTTTCAAAACTGCTCTCTGACAGACGAACTTTGAACATTAAAATTCGAATTTCAGAAGCTAAGTTCTTGAGTCTGTTAAAGTGAAACATTGACATACGAATGATAAGGACTTGCAACATTCGAATGATGAAATTAGTCTGGAAAGAGTCTCTCTCACAGAAGAATTTCACCCTTCCAAAATTCGAATTTCGAAGAAAGTAATCTATTGTGTCTCTTAAACATTCAGTGGACAGACGAATTTTGGGATACCGAAATTCGAATTTCAAAGGCACTGTAGAAAATTGAAAACACTGTTCACACTTAACCAAAAAACTTTCTTCTTGAAAATTCGTATGTCACATTGTGAAAATGTTTTGTAAGTTTCAAAATTCGAATTTCAATTCATGAACAGACGAACTTCGTGCTGTAACGTTGGAAGCTTTGATCTTCGGTTCCTTCGAAATTCGTCTGTTGACCAACCAAAATTCGAATTTCAGTATGTCAGAAACATTAAATGCGGTTGGTAAACGGATAGTTTTTCAGAGTAACCTTTGGATAACTTCCCCAACGGATAGATTTAGTCTCTAACGGATATTTGAGACCTAAATCTATAAATACAACATCATTTAAAGTTGTGAAAATATGAATCAAACTTGTATATACTGAATTTCTGCTAAATCTTCTTCTCAAAAGCTTTTACCCTCTCAACTTCTATACTTGTACTCAAACTTTCATATCTACTCTTTTCAAGAGAGTTATTTCATTGTAATCAATCTACTCTTCATCTTGGAGATGGATTTACTTGTGAGGGGTATTCACAAGGGGATTGGGAAGCACATAGTGAAAGTGCTTGGAGAGTGTGAGAGAGCTCAGAAACAGAGCATACTCGTGTACTGTGGCCCCAGCAAAAAGCCCATTGAAATTCTTGCTGTATAGTGGATAAATCTCAAGAGGTGTCTTGGGGACTGGATGTAGGTCAAGTGGAAAGACCGAACCAGGATAAATCACTGAGTTTTCTTCTTCCTATCTTTACTTTTCATCTTGCTCTGTTTTACGTATTGTTTTCATTATATTGTGATATCTTCACTTACTTCACTTTGTGCAGAAAAATTTCAATCTTCCCAATTCACCCCCCTCTTGGGAAGTCAGCCTTGCTAACAGTTTAAAATGATCATTCCCTATTATTATTAATTTCTCACAATTCATGAATACTACTTATTATAATTAAGATAAGGCATATAATGCCTTAATAAAGATGTAAAGCAAAAGTAGAGAATTAATCCTATAAACGGGTTAATATGGTGAGATTAATTAAGAGAATGAAAGTTATTACAAGTACATTAATGATGGATAAATTCACTCAAGACAACAATGTATATTTAAAATAAGGTTCCAATTTTTTTTTTGTAATTAAATACATCTTTTGAAGCCCATAAGGTTGGAATTTTATTCTAAATGATTTGATCTCATTGACTTGTCTTGTAAAGGTAAGAGTGAATGGAGGTTGTTCCTGAAGGTCTCATTGCATATTTGGATGGAAATGCAAAGAAGGTTAAAGGATAAAAACTATAATATCTATCACATATAGGATATGTAGAGATTAAGAATGTCAAGTTCATTGAGGAATATCATAATTAGTGGGAGTGATCAAATATATGACAAACCCATCAGGAATGACCACATAAAGATGAATGAAACCACTAATTATGATGAAATACTAGTTTTACATGAAACTTATTTTTATAAGATGAATGTAAAACATAATAAAGTTTTGAAATCTAATTGGTCATGCTGAAAATTAAGAGTATCAATGTCTTGGATTCTATTAACTATTGAAAAGAAATATCATAAAGAATAAGAGATGTCTGAAGATAGTTATAAATGGTACTCTTATTATGCAACTTCAATCTTAAATAATAGATTGAATTATGACTAATTATGATTGAGAATTTGACAACCGTTGGCAATTATATGGTGTACATTAAGAAACTTGATTAGAACATAAACATTAAGAATAATCCCATTTGTTCTCACATACAATGAAGTAAATTCCAAATTAAGATATGATTTCATGATAAATATGAGAGATCTTAAGGCAAATAATATTTGAAAATTTTTATAATTGCTAGTGAGGTTAAGAGAATTAGTCATAAATGGGTCTTTAAGATCATAAGGAATTCACCAGTTAATATTATTTATTACAAATTAAAGATTATTTGCTAAAAGTTTTCTCTATAAATAAAGAGATTGATGATAGTGAGATTTTCTCCTATATTAATAATAATTCCTTCATTATTATCATGAATCTATATGCTAATTGGAATATTATGAAAATTATTACTCTCATTATGACTATAAGAGAGAGATGTAAGTGAAATAATGTGATGGGTTCAATCAATACTAAGGAGAATTTAATTAGGCAGGACTTCCCATAGTAGTGGTAGTTGAAGTCTCATGATGTGATCACATTTTTTGATAATGATGAGAACATCATAGATTCTTGTTTATATCACTGGATTAGTGGGAGTTGAGTCATCTATTTAATTTTAGTTATAGATGACATATTGCTTATGATAAATGACTAAAGATGTTACAAAAGGCATGATAACTTTGTTCAAGAGCTATGATGTAAAAGATATAGGTAAAATGTCTTTAGAAATGTATAAAGAGATAATTCTCAAAATTTTTGGAATTATCATAAAGAACCTATAAGCACTTGAACATTCATGAATAAGGTATTTTTGCCATATGTGACATCTATATTTGCCATATGTCCCTGATAAGATTTGGAAAGAGATGAGAATAATATTTCTTTCATGCTAGTAGTGAGAGGCATATTGTATGTCTAAATATGCACATAAATTGACATAGTTTTTGTGAAAATGAATATTATAAAGATCCCAAAGCAATTTATGCTTAGATAATAAATGATAAGCTGCAAAGAATACTAGAAATTCATGCTTATATATAAAAGATCAATAATTAGGAAAATACAATATTTGTTCAATTTAGTAGGATAAGTTGACTTTAAAAAGTCAATATTATGACACATCCTAATGCAAGATGAACAAATTATGTTATGGAGGAGTGCAAGATTGCTAAGCAATAACTAATTGCTTACTTCCACCATAAATACTGGATTTGATCTTCAATTTGAGGCAATTTTATATAAATGTTGAATTTCATCTTGGATTTCAAATTGAGGATTCGTTTGAGGCCATAAAGAAGTGTGTTGACCATATAAGGTTAAATGGTCATATAACACATAAAGAGAAGATCCTTAACTAAAAGCATGCAATTAAAGAATATGAAGGATCATACATCTCATATGAGACAGATCATATTGAGGTGATCTAGATGAGGTGTGTTTATGTGATGAAATTCGTGTTGTAGTTCATCAACTCAATATATATATATTGTGTACAATTCTGGTGAGATTGATGAACATTAAGGTAGGAACCGAATAAATATTTAAGGTTTATTCATAAAGATAATTTCCCATAAAGTAAGGATATTACTTGTGATACATGGAAGGTAATACTCACATGATTAGAGGACCTACCGCCATGATTCTTGTAATATTGCTTAAATATTCTTTGATATATCAACTGACTAATCAAGATCGGACCAAGTGGGAGAATGTTAGATATATTTAATTTAATAATATTTAATTTGAATTTATTCAAATTATATATTTATATTGTTTAATTAATTAAATATATCTTAACTTGATGTGGTCCTTATCTTCAAGAGAAGATATTGTCAGTTGAGCGATTTTAGGGAATAAGGGATAAACTCAGTATCTTTATTTGAATTCAAATTCAAATTTAAATTTAATAACCGATGATGGCCAAGGTTATTTAAATAGAGGCAGACTGAGTTGAGTGTAACATACGCTCTGGTTCCCGACTAGTTGAGACTAAATCCCAGCCTCCATCACTGAGTCTCATAACTAGTTGGAAGAACTGTCTGCATAGATTATTTTCTTAGATTTCCTTCTAAATAATTTTATATGTGATTTCAGATCTAATATTTAGATTGAGTAACGCCAAAGATATCTGCATCAGATCATCTAGCATGGCGAGAGATATTTATAAAGTCTTCCGCTGCTCTTATAATTTTGTGGGAAAATTCAATATATGGAATTTATATCAAAAAATTGAATTTGTCTAACACAAGCCCCCTATGAAATCCATCACGTCAAATATGGCTATACATGCTCGACCTTCCAGATCTGATCAAGGAAGTAGTTTTTCCAATTTTTCAAGAGGAGGATCTGCAAGAGGTGGTAGGAGTTCTAGAGGACGAGGCAGAATGGGAAAAAATTCAACCAGACCTACCTGTCAATTATGCATGAAAATCGGACATACAGCTGACCTGATGGACTTCGTAGTGGGCTTGGGTCTTCTTTTTTGAGTTCTTCAACGAAGAGGTGAGCGGGGCATATTGGAAACAAAATTTATTCACGGTACGTACTAGACTGGAATAAATTCCTAAACCACATTCCCACGGATGAATGTTCATAAGATGGATACCGTCAAAACCTCCAATCCAGTCGACGATGATGAAAACGATGGCAGAACGGCAAAACCCCAAACCCACCAAGGCGACAAGCTCCCTCTGTTTATCCGTTCTCAACTTTCCTCTCGATTAGCATTTGATTGTGCCCTTGAGGATCTTTAACGTCTAGTGTGTTTAAATTTCCATGCACAGCTGGCAATATGTCTGTAACATCAGACCCAACGTTTACGACATCACTAAAATCTAACGGAGTTTGCATATGTGGCATGCTCAAAGATCTCCTTTCAAACATAAATGAAATTATGAGGATTAACTTAAATAACAATGAAGAGATTAAGGAGTGGGAAGAAAATTTTTAAATTATAAGGACTGAATCAAAAATTGGTGTAAATTATGGGGATTAAATGATTAAATATCCCTTATATAATGATCCCATGTATCTCTCTGAGGGGTTGCCTAAATTATCGATATTTAATTTAAGTTAGGTTTTAAGAATAAAATTTAAAAGCATATATCCATGTTCACAACAAGTATTCCGTTTAATAATTAATAAATTTTATGGTTATTTTGACACGGTATTTTGAACGTTATTAAGGGATCAAACCTCTAATCTTACCTTTTTCAATGTTTTTCAATTCCTACTTTATTTTGCTGATGCGTGTTTGCTTTAGAATGAAATTATTTGTGATGATTCAGAAATTGAGTGGCTAAACCCTCTTTTCTTAGATTATTTTTAACTTATTCATGGATATTTCTTATTTACCTTGTGATTGATGATATAGGTGTTCGTGCAATTTTGTTATTGCATTCATTGTTGATTGGTCACTAATTAGCTAGGGGTGATTATTGGTGTTTCATGATCAAGTTAGACTTATGGATGTTAAGATAGACAATTCAATTTAGCAGCGTGGGCTTGTGGAGTTCTCCAAATGAATTGATTGATTTACATGTGGGATAAAAATAAGCCTATTTTCTTTTTATCAAAAAAAAAAAACCTATTGATCCCATATAACATGTTTGATTTGAATTAGACCCCTTAGCAGATCAGTTAAGACATAAAAAAGGTCAATATAATTGGTAAAGCCTATTAGTTGCTTGCTATTCAGGGTTTGGATTGGTTGATAGCGTTGAATACCAGATGATTGTAAGGAGAAAAAAAAAAGAAAATAAAAAAAATTGAATCATAGACAAACACAATAAATAATTAAAAGCAAGATAAAGATTGTGAATATTATGTGTTTATTTCGTTTGATTTACATAATAGGAGCCAAAAAATATATCAAGCACGTCAAATAAATTATATACATACAGAATGTTTTTTTGGGTAAAATACGACGGTGCTTTTAATACTGCTAAACAGAATATGTGGTTATTGTTGTTGCTGTGAATTATCGCACTAGGGGTAGGGTTTTGTTTGTTGGATATTGGTTGTACTTGTTTATTTTTAATAAAATTTCTAGTTGTTTAAAAAAAAATTATTGCACTTGGGATCATTAAGTTCATGATACATATAGATCTCCACACGTATTTTTGCAGGAACAGGAGTTGATATTGTTTTCACCGCTTTTGCTGGTGAAAATTACAAGATGTTAACTATTCCCTAAACCAAGATGCTAACTCCCTTTGGTTATTTATATTAGTCTCATTTTATAAGAATTTTATCATCCTAAATATAATAAGTTACTTTGTAAAAAATTGTGAAGCATTAAAAATGTCCTTTATGAAAATTGTTTTATGAAGTATTAATTTCTTTAAAGAGTATATAATATCTTATTAAATCTATAGTATTTAATTATTAGGGGCAAAGATAAAATTAAACCAAAAAAATTTTTAGACAATTTTATTGATGCCACCAACTTTTCTTAATTTTAGTGAGATAATTAAAAGCAATCTATATTAAAAAGTGTAACGAGTATACTCTCTCCAGTCTACATTATAATATATTTTGTATTAATTACATGTATATTAAAAAAATTATTTTTCACCTGAAATCAATATAAAAAGTACACATATTTCCTATTTTATCTTTATTAAATATTTTTTTTTATTATTATATATAGAAGTATTAAAGATAGAAGTAAAATTAAAAAAAATATTAAATATCTTATATTTTAGACAAAAAAAATTTATTATATAAAATATCTTATAATATATAGATAAAAAATATTTCTTGATGACTATATCTATATAGCTAGCGTTAAAGCATTTAAAAGCATTGCCACAAAATATTTAGAATCATAACCATAGATTTTAGCGTAGAATGTTTTTTTCCTGTAGTTTTTATCCCCGCCTTCTATTTCGTTTTGGCTAAAATCAATGGTGCACAATTTTAATGAGCAACAATTATTTTAATGACAAATCTTTAGGAGAATATTACTATTTATAATCTTAACTAGCAATCAGTACCGCATTTATTACTTATGCAACACGTATTCATGTGTATACGTTCTCAAAGTGCCACCGCAACAAATTGGCCATGATTGATGCTCTTGAGAATAAGGATATTCTCCCATATGTTTCTTTATTAAACTGCAGATTTTTTCTATTTAATTAATTAGTTTATCTGGGAAATCATTACTAGTTTAGGCCAACAAAACACAAGCAGTCAAAAGAAAACAAAATACCGATAAAGTGGGAAATAAAAAGGAGAGAAAGTGGGGCGAGGAGTGTAAGTAACAAAGCAAACGACATTTATTCATAACGCATAATCATCATTAACATTACATAAATAAGCTGATTTATTTAGAGCAATATGCGGGAGCTCGCAGAACAGTATCAGCATTAATATCACACACCATGGCGTTTATCACTCAAGCGACTATCTTTCGGATAAGAGGCTTGAAGGTGGAGGTTGGTGGCGGCGGCGGCGGTGGTGGTGATGGTGATGGAGGGGCGGGTGAAATAGGGCTGAACACGACATTGGTCCCTTCATCGCCACACAGATTCACAAGTAGAAGGTCTTCATCGTCGTCGGAAGGTATGGTGTAAAGAAGATGCTCGTCTTTGCCGATGAAAGCGAAGGCAATGTTATAGGCGGTGGAATGATCTTCAGCTTTCTTGATGCGAAATGTACCTGGCATGGTTGTCGTATTCACAGGAGGACCAACCACTACAGGGTACTGTGATTCACCTGCAACTTTAACTGTCCAGTTGTGTGAAGTAGCACATGGAGAAACTGAGACAAACTTGATATACAAGGGGTCGTCTATGTGGAACTGCCTTCCTATGAACGGTGGTTCTACCGGGTAAAAAGTTACCTCCTTAGGATCAATGCCCATTACCACTGAAACCGGGCATGTGTCTGACCCGAGTTCTTCATCTTGAATGCCTTGGGCAGTGTTGGAGGCTAGGAGAATGTGGTATTTGTAAGAATCGTTAAGTGGGTGGCCATAGAAGTCAAGCACAAGTTCTTCAGCTAGGGTTAGGTGTTGTGTGCACAAGGCAAAGAGAAGGAAAAAGAGGACAGTACTCTTCATTTTGGAAGATGATGATCAAGTGCTTTTAATATAACAATAATATAATAGAGAAGTGTGGGTGTGGTGTGGAATGGGAGGTTTTGCATGGCTTGTATTTATAGATCGAGTTAGACGGTGAGAGTGGATGCATGTAGTTTAGAAAGTTAACAACTAATCTCCATCTGAAAGATGAAGAAATCTTATTTGTTAATATTTTGGCCAACACTGCGATTTGCTAAAATATTAACAAATAAGATCACGACACTTGTTTTTGGCCAAAACTCAAACAACAATTACCAATTGCCAACAAATATTTTATATTGCATGCATGCTTCACAAACTAAATGTTTTTATTACTATAAAATATCAAAATTCTCTGCAAGCGAATATAATATGTTGCATCTGTTCTTTTAGATTATCAATATGGCATCATGTGCCTCAAAACCTTCCTTTTGGGGACTTCCAACTATTGCTAAGATCGATGTGCCATAGACTTATTACAAATAGTTATACAAAAGGTATTGGGTAGAAAATTTGACATCTGTTAGTTTGGATCTCTGTTTGTTGTTGCAGACCTGTTCTTGTTTTATATATGATGTGCTCTTTTACCCCTATTTGATGTATGTTGATTTGAGCTTAATACATTCATTTTGAGCTTAGTACAGTGTTATTGATCACTTCATCCTTAGAAAAAAAAAATGATGGGCATGTTCTTATACTAGGCAATATTATATATATTCATATTATATATTGAAAAACAATCAACATCTTCAGCCGTAAAGCACCATTCTAGATACAGGTCCCCTGCCCTTTTTTATGGTAATAAATGAGTCGATCGATGTTGCACTAATTTTATGTTATATAGGCCAATATGATATGCATTGTTTATTCTAGATTATCAATATGTGAACATGTTTTTGTGTAAACTAAAATAAAACAGAGGCTGTGCATAAGTTAGGAAAATTTCAGTTAAATACCAAGAAAATAAGATAATTGCAAAAAGCTCCCCCACTTTTCCTTATTCTAAAAAACTACTAAGGTAACTTGTTGGAATTAAAATTGGAAGTTAAAAGATGAAAATACCCTTCTTGTTAAAGTGATCCATTTGTGAGTGATAATAATATATTTGTAAGTGAAATAGGCTCATTTGTAACTAATATTATTATAACTTGCAAATGAGATTGTCACTTGCAAATATACTATAATCACTAGCAAATTGATCATTTACATAGGAAGGATATTTTCATCTTTTGACTCCCAATTTTAATTCCAATAAGATACCTTGGTAGTTTTTAAAATTAGGAAAAATTGGAGTAGATTTTTAGAATTATTTTTTTTAGTATTTAACTAAAATTTTAAGCTAAGGGTGGTTGCATATTTTGCTATATAGTCTATGGCTCCATCAGCTATTGGCAGGCCAGGAATACTTTAATATTTAGGTATGGAATACGAGATTAAAATATATTATAATTTTATCATAAGAAAAATTAAGGAAATTTATTGATAGGTTGAGTACAATTTAAAAATTACTTATTACATATTCAAATTTGAACTATTCGAATTTATTAATTAATTGCGTATTTAAACATTGATTTAATAACATTAACTGAAACTTGATCCAGGATCAAATTAAAATAGATAACTACTTTACTTGTGCCTCAAAACCTTCCTTTCGGGGACCGATTTGGTATAGCACAAATGACGATGACTCATGAAGCTTTACTTTATATGCCAAATTCTCTGACACCGTTCACCTCCCATTCAATGTCAAGCTTATAACATTTACGTGTGTGCCTAAGTGTGTGAGTTCCCTTGTTTAAATTTTGTGTATGTATGTTAACACAAAACCTTAAAAAAAAAAAGACAATATAAGAAAAAAAATAGAAGGGAAAATTCTAGATAAATACCTCGGAAAATAAATATTTCTAAAAATATACTTGAAAATTGTCTAATTACTATAAATATCTAGGTGCCTAATTGGAAATATATTTTTTCAGTGCAAAATTTCCCTTTTTCCCTTGATCAAACTTGTCAAAGGTATCACTTGCAAATATACAAGAATCAACTGTTGTTCGCCACTAGACTTTATCGCAAACAAACGAGCCGAGGTAATGGTAAAGTGATGAGTAAGGTATCGCCCCTCAAGGACTTGGATCAAATGGAGTCAAATATTAAACATCGCATATTTAATTAATTTGAGTAAACATCAAATTGATCACTATTTAAAAGAAAATATCAACACTAAAAGAAACTACTTAATTAGAGGATTGATTAGGGACAACTAAGATGCAATCAAGACGTAAGGTTATTTCTCTCTCTTGTATTTCTCAAATTCTCAATTAACTCCATTTATATAAGTTTTCAATGATTGACCATACTAACCAAGAATTCTACAATACTTAAATGTGCTCTCTCAAGATTCCAATTAGGTGTATAGCTCAATTAACAAATTAATCTCTTAATTAATTAACTAAACCCTTAATTTCAATTCAAATCCTAGTGTGATTATTTGAGTCCCATGTAAATAGTAAATGCTAGGAGAGATCAATAGTGAAAAATAAGCAAGACTGGTAGATCCTACATAAAAAAGTAAGAGAAAAAAATTATTGGGCTATACAAATGAAATAAATAGATAAAGATACATGATATAAAGAAAAACCCAAGAAAAAGTATACGAACTAGATCCAAATAAATCTGATAAAGTAATGACCAGTACAAACTTACTTTTTTATCCGTTTTTCTATTATATTTAGTATCATTTCTATTTACTTTCTTTAGTGTATGGTCATTAACAACTGGATTTCCCAGTAGATCACCCATTATAAAGTTTCTCTCGCTCAAGCACGCTTAACTGATAAATGCTAAGGGATTTTGGAGAGCTAATACCAATACCGGACTTAGAGGTTGCTGGCATTAGACTCCCTTTTAAGTCATAATTCATCATTAGGATCTCTGGATAACTTACTATTCTTAGTCTGGGATATTTGATCCTTGTTTTCATCTAACATCTGATTTTTGCACACAATATCCTAGGATGATATTTCCCATTTTGACTCTATAGGGTTCTTACTATTCTGTAAATTTAGTTTCATTTCATAAAACATACTTTTCAAACTTTATTTGTACTCTTTATGTTTGTACTTTAACTCATACTTTCTCTTATACTTTATTTATACTATCGTGCATGATTATACTTCATCAAAGATTCATCTCTATGATGTTCTATTTACTTTCTTCTTTCTTGTTTCAATATTTAACTAGCCATATACATTCTATTCTCCTTATACTTAGCTTTCACACTGGCCATTTCTAGGTGGTACTTTGTGGTTCTCCATAAACATATAGTAGTTAACCACCATGCCTTCCTTAATATCCTTACTCATGATTATGGTTACCATGTATCTCTTTATACCTAAACTATTTTCTTTTAAAAAGGGTTCTCACCATTGTTATTAATTCTAATGGAGAACATTCTTTTTCTTTATATGCTGGTACATAAGAGGTCCCCATTAATATTATGCCCGTGTGTGCTCAATTGAAGCTTTGCATTTTGTTGATGAAGGGATGGCGCTGTGGCGGCCTGATATACACCAAGGCCTCATTCAATTGTGTGAGATTCAAGTTGCGACTCCATAGTATCATGCTGCAGTGTCAATTGTTACTGTCTGAATCATGCCGCAGCTTCATGTTCCCACGTCGCTATTTCAATTTCTTCTGGAACCAGCTTCTTTCTTTGCTTCCTTTTTCTTAGATTATCACCCTAGGTCCAAGTCTCATTCTTTCCCTGGTCTTTTAGGTCTAGTAAGGGGCTTGAGTAGCTTCAATATTCTTCACATAAAACCTACAACAAAGATGAGAATTCATAATCTATCATAGGATCCAATTAAGAGCAAAAATAATGCACAATAGAGCAAAGACATACTACCATGCATTATTAAAGTTCGATTGCACAATTTCCTATCTTGAGTATATATCTAATATGTATAAATATGTATCCAATGTATGTATAACTCAAGGAAAATATGCTGAAAAGATGTAATTTGATATGGTTAACAACTGTAAATATCCTAGGATCAATAACAAATCTACAAGGATCATTTAGAAATGGGCTATTTGATTATATTTCATTTGCTCTAGCTGATTTGCAACTACACTTCGTATGTTTACAATTGACCCTTGTATATTTCTATCCTTAACTTTGTAGGTAATAGTGGAATTTCATACAAAAAATATTTCTAATTAGATATCTAGGTATTTTATAGTAATTAGGTAAGTTCTAAGTATGATTTTAGAAATATTAAATTTTCTAGATATTTAAGTGGAATTTTCCCAAGAAAGAAATAAATTTATTGAAGAATTTGAATATTCAAATGTAAAAAAATTCTTGTCTACATTTCACAAGGTATTAAAAATCGGGTCGATCATTGAATCGGTCAAGATATTCAAGGTTCAATGGTTCAATCATGATTAAACTGTAAGAAAATTGATAGTGATAAAATTAATAATTTTTTAATTTTATATGTCATATATTATTTAAAAATATTATTAATAAGTTTCATAATCTTATATTAAAATTTAAATAAGTTAATATTCATTCATATTATATTTTGAATTCAAAATAATCAAATAAGATTATATTTTCATATTATTTATTAAGTAAATTTATTATTATTAAATTATATATCATAATAATATTTATATAATATTATAATATAGAAAAAATTAATAAAAAATACTCTTTAAAATTAAAAGTAATATTATTTTATCTTAAAAATAAAAAAAAATGATTGGTTCCAACCGGGCTTTGTACCTATTGACAACTGGTTTTCACTAATTAAAACCCAGTTCCACTGACTCTTAACTAATTTTCATTGACTCTGAAATCCTTCAATCCAGCTCTCCCTTCAAACCGGGCATGGCATTCAGGTTCAATCTAGTTTTTAGTACATGCATACTAAGTCAACATTTGCTAATAATTGTACCAATTTCGATTCTTAAAGGAATAGGTATGTGTATATGGATATCTAATACATAGATAATTGCTAGGCATGACGTACGACCCTCCTAATGTGATGTGTTGTCATAATCTTTTTTTTTTCTTTTAATTCTTTTTACGATAAGCACATGAATGTTCTTTTTACTAATTAAATATGTCATGGACCCTGTCCCCTTATGTAATGTTTATTTCTTTCTGGGCATAGCCCTCTCTTTGTATAATATATATATATAACGATCCCATATAAATCAATGTTTGTATCTCTAAGAGGTTGTCTAAATTAACGATATTTAAGTTAGGTTTTGAAAATAATATTTAAAAGCATATATATATATAGAGTTTGTATATATCCATGTTCACAAAATATTCTGTTTAATAATTAATAACATATTTTAATTGTTATTTTGACAGAGAGGGTACGCATATATTCTGAACGTTATTAAGGAATCAACGCTCTAATCTTAGTTTTTCCAATCTTTTTCACTTCCTACTCTATTTTGCTGATGTGTATTTACTTTAGAATGAAATTATTTCTGATGATTCAGAAATTGAGTGGCTAAACTCTCTTTTATTAGATTATTTTGGACTTATTCATGGATATTTCTTCTTTACATTGTGATTAATGATATATGTGTTCAAGTAATTTAATTTGATATTGCATTCATTGGTGATTGGTCACTAATTAGGGGCGATTGGTGTTTCATGATCAAGTTAGAAATAAGAATATTAACATATACTATTCAATTTAGTAGCGTGGGTTGGATTGACAGATGTGATATATGATATTTGTTCATTTAATGTGTTTGCTAAAAAAGCCTATTAGTAGCTCATTAGAGTATTCGGTGATGGTTTTGTAAAATTTAAAAAATTATCATATTTGACTTTTCATGTCATGCATGTTTATAGCAATGTTACATAGCCGCCGTCGGCAAAAAAAAAACGTTACATAGCTGTCTACTGATAGGTTTTCATTATTAATTCTTTATTTGTTTGTACGTAAAACTCGGGAAAAAAACAGTAATACGATATGAGGAAGAATTAAAAAAAGTAGTGATATATATTTTTAAATAAGGTACATGGCTATTTAGTCATGTGAGGTTTTACTCTTAATACATTACGTATAATTAGCCAAGAGGGACAACCCCTTGCCTCTGAAAAAAAAAAAAGAAGAATGATGTTGTTTTCAGCAACTAATAAATAATATTTTATTTGTTAAGAGATGAGGTTTCTAAAGAAATGCTTGAAAGCATATTGACAGATGTTTGCATATTAAAAAGAAAATTCAGTTTAATAATTAGCAACATATGTGTGTTGTACTGTTGTTGTCGATCTGTTCGATCTTCTTGTTAATTACTCATTCTGATCGTTAATATAAGAATATTTTAATCGAATTATGTTGAATTAAGAATTAGAATTAAAACTAATTAATTATCTTAATTTTTTAAAAAAATTTAATATTTTTTTTAAAACTACCCTTATTTAATCTCTCTCTTTCTTTTTAGATACATTAAATAGGAGCATTTTTCTAAAAATGTGTAATAAATATTATCTTATATATTATAAAGGATTTTATATTTAGAATCAAGATAAAAGATCTCATATATAGGACCAGAGAGAATATATTATGTTTTTTATTAAGGTCTAATCACTATCCACCCCCATTATTTTATTTATATGTCTTATCAGCGTTTGGAAGGTAGCAATTAGGAAATTTAAAACGTGAGAAATTTGAATTGCTTTAATTTAAATTCATTGCCTTTTGAATTATTGGTACAGACATTGGATGGTTGCCCTAGTAGCTAGAAATTTTATTTCGAAGTAACACTTAATATAATATGTGAAAACTATGTCTATTTGGTTTAATTTTACATATATATGTATATATATATATACTGGAAGTGAAAAAATCATATCAAGTCAAATAAATTTTACATAGAGAAATTTTAAAACTTTTAGCTGCGGTTTTAATTTTCTGCCAAACAAAATATGCAGCAGTTGTTTTTGCTGTGAATTAGTGCGCACACTTGGGATCATTATGCTCATTATATGTAGAATTGCACGTGGAGGAAAAGGAAAGAACAAAGATATTTGTAGGAACAAGAGCTCATAATGTTTTCAACACTCTTGCTGATGAAAATTTCAAGGACTTATAAAGCCAAGTGATATAGCAGCTAAAACCACGATGTTAACTATATTTCTTCAAGACTATATGTAACAACTCTTATTACAATATTCTAAATTTGGTCCCTAGCTAACGGAGTATAATTGATAATATGTACAAGATCAGAGAAATTAGAACTATAGAAAGGTTTCAAATGGTACAAAAGATGGAATTTGAAATAGAGAAGGGTCACGCCGCGGTGAGACATAAGGCCACTGTGATGAATGAGCTGCAATTTTGAAAAATTTTGACAATAACATATTTTTATTCTTATTTTGACAGAGAGGGTGCGTATATATTCTAAATGTTATTAAGGAATCAATGAAGGAGTAGGATGTTACAACCCTTCAGTAAACAAAGTTACAAGCTCTCACATGGTTTAACCTGAGTTCTACACTTAATCTAGCTTTCTCAAGTAACAATTAAGTTAATCCAACATTCCCATTGGAGGCCAAACAATAAGAAGCATTAAGCATAAAGTTAAACTAATATAATCATTTCATTAATCACAATTATAAAGGAGAAATAGTATTTAATCCATACAAGAGATTAAAACAACCTTAGGAACACTTGTTTAGCTAATGATGTCTACCACAAGATCATAAATACACAAAATATTCGGACCCAAAACAGATTACAGAGAAAAGAATGAAAGAAAAGAAAAGAAAACCAATGAAGGAGCTCAATCTCTTGAAATCTCTCAACCCAAGCTTGAATCTTCAAAGCAGTTGCAAACCCTAGCAGAGCCAAGCCTTCCAAATGCCCTCTAGTTATCTAGAATGCTACCCAAACTGACAGAGCTCGAATATATCTCAAAACCCTCAAGCTGCTCTATTATCACCCTACATTTAAGTTTTGTTCTTTCCCTGGTCTTTTAGCTCTAGAAAGGGGCTTGAGTAGCTTCAATACTCTTCATATAAAGCCTACAACAAAGATCGATGAGAATTCATAATCTATCATGGGATCAAATTAAGAGCAAAAATAATACACAATAGAGCAAAAACATACTACCATGCATTATTAGAGTTAGATTGCACATTTTCCTATCTTAAGTATCTAATATGTACAAATATGTATCTAATGTATGTATAACTCAAAGAAATTGCACTGAAAAGATATAATTTGATATGGTTAATAACTGTAAATATGCTAGGATCAATTACAAATCTACAAGGATCATTCAGAAATGAGCTATTTGATTATATTTCATTTGCTCTAGCTGATTTGCAACTGCACCTCATGATTCTAACTGATCTTCATATGTTTACAATTGATCCTTGTATATTTCTATTCTTGACTTTGTGGGTAATAGTGGAATTTCACACACAAAATATTTCTAATTAGATATCCGAGTATTTTATAGTAATTAGGTAAGTTCCAAGTATGATTTTGGAAATATTAATTTTTTTAGATATTTAAGTGGAATTTTCCCAAGAAAGAAATACATTTATTTGAAGAATTTGAATATTCAAATGTAAAAAAATTCCTGTCTATACTCCGCAAGGTATTAAAAACCAGGCCAGTCATTGAATTAGTCAAGACATTCAAGGTTTAATAATTCAATCATGATTGAACCATTATAAAATTGGTAGTGATAAAATTAATAAATTTTTAATTTTATATGTCATATTTTATTAAAAATATTATTAATAAGTTTCATAATCTTATATTACAATTTAAATAAGTTAATATTCATCCATATTATATTTTGAATTCAAAATAGTCAAATAAGATTATATTTTCATATTATTTATTAAGTAAATTCATTATTATTAAATTATATATCATAATAATGCATATATAATATTATAATGTAGAAAGAAAAAAATTTAATAAAAAAATACTCTTTAAAACTAAAAATAATGTTGTTTTACCTTATAAACTTTAAAAAATAAGAAAATGATTGGTTTGAACCGGCTTTGGACCTATTGACAACTAGTTTTCACCGATTCAAACCCGATTCCACTGGCTCTTCACTGATTTTTACTAATTCTAAAATCCTTCAATCTAATTCTTCTTCCGAATTGGACATAACATTGGTTTGCGGTCGAACAGGTTGGTCCAGTCTAGTTTTTAGTAGATGCATACTAAGTCAACATTTGCTAATAATTGTACCAATTTGGATTCTTAAAAGAATAGGTATATGTGTATACGGATATCTAATAGATAGATAATTACTAGGCATGACGTACGACCCTCCTAATGTGATGTATTGTCATAATGTTTTTTCTTTTCTTCTAATTCTTCTTATGATAAGCACACGAATGATTTTTTTAATAACTAAATATGTCATGAACCCTGTCCCCATTTGTAACGTTTATTTCTTTCTGCGCTTAGCCCTCTCTTTGTATAATATATATATAACGATCCCATATAAATAAATGTTTGTATCTCTAAGAGGTTGTCTAAATTAACGATATTTAAGTTAGGTTTTGAAAATAATATTTAAAAGCATATATATATATATAGAGTATGTATATATATATATATATCCATGTTCATAAAATCTTCTGTTTAATAATTAATAACATATTTTTATGGTTATTTTGACAGAGAGGGTACTTCTATATTGTGAACGTTATTAGGGAATCAACGCTCTAATCTTAGTTTTTCCAATCTTTTTCACTTCCTACTCTATTTTGCTGATGTGAATTTGCTTTAGAATGAAATTATTTGTGATGATTCAGAAATTGAGTGGCTCAACTCTCTGTTATTAGATTATTTTGGATTTATTCATGGGTATTTCTTCTTTACATTGTGATTAATGATATGTGTTCAAGTAATTTAATTTGATATTGCATTCATTGGTGATTGGTCACTAATTAGGGGCGATTGGTGTTTCATGATCAAGTTAGAAATAAGAATATTAACATATACTATTCAATTTAGTAGCGTGGGTTGGATTGACAGATGTGATATATGATATTTGTTCATTTAATGTGTTCGGTCAAAAAGCCTATTAGTAGCTCGTTAGAGTATTACGTGATGGTTTTGTAAAGTTTAAAAAATTATCATATTGGACTTATCATGTCATATTGTAATCAATATGCATGTTCATAGCAATGTCACGTAGCCGCCGTCGGCAAAAAAAAACATGTTACATAGCGGTCTACTGTTAGGTTTCCATTATTAATTCTTTATTTGTTTGTACGTAAAACTCGGGAAAAAAACAGTAATACGATATGAGGAGGAATTAAAAAAAGTAGTGATATATATTTTTAAATAAGGTCCATGGCTATTTAGCCAAGTGAGCTTTTACTCTTAATGTATTGAGTATAATTAGCCAAGAGGACAAACCCTTGTCTCTGGAAAAAAAAGAATGATGTGCTGCTATCATTGTTATTTTCAGCAACTAATAAATAATATTTTATTTGTTAAGAGATAAGGTTTCTAAAGAAATGCTTGAAAGCATATTGGCTGATGTTTGCATACCAAAAAAAAAAATTCAGTTTAATAACTAGCAACAAATGTTCGATCTTCTTGTTAATTATATAATGTTTTTTATTCCGATCCAATCACTGTCCACCCCCATTATTTTATTTTTATATCTTATCAGTGTTTGGAAGGTAGTAATTAGGGAATTGAAAACGCGAGAAATTTGAATTGCTTTAATTTAAATTCATTGCTTTTTGAATTATTGGTACGGACATACCCTAGTACCTAGAAATTTTTTTGGGTGATTTACATATATTATATCTAAATATATATGTTTGATAAGTATATTTTGTACAATAAATAAGTACTATTTTGAAGTTATACTTAATATAATATGTGAAAATTATGTCTATTTAGTTTGATTTTACGTGTGTGTATATATATATATATATATATATACTGGGAGCGAAAAAATCATATCAAGTCAAATAAATTATACATAGAGGAATGTTACAATTTTTAGCTACGGTTTTAATTAATTTTCTGCCAAACGGAATATGCAGCAGTTGTTTAAATTTTGAGCATATATGTTAACTCAGAACCTTAAAAAAAAGACAATAAAAGAAAAAATATTAACATATACTATTCAATTTAGTTGCGTGGGTTGGATTGACAGATGTGATATATGATATTTGTTCATTTAATGTGCTTGGTAAAAAAGCGTATTAGTAGCTCGTTAGAGTATTAGGTGATGGTTTTGTAAAATTTAAAAAATTATCATATTTGACTTATCATGTCATATTGTATTCAATATGCATGTTTATAGCAATGTTACATAGCCGCCGGGCAAAAAAAACATGTTACATAGCTGTCTACTGAGCGGTTTCCATTATTAATTCCTTTTTTGTTTGTACGTAAAACTCGGGAAAAAAAGAGTAATACGATATGAGGAAGAATTAAAAAAAGCAGTGATATATATTTTTAAATAAGGTACATGGCTATTTAGTCATGTGAGTACAGCCGTCAAAATAGGTCAAATTTAACGGGTCAACGTGAAAAGATCAAAAAAATAAGTGGGCTCAGATCTCAATTTCAGGAGTAAATATATAATTTGGGTTTTTTTAGTCCGACCCGTTTAGGTCCGGCTCTTAGTGGGCCGGCCCGAAAGCCTGAGACTTTTTTCTTTTTCTTTTATTTTTGGTTTAAAATATTAAAAAATAGATATTATTTTATTAATTAGTGATATATAAATTATAAAATTTAAATATTATGTTAGTTTTTGATGAATTATAATGATAATTAGTTGTATTAATTTAAATAATTGTATAAAAAATTTATTAAAAAAACATAAAAAATATTAAAAATTTAAAAAAAGCCCACGGATCGACCCGATCCCGCGGGCTCGAGCTTGATTTTTTAAGTCCATTTTTCAAATCAGGCTTTTTAGCCCGGCCTGAATTAACAGTACTACATGTGAGCTTTTACTCTTAATACATTACGTATAATTAGCCAAGAGGGACAACCCCTTGCCTCTGAAAAAAAAAAAAAAAAGAAGAATGATGTTGTTTTCAGCAACTAATAAATAATATTTTATTTGTTAAGAGATGAGGTTTCTAAAGAAATGCTTGAAAGCATATTGACAGATGTTTGCATATTAAAAAGAAAATTCAGTTTAATAATTAGCAACATATGTGTGTTGTACTGTTGTTGTCGATCTGTTCGATCTTCTTGTTAATTACTCATTCTGATCGTTAATATAAGAATATTTTAATCGAATTACGTTGAATTAAGAATTAGAATTAAAACTAATTAACTATCTCAATTTTTTTAAAATTTTTAATATTTTTTCAAAACTACCTTTATTTAATCTCTCTATTTTTCTTTGAATATATTAAATAAGGACATTTTTCTAGAAATGTGTAATAAATACTACCTCATATATTGTAAATAGTTTTTTATTAAGAATCAGGACAAAAAATCTTATATATAAAATAAGTGGGAGTATATTATATTTTTTATTCGGATCCAATTACTATCCACCCTCATTATTTTATTTATATGTCTTATCGGCGTTTGGAGGGTAGCAATTAGGGAATTTAAAACGTGAGAAATTTGAATTGCTTTAATTTAAATTCATTGCCCTTTGAATTATTGGTACGGACCTTGGATGGTTAGCCGAGTAGCTAGAAATTTTATTTCGAAGTAATACTTAATATAATTTGTGAAAACTATATCTATTTGGTTTAATTTTACATATATGTATATATATATATATACACTGGAAGCGAAAAAATCATATCAAGTCAAATAAATTTTACATAGAGAAATTTTAAAACTTTTAGCTGCGGTTTTAATTTTCCACCAAACAAAATATGCAGCAGTTGTTTTTGCTGTGAATTAGTGCGCACACTTGGGATCATTATGCTCATTATATGTAGAATTGCACGTGGAGGAAAAGGAAAGCACAAAGATATTTGTAGGAACAAGAGCTCATAATGTTTTCAACACTCTTGCTGATGAAAATTTCAAGGACTTGTAAAGCCAAGTGATATAGCAGCTAAAACCAGGATGTTAACTATATTTTTTCAAGACTATATGCAACAACCCTTATTATAGTATTCTGAATTACAATATTTTGAATTTGGTCCCTAGCTAATGGAGTACAATTGATAATATGTACAGGATTAGAGGAATCAGAACCATAGAAAGGTTTCAAAAGGGACAAAAGATGGAATTTGAAATAGAGAAGGGCCATGCCGGGGTTAGATATAGGGCCACTGCGACGAACGAGTTGCAATTTTGAAAAAAATTTCAAGCAAAAAGGGCTTTATGCAGCAGTGAACTTACTTGCTGTTGCGCTGCCAAACTAAAAATCTATTTAAATCAGAAGCATTTTAGTCAGCCAAGTGAGGAATAAACAGAGGAGAGAAGAGAGAGCTACATCAGGGCTTTGAAGATCCAATCTTAGGAGGTGATTTTCAGACTCTAAGAGCTTGATTAGAAGTTAATAAATGATTCTTGCTCTTCTCTTTCCATTTTTTTTAGTTTCTAAGATTATTTTTCGGGTATATCCATTGGGTTTTTGGTTTTGGCTAAAATATACTGATTAAAATGGATGAAGTGGGATTAATGAGGTGTTATTTAGTGTTAGTAATGCTAAGGTATGAGTTTTATAGGTAGTATATGTGATTTATGTCTTACCCTAGGTTGAAATTGCTTAAGGGAGTGTGAAATCTGAGTTGGAAGTGTTGATACATGATTTAAATGGTTATATAAAGTTCATTAATATATGGAAATGTGGTTAGAACCTTGGGTTAAGCCTAAATAGTTGAATTATGGAATTTGATTAATTATACTATATGTTAATTGAAGATATTATGGTGTTGTAGAGGTTGTTTGGTTGATCGGAGGAGTTTGATTCATGTGTTGGCAATTCGAGAAGCTTGTGGAATTGTGTATGTGGTATTGACAATCTAAGGTAAATGGCTGTTGTATTTGTTTGTTGATTGTATCTATATATATATATATGTATATAAGCATGTTTCTTTTCATACCACGATATTATTATGTGTATACATGTATGATTTTTCTATATATTGTGGTATGCACACAGCTAGACATAATATGGATTTCAATTTCTTGGCAATGATATGTGATGTTGATGAACATGATATTACATATGTACATAGCATGGTAGCATAAGAACCCTTAGTACATTGTCTCAAATGTAATCTCTAGCTAATGAAGTACAATTGATGATATGTGCAGGGTCGGAGGAACTAGGACTAGAGAAAGGTTTCAAACATGACAAAAGCTGAAATTTGAAATAGAGAAAGGCCACGCTAGTGCGAGACATAGGGCTAGTGTGGCAAACAAGCTGGAATTTTGTTAAATCTTTCAGGTAGTAGGGCTTCATGCCGTGGTGAACTTACTCATTTTTTTTCCTTGTCGTAGTGCTAGACCAAGAATCTGTTTAAATTAGAAGCATTCCAATCAACCAAGCGAGGAAGAAACGAAGGAAATAAGAGAGAACAGTGCTAGGGTTTTGAAGATCCAGCTTTAGGAGTTGATTTTCAAACTCTAGGAGCTTAATTACAAGTTGATAGGTGATTCTTGCTCCTCCTTCTCCATTTTTCTTTGGGTTTTAATGTGGATTTTCAAGCATATGTTTGGGTTTTCTGATTTGGCCGAATGCTATCGATTAAAAATAGATGAAATGAGATTAATGAAGTGCTATTTAGTGTTAAGAGGCTTTGGGTTTGAGTTTTGCATGGATAGTGATGAGTTTGAGTTAAACCCTAGGTTGATTTTGGTGATGGGGGTATGGAATCTGCATTGCATGTGAAAAATTATGATGTGGGTGATTAATTAGAACTCATTAGAGTCTAGTTATGTTATTGGAACCATGGGTTTAGTATACTTGGTTGAATTGTAGATTTTGGATAATTATACTATATGCTAATCGAGGATATTATTGTCTTGTAGAGGTTGTTTGGTTGATTGGAGGAGTGCAAGCCATGGTCGGCAATTCGAAAAGCTTGTGGGTTCCGTGTGTGTGGTATTGACAACCTAAGGTAATTGGGTGTTATGTTTGTTTGTTATTTGTTGATGTGTATTTATATATATATGCATGTCCATATTCATACCATGATATTGTTTGTGTATGTGTGTGATTTTTCTGCATATTGTGGTATGCATATGACTAGACAAGATAATGTATGATAATGGTGAACATGATGATGATTACATAGTGATATATATATGTTGATGTGGCATTATGTTATATCATAGCGTGACATTGATGAATATGATAATGATGATCATCACATTATGATATGGCACGAATATTATCACCATATGGTATTGTGAGAAAAAGTGGATCGGCTGGTGATGATGATATTTGATATGATATGATATAATGATATATGATATGGTGAAATAAAGGAAGGATCCCTGTCACTAAATCCTCTCCTATGGCCAGGAGAGCAAGGCGACAATGGACTGCACCTTTCCTAAATCACCACTAATTCATAGTGGTCTAGGAGAAAGAGAGCCACGATCTAAGCATTAGTGTTACCTTTGGCCGGGTACACTAGTGTAAGGTGAGCTTGGTGATGTCTTGAAATCATCTTCACCAATTGTTGAAAGGAAGTCACTTATACAAAATGTCTTGTGATGACGCTTGCTCGTGGTTCTATTCATGTATGACGGAGACATGCATTCCATTACATTTTGCATTGCATAACATCATATGCACATTCATGTGGATAGATGATATAGGTTGCTTGTGGTTAGCCCCAGTTACTGAGACTTTATCTTACACCCCTTTTCTATGAACTAACATTTCAGGTGACAGCTCTGGCATTAGCCAGAGATGACCAAGAAGTCATAGGTTTCTTTATTTGGGAACGTCATTGTAACTGGTAGTCTTACCATTCAGTCTATGTAATGATTATGCCAAGTAGACTTAAGTGTATGTTATGTATTGACATGGGTGAATGTGATGATACTAATACTATTGAATGATATGATGATAGTCGTATGTGTGGGCCCAAAGTAGATTTGAGCCTTGTATATGTGTTTTGGGCATGTAGCCCTTTGAGTGGAATTAGGGTTCAAGGAGGCCAAATCTTGGAAGAGTGATTTCTCTAGGATAAAACCTTTTTGGACAAGTTAGTTGAGTTAATTAAGACCTGAGTGAATGGTCTATAATGGTCAAATTGCCTTTGGTGGCAATCGGAGGAGGTTTGTTATGAGTTTTGGCTAAAAAGTTGCCATAATGGTATCAAGTGTCCAAAATCTCCATACGGAGAGGGATTTGAGTGAAACCAATGTCTATGGATAGATTGGGACAAGATTAACCTGTAGGAGTTAGAATTAGGTCAATCAAAGGTCAGAGTATAAAGTTATGCGCGTCAGAAATTCACCCAGCAACTTGAAATTTGCTTATATGGTATTAGCAAGGGGAGCTACAGTGCCACTAGCTACTTCTTCTCCCAGGCCATGGCGGTACTATAGCTCACTGTAGCACCAACCTATACTACCTCTTTGAGGCCATAGTGCTACTGTAACTAGCCGCGGCCCCAACCCTGTTCTGGTGCTTTTTGGTGTTTCTCGAGGTTTTGATGTTTCAAGAATTGAATTTGTGGCTTTCTGGTTTGGTTTAGCCAGTTTTCAAGATTTTTATTGAAGTATAAAGGTGTGATGGAGTAGGGTGTTACACTAGCATGATCATGATGATGAATATGATAATAATTTTATAGTAACATACACCGGATGACATGGCATGAACATCATCACCACACATACATTGTGAGAAACAGTGGATCGGGTGGTGATAATGATATATGATCTGGTGAAATAAGGAAGGGATCCTTGCCATTAAATCCTTTCTTGTGATCCGGAGAGTCAGGCGGCAGTGAACTGTACCTTTCCTATATCACCACCAATTCATGGTGATCTAAGGGAAGGAGAGCCATGATCCAAGTACTAGTGTAACCTTTGGATGGGTTGCATTAGTGTAAGGTGAGCTTAATGATGTCTTGGAATCAGTCTTCATTGACTATTAGAAGGGAGTCACCTATTTGAAATATTTTGTGATGATGCTAGCTCGTGATTCTTGCCGTGTATGAGGAAGATATTCATTCCATGACATGTTGCCTTCTGTAACACCTCATACTTAGACTCATTTCTCATGTATTAAACTATATTTAAGTCCATTAATGTTTGATTAGAGACTTGATTACATAAAACAACTTAAACCAATTTATTCCATTTGAGGTACTCTTCCCTTGGTTAACTTCTTTTCACTCAGTGAACTTTGAAAATTTATAACTAAATCAAGAAAAATTATATTGATATGGTTCAAGTCTCTAAATATAGCTTAAAAGATTCTATACATGGAAAAAATATTGAACAGGGAAATTACTTGGCCAACTTATACAGTAAATTTGTATTATCTTCACTATAGCAATGGTCATTTTTAAAAATTTCGGATTCTAACCATAAATTTGAAAAATCACCATAAATCATACACAACTCCAAATTGAGTGATCTTTATCTCTATGAAAAGTTACACATGTCTAGTTTTTATACATATAAAACACTCATACCTGAAAGCATAAAAAATTCTAAACAGTACACGAGATTCTGAGTAGTGTCACAATGGCCATTTTCTTCCTACAACTTGTCAACATAGACCTTAATATGTACATACATGGTCATTTCTTGTCTTCACTTAAAACATTACATCATAGTAGATATAGATGAACATAATTACATTCATGTAAAGTCCTAGAAACATACACATCATTTTCACAAGGTATTCCAAGCAAAGCACCAATGCAAGCAAATTCATTTTAATTAAGAGCTTGCTTTTCCTTCCCCTTTTCTTCTTGGACAATATTGCCATAACTTGGACTTATGAAGTGAAATATTTGGAAAGAGAATGAGATTCAAAGAATCTCAGCAGTTATAAACAAGTATGTGCATATTTCATCATACAATTCATAGAATTATCATTTGAAAGCAATCAACCAATTTATACTATACATTTTCATAAAAATTTTAGCATGGTAACATTTTAAAAATTGGACATCCAAGAGTCATAAAAGCTCTCATTCAAATATCCAACACATCAAATACAATATAAAACATTAATGTCATAGCATGGCATGTTCAAAACATCATTGAAATAGTTTTAACAATTTTGACATAATTGATAAAATAACTACCTTTGGGCTTTCCAGGTTCTACCAAAATTTGTACACTTTTCCCTTGATCTTCTAACACTCCTTTGGATCCTATAGCATAATAAAATAATGCCATTAACCACTAATTATACAATTTCATTTACAAAGTGCTCACTTGAACTAAAATTTGCACTTTGTTATCCATCAAGCATTCCTTGTATAGCATACTTGTTCTAACCTATTTTGGACCCAAAGAATCTATTTTTGAAGTCAAAAATTTGAAATTTCATCCCTATACTGACCCTAAGTTTGACCAAAAATGAGAAGAAAAATGGTAGAAAATATTTACTCTGTAAATCTTGCTACAACTTGTGTTTTCATGCCTCTTGAAGCTTTTTCATTCTATTCCATGGTTTATTTGTTGAAAGCTCCATTTTCTCTCACTAAAATTCTCCATGGCCAAAACCTTAGGGAGGAAAAGGAGAGGAAAAATCTCATGGAACAACCTCTAAGTAGAAAGAAACATAAGATTGAGACCATAGAAGCTTACCTCATAATTTGAGCTTTGTAACCTTTGCTTCAAACTCTCCTTTTTCTCTCTAGGTATTTTGCTCTTCCTCTGTAACATCTTACTTTTATCTATATTTTCTGCTATATTATAGTATGGACAGCATCCAATTAGCTCATATTAAGAGCTTAAACCATTAATAGAACCAAAATATTTAAATAAAAAAAACATGGTACTATTCATTTGGTTCTCAAATTTTCTGGACAAACTTTGAAAAATCATAACTTAATCCAGAAAAATCGTATCAATGTGGTTCAAGTCTCTAAATGAAGCTGGAAACATGATATATAAGATAAAAATATGAAAAATTCTTTTAACCAGACCAATTAGTACAGCTTATTGCTCAAACTTATACTATATAAATGGTCATTTCTCATTTTTTCAAGATTTTGGCCATGACTTTAAAAATTCATATCTAACTCTATACTGGGCCAAATCATGTATTCTATATGCCCTTGGAAAGATATATATGTCTACTTGCTGTCATATTTTTTTTATATATTTATTTAGTGCAGAATGGGCATGATTTCAACTTAAATTACTAAGGGTCAGAACCCTACTCTTATTGGAGCAGTCTTGGGAAAACTTGTATATCTCTCATTGTACAGCTCCAATTGAATTCCAACCAGTGGCATGTTGAACTCAAAACTCAGATAGTTTGAAACATATAAATCACTAAATTTGTGGAGCTCTGTACGATTTTATACTTCCTTTCAAAGTAAGTGATACTTACAGTGAAATTCGCAGCTTTCACATCACTATCCAATTTTGACCCTTAATTTCAAAAATATACTATAAATTGTACACATATCCAAATTAAGTGATCTTTAGCTCATTGGAAAGATTATTCTCTCTACTTTCAGAGCATATATAACACTTGACTTAATTCCCCTGTTTTGGTCAAAAAGTGTTGACTTTACTTTCATGGCCATGAAATGAACTTCTAACAATATAACATGGCAAAGTAGACTTCATAATAAGCACAGATGATCATTCCATGTTTTAAATACATGCCCAACATTTCATAATGCTCATAAGGACATAATAGCATAATGACACATATTTAAAAGCATATACATGGTTTTATACATAATTTCAAATATATACTTATAGCTTGAAAACACCATCAAGCATCATTCTCCTTGCCTTTTCTTTGGACTCTTTTGCCATAGCTTGTGCCTAGTCATTTGTGATACTTGAGGGGATGAGAATGGGGGAAAATCTCAGTAGCAAGTTACATTCCATGCAATTATATTAATCATGTCAAATAAACTCACATTTGATCACATTTAATCACATCAATCACCTTTAAACAATAAATTGCCACATTGGTCATAAAAAATTCGGCAGCATAACGGCTTAGAAAATGGACATCCCAAGGAATAAAACCCCTCATTTTACAGTCAAGACCAATCAAAGAAATCATAATTGCAATATGGCAACACAATTTAATCATAGAAAGACAATGAAAGAACATAAAGCAAGAATATGAAACTTAACTACCTTGAAGCATTCTTTTGGCTCTTCCTCTTGAATTTAATGCTTCCACTAGCCTCCTTAGGCTTCCTCAAGTCTCTTAAAATCATTAAACACTTGCTCAATCAACTAGAATAAGTAGCTACTTCATAAAGTCTCATTTAAAACACTAAAAACTCAATTTCTTTATCTAAAGCCTAATCATTGAGCCAATGCTTGTTTTTAAAGTTTTTCATCATGGGGAACTCATTTTTGCCATCAAATACATGAAAATCCAGCTCCTTCCCACCTTATTAGTCTAACCAAAATCTGCTCTTAAGGGAAGAAATTGGTTTTTCACAAAAACTTGCTTTAAAACATACCTAGTTTGCTTTTCTTGAAAAATCTCATGCTTTCTCCAAACTTTATTGCATAAAACCACTTCCTTTCTTAAATCCATATCCAAACTGAAACTAAATAGGAAGAGGAGAAGCTTCAAAGCTTAGCCTAAACCACTTGAAAACTAAGCTAGGAACCATAAAAATCACAAATAGGAATTTACCTATTTTTCTTGAATTTTATCTTTTCCCTTTTTCTTCTCCTTCCTCACGTTCTCTTCTTTCTTTCCTTGTGTGTGCAGCTGCTCCTCTCACCTTTTCATATGTCTTTCACGTCCAGGAAGTGGGAGTTAATATAGAGAAATTGAACCAATTAAATTATGCCAACTTATGTACTTAAAGGTTCTTGAAAATTCATGTAAAAATGGCATAAATATTAAATAATTGGAATTTCCCATGTGCAGCTTGGTCAGCACGAAATGGAGGGTATTTTGGTCTAAAAATTTTAAATATTTACTTATCCAGATATATCCTGGACCAGTCTGGACAATTAAAGCTACTTTAGCAGTATATTTTACTATTATTGGGATATCTGTTTTAACTATCTTGGGATATAAAATTACCACAATATCCTTATCCCAATTGGTCCAAATATAAGACCCACACATTTTTCTTGAATGAATACTGCTTCTTCTTGCAGTCCAGACTGACATTTATCGGGTAAGATATTAATATTAAATCATAATTACCCAATAAATATTATTTTGATCTTAACAAATTCCATACTATATTCCAATGGTCTTAGCTCATTGAGACCTTCATTTTGACTATAATTTTTTATATTTACAAAAATGCCATTGACTAGGGACATATTTATAATTTTTAAAATTTTCGAGTATTTAGGTGTAATTTACCCCAAAATTCATAAAATTTTCCTCATTGCGCGTGAGTCCACCGTAATTCCGATCTTCTCATCTTTTTTTTTTTTCTTTCTTTCTTTTTTTTAGAGGTAAAATAGTTATTTCCTCTTTTTTTTCTTCTGACCGAGATAATTACCCTCTTCACCTTATATTATACAAAATAGAGCATATCCATTTTTACAAATTCCTTATAAATTTTTAAATATTGAGCCTTAAATATTTAAAAGAATTTTCAGGATATTACATCCTTCCTCTTTTCTCTTCTGGTTCAGACACAAGAGTGAGTGAGAATGAGTGTCTTAAATGTTTAACCAAGCTTCTTAAGGAGAGAGATGAGAGGAGTGAATAGTGAAGTAGGTTAATTAACTAACCTAGTTACTTTAATACAAAAATATCCTTAAAATGAAATCAAATAATTTCTTCCATGTCCAGTAGCAGTAGCTCACGCCCTTTACCCATATTTTTGGCCAAAAATTGCTTCATAAAGTTTAATTAATCAAAATACCCTTTATCGATTAAATTTACCCGTACCGATTAAGTATTTTTGCCAAAATTATCATTAAATTGGTATAGGATTGTCCAACAATTGCTTTTAGTCCAACATCATTATCTAGACCCAAAATATATTTTAGCAAGATCCAATCATTGTCCTTGGATCAATACTGCATTTTCCTGCAGTTTAAACTGACTTTTATCGGGTAAAATATTAATATTAAATCATAATTACCCAATAAATATGATTTTGACCTTAATAAATTTTATATTATATTTCATTGGATCTAACTCATTGAAAGCTTCATTTTGACTATAATTTTTCATATTTACAACAATATTCTTAATCCAGGTTAATTTATAATTTTTAAAATTTTCGGGTCATCAGATATAATTTACTCCAAAATCATAAACTTTTCTTCAACCGTGCGTCCACCACCCTCTTTTTTTTTTTTAGGGGTAAAATTATCATTTTTTATTTTTCCTTTCAACTGAGATAATTAACCTCTTTATTCTATTTCATACCAAACAGTCTATATCCATTTTTACAAATTTTTTATAGATTTTAAAATATTGAGCCTTGAATATCTAGAAAAAAATTTCAGGATATTACACATTCATTGTACTATATGTATTATTGTATGAATGATTATATAGGTTACCTGTGTGTGTCCCCGATTACTGAGACTTTGTCTCACGCCCTCTTCCATGACTAACATTTTAACTAAGAGCTCTAGCATTAGTCTGGAGAAAACAAGGGAGTCGTAGTCTCTCCGACATGGGAATATTCAAGCCATTGGTGGTGTATATATTGTCTATGTATGCATTATGCCAAGTATAATACCATGTTTGTAATATATATGAGAATAATGATATTGAGATGTTGATGGTTGTATGATGTTGATGTTGATGAATGTCATATGACAATATGGGTGATTGTAATGATGTTGTTGGTGAATGGTTGTATATAAGCCCAAAGGGGGGTTTTTGGGCCTTGTATGTGTGTCTTGGGCATATAGCCCATTGAGTGGACTTAGGGTTCAAGGGGTCAAATCTTGGAGAAGTGGTTTCTTTGAAATATAACTTCTTTGGAGAAGTTAGTTGAGTCAATTAGGTCCTGTGTGAATGATTCTTAGGTCCTAAATTGCTTTGGATGGCATTTGGAAGAGATTTAGCGTGAATTTTGGTTAAAAAGTGACCAAAAGAGTGTCGAGCATCCAAAATCTCTATAGGAGATAGATTTGAGTGAAATAGTGTCTATGGATAGATTGGAATAAAAGTGACCTGTAGGACTTAGAATTAGGTCAACTGGAGGTCAAAGCATAAAGTTATGCGCGTTGGAATTTCGCCCTAGAAGCTTGGAATTTGCTTATATGGTATCGGCAAAGGGCACTGCAGCACCTAAAGCTTGGTTGCAATGCCACTCACTACTACCTCTCCCAGGCCATGGTGGTACTGTAGCTTGCCGTGGTGGCAACCTATACTGCCTCTTTGAGGCTGTGATGCTGTTATATTTGGCCACAACCCCAGCCCTATTCTGGTGCTTTTTTGTACTTTTCGAGGTTTTAGTGTTTCAAGAGTTAAATCTTAGGGTGTTTTAGTTTGGGTTTGGTTAGTCTTTGAAATTTTTGGTGAAGAGTAGAGGTGTGTTGTAGTAGGGTGTTATACTATATCTAAATATCTAGCGTCAAGGTGTTTTAAAGCATTGTTACACGATACTCATATTCATATATAATGATAGATTTTAGCCTAGAATGATGTTTTCTTCCCTTTAGTTTCTATCTTCCACTGCTACACTTAGCACTTTTTAGATCAGGTAAAATATGCTTTTTAGATCGGTTTTTGTGCAGATGTAAAAGTGACCGATGTAGAAAATCATGCTTTTTTAGATCGGTTATTTAACCGATCTAGAAAGTATTTTCTAGATTGGTTTTTTTAAACACCCAGTCTAAAAAATCATTAAAAAAAATTATGAGCACTTTCTAGATCGGTTATGAGTTATGACCGATCTAGAAAATATAACCGATCTAGAAAATTATATTTTCTAGATCGGTCATAACTCATAACCGATCTAGAAAGTGCTCACAATTTTTTTTTAAATATACTCACTGAATTTTATACTTATCATCCCTGTTTACACTCAAAATGTAAATCAAACTAGCAAATACAAAGAACACATTATAATTTGAATCATATGTACTTTCTATGCATAAGTTACAATCTATTAAACATCATCACTGCACAAACCAAAAAAGAATTGTACTAAATAGCCCAATGTCTTTCAAATTTAAAGGACTATCATGCCTTAAATTAATCTAAAAATATTACAGCATAAAATCATCAAGACAACAAAAACTTATCATGACCAATCTCGTGCTTTCTTTTGAACATAGTTGGCCAACAAAATAGCTTTCATTTCAATGTCCATCCTGCACAAAGATCATAAAGAAACATCTATATCAGTTAGAGTTTTAATCTTAATGCTCTATCTTCTTGTCAATGAAAAAAATCATCATCTTTCTCAATAGTTCTCATATTTGAAGGAAAAGAATTAAATTGTGCTTTGAATTGCCACTTATCTAATCATCACTAACACCTCTTTTGTTGATATGAAACTCTTCTTTCTTTCTTTTTTGCCAGAATGAAACTCTTCCATTATAACTAATAAGAGATCCCAAAAAATAATCAATCCCCATTCTTTTGTTTATAATAACTAACCAGATACCCTAAAATGAGATACCACCATTATATATGTATATGAATATATAGATATATAGATATATCTATATATCTTCCACTTTACGTAGTGGTAATAGCCTAATTTGCAAAATTAAAACACCACTTATTCCACCTAAACCAACTACATAGCATGAAGATCAATTAGCCAACTCTAGTGAACCTAAGAGTATAACAACATACATCAAGACAAAGTTCATAAATTTTTTGGTGCGTGATTTACAATTGCATGGCCATGTTTCCACTCACACATTTGAAACTTATTTAGAAAGTTTGTGCAACCAAATCTAACCTTGAAAGCAAAGTGGTTTCCAGAAAATAGCTTGCCCAACGCCTTTGAATGCCTCTAATTTCCTCATCAGAAAAGGAGTCCTCATTGTCGAATATCTATAAGTTCAAAGCCTATCAAAACATGAACTCACAAAGGAACAAAATTAAGTTTTGTAAGCCATAATTACCTTTTCAAATGATTCAATAATTCCTGAAGTGATGATATTGAACATATAAATCATCACATAATATCCACACACTTTGTCTCCCACTTGTTTTTGACACTACAAATAAACAAAAAATGACCAACATCATAAAAGAGTGAAAGTTTGTTGCAAAAAGTCCTCAGGTTCACATTACTTACCTTTGGGTAAAACCACGAAGTCTTCTTCAGCTGATGTGCATGCTGACCCTACAGGACTTTACTCGATCCTATAGCACTAAGTTCAAATGCATGCAAGGGATTATATTACAAAGTAATAATAATATATATCACAAAAAGATTTACATGAACACACTTACGTGTCAATCATATCCTTGAAATCATCATTTGGTGGCATCGATGCAGAGCAGAACCAAGTTACGGCATTTTGTTGAGGGGAAATAACCATCAACTGCTAATGATCCCTACAAAATAAGGAATAAATTACACAGCCACAATATCATATGAATTATAATTTTTTTCTTACCCTTGATGATATGGTGCAAGGAAACATTGCTTGTTGTCTTCTTTGAGCCTAGATTTGATGTAGGCTGATATTCCAGATGTCTTGTTACCTTGCCTTTGGATGTGTTGTGGGCACATGAAACCATACTTATCACTTTTTCCTGATAAGTTGCAAAGGTGATTGAGATACCTACAATATTTAAATATGTGAGTTTTGAAGAATTAAATGCGTAGACATCATCCAAAAATAACAATAAACTTACTTTACAAACAATTGCAAGATCGATATGTTCAACTTATCAGTCATGAGTAGCTCCATCACATCTCTCTGGTAAATGTAGAAGTCGTAATCCTTCATATAATCTATAATCCCTAAATCCATACGAACCTTGACAGGATTTTTTATGTTCATTGCCACTACACATAGACGTGTTAGTGGATCCATCTAAGGTTGGGACTGCCGCATTGAAGTAGCAGTTTCCTAAATAGTGAAGTAATTATTAAATAGATTACATGCTATATGAAGTATGAGTAAAACACAACATAGTAATAATAGAATTACTTGGACAAGTGTTTTTGGCCACAAAATAAAAGTATTTAGGGCTTCCCCTACTGTGTTCACCGCTTCACTAGGGAATAGTACTGGTGCATCTGGAACTTCAACCCGTTCAACCACTACCCTCACTTGATTGTCCTTCATTTTTTGGTGATGGATGACTGAGCCCAAGTTATAGACTTTACCATCGGCTAACCATCTTATTGTATCAGATACATTATCATCATTTATAACCTGTTCACTGAACCATGATTTGAAAGTCTTGTTGTGCTCATTCACTAACCATTTATCATTCTTCCGAGGGTTTTTTTCTCTTATAATGCTTTTATGGGTAGCCAAGTAAGGCTGAACTTCATCAGTGTTATTCAAAATGTATAGATGTGCTTGTAGTACTTCTTCATGACCCATGCTTTTTACTCTTAACCTCCGTGTACCCTTACCAGCACCTCTTCCCTCATGGCGAGACTTTGGAAGTCCAACAGCTTCAGCTTCTGTTAAGTATTCAGTACAAAATTCAACTGCTTCTTCAGTAACATATCTTTCAACAATTGATGCTTCAGGCCGATGTGGATTCTTCACATACCCCTTTAAGATTTTCATATATCGCTCAAATGGGTACATCCATCGTAAATAAACAGGGCCACACAACCTTATCTCCCTCACTAAATGGACCATTAAATGTACCATGATGTCAAAAAAGGAAGGTGGAAAGTACATCTCAAGTTGACACAAGATAATAGCAGCATCATTTTCTAATTCATCTAATTCCTGAGGGTCAATTACTTTGCTACATATGGCATTGAAGAAAAAGTATAGCCTTGTTATAGTATGTCTCAATTTTTTTGGCAATATGTCGTGAATAGCCACTGGTAATAGTTGCTGTATCAAGACATGACAATCATGAGACTTTAAGCTGATTAATTTCAAATCTTTCATTGACACAAGGCTTTTAACATTTGAAGAATACCCTTGGGGCACTTTGACACCATGTAAACACTCACAAAAACTTCTTCTCTCATTTTTGGACAATGTATGACAAGCTGGGGGCAAATAAGTCCTCTTACCTATTAGTTGTGGAGCTAACTCTTGTCGTATTCCCATTACAACCATATCATTTCTCGCATTCGCACAATCCTTAGTCTTGCCTTGTATATTAAGAAGCATTCCGATAAGACTATCACACACATTTTTCTCCACATGCATCACATCAATACTATGCTTGACCTCAAGACTTCACCAATATGGAAGATCATAGAAGATAGCTCTTTTTCCATAAATTTTTTTCAGTTGCAAGTTTCTGAGTGTTTCCAAAGATAACATTAATGTCTTTCACCCGTTGATAAACTTGCTCTGCATTTAATGCCTTGGGAGTATCTTCATACTCTTGTAAGCCATTGAAAGCTTTTTTCAATCTACGATATGGGTGGTTCCGTCAAAGAAATCTCCGATGAACAAGGTAAACTGTCTTCTTTCCATACTTAAGTTGATGATAGTGTGTGCCTTCTTGACATATAGGGCATGCCTTATGCCCCTTAACACTATACCCAGATAAGTTTCCATATGCGGGAAAATCATTTATCGTGCAAAAGATCATGGCACGCATCTTAAAAGTCTCCTTGTAAAATGCATCAAACACATCCACACCTTCCTCTCACAGCATTTTTAAGTCTACAATCAAAGGTCCCAAGTAAACATCTATGTCATTTCTTGGCTGTTTTGGGCCCGAAATCATCATCGACAACATGATGTACTTGCGTTTCATACATAACCAAGGAGGTAGATTGTATATCACCAAAAGAACAGGCCATGAACTATGTTTACTGCTCATGTTACCATAAAGGTTCATTCCATCCGTACACAGTCTAAGCCTAAGGTTTCTTGACTCACCACCAAAGTCAGGAAACAATTGGTCGATAACCTTCCATTGAGGGGAATCAGCCGGATGTCGAAGCTTTCCGTCAGAAACCCTTTCATCTGCCTGCCATCTTAAGTTCTTTGCATCCTTTCCATTAGCAAACAAGCGCTTGAACCTTAGTGTTATTGGAAAATACCATAACACCTTCATAGGAGGCCCATAATGTTCATATCACAATTAGAATCACCATCCTCCTTCACTTTGTAGCGTGATGCCCCATATTTTGGACACACATGTAACCCTTCATACTTATTTCTATACAATATGCAGTCATTCAGGCAAGCATGTATCTTTTTATACTCCATACCCATTGGGCATAATATTTTCTTTGCCTCATAGTTATGATCCGATAGTTCATTACCTTCTGGAAGCCTGATTTTCAACAATTCAAGAAAATTCATGAAACTCTTATCACTCCACCCATGTTTTGCTTTCAAGTTAACCAATCTTAATACAACTGATAACCATGTAAATTTAGTACATCCCGGGTACAAAGGCTTCTCTGCGTCACTACACAAGCTATCATATATATGTGCTCGCTCAAAGGCTTCTACTCCAACATCACGAATCATGTCCTCTAGTCGATTATCTATATCTAGATCAACTTCCCCCTTTTGGCAGTCACTAGACATTTCAAATTCACCATGCCATGTTCATCGTGTATATCTCTTGTTGAACCCATAACAAATTACATGATCTCTAATTTCTGTAACACTCAGTCGCCTCTCGTTTAAACATTTGATACAAGGGCAATAAAACCTTCCATTATTGTCAGGAACATTTCTTCTAGCAAATTCCAGAAACATTTCTAACCTATTCTCATATTCAGCACTCGTTCGTCTAGCGTTCATCCAACTACGATCCATGACCACCTAGAGGAGATTGGAGTGTATTATAAACAACTCTACACCTTGCATAACATAGATTAAATTGATTCTGAACTAACAAGTATGTCTAAAATTGTGTATAAGTCTGCTAGTTTATAAAACATATCTTAAATCCATGAACATCTATATTTAGAACCAACAAAAAAAGTGAGAATATAGTATTTCACAAAACAAGTTCAAAAATTCAAACATAAGACATATAAAATGCTCATTGAAACAATTAAAACAATACTCTTATCCTATAGGTTGCATATAAAGTTTGCAAAGTCTCTACTAAAAGTTCGACCTCTAATAATTTTACAATAAAAGACTAATTATCATAAATCAATCATAGCCCTCCAATAGTTTTACTAACATAGGAATTATTAATAGCAACTAGATATGTATTGAGAAATTAAACTTATAGGAATTTCAAACTTGGTAATTGTGATAAAAAATTTAGGCACTGCTGTAATCAGTTTGTTGTATGATAAATCCCTACAAAAGAGTTATCATTTAGAGGAGCATAGTGCAAATTTTATAAGTTGACAACCTTTCAAGCTAAATAATATGGATAGAAAATTAAACTTAAAAGGAATGTCTTGAAATGAATTAAAACTTACAAGGACTGTGGTTTTGTGAATCTTGAAAATGAAGCATCTATATGCCTTGTTAGTCACCAAGAGCACCAGAGCTATGTGCAAACTTCAAGGCATGCTTATCATATATAAGCTAAGTTGACTAGTATAAAAGATATGTGTGTCATACAAGGGGGAGGTGTGCGGGGTGGGTCACCGTCTACATATGAAAGTAGCAGAGTCCATAGACTTACAAGTTTTGTGTGTGTGTTTTGTTTGAAAAAGGGGGGGGGGTGTTGGGGGCCTATATATGTATTTAAACTACTTCCAAGTTGTATAAGCTTTTTTCTTTCTATATTATAATATTGTATAAGTATTATTATAATATATAATTATTAATAATAATAAATTTATTTAACAAATAATATGAAAAAATAATATTAATTGACTATTTTAAATTTAAAATATAATTATAGATGAATATTAACTTATTTAGATTTTAATATTAGATTATGAAACTTATTAATAATATTTTTAATTTTTTTATAATATATAAAATTAAAATATTCTCAAATTTATTACCATTAATTTAATTTCAATTGGACCATTTAATTTTGAGTAGTACATGTTTGAATTTTTCTTCTTCCGCATGTACCGATAGTAAAGTACATTGAGAGTCTCTGGCGCACATGAAAAAAGATACACTAGTGCTTCAGTGGTACTAGGGAATACCTTTAAAACAACATCTGCATAGTGTCGTTTAATCTTTTAAGCTAACCATTGCTTACAACTTTCCTTTGATCCTGCAAAATCATAATCAAAGAGCATCAAGTTCACTATTACAGACCCTTAAAAGACAATACATCCATCTTCAAAATTATTTGTTTGGGTCCCCAGACCTAGTCCATGTCAAGGAGTAGGGTAATGTGTTGTAAAAAGAGTAGTGTAGTGGACCATTTTCAGCACGCCAAAGCAGCCCTTAAGCTGGATAAGTGGAAAGATAGGTCCTAAGTTACTACATACCCTCCACCATGATTGGATTGCAGCTGGCATCCCCTGTCACTATATACTCTGCTTTCTCTCCTTACTTCTAAACAATAGTCCCACCATCTTCTCAAAATACCGTTTAGTATACAATAATGGCATTTACTATTTATACAACCTTTTCAGTCCTCTCACAATCATTTATTATTCATTGAATTTAATCACAAAATGTTCAAAAAAATATATTTCATTATTGTTATTAGCACAAATAATAATTGAATTGAATAATAAAAGATTCAACACCTTATTAAGTATGATTTTATATTCGATCTTTATGGATGTTGAAGAGATTTCCCCCTAATTGGGGCCCAACTTGGCTCAAATCTCGGTATGTTACCCCAAGAAAAGTTATTATTACCATTTTTCCTGGTTGATGTAGCTTAAGCTAAAACTATTACCCCTGACGTAATTATAACACACAGCTTCTTCAATAATTGGCCTGCGTAGGTGCTTGACAAGTTAGTTAGTAGAACAGGCTTTTAAGGTGTAGTTTAAGCATAGGAAACTGTAATATAAAAAAGTGGTGGGCTGGTAGATTAGATTAGAATCGTTAAACTTCTATATCAGCAAAGTTGTGCCATACTTAGCTTCACAACTGCATCAACGAAGCATATGGATTTGAAATTCAGACCAATATGATAAAAAGATAAAGGGGTCTACCATAACTTACTGGTTTTTACTTTCTACTATATATTACTTGTAGGTTAGTTCATCTATTTCCTTGACCATTTCGAAGAAACTTCCACTGAGAGCTCAATAAAGATGATTGTTTGAACATGAAAATCAGTGATATGGTTCAACTAGGGAACCTCAAATCTTTTATCAGAATCAATAATAAAGGAAGTAGAAGCTAGCTAGGGAGGTAGCACTGCTTTTGGAACTTGACATTAAGACATCTTAAAGGGTTTCGTGGTGTAGAATGACTCAAAGTACTAGGATTTCCATTTGAGGTAATTTGGCATATGAGGTGTTACAATATAATAATTCCTCGTGTTCAATGTAAGTTTTCACACACAGAGTTGCGTATCAATACAGCACATGCAATTTAAAAAAGGCATACAGACAACATAATTGGAGAGCGAAACGTGCAGAAAATACCTAGCATCCTCTTCACAGCTAGAACAGAGTCCTACTTGCTTAGTGGGAGGAATGACCATATGCCAAAGTCTTCATTTTTGAATTGGACAATTCGTCGAACACATTACAGTCAATATCTCCCACACTGCATGTGATGAAGATGGTTAAGTGCACGGTCCCCAATCTGCACCGATAAAACAAGAAGAAGCCACATTATTGAACTGTTAACCTTAATTTTCCTTAGTTCTGGACATGACCTGAAAATGAATAGTAAATGCATGTACGGAAAATTTCATTCCCAAACCTGAAATCTGACTTTGAGTGAGGAACAGGTCCGAGTTCAAGGCATTAGTTGCACAGGCAAAAATTGAATCACTATAGCAAGTCCGAGTTCAAGGCTTCTGGTGCAGTGCTTGGACTGACGAACAAAGGACTTTGCGAAGACAAGACGAGGAGCAGAGGAGCAGACGAGTTGAGGGAAGACAAGATGAGGAGCAGAGCCGTGAAGGGAAGGAATGATTGAAGAAGGCTGAAGGACGAGCTGTAGAGAAAAGAACAAAGGGAGGTGGGGATCGAGTGGTGGGGGTCGAAGGCGAGGACGAAGTCGAGCTTCACTGAGGAACACCGCAGAAAAGAAAATGGGTAAGGGGAAGTGAAATTAGGTCAACTTTTTAAATTGGGTATTTTAAACCACCGGTCTAGAAAGTTAAATTTATAACACTTATTTACAAAATTGCCACCAGGTTATTTTTTAGATCAGTTATTTAAATAACCGATCTAGATTACTGATATAGAAATGATATTTTGTACTAGTGTTTGACTTTTTTTTTTTCATATTTGCTTGATTAAAATTAATCAATGTGCACAATTTTAATAATCAATAATTATTTTAATGGCAAATCTTTGGGAGAATATTACTATACTTATGTAATATGTATACATGAGTATATGTTTTATAAGTGCAGGCGCAATATATTGTCCTGTATGTTTCTTTATTAAACTGCAGATTTATTTTTTTAATTCAATTAATTAGTTTCTCTGGGAAACTAACATCTCTCCTAGTTGAGGCCAACAAAACACAAGTAGGTAAAGAAAATGAAATTCCAATATGGCGGGAAAAAAGAGGAGAGAAAGTGGCGAGAGGAATGGAAGTAACAAAGTGGACAACATGTATTCATAACACATATACATCATTGAGATTACATAAATGAGCTGATTTATTTAGAGCATTATGAGGGGGCTCATTAAATAGTATCAGCATTAATATCATACACCATGGCATTGATCATTACTGAAGCGACTCTCTTTCAGATAAGAGGCTTAAAAGTGGAGGTTGGTGGTGGTGGTGGTGGTGGGACGGGTGTGCTAAAAGGGTAGAACATGACATCGATTCCATCATCAGCACATAGATTCACAAGCAAAAGGTCTTTATTATTGTTGTATGTTTCATTGTAAAGAAGATGCTCGTCTACCCGAAGGAATTTGAAGGTGATGTTATAGGCATCAGAATTATGTTTAGCTTTCTTGATGTTAAATGTACCAGGCATAAGTGTGGTATCCGCCGAAGGACCAACCAACAGAGGGTAACGCGAGTTACTAGCAATTTCAACTGCTTACCTGTTTGAAGTAGCACATTCAGAAACTAAGGCAAAACTGATACTCAAGGGTTCATTTATGTTGATATAACCTCCAATTATCTCTTTATCGAGCCGGTGAAAACTGTAACATCTTACTCCAACACAGCTCAAATCTTGACCACACTACTACAAAATAACCTTTTTATGTCTATAATTTATGTTTGTTAAAAAAATAACAGACATTAATAGTTAACTAGTAGCATTTTTGTAATTAAAGGGTGTGAGAAGCACATTATAGATGTTTGTTTTATAGAAAATGGACATCTAAAATATATTTGTTATGTCTATTTTAAAACAAACATTAAAGAAAATTTATTATTATTATTATTTTAATTTATAAAATCTATTATGTCTGTTTTTTCTCAAAATAGACGTAAGGCAACGTCTGTTTTGGGCAAAACAGGCGTTAATCAATTTTTTTATTTTTCTTTAAAAAATTTCAATTCTTGGCACAAACCCTTTTTAATTAAATATTGCGTGATACTATAAAATAAAGCAATGAGTCTCATTTTTCTCCCTCATTTCAGTCTTCGCTCAACCTTCCTCTCGTTTCAATCTTTGCTCTTCTCCCTACTCGTCATACTCATCAGACTCACACTTGCCAATTGTAGTTGCCAATTGCACTCAATTTCAGTCTTCACTCCCTTAGTTCAGCCTTTCTCTCGTTTCAATCCTCGCTCCTTCTCTACTCCGTCGTGCTCGCCAATCGCACTCATTTCTATGTAATTTTAATAGTCAATAATACTATTGTTCTCCATTCTGTCCTTTTAGTGTTGGGTAACTGAGGCAAGAATTGGAATACTGGCTAATTTCTTGTTGTGTTCTTTTTACTATTGCTCATGTTCCTTTGTGTTTCCTTTTTTTTTTTTTGCTGTTGGGTTGTTATTTTTATGCTTTTTCTTCTGCTGCTTTTGGTGATTTTGTCCTGCTATTTTTTTTCCCTCAAGCAAGTCTGTCCCTTTGTCGTTCTATTGTATTAAGTTGGTTCTATTTGGATTATTTGCTTCAAGCATTTTTTTGGGTTATAGTTGCTTACATGAAAAATAAAAAGAGAAAAATCGTAGTATATATATATGCATGGTGTTTTGTACGAGTGTGAATATAATAATGTCTATGAGGATAAGAAAGTCCAATTTCGAATTGAAATTCACTAATTGAATTCACACTACTGTAGTAACGAGCTTCATTTTTTTTGTTGATGGTTAGTGAATGCTCACAAAAATATCACGCTTGGTTGAATAAAAATTGGATATTAGAAGTTTCATGGGGAAAAAAAACTATTATTGGACATTTACCTAATATATTAATAGTTTGATGTAAGTTAGCTAGTCTTGTTAGCACAATTTTAGAGCCTACTTTGATGGTAAGTTGAACATTATTGCTCTTATGCTTATAATTTTAGTTTCCGAATCGCATATAGCATGAATATGCTTTATTTATATTTCAAGTTCAAAAGCCACACAAAATATGTCACACTCTCTCACTCATACAACTTGTGAATTGTTAATCAATTCTATTGTCTAATGACAAGACAAGATGCACTATAAAAGTTGTTGAATGATCATTCTATATATTAATTAGACACTTAATTTAGAACAAATATATTCAAGAGAAATTATATTAATTTAAAGCTTGTTCTATATAGATACCTCACGAGAGTTCAGGATACTTGAAATGAGTCAATAGTGTCCATTTCATATGTTATTTATTTGAGTAAGACACAGAAAGAAGATGAATCCACGAGGCTTCTTACTTTGTTTTGTTCTGTATTTAAGTTTGTTTTGTTTTTTTAAAGCAATAATGTTCATGGATTTGGCTACATCATTTGGCTTTAGAGGTGTTAGATTTGAATGCTTTGTTTGAAACTTTTGGATCATGGAGTTCTTCAAGTAGATATGATTCCATGTTTCTTTCTTTCCTGTTTCATGCATTTCATAATTGGCCAATCAAATGTGGTATTTTTAGCATTCTGTAATCCAATGTTGTTTGGAAGAAATGGAATTATATATATATTTATATAATTCTCACTCTCTCACGCCAATAATGCTCCATGATGACTTTTTTTTTAAGATGACAGCGACCGATCATGTTCATGCAGTTTAGTGATCTACCCACTGAAGTCTAATTGGAACATAATAAAATGCTTTAAAATAGTAGTTTTATATTGAGAAGGCTGCAACTTTTTTTTTCATTTTTGATAAACAATTAGGTTGCAACTTGAAGTTCTATATATTAGTTCATCCCCTTTTATGATGAAGCAAGGGAAAGGGACTTGTATCTGTTGTATACACTAACTTAAGCTAATTTGGCCATTCCAACCAACTTTCTGGACCTTCGTGAATCTCTACGTAGAGAAGGCATTGAGTTTATTCATAGTAGTAGTTATTTGTAATGGAAAAGATAAGAAAGAGGAGTAGATAGGAGAGATGATGCATTATCAAAATCATAATGAAAGGGGTGTAAACTGGACTACTTAAATGAAAAAGTATAATAAGCTGACTCAAATCATACTTTTGGAGTGTCATATTTCTATTTTCATTATTTAAAGTTTATGAGATAGTTGCATGACTTACTTTTAAGCTACTTGATTCTTGGATTTTGGTTTTTGCAAAATATGTCGCTTGATTCTTGGATTTTGCTTACTACTTTTCCTTCTCTTAAAATGATTCACATGGTGTTTGTGTTCAGAGCATAGAACAGCTTGGTTGTGTTTGGGATGCAAAATTTCTGGAAGATGGGGATATTGTTACAACATGTTCTGATGGAGTTATACGCATTTGGATTGTACATCAAGAAAATGTTGTTGATCTACTAGAGCTTGATTTATACACTTCAGAACTTTCTCAATACAAGTCTAGTAGGTATAGTTATTTATCAGATGTCCAAATTTGGTTTTACTGATATTTACCTCTGAGACTAGTATGCCCTTGCCAACATTAAGATAGTTATGTGTGCATGTAAAACCTGGCACATGAGCTACCCTTGTTGGGCTATTGATATTTTAAATCTCAAGTTATGGGAATATGAAGTTCTGGCTTTTGCAAATAAATTGGAAACTTCTATTAATAACATCATACTTGGATATATTTTGTGTGGCAATCACCCATTTTTTCTTTTGTTTAAGTGTGGCTATGACTTATTAACTAAGCCAGATCTATTTATTTTTGCTAGAAGGAGGGTCAGAGGACTGAAATTGGACGAGTTACCAAGTTTGGAGGCATTAAAGATCCCAGGTCTGGCTTTAGTTGTTTTCCTTTTTAAGTCTATCAACATCCTCTTGCCCTCTTTTTCCTCCATTTTTTGTGTATAGATGCAAATTGTAGGTGGCTGCTGATTGAATATTTTTTTCTTCTATAGGTTTGTAACATAAATTGTAGCTTCGAATTGGCTAATAATTTTATACATGTGGTGTCGAATCATTTAGTGACAAATGCAGTATTTTAATGTAACATAAATTTTATACAAGTAGTGTCCAATTCATGGAACAATGGTGACACATATTCTTTCTTTTTTGGCTTCCTTGACTATAGATCCCCCACATCACATTATTTCTGAAAAATATAAATTAGATCACTTAAAATAATTATAATAATTTAATTTAACTATTTTTCTAGTAAGACATATTTAAACAAATTAATAAAATTTAGCTAGACTATTCAATTCATGTCCAATCTAAGCAATTGAGATGTGAGATTTGCTACATGTATATTTAAAATTGATTCATATGGCAATCACTTCATTTTTATTTAGTTATTTATATTTTTGTTTCCTTGCATTGGTATCCATGTACATGTGGAATATATATATATATACTTGGATTAGGATATGTAACTAAATTAAGGTTGTTATATATATATATATGAATCAATGTCACTATATGTAGAATATTGAGATCAAATGTAGGCCTGCTCTAAAAAGAAACAAAAACAGAGAGGGAATGTGGAAGGTTCTAGCGGAACGCCAAAGCCCTAGCTAGTTAGATACCTTTTAGTTTCCACTATCCACATTTATTGTGTTGATTGTTCCTTAATGCTTTGTCACAACAAACTCATTATTCACATTATTAGACTAGTCCTAATAAACTGATTTTTTAAAACCATCTTGCTAATGCTGATTTGCCTATAGTAGACCTCAACCTACACGGTTAAAAAAAGTGATGCAGAGAATAATAGTGACTATAATAAGTTTACTGTTGGTTGGAGTCTTAGTTAGAGATCATGACAATTCCTGCTAGTTGTTTCTCTATTCTTGGTTTTTCTACTATTGGCAATCTTGCATTCTAATTTAAACTTTAATATGAGATCCATGAAAAAATTGCATACCAGATATGTTGTTGATGATTAGTGATTTAGGAATGTATATCTTATTTGTTGTGTATGCTTCCCCTCCCATAAATTAGGTTTGCTAGCTGAGATTACTATAGAGAGGTTTGATAAAATATATGCCATATATTTGTTTAAAAAAATGTCGTATTTGACGTCTATTTTCTAGAAAATAGACGTCAAAGGCACTCTCTTTGACTGGAAAACAGACATCAAATATAGTAACTTTGATGTTTGTTTGTTATAAAAATAGACACCAAAAGGGGTTCTTTTGATGTCTTTTTTCTAGAAACAGACATCACAAGGAACCTTTAATGTCTGTTTTAAAACAAACATAAATTGCTGAACTTTCAATGTCTCTAGCTTCAACGTCCCATCTAAAACAAATTTAAAAGGCTTAAAATGAATACGTTAAAGGGGGTTATTTCTAGTAGTGCCAATTATTTCAAAAATTGACCAAACGAAACCAAAACACCCCAACTTTAACTCCTAAACACCAAAACCTCGAAAAACACTCAAACTCGAAAGTACTGCTATGGCCTTAGCCAAGCAATAGGGCTTGGCACCGTGGACAAGGTTCTAGTGTCGCAGTGCCAGCGTCAATTTCTATATTAGCAAATTGCTGACATTTCGATGAACTTTCAACGCACATAACTTTATGCTCTGACCTCTGATTGACCTGATTTCAATTCCTACAAGTCAATCTTATCTCAATCTATCCATAGACACCAGTTTCACCTCAATCCAACTCCGTATAGAGATTTTGAATACCCAACACCATTTTAGTTACTTTTTTACTAAAACTCACAACTCACAACTTCCATTTGCCACCAAAGGCAATTTAACACTCAATGATAATTCATACATGTCCTAAATGACTCTACAAACTTGTCCAAGAAAGTTTTTTCTCAAAGAAATCACTTCTCTAAGATTTGACACCCTTGAACCCCAAATCCACAAAATAGGCTATATGCCTAAAACTCATATGCAAGGCCCAAAATCCCCTTTGGGCTTACACCTACAATGAACTCGGCTCTCAACTACATGTACCAACACCAATGACCTATACCTAGGTGCCTTTCATCACCATATATGTACAACCATTCATGCACACAATCACACTACATCGTCATTACCATCATATATCATTCAGCATCATCAATAGTTTATATCCATCATTATCACAACATCATTGTCATCACATAGAATACAAATTCTATCCTGCTTGGGACAACATATGACATAGACATTACACAAACCACTGATGACTTGAAGATTCCTTAAGCTGGAGTGACAACAATTCCCCTTATCTTCTTTGGACTAGTACTAGAGCTTTCACCTGCAATGTTAGTCATAGGAAGGGGCATGAGACAAAGTTTTGGTAACTGGGAACAACTACACGCCATATATATAGTAATCCACACAATCGTGTACATAGTGTAATGAAATGCAAATGAATGGTGTGTATTTTCTCCCTCATAAACAGCTAGAACCATGAGTTGTTATCATCATAAAACATTCAAATAGATGATTCCCTTCCAACAATCAATGAAGACTGATTGCGAGACATCACCAAGCTCACCTTACACTAATGCAATCCGGCCAAAGGTTATACTAGTGTTGAAGCTGTGGCTCTTCTTCCCTTAGACCACCGTGAATTGGTGGTGATTTAGGGAATATGTAACCCAAATCCACTACCACTTGGCTCTCCTGGTCATAAAAGAGGATTTAGTGACAGGGATGTTTCATTATATCATCTTATCCACTATCACCTGGCTCTCCCAAGGAGAAGATTTAGTGGTAGTGGTCTTTATCATATTGTCATTATACATCATATCATCATCCCCTCAACATCATTCTCTTACTATGTAATCACATGGTGATGTTGCCAATGTCATGTCGACATGCTATGAAACACACACATATGTATCATCATCATAATCATCATACGAACATGCTAGCATGCAATAGTATGAGGATGCTACAACATCATAATATCAACATATCTCAACTAACCAACATATCTCAACATCGTACACAATCATCCTGTCTCAACTAACCACGTGGTACCACGATATGTAGAAAAACCATACACGTACACAATTAATATCGTGGTATGAAAAGGAACATGCATATATATATATATATCAACATATATTCACAGAAATTACAAACACCGAGTTACCTTAGTTTGTCAATACCACACACATGATTCCACAAGCTTTTTGGATTATCCAACTATTACTTGCAATCCTCCGATCAATCAAACAACCATTATAATACCATAATATCTCAATCAACATAATATACAACTTGACCAAAATCCAAAACTCAACCAATTATGTTTAACCCAAGTTTCTAATACCATTTTCAGCATCATTGAGCTCTTTAAGATCATTGAAATCATAGCCAACCACACCTATTTCAGATTTCCAATTTCCTCAACCAAAAATAACCTAGGATTAGGCTTAAACTATATATACTCCCTTTAAAACTCATAAGTATCATTAACACTAAATCACACTTCATTGATCCTATTCTATCCATTTTAATTGATGGGATTCAGCCAAAACCAAAAACCCAACCATATATCCAAAAAAATATAACTTAAAACCAAAGAAAAATAGAGAGGAAGAATCAAGAATCACTTACTAACAATTTATCAAGCTTTTAAAGTCCATAAATCACCTCGAAGGGTTGGAAATCTTGAACCCTAACGTAGCTCCTTTATTCTCCCTCCATTTTTCTTTGCTTTGTTTGTTTGATACACTTTTGATTTATAATATTTGAGGGCTGGCGTCGTGGCAGCGGGTAAGTTCACCATGATATGGAGCTCTTCTGTTATATTTTTGGCTTTTCCTCCATCTTAGTCCCTCCGCTTCTGTACATGTTATCAATTATACTTTATTAGCTAGAGACTAAGTTCGGGATAACGTAATAAGGGTTGTTATATTCTCCCCTACTTATAAAAATTTCATCCTTGAAATTTCAAATTCTTACCTTAAGCAAAAATCTCAGGATACCTCCTTCGAATGGATTCTTCTGTCTCCCATGTGACATCATTGGATGTCAAGCCGCTCCATAGCACTTTCACTAATTTGATAGTTTTATTCCTCAGCTGTTTCACCTTTACATCCATAATTTATATAGGCGTGACCTCAAAAGTTAGATCCTCTCATACTTGAACTTCCTCATCATCAATTATGTGTGATGGATTTGATACTTCTTGAGTTAAGACATGTCAAACATGTCATGTAATCCTGTAAGATTAAGTAGTAGTGATACTCGATATGCTACTGGCCTAATTTGCTTAAAATTTTGATATGAACCCATATACCACAGAGTGAGCTTCTTTGCTCGTATTAATCTCTTAATATCTGTAGTAAGAGTAACCTTCAAAAATACATGATCCCCAGCATCAAACTCCGATGGTTTCCTCCTTCTATCTGTATAACTCTTCTACCGACTTTGGGCTGTTAGAAGCTTTTGTCAAATATTCTCTATTTGTTAAGAGGTTTGATCCACAATATTTGGGCCCAATAGATTCCATTCACCAAGTTCAACCCAACACAATGGTAATTTACATTTTTGGCCATACAATACTTTGTATGGAGCCATTTGCAAACTCGGATGGTAACTGCTATTGTAGGCAAATTTGGCCAACAATAGGTATTGATCCCAATCACCTTTGTTCTCCAGAACACAAGCCCGCAGCATGTCTTTCGAAGTTTGAATCATCCTTTCAATCTGCCCATCAGATTGAGGATGATAAGTAATATTGAAATTCAGCTTCGTCCCCATGGCCTTCTAAAGGGACTTCCAAAACATAGATGTAAACCGAGGATCTCTATCAAACACAATATTCATTGGAATCCTATGTAATCTCATGATCTCGTTTATGTATAGTTGGGCTAACTTTTCCTTTGAAATGGTCTCCCGAATTAGAAGAAAATGGGCTAACTTCATCAATCTTTCTACAATTACCCATATTGCATTGTGCCCTGAAAGGGACCTTGATAATCCCATCATGAAATCTATAGGGATGCTATCTTATTTCCACTCGGGAATTTCCATAAATTGCAATGAACCTACTGACAATTGGTGCTCAATTCTCACCTTCTAATAGAATAAACATCTTACCACATACTCTACAATGTCCTTTTTCATGCCTGGACACCAGTACCTTCCTTTTAAATCTTAGTACATTTTAGTGGCACCTAGGTGAATAGTATACCTGCTCTTATGAGTTTTGTCCAGAATAATTTCTTGTAATCCCGCAACATTGAGCATACAAATCTGACCATAGTACAGGATGATACCATCCTCCAGTATATCGAAGTTCTGGGTTTCCGCCATTTCAATTCATTCTCGAATGCCTAAAAGATAGTTATCCTTCAATTAAGCATAGCAAATGTTTCTCAATAAATCACTTGATACATTGATAGATCTTATTACTAGTACTCCATGATGTACATTGATGGATAACTTCATATCTCTCAGGCTTTCTAGCAACTGTTATTCCCTCATCATCATCATGGCTATATGGATTGTCTTTCTGCTTAGCATATCCACCACTACATTGGCTTTCCCAGGATGATACTTCAACACAAATTCATAATCTTTCAAGAATTCTACCCATTGTCTTTGTTTCATGTTTAACTCTTTCTGGTCAAAAAGATACTTCAAAATTTTATGGTCACTAAATACCTCGAACTAAGTGCCATAAAGATAATGCCTCCATAACCTCAAGGCAAACACTACAGCCACTAGCCCAGGGTCATGAGTAGGATAGTTTTCTTCACGAGATTTCAACTGCCTTGAAGCATATGCCATAACTCTTCCATGTTCCATTAATACACACCTTAAACCCTTCTTACAGGTGTCTATGTAAATTGTGAACGGCTCGAATAGGTTAGGGATAATCAGTATTAGGGTGAATGTCAAATGAACCTTCAGCTCTTGGAATGGTCTCTCACACCTATCATCCCAAATGAAAAATTGATCCTTACGGGTGAGTCTAGTCAAGGGCATAACAAACTAAGAGAATCCCTTGATGAACCTTCGGTAGTAACAAGCCAATCCAAGAAAGCTGTGAATTTCAGTCACCAATTGTGCTCTTTCCTAATTTAACATTACTTCCATTTTATTGGGATCCACCGCTACACCTTCCTCAGAAATCACATGCCCTAAGAATCTCACCTTAGTAGCTAAAACTCACATTTACTAAGTTTAGCATATAGTTGGTGATCCCGCAACACTTGAAGCATAATCCAGAGATAAAGTGCATGCTCTTCTTCACTCTTAAAGTATATCAAAATATTATCAATGAATACCACCATAAACTCGTCTAGATATGACCGGAATATCCTATTTATATAATCCATGAAAATTGTCAGGGCGTTCGTTAATCCGAATGGCATGACAAGAAATTCATAATGCCCATACCGAGTTTGAAAAGCTATTTTAGGCACATCCTCAGCATGCACCCTAAGTTGATGGTATACCGACCTTAAATCAATTTTAGAGAAAACCAAGGCACCTATTAATTGATCAATCAAGTCATTGATCGGAGGCAAAGGATATTTGTTCTCAATTTTTACCCTATTTAATTGCCTGTAATCGATGCACAACTTAAGATTGCCATCCTTCTTCTTAATGAATAATATTGGAGCTCCCTAAAGCGAGACACTTGGTTTGATAAAACCCCTTTTCAACAAACCTTTAATATATTTTTTGAGTTCTTTTAATTTAGATTATGTCATTCGATATGAAGCCTTAGAAATAGGACTTGTCTCGGGCATCAAATCGATGGAAAACTCCAACTCTCCGGTGGTGGTAAGCCGATGATCTTATCTGGAAACACATTAGGATATTCACATGCAACTGGATATCTTTCTATACCTCCTTCCATATTCAAGTTAATAAAGAAGAAAACCAGGAATCCTTGACACCCTTTTTGCAAGTACCTGTTGGCTTGGGCAAAGAACAGACAAACATTTTCATCCCCTTAGACACTAGGGATATTCATCGGTAATGACACAATCTTTTGAGCACAATCAAGAATAGCATCATTTGTCTCTAACCAATCCATCCCAATGATAACATCATTCTCTTGCAATGATAGACAGATTAGATCCAAGGTAGTGCTTTGGTGTTTGAAACGAACCACACAATTTAGATAAGCTTGAACAGTTCTTAGTGAAATTCCCGTGGGTGTGGAAACTGACAATTCGAAAGGTAACTACATTGCCATAATACCCAATCTCTGAGCACAATCAAAAGATATAAAGGAATGTGATGCACCAGAATCAAATAGTGCATGAATAGAGACACCATTGAGTTTACGTTTACCTCTAATCAAGTTAGGCATTACATCCGCTTCCTATCTGGTTATGGCAAAGACTCGTCCGGGCATCATAGGCCTTCTTATTACATCATCATGTCTAGGCTCATGGCAATACCGTGAAATATGTTCAGGCTTCCTATAGTTATAGCAAATCAAACATGGTCGATTGCCATGGCTCATTCGACATTTCAAACAAGGAGTTAAAGCACTACGTGAACCATATTGAGAAGAAACTAGATTTCTTCCTGCATAATCATTCTGACTAGGGCTTCTTTGGTCAAAGCCTTCTCTATAGAATTATGCTATGTCAAACCAGCCTTTGTTGGACTGATCTTGGTCAAACCTGCCTCTACCTCTGCCATGGCGACCTTTATTATGACGGTCTCTTCCTTCACTAGAACCACCACTACCACTGCTACTACTAGATCTACTTCCTTTACTGACACCTCTGGTAGGTCCTAGTCGAGAATAGGCTTAGATCATTGAATTCTTCATCTCTTCCTCAGTTTCCCACATTCTCTTGGAACGAACACGTATCTTCTCATGCAAGTCCTCAAAGGACATAAATTCAACCACCGATAGTTGTTCCTTTATTTTTGGATGAGCTCCCTCAAATAATCAGTGTGCCTTCCACCTGTTGTCAGAGCGATTATTCAAGTACGTGGAATATTTGGCTAGGTCCAAAAATTGATCAATATAATCATAAGCTGGCAAATTCCCTAGTTGAAAAGCTAGAAACTCAGCCTCCTTTTGTATCATTAGGGACGGAGAGAAGTAGTATGCAAAGAATCTTTCTTGAAACTGTTCCTAAGTTATTGGAGCATTCATGGATTCAACACTTGGGAGAACACTCCTCCACCAATGCTTAGCCTTTTTCTCTAGTTTAAACACTGCTAGTTGCATCTTTTGTTCAAAGGTGCAATCTATCACACAAAATATAGTCTCCAATTGATCAACCTATTCCTCAACCGATGCAAGGCTTATTTTACCTTTGAAAACTAGGGGATTGAACTTCCGAAAGTCCTTGAGCTGGAGGAGATACCGCTTCTTTCAATTCTTGGGGCTCTTTCAGGTTTCACCTCATTCTCATCCTTATCATTATCCTTTCCCGCATTCAAATCAACATAATATACTAGCCCCTTTGTTCATATTACCATACTCTTGCCGGTTCATCTGCTCTTGCAATCTATTCAATGTCTCCCCCTGTGTGTTTACTCGATCACTCAAGCCTATTAACATCTCATATATTTGTCTCATCAACTCATTATTACTCTGTCCTCCTCTGTGAGACATTTTTCTCCTATACACAAGCAACAATATATTCAATTATATGGTTCTAAACTAGTATTGCAATGGGAATATACATGTCTATGCAATTGAAACTGTGCCAAGTATTACTACAAGCATAAACAATGGTCTGAATTATGGCTTTGATACCAAAATGTAATACCTTACTCTAACACACCTCAAGTCTTGACCAATTATTTCAAAAATTGACCAAACAAAACCAAAACACCCTAACTTTAACTCCCAGAACACCAAAATCTCAAAAAACACTCAAAAGGCTCCAGAACTGGGCTAGGGCCGTGGCCAGCTACAGTATTGCTATGGCCTTAGCTAGGCAATAATGATAAATTTATGCTAATTTTTCATAACAACACGAGATTTCTCTAGCGCCACGGTGCCAACATCAGTTTCCATAACAGCAAATTATTGATTTTTCGGTGAACTTTCGACATGCAAAACTTTATGCTTCGACCTCTGATTCACCTGATTCTAACTTTTACAAGTCAATCTTGTCCCAATCAATCCATAAACACTAGTTTCACCTTAATCCAACTCTGTATGGAGATATCTTATACCCCCCATTATGATCGGGATTCTGCATGTATACAGGGTTGATCGTAATAATAAAAAGCCTCCAGAGTATTCTAGAGGTCGAACCCAAGGGAGATGGTAAATTTATAGTCTAAACTTTTAATCCCAAAAACAAGTGATAATCAAATTGCGAATTCAAATTAAAGAGGGAAGAAATAGAAAAAAAAAATGTCGGAGTTTTGATTTAGTTCTAAAAGCGTAAAGAGATTAGGATTCACCTTATGAGACAACTAGATTTTATTTCTTAGTTAGACTCAGCACAATTATAGTGACCATTATTTCTAAAGCGTTATAATTACCTCTCGGTCAATTAGTCCTTATTTAATTAAGATTTAATTCGCTCTCACGCAACTAAAGTTTGTAATTAAAACTTGAAAACTACAACGTATATTACCACAAATTTCTAATTCTATCTCTAGATTAGTTATTCATATTTACCTCTCTAAATCTAGGTTCACTCTTCACTTCTCAGTCCATTAAGTTTACCCATTAATTAGATTATATGGTAATCAAACATAAAATTTACATGAATGAACAAAAGAGATAAATATAATAAAAAAATAAATTAATTATAACTTGAAGAATAAATCAACAGAGTATTAACTAGAGAAATAAATCTAATCCATTCCAGTCATGCTACATCCCTACTCTTGACAGGGAAATTTAGCCACATATGAAAATGGAAATCAAATCAGAACTAAAGTCCCAAACCATGATAAAAATAACAAAAAGAAAGATTTTATAAAGAAAAATATAATCTTGCTTCAATACTCTCCAAATCTCCTTACTTTCTCACTATAGATCGCTCCCATTAATCCCAGATGTGTTTGAACCGTGTTCTCTAGCCTTTGAGTGTGTTTCTGAATCTTCCCTTATATTTCTATCATGTCCTATTTATAATATAGCAAGGATAGTTGGTTTCCAGGTCAATTTACACGTCAAAAACGTGTTTATTTAATGCTTTTGCACACAAATTAAGAAATATAATTAATATGTTAGATTTTTTTAAAAAAATTCTCTAATATGCCTTAAAGAAATGGATAAAAAGAAAAACAATCAATTTACAAAAAATATAAGGATATATTTAAGGTGTATATGTTAGTCATTCACTTCTAAAATGAAATATATAAGGATATATATATATATATATTACAAAAAATATATGGATATAGTTGAAAAATAGCAATTAATGATATCTTAAAACTTTAAAATAACTGATAAATAGAAATAAAAGTTTTCTTGAAATTAATTGCTTAAAAAAATGGTGGGACCATCCTAGAGTTTCGTGGGCACATTTTTGTTGGACATGACTATAAATCTAATACACACATATATAAAATCCTGTTGTAAGTCAGGGCTTGTGGTCTTTTCGGCTTATCCCAAAAAAAATGGAAGGCATGGCTTGAAAAATAATTATTGGTTTTAAAAAATCAATTTTAATGGATAAATTAATTTCAATATTATCTTAACTTCTCTCTCTTTTTTTCTTTTTGATTTACTATAACGGTCTTATTACTTAATTATTGATTTTAATAAATCAATTATAATGGTTTCACATTTTTTTAGTTTGGATCTGTTTTTTTCTTGTAGACCTCTCCCTGTTTTGTATGTATATGACGTGTTCTTTGCACACGGCGTATGATCCTTTTTCAAGTATATTAATTTTTAGCTTATTTATTGAAAGGCAATGTCTTCAGCCATTCAGGTCCCTTCACGATACAGGCCCCCTCCCTTTTTTATTAGTAATAAATAAATGAGTAGATTGATGCTGCACCAATTTTATGTTATATGGGCCAATATGATATACATTTTTTTAATCCTAGAATATCAATTTACGGAACATGTTTTTAAACAAACTAAAATAAAACAGAGGCTGATGTATAAGCTAACGGTGATTTTGTTTTGTGCTATAATCTATGCTATTTGACATGCCAGAAATGTTTTGATATCTGGGTAAGAACTCCCGGATTTACATTAGAAATAGTTATAATGTTAGGTAGAATATTTGACATCATTTAATTTGGGTTTGTTTGTTCTTGCTGACCAGTTCTTGTTTTGTATCTAATGTGTTCTTTTGTATTGTAGGTATACATATGACCCTTTTTTTTTAGCTTAATGTATTGGTTTTGAGAATGTAGTATTATTCACGTTCTTTCAATAAAAAACAATTAACGATGAAGGTTTGCCGTTTTCTACGTATGATTTTGTCAGTTTTTGTCACAATTGGAAGCAGGTAGCGGCATATACATATCCGATAAGCATCAATTGTTATTTTGGAATTAGTTATTCTTTTTATAATTTTACCTTTTATTAATGTGAAATAGAGTATTTAAATCAAGGATATTTTAGTATATACAATTAAATTTTACTACTTCCTCTGCTTCATTTCAAGGGTCACTTTAAGATTTTTTTACAAAACCAATAAAATCAAATAATCTAGATTATAATAAAATTTAATGAAATTTTATCAAAATATTTTTAACTTAAATACTTTAAAATTGTAACAACCTACCTTCAAATCATCTCAAAATATCGCCTTCAATCCTCGAAATGCAGAAAACTCCAGATCAGATCAGCATAGTGTGGGGCCGCTGCTAGCTACAGTATAGCTGCGGCTTGAGAGAAATAGAACCACTTGGTGCCGCGGCTTGGCTTCTGGCACCATGATGCCTGTATCAGATCTTGTATCAATAAATTGCTAATTTTTCAAGCGAACTCCCAATGTGCGTAATTTAATGCTCCGATCTCCAATTGACATGATTCCAACTCCTACAAATCAATCTTGTCTCAATCTAACCATAAACACCAATTTCTCTTGAATCCATCTCCGTATAGAGATTTTGGATGCCCAACACCATTTTTACCACTTTTTGACCAAAACTCACCACAAACCTCCTCCAATTGCCACCAAAGGCAATTTGGCACTCAATGACCATTCACATAGGTTCTATTTAGCTCAACCAACATGTCCAAGGATATTTCACCTTAAAGAGGCTACTCCTTCGAGATTTGACCCCTTTGAGTTTCAATTTCACACAATGAGCTATATGCCAAAAACACACATATTGGGCCCAAAACCCCTTTTTGGGTTCACCTACAACCATTCTGACACATAGACACTTGCTCTAATAATAATGACCCTCACCATGGTTCATATGATCATCACACATATACAACCGGGCTTAGCACACATCCACACCTAACTCATATCATCTCTCAATGTCAACATCATCACATAACCATCTATATCATCTAAACATCATCATCATAATCATTCTATCTTCACATAGCATGCAGGTAATACTCCCAGGACACTCATATAGACGTCATCATACTACATACCAATAATACTCATCAGGAATACTTGGAACAAGCGATACACACAACAACAACATACTTGGCACAATACTACACAAATTAAATTGCAACTACCAATTATACTTGAGATTCCCAAACGGCCTATGACTCCATGGTCTTCTCTGAGCTAGTACTAGAGTCTTCACCTAAAATGTTAGTCATGGGAGGGGGTGTGAGACAATGTCTCAATAATTGGGCAAACATACACATATATATCATCAATATCATACACATGTGCAAATGATGTCGTGTAATGCCAAGTGTCATGCAATGCATGTCTCCTTCAAACACGGCTAGAACCACGAGCTGACGTCATCACAAGAGATTTCAATAGGTGATTCCCTTCTAACAGCCAGTGAAGACTTATTCCAGGATATCACCAAACTCACCTTACATTAGTACAACCAGCCAAAGATCACACTAGTGATTGGACCATGGCTCTCCTTCCCCTGAACCACCACAAATTGGTGGTAATTTAAGGAAAGTGCAATCTACTGCCACCTAGCTCTCCTGGCCATAGGAGAGGATTTAGTGGCAGGGATGTTCCGTCCTATCACCAAATTACATCATCATCATATCATGTCATAGTCCATTGCCACCTGGCTCTCCTAACCACAGGAGAGAATTTAGTGGCTAGGATCTTTCATCATATTGTCATATCGTATATCATCATATCTAGTCTCATCACCACCTCCCAATATACCACATCTTACTTTACTCACGGGGTAGTGATGTACATGCCATGCTAACATGCCTCTAACAATATATAATCATTATTACAGTCATGATCATGGTCATGCTAGCATGCAATCATGTGTGGATATTACAATCACATATGCACATATACACTATCATACTCATTATCATCATATATCAATATCTCGTCTAGCTGTGTGCATATCATGATATATAGAAAAGCCATACACATACACATAACGATATCGTGGTATGAACAGAAACATGCATATATATCTCAACATATAACACATACAAATACCCGATTACCTCAGATTACCAACACCATGCACATAAGGACTTAGGCAAGCCTCCGGAGCACTCATCACAAACTATATGCCTCCAATTAATCAATCAACCACTACAACATCATAATACCTTCAATTAGCATAATGCACACATTAACTGTAATTCATAATCCGACCATTCAAGCTTAACCCATTGTTCCAATAACACTAACACTTCTCAATAACTCTCAATTACATATCCTAACCATAATTATCCATATACATTTCAGATTTCATACTCCCTCTATAATTTCCAACCTAGGGTTTGACTCAAACCTATTACAATCCAATCAAAACTCATACCTAAACATTTCTAACACTACATAACACTTCTACAACACCAAACCAAGCATTTTAATCAGTGGAAATTCAACCAAATCAACCTTTCATGCATATATCCAAATTTCAACCCTAAAATCCGAAGAGAAAATAGAGAAGGGAGATCAAGAACCACTTACCAACAATTAATTAGACTCCTTAGGTCCATAAATCATCTCCAAAGACCAAAGAAATGGAACCCTAGTGGAGCTCCTCCATTTCTCCCTCAATTCTTCCCGTCTCGGCTGACTAAAATGACTTCCAATTTGTAAGAATTTGGGGTCTCGTATTGCAGCGGGTGATAAGTTCGCCAGGGCGTGAAGCTTTTCTTTCTGAGAATATTATTCAATCTCTGTCTCACTCACCGCGACGGCCTTGTTTTAGGCCACAGCATGAGAGCTTCTGCCTCTTTTTCTTCCAATATGCTCCTTTTTGTCTTTTCTCTATAATGTTTCCTTTGGTCCTGCACACATTACAAAGTATACTTCCTGTTGGTTTGAGACTAAGTCTAGGATAGCATAATGAGGGTTGTTGCAAAAATGATTTGTATTTCACTTACCATTGTTTTCAATAAAAGATAAAACAGTAAGATATATATAATTAATACTTCATTGTAGAATAAAATCTTAGTCAACTTAACCATATGCTTGATCCAATTTAGCACAAATAATAAGGATTTACATATGTTAAGGATCATTAATTCCAGTTTGCTGCATGCAGGGACAAAGCCACCATAAAACCAAACTTTAAAATTAAGATAACTTACTGTAGGTTTGCAGACTTCTTGGTAGGCCTAATTGCATATTAACATTAATTATGCTTCTATTATATATTGTTTGAATTTTAGTTTTATGATGTAATATGCATAAAGGTGGGTTTAATTTTGATTATGTTAGAGAGCCCAACCATGTGTTCTTTGTTTTGGTATGACCCAGTAGCATTAGGTTTACACTAACACTTTTCCTTGATAAATGAACGAAATTGCATATCAGGTGGTTTGATGATGTACATGAACATGAACAGCCACCATTTAAATGTAACATGATTTTGCTCACGCGCATGCCGCATGGCTTACTTCAAGAATAATTCATTATTAATTTTCTTGTTTTTCATTTAATCTATCTCAAGTACTTGTTGAAGTTAATACTGAAGTCTCCTTATATTCTTAAGTTCTTCCAAATCGGAGGATTTTGGAGGAGGAAATTGTAATGTATATATATATATAAGAGGCATACTTTATCAAGCAAAACATTTGTGACAATATATTTGTCAATTGTCATTCCCTTTTAAATTGAAAACAATAATATATGAAAATAAAGACATAATGGCTCAGAAACTAGGAAGAAGAAAGATTTACAGGACATGTAAGAAATTCTTCTTCATTGCTCCAAGTAACAAGCGTGAACCACTATTTATACTAGTTTAAGGGGGCGATTTTTGTCCATTACAACAGAACATTAAAGCAAAAAATGTAGGTTACAAGAAATTGCCAAGAGTTACAAGGTAATAAAGAGAAGGTTACATGGAATTGAAGAAGGGGTTACATTGAGCTATTATGAATTGTTGCATCTTCCCTGGATTGGATAGGACTCGCCCTCAAGTCAAGCTCTGCATCGTCTTCAAAGTATAGTGAAATGTCTACAACATGGAAGGTAGCAGAGACTCCATTTGCACTAGCTGGTAGCTCTACATTGTAGGCATTGTTGTTGATCTTTTGAATAATTTTGAATAGACCATTAGCTCGAGGTGACAACTTGGCATTTTGTTGTTTTGGAAAGCATTCCTTCTGTAAATGAATCCACACCAAGTCTCCCACTTTGAAAGTTTGTTGTCTTCAGTGCTTATCATGTTAGAATCTGCACCTCAAGTTCTGTTTCTAGTTTCACTCTCAAACATGTTCATGCAACTTCTTGATTTCCTTAACCCTTTGGTTTACATTACTACTGTAATGTTGACTATAAATTGAAGGAGTCAAGTTCAATGGACTAAGTGGTCAGGCACTATAAACTACTTCAAATGGACACTATCCAGTGGCTTGATTAGTTGAGTTATTGTAAGCAAACTCAACCTATAAAAGGATAAAGTCCCACTATTTCAAATTTTTCCCAACAAAGCTTTGAAGTAGATTTCCTAGGACCTTCTTAACTACTTCAATTTGTCCGTCTTTCTAGTGATAACTAGCACTATTGAATTGAAGTTTGATTCCTATCCTTTTCCATAGAGTTCTCCAAAAATGGCTAAGCAACTTGACATCACAATATAAGGTGATAGTGTTAAAGTTGAATAATTTCTTTGAAATACGAATCTGCAACTTAGACAAAATCATTTGCCTTCTAGCATGGAACAAAATGGGCCATCTTTAAGAATCTATATACAACTACCATTATGGAATCTTTCTATCTCTGAGTTCAAGGTAGTCCCAGAACAAAATCCATACTAACATCTTCCCAGGGTGCTTCTGGAATACGAAAAGCCATGAATAATCCAATCTTTTAGCTTTTGGATTTAGCTAAGTGACAAGATCTGCACCTTTGGATGTTTCTGTTGATGTCTCGTTCAAGCTTTGCCTAATCTAAATTTTCTTTGACCAGAGCCATAGTTTTATCTCCCTTAAAGTGAGTTGCTAATCCTCTATTGTGGGCTTCCCAAATAATTGCTTCCCATAGTGAACATTAAGAAATACATAGGGTCTTCCCATGTTATGCCTAAGGCACTATCAAAAGGGTTTTGTTTTTGTAGAACTCCATGCTTCCCAAAAATCAAGATCATACTAGTATAGATCTTTGATAGCTTTCAATCTGACAACGTTTACTTGAAGAGTAGACAATAAAGCATGTTGTCGGCTAAGCGCATCAGCTACCAAATTCAAAGTTTCTGCTTTATGTTTGAGTAGGAATGGATAAGATTATAAGAACGCACTCCAAGTGGAATGTCTTCAACTAATCTTCTGCTGAGAATTTAGATGCTTGAGAGCTTCATGATTGAAGTAAAAAATAAATTCCTTACTTAGCAAATAGTGACTCCAATGCTATAAGGCATGGACGATGACATAGAGCTCCTTGTCATAAGTTAAGTATTTAAGCTTGGCATCATTGACTTTCTTGCTAAAGAAGGCAATTGGATGTCCTTTGTAACATTCTAGACTCAATAACCCTAAACAACATAACAAAGCACATAAAAGGGAAGAAGGAGATAGGACAGAAGGGTTGAGCCATAGCAAAGGTGCTATGGGTATGGCGCTGTGGTGCAAGAGCATTATAGACTAAATGGAAGAAGAGGATAGAATGGCACAACACCGTGGCTTAGGAACTATTGCCATGGAAAAAATGATATTTAATGCTTTAGATATTTTCTAATGCAACTAGCAAACTTCCAACATACTCAACTCACTGGTTCAACCTTCGATGCACCTGACTTCAAAGCTTACAAGTCACTCTACTCATACTCTAACAATAGACCTCAACCATGATCTAAAATATCTCCGTATGGAGAATTTAGACACTTCAAACTAAATTGGTCACTTTTGATCAAAGCAAGGAAATCAAGCTCCTTCTATTGCTACTAACCACCCTTTATTAACTAAAGACCATACCAACAGGTCACATTAGACCCAAGAACTATGTTCAAGGAGGTCTTACCCCAAAGAAATCACTCCTTTGAGTTTTGACTCCCTTGGCCCCAACTTTATGCTAATGGGCTATATACCCAATTTACACATACAAGAACCAATTGACAAGATATAAGATTAGAACGTCATATACCATACATAGATCATTCTTGACATATATCATATCATATAATCAATCATAAAGTCACACAAGGCAACCAACCATGGAATGTAAAGGAGTTTAAAGGGGTTACACATCAGCCTAGCCCACATACATACAAGTATATCACAGTTACACTTAGAATTACACAGATAATATAAATGGCACTTTACTAAGGGAATGACAAAGTAAGAACAACAAGGTGAATCAATCCCAACACCCACAAGATTACTCTCTGTCCCCCTTTCCTAAGCCCTCTTTGATCCTTTCTTTACTAGAGCTGGATCTTTCATCTTGGATTATTAGTCACAAGGTGAGACATACATCCTAGCAACTAGGGGTATACATATATACATATAAACATGATATCAAAACATATTTAGATACAATACAAAGCATAAATGCATTATGCATGATATGCAGACACAATCCCATCAATACACAGCTAGAAACATGAGCTAGTTACCATGATAAGGTCACTTTGATCAATAGCCCCTTCCGACGACCCTTAACAACCGATTCCGGAGTCATCACCTAGCTCTCATCCTAATAGTCATGACTTGGTCAAAGGCCAATACATTAAAGGTTGGACCATGACTCACCTTTCCCTGAACCACTTGAATTATTGGCTATTTAGAGAAGGTATACACTAATTTACAGCCACCTAAGTCTCCTGGCCATAGGATGCCTACATAGTGATTGGAATACACAAGTCACACCGCCTAAACACAAGGCATCTTGTATTATTTAGCATATTGGCATACCACATGGTATTTAGAGCATCATCACCCAAGCCATATATCCCAATAATGTATAACATGTGACAATGCCCCATGCGTGCTAACATATCAACATATATCATTTTCTATTGTGCTAGCATGTCATATGAAGGTACACAGTAAAGCATAGAGTGTATCGTAATCATTAACATGTTACTATCAACCATACTTGTACTATTTCATGCTCTTCAATGCCAATAGCTATTTCCATTATAAATCAAGGTAGGGATATGAAACTTACTAGCCATGCAACTGCACATATCATGATATGAAAAAGAACAGCCATAATCGAGTTAAGACACATATCATGATATGAAAGAGTAAAACATATATATATATATAACATGTGCATATCATGATATGAAAAGGATTAAATATATATTTATAATCAATTGAAAGACATAGGAAAAGACACCCCGATTACCTTAACTATCCAAACTTACTCGCACCTTGGTAAGCCAAAGAAAGCAACAATCACAACCACTTTCAAGCCTTCCAAACAATACCTGGAGTCAAGAGATCCCAATTAAGCAATATAACAACCTACATAGTACCAAATTCTCATTACCAACATAATTTCTTAAACCTTAGAGTGCATAACTTGACATTCTAACCATAACCGACTGAAACATGGCTTCCTCAAGCAAACCTGAACATTCAAATATCCAAACCAAATCATAGAACCATAATTATGCTTTCACATATTCGGATTCCTAATAATATCAAGAGTTAAGGGTTAGGGTTTGGGAAATATACCACTTAAACACTTAAAATCCTTAACTTACAGCTTGTACATAGCCAATAATACATTGATAAAGGATTTAAACTCAATTTAATCTGTAGAAATGCAACCACAGTTAAAACCCTAACTCTTACCATGGAAAACCACTGTAAATTTTGAGGAAAAATGGAGAGAAAAAGTAGGAGATGACTTATCAACAAGAATCAATCCTTTAAAGTGCCAAAAATGAAACCCCTAATTTGAGAATATGGAACCTTAGCAGAGCTTCCTTATTCTTCCTCTATTTCCTTTTGTTTCATCAAGCCAGAAGCATTTTGATTCAAACTAGATCTGATTCTAGTGCTGCGGGTGCCACTTAAGCTCGTTGCGTCATAGCACGAGACTCTTTTGTCTCAGTCTAAAATTCCAAATTTAATGCTGCTCACCATGACACCATTGAATCTCACCGCGGCATGAGTGTGTTCTATTCCTCTTCTTCAACTTGTTTTAATTTTGATCCTTACTCTGGTTCTGATATCTTCGGTCCTGCATCATATAATAATACCCTTCTTGGAATTAGGAAATAAGGTCATTACATCATTCTTGACTCAAAACAGCACTAATTCCAATGTTAAAGGCATTACAACTAACCTCGAACACTTGATCAAGTTGGGAAGGGCTAAGAAAAGTGCTTCCATAAAATGTTTCTTCAACTCTTCAAAGCTCTATTGTTGTTTCTATTGGAATTTATCTCCCCTAATGCAATGTATAAGTGGTATAGCAATAGAGCTAAGATTTTTTATGAATCTTCTATAGAAAGATGTTAAGCCATGGAAATTTTTGACTTCATGGATAGATTTTGGAATTGGCTAGTTGTTAATGACTTCAACTTTGCTTGGGTTAATATGAAGACCCTTTGCCATGATGATATAGCCCAGGAAAATGACTTTTTTGGCTAGAAAGGTGCACTTCTTCAAATTGGCATATGATTTTTGCTTTTACAGAGTCTGCAATACTTGTCAATCTTCAAATTATCATAATCATATATGCTCTTCTTAGTTCTTGCTGTAAATAAGAATATCATTAAAGTAAACAATAAGTTTGCCAATGAAGGGCTTTAGTACCTGATTCATCAGTTGCATGAATGTACTAGGAGTGTTTATTAACCCAAAAGGCATCACAATTAACTCATATAGGCCATCTTTTTTTTAGAAGGCAGTCTTCCATTCATATTCTAGCCTAATTTGGATATGATGGTATTCACTATTGGGATTTTTGGTACATGCACAACGGAATAATTTCACGAAATCCCTCTCATGGATATGTCAATGTTGTTTGAATTGAGATGTAAAGAAGAATTTTACCTTCAGTGAATGTCTTTTTGGTTCTTTTCATTGTCAGACCCTTGGAATTGATGTGTCTAATCATCTCCTTCTACTGGTATCCACACAAACTATCAATCTAACTCCAACAGCGTGCTAGCACCACTGTTCATGAACATTCTTATGTTTGGGAGTAAAGACTTTCTTCTCTATGTGTGGGCATCCGTACACTTTCTCTTTAGGTGTCCGGTCACTCTCTCTCTCTTTCTAAGGTGGGTGGAGAGTCTCTCTTAATTTTGTATGTACTAACCCTAGTCTCTATCATTATATAGATAGGGTTCATTTTTTGATTAATTTAAATCAAATAATTTAAATTAATTCAAATATAAATTAAATATATTAGTTTAAATTTAAATCTATTTAATAGATTAAATCAAAACTAACTATCTAATGTAAATCCATAATCAAATCTAAATTTAATTTATAATATAAATCAAATTCAAATTATCACATTAACTTAAATTTAAATCTATTACATGTTAAATTTAAAACTAATTCATTTAAATTAATTTAAATGATATATATATCAAAATATATTTAATATATGAAATATATATAATATATCAAACATATATATATTGAATTTTTATAAGATATATCAAATATATTTATAAAATTTCTCCACCCTAAATTAAATGTTAGATTCATCGAATCTAGATACATCTTAGGTTCAATGAATATGGACATTCTAGCTCGAGTTAGACTGTTCTTGTATGTGACCCTATAGGCCAATATGATGTTGGCAGTGGGTCAATAACACTATTAGATCCACAAGTCAAAAGTGGCCTCTAACAAGAAATTGTGACTACCCAAATCATATGAGATCGGATATCTAATGCAACCTATCATATAAACTTATCACATCCATTTTGTCTCACGATATATAGGTCAAGTATAAGGCATGAAAACATCATCCTCATCTTACTTGACCATCACTTTCTCGATCTTCGAGCGGACTAATAAAACAAATGGAAACTCTTCTATTCTAGTGCGGCTATGCATTTCTCAGTCTCACTCATCAAGGGGCCCAGATATATCTTTCCATTAATTAGAGGAACAAATTTCATCTTGACTATTCATCTTCCTCCACATGAATTCCATTATGCCTAATTATAGCCTTTATGATCTCCCGATTAAAAGTGACTTTTTGACTATGCCAAAGTATAGTGTTCCCCATGTAGGAAGCCATGGTGATCTTAGGTCTAAGGGCTTAGTGACATAGTTATATATATGAGATATACTTATGGCTTGATCCATGTAACTATCTCATCACGGGTTGATCTAGCACTTATTCCCTAATAGGTGCTTATGATTTTGATTTGTATCTTCATACATAATTATCAATCAAAATTATACTAGACTTAGTTTATCATTGTTCCTACAAAGATGATTGACTAGGGATGTTTAGGATAAAATGATTTATCCAAGATATTATTATAAAGAAAAACATGCAAATAATATAATAATGTAATAAGAGAAAAAACTCCTTCTTTTTTTTTATAATGAAGTATAATGTTCATAATACAATGATTGGCCTAAGGCACAATCTCCAACATCCACTTAAACGGTAAATCTTGGAGAAATTAGTGGCTCCATGCAACTAATCTACCATGTTATCAAGCTGAGGAATTAGAAACCAATACTCAACGGTGATCTTGTTAACTGCTCGGCAATCAATATACATTCTCCAACTCCTATCCTTCTTGGGTACTAAAAGTACAAGTATAGTACAAGGACTGACACTTTCATGAATTAACCCTTTCTTCAACAACTCTTTAACTTGACATAGAACTTTAGCATGTTCCTATGGACTCATCCTGTAAACAGGCTTATTAGGAATTATTGCTCTTAAGACAAAGTCTATTGTGTGTTGGATGTCTCACATGGGCGGTAATCCTAGAGTAATCTCATCTAGGATCACATTTGAAAACTTAGCAAGCAACTATTCGACTTCTAGTGGAATTATAGTTCCATCATTTGACTCGAACAATAGAATAAAACCCAAGCTCTAAACTTCTAATTTCATCACCTTGATCTAAATGTTAGTAACTAAGGACACTGGTGGCTTGGATTCATTCTTGCCTTGGTTGCATTCATTAGGCGGTAGTAAGGCTAACTTGATCTTTACCCCATCTTTCATAAAGGAATAGGTGTTCGCATGTCTGATATATATAGCACAACGGTAGTATTGCCAAGGTCTTCCAAGAAGTATATGGCAAGCATCCATGGGAAAAACATCATACCAAACTTCATCTTGATATTTTTATCCCATTGAAAATAAAACAAAACAACTTACTTCCCTTATGGAGCCACTGTAGCTTGTACAAATATGGGTGATCCTGAGTTGACAGCTTTAACTTTTCTACCATGTAGTTTGATACTACATTCTCATAGTCTTCGTTGTCAATGATGACATCACAAACTTTGTCTTAAGTTGTGCAACTAGTATGGAAGATGTTATTTTAAAGCCATGGTTCCTCTTTTACATGTATTGTGTGCAAACTTTATCTAATCCCCAATGATTCTCTATGATCAGTAGACACAAATTCTTCATCATATTCTTACTTTACCTTTTCAAGCATTGGCTCTTCTTTTTCTACTTCTTATTCTTCTTCTCCAAACACTTTATAAGGATCTTTTTGAATGATAGTAACAGCTCTGCGATTTGGACATTTTGAGGTGATATGGCCAAACCCTTGGCACTTAAAGCATTTAGGTGCTTTAAGGTTGGACTCTTTAGCTACTTTAGGTGAAGAAGGCTTGCTTGAAGTGCTAGCTTGTTGAGTTTAGGACTTGCAACCATAGAAAAGATTTCTAGTAAAGAAAAAAGGTTGATATGAGGCCTTCTTGGTTACCTGCTTCTCAACTCGAATGGCTAGACAGATAACATCATCTAAAGTACAATATTGTTAAAGCTAGACCATGTGGTTGATGTCTACATTCAACCTTCCAAGGTGACGAGCTATTATCTGCTCCTTCTTTTCTTAAATATCACATTTCATCATGAGCTTTTCAAATTCATTGGTATATTCTTTCATAAACAAAGACTTATGTAGTCGAATAAAACTATCTTGGTAATAATGTTCAAGAAGGAACGTACGAGTAAGCTTGCATCACATCTTTTCCCATGCCTGAATCTTGCTTCTACCTTTCCATTCAAGCTTTCTCCTAAGATTCTCCTACCAGATGAAGCCATGCTTCTTGAGCTTGGTAGCAACAATCTTAACTTTTTGTTCCAAATATGTTTCTCAAGATGAACAGATGCTTTTTGTTTAAAAACCATTGCGCTCATTCTAAGATATCTTGTTATAGTTTTTATAAAGAAAAAAGGGGGAAAAAGAGAAAAAGGAAGCAAAATGAGGGAAACCCTACATTTTTATCATCTCCTCTCATGTTGTTGTCTTCCTTTCATGGTTGCAGTCGTATCTTTCTATCTCTACCTCTCAAGTCACTTTCACACTTTGATCATGGAAAGAAAAGGAGAAAATATTCCAGCAATGTCATAGGCTCAGAGCAATATAGAAGCAGAGATGTGGAGACACATAAACTTGAAAAAAACAAGAGGCTAAGAGCACAAGGTTCAAGGGGTCATTCAATAGCTGTAAGTAGAACAATTCCTTTTAATCCTCTAATGACGAAACCTTAGCTTAGTCAATGAATTTGCCTATATTAAGGAGTAGATAAGAGAGCAAATAAGGGGAGATTAAGCAAGAAAGGAGTTTTGAATGAAAGGAAGAGCACCGAAGGAAAAAGGAGAGAGAAAGGAGTGCAAAGGGAAACAACATCCAGTTTGGAAGAGATTAATTGAATCTGAATAGAACGGAGAAAACAAGAGCAAGGGGGGAAGATAGGGCAGAAAGGAGAGATCCAACACATAGGAGTTATGAAAATTAGAAAGAGCAAAGGAGTCAAAGGAAGAGCTTAAGCTACAAATCACTGGGACTAAGGTAATGTTGTTCCATTCCTATTTATTTTGTTCTTACTGTGGGTTAAGTGTTCTAAAATGATATTGAGTGACTGAAAGTTGGGTGCTTTAATTGAGAATTGTGATTAGTAGGGAAGCTTGATAACTTTTGGTCATGCTATTTGTGCAATGAAATACTATGATTGTGTTGGTTTAACGTTCTGGATAATATTCAGCATTTTGAATATCAATGCTTGCTTTTAAGTGCATCCGTCAAGTGTTCGAAAAATGCCCTAAAGAAGATTAACTTGTTTTTGATGTAGGGGTCATCATGGCTCAAAGATATATTCGAGTCCTTGGTTTCTTTGATTATTATGTGGCTCCTTTAATTGATTGCTAGCATCAAGCTCCTTTTGTAACAACCCTAATTATACTATCCTAGATTTAGTCTCGAACTAATGAGAAGTATACTCAATAATGTGTGCAGGACTAGAGGAAACAAGACGGAGGAAGAACAAAGAGGATACAGAAGCACCATACCACGATGAGAAGTAGGGCCGCAATGGTGAATGAGCTAAAAATCGGATAGATTTTTCACGAAAAAAGGCTCCATGCCACAGCAAATTTACCCGCTGCCATAGTACCAGACCCCAAATCTTTGTAAATTAGAAACCATTTCAGTTAGCTGACGAGAAGAAAACAAAGGAGAAACAGAGAAGCTGTGCTAGGGTTTGTGGAATCTAGCTTGGGGAGATGATTTTCAGACTCTAAAAGCCTCAATCTTAGTGGGTAAGTAGTCCCTAAACTTCCTTTCTCTCTTTTCTCTCCAATTTTTGGTTTGAAATTTAGGTTTAAGCTTGATGGGTTAGTTAGATCGAGATTCTACCAATTAAAATGGGTGTAAATGGATTATTGAAGTGTGGTTGAGTGTTATTAAAGCTTGGGTGTGACTTTTAGAAGGATTATACATGATTTGGGGTAAAACCCAGGTTGATTTTGGTTAAGGTAGTTGGGAATCCAAATTGTAGGTGGATATTTATGAGTTAGATGGTTGTTTAGAGTTCATTTGCATGTGTTTATGCCACTGGAACATTGGGTCAAGTTTGGTTGGTTGAGTTATGAGTTATGAATTAATATTATGTTATGTTAATTAAGGATATTGTGATATTATAGAGTATAATCGGTTGATTGGAAGTGTGTAGCTCCTAATTTGGTTGGTTGGAGGAGTTAAAGTTGTGGTTGGCAACTTGAGAAGCTTGTGGGATCCGTGTGTGGTATTGACAACCTGAGGTAATAGGGTGTTTGTAATATGTTTTATATGTTGATATATATATGCATGTCTTTATTCATATCACGATATCATTATACGTATGTGTATGGTTTTTCTATATGTCATGGTATGCACACAACTAGACGAGGTGTTTGTATATGATAATGATGAGTATGATAGTGTATATGTGCATATGTGATTGTAGCATCCATACATGATTGCATGCTAGCATGATCATGATGATACTAATGATGATATATATATTGTTAAAGGCATACTAACAGGGCATGGGCATTGTGATATGACACAAACATTATCACCACACGGCATTGTGAGAAAAGGTGGATTGGGTGGCGATGATAAGATATGATATGATGATATATGATATGGTGAAATAAGGAAGGAATCTCTATCGTTAAATCCTCTCCTATGGCCCAAAGAGCAAAACAGTAGTAGACTGCACCTTCCCTAAATCACTACTAATTCACGGTGGTCCAGGGGAAGAAGAGCAACGATCTAAGTATTAGTGTTACCTTTGGTCAGGTGCACTAGTGTGAGATAAGCTTGGTGATGTCCTGAAATCAATCTTTACCGATTGTTGAAAAGGAGTCACTTATATGAAATGTTCTGTAATGACATCAGCTCATGGTTCTAGCCGTGCGTGAGGGAGAACATGCATTCCATTACATTTTGCATTCATGGCACTATATGTATTAGTGTATGAAGTATATATATGTGCCTGTGGTTGTTCTTGGTTACTGAGACATTGTCTCACACCCCCCTCTGATGACTAACATTTCAGGTGAAGACTTTGATGCTAGTTCAAAGAAGATCATGGAGACGTAGGCCTCTCCATGTTTGGGAATCTCAAGTATAATTGTTAGTTATAATTTAGTTTATGTAATATTGTGCCAAGTAGGTTGTTATTGTGTGTATTGCCTATTCTGAGTATTCTTGGGGAGTATTGTTGGTATGTAGTATGATGATGTTGTGTAAGATGAAATTAAGTGATGATAAATGGTATAGTTATGGCTATAGGGCAAGTCTATGGTTGATGTGCATGTGACGTTGATAATGGATGATATGTGATAGGTGTAGATATATGCTAGGTATAGTTTATATGTGTGATGAAAATTTAGATGTCGATACTGGCTAGTGCTATTAGAGTGTGTGTTGCAAGCCAAAATAGCTATATGTGGGTGCCTAAGGGGTTTTTGGGCCTAGTAAGTGTGGTTTGGGCATATGGCCTATTGTGTGGTTTTGGGGTTCAAAGGGGATCCATTCTTGAAGGAGAGGTTCCTTCAGGAAAAAACCTCCTTAGAGAAGTTGGTTAAGCCAAATAGGACTTCTGTGGATAGTTCATAATGGCCAAATTGCCTTTGGTGGCAATTGGAGTGCTTAAAGTTTGAGTTTTGGCCAAAAAGTGGCCAAAATAGTGTTGGGCATCCAGAATCTCCATATAGAGATGGATTAAGGTGAAACCAGTGTGTAAGGATAGATTGGGATGAGAGTGACCTGTAGGAGTTGGAATTAGGTCAATCGGAGGTCAGAGCACAAAGTTGTATACATCGAAAATTCGCCCTAGAGAGTTGCAAATTGCTGATATTTTATTAGTAAAGGCGCTATGGGCTAGAAGCTTAGCCCACAGCACTGCTGTTGAGACTACGGCTCCAACTTGTTCTGATGCCTTTTGGTGTATTTTTTTTTTTTAGGTATGATGTCTTAGGAGTTGAAATTTGGGATGTCCTGGTTTAATTTGGCTAGTTTTCAAGATAAATTAGTGAAGTATGAAGGTGTATTGGAGTAGGGTGTTACACTTTTAATGTTTCATTCCATAATGAGGTGAGCCATGAATCTTGTATGTGTTGGTTATTTGTGGTTAAGCTCATTCTGGTCATGAGGCTAAACTCTATAGGGGCAAGTCATTTATTAATGGTTTCATGCTCCTTTGTTCATAAGACTTGGTTACATGCTTTCTTTCATTCTTTCCCCCCTCTCTTGGTGTGTGCTTGTATTATACGGTTGGACCACCCTTGGCTATGATGTCATGTTTTTCATCTCTTTCTTTTGGTGTATGTTTATTACTTGAATCATGACAAATGGCATGAATAAGAAGAATATTAGAACCTGTTTGAATTGCATGCATGAAGTTTGACTTTTAGCATTTGAGTTCTGTGATATAGGTTTTTGCTATAATGCTTTGAGTCAATGATTTGTAAGATCAAGGTTAGATTTCTTACAAACAACTATGAATTTTCTCTCCCTTGTGTGTATGAGCATTATGTGTTTCTTGAACTCAGCTTGTGGGATGTTTGTTTAATAAATGTAGTTCTAATCCCACCTTTTTCTTGATATGAGTAGGGGAGAGAGAGTTAGGTAGAGAGATAAAGAAAGTAGGAGAGAGAAGTAGAATCTATGAGAGAGGAAGGATAGACAGAAAGAGGGAGAAAAGAAATAACTCAAAGGAAACAAATACAGAACAAAAAAGGCAAGGGACAAAAAAAAAAGAGAAGAGAAATATAAAGAAAGAGAAAATAGAAGAGTAGGAGAGAACTCCAGGAAGCGGAGAAAATAGAAGAGCTTATAAGGAGAACTCAAAATACTCAATATTATTCAACTCATCTGAAAAGAATATGCATTACATATAAGTCTTTAAATAGGCAAAATATGAAAAAAAAAATAATCCTAAAGCAACTAGGAATACTTGGGCTCAAATAATCCTATTAGATCGAGAAAATCTAAAAGATATATCTAATTATAAAAAATCCTAAAAATAAAAACAAAAATTGATATTCTAATCCTAACACCATTAGATAATTTCTTTAAATCTAGGTAAATCTAGAGAAAATCGATAAAGAATATCTAATAGATTTTATTTATCATAATTTAAATCTAACCAATAACTTTGATCCCAAGAAAATACAAATTGGAAATCAATGAAATAAATAAATAAAGAAAACTAGATGAACAAAAAGATCTAAAAATTCATTGTAAGAAATTATGTGAATAATGCTTAAAGATTTTTTGGATGCCTCATTGATCTCCATTATTCCCCTTTTCCTCAAAAAGATTCATCCTCGAATCTTTATATGTTCAAGGTTAACTTGAACTTGCTTCTTTTGTTTTAATCTCCAGAGTTGCTTTTGCATCATCTTGCACCAAAAATTGAAAACACTTCTAGAATGTTCCATTGAGCATTATAAATAACTATCATTGTAATTGGAATTGCAGCGATGATCATAATGAGTGAAATTGAGTTTTCTATATATCTATTTTCTTCCTTCTTGAGTTCTCTTTCCTTCGAGTTCTTCCTTTTCTCTCTCTTTTCTACCTACCATCACTACAAGAAAATAGTATTTTTGTCAAGGAAATTTCTCAGGGAAAAAAATTTATGAGAAATGCTCATGGAATTTCTCACCAAAAGAATTTCTCAGGGACGTTTCTCATGAAAAAAGAATATGGAGAGAATATCCGTGAGAAATTTCCTGAGAAAAAGCACGCGAGATGGCTAGAAGTTGGTGCCAAATTTTCTCAGAGAAATGTTCCTGAGAAACATGAGAATTTCTCACAGAAATATCCACGAGAAATGATAAAAAAAATTGATACAAAATTAAGAAAATGGCAGTCTTTTCTCATGAGTCATGCCTTGAGAAAGCGTGATCATTTCTCATAGACTTGTTCCTGAGAAATTGTAAAAAAAAAAGCAATTTTAAAAAAGAAAATAAATATATGGTAGTTTCTTACACACAATACCATGAGAAATTATCTCTTTTTTCACATAATAAGCAAAATTTAAAAATAGAGGTATTTCTCATGGATAGATTCCATAACAAAAATTGATGAATTCTCATGACTTTGCCTATGATAAATGTTTCTCATGGCTTTTTCCCTGAGAAAAGTTTTGGTTTCTCAAGGAATAATTCCATGAGAAATGTTGAACATATTTAAAAATGTAAATTAAATTTGCAATGTGTATTTTATTTATACGAGTTAACCAATAAATTTCATTATTTTTATAGTTAAATCTTACTTCTTATGACTTTTTTTATAGATAATATCTTGTAACTTAGATAAATTTGAGCAGTTTGGATATATGAAGTGTTCATATGATTTATGATGCATTAGATTAATTTGCTAGAAAATGAAATAGTCTTTAATGAAAGCATTAAATACAAATTTGAAAATGGTACAATTACATGTGATGGTAATATAACTTATAGAGATGAGTGCGCTATTAGAGATATAAGATATTATAGTACTATATTTGTGATATATATCTCTTATAACATAACATATATATTATAAATGTATAAAAAAGAAATACATACATATATATATATACTATATATGAGATATATATTACAATAATATACATTTTATATAATAATATTAAATTAAGTTAAAAACTACAAAGAGGCCAGAGTCTTACTGGTAACATGAGTTGAAAAAATTTAACAGGTCTCTTTACATTAGTTCAATTAAATCCCCCAGTAAGTAAACAATGCCATTCCAAAATTTCAGAATCCCTCCCATCTCAGGAATTTCTGACACTGCAAAATGGCTCCATTTTTTTCCCTTTTCGGTGCCATTCTGTTTCCCAAATTTTAGAATCCATCCCACCCCAAAAAGCCTTAAAATTCCACTCCCAATTTGTTCTACCCATTCCCAAATTTTCAAGATTGCATTTGGCTCTTGCAGATTCACTCCGATACTCCCTCGCTCGCACCTCGTAGAAGGACGACTTCCCACTCCCAGCTCGTTCTCTGGTTTTCTCTCATAGAACAAGCAAGGTATGTAAGTTCAACTATTCTCTGGTTCTCTCTCATAGAACTCTCTCAAGCTATGCTTTTTACTGATGCTCTACACCTAAGTCTAAAGAGTCCTGTTATGTCTTCTTTCTCCCAACATTATCATCCAAATGTACTGTAAACTAAAACTGATAGGGGCCATTATGAAGCACGAGTAATTTTAAAATATTTAAGAAGTCATTCTTAAAATATACAAGAAAGAGGTGTGAATAGTCAAGGGCACTACCAAAAGATGTGATTATTTTAATTAAGGCTTATGTACTTCTCTCAACTTTTAATTTAGTGAAGTAAATCAAGAACTTCAATGGTTGTGACCATGAAACTAACAGTGGTTTATAATTTTTTTTTGGTTATGGTGAAAAGAAAAGTAGAGGTACTATCTGAATCTACCACTAATTTTGGTTAGGAATTCAAAGGCATAGTAACTACATATCTATTCAGCATGAATACCATTTTCAAATACACCTTTGTTTCCCTTTTTTTCTTTTTTTTAAATCGAACTTCAGTTTTCTATTTTGACAAACGTTACTTGGGATAAGGTTTCTTTAGCTAATAAAATGGAGTTAGGCTTAGTTATTAGAGATTTACAAAAAAATTTTCAGGTTTCATGGCTTGATTTATTTGAAAAAAGGTGATGACATGTTTGTCTTAGGCAAATTTTTTCCCTTTCCTAAATTTATTTCATTAGACAGAGAGATGTACGAATCTATATATAGTTGAAGGTTTAAGTTAATAAGATTGTAATTTGTTTGTCATGAAATCAATGCAGAATAATATAAGATAGAATAAGTGGAGAGTGGGGACGAAGTGTTGGTTAATAAGGGGCATAAATTATCCCATTCAGTGCTGCTTCCTTCTTTTTTTTTTTTTATGATGTTTGTATTATACAGAGAGAGAATAATGTATCTTGAAAGGTAGACATGATTAGACCATTTCATCTTTGGTTAAAAGTATGTAGTCTCAGTTGGTTCTTTTCACATTGCAACTTGGAGCCCACCACTTTCTTTACTACCAATCGAAATTTCTCACTTTTAAAGTCTTGCAAAATGGAAATTATAACAAGTCATTTATACAGCCATTGATATACTCTTCTTACTCCCATTTGGTTGTTTCTTAGTTGAGTAGAGTACTGAAATTTAGAATTTTTCATTTGATATTGTCGCAGCTAAAGTTTAAAGTCTTGGATATTGGAAACTATAACAACTCATATAAACACCCATTGATATACTCCCCTTGCTCCTGTTTGGTTGTTTTAATATTTATTTTTAAAATAGTATGTATATTTTAATATTTATTACTGATAATTAATTTTAAATAATATATATATATAATTTCTAGGGAAGGAAAATCATTAGACTATAATTTCTCTCTGAAAATTAAAAAAAAAAAAAAGTTGAGGTCAACCCAACATATACTACAGGTTTAGGAATTAGGTACGCATGTATTGGTACGCTTATCAAAAAACACTTTTGGGTACGCTCATTATAAAAAGCATGTTCAAATAAGCATACTTGGGTATGCTTCCTGGTAAAAGCGTGCCCAAATATGATTATCCAAATATATTTGTGTACGCTTTGTTTTAAAGCATACCCATATAGTGGGGTTTTTTTTTATGCGCTATTTTCCTAAGCATACCGAAAAGCTGATTAAAACCTACAGCAACTCAATTCCTTTGAGCTTATCCCACTCCCAAATTGTTTGGGCACCACTCATTCTCTCTTCCTCCACATTTCGACACTCCTGCCCTTCTTCTTCGCGGGTTGTGTGTGCGTCACCAGGTATTTGGCTCTTGTGTGCGTGCTCTATTCTCGGTGATTTACTTTGCCATTCTCCATCGAGTTACAGGAGCTTCGTGTGTATGGGTGTGTGTCTTTGATGAGTTACGGCCTATGGTTGTGCATGTGGGTCATTGAAGCTTTGTGGGTCTATCTCCCTTGCAAGTTTCGTGGGTTTCTGCTCGTAGGTCTCTCCTCCTTATGCTTTACCCTCGATTGGCTATGGGTTGTGCATGTGGGCATCGATTGGTCGTGGGTTTCTCTTTTGCTGAGGTATATAACATCGAATGTTGTGTGTATTGTTTATAAATCTATTGAGAAAGGTGTTAATTTTTTTTTTGTCTATTTTCAAATGCGAATGAAAAAAAGAATAATTATGCTGATAACCGTAATCAATTTGGGCCCAAAATTATAGTTTTTCAAACCCACTGATAACCTTCCTCCTTGGAAGGCTTTGGCTTTCTTTGGAATTGGTAAAATGAGATATTTGGACAATCCCATTTCTGCTAGTTTAAATCATACAAATTTAGATAGAAAGTTCAATAAATGATAACTTTCGGTTTTAAGCTCTAGCCAAAAAAAAAAAACTTTTGGTTCTAAGATGGGAAAGTTAAATGCTTATCAAATGAACCGTTTTTACTAATTGAAGACAAGCCTTTGAATATAAATGCTTACTGTGTGGCATATATTCGTTATGCTTGATTTTGTTCATCAGTTTCTATATATCTACTTTGTTGTTCATTTCTAAGATTCATTATTATTTGAATTGGTTACATGTAGGAAGAGGAACTTCATTTGTTATGTACCATATTAAGTTCTTCCCCATTTTTTATTCATCATTACTATGACAGTGTATGTTTCTCTTCCCTTAATTGCAATATTTTTTTCATGCTTAATTCGTTATATTTTATTTGAAGTTTGAAACTGCTGAAGAACATGGTTTGTGGGTTTATTTGCTCATCAGAATTTTGTTCCCCCAGACAAATTTTGCTTATTTCTTTTGTCAAGAATTCTAATCCAAATGGCTTTCTTATGAGAAGATAATCCTAATAATAGCATCTCACTTTAAAAGTTTGATAAGTGTAGAAATTTAGAGGAATTGATGCTTTGAGTGCTTTTTTGCATTGTAAATAGAGAAGGTGTATACATGAAGGTAGGAAACAAGACTTCCAATCAATCCCACTGACTTAGTTAATTCAAATTTAAATAAAGTATAATGACAACTAATAACAACCAAGATATATACAAAAGGAAACAGAAGGGAGATAAATCATGAAGGGATAATGCTAATTATCAATAAACTTTAAGTGGTGTAGGCATGTGATGTCTAATTCTCCCCTTCAAGCTAGAGGGTAGATGGCTAACATTCCTAGCTTTTGCAAATGAACCCTTCAAACTTGACCTAAGACAAGGTCTTGTGGCAATTTGGGGATGAGAAAATGTAAGTGGTCTAAATTTTGGATGGGAAGATTACATGAAACTTTCCTTTTTATTTTTTCTTTTTATTGAGTGGTCTTTGGTGATTAGACAACCATTCGGCTATATATACCTCTACTTGATGGCTAATATCTAAATATATATTTTATTTATATATATATGCATTGTTATTAATGTCGTTTAATCCTTACTTTTTTTAATCATTATGTACTTCCAGCATGTGGGTGATTCACTTTTTATACTTTCAAAGAATTTGGCACAGTATATCAATATAAACAGGTTAGTTCTCAGTCTATTGCGCACTTGGAAGATTTGGTTTTGTGGAAATTTGAAACAGAGATGGGCAAAATTGTGTTTGGCATAGCTTATATAAATGTTCATCAATCTATTGTAGGGTGGGAAAGCAGGTTGGTTAGTAGTATGTGTGAGTAGAGGTGTCAGAAAAATAGTATGCAGATGTTATTATGCATGATCTGGTTTGGCAAGGTGTGAAACCTATTTCCCAAGTTTTCTAGATAGAAGCTGTTGTACTTGTATTGATTCTTTATGTTTGAAATGTCAATACTTCAGAGATTAATTGACAACGATGATGTATGAAACTTATTTGATATGCTTCTGTCTAAAAATAGGGTACCTATATGTCGCAAAAATATATATAGAAACATGTTTTGTTAAGCTCAACTAAGCTCTTTAATCTCTGATCAGGTCATTATGAATTTGTTGGTGCAGTTTACCTGCAAGATGGGGGAGCGGGTGACTGAGAAGCATGTTCAATAAATTTTATCTGTTTAAAAAGTGTGCTTCCCATTTATTCATTATTATAATTTAAGGAAAGATGTCATCTTAAGTGGCTGGCTACTTTCAAACTTTATGCTTGAGATTTACATGCCTTGTATTTTGTAATTTTTCCTCTATCTTTTTCCTTCCTTGATTCTCAGAGGAAAGTTGATTTTGAGTCTGTGGTAATGGAGCACCTAAAAATGAATTGGGTATGTTAAGGATTGACTACCCCTGATCTTCTTGAAAAGCTAGACATTGTGGATGTCAATGAGGTTGTTTCATGGCTCATGAGTTGTCAGCATGTGTCTAGTTTTTTAAAAATTTATTTGATCCCTTACTTTCTTGGGTTAGGGTTAGAATTTTTGTGATACTTTTTACTCATGATTTTTTATTTAATGAGATGCTTGGTGATATTTAGGGGGATTTTGTGGTAACATTGGACATGACCCACATATCTGTACACACTCAGCATTGTTCAAGTTTTGGCTTTCTTAACAAGCTTGACATTCTTGATGTGGATAAGGTGACACAATGTATCCTCTAGCATATATATTGCTTGACTTCAAAGTTGCTTTGCATTCTTAAACAATTTCTTGTGCAAAAGAAGCTTTATTTCTTGTAGAGTATCTAATAAACAACTTTTTAACTGTGATTCTGTGTGCTGATCAAAATATTCACCTTTAGTTGGAATCATATTTATTTCTAGCATTTTTTAAGGCATGCCTAGTTTTAAGAAGTATATATGACATTTCTAAATTGGATTAACACAATTGTGTGAAATTTGGGTAAAATGCAGGTTTGATCTCATTTATATAAGAATAGTCGAGAAATAGTTGGTAATTGTGAGATCGAGCATTACAGGGATGAAAAGGTTCGTGCTAAAAGTGGTGTTGGATGATTGACTCTACTGCATTCTTGTTGGGTTTTTTTATATTTTTTTGTTGTCGGTTGTATGTTAATAGTGATTTGTCTATTTTATTTTGTTCTTTAATTTATAGGTTGTATAATGGGGTCTTTTTTTGTTTTCCTAAGTAGATGTGTGTAATCCTTTTTTGATATTAATAAAATTTCATTTTTTGGCTGAAAAACTTGTAGTAGGGAGTAGAAAAAAATGAAAAATATTTTTTTAAAAAAATAAAGGCCTTTGGGTATGCTTCTTAAAGAACATACCAAAATAGCATACTTTGGGAATGCCTTTAGAAAGCATACCTAAGGGATTTTGGAGTGGTCACATAGGGTATGCTTCAAAAGCATACCTAAAGGCACAAAATAAACATACCCAAAGGCCATTTTTGTTGTAGTATATATAACTTGTGTCCATAATTAACCATTACTTTGAAGTTGTGTGCTGCATCATTATTAGATGACTCCTCCTGAGCATCGTCGTTGGATGGACAATAGATTTGATAAGGAGCGTGAAACGATTAGTGTTGAGTTCATTGAAGGAGTAGAGGTCTTTCTTCAGTTTGCAAGTTAATTGGACAATTCTAAGGATTTTGGGAAGTTGAGATGTCCATACTTAAAATGTCAATGTTTGAAGCATAAAACTCTGGATGATGTTAGGAAGAATTTGTACTATAAAGGATTTATGCCTAACTATTACTATTGGCATAATCATGGAGAGAAATGCCCTCTAGTGGCTCCAATTGAGGCCAGCATTTGTATGGCTTCTAATCCATATGAGCAATTGGTTATGGATGTAGCTGGGCCATCTTTTGAGCCACATAACATTCCCGAGGATCTTAATCCAAATTCTACAAAATTTTATGATATGCTTCGTGCTTCACAATCACCATTGTGGGATGGGTGCAAGAATCACATAGTGTTGTCAATAGCTGGAAGGTTGTTGAGTATCAAGTCTGATTATAGCATTCTTAGTGCATGTATGGATGAACTTATCACACTTATAAAAGAGATAGGAGAAGGAAGATTTTGTCCCAATGACATTGCAAGATGATGGGAAGTACAGAGAGAAGCCAGAGGCCAAATAGAACGAGGAAATTAGAAGAAGAGTCTTGCTAAACTTCAAAGCAAAACACTACCTGGTCAGTGCATTGAATCAAGACGAATTCTACAGGGTCTCACAATGCTCCACGGCCAAGGATATATGGGACACCCTTGAAATCGCTCATGAAGGAATCACTGGAGTTAGAGAAAACAAATTGAACTCCTGCATAGGAGAATACGAGAGCTTCAGAATGGTTGAAGGAGAGAGTGTCAAAGAGCTGCAAAAGAGATTCACCCTCATTGTGAATTAATTGAAAAGTCTTAGCAAGGAGTACACTTAGACAGAAAAGGTCAGAAAGATCCTCAGAGCTCTTCCTCTGGAATGGCAACCCAAAGTAACAGCAATAGAGGAAGCTAGAAGAGAATCAATGGCATCTGTCACAGCCCTCTTTGGTAGCCTCGAAGAATATGAAGGAAAGATGAAGGCTTTTAAGGAGGCAGGAAAGGACAGAAAGAAGAAGAGTCTTGCTCTGAAAGCTGGTGAGGAGAAAGAAGAAGAATCTGATGATGGAGAAGAGCTAGATGAAGAAACTCTGGCTATGATGGTCAGAAAATTTGGAAGATTTAACAACAAGAAAAGAACCAAGAAATTCTTCAAGAAAGGAGCAGCTGGAGATAGCAAGAGAGAAGGAAAAAAAACCTGTCACTTGCTACGAGTGTAAGAAGCAGGGACATATCAAATGGGATTGTCCACAATTCCTCAAGAAGCAAGGAAAGAAAAGAAAGCTGCAGACAAAGGCAAGAAGAAAAGAGCGTACATCTCATCAATCTGGGGTAACAGCTCAGATGAAGAAGAAGATGATGAAGATGAGATTGCCAACATCTGTCTGATGGCACTTGCATCTGAAGAAGCTAAAATCCCATCCAACAGTGATCAGGAAGATGAGGTATATGAATCTGAACCTTATTCTGAATTACTAGATACATTTCATAAATTGTATGATGAGTTCATTAAGATTGCCAAAGAACTCAAACAAGCTACGAGAAAGATTAACAAATTAGAATCTCAGCATAACATCTTTGAAACTGCTTATCTACATATTGCTGAATCTGCTTGCTGTAAATTATGCATTGAATTAAAACAAACCAATGACTATCTGGTGAAAAGCATGTCTAGACTTACTAAAGGAAAAGATATGTTATTTGCTTTAATGGGAAGTCAAGAATAACACAGGGAAAGGCTGGACTTGGCTATGACCCTTGTGCAGTAAAAGAAAAGATTAGGAAGAAAAATCAAAATATGTATATGAGACATTTTGTGCATGCTAGTGGTAGTAAAGAGAAAGATCATATTTCATGACATATTGAATCCTATGATCAACCAAAGCATGTAAAACAAAAATATTATCTGCATTATTTTCTTCTTGTATCTCAATCCAGCAATCCCTTTACCACCTGTCACTTCTGTAACAAGAATGGACATATTTCCAATTCATGTGCTTTAAAGAAAAATGGACTTGACAGGAAAGTTAAATGGATTTCCAAATGTATATCTGTATCTAGTAAAAAATACTACTGACAGAAAAGGACCCAAGAAAATTTGGATACCTAAAAAGAAAATATGAACTTTGTCTTGCAAATTTGTCTTAAAGCTAGAAAGAGCAATAAATGGCATATAGACAGTGCCTGCTCAAGTCATATGACTGGTGATAAGGAAAAGTTCATCACCCTTAGAGACAAGAAAGGAGGAAAGGTGACCTTTGGAGGTGATCAATATAGCAAAATAGTTGGCATTGGCATTGTGTGCTGTTTGTAATTGGCCTCAACCATAATCTGCTAAGGGTGAGTCACATGTGACAAAGAAAACTAAGTACTATTTGACTCAAAGTTCTGCCTGGTCATCCGAAAAAGTGATCACAAAGTAATCCTTAAGGCTCAAAGGGATGGTAACTGTTATACTATTGATCTTGATGAACTTCCTCCCTTAGATTCTATCTATTTGATTAGTCGGGATAATGATAGTTGGTTGTGGCATATAAGGTTAGCACATGTTAACATAAATCAACTATAAAAACTAGTTAAAAATGAGTTAGTCACTGGCCTACCAAAAATTTTTTTTTGAAAAAGACAAAGAATGTGATGCATGCCTAAGAGGAAAACAAACTAAATCATCATTTAAATCTAAAAACGTAGTCACCACATCTAGACCTCTGCTACTATTACATATGGATCTGATAAGACCATCTAGAGTTAAGAGCATTGGTGAAAATTTGTATGTTCTTGTAATTGTGGATAATTACTCTAGATTTACCTAGACATTGTTTCTTTCTTCTAAAAGTGATATGCTTGATGCATTTGTAACCTTAGCTAAGAAAGTGTAAAATGAGAAAGGTATTTCTATTGTGTCTATTAGGTCAAATCATGGAGGAGAGTTTGAAAATTCATACTTCCTGGAGTATTGTGATGAGCATGGAATTGATCACAACTTCTCAGCTCCAAGAACTCCTCAACAAAATGAAGTGGTGGAAAGGAAGAACAGAACAATTGGAGAGATGGCAAAAGCAATACTGAATGAAAAGGAACTCTCTCAAGTATTCTGGGCTGATGCAGTAAACACAACAAGTTACATCATAAACAAAGCTTACATCAGATCAATTCTTGGGAAGACTCCTTATGAGCTGTACAAAGGAAGAAAGTCAAACCTCTCACATCTATATGTATTCGGCTGTAAGTGCTTCATCCACAATAATGGAAAGGAGAATTTGGATAAGTTTGACGCCAAATCTGATGAAGGTATATTTCTGGGCTACTATAGTAGGAGTAAAGCATATAGAGTTTTTAATAAAAGGTCTAAATTAGTAGAAGAATTTGTGTATGTAGTGTTTATTGAAAATGAAACTGTTTCTAAGCATGTCACTAATGAAGATGGTCTTATTTCAAATTTTAAGAATTTAGATCTTTCTGAAGAAGATAAAATTGAACCTCAAAAAATATCTGAATCTATTAATATAAAGGAAGATATTCAGGAGAAAAATTTTGAGGATGAGAATAATGAAGAAATATCTCAAGAAAGATTTTGAAGAAATCTTTGCTCCAGTGGCTAGATTAGAAGCAATTAGAATTCTATTAGCATATGCATGCATGAAGAATATAATGTTATATCAAATGGATATAAAGAGTGCTTTTCTTAATGGATATATCATGGAAAAATTTTATGTAGACCAACCTCCAGGCTTTGAGGACCGTACAAAACCAAACCATGTCTATAAACTGAAGAAAGCCTTTTATGGTTTAAAGCAAGCCCCTAGAGCATAGTATGAAAGGTTAAGTAATTTTCTAACTGAAAAGGGGTTTAACAGAGGAAAAGTAGATACTACTTTGTTCACTAAGAAAGAAAATAAAGATTTACTTATTGTTCAAATTTATGTTAATGATATTATATTTGGTGCTACTAATGAATCTCTTTGCAAGAATTTCTCTAAGCTAATGCAGGGAGAATTCGAAATGTCCATGATGGGTGAGCTCAACTTCTTCCTTGAATTGTAAATTAAGCAATGTGATGATAGTATTTTTCTCAATCAATCTAAGTATCTGAAGGAATTGCTAAAAAAGTTCGGTATCAAAAATGCTAAGCCAATGGGAACACCTATGGCTACTGCAACCAAGTTTGATATGGATGAAGGAGGAAATATGTTTGATATAACTCAGTATAGAAGAATGATTGGATCTCTGCTATACCTAACTGCCAGCAGACCTGACATCATGTTCAGTGTCTGTATGTGTACAAGGTTCTAGTCATGTCCCAAAGAAACCCATGCAACTGCTGTAAAGTGTATCTTTAGATATCTTATTGGAACATCACAGAAGGGTCTTTGGTATCCAAAGGGCAATGGAGAAGATCTCAAAGGATACACTGATGCTGACTTTACAGGATCCAAAACTGACAGAAAAAGTACAAGTGGAACATGTTAATTTCTTGAAGGATCCTTGGTCTCATGGTTTAGCAAGAAGCAAAACAGTATGGCCTTATCCATGGTAGAAGCTGAATATGTTGCTGCTGGAAGCTGTTGTGTCCAAGTCATCTGGATGAAACAGCAACTTGAAGATCTTGAGACTGAGATGAAGGAAATACCAATAATGTATGACAACCAAAGTGTCATTAACATCACAAAGAATCCTATCATGCATTCAAGGACAAAGCATATTGAAGTTAGACACCACTTCAAAAGAGATCATGTTCTGAAAGGAGAAATTAGATTAGAATGCATCCCTACAGAAGATCAAGTTGCTGACATTTTGACAAAGCCTCTTTCAGAAGATAGGCATTGCAAAATCAGAAGAGAATTGGGTATGGTAAATCTCAATGAACTGTAAGTAAATCGTTGTGCAAATCTATTTTAGAATTTCTAACATGGATTTAATTTAACTTTAGCATCGGAGTAAGTTTAATTGAAGTTGCAGGTGCTCCTCATAAGTTTCAATGGCAATAAATCTGAAAAATGGAGCACACCAGAATGGAACAGTCAAAAGGTGAAAAAGAAAGCAAGAAATTTAAGTTTTTGGATCCATTCTGTAAGTTTATAAAGTTAAAATTCGCATTTTAAATGTCTATTAGATGAATTTCCTTTATAAATTGTGTTTTTGAACAAGTCAACATGCTTAACATTCGAATTTAGATACCCATCAGATGAACTTTAGCTTACTTTACATTGTAACAGTTCTCGGTGGTCCTTCGAAATTCGTTTGTTGGTCTATGAAAATTCAAATTTTCAACAATAAAGTTCCAATATTATCTTTGTCCAACATGAAGATTGTACGAATTTCCATTTCTCAAAATATGCATGTTGGAAACTCTTTACAAAATGTTGAAATTCGAATTTCTAATTCAAAATTCGTCTGTTGAAACATGCTCACATTATTGAATTTCTGAAAAAAGAATTTTCATAATTAAAATTCATTTGTTGTTTGTTGTATTGATAATTGCTTGCTGTCTGTTCTTTGAAATTCGAACTTTGTTGAAACAAAGTTCGTCTGTTCATCTTTTGCTGTTTGAACCAAGCTTTTGTCAGAAGAACTTCTAGGAGAAAATTCGTCTGTCAGTAAGCTTTGCTGAATGGGTTAACCTGTAACTGCTCGAAGTTCAAATTTTGACCCCTCAAAATTCGTCTATCGTGCTGTTACACACGTTAAAACCAACGGTCATCCTCTGAACAGATGCAACTCTATTCGTCTCTTTCGTGAGTCTGTTCAAATTCTCTCTTCAATACCCTTTAATTCTGACTGTAAATCTTCATTTTCCATCGATTAAACTTCTTTTCGCACCCTATAAACTCATTCTTAGCATCTTTCTGAATCATTCCTCCACGAAAATGGTAAGAGTGAAAAATCCTGAAGTTAGAAAGGGAGAGTCTTAGCCAAAGAGAACCGTGAAATCTCAATATGCCTCAAAGGAGAGTGAGAAACCGAAAAGAAGAGGCGAATCCAGCAAAGCAACCCCCTCCAAAAGGCAGAAAACAACACTAAAGGCTGATTCAAAGAAAACAAAGCCTTCGGTTCCTGCTACTCCTACTGCTGCTGCTATTGCTTCCACTTCCTCCTCCAATACTAAATCTAGAGAATACGAGCTGACCACATTCAGGAGGAATATACGACCAAGTTTATGAGTAAGAAGGTAATAAAGCTTCACTGTGTGAATATGGAGGAATATTTAATTTCTAACTTTAATACCGGGCTTTGGATGATGAGATATAAAAGTTTGTTAGAAATATTGGAGAGATATGATGATAAGGTAGTCAAGACTTGGTATGCCTCTCTGAGATACAATAGCAAGAAGAGGAAGTGGGAAGTCAATCTGAGATCAAGGACCATCTGGCTAATAGATGAAACCCTTAATGAGGTTTTAAAAATTCCAGGGCAAGATGGCTTGAAGATTGACATTATTACTTCTGGGTATATGGATGAGGCAGAGACTGCTGATGAAGAAGGTGGACCTTTCTTAAACTATATAGAGACCATAATCCTGAATACCTTGTTCAGAAGAAAGGAGAACAAGCCACCTATAAACCTGCTGAAGCCCACTGACCTCAGTGCTCAAATGAGAATCCTACACTATATAGTGTTTAGGATTATCTTCAACAAAGGAGGTAGCTTCAATCTGATCATAAGGGCAAAAGCACATGTGATGACAGAAATCATGCGTGGGAAACTTATCAACATGGGACTTATCATTCTCCAACGTATGATCAAGGCTAGAGATCAGAGGAAAGCCTCCATACTTCCTTATATAGCAATCATCTCTAAGATCCTTCAGTATGCCAGAATTCAGTATCTTGAGAAAGGGAAAGGGAAGCCTACTAAGATCTTCAAGGAAGAAGAGCTGCAAAGGATGAGGATAGAAAGGAAAGATGGAAGATAGATTGGAAAGGGAACAGGAAAATCTGAAGATGTCTTCTTTGATGAAGATGCCTCCCTACAGCAAGAAGGTACCTTTGAGGCTCCTCCAAGACCCACACCTCAGCCTTCTCAGCCTATCCCAACTCCATCTCGGCCTGCTCAAGCTTAAATTCCATCTACTCCTTCCTCTCAAGCCAAGTCAACAAAGATCACTAAGTTGTATGACAGTTTTTCTACACTCATACTCAGCATCAGGGATGAGCAAAATGCCAAGTTTGCTCATCTGCAAGATCAGATCCACCAGTTGGCCAAGAACATGAAAATGGTTGCTGATGCATATGAAGACATAAGGAGTGTCATTCATGCCACATCAGCTCCACCTCAGCCAGGATTCTTTGATCCTGTTATGTGTCCAATTCCTAAGCCTCCAAGTCCATTTGTGCTAGCCTCTCCTGATCCTGATGTTGCTGTACATGACACTGAGGCTGCTGGCACATTGAGCACACCATAGGCCTCTACTAATAAGGCAAGTCTTGGTTCTACCTTGGACTATGGCACAGAGGAAAAAGGTCCTCAGGAACTAAGCTTTCATGAGCCCATTCCAGCATATGCTCAAGATTCAATCCTTTAACTTCAAGAATCTGAGCAAGTTGAGAGACTAGTGGCAGCAATCACCACTTCACCATTCATGCAAGCTGCCCTGAATGAAGAAATGAGCATTGTGCTTTATGTTGATTTGCAAGCCATTGCACATGATGCTCTTTTACAAGCTCAGAGAAGAAGGCTTGAAGAAATGTTTCGTCCTCCTGCTCCCTCACCTGTTTCATCTTATGGTTTCTCAGAGGCACAAAGGGCTCAATTGGCAGTCACAAGGCAAGCAATTTCTGAACTTCTTGAAATCTCTGATGATGAGAACACAAGTTCTGAAGTTTCTGAGTCTTTGCCAAAGCTCAATCCAGAACTGTCTTTTGTCCCTGTGCCTCTTCAAGCTATTCCAGTGTCTCAAATCCCTCCTCTTGCTGATTTTGCATACCTTCCTGATAATGCCAAAAAGGGGGAGAAGATATCCGAGCAAACAGGGAAGTCTACTAGCAAGAGCTACAACAAGAAGTCCAAGTCCAAGAAAAAGTGATTAGAACTTATGGTTGCTTGGTTCTTCTTGTAGTGCTGTATTATTTTTTTTTTTCTGTATTGTGTTCTTGTAATATCTTGTAAAGTGACGTTTTGAATGAAATGAAAATTTCTTTGTTCTGAACTCTATGATTGCATCCTTGTGTTGAACTTTGAATGAATTAATGAATCACTTTACTTAATCTATTGTACATAATATCTTTTGAATTATAATGCATATGTTGAGGGGGAGCTTGTTAAAGCAAACCCAAGTACTAATCCAGTTTGTAAGTTATTTTGTCATCATCAAAAAGGGGGAGAATGTTGAATCAAGCGTTTTGATGATTCCAAACCAACTTTCTAGAGCTTCAAGAGAAGATATCAAAGGTGCATAAATGATCTCAAGTGGAGAAATTCAAGAAAAACTAGCACAAGAATAGATGTAGAATCTACAACCATGTTTAAATTGAGTAAAAGACTTTGAATTGGCAAAAACATGTTTTGAAACTATGATTCTATGTTAATCCATGGAATATTTGAAAAACACCCACTAATAGACGAAGTTTGAAACATTTATACTGATATGCTCTTTTGAAAATTCGAACTTTAGCTTTGGAAATTCGAATTTCGTGTTGAAAATGAATAAGTCTGAAAAGAGCCTTCTTTAACAGACAAACTTTGACTGCAAAAATTTGAATTTTGAATCTTGTTTGAAAAGAGCCTTCTCTGACAGACGAACTTTGGCTTTTGAAAATTCGAATTTCAGACAAAATACAAATTATGAAAAATGAAAAATTCGTTTGAGGATATGTTAAAGTTCATCTGAAAACTAAGTTTGGAAAGATCATCAAAATGGCTTACTGACAGACGAACTTTAAACATGAAAATTTGAATTTCAGAAACAAAGCTTGTGAGTCCGTTATTCTGATATATTGACATACGAATGATAGTATTCAGACATTCGAACTTTGAAGTAAGTCTGAAAAGAGGCCTCTCTGACAAACGAACTTTGCATTTTGAAAATTTGAATTTCGAATAAATGAACTATTGTGCCTTATTGAACTGCCCACTGACAGACGAATTTTGGGCATCAAAATTTGAATTTTGAAGGCACTGTAGCAAAATGGAACAGCTGTTCATACTTTCCAAAAGAATCTTAAACTTGAAAATTCGTATGTTCCAATATAGAAACATTTTTCAAAGATCAAAATTCGAACTTTGCTTCGTGACAGACGAATTTCAAATGTTCAACGTTAAAGTCTTTAGCTTTCAGTTTCTATAAAATTCGTCTGTTGACCAACCGAAATTCGAACTTTGAATGTCAGAAGCATTAAATGTTGTTGGTGAACGGATAGTTTTTCAGAATAACCATTGGGTAACTTCTCCAACAGATAGATTTTGTCTCTAACGTATAGTTAAGACCTAAATCTATAAATATAACATTCATTTGAAGTTATGGGTAACGATTTTAACTTTGTATATACTGAAACTCTGCCAAATCATCAACTCAAAGTCTCTTACTCTCACATACTTCATTCTTTGTACTCCAACTTTCATATACACTCTAATTAAGAGAATTTATCCATTGTAAACAATCTTATCTCCATCTAGAAGAAAGATTTTCTTGTGAAGGGATATCACAAGGGATTGGAGAAGCACTTAGCTAGAGTGTAAAGAGAGAAAGTGTGAGCTCTAAAACAGAGTATCATAGCTATACTGTGGTATTTGCAAGAAGCTCATTGAATTCTTACAAGATAGTGGAAAATCTCAAGTGGTGACTTGAGAATCGGACGTAGGTTAAGATTGAGAGACTGAACCAGGATAAACATCTGTGTCTTCCCTTCTTTATTACTACTTTTACTTGTTATTCACTTATACTCTATTTTACTGTCACCTTTGCTTTCTTCACTTTATTGACATTTTGCAGAAAATTTCAATCTTCCCCATTCACCTCCTCTTGGGAAGCCAGCATATCTAACACTTTTCTCTAACAAAATGCAAATCAAGATCAAAGTGCTTTGACTTAGAATGAAGAACTAGATTAGCTGCTAAAGAAATTGTTCCCGAATTATCTCTCTAAATAACTGGTACTCCAGCAACATTAATCATCATTTCTTGGAGCAATGCTTGCAGCCAAACCACATGTGTTAATATGTCTGCTAAACTTCAATATTCTACTTCTGTAGTAGAATGAGCCACTACTAGTTGTTTTTTAGATGTCCATGTAATTGAATTGGAACCAAGAAAAGTGCAGAAATCCCTTTTGGATAGTCTGTCATCTAAATTGCTTCCCCAACCTACATCAGCAAATGCCTAAATAGTGATTTGAGATGCTGGTTTGATAAGTAAACCATACTACATGGTGCCATTTAGATACCTTAGAAGTTGCTTTACATAATTCCAGTGTGTTTCAAGAGGATGCTGCATGAACTGACCTAGCTTATTTACTGTGAAAGCTATATCTAGTATGGTATAGCAAATGTATTATAGAGTCCCAAAAATACTTCTGTATTGTTTAGCATCCAATGTTATCTTTAACAAGTTATGAATTTGTCAACATTGGAGTTCCACAAGAAGTAGTAGAAAGTAATGATGTTTTTTCCAACAATTCATGGATACACTTTGTTTGTGTCAGTTGAACACAAGAACCTATGTGATAAAATTCAATACCAAGAAAAAAAGATAAAATACTTAAGTCTCTTAGAGAGAAAAAGGTACTCATCTTAGTAATAAGATCTTTAGTTTCCTCAAGATCCAATTAGCAACAAATCATCAACATAGCCTATGAGATAATAAACACCACTGTCAGACTTCCTTTTGAAAAGAGAACTGTCACTTTACAGAGATAAAACCAAGAGAATACAAAGATTCTTTTAATTTGTAAAACCAAGCATGGAGTGCTTGTTTGAGACCATAAAGAGATTTTGTTAGACTGTAGACCAGTTTTTCATTGTTTTCAGAATAATGTTCAAAACTTGGAGGTTGATCCGTATAAATTTCTTCAGTCAAATCTCCATCTAGAAATGCATTATTGAAATCAACTTGATGTAATTTCCAGTTGTAAGTGACTACTAAAGTTAATAAAACTCTAACAGTTGAAGGCTTGGCAACTAGACTGAAGGTGCGATCATAATTAGCTTTAACCTCTTAAGAGTAGCCTTTAGCTAGTAATCTTTCTTTGTATCTTGCAACAGTACCATCAGCATGTTTTTTAATTTGAAACACCCATTTACATCCACTAGGATGCTTGTCAGCAAGTAGTGGTGTTAGTTTCCAAGTGTTAAATTGAACTAGAGCATTATATTCATCATGAGCTGTTGCGAACTATTTGGATCCAAGAGGGCTTCATCAATGGAGGAAGGACAAAGATCATCAACTATGGCCAGGAAAATACGAGGCTTAAAGATTCCAAATTTTGATTTGGTTATCATTGTATGACTATTAGAAGTTACTTGAGGAGCTAACATCACTGTACTTGATTTTGAGCCAGTTGTAGTCATAGGATGTTCAAACTCTACTTCTGAAGAATTAGTCATTAATGGAGAATGTTGAGATTTACAAGCTTGTATAGAATCTGAGGATGCTAATTGTAATGTTATAGAACCAGGAACTTGAAGATTCAAGTTTGACTGAAATTCATGAGTCGATGCAAAAGAATCAAAAGTTGAAGAACGTTTAGTATGTTGCTGGGAAGAGCTTAAAAGCCATTTAACACTAAATTAGTAGAGTTTCTTTCTGGAAATACAGATTCATAGAACTTGACATGTCTAGATACATACATTTTACCCATTCCAAAGTCAAGACATTTGTAGCCTTTATGTTGACCATTATACCTAAGAAAAACACAAGGTGTAGATCTGAAATCAAGTTTATGTCTATTTTGAGCTCTTAAACAAGGAAAGCATTTGCAACGAAAAATTTTGAGCCACTAGTAGAAAAAGAGTGATCTAGGACTATCTTTTAGGAAGGTCAGAAAACAACAGTTCTAAAAAATTTGTGCAGTGGCAATTTTGTAAATATAAGGTACTATAAATCATTTTCAAGGATGGTAGGTTAAGGAAAGGTTTAGTTTTTTTTCCAGGATGGTGATATACTCCACAGTCCTGGAAATTTTTAACTTTTAGGACTGTGGGATTATTCACCACCCTATAATGCCTTTTTCCTTTTTTTTTTGTTTTGGCCAAAACATAATCAGTGGATCACCCAGCAATATTCTCTCTATAGCAGCAAATTTTTTTGTCAATTCCCTCGCAATAAACCCTCTTTCCTCTCACTGTGATTCCTCGCCCCTCCTGACACTCACCATCACTATCACCATCAAATTAAAACCCTATTAGCCCCAAAGACACACCATTGAATCTAACGACAGTCTCTTCTCTCCCAGCCATCAAACTTATAGCCACCATCACACACTTCATCATTGTTCATTGTTCAATGCTAATGAAACCCAATCATCAAGTTGCTCGTGGGTCTTCAATGAAACCTATTACCTATTGATCTTAGCATCACTCGCCTTTACTGTGTCTCCGCCTCCTACTTCGCTCACTATAAACAAACCAGTCTAGAAGTTAGGTAAAAAGTTCCAACTTCAACTCTACCTCCTACTCAAGTGATGCCACCCCCCAGGTATAGACTCTATTCAACCCCTCCCTTTCTACCTTTTTCAATTAAACCATTATTTCTTAGAGTAGCTAGTTAAGTTAATTTGTATGATGGTTGTTTTTGGTCTTTTGGCCAACAAAAGAGAAAAAGTAGAGGCTGTGGGAAAAAACATATAATGCAAAAGAATCTGATAAGTATTGTACATATTAACTTATCCAAGAGAAGGTGTAAATACATCAATTGATTATGCTTGAAGATACCAAAAGATGTAACTACTGATTGATCGTGATCCTACAAGCATACAAGGTCGATCGCAATAATAAAAAGTCTCTAGAGTATTCCAGAGGTCGAACCCAGGGGAGGTAATAAATTCACCAGTCCAAAATTTTAATCTCAAAAGCAAATGACAATTAAATTGAAAAGAGAAATAAGAAAGAAACAAGCAAACACAATTAATACGAGTTTAATTCAATCACAAGATGCATCAGAGGATTGGGTTTCACCTTACAGGATAATTAGATTTTGTTCTTTAATTAGACTTTATACAATTATAGTGATTGTTGTTCCTAAAGTGTCCTAATTACCTCTCGGTCAATTAGTCCTTATTTAATTAGGATTCAATTCGCTCGCGCACAACTAAAGTTTCTAATTAAACCTTGAAAACTACAACTTATATCACCATGAATTCCTAATTCTATCTCTAGATTAGTTATTTATGTTTATCTCTGTAGATCTAGGTTCACTCATTACCTCTCAATGCATCAAGTTTACCCATTAATTAGACTTTATGATGATAAAGTATAAAATCCACATGAACGAATAAAAAAGATAAATATAATAAAGAAACAACTAAAGATAACTTGAAGACCAATTCCACATAGTCATAACTAAAGAAAACAACTCCAATCCATCCCGATCAGGCTATATCCCTACCCCTGACTGGGAAATTTAGCCACACATGGAAATAGAAATTAAATCAGAACTAAAATCTCAAATCATAGTCAAAATAGTAAGAAGACAGAGTTATAGTAGATGAGAATAAATCTATCTATAATACTCCCTAGATCTCATTACTTTCTATCTCTCTATAAGATGCTCCTAGTTACTCCCAAATGCATTTTGAACCATGTCCTCTAGCCTTCAGGTACGCTTCTGAATCTCTCCTTGTGTTTCTACCGTGTCTCCTTATATAAAGAAAGTTTATAAGCCCATAAAAGCCCAAAATATCATGAAAACACATCAAAAAAGTGTTTTTATGGACTTCTGCTATTTGACCCGGTGCCCGGCGGCCATAGGATCATCAAATACAGTGCTGAGTGGTTCCAAGAGGTAGAAAAATGTAAAAAAACAAGTTGAACTGGTGCCATGGATGCCTGACACACAAAACTCCTTTGTTCAGCTTTAGACAAGTCATCAACTCATGTTGACATTTCGAGCTTAATTTTCACCATGATAACGTTAAAATTTGGAAAAAAATGCAAAACATGAAAGTTGTAGCTCTATGTCTTATCTTTTCAACACACTTAAATCACCTCAATCGGAGTTCATATGTGAGAGTTATGGTCAAAATACTAAAGGATGTTGAAACTTTTCAACATGAACGATTTGAAATGTTCTTACTCCAAATACTTCCAAATGAGTCTATAACACCATAAAACACAAAAATATATCAAATCATATTAAAATATATCAATGTAAACATATTTAGATGCAATTTAGAGCTTAAATATGGGTATTTTATATGTATAAAATAGGTATATCAAATCCCCCCACACTTGAATCTTTACTTATCTTCAAGTAAGAACTAAAATTTTGCTATTCTCAAAGTCATTTCCTAGATTTATTAAATTCACTCTTCTTTACTAGTGATAGTCCATCACCAATATAAATAAAAGGAGCACTTAAGAAATCAAACATTAGGTTCAATAGCAACCCACTTATCATTCCCATTCATCCATGAGACTTCAGTGTATGTGTACTTAGCATGTGACAAATCCAGATAGCCAATTAAACAAGAGGAAGAAAAATTACAACACTTATTTAAGAACTTAAAATACCTCAATCAATTGTGCATAACTCTTTATTCAACTCATGTGCAATAGAGATCAACAAGAATTTATTTATTTAATTTCCCCACACTTTGTACTTCAATTTTATATGCAGATTCATTTGTTTTTCATGAGCCGTTATGTGCTCTTTTGACATGAAGATGTCACATTTGTAATACGTACCCCCGGTTACTCAAACCACATAGCTCGCTGCACCAAGATGCTTTTGGTACACTCATAACTCATACTGCACCATTTTACACGAAGGACATTTTTTAGTGAAGACCCCCAGTTACTAAGCATAGCTCAAGCCAACAGAGTGGACATATATATTACTTTTTTTTCTCTATTTTTTCTCAATTAGACCTCAAATCATCTCTCCAACTGAATAATAAATTCATACACAATGATTGTAAATGCCCGAATGATCGGGATCCTGTAAGCATACAGGGTCGATTGTCATAATAAAAAGTCTGCAGTATTCCAGAGTCAAACATAAGGGAGGTTATGGTCCACAATTTTTAATCCAGGTGAATAATTAACGGTTCGAATGAGAAAATTGGAAATTAAAAGGAAGCAAATAATTCAATTTGTAGGTTAATTCAGTCACTAGAAGCGTCAAGGGATCATGGTTCACTTATCGGAATAACTCAAATTACTTTATTGATTAGACTCTATGCAATAATAGTGATAATTATTTCTTTTATGTCCTAATCACCTCTTAGTGTAATAGTCCTTATTTAATTAGAGTTGAATTCACTCTCATGCAACTCACTCATCTAATCAAACCATGAAGCTACAATCAAGTCACCATAGATTCCTATATCTAACTCTAGTCTATTTATCTACGTTTGTTATCCTAAGTCTAGGCTTACTCTTCTCCTTTCGATACATGAAGTTTGCCCACAAATTAGATTCTATGGTGGCCAGTCACAAAATCAATATCCAAATAAGGAAGACAAATATAATTATAAACAGTTCAATCAGATATACATAAAAATTCCAGAGTCATAATCAAAATCATCAAATGAGTTAATTCCAATCAGGCTACATCCCTACCCCTGACTAGGAATTTATCAAACCATAAATTTAATCATCTTAACAAAATTTAAATTCCTAAATCATAAACAAACAAAGCTAAAGATAAAAGTAGAGAAAGGAAACTCAAACATTGACCCAGAACTCCCTGAATCTCTTGGTTTCTTTGTCTCTTGATCTCTTCTAGTTGCTCCAAAAACATTAGAATTGTGTTCTCTAGCCTCTAGATGCACAACTAAACTCCCCCTTTTGGTATTTCTACCATGTTTCCTTTTATAAGAGAAGTCCAGAAGCCCATAAAAGCTCAACAAATTATGAAGACACGAGCTAATTAACTTTCCTCTCAAATGGAGCTGGTGCTGGTTCAACATTAATTTCTTTCACCCGGCACTGGCTCTAAACGTGATCTGCCCAACTAGCGAGACCACTCGGCACAGGGTGGTTGCTTTTCTTGGAGGACCCGGTGTCGGGTCCTTCCGTTTGAGTGATTCTTCTTTGCCTCCTCGCCTGTCCACGGGTGAGGAACTTGGTGGGGACTGGTGGCTTCGTACATCATCATTTTTCTCCTTCTTTTTTTTTATCTAAGTTGCTCAAAAATCCTCATAAACATTCCTGTGATGCAAATATACTCAAATTATATAGAATTATGCCAAAAAGTATCTAATTACAATATTTAGAGTTGAAAATAGATACAAAATGTGGGTGTTTTATAGGTATAAAATAGACACATCACCGAGCTCAGAAATAAAAGTATAATCCATCTTCCTACAAACTCAATCACTTTTCCACACCTACCACATGCTATAAGTTATAGTGCTCAATTTCATAGTTTCAAGACTCATGTTTCTGACTTGCAAAGTAACTATATTACCTAATTAAGCACAACAATTGAGTATCCTATAGTAACAAACATAACCACTAGCTCAGAAAAATAAGCAAAATAAATCTAAATAAAATCAGTTAAGCACATAAGTTTGTGAAAATTTTTCTAATTTTAGCACATCAGCACAATTCTTTAAGGACAAATCTAATAAGAGCAACTAATGAACTCCCCCCACCCCCCACACTTAGATCCAACATTGTCCTTAATGTTGTAGGAATAAAATAAAAGATAAAGAAATTGAGACTCCCCTGATTTGTAGGCAATACTTAAAATGCTCTTTGGAGTCCTTTATGTTTGTTCAAAACTTGTTTTCACCAAAATCAAACTAATCTTGCAAATAGTCTTAAGGGAGAGAGTTTGAAATACAAGGGCAAGAAAACAAAAATTGAAAACAAAAATAAAAAACAAAAGAAGAAGAAAAATAATATTCGGTTGCCTCCCAATAAGCGCTAAATTTAACGTCGATAGCCAGACAGATTAATAGATCAAGAGATAGCATCATTCAGAGGCTTTGGACCAAGCCTTTAAATCCAGGAATCGGCTGTTTCTTCCACTTTAATTTCATCCTTCCCTTAGAGAGATTCTTTATGATAAAAGATGGTACCAACCAGTCTATTTGGATTAGGAGGTATCCCTTTTTGCTTAACCTTGGCTTCCTCTATGATAGTCTTTTAGTGAACCTTTATCATCATCTAAAGATTTGGAAGGAGATTCCAATTCTTGCTTTTGAGGGTCCTATACTATAGCTATGCTACAACAAGTTTCCTTAAAAGTGGGATTGTCAGAAGTAGCAAATTTAAATTCAACTTTTTCATTCCCTACTCTAAATGTCAATTTCCCTAGTGGCATATCAATTAAGGCACCTGCTATGGATAAGAAGAGTCTTCCTAGAATTAAGGAAACATTTAATTCATCCTCAGTATCCAATACCACAAAATCAATAGGAATAATAAGCTTACCCACTTTGATGAGTACATCTTCCATAATTCCCATTGGATACCTTGTTGACCTGTCAGCTAGCATTAAAGTCATACTCGTAGTTGTCAAATCTATGACCTCATGTTTCCTACATAAAGAGAAAGCATCAAATTAATATCAGCCCCTAAATCATATAAACAATTATTAATCAGTTGAAAACCAATAACACAAGGAATAGAAAAACTCCCAAGATTTTCTAGCTTTTAAGGCAACTTTCTTTGTAAGATAGCGCTACATTATTCAGTCAAAGGTACCAAAGCACATTCTTTTAACTTCTTCTTGTTTGACAACAGCTCCTTAAGACATTTGACATATGAAGGCATGTTTGCAAGTGCCTCAGCAAAAGTGATATTAATATGGAGCTTCTTAAATATATCTAGGAACCTTTGAAAATTAGCATCTTGCTCTTTCTTTTGAAGTCTCTAAGGGAAAGGAATAGGGGGCACATATGGCTTTACATTAGTGGAAGGAGACTGCCCTTGGGTATTACTATCAGTTTTTGGAATCTCCTTATTCTCCTCATCCTTACCTTTCTTATCACCCTCATTTTTTTTCTTATTTTTCTTCAACTCTTCCTTTAATTCTTTGCCACTTCTGAGGGTAATTTCCATAACTCCTTCTTTTAGATTAACCTTAGTGTTGCTAGGGAATTGGCCATGTACCTTTTCAGTTACCATGTTTTCCAAGCGACCCATCTGTGTCTCCAAGTTACAAATAGCCACTTGTGCAGCATTATTAGTAGTAATTTGGCTAGCCATAAATTAATCAAAATTCTTATTAATAGCTGCTTGACTAACCATGAATTGATCCAGATTCTTATTAATTGATGCTTGGCCCACCATAAATTGAGAGAACTTCTCCTCAAGTTGAGGAGTCTTTCCTGCGGATAGTGCAGGTAACTGAGGGAGTGTCTGAGTCTTTTGTTGTGGAAATCCTGGTGGATTTTTCCAGGAAAAATTTGAAAGATTTCACAACCCATGATTATATATGTTTGAAAAGGGATCATTCTTTCTATGCAATAATTATGGATGTTCAGCATTGATCCCATATAATTAACTTCTGCATTCCCTTCAATCATGTACACACATGTATTTGCATTATAACCTGAATCACCGTATACAGAGCATGATTCTTTAGGGAGATTAAAATTACTACTTTGTTGTTGGAAAAAGAGGTCAATGTGTTGATTTATTTTCTTAAGTTAAGCAATCACATCAGGGTGATCATTGACTTCATGCACTTGAAATTTTCTACCTCTCACACCCTTTTGTCTAGTTTGAACTGCCACTCTTTCATATATATTCATCATATCTGCTACAGTAACAGCACTTTCTCTAATAGCTATATCCACCAAAGATTGAGCAGCTCAGGATAATGCATTATAAAAAATCTGAGCAATCATCATATCACTAAACCCGTCATGTGGACATTGATTCAGAAGCAGCTTGTAGCGATCCCAAGTCTCATAATAAGGTTCACCATCTAGCTCAACAAAGTTGTAAATTTTATCCCATAAATAGAATTTTGCAATAAAAGCATCATAGATTTCCCTTCACATAGTTAAAGAATTTTCAGGAAGGTTAAGGAGCCAATTTTGCCTTATCCTTCATGCATAAATTGAAGTACCTCATTTTGAGTTCCTCTTCAGTTATATTGTTAAAAGGAAGTTCATCCACAACATTATAAAAATCCTTAAGGAATCTGAGTACATCCTCATGGAATTAGGAAAGAGAGTTCAAATGAATTGTTTTAAACTCACACTTTCTGGCATTCTGACTCAACTTGATACATGACGGGCTACCAAAAATTGCAGGCTTTTCTGCATCCCTCCAAAGTAGATTACCTTGAGCCCCAGCATGCATTGTTTCATCAGCCATCTCGCACCTCCTAGCTCGATTCTCCTTACAAGCACGTTCAATTTCAGGATTAATAACAATCAATTCAAAAGTATTATCAAGACTTTTAGATCTTAACAACATGCAGCAAGGTATTAGAAAAGAAATAAATTTTTTTAACAAATGACTAAAATTTAATGGACTAATAAATTCGTTAACCTCCTCGACAATGACATTAAAAGCTTGATCGAGATCCTACAAGCATATAGGGTCAATCGCAGTAATAAAAAGTCTTCGAAGTATTCTAGATGTCGAACCTAGAGGAGATAGTAAATTCATTAGTCCAAAATTTTAGTCCCAAAAGCAAATAACAATTAAATTGAAAAGATAAATAATAAAGAAGCAAGCAAATGCAATTAATACAAGTTTAATTCAATCACAAGAAGCATTAGAGGATTGGGTTTCACCTTATGGGATAACTAGATTTTGTTCTTTAATTAGACTCTACACAATTATAGTGACTGTTGTTCCTAAAATGTCCTAATTATCTCTCAGTCAATTAGTCCTTATTTAATTAGGATTCAATTTGCTCTTGCGCAACTAAAGTTCCTAATTAAACCTTGAAAACTACAACTTATATCACCATGAATTCCTAATTCTATCTCTAGATTAGTTATTCATGTTTACCTTTCTAGATCTAGATTCACTCTTCACCTCTCAGTCTATCAAGTTTACCCAAAAACTAGACTTTATGATAATAAAGCATAAAATCCACATGAACGAGTAAAAGAGATAAATATAATCAAGAAACAACTAAATATAACTTGAAGACCAATTCCACAGAGTCATAACTAAAGAAAACAAATTTAATCCATCCCGATCATGTTATATCTCTACCCCTGACTGGAAAATTTAGCCACACATGGAAATAGAAATTAAATCAGAACTAAAATCCTAAATCATAGTCAAAATACTAAGAAGACAGAGTTATAATAGAAGAGAATAAATTTATCTATAATACTCCCTAGATCTCCTTACTTTCTCTCTATAAAATACTTCTAGTTGCTCCCAAATGTGTTTTAAACATATCCTCTGGCCTTTAGGTATGGTTCTGAATCTCTCCTTGTGTTTCTACCGTGTCTCCTTATATAGAGAATGTTTAGAAGCCCATGAAAGGCCAAAATATCATGAAAACAGGTCAAAAATGTGTTCTTACAGATTTCTGCTATTTGACCTGATGCCGGTGGCCATAGGATCATCATATACAGGGCCGGCTGGTTACAAAAGGTAGAAAAATCTAGAACAACTTGAACATAAAATTTGTAGCTCTATGTCTTAGCTTTACAACGCATCTTAAATCATATCAATCGAAATTCATATGTGAGAGTTATAGTGAAAATACCAAAGGATATTGAAACTTTTCAACATAAAAATTTGTAACGTTTGTGCTCTGAATACTTCCAAATGAGCCTATAATACCATTAAACATAAAAGTATGTCAAACCATGCTAAAATATATCAAGATAAACATATTTAGATGTAATTTGGAGTTTAAATATGGGTAAGTTATATGTATAAAATAGGCATATCATCGATATCTTATCAAACTTGGTTTTGGGCTTAAACTAGCATCGTAACACTCAATATAGGTAATCAGAGAGATTGGAAATGTGTGTTTCATGAACATAACCAAATTTGTTTGGTGAAGTTAAAACACATGCAAAGCAAGCTAGTCATAATCATGTTTTTGAATAATATATTAACAACTTACACAACACATTGTATAATGATTTTTAAATGAACAATTTAGTTTGACTTCTTATTTTGATGGATGAAAAAAAAATCTGTCACCCACTGAATCCACTACATTGGCAATCTATGATATTAATTTTAGGTGTTTCTCTAGCTATTATAGAGTTGGAAGCTACACCTAATCCACACCTGCATTGGTCTTTTTCATTCATGCTTCCATGCTTATGCATGCATTTGGCACAAGCACACAAGAAACTTTTTTTTCCATCATCTATATTATGAACGCTTTGATGTGGCCAAGTATCAATAAATGTTGGTAACTTTATGAGTCTCATCTTGTTTGGCCTCTCAATTAAAAAGGTGCCTCCTGTGACATTCGGGCACTGATAAGGGTGGGGAGTAATCGATAGTGCAATAAAATAGGGTGAGATAAAGTGACAAGGCACGGACAAGGAGCGGCTCCTAGCAGGCTTCTAAGCGGGAGAGACATATGAATGAATCGAATACATACCGAAATAAAAGGGATCCAGAGACTGTATAGGTATGGGATTATATGGTTAAAGGATAACTTAAAGGAATTGATAGGTATTACCTATACCAACAAGGTGCACCTACCTTTTCCATAGCCTATCCCTTGAGAACTCCTCAGTTAAGCATGCTTGACCTGAAGCAATTCTAGCATAGGTGACCTCCTGGGAAGGAGTTATGTGAGTGAGGACAAAGCATGCCGAAAAGGCTTGTGTTGGTTTTCGGGGACAATCATCAATCCCAAAGAAGTAGCCAGACGTTACAATAAAAAAATGTAACACCCTACCTCCAAATACCTCCAAACTTGACCAAAACCTTCAAAACTCAACCAAACACAACACAAACATCTCAAAACAACTTCCCGTAACTTTAGAACAGTGGAAACAAACCAAACAACATCAAAATTTGGGTTAGGGCCATAGTCGCTGTCGCTGCCGCTACAATACCGTAGACCTCCCTTATTTTTCATTCGCTATTAGACTCTCTGGCGCCGCGGGGTCCCCTGCTATTTTCCATACCAACAAAATTCCAACACCGGGATGAACTTCCGACATACATAACTTTATACTCCGACCTCCGATTGACTTGATTCCAACTCCTACAAGTCAATCTAGTCCCAATCTATCCATAGACACCATTTTCCATCAATCCATCTATGTATGGAGACTTTGGACTCTAACACTATTTTGGCCACTTTTTGACTAAAACTCACAACTAATCACTCTCATTTACCAACAAAGGTAATTCAACAACTCGAGACCATTTACACAGGTCCAAAACCACTCAAACAACTTGTCCAAAGAGGTTTCACCTCAAAGGAACCACTTCTCTGAGAATTGATCCCCTTGAACCCCAGTTAACAAAACGGGCTACAGGCCCTAAAACATACCAATAAGGCCTAATTCCACCTTTGGGCTCACAAACACTATGATCTAGCATACACAGCACATACAACAAATTCCACATACATAACATACCAACAACATCCATACAATCCACATCCATGTCATACATTCATTACAAAACCTTCTATCCTACATGGCACAAGATACAGATCCAAATTACACATAAACTACATAGACCTAGTATTCCTACGTCAGATGCTACTCCCTCGTCTTCTCTGGACTAGTACCAGAACCATCACCTGAAATGTTAGTTCATGGGAGAGAGGTGTGAGATAAAGTCTCAATAACTGGGGACAACCACACACATATATACATATATAATTCATACAATCTCATGAATGAAATATGAAATGGAATGCATATCTCCCTCGCACACAGCTAGAACCACAAGCTATCATCATAATAAGACATTTCATACAGGTAATTCCCTTCTAACAGTCGGTGAAGACTGATTCCGGGACATCACCAAGCTTACCTTACCCTAATGCAACTCAGCCAATTGTTATAATAGAGCTCGGACCGTGACTTTCCTTCCCCTAGACCATCACGAATTAATAGTGATTTAGGGAAAGTACATCTCCAAATCCACTACCACTTGGCTCTCCCAAGGAGAGGATTTAGTGACAGGGATATTTCATCATATCATATTGTCCTCTACCTCCCGGCTCTCCCATGGAGAGGATTTAGTGATAGAGATCGTTATCATATCGTCATCTCATATCATATCATCATCACCTCATCATCAATCTCTCACTATGCAATCATATGGTGATGATGCCAATGTCATGCTAACATGCCTCTACACGCACATATATATATTATTATCATAACAAGCATCATATGGACATGCTAGCATGCAATGGTATGGGGATGCTACACATCATACCTACACAATATATACAATCATCACATATCAACTAGTCGCGCATACCACGATATGTAAGAAAACCATACACATACACAATCAATATTATGGTATGAAAAGGAACATGCATATATATATATATATACATATATATCAACATATAATCACATAAAACAAACACCCGGTTACCTCAATTGTCGTTATCACATGCACATGATTTCCACGAACTTTCTTGAACACCAATCCTATGACTAATCTTCTCTGAGTAGCCAAACAACCTTAACAACACTATAATACCTCAATTAACCACATATACTAATCAATCAAACATCATAATTCAATTACTTTAACCTAACCCCAGGTTCCAACACCCCTTTCATACATTATTAATCTCTTAAGAACCATTCAAACACCAAATAATCCCGTACACTTCATATTCCCAAGAGCCCAAACAAAAAACAACCTAGGGTTAAGCTCAAATCATGAATACACCCTTCAAAACTCACATCCAAGCAACAAGAACACTAAAACACACTTCCTCATTCTCATTTCATCTATTTCAAACCGTGGATTTTGGCCAAAACCAAAGATCCTAACTCATAACCAAAAAATCCCAAATTTAAACCAAAGAAAATGGAGAGAAAGGAGTAGGGATCACTTACTAATGTGAATCCAAGCTCTTGAGGTCTGAAAATCACTTCCCAAGGCCAAATCTTGCAAGCCTTAGCAAAGCTCTTACGTTCTTCTCCATTGCTCCCCTTCGTTTCTTTCTTTCTGTTCATCTAAAATGTTTCTGATTTAAACCAGAATCTTGACTCTCACTGCAGCCTCAGATAAGTCCGCTACAATGCCACCGTGTTTCAGCTGAAACAACGCCACTGGACTTGCTCTTGTTGCCATGACCTTACTTCTCACCACAACATGGAGCTTAATTTTCCTCTACTTGAGCCTTCCTCCTTCCTATTTCCTCTAATTCTGTACACAATACCAAAATAATGTCACGAGGGGTGTTACACCTCCCCTTTTATATTTTGCCATAGGTTATTCTTTGACCTGAGAACTAGATTGTCGGATAGTGTCCGGAGACTTCTAATGCTTGTTCATGAACTGATCTACAATATAATCTGTGCTTCCAGATCTCTAATGTAAAAAATCATCATCACTGATCCAAAGCCTGGATTAGTGGAAACTACAATTATAATATCTGGAACCCCTGAGCAAACTCATGTTGCACAAAGTCTCATTCAAGCATTTGTCATGAGTGAGAGTGAATCTGCTTAAGCCATCTCTCTAGGAAATATATTTGTTTAGTTTTTTGGTTCTCTAGGTAATATATTTGTTTAGTTTTCTAGTTTTTGTAATTGTGCTAATCTATATGCTCAGTATTACTTACATTGAGTTAAAATGTCTAGAAGGAGTGTAAGGTGTTATAATTTTTGGCTTATGCAATTGCACTAATTTATATGCTTAGTAGTAATTATATTCAATTAAAAATCTATATGCGTGGGACTGTACTATCTTGTTGTAGCATTTCCACAAGTTAATTTTATTGTGTTATGTCATGTAGTAATTGAATTTGATATTATGTTAGTCGATTATCATTGTGTTGGACAAGATTGTCACGTGCCATTATGTTTTGTAGCTCTTATGTACGTTTCTTATGAAATGATAGTTATATCTCTTGTGTACCAATCATGTGGAATGAAGCTATTAGAGGAAATTAGTAGCTTTTGTAGATAACCACCTCACTCTCCCACTTCTCCCACTAATGTTTTGACTTTCCCACTATTCCCATTTGGCATTGCTCTTTTATTCTTTCTGCTTTAAGTGATTAAGGGATGTTAATCATGTGGGGCCCTATCACCTCCATCATAAATGTAACTGAATTAAGCTTGCTAAAGTCCCAAATATATTACTAGGTACAATATTTTGGTAGGTGGATTAACATTATTGAGTTAAGAGGAATGTGGAATTATTAGATTTGCAATCATCAATAATCAGTAATTGCAAGGTGTTACAGATAGTGACTATCAGTACTGCTTTGAAACTTAGAAGTTTTTGTGATACAAGTAGTGACCACGTCTTGTGAACACCGTATTTTGTCCGGGTAATTTTAAAAATATATATAAATATAATAAAAATAAAAATAATATTAAAAAATAATAATAAATGGATAAATAAATAATAGAAAATGTCAAAAAAAGAAAAAGAAAGAAAAAAAAAAGAAAAGATAAAAAAAAAAAGAAACACAAAAGAAACAAAAAAATATAAGATAAAAAAAAAGAAGGAGTGAAACGCAGGCATCACACTGCGTTTCACCCCTCAATATTGCCCAAAACCTAAAGGGCACGCGTGGGAGGATAAGGGGAAAAAGAAAGGGAGCTGGCCGTGAGCGAGGGAGGCTGAACCAGAGGGAGCCCTTAGGGGTCGGTCGAAGGAGAGCTGGAGGGAGGAGGAATGAAGCAGGTAGGCACGGGGTGAGAGCAGAGGAAGAGGGGAAATACAGAGGGGGCCGCGGCAGAGTCACAAGGAAGCTGAACTAGAAGGAACCTTTAGGGCTCAGCCGAAGGAATACCAAGGAAGCTCGGGCATGGAAGAAAAAGTAGCGAGGATGAAAACAAGGTGAAGGTGCCGCGAGAAAAGGCAAGAGAGGCAGACGATGGACCATAAGCCATGCGAGTGAGGGAAAATTTCTACACTACTTTGTACCAGGTACGGTAGAGTGGAGATCAGGGAGCCCTCGGATTGACACGAAGAGGAGTAGGGCCACAACACAACAAAGGGACGCCTCCACTACTCGGTGACGGGCATGGTAACACAATGGTGAGAATGGGCATAGAAGAGAAATTGGGAACAAGAGGGTTCAAAGGGGGGAGCCACGCGATGAGGGGATGGGTTCTGATTCACTCGCTACAACCCTATAAAAGAAGCTAGAGCAGAAAACGGAAGAGGATTTTCGGGGGAGGCGGAAGAACCCTAGAATTGGAGAAACAGAGAAGGGAGTCCAATGGCAAGGCATCAGTAAGACCGAGAGAGGAGGAAGCCGAGGCAGAAGAAAGCGACATAGGGAAACAAGGAATTAAAGATCTTCAACTAGTAAGCCTGATTTACAGACACTAAGTTGGGTTTTGTTTAACTAGTTTATGATTCTGGTTCGAATACTATTTATTGTGGATATTAGACTAGATGCTCTGTTTTTATGGTTAATTAGAATTAATTAGAATCCCGTATCAGATGGGCTGAGATATGATTTCATTTTCTCAACCTACCGAATGTGTTCTGGATAATTAGTGTTTCCAATTTAAAGTTTTTTTAATGGGTTGAGAGTGCTGGAATGAACTCAAGAATAAGCCCTGTTGGTTATCTAAAAATGTCCAGTGAATTCTATCTTGTTATTGATTAGTCGAAGTTGGCTGATAGGTTCGTTTATGTTGATGTGAGCTTTGTTGGAACTAGGATTTGATTTTAGGACTGAATAATCGCTTACTCATGCTTTGTATGTCCCTGGGAATTTTCTGGGTTCTGTTGATTCAAGAGTTGATGTCATACTCCATGCAACTTGTCTGTTGGGGATGGAATTCTATAGTTTGTAGTTGTATGGACCGAGATTGTTGGTGTTTGAAAATCTGGTTTATAATTGTGTTCTAAAGTTTACTTTGTCTCTGTGGATTGCTCTTGGCAAGGCCTTTGCTCATAAGAAGGAGCTCGTTTGCCAAATCTGGATATTGTCATGGTTTCACATATTCATTATGAACCTTTGCCTTTGGTTGTCTTTTATTTCTTTTAGTTGCTTAATAACGGCATCAAATATGGGTTGATGGACTAAATGATTTCCTATGCTTTGTTCCATCATGATGTGAACTCCCAAATCTTGTGGTGAGTTTCTGATTCCAAAAGTTAAGGCCACAAGGTTGGAATCACTTAGTTATGACAATCGAGTGCCCTTTTGTTTCCTCTTGGTGCTTGCTTGTATGCTATGGTGGAATTACCCCATGATATGACATTTTGTTTGGCCAGCGTTTATGAATGCTGGAATTTGTGTAGATCTGGGTTTTGGCGCTGTAACTTTGTGGTGTGGATATGAGCCAAATATATGAATTGTTTTAGGGTCTACCCCGAGGGACTAAGTCTCCGTGGGCAAGTAAAGTGTCAATTAAAGGGTGTCATGAGCAAGAAGTTGCCATGGTGCTTGTATTGGTTAACTTTTAAATGTTTGGAGTTCAAATGTTTTTTTTATATATAATAAAAATAATAATAATAAAAAAGATGATAAATAATTGAAATAAAGAAAAAAAAAACCTTTACAGCAACTTTTCTTTTGCCCTTATGTTTAGTGTAATAATGCCGTGAGTGTTTGGGTGTTAATCAGCAAATTATGAGTGACCAAATCACCATATATGCTGTTTAGTTCTCTTTGTAAATTGATTTTCGAAAATGAAAATATAGGTAGAAGTTTCACCTTAATTTTGTTTATGGTATTATTCCAAGTGTTAAAGAAGGATCTTTAATTGTCTGGTTTCTTATTATTATTATTATTGGTTTTTTTTTACTATTTAAAATATGGAGATACAAATAATTAAAAAGTAATATAAATAATTTTAAAATAAATGGCTAATCAATATATATTGAATGTAGTAATTTCATCTTAAATCTTTTTTTGAGTACCCTTTTTTACTAATAATGATAATAATAATAAGAGGTTTTCTAAGTACATCTCTTTAAATAAGTAAATAAAAATCATTTAAGTAAAAATCATTTATAAATTTTTTCTATTATATCTTTCATTGCATAATTTGAAACAAAAAATAAATTTGGATAAAGATTGTTCATGTCCCTCCAAGTTTCTACTCTGTCTACCTATTTACCTTGAGTGGAAACACCGTGGGTATTTAGGTATTAATCAGTAATTTGTGAGTGATAAAGTCACCGCCTATGCTAATTATTTCTTTTTCCAAATACACGCAATAATCACATTTTTAATGTAAAAAGGACCCCATTTATTTCTATAATAAAAAGAAAATAGTTTATATAAAAGTTATGTGTCTTCCTTCGAAAGTTTTCTTTTTGCCTCTATGCCTCGAGTGGTAACATCGAGGGTATTCAGGTACCAATTAGCGAGCTATGAGTAATAAAGTCACCATATATCCTGATTGATTTTTTTTAATAAATAAAGAAATAAGTAAAATAAAAAATAGATAATAAATAGATGTATATAAAAGTCACATTTATAAGTTCTTTTTATCACTTTCCTTCATAAAATATGTTACCATAACTGTGTTTATTTTTATCATTTGAGGAAATAAGAATGATGTATGCAAAATATATTTTTCCTTAAGCTTTTTATATTTTTGAGCCCTGAGTGGTAACACCGTGGGTATTCAGATATTGATCAGTAACTTGTGAGTGATAAAGTTACCACATATGCTGATTATTTCTCTTCAAAAATATATGTAATAATCACATTTTATATTTTTCTTGATATTTCTCTTTTAAATAAGCAAATATGTATTAAAAAGATCTTATTTTAAAAAGAAAATAAAAATCATTTGTACAAAGAATTATTTGTTTTCTTTCTAACTCTTCTTATACCTTTTGTCTCGAGTGACACCACCGTAGACATTTAGGCATCAATAAGTGTATTGTGAGTGATAAAGTCACCACATAAGCCAATTGGTTTTATTTTGTAAAAATAAAATTATTTTCAAATATTTCTTTTACAAACCAAAATAAAGTGTTCAAATCATATATAGTTTTAATCATATTTTCTAAATTGAAGAAAAACATATCTTCTCTTTTAGAAGTTGATTAAACCAAATATAAATAAATGAAAAGAGAAAATAATGGGAATTAATCTGTCTTTTATAAATTAAAACACACTAACCAATTCTAAGATTGTTTTATTTATGGAAAAATAAATTATTTTCCATAAACTTCTCTTTTCAAAGAATATATATAATAAAAAAATATCAACCCAGTGACACGCATTTTTAGTCCGAACTACGTCGACTTTGATCCCTATTGCAGGGTACGTAGGCCCCAGACTTTAACTCTGGGTCAAGTCCACTTTTGTAAATAAATAATATTTTTCTCTTATTTTATTTTTCCCAACTTCTCATATTTTCATTTTACTCTTTATATTTTCCCAACCTCCCATATTTTCATTTATTTCCTTATTTCCGTTTTTACATTTTTCTCATTTTTTACATTTATCTTTGCATGTGAATAGTTAAAGAGTAACCAAAATAATTCTTTAAAGGCCATAAAAATTGCATGATCAACTTGAGGTAATCGTTCTTAGGAACGAGTGTTGTGAGGTGCCTAACACCTTCCCCACTCATAATCGTACTCCCGAACCCAACTCTGATTCGCAGACCATCCTTATCCGTTTTTGTTTTTTTTATTTTGATTTTTCAAAATTTCCCTCAAAATTTTGGTGGCGACTCCCTCCGAGACTGGCCATCCATCACAAGGGCCAGTTTCACCCATTTTTCCTTTTTATCTCATTTCACGTGCCATCCGAGTCGCATTCTCGGGTGTAACACGTCTCCAATTTTTTTTTTTCAGAAGGAAACTTGACCAAATAAAAAATGACCAAATAGTATTTCCTAGCAAGAAACACATAAACATTCCAATTATATTGTACTCTAACAACTCATGAACAAAATGCAACATTACCAAATCAATCCTTCGAACACCTCTTAAACATGACCCTCTGCTAACAAATTTACCTTAGAAGACACAACTCTTTAATTGAATACTTAATTATGTAGCTGTTTTTTTTTTTTGGTTACATATTTTATTTCTTTTTTATAAAATAATTTGGTAATAGAATTTGCTGGAGTCCTCTCCTTTGACCCATTAATTGGAGTTGTTTGTCTTAATCTTTGTTGCCTATGAACCTTAGACACCTTATGAGCATTATTTGGGTACAATGTAATAACTGAATAATGAGTGTAATTTTGTTATGAGTAGGGACGGAACGAGAAAATATTAATAAGGGAGGCAAAACCTACATGTATATTTATAATTAATAAAAAAATAATTTAAGTATTTATTAAATTTATTAGATTAATATAATAATAAATTTTACTGGAATTAAAGATTAGAGACATGTGATAACAAAAGAATATAATAATATTCAAATAGATATTATTTTAATAATATAAAAATATATATTGTATTGATAAATATGTAATGGTATTTTTCTTTTAATTGAATGAAAATTATTTAAATATATTCTATAATTAATTTTTTTAAAATGTAACTATATTATTTGTAAGAAATTTATCTTTCATATTATTACTGTGGACCTTTGTTTTTTCATTGAGTAGAGGGTAAGGTTAAGAAAATTTTAAAAACAAATGTTCTAAAAGTGAAGTAAGAATAGGTAGAATATTATTAATTATTATTAGAAAAAATTTATAACAAATTTTTTGAAAATTTAAATTTACTTTATTTGTTTGATAAAATATGGTTTTATTAAGAAATAAATATATTTTTAAAAAACATGTACTTTTTTAATTGAATATCTCAATAATGAAAGTAATATAGAGCCCAAACAAATACTATAATCCTTCACATTCCAAAAACTAGGACTCCAAAAGAACCCAATAAATGAAAACCACTTCCGCAATTTCTTTTTAGAAAAAATAAACACATGGACATATGTTTAAAAAATAAATGAAAACACTTAGATATAATCAAGTACGAAACATAAACTAGAACCTAGAAATCTACATTAACTTATTGTTCCTTTCCTCTGTAGGAGTTGTCAAGTTTGCCTAGGGGGGTGAAAGGCAATCGCCCCTAATTCTTTTAACTTAGTTCTGCCCCCTGGTTATGAAGGTCCCAAATCCTAATAATTAGTTTCTAATTTTTTTGAGGGGGTTTTAAAATATATAACAAATTTTTTATTTGGCTAATTTAGACATGATATATATCTTTATTCTGATAATATATTATTATCTAATTTCTTTGATATTTGATATATATTGCAATTTTTTATTCTTTAGGATCTAATTTTTGTATGTGTATGGCTTAAAGAAATGACCAAAATTTGTCAACATATGAAGAAGAATAGTTAGTTTTTTCAGTCATGTAGACTATTGTTTTCAACTTGTGAATTTTCCAAATTGTCTTTAATTTACAAATATAGCATGAAGAGTTAAGTACAAATTATCTTTAGGTAGTGATGGATTGTAGTTGGATGAACGCTAGACAGACAAGTGATGAATATGAGAATGGGGTGGAGTTTCTAAAATTCACTGAAAGAAATGTTTGTGATAGTAATAGAAGGTTTTATTGTCCTTGTATAAAATGTTTAAATGAGAGACGACTGAGTATTGCAAAAATTAGAGAGCATGTACTTTGTGATGTGTTCAACAAGCAGTATACACTATGGATATAGCATGGTGAAAAATTAGAAATGCTTAGTGTGTCCCAACAGGGACAAGTTGATGTAGATATGATTGATCGAGTAGAGGACAGGATCTGTGATGCTAGAGTAGAAGCCTTTGAGCAAGCACATACATACATGCTAATTTGTGCAATGATGCAGAGAAGCTTTTGTATCAAGGGTGCAATCAATTTACAATGTTGTTTGCAGTGTTAAGATTAGTCAACTTGAAAGCAAGAAACAGGTGGAGCGATAAGTACTTTACATAATTACTTGAGTTGTTGAAGGATATACTTCCAGAAGTTAATGAACTACCGAATCGTAACTATAAAGTGAAGAAAATCTTGTGTCTAATGGGTATGGAGTATGAAATGATACATGCTTATCCTAATGACTGCATATTGTATAGAAATGAGTATGAAGGGCTACATGTATGTCCAAAATGTGGGTTGTCATCATACAAAATGAAACAGGATGTTGATGCCAATTGTGATGTGATCACTCAAGGGCCTCCTGCAAAGGTATTATGGTATCTTCCAAGAATACCAAGGTTCAAGCGTTTATTTGCTAATGCAAAGGATGCAAAGAACTTAGGATGGCATATGGATGAAAGGATATGTGATGGAAAGCTCTGACATCGAACTGATTCTTTTCAATGGAACACAATTAATCAATTGTTTCCTGAGTTTGGCAATGAGCCAAGAAACCTTAGACTTGGATTTTGTACAGATGGAATGAACCCTTATAGTAACCTTAGTAGTCAACATAGTTCATGTCCTATTTTATTGGTAATTTACAACCTACCTCCTTTATTGTGCATGAAAGCAAGTACATCATGTTGCCTATGATGATTTTTGGCTCAAAACAGCTAGGAAATGACATAGATGTTTACTTGAAACCTTTGATTGAAGACTTGAAAATTTTGTGGGAGAAAGATGTTGATGTGTTGATGCCTATCACAAGGAGTCTTTTAAGATGCATGTCATGATCTTCTGCATGATAAATGACTTTCTAGCATATGGAAACTTGTTCAGATATGGTGTTAAGGGGCACAAAGCATGCCCTATTTGTGAAGAAGGTACATGCTTCAAACAACTTTCATTTGGAAGGAAGACAGCCTACCTTGGTCATAAGAGATTGCTTACATGGAATCATCCATATCGTAGATTGAAAAAAGCTTTCAATGGCTTACAAGAAGATTAAAATGCTCCAGATCCATTAACTGCAGAGCAAGTTTATCAACAGGTGAAAGACATCAATGTTATCTTCGATAAGACTTGAACGCTTGCAATTGAAAAAAATTTATAGAAAAAGAAGTCTATCTTCTTTGATCTTCCATATTATCTTCTTTGATCTTCCATATTAGAGAAGTCTTGAGGTCAAGCACAGTGTTGATGTGATGCATGTAGAGAAAAATGTGTGATAGTCTTGTTGGAACACTTCTTAATATACAGGGCAAGACCAAGGATAGTACAAATGCGAGATGGGATATGGTTGAAATGCAAATACGAGTAGAGTTAGCTCCGCAAGAAGAAAGTATGAGGAATTATTTGCCCCCTTCTTGTCATACATTGTCCAAAAATGACAGAAGAAGTTTTTGTCAGTGTTTACATGGCATCAAAGTGCTCCAAGGGTATTCTTCAAATGTTCAAAGGCTTGTGTCAATGAAAGATTTGAAATTAATAGGTGTAAAGTCTCATGATTGCCATGTGTTGATGCAACACCTACTACCTATAGCTATTCGAGACATATTGCCAAAAAAATTAAGAGACATTATAACCAGATTATGCTTCTTGTTCAATGCTATATGTAACAAAGTCATTGACCCTCAAAAATTGGATGAGTTAGAAAATGATGCTGCCATTATCTTGTGTCAACTTGAAATGTACTTTCCACCTTCTTCTTTTTTTCCATCATAGTGCATTTAATTATCCATATAGTGAGGGAGATAAGGTTGTGTGGCCCTGTTTCTTGGCGATGGATGGACCCATTTGAGTGATATATGAAAATCCTAAGAGGGTATGTCAAGAACCCACACCGGCCTGAAGCATCTATTGTTCAAAGATATGTTGCCAAAGAAGTTGTTGAGTTTTGTACTGAATACATGTCGAAAATGGAAGCTGTTGGACATTTTAAGAATCACCACAAGGGGACAGGAGTAGGCAAGGGTACACAAGGGTTAAATGTGAAAGGCAAGGGCTGTGAAGAAGTGTTACAAGCACATCTATACATCTTAAATAACACTAATGAAGTTTAGCCTTATTTAGCCACACATCAAAGCATTATAAGAGAAAAAAAAAACCCTCAGAAGATTGATAAGTGGTTGATGAATGAGCACAATGGGACATTTATATTGTGGTTCAATGAAGAGGTCATGAAAGATGATAAAGTTTCTAATACAATACAATGGTTAGCCAATGGGCATCAATTTGAGCTCGTATATTGGAGTGGATATGACATTAATAGGTATTCCTTCTATACAAAGACTCAAGATGACAAGAACACCATGCAAAATAGTGGGGTTATGGTAGTAGCTGAATCAATACATTTTTCTAGTTCGAAAGATAAAACCCCGTGTTAGCATCCATGTGACATCCGAGCGCTAATGAATGCAAGGAGTGATCGCCGGTGCAAGAAAATGGGTGTGAGATAAAAAGTGATGAGGCACGAACAAGGAGCGGCTCCTAGCAGGCTTCTAAGCAGGAGGGGCATATGAATGAATCGAATGCATATCAGAACAAGAGGGATCCAGAGACTGTATAGGTATGGGACTATACGGTTAATGATAGCTTAAAGGAATTGATAGGTACTGCCTATACCAACAAAATGCACCTATCTTTTCGGTAGTCTATCCCTTAAGAACTCCTAAGTTGATTGTGCTTGACTTGGAGCAATTTTGGGATGAGTGACCGCTTGGGAATAAGGTGTGCCAGTGAGGATAAAGCACACCGAAAGGGATTGTGTTGGTTTGTGGGGACAATCGTCAATCTCAAAGTAGCGGCTAGACATTACAGTTGACCAAAAACTTTGAAATCCAACTAAACACAACCCAAATATCTCACAATAACTCCTGAAAGCTTCAGAACATTGGAAATGGACCCAAAAACACCAAAATCTAGGCTGAGGTCATGGCCACTACAATACCGCCACGGCTCTAGACCTCCCCTATTTTGCACTCACTTCTGTCTCTACTGGCGGATCCGCGGCACCCTATGCTAATATCCATATCAGCAACTTTCATGCTCCGGGGCGAATTTCTGACGCGTACAACTTCATACTCTGACATCTGATTGACCTGATTCCAACTCCTACAAGTCAATCTAGCCCCAAACTAGCCACAGACACCACTTTTAGCTCAATCCAACTCCGTATGGAGATTCTATACCCTTAACACCATTTTGACCACTTATTAACCAAAATTCAACATTAACCACCTCCAATTTCCACCAAAGGCAAATGGTCACTCAAAGACCATTCATACAGGTCCAAAACCCCTCAACCAACTTGTCTAAAGAGGTTTCACTCCAAGGGAACCACTTCTATGAGATTTGACCCCTTGGAACTCTAACTTGATAAAACGGGCTACAGGCCCTAAAAGAAATCCACAAGACCCAAAACTATTCTAAGCTTACAAACACCAACATACAGACTTCTCAACCTCCAAAACCATGCAACCATACATATATTTATAACCATCCTCAACAATATCATTTATCCATTACAAATCATTCTATCCTACTTGGCACAAGATATATTATCCAAAATGCATATAAACTACATAGACTTAGTATTTCCACGTCTGCTGCTACTCCTTCAGCTGATCAGGACTAGTACCAGAACCGTCATCTGAAAGGTATGGGAGAGGGGTGTGAGACAAAGTCTCAGTAACCGGAAACAACCACACACAATATATATATACTGACTCACACAATCGTGCAATGTGATGCAATGCTAATGAATGGTATGCATATTCTCTCTCATACATGGCTAGAACCACGAGCTATCATCATCACAAGACATTTCAATAGATGATTCCCTTCCAACAATTGGTAAAGACTGATTCCAGGACATCATCAAGCTCACCTTACCCTAATACAACCCGGCCAATAGTTACACTAGAGCTCGAACCATGGCTCTCCTTCCCCTAGACCATCACGAATTAATGGTGATTTAGGGAAGGTGCATCCCCAAATCCACTGCCACCTGGCTCTCCCAAGGAAAGGATATTGGGACAGGGATATTTTATCATATCATATTATCCTCTGCTACCAGGCTCTCCTATAGAGAGGATTTAGCGACAGGGATCTTTATCATATCATCATCTCATCATCACCTCATCATCAATCTCTCACTATGCAATCATATGGTGATGATGTCAATGTCATGCCAACATGCCTCTGCACACATATACATCATTATTATCATAATCATCATATGGACATGCTAGCATGCAATGGAAAGGGGATGCTACACATCATACATACATTACACATACAATCATCATATATCAACTAGCTGTGCATACCACGATATGTAGAAAAATCATACACGCACACAATCAATATCGTGGTATGAAAAAGAACATGCATATATACATATATATCAACATATAATGACATAAACAAACACTCGGTTACCTTAGATTGTCAATACCACACACGTGAGTTCCACGAACTTCTCGAATCCTCAACATGCTTGAACCCCTCTTGGTTAACAAAACAACATTCATAATAACACAATTCTTCCATTAACATAGTATACCATTAAACCAAATATCACAATTCAACCACTTTAGCCTAACTCAAGGTTCCAACACCCCTTTCCTACATCAATAAGCTCTTAGGGACCATTCAAACACTACTTAAACACATACACTTTGGATTCCCAAGAGTCCTAACCAAGAACAACCTAGGGTTAAGCTCTAAACACATATAATCCCTTCAAAACTCACATTCAAGAAACAAGAACACCAAAACACACTTCCTTAACCTCATTTCATCCATCTCAATCGGTGGATTTCATCCAGAACCGAAGATCCAACCTCACAACTGAAAATCCCAAATTCTAACCGAAGAAAATAGAGAGGAAGGAGTAAGAATCACTTACCAACTTGAATCCAAACTCTTGATGTCCGAAAATCACTTCCAATGGCCGAAAAACATGAACCCTAGCAGAGCTCCCTCGGTTTCCTCTGTTTCTTTCTTTGTCGATCATCCGAAATGATCCAGATTTAAACAAAATTCTCGATCCTCACCGCAGCTCTAGACATCTTACCGCGACTCTACCAATTTTAACTAAAACAACACCACTGGAATGGTTCTCGCCGTGGCGACCTTGCTTCTCTCATAGAGCTCTTCCAGACTCCACTTGAGCCTTCCTTCATCCTGTTTTCCTTCAGTGCTGCACACAAAACCAAGAAAGATATCATGAAGGGTGTTACAATCCATATCATATTTTGGGGTTATTGAAGAGATTTGGGAGGTTGACTATATTAAATTTAAAGTGCCTGTTTTCAAATGTAAGTGGCTTGATAGTAATAACAGTGTTTGAATATATCAGTTAGGATTTACATTGGTAGATCTTAATTGGGTAGCTTATAAGGAGGAGTCCTTTATAATGGCAATCCAAGCAAAACAAGTGTTCTATGTCATTGATCCAACTAATAAAAGGTGGTCTGTGGTTCTCCAAGGAAAAAGACTAATTGATGGTGATGATAATGATGGATCAAGTTTCGATATTTGTGAGACTCCTCTTTTCTCTTCAAGGCTACTTGAAATAAATAAGAAGATAAAGTAGATGATGTTCATGCCACAAGCAATGATTATAATGAAGGGATATGGGAGAATATCCCTACATGAAAATTGAAATACAAGAGGTAATTTTGATAGTTCAAATACTATAGTTTTTGTTTAAATTGTTTGATACTTTAACTATCATAGTTTAAATTATGTATGTTACTTATTTGATATCTGAACAATCATAGTTTTTTTTTAAATTATTTGATAATTCAGTTATCATAGTTTTTGTTTAAATTATTTTATACTTTAACTATCATAGTTTAAATAGGCACATGGAGAATCACTGTAGCAATACTAACAGTAGGCAAGCTAGCCAACCTACCAGTAAAAGGGGTAAGCGTGGCACAAGGTTGAAGGACTTGACCCTTGGCCATGGTAGTGAGCAAAGAATACATATCAATATTGGTCAAAAAAGGAAACCTATTGGGCCTAATAGGATCTGGTTTAACAGTTTCATCACCCTACATGGACGTAGAAAGGCAAGCATCTTGGTGAATAAATGGCCTTATATACCCAAGCAAGTAAAGGATAATATTTAGGATAGTATCGTGGTATACCTTAGTATATACTTATCTATTTTTTAAACTATAATACTTATTTGCATCAGTAACTTTCTTAGTTTTGTGTATATTGCAGCTAACTTACGAAGTCAATCCCAATGATCATGTGTTAAGGAAAAGGATGATAAAATATACAAGTGAGCATTGGAAGGCCTACAAGAGCTATCTCACTAGCAGATACATTTTTGGTGACTTGAAGGGCTGCAATCCTTGTGTTGATTATCAATTTCTTGATGAAGGGACTTGGCAAGCTTTTGTCAAAAGTTGAGAAGATCCTACATTTATGGTAAGTAAACAAAGAATGAGGAAATGAATTGATTTCATTCTTCTATTGATTTCCAAATGTAAACTTTCCATTTAATGTCAACAGAATAAAAGAGAAAAAGGTCAATAGATGAGAGCGCAAAATGTATACCCCCACATATTATCTCATAAGGGTTATGACAAGCTTGAAGAACAGATAATGCAGGAGAAGCTACATGATCTACAAGAAGCTTCTCTATCTAACCCATCAATTGTTATTATTCTGCCATCACCACCCACTTGCCATGAGAAATGGAAGAGAGCACATAAGAACAAGAAAGGAGAATATATCACTAAGGAGGCTCATGTAGTTACTGAGAAGATTGTAAATAATTTAGGATTAATCAATTGTATTTAGTAATTAATGTATGTGCTAATTATGTTTATTATTTTATGTTACAGGATGAGCTTGAAGAAAAGTACTCCCAAGGGAGCTTTACTCCCATTGGAAGAAAGGACATCTTGGCCACAGCTTTAGGGAAAGAGGAGCATGGAGGTCATGTTAGGGGAGTTAGAGGAGAAGTTGGCATCAGGGAGTATTTTGGAGCGCTTTCATGCCATTAATTAGGACTAGTGACAAGGGAGGAGATAGAGATAAAGCTTGCAACTATCAAAAAGCAGATGGAAGCACAAGCGGAAGCAAGGACAAAAGCTCGGATGTAAGCAAAATGGAAGCTTGGAAGGAGCAAGTGATGTCCATGTTTGGCATAATGGGGATGTATTCACGAATTAACACACCTGTTGAGACAACTAACTCTCCCGTACTTCATAAAACAAAAGGAAGTTGTACACCGGAGGCAGCATTGGAAGATCCTCACACAAAGGATATTGGAGAAGCATGCAAGTTATATCTGGAGGATCCTCATGGGTGCTTAGTAACATATGGGAAAATCTATTGCTTAAGGCACTTAGTCCACAACCAACAAATGAAAGAAGATCAACTAAGGGTGGTAGTTAAACAGGTTTTAGTTACAAATGCACCCCTCCTATTCCTTGTTAATGAGGCTATAATAGTGGGGCAAGCCCCTAATAATTTTATTTTGTGGCCAACAAAATTGGTCCTGGTGGTTTCTAAGGTATGAAAAATCTTATTATCATGCAATTTCCTCATACATCATGTTTGATATAGTATGTAATTTTTTTCAATCATTACTTAATTATTTAGGTTATTTCCCCATCAATGCCCTAGTCCTAACCCTAACTAGATCTACTGAAACATCTATGCCTAGGGGTAATGGACATCAGGTGGCCTGTAGAAGTTCATATGGATTGAGGGATTATGTCTGATTTGAAGGACTATAACTTTTACATTTTTCAAAGGGATATGATGGAGTTCCTTATGAATGAAAAGCTAAACATATCAATTCTATAATTTTTTGTGATGTAAGTATATTTTAATTTTTACATGATATCCAAGCATTCAATATGTAAAACTCACATTTGTAATACACAGGTACTTGTATTGCCTTTGTAACTTATTGAGAAAAAGTAAAAAGTTTGGATTTAGTTGCCCTCACCACATCCAATCTGTAGGGAACAAGAAAAGTGAAAGAAAATCCTACATCACATCTAGGCTCCAAGAAGGCAATAAGTAATGTTTCCTGGCACCATGTCATCATAAGTAAGAAAAAGTTTTTAATTGTAATGATATTGTAACTTTGTGTAATCCACTCCCTATTTTGTAGGGACCATTGGTAGTTGGTAGTTATTTGCCCTTTGCAAAATGTCATCACTTGGTTATGCTCTATATGGAAAGAACCAGAAGAGGAAATTAAGGAGATGATTGAGATGAAAGTGTGTATGAGTAAAATTTTGATTTGTGATATTAATTAATCTATAATATAATTTGTTGCATGTTTTTTAGCTTTAGTGGTGTGGAAACTTACCATGTCATGAAAGGTAAGCACCGACATCAGGTAAAGAAGGTCACATGGATGTCTCTAATGGTAAGCAGTTTGAACTTGACCTCTTTATGGAACAATCATTCCCCTTTTTTTATTTTGGCAATTATTTGTTCATTATAGTGTCGTAAACAAAAAAGGGAGCACTGAGTGTGGATACTATGTCATGAAACATATGCTTAATATCATCACTTCAGGGGTTGTTGATTCACTCAAAGAGGTAATTATATTTCATTCTTTAGTTTTATTCCTTTGTAACTTGTTCATGTTTTGATGGGTATTGAACTTGTAGAGATTTGATGATGTAGAACCTTTTTCTGAAGACCAAATTAAAGATGTTCAGAGCCATTAGGCAAACTATTTTCTAGAGGTCTCTTTGCATTAAAGGTAAGGTTATATATATGTGTGTGCTTAATAACACATTATTAGTTACTTTGTGTATTATCTTGTATTATCCTAGTTGTATTATCATGTGTTGTTTATATTGGCTGTTTGTAATCTGTTCTATACCCCTCGGGTATATTGCCATGGTGATCTCCCCTCCCAACTTCTGACTTCCTGTTAAGATGTATTGTTTTTTCAAAAATGGTTTTCTTTCATTTAGTATCATTAGTTTTCTACCTGAGAATAGTCTATCATTGAAAATTTTATTGTTGCTTGAAGTCTTGGTTGCTACTCACTATTGTTGTAAAAGCTTATCATTTGCCATCATTTTGTTTAATTTATTTTTTTAAGTTACCTTGATACCTCTTGGATACTACATAAAGTCCTTAGTAATTAGGTTAGGTCAATTTTCATTAAATAAATAAAATCTAATGTATTCTCCCACCTTTTATCTTTTTTCCTCCCTTCTTCTCTAGTACTTCCTCCTCCTCTTTCTCCCTTCCTTTCTCTCTTGTTCTTGTTACTAGTTCTACATCAAATTTCTATTTGCTAAGCTCACAACTCCCAAATCCCAAGTGACAAAATTATAGGCTTACTATTACTACATGGAACATTTTCTAATCTTTTATGGTAGAATTTGTTACTTTGTGATTTTGAGACCTCAAGATCTTATTATCATTTTGATCCTATCTTTACCAATTAATATCTTTTTATTTGCATATTATGTGCCATCGTTTATTCTTTTATCCATTCTTGATTTTTTTGTAGTTAAATCCATTTATTATCCAGCAATATAGGTGCTATGGTTAATGTTGTAATGCTTCATACTACATTTTTTTATGACATACTTTCCTAATCTAAAACTAATAATCTTTTTACCATGCCTCTACCTTTAAATTTAAATATCTGACAATATTATGCATCCAATGCTAATTATTTTTTTAAGGCCTACTTGATTTTATGCAGTTAAATCCATTGTTTTTATAATTTCAACATTATTTGACACTATTAGCATTTGATAGATTTTGTTCTATTAGATACCATTGAGCTTTGTTACTAAATTTGACTAAAATCATTTTCTACAGGATGATGCATCAATGACATAAGTTGTGAAGTTGGTCTCTTCAATATGCTCAAATAGCATTTTTGTTTCATCCTCCTCAAGGTTAATCATTAGATGTATATATATGATAAGTTAGAGGATGAATATGTGACAAGTTAGATGATGGATTTATGACAAGTATGTTTCCCTTTCTAGTGTAACATTTGATGTCTGGACCAATTATTTTTGTCTGGTCTCTTCAAAGTGGGTGATACCCCTTAATTTGTAACCTTTTTTGTCCGTGGGAAAGTTGACTGTAAAATTTGGTGTGACCATAAAATCTAATGACAACATTTTGGTTTCCCAAGCAACTAAATAGCTCCAGATGTTAAAAAAAAATTCAAGGATGGTGGTAATTGTAATAGTCCTAGAAAATGAAATTTCTCCTACACTTTTTAGGACAGTTGTGATCATAACAATCCTAAAAAGCCTTTTTTGTACTAGAGCAAAGAATAATCTGGAATCTAAACATAAACCTTGACAAAAGGAATATCTCCTTTAAGCGCCTTCGTTGGAAGTCTATTAATGAGAAAAACAACAGTAGTAAAAGCATCTGCCCAGTAAAATAGAGGTAATGAAGCTTGACTAACACAGAAAGCCAGCTTCAACTATCTGCCTATGTTTACATTCAACCAGACCATTCTATTCTGATGTATAGGGACATGTAATTCTATGATGAATACCACAATCAGAAAGAAAGAGCTTAAACACTTGGAACTCTCCTCCAGAATCTATTTGCAACATTTGAATTTTCTTATTGAATCAAAGTTCAACTTCAGCTTTGAATTTCTTAAAGGCAACAATAGCATCAGATTTTTTCGTAGCAAATAGAGCCAAGTAAATCTGTTATAGGCATCAACAAAAGAGATTTAGTAGCTAAAAATATTTGACAAAATTGGTGTTGGACCCCATAGGTCTATTATTATAAGCTGTAGAGGACAATCATATATTGTCTCAGAACTATTAAAAGGTATTTTGTGACTTTTGCCTAGTTAACAGGCATTACAAAAAGGTAGAACTGATTTCTTTGGTATGGCTACATTAGCGATCTTCAAAACCTGATATAATATTCCGGCAGAAGGATGCCCTAAATGATTATGCCAATTGAAATGTGGAAACAAGTAGTAGAAGAACCTCCCTGAGTTTGAATATCAGAAGCAAAGGTGTACAAGCCACCTGGTGGAAACTTGTAGAGACCATTGACTTCAGGACCATGCATTAGTACTTGCCTGGTCTACAAGTCCCTAATGAGAATAGCATAAGGATAGAACTCTACTGAAACATAATTGTCTTTTGTGAACCTTGAAACAGACAATAGATTCTTTTGCATGTTGGGCATAAAAAACACTCTAGGCAATCTAAGGCATGCAATAGGTGTTTGAATAATGGAATTGCCAATTCTTGAAATGGACATTTGCTCATCATTGCCTACGATAACTTTCCTAGCTCCTTGATAAGTCTCAACTTGTTGCAGTTGAGAAACATCTCGAGCTACATGCTGAGAAGCTCCAAAATCTAGATGCCAAGCATCATCAGTAACAAAGTCTGGAGTTGCTATAAAAGCTTAAGCTGCAATAGGTATCTCATATGTGTTTGCAGTTGTTTGAACAATTGCAGACTAAGCTCTAGTAGTGGAACCAATGGTTTTGTTAGGAATTATAGGTGTAAGAAAAGAACTATTAACTAGAGTAACTGGAGCTGGAGTAACTAGAGCTACATGTCCAATAATAGGATTAACATTTGTAAAATTCACAAAAGCAGGATAGTTAACATTTGAGAAGTTTGAACAAGGAAGTGAGTAGTAAAATGAATCATCAGCTTCAACACTATCATAATAGGTATGATAGACATTACCGTAAGACAAGTTATTATGAGCAGTAGAGGATCTTGCCAAATTCTAAGTATAAGAATGATCATACCTGAAATAACACGTAGGTGCTATATGACCAACCTAAGAATAGATTTGACAAATAAGACTACCTCTTCCTCCAAAAAACTGACCTCTACCATGACTAGAAGGAGAACAAATCGATGTATAACCAGTAGGAGGTCTAAAACCTCTACCAATAGTTGTATTGAAAGCAACATCGTTATTAACATAAGCAACAGGATTCGCTTAGGATACTTGTATGAGATAGAAAAGTCTTCTGTCTTACTTATGCTTCGAGAAGCATAGTAGACACTGTGTGAAGATCAAATTGTGCAGGATTAGCATTTATTACCACAATTACAAACTCATATTTAGGCGTGAGTCAGCTCAAAATGTGAGAAATCTGAGCTATATCATCCACTTTTTGTCCCAAGACTGCCAAGTGATCACATACAGATTTGTTATTTGTGAGGTACTCCTCCATTGAAAGCTCACCTTTCCTCTGATTTGCTAACAGATTGCGATAGTGAAGTATCTTAGCATTGGACTTGGTCAAATACATTCTGCACAACTGAGTCCATATCTGCGTTGCTGTGTTGAATCCTACAAGATCTACAAGAATCAATGAACTCACTATTGACAATAGCCAAGAAGCCAGCACAAAGTCATTTTGCTCATAAGTCTCAAAATATGGATTCAATATTTCACGACCTCGTTCATCTGTAATGATTGCCGGTGGAATTTCGATAGTGCCTTCAAGATAATAATAAAGGCTATGCTGCTTGACCATATGATATACTTGCTGTTTCCATAGCAAGAAATTGTTGTCATCAGCTTAACATTTATCTTCCTGTTTGAGAGAACTCTCTGCAGTGGTGCGGTGGTTGACATCATCGGAAAATGATCACTGCTACCAGATCCAAAAGACATCTTGCATTGGAGTTACAACATGAAAAGATTTTAGAAAATTGTCTACCAACTACAATGTCCTAGTTGAGCGATTCAATTCCTGGCATCGGATTGGAACCACCTAGAGTAATGGCTCTGATACCATGTCATGAAGTACAACTCAACAGAATAGTTAGATGGATCTAGAACTCAAGTATATTATTTCTGAAGCTTTAAAGTGCATATATATGACTCTGATTGAAGACAAAGTACATACTTAACTAAACTTGGGCCTAAGGCCCATACTAACAGAAATAACAAAAATAATGAACTTACATAACAAACTAACTATTCTAACACTTTTTTCATACAAAAAAAAAAAATCAATGTTATAGTGCAAGAAGCACCATTAAAAATTAAGAATCATAGGGTGAGAACATTTTTCCCAACACACTTCTCTCCGCTTCAGGTGGATTATTCAGAATAAATTTAATAATCCAGATTTATTTAGGAAAAATTACTATTAAATCCCAAAACACGAAAATATTTATTAAAAAGTCTCAATACTATAAAATATTACACATAAGTCTCATGGTGAAAATCAGTATAAAATTCTGGAAAACAAGTATAAAATCATGAAAAATAAGTATAAAAAACTTCAGTGTTGAGTATAAAATCATGTTCTAATATTTTATACTCATACTTCATGATTTTATACTCAATAATAAAGTTTTTTATACTCATTTTTCAAAACATGGGATTTGGATGTAATATTTTTTAGTGTTAGGATCTTCAAATAAATATTTTCATATTTTGGGATTTTTTAGTAATTTTTCCACTTATTTATTTATTTTTCAAATTTTAATATACTACGAGAGTGGGCTTCAATATTTTCGCTTAAAGGCTATCATTACAGGCATTTATAAAGAGGTTAATTAAAAGGAGCTTGGGAAAGTGGTTAAAGTCAGGGAAGAAGCTTGGTTTGACGTACCTACAAAGATTAATTTTCATTTTCAGCAATTTCCCTGCTTCTTAATTTTTTAAATTTCTACCCCATATTTGATCATGCATGTATATATGCTTTGTTTTAATATTAATGTATATCTTATAAAGCAGACATAGGATATATTATCGATTTGAAATTATATGAACCCTAACATTTAGTATGTCTTAGTAGTTCTCTTGTAATTTGTGGAATTTGTCTACTGATCAGTTTGGTTAATCAAGTGTGTAGAAGCCATTAGATGACATGCATGCAAGTGTTTTTTATTAAATTGTAGAATTATTTTTTAATTGATTAATAGTTCTATCTTAGAAACTTACCTAGCTGCGAATCCAGTTTGGTTTGCTGGCCAATCAAAGTCCAGGCCGGCAAATAAGAAGAAAAGGAAATTTCAATGTTGGTGGAAAAAGAGAATAGATACTGACAGGAAATGTAAGTAACAAAACCAACAACGTTTATTCATAAAACACATAATCATCATTGACAATACTTAAATAAGCTGATTTATTTAGAGCAATATAAGGATGCTCGTTAAACAGTATCAGCATTAATGCAACACAGCATGGCTTTGATCATTACTCAAGCGACTATCTTTCGAATAAGAGGCTCAAACGTGGAGGGGCTTGGTGCTGGGGTTGGAGATAGTGTGACGGGTTTGCTAAAAGGGTAGAACACGACAGCGATTCACAAGCACATGGTCTTCATACTTGTTGTAAGCTTCGGTGTAAAGAAGATGCTCGTCTTTCCTATAGAATTTGAAGGCGATGTTATAGGCATTGGAATTATGTTTAGCTTTCTTGATGTTAAATGTACCAGGCATGTGTGTGGTATCCGCAGGTGGACCAACCAACAAAGGGTAACGCGAGTTACCAGCAATTTCAATTGTCCACTGGTTTGAAGTAGCACATTCAGAAACTGAGGCAAAGTGTAATGTTCAATCCTGTAAAAGTATTAATTATAGATAGAAGAACTCAAGACGTGGGCTTAATATATTCTCTTATTAATGATAATGGAAGTACAGTCAAGGGATTTATATTATTTAAAAGAGAAGCAGTCAGAGGAAGAAGCAAATTCAGACATGAAGAAGAAGATTCAGAGGGATTACACTTGAGACAAATTCCACACCCCCTCTCTCTCTCCCCTAAGTACTACAAATAACTACTCACGCAACTTCCATGGTAACCTTCTCTCACAGTTACTCTTTCTAAAGCCACCTATCAAAGTTTCATGATCCTTAGAATGCTGAATAACAGGGGCACTTGACACATCATTGTTTACAATTTACCCAGTACTTGACACATCATTATTTGGAAGTTGCCCAGCCACGTGCCTTAATATGACATTTCCTCCCTCTTCGACAATGACCTTGTCCTCAGGGTCGAAATGAGGATAACGATCAACAATGTGAGTCAAAGATTCCTAAGTTGGTGTAATGGGTCCATCCCATTCAACTAATATTTCAGACTGGAACCCAGGAGGATGTAAAGTACGACAAACACCCAATATATTCAGAGGATGATAAAGAGGTCCAGTGTCTGAAGTAAGTAATGGTAGAGGAACAGTTTGCTGTTCAGGATCACCAATACATTTCTTTAAGAGTGAAACATGAAAAACTGGATAGATTTGAGCTTCAGGTGGTAAGGAAAATTTATATGCCACTGAACCAATACGATCTAACACCTGAACAGGGCCAAAATATCTCATACCAAGCTTCTGAGATTTTCTCAACTGCATAGAAAGTTGTTGATAAGGCTGGAGTTTGACAAAAACCCAGTCACCACAATGGAAAGAAACTTCAGTGCGGTGAGTGTCAGCAAAACATTTCATATGATCCTGAGCACGAATTAATTTACTAAAAGGGCATCTCGATCCTGCAACTGCTGTAACACATCTACTGGAGTATCTTCAATAGGGGTAACAGGAATAATTGAAGGAGGATCACAGCCATAAACTGTTTTAAACGGTGTCATACCAATAGAAGTATGATAGGAAGACTTATACCAGAATTCAGCCCATGGCAAATATTGTACCTAAAGCCGTGGCTGCTCATGTACAAAACATCTTAAATGCATCTCAATGCATTTGTTAAGAGCTTCTGATTGACCATCAATTTGAGGATGGTATGAAGAACTCATGGCTAAAGTAGTACCTTGTAACCGAAACAATTGTTGCCAAAATGCACTGGTGAAAGCCTTGTCACGGTCTGATACAATGGATCTGGGGACACCATGAAGTTTAATCACATGATGAGCAAAAGCTTCAGCAACTTGGAAATTAGTGTAATTGCCTTTCAAAGGAATCAAATGGCAATACTTGGAGAGATGATCTATTACTACCATAATGACAGAATAACCTTTTGACAATGGAAGATTAGTAATAAAATCCATAGACACATCTTCCCAAATCTGTTTAGGAATAGGCAAAGGACTCAGCAAACCGGCAGGATGTAGTTGTGACACCTTAGCACGCTAACAAACTTGACAGTGCCGAACAAAAGATTGAACATCATCTCGCAAATTCTTCCAATAAAATTGATTGGAAATCCTTGCTAAAGTACAGATAGATCCTGAATGTCCCCCAACGAAAGAGGAATGGAATTCCTGCAGTAGTTTTGTAATAATAGAGCATGCATGAAAAGGAATAATAATACGATCTTTTCTGTACGGCAAGCCATCTCGTACAATATAATGAGGCATAGCAGCAGGATCATTAAGAAAAAGTTGGATTAGTTCCTATAACTCAGAAGAAGCTTTAAGCTCCAAATAAATTTCATCAAGAATGGACGCTCGTGGCATAGATAATGCAAGAAAACAAGAATGAGACAAAGCATCAGCAGTCTGATTTTGTGCACCTGGTTTATATTCAATAGAATAGCGATATCCCATTAATTTGGGAAGCCATTCTTGCTACTCCGGTGTTTGCACAACTTGATCAGAAAGATGTTTAAGACTCTTCTGATCTGTTAGGATAACAAAATAATGGCCAAGAAGATAATGTCTGAACCTTGCAACTGCCTCTATTATTGCATAAAGTTCCCGTACATAAGTTGATTGGGCACTCATCCTTGCTGATAATTTCTTAGAAAAATAAGAGATAGGATGGCCATGCTGACTGAGAACTGCTCCAATCCGTTGTCCTGAAGCAGCTGTTTCAATGACAAATGGCCGAGAAAAATCTAGTAAGGCAAGAACTGGTGCTGAAGACAAAGCATGCTTAAGTGCATTGAATGCCACATCTGCTTCAGAAGACCAAAGGAATTTATCCTTTTGAAGAAGCTGTGTAAGAGGAAAAGCAATGGAAGCATGTTGACGTATAAAACATCTATAATAACCAATCAACCCCAAAAAACCATGCAATTGAGTAATATTTTGTGGTACAGGCCAATTCATAATAGCTTTAACCTTATCAGCATCCATTTCAACTCCAGCAGCAGACACAATATGGCCTAAATATCCAATACGAGATTTGACCAAAAGAGCATTTTGAAAATTTAGCATACAACTGATGATGCAACAATTGTTCAAGAACTACAGTAAGATGCTCAAGTTGTGTGCTCCAAGAGGGACTATAAATTAGGATATCATCAAAGAAAATTAGAACAAATTGTCATAGGAAAGGCTTAAAAATATCTGTCATGAGAGATTGAAAAGTTGCAGGAGCATTAGTAAGACCAAATGGCATCACTAACCACTCATAATGGCCATGGTGGGTTCTGAAAGTAGTTTTCTCCCTGTCCTCGAATTTTAGTAAAACTTGATGATAACCGGGTCGAACGTCTAACTTTGAATAAACAAAAGATCCATGTAACTCATCTAATAACTCATCAACAGTTGGAATAGGAAAAGAGGCCTTGACAGTCACTGCATTAAGTGCTCTATAATCAACACAAAAATGCCAAATGCCATCTTTCTTTTTGACCAAGATTACTAGAGCCGAGAAAGGACTAGTGCTTGGTTGAATCAAACCTTCATTTAGCATGTTAGTAACCATCCTTTCAATTTCAGTTTTCTGACTAAAAGGATATCCATAAGGATGTACCTTAACCGGAGTAGTACTCGATTCCAACACAATAGCATGATCTTTGCTACGTGATGGTGGTAAACCATGAGGAACAAAGAAAACTAACTGATAATGCTTCAAAATAGCAGGTAAATTGGATGGAAAAATCACAACTTCGGAAGAATCAGGTTCTATCAAGGTAGCAGATAGAGTAAATAACTCCATAATAGAATCAGTAAACTGCAATCGTTTGAAGTGATGAAATTAAGCAGCTGAAGGCAATGCATTCTTGGATCCGGTCAAAGTAACAAATTGACCATTGTGCAGGAATTTGATAACTGAAGCATCATAATCAGCAACGTGAGGACCAAAAGTAGCCAACCAAGACGCCCCAAGAATGACATCTGAACCAGCAACTTGCAAAATATAAGCCGGAAAAACTAGTAATTCACCCTGAACATGCAATTGTACTGCCCGAACGAAGCCTTGACTTTCTAAAAAATTACCATTCCCCACTAGAACTTTGAAATTAAGGGCAGGCTCAATCTGTAATTGTAAATGATGAGCAATTGTAGGAGTAATAAAGTTATCGAAACTACCACCATCAAGCAGCACCTGAACAACTATACCATTAATAGTCCCAACAAAGCGTATAGTAGCAACCCCGGATGAGCCTTGATAAGCATGAAGGGACAAATGATGAGTTGTTAAATAATCCTCCTTAGAAAGCAAATCCGTGTGCTCGACAAAACGGAGAAGTGAAGAATTATCATTATCATCAGGATCAGTAAGAAACAACATAAATTGACGATTGCAGCATTTGTGGGAAGGAGAAAATTTCTCATCACAATTGTAGCAAAACACTTTCTCTCGCCGAATCTAACTTTCTGCTGGAGAAATCCTCTTAATAGGAGGTAAAGGCTTTGTAGTGGGAGTAGGCAATAATGGAGCAGCATTAGATTTTGGGATGACATTACTGGTTGAAGAAATTGTTGCAGTAGATGAATGGTAATTAGAAGATCCAGAAGAAAAAGGCACCATCTTCGCAAGAACAGAAAATGATGTCAACAATTCCTTTTCATCAAAAAGGCGAGCCAAATCCACTGCCCGCAGTAATGATGAAGGAGACTGGGCCACTACATCTCGTCATATATGGGGCTTGAGCCCACTAACAAAATAATCAAGAAGCGCTTCATCTGAAAGGCCAATAGCCCTATTATCCAACACTGTGAAGTTTTGGTAATATAAGGCAACCGAATCAGTCTGGGACAATTTAAATAATTTGGCTCGTGGGCAGTCAAATTGAGAAGGGCCATATTGGCGTTCAACTGCGGCAGCTAGTGTAGCCCATGAAGAAATTTGCTGTGATTTCTGTAGCATTTGGAACCAAGGGACCACCGATCCTTCCATGTGAATTGCAGCTATAAGCAAACATTGGGTATCAGGTGTATCATAGTAGGAAAACAATTGCTCAGCACGGAAGATCCAATTTAACATATCAGAGCCATCGAATCTAGGAAAATCTAGTTGAACTTGTTGCATGTGCATGGGTTGTAAAGATGGGGAAGTTGAAGACGTGCTGAACTCGGCAATAAGAGCAAAGTTAATATTAGATTGTTGGAAACGTTCCACATTTCCGTTTAAAACATCCATAGCTCTGGTGAGTGAATCCAATGATGTCTCAAACTGATCCAAACGACTCATTGAACTTCAAAACGTTCTAAACGAGCAGCATGAACTTGATTAGGGTGTTCCACCATATCTGAAAGTCGCTTCATCTCAGAGGATAAATCTTTAAGTTGCGTATTGTCCACCATGGCAACGAGAGCACCAATTGTAATGTTCAAACCTGTAAAAGTATTAACTATAGAAAGAAGAACTCAAGACGTGGGCTTAATATATTCTCTTATTAATGATAATGGAAGTACAGTCAAGGGATTTATATTATTTAAAAGAGAAACAGTCAGAGGAAGAAGGAAATTCAGACACAAAGAAGAAGATTCAGAGGGATTACACTTGAGACAAATTCCACACCCCCTCTCTCTCTCCCCTAAGTACTATAAATAACTACTCACACAACTTCCATGGTAACCTTCTCTCATGGTTACTCTTTCTAAAGCCACCTGTCAAAGTTTCATGATCCTTAGAATGCTGAATAACAGGGGCACTTGACACATCATTGTTTAAAATTTGCCCAGTACTTGACACATCATTATTTGGAAGTTACCCAGCCATGTGCCTTAATATGACACAAAGCTGATAGTCAAGGGTTCGTCTATCCTGATAGGACCTGCAATACGACTTATCCGGTTAAAAGCCACCCACTTAGGATCAATGCCCATTACCACCGTAACCAGGCAAGTTTGTGACCCGATTTCTTCAAGTTGAATGCCCCGGGCAGTGTCATTGAATTAGAGAATGTGGTACAGGTTACCATTCTCAACAGGGTTACCATAGAAGTCAAGTACATTTTCTACAGCTAGGGTGAGGTGTTGCGTGCGAAAGGAAGCAAAGAGAAGGAAAAGGAGAGCAGTCTTCATTGGAAGTGAAGATGAAGATGGAGTGGTTTAATTAAATATGATAGAGAATAGTATGTGGGTGTGGTGTGGTGTGGCATGGAATGGGAGGTTGAATGGCTTCTATATATTTAGAGTTACAAGGTGAGAGTGTAAGCATGCAGTTTATCAAGAGATAACAAATAACGTCCATTCATGCACATGCACGACAACTGATCAAATGCGAGAGAGATATTGATAAAAGGAAGGACCACTCCTGATAATATTAACAAAAAATAAAAGGACCACTGTAATGGGCTAAAACGTAAACACAACAATTATCAATAACTGGTTTAGTGTAAGATATCCGAGTCATCTTTGAAAAGTACGTATAAGAAATCATGTACAATTAACATGACTAGTAAATCATGATCCCATATATATTTCCATCTCAAGACTAAGATGTAGTCTAGATAATTGACATTTTATTTGCCAAGCAATGGTTTTACTTTTGGCAGACATGTTTGAAAGCATATCTTGGTGGATGTTTTCGTGTTCACAGAAGATAAGGTTTGAATTCGTAAGTCTTGGATTCTTCCTCTCATGAGGAATAAATGCTAATAAAATTCAAATTGAAGATTTTAAATTTGAATTTAAGGTGATTGAAATTAGTTATTTTTATTAACATTATTTCAAATTTAACTGAGATTTCAGTTTTGAACTAGGAGATAATTTGAATCTAATTTTTTATAGATCACTATTAGTTTATTTGAAAGAAATCCTCATGGCAAACACGTAGTCTCACCTAAAGACTATGAGTGAGAGCTATAAGGTAAACGGCGCTAAGTTCTCTGTGTAATCCTTGTTACAAAGGATGGAACTTTGAAGTGTAGAAGAAAAAGAGATTAGAGAAAAAGTTGTGCACAAATCTTCAAGGCTTGGGCAGCACTTTCCTTTAGGCTTAATTCGCCCCCACCAATTTCCAAACTTGAGTACAACTTGGGTTAGTGATGAATTTCCTGCAGGATATAATGAATACCCTTGAGTAGATGCTGTACTTCCAAAACTCAAGCCTACACAACAATGACTTTTACAAAGTGATAATTTTCTTTTTATCTTCTGTGCACTAAAGATAAAGGCAAGTGAGTTTGTATATGTTGAAATAACTGTGGATGAATGAAAATTGGAATTTTCAAATGATGAAAGATTGTGGACTATTTATAAGGAATGAGAAGGCACCTCTTAAAGCAACATAACTCTTTCAATAAAAGGACACATACATTAACCAATGTATATATATTGTAATGATTCATGAATTTAGACAAAAGTCACATCCTTTCATATGATTAATGTATATACATTGTAATGATTCATGAATTTAGACAAAAGTCACATCCTTTCATATGATTAATGTATATACATTGTAATGATTCATAAATCTGGTAAAAGTCACTTTTTTTCATATTTCATGAATATTGTGATTCTCTATGAATCATCTCAAGATTCATCATTAATTCATGAATCATTTAATAGACACCTCATTAATTCATGAATCCTTTAAGAGACACCTTTTTATTTTGAAAATTTTCTCACAATCCCCCACCATTTTCAAAATAAATAATATATATATATATATATTTAAATAACAAACTCTTATCACTTCGAAAATCTCATGTTTTCGGTAAAGGTCTTAAAGACTTGAACCTTTACTTAGTAAAACATGGTTTCACCCATCCGAATTAATATGGTAGACAAGCTTTGAACCAATTAATCCATTTGAACAGGCGTGCATGACTTACGCATAAGATCTTGGACCATTGTATGCCATTTTTAGTAGACACTTTAATATGGCCTTGTGTCTTATATCCTTTTCATAAGAGTTTGAGAGTCAAGCCCTTGGACTCCCTGAAGCGGCCCCACTTCACTTAGATATAAGTAGACTCTATCAAGAGTAACACCATGATAAGTACTGCAGCAAATATATGCTTACAGATCTATTAAGAGCTAAAGCTCAACCTTCCTTTAAATCCATGGTAACCAAGTACTTTTCAACCTTGGGATGAATAGATAATATTTTACGTACTTGCAATCACTCTAATAGTATACTCTCACCTTTGAACTCAAGACTTGACCCTAATCAAGTGTGAGTAAGGTTTCTACCATTGGTGATTATAATTTAATGGGCTTCAATCCCATCCCCATTGATGTTTTCAACACCATATGCCTTGTCAGCCCTTTCGTCAAAGGATCTGCAAGATTTAACTCAGACCTTATATAGCTAATAGAGATTACTCCATTCACAATCAAATCTTTCACATAGCTATGTCTTATTCCAATGTGTCGCGACTTTCCATTATAAACTTGGTTATAAGCCTTTGAAAGAGTAGATTGACTATCACAATGGATAGATATTGGTGCCATTGGCTTGGGCCATATAGGAATTTCAAGTAATAAGTTTCTAAGCCAATCTGCTTCCTTACTACTTGTAACTAATGCTATGAATTCAGATGCCATGGCGGAATCTGTAATACATGTCTGTTTCTTTGATCCCCAAGAAACAGCACCCCCACCAAGAGTATAGGCCCATCCACTTGTGGAAGCATGGTCCTCTAAGTAACTGACCCAACTAGCATCTGTGTATCCTTCTAAAATTGAAGGATCACCACTATAGGTTAAACTATAGTGACTTGTTCCTTTCAAGTACTTCAGTACTCTATGAAGAGCATGCCAATGTTCTTTACTTGGATTGCTTGTGTATCTACTTAACCTTCCTATAGCATAAGCTATATCTGCTCTTGTACATGTCATAGCATACATCAGGCATCCAATTGCTTTTGCATAATCAAGTTGTCTCACTGGACAATTTTGATTTGGTTTTAACTTCAAATTAGAGTCAAATGGTGTAGATACAGGACAACAATTAAAATAATTAAACTTCTTCAATATTTTCTCAGTGTAATGTGATTGAGACAAACAAATACAATTGTTATCCCTTATGATTCTAATTCCTAGGATGACATCTGCCTCTCCCATATCTTTCATATCAAAGTTATCATGTAAGAATTTCTTTGTATTTTCTACCTCATCTAAACTAGAAGCGAAGATTAACATATCATCTACATACAAACAAATAATGACACCTTTTCCATTATTAAATCTACTATAAACACACTTGTCAGATGCATTGATTTTAAACTCATTAGTTAAAACTACTTCATCAAATTTTTTATGCCATTGCTTAGGAGCTTGCTTAAGTCCATAAAAAGATTTTATTAATTTACACACTTTGTGTTCTTGACCAAGAACCACAAACCCTTGAGGTTGTGTCATATATACCTCTTCTTCCAATTCTCCATTAAGGAAAGCTGTTTTAACATCCATTTGATGGATTACAAGATTGTATATTAAAGCAAGTGCAATAAGCACTCTTATAGTAGAAATTCTTGCAACTGGTGCATATGTGTCAAAATAGTCTATCCCTTCTTTTTGTGTAAATCCTTTAGCAACTAACCTTACTTTAAATTTATCTATGGATCCATCTACTTTTAATTTCTTTTTGAAAATCCACTTACAACCAATGGGTTTAGAACAAGGTGGGAGGTCTACTAATTTCCAAGTTTTATTTCCCATAATTGAATCCATTTCATCTTGTATAGCTTCTTTCCAAAAAATTGCATCTTGAGACTTCATAGCCTCTTCAAATGTTTCAAGGTCTCCTTCCATATTAAAACAAATATGAATATGACTTTCAATTCCTTCTCTTGTTCCCTCAACAAGGAACATGAAGAAGTCTGGACCATAGGTTTTTGCCTTCCTAACCCTTTTACTCCTTCTATATTCATTTTGTTCCAATGAATTATCATTAGAAATTTTATCTTCTGGAATAAATTTCTCATTAGTTTGAGAAATTTCCTTGGGTCTTGTGACTGAGTTAAACCTATCTTCTTGAAAAATCGCATCCCTTGATTCAATGACTTTATTTACAGGATATGAATTACTTGGTTCAATCACTAAGAATCGATGTGCCTTACTATTTTCAGCATATCCCAAGAAGATACATTCAACTCCTCTTTCACCCAATTTCTTCCTTTTAGGTTCTGGAACTTTAACTATTGCCCTATAACCCCAAACCTTAAGGTAATTAAGATTGGGTTTCCTTTTCTTCCAGAGTTCATATGGGGTTATCTTGTTCCTTTTATTAGGAATCATATTTAATATATAGCAAGCAGTTAACATTGCTTCACCCCAATACCCACTGGCCAGACTATAGCAAGATAGCATGGCATTTACCATTTCTACTAGAACCCTATTCTTTCTTTCGGCTATTCCATTTTGTTGTGGGGAATAAGGAGCAGTTACTTGATGTACTATACCAATAGACTCAAAATATTTTGGATTATAGTATTCTCCTCCTCTATCGGTTCTTAAACATTTAATAAAAGTTTCACATTGCAATTATACTTCAGTTTTAAAAATCTTAAATTTTTCTAAGACTTCATCCTTTGAATGCATTAAATATACATAACAATATCTAGTACAATCATCAATAAAAGTCACAAAAAACTTTTTACCACTCATAGTGGGCAAACCATGCAAATCACAAACATCATAATGAATCAAATCTAACACTTTAGAACTTCTTTCTATTCTAGGAAAAGGTTTTCTAACGATTTTTGTCAACATATAAGTAGTGCAAGAGTCATGCTTTCTAGTAGATTTTGAAATTAAGTCAAGATTCATCATGTTATTTAATTTATCAAAATCAACATGACCTAAATGATAATGCCACAAATCACAAGAGTCAACGATATAAGCACAATTGAAAACATTACTATTAACTTTAGCAACATTATATTTGAACATGTTCCCACATAAATAGCCCTTGCCTACAAAGATTCCTCCCTTAGATAGAATAAACTTATCTCCCTCAAAAACAAACTTAAACCCAAACTTATTAAGTAAGGGTATAGAAATTAAATTCTTTCTAACATCTGGTACATAGTATACATCTGTTAAAGTAAGAATTTTTCCAGAAGTGAACTTAATTTCCACAGTCCCTTTGCCTTTAACTTGAACACTTGATGCATTTCCCATGTAGAGCACATTTTCATCCTCTTCCTTGAATGTCTTGAAGAGATCCTTGTTCTTGCACACATGACAAGTTGCTCCAGAATCCACCCACCATGATTTATTATTTTCAACCATGTTGATTTCATAAATAACAGTCACAAGATTATCTTTTGATGAAGAATTGTTTTCTTTCTTCTTTTTGAAGAAAAGACATTCTTTCTTATAATGACCAATCTTCCCACAAAAGTAACATTTACCCTTCTTTTTCTTGTTCTTATGGCCATTTTGTCCATGGGATTCATCCTTTTCCTTCCCTCTTTTCTTAGAAGTCTTGGTTGACTGTCCTTCCTCTACCACATGTACTTTCTCATGAGCATTGGTGTCTTTAGTATCATCTTGTTTATGATATTCCTCTTCTAAACGAAGATGATTCCCCAATTGCTCAAGAGAAATATCTTCTTTTTTATGCTTAACACTCTTTTTGAAGTCTTTCCACGAAGAAGGAAGTTTGTCTATGATTGAGGAGACAATGATGCTTTCATCTATATGCATGTTATATTGTTTGAAATTATTCAAAATATGTTCAATTTCATGCAATTGTTCCATAACAGATTTTTCATCAATCATTTTATAATTATTGAAACGAGTAACAAGAAATTTCTTACTTGTTGCATCCTCTTGCATATACCTTGCCTCTAGTTTCTCCCATAGTTCCTTTGCAGAGGTTAAGTACTCTTGATAAACATTGAAAAAGGAATCACCAAGTCCATTAAGAATGTGTCCAGTGTAGATGTAATCATCATTCTCCCATTTTTACCTTTCTCTAACATCAGTCATAGTTTCTTCTTCTCTTTCTTCGGGCTTGGGAGTAGTGAGAACATAAGCCACCTTTAAAGTAGTGAGTAGAAACTTCATCTTCTTCTGCCATCTCAGAAAATTGCCTCCTTCAAACCTCTTCAATTTCACAAAATTTGTAGTCAAATCCTTCAAAGAAGCCATTTGAATTCAACGGTATTTAAACCTAAAGATTGTTACAATGGATGAAACTTTGAAGTGTAGAAGAAAAAGAGGTTGGATAAAAAGTTGTGTACAAATCTTCAAGGCGTGGGCAGCACTTTCCTTTAGGCTTAATTCGCCCCCACCAATTTCCAAACTTAGGTACAACTTGGGTTAGTGATGAATTTCCTGCAAGATACAATGAAGACCCTTGAGTAGGTGCTGTACTTCCAAAACTCAAGTTTAGACAACAATGGCTTTTACAAAGTGATAATTTTCTTTTTATCTTCTGTGCACTAAAGATAAAGGCAAGTGAGTTTGTATATGTTGAAATAACTGTGGATGAATGAAAATTGAACTTTTCAAATGATAAAAGATTGTAGACTATTTATAAGGAATGAGAAGGCACCTCTTGAAGTAACATAACTCTTTCAATAAAAGGACACATACATTAACCAATGTATGTACATTGTAATGATTTATGAATTTAGACAAAAGTCACATCCTTTCATATGATTAATGTATATACATTGTAATGATTCATGAATCTGGTAAAAGTCACTTCTTTTAATATTTTATGAATATTGTGATTCTCCATGAATCATCTCAAGATTCATCATTAATTCATGAATCATTTAATAGGCACCTCATTAATTCATGAATCCTTTAAGAGACACCTTTTTATTTTAAAAATTTTCTCAAAATCCTGTGCCACGTACTGCTTGGCATTTAGATAAGTTTCCTTTCTATTATACGCTAAGTTGTTTATGTGGTGTTGGAAGCTAATATTCATTTATATTCGACAGTGAGAAATTTGAATTGCTATAATTAAAAAAAAAATTTCGAATTATTAGTTTGGACTTTAATCATAGAAATTTTTGGGTGATTATATACACATAGACGTTATTATTTGCATATATACAAATATTCAAACACGTACGTTCACGGGCATGCATTTGTGGTAAATGTGTATTTCAGAAGTTTGAGCTCTAGGTGGTGGTTTTCTAGATCTGGCTCCATTTATAGGACAAGCTAGGTTTATCATTTGGTCAATCCTTGGTTTGTATTTTTCACTTTTGAATTACTTTTGCTATGTGAAATGAGAGAGATAAATGAGAAATTGAAGGACCACCGCCTGTGGTTTCAAGTAATTGGATCACCGCAGTTAATAATTAATGAGCTAAAATGGCACGAACAATAATTAAAAAGGACCACTCCTGTTGGTTGCCATTGAAGGACATCTGTAATTTGCTAAATCAAGTGAAAACAAACAATTATCAATAAATGCTTTCTGTTTCCATGCATGATATGATTTTGTCAGTATTGCTCATATATGAAAGATAGGAAAGGCATACATATATATATATATGTATATTTACTTTCATAAAAATTGTACCTTAATTTATCAATTTTGTGATTTTTCAAAATATTTGTCATTTTAAAATTTTAATAAAGTATTAATTATTTATTTTACTATTTTACTCTTTATTAATTAATATGAAATAGAGCATCTAAAAGAGAATTAATTAAAATCAAGAATATTTTAGTAAAATATTATTAAATTTTGCAACAATTTTTATCATTTAGCGAGTTCCTTAATTTATGTAAAAATCCTAAAATAACACTTTCAACCAACTAAAGGGAGTACTAATTAAGAAATGTAAAGATGAAAATAATAGTATATCATAGATTTTCGTGGGGACATTTGTATAATATCCTAAGAAAAAATAAATCAAAACCATATGCAAAGACCAACATTTAACCAAAGTCACTATGCTAAACCTAAAAGGATAGGAGATTTGAAGCAAAAAGACCAAAGATTGATATTTGAAGACACCACACTCACCAAAAATCAGACCAAAAACTCAGGAAAAGGAAAGACAAAGGCACCACTGCGATAAGGAACATGGAGCCATGGCAATGTTCAAAACAAAACGAAGGTAACAAGAGAGCATGGTGCAGCAGCCTAGAATCTAGCATCGCGGTGCCAGTATCTGCTATCAAATTATAGCAAAGACTGACTTTTGAAACGAACTTTGGACACGCATATCTCTAATCGGACCCCCGATTGACGTGGTTCTAGTGTCTACAAGTCACTCTTCTTCCCCTCTAACTATAAACACTGACCTTGTCTTAAAGCTCCTTCATATGGAGATTTTAGACACTCGTGAACGAAATGGTCACTTTTAGACCAAAACTTGACGTTAACCTTTCCAAAACACAAACCACTAACCTTTTGGTCACCAAATCTTTTCCAACAGGTCAAAAATAACACAAAGACATTATTCAAGGAGGTGGCATCCCAAGTAAACCAATGTCTTAGGTCTTGACCCCCTTGGATCCCAATCTCACCTATCTGGTGATATACCCTTTTTCCACCAAGCACACCAAACTTCACAAATATCTTGACATGTTACTCTTACTCATCAAGATACACATAAGCAACCAATGCCCTAAACCCTGGACTCTCAATAACAATTAGAAGGACATATGCTCAAGAAACCCTAACAACCAACAAGGTGTGGCCTTTCAAACCATTACATATTTGTCTATATATGTTCTATTCCGAACAATCACAGAATCAAAGATGATGTGAAACTAACAATAGAGTCCAGAACTCAGGGACAATCCATGGAGCACACAAAGCCACATCACACATGGTATCCAGTCATACCTCTACACTTGGCATGATATTAAACAAACATATAACATGTCAAATGAGCTCATACTGATCATGAGTACTCAATATCCCACGCACCAACCAAAAGAGAAACCACCTCGGTCGTCATCCTACTAGGACTAAAATCCTCTCCTAAAAAGAGGGTGTTATCAAAGGGTGAGACATACATCCCAGTAACCAGGTGTCACAAAAACAAGAGGTTTCACCCACACATACCTAGTACAAGACAAATACACAATAATATATATATATAAATACATATATTCACACTTTTGCAGTATATAATATGCAATATAAGAAATGTCATGCACATGATATGCAAAACCCACATTGATCATGGTAGGAACCATAAACTAGTTACTGTCACAAAGTAACTTTATAAGCAGCCACCTTCCAACAACCAGTGAAAACCGATTCTGGGACACTACTGAGCTCACTACCACTAGTCATAACCCGGTCAAAGGTTATTCCACTTGTGTTTAGGCCATAGTTTCCCTTCCCTTGGACCACCCAAATTGGTGGTGATTTAGGGAAGATGCATCCCCAATTCACTGCCACATGGCTCTCCTCCTAGTCAAATGAAGAGAATTTAGTGGTAGGGATATATATATATATATATCCATCAACCTCACCACCTAGATATGAGGCATCATGTGTCCCACTAGTGGATTGGCATACCATGTGGTATCCTCGTATCATAAGTTATTATCACCCAACCAACAATATCCCAATATGTATGATGTAGTGATAATGCCCGAATGTCATGCTAACATGTCAAAATTTTTTATATTTTTTATCTTTGATACGTTAATTTATTAAATATATACATAAATTTTATATGAATATTTCTTATGCCCGTATCCTAAAATTTTAAAATTTGTCATATCCAATGTATTATAACCAATAGATATACTCGTAAATGTACATTATAGCTAGTAAATTAGAATAGAAATCACTGTTCATTTGCTATTGATTTAATATATTCAACATAACTATTGTTTTTAAATTTAAAAACATCACAAATGATATCATTTTGGCCCCTGATCAGAGAGTCAGTTTCTGAATCATCACAAATGATTTCATTCTAAAGCAAATACACATCAGCAAAATAGAGTACGAAGGGAAAAAGATTGGAAAAACTAATATTAGAGTATTGATTCTTCAATGCTAGCCAGCCTCCAACAGCAAAACCCTAGCCACCAAACCGCATCAAAATGTTCTCAATAGCGTTCAAAATACCCTCTCCGTCAAAATAACTGTACATATATGTTATTTATTATTAAATAGAATATTTGTTGTGAAAAAGGATACATACAGAACTCAATGTGCTTGTAAATATTATTTTCAAAACCTTACCTCAAATATCTCTAATTTAGAAAACCCCTTAGATACACACATATGATCATGATATATATTTAGTAAAAAGAACCTTCATGCTTTTCTCCCAAAAAAATTCATGCCAATACATCATATTTGGAGCTAAGGGTTGCACTTCTTCCCGAATTATGTATCCATATTATATGCTAATCATGTTTGGTGCAATTAATAGCAATTAATTACGTTGACGTAGTATAGACAAAAATTACCATTTTACATTCGAAAATTCAAATGTTTGAGTTCTTTTTTTTTTTTGTAGGCTTTGTGTGACCATACACAAAATTTAAACAAGGGAACTCATGATCAGACACATAGGTAAATGTTGCTCCCTCCGGTCCTTAATATAAGATTATTTTAACCGAATTACGTGAATTAAGAATAAAAGTTAAAACTAATTAACTATCTTGATTTCTCTGAAAATTTAAATATTTTATTAAAATTACTATTATTTAATCTCTATTTCTCTTTGAATACATTAAATAGGGGCATTTTTTGAAAATGCATAATAAATATTGTTTTGGTAAAGGGTCTTATATTCAAAATCAGAGTAAAAAATTCTATATATAGAACCGGAGGGAGTTCAAAGCTTGAGAGTGTGAATAGGAGGTGAATGGCGATAGAGAAGAATGTGAGGTTTGATAAGTCATCGCCATTAATGCTATATGGAATCTGTCCCTCCCACAACAAACTTAGAGCCATATGTGCGTAGAGGATAATTAATGAACCAATCTCAACTGTTCGCTTCTGAACTTTGATAATGGCTGCAAGATGCGATGTAATGATACCTTAGCGCCGGCTGGCTTAGATTAAAAGATAACAATAAATGCGAGCTGTTTCCATGTAAGATTTTGTCAGTATTGCTGGGAGCCGGGAATAATGGCATATACCAATTAACAAGTGAAGATGAAGATAACATACAGAGTTGAGATTGGGATCACTGCAAATTTAGTCCATTCATTTGACTGATTGAGGCAATCCCTTAGCTTCATTTAAGAAATGATTCTATTCACAAAATATATATATCGTTGGTTGCATTACCCTCCTTACATTTTGTAGCTAATTATGCTTTATAGGTCGAGTAAAATATTTGCACTTTTTTTAAAAAAATTATGCAAATCTCACTTAAAATAAAAAGTTATATACATTAGACGCACATCTCTTCTAGTTTTAAAATAAATCATTCAATTAATATACTATGATAAATTAGAATAGAAATCGCTATTTTTTTACTATTTATTTAATATTCAGCACAGCTTTTGTTTTTTAATTTGAAAACGTGGGACATTTCAAAGAAAAAAAAAAAGGACATTAAATAACAATTCTATATGAATTGAATGGCTTTAGAGTTGGATCCCCTGCCAAGAGGAGCAACATTATCGACGTTACAAAATATAGGGCAAAAGCAAATATGAAGGAAACACAATATTATGGTAACAAAGTAACACCTATATAGAAGCATATTCTATGATAAGGTCAACAAAATTAAAGTGGGTGTTAAATACCCAAATACCACTTCAGTAAATACAATTACCTTCTCTTTAGCAATGAGTTATATATGCTGCCATGATCTGTATTTAATCAATTGGAGCAAAACACACTCTGTCAAAATAAGTGTACGTATATGTTATTAATTATTGTAAATAGAATATTATTTGTTGTGAAAATGGATGATTGATGGCACTGGATTTTACATCTTTAATCCATTATATTTAGCATTTTTAATAAGGAAATATTTCTAAAATAAACTTAATTGGACAATATTTGTAATTAATGGCCAATTTCGAACTTGGGCCTAAAATGAAATTAATTTGGAAATTTGGGTCTTCTTTATAATTATCTTTTCGATTATACATACAGAATTCAATATGCTTTTAAATTATTTTCAAAACCTTAATTACCTTAAATATCAATAATTTAACAAACCCCTTAGAGAGATACACATATTAGATCATGATATATTTAGTAAAAGAACATTCATGCTTTTCACCCAAAAAAAAATTCACGCCAATACATCATATTGGGAGCTAAGGGTTGCACTTCATGGATGCCTCATTATCCATGCTAATCATATTTGGTGCAATTATAAGCAATTAATTATGTTGATGTAGTAAACAAAGCTTAATTAAACCATTTCAAAACACCTTTAAAACCTTTATAACAAAGTTTAGTATATGAGAGGTCATTGAGTTACACTAAATTAATCATCGTACTTCTTTAAATCAAATTTTAGCCACTTGAATTCCCATTTCTATTTAATCAAGCTTTAAATCATACAGGACATTATACTTCCTTTTATCAATATATATATATCTCTCTCTCAATCGCATGCATAAAGCTTGGAAAACAAGCTTCAACTCGCCAGTTAGTCTATTTTGACCCATTTTATAGCAGTCCTAGTTTAGGAAAAACAGAGCTCATATTGAAGCGATCTTTTCCCAACCTAGACCGCTTAACCCACCAAACCCAAGAGTTAACTATTTTAGCCTGCTTTTTTTAAATTTTTTTATTTTTTTATTTTCCTCATTCAAATTAACTTTTTTTTCTTAGATTTCTTCATTTGTATTTTGTTTAATATTGGACTTTGAAATTAAAATTGCCATATACTTCATATTTAATGTTGTTGAATTATGACATTTACATGATAATTAGTATCTGTTAATGTATTTTGATGAATTGATGTTTTATATGGTTTCTATCTCTAATTTGATTATAAACCAATCATGTTTTTTTTTATTATTCAAATTAGTGATTTAGGTTATTATTGAAGTGCCCAAAAAAATTGGGAAAATATATATATATAAATATATGACAAGTTGGTGACATTGACGGTCCTAGGCTAGGTAAATCTCAATGTGCCAGAAAACAAGCTAGCACGCCCCCAGTCCATTTTAGAGCGGCTAAACTATTTCCAGCTCTAGCATGCATGCACGGGCCTTCATTCTCAACTTCATGTTTCCACTCTCACCTTCTAACCCTATAAATAGAAGCCATTCATCCTCCTAGTCCACAAAATTATGGGTCTATATGTTAATTATCTTCAATGTAAATTGGGTAAGTTACAAAGTTCTTGAGTGGATGCAAATAATGTATAATTATCTACAAATCTAGCCTACAATCACCAATAATATTGTTATTAATCAAACAATATCTTTATTTTTTTAATATGGAAACATATCCTCCATTAATTAAGGTGTAAGGGCCACTTCTCCAACAACAAAAACAAAAGCAATTTTGCATATTAGTGATAATGGTAGCTAGCTAAAAGGAAACATACACTACTACAAAAATGCATTTTTATGTCAAGTATTTATATATATTATAAAAATAGATATAAAGTTACATCTATTTTTCAAAATGGATGTAAAATATATACTCCCTCCGGTCATATATATAAGATATTTTACCCCGATCCTAAATATAAGACCATTTACAATATATGAGGTAGTATTTATTATACATTTTCAGGAAAATGCCTCTATTTAATGTATCCAAAGAGAAAGAGAGAGAGATTAAATAAGGGTAGTTTTGAAAAAATATTGGGATTTTTGGAAAAATAGAGGTAGTTAATTAGTTTTAATTCCAATTCTTAATCCACGTGATTCGGTTAAAAAGATCTTATATTAAGTATCAGAAGGAGTATTATTTATGTCTGTTTACCATAAAACAGGCGTAAGTGAATTTTCTTAATCTTTTTTAATTGAAAATTTTGTCATTATGTTTTTTTACATTTTCTCACCACAAAAGATACTCCCTCCGTTACGCTATATAGTGCACTGTTCTGAGAAATTTATGTTTCAAAATATAGTGCACTGTGCGGATTACATTGTGTTTTTTTAATTATCTTTCCAGTATTACCCGTAATAAATAAGCACATATATTTTACTGTTTAACAATGTATTTAATGAAAACACTTTGTAGTTCGGTCAAACAATGAATAAATGAATGAAGTTCCCCTCCCTTTTCATGATCATCGACGACCCATCGGAACTCGAAGAGAAGAATGAATGAGAGAATGGTTGTAGACTCCAAACGCGATTCATTAAAGAGCAGATGGTTAGGACTATGGTGTGAACTCCTTAAGCAGGTGCCGAAGTGGGTGGAGGAGAGAAGACGAAGGCTGTTTTAGTTTCGGTGGAGAGGATATTCAATGGCAGATTTGGTGAAAGCAGGATCCTCTAAGTGGTCGTTTGAGTTAGCAAATGATGAAGATTTGCCGTCAATAGTGGAAGACTCTCTTGATGGTGAGGAATTAGTCCCAAAAATGGCAGATTCAATGGAAGTAAATTGCTGTAACTGTTCGTGTGAATCGTTGAAGGCTAAAGCTTTTCCATGGATAGTTGAAGATTCTCTTGCTCAAGAAGAACCAGTCTGGAAATTTGATTTAAACAAGTTGCCTGATGAAGAGGAAGTTAACTCAGCTGAAGTTGCAAGATATGCTAAAGATTCAAGGAAAACCGAACAATGGGGATCCTCCATTATAGGATCACAGAATCGTCATGTGGCTTCTTTCGATCTGAACAAAGTACCAGAAGAAGATGACAATGGTGAGGAATTGAAGGAGATAGAGCATGAGAAATTTATTGAGAGTATGTTAAAAATTTACTTGCCTAGTTTGTTTTAATGGATTACAGTCCAAGATGTGGTGGTGATGTGTGGTCTAACTTGTTCTATGAATTCTACTCCTTGTAAGTGGAGTTAATGTAGTACGCATGGTTTTTTTCTAGTCATCTACTAGTACTGGTTATATTAAAAACAATATTCTCCTTGTAAGTGGAATTGCTTTGACCAGATAGACGTTGAAATGTACATATGATGACAAAAGAATTAATCATGATAAGTCTATGCACCAAAATACTGCACTTGCTAATCACCATTTATTTCGTTCCTCAGCCACTATGCTATTATAAACTGGAGGCTCAAGCAGAGAGTAACATAAACATATTCCAGTAAATGAAAATTTTTCTCTCGATACAAGAAAAAGGGAATGTTGGCTAAACTAATAATACAATAAAAAAAATATTTATTTTTTTAAACCTATCCCTTCCCTTCCCCCTTCTTTATTTTTTACTATAGGAAATCAGTTGGTGAAAAATAATATTCTAGTAAATGCACTTACAATATTGTAGCAAATCAGTCACATGACATGATGACATTTGGCCAAAAAAAAAATGTTTTTGTGTAGTAAGGATTGAAAGAATATTGGAGGGTATAAATATAAATATATGGAAATCATATATAAAGATCTAGAAAGAAATATAGAATAAAAGTATAGACTTGTTTCTAACCTTTGAAGTCATAGGAACACCAGCTCCCTCATTCACTAATCTAGACCTTCTCCCTCATTGACATTCGGAAAAGTAACAAACAAAATGCCAAAGTTTTACTCCAAAAGTAACAAAAAAAATGCAAAAGAAAAAGCCAAAGCTAACATCCTTAACAACCATTAAAGAAAAAGCCGTAGTCATCCTTCAAGACTTTTACTCCAACTTTGTTGTCCTTAGTCATCCTTCAATGATCTCTACATAAAAGAAAAAGCCAAAATTAACATCCCTAACAACAATTAATTAAAATGATGAATAAAGAAATTGGAAAAAACTAAAGTCCTTACCAGCAATATCAATGCTCACCATTCCCTAACAATTGAATCACATGTTGCACCACTCCAGCCTTACATTTCAATTGGGTTGGAAGTCTACCTTCTCTTGCCATTATTGATTTCTTAATATGTGGAATTTTGTAGTTGTGTGTTCCATCATGTTCCATGATCTTTTCCATGCATGAGTGTAGAGTCAAGAAAATATTATTGGACATCTTTGTAGAAAAGTTCACATAGGCTTTTTCAACAGCCACAATAAGCTCATTAACCGTAGATAATGGTTACTTATACTGTAGGGACTGAATGGCAGCAAAAAATCCTAGGTCCAAAACATTTAGATCTAGAGAATTTGGAGGTTGATTCATCAACTGAATATCAAAGCCATCCTCTTTAGCCAATCGGTTGAATTCAATGTTATTTTCATCAACATGAGATTTAGCATTATCTTGTTGAATGTAAATTGTCTTACCAACCTCATTTCTTGGCCACTTAGCTTTTATAGCTGGAAGTACTTTTTCAATAAGAAAAGATTGACTTACCTCTTTGGTGATTGAGGTTATAGGCTTTCTTACAAGGGTTCCTGCAACTCTATTTGCACTGCTCCTTCTTGCTGGCTCCTTAGTGACAAATGGAAACACCCCAATTTTTCCTGAGAATATTTCATTCCCTTCAGAATCAAACCTCAGACGAGCCACTACTACTAGGAACATGACCTTTGGAATAAAGTTTTTGTTTCTACAAGCACGTATTGGGTCGTTCTCTTCAGGTAGCAAATAATACTTCTCTATTTTTTTGGTCATGTAAAACCACTTTTCATCAATATATGTACAATGTTATGCATAACTTTGAAGGTAGGATCATGAGATAAGCTATCTGGTTCTAACATTGAGAGACAAAATGTCAACCGTGCAATCTGGTTTTCTTCTTTTAAGAAAGGCTTTAGGGCATTAGTATGACATCGTAAAGTTCCTTCTTTTCTCATTCTATGCAGTGTTGTTACACTTACATTCAAAGCAGATGCTAAAGATCGATAACAAGTCCTCCTTGGCAGTGGAACATCTCGGATTTTAGAATGGTCTAAAATTACTCTCTTACGGCCACAATTGTAACTCTTCTTATGACAGACATCAACATTTTGCTTTGTTTGATGCCAAATCTTCTGGACGACTCTTTTGCAAGTAGAAAAGGATTGAGCGACAATTTCTACTGTCTGTTTGTTTTGTCTCCTATTAACACTAGGTGTCTTCAACATTTCAAACATGGCAATGCGTTGTTCATTGCTTAAGAAATTATGTGTCTTACTTCTACCTTCATTCTCTGCTGCATTATCGATTCCATCTACTTAAAAACAATTATACGCCACTGAGGAAAAAAAAAACAATGAAAAGTCTGGAATGTAAACGTACCATGTTCCTGTATCTCCACCTCTGTTTCCAATTCTAGCACCAGGTGAATGTTGTCTCCTTCGATGCGCTCATCTTCATCTAAGATTTGTCTCCGTGATGCGTCTTCTTCAACAAGTGCCCCCCAAGATCCTTGCTCAGTAACGCCTCTACTCACAGACCATGTACCATGTTCCTCTATCTCAACCCATGGAAGAACTTCAGTTGATGGGTCTCTGTTTAAGTCAAATGGTAGCACGATGTTGGATTGTTTAGTAACATCCATGTTTAAGTCAATATTTAGTGGCATTGCTCTAAGAAGTATGGGTGACAATGGAGTAATTGAATAGGTTGATGATCATGGAGTGATGTGACCTCTCAATGCCTATCAAAGGAGGGAACTGTGAGAGCATTTTGATTTAAGTGTAATTTTTTATTTTCCTCAGTGTCTATCGAAGGAGGGAACTGTGAGAGTATTTTCATCTACGTGTAATTTTTTATTCGCTTCAGTGCCTATCGAAGGAGGGTACTGTGAGAGCATTTTGATTTACGAGTAATTTTTTATTTGCGCCACTCATTCTCCATCCTTTTTAAATGGTTGCTACAATTAATGAAGGTCAGAGTATTTTGATTTAAGAGTAATCTTTTATTCACGCCACTCATTCCCCGTCCTTTTGTAAATGGTTGCTACAATTAATGAAGGTCGATGGTTATAAAAAATTAAGTAATTCTAATTAAGAAAAAAAATTATTAATGTAGGAAGTATTATTAAATGAGAGTAATTTGAAAAAAAAAAGAGAAAAAATTTCAGTTACTAATTATTTTCTTAATACGTGTGAGTTAGTTAAAAGTACACTATAAACTGAAATAGATGAAGTACCATTTTCATCTTTGTGTGCGGCCTTCCCCTCCCCCCAAGAAACCCTCGTCTCTTCCTTTCACTTTTAATGGAGGCTATTTAAAAGATGGTGATCGATAATTTTAAAATTCTCTTATTTAATAAAATTAAAAAAAAATAAATTAATAAAATTTTAATAAAATTTTATATAATTTAAAAAAATTAAAAAATTAAGTAATAAATATTTTTTTTTAAATTATTTCAAATTAAAAAAAACTTATAAAGGAATGGGGTGAGGGAACTGGGAGATTTAACCAAATAAGGAAAGAGTAATAAAGGAGCGGGGATTTAGCCAAATAAAAAGAGAGATTTAATCTCATCCAATCAATCTCCAATTTTTTAAAACCCACGGAACCTCAAACAAACACTCCCTTCATCTCTCCTTCGCAGGCAGTCAAAACCACCACCATCACTGTCGCAGCTTCTCCTCCTTCTTTCTCCATTACTGTCGTTCGAACTCACCGTCGTCCGGAGCTACACCATCTTCTCTACAGTTCGTTGGTCATGCGAAGCTCACTCCCCATCAACGTCCTCTAACCGCGTAGTCCTTTTTTCTCTTCCTTCTTCGATTTCATCATTCTCCTTCTCACTCATTCAAGCTCCTTCTTCGTTTCGTTCAGCTCGCGGCTTAGGGGTTACTTTGTGTCGATAATTTCGGTGAGCTTGCTTGCGGATTAAGGGTTAATTTAAAGTTGATTTCGGTGAGCTTGCTCGTGGATTAAGGGTTAATTTAAAGTTGATTTCGGTGAGCTTCTTGATTCTCTTCTTCTCCACAGAACCATTGATTTCGGCGTTATAACTCACCAACTTGCTAATTAATTTAAAGTTTTGTTCAACCTTCTTCTGCAGGATCGTCATGTAATCTGACAAAGCCAACTTTTATCACATCAGCATTAGGAAGAGGCCCCAGAGGAAGTTCCAAGAGGGAGATTGCCTTCTTCATGCCCTCTTCATGACCTATAACCACGACTGCCCCTTCTTTCTCTGCCATTTTAGGTACATCGATTCCCAAATTTCAAAGGAAGTATTTTGAGATGCTGTGGTAATTCACTGATTTAATTGCCTTTTATATATTGAATGCCTACCTGAATGTGACAAAGAGAATGGAGAAACCAAGATGAGCAACGTTGTGTTGACCATCAAACATGCACTTTTGGTTATATACCTTTCGGTTTTGGCCAGCACTGATCTTCATTTGTATATCTATATTGCAACTGGTTAATTTCCTTTTGAATAACATCATTCCATTTTAGGAACACAAAGCAACCTGTTTGGCCAGTTCTCTGGGAGAGTGGAAATTACATACTTTGAAAAAATACTTATTTTGAGAAAATAGGTGTGTGTAAGTTTTTTATTGCCAACAACAATTTTCTCATTTGCGACATCAAGATTGGATAGATTAAGCATATCACCTTGAGTTTGATAATCCCGTGACTAAATTTCTTGTACAAAACTCATGAACCCATTTGTATAATTATTTTTAATGCAGCTACAATTTTTGTGGCTGTGATTTCAAAATTGCATAATAAAGTATATATTTCCATGAATTGAATTATTCTTTACTAAACTTTATTGTATCAAACTCACGTGAACCTCTTTGGATAACAAACCCCAAACCCATTTGTTTATTGTTTTTCACTTTCTATTTAAGTTGCATGTATTGGAACATGGAATTATGAGTTTCAAATCCGTTCATTTGTTTTATGATAGTGATTTATGGTGTTCTACTCATGTAAATGTACGTATTATATGTAGAAAAAAATAAATTCAATTTTTATTTGATTTTGCTGTCAAATTTTTTAGTTTGTGCATCTCTTCGCTTTGTGTAGACTTGGATCTTTCTTCTTTTGTTAATGAACAATGCTTTATTATTTCATTTTCTTATGACATATTGATGCATTGATTAGTTAATTAAGGAGTTGTCCTAAGAAGTGGATTCAACCTTGGAGGCTGGAGCATTCTCCAATGTTGGTACAAATTCTTTAGCTTAAGTGCACAATTTCTGGTTTTTGTGTTAGCTTGAAATGCTGGTGCAAATTATTGGGCATAAGAGTGGTAAATTGGAGCTGGTTTTGTTGAGGCAAATGGATAAGAAAGAAGTTTTGGCAGGTTAGAGATGTAATTTCTGGTTTATGGAGTACAAGTAATTAAGAGCAAGATGACTCTCCTCCCTCTTGACATAGAATTTAGACCCTATATTAGCTACAGGATGTTCTGTTGTTTGGTAGCTGTTTAATGTTGAAGTGTTGCTGAACTATGATGACATAAATATGCATGAAATTCTGGTACTTTGTGAGACCAATATTGCTGCTATATCTTATTGAATACTAGTATTGAGGATCTTTAACTACCAAATGCTTTAATAAGTATTGCATGGGTGGCATTAGTTTTTAATCCATAATAGCATATAATTTTATCTTTCAGGAAATTCTTGGTGATTGTGATCATGCTACCATTCAAACACTAGGTTCTACAAGCAACCCATTATAGCACAAGTTCTTGGTTGCAAGGAAAATGGAAAGGTATTGTCAAGAAGGGAATATGATGGAAAGGTAATTTAATATTTCTCCAAGTCCAACTTTTTTCTTTTAATCAAATATGATTAATTCCAACTTTTCTTGATACAAGTTTTTTGTGTGTCGTTGATTATTCTTACAGCTGAACTTTGGGTAATTCAAAGTACTTCCCCCATCATACAGCACTAGTCCATCCATATGCAGATATAATAGTCACCAATTTGGTGACTTTTATGTGCTGGCCATTTGAATCTGCTATCCCAGGTAAAGATTCATTTTTTCCTGGGAAAGAATTTTTTCCCCTTAGAATTGCTGAAATTCTTGCTGACATTAATTCTCATTTTGCAAACAAGAAGCTTCAACTGTTCTTAAAGAATCAATTAGGGTTGTTACTATCATTTGTTGTTTTAGCTGATAGTTCCTTAAATCAAATTTCTTACTCTTGGATGTTGTTAGCCCTTCAAGTCATTTGGTGGCACTTCCCATCTCTTTGTACTATTAAGTGTTTCTAATATCTGTTTAAATTTTCTTACCTGTTTGCAGGGAAGAGATAGAGAAACAAAGAGCTCATGAGCGGTATTTGAGGCTCCAAGAACAAGGAAAAACAAAACAAGCAAGGAAAGATTTCGGTACGATATAAAATGTCTAGCTGAGAGAAATGAACGTTTTTCTTTCATGTCCTATAATCTGTATCTGCATTGGATTAATCGGCTGTGGCATAACTTTAATTAACTCAATGTTTTGATATTCAATAATCACAGCAAGATAATACATAATAACTCAATTATGCTGTTATCAATTGAATCTAAGTTACACCAAACTGACATGCCGCATAACGACATAAGTAATGAAAAAAATTATTTGTTGGCTCACAGAGGTACCAAAACTTTTTGGCTTCAAATGTTATTCCAAAATCAATTAAAGTATATGATAATTTGATATCAGTTTCCATCAGGCATTGAATTTAACTTTAAAGGGCTCTGATATTTAATATTCTTTGTGGGTCCTTTCTTTTTTCTTCTTTTGATGCAGCAAGTAGGAATTTTTTTTTTTGTTGAGTTTGTCTGTCATGATGATATACCTTTGCACATAATGAATCTGATTAAGTTAAAAGACTTACAATTTGTACTTTGGTTTCATGATATAGCCTTTCGTATACTAAACGAAAAAGATGCTACAAGGGGCTTGTAAATGAAAAACTTCAGTCCATTTCGACACTCCCTTTTGACAGAACAGTTTTGGACCAGTTGTACCATGTCATGTGTAAACAATGGCTGACATGCCGTTTTTTGCTTTCTTCCCAGGTCATGAACTGAATTTTTTCACATGAGTCCTTTTTGATCTATTCTGCTGTGCACAAGATATTGTGATCAAATGAATCTGAGGCACACCAAATTCACATGCTGGATAATGATAATGACATCAGGCATTGAGTTTAACTTTAAAGGGCACTGATATTTGATATTCCTTGTGGGTCTTTTCTTTTTTCTTCTGTTGATGCAGTCACTCAATCTCCAAATCTTCCACAAATTTATTATATATGGATGTTTATGGCATTTGTTAAATTATGTACATCAAGATACTGATATGATAAAGAAATATTTATGCGAACTGATATCCATGGACTTGTCAGTGCAGATTAGAACTTGTACTGGTATTATATTGTGTCTTGAGGAGTACTTGGTCAATTATCTTTACCTATACCATTTGTGTATATGTAGCACATCTATACAAAAGAAAATAGGTGCTGTCCAGGTTTTATTTATGCCATTTTTGAATGTGCAGGTATGTAAGAGCAACGTGAAGAAAACTATATTGCTGGACAGAGCCATGTTGGAGTTCACCAAACAGCACAATATTTCTGTTAGATACTAGGATTGACTAGCTAGCAAAGGTCCTCCACTTATAATTGTGATTCTTTCTTGATGGTGACACTGATATGTACGGTTTTTTTTTCCTGTTCTTGCCTTGTTTTTCTGGGTTATATATATATATATTCTTACTTTGGTTTTGTCTATATGTAATGAATGGAAAAAGAATATTATTTCATTTATAATCATGTAATAGCATTTGAAGATTCCTTTGTCTTTTTTTTTTTTGTTTCTTTCTGTAGCAAACTAGAAATTCATGCAGTAGCCTTTGAAGTTATCTAATGCAAAAGGCTCCTTGTAAATGAATGGTCTTTTAAAAAAAAAAAAATCAAATTTGTCTTTTTCTTTTTTTTGAAAAACAGACATAAAAGCATGGGTTTTTGTGTTTGCTTTTTCAAAAAATAGCCGTAAAAGGCCTAGCATTTTACAGCTGTTTATCAAAAAACATAAAAAAAATTTTCAAGTCTCTAGCTTCTATGTCTCTTAAAAAATAGATGTAAAATGTCCAAAATAACAGACAAAATGAGTCATTTTGTGGTAGTGAGAAAATTTCGCATATAATAATGTAAAGCTTTATAAGCCATAAATTAATTGATATAATCTCTTAATGTATATATGAGACTTGATCTAATCTTATTGTTTTGGTTTGTTTTCTTTTTCTATTTCAGAGTTAAATAATTATTTTTTAATGACTTGACAGTTAAAAGATTGATATATTTTTTATCACGCTTCACCTAAGATAAAAATTATTAAAATTTAATAAAAAATTTAGACCATCCATAAATCATCTGAAGAGTGTACATATATAAAATGTACATGCAACCAGGTCTGCCTTTTAGGCTCTTTTAATATTATAATATTACCGGAGTTATCACCCGTTCTGGGTACACATGTACAGCCGATCGAGATAGATAGCATTTATTGTTAAGTGTCGTTTTCTTTTTAGCAAATAAACAGGGGTCCATAAATGAAAAACCAAAAGAAATGGTCCATTAAATTATACACACACAGAGAGAGACATAGTGTGTGTGTGTGTGTGTGTATATATATATATATATATATTGTTAATTGTTAAATTTTCTTGCTATTTTAGCAAATTACAGTGATCCAATTCAATGGATACCGCAAGGGCATTATCTGTTTGAATTGCTTCAAGAACTATATTACAGGTTTGCACTCTCTCACCTTGTAACTCTATAATAGAAGCCATGCAACCTCCCATTCCACAGCGCGCACACACACACACACACTTACTTTTCTGTCAATATTATATAGCAGTCCTCATAGTACTCAATATCCAATGAAGACCGCATTGCCTGCTCTGTTTCTCTCTCTTTGCTTTCTGCGTACAACACCTAACCCTGGCTGATGAAGTTGTGCTGGACTTCAATTATCAGCCTCTTCAATCTGGTCAGCCATACCACATTCTCGATGCTTCCAACACTGGCCGGGGAATCCAAGCTGAAGAAATCGGGTCAGAAACCTGCCCGGTTTCGGTGGTAATGGGCATTGATCAAAAGCGGGTGATTTTTCACCCGGTAGTCCCCAAGTTGGAAAGTATCAAGATAGAAGAACCCTTGTATATAACCTTTTCTGCAGTTTCTGAATGTGCTACTTCAAACAACTTTACAGTTGAAACTCACGGTTCATCACTGTACCCTCTGTTGATTGGACCTCCTGTGGGTAAGACAGTCATGCCAGGTACATTTCACATCAGGAAAACTCAAGATAAATCCAATGTCTATAACATTGCCTTCAAATTCCATGGGATAGACGAGCATCTTCTTGCCGCCCGACCTTACCTGCATCATCAGGACCTTTTGCTTGTGAAGCTGTGTTACGAACAAGGACTCAATGTCGTGTTCAATCTTGTTAAGGATCCCGTCCCGGTCCCTCCACCACCAGCAGCTGCACTAACCTCCTCCACCTTTGAGCCTATTATCCCAAAAGGAGTCGCTTGAGTAATCAATGCCTTGCCATACATACTCTGTTTATACTCCATCCGATCCACATTATTAGATATTTTATATCAATTACTAGTATATTAAAAAAATCATTTTTTCAACTAAAATCAATGCTAAAAGTACACACATTTTCTATTTTATCCTTATTAAATATTCATTTTACTATTATTGTAGGATTATAAATGAGTAGAGAGGAAGCATTAAAGATAAGGATAAAATAAAAAACAAAATATCCAATACCCTATATTTTGGATCACAAACTTGTCATTCAAAATCTCTTATAATATGAACATGAGGGAATACTTATTAATGCTAATACTCCCTCTAGTCCTTAATATAAGACATTTTTAACCGAATCACGCGGATTAAGAATTGGAATTAAAACTAATTAACTACCTTGATTTCTCCAAAAATTCTAACATTTTTCCAAAACTACCCTTATTTAATCTCTCTCTCTTTCTCTTTGGATACATTAAATAGGGGCATTTTTCTGAAAATATATAATAAATATTACATCGTATATTGTAAAAGATCTTATATTTAGGACTAGGACAAAATACCCTATATATAGGATCAGAGGTAGTACTGTTTAATGAGCTCCTTTATATTGCTCTAAATAAATCAGCATCATTATGTAATGTTGATGATGATTGTGTTTTTTCAAATAAATGAATAAATGTCGTTTGTTAGTTACTTACATTCTTCGCCACTTCCTCCTTATCCATTTTCCCACAAAATTGGAATTTAACTCCTTCTGTTTTGTTAGCCTCAACTTTGATTGGCCAGCGAATTAACCAGACAAGACTATATATAGTTATAAATTGAAGTTTTATCGAGAGAAAACTAATTAATCAAATAAAAAAATATTTTACAATTTAATTAAAAAAAATCGTACAGGAGAATTTCCTTGTTGTCAAGAGCATTAGTCACGGCCATTTTGTTGGGATTGCAACTTTTGAAAATGTATTCTCAAGTATATACGTATCGCATAGTAATATAGTGAAGATAATATGTAGTGCTAATCTTGCAAAGATTTGCCATTAAAATAATTAGTGTTTATTAAAATTTTGCTCATTAATTTAATTTAAATCAAACCAATACAAAAAGGAATCTGAGATAAAACGGCATTATGATTTTCAGATGCTCATAATGCTGGCTTTCATGTGAAAATGTTGCAACCCACTGTTAAAAAGCCTCGCAATTTGGAGCTAGGATTACTTTCTCTATTTCATTTTGAAATGTTGTGTCCGGCGTAAAATAATCCTTTTAGCAGCGCTTAATTGCGACACATTTAAGCACCTTAGCTCTTCTTTCAATTTGGTCCTTGGATAATTATAGTAAATATCTGCAAAATCACATTTCATTGTTTTATAAAAATACTAATCAGTTATTTGTTGATTTCCTTTAAACTTTATAAATAAATTTAATTCAATAAAACACGAGATCATGATTCTAGGAACTAATACATATTTAATCACTTTTAATATATTTTTTGCTTATATTAAGGGAATTATATATTTTATTTGATGTATTACGATTTTGTTGTTTTGGATTATATTTCTTTCGTTGTTTGATTTTAATAAACCTATCATAATATTAAATCAATAAATATTTAAAATTGTATTTCTTTTTTCAAATATTAAAATTATATAAGGAATACAGTTTGCCCCTTAACCAATTCTTCTAGTTGCCTCCAACTGTCTGGTTTGGTGCACATTTACTGGACTAGTACTGTTCAAGTTCATGGTTCAAAACACCAAGAAAGCTATATTCTACATTAAAGAAAACTGAACACCAATCTAATCTATATGTATTGTTGCCAAAGTATATATTATGATATATGACAATGTCCGCAAAGTATATATAAGTGTGGATATTTTCATATATAAAGTTAGTTCTTCATAGCTATTGTTCCCATGAGAATTTGATTTTAAAATTTGGTCAGGTATTAATTATTTCCATTAGCTTAATCTGAGCTACTCAAATAATAAAAAGAAATATAAAATAAACCTGTACAGAAGTTGCGTATTAACGATAATTCTGGGACTATATACAAAAACAGATCGAAGACATTGGCATGCATCAATTCATTAAATTAAACTATGGCCCTTCCTCCATCATAAAATAAACGGACTGAATTTGTACTAGTCACTGCCATTTTAGGGAATCGAAGATACCAGTTTTGAAAGATTGGTCCCCAAGACGAAGGTCCTCACGGGAATAGAAGATCAGATTTTTTTTTTTCCTGACAAATTGATAACTAAAATAAAAGAAATATTAAATTTAGAACGTTAACATGCGCGTACCCTTTCTGTCATTAATGATCTTTTCTTCGTTCACAAAATTGGTACAAAAAAAAAAGATTTTTTGGTTCTGGTCCAAAGAGACATAAGAGATTGGACACAATCATTTAATGTGGATGTTTACTTTTACAAAAAGAAATATCTCAACATTGGTAACAAGACGAAATTTGGGGAATTGAAGATTCCAGTTTAATTGCTTGGTCCCCAAGACAAAGGTCCTCAAGGGAATAATAAGAGATTAGATTTCTTTTTTTCACAATTTGATAATTAACTGAAATGTAAAATATTAAACTTAGAACGTTTAAATAAAATGGAACGCCTCATAATAAATGTGCGCGAACATTTGCCGTGTCGATCATGAATGATCTTGTCTTCATTCTCAAAATTGTTAATATATCCCATTCGAACCTTCTGGTTATAACCAATACTGGTAATCTTACTTCCCCCATCTTTTTTTATCTGTCATTTCTTAAAAAAGTTTTTATTTTTTTTAAGTGTCACTTTCAAATTTTAAAATAATATTAATTATTATTTTTTCATTTATATCATTATTTATCCTTTGAAAGATAAAAAAAAATATTAACTATTTTTTTATGTTTTATTTATTGAATAATATATTAAAAATTTAAAAAAATTTTAATACATTAATTATATTTCTTAATTTATATGTTAAAATTTTAAATGACAAAAAACCAAATCACCGAGGTTATATAGAAACGAGGAACATTTATTACTAATAATTAATGTTCTTTGATTTTTTTTTTAGCAAAGTACAGGTGTCCTTAAATGGAAACCAAAAGTGGTGGTCCATTTTATTCTCCTTAATTCCTACTTTAGCTGAAAACGAGTGGTCCTTCAATTTCTCTCATTTTTATAATGCACGCAGGGAGGTTAATTTATTGTTAACTTAGTAAACCTATGATATGCAAGAACTCCTCAATTTTTTTTAATTGTAACTTTTTAAAAATATTTTTATTTCTATTTATTTGTCACTTTCAAATTCCAATACAATATTAATTACTTAGTTTTTCAATTATACCCTTATTTATTTTTTTAAAAGTCAAATATAGTATTAATTACTCTTTTTTATATACACATTTACTAAGGGCATGTTTAGTGTTAGAATAGCTAACTTCCCAAAATGGGTGAATTGAGAAGTTAAAATTTTTTTTGCAAAAATGTAATTATATAGTGAAAGTAAAATTTTGTAGAAAAATAGAGTGCAGTGAATAATAGAACTAAATGCAAGAGGAATAAAGAAAAGACTAAAAAATTTATCTTGACTTGATCTGATCCTCTTGACCTACGTCCAATCCTCAAATCACCACTTGAGATTTCCATTATTTATAAGAATTCAATGGGCTCCTTACAATATCACAGTATAAACTTATGCTCTGTTCTAAGAGCTCTCAAATTCTACATTCTACACTCTTATAAAGTGTTTCTTCAATTCTTTGTGACCCCCCTTATAAAAAATTTTTCTTTCAGATAAAAAAAAGATTTTTATACAGAATATGAACTCTCTAAATTTGAGTAGATATAAAAGTTAATGTACAATAAATGAAGTGTGAGAGTAAAAGGCTTTGACTCAAAAATTTGACAGAATTTTGCACAAACAAGATTAAATTCGTTACCCACAATTTCAAATGAAGTTTTATTTATAGATTTGTGTCTTAACTAATTATTAGACACAAAATCTAGCCATTAGAAATATTAATCAATAGTTACTCTACAAAAATAGTCGTTCACCAACCACATTTAATGAGTCTGACATGCCAAAATTTGAATTTTGGGTGTCAACAGATAAATTTCGCGGAGACAAAAGGTTAAGGATTTTAATGTTGAACTTCAATAGACATCTATTCAAGAGTGAAATTCAAATTTTAAGTTTATTAAAATTATCTCATATTAGAACATATGAATTTTCATATTTAAAATACATCTGTTGAGTTTGAACAGTTATTTCATATTTTTATAGTGCACTCAAAATTCGAATTTTAGAATCTGAAATTCATTTGTCAGAGACTTGTTCATCATGGTATAAAAGTTCTCCTCTATGAAATTTCAATGTTAAGTTATAAAATTCGTCTGTCAGAAACTTGCTCGAACAAGATTTATAAGTTCTCATTTTGAAATACAAATTTTGAAGTCCAAAATTCATTTGTCAAAGAGAGTAACTTTAAATTCACTTTATACTTCATTAACATTCAAATTTTGACTAAGTGTCAGGCGAATTTTACATATATTCATTTATAATGTTTAGCCCGAAATTTGAATTTCGTAACTAAAATTCATCTGATAGGATGAAATCTCTATATATTCAAATTTCTCTAAGTAAAATTCAAATTTTGTACAAAATATTTATGAGTTAAGAAACAAAATTCATCTGTTAGTCATTATTTTTAAAAACTAACATATACTAATATAGGATAACTTTTAAATAACATATCCAGACATTGTGGTAAATTCAAAGAAGTAAGATCAAAACTTTTTACCCATATTACAAAAATAGAAATCCTAAAAACTAAGTCTTCTCATGTTCTTATTTGCATTTCTTTATTTGATCCTTTCACATTCCTTTAATATTCTCCTTTTCAAACTCTAATTATTTGGAATAATCAATACTTCTGATTCAACATTAGGAAATTTAAAAGAAATTATAACACATTAATTATATTTCTTAATTGATATAATAAAACATTAAATGATAAAAAAAAAAAGAAAGAGAGGTAGCATTCATATATTATATAACCCTCTATATTATTTCCAATAGTCTCTCTCTGTCTCTCTAACTCCATGCCTCTTTGAAAATACTTCAAGGGATTCTGATCTATTTTGTTTGTCTAAAACATTTCCTTATCATCAATAACAACAACGATAAAATTAGTTTTATCTTATTAAATGAATTCAGCTATATGAATTATATGATATCATCAAACTCTATTAAAAATCATATTTTTAAATAAATCATTTAGCAAGAGCTAGTGCTCAATATTAACATATCCCTTTCACCTAACTTTATTTTGCAGCTCAATATTAACACTTCTCTTGATGTATAAAAATGGTTACAAATTAAAATTCAATTAATACACAAAACGAATGGCTTGTTAATTGTGTCCACCACGTTCAACCTGTGGATACTTGTAGACACGAATTCCCTCCAAGAAGCAGTTAATGATAGTTGTTGTTTGCGTTTTAATTAGCCAATTACGATAACAGTGTGGTCCTGATCTTATTTGTTGTTAATATTGTTGGGAGTGGCCCAATTCATTAATGGAATTAAACCACAAGGAGTGGTCCTTCCTTTTATCAATATATATATATATCTGTCTCACATTTGATCGATAGATCGTCGAGCATGTGCATGAATGGACGTTATTTGTTACCTCTTGCTAAACGTACTACATGCTTCCACTTAACTCTAAATAGAAGCCATTCAACCTCCCATTCCACAGTACCACACCCACATACTTCTCTCTATCACATTAATTAAACCACTCATGCTCCATCATCATCTTTTCTTCCAATGAAGACTGCCCTCCTTTTCCTTCTCTTTGCCTTCTGCACACAACACCTTACCCTAGCTCAAAAACCTGAACCCGTGCTTGACTTCTATGGTCGCGCTTTTGACCCTACTAAGGTGTGCCACATTCTCCTAGCCAATGACACTCCCCGAGGCATTCAACTTGAAGAAATCGGATCACAAACCTGCCCGATTACGGTGGTCCTAAGTGGGTGGCTTTTCACCGGGTAAATGGGAGAATTGGAGGTAATGTCAACATAGAGGAACCCTTGAGTATCAAGTTTGTCTCAGTTTCTGAATGTGCTACTTCGCCCTCCTGGGCAGTTGAAATTGCTGGTAACTCGCGTTACCCTCTGTTGGTTGGTCCTCCTGCGGATACCACACCCATGCCTGGTACATCTAACATCAAGAAAGCTAAACATAATTCCAATGCCTATAACATCGCCTTCAAATTCTATGGGAAGGACGAGCATTTTCTTTACACCGAAACTTACAAAAATTATGAAGACCTTGTGCCTGTGAATCTGTGTGCTGATGATGGAATCGATGTCGTGTTCTACCCTTTTAGCAAACCCGTACGTCCGTCCATCACCACCACCGGCCCCAGCCCCAGCCCCAGCACCAACCTCCTCCGCCTTTGAGCCTCTTATCCGAAAGAGAGTCGCCTGAGTAATTAATGATCAATGCCATATATGCTGTGTTGTATTATTTAATGATGATACTGCTTAACGAGCTCCCTTGTATTGCTCTAAATAAATCAGCTCAAGTATGTGTTCTCAATGGTGATATATAAATGATCAATGTCATATATGCTGTGTTGTATTAATTAATGCTGATACTGCTTAACGAGCTCCCTCATACTGCTCTAAATAAATCAGCTCAATTTTGTACTATCGGTGGCAATAATATCCTATGAATAAATTGTTGGGTGTGGGCTTCTTTCCTATATGGAAAAAGGCCTAAACTTAAAAATTTATTGTGTGTCTTACTTATTTAAGTAAAAAAAAGGTCATATTAAGGTTTGAGCATGATATTATATTCAAGTTAGGACAGCCATCTTTGAAAGAAGAGAAAAGAAAAATGTTATTTTCGCATATTCATAAAATAATTATAGGAAAAATTTATTAGTAGATTCGTTAACTATTGGATCAAGTTAAAATTTTATTAGCAAGTTTGAGACATCTTGTTTTTTATTTTTAACAGTTGGATTGTCGTTTCGTGACTAGGTGTTAGAGAAATTCAATACCCACTTAAACAATAATTTTTTTGGATTTTTTCATCTTCTTGATTCTCTATTGTAAGCTTTTGCTTTAGTTATTGGGATGACTGTTAGTACTGATTTATGTATATGATTGAAATTCTATTGTACTTTTATTTTAATCATAGTGGAGCTATTTTCATTGGTATAGATGACCCATGGTTTTTACTCTTATCTTGAGAAATTTTTTATGTTAAAAATCTTAATTTCTCTTAATGTATTTGTACTATTTAATTTTTATCATATATTTAATTAATTGCTCCTCATATATTTTTATAAATAGAAAAGATTTACTTTCACTGCATATCCGTTACTATGTTACTGATACTATCATAAATATCGTTTGCTTTGTTACTTACATTGCCCCCAGTTTCGTTCTCTCCACCTTATCCCACTATAATTCTGAATCATGCTGCACGGAGTTTCATTAATTTGGCCAAGCTGAAAAAAATGAGTCGAGCTAATGAAATGATAAAGGGAGCACGTGATTCTCTCTCTCCATGGGAGCAATTTGAGTGCGCTCGGAATTAATTTAATAGAGTTTGGTTTTGGAGAATTTGACATTTCTGATTCGTCGTTTCTAAATGAGTCAATCTTCTTTGGAATAGTTTATCACAATTCACAGCCTCATGTAAGTTTGAAGGATATTATTAGTATTTAATTTAGGAAAGGAGGGCATTTATAGTAACGGGGCAAATAAAGAAGGGAAAAAGACAATTCAGTACGCATAAAAAAAAAATTTTTTCAAGGATTCAATTTAAAAATTTAGTATTCAAATAAATTGAATTTTCAACTAAACTAAACTGAATTTTTAATTGGTACTATTTATTTGTAAATATTTTTTTATATAGATCCCAAAATGTCCTTTTCCCAACAAAGAAAATTGATGATATGCCAGAGGGTCTTTTCAAAATCTTGTACTCGGATGGAACCTATCATGTTGGGTAACACCTTTAAAGTAAATTAGAGATATATTATTTTATTTTTTTAGTTGTTATATCCATCTAGAGTTATTATTAAATTATTAATTTTCACTTATTTTCCATATTTATCATAATTTTAACCGATATCAAACAATTTAGGTTCAAAATACAAAATAATTTACATTTCTAGATTGATATATTTTTTAAGAAGTGTTCTGCGCTATTAACTAATTCATATTTGAATTAAATGGATGAAGCTCTTTTGATGTGATTTTTTAATTTACAATATTCAAATTTAAGATCATGCTTAATATTAGGTTTTTTACTCAATCTAGCACTTTATTGATAAAAAAAAAACTTTTGAACCCTTTTAATTGGAAAACGGTATTATCAATGTGAAAGTTATTTTATTCTGATCATAAAAGCAAAAAAAAAAAACTTGTATTATTCAGATATTAATTATTAATTAAATTAAATATTTTTAATCTATAGTTAATATGATTTGTTACAGATTTTATTTATTATATATATTAATTAGCATGTTGATATTGATATATTGTTGTTGATTGCGTGTCATTTTTTTTTTATCCTTTTTAAGATTTGCTTTTAAATTTGTGAGGGCGCCAGTTCTCTTGGATATTGTTAGCACATGGCACTGAGGGCCTCACCTAATTTATTATATAGGTTCAACTTTTATTTTATAATTTTTAATAATTTGGGTTGAATGTTTTAAGTAATAGGATTCAAGTGAACAGAACTAAACTTAAACATTTTAAATCCTAGTAAATTAAAAAAAAAACCCTTAAACCTTTTACATAATAATCTTAAATAAACCATATGATATTTAAATAGAGAGAATGAGTGAACAGGTGGAAGAATTGAATTGACCACAAGTTCAGGGCATGCACATGGAACTTTGTTTAACATGATCAATCTCATCAACCTTCAATCCATTTCCTTTAATTTTTAACATAATCACATGGGAAAAAGTGCTGTGGTGAAGCTGCAGAAGGTGTACCAGCGGAGACTGGCAGATTCTGCTGTTGTTGCTGAGGAATTATGCATCGTAGGTGCACGCCCACTATTTTCAACACCAAGAACTACCACAGTGGTGAACCCACCAAAAGAAAAGTCAAGTAATTAACCATGTCAAATTAATAAATAGAGAAGTGAGTTGAGCTTACTGTAGCAGTTTTGTCATCACCAAGAATGCACAGCTATATACTGATTGATCATGAAGGATATATATATAAACAAGCACATACTAAATATATAAAAGGATGATATCATTTACTTGTCATCTCTTGGCGGCCCATTTCTCATCAATGTCAGATAACACAATCTCCTGACACCGCACAATTCCACCTGCCCCTCCATAGCACAGCCATCTCTCACTACCCCTGTTCATGTTCCATCTCACTCTATGCAATGCTCCCCTTTTGGGAGGAAAAGCTTCAGCTACCCTCCCTAAGTTCGTCATTTCACTATCACCTTCTGCACTGTCATCATCTAGGCACACTAAAGCTTGCCTACTACTATCTACTGCTTTTTTCTTATTGCTGCCACCTGATTTTCCTTTCTTGGGCTTCTCCGGAGCACATGCCAAACCCAAATTGTCACCATCATAAAGGGCTGAAACAAATTGAACATGATTCCGTAAATAATCTTAGTCAAACTATACTACCTTATCATATTTGTATGGAACAAAAATTTTGCCATGGGCATACCTAAAGCTTGAGAATCAAGATTAGCATTAGAGTCCGTCATCATCTGATTATTCACACTTCCATTTAGATTCGACTCATATACAAAACCCCTGAAGGATGATGCACCATGCCGACCCTTGTCAAAAGACTTATTCAATGGGAAAGGCAAATTTGATTCCGGTGTGCTAATAGTGAGAGCTGATTCCTCCTCTGATAGAGACCCGCAGAGAAAGTGGGGGACTCGATTGCGTGCATGATCTGTCTCCACTTCCTTAGCTGTAAGCTGAATACAAGAAAGCAAAGCTCAGAAAAAAGGAAAATTTTGATTTTGGTTCCCCTTTTATTTTGAGATCAACAATGCTGCTCTCTAATAATATTTTTCTCCTCCTAGCCATAATATAGTTGCAAACGATTTATTGGAAGTCCTGTAAAATTTTTGGCAAAATAAATAAATAAAGGCCATATAAAAATCTATAACCCCCTCCCTCCTTTTTTTAAACCGAGGATGGAATGCAAATTAGGTTTGTCCTGACTAAAATCATAGTGAGCCAAATTATCTAAACCCTTTTTTTTCAAAAAAAAGAAAATCTTGCATTCACTCAATATTCAAGCCAAATAAGAGATACAAGCAGGCCTCAATTTCAATATTTACACCACAAAAATTGGGCCGTAAGGTCCATATTGAGAGTTCACATCCAAACATGCCTTTTGCCACTTCAGTACTAACTATTTAGGCAAGATTAGTCGCTAGATTACAATTTTTTTTCGTTCAACTGGACATCCATTAATGCTAAAAACAATAGTAAGGGAAAGAGGATTCGGTTATAGCAGACCAACTAAGCCTACCCCATATTTACACGTAGTGTGATAATACTGATAGAAGAGGGGATGGGGGAAAAGAATTTCAACCAAAAGAGCATATCCCCGTATCAGAATGAGTAGCTAGATTATAATAAATTTGTCTAAAATCTATTAATGTAGTTACAAGAATGAATAATATACACATTACCATGAAAAGATCATCAAAAGAAGTGATAGTGGAAATAACAGGTGGAATCTCCAACAAAATGTTCAACTTACCTGAAAACGGATAGCAGAACCATCTGCACTGCAATAAGCAACCATACCTACCATAAAATAATAGGAGCACTCAGCTTCAAGAACTTATTATAATATTTACAAAACTTAGCAGTAATTATTAGAAGTTGAATTGTTTGATGATACACGGACGTTACTTTATGATACACAGTATTTCCCTGAACTTAAATTCTCGCTGATGAGATGCAATATTGATGAAGTCACAAAAACAATGCATAGTAAAATTTAATACCTGTAATTCTTGATACATGAACACCCCAAATAGCAAAGGATGAACGAGAGGAACTATGCAGTCCGGGTTGTTTCCTTCCACTTAATTTCTTACCAGTCACGGCCAGGTCATTTGCAGCCTTCACCAGGCTAAGGGTTCTCATTGTTCCATCTTCGTAAGTCATTATGATGCAACTAAAAACATATAAACAAAATAATTGAGATCATAATAATAAGACTGGATAGCATTTGGTGCAGTTAAAATTATAAACTACCTTGGGTTTGACAGCCAATCCAGACTATATATGATCCTTGGAACAGGATGAAGCTTCCGCAAAGGACGAAATGGATCACTACAAACAGCATAAAGTTTGAGTGCTACAAATATTACCATGATAAACAAGTTGTAAAAACCCTAAAGCTAAAGGTAATCCATCCCTTGGAAATGATGAAATATCGATATTAATGAAACAGCAAAACTAATTTATACATGGACATACAGACAATATGCAACACCCACTTATTGATAGTGAAGATTTTCAGAAAACAATGAAAATTCTTGTTTATTTCAAAACAATAGTTGCTACATATATAAAAGCCACAGGAGAACCAACCAATAGACCTCATTCAAAGAAGGAGAATAGAGGGATGTAAATGCAAAATAGACTAATAATACTGGAAGCAAATAAGGAAAGAAAACTATTTGACTTTAGCCCATTAACATGATAAGGGCTTGCTGGCCTAGCCCACGGGTTAATTCAACCCAAAAGACTTGCTCCAAGAGAAGCAAGGAAAGATAAAAAGAAGGAATGGACAAAGGGTAGGTCCTGCAGAGTAGTGGAGGAGAGATGCCGTGATGGCCAAGCGGTTATGAAGAGCCAAAGCAATGACAGTGAATATGAAGAATCATTTTTGGAGGCATTTTCCTTGGAAAGACTCTAGCCTCTCAAAAGCTAGAGATTATCTGCCATTATCCTTAGCACATTTTGTGCGTTTTTGGTTATAGTATTGTTTAGTCTGCAATATGGAAGGTTGATAACCCTATAGCTTCATGCCTACAGTATATTTCTGGTGTCTTTATATAAATACGAAGCAGGGAAGTTTAAGCTTTGGTTCTGGTCTGTTGTTTTCTGCATCTGAAATTCTAACTGACAATCCCATCCACAATAAATGTAATTATAAGACTGTTTGAAAAGTACTACAATTTCTACAAAGCAATCCAATTTGTCCCCCTAACAACAGGATGTTGCCATTGCTAACTTTTTCCATTTTGAGCATACCATACGGCCTTCTAGTAGCATCCTTCAATGTGAATGACATGGAATGGGTAAATGTGATAAATAATACAATTCAACATTATTCAAAAATATTTTAAATACACAAAGTATTCTAAAGAAAAAATGCAACAAAATCATTTCAAGATTTTATTTGTAAAGGAAGTAAAGAGAAAATAGAAAAATAAATGCAAGAAATCAAACTTACCGTAGATCCCAAAACTTCAGGCCTTCATGCCCAGCAGTTAATATTATATTTGAACTCTCTGGATCACTGAGAAATTATAACAAAATAAAAAATCCCTTTCAACATTAGAAATATAAAATGTGAATATGAACAAAAGATGCACATACAGATATCTTATATATGGCTATTTTGCCAGTGTAAGAAATTATTAACTTGTTTATTTGAAAAATCTTGGAAAAATAAATAAAAGGCATGTCAATGGACCATACCAATGAGAAAATGTCCACACAAAGAGGCTCATCAATCTAACAAACATATATTTTTACAATTTTTTAATAGAAGGCAGAATAAGAAATGATACTATCTGAGCAAAATTTAAACCAAACGGAACAAATAAAGTTCCCCATAGACTTCAGAGTAGCTATTTGCTCAGGAGTAATTACATAGCCAATTCTTGAAGATTGGATTGTAGATGAAGTATATCTTGGAATCATTTCTATTTATCAGAAAGAAAAGGGAGAGAGAAAAAGGGAATCAAAAGTAGAAAAAAGAATCATGTTCTATTAAATTTCAGATGAATTTAAAATATAAACAGACTTTAATTCTTTCAAATCCTCTAAAGCTCAGAGATAATAACAGTTATATATATTGAATGCAATCAACCAGCATGCCTTGAAGTTTCAATCATCACTGACCCTTCAAATGGAGCCCAGGCAACGGCTCTAATTGGATCTGTATCGCCAGCAAAACAAAGCAGTGGCTTTGTATCTGCAGATGTACATATGAAACAATCAACAATGAAGCTTCCTAACAAACCAAATAAAGGGTAAGGATGTTACCACCACATTTTGATGAAGCCTTTCTTGAGAATTTCCATAAAGCAACCTAAATATAATTAAATTACATTAGTTGTCATATACTGTAACACCACCTATATAGTGTCATAGCCGGTCCCAAGCCCGGGTAAAGGAGGAGGGTTGTGTTAGGCCCTCGACAACCAACATAAAAATCTGTCGAATCTTTATGACATGGATCAGAGATGTATATATGCTAAAGCTAGGTCGTTACCCAGAAGTAACGAGCTGTATGGCTCAAATGCAGTGTCAAATGAGCTAGAGCCGCTACATCAGCACCCGGGTGTAGTGTTAAATGAGTAAGGGTTCCCACATCATTCTGGACGGATGTGGGTAAAAAAGTTAGCCCAGGAAAGTAAGATCAGATTTGGTTCTTGGAATATTGGAATGTTAACAGGTAAATCTATGGAGGTGGTGGATACTATGATTCGGAGGAGAATTAATATCTTATGCCTTCAAGAAACTAAATGGGTGGGAGAAAAGGCTAAAAAGTTAGACGCTATTGGTTTTAAACTTTGGTACGTTGAGAAGGTTAAAGCAAGGAATGGAGTTTGTATTATTGTGGATAAAGTTTGGAAAAAGAATGTAGTATGAGTCAAAAGGATTAGAGATATGATCTTACCTTTAAAATTGACTATTGGACACGATACTCTCAATGTTATTAGTGCTTATGCACCTCAAGTAGGTTTGGAAGCATATATTAAGGAAAAGTTTTGGAAAAATTTGGAGGGCTTGATCCGAGATATCCCACAAGAGGAAAAGATCCTCATTGGGGGGGACCTTAATGGTCATGTGGGAAAAGAGACAGGGCAATATATGGGAACTCATGGTGGTTATGGTTTTGGAGAAGTAAATGAGGAAGGACATTCCATTCTTAATTTTTCAATGGCTTACAACCTCACGATTGTAAACACCTGTTTCAAGAAGTGGGAGGAGCATTTGATCACATATGAGAGTGGAGTCCAAAGGTCGCAAATTGACTTCTTTTTGGTAAGGAACTCAGATAGAAGAGCTTGTAAAGACTGCAAAGTAATCCCTGGTGAGAGCTTAACTTCACAACATAAGGTCTTGGTCCTTGATGTGTTGGTTAAAAACCGTAAACTGAAAAGTCGAAAAGTCTTAAATCCTGGAATTAAGTGGTGGCAACTAAAAGGTGAGAAATAAGTGACATTTACAAGAAAAATTATGAAGAAAGGTAATTGGGACTCGCAAGGAAGTGCTAACATATTATGGGATGAGATGGCTAAAAGAATTAGGGAAGCCACTAAAGTAATATTGGGTGAATCCAAAGATTTTGGACCTAAAGATAAAGAATCTTGGTGGTGGAATGAAAGTATACAGGAGAAGGTCAAACATAAGAAAGAGTGTTTCAAAGCCTTGCATTTGTGCAATAACAATGAAAATTAGAAATGTTATCGATTGGCTAAAAAAGAGACTAAGAAAGCAGTAAGCGAAACTAGATCTAAAACTTTTAAGAAATTCTACCAAGATTTAGGAACGAAGAATGGTGAACATCATATTTACAAAATTGCCAAGAGAAGGGAAAGACAGTCAAGAGATTTAGACCAAGTAAGATGCATTAAGAATGAGGAAAGAAAAATTTTGGTTACAAATGATGATATCAAAGAAAGATGGGAGAGCTATTTTTATAAGCTTTTCAATAGTGAATTAGATATGAATATTGATACAGAAAGATTAACAACTCATGAAGATGATCTCAATTTGAACTTCTATCGTAAGATTTGGGTTGAAGAGGTAAAAGAAGCTCTTAAGAGAATAGATAATGGTAAAATTATTGGTCCTGATGGTATTCCTATTGAAGTTTGGAAGTGCTTAGGAGAGAATGGGGTTTTGTGGTTCACTAAATTATTTAACGAGACTTTAAGGTCCAAGAAAATGCTAGAGAAATGGAGAAAGAGCACTCTAATTCCTATACACAAGAATAAGGGGGATATTTAGAATTGTACTAATTATCGGGAGATAAAACTCATGAGTCACACCATGAAACTTTGGGAAAGAGTGATTGAGCATAGACTCAGAAAAGAGTCTCGTATTTCTGAAAACCAATTTGGATTTATGCTAGGATAGTCTACAGCAAAGGCTATTTATTTATTAAGAGATTTTATTGAAAAATACCGGAGTAAAAAAAGAGACCTACATATGGTTTTCATTGATTTGGAAAAAGCCTATGATAGAATACCAAGAGATGTATTGTGAAAAAGTAATAAAGAAAGGTATCCGTGTGACTTATATTTGAGCCATAAAAGATATGTGTGAGAGGGTAACAAGAAGTGTGAGAACCACTGGAAGTGTGACAACGGACTTTTCTATAACGATAGGCTTACATCAAGGATCTTCTGAGTCCATTCCTGTTTAATCTGGTTTTGGATGTTTTAACATATCATATACAGGAAGAAATTCCAAAGTATATACTCTTTGCGGATAATATAGTTTTAATTGAGGACTCAAGAGAAGAAATCAATTCTATACTTGAGTTATGGAGACACACTTTGAAATCAAAAAGTTTCCGCTTGAGTAGAAGCAAGATAATATATATGCATTACCAATTTAATAAGAGGTCAATCAGAAATAATTCAGAGGTAAAAATTGGAGAGCAAACCATTCCAAAAGTGTCAAAATTTAAATATTTGGGATCGATTTTACAGAGTGATGATGAAATTGATGGGGATGTTATGCATAGAATACAAGTTGGGTGGTTAAAGTGGAGGAAAGCATCAGGAGTTATTTGTGACCGCAAAGTACCGACTAAGCTTAAAGAAAAATTTTACCTAACAGCTATAAGGCCAACAATGCTATATGGTAGTGAATGTTGGGCTTTGAAAGGACAACAATAGCATAAGATGAGAGTAGTAAAGATGAGAATGTTGAAATGGATGTGTGGTCATACAAAATTGAATAAGATACGAAATGACTGTATACGAAAGAAAATTGGAGAAGCACCTATTGAGGAGAAAATGATGGAAAATCAATTAAGGTGATTTGGGCATGTACAAAGAAGAGGGTAAGAAAAACCAATAAGAAGAGTTGGTCAAATGACTTGGAGCCCTATTAAAAGGCATAGAGGAAGACCAAAAAGGACACTAAGATAAGTTCTAAAGAATGATTTTTCGAGAAATAATTTATCTAAGGAGATGGTGTTTGATAGAGCACATCGGCGTCATATAATCCACGTAGCCGACCCCACATAGTGAGATAAGGCTAATGTTGTTGTTGTTATTGTAGTTGTCATATACTGTCAAATGTAACATTCAGACGAAGAGCCATTTACATGATTATTCCAGCAAGAGGAGAACAAGAATCAGAATAACTGTTGTGAGAGAAAACTCCCGATGCTGTCTTCCTATTCCCCTCTTACATAAATCTTCAAGGAAAAATATATTTCCTAATTATTACGAAAGATGGACATCCATTGACCGAAAAAAAACAAGCAAATAACTCAAGAGCATGTGATCAATGTAAATATATTATACCGTTCCATCATGACACCCAGCAAGCAAATAATCATGAGGTGGCGAAATAGACCATTCCACAGTCAATGGGATGCTGTCAGACAAAGCAATGGAGCAAATTTAACCACATTCATAATGGGGCATAAATATTTAAAAAAAAATTGATGAATTAACTAGCATAAGGGAGTTCAATAACATTCTGCATCTACATGAATTTAACCAACAGAAACCAATAAGTCAATAACACATCCATTCAACCACCTTAATATAGTGATTCCAGCATTTAAGCAGAGAAGAGCATGGAACTCTAAATTTTTATTAAAAAATAACAAATATTTTAATACAGCCGTTTCAATTGAAACCATATACTTTTCCCTTGTTACTACAAAGCTCAACAATTGTGCTTAATTTGTTATTCTTAAGAATATTAATATAACAATTTCAAATGATATTAGTATGTATGAACTACCTATGCTACAAAAATTAAGCTTTTAAAAATTATTTATCTATTTTAATGCACCTTTTCATAAGAATTAATTGTTAATTTCAAAGTGTACTATGCAGGCCATAATTTCCCTAATATACAACAAAACCAAGCATTATTAAGTAGTCCCAACCATTCTACTAGTTACAACTATGATCCAATATCACAGGATCATAGTTTGATAGTTTGAATGGTTCTCAAAAGTCAGAACTCATAGTGTACTATATACATATTGTACAAGATATGTTTTTAACGCATTCTCTCAATGAATTTCTACACCGTTAAAGAATTAAGATGGTGTATTCTATTGTATACTTCTAAAGAGCACAAAGTCACAAACTAGGCCAAAACTTTAAAACAGTATTTTAAAACAAGGACAACTTCGAAGCATCATTCAACATGAAGTGACTACCAAGCATCACAAGAGTACTTAGTAAGGATTATATAACAAATTTGATGCTAAAAAAGAATTAGGAAACTATTTATTCCAAATGAATGAATTTATCATATATGCATAAGTGCATATGCTTCACTAAATTTCCACATCTGGCCAAAAAGAATATTGCAAAGAGAAAAAATTACACGAATCTATCCCAATTGTCATTGAAATTCACAGACTCTATCTGTTTCCAAACTATACATAGACCTCCTACGAAACAAAAAATTACTCTACTTTTCAGTCCAATTTTTAGTTTTTTTTTTTTACTAATATACCATTCATCAACCCAAATATATGTTTTGTGTTAAATTTGATAAAAACAAATCTACTCTTTTTTTCATTTTTATTAGTGCATATTTGAAAACTAAGTACATCTTTTTCTTTCATTTGTGCTATATTTTTAATGAACTTCATTTGTGCATATTTGGATATAACACATATTTGCCAAATTAAGGTTAATGGATGGTACATTAAACCAAATATATATATAATTAAACTAAAGTATATAATTTTGAAAATAGAAAATAACCTATGTAATTTCCACAAAACTTATGAGAAGTCCGTATATATTATTATTGTTAAAAAATATGGATTACGGAACAAAACTAGCAAGACATAATAGTTACACAATTTCACCTTAATTAATTGCAAACAAAAAATTAGAAGCATTCAAACCATGGTCAAGAAAGTATCTTTTGTTTGTATTTAGCTTGGTTATACAAATTTTAGTTTCCTTGAATTCAAACCAAACAAGTTGCTTGAACATGATTTATTTCGGTATTTTTTATACAAAATTAATAGCTAATGAATACATTCACCTTCGACAAGATTGCTACACTTAATTTTATAGATGATATTTAACTGACCAATACTTGCAGATATGCAGCTATACATACATGTATACACACACACATAGATCACTGAACATTTCACATAAATGACATGTAAGAATTAATTACATTTGAAAAATAATAATTTCAAACATAATGAATATTGGTGTAATGGTGTAATTGTAATAATTTTTAATAATTAATAATTATGATTTTTTTTTGTGAAACAAGCTATTACCTTTGTTTGTGGAACTTCATATTTTAATAAATTATCATGCTCTCTCTCTCTCTCTATATATATATATGTACAAGTAATGCGTATGTATCATATGATAAAACTTGTTTTATTCATCAATCAGGTTTATAAATGATTCATCTTTGACTCATTTCATTATTTGAAACAAACAAAAATGAGTTTAAGTTCAGCTGTTCCATGAATTGGGCAGAAGAATATTGGTTTACAGACAACCCTAATGAAAAGTGAGGAGCAAGCTTAGCAACATACCTTTGTAAGCCACCACGCTTCAACATTGAACATTTAAATACAGGCTCCAGTTTTATAAACCGTGGATCTGTGGCCTCTCCATGCCTATAAATTGCTCTTAACGCAAGATGACTAGGAACCTCCCAACTGTAAATGATAAGAAGATTTAGCGCATAACAACAAAAGATGCCACCATTAGCACAACATAGCTTTCTAGTCCTCCAAATCCAGAATGAACCCCACCTCCGTCTACCCTCCCCACCCAGTGAAAATACCATGAGCTAAAACCCACAAGACAGCCACCAAAAAGATACACACATAAATGGTGAGTAGAAACAAATATCCAGTTACATACTCTGGCATTTTGCTCCATCCATAAACACTACATGCATGCCAAAATATAAAAGCCCCACTGATTGCACCACATTTCAATTTCATTAAATGAATCACAAATGTCAACACTAACTCTCTATTTTACCAAATATCCATAATGTTTCATTCAACATTTCATCAGAACTTTTTTTACACAGTACAAGACTAACATTCAAAACTGCGTTTCCTTTGGCATAATCAAATTTTAAACATCACACAATCTAACGATGATAGTCAATACAAACAGATCCAACTTACCATGGTTGTTGCACTTTCTAAATGTGCAAAAAAAAAAAAAACAAAAGAACAAGGATGACTCATTCAAGTGATAGGAAAATAAGCTGCATGGATATCAAGGCCACCACTATGAGCAGCATAATGAGACCCAAACAAAAAAATAATAATAACTGGCATTCAGTTCAAACATCTTAAGTAGACATCTTACACTTCCAGAGATCCACTGCCCAACAAAACAGCAAGATATCCCATTCTCTGCTTGCAAATGGAATCAGAACCATTAGAAGGTTGCCATTTCACATCCCATGCTACCTTTCCATTATGTGCTAGGCATAACACAATTCTTGGCAAAGCAACATATTCTGGAATAGAACAAGTAGCTCCAACGGGACGCACTTCAGAGCTACAAGTTGGTTGATGATTTGCATCATCCTCAGACTCTGTCAACAGTGGGGGACTTGTATCATGGTTAAACTCACCTTCCCTACAATTAGTTTTCAACCTACTTCTACTTCTCCGAACGGGCTTCTCCAGCATATTGTTGCATGAAGATACAGCTTTGTTGGAACACTTGTACATTGCACCAGAGTCTGGTTGCAAAGCATATTCTTCACAATTGCTAGAAACTCCATCTGCAGAAGGAAATTCAGCAGAATCTTGAGGTAATTGAATGTCTAGAGCTTCCATATGTTGGTTCTCGCAATTCAGATCACTCACTGCGACTACACTTAAATTCTTTCTAGGTCTTCCTCTAAGCTTCTTCATTAGTGTTAATTTGTCATTTGAAACTCCGTTCTTGGCAGGATCTTGTTTGCTGTTTTCTGCAGGAGAAGATACCTCTTTACCATTTTCTAAAACTCCATCTGGCAAAAGAGCTTGTGTACAGTGGATCACAGAATTCATATCAATCACTGCTACTTCAGTTGGATTTTTTCTAGGTCTTCCTCTTGGCCTCTTTATTGGTGTTGAATTTTCATTTGAGACTCCACTGTTTTTATGTCCTCTTTTACTCTTCTCTGAAGGAGGACACACTTCTTCGTTGCTTTTGCTTCTATTTAAAAGGCACCATATTTGTATAAGACCTCTACCATTGAGTGGGCTACCCATACTGTGATAAGAAGCTCCAGGAGGGTGAGCAGCAACAGCAAGAAACTAAAACATAGATCAGAAAGAAATCTATCTCAGGTACAAGGTTTCACAAAAGAAGAAATCATTAACTTCATGTATTTCTTTCCCAATAATTTGTATCAGAAGACCAAAGCTTAGAGTATCTCTTCACCAAATAATAATAAAAGTGCAGACTAAAGTTGCTCTCAAGGACGAAAGAAAGCATCTACCTCACATTTAACTGAACTATCAGGCTTTAAATAAATCTGAGGACACCAATCCAATGCCCACACTGGGCCACCAGCATACAACACAAAGTCCCTGCTGCAACAAGACTTGAACTGTTTAGCTAGATTAGATGATGACTAGTAACTGAATAACGACACAATAACTCACTACCTAGTTGAAAGATAAATATGCTTTTAAATTAATGAAAATGCGTCCTATAACAGAATAATAATGCCATTAACTAAACAACATGGTCAAAATCTCAATCATACCTTGATTCTTGAGATTTGAGTAGCCCCTCCTGCATATCATGCAAAACCAGAAACCCAGATGCTAATAAATATTTGGAACATTACAACAATACATGAACACATTGTGAGTAAAAATGTAATTGTTCTCGGGAAATTTATGTAGTTAAGATTATCCTTTGACCAGGAAGCCATAAAACGAAAAAGGAAGGACAATAAAGAATTAGCTTGTACCTTAGGAACAGAAGCAGACGAAAATTGAGGTAAGTTTATACAGCTGATTACATTTTTTGCCTCAGGACTTCCAAATCCACAAGCAAACCTAATGCTTATAGGTTCATAGTGAAAATGTCTCCATTCTCTGTACATATATGTTTCACATTCTTTGTGAAATAACAAAATCAACCTTTTTAAGAACCAAAAGCCATTAAAGATATAACAGAAAGTGCATCCTTCATCACATATAATACAAGTGAAAGTTAACTAATACACATCCCCTTCTTATACAACATATAGAGTCTTTTTTTATAGGAAATGTAATATGATAAAAGTAATCCATATATTCCATCAAATTGTAATTGTAATCAGTCTACCACCAAAGTTAGCAAGTAATCTGTGACAACTTACATTAATTAGCTCAATAAGGAGAAAAAAAAAATCACCAATAAGCCACAACTGTCTAGAAGGTTCAGATGAACTAACTAGGCAACCTAATCCCTAGTCTAAGAAATGCAGCTTGAAGACACTTCAAAAATCCAGGTGATTAAGTTCTCTATTTTTTTTCGCGAAAGAGGAAACGAGTTGATTAAGTTCTAAATAGTCAATGTGTATAAAACTGCAGAAAAAATTCAAAAATAAAGAAGATAAAGGCTAGAAAATATGATCCCATACCAGACATGAAAAAAAATTAAGTTTAAATAGAGTTCAGGTCAAACTCTATCTTGATGCAGCTAGAGAACGGGCAAGGAAGGAATTTAATAAAAAAGAGAATACTGAATAGGGTTATCTCATTCACAACTAGACAATAGATACTCACGAAATGATAAAGTAGCAGAAGTATAACTAGAATTAATATATAATAAGGATACAGAATACTGAAACATGACAAAATTAAAGCAAGTATAATAATGTCTAGACAAGATAAATGAACCAGCAACTAACATTTATGTCTCATGCTCAGAGACATATCATTAAAACTATTGCAAAACAAGAGAAAAAAATGCATAATTTACCTCAAGAAAGTGACAGAGGCAGAAAGTCTTTGAATCTCACTTTGCTCCAAACTAGAATCCACATCTTCCCCACAAAGCTTATCAATCATGTCCATGGCTTTGAAGAAATTTTCCACTGAATAATCAAATAATGATATGTTAACCCTAGGATCACTTCTATCATTATGAATTCTTGTTGATTCCTCCGCCTGCACATCAACTGTGTTAGCCTTCTTATTCAACGTTCTTTGGGCTTTCCTCTTCAAGGACTTCTTCCTATTGCAACCAAATTGTTGGGCAAGAGATAGCTCTGCAAGCTCCTCATTTGGCTCTACCATTACCAATCTTAGTCACTTCCTCTACTCTCTTTTTCTTTCACAAAGTATTTTAATACTGGAACCTACACCAAGAAACAAAGTGATGTGGGCTTGAGATCAGAACAAGCCCCAAAGACCTGAATAGTTATGACAAGGTACAGAGTTAAGATTAGAATCTTCCAAATGGCAAGCATAAAAAGAGTAATTGTTAGATAACATTAATAAGTGAATTACTAGATGGAGGGGGTACTTGAAGTCAACTAAAACTATATGCACTAATCTTTATCCAACTTAATGAGCCAGCATAAGAATGAATATCTGCTACTTGCAACTGTTTCATAGACACTTATAATTCGCAAAGTACTTTCCCTTTAAACTGCCTGATAAAATTCGCAAAACTGCAGCTTCTTGAATATTGCACAGTTTTATACATTGATAGTCAAGTTGCAACCAGCCAAAAAGAGGGAAAGGTCAGTTCTATCTCCCTCCTTTCAACAAAACTTCAATTCTAATGTTACAGGATATGCATAGACCACAAAATCTTCTCACAAAATAGCAACTTTATAAACATCATTTCAATCTAACCAAAGGCACACACTTGACACCCCCTATGTTAACCCTCCGCAGAGTCCATGAGTACATATTTTACCAATGATGAAGAGGCAGATGTTGAAGATGACCAAATGAACAAAAATAATGCCATAACAAACTTTCAAGAGGCATGTAAAGGTATTAATTTCACTAGCCAAGTGCAAGCGATTAAACAAATCAGTTGAACCTAGCAGCCTCCCTGTTGACAAAATATCCAACCAATCCGAATTTGTATCTATATAGCAAGAAGACATTCTGTGTCTTTTGAAAGGGGGTTGGGCATGAACTTTACTTGCGCACAAAACTAAAACCCACAATGGACAGCAACAAACTGCACCATAGTTTAACCGACAAAGGAATTAAAGTATGACTAAATTGCACAATAGTCTAGTCCGAAACAAGAACGACCACCGCTGTTGATTGCTGATTTACCTTCTTAATCTAAAGAAGGAAAGTGACCAGCTAATTTTGCCCAACAGAATTAAGCCCCACAATAATAATAATAACAATAGAAAAAGTCATTGGAACCATACTAACCCACTGTTACACATCAAGAAAGTTATACAAAACGCAGAAATCTAGCATTAAACAGGAATTTTAAACAGAAGACAACAAAATTAACTAACTATATGAGGAAACACAGTTAACTGGAAATACGGAACTAAGCAACACACATTGAAGGAGTTAGATAGTGAGGCAGTACCCGTGGAAATAGGTGAAGTAATAGATACCCAGTAGCAAAATTGGGACAAAGCCACTGAAAGTTGAATAATTTAAGGGTCGAAACCAGTTGGGAGAATGAGGTTAGCCCCCAGAACGGAAGACGTTAACCAAAGCGGAGAAGAAATCAAAAATGGAAGAAGGTGAGAGAGGAAGAGGGTTGGGTTGCGTAGAGGAGGATGAAATTAGAGTGACATTATAAATGTGATTTCGTGAGCCATGGGCTGATGAGCTTATTGAGGTCTATTGAGCTTCGATGTCCCTCTTCCGCCTCCTTTCTTCAGAGATTGCCCTGATAGTATTAAGAGAAGTGAGGATGGGTAATGCTTTGTGGCTTCTGCTTCTTTATCAACCATGTACAAGTTAACGCCTGAGGCGTGTTGCGCGAAACCCTAATTGATGCACCGCACAAGTGGGTGCGTCATGCCAGGTGACCTAGCGGCCGCTGGTTGTTCGTGCTGACTGCACGCTTCTAATGGCGGGGAAGTCGTGAAGACGAGTAGTAGCAACTAGCAGGAGAGGGAGACGAGGGGACAGAGAAGGCGCCAACGGTACAAATTGGAGGCTGATACTCTTTTTTTTTGTTGGGTCTAATCTTTTTTCTCCCCTTGTATTTGGGTCCCGACCCCCTCGTGGAGGAAAGAAAAACAAGAGAAACACAATCAAGAAAAGCCAGGATCAGATTGTGTTTCTTTTTTTTTTAACATAATACACAAATAAGAGTAGGCAACATATATCATTCCTCTAAAATAAAAAATAATAGCAGAAAAAGATGACTTCCCCGTACATTGTAGGAGATAGATGAACACCTCTATTGTCTAGTGCCTCCATTTGATCTTTAGGAAAAGATGACTTCTCGGGGAAGGGTCTCTAAGATGGCACGCTAGCTCTTGCTGTTGTCATAAAAATAACCTATAAGTTATGGTAGTGCGTTGGAGCTCAATATGGCTAAGATGTTAATTGGCACAATCATTAGTGGTTGAAAAGCGTCGCTTACACAATATCTGACAAGTTCTTCACAGATATTTATTTGTGCCTGTGTTTGTATGTATACATACATCATATATAAATATAAAACGAAAAAGGAAGTGTGTTTGATATTTATAAATTAATATACAAGTAATTATTGTTATTAACAATAATCCTTGTAAATAATGTTTATATAATGCTTTCATAGACTGAAATAAGAAAATAATAATGATTGTGGATATTATATGCTTAACTTCATGAAAGATATCTTCCTACATGAAAAAAGTTTGATTCCTATAAAGGGATATCTAATTTGGTTTACTTCTATTTATATTAAAAAGTAATTATCTAACTTTATTTTTTCTATTATTTTTATTTACAGCACTACCTCGACTATAGAAAGTACTCCTCCGAAGATCGTGTAAATGAAGTAATAAGGAGTGGTCCGGATATGTGGTTTAACTCAAGTAGCAGTGTAACATCTTTTGTTTTCTAGGAAAATGATATAGTATGCTTAGATATGTGCAAGTATGGCATAAGATACCAAAATTGGTAGAAAAATAAGCAAAATGACAAGTTTATATGAGAAGGTATTAAGAAAAATAAATTTACAAAATGGTCCCTGTAAGAAAAATTATTGGCAATTTGGTACAAAAAAGGACCCAAAAAAAATTTATTTACAATTTGATCCATTCTATGGGCAATTTCAAAATTTTAAGAAATTTATGTCAAAATAAACCTTTTAACATGTTGGACTCAATAAAGTATTGTACTGAATTACATTGTTGTAAAAATCGGACCGGACCGGCCGGTTCGACCGGTCGGACCGGGAACCGGTCCCTAGTCCGGTCCGGTCATAGGTTTCAACCGGTACTGTTCAGAACCGGTGAGAACCGGTCCAAAACCGGTGAAACCGGCCTTGAACCGGTAGAACCGGTTCTGAACCGGTTTGAACCGGTTCTGATTTATTTTTTTTTTCAAATTTTTTTAAAAAATTCTTTTTGATTTTTAAGATAAAATAGTATCATTTTTAGTATAAAATATATTTTTTTATATATTATAATATTATATAAGCATTATTATGATATATAACTATTAAAAATTATATATTTACTTAATACATAATAAATAATAAATTATTAATTTATTATTTTAAACTCAAAATATGATTATAGATTAATATTAGTTTATTTAAATTAAAATATTGAGTTATGAAACTCATTAATAATTTGTTTGTAGTGAATAATATATTGATAATTGAATATTATTTAGTTTGAGATTTTAATTAAGTTATAAAATTTGTTCAAACTTATATTATTTATTTTAAATATATTATTTTAATCACTACCGGTCCGACCCCAGTTCGACCTCGGTTGAACCATTGAACCTTGAATCAGTGACTTGTCCGGTTCAATATCCGGTCCGGTTCTGACAACATTGCTGAATTAAAAGAAATCAATTTGGAGAGAAATTGATTATCAAGTATAGTAAAATAAACAGTATAAAAAAAAGGTATTGTAGATTCCACAAAAAATAAATAAAATAAAAAAGAAAAGTATGTGGGCCCCATGTAAAGACTATTTAGGGCATAATATTAAATTAAATATATATATCCAAATGTGATTATATCCTATATTTATAAAATAACAAAATACTGCAAAAATAACTTTATCTATGTAAACATAAAGTAAATCAGTATAGAACATATTTAAATTAAGAAAAATATGTAGTATTTTGGATAATATCTCCCTATATATGGTGTGAAAAATTCAACATGTGACCAAGTGGAATATTTTAATATTTCTTATGTTATGCATGATAAAATCAACTTGAACACTTGGCCAATTTTGTATGATTTTGGTTTGTCTTTAAATTTCCTCCAAGAACCCACTTCGGCCAACCTTAAGGGAGAGAAGAGAGAGAGGAGGAGCTGCTGCAAACACTCAAGGAAGGGAGGAGAGAATGTAAGAAAGGAAGAAGAAAGAACCAAGCTACAAAGGTAAGTATGCTCTCTTGATTCTTTGAGATTTCTAGCTTGTGGTTCAAGTAGTTTAAGATAGATTCTTGAGGTTTTCTTCTTCTCCTCTAGGGATGTGATTTTCGACCAAAGCAAGGGAGTGAGAGAAAAGATGTCTCTTTGCAAGCAATTAGGAGAAAGTGTGAGAAAATGCAAAAGGAACAAGTTTAAGTGAGTTTTGAAGTAAGAGAAAAATCCATTTCTTTCTCTAAACACCTTGTTTTGGCTAGACTAGTTGGGCAGAAAAGAGTTGGAATTTCATGGATTTGATGTTAAAAATAAATTCCTCATGGTTGAAAGCCTTAAAAACAAGTGTTGATTCCATGACAAAGTCAAAGATAAATTATACGAGTTTTTAGAGTTCAAATGAGACTTTAAGAAGTAACCTTGAAAAATAGATTATATAGTTCATGTTTGATGATGCTTTCAGAATTTGGGAAGTTTAAGAAAGCTAGTGGAAGTATTAAACCCAAGAGGAAAAGCTAAAGAGATATACCAAGGTAGTTAAGTTTCATTTATTGCATTATGTTTTTTTATGATGTTTCTATGATAAGATCTTATTGTCATATTGTTGTTGTGATGTTTTGTGACTGGTTTTGGTATGAAAGGGTTTGTACCCCGAGATGTTTATTTTCTAAGGGAAAACTTTGTTGAAATTTTTATGTGACAATATGGTATTTTGATGTTTTTATATAATTGTATGAGAATTTTATGATATATGAATAGCATATTTGCGTAAAAGAAACTAGCTACTGAAATTATTATAATCTCACCATCCAAATTCCCTAACTTTGATAGGCACAAGACATTGCGAGGATCAAAAGAAAGCAAAGGGAAAAGAGAAAGAAAGTGATGAATAACTTGATTTTACAAGTTATTATGTTATGTTATGAAAATATGTACCAAGTTATGTATGTGGTATAAATTTTATAATTAAACATGTTCATCCTTCTTTGAACAACTTAAGATGTTCGGAATGAGTGTTGAATGAGTTTTGGTATTGCAGAAATATTATAAGGCCAAATGCTTATTATATGATCATGAAATGGCTATTGGTGTACTGTAAGATTAGACAAAGCAACTCTATTTAAAACAGAGCATGATGTATAAAAGACATATATGACTTGGAAGTAGATAAAATAAGCTTTCTAATAAGTTAAAGAACATCTTAAATGGTTAAGTATAGGATTTATGGTGAATTTACAAAGTTAAGGGTCAAAATTGAACAGTGTTAAAAAATGAGATTTTTACTGCAAATACTAATTATTTTAAAAGGCAATATAAAATTGTATAGTGTTCCAAAAATTCAGGTAGTTGTATATATAAAAAGAACTATGTCTCGTGAGTAGTATGACATTAGTTTGAATGCAATTGGAATTATATAATGAAATATATGTAAGTTTTCTTAAAACTGTTCCAGTAAAAGCTATAGTCTAACCCTGGATGATTTAAGGTGATGCTCTGTTCTATACTTATATAATAAATATATAAAATTAATAAAAAGTATATATGCAAAGCTTTTCAAGGATGTAAAATACACGAATAGGATTAGAATAGAATGAGAAATATATTTACAAATTTGAGGTCAAAAATTTGGGAAGTTGTAAAATGACTACATAAATAGCAAAATTTGTGCTAAACATTATACTAATTGGCATGATTAAAGTATGTTTCTTTTTTTTTTTCACATAGAGGATGTTTCAAGCTATTTTTAGATTGTTGAATTATATTCATATGATTTTTCTAAATTTAGTTATAATTCTTCAAAATTTAATCTAGAAAATGGGGTGACCAAATAAATAATAATGAAATTTTAAATTTTTCTATTTTTGTCCCTCATGTGATTCAAGATTCTAAAGTAACTTAAATGAGCTTTATATAAAATATATTACATGGGAAATAAGGTCTAAAGCTAGATGTTATAAGCAGTGGGTATAAGTGATTCTTGGATAATTAAATTCCAAATTATATATGTTTGGTTTTGTTCTATTTAGTTGGTTTAGGTTGTATTATTTCTTTGGTTTTAGTTCTATATATCAATTGGTTTAAATTTGTGGTTCTTTTCTATTTCATATTGGTTTTGGTTCCAAAATTAGTCATGTTACTTTTGTTGCAAGAACATATAGTATGAACATGCATGTAGTGCATGGTAGTTGAAAGACAAGTGGCATAGTTAAAGTTTTTTGCTCATGATTTGCTTTGTAAGTTTTTGGTTTGCTTATTAGCTCGATTTTCTTGATGTCTATGTGCAAAACTATAGGAAATTAACTTAATATATACAATGCTAGCTTATTTTTATATTTGACTTGTTGAATTTGGTTGTAAAACGATGATTATGATGCTAAAACTATCATGTTCTAGATTTTGAATGCTATTTTAGAAACTTCATTTTATCATTTTTGTTGTACATAATACAATTAATTAACTGCTACATCGATGCTGAAACTGGCCTATTCTGAATTCTGAATATCACTTCAGAAAAATTATTCGGCCATTTGTTGCATGTAAAACAGAGGAACAAAACCAAATAAACAAAATATTTAAAATAATGGTGGCTTTTCTTTGCGGTTCTATATTTGAAATGCAAAGGAAAGTGAATTTTTCAAAAACCACAAAAGAAAAGTGTGGACAAATAATAATATAATATATATATATATATATATATATAAACTTCCTTTGCGGTTTCTTACTACAACCGCAAAGGAAATTGTTGCTGAAATAAATTATGTAAAAATAATAAATTACTTTCCTGTGTGATTGTATCAAACAATCGCAAAGGAAAGTTTACTTTGCTTTGCGGTTAATAATTGCATAGGGATTTTTCTCGGCGTTTCGATTCATTTGCGGTTACAAACCACACAGAAACACCTGTTTTAATCGCCAAAAAAGTCATTTTTTTAGCTGTGGTGATTTGTCTGGACTGGGTTTTGCAAAAATATACATTCATATGAACCGTAAAATAAAAAAAACGTAGAAGTAAAGAATTAATGAGATGAAAACTGACGGGTAATGTATATAAGAAATTAAATGATATCAATTGATAACATCATCATCATCAATTGTGCTGATTTATTTAGAGCAACATAAGATAGCTCGTTAAACAGTACCAGCAATATCGACCACTCACCATGTCATACTGCATATATATTACTTAAATGGTTCTTTTTGGCATAAGTGAAGAGTCTCCATAATAACCTCCAAGAGGATAGAACTTGACCTTGAGTCCTTCCTCCGAGCACAGCTTCAAAACCGAAAGGTCTTCTTTATCGTTGTAGCCTCGGGTCGAAACAATATGCTCGTCCACTTCATGGAGACTGAACACAAGATTATACGCATCAGGTACATCATGAGCTTTCTTGATACGAAATGAACCTGGAATGTGGCGTTTGTCAGGTGGACCAACCACTAGAGGATACACTGCACAAGCATCAGCTTGAACTCTCCAGTTGGGTGGATTCGCACATTCGGATACCCAGGAAAACTCGATCTCCAGGGGATATTTGGCAGTGATGTTTTCTGCTTCTGGGTGTTTGATCGTGTGAAAAATCACCCGCTTAGGATCAATGGCCAACACCACCGAGATCGGGCATGTTTGGTTCCCAATCAGGTCAAGTGAAATTGCATGCTCACAGTTTGTGGCATCACGAATGTGGTAGGGCTTCCCAGGTTTAACAGGATTGTTCTCGACGTCAAGCACGACATCTTCAGCTGTGGCGAAGATAGCAAGGAGAAGGAAAAGCAGAGCAAGCAATGCAGTTTTCATTTGGGTATATATGGATCAGCGTACGTATATAAAAACTATAATATATAAGGTTCTTGGTTGTAGGTATATGGGAGCTTGCATGGATTGAATTTATAGAGTTAGTGAAGACGGAGAGAGAGTGGAGAATAATGGAGGGTAAGAATTGAAGCATGCACGGAAGAATGATGAAGATGGGAGAGATATTGAGAATGGAAGGACCAGCGATTTTGGTTTGCATTGAAGGACCATTCTATGGTTTGCTGAGAAGTGAAGAACAAGTAACGATAGATGCCACCTCTTGCGTCTTGTTTCATTCAATGGAACAATTAACAAGCCATTGGCATGCAGAATTCATGGCGTTTGTATACCCTCCATCTACAAGTTTCAGTTCCACCAAATGCAGTTCGATGGGAGCTAGTACATAAGTTAATCCAATTAGCTCCTGATGATATCTCAAAATTAAGGCCTTCGAAGTTATAATATATATTTATTTATATTTAATAAAAAATGTATAATGGGATTACTTACTTTCATTGTAGCATGAGATTTAAGGCCAACAAAATATGACATCAACATGAACGTGGATCTCCTAAAGTGATTTTATTTGCAGCAAGAAGGGGAATAAATTAATATATTTAGACATACACGCACAAACTTAATTTCTGTATATGAATATATACACCATGCTAATTAATATGGTTCAGATTTAATTTGGACGATTCAGATCCACGGTCAAGATCAGCACAGCTGAGAGTTGGCCTTTGGATTCGATATATGGTTAATTTGTACGAACTGTAGATCACAAAAGATCGATCTTAATTTCTTTTGTCTGTCTCTCTCTCCTCGCATGCTCCTTCCTACTTTTTATTTTCCTGTCCTTTCTGTACATCCTCCTAAAATCACGTCTTCATTGCTTTCTCTTAAAGTTTCAATATGAAGAGGCCAGGTTGGTTAATTTCTTTATGATTAATTGTTAATCTGGACATACAAACATAACTACTACTTTAGAATATTCATAAAATATAATATTTTATAATTATACATAAAATATAAAAAACAGATATCAACGATATTTTTTTAGAGACCAACGACAATAACATGGTGATAACTTGCTTAATTTTTTAAATTCATAGATTAAGGTAGCCCTCTGGTTTGCTAAATAGATCATTAATTTAACTAGCTTAATTAATTATATTGTAGACATTTTTTGTGTCTTCACTTTCAATTACCTGCTTGATCGAACTATGGTTGGAGTGGTACCTCTGCGATGGACCAATGAATGAATACACTCACATTGAACCAACCTGCTTGTGAGCAGAATATGTGGTCATGATTGAATGATAGCCAGCTCACTTCGATCTTTAACTTAAGACAATGTCAATTACGTACTTCTCCACGTTTTGGAGATGATTACCAATGAAGTCCCAACTGTTATATTTAAGCAATTTTTTCTTCTTTTTGTTTTTTTGTCGGGCCTGATATTTATTTTTCCATATCCATAATAACCAATGAAATCCTTGTTTATTGATTGATAGGTTTCCTGTCTAATGCCAAGCATGTTATAAAGTAATCCTATGCGCCAATTTAACTGCCGAGATTTTATTAACCATGTATAAGTATTTCTTCGGCACTTCTCTACAGTCCATAATATAAATCATGTTTTAAAAAATTATTTTAACCTAGAATACAAGTCATGTTTAATTATTATATAGTGCATTAAGATTTTTTTTTCTTGTTTTACCCTTCACTTCAATTTCTATCCTAATCAATGCTATATTAGAATTTAATGCATTTAATTAGAAACAGAAAAAAGTGTAATTTTTTTATAAATTTAATAAACTAATTAAACTCAATATGTATGTAATTAATTTCTAAAAATTATTTTAATCTAGAATACAAGTCATGTTTAGTTAAATTTAATGCATTCAATTAGGGAAATAATAGAAAAAAGTGTAATTTTTTTATAAATTTAATAATTAATTAATTGTTAACTCATTTTCTAAGTATTTGTGAAATTTCTAAAACATAACTTAAGAGTAGTAAATGTTAAGAGCTAGAAAATTTGTTAGTTTGTCTTCTCATATTATTTTAAATTATATTTTGTTCTAAAATTTAAAATAAATATGTTAAAACGTACCTTATTATAACTTTAATTATAAAATTTTAAAAGTTTCAATCTAAACTTGTATAAAATTTAAATCGTTAAATGTAATTCTTTTCATATCAATAAATAAGTTAGTTGGCCAGTAGTGGACGTACGCCATATTCTTATGGCACAAAATAATACTACTATACTACTCTAGTACAAAATTAACTTGAAACTACGTACCCAAACAGCTCTATGTCTTGCCTGATCAATCTCATAAATGCATCATCCGATTGACTCGGTTGGTAGTTATGGGTCATAACATTGACTTAGGTGGTGCACACCTTATACTAAATACTCCTCCGCCCATATTTTCAGCTAATTCATATTCCGTGTCCATTTTATGTGAAAAGTTTTTATCCAAAAGTATAGGAAATTAAATATTTTTTATTTTATCCTTTTTTTAATTCTTTTTTACTCATTATTTATAACCTTACAATAATAATAGAATGAAATATTTACTAAAGATAAAAAGAAAAATATTGATATTTTTTACATTAATTTTAAGTGAAAAATAATTTCCTTAATATACATATAATTAATAAAAAATACCTTATAATGTGGATTGAACGAAGTACTTCTTAAAAAAAGTTAGTTACAAGTCTTAAATTTTTTTTAAAAAAAATCCCCAATATCTCATTTTTATTTTTATTAATTATCAAATTCCACTGCTCTCTCTTTTTCAAATTATGAGATAAGTAATAAATTAATAAGAGTAAAATAGTAAACTACTATTAAAAATTAACACAACACCTTATATTTTGAATCAACTAAAGTTCTAAAAAGCCCTTATAATATGAATCGGAAAAAAATAGTATATATCTTTTATGACAATGTTAACAAATTAAGATAAATGATCTCTCAAAATAAATATGTTAAAAGCGTACGTTATTATAACTCTAATTATAAAATTTTAAAAGTTTCAATCTAAACTTGTATAAAATTTAAATTTAAATCGTTAAAATGTAATTTTCTTCGTATCAATAAATAAGTTAGTTGGCCAGTAGTGACGTAATATTCTTGTAGGCACAAAATAATTCTATATTCTCTCCCGTCTTTTATATAGGTTATCTTCTAGAAGAATTCTATAATGCTAAATATAAGTCATTTTACAAATATTTGTGAAGTACTAATTACTTTATTCCAAAAATGACCTTTTTGGAAATTATTTTATGAAGTATTAATTATTTTTGAAAAGTTTAAATATATAATATTAATCAGAGGTAATGATAAAAATCAAAATAAATACTACCTCTGGTTCTATATATAGGATCTTTTGCTCTGGTCCTAAATATAAGACTCTTTACAATATACGAGATAGTATTTACATTTTCAGTAAAATACCTCTATTTAATGTATTCAAAGAGAAAAAGAGAGAGATTAAATAAGGGTAGTTTTGAAAAAATATTGAGATTTTCGGAGAAATTGAAGTAATTAATTAGTTTTAATTTTAATTTTTAATCCATGTAATTCAGTTAAAATTATATTATATTAAGAATTAGGGGGAAGTATTAGACAATTTCATTAATATAAATATAAGTTATATTTCTTATTCATGTGATAGTGCAAAGTAACAAACCGGAGGGAGTATTACTCTAGTAGAAAGAATTGACTTGAAACTACGCAACCAAACGGTCTGTCTCGCCTTATCAATCTCATAAATGAATCATCCGATTGACTGGGTCAGTATTTATGGGTCATAACATTGACTCGGGTGGCTAGTGGTGCAGACCCTGTAATAAATACTCCTCCGGTTTTGTCACCCAAAAAAAAAAAGAACTCCTCCGATTTAACATGAGATTTTCAATTAATTCATATACTACTTATGTTATGTTTGGGAGGTTTTTTTGAATAGGGAGTGGAATGAAATAGAATGACTATATGATTAAGTTATTATTTAAGAGTTTTTTTAGGAGGGAATGAAATGGCAATGGATGGTCTCATTAGCATCTTTAGCCATTCTAAATTTACTTTTTCTTGTTCCCCAAATTGGGGGGTCAATGATGGAATGATTAAGAATAATTATTTAAATTATAAAAACACCTATTAACTCTAACAAAAAAAATATTCATTCTTATATTTTTTTTACTCTTTTCATATCACCAAATCTATCCTGCTATATTTTATCTTTCTGGTTATTTTGTTATCACATCAATCAAATTACTCCAATCACATCACACCTCACACGTACAATTGAATTACTACTTCAAGGTATGTTTTCTTCTATAAGTCTTGTGATATTTATCATAACTTTCTTGTTTTTCATACTTTATCATAGTTAGTTTAGTTATTTTTATTTTTTGATAAAATTTTTGCTTCCTTCTTAATATTATTATTGAAAGAATCAAGTCATTTTACAACATATTATTATTATTATTATTATTATTATTATTATTAGAAGATGTTTTTATTAAAAAGTAAAAACAATATGAATTTTTTTATATGAAAAAAAAAGAATTTATTTTTTTATTTAAATTTACTAATAAGGATAATATTAGGAAAAAAATTATAATCCATTTAATTTCACTCTTTTTATAATAATTTCAAAACAATAGTCAAATGAGACTGCTCTTTCCCCTCATAAAATTCTCAAACAATGGAATATTTCATTCCATTTCATTTCATTATATTCCATTAATAACCATTCCATTCTATTCCATCGTAAACTCCCAAACATAGCCATAAAAAAAATTACATATAAATCTTAACCTTTTAAAAAAATTTCAACATCTCACTTTTATTCTTATTAATTATCTAGTTTCGATCATTTCTCTTTTTCAACTTAGGGGAAAGATAATAAATTAATAAGGGTAAAAAAATAACTACCACTAAAAATTATAATACAATACTTTATAGTTTGAACCAAAAGTTCCAGAAGACCCTCCCTAATAATATGGATACGAAAGAGTAGTCCTTATCTTTCATGATAATGTTAACAAATTAAGATAAATTATCTCTTAAAATAATTGAATCAAACAATATTTCAAAACTTAATTTTATCTCAAAAACACACCGCACTCTTTTTTCTTGAAACAAATGATAAATTTGTGACAGATAAGTAAAATTTGTGAAAGATAAGTATGTGTATGTGTTTTGAACCAATTTATATAATATTCATATCTGATGCCAAAATGAGAAGCTGTGTGGAATTTTTTTTGACCACACACACATCCTAATCCTATGCTTGAACAGGAGGTGTTCTGTAATACGCTGGCACAATCACAGGGAAGAACATTTGTCTTACTCCTTCCGCCTTGATTATGGGGAATATGATACCTGATGCACCCTGACATATCAACAAAACATTTTGTTTTCATATATACTTATTCTGTCCTTTCTCTTTAATTATCTTCTTTTTATGAATGTCTCATGTATATAAACCAACAGGGAATTAGAGAAAAGTATATACTCACAGAAACCAATCGAGCACCAATCCAGACGCGTTTAGGAGAAGGAAAAGGAACGAGCAAGCGTCCAACACCAAAGATGGCCACAGCAAAAAAGTGGAGAACCAAGCTGGAAGGTCGAGGGTTTAGGCCAGATAGTAAGGCCACTGGTCCCTCCGAGAAGACATCTCCGAGGCTCAAGTAATCGAAACATGCTTGTCGCATTTCCTGCCTTGCCGGGTCAGGCGATGCACAAAACACCTTGTACAATGCACCTGCTAGTGTGTTTATTGTAGATGCCACTGGCTGCAATAGTTAATCAATATATGTATGTATGTGAATATATAGATTAAACGTGGAAGTTAATTATATATATATGTGCATGATAATTAATCAATGACCTTACGGAGGGTGTAGAAAGATTGGAGATATGTGCAAAGAGCAGGTGCGTCGTGGAGATGAGGAAGAGGTCGAAGAAGACCCCTGAGGACGACGATGTCAGAGAGAGCCACCGTCATACCTCCACCTGTTAATGGGTGACGCATGTTGAAGGCATCTCCCATGAGAAGGGCACCGGGTGTGGAATCAGGAGACGCAGGCATGCTCTTGTTTGGCATGCTTCTCATCCTTCCTTTCTCTATTGCTTCTATAAAATTACTATACAACTCTGGCGGAACCTGATAATATATATATATATATATATTAATTTCCCTAAAAATATATGTATAAAAGAAGGCAAGGCAAAGAGTGTATGTTGATGATATATAATATATATATATATATATATACACCTGGGGTGCTACTACAGTTTTCAAGTAATGAGCCATTTCACCATTGGCAAAGGAAGGTAGTTTTTGGCTGCCAGGAACATCAAACAAACACCGAATCTCAGTGCTGCTGATGGGATAGAATAAAATGGGCGAAGGATCACCCAGGATAACGTGTCCATGGTTTGCATATGGGAGCTCGCAATTCTCCAGCACTAGACCAACAAAATGAGATGGTACTTCCACCTGCAAAAATATTAATTGTCTCTATTCGATCATTCATATATAAAGACTAGAATTTGAAACCTTACTTAAGGGAAACAAAAAACAACGAATAGCAAATCAGTTGATGAAGTAATTAGGGTTGGTGAATGGTAATGTAGGAAGAAATAACAATGAAGATGCATGCATGCATCATTGTACTGTACGTATTTCCTAATTAAGGGATATGCAACGTACGTTAACGTTAGGTTACCTTGGGATTGCAAAGAGAACGCCTTAAGTTAGAGAAGCAACCATCACAAACAATGGTAAGGGGAGCCTTTGCTGTGAGCTCTTGTCCATTATTTGTTTTATAGAGCACTCCTTTGATGATTCCTTTTTCTTCCAGTAAAGATGTCACCGTTCCTTGTTCTAGTTTTACACTGCACCATATATGCATATATATATATATATATGTTTCAAAAAAATGAGAAGGCTAATTAATTAAATTAAATTGAATGGAAATTAAGAGGTCGAGACGTAGTGTATATATTATAGATTGTGTGATGGGAAATGATGATGAGAGTACGTACTTAGGAAGAGACGCAGCTTTGTGTCGCATTCGCTGGATGAAACGGCCATTGTGAAAGCTTCTGCCAGAAACATCAGACTCAAACTTTTCCAAAGGATATGGAATTTTTGTGCTCTTCCCATCCTTATACAGAGCATACCCATACACTTTCTGAGCATCAATTTCATCCACACAATCTGCACGCACCACATTAATTATTTCATCTTTTTTTTAAATTATATTATAAACCAATATTATATCATATCAGAGACTACTATGTGCCAATCAATAATGAGAATGCATGCCAGAATCGAATTTATTGGGGCAGATAAACATATTTATGTACTTATTAATACTCTTTTAAAATAGGGGCACATATATATATATATATGCACCCCCACCCCGATTCCCCCTTCCTACCTTCACCTCCCATCCATACTCGTTATTAGGGGGTCCCCACCTTCTCTGTGCGACTGTGTCTATTCTTTTTTTCAATATATTTATATTTAGGTTTTCTTTTTTTTTTTTTTTCAGGAAAAATAATTTACGTTGATTCATTTTTGTTGTCCAGGACAAATTTTTTTTCATTTAAAATAAAAAATAATTTTTTAGCACACATATATATATGAATTGTTCAAATTAATTAAGCGGTCATATTTTACTTAAAATTCTTCTCCATGACTAAAAGTTATTATAAGATTTCAAGAAATTATTACCAATTTTCCAGAAAAGAAAAAGTTACTACATGCAAAAATTACTCAAAATTATATAATTTTTATCATTTAGTAGTAAAATTTTCTTAAGACTATACTTGAAGTATATATAAAATCTTAGTATAGAATTTGAACCTTAGAAATAAATTAAATAATTTTAAAAATCTTCTGACATATATAATTAATTTTATCAACTTGCATGGATATAGTCTGGATTACCTCGAAGGCCCAATTGAACCAACTTCAAATACCCTCCAGGCTGTAACAATTCACCCACAATCCTGTCTGGTTCTCTCAAGTCCCTTTCAATCACATGGAGACGCCTTCCATCCTGCAGTAATAATATAATCACTCATCTGTCCTTCAACCTTCTTTTGCCGGCCATTAAACAAAAACCTCAAAAGAAAAAAAAAAGATAAACACAGATATATGTGCGTATATATCATTGAAATATTGCAGCAATAAGAACTTTCTTCCTTGCAAAATGTCTCAGACTTCCGTACTAATAAGTTGAGACTTTCCCACTGCTCCATGGATCTAATAAGTTGTAAAAACCAGATCACGAATATGAAGAAATATAATGGGTTTCCCATATATTTTCTGAATATTTCTTTGTTAATTAGTTTGTTGAGAAAATAAAAAAGTTGAGCCTTGCAGATAGGAACAAACACGTTCAGAAAGCTATTCCTGTTGGATATGACAATACTTGAATTTTACCCAACAATACTAGATATATATCAGATAATTATGCCGAAAAAATAAAGGCAAAGACATGTATGGGCTTTTTTCTGTTTGATTATTGAGAATACATAGCAGTGAACATAATGGAAATCGGACATGACCTCTCAGCAATTTCATTTAACCTCAACCATCAACTTTGGTCCATCAGACATCCAGAATATGAACAGATCTATATATGACGCATATATAGCTTCATATATAAAAGCACAGAAATTAATAGAGAGATTGATAATCCTACCTTTCCAAGTGTGAAAGCAAGAGCTGAACCAGCAACCCCAGCACCCACAATGATTATATCCGTATCTCCTTCAACCTTAGGATGATCACTTGTTTCTGCAAACCCATTTCCATTTGTTTTCACTTGTTTCATTAATGAACTTTCGAGCTTGCTCTTTTCTGCAATTCTGGATACAACAACGAACACGAGCACAAAGCTAGAAGCTAGAATCCCTCCCAAAATATACTGATAATCCATCTCTAACAAAATTGGTCAAAAATGCGTCACAGAATACAATGGGAAGAATTGTATGAAAATCGTGATGAAAGAGAAGGTTGCGTATGAGCCTTTGGCGTGCTGATTCTGCAACTAAAACCAGTCGTTTCCTTTTTTAGTAGACAATTAGGAATGCATCACTTTCACATATTTTTACTTCAATTGCAGCTTCTCTCTCTCTCTCTCTCTCTTCTTCCAAACTAGAAACTAATTGATGTACCATTTAGTACATGAAAAACGAATTTTTGAGAAAAATATAAAAGTGAGAGACAGTGTAAAACTTGTGTTTAAAAAGTAGCAAAATGACTTAATTTGTTAAAAAGAATGTCTTCCAAATTTATATAATAGAGCTTTCGCATTTTTATTTCCTTTTTCATTCTTGAACTCTAAGTATAAAGTTAGAGAAACATTTATAACTACAAATTTTAAACTTTATATTGACACTTATATTGATTTCTTACATAATTATCATCCTTTTTTATTTTTAATTTATACTAATATATCCCTATGATTATATATATATATATATATTCTTGAACTCTAAGTATAAAGTTAGAGAAACATTTATAACGACAAATTTTAAACTTTATATTGACATTTATATTGATTTCTTACTTAATTATCATCCTTTTTTATTTTTAATTTATACTAATATATCCATATGATTATATATATATATAATTCTAAAGCAGGACTATATTAAGAGAAGTCCAGCTAGACTTTCTATTGTAATAGTGAAAACTTTGGCAAACACTTGTAATTAGATCTACTCATTATAGTTACAGAATATGATTTTTATAATCCAATGGTTAAATCAAAAGTTATTATCACATTTATATAGCAAGCTAATTAAAATTTATTGGAATTAAGTGATATATATTAAATAGTTAATTAATTATTTAATATATTGAAAATATTTTAGTATTTAAAATATATATATATCTTTAACATTATTGCTACATAGTTAAACACATGCATAAAAAATTATAAATCAATTGAAGATTTTATGGCCTGTATTTTTTTTATAAGAGTTATTAATCTAATTTTTGTCCCTAATCCCTATATATATATTTAGAAACTAAATACTTTTACATTCATATATTATTTAGAAATCAAATCATTAATTTAATCATTACCCTTTTCGTGATTTTATATATTTCTAATTACTATTTGGAAACCGGCCAGCATGTTTTTTTTTTTGGACAATAGCAAATTGAGCAATTGCAAGATGTACGGTATGGCGGTGAATCCTTACGAATTTGTAGAGACAAACAGAAGCAACCAAATAGAAAAAGGCTTGAAATGTTACCATGATAGCTATTAATGAATATTAATAAATAATTAATTAGAAGATGAAATAAGCTATCAATATTTTTTTATGTGATCAATATATTGTTGAGCTTAACTCCAGTAATTCTACTTTTTAAGTGGTTTATGATTTTTTTTTTGTTTTAAAAAGAACTTAGTGAGAAGTCAAATTCTAAATAACCCAGTCTTAATTTTCTCTATAATTAATGTTCGTGGCAAGTTTAGTTAGAGGTCTTTGTTGCCATGCATCAAACTTTTTATAAGGGGTTAAATTGGATGAATTGCTACTACAATATTATGAGTAAATTATTCTCTTCGATCATCATAAAAGAACGTGTTTTGGAACAAAAACAGGTATTTTAATTTCTCATTAAAAAAACCAACGTATTTCTCAGATTATAAGCTTTTTAAATGTAAATTTATTTTGAAATAATTTTGGTTCTGTTAAATGATTAAATTGAGAAGTTGGGACAAACAAATGATTTTTGAGGATGGGCGGAAGCCGTGTCACGGCCGGATATATGGAAATTAAATGAAGCTTCCATATCCACCACTCGGAACTCAGCAGATCAAATTAAGCAGTTGAGATTTTTATGCATCTTCTTAATTCTCAACTGTTTTTTTCCATTTATTTTTGGCCAAAAATAAAATTTTTTTAGATATTTTCAAAACTAAACATCGTTTATACTCATGAAGATATTTTAAATTAATGAAGGAATTTATTCCATGCTCATCCATATCCAAATTCCACTATATGTGAAAATACTAGTGAGTAGCACGTACGTGATTGGGGCTTAATGTCATCATCTCATCACTTATTGTCTTCCAATTTCAAACGTAAAATTTGACAAAGTTGAATTTTGTGACCCATTTGAAAACATTAGTGTCCATTAGGGCTACTTATTTAGTTGGTTGTGTTTTTAATATAATATCCGATACTGAATATCTAGATTCAAGTATTTTAAAACTCAATAAAGGTAACTCTCATATCAAATCAATAATCTAAGGGATACCTTTACGGTAATCAATTTAATATATATCTATATATATATATGTTTGATCATATACATATGCACACCTAGTTGTTGTATCACCTAAATGTTATGGATTATATCATCATGTATCCTCCGATAATTGTTTTGAATTTCAATTATTTTGGGTCAAGTCAAGTTGAACCATGAAGATAAAGAAATTCGCCCAATAAATATTTAATGCAGTTACATATTTAGGACTCGAATTCAAGACCACTAGTTAAGTTAAAAGTTTTTCTCAAGAAATATAAAATAAATTTTACTTTTAGAATGATATACTTTTTAAGGTATCATTGTCAATAAAACTTGTAATCATCCATGACTCTCGCCATTGAACTATATATAATGATTTTGAGATTCTAATTTACTGACTTTTTGTTGTTGAATATATATAATGATAAGATGTAATAAAATCACTTGTGATGACGAGGCATTATTCAAATGTACTTTCCATTCTCTATCATAGCCGGCAAGCTTTCTCATCCGCCCAAATGTATACAAAAAGAGCTTTGTGCATTAGATCGAGATATATGTGACTCTTTCTATATATTTCATTCATAAAAATAAATTCATATCTATGTGATATATGTAGTACTTGAAGAGAGAGAGAGAGAGAGAGAGAGAACTAAACTCTAGTTATTAATTTCAATGGGCTACTCGGGAAATAGTGGGCTTCCTTGTCGGCCCAAAAGCAAGTACTGACGAAATTACCAAACAACCCTTAACATGCCGTTTCTCTTACCAGCCTGTCTGAATTTTCCAACGGCTACTTACAGAACCAACGAATTTAAAATTGTCCCTCTTCGCATCCCTCCACCTCTCGGCTCTCACCCCACTCATCTGCTTTCAATCATTTCTTCCGCTCCCTCACTCCCTCTCTCTCTCTCTCTACACTCTCTGCAAATTCTTCAGAAGAGGATATGGCAGAAGCTCCTTCGTTACCAGTGATCGAAGAAGAGGAAATAGACGACGGGTTCTACGAGAAGATCGAAGCGCCCAAGTTTGTGGACTTCACCGCACCGGAGATTCGCCGTTCTCACGAAGATCGCTACTGGTTCTGCTTGCGCGTTGGTAATTTCTTTTCCCTAGCTGCAATCGATGAGTTTACTGGAAATTTAGATTTCACTCTTTTCTTGCGATTTTGACTGATATCTTAATTCCTTGATCACTCTGGTAACATTATATCATTAGCATTCTATCGTCAGATGTAGAAGGTTTGAATTTGTGCTGTGGAACGTTGTTAATTTTGAATGAAAATATGCTATGGTGTCGAAGTTTCTCTCTTTATGGAACTAAAGTGTCATTCTGTTTGAAAATATACATTTTAGCAGGGAAGTTTCTCTCCGAATCCGATTGTCCTAGTGTGTGTGTGTGTGTAAGAGTCATCATTTTATGTGTTCTTTCAGCTGCACCTGATAAGTTCATTGGAAATATTGTATTTCACTTCTTGCCTCTCTTAATATTTTATTCTAAAACCCATCTTAATTACGCTAATTAACTGTACAAATACGTATAAAAATTATTACAATTATAAAATTTCTGTATTTGTGAATTCCTCCTGCCCAGGATGTGACCAAAATCATGAAGAAGAATTGGACTCTGAAGCAGTCTACAAGAATTTTGTTCTTCGGGTTGGTTCTGGTTTGCCTCTTCTTAAATTTAACTTTTGTGATATTCCCTCCTGTTCCTTTTATTAGGGCCTTTTGAGAATGCCTTTTTGTTTCTTATATACCTTTAGAAGCTTTCATCTAAAATGCTCTTTGTCTAGAACAATTATCATTAAAGAAAGGTCTCTAATGAACTTCATTGAATAAGGGCAGTTTTAGAAAATAATTAAAATTTTAGATAACTTTAATGAGATTAACTATTTTTAATCATATTACTTGATAAGTGTTAATGTAGCTAAAAAGCCCTTATAAAACTGACCGAGAGGGAGTATTTGATAAATTTCCTACATAGGCATAATGATGAGTTTTGGCTTTTCAGGTTATGGCGGCCAGAAGTCCCAATATTCGCCTGAGAAAAGCACTGAATAAAAGAGAAGCAAGGTTGCTAAACAGAACTGCTACCAATTCCTTACCTTATTTATTGTCGTAACAAAAATTTTTGCTAATAAGATTCTTTTTTTTGGGTTCTTAGTGCAAATTTGAAATGCCCACTTACAGCTCCGGCAAAATCTTCGAAGTCAAGGGTTTCAAGATTGGCTTTGATTTCTTCAATTTCAAAGAAGATTGTAGATAACAATGCAAGAACAAGGCCTCTATCTAAGGTTAATGCAACCCCAAATGCTAAGGTGAAGCAAACATCAGCTACAGCCAAGGCTTTGACTACTCCCAGTAATCAAAAGAAAAGTTCAAATTTAGATCAGTTCAGAACTGTTCAAAGCAAAAAAGATATGAATGTGGTTGTGCCTAAGAACAGAGTAATAGCTAAAACGCTGGTATTTCACTCGCCAAAAAAAGCAGTGAAGATCAAGAGCTCCATGGAACTGAAAAAGACACCAATGAAATCGCTGTGTTCAGCAATGAAGAAGCTTGAACTTGATAGCCTAAAGAAGAAGAACGAAGAAGCTTCTACAAGGAAGTTCAGGGGACGAGAGGTTAAGAGCCGTGTGTTTGATTCTTTGTATACTAATAGATGTTTGAAAGAGAAGAAGAAATTAAAAGGCCATTCTCAGATTCATGAAGGGAGTGCTGATGATAATGGTGATTCAAGTGACATGGACATTGATGAGAAATCAAGGGATGGTTCTCTAGAAAGATGTCATGAATTATCAATTTCAGAAGAAGCAGAGAAGACTAGTGACAAGAATTGTGAAGAAAATGAAGAGAAAGGGGAGAAAAACTCAGAAGCCATGAAGAGAAATGATAATAAAGAGAATTCTTTGGCTTCTGATGATGATAATAAAGAAAATGAGGGCGAACTCACTGAGCATGATGAAAAGGAAAATGCTTCAGCCCCTGATGAGAACAGGTATAGAATTAATTTGCATTGAAGTTTATTTCATGGAGGATGTCTCAGAAAAACACACTTAAAATAATTTTTTTCCCTTTTGGAAATGGGCTACAGAGTGCTGATTATCAATCATGGCAACCTTAAAACGGCCAAGAATGAGGAAACGAGGAAAACACAGAAGGTAAGATATATTTTAGAACCTCATTGATGCTGCTTCAGAGACAAAGGCTTCTATTCGTTGTGACCATAAAGCACAGACACTTTCTAACAGGAATTATAACTGTACTCAATATTTGTACAAGCCCACTCTTTACATTAGACGTTTACGCTTCAAATTTTATGCTTGCTTTATTCTTTCTTGTATTCACCACATAATGTACACTGAAAGTTTGATAATTATGATTTTGAAACAGAAACCTACATATAACGCAACAACTGGTTCTCAAGTTGTGAAATACAGGAAACTAAAGCCAACAAATCCCAAGCCTTTTAAGCTGAGAACCGATGTAAGGAGTTCTGTTCTTGTTGGTTTTATTAATTTCGAAACTCAAATGAAGTTCTTGTAATCAAATCTTTGGTTTATGTTTTTTTTTGGGTGTTTTCAGGAGAGAGGAATTCTCAAAGAAGCAAACTTGGAGAAGAAACAGATCTCACCATTGAAAGAAACTGCAGCTAAAGGAGGTAAGACAATGAGGAAACATCAGAGTCTAAACGAGGTAAGTTTCACTTTGAACCTTAAACATGCTATAAAGCCCAAATATTTCAAGAGGATATGTGCTCATGTCCGACATGTATCGTATACTTGTTTTAGACACAACCCCAATTTTTCAAATAACATATTTCAAATTGTGCTTGAAGACCTAAACTTGTGCATTTCTTGCTTCCATCAGAAGAATGAACCAAACTATGATAATAACGGCTGCGAAGACGGAACAGACCATGCAACGGAGGAAGATAAATCTGTAAGTTTATGTACAGATGGTATCATTTGAATATTTATTACTGCTTTATAAAAATTTAGATACTGTAACGAAGTGGCTGAAACTTAATACATCATTAATGTAGGGAAGCATTAGATGTTCTGTCCTTGAAAACTCCAATATGAAAGTGAAGAACAAATTATATGCCACTCCTCAAAGAAGAGTAGCATATATGAATGCCACTCGTCAAAGAAGAGCTGGTCCTAAACTTCAGAAACCTACTGACATGGCTGAACGGCCAAAACAACGAGATAAAGCAGCTCAAAATCAGATGACATGTTCAAAAGAAAATCCCAAATGACACAGCCTGCACTAGTTGTAAGGCCTAGAAGGTAAGTAAATTATAGCAGTCACCTAGTTTATTTATTAGCCTCAAAATTCATTTACATCGCTCTTGGACCTTCATTATTTGAAAAAACAATTATTGCAATGAATTAAGAAAAAGTTGTAACTTGTTTGTATTGCAGTGTTTTATCAAATAAGAAAGAAAACGGTCTTGTTGCAACACCTGGTAAGCAGCGGCTCAGTGTAATTGATGAGAAGTCATCAAACATATTACAGCCTAAGGAAGCAGCAAAGGCTAATAATGGAGATTCATCTAGAAGTAAAGCTTATAGTGCCAATTCCAGTTCTTGTTCAAGAGCAAAAAAGACTATAACTGTTCCAAAGGAACCAAACTTTCAGAGTCTCCACGTGCCAAAGAGCTGCACAAAAAAACTAACTTGAGTTTCTTCCCCCTCTTTTTATTGGTGGGGTTCGTGTCTGATGTTCAATAATATCATTGAATTCGAGATAGTGGCTTCCCGGAGATTGTTCTGAGGCCATATGATATTATTAAGGCTTTGTCAAATTTGGTCATTCATATCCATGTTTGTTGTAACATAGATGATTCATTGGTAATTGATTGTGTTTACTTACAATGTTACTTCACTTCAGTAGGACAATGATATGGTTCTGCTATTGATTCATTTGTAATTTTGAATCTTCTGAGTTGAAATTGAGGCAATTTACTTACACCATGTGTTCATGCAAAGACGTGCATTTTACCTTTGCAAATTGTGAGGGTCAAAATCAGAAGATTTTGAAATAAACACAACATATAACACATAATTACACAAAAGTTAATTATAAGAAGTATAAATATATCAAATAAACCTTTTCATAAATAGAAAAATCATGCAGATGTTAAACTTTACTTTTTTTTTTTTAATAAAACTCACTTATATGCTTTTAAATAATTATCTTCCTTAGCTTATAAATTAAATACCTTACAATAATGAAATCATATATTTAAAAAGAGTGATATTAAGAAAATATTTTTAACTCATTTTATTCTTTATTCTATAGTCAATATACTACAGACAATTAACAGAGCAACTTGGGCTATGTTGCCTGTCAATTTTGAATTTTTCCTACAATTATTGCAGGGATCCTACTTTCAGTTAGATACAAGCTCGCAAAATTAGTTGGCTCTTCTTTAACAAATTAGAAGAAAATGTTCCTTCAGATAATCAAATAAATTATTATAATTCTTATATTAGATTATCATGAGATAAAAGCCATGAAAGAAAATAAACTTACAGTTTCACTGATATAACATCTAACTTGAGGAAACATACCATAAATAACTATGGGATCACCATAATCATATTGGAGGCAAAAAAAACATTTCCATGACAAAAACAATCCATCAAACAAGTACACCCCAAACCCCCCCCCCCCCCCCCCCGCGGCGGGGGGGAAAAAAAACAAAAAACCACCCAAAACATGGACCAGGTGGGTCTTCGTTTGTTTATTAAAAGTGGAGGCTTTTCCTAGAGTTATTTCCACACAGATGTATTCTGTGACTCTTGAATCAGCAAACAATAACCATTTATGTGAGCAAAGGGAGAGCAGCTTATTTATGTGTGTTTTTTGAATCATTTCAGGCCTTATTGCTCTTGAGGTTTTTCAGTTTCTCATTTGCAGCCACAAGTTCAGCAGCTATACCTGGTTCATTTGCTGAATGCCCTGCATCTGCAACCACCTGTTTCATCGTAGTATGATTCAGTAACTTGACCATGTTATCCATAAGCTCAGGTGCAATTAAAAATCCAAGAAACATTGTCTTGGTAAAAATCATAGATAAGAAAATTTTATCAAAAAAGAAAAAATAAAAGCTTAAACCCCATCCTTCCCCACCCCCCGGGGGGAAGTTCTTGATACTATGACAGAACTGTCACCGAGCAATAGTACAGGACAAAACTTGGGCAAAATTCCTAGGCTATATTTGGTTGGCTAATGGAAAAGCTAGGGGAATGGTAATTGCATGGAACAAGAAGCATTTTTGTTAATACAATTTTATTACACTCTGATTATCATTAACAGTATTTATTCTTTTTTATTCTTTTTTAATACAAGGGCACGTTGGTCATTTTTTGTCATATTCTCATTCTATGGAACCAAAGCTCTATATTGTAAATTTGTAATAGACTGTAGAATGTGGATTTTATGATCTATGGAACTTGAAAAAACAACTATCAAATTATGATCAACAGCATCTTACCTTAAAATCTGACTCTGGCCAAGCTTTATGAAGATCCCAGGCAGACATCATTGGGCAGCAAACATCATATCTTCCCTACAAAGTTACAAATGCCAACTTACGGCCATTTAAAACACATAACTGAAAGAAATAGAATAAAAAATATAATGAAGAAAATTATTTAAAAATGCAATCAAATTTTCTCAACATTTTCTATAATAGGTTGAATATGAGATACATCCAAAGATATTTCCAGCATTTCCACTAGATCAATAGCATTTTTTTCAGTAATTTTGCAAGAATCCAAAATCATTAGTAAACACCAAAATAATCACACAATTATTGCTAGTCAAACTCAGAATTAAGATAGCGTTTATGACTGTTTATGCACTTTGATTTGCAAACAAGGATGAACAATATGTTTAACTACATAAAGTAAATATATTTCCTAAATAATGAAAATTGGCAAATGAAAACATTTTGAAAATGATTTTTGAAACAAATTAGAGTCAGAAATCAACAGTTTCAATGAAGAATTTATTTATACCTGCACTATTACTGTGCTGATATGCCTTATCTTATCAATGTTATCCAACAGGAATGAATCCGATGGAAAGAATCCCCTGTTTACAAAATAATGGTTTTCAATCCTTGCAAATGCCTACATAGACAAACAACAATTCGTCATTGGCAAAAGTTATAGTCTCAATTATGAAAAGCAAGAACATATAGTCATATATTAATCCTAAATAAAGAAGAGTAAAGATTATAGTTTTAAATCTTCAGTTTGTATCAGTTAATTTATCAAACAAGTTGGGAAAGTCTTGTTAGCAAATTGGTTTTTTGGAAATAATTAAAAATATGCTATTGAAGCATGAAAGATTTCAAACTTAAGAATACAAATAAAATGCAGGCCTCTTAATAATTGAGCATCAATATAAAGAAGAACAGAGCAGGGTGTTCAGTGTGCAAAACAATTTAACTTCTCTACTTCTTTTTCTTACTTTAGGTTCTCATAATAGAACATTCTGCAGTTGCCGCAACTGAAATGGTGTTAACCATAAGAAATTTTAAGAAATTGTTTATATGGGAGAAAGGTTCTGTAAACAAACAACAAAATTCATAACCACAGAAAATTACAATTATATGACCTCCTATATGCAACAAAACTTTGTAGTTAAGTCTGTGCACTTCAAATTTTAGAAGAAAAGAAGCTGATTATCAAATTTACACGAAGCATGCCTCATAAAACATATTCGTCATTTGTTGAGCCTACCAGTGAAAAGTTATCATCATCCCCTTTTTTGATGTTCTCTTCATTTGGAATAAGATGAGCAGTCATCATTTCCCATTTGGTCCATGCTCTAGCAGCTGCATGCTAAGAGATTAAGAGAGGTATAAGAAGACAACATAATTATCCAACTACAGTTTCCTGAGCATTCATCAAACAACTGAAAACCTGAAATATCTTTCCCTCTTTCAGAAAGACATCAATCTCTTACGACACAATAATGGGCAAAAACAAATCTTTTGGCAGGACAAGAAAAACAGGAGGCAAAAAAGAAGCAATTTTAGATTAGACCTTTCAACAATAAACATAGAGATTGCTCCCAAAAACATAGTTGTTGAGAACAAGCGTGATTTCTTCTCTGAGGTTCAATTCGAATTTGCAATATTCTCAATTCCAAGAATTGGGTTGGCTACATGAATTTCATTTCAAAAGATAGGTCCAGGAGTAATAATATATTTCATTTGAACCCTTCCTTTTCTCCCTACCTTTTACTCTTTTTGTCAACAATAAGTACGGAAGACAACTACTTCTATTGTTAAAGGGTCAAGTTGAAAGTTGTAGGGGAACACGTTTTACTTTGTGACAGTATGTCTAATAACCAATCAGTAGAAGCAGCGGTGGAATAAATATATTAATATATAAGGATCAACGTTTATCATCTCTAAAACAATGTGTATCTCCAAAACAACTTATCAACAATGCTCATTTTGTTTCCATCATAACACGAGGTTAGTGTAAAATGTTTTATAACATGATATGCCAAAGAATATTTTTCCAACACAAACAAGACATTGGTCAATGGTTAATACATAAGAAGATTTCAGCCAACGTTAAGTAAAAGGGTGGGCCTGAGGAATATTCAATTGAAACAATAAAGATCCACATATTATGTGCATGGGAAACTCCATTAATAAAATAAACACATGATGCATTTTTCTTTTCAATAAAACTCAAGATGGCAATATACAAAGGAAAGTACTCTAGAAATTTTAGTCAGAAGACATAGGAGGACTTGTTTGTATTGTAAGGGAAAGAACTCTAAATAGTTTGATTCCCTTTGACTTTTCATACACTTGACAGTTTAGAACTCAGGCCAAAACATGGAATATAGCTTTGATAGCCAAATAACATCAAGAGAAAATGCAGGGGAGGAAAAGAGACAAAGCCATATTAAGGAACGTAGACAGACACTCACTCGAGTTTCAATATCATCAGAATTTAATCTCTTCCGGTAGGCCTCAGTGAAGCATCCTCTCTCTTTCTCTGGAATTAAATCTCTGAATGGCTCCCAAGCTGGCATCAGATGCACAAGTTATCAGCCACATGAATTCCTTAGGAATTTAATAAGCAGAAAAGCCAGACATCACGTAAAAGTTAAAACCATACAAGAGATTATGTGAACCTAAAATTGAGAATGCCAAATTAACAAGAGATCCAGGATAAAAACAGTGAAATTATTATAAATATAAGCACGCATTCCTTCACAGGTTCTTAGCCGAACAATAATAATCCTAGCATGCAAAGAAACTGGCATAACATGATGCTCCTGCATGCTTCCATATAACAGAGAACAAGAAACCTCTTCAAATTTTTAAAGAAATGTTATGGTGCATGACATATATTCACAAGGAATTCACCAGGCAAAGAAACAAATAACCAGAATGTGGTATATACCATCAGGGAATATTGCAGCAGCACCACCTTCATAAAACCAATCAATCTCTTTCTTTCGCAAAAGAAAAATTCCCCTAAGGATTATGCCAGTAACCTTGTAACAAAATTAGAAAAATAAATATATATATCATAAGAAGTGAGCAACAACTGGGAAATAAACTACTCAGTTCTGAGTAAAAGATTATACTATTTTCATGAGGAAAATAATTTTTTAAGGAAAAAAATAATGAATCATTATGTGAGAGATTATAAAATAAGATCAACAAAAGTCAAAACAAAATTACAGACCTTATCTGGGTGTGACTGGCTGTAGGCAAGGGCAAGTGTGCTTCCCCATGACCCACCAAATACCTGCATAATTTAAGGAAGAGAATATCATAGCCCATCACATAAGAATCACATATGTATTCTGAAACCAGAAATGAAAGATTACCTGCCATTCTGGAATATCTAAGTGTTCCCGTAGCTTTTCAATGTCATCAATGAGGTCCCATGTGGTGTTCTGTTCTAAGCAAGCATGGGGTGTACTTTTTCCTGCACCTCGCTGATAAAGAAAGTATCTATCATCAAGCAAAAGCTTCAGATATTATTATAGCATACAATCTGAAACTAACCTGATCAAATAGAATAATTCGATAAAATTCGGGGTCAAAAAATCTTCGATTACTCGGAGAAGTCCCCCCTCCAGGGCCACCATGAAGGAAGATAACAGGCTGCAAGAAAATAAGCATATAAGCTTAAACTACAGTCTGCCTCAACCTCGACCGAATAAGCATACAAGCTTAAACTAGAGTTTCAAAAGTAAAATTTCAAATAATACTTCAAAACAAATTTTGCATGTTTAAGCAGTCCGTAAGGCAATTACTCACATGCCCATTTGGGTTTCCTGATTGCTCCCAGTAGATTGTGTGAACATCCGAAACCTTCAAAAACCCTGTACTATACGGTTCTATATGTGGATAAAGATTTCTATTCAATTCCGGAAAGTCCTGCTCTGAAGCCATCAAATAACTGGGTAACGACTCACTTTTGTGCTGAATATTTTGCACGCGTAGAATTGAGTTCTTTCTCCCTGCACAACAATATAAAAAGAATACAACTTTCAGCGAGCCCCAACAACGAAATCCCAGAAATAGATTGAAAAACCCCGATACCATGTGAAGGAAGAATTTGAATGCCGATCACAACAAATAATTACCGATCAGTGTCAGGTTTCAAAAAACACATAGTTGCCAACAGAATTTTAACAAACTCAATCAATAACCTTAAAAATTTCAAAAGAAGATAATCAAAAGAAGAAAGAACTCGGGTTGAGAGAGAGTCTCGAACCTGAAGAAGTGGGTTTGTTAGGAGAGGATTGAGAAGAGAAGGAATGTGAAAGGGGGATAGTAAAAACTACGGGAGGTGAGAAGAAAGAAGTGGAAATGGTGTTCGGAAAGGGAATAAAACCCAACTTCATTGTTGGGGCTCACGAGGGCGAGTATCATGTTCCGTAGGTAACAATAACATTAAAAGACCCATTGAGACTAGGGGCCCCTAACGGCTAATGATTTAATATGATCTTGATGTCCTCTCATGATACATTAAAATTTTATAATTCGACTGGCATCCTTGCTCTTGTGGTTCAACGTTTACTCAACTTGCAATTGCAATGCTGGCGAAAAAAGAAACTTGCAAGTGCAATGGCATAGGCTCGAGTGCTGTGGTATCTCCTCCGTTCCTCCAAATTCCACAAATTTTTATAATTCGATTCCTTCCGTTGATACAAACAAGGAACCTATTCCTAGGCTTGATTAAATGTGTTCCATGTTTTAATGTTATAAAAAATAATTTTATAAAAATATTTTCTAGAACAACTTGTAGAATAAAACAATAAAAAATCTGTTTAAATAATTATTTTTAAAATTATATCTTGTTGATATTAAATGGGTTGTACAAAATTTACAACTTTATGTGGATATTCTCTGATTTTTATTGTATTTTTTAAAATGAAAAATAAATAACACTTTAAAAATATTTTAAATTTTTTATTTTTATATTTTTTATTTTTATATTTTTTATTTTTTAAATATTTTATAAAAAAATTTATCAAAGCTTTTTTAATTTTTTATTTTCAAAAACAAGAAAGTATCCCACATAACACAATCACACCCTTAAATTTTATTATCTTAGATTAAATATATGATTTGACTTTTTTTCTTACATTATACCTCAACTTTTTTCAATGGAAGAGTATCTTACCAGTAATATTGTTCATTGATCAACGAGTGATGTGGAAAAAATATTTATCACAAAAACCAGAAACGGAGTCATGAAACAATAAAGCGAAAATTATTTTTGGATCCCCAAACTTTTGCGCCAATTTTGAAGTCAGTTCTTAAACTACAACAAAAAAATATCCAGACAAAAACCAGAAACGGAGTCATGAAACAATAAAGGGAAAGTTAATTTTTGAGCCCCAAACTTTTGCACCAATTTTGAAGTCAGTTCTTAAACTAATTTTTTTTAGATCATGCTCCCGAATCTATTTAACAGTGACATATTAGTCTTTATACTATTAGATCATTTACAAATTAACTCCTATGAATGCCATGGGGCAAGATTGAGGTGAAATAATGCTAACGTAGTAAATAAAATTGCTGATGGAATTGCTAGCATGGCAGACAAGGAGACAAGATATACTGACTAAGATTAAAGAATAGTTGATTTTAATTCCTATATTTTATCATAATTTATAATTTAGTCTTTAAATCTTATTATTTTTCTTAAATTTATCCTCAAATTTAATTTGCTTCCATTTAGGCATTTTTCCTTCAACTCTTTAAATGTTAGTAATCTTATCCATGTGTGATAGATGGTAAGGAAAACACAAAGATAAAGATGATGAACTTGAATATGTAAGTAGTAAAGAATAATGGTAAGGGATTTTTCTATGGAGCGAAGATTATTATTTTCGACGAGTCATTTCTTCAAGTTTTGACATTCAAATTACAAATTTGGATTTTAAATAATACTGAGATAAGTAAAATGTAACTCCAAAATATTAAAATTACTAATATAAACCATCTATTTGGATTTTAAATAATACTTCTCTAAAATTGAAACCAAATACTATAGAAAAAAAGAAAGCGTCATCATCTCCCATGATGAACCACATCATCTTTGAAAGTCCAAATTTAAAGCTCCTCTTGAATGTCCAAACTTAAAATGGGACTCACAAAAAATTATGATCTTTACTCCCTTAACACAATTTCTTATCGTTATTTTTCATTGTACACCTATTTGAACTCATCATTTTTATTTTTGTGTATTTTTTGCCACCTATCACACTTATGTATGAGAAGGCTAACGTTTAAATAGTTGAAGGATGAATGTTTAAATGCAAGCAAAGTTTGAAGATGAATTTAAGAAAAATAATAAAGTTTAAGGATTAAATTACAAATTATGATAAAATATAAGAATTAAAATCAGTTATTCTTTAATCCTAATCAACATTCCTTGTCCACGTAATTGCAATGCCAGCAACTCTATTTGTCACATCAGCAACTTCGTTTGTAATGTCAGCACCATTTTATCTCATTCTTACCTTGTGACACTCATAAGTATCAATTTGCAAATGATCTGATAATTGAAGGCCTGATCACACTACCATTAAATAGATTAGAGAGCATTATTCAAAAAATATTAGTTCCAGAAAATGGATGCAAAATTTAGATATCAAAAGGTTAATTCTCGCAACAATAAACACTGCACCAAAGCCACCAATAAAATAGTAAAATAGTCAGCCAACGTGGTTGAGTCACTGGACAAATGGAAGTCCTCCCCTTGGTCCATACTCCTTAGAATCATTCCTAAGAATATGTAGAAGAGGCGGTGGTAGGTGAGTTAACTCTCACCCTTGGTCCCTTTGAAGCAAGATCTGCTAAAATAATCAGCAACGAAATTTCCCTAACAAGAAAGAGAGTGAATTATGCCACTCTATGTAGGATTTCCTCCAAAATCCATTTCCATTTCCAGCAGCATCATATCCTTGTACTGTCTTCTTTGTTACAAAATGCATCAATTCTGCACAATCCATTTCTGCTGTGCCCTTTATTCCGTAGCAAATCCAGGATCAACAGCAACTTGCTCAATGCAGCCGCCTAAGAAGCAACCTCTCTAGAGTCTCTACATGCAAACCCAAAACCACTAGTTAATTTCAAGATTAACTTCATTGAAAATCTGTGACCTAACTTACACTGATACCTAGTTTTGATGAAGAGAAATGGGACCTATGATAAAATAACCTAGTCAATTCGTACATGGCATAGAATTTGCTACCTTGTGAAGATCCTAAATAAATTAAGCAAAAGCTCAGAGTCTGTTCATACATAGCACTAATGAATCGGATACCATCAGAACTCAATCTACATGGTGCTATATCTCTCTCTCTCTCTCGCTCTCTATCAAACACAGATTATAAATTAATAAATGATACCTGCTTTGGCTGCAATGAGCTTCCACCTTCCTGCTCCATGAGCCGCAATATATGTAGCCTCAGCAAGTTTCCTATCTTGTTATTGATGAGTCCAATCTTGTTTCAGTACTTTTGTGAAAAAGCACCTTTACTTTTCGGTGGATAAAATTAACTCTGTTTTTTAGACACGTGCAAACTGCTTGAGAATGAGACTCTTTTCAGGTCGACATTGATGATTAAGCCCTAGATTCCTGACTTTTACTTATTAATCTTTTCTGTAAACTGTAAGGAATTGATTTCTTTCACTATACTACAAAGTAAGAGGCTGCTATTCTACATGCATTCCATTTAAAAACCGAAGGCTAAGAGGGTGATACTGAGCCTTTCAAAATTTAATGACATTTTTGAGATCTATGTTACAGAACATACATAGAAGAACTCCTTTTTATGAGTTAGTTGTATTAAAAAACTGATAAAAACTTTCGCAAACTGATAACCTTTTGTTCAGGCGAAAATACATATACGTACATACATATATATATATTTTGGTGAGAATACATATACATATATATATATAAAGACAACCATGCACCTCTTTTGTAGTGATATATTGTAGATATTTGAATTTAAATGAGCTTTTTTCTAGCCGAGGGTTTCCTTATAGATGTAAAAGTTGTAATTTGGCCAAACGTTAATTAACATGTGTCCTGATCAGAATGATGAGTACAAAATGATTAATGAAGCCTAGAGCTCTCAAAAAACAGAAACAGATCGAACCAATTATGCTTGCTTTTCATGCACTCGGACACGTACCACAAGATATTCTCCACATTCATGGATTGTTTAATTTCAAAAGATTCTTTCATGACCAGCATTCTACATATATATTCACACTCCATGTTTCATTCTAAAACTCCCGGCCATGAAGAAAATAAAAAAGAAAAGAAAGAAAATTACAGAGAGACTACAATATTTTACCTCTGCTACATTTGCCTCATGACAAAAGATAAGACAAAATATGTTCCCGGTACATACCATTATCTTTTGACTCGATTGTATATTCACTCATTGTAATGTACAAGAGATTCTTATGTCTACTTTTTTAACTTAAATTTCTTATAAATTGTTTGTACCGTAACAGCCTATCAATCAATATCAATATATGATATAAAAAATCATATAAGAGCCGTATATATTAATGTTCACAAGTCATGAACAATATAGATTATTTTGGACATTATACAAATGCTTGTGATTTACTCTAATTTGTAATATTATAGCAGCAGATAGTCCTTTTAGTTTACAGAATTACAAGAAAAAAATAGTAAACGGAGTAAATTACAATTTGATAGTTCAAATTATATCATACTTGTTCCTATTTTAAGATTTTACAACATTATAAAAATATTTCTCTTAGCATTTTAAATATTTTAACTTAAGAGAATTTGCTTATATTTTCGTAATAAATGAGAAGATCATATCATAGTAGGAAGAAGAGGGCAGTTTATAAGTCTAATAAAAAGGCAAGAAAAGAAAAAGAAAATTAGGAAGTAGAGCGTTGTATTACTCTATCCATCAGTCATCAATCCCCAGAACGAAGTCTCATTTTCAACAACATCGCCTGTATATAACTCACTCGCAGTTGAAGAGCTTTTTATCCCACGAGAAGTTAAAGTGCTTTTTTCACGAAGTACTCATATGCACAACAAAATCTGTGTCTCTTTCACGGTCTTACTTTCTTGCAAAAAGGCGTAAAGCAAAAGTTAATGGCTTCCAACACTGGTCATGATTCTATAAAGAGCAAAGTAAAGCCATTTGAAGCCAAGAAAAACGTGCCTCCTCACAAAAAGGGGGCCTGGACGCCAGAAGAAGATAGCAGACTCGCTGAAGCTATTGCTGTTCATGGCGCTAAAAGGTGGAAGTCCATCGCAGCCAAAGCAGGTACGTAGGGTCCCAATATATAACACAATTCTGTGAGCTTTAGCTTGATATCGTTAATTATTCTTGATAAGGTATAAAAATCTCTGTCAAATATATAGAGTGTTTCAATCCTTGATGTGTTCTGATTCTCTTAATGAAAACTATATATCAGCATATATAAAGTATATATTGAGCCAAGATGCATGGTTTTGGTCTATACAGATCTTAATCGGAATGGTAAGAGTTGCAGGCTAAGATGGTTGAACTATCTGAGACCTAATATCAAGAGGGGAAATATATCAGACCAAGAAGAGGATTTGATACTTCGACTTCACAAACTTCTGGGAAACAGGTTAGTTCCATTAATATATAATGTCGACAGATTAAAGATTATAAGGAGGGTAAATACATCAGAAACAAACTAAAATAAACTTATTCATGACATGGCTTCACTTAAATTATAAGTTTTTGATATATATATATATATATTATTAATGAATGTAGGTGGTCTTTGATCGCGGGTAGACTACCCGGGCGAACAGACAATGAGATAAAGAACTATTGGAATTCTCATTTGTGCAACAAAATAAAGCAGAGAGAGAAGCGAATTAGCGAGTGTTCAACAAGAGAAGACAAGCAGAGGGTGGTGATGGTGGCTGATCAGAAGAATTTTAATCCTGCAGAGATAGATGCTGAGTTAATTATAACAGAAGAGAATAATCCAATTAATGAGGGAGGTGAAGACTCATCAAATTCAAAACCGCTGGATTTTGAAGTGGATGGGTTGTTGGATTTCTTGGATGAAGGTCCATTGAACTTGGAGTGGGTTAGCAAATTCCTTGAATTGAACTAGTTCTTGTTGTACTTATTGCATGGTACGTAATTAAATTCGATGGGAATAAATTAAATTGAAAAGCCGAAAGGTGATCCAACTCATGTGATCGATATTCCATAAACTTGAAATATTAGTGATGCAACCCTTGTTTTTGTCATTAAAATTAATGTTCACTTCTAGCGAAGAAAAGTCATCCATCTTTTGTAGATGCAACTTCTTCTGATCATGTTAACTTCACTCCATCCATTAAGCAATTTCTCTTTTACAAATTAAGAGCTAATTAATCACTGACTTAATCTCCACTAATTAATTAAGTGGGCGGTATCTTATTGTGTAGAACTCTGGCTTGCTGGGTCTGTTTAATTAGTCAACACATGCAATTTGTTAATTACTTAGAAGTGTAGGGGAGGGGATTGTTAAGGGTTTCACATGAAACAAACAAAACCTTTAACATCCTGTGGCTGTGGACAAATATTGAAGGCTAGTTCTCTAAAGAAACACAACCAATTATGTTTGTTCTTCATGCACACTCACGTACTACAAGATATTCTCCTCCAGCTTGCTTCACAGGTTGTTTCAAAAGTGGATGTCTATTAAGATCCCCTTTACCTTGTAGCTCTGGGTAGTTTACGGGAAAAATATATTTTTTTATCTTATTTTAACCAAATTGTACCCGGACATCTCTATATTCTCTCTCTTTTTTTGCTCTACACTCATCACTTGCCTCTCTCTGTCATCGTCAACAAGCTCCACTCCAACCACCACTCGCCTCCTCCAATGGTAGTGCATTATGCGCAAAGATTATAGTGGCAAAAAAATGATAACTATAGTGGCAAAAAAATATGTAAAATAATTTGTAATTATAGTGGTAAAAAATAATATATAATTATAAATTTATATAAAAGGAAAGAAAAAATAGAAGGGAAGAAAAGAGAGGGAAAATTAACTTTAAATATGCTAAAGGTATAATTGTCCAATTATAATTATTTTTCTCCCCCTCCTCTCTTAAGTGAAATAAGATGATATTAAAATCTTTCATTTATTCTTCTAAATGAGGTAAAATTAAAAATTCATTTTTTTCTTTTTCTTTCTTTCCCTTCATTAAAATATCTTTTCTCTTTTTCTTTCAGTTGAACCAAACATAGCGTAGAAAGATAGGAGGCAAGGTCTCTCTTACCAAGAGGCATGCTGCCTTATTCCTGTCCCCTTCTTTTTTTTCTTTTTTTTTTAATATTTAAGTTTAGTAATAAAAATCATTTTTAATTATACAACTATAAAATTTATTATTTTTATTTTTTCTTCAATTTAAATATTACACAGTAAAAATAATATCTTTATACTCATATAGTTATACAATATAAAAAAATAAAATAATACAGATAAATAAATGCATGATTCCTAAGAGGCATATTTTATTATTTATATTTTTAAATTAAAAAATTAATTTTCCTGTCACCGACCATGGCAGGAGGGGGTGGCAGCAGGCACCCCCAATCGAAAAAGATATACCACTATAAATCTACACTTTTTTTCCATGATTCATAGGATAGATAATTGTTGCAAAATTTTAATGTAATATCACAAAAATAAAGATAGCATTCATATACTAATAATCTGTTAAACTGTAAAACAAACAAGGACAACAATACTTTTTTAATTTAAAAAAATAAAGAAGTATATATTGGCATATATATAGTTGATTTTCCATATTTTCTTTTCATTCATTTTTTATTTGAACTGTTTTTATTTTTTTATACATATTTTTTGGCTAAATTCTAAATAGTTATTAGAGCATGTTTAAAATTTATTAATACTTTTTTTTATTTATTGTTTTAAATTTTTAATATTTATAAATTAAAAAATATGCAAAAAAAAGTTTATGTAATTTTAAACCACAGACAATTCACATGACTGTTGTCCTCTATCCTTCTATTTTTCACGGTTCAAATTTCAGCTGTACCAAACAGAGCATAGAGGTGCCGGTCATCAACTGTATCAATTATCAATGATGCAAAGAAAACTTATTTAAAGTTGAGGATTTCCTCACATGGAGTTTTTCTATGAAGGAGCATAATGTGAAAAGGGTCTTTTTTTTTTCGGCTGACAATGTGAAAAGGGTCTCTGAAATAGTATATTATTTTTCTTTGGGCTTCAACGCGCCCTTTTGTGGAGCCTTTCACATTCATATCACATGGCAATAATTCCCACTTTGCCATTCAATTACGCACTGAATTGAAGGAGTCAAAAGACTGATTCATGAGGGAAAATTATTGTCCAATCATCCCATGTACAACCTATAAGCTATAGTAATACATTTTTCTTTTCTCTTGCCTCTCATCAATGCCTTTATGCGAACTAGCTAGTTTAACCATCTTTGGTCACAACAACATCGGTCAGAGTACAAGGTGCTGCCTCTTCCAGCATCTGAACCACCATTCTCATGGAAGGTCTAGAACTAGGAATCTTCACAGTGCAGAGTGTTGCAATTCTCAGAACCTTCATGGCATCTTCTTTGAAATGCTTTGGAATTGTGGAATCCAGCAGTTCTACCATATCTTCTTTGGTCCTCTTCTTGCTTAACACCCAGTGTACTATGTCCTTGTTCTCTCCGAACTCCAATTCATTTGGTTTCTTCCCCATCACTAGCTCCATTAGAACTACTCCGAAGCTGTACACATCACTCTTCTCCGTCACCTTACATGTGTAGGCATACTCTGTCATTTCCAAAATCAAGATGATCAGTTTTCAAGCACAACTGCCACCAAATAAAATTTAAGGTTGATGTAAATGGTCCTTAAGGGGTAAAATTACTCATTCTGTGCACAATCATTTTAATCTTATATAACATCTTCTAGCAAATATCTACTAGTGCAAAAGTGAAAGAAAATGTAAACCCAGCAATTTAATTATGCTAGATTTATTGATCAGAGGCACCACGGAACGAACTCTTTTGTGAGAGCATCTATATGGTATCAATGTTCTCAAGCTAGGAAACTAGTCAAGACATTTGGACTAGCCTCTTGTATGTTGATCTCAGCAACATACTAAGACCCTTTTTCTTTTATTAGATTCAGATTTCCGCATTAAAAAAGTTAACTGTCAATCTCAAAAACACAATAAGTAACCTAGAGGATCCAGGGTAGCTTTCACTTTTCTTTCCTTTTGGTTTTCTTACCCATTTTCTAATCTACAAGGAAATGAAAAGCTTACCAGGAGCCATGTATCCTAGTGTTCCAGCAATGACATCAGTCCAATTGCCAGCTCCTCCTCGCACAATCTTGGCAAGCCCAAAGTCAGCAATCCTTGGCTTCCATTCCTTATCAATCAAAATGTTACTTGACTTCACATCTCTATGTATAACTGGCCTATCACACCCATGATGCAGATACTCCAATCCTCTAGCTGCTCCCAATGCAATTTCATACCTAACCTCCCATCCCATAGGGGTCTTCTTGCAATTGTGCAGCCTATCCCACAAGCTCCCATTTGGTAAGAACTCATACACAAGAAGGCTACTATCCTCACTTGTGATGCTACAATAGAGTTTCACCACGTTCACATGCCTTATGGAGCTCAGTGTGGCCACCTCTGCATCATACTCTGGTGACCGGTGACTCCTTTTTAGCATCGCTGAACTGCTATGGCCACTTCCCAGTTCACCCAGATTTGAAGTCCATATGTGTTTGACTGCCAATTCTTTTCCACATTTGAGAACAACCTTGTAAACATTCCCTGATCCTCCTTTGCCAATCAGATTCTCAGCCTTGATCCCTTCAATGATTTCATTTTCATTAAAGTTTATCACATGGTACTGCTTCAAATCCCAGGAATTAGTCTTCAAAGGCTTCTCAAACTTGTTCTGCTTCAGTTTCAGGAAGAATACACACGCCAACGAAACAAGCAGAACCATTACACCGGCAATCAAACACAGTATAATGGTCCTAATTCGACTAGAACCAGTGCTATCCAATGGACATGGCCTAAAATTTTCCAAAGTCTCACTGCATAAGCGAGGATTTCCCTTTAACCCATCTAAGAATGCAGGAATAGAGAGTGAGTCTGGTATAGGACCAAAAAAATTGTTGTTTGATAAATCGAGAAGGCTCAGTTTAAGAGATGACAAGCTGAATGGAATTTCACCGGAAAGTCTATTTGAAGACAAGTTCAATGAATTGAGAGTAGGGAGAGACCCAACACTCGTAGGGATTTCCCCAGAAAGCGAGTTACCAGCAAGGTTTATTTCACAAAGAGAAATACATGAACTTAAATACTCTGGTATAGAGCCAGAAAAATTGTTTTCATCCAATTTAAGACTATCCAATTTCTTCAAGTTGCCTATCGTCTCTGGAATGTTACCAGAGATTTGATTTGAACTAAGCTTAATTGATACCAACGAAGAAGCTTCTGAGATTGCCAATGGTAACTCACCTGAGAACTTATTGTCAGATAAAAAAAGTTGTGCAAGAGATTTTGCTTTAGCAATGTCAGGTGCTAATGGACCTTCAAAATGGTTCATTGAAAGATCAATTATTTGCATCTTTGGCAGCCCCCATAATCCCGAAGGAACACGACCAGAAAGCAAGTTTCTGCTAACGCGAAAACGAACCATAGATGAACAATTTGCATATGTTTCTGGTATCCTTCCAGTGAAGCTATTATTTAACATGGCTAGCTCGGTCATTTGGTTGTTCCTGCACATGTCAGGGGGTACAGGACCAGAAAGAGAGTTATCAGAAACATCAATGTATTGTAAGCCTACCCAGGAGCCAAGCTTTTGAGGGAGAGGACCAGTGAGATTATTTGCATAAAGAGAAAATTCAGTGAGGCTTTTGAAATCTCCAAACTCATTTGGAATTCCTCCAGAGAATTGGTTCTCAAAAAGCTGAAGAGAAGCTAAGTTTTTCAATAACCGTAGCTCAGAAAGATCACCTTCAAGCTGATTAAAGGAAACATCTAAGTTGGCAAGACTTGTAAGATTATCAAATCCTATTGGGAATTTCCCAGTCAAGAAGTTGTCGTATAGCTCAAGTTGTTTAAGCTTCTGAAGCTTTCCAATATCACCTGGGATTTCACCAGTCAAATGGTTATCAGAAAGCTCAAGATTCTCAAGCTGAGTCAGATTCCCAATACCCATTGGGATTTTCCCAGTGAGGCTGCAATTTGTGAGGTAGAGCCAAAACAATTTGTCAAGCTTTAACACCTCTACGGGAAAAGGACTTGTTTCAAATGTGTTATCACCAAGGCTTAAAAATCTAAGACTAGTTAGATTTTCCAATGATTTCCATGGAAATGGCCCAGAAATTCCACTGGCATTCAGGTTCAAGTAGTTCAGCTTGTTCAAATTAGAGAAATCAGGCACCACACCAGAAAACGAATTCCCGCCCAAATCCAAATGCTTCAAATTACTGCACTTCCTCAGGTCCTCAGTGATGCTTCCATGAAAGAAGTTGGACTCCAGGGATATTTTCTCTAACGACGGAAGCTCGCACAGTGAATCAAACCGAATAGTACCCCCAAGTTTTCTCTCGGCGAGGTTGATTTCTGAGACAAAACCATTGGAATTGCAAACAATCCCCGTGAACTTGCAAGGAGAATTAACTTCTGTACAGGAACTAAAAACATCATCGGCATTTGAAGTCTGAACAGAGGATTTGAACTTCATAAGCGTCTGAACCTCATCCGACTGGGACGAAGCACCAAGGCAGAGAAAAAGCATAGAAAACAAAATCATGGGTGCAGAACATCTCCGGGAAATATCTCCGGCGAACATGCCGTCGGCGAAAGATATAATAGGGGTGGTTGAACTTTGGTGGGGTTGGGTGGGAATGGAAGAGTGAAGAGTGAGAACGTGAACAAGAGAAGATTTGGAATTAGAGAAGTGAGACCATAATTGGAAATGTGGCAAGGGTTTCAGAGGAAGAATGAGTCACGTGCAGATGAAGAGAAGGAAGGAAGAGTACGCAAGTGTTGCGGTGGACAAGAGACGGTGGTTGGCTTCCGGAGAGACAGAGAGCATGGTCGTTTGCGTTGGCAATAGCAAGATTGTGCGTCAATGTAATGATTTTTTTATTATTTGTTGAGATTTGCATGATCTTTCGATTCCTTATTATTGTTTATTTTGTTCAGTTTCTATTCCTCATTGTTAGAGAAAATTATTTGTACGAAATTATGTAAATTATTTGTAAGAACTTATTACATTTTAAAATTTTTTTGTTAAAAAATATTAAATGTTATAATTATTTTTAGGATTAGAGTTATTACTAAGTTTTAAAAAAATTACTATTGACTTATAAGAATGTTATTAACTTATTATTAAATTTTTAAAAGCTATTGTTAAAATTATTTAAAAGCGTAACATTTTTATAATTCTTTTAAAAATTTGAATATAGCATAGTATATTAAAATCTTATCATTGTATTTGTATCACACATATTATCAAACCTTATCGTAGACAAATGGACCCTAAAAGTAATTACATTTTTAAAATTTTTCAATTTAAAATTTTTAATAATTGGATATTTAGTTTTCCCAAATTATTATAACCTTGTAGTTGTAATTCACATCATATTATGATTTTTTTGTATGAAAAAAATAATTATATTTTTTCTTGCATTCCTTACTGATTTAACTTACTTGGATAAATTATAAATCAGATATAACTTGCTTGGACAGGAAAAAATGATAAAAACTTTTAATTAATGTGAATTGTGAATATCATGTACTCTGTGTGTGTTGAGATAGTAACATACTAGAACTCCGGCACTCACATCATTTGCATTTTTTTTTCAAAATAATGCACAGGATATTTATTTTCTCATAAATTTATGTACAATGTAAAATTTAAAAATTTTCTGGCAAAAACTATGTAGTAAATTTTACCTACATTTTGTGAGAACTATTATTCAAGTAACCAATAAAATCTCAGTATAGTTGTAGGTAGTTAGGTCTTCTAAATATATTGTTTTAAACTCTATTCCTGGCCATTTATATAAAAAAGATTTTATTATTGAAAAAGATAAAATTTATTTTGATAAACTTTATACTGTGAGGGGATTAGTTTTCGATTATTGGTTGGGATAACTTTAATATTTAAAAAAAAACTATTATTCAAATGGATCTACTACCTCCGGTCCTATATATAGGATTTTTTATCCTGATTTTAAATATAAGACCTTTTACAATATATGATGTAGTATTTATTATACATTTTCAGAAAAATATCCCTATTTAATGTATTTAAAGAGAAAGAGAGAGAGATTAAATAAGGGTAGTTCTGGAAAAATAATGAAATTTTTGAAGAAATCGAGATAGTTAATTAATTTTAATTATAATTTTTAATCCACAATTAAAATAATTTTATACTAAGAATAAGGATTAGATGGAGTATTATTTAATTAAGTGGGATACACTTTATTTTTTATTTATTTTTAAAATTAAACTACATTTGTTAATTTCAACAGAAAAAGTAAAGATGACTGAAAATTGCTTTTATACTCATAGGCTCGGGAGTGATGGGCAAAATCCTTGACAAAAGGGCTTTGTCGCTTCGTGTAAAAAATGGGAATGCGTGACTGTGTCGTTCGGGCCGGCCGCCTACATTGACCGCAAGTGAAAACGACGGTCGTATTCTCACTTTCACGCGTGTTGCCTTGCCCTGGTGTTGATCTCAGAAAAGAAATAATATATACTAAATATATTATATATGCCAGCACATCGATCGATGATGTATTATAATAAAATTTAGGAACATTTGCATTATATCAACTTTATACGAAAAATATTTGTAAATAATAATTGTTAATCGAAGTTCAAAACTTCAAATTAATGTTAAAATATATGTTGAAGATTGTATGTAGCTTGTGGGGAAGCTTGTTAGTCATTGGGTACAGCGGCTTTGGACTTGGGTCATTACTTGAAGGAAAAGTTAGTGCAAAATTGTAATCGTATTATAAATTAAGATCTTTCAGATCTTGATTCATTCACTGTAATTTCCGACATGAAAAGTTATTTTTCCACTGATTTTTTTTAAAGAGTTTTCACTTTTCAATTTTTCTCTGGTATATATAAGAACAATTCATCCCAAATTTCAATGAAGATATATTACTTTTCGTATCAGATTATTAAGCTCATCTCATTAATGTTTTATATGGTTAATTCTTACATTTTACTTCAATTAAAATCTTTTTTCATTGAATTGAAATATGTTTTTCGTTGCAACCATAAAATTAAGAAAAAAAAATGATGATGTTGGTTTCATTTAAATGTGTAGATTATCGTTGGCAATTTTGTTATTATATTTATATATATCTTTATATACACACAAACATAATTGGAAGTGATCTATCATTTATTTTTAGTATCACAAAGAAGATTAGCAAATAATATTATTAGTTTCTATTGCTAGTGACTCTCATGGTCTAAAACAAATTAAAAATACACATTTAAGAATTTTTAGAGCACTACTTTATTTAGTCGAATGTTTTTTTTTTTGTCTCAATTTTGGTTGAGTTTAAAGCACAATTAAATTGAGGCCTTATAAGGTGAGTGTGTGTGTGTTTATATATATATATATATATATGTAAAGTGGATGTAAGAAAAGAACAAATATTAATTGTAAATGATGATTATATAATTTAATAAAAGGAATGAATGATTGAACATGGAACTGTGCAGAAGATGATAGGGAGTATCTATGGTTTTGAAATATATAAAATAATTATGTGAAAGATATGTGTATCTAACCTTGGGAGATGATTGACTAATATCAAGTTAAAAAAATCAGACCGGTCATTGAACCGGATGAGACAACGGTTCAAGATTCAGTGGTCGGATCGGGGTCAGACCGGTTGTGAATAAATTAATATATTTTTAATAATATAGATAAAAAATATAAAAGATATTTATTCATGATTATAAAATTAACATTTATTTTAGAATAAAAAGTAAATTTAATAATATATGAAAAATTAAAAATATTATTGATAAGTTTCACAATCTAATATTAAAATCTAAACAAGTTAATATTCATGTATAATTATATTTTGAATTCAAAATAATCAATTGATATTCTATTTTTATCTTATTTGTTAAGTAAATTTATCATTATTAATAATTATGTATTATAATAATACTTATAACATATTATAATATAGAAAGAAAAAAATTTATACTAAAAATAATGCTACTTAGTAATAAAAATAATATTATTTTATTTTAAAAAATTTAAAAAAATTAAAAAAATTTAAAAAAAGGGGGGGACCGGTTCAAACTGATTTTGTACCGGTTTGACCGGTTCTCACCGGTTTCAAAACCCTCCGATTTTTATCTATTATCGGACCGGACTAGGAACCGGTTGAACCGGTCAGTCCAGTCTGATTTTTTGAACATTGACTAATATAACTCCATTATCATAATCAAAGTAAGAATCTCCAAACCACATATATATAATTTGACTAGAGACAATAATTAATCAGGTTCATGTCTCTATATATTGGATTTCCAAATCACATGTTTGACTTGAGATAATAATTAATTAGGTTTATGTCTCTATATATTGGATTCTCTTTTTCAAAGGAAAGAGAATAAAGTAGCCAACACCGACTGATGGTAAAGTAAGAAAGTGCAGTACAAGAAGACTAAAAGAGTAAGAAATCAAAATGTCATTCTTCTGGATAATAATGATTATATATATATATATATATATAAAGTCGTGATCAAACTTAACTGGTTAATTTATTACATTTGATAATCATTTGTGAATAATGTTATATTTATATGCATGTATCGAAAGTAATTATATTTATATGTGATTCAAATAAATCACCCAAAGCTCAATCTAGCTATTTATACATCACAACACATTAATTGTGAAAATTCAAAATTTAATACTCTATCTTATTCTTAATATAAGATTTTTTTAACTGAATCATGTTGATTAAGAATGAAAATTAAAGTTAATTAATTATCTCATTTTCTCTAAAAATTCTAATATTTTTTAAAAATTATCATTATTTAATCACTTTCTTTTTCTCTTTGAATACATTAAATAAATATATTTTTTAAAAATGTATAACAAATATTGCCTCGTATATGGTAAAAAATCTTATATTTAAAACCAGAACAAAATATATTGGAGGGAGGGAGTACATCTCCTAACTTAAGAGCTTAACTTATATACCCATGTACACACATGCACATTTTATCAATATAATATGGGAACTAAAAACTCTCACCGCTGGAGAGCATATGATATGATATGAGCATGCGTGTCTCTTTAATTAGCGTCACCAGACAAAGGAAACCTAACAAAATAGAAAACAGGAGGAAAAGTAAGTCCATGAAGAAATTAGTTAGATTTTTTTTTTATATATGCAGTAGTAAATCACGTACGTCGTATGTGCCAACCTTGTTTGAATAAGTTGAATGAAAATGAAATGAGCGACGTACCCTTCATCATCACTTTAATTCATAGTCATGCAATCGCAACAGGATAATCATTTAATTCAAGTGGATGCACAAGGTTTGATTCAAAGCGTTCTCTCTTTTACCAAGTTGCTAGTAAAAGTCAACATGGAGGGAGTAGTACGTAGTAGTAGTTGCTTTCAATTGAAATTAATTCCATTCTATCCATCCAACAAGGACAAGGACACGGAGGTGCTCCTTCACCAGGTTAATTCAAATAATTACTACTACCCCATTAAGTAAATACTACTATATTTTCAATTTCAGTCAATCCACAGTTTTCAATTTAATTAATGGCTACATCGATCTTGGAATCCAAGAAAAAGATAACCATCTAATCTAATAATTAATTACTAATTTTGACACAGATTATACATAATATATCTTTTCAAACGGACGGAATACCCTTTCACATAAAAGTTAAAATCGTGACATACAGGACAAAAAAATAGAGTAAACAAAATCCATCAAGCCCCCTAGACCTATCCACATATACCAATCTCTAGAGATGCAAAGATCCGGTAGGACCAGATAATGCTCAGCCTTTGTCAGGCCGAGTTGGACTGGATTAGTATGATATATGATATTAGGTTTGGCTCGGTACTTAAAAATTATTTATTAATATAAATATAATTATATTCATCTAAATTTTTTTTAAATAATATTAAAATAAAAAAATAACATTTTCTTATATTATAAATACTCAATAATTATGTATTATTTTTTCATACTATTAAGAAATCAATTAAAAATTTTAAATAATCTCTGATACCAATTCGGGTCCCTTTCCAGTAATGAGAACACTAGGGATAATAAATGATGACTTTTCTTAGTAGAAGAATGATAATCCAACTTTATCCGATAAAACGGCCTCTTCTGGGCACTCTGGACGGATCACCTTAGGATTATCAATCTCTGTCCTAAAATAATTATCATGTATGCACCCTAGAATAATATTACAAGGAAGTTACTGGAGCATGGATCTGGTTCCGTTCCTTTCTGATACTCAAGATTCTCCTTAGAGGCGAGAGTAGAGCATACTCGAGAACTAGGAAAGACAGGTTAGAGATATAGCTATTCTGGAATTCTAGAGAGAGATGAGAGAATTTAGAACTCAAGCATTGTATATTACAAAGGGAGTTTCTGAATGAATTTCAGCTTATCCCAAGCTTACAAACTGCGTCCCTTATATAGAGTGAGGGACTACAAACTTACAAAATACTCTTATGACTCATCACTTACTATTTTACTTTTTAGTACAATCATGGCTGACAAGGTGGCCGACCAACAGACAGACTTTTACATGCTTTTAATAAAGTAAAGTAGCTGAGTCACCATACATATTTAACATGTGACTGTCGGCATAACAAACAAAATACAACAGCTGTTCAAGGCGACAAACTATGACCTGACTGCACACCAAACTGTAGGCCTTCAGTAACCTAATCTTCTTTCTTGTGGAGTATCCTATTCACTGTCGTCTTCTTCTGTATCCATGTCACTTTCAGCACGGTATTTTCCTTGTCTGATTAGCATCTCTTGTTGTGCTTTGATTATTTCCAAATCTTCTTCAATAGTTTTCTTTGAAGGTTGTGACGACTGTGGATATTGAGTCCATTCTGGGGTTATCTCAAGAAACTGCTGAAGAAAATGTGGATCTATCTCATATGGATCCTGGGAATCCATAAAGAATGATGGATCCTGAGAAGCATATGGATTTTTACTGTTAGAGGCTTCTCCTGGGTCTTCTGCTGGAGCGAGACTGAGTTGTGGCCATTCAAAGGAGATGGCTTGTCCGACTGTCATTACTTCATCTGGATCATAAAATTCTCCTGAAAAGGGTCCGAGAGAAGTACAAACTTGATCTTCCTTGTCACCTGCAAAATTATTCAAATCTAACAAAAAGTCACGTAATTCGTTAATAACTTGCTTCTGACGTAAAGGCCAGTGTAGGGCAGTGCCCCAAAGGTGAGACTGGACAGGGGTGTAAATAAGGCCTTGGTGGTCTGTTTGGTAGGGTTTATGAACAACGAAAAAGGAATAGGCCTTGGTTCTCGAAGAGGGAATATTCCAGAGGTTATTCTCATTGATGGTATTGTACAGTTTTCCTCTCCATATTGCAAGTGGTGCAAACCAAGATAAGAAAATAGAGAGGTTGGACCTTTCGTTTTTCTTGTCCGTCAGGTAATGGTAAGTTTGTTTGGGAGGAAGGGCAATGGCACAGGAAAACAGGGTTGACATTGACCATATGTACCACATAAACTCTGGAGTTATTGGACCTTTAACAAAGGGAATGACCAGATAGGGTAATTGAGGATCAAAGTACTCTGGCTTAGGAGTAATACCCGTATCATTCAGGAAGAGATGGAAGTAGAAAAACAAAGTCTTTCTGGCTAAGTTGTTGATTTGGGCTATGGTAGTAGGATGGTGGGATGGAGGGAATACTAGATCATAACTCAGATGAGTTGAAGGAGGAGGATGTCTCTTAGGCATTTCTGAAATTGTCAGTGTGAACAAAGGGTTTTGCCTGAGATGGTGGATTTGCTGATTCTTTGGAAGAGGTCTTGAGAGTAAATCAGCTAGGAGGTTGTGTTTTCCTTGGATGTGCTTCACCGAAAATTTATAGCGGGAAAACCAATCTTTCCACCTGAGCAATTGCTTTTCTGGGAGAATCTTCTTTTTCTGGTTCAGTTTGGCTGGAAATGACGTGTTGTCCATCTCTACCGTGAACGGTGTAAAGCTGAGATAAAAACTGAGCTTTTCAATGCCATGTTTTACTGCCAGAATCTCCTTGTAGATGGTATGATAATGTTTCTCTGCAGATTTGAATTCTCCACTGGCGTGAGCACAGTAGTGTCTTTTGTCTCCATCTTGTTCAATCAATACCGCTCCCCAGTGATTTTCACTGGCATCAGTCTGTAAAATTAATTCACCGTTATCAGGGATTTTCAATGGTGGAGGATTCTGAGCAATCTGCTTCAACTTCTTTACTGCTGCAGTTTGCTAATCTGTCCATGGAGGTGCATTCTTTTTTAACATCTTGGACAGCTGGCTAGTATATTTGATTACGTGTGGAATGAAGTCTCGGATATAATTGACCACTCCGAGAAAGCTTTGTATCTGCTTGTTTGTCAGCTTATCAGGAAAATCCAATAGCTTTGTTGCTATATGTGGGCTAGGCTGATATTGTCCTGCTGAGAAAGTCATGCCCAAAAATTCTATTTGGGTTAAGCCCATTTGGCTCTTTGAGGCTGAGAGCATAATTTCATACTTCTGGACTATATTATAAAACTGGTCCAGTAGGGTTTTATGGGCTTCCACAGTTTCCGAGTATAAAAGGATATCATCCAGGTATATTAAAGCTGAGTGTATAATGGGCTCAAATATTCGGATCATGGCTTTTTGGAATAGTGATGGGGCCGGTTTAAGCCCAAATGGCATAACCGTCCATTGATATTGAGCATTGGGTATACAGAAAGCTGTTTTATACCTATCTTCTGGATGGACTCCCAATTGCCAGTAACCCGCTTTGAGATCAAACTTGGAGCAGATTTGGGCCTTCTTCAAATGAACAGTTTGGGTATTGATTTTTGGCAATGGAAACTTGTCATCTTGGAGGAAGTAGTTCAATGGAGTATAATCTACTACGAACCTTTTCTTCTTCCTCTTCTTTTCTGCATCTTTTTCCACGTAAAAAGCATAACAAGCTCACTGTGAAGTTGTGGGCTCTATCAAGCCTTGTGCCAGTAATTCTGCACATTCTGTTCTTGCTAGCTTCAAGTCTTCTGGAGACATTCCTGGATGAGATGTTTTGATAGGATTAATATCCTCATTTCTTTTGAATGGAAGTTTCACAAAGAATTCCTCATTCTTCCATAGCGGGTGGCGATGTTTAAAACTCTGATGGTTTTCTGGACATAAAGGTAGCAACTTATCCCTGAGAGGGATATAATTAGAAGGGACTTGTAGAAGTTCAAATAAGTTGTTAATGGGCTCCCATGGAATAAATTGAGCTTTATAACGAACTCCTTTTGGAAGTATTTGTAACTTCTTTGCCTTGTGATACACATCCATTCCGATTAGTAAATCTTTTGTTGGTAAATTGCTGCCCAGTATTTTTGTCCATACCACACAGTTAGGGAAAAACTGAACTCCAATCTTCCTTCTGGAAATAAGATTAATGGAGAAATATTTTCCGTTTGCTGAAGAGAAATACTCTTCATGTGGTAACCATTCATCTTCTGGTAGAATGTTGGGATTCATAACACTTCTGCATGAACCTGTGTCCATGAACCCAATAACTGAAATTGGCCTGGCATATTTCTCTGTTAAAACTTGAACTTTGATGTTTGGAGAAGGGATTTCTTTGATAATAGGCTTTACTAGATTAATATTGCAAATTTGATTATTTCAAGAATAATCTACCTCTTCTTCTCCTTCAGAACTGGACTCATCTGACTGAGGAATAACAATAACTGTTTGCTCATTCTTTTCATCCTGCTCTTCATAAGTTTCTTCAAAATCTTCTTCTGGAGATAATAGATACATCTCCTGGAGTTTTGTCAATAACTTTATTCCTTTCTTGGTCTTATTTGGACATTGTTTTGCATAATGTCCTTTTTGACGACAGAGATAACACCTATTCGAGAATCTGCTGGTTGAAGATGTTCTCTTTTTGAAAAACCTGAAAGGTTTTCTTCTCCTTCTTGAGTAGAATTTCTTTTTCTTTGGATACTGAAAAAAGTGTAATTTCTTCTTTGATGAACATGAGCAGGCTTCTTTATCCTTACATTTGATTTCCAAATCTGGCCTTCTGCAAACTTTGTAAAGATGAGTTTTCTCCTTTAGCACATTCTTAACAAATTTCTGTTGTTCGCAGAGTCTGTCTAGTGCTCCTAGGGCCATCTGATAAATTTCTCCGAGAGATATATGTGTCATGTCTCTTTGTAAGGCATTAATGGATTTCTGTATTTCTGGCAACAGCTCTTCTGGTAGAGAAGCTATGAAAACATGCCTCAAATTTACGTCATTAGCTCCTCCTAGCATATAATACTTTTCTGCCATTCTCTTGTAATGCTTCTGCAAGTCATGCCTCTCTAATGAACAAAATTTCATTTCAAAATACTCTTGACGAGCTCTCCTGTCAATGATTCCGAAATCTCCAATGAATTCTTTATGCAAAATACCCAAGAAAGTAGGTATGTCATGTTGAGCCATCTGGAGTCTCTGATACTCACTGAGACTGGTAAACCATTCTCTTAGGTTTCCAGTCAATCTGGATAAGAAGTTGGTCAACACTTCTTGTCTGTTGGCTCCAGGGTCATTCATCTGTACATCTAGCCATGCACCAAATTGATTAATTTTTTCTCTCCAACAATGATGAGGAAGATCATCGAATGTAAAATACGGACCATTGGAGGGTTTATGAAAACCTTCTTGCCCACTATGAACTGATTCTGTTGTTTCCTGAACCATAGGCTCCGGTTCTTCAACAGCTGAGGCTGGTGTTTCCTCAAATGGAGGAGGATTTATATCAACCATGAATATGGGATGTGGTTTTTCTGATGTTGAGGACAAAGAGGAATTGGTGGTCGTAACAGAATCTGATTCTGAGAAAGATAAATCTCCTTCAAAATCAGTAGATGGTTTTGACATAGGTTTAATGGTGGCAATGGTCTTATTTTTTGAAAAGTCTTTAGGTGGTGGCGGTTGTCTTTCTGGTGATGATGGTGGAGAGTGAATTTTCAAGGGTTTTTGTGGAGGTATGTATTCTGGGATATATGAGGTTGAGGGAAGAGACACTTGAGTTTGAACAAATGTTTGAGGAACTGAGGGAACTGGTTGGTGTTTCTGGGTTTACTGTTTTCTTTCTTTTCGAAGCTGTTGGAAAATTGGATAATTCATTTTGAAAGGTTCTTGGGTTGAAGATGGGTAATATGGTGTGGAAGACACAAAGGGTGGTGTATATAATGGGGTATGGAATAGTGGCTCTTGATGATGGATGGCTGATTGTTTGGCAAAGTCTGCCTCAATCCTTTTTAGTTCCTCCTTCACCTGCTTCAATTCCTGTTCCTTCTGGAAAAACAATGGTCCTGTGTACCTAGCATCAATATATCCCCTGAGCTCTTGATCAAGCTTCTGAGCTCTGTGAGAATAGTTTTCATAAAGATTTTTGACCGTTTGGTCCAGAATATCCAATTTGCTGGAGAACACATCCGTCTTATCATGAAGTTGTTCTAGTTGAGTATTTATCCTGTGTAGGACTTTGTTTTGGCTAACTGAATTCTCAGTATGCCAATTTAGAACTTCTTCAGATTGAGTTGTGGTTCTTGCACCTTGAGGAGTCATTTGATTTTGCTGAACAAATGGTCGGGAAGTGTATCTGGATGATTCATTAGTCCTTCTTTCTAAAGGAGGAAAATCCTCTTCATAGGTAGGTCTAATCATTGCTATGCAAGGAACCTCTTGGATAGGCTTTGATGGAATTGTGGGGATGACAGGTTCTGGTAAATAAGTTGAAAAGGTGAAGTCTTCCTTGGAAAAGACTGATGAAGTTAAGTCCGAATGACCTAACTCTTTAAGCATTTGATGAAAGGTAGTTGGTTTAGGTGTTTCTTTGGGTATCTCTACCCATTCTTTCTTTCTTCGGATAGTTTGTTTTGGACCATGATCAAAATCATGATCCTTGCTGGCTTTGAAAGATTTGCAGGATGGTTTTTGTTTAAGGTATGGAGTGGGTTTGGATTGAGAAGTTTGGTATAGATTTTGTTCCGGTCCTTGCCAATGATCCCAATCATAGCAACCAGTCTGGGTCGCATTCTTCTGGAACTGCATCCCATACAAAATGACCATGTATTTTTGACACAAAACATGGCTTAGCCTCAGCATCTACTGAATGAATAGGAGCTTTCTCCTTGTGCTTATAGGCTGGATTAATCGTTAGAATTTGTCCTGAATAGGACGCTGGCGGTTGTCCTGGCCTCTTGAAAGTGGATTTCACCATTCCATTCTCTAGGCGTTCTAGGACTGGAGCATCAATAGTATGTACATCCCTACAAGAAGAGTGAAACTCTTTCTCATAGTTGTTGATCCATTCCAAGGGCATAATCTGTGCCAATTCTGTCTTTGGAATTCTCCTGGGTATCTGGATTACAGAGGTATCCGATTAATTGGACACCATGTAGAGTGCATCAGGGGTAGAGTTTGGGAACTCTAAGTTCACTGCATGATCCTGCAGTCTATAGATCATCTGGTGATGGAGAGTAGCCATGATGGCTTTCTCATCCTGTTCTGCTCCATGGATCTGGATTTGTACCTTCAGTTGGTACGGTAAAGTAGCATCATCCAACTTGATGTTGAAGTCAGGAGCAATTGTCATAACCACGCTTCCACTGCTGCAAGTGGTAAGGAGTGCACCAATCATAGCGTTGGAGTATGATTTATAAGTGGAGTCAAGAATTGCAACTCTGGCAGTAGCCGGAATGCCTTTTCTTCCATGAAGAGTGAGTACCAATCTAATGGCACCAATATGGATGTGGGTGTATCCCTGCTGTCTCCAAGTGTTGATCAGGAGTTTAGGGATTTCCAGTGTAACATACTGTTCTGCTGTTGTGGCTTTGAGTCCACACTGTTCCAGTTTGGAACTTTGGACATATTCTTTCACCTGTGGCCTGAGAGTATGAACAATCCTTGCTATTCTCTGGCGAAGAGATCTAGCATAGGTTTTATCCTGAGAGAAGATTGCATAGGGACTGAGTAAGGGTAACTCAGTGTTATCAATACAAACTTCTTCTGGGATATGAGTGATCTCAACAAGATTATCTATCTTGCTGGAAAGGATTCTTTTAACTGAAGAAGGGAGTTTATCTAGGGAGAAGGCTGAAGAAAGTCTAACTGGAGTAGTAGAAGTGGAAGTAGATTCTGATAACTCAGTCATGGTATTCTAGAGTTCTCTCTCTATCATTCTTTTATAACTATATCTTCCTTCCTGTCTGGCCTGGTTAGGCTCTGATACCAATTCGGGTCCCTTTCCAGTAATGAGAACACTAGGGATAATAAATGATGACAAAAATAATCTTATAACATTAATTAATATTTTAAATCTTTTTAAAAAAAATAAATTATATATATTCCAGGGTGGTAGGACTACAGTTGACCTTAACTCGATATCAAACTTAATCAATGTGTCGAGTAGGATTAACCCTACTAAGCTATTAGATTAGTTAAACGCTACCAGCAATCTCAGATGACCACCCTAACCTTTTTTTTTTTTGTGAGCCAAAGGGGGGTCAAGACATAAATTTAACCAGCAATAGCTACTTTGCGTGGTACCCCTTGACTTGCAATATCTATCATCAAGAGTTCCTGCAACTTAGATGTTGGTGTAGCTAGCTAGCTAGAAACTTATAACTATCTTGAGCTGCAAGACTAGATTTTGCCAACTGATGAGCTAGCACAACAGTTTGCCTTTGTGTGTGTGTATATATATATATATGTTCCACTTGTATCTCCCAATCTCTATTAATCCACATCCAGGCATGTTGAAGAAGAAGTCTGCCATCACCTCTAAAATCTTTTGAATGATCTTTTAGAGCTTGAACCAAAGCCGAAGAATCTGTTTCAACAATAATTTTCTTAAACCCAATGACCAACCCATGACTCCAACCTTTAGCTCAACATTAAATTAAACTTATAAAAATTCTTACGGAGAGCTTTCTCTGTAAATATATATTAGGCGATTGAATTATGATAATTTTGGGAAGCACACGAGATCATTTCAGTATATATGAACGTACGGTTAATGAAAACTTGTAACTTGTAGCAAAACATATTGTAAATCAATTTTGTAAGAATGACCGGTGACTTTATAAGAGAATAGTTACAAATTAATGTTGATTCCTAAATAATGTCAACTAATTATTCCATAAGTTTCGAAAAATTACATATTTGAAAGTTACAGCCAAGATATATTTGAAAGTTATCACTGATACTTTCAGAATCAACTCTAGGGATACCTTGGATTTTTTATTTCAGATTTCTAGCTGTAATAGAATCTAGGTTATTAAGAAGATTTCAAATCATAAGCAGTACGACTCATTCTCCGTACTCATTCCTCACTCTTCCTCGAGACTTCTCTTCTTGTGAGTCCAATACGTTGGACTTTTCTTCCCACTCACAGGAGGAAAATCAAATTGGGCTTCTATTTTGGGCCGACGAAACTTAATCGAGTTTAGATGTAATGATTCACAAATTACCCACAAAACAAGCCCATTGGGCTCCAAACCTAAGAACAACACTCTTCAACGCTTGTAAATCACCAGACCCAATTTACTCAAATCAAAAGGGCTCTTTTCTTACTTTAGTTTTTCAGGGAAAAAAAATTCTGGAGGCCAATAAAAAGAAAAAAGGAAAGAAATTCTACATTACCTAACATTTATTAGAGTGACGTAATAAAAATGCAATTATGTATGAAATTTTTAATATTATAAAAGTTGAATTATTTTTTTTCCCCTTTTGTTCATTAAAATTTATGCTTTGTTTTTCATCTCTTCCTCAGCCATTTTTGTCAGCAGAGGACTACCAGACATGATGGTCATAATCAGTCCAGAAATTCTGGGGTTGTGAAGTTGTCTGATAAAATTCTGAGGGCCTTTCATTTGAGCCATAAGATAGGATAATGGATCAGAAAAATCCCATTCCACATAAAATTCATGTTTTGGCAAAACGAAATTATGGAGAGAGAGAGAAATAGACACGATCATGGATGTTTTGTTTCATTATTTAACAACCCAACATTCATATATAACTCTTCCACACCACCTCTCTCCCTCCCTGTCTGTATTTTTGGTGACAAAAAGAAATGGAAGCTAACGCACAGGCCAATCGGCGCATTGCAAGAATCACAAATCATCTTCAATCTCCTAATTTCCAGGTTTCCTCCTTTGATTTTCTTAATTCCTTGTGTTCTCTTCTGTTAATTCAAACCCCAAAGCTTGGTTGGATTTTCTTTTTGTTAATTCGGACTGAAATTCGAGCTTGGATAATTCTGACAACTCCAGTAGGATCGAGCCAAAGCTGATTGGTTGTATGTTCGACAGAAAACTTGACGAATGACAAAATTCGAAACCTATATCAATATGGCTGTAATACTCGTTTCGAAATCTAATATTATCATGATCGGTCGTTGTAAACTGTTGATCGAAATGAAAATTTCATAAACTGCCACAAGTTGACTTCATCATGATGTGAATTTGAGATGCTATGTGCGGATTGTATTTGATAGGAAGGAGGCGATGTTCATCTGAAGAGAGCTGATTGCCGAGCGAAAGGTGGGTCACCTGGATTCAAAGTTGCTATCTTAGGTGCTGCTGGGGGAATTGGCCAACCCCTTGCTTTGCTGATGAAGATGAATCCACTAGTTTCAGTTCTTCATCTTTATGATGTTGTAAACTCCCCTGGTGTCACGGCTGATGTTGGTCACATGGACACTGGAGCTGTGGTAAATTTCTTTCATGGCTGCTGCTGGTGTCTTAGTGTTAAATTGTTGATCTATGAAGCACCTATGCTTGCAAAATGGAGATAGTTTCTGATCCCAAATTGCACTCATGCAATACATATTTTGTCGTGCTGTGTCCTATATCTGTGTCACTACTAGTATTTTGGTGTTGATTAATTTCTGATCTTGCATCTCAAAATTGAGTTATCTTTTTGCAAGTGTAAAGTCTGACTCCAGCTCTCTTTTCTTGGGTATGAACGGGGATTTGTTCTATAGGAAAACTTAGTCATAATTCTCTGTATTTGCTATTGCATTCTACAATCAAATCATGACATGTGGAAGATTTCTTTTGAAGGGGTTACTAATTTGCTGCTGAGTTGAAAAAGAAATGTTCATATGTTATATTTTTATTGAATAATTGATAGAACACGTTTAAAAAACAGTATCTGTGCCATGCTCTTTGTTTTAAGAAGCTAGAAATAGTTATTTTCAGCTCATTTTGGGTTTTTAGGTGCGTGGCTTCTTGGGTCAACCACAGCTTGAGAGTGCACTCACTGGCATGGACTTGGTGATTATACCTGCTGGTGTGCCAAGGAAGCCTGGAATGACAAGAGACGATTTATTTAAAATAAATGCTGGAATTGTGAGGACTCTTTGTGAAGGAATTGCCAAGCGCTGTCCCAATGCTATTGTCAACTTGATTAGCAATCCAGTGAACTCCACCGTCGCGATTGCTGCAGAGGTTTTTAAGAAAGCTGGCACCTATGATCCGAAGCGGCTACTGGGTGTTACAACCCTTGATGTTGTGAGGGCAAACACTTTTGTGGTAAGCAAAACTCAGAACTGTCTGTATGAGAAAAAGCCTTTAGTTCATTATTCCGTCTTTCTCACAATAAATCCCATCTCGTTTTTCTTGCAGGCAGAGGTACTGGGTATTGATCCAAGAGAAGTTGATGTTCCTGTAGTGGGAGGTCATGCAGGAGTCACAATATTGCCTCTGTTGTCACAGGTTTTTCTTTGAAAGTCCCTCTGCGATTCAAATTGTTATGCGGTACAACAGGCCACTTGACCATCTTAAATTTGGTGTTTTGTAGGTTAAGCCTCCCAGTAGCTTCACTTCTGAAGAAACTGATTACCTTACCAACCGTATCCAAAATGGTGGAACAGAAGTTGTCGAGGTGATTCATACAAATCAATTATCTAAAGATGTGGATGAAGTATAATGAACTTTAATCTTAGTTTGTTGCTTTTCTTGCTATCTATTTTGATAATCTACAGTCCTCATTTCCCTTTCTTACATACTTCTCCCACACACACCCAAAGCATTTATCAAGATGGTCATTTGAACTCTCTTTAGAAGTTTCTGGCACCTGCTTTATGCCAAATTGCTGTTGTGATGTTCCAATCAAATATTGTGAAAATGATATCATAGTCACTTGCGTCTAGTTTAGGTAATAAGAGTGGGACGAAACATGAGTAGTGGCTCAAGTTCAAATCCTCCAAATGTAAAGGAAAAAAAATGGATAACATAACCATCAGATATTTGTGTGCTCCAATGATAGGATCAAGAAAGTGCACCAATTATCCTTGTCATCAATAGATATTTGACGATAATACAATATAATAAGTTCAAGATTGTTATTGATTTGACTAGATGGTCTTAGCTACAACCTAGTTTTCTTGTTCATAATAGAAGATATTCACAAGGGTTCAATCATTCTATTGTATCTTCCCTGTTCTAGTTGTGATCTGTCCAGCATAAGTTCATAATCTAATGGCAGTCATCCATGTTACAGGCTAAAGCTGGGGCTGGTTCTGCAACACTATCAATGGTCAACAGCTTATCTTCAAACTTTTGCAGTTTCAAGAACAATATTACCTAGTACCCAATGAATCCTATCTACTACTGGTTAAACTTACAAACTGGGAAGTTTATTTTTTATTATATAGGCATATGCAGCTGCCAAGTTCGCCAACTCATGCCTCCGTGGCTTGAAAGGAGAAGCTGGGGTGGTTGAGTGTGCTTTTGTTGCTTCCCAGGTGTGATATTCCAGTCATTTTCCCTATACACTTTTCTACATCACTTCTGGACTTTGTTTAATACTGGATGATGCCGTTAATAGGTCACGGAACTACCCTTTTTCGCAACCAAGGTCCGTCTTGGTCGTGGTGGAGCTGAGGAGGTTTATCAACTTGGTCCCCTGAATGAGTATGAAAGGTATGACTATAGTTTATGTTTGGTAGAAATAAATCATTTTTAAGGAAAACAGAAAGGGAAATTGAAGGCGAGAAGATGGTTCCTTTAAAATATTATTTTTGCTCCATAAAAAACTTGAATTATGTGTATCAAACATATTATACAAAATTTCTCCCTTTCATGAAATTCCTTTCCAATCTACCAAATCTAGCCATAGGTAACCACCTTGCTGATAATTCCTTTATTGGAACCATGGGGCATCATAAAAGTGAACTTTTGCTGTGTGATTTTTGATAGGATCGGGTTGGAGAAAGCAAAGAGAGAGTTAGCAGGAAGCATTCAGAAAGGTATAGACTTCATCAGAAGTTAAATGAGATCAAGAGTTATTTGGTTTCTGTCTCAATGACATTGTCTAATAATAATCCCTTTGTTCATATTAGAATTTTCTCAAGCCTAGTTGTTTATTTTCGGTTTTGCCAATCGTTTGAAATTTGAGAATACTGGAAAACTATGTTGTAAGTTTAGTAGGTGATTCCAACTTTGAATCCTACAATTTTTATCCGAATGAAATGAAGGACTACAGATGTAAGGTCTTAAACAGTAATGAATTGTTATCCGGTTATTTACACCGTATATAAATTCCAACTGGTCATTTTTTCATCAAGAATTGTCTGTTATATGAATCCTGTTTTAGTCAGTGTAAAAAGAATCTGAGTCAGTATGAAGGGAAAAAAATAGATTGTATATACTGGTTCAATCCAAATTATTCAGAAGCCAATGTGACAACCAAATATTGGGTAATTTAATATGTAAAAAAAAATACATTTGATCCTTTCTTCGTCAGTATAAAGAGAATCTACGTCAGTTATTCTCTGATCCTGTGTTCTATTTTGCGTTTGAGTCATTGTGAGACCAAATAAAGAAAAGATGATTCCAAAGAACAAAGGCACCCTCAAGTCGTAAGTCTAAAGTGAAGTGCAACTCTTGGATATTCTACTTCTTCATGGTGGGCTATTAAAACAATGCTCCTCATCAAATTATATTTGTACAGCTTTCAATATTATTAATTATTTATATAAAAATGTTTAAATTAACAAAAAAAAAATTCCTGTATTTTACAACTCCATTCTGTAAGCCCCCTTTTCATCTCACAGGGTGAAGGGGCTGGGAGGAGGGTGAATTATCGGTACCTTAGACATGCTCACATTTCCTGTCAGTACGTTTGGTGCCATAGTGTCCTCCACAACAACAGGGCTCACAGGCATCACTCTTTCTGGGATCACTCTATCACCGTCAACCTTTGCCAGCACCTCAAAATGCATCCTCAACGTGTCCGGCTTAGTCCTCCACTCAGGGAAACCCTCCAAGCTAAACCCATTGTCATCTCCTTCCTTCAGCTTCTTCTCCACCTGAAACCCTATCTTCACAAATGTCTGAGCAGAAACATCTGCCCTCAACAACTTGAAGGAGCCCTTCTTGTTAGCCTTAGGACCCAACACAGAAGATAAGAGAGCCTCAAAGCCCAACAAGTTAGGGTTTGATCCATTGATGGAAGCAATAGGCCACATTGTGGTAAACTGAGTTGGAGTCAATAGAGTTGGAGCATCATTTTGGAGATCAATAGTAGATAAGGTTTCAATGGCATTTGCCTTTAATGGAGAAGACAATTCCACCTGGCCTGGTCCAAGACGCTTGAGTTTGAGCCGGTTATGGGAAGAGGTTGATGAGGAGGAAGGGGTTGAAAGTGATGCACCAACAATGCGGAGTGAGAGAAGAGGAACACCCTGGGAACGGGAAGCAAGGCGGAGCTGCTCAGCCAAGGCTAGAATACCAGCAGCAAATCCATTCTGTGATTGGTTGAAGGGGAGGGGGAGATCAAGTGATTTGCGAAGACTAACTGATCTGGCACCTTTGACAGTGACAACAGCACCATCTGCTATTATCACTTTCTTGAGCACACCAGCATCAACGTCATGCTGCAAAAAACCATATGAAGTTCTAGTTAGGAAGGAAGGAAGGAAAATAACTTCAACGTTATCCGTACAGATTGACAGGAATCAGCCCCCCCAAGGATCTCCTAATTATGTAGGTTGACTGAAGATTTCACACACTACTTACTCTTTCTTCCATCCTAAAATCCATAGACACTGGTACGGATACTAGACACAACACAGACATTGCCAAACAACAAGAATAAAATATTTCAAGTTGAATTTGAAATATTGAATACGTCTAACATGACTTGATTTCATTCTAAGTGTTGGTGCTTCAAAGGTACTACCTAAATAAAGGATACCAAGTATCAACACTACAATATACAAAATCCAACAGTGGTTGGAACAAATTAAATTTGAGTGAGACAGACAATATCTATTTGAAAATAAACAGCAACAAAATGAAAGTTTAAATCATTGCTCTTATCCCCCATGTCAGTTGAATTCTTGTCGAAATCTAGTAATTTCATTACAGTTGACATGAAAAACACAGATTCAGACACGGATGTAAGACACAAGACAAATACTGAAAGATGACAGACAACACTTAATTCCTAAATGCAATTTGATGCGGCCCAATGTGTCTGGCGCCAATGTATGCTTCACAGAATATGATTAATTTCCAGTCACACCATAAAAAGCACACTACACTCAGTTTCATATAAAAAGACTCATTTCATTCCATATGTAAGTCAAGACTAAACCGAATGATATTTCAAGAATGGACTAAAAGGACTTACAGGGAGAGAAAGCCTCATATCCTTTGCGTCCTGAATCCAGAGCTCCACGGGTCCGGCCAACTGGAACGGAGCCAAAACGGGCAACCCATCACCCGACCTCCTCTTCTCAACCAGCCCCTTTTCTTCGCCGGGTTGAGCCGGTTCCTCGAACCGGAAAATAGGCAGATCCACGTACTCCCACCGGTTCACGTCCTCTAAGAGCTTGAACGGAATGACCTTCTGATCAATCTCCACGTCGAATTCGTACTCCACAGAATGACCCACTTGGGCATCTCTAGGATCAAACCCGCTTATCTTGAAATCTTCAAGTGGAAAACCTAACCCTTTCACAATCGCTTCCTTCAAATCCTGCACATGCCGTATATATCATCATCAGAACCGCATCGATATATAAATTGATTTCCAGAAATTAGTTAAAATACCCAGAAAAAGAAATCACATGAATCGAGTTGTCTTTCATAACTATCCCCCAAACCAAAGAAAATCATCAGCTTAACAAAAAGAATTCTTCTTTCAGAAAATTAATCCGTCAAAAAAAGAAAAGAATAGAGCAGAAACGAAGAATTTTTTTTTTCATTCACAATTTTTCATTAGTTTGCCGGAAACCAAACACAAGTGAAAAGCCGATGAAGAAAAATCCTACATACAGAAATCGCCTTGGGATAGCGCGGGTTGACGACATCGGGGGTGGAATGCAAAGCCGAGGAGAAGGAACAATGGAGGAGAAGCAAAGCGAGAGGGATGATCCGAAAGCGAAGTGATCCCATCTCGTGGTAAAACAGGGAAGAAGAAATAACACAAAATGGGAAGAAGATTAGATTGAAACAGCGAGAAGAAGAAACTAGAAATCCCAGATAAAGATCACTCCCGTCAACTTTTATTTAACATCTTCGTATTTATAGCAACGGGACATAACGAAAGTCGATAAGTAGAAAGGAAAAGAAGCGCTAATTTTGGGAAATTAACGAGTTGATTTGTGAATAAAGCAGATTCTGATCGTTGTTGAATGTGTGGCGGAGATTCGAGGAGTGATGACGTGGAGAAAACGAGCCAATGAGAAAAGAGAAAGTGCTGTGGAAAACGAATGTGATTGGGTGGGACTTGTTGGAAGCACGTACCGTAAATTTTTTTGGTATGTTTGTGGGGCCCCGTGCATGTGAGCATCACGCGGCTTTGATCCCGGAGCGTTTCTGGCCAAAAAGAAAAAAAAATCCCGGCGCGTTGAGAAAATGTTGCTCCCCGTCAAAACAACAGCGTTTTAATGGCCGAAGGCGGACCAGCGTATTAGAAAATGAGAAAATGGCGTCGCCCGGACTCGAACCGGAGACCTTCAGTGTGTTAGACTGACGTGATAACCAACTACACCACGACACCATGGTTGTCAGAGGGCGATGAATAGTAGTATATTACTTTAATTAAGTACAATCTATTTAGTTTAAATATTTCAATATTATGTCACTTCGTTACTAGTCCTTCTTCAATATGACTTGAATTGGCAAAAATAACATATTTAATATCAGGATTAAATGAATGCATTAAAAACCATCGATGCATAATATCATTTTTATTCTATATATGGAATAAAAACGCATTTCTCCTTTTCTAATAATAAGAAATGATATAAAATTCAGTATCCAAAATATATATTTTAATTAAAAGATAGTAATTATATCATTTTTAACAGTACACGCACTAAATTTTATGTTTATACAAATTATTTACTCATCTGTAAAATTCACACACTTGATGCTATAAAAAATTGACATGTTTATCATCTTTTATTTAAAATTTTAATAAGTGAAATTTAAACAAGTAGACGTAAAGTTTTTTCTTATATTTATTCTAGTTTATTAATTTTAAGTTTTTATTTCCAACTTTTAAGGATGTCTAAGTATCTTATATATTATTGTATTTATTGAGAAATGTTGTCTATAATACATTACAACATAAATAGAATTACACATTGATTCTAAATAAACTATCTCATGCATATCTGTATCCATATAGATCAATATATATATATATATATTGAAAATAAATTTATGAAAGAGTTTCAGGTGTACTAGAGATGTTAATCTCAAAGTATTTGTGAATCCTAACTTCTAATTAAAATGAATATGAATCTCTAAGATCTTTTGCCATAATTTCTCATTTTGTAGATAACAAAATAGAATTTAAGAAGAATTTAGAAATTTAAATCGTAGGACGAAATAGAACTGAGAAATATCCCTAGACTATTAAGGACTCACATAGTTCTCTTTCAAATGCTCAGTTTATCTTACAGCCAAAAGTTCTATATGTTGTTTTTTTTTTGGTAAGTGGACGGGGTCAGATGACCCAACTAAATGTTGTTTTGTGCCTAGCTGGATCATGATAAGCCATAGCCCAAAGCATAGTATGAATAAGTTCTAAGCAGTCCAAATGAATTGAAGGGACAGGCCCACTGATCTACCTTGCTGAATGTTGACGTATAACGGCCTGTTCAGGCCCACGTCTTCTCCATTATCACCATCACGCAACTTTCATCCAAACAACAAAACATTGTCACGAAACTAAGGGCCCAAAAAATGCATTAAATTGTAGGAAAATAATCGGCTAACTAAGGACATAATTATAAATTCAAATTAAGAAATATCTCATATGTAAGAATTGAATTAAAACTGTATTTAATTACACTAACTACAAGCGATTGATCTTGTGTGTGTTTTCATTTATTAATAATATGATAATTTATAGATACATTATGAAAATATATAAAACAAATTAAAAAGGTACTTTTGAAAACAATTATTCAAATGACAATTGTTAATAATTTATTTATTTTGAATAACTAGCTAGAGAAAATGAATTCTTTCTTAATCTGCACCTTCATCTACAGTACTATATCCGCCAAGTTTAATTATTGGGTGAAAACACTGGAAAAAGATAAAGATATAAAATGAGATTTATTTGTCAGTTTCATTTGTATCTTTATTTCTCTTGTCACTTCTATTTTTAGGCATTGAAAAATGATTAATTAGTATCATATAATAGTCGACCTAATGCCTACTTTCTATTGAAGAAAATAATTTCATTTGCATGCATGGCTGTAAGCTAGAAACACATGGGTGACTAAGACAAACACTCATATGGTGAGTTGAGTATATACATACACATATGATTGAGACAAAATGCGTACGTATTATGAAGTGCCATATAAATTAATTAAGTGATTAGTGATCACTATCTGACCCCTATTAATTGATTAATTAAGAAATTAATGGTGATTCTATTACAGATAGAGAAGAAATTAAATTAAGCAGATTCCGAATGGCAAAAACATTGTTGATCCCATATGTAGATATTGTGCTTTTCTATAACTTGTCTCTTGTTGTTTCATGCTTGCATACTCTACATTATTTGTCCTCCAATACCTAACTTTTCAAAAGGAGTTTGGCTATATTTGCCAATTAAGTGCTCTTAATCATACTCATTAAATAACTAATTTTTTAAGTGATAGTGATTTTTAGTTTGATATACATATATATACATATTTACAAGTTCATATGCATGTTTGTCTATTTCTTGTTTGTACAGAGTGTCTCACCAACCTGAAAAGGAATTTCAATGTAAAGACCTCACAGCATGCATTTTGGTGTCAGTTTCCTTGTTAGAATTGTGTCATGTCATTACACCGAGAAAACCTTTTTTTCTCTTTTCCGTTCTTATCTTTTATAGAGATCAAGACATATACAGAAAGAGACAGAAACCAAATGGGTTTAAAAATTGTCACCTTCATCGATCTACCAAACAAACCCTAAAAGAAGTGCAACACGTACATGGGGTTGAAAGACCACCTCTTTTTTCTTTTGCCCCCCAATAAAAGCCCTAATTAACGCAGATGAATGCGATATATATCCATCATTAATTCAAACCCTAGCTAGTTAAAGGACTTGTAAACACACAACAGTACCCTCCATGCACAACATATTCTTGACTTTAACTAGCTGTTGCGTGTGCTTGGTCTATGTGTTTCACTATTTTCAGAACCAGATGGACGGGTTCAACCTGTTAATCGCTGAACCAGGTATGGTCTAATTAATTTGAAAATGAACTACACCCCTCTTATCTCTCTTAATATATATATATATATATTTATATATATCTGTGTGTGTCGAGAGAAAGACGGATATGTATGCATGTATAGTTAACTGTAATTTTTATTCTTATGATGTACTGCTGAATCATTTGACTGCGATATTTTTGATTGATATGTTAACTGAAAATTATGGAACTTGAATTGAATATTCACTTGAAAGATTTAAAAGCTGAGGGTAGGTTTCTCATCATTAGATCCTTCAGTGCTGTCATTAAATAAAATGCTGTGTGCTCATCTGCATTAATTTATATACGATTGTAATATTGCATGAAGAAGCTAAAATTAAGGTTTTTTCGATCATTAGCAAAATTAAAACAGGCCAAACTATATATATATGATCATATTATTAATTGTTAAATAAAAGTTAAAATAAAAACCAATCGTAATGCATGAACCAGTGATATTTTTCATCAACACTTGAATGTCCATTATACTAATAGATATTCAAGTATATTAATGATATTGTGGACAATTATGTATATATGATGGAATGATTAATACTTTGATAGTGAATATGTGCATTCATTGGGTTATAAACTTACAGTCTCACATAAATGATAGTATTGTGTACAACCACTAACTAATCATCAATTGTTCTGCCAAAATTAAGCATTACTATTACACTTGTGATTATTATTTTATTATATCATTCCGCGTCCTTTCAACTATATTTATTCATCATGTACGAAACAACATATCTTAAGCCAAAGAAAAATGAAGGGGGATATATAATTTTAATATATGTAAATTTCTATGATAGCTTGGACCTCGTTTTTAATTTTATCAAATCCCGATTATTACTGTATCTGAAAGACATGTGATTCATATTGTTTTTAATGATATATATATATATCTAATTAAATAGAATGTATTGGCTTCAATAAATTTTATCTAATCCAGATCACATTTTACGCTAGAGTATTTTTAGAGTTATTATTAATATTTAATATCTTCATATCTACAATGTAAAATCCACAAATAAATGGTACTATTTATAAATTATGAATAATACATATTACTCCAAAATTAATGCAATGTACGATGAAAATGTGACTAGTTAATTAAAATATGATTTCATGTATAACTTATACCAAATATTTTAAAAATTTATAATGTAACTACCGTAAAATTTGAAAACACACCGTCTCACATGTGACTTTATTTTTAGGAAACTAGAATTATCATTGAGAAACCTCATAGAACCTCAAATTCAACCTTGTTTTAAAAAATAGAAAAATAATGTTATATTTATTATACTATTATTATTACTTATTATTTAGAAATATTTATCATTTATTATAAAATAAAAAACACAAATATTATTCCATATTTTATTCCATCGCTGACACTGCGATCCAAACTTTTACAATTAATCATATTCAGCTTTTAAGAATGGAAAGGAAATGAAGAACAAGTGTTACCAAAGGAAGGCCTGTTTGTCAAGACACCTAAAAAAAACATCATTAATTTTCTTCTCTTTTCTGCAGATCAAGATATCCACAAAGAAAAACGACAGAAAGCAGGTGGTTTCAACTTAATTTCCAGCCACACATCTGCCAAACAAATCCTTAAAAAGCCTGCAACACTTGTGGGTGACTATGTTAGAAACAGTACTTTCTTGCTGACAAAAACCCTAATGCTCAACAACGAAGTTTGATTTGATCCATCAGTCAAAGCTACCATAACTGCTTGGTGTTCATGGTCGATCTGAAGATGGCAGACATTACAGGCATTGTAAACACAGAACAGTACACCCAACACCATATATACTTGATTTGAGCTGTTGTGTTTGTATACATTTATTACTGTAATATATTTTCTTTCCAAATTCTGAAGCCTTTGGCTGTGATATGCAGATACTTCTGCTTGATTGATTTTGGAACTTTATTCTTCACATGAAAGATTTAAAAGCTGATCGGAGGTTTCCCACAAGATCCTCCAGTGTCATGCAGAATTCTGAATCCATCTGCACAATATTATAGAAAAAATATCTTCTTAATCATTGAGAGATTACAATGTGAGTGTAAGATAAACACATATAGTTACTACTTGTAATTCTTGATCCGTGTATTGTACAAAACACAAGAGAAAAAGCTATTATTCACAATTTCTGAATAGTATGACTTGTATAATTTTTTTTATGTAAATATATATTGACACACACTCACACACATATATAGGGGCAGGATTTACTTTGCAATCACGGGGTTAAAAGTTGATATTTGGTCATCCTAAGGAGGATATTAAAAATCATGACCAGGGTAGTGAAGCTCACGGACAGAATATAATGAGTTGTATTTTGTTTTATTATTCATCAAGTAAATATAAAACAAAAACCACTTGCATTGCATAGGCGCTTACAAGCCTTTTCATGTAATGCTTGATATATACTAGAAAGTTTTTTTCCCAGAATTAAAACACCGATTTAAAATTATTTGGCCTTTAGAAAATGTCATGTTTTAAATTTAACTTACTATGTGTGCGTACGTATATAAGTTCTATCAATAATTTAAGAATGTTATTGTTTGATTCCTTATATGTCCAACTCAAATTATTTTATTTTATCCCTACTAATTAACCAATCGTCATAACTTAACATATATAATCAAATTAGATTTTTCACAATCAAGTGTATTTAAACCTGGCAACTTCATTTTCTTTATACTCATATTGTCTTATCTGAGTGTATGATATGTAACAATTTATAACTATGGAATTCAGACAAACAAATCTAAGTGTCTTCTTGAAAAATTGTGTGCTACGACCTTTGTTTCAGCCAATAAAGGTGCAGAAATTACCTGAGCAATAATTGTTATATCAAGGGCAGAACTCCCAAAAGTCATCGCATTACTATTGGTGACTGTTAGATGGAGATTCTCAATCACACTCATGGCTTTTTCCAGGACTCCTTTGGTTTTCTCAGAGTGAATTCTTATGAGCACGCTCTTTTCGCAAAACCGAGCTTCGATTTCAGGGAGGGTTGACCCATCAAAGGAGCCTCCAGAATCTGAACAAGTAGAGTCTGCAGCTTCTGCATCAGGAAAGAGTTGAGATTTCTTCACAATCACCACTGATTCCACAGTTTTCGCCTTCGTCTGTTCCTCCTCAAGAATCCTCACTTTCTCTTGCAGTTGCTTCATGTACTTTATAGCATCTCCAAGCACTGAAGCTTTGTCCATCTGTTAAGTAATTATAAATTGAAAATTCACATGAATGGGATTTCATCATGATCTTGGCATGCAATTAGCCTTCACACAGGATCATCATAATTTCCAGTGAGCTACGCATACCTACTACAAAGGTTTCAATATATATATATATATATAATTTCTATTTCGATATCCTGGTTTTTCAGTAATATCTATTGCTTAGTGATATCAGTGTATGATAGCAGCAAATTTCTGATATTCATGAGAAACAAATATTTCCAACTACGAAGAAGCCTTTGATGATTTCTTATGGGGCTGAGAAATATAATAACAATAAATACTGCAAAAATATTAAGGCTATATCTTTCATTCGCCATACTAAACAAAGCTTAATTTGAGAGATTTTTTAAATAAATTAATTCGCAAAAAAATTAAGAGGCATTTTGAGGTAGCCGGTGCCTGCTATATTATAGATAAACCACCCTTGCAATTGAGTTTACCATACAAGATTTAACGGGATTTTTTGTTACAATATTAAATTTATGTATTTTAGAGCTAACTTTCATTATTTTCCTTTTGCAGTTATGATCCATAAACAGCTTGTAAACGTACAGTGCCAACCTGAACAGACTAAAAAAATTAATAAATGAAATTATGGGTAAAGACACATAAATAGGTCAAATATATATCTCTTGTCTGAATGGTTTTAGTCTTGTTTTGTCCAAAACTTCAGCTGTCTATTTTATGTAAGCACCTTTTCACTCTCTTAAAGTATATAGAAAGAACGGCTGGGATTTTAGACAAAACAAAACTGAAAGCTCTTGAATTGAATGGAAATGGAATCCACAACCATATTTATTTGATTTATTGATTTTTTGTAGATCAATCCGTTTAAAAAAAAATTGCAGTCGAACATATTAGGTTATAATAAGTCAAAAAAAACCTCAGCTTAAGCATCTTTAATTTATACCTTCTTAAGGCCAGGAACAAGAGCAGACAGAGCAATGAATCTCTGGCTGAGCTTTTCTCTTCGTTTCCTTTCTGCTATGATGTGGTCCTGTGGTTGAGAAACTTTATTAGGACTAATTGTCCCAATCATCCTGGCCTGATCATTCGGACTAATTGTCCCAATCTTCCTGACCTGATCTTGGCACATGAAGCCATAGTTCTGATTCGCCAAGGAGTCTTGAGACATCAAAACATCAGCAACATTATTATTATTATTATTATTATAAGCGACATTGACTTTTGGAGACCGTACTGTTTCCTCCTTGGTCTTCAGCAATCCCATTTGATTCATGTAGTTGTGGTTTACAAGGGAAAAAAGGCTTGGACAAGAACCAAATTGCAGTTCTGATGATGTCTGGTCACTCTCAGTGTTGGGACTCCAACATGATGTGTTGCTGGCTTTGATCTGCTTTGTGGGTCTTTCCATGGCAGAAAGTGGACTAGGTTGTATGCAACTGATTCTGGGGTTGAAGTTTGAGTTATTATTACAGAATGAGTATTGCTGTAATAAGGTCTCTCCAAAAGCAGCAGCTATGGGTAATAAGGTAGGATCCTCGAAAGTGTTCAAGTGCCACTGATGGAGAAAAGTAGGATCCTCCATTGTTCCCTGCAAATAATTAAAAAGAAAAAAAAAATCCTCAAAAGTAGGATTTTGAACCTCTGCATATTAAATTCAAAATCGGGTTTTCTTCTCAGACTTCTGCAAGTCTTTCTTTCTTTTGACATGATTAAACTTAAAAAAATATTTCATCAACATAAACATCTCTACTTCGGCTGAAAAATGAAACTCTATTATCAGCGACGTTAAAAAATGCTCTCAACAAACATTTGACCTGATTGGTGGCGGTTGCTTGTGTTCATTTCTAGGCAACATAGAATCATCCTATATTTTACCTCTTGGACTTTTGCTTTGTTCTCCAGCAAAACACCAATTTGAAACCATCCATTGCTAGTTTACTATTATAACCACTATATATCAACTTTCACGGCATATACGAGGATAAGTAGAAAAGCTATATATCTTACAAGTTGATCAGGTAAACCTCTGATGGGTGAAATCTCCATTTTTAAACTTCTTTTTCCCCTTGCAATCAGAAGAGCTCAAGATAATAATTTCCTGCAAGAGAAGTAGTCAAGAGTCACCCAAACACCAGTTAGCTAGCTGGCGTTGGTTCTTAAACATCTTTCAAACAAACATTAAGACAAACACATGGAAGACTAAAAAACTCCCACATACACATTCATCGCCATATATATCATCCAATACCTATAATTCTCAGAAGTCAGAACAAATTAAGTACAATGCTGTAAGAGGTACAGAACAATAAGCTTACACATTAAAAAGAAATGAAGCTCATAACGTTGTTGTCATCAATACCTTATCAGAAGCTGCAGCTTCTACCAGGCTGGTCTGAGTCCTTTTTATCCTGCTTGAACTTGAATTCCAACTTAGAATAGTGAAAGTTGTGGGGTGATGATGTGAATGGGCTTAGAGAAGCAAAGATGCCTACCTACATATGCATATTTTAATGCAATTAGAACAGATGTAAAGCCATTCTTGTATATATGATTGAAGGTCGCTTTTAAGATGACAAATTTAATGCCCCACATTTTGTCCTTTTGACGACTTTTTTGGAGTTCTTCACCAACTATCCAGTGAATTTTTTTTCCTTTCTTTTTTTTTTTTTTTATCAAAGGTTTTGCTAATGAAAAGACCCACAATATTCTTGAGCGTGTGGTCCCTTTCCACCACCTCTCAATCACTACTCAAGGCCATTCATTTATTTGCCTGATTTCCCCATCTTCTCGGTTTGAGAATTACAAATCCTTTCACAGCACCACCGATTCTTTTTATTTGAAAAGGTTACTCAATTGTTTAATCAATTATATAATTTTATTTAAATTTAACTTAAAAATTAAAATTTCATATTTTTAATTTTATATGTGACTTGGCAATAAATAATTAGAAGCCCTCAAGTTATTTATTTGCTTAATTTTCCCATCTTCTTGGTTTTAGAATATGAAGTCCTCGACAGAAACCAAATTCCAAATTGAGGAAAATTTTCAGTAATTAATCAGTATATACCGCCCAAAAGTAATAAATGATGCAATTTATCTTTCAAATTTCATGCAATAGGCCACCTAGTTGTTCAATTAAATAATTAAGATAATTTAAATTTAACCTAAACAATTTAATTTTTTATTTGTTAAATATAAATTATCATTTATTAAATTTTCATGGAAAAATTATTAACATGATTTTTTAAAGAAAAATATCGAAGTTAAAATTATAGGTTTATTAAAGATATAAATATATAGACACCAATTCAGGTTGACATGAGTAGTAAAAATTCTCATCTCTTGAACAAGTGTTTGAAGATTCGATTTATAAACTTTGTGTACAGTGCAATCCTAATTGGTAGAGGTCTAGCAATTACTCGATCAGTAGCCTGAGAGAGATTAATCTTTGTAGTTGGCATACTCCTAATCAATGACTCGAAGAAAAAACAAAAAGATATAGATATAGGTATATATAGACGGATGATATGTTGATCGCACCTATCACCTCTCCTTGTGTGTGAATACTGGCATTCGTTGTGTTTGTGTGTCAAACACAACGAATTAAGGAAAAAATTTATGTCACATCCCAACTAATATCTACACTTTTTATATGACGTAGTGATGAGGGAAAAAATCATTGGGCAAATCAGAGAAGACTACGTGTATCAACACCTTCCCTAAAATAAATGAGATTATAGTTTTTGGTCTAATTATAATTATAATAGGTGCATCGTCTCAATAATTAAAATAAAAAAAGCATAATCTTTGTCTTAATAAACATAACATCTTGTATTGAAATCATCATTTGTTTAATTAATTTCCTTCCCATCTCCTATCCCAATGTAAAGGTCAAAGATCAATATATGACTTGTGATTCTATCCAATATGTATGCATCAAGAGCTGTAATGCCAACCATGTGTTAATTAAGCAAATAATTCAAACAGTTCAAGTCTATACATGTTCTTATGAGTTTAGACCTGCCACCTCTATTACAGGCTTTCCTTGTCAATTTCCAAATTTCAACAATAAATAAACAAGCCCTAATTCCAGATCTTGTGCAAACACTAATTAGGTCCCGTTTGGTACGAGGGAATGGGCCATTGAGAATGGGAATGGGTGAGGAAGTGCTTGGTTCTGTACGTTTAGTGTGTGGGTATCCTGGTGCTGAGGAATGCTTGATTCCCTTATAAACATGGGAATGAGGAAACTTGTGAGGGAGGGTGGGAATGAGTAAGCATCGTGGGAATCCAATATTTTTGGACAACATTACCCTCACTCACCAAAGCCTCTGCCGATGCCTCTCCTTCATCTTCCATGATGGTGTCAACAGATTAGACCATTTTGTTAGCAACAGCAATTTGCGAAGGCAAGTGAAGCAGAAGATCTAAGAAGGTTTCATGTTCATCGATGATGAGACTGGTTGGAGAACTTGATTTGAGAAGTTTGTGTTTGCGTTTACCAACGATGAGAATGGTAGGAGAACTTGATCTAAGAAGTTCGCATTCACATTCTGCAGCGATAGATCTGAGAAGGCCACAATGGTGTTGGCAACGATGGGATCTAGCTCCTTCGTGTTCTTGATGGGCTTGGGTTGTGCTGGAGATATGGGATCTGGTTCATGGCGATGGACGATGGTGGTTTTGGTAGCAAGTGAGGGAGAATACGCGATGGTGGTTCTGGATGGTAATAGCGGTTCTAGACTGGACGGTGATGGTGGTTCTGCCTTGTTTAGAGGAAGTGGCATTTGAGTCATTTTCTAATTTTTTGTCTCTTGTTTTTTGTTATTCTCACAATTTTTCCTGACATACCAAATATATATCTAAAAATTATTGTCATTCCCAATCTCATTCCTATTTTCTCATTTCCATTCACATTTCTATTTTATAAAAAATCATTATGTGTACCAAACAGAGTCTAAGGATGTGTTTGTTTCTGTATTCGCCTTGACACAAAGGGAAAAGCTCCTTTCTTAAAGTTTTTGGAAAATACATGTTTAAGGGTCTTTAACTATTGTTTTTTTTTGTATAATTATTTGATATCCAATACTATCAAGTCAAATTCAAATATTATTGAGTTTAACTATAGATAGTTCTTCCAATGTGATTTTTTTTATCTATAAGGCTTGAATTCAAAATTTTATTTAAGGAGTGCAGAGTTTTTTACTACTCAACCTATAACACTGTTGGTAATAAACCAAATTTTAACCAGAGGAGAATAGCATAAGCAAGAGATGATCCAAACTTTTACGTGATTGCATATAAAATAATTGAGAAAATAAAAAAAAATAAGTGGAGAAAAAAGAGTAAATGCTATAAATACAAATTCTCATTTTTTTTGTTTATATATATATATATATATATTGCCTGTATGATTGTATCCTTATAGAATATTTAATTTCGTACTAAACAATGTTTTCCTGGTTTTGAGGTGATAATTAGAAGAGAGTTTTTTTTTTGGGTACAAAGAAGAGATTGTCAATGACTTGAGAAGTCCTTTAGCAAATTTCCAATTGGCTTGCTGTGTGGTCCTGGGTTTGTTTTGTGCCTATTGAGCAGGCTAAGCTAAATTACAGAGTCCAAACACATTTTGATACTTCAATCCAACATAATTAAATGCGGACAGGTCGTATGGTTTAATTAAATCAAGCCAAGAGCTAGTCACCACTTGGTGCGATGCAGACCTTGGAATTAATAATTGATAATATAAATATAATGACTTGGTGAGTTTTATTAATTAAAATAGTACAAAGTCTGAGACATTATTTTTATTTCATAAGTTCTGGTATCACTGTCTTTTACGACTCCTATTATAAAAGATTATTTCATTTAGGTTGATTCACTTCACCAGTTTTGTTTAACATGTTTCAAGTTTTAAATTGCAATGCCTTCGCGTTTAAGAAATTTTGATTTGGTCTTAGACACTAATTATTTCTATTAATGAATTTCACTGACTTGCAGGATTTGACTGAAATATTTCAATTTACATTCTTTAGTTGTGGAGACAATTCCATTACAACTAAATCAAAGTTCATTGGTTTCAATGGAATCTCAATTAATACACATAATTCATGTCAACTTACTACTATTATTCAAGTGGTATCCCCTTAAACACGCGCACGTTCACTTTATAATAACAAAAGAGAATATCTCGAAACGATCATATTTATAAAAAAAAAATAAATTGAACAAATATTTAAAACATAAAATGCTAACAATATTACTCAACATTTTTCTTTATTTTGAATATTTATATTTTTTTCACTCTGTTGAGTAGCAAGGGTACGTATGTATGCGTGTGCATATGTAGTACACGTATATGTATGTAAACTACATATGTATGCTAACACAACTTATTTGATTTCTAGAAGGCTTTTCTTTTTTGAAAAAAATGAAAGTTTATATGAGTTAAATTATAATGACTTCTAAGGCTAGGATATGCTTTACTATTCAAAAAGTGTTCACTGGTACAAATTATCTTCTACTAACAAAATTCTCATAACGGCAACTAAATTTAATCTTACATATTTATTGGATGTGCATTATATTTTTATATAACTCTTAACTAAGCAACTCATTTCTAAAAGGCTTATAGGACTTCTTTAGTACTCTTTATTCCTTAATATAATGGATAAATAACTAAATCACATATATCAATAAAAGTAGTTAGAATAATTAAATTTGTCACAAGTGCAAAATAATTTCTAAAAATACCATAATTTAATGTTGATAACTTTTATTATGTAATTAGTGAGAATGAATTGTAGTTAGGGGTATTTTTTTAAAAAAATTAAATACAGCAAATAACCTTTATTTATTCTATATATTTTAAAACAAGATAAATTTCTCAAATATCCTAAGAAACGAAAGTAGTAATTAGTTCATGATTCCACTTGACAAATTACCTCCAAGGACCCTTTTAGAGCTTGCTTAGTTTTTTTTCACCAATATCTTGCTTAGTTTGGTCTCCAAAATCTTACTTGAACAAGACAAAGCCTTAACATTACCTTTTCCTCCCCAGGATTGACTCTATGCTCTAGAGATGACTCTTCTATATCTCTCAATCTCCCTCTGGCGATAAAAATATCATCCATCTCCATTTTGATTTAACGATGGTTATTGCGTCACATCTTCTGACTCTGCAAGTTGTAATATCTGTCTTTGATTGGACGACCATCTTCGTGTTTCATATATATATATATATATATATATATAGCCACTATATATTTCGAAATGTTGTTGTTTCACTTAATATAAATGGACGATAGTCATCAGATCAAACAAATGAACAATATTTTTTTTCAATTATATATGTTGAAATGAAAACTTTTAATCCGTTCATTGAATAGATCTATAAATAATCCATATTAGCTTCGAAACCAAACAATAACTGTACCACCAAGTGGTTTCAAATAGTAGTTATTTGGAAGAAGTTTAAACCTACCAATTTTAGGAGTGAGAGAGAAGGCAAGTGGCCTAATAATACTGCCTACGTTTTAAGATATTAGACATTTTCTTGGAGAATTAAAAATTAAAAATATAAATTATTTTGTAAAATTTACGCGGCATTTAATATTAGTTTTTTATTTTTACTTTTTAAGAATAATATAAAAAGTTAAAGTAAAAAAAGATTAGAAAAGATATCATTAAAATGAGATTATAATTTAGTGAAGATAACTTTTAGGTTTCCAACTAATCTTAACCAATTTACTGGACATGTAATATGATTTATAATATGAAACCGAGCAATAATAAATATAATAATTTTGTGTTAGTAGGGAGAATGGTGGAGTCCAGTGCAGTGATCTTCTGGTTCTGTTATGTCATGCGTGCCGGAACAACCCACGTCACTCCACCTTTCTATAAACGATATATACTCATAAGCTAACTAGTTATTAGCTTGTCAATTTTTTCACTTCAAAGTATCTTCACTATTATATATTCTATACGTTATTCCGACTTCACAAGCATATATATATATATATAGACACACACTAAAAACTAAGGTCTTCGTTATTTTTTTTTCTCCCACATAATTATCTTTTAAAATAATTAAACGTTTCAATCCCTCTGCTGCCATTACTATCATGTAGTCACAGTGGTTCTTTAACTTTATTTGATTGAAGTCACTGAAATATTTGTTTAATTAACATTAATTTATAATTATCATGAACAGTATTGACGTTATTTTCAAAACATTAAGTAAATAAGTTTTGTAATAAAACATGTTTTAATTTAGGTTTAGGATTTGTGGTAATTTAATTTAATTTGACTAAAACTTTATTTGTGAAATTTATATGGCGTCTCCTCACTTTAAGCCAAGACATCAATCAATGGGAAAATTGGTTTTTTTTTAATAAAATATAAAGATAATTGGTTTTTAGGAGGTGAGATAAAAGGTAATTAGTTTTTGAGACCAAGGGCATAATGGATGTATTAAGAAAAGTGTTAAAATGACCAAATCACCCTTATTTGTAATGAGAGGGAAAAAAGAAAGTAAGCAGCTCAATTAAAAGAAGTCTGAGAGGGAAGTTTCGAACCTTGAACAAATGCATGCAGGACGTTGAGAAAGAAGAAGAGAATGACGGTGAGAACAACGAAGGTGACGGTGTATGACAAACATGCGAGGGATTGTCCATTACAGGGAGCATAGCCTACAGTCTTTCTTTGTTAGGGTTCAAAGTTCATCTCTACCTTCCATCCTTTTAGGTCATCTTTCTTCTCCATTATTGCCGTCTCCTTTTTGATTGTCAAGAAAGCTGAGAATGAATAAACTTGCTTGCTTAATTTATCCTGGAAAGTAAATGATGAATGTGTTTAATTTCTCCCATTGAGTATGAACAAAGTTGTTTTTCGTTGTATGTTGTAGTTAAGATTGTGCTTGAATTGGTGAGGTAAATTGTGATATGCCTATTACTAAGTGTAATTTGTAGTTGGGAAGTAATGGTGAAAGATAAAGGAGGTAGAGAAAAAAGGTCCAATATAAATGGTCTAAACAAATTTAAGAAAGAATTTTGGGCCCATCATAAATAGTACTGTCAAATCGGGCTGGCCCGTCTTGGGCCGGGCCCAAATCGGGTCGGGCCTAAAAGCCCGATTTGACAAACAGGATTGGAAAATCAAGCCTGAGCCCACGGGATTGGGCCTACAGGTCTATCCGCGGACTTTTTTTAATATTTTTTATGTTTTTTAGTAATTTTTTTATATAATTATTTAAATTAATATAACTAATTATCATCATAATTCATCAAAAACTAACATAATATTTAAATTTTATAATTTATGTATCACTAATTAATAAAATAATATGTATTTTTTAATATTTTAAACAAAAAAAAAAAAGAAAAAGAAAAAAGTCTCAGGCTTTTGGGCCGACCCGCCACAGGTCAAGTTCAAAAAGCCCAGATCATGTATTTACTCTCGAAATTGAGGCCGAGCCCACTCATGTTTTCGGGCTTTTCAAGCTAGTCCGTCGGGCTTAACCCATTTTAACGGCTTTAATCGTAAAGGCAAAGGGGAACATAAGACACTGAATAAGTGCAATAATGCAATTGTGGAAGCATGGTGGAATTTGTCTATTGAGGAGAAGGAGTGGTACAGAGCTTATGCCTAAGAGGAAAGACAGCAAGAGAGAGGTGTGAGATCCTCGAGTACAAATGCAATATGATATGCATGTTTATGCTATGTAATTGAATTATTTTATATATGAGTTAGCTTACTTTACATATTAATTTACAGGCACCATTTGATACTCGCTAGTCTCCAAGCCAATTGAGGGAGGTGGTGGATTTTGTTAAGAGCAAAGAAACCCTTAGGGAAAGGGCTGAGAAGATGGTGTTTGGAAAATTATTAGAGATTAACTCCATACGGATTTGCGTTGGCAGAGAATCACATTGAGATTGTGTGGTGGTTAACCATCCAAAGAACAAAATCTGTGATTTAGTTATGTCAATGATATCAAACCCACACCCATGAAAGCCAGGAAAGAAGTCACGAAGTTGAATTGTTGAATTGATGTTGTTGTTATAAAGATGTAAATGGTGTTATATCATATGTTTTTTGGTGAATGCATTTAGTAACTTGTAGCTAATGTATGATAGATTTCATTTTGTAAATGCTGTTAGATAATATGTACTTAGTAACTAAAGGTTTTTTGGCTTACTTTTAGGCTATTCATATATGTGAATTATATGCTACTCTGCAGTTAGTGAATGTCATATTTTGATCATGTCCTGTTGTTGATGTTGTTTACCACCCGAATTGATTGTTCTAGTTATAATTTTAATGTGGTCAACCATTTTTTTGTTAGCTCACTCATGCTAATGAAAAATGGTTAACCACCCAAACTAATTTTTTCGGGTATAATTTTGATGTTGTTAACCACTTTTTCTATCAGCTTAACAATGCCAATAAAAATAGTCAACCATGCACCCAAACTGATTTTTCAGTTATAATTTTGATTTGGTCGACTGTTTTTTCTGTCAGCTCACTGATACCAACGAAAAATGGTTGACCACCTTAACTGATTTTTTTAATTATAATTTTGACGTGGTTGACAGTTTTTTCTGTCATCTCACCCATACTCATGAAAAATGATCGACCACCTGAATTAATTTTTATAGTTATAATTTCGATATTGTCAACCATTTTTTCAATCACCTCAGAGGCCAAGTGTGTGCAGATTAGCAGAAACATCATCCATACCCATAAAAAATGGTCAATCACCTAAACTGATTTCTTCAGTTATAATTTTGATATGGTCGACCATTTTTTCTGTCGCTTCACTAATGCTCATGAAAAATAGTTGACCACCCGAATTGATTTTTTTAGTTATAATTTTAATATGGTCTATCATTTTTTCTGTCAGCTTATCCATGCCCATGAATAACAGGTTGGACTCTAATAATAATGAACTAGACTCCAAGAATAACCATATTGACTCCAATAATAACAAGTTAGACTCTACGAATAGCAGCATGAACAGTATCTCCAAGTAAGCTTATAATGTGTAATAAAGATTCCAAGATGTATAAATTGGACTCTATTAATAATCTGATAGACTCCACAAATAACAATCTAGACTCTACAAATGATAGTATTAATAATGTTTCCATGTGGGATTCTAATACATGCAACAGAGAATCCAAGTTGTGCAAGATAAGAATTTAGTAATAACAAGTTGGACTCCAGTAATAACATTGTAGACTCGAGCAATATCAAGTTAGACTCCATGAATAGCAACATGAATAGTATCTCCAAGTAGACTTACTATATAATATAGAATCCAAAATGTGCAAGTTGGACTTCATTAATAACCTGATAGACTCCATGTATAACAATCTAGACTCCATAAATGACGGGATTAACAGTATTTCTATGTGGGATTTCTATATGTGCAATAAAGAATTCAAGTTGAGCAAGATATGAATCCAATAGCAATTAGTTAAACTCCAGTAATATTACGTTAGATTCAAATAACAACAATTTATATTCCACAAATAACAGTATGCACAATATCTCCAAGTTGGCTTACTGTGTCTATTTTGTGTGAGAATCAACTAATAACAAGTTTTAATCCACCCATTTAATTTTATACTCCTCGAGTAACATGTGAGACTCCCGAAATAACCTAAAAGCCCATGCCCTCAAAGCTCGCATAAATTAAAGGGCCCACCATTTAAAACATGCAACAGCCCACAATTTATATGCAAATAAGAATCCATTATTTACATTTTAGAATATGTGCCCTAAATTAGACTCCATCAAACTCATCCTTTCCTTTCAACCATGTTGTGCCCGAACCACTATGCCATCGTCTCCTCTCCTCTCCTATGTTTGAGTATCATTGCCATCCTCTCATCCTCATCCTCTCCTATTGTCCTTCCCATCCTTGAGTGCAACCCCGATATCGAAGAGAAATAGGAGGCTCCGTATTGAGAACATGTGCCTATTGCTCCTTCAGCTTCATTAGTTCTTCTGTTTGAGTTGAATGTTGATGATCCAAGGATTGCTAAATTGGCAAGAATAATGTACTGAGGTCTAGGTATATGGATTTCAAATTCCTTTAGCAGGAACAATTTGAGATTAGGTATTGACTATCACTATACCAAAAATTTTTGGAATTGAAAATGGACTGGTCACTTGTGATTGTGCGTGCTTTTTATGTAAACATGGAGTTTGGTGAAGCTAATACCATCTTGACTATTGGGGTAAGGGGCACAAGGATAGAGATTAACAGCAACAAACTTGGTGATATTCTAAAAATGCATGTTGATGGGTATTGCTTCAATAATAAGTCCGCATTTGTCAAGTGACTTACAGGATATGATTATAGGAAATATGTTGTCACCCTCATGGGAATAGATGAGCTACCTGATGGGTATGAATTTCACTATGTTAACATTCTAGCTCAGATGAAGGTGCTGTAATCCATTATTGGTCATGTGTTTGTCCATAAGTCTAGGAATTTCGTACAATGCACACAGGCTAAAGTTTGTATGATGCACTACTTATATGAGGGAATTGACTTCAACCTCCCTTTCCATATATTGCATCAGATTGCAGCATGTGTCAAAAGGATGAAGGTGTCCTCCATTATGCCCCAGTCATCTCATCCATATTGAAATCCTTTGCTGTTAAGCCATTTCAAGAGGAAAGAATATCGCTTACACCCATCACCTTTGACAGCTTACATCTCATGGGATTTCAACAAGGTGAAGACAATTAGTATCGCCAAAGGAACCGTAGAGTTGATGAAGAGGAAACTCTTAATGATCCACATCTATCCTCAAGCTACCCATCATCAAGCCAATATGCAAGTCGACTTGAGTGTCTAAAGAATTGGGTTGAGGAGGTTTTCGATGATATTCATCAGGTTGTGAGTGATGTTCGTGAGATGTTGGAATGGGTGCATCATCAATGTAGTGGTCATTGACCTAGTCATGTGTTGATTTAGTTATAGCTCACTAATTTAGTCATAGATTTGTCATTGTTTTGCTCTTTTTTGGTGTTTTGGTCGTATTAATATAATGATTTGTTGCTTTGTCATCTGAACTCTTGATGATGTATTTGGGATTTTCATATAATTGATCATGCTATCATGTTATCAATGTATTCCTTTATAGGTAATTAGTTTGCATTGTTAAGGTTACATGTTATCAATGTGCTTTTGAAAAATATTACAGGGAAGTTCTGCACACTTAGCCTTTAATGTGACAAAAAAAAATGGTTGACTATATTGAAATTGTAATTGGAAAAATCAATTTGGGTAGTCAACCCTTTTTCCTTGGCATAGGGGAGTTGACAAAAAGCAGTCAATCACAATGAAATTATAACTGGAAAAATCAATTCGGGTGGTCGACTATTTTTATGGGCATGGGTGAGGTTCCACTTAGCTTGCACACTTGGTCTATGATGTCATAGGAAAAATGGTTGATCACATTGAAATTATAACTGGAAAAACCAAATTGGATGGTCAATCATTTTTATGGCATGGGTGAGTAGACAGAAAAATGGAACCACAATTAAATTATAACTAGAAAAATAAATTCAAGTAGTCGACTGTTTTTATGGGCATGGGTGAGGCTTCACCTAGCTTGCACATTTGGTCTCTAATGTCACCAAAAAAATGGTTGACCACATTGAAATTATAATTGGAAAAACCAAATTAGGTGGTTGACCATTTTTATGGGCATGGGTGAGCTAATAGAAAATGGTACCACATTTAAATTATAACTGGAAAAATCAATTCGGGTGGTCAACTATTTTCAATGGGCATTAGTGAGATTTCAGAAAAAACAGTTAACCACATCAAAATTATAACTACAAAAATTAATTCAGGTGGTCAACCTTTCTTCAAGAAAATCCAATTATAGTCATTTCAAAGATATGCTATCAATAATCATGCACCAACATATATAATAACAATTGATCTATTTTGCCATGTCAGTCTAATACAACAATTCTAGTCATTCCACCTACTTTACCCTTACAAGCTTACTCCATAATGTCTCCAAAAGAATTGTCTACCTACTATATGCTGCTTTTTACTTACATTGCCAAAAGAATGATCTACCTATAACATTAACCAGCTATACAACCCCATTGCCAAAAAAATATAAATGGGGTAAACCAAAATATACATTTGTATCACCTATACACCAAAATATATCTAACTTCTATGTTGATTTAGTAAGCTATCCCCTAATTGAAGCTAAGGTATACTAGAAAAAGGCAAGTGCCCAGATGGATTTGGATTGGTATACCTTCTTCAAGTATGCCTTGGCTCATGGTACCTTCCATACTTGTAGTCCCTCCTCTCCTAGAACTAAGACTCCCTCTGAGCTGTCTTTGGTTTAGCGAGATGACAATGAATTATGGGAGAAGTTAACAAGGTTTTGGACATAAAGAGATATGAAGTAATCGGATTGAGCCTTGGAATGTCATGGTTTTCAACAATTTCCATGGTTTGGGTATAAATCTATTGCGCGCTTAAGGATAACCATTCAAACACAAAGTTGTACACATTGCCATTCACCAGCTTAGTTGCTAAGCATGCATGGGCACAAGCGATATCGGCCATCTCCCATACGTGGCAAGTGCATGTCCTTGAGCCAAGATTCACATATGCATCAACCAAACTCGTCCCTACTTGTATCTTATATGTTGTATAATACATTGCATATAGTCTCAACTCAAACTACATTTTCCTTCAATGTAGTCTCTATCCTGGGCACCACCCAATTTATCCACTCACTCATTGCAGTCTTGCTAGCATATAGTTTTTTGGTGAGCTTTTCCCTATATTCATTGACTAATGCACACACACTATGCTTCCTCTCTTGAAGTATCCATGCATTACAAGATTCAGCCAAGTTAGTTGTGATAATGTCTCATGTATAGTACAGGAATCGAGACATTGCCCAGTGATCTACATCAACATGATTTTCAACCCAACTAGCCAACTCTGGATTGAATGCTCTGATATTCCTCATTGCCATATCAAACTCAGAAGGTAATCTAGCATATGCAATTGCATCTAACATATTCAATGCATCCTCCTTAGCTTTTGCATGATTTCTTCCTCTACCATGGTACACCTTTGCAAACTCAATGCTAAAATTTGTCCTTAATGTGTTGGTAATAATATGTGTGATGTTCAACCCCAAATATGACTCTGGCTGTTGTAGTTATCGAGTTATGTCTGTTTGACATAATTGTCACTTGAACTAAACTCACAACATCCTTCACATTCTACATAAACCACGTCCATTCATCATTGTTTTCAGCATTGACAATAGCATAAGCAAGCGGATATGGATCATTATTCGCATCATACGTCACTGTTGAGAGTAAAGTTCTCTAGTAAGGTCCACTTAGGTGTCAACCATCAACATAAAAGATCGGACTGCAACCCAAAACAAACCCATGTATGGAACAATTGTATGCAATAAACACCCTCTGAAAATGGCTCCCAGTTGATTGCCACCTAGCAATAGTATCAAGGTTAACTTCTATAAGTCCCTGACACAACCATGTAATCAACATGTATGATTCTTCTAGATGGCCATGAATTTCCCCAAGTGCAGTCCCCTTCACCTTCCACGCTTGATAATAATTTAATGACAACTGGTATTCTCAATGTAGTTCTTCGATGATATCATTGGGTTTTTTGTCTAGTGAAGCCCTCAACTCGATAATAATTATAGCACAAATCAATTTTGATCTAATACTGTGGCTAGCAAGGAGATTGTCCTGTGCAGAGTGTATGTGCACATTATGGAATGTTCTTACATGCAAGAATGATGAGTTAGCTCCCACGCCATATGCAGTTATCTTCCACTTGCATTCAGACCTCTTACACTCTGCAATCATTGTCTAGTTTTTGCTAAAACTGTATTTGTATGCAAATTTATGTGCAAGACTAAACTTGAACATCGATAGTTTGAAGTCCTTTGCATTCTCAAACATTTGGCCTATTCTCAATAACAAATTCTTCCACTTTGCAATAGTGGAGTGAGGCATTAGTGCAGAAACACTTTGGATTGTGTGAGGTAGAGATTCATTATCCACAGTTCTAGCAAGTGAAGTTCCCAATGTCATCCTGAATATATATCAATGAAACAACCTATTCAACATTTCAAGTTTTCATTCTTCACATAAACATTTTCATTACCACTACTTGCCCTTCTAAGTAGTCAATAGATGTCTGGCTTCCCCCTCAACTGTGTTTTACATGCCCAACAACATATACATGAGCACAATCATCATTTAAAGTGATAAGTTGCTCAGCACCATCATCATCACAAAGATCTAGATATATATTCCGGTCAAACTTCACCATTTACAGCATTTGGAGTCCTTAAATGACACCACTAACACATGATGATATTGTGTGTATTAGTTGTTGTTAGCAATCTTGTGTTTTGATTATAACAAAACTAGAGAAGAAATTGTTTTGCAGGAATAGTTGGTTCTCAGACGAAATTTAAAAAAGTTCACAAGCCAAAACTATATCCTTAGTTAAATATTGTGAGTGGTTGAATTTATTAGCAAACTAAGCTTTGCATAATCTTTCCAAAGTTTTTTTTCATCAAAGTTTAATATTTTGGAAGATTTTAAGTTCAGAAATAGCATTGTACCTTGTCTCTGAGTCCTACAAAAATCTCTCTTACATAATCGATTAACCTTATCTCTTAACCTATGATTTAAGTTTTCGTGCTAAAATAATTGATTACCTTTGAAAATAATCAATTATCATTCCCTCTAGTGATTCTGTCTACCTCAAGTTAGCGCCTTAATCAATTATATTCCTATATAATCAATTATATCAGTAATTCTTCATGTCCAGATTGATCCTTTTCTGATATAATCAATTACACTGTTCAAGATAATCAATTGTCACATTCTGAACATTCCTTTTCCTTTTCTTTTTGTGTCTTAATCGATCACTCTCAAATCTAATCGATTATATTGCCTCATATAACCCGTTACATTTTTATATAATCGATTATAATTCCTTAACGAGATTGCAAGCTCTTTGTTTGAAATCTAACTTGTTACTCTTGAGTTTCTAATCGATTATCTCGTGTCCTTCACTTAAAAATTTCCCTAACCTAATCTGGTACTTTATAACATAATCGACTATCCTTGTCCCTCAACTCACTTTATTCATTTGACAATTGATTACCCTTGTCCATAATCAGTTACATTTCCTTTGGTTCTCTAGAAACACTTTCACTATCTTTTCTTTCTATTTGGGTAAGCTAAAAAATGGATTTAATCTCTTCTTTTATATTAAAAATATTTTCTTCTAGCTTAAATGATTATTTTAATTTTTGATGAAACACGTTACAACAAAGACACATTCTTACATATAATTGGTTACTTCTCACTTGTAATCGCTTAATTTGGGTATGTGAGTATTAAATGCACCCACAACGGTCACTTAATCTCCAAGTAATGACAAATAAATTGTGCCTAACTACTAGTTAATGAACTTCCCCTATAAATAGTAGTTCATTTATGTAGAAAAGAACGAAAGAGCATTATGAAATCTTTGGCATTATTTCTTGCTGTTCTTTGTTCATAAATACGCTCAACCACATTAGAGCTTTAGTTGCATTATCTACCTCTATGAGTGAGGCTAACCTACTACAAAGCATTCAGCTTTAATATTCTACCTTTCTGAGTAGACTCAAGATGGTAGGTATCTTAAGTAGGCTGTGAAATTACTCATTATACAGAGAGAGTTTTTATTGTGAAAACAAAGCATTGTATTGAGGCTTTCAAGTGCCCATTCAAAACTTGTGGAGATAGTACAAATTTCAAGTGGTGACTTGGAGACTGAATATAGATCAAATGAAGATAAATCTCTCGTGTCTTTTCTATTTACATTATTTACTTCTCTACTTTATACATACTCTATTTATCCCTATTTTTCTATCCACTTTACTATTTCATTTACTTCTTCAGGTTAGGCAAAAATTGCAGATCACCCAATTCACCCCCTCTTGGGTGCTTAGTTGTATCAGTAGTTCCCTTGATGTACCAAATGTTATTATTTTTCCAATTATCCTCCCCCCGATACTGATCCCTCCCTTTTGTGTTCTTCACAAAATCTCCCCCTATATCAAAGAAACAATATATTTCTCCCCGAGTACTACTCAACATTCCCTATATACACCTACACACAATGTAAACAAAGTAAAAAATGTTACCATCAATTTCAATCCATCATCAACTACAACATTCACAATGCTTATTACACTAATTCACATCACTCAATACTTTAATGAGTCAACCCTAACTTGTTAACTTAGCTATGTTCATCTCAACACACATGAACTCATTCCACACCATGTATTTCATTATTCAACATAAGTAAAAAATTTCAAAAAAAAAAACTTGAAGGATGAACAAAGTGGGGAAGGGAGGAAGAATGGTTACCTTTAATCAAGGGGGATCTTCACTTGATGGAAGAACTTGGGGATCAAGTGGGGAAGAAGTTGAGATTTCACAAACCTATAATATTCCCAAACGCCTCTTATCAGTTGAAAGCGCCAAGAACAAGGAAGGAGGATGCAAGGAAGCAGTGAAGGATGAAGTAAGATCTTACTGGTGAGAGATTGCGGATAGAGCGAGGGTTTGGCTGGATGAGGGAAGCTCGCGGGGAAGGTGAGAACAATGTGCAAGAACGAAGCTCTGTTTTTCTCTTCTTTCTTCATTCGTCCAAGGTTCAGGAGCTCAACTGTGTGTTTTTTTTTTTCTTTCTCCATTGCTTTTTTTTCCCTCTCACTATACATATAAGCACAATCTGGTCATTTGATCAGTTCTTTTATTATCCCCATCATGCCTCTGGTCCTAAAAATCAATTAATTTTCTCTCATATCCTAAAAATCAATTATCTTTATATTATATTCTCAAAACCAATTTTGTTTTGCAGTTATTACTTATAAATATTGCAATTTGCTGTTGATTTGATATTTGGTATAGCAAATTAAAATTAACCATCCCTTATTTACATTTAATTAAATCACTAAAGATAACTAATTAAAAAAAAATGGGAACTCACTTCCAACCTTGGGTATATGTAGCAAAATAATCAACATTTTGATTAGATCACCTAAAAGGGACGTCACTTTCGATTTGATATTTGATATAGCAAATTAAAATTAACCATCCCTTATTTACATTTATTTAAATCACTAAAGATAACTAATTAAGAAAAAAAACATTGGGAACTCACTTCCAACATTGGGTACGTGTAGCAAGATAATCAACATTTTGATTAGATCATCTAAAAGGGACATATATAGATGATGCCTTCCTTAGATGAATATTAATATCCTTAGAAACTCTCTTCCATTATGATAAAAACTGATTAAGTTAAACAAATTCTACCTTCATCAAATCAAGATTCAAATTGGTTTTGAAATTAGTTATCATCAGCATTGAAAGGAATTCAACTCTATGGAAATTACCAATTATATATGCATCAACACAGACTTCCATGATTACCCAACAAATTATTTTCACTAATTCACATCACTTAATACTTTTATCAGTCAACCCTATCTGATTAACTTTGTTATGTTCATCTCAACACACATGAACTCATTCCACACCATGTATTTCATTATTCAACGTAAGTCAAAAATTTCAAAAAAAAAAATCAAGAAAGACGAACAAGGTGGGGAAGGGAGGAAGAATGATTATCTTTAATCAAGGGGGATCTTCACTTAATGGAAGAACTTGGGGAGGAAGTTGGGATTTCACAAACCTATAATATACCCAAACACCTCTTATTAGTTGAAAGCATCAAGAACAAGGAAGGAGGATGCAAGGAAGCAGTGAAGGATGAAGTAAGATCTTACTGGTGAGCGATTGCAGATAGAGCGAGGTTAGGCTGGATGAGGGAAGCTCGCAGGGAAGGTGAGAATGATGTGCAAGAATGAAGCTCTGTTTTTCTCTTCTTTCTTCATTCGTCCAAGGTTTAGAAGCTCAGCTGTTTGTTTTTCTTTTCTTTCTCCGTTGCTTTTTTTTTTCCTCTCATTATACATATAAGGGCAATCTCGTCATTGGATCAATTTTTTTAATTATCCCCCTCATGCCTCTAGTCCTAAAAACCAATTAATTTTCTCTCACCTCCTAAAAATCAATTATCTTTATATTATATTCTCAAAACCAATTTTGTTTTGCAGTTATTACTTATAAATATTGCAATTTGTTGCCGATTTGATATTTGACATAGCAAATTAAAATTAACCATCCCTTACTTACATTCACTTAAATCACTAAAGATAACTAATTAAAAAAAAACAATGGGAACTCACTTCCAACCTTGGGTGTGTGTAGCAAGATATTCAATATTTTGATTAGATCATCTAAAAGGGACATATATAGATGATGCCTTCCTAAGATGAATATTAATATCCTTAGACACTCTCTTCCATTATGATAAAAACTAAATAAGTTAAGTAAATTCTACCTTAATCAAATCAAGATTCAAATTCATTTTGAAATTAGTTACCATCAGCATTGAAAGGAATTCCACTCTATGGAAACTACCAATTATATATGCATCAACACAGACTTCCATGATCACCCAACAAATTATTTACTAGTCAATATTTGTGAATAGTCGTAAATGGTTTAATTTTATATTGATGTCACATCTAGCAGCAATAAAGGATGATAAATTATTTTGGATTAAATTTATATATATACTATTTTTTAATTAAAATTTATCATGTAAATCTATTAAATTTTTCTTTATGTTTAAGAAGTTAATACTTTTAATATATAATTAATAACTAAATCTACAATATATTAAAAAATAATTCATATGTTAACTTTTAATTAGAAAATAATACAAAAAATACATAAGAAAAAGCATATAATTAAGTATTTTTTAATTATTTTAATGTTACATAATATAATTTTGATAACTAAAAATAAAGGATGATCTTGTATATAGTTTTAAAATTTAACTGTTATATATATAGTATATACTCCCTCCGGTTTATATTATAAGGCATTTTGTATGATAAATTTTTTATCCAAAATAAAGGGTATATGATATTTTTTTTCCCATTCTATCTCTATCTTTAATTCTTTCATATCCTTCATTTATAATTACATAATAATAATAAAATATAGTATTTAATAAGGGTAAAATATGAAATATTAATATTTTTTATATTAATTTTAAATAAAAAATAATTTTTTAATATATATATAATTGATATAAAATATATTATAGACTATATCATTTTCTTCCTGACTGTATAATTCTACAAACAGTGTAGCGGAAGATATAATTTCCTCACGACAACGGTCGGTGGGCCGAGAATGTCGGGAAATATGCCAAACTAATTCCAACTTGACATCTGGCATTAAAAAGTCGCATAGAATTAAGTCAAACGAAGAATTAAAACGAGATTGCCACGTTTGATTTTTTGTTTCAATTTCCAGTGAGTATATTCTCAAGTCCAAACATATATATATATATTTTAATTTACTCATACATACAATTGTATGTACCGTAATTAACGGCTGTTGAATTAAATGTCCATAGACTCAACATATAGAATTTAAGTATTGTATATGGACAAAAATATATACTCCCTCCGTTCCGTTATATAGTGCATTTTTTTGAGAAATTAATATTTCATAATATAGTACACTTTACGGATTATGTAGTATAATTTTTTTCTTTTTTCAAAATTACCCCTAATTAATAAACCCAAATATTTATTTATTATTAAAATATTTCATTTTCAAAGCTAATGAGGATAATTTGAGAAAATATGAAAAATTTTGTTAGTTATTAATTATTGTCTTGGTCTGTATGCGATAGTTAAAAGTGCACTATAAACTGAAAAGGAGGAAGTATATTAGAAAATCTATTTTTATTAGAATCTAATAATGTTTAAATTTGATCCAGTAATACTGGATATTGGATAATTATACATACATACATACATATATATATATATAATATCTGTGTGTGTGTGTGTATGTGAAGCTTGGTCTGTCTATCTATCATCATCTCGGTTAATTTGTCCAAGTGTTATATTCAATTTAGTAATCATTCACGACAGTATCAGTTTTGATTGTGATTTTGGGACTTGTACCTTCTTCATACTTTTTTTTCCATTATTCTCTCCCTATGTAATTTCTTACATAAATTACGATCCAATAATTGAAAAAAATAATTTATAAATAAAAATTTTATTTAATTTAATGGCGTGAGTTATTATTATGAGTTAAGTTTTTTCTTTTTATATTTTATGAGCAAAGTTTTCTTAAAAGTAATCTATAATACTTAGTTATAGTTATTATTAAAATAAATAATATATTTTATTTACAGTAACAATAAATAATTTCTACTATTTAAATTAAAATTAATGGATAAAATTATATATGAACAGAAATATAGAGAGGATTCAAATCTGTAACATTCATCATACGAGAACTTTTTCAACTTAAGCATAAGAAATGACCACTATGATTAAATTAATTATTAACTTTGGAACTCTTAATTAGAAAAGTAAATTCAAGGATTGTACCCTTCCTAGGATACTACTTCATATATAATTGCATCGTAGTATGATCGATAGAGATTAAAACAAAATTCATAATTATTTGTTTAACCAATTGAATTTTTAAGTTAAAATGATTTCATTGGAGCCTTTTAAACCAAGTGATTAGGAGTTGAATTTTTGACATTGCATTAGGTAGAATAATAAAGAATTTGTCTGGTAGGTCAAATTATTTTTCTTTTGGTAAGTAATCCCCTTTATGTTGCTAATTTATATTAAGGTTGAATTAGTGTGTATTTCTTCTTCAATGTGTATTTTTTTAACCTATTATATTATTGTTTCCTCATCTCCAAACATTGCAAGGAAGGTGCGGAATATTAATTAAATTAGACATTGATGTATGTTTGATGAGTTTTAGTAAACTAAACTACATAATTTAATTATTATGCTATCAAATTTAAAACATAAATTATTTTTAGAGTCAATTAATTAAATATATTCCCATAAATTTTGTCAATTAAAATTATGTGTTTCTTCAATTTTCAAAATATACACATGTCTCCCTTAAAAGTATAATTACTCTACAACTTATTTCAATTTAAAACTTCGTCAACTTAAGTGAAAAAAAGGAAAAAAAGACCACTATTTTGTATATTTTAAAAATAAAAAATTATATAATTTCAAAAGAAAAAAAATATATTCGTATAACTTACTCTAAGCTATATCTTAGATGCTTCGGATTCCTAGGACAATTCCTGACATAGCTATATATATCATTCCGGGGTTTGTTGTTGGATATTTTTATCTTTGAAAATTGTTAACGCAAGCAACGCATTCTCAAGCAAACAGAAACGAAAACATGCAAATGGTTAAAACCAACATCCTTATATATAACAGTCAATGTATCAATATTTTATTTGTATGTTTCTTTTAATTTCATTTTCCTGTCCTAATAAAAACCAAATCAAGGAAAGAAAAAAAAAGTTTCTTTGTTTCTCTCTATGCATGCATATATCATAAGAATAACACACAAAAAGTGAGTGATGATTCAGTTATAATTCATTCTCTAATTTTTTTTTTCTGCTTTCTCTTGTCGTGTTTCCTTAATTTCTTTTTTATTCCCTTCCTACGATACCAAATATATATATACACACACACCATCAATCTTGGGTAGGATAGGTATTAATTATTTTTACAGGTTGTTTAGCTTGAAGTATATGTGCATATAATACTCTAAGAGTCTTTAATTTCTTTGATTGTGTCATCAATTTTATCCTGGACTTCATGCCCCTATATATGATGCCACAGCGGTTAGTAGCAAAATAATTAGAGATAATTTATTATAATGAACATCATATCATCCAAATCCTATCTTCTTTAATTTCTATCCAAGATGTGAATTTCTCTTTTCAAAGTCTTTGATCGTCACTAGGGTTTTTGTCGATAAATAAATAATAAATTATTTATTAATCGTGATAGTACATCGATCTAATTGATTTGGATAAGTTTCTACTCGATCGCTGTTTTACTTAGTTTTTCAAATCAACATCAATGATGATAACATAAAATATGTTAAATTAATATTGGTTTTAATGTACTTCATCTAAGAAAAATTTGACTAGACAAATAATTAATATGCAATTAATGAGAAAACTGTTCATCTTCAACGTGCAAGAGTTGTGTCTAACCATTAGAAATTTAGAATAATATATATTGATGTGATCGAAGAAAATGAATAGTCGGCTCATTTTATATTAGTTAGTGTCAAATTAACATGATAGTATATTAATGTTGACAGCCAAAAACATAAATATCATGCTTTACTTAAAATTTTGATGCAAGGGAAAATGATTTTGATAGTATATGAAAAATAATTTTGATGAAAGAGAAAATTAAAGATGATGGAAAGTACATAAGTTATATATATTTGTTGTCTGTGTATATATATATATATATAAGTAAGCGATTTTATTGAAAAGAAAATTTCACATAATGTACTTATGAAAGAAAGTTTTTCCATTCTCATTTTGTATCAAACGAAGTAACAGAAATTCATCGTACTATTAATGAAATGCATACATATGGGACATTACATCATTCAATTTTGGTATTTGGGTCCTCAAGTGTAATTTTAAAATTTCATGTACTTGATTGGGATTAAATGCTTTTATGGGTCCTTGATTGTGGATTTTCCTTGTCATTTTTCTCTGAAAAATTATCGGACTGGGACCCTTCCTCCCACGGTTTTACTGTAGCAGGATTTTATTTTATTTTTTAAATTAGAGTTTCATTTTTTTATAAGTTAAAAATTATAGATAACACACGATTTTACTCAACACAGTCCAAAATTGTGTAACTGTGTTGTGTGGGTACCGGAACGCATGTGTGTACCTATAACGCGTAGTTACTCAAGCAACTATCGTCCATCACCGAGCTCTTTCCCGTTTGTTCGATCTTCGGTACTGTCCTTTAACCATCCATTTACGCTCAAAGACATTGTAGATTTTCACGAGTTTTTTTTTTCTGAATTCTTCCTCATTTTCTCGCTTCCCAAACACTCTCTTCTTGAACGACACAAAACATGGCTTCCGCGACCCCCAAATTGGAGGTAAGAGAGCTCGGGAACACCGGTCTCAAGCTCAGCTGCGTGGGTTTTGGAGCTTCACCTCTTGGCAATCTCTTCGGCACCGTTTCCGAGGAAGAGGCCAATGCTGCCGTCCGGGAAGCCTTCCGTCTGGGAATCAACTTCTTTGACACTTCACCGTATGTAATTGATTGAGTACTGGACGAGTGGTTATGCTTTAATTAGACGTCATAAGATGCGTGAATCAGAGAAAACATAATTGAAAACATGAAATTCAAGAAAATAATTATTTAAAGAGTGTACGTTCCTATCATGCTTCTTGATCTGCTCAGAATTTGAATCTACCACTATCCTGTTAAAAGCGAGATGAGAGCAATAGGAACTTTTGGGGTTAAACGTTTTATAGATTGAGACCCAAGAAAATAGGGTTTTTCTTTGAAAAAAAACAGAGAAAGAAGAACTTAGGAAGAAAAGTTTATTTGTTTTTTTTTTTCAATTGAAAGTCAGAAATGGGTGTCTTTTTACCTCATTTTTCAGTGTTTAGGGTGGCTGTTAATTCTATTAGGTAGTAAAATTAGGTATCTTTTACCTCATCACTCAACAAGTTGGCTTTTTCATTAAGATGGAAAAACCCGGTTACAATTTATGTAAGATGTTCCTTAAGGTTACTTTGGTATTTGCAATATTTGCGAGAAACTCTGTGGGAACAAAATTCTATCTGATCGACAGGATTAGAACATGGTTACGACTTGTGATGTGTAATGGTAGATTTGACGATCGGCTCCTGACATTTGTGTATGGTTTCGAGTTTTTACTCTATCCTTACCACAAATATTTATCTTCTGTCAAAGAGAGTTTACTAGTGACCATTTTGTGCTGACTAATCCGTTTTAATAAGCTTTTGCTGATGTTCTGGCTAATGAAAATTTGGTGAAATTATTCGCTTGTCCTTTTGTGGATTTGAAAGATAATGCATTTGCAGCGATGAATCTTGTTGAGGGGATGATTATTGTCTTCATTTTCTATATAGCTGATTTTAACTGGTTTTGTCTTTTATTTTCCGATCTTAAGTTATTATGGAGGGACCCTGTCAGAGAAAGTGCTAGGCAATGCACTAAAAGCTCTGTGTGTTCCAAGAAATGAGTATGTTGTAGCAACAAAGTGTGGACGATATAGGGAAGGCTTTGATTTCAGTGCAGACAGAGTAACTAGGAGTATAGAAGAGAGCTTGGAAAGATTGCAGCTAGACTATGTTGACATACTATACTGCCATGATATTGAATTTGGGTCTTTAGACCAGGTGAATTCTTCTCTTTAAATATTTACTGATCTTGAAGCTTATTATGTGGGATTTCATTCTTGTGAATTCTGGATCTTAATCTTAATTGCTAACACGTGTTTGGTTTTCTTTTGAGCACAGATTGTTAAGGAAACAATTCCAGCCCTTCAGAAACTAAAGGATGCTGGGAAAACTCGTTACATTGGAATTACTGGACTTCCTTTGCACATTTATACTTATGTGCTTGATCGTGTACCACCTGGGTCAGTGGATGTAATATTATCATATTGCCATTATTGTATCAATGATTCAACCCTGGAAGACATAATACCGTATCTAAAGAACAAAGGTGTTGGTATTATCAATGCTTCTCCTCTAGCAATGGGGCTTCTCACTGAGAGTGGTCCTCCAGAATGGCATACAGCTTCACCCGAACTCAAGGTGTGCTTGATTTCTCACAAATAAACAATGCTATTTGTTTTATAAACTTACATTTTTACCACGATATAATAAATCAATTCAGATTAGGTAACTTCAGCAAACATCAAACCCTTGGAATGGAAGTCATTATCATGCATAAATTTACTTTTAAGGTAAATAAATGTGGAGTTTTATTTTGCAAACGAGCAAGACTAAAATCCTTGTACCAGTCTCAATTTGTAATTTGTGTTTATAAATGCTTGTGCATAACAATTTTCTTACTGTGGTTATAAAAATATGAGAGGATGTCATTGTAATTAGATCTCAATGGCCATAAAGAACCAGAAAAAGAAGGTATAGAATAAGAAGAAAAAAAATAAACAGGTGCAACCTTGTTAACCTTTTGATTCTATTTTTTCGGGTTTATTTGCTGAATAACCAATTGAAAGCATGGAATGACCTTCAACATGCTTTTGCAAGAGTTGGTAATCATCTTTGTTCTTCCTGTTTTTCAATTATTGCCAGTTCTATCAAACTTCCTTGAACTATGTCTCTTTCGGTACTTTATTGTGGACTGCTACAATTTTGTGAAGACCTGATCCATCTCAAAAGTTGATGTTGTTGGGGGGAAAGCCCAAGATTGGTTTTAATAATATATGTAATCGCTCAAGTGAAATGCCCTTTGGACTTGAAGCTTGAACAAAGCGTAAGTCCACCTAGTGCTTAAATTGAAAATAGGAACACCAAGAATTGAACTTTGATGATTCGATCATAGAGGCTCTTACCATATCAAGGATCATTACTCAAAAGTTAAAGCTGTTAATAATGCCTAGGATTACTTTTATTAACATCTGTGACACTGACATATAATATTTCATCATAATTAAACTGCTTTCATGTATTTGCTACTTGCAGTCTGCTTGTCAAGCTGCAGCCACCCATTGCAAAGAAAAGGGGAAGAGTATTGCAAAGCTAGCTATGCAGTATAGCTTGTTAAATAAGGAAATCACGTCAGTGCTAGTTGGCATGAAGTCTGTAAAACAGGTTCTGTTTTATCATCTGCTTGGACTGCCTTTTTTAAATCATATATAGGCATCTGTCTCTACCCTTAAATCTAGTATCCATGTAATTTTGTGTATAATGGATCTGGCCTTGATGTCCAGCTATCCTATGGTGTGTTCATCTGAGAATAAAATTGATTGTCTCTTGATGCATTTTCCCCTCAAAGCACATATGGCAGTTTTACCCCGTAGAAAATCTGAAAATATTTTCATTTTTCATTTTCATGTTCAATAAATAATCTACTAAACAATTAGCACGTCATTATAATCTACTAAACAATTAGCATGTCATTAAAAGATGTGTTTGGTTGATACAGTGTTGTTTGTTCTAATAGCATAAGTTGATGGACACCAACCACAGTATATAATTAAGATGCTCATTAAAAAAGTTTCCAGGCTCTAATCAACAATTTGATATCACTAGTTTAACGGAAAAATATAACTGTATGACTTTCTACTGATGCGGCACCCTTTCTCATTTTTATGAGTAAGTGATCATATAATGTAAATCCATATTATCTTTTTTCTGTGTTGGTAGACTTTGTCCATACACTGCTTCAGCAGTCACCAAAGAAATCAAAAACCCAAAAGCTTTAAAGCAAATTCAATATATCTATGGCACCGGAGAGGACTAATACAGGAAATCCACATACTGGTGGAAGCCGTTGTTGCTAAACACATTGGTTATAGGCCTACTTAATTATGTTCTCTTTGATGTTACACTTTCTAATTGAATCTTTTCATCTTTATCAACTTCACATTTCATTTTGAGGGTTGCCACTTGCCAGAAGAGAACCCCCTTGGCATTTTTTTTTGGGGGTAAAAGAACCCCCTTGGCTTTTGTTTGCAAAATCTTTTCATTTTCAACTAGTTAATTTTAGGTAATGCCTATTTAAAACATTTGAGAGAAGTTTCTATGCTGCAAAATTTTTTCATTCTTTTTATGTTTTTGTTTTCTGTTTTTTTTTTTTGGGCTTGCTTAGACCACTTGCACATAGTTCTGCTATTCCTGCTTTATATCCGTAGTTAAGACTTAATGGAACTTGCTGATCCTTTATATCCTTTCTTATACTGCACATTAGCATCAGTATGAGATTGAGAAATAATGAATGCCTTGGACTCTGCCACTCGCAAGATTTGTTTGTAACAAGTTTGGAGTGCAGTTAATGTTATAAGCCTGATCTGCTTTAACGTTATTCTGACAAATTAGGTGGAGGAGAATGTTGCTGCTGCCTGGGAACTTGCAACCTCAGGGATTGATGAAGAGGCTTTGGCAGAGGTTGAAGCTATTCTGAAGCCAGTGAAGAATCAATCATGGCCAAGTGGAATCCAGCAGAGCTGATGTTCTTGCTGCTTTGTAGTTTTGCTTTTACTTCGGCCGTTTGGTATTCTCAGTGAAGGTGATCCCAGGTGGGGTTACCCCTGTTTAAGACTGATTCAAAATTAAGTCCCCATTTCTGTTGTAAATCTTCTGCTTCTTTTTAGTCGAAGAACACACCTTAACAGGTGCAAATATACTATTATATTATTTTTCTCATATATTTCTGTGATAAACACAATACTTTTAAGAGCTTTGCAGCTTATTTATCCCCTACTCTTGAGGGTGAAAGGTCCTAATCCCTTTGCCCCTATAGGCATGCTAACAGCCTAAATGCCGGGCGCCATGAACACTTGGCTTTTATGTTTACATATATATATATATTATAAAGCTAGGGAGATCAAGGACAAGGCAAGGTAATCTTGCATAGGTATTTAAACATGTAAGAAGGATTATACTAAAGGTGTGACAATTTTAAATTTTTATTTGTGATTGATGATGATTGTAAATTTGATCGTGTTGAGGGTACCCCTCATTTGGGCTCTAAATGCTTCAAAGAAATAATTTCCTTTATTTTTGCGATTATAGTGACACATGACCCAAGGCCATTGGGATCAGGTACATGAGACTTGCAGACAACATTAATATATATTGAATTGAATAGGTTTTCTTCTTTTCTTTTTCACATGCATGCACAATGCCATGATTTTTTTTAAAAATAATTATTTAATATTTAGTATTATCAAGAAAAATTCAAATATTATTAGACATAAATAAGAATAATTTTCTCAATATAATCTTTTTTAATCAAGATTTAAAGGATATTAAGTCCTTTACTATTTAACTTGATGCCACAATGACAAATTCTGGAGAACTCATGAAGAAGCAATGTTGATTTTTTTTTTGGTTAGTTGAATATTTCCAAATTAACAAGAGAAGGAAGATATGTTATAGTGAATTTTAGAACCAACAATATGCATTTTTTTTCAACACCAACAGTATGTATTTAGTCATGATTAATGAGTAGGGTCTTGTAGCCTTTATCTGTGGAGCCCCGGAAAAGTAGAAAACAAAAAAATTTCTCCGCTTTTGATCCAGAATTCAATTTCTTATATCGTTCTCAATTGTATTCTTACTTTTTCAATTTTATTTTTTAAAATAAGTCAGCTTTGATCATATAAAATTTATTCATATGAGATTTCAATGAACACGAAACTCAAATGCACCATTGTGAACTCCATATTTTAAATGGTTTAAACTCGATCGGTGTCAAATTGCTTCGAGTATGCCTTACATTTACACAAATCTATTATATGATCAAAAAACTTATGTTTCAACAAAGCATTATTTGTAAATAAATATGTGGCATTTATTATTCAATGTCACATTGTTGGCCAAAATTTTTTTTTTCAATATCACATTATTAAATTTTTAGATAGAACATAATTTTATTAAAAAATATTAAAAATTCATAACCTGTTTGATGTAAATCCATTTTTAATTTTATTATTCCGGTGGCTTTGATGCGAGGAGCCACATACAATTCAAAAGGTTGATGGTAATATTCACGAGGAAGAATTGAGGATCGAGGAGCACGGGATAGTCGTGAATGGAGGAATATGTTAATTTTATTTCGCGGGGACACTCTCTATTCTTCGCCAGTATTGATATTTTTATTATTATTATTATTATTGTCTCATTCCCACCTGTCCCCCCGAAGTCCAAACGAATATCAGATCAGATCTTAGCTTATATAGTGGGTTTTAGATTTGCATAATTTTTTAATATTTAGTATTTACAATTAGATATTTTTAATAAAATATAAATGTGTTGGTTGCATTCTTATTTTTGCAAGCGTACTAGAAGAGACATGCTTAAATTATGACCAAAATGAGAATATAAATTCATAAATGCTAAAATATAGAAACATGCTTAAGAGTTCTGTGTGCTATCCTAAATAGAACAGAACATAAAGGTAAAAGTTTGAATGAAGAAATCGTTCAGAGAGCCACGAGTCAATGTTGTGTGAGCTTGAGCATATTCGAACCTTAGGGACTTGACTAAGGATAATAAATTAAGAAATAAATTATAAAATGATAAAGTGCCATAAAGAGTAGATAAAGCTTGGGATAAACTGAACTCCGAGGTTGATTGTTGTTATTGAGGTGTGTTGGAGATGTTGTGTGTGGTGTGCAGAGCTGTTACCAACCGCCCTTTATGTCGGTGTTATCTTACCTTTTCTCCATGTTCCCACTTTCTCTACTTTTCACAATTTTATGCCTCCACTTATCATTTTTTTTCCAGCAGTCAACTTCCTTGTCCGTAGGTACAAAAAGGGCGAAAGACGCTTTGCCGCCTTCTAACATGAATATTGACATGTAAGGATTCTTAATTTCTATAATGATCCAAAAGAATTATAATCTTTTTAAGAAAATATGCAAATAAGAAAGTGATAAAAATACCCTTGAACAGAGTATAAAAAGTTTCTCTCTCGTCCATGCTTCTCTCATTTTTCATTTGCGTACATTTTCCAAAATAAACTTTAACCATTCAAATTAATTAAATAATCAAGCTTTATCGGGTGAACTAATTTACCAAATTAAATTAACTAAATTTTTAAATAGATATAATTAATTAAGTTAAATAAATTTTTAAGTGAGTATAATCTATCGAATTGAGTAAACTAAATTTTTAAGTGCGTATAATTAATCTACCAAATTGAGTTAACAAAATTTTCAATTGGGTATAATTAATCTACCAAATTGAGTGAACTAAATTTTCGAGTGGATACAATTAATCTACCAAATTAAGTGAACTAAATTTTTAAGTGGGTATAACTAATCTACCGAATTAAATGAACTAAATTTTCAAGTGGGTATAATTAATTTATCGAATTGAGTGAACTAAATTTCCAGGTGGGTATATTTATCCTCACTTGGAAAAATAGTTGTCTTCACTTGAAAATTTAATTTTCAAAATTTGAGAATTTAGTTATGCTCTGTTGAGAATTAAGTTGCAAGCACTTGAAAATTTAAGTTGGAAAATTAGTTTTGAGTACTTGTAAATTTAGGTTTACCCACTTGGGAATTTAGTTCTCAGCACTTGGGAATTTAGTTATACTCATTTAGAAAAATAGTTGTTAACACTTACAAATTGAGGTGCCCTCATTTGAAAATTCAGTTTTCTTCAGTTGGGAATATAGTTGCCAAGTGCTGATAGCATTTTTCTAACTAAATATAACTGAATTCTCAAGTGTTAGAAACTAAATTTTTAAATGGGACCTAAATGTCCAAGTGCTCATAGCTATTTTTCCAATTGAACACAATTGAATTCTCAATTATTGAAAACTAAATTTCAAACTATTTACAACTAAACTCCCAATTAAGTATAACTGAATTCCCAAGTGTTAATAGTTATTTTCTCAATTGAGTATAATTATATTTTCAAATGATAAAACTAAATTTCTAAATACTTACAACTAAATTCCCAACTGAGTATAATTGAATTCCTTAGCATTGAAAACTAAATTAGTGAAGATAATTATTTTCCCAAATAAGCATAACTATACCCACTTAAAAATTTAGTTTATTCAATTTTGTAGTTTAATTATACCCACTTAAAAATTTTGTTCACTCAATTAACTATACTCACTTAAAAATTTAGTTCACTCAATTCAACAGATTAATTATATCAACTTAAAAATTTAATTCACTTAATTCGATAAATTAGTTATACTCACTTAAAAATTTAGTTCACTCAGTTTCGTAAATTAGTTATACCTACTTGAAAATTTAGTACATTCAATTAATTATACTCACTTAAAAATTTTGTTCACTCTATTCAGTAAATTAGTTATAACCACTTGCAAAGTTAGTTTACTCAATTAATTATATCCATTTAAAAATTTAGTTCTTTTAATTTGATTAGTTATATCCACTTAAAAATTTTGTTCATTCAATTTGGTATATTAGTTATACCCACTTAAAATTTAGTTCACTTAATTAACTATGTCTATTTAAAAATTTAGTTTACTTAATTTGGTAGATTAATTCACTCAGTAAAGCTTGATTATTTAATAAATTTAAATGGTTAAAATTTATTTTGGAAAATGGAGGGAGATGGAAGATGAGAAAGGAATGGACCAAAGAGGCATTTTCTATACTTTATTCATGGGTATATTTGTTAATTTCTTATTTTCATATTCTCTTAAAGAGAACTTACATTCTATTGAGTTATTATAAAAATTAAGTACCCTAATATGTTAATATTTATATTTGAAGGTTCAAAGTGTCCTTTTTCTCACACAAATATACTAAAAATACTAAGCCACTCTGTGTTTTTTCCGCTCTTTTTTTTTTCTTTCTTTAATAAAAGTACATTAATACCTCTATTGAGAACAATTAGTTAGCATAATCTTCACTGACACTATTTTTTTAGAATATCTATTTCATAAATATATGCCATTTCAATAATTTGATGACAAAATTATTTGTTGGAAAAAATAGTTTTTTGGAAAAAAAAAACACAAAATTACTTTGTTTGTTAAAAATATTTATCAAAATTAACACACCGAGAAATAATTATTTCACTCTCATAATATTATTTATAAAGTTTTATTTAAAAAACTGAAATAAAAATGAAAATTCACAACAACCTTATTCTCACCATTAATTAAAATAGTAAATGAGCTGCTTATTATTAAATTTAAAAAAAATAAAAAGAATAATAATTTTTATATTTTATTTTAATGATGATATTAATATTAATATTGATTGTGATAATATTAAGGGAAAATTGCACTTCAATACCTCTAAAATAAAATATTTCTAAAAGCATACCATTAGTAATTATTATAAAATATTTAGATATTTAATTGGATATATTTTTTAGCTAGAAATTCCCTTTTGCCTATGAAATTAGAATAAAAGTATATGACAATTACCTAAGAAATCCACAATAAGCAATTGCAAATTAACTTAAAACATAAAGTATAGTCAAATAGCCGAGTTCTAAATGATTCTCAAAGATTAATAACTTATCCTTCATCCTTTTATAGTTGTAAGTAATATATTTGATAAGTGTAATTGGGACAAAATAGGAATTTCACACCAAAAAAAAGTTCTGATTAGGTATTTAGATAATTAGGTACTTAGATATTTTATACTAATTAATCAAGTTTTAGGTGTTTTTTAAAATATTTTATTTTCAGGGTATTTAAGTCTCATTTCCCCTGATATTAATTGATGATTTATTAAATTAAAAAAATAAAATAAGCCAAATAAATAAAGAAATAAAAAACAATAAAAGTCGAAGTTGCTGACGCGGCCACAAAAGAGAAGAAAAGCCTATCAGCAAAACAACGAAGTCGCTGGCTCAGGTCAGAGAGCCACTGAAATAGTATCAGCGATCACCCATGGCGGCCACTAGAGCGATAGCCATAGCCAGCAACTCTACTTGCTCTTTCCTTACTAAAACTCCATTCTTGCAGAATCACAAACCCTTCGTTCATACCCTTTGCCTTAAGAACCTCAAGCTTCGTTATTCGTCCTCCAAGAGGTCTTTCACCTGCCGGGCTATCTACAATCCCGAGGTTCAGGTCAAGGAGGAAGGCCAGCCTGAAACCCTCGATTATAGAGTATTCTTCGCTGATAAATCTGGGAAGAAGGTAGATTCATTTCACTCCTTCTGCGTCATTCATTTTGTTCCTTGTTTGGTGGAGGAGGAAATGGGCATCTAATTTCTGTGTTTTATTTCTTTTTAGTTGTTTCGGAGTCTTGTGCTACTAGGTATGCTAAGAATTGTGAAATGGGATGCTGTGAATTTTGTTTCTTTATATGTTATCTGTCATTTATATTTAAAGTTGTGATTTTGTGCCGTGAGATTTCGTGTGATGTATTTTATCGTTTGGCTTCTACGTTTGATTCATCAACTACCATAAATTTAGAATCAACAAGTGGTTTTTTGTTTAATGATTAGTTTCTTTTTTAACCGAGAACTGTTGTTTATGAAACCCAATTTCTTAAATACTGGAGATAACTCAAGTCAATCCATGGACTAGAGTAGAGTGTCTCATGGACTATTTTTCATATTCAAATTTTTACTTGGAATTTTGCCTTCAGCTTCAACCAACGTAAAAATCTGTCAAATCTCAAGACATGGATCAATTTTGCCTTCAGCTTACCAGTTTTTATTGTTACTGGTGAAATTAGTGATGGGAACAACCTCTCTTTTTTATCATGTGCTATACAGGATATCTGTCAAAGGAGAGGAAAAAAGAGTGGTTTAATCTAGCATGCTTTTCTTGGATTAAGTTCTGGATGGACAGTTTTGTTTGCATAAAAAGATATATAGTTTTCAATAGAATAGAGTTCAAAGATCAGAGTTTTGTTGTATGAATGAGTGTCCTACTATGTATGCTTCTCATGACATTTTAGCGCTCTTGTTTCTTATGCAGTTTTACATGTGACTACTAAAATTCCATGCTGTGTCATATGCAGGTTTCTCCCTGGCACGATATTCCATTGCAGTTAGGCACTGATCTCTTTAACTTTATTGTTGAAATACCAAAAGAGTCTAATGCAAAGATGGAGGTTGCTACTGAGGAGCTATTTACTCCTATTAAGCAAGATACGAAAAAGGGAAAGCTTCGATATTATCCGTAAGATACAGCTTATACTTTTTTCTCTTCTGCGGTATAATTTGTCTTTGACTTGGCACTCTAACCCCTGTGATGTAGGACAGGGAAGGGATATGGTAGAAGGTAAATGAGAAAAGTAGAAAATTAAGAAGAGGAAAATTCACTTAAAAAAGTCTTTATAATATTCAATTAATAGGAAAAGAGATGATTTCGATAAGTGGTTCTAGGACTTACTTATAAAACCCCAAATCCTAATCTAACTAGAATCCTAAAAGAATAACATAGTTAAATTTAAACAAAGATAAATATTAAACCAAACTTTATCCTAAAATATAAGATAAAGATTAATTTAAACAAAATAACAAAATCCTAAAAGATAAAATAAATTCAAAATAAATTAAATCTAAGTAATCTAATAATTATTTAAAATCCTAAATATTTTATGATAATATAATTAAAGCTCTTAAGGGAATGGATAATGGTAAAGTTATTGCCCCGATGATATTCTTATCGAAGTTTAAAGGTGCTTAAGAGAGAAAGGGGCTTTATGGCTAACTAAGTTTTTTAACGAGATTTTAAGGTTAAAGAAAATGTTAGAGGAATGAAGAAAGAGTACTTTGGTGCACATATACAAGAACAAGGAGGATATTTAGAATTGTGCTAATTATCGGAAGATAAAACTCATGCGTCATACCATAAAACTTTGGGAAAGAGTAATTGAGTATAGACTAAGAAAAGAGTTTCATATTTCAGAAAACCAATTTGGATTCATGCCAATACGGTCTATAATAAAGGTTATTTATTTATTAAGGGGTTTGATTGAAAGATATTAGAGTAAAGAGAGAGACTTGTATATGATTTTTATTAATTTGGAAAAAGTCTATGATAAAGTACCAAGAGGTGTATTGTGGAAAGCAATGGAGAAGGAAGGTATTTGTGTGACTTATATTTAAACCATAAATGATATGTATGAGGGGGCAACAATAAGTGTGGGAACTCCTGGAGGTGAGACGAAGAACTTTCTTATAAGGATAGGTTTACGTCAAGGATTTTCGTTGAGTTTATATTTATTTGATTTGGTTTTGTATGTTCTAACAAAACATATACAGGAGGAAATTTCTAAGTGTATACTTTTCGCAAATGATATAGTATTAATTGAGAACTCAAGAGAAGAGGTCAACTCTAAATTTGAGTTATGAAGACATACTTTGGAATCAAAAGACTTTCGCTTGAGTTGAAGTAAAACGGAATATATGCATTCCAAATTTAACAAGAGGCCAGTTAGAAATGATTTAGAGGTAAAAATTGGAGAGCAAATCATTCCAGAAGTGTCAAAGTTCAAATACTTGGGGTCGATTTTACAAAATGATGGTGAAATTGATGGGGATGTTATGCATAGGATACAAGTTGAGTGGTTAAAGTAGAGAAAAGTTTCAAGAGTTATTTGTGACCGTAAGATACCTATTAGGCTTAAAGGAAAATTTTATCAAATTGCTATAAAGCCAGTATTGTTATATAACAGTGAATGTTACTCTCTGAAAGGGCAACAAGAGCATAAGATGGGAGTAACTGAGATGACAATGTTGAGATGGATGTGTGGTAATACAAAAATAGATAAGATATGAAATAACTGTATACGAAGAAAAATCAGAGTAGCACTTATTGAGGAGAAAATGGTGGAAAATTGTTTTAGATGGTTTGGGCATGTACAAAGAAGAGGGCAAGAGAAGTCAGTAAGGAGAGTTTATCAAATGGCTTGAAGCCTTATTAAAAGACGTAAAGGAAAACCAAGAAGGACACTAAGAGAAGTAACCTCTTGATAAATGATTTATCTAAAGAGATAGTGTTTGATAGAGTCCATTAGCGTCATATGATCCATGTAACCGACTCCACTTAGTGGGATAAGGCTAATGTTGTTGTTGTTGTAATATAATTATCCCTTTTGCACCACCCTGCTTTGCACAGATCTTATTTACCTAAAAGTAGCATATATGGGTTAAATTGGTTCAATAAGCCTTACTTATTGTAAAGTTCCTTGTCAATATCTGGTAATTATTGCGTTTTTGCAAGCATTAATGATGATGAATTAAAAGACAAGGCACAAAGAACACTCTATAAACAACTCAAATATCATATAATTATTTCTTATTTATAAGGAGAAGATGTGCTAACATAGGTCTAGGCCCAAAATTCTAAAAGAGGCCCTAGGCTCAAAAGGTTTTATTCAAATCCTCTAAATTGAACCCCAGTTAGCAAAATCAAATTGAAAGGTTTACTGAAGAGTGTGGAATTCCTGATATTTCCTATCCTTTTATTTATTTAGGAGGTTATTGTAAATAATCTTACTGTCAGAGATTCTCGTAAATTCCCTTTAGCTCTAGACCTATAAATAGCTGTGTTCTCATCCATCAGGCCTTAGGATTGTTATTAGTTTTCTACTTTTTTCAGTGTTGCTTGAAATATTGGGTATTCTGCCTAAACTGTTCTAAAACATATATTTTACATGATCTCCAGCTATAACATAAATTGGAACTATGGCTTACTTCCACAAACATGGGAAGACCCATCTCATGCAAATTCTGAAGTTGAAGGTGCATTTGGAGACAATGATCCTGGTATTGCATTACTTATGACCTTGAGCTCCAATATTTTATGTGTTATTCTCATATGTAGGACTATAGCAAAGTGTGTCTAAAATTCTTCTTAATATGTAGTTGATGTGGTTGAGATTGGTGAAAGCCGGAGGAAAACAGGCGAGGTTCTCAAGGTGAAACCCTTGGCTGCTTTAGCCATGATTGATGAAGGAGAACTTGATTGGAAAATAGTTGCAATTTCATTAGATGATCCAATGGCATCACTTGTGAATGATGTTGACGATGTTGAGAAGCATTTTCCAGTAAGTGCTCTTACCTAACTAGCTGGTCTTCTCTGCCAATTAGGTTTTGGTATTTTTCCACATAAAGCAAAGTTTCATGTCCTTTGTTCTTTCTGCTAACTGTTGGAGATATAATACTTCATTTTCTTATGGATAAAAAAATTGTGTATAATACTCCCTCTGGTCTATAATATAAGGTGTTTTTAACAATTTTACGCATTTTAAAAGAAATTTTGTTACATTATTGAACTTAAAAAAAAAGCCAAAAATCCCACTTTGACCCTTATTTATTTCACTTCTTTCCATTATTCCAACACAAGTTACAAGACTAGTCACAAAATGAATTAGAGGTAAAAAAAAAAAAAAGCTAATCAATACATGGCATCTTATATTATGGACCAAGGAAAAACTTCTTAAGACACCTTATAATATGAACCAGAGGGAATAACTTTTAAAATATGGATAGAAAGCATTGAACGAGAGTAAATCCTCTAGATAGATTGGCAAAAATAATCTATTTGGAGAGCTCTGAATATTTTTTTAATTATGATTTACTATTTTATTTATGTAGCCGGATCAGTTCTTAGGTTTTGGTTCTATACTTCCTGTGTCACCAGCCACCCTAGCTCAACGTGACATGCCTTCACTGTTGATAATTGGAAGTGCAGTGCCATGTCCGTGCTCAAAAAGAAAGGAAACACAGATTTTATTTGCTAACTTCCACTCCATTTTTAAAACTCAAGTACATAAAGCATTTTGAATACCTGACTACAATTTGGACACGGCTAACAGGAAAAGAAGAAGGGACAAAAGTAAGTCAATGAAAAAGACATGGTGAAAGACTAGAATCCCATCTTGATGAGATCAGAAGAATTGTATTTATAATCTTTCACTTAGCAGATTTTTAAAAAAGAAAGAAATAGTTCATGGTGAAATATAGGATGATGTCTGTTGTGTTTTTCATTAGAAGCTCTCAATGGATGGGAGCTTAACATAATTGGATTTCAATATGGCAAACGTCAATATATAGTAATAGAAGGAAGATGTGTAACATCTACTTTTTTTTTTTTAATAACTGTATTGGAAGATATAGTTAAACAAGCTTAATAATGTGCTTTTCAAATAATAAACTATAATTTTGCACTTATTTTTTCTTTTGTGGAGATACTGTTGTTGCTTTCATTAAGATTGAATTATCTCTGTCATAATAAACTTGTTGCAAGAATATAGTAACACTAATAACGGTGTAAAAGAGAGAGAGAAAGAAGGAAGGGGGGAGGGTGGTAGAGGCTACTAATTTGAGAAAATAGGGAAGTAAATAACCTACTAATCTTTATAGGAGCAAGAATCTCACTCAAAAAAAAAATAATAACCAAGGAGAATCTCCAGTGGGGAAATGACTCTGAATTCAATTCAAAAAAATAAATCCTCCAAACATACTACATGACCCAGTATTTATTAATAGAAAAATAACTGATAACTCCTAAAAATAAGAAACCACTAACCATGACTTCTATTCTGACGATAACTAACTAGCAGACCTGAAATGATAATTAAAATAAATAAAATACATAACTTATTCCCCAACTAATGACTCCACTATTTGAAAATTAAGCCACAAGACTCATAACAAATTGAAACAGACTGAACAAATTGAATAATTAATGAATAAAATCAGAAAATAACTAGGCTTGCTGCTGGACACATGACTTCCTATATGCATAAGTGATTAGAGGCTTATCAGAGGGGGGTTTGGAACCATCTGTAATGCTTAATTGGTGCCTAAATCAGCAATTTGTTTTGGTGACTAATCCGGGAGTTGTCTTCAGGGCACCCTTACTGCTATTAGGGACTGGTTCAGAGACTACAAGATACCTGATGGAAAACCTGCTAATAAATTTGGGCTCGGCAATAAGGCAGCAAATAAGGTATTTTTGATACTCTAATGTTTTAACTTAAGGATCTGACTATCTGTAAATATTATATTTCTATTTTTCTAGTTTGGTCAGAGATTTGCAGTTTACCTGTTCTTAAATAATTTGATGGCTCTTCTTGTTGCTTACAAACAGCATAATTCAAGGCTCTAGTTATATTTTATTTTCTTTCCCCTAATAAGTAGTCAAACTCAACAATTCTTTTATAAAGTCAAACTCACTTAATTAGATGTTGAAAAAAAATGAAATATATGGATGAAGCAATTTGATTCGTTTTTTAGGAGAAAAGTAGGAGATAAGTATACTTTATAGAATATAGCTAAAAAGCATGGTTGTTTGTCATGTCAGCTATCTTATCTATATCACACTGTATAAGATGTTTACTTGAACTAGGCTGAAAATTTCCTTAAAATAGAAACAAAAACTTCATATTAGTGCCCAAAAATTGTTGCCATCATCAATTTAGTACTCTTTTATTTTTTTTGGGTATACTTGATAATATCAAAATGAGAATCACATCAATTGTGGAGGACCAAGATATGGTTTCTGTCCAAAATTAATTAGAAGAAAGATAATTTACTTTAGAGAGAGGCATGTGTAGTAGTAGTAGCAGCATCAGTAGTGTCTTGTCACCCTCTCAAAATTTTTCGTGGCTCCAGCCTCCTCTAGTCTGATTGTATCATAAACTTTGAATGTGATAAAATAGGATTATGCTTTAAAGGTCATCAAAGAGACCAACGAGTCCTGGAACAAACTCATCAAGAGATCCATTCCTGCAGGGGAGCTATCACTTGTGTGAGATGATGATGCATTGGTATTTGATAGAGTGGTAACTGCTGCTGCTGCTACGCTTTCATTCTTTGGAACTCTGCCCCCTTGTTTATGGTTTCACAAACCCTTATGTTGGCCTTTCTGGTTGTATCTATTTGTTGGACATTAGTGCTGTTTTGTCATTTTAGTTGGATATAATCCTATCCATCTTTCTTGAGCATTGTACAATTTTTTCATATCATTTTTCATTCTTATGAGATGAAGCCAAGATGATAATAAACTGAAGATTACAACTTCATCTTTTTAGGGGAAGATTATTACAATAGTTAAGGGACATACATATCGCTCTTTTTGATAGTAAACTAACAGATTCTTTAATGGCGAGGGTTATCTGCACAAAATCAAGGTTTGAAAGTGTTCATTGTTAAAATTTTGCTAGTTGGAGAAATTATTTCCACGACTCACAAAAATTCCAAGTATTTTAGCGACAGGATTATAATAAAAGAATGCATGTCTTGATGAAATAGATTCTAATATTAAATGAGTTGCAACACAATTGCATTTGTAGTTAACCTAAATAGGTTAGTAGCGAATATAATCTTATGGAATCACTGGTACAGAATGTTGTGCTATTAGTCAAGGTTCAGTTTCTGTTTTACACAAAATAATCTAACATTCTGTTGAATTCGATGAGAAGTTTAAAAAATTGTAAATTGTATCAAAGCTAACCCCGTAATATCTTAATTGACAGATCCAATTAGTAGGGTCAAGTGTAGAAATGGAATTAGCTGTTATATATTTGCTGCAGTTAGACAAGCTCTAATACAATTGGGTAGACCTAAAAAATTTCTATACATATTTAAATAGGACTTTCTTAACCTAATCCTAGAATTCGTCAACCTAAAGGAATATTTAACTTCAAATAAAGAGGCAGCCGCAGTGCGATCTTGCACTCTTAAGCAAGTCCCACATCGAAAGACAATAAAGAAGCAGCAGCTATACGAAGAGTACATATTGCCATCTTCCACTCTCAAGCAAAACCGGGTGCCGTGCGATGTGCACAGGGCGAGCTATTCTTTCGCCTTTTACTAAAGAATACCGTGTGCTCGTCGCTATCAGCGGCATACGCCTATTTTTGGAGAAGGGGCTCTCTTTGCAAGCCCCTCACAATTCCACGTCCAAAGTTTGTTCGGAGGGCTGCCCTTTCTGGAGGTTTTTTATTATTTTCTTGGTTCCCCATATGCTTTATCCGTCTGGATTATGGCCCAGCTGATTTGACGTTAATACCTAACGGATTAGTAATGTGTTTTGGTGTTCATTTGGAGAATTGAACAAAGTTCATGCCTGTCGATGGAACAGGACTTGTTCATTCACACTTTTGAACTTAATGATTGAACTATTATATTTTTCTTTTTCTTCTCTTTTTTTTTATATAAAAAAATAAAAACTATAAAATTCTTCTAGCAAGCGCACGTGTTTAAGGTCTTGTATACTTTTTACACGATTAGACTTCTCACTTACTTGGTGTGCAAATATAAATTTATGCCTTCATAGTGATGTATAATCAAGCATTCAGGTGTGGATTATAGTACCAGGCTTTTAAGTGAACACTTTGGGTCCAAGTAGGAGGATGACTGAATTAATAACACCTCAGTAAATTCTAATTTTGCCACTAAGGTGAAATAATCTTTAACGCTTCAATACAAATGTTTTTGGGCATTGTAATATTTAAGCCACTAATTTTGGGCAGCAAAGCATCTAAATCGAAGAGTCCCTAAAGCAAATATCTCCGATATTGAGGTTAGCCAGTGTACATTCCACAATCGCAATCTTATTGTGAAAACTCTTTATGTGATCAGATCCTAAATGCTATATCTTCGTTAACTTGATTATGGAAATTATTGATCACACTTAACAATACCTCCTCCGAGGATTAAAGTTTGAAGCAATATGTTTGAATCATTACTTACTTTCACTTGATTATATAAAAGGAAACAAAATTATAAACCAAGGAATGGATGAGTTGATGGCCGGATCTGTAATATCATCTAATTAGCAGAGTCAGCTTTGACATTCGAAGATAACCAGAATCAGTTGAAGAGAAATATGAAGTTTTATGGATACTCGCTCATACTAAAATATTACAGAGTTTGTTATGTGGTAATTTTGGAAATTAGGTTATTTTGGGAATTTGTTATATGTTAGGGTTAAGGGTATTTCAAGTATTTGCATTATCTTTGTTGTATTCATGGGGAAGTTGTGTAGAAAGTTAGCATCAATGGATAAATATTTTGACTATTTGGTAGAGTTGGGAAAACACTAGCCATAAATGGACTAGCTCACTGTGAGCTAAATTATTGGTAGGAGGGGTGGGCTAGCAAGCTAGCCCACTTTTTTTTTATGTTTTTTTTCATTTTGAAAATGCTAACTAAATGAAATTTTATTTGTTCTTCCTTTACTCTTTTGCAGAGGTTAAATGCTAAGAAATCATAACAATGATAATAATAATATAAGTAACATTTAATTCAAAAAAATAAAATATAACTTAAATTACAATCCTAAAATCAAATCCAAAATCTTAATACATAATAACATTAATGAAAAGTTTCAGTAAGATCCAAAATTTCAAATTCTCATATTGAAATGATTGTCAATGTTCATTATCATTGATCATGTGTAAATTTGAAAAAACAATAATTTTCTTTTCTTTGCTAAATGTTAAATAAATTAAAGTAATAAAAATAATTAAAAAAATGATAGGCTAAGCGGACTAACCCACGGGCTAAGTGATTTGACCCATTTATAAGGCGGGTTAATGGGGCGGGCCTATTTTTTCCAACCAAGTCTGAAACCTACCAATTTTTCCAGCCCACCCCCTTTTCTAGCTGACTAAGTAGGCTTGCCCACAAGTTATAGCCCGTTTTCCTGGCTTTGATATTCGGTTTCTAGGGCTTTCACCACATAACAACCGTTTCAAAGCTAGGTTCAATTTTCCATAGTTCCACCATTAACCATTTCCTTGTTTATCATATTTCACCAACCTAGTAAGGGTTCAACACTTGATTTCTTCCCAGTTTCATGGTATTGAATCCTTGGGGATCCAAAATATAAGCATCACACAACATAGGTTCTTCATTCACTTGAATTCCAAATTTACGCATAATTTTGTGGGTTGAATCATAAATTTACGCACATTTACTGGAATGGGTTCTAACTCTAGCAAGGGGGAAGCAAAGATGGATATATTCCACTCGGTGATGTGCAAGATATTGGAGTACCATTGTTGGATACGTTTCCTTTGAGAACACATGTTGTATTCATATAGTATTGTACCAAGTGTAAGATATTCAATTGATGCTATATGTACCATTGGTACTCGAGTTGTCTAGACTTGTCTTGAACCTTGATCTCATGCATGTGTGTCTTGGGTGAATGATGCTAGTTGATTGAGCCATTGTGGGGGTGGTTGAATATTTATTGTAGTTAGATTGGCATGTTTGAAATGTTAAAAGTATGGTTTTTGCCCAATTTTGGTAACCTTTGGGATGTTTTTATAGGTTGGCATAGAGGGTGTGACCTGATTGTTGAAATGCCTTGTTTGGACTTGGGGGATTGTTCGTCCCATGTATATCCTAAAGAGTTAGATGGGATTATATGTTTTGTTTGGATTTTTGGGAGGTATTATGGAAAATGGTTATGTAACCCATTAGTCAAGTTTAAGGTTCTAGGAGGTCAAATCCTAGAGGAGTGGTTTTCTTGGGGTGTAACCTCCTTGAACAAAGTCATTTGAATCTTATGTGGATGGTTTTAATGGTCATTTGATTGATTATGTGGCATTGGAGTAATCTAGAACTAAACTTGGGCTTAAAAGTGACCATTTTGGTTCCGGAGTTCAAAATCTTCATATGATTGAATTTTGAGGTATGATTTGTATCGTAGTTAGAGAAATTTTAGTGTGACCTGTAGGTTTTAAAATCACTAAATTAAACCCCTATGTTGGAAGTTGTGCTTGCAAAAGTTTGGCATAAAAATCAGAAAATTGCTATCAATGACAACAACAGCTAGTTGCAGCACCACACTTTCTAGCCACAGCTCAACTAATATAAAATTCCCTAGTCGAGCTTTCTTGTGTTGTTTTTACTTGTTTGTGTCCAATTATATAGTGTCCTGTCCTAGTAGCCTATGATTTGTGTCGAAAACTATTAGGATGTTATAAAAAACATGATGAATTTGGACTTTGAATTCACACTCATGATACTTCTCTAAACACTTTACTTCAAATTCATTTAAAATAAATGGCAATACGCCTGCCGTGCAAAGACCATTGTGGTCATCATAAGCTATAAGCTTACCACCCAAGTCCAAGTCTCCATACATAGTCATTAAGTGATTCATTACAACTCTACTCATTTTTTGAAGACTCTGAGTTTATGGATACATCTTATAGATGAAGATCTTGTACAACAAATTGATGAGAAAGTGATTTGCACAAACCAGAATTCTTCTTCCTAATGTACCAAAATCTGGTCATTGCACTGGTTTCAAGTCCTTTGATGATTAGGACGTTGGGGAAGGAGTAATTGTGAGAGCATTTGTGGAAGGAGTGATGGCCAAAACTAGACTAGAAGCAAGTATCGATGCCCTTTGAGGCTGAGCTCAAGCAATGCCTCGACCTCGAGTAGATGGGAATGACACTGGAAATGATTGATCTCGATGAATTGCAAAGATCTTGTAAAATTTCAACACATTATGATTGAGCATAAATAGCTTCTTGGTACTTAGTGAACTTTGGATCCATTGATGCTACTACAGCTGCCATAAAAGGGCCTAAGTCATCCTCCTGCTAAGGATGTCACACAACCGCACCACAAATCATAGTACATAATTCAGTCAAAGGAGAAATTGCATTCATTAACTTTGTATTTCATCCTCCAACCTTAAGATTGATCTTAAGGGCCAAATTTTCAGGACATCACTTTTGTAGCTTTTGAACTTCCTTGGGCTGAATGCAAGATTATAATCAACAACTGAAGTTTCTCATTAGAACGCTTGTGAATACACCTAAGATCTCCCTCTATTTTACTAGGATTGTGTGACTATATAGGAAGTAAAGGGTTTTCATTGAAAACCATTCCCCTGCATGTGCACATCTTAATCAACTCATCATAGAATTCATAATTCAGACATGAAAAGGAAGAAAAATGGGTTCTAACGACTAAGTGAGGTTGCTTTGTCAAACAAGGAATGATTTGAAACGTTAAGCAAATTTGCTTCCATTCAACAACATCAAATACCTAGATTGTTAAACCTCTCAAGAGATGCTTTATTGCTGACAATAAGAAACCAAACATTGCATTTGCCGTGCCAGCTTACTTTGTGCTTCAAATATAGAGAAGTAGAGCAGCTATATCGATGGCAATAGAGAAGGAATCAACAGGAGGAGAACTCATAGCATCTGACATGCGCTTGGGTTGGGGTAGAAGTGGTAGTAGTAGATGAGGAAAAGACACATAAGTGGATTGATGACCATGCACCCCTTGTGCTCAACCGCACAGCAAAGTAGTTGAGTCGGATACATTCTCAAAAGTCCTTCACCTTTTTCGTGCAATCCCTACACCTTAAATCAGAGGTGGTCGCTATATTATTCTTGATGATTGCTTACTCTTTACCGTTGCTACTATGGGTTTTTTTACAAGCTTGAATGACACTGGTGCATGAACAAGAAGAAGGAATCCACAGTACTTACTCCAACATTTAATTGCCTTAGTTTAATTTGAACGAATGGAAGTGAAGATGTGATTGAAGAGGTTGAGGCAATTACTAGTAAGGGTAGGAACATGTTTGCAGAGTGAAACAAACGACCAATTCTAATTATGAGAATTGTTACCGATGGCAATTTTGACAATGCAGAGGAAGGTAATCTAGATAAGGGGAAAGAGGGAAACATTATCAACATTGATAGGAAGGAAGAGATATCAAGTACAGACATTGCCATGTGCATGAGTTTGGAGGGAAGGACAACTTGTTCACCTTACCTGTGCGATCACCACACCAATCACCAAAGATGCTCACATCGATTGCTCATTGAAGGAGTTTCGACCACGACACTGAAGGACAACTTGTTATCGTTGGAGGTAGCAAAGGAATCATCATAGGTGACATCAAGGGCAGGGTTGACTATATTCTCACGTCAGGTAGAGTTGTCAAAGTTGGACATGTTATTGAGTATGGTAGAGCTATCAGAGGCGAATTGGATCCAGAAACTCTCTGGATCAATTACAGAGCAAATGGTCCTAATATATTGGGCTTGGATGGAACTTGGATGAACGGACTTGCAGTGAACAGCTGGTGAAGAACTTTTGTGCCTAGGATTATCAAATAAAGAAGGTCTTGGATGCAAGGGGAGTTGAAGTCAAATGAGCCATCTTCAATCTTTCGGGCAATTGGACCAAGAGTTTTATAACTTGGAAAAGACTTCTCACATAAAAAGGTTCAATCTTGGCAAATGATGCTAAAATTTTCTTATCCTACACATTGAATTCCGTGAAGATTCAAAAGGGTTCAATCTTATATGGATTAATGAATTTAGGAGCCAAAAAAAATTTTTTTTCTAGTGTCTAGTAATTTTGTATTGATCCCTGAGGACAAGAATCATTTTCTGGGGGGAGTATTGTTATGTGGTAATTTTGGAAATTAGGCTATTTAGGGCATTTGTCATATTTTAGGGTTAAGGGTATTTCTGGTATTTGCATTACCTTTATTATATAGATAGGAAGCGGAGTAGGAAGTCAAGATCAATGGATCAATATTTTGGGCATTCAATTTCTGGGGCTTTTGCCACGCAACAGAGTTGTACATTGCCCCAACAATTAAGCAAAATCAATATTTAGATAAATGGATTAACCAATACTTGATAAATGTGCTGTATTAAATATTTGGTAGTAGATTTTACTACTTGAAGGAGTATAACTTGACTCAATCTGAATTAGTCTGAATCTCGATAAATTCTTAAGATGAAATGAAATAAATCCAAAATATCAAGTGCATATAAGAAAATAATAATAAATGTGTGGGTGGGTGGGGGATTATGTTAGGTAACTTATACAAGAACAAACAGCAATATGGCTACATGGAGTAATGGCTGAAGGCAGAGGTAGGAGAGGGAAGCGTGTGAAGTGTGAACAGAAGGAGCAACTTTAGTCCCACATCGAAAGGATATTTGAGAGAGCCAACTATCCAATAGTCATATAAACCAAAGCGTTAGGAAAAGGCAACGTCACGGAACAGCGAGGTGAGCTCAAAGCGAACTACTCTCTCGCCATTTACTGAACGAACCCGTGTGCTCACCGCCTCAAGTGGCATACGCTAATTTATTAAGGGCTCATTCCCTTGGGATGGAGCCTTACATTCCTTAGTTCGGAGGCTGTTTCGACGGATATTATGAAATAACTATTATACAGTAGATGTTATCTGATATTAACTATGCGATAAAATATGATTCAGTACTAATTGCAATGAAAAGATTCTTTAACTAGGTCTTCAAAATAAAAAACGCCTTCAGTGATTCAGTCAGATAACTGCAAAGGTGTCAGTTTGTAAAATAAAGAGGAATATATATATAAAAAAAAAAAAGCGGAACATAATTGTGCCAGCAATTTTGTTGTCAACATATAATTAGTAATTACAACCAAAAGGGTTACGGAAAACATCAGTTTCGGCTATATATTCAAACTACAATACTCTGGGTTCAAGTTGCTGAGATATACCGTATGGTTGTAGAAAAGCAACTCACAAAAACATCAACCAAATACACCTATCTATTACTTACACTTACTGCTATATATCCCCCCCCAAAAAAAAAAACTATTTACAACACATCGGTCATCTCCTTCTCACATATTGTGTCTGGACATGGCTTCTATATTATCATTCTTGGGATTTATTGATTTCGATGCTGCTGCTTGTTCTGCCACTCTTGCTTCTGTTTCTCCGTTCTTCTCTTGAAGCAATGGCGTGTTGGACCGTTCTCCTGTCCATACTTGATTTTCGCTATCCTCATTAAGTTTTTCTTCACTTGACAAAAATATTCCTGCCACCATACAACATGGATCATCATCTATCTCCTGATGCTGTTCAGAAATTGTTTTCCACGTGCAGTCCAGTTGATAACCTTAAACAAGTTTGATTTCATGCACTGGCACTGACATCCTATATTGTTTCTATTTGTAAATTGAAAGTACTATTGTAGAGGATACCATTTACCAAAGCAAAAGATATCAGGGGATTCAAAATTTTCGTGTTCGATACAGTAATACAGGCATGCCATTATCCCATAAAAGTTAATTCATCTCCAGCAATTCCTCGTGATTCCCATAATGAAATGTCAAAGGAATAAGTGCAGTGTATGCTATGAGAGACTTACCAATAAACCAGATTCCAGCTGCTGGAAAAAATACAGCAGTTAGAAGCAGTGCAGTTGTTCTCCAGTTGTTAATATGATCCTGTATTAAACACATCACAGATATTTCACCTCAGAATCTTTACAGGCGATCATCTTTTTGGATCTCATCCCTTTGCTGCTAGCAGCAAACAAACATGTGATTTCAATTGTTCAGATAGTATCCAGACGGTCCAGATTCTAACCTAACCAGACCTTTTTATTTCTTATGATCATTTTTCCTAAATTTTATAGTTGGAACAATGTTTTCATTCTGCATCTTGCTTCATTCAAATAAATAAATAAAATGACAAAAAAAGGAAAAATTAGATATGAACCATCCAAACCAAATTTGGATGATGCAGACATTACTCAGAAACGAGACAGAGGATCCTGGAACTATTTTTGGTTGTAAGGAACTTGACAGGGCAGAGCATGAAACAGACCCGAAGGTAGTGATGAGGGGATAACCAATAAATATTAAATAAATAAAACTGACCTGGACAACTCCAACAAGAGGTGAGGAAGGAACGTCTCCAAAGACATGAATAGCAACAGTTGAAATAGCCATTGATAGGGGCCTCAAACTTGGTTCAACAGAATGGAGGCAGACATAATTTACAGGACCCTGAAAATAAATAAAAAGAAATAAAATATAGAGAACAATATTTTTTGGCTTTTATTTTAGAAAATGAATTCTAATAACAATTACATGGAATTGCAGCAAGATAGAAAAACATATTATTGCAAAAATTATCTATTTTAGGTTGTCTAACTAAGACATGATACAAAAACTCAACTAAATATTTACCTTTCGAGCATAATAATATTCAGTCAACTGATATAAAGAGGAAGTATACTACTAACAGATCAAAGAAAGAATAGATTTGAATTCATATAAATATTACATTGTATCAAAGATGATAATGCAATTGACATGCAAAGATGATATTACATTAAAACATCAAGACATAAATATTCCTTGGCATTTGATGTTTCAGAATTCTAGTTTCCCAAGTACTTGGAAACTTATTTATTAAATTTTAATTTTAACATATGGAAAATCCCTATAATACAACACATTAATTCAAAATTTTCATATTTATTATATCCAGACATCTTATAAATAGGCCTCTAAGTGCATGTGAAATTAAATTTCCCATATTACCAAAATAACACCTAGTGGGGAGCTTCATGATCAAATGCTTAGTCAAAAGTGAAATAAAGAAACTGAATTGCTAAATTATTCATAGACAACAAGCACATAAACTATTTAGCAGGATTTAATAAAACAAGAAAACTTTTTTTCTTATGCAAAAAAATAGGGCAAGCAAACAAAAAGTGATTTTCCTCACAGAGATTAGTATTACCTGAGTGGCAAAGACAAGAAATTCGCCAATAGCGAAAAGAGCAAGGAAGCCATACATGCTTTTAAATAAGAATGAACCAAAACAAAATGCTGCACCAATACATGTCGTCATTGCAAGAAGCTGAAAAAGATTTTAAAGCGATTGTAAGAAAAAAAGCATTGGACTATAAACAAGAAAAACTTAGATGCAGTTTATTAGGTTGTTCATGTTAGTCATCAAGTTCTTTCAATAGAACCATGCATGACAAATATGGAGGAACTTTACTTAAACTACAACGTAAAAAGTGTCATATTTTCATTGGAGAAACATCAAAAGAACCTACAGGTAGTCCATTAGGCATCAGGTGTGGCTGGAAAATTTTACTTTCTAGCTCATAACATCAATAATGCTTACAATGCACAGGTACACTTTAAGTGGTATTTGCAAAACATAAAAGCTGTATCCAGAATCTGGATGTTACACAACACTTGGTTCTACTGTAATCAGTTTTATTTGCAACAGATTCAGATCAATCTCAGTTCTATATTGTATGAAGAACTTGTAAATATTGATCTTGAAACTAATTAATTTCAAAACTACAGTCATGTGCACTTCAACTTGAGATACACAGAGATGTTCAGTTTGCCTTTCTCAATAGCCTGATGGAAAAATACCGTAGTTGTAAACAGGTACCAAGGTAAAGCCAGAATCCCTCTATGAACTAAGAAATACCTACCTTAAATGCATTTGATAAGGTATTAGTCATGAAATCCAGAAGAAAGCCACCTGCCAATGTGCCCAATATTCCACAAACAATTGTAATTCCTCCAAAGATCATATCTGCATTGGTCTGCCATAAGAACCTCACTTTAATATACAGTAATATTGCTATGCTTTACTTGGAATCATCTTAATTTACGGGGATATATCCCATGTTTTGCAAGTAAAAAGTTATAAAATCATATGCATATATGATTACTGGAAAAGAAAAGACTAACCATGTGATATATGTTATAACCAGCTTTGGGCCCCCAATATGAGTAAGCACCTATGACAAAGTTGTATGCTATGTAACCTACAAAGAGAAAATCACAGTAATGGGATATTAAATTAATAGACAAGGTTTAAAAAAAAGTGACTGTTAAATATAAGGTTCATATGAAAGTTTAAGATATATTCATAGGGAAAATTTTCTGATATGAATTTCCCAACAAAACACAGAAAACATAATGAAAGCATTAGACGCATATAGGGGACCAGAAGGAGGAAATAGTACCTAAAACATTAATGACATAAACCTTGTTGAGCAAAAGCACTTTCATATCTTTCAAGAATATCAACAATTGATTCAATTTTCTGGATGCAGCTTTTGACCTACAATAACAGAGAAATAACAAAATAACATTATACACATAAACTACTATGATGATCATATCATCAAAGACATTAAAAGATGCAATATATATTATACTCGGGTGCAAGGAAAGACTTCTAGCCTTAAAGCCAAGATGCATCATTCAAAAGCAAATCTTTTGTAAAGGCATTATATTGGCCCGTTAGCTATGTAACTAAATGAAAACACAGTATTAATTTAGTACAAGTATTCTTACTTGGAAGCCTCATGTGAAGAATTATCTACGAACTCTGCTTTCATGGACAATGAGTCATTTGAGGCTCCCATATCTTTACACCAAATAAGTGAATTTTGTTAGGGAAAAATTAATAGAGCAGGAGAAGTAGGAAACCTCCTAAAAACTCTAGAGATAAACATCAGATCAGAAGAGCTATTAAATACCAATGCATATCTTAAAAGAGACTGCCAAAAAAATTTTAAATAAATAAAGCATGTCCTGCAGCAGATGAGCTCATAAGGTTCTCTGGCTGATATTCTTGATTTACTAACAGAATGCTTACAAAAATAAACTTGCACTTATGTACTTGTGGTAATTTTGCAGAACAAATGTCTATAGTGGGTGCCGGAGGATGTTCTTCCCAGTGGTAAGATAGGATAGTGGTACTTTAACAAACAAGCGAGTTACTGCATTCAAATAATGCATAAATCTGATGCCTTAAAACATAGTACAAAGCACCTTGAACTTCTGGTGCAATTGTCTCAGGTACCAGAGCCATTTTTGATTCAGCAGGAGCAAAACCTGCATCCACATTACAAGTAGTTTAAAGATAAGCAATAATCAGATGATCATAAGAAATTAATGCTTGATAGATGTGCACCTTTCAAAGGCAAAGGCTTCATAAAATATCCAAAAATAACAAATGGAAGCATCAATACAGACTCCACCCAGAATGCATAACGCCAACCAAAACGACTTCCTACCTGCTCCAAATAAAATTGGAGAGGACAGTTCAAAAGCACAAAAATGGAAAAAAGTAAGATACATATAAATGTGGGTTATATACACAGTATGAGTCAGTATATTGAATAAAGATATTAAACAAGGGGAAAGCTTACAAAGCCACCATAGACATAGCCAACAGCAAACCCCGATGGTATACACATGTAAAATATTGCAAGCCATGCTGTTTTCTGGTAAAGTATAGGGGCTTTATAATAAGCATAACAAACAACAGAGACTATAGAAATCTGAAAGAATGAGATGCTTCCAACAGAGAAAATAAACCTGAGGTACTGGGGCAACATCATCAATGAAAGGTGCTGCAAGACTTATAAATGAAGCTTCACCAACACCAACCAACCTATGGAGAATAGCAAAAGCATAAGGAACAAATAAGCCAATGCTTTATATCTGTTGACTTGTTACTTACAAACTTAATAAGCATATGGCAAGAATGGGTTTACATCACTCACATGCGACAGACTGCAATGGACCAGAAATTAAAGGAGAAACCACAGCATAAGGTTGCAAGAGTCCAGACAGACAATCCAACTCCAATGAGCCTAAATGGATTTATGCTGCAAAATACACAAATTGTGCAAGATTTAATATGCATATATGTTAATAATGCCAACTTAAGATCAAATCAAAGGTATGTGCTTCACCTACATAACAGATAAAAACAAGCTATTTTCTATTTGATAATGTTTAATACTCAAATAAACATGGGACGTTCAATTTAAAGAACTAAATTCAGATGCATGGATAATCTAACCTTTACGAGCAAAACTTGATTTATGATATATTAAACATATCGACTCATAGATGTCAAGCTATGGAATTCATACTCAAGAGGATTTACTCGACTACTCTTGTTAAAGATGCCGTAATTAGTGCTGGTCTAAAACACTGGTAAGCTTTTGAAAGCTTCATTCATTGAGCATTAAGAGGTTCATTAAGATGATTAAAGGGAGATGCATAGTCTAAAGTACAAGAAGATTGAATATAAATTTTTGGAAGCCTTTAAGCTCAAACTGCAATAAACATATGCATCAAATGAGTCTACATCAAATGCAGAAGTTCTAAAACAGAAAAATTGTCAGTATCAAATAATTGAGTCTGAAACAGATTGAGCACAAAGATAGCCCTAACATAACTTTTTTTTTCTGGCCGATGATAGCCCTAACAGAACTGATTTATTGGATATTATGTAAAGTTCTATGACATCTGTGTTGATGTGGAAATAAATATTCTGAAAGATTGTTTTACATTCTAACTATCTATCTTTCCTACATTTCCCTGACATTGAAAGCTGTCAATATAATAAAACATAAATCTTGTAACAGTGCCTCACATACCATAGCAAGAATAGACCACCTACTGTAACACAATTGTCTCTATTACCTCTTTGTTAAAGATGCAAATATTGGAGATGCCACAAGAAGTCCAACCATAAAAGCAGATGATAAAACCCCATCCTCAAAATTGCTCAATTTAAAATCCCCCCTACATAAAAGGAGAAACTATATTGTCAAAAAACTGCATAATTCATAAATCTCGTTCTATAAATTACAGTTACAAATTCATGGCAAAATTTATTTATTTTTAACACTAATTTGATATTTTTTATTAGTTTGATATTATTTAATTTTACAGTTCCAGACATTAGTTTGATAATTTTTTATTACTCATGCACTAAACATTCCTAGTTCCTGCGAGAATCACATAAAGCATGTTGCTTTGGGATATTAAAATATATATATATATATATATATATGAGAGGACTATTGCAAAGACAATTTATGATATGTTGCACACCGATATTAAGAAATTTTAAATTAGTTTTATGGTTTGACAATGACTGAGGTTACACATGGAGAACACAATAATAATTATTGATTCAGTCTGATTGATGATTCAGGCTTCTTGTGATGTAAGGACCTCCTTTTTCTACTGAAATTAACTATATATTGGTTCTTATAATAAAAAGTTTCCAGACTGGTTTTCTTTTCCAATAAGCATTAGGTTTTGTTAATATATTCTTGGTAGAGCTTAAGTATTTTGGGTTTAACATATCAGGAATATATTAGGGTCCATTTTATGATTCAGTTTAATAAGAATTCACCCCACATAGCCTGATTTTCCATAGTTGTGAGACAAGTTTCATATGAAAGGATTTTGTTCCACATCAAATATTCCTTTGAAAGACTCTAGCAAGGATATAAAACAATGGTAGTGTGCATGACACAAGCAAAAGGAAACTACCACTGACCCCCTCCCCAAGAGAAATAAATCCAACAAACTAACATTACAGCATGATGTTGATGACAAATAAAGACAAAAGGTAAGAGAAATTTTCACAGTTTAAGATTCTAAGTATATCTTACTGTATTCCGATACCAGGTTTACAGGTACCATTTGTGCAAGTTGCCTGACGTCCATTAACACCATTGCTAGCTATTGCCCCTCGGTCCAAATAGTTTAACAAGTTTATCACACAAAATATAATAAGTAACCTACAAAATAAGATTAAAGAGCTCGTAAATTCAATCATATTTGAAAATCTTAACTTTGCAGCTGAAGGAAATAAAATATCACTAAAATCATTTTCAACAGAATTTGAAAGAAGAATTAGATGGTAGCATGTTATTGATTTTCATATGAGCAAGAATGAAGCATGCTCCTTTTGTTCTTATATTGGAATGTCCGTTCAATGAATGCAACTCAGCAATACCTCTATTCAGAAAACTAGTATAAAACATATTCACCTAAAAAGAAGCAGTACAATACATAAGAATAACAATTAATTACTAAAAACATTTCATTTTGATTTTCTCACGAGCCCCATGAGGAAGAACTTCAAAAAGCCTGATAAAGAACTGAAGAAGTCATCCATGGGTTTTATGATTAATTTCTTGTCCCAGCTAGATGCAAAAATGAAAAATCAGATGAAATAAAAAACCATTTCTGGGTAGTGGTCTCTCCCAGCAACATAATTGATGTCTGAGATCACGCTGCCTCCATGTACCAATAGCAAAAACTATTCAACCATAGCAGCAACTACATACAAATTCTAACTCACTGAAGCAAAGGTCTACACACACACAAACAAACCCACTGACACAAAACCATTGAATTTCAAACAAGGAAAAAAAAGACGTAATGCACTTCATCAGAATCATAATTTGTTGTCCGCACGTAAATAACAAAATTTCAAGTAAAACAAAAAGACCCCAGAATCTCCTTCATATACCCACAACGTTAGAACACAGATCTAGGAAAAGTGTAGAATTACCGCTTGGGTGTAAACCATGAAGGCTTGGGATTCCTGGTTGAAGTTATTGCCATCTCTGCCTGAAAAGAAGACTAAGGCTCAGGGGAGAGCTTCGGCTTGTCATCTTGTTCCTCATGGGGTGCCATTGAAATCTACGATTTGAAGCAGTTGGGAGAGTACTGGCTTCAATGATTGATTCAGGAGGACGAGAGTGAGTGAGAGAGAGAGAGAGGCCTAGCTCGTCCTCCAAAGAGCCTATGCTTGCTTAACTTTTTCTTGTCGTTACCCTTTCTTCCTCGAAACGAGATTATTTTGGCTTTCTTTATGTCTTTTCTTTTGCTTTATTTTACCTTCTCGTGCTTTTACCTCAAATTGTTTTCTTCCAAACAGGAACATTGAGATTCTTCCTTTTTCCAGCATGCATAATATAATTAGAAGTACTATCATGTCATCGTGAGTTGCATATCTGTGTTTTCTTTGACTTTCGTAATTTGACGTTAATAAACTACAACCGTTGATACCATTGTTTGTTGTTGAGAGGATCTACAAGAAGTTGCTATTATCTCCTTCACAGATTGCAGTTCTTTTTAGTTGGCCAAATGTTTGAATTCTTCTTATGACATGAAAACTCTCTCTCTCGTTTGGTTGGAATAATATAAAAAATAAAATAAAATTTTTCAAACCATGCATATTTTTTTATAATCATTATTATTATTCCATTCAGGAACAAATGTGATGCAGCCATTTTAATGAATAGATTTTCCATTAAAAAATATGAAAAAGCTGGATATTTTCAGAATGCTTTTAGGTAATGTCTAAAATTTTTTGGCTAGAAAAAATTATTATTTTAGTATTAGTAATTCAGGACATTTATAATTTAAAAATGAAAATAATTATTTTGATATATTTTATTTTATATGTAAGAATATATTTTTATATTTTGGAATTTTTTTATTTAACTAAACATTAAAAAATAAAATATTTATTCTTTTTCATAACATATCAAATATATTATTTTAATTTATCAACATAAAATTACTTTGAAGGACCTATAATAAAGGTCAATATTTGTAGTAAATGACCATTAAAATTACAATTAGGCTAAAAGGACCTGAGAACTAAAAAGTATACGTAAGTTAACAATTAAACTTTCCATAGAAAAATATAACTCTAAAGCCAATCAATTTACCGCTGATTGGATGTCCTTTTATTGTTCAGCATAATTATAATTTTTATATTCCTTCATAATAGCCATCTCCCCCATACTATAATGTAATAAATGGGTTATTTTTGTCCCATAATATAATTTGTCACTTTTACTTTTCATTAATGTAATGTATAATATGGTAAATTATGTTAGAATTATAAAATGATAAGTATTTAATAAGAGTAAAATATAAATATTTATATTTTTTTAAAAAAATAAAAAATATTATTTTCATTTCTTAATATATATAAAACTCTAAATGTTACCTTATAATATGAGATGGAGGGAGTAAATATTAGTTCTTATAGATCCTTCAATGTAATTTTTTAATTTATCAAAATTTATTTTCATGCATGCATCTATATAATATGAGTCACATCTTTCTTCATCCATTGAACCAAGTTACAATGGTTAGTGGTTTTCTTTTTATTTTATTTGGGACTACCTTTTCTCACTAGTAATCTTGAGATCCATTTACGTTTGAAGCATCCTTAACAAAAATTGTCAAAAGTAGGGAAGGTTACTTAAAGTCTACAAGGTTTATAACCCCCAAAAGAAAATAAAAAGGGGTGGGAAAAGAGGAACAAAATAATAAGAAAGAATTTCCAACCCCCCAAAAAAGTCAAAAGGTGTGAAAAAAAGAACAAAAATTATAGAAAAGAATTATATTAGCATGTGCTGTGGAATAATAGCTTTTGGAAAAATTAATAGATGCATCTACGTTCCTGACAGCTATTTTATATAATGTTTGGAGTATATTATGATTCGTGTAAAATATATCTTAACCATTGGATAGTGTACATCGGAAATTTTCTAAATTCTATTTAGAACCATTATCACTAGGGTGAGAGTCAAACAAACATGGATTTCTTGCACATTACTATTGCGTGATACATATTTGAGGTGGTTCGAATTAAATTCAAGCATCTCATTACTTAAAAAAAAAAAATAAAGAATCAAATTCAAATGATTTAAGAACTCATTTGGCATGCAGAATGGAATGGAATGAAAAAAGTGACTTCTTCAATATGAAATGTAATTTTTGTCCTTGGATAAAAATTAATGATAAAAAGAAATAGCTGTTACTAAGTAATAATTATAGGGATATAATAATATTTCACATCTTGATTTTCCTGCAATGGAAAAGAAATCCTTTTCCACAGTGGCAACCCAGCAAGGCCTAAATTTTCTTGGTAAACCCAGTTCTGACCAAAAGTACCAAACAACTTATTTCAAAGTGAAGTTGCCAAATTAAAATGTAAGAACAAGGGGCCAGTTGTTTCTGAATTAACTCTACACAGAATAAAAATTGCTAAGTGACTGGTTTTTATGCAATCATTTTGCCAATATTGTTAAAAGAAATTAATTGCATCATGTTAAATAACTATACATGATTTGATTTGTAAAAGAATTGAAATTGAAATGCCGCAATGATCCTGCCCTATAAGCCCTCTAAAATTCTTAAGTTTCCCATACGTAAGGTCAGAGCCTGCAATGAAAATTCACTACCTGAAATCTTTCAGAAGCTATTGGGTTAGAGAAGTAAACTTATTGGGAAGAAGCCCTGAAAACATCAGGGTTCTCCAATGGCCATATGACAAGAAATGAATCAATCCACCAGATTCTTCTCTTCTGAAGCATCTCGAGATCCATCCATCAAAATTCCTTCATTACCTTCTTTGCTATATAAAACACCATTTCCTTCTAAAATTCCTGATTGATTGAGTTCATAATCTCGTTCTTCAGGGTCTATCTCTGTCTGACTTGTAGACACCGAAGCATGATCCGTCTGGTTCAATTCTGAACATTCATATTCTGGAGAAGCTTTCGATGTCGATTCCCGAGCATCAATCATGTCAGCTACTCTCACCTTACAGTGTAAAGTGTAAACATGTCAGTTTCTTTTTGTACTAGTATGGCAATAATGGCTATAAAGATCATAAGAAAATCCTTTAATGAAGGGAGAATGATGTACGATATAAGATGGTTATCTGGAGTTCTAGTTCTCAAAAGCAAACATTAATGTCCATGAAAATTCATCAGTAGTTTGGGGGTGAATAAAAGTTACTCTCTCTGGTATCAAATATTAAAAAATTTTTGGAGAGCTGTGTTGATCCAAAATATAAGAAACAAATGTAGATGTCTAGTGCAATAAATGTTTTTTCCCAGTAATACCCCTCAATAAATGTTGTGCTTCTCAATGATCATTAATTGATTTAGTATAAAATGAAAAACATTAATAGAAGGTTTTTTTTTTTTTTGGGGGGGGGGGGGGGGGAGAGTATGTTTTACTACAAATTAAATGTGATTAACAAATGTCAACTAACAATAATGGTTTGTGTGAGATAGTTTTTTTCCCCTTATATTTGAGACTGAAGGGAGTATTGACCCCCTAAAAATGAAGAATCATGCCGGAAGAACAAAGACTAATGGTGAAAGAGTCTTCCATTAAGCTCATGCATTCATATCAAGTTTTAGCCCAGCCAAATCAACATTTTGATTAGAGATAATACTACTCATGGGCCTCTCTTGATAAATTAAGCTTCTTAGTGATCATTAACATGCTACCATATGACTTGGCTTCAAGCCCCTAGGACTTTCATATGAAACGACATGTTGACTAAAACTATTCTTAAGCTTTCTTCAACAATTTTAAAGTACCTGCAGTGGTTTTAGCATATCTAATTCTCGATATTCAGAGTGGCTGAGTGCTTCTTGAGCTTGTAGCTCCATGGAATCTCGAATGAGTTGACTCAGAAATGCTACATCGTCAGACATCATTCCTAGGCCTTTCAAAAGCTTAGAACCTAGCTGTAAGCTTGTCTGCAGGTATATAAATATATATAATCAGTAGTGTCCAAGAACGATTCAGGAAGCGTCGTTTGAAGCCCCATCTATCAGTTAAAAGGAAAAAAAAAATGAAAATACCTCTGCATTTTCCAAAATGGCATCCGTTGCACCAGCTTTCTTTAGATCTAAAAGATGCTTGAGATCTTGAGCTCTGGCATAGATTGGGATCTGGCAAATGCAATACCATCATAAGGCAAGCAATCCCTCCGAGTGGAAATAAGAATTGAAAACAGAATTTAACAAAACAAAACAAACAGAAGAGAATAGTAAATAAATCCGATAAAAATGAAATAAGCTTTCAGTTTAAGTTCCCTAAGATAGATATTGGGATATGTAGTCCCCATTTTAGAACCACATAGATCAAAGCTTTTACATCAGAATTTTGACCATCCCAAAAACCCATAATTACTCCACCTCACATAAAACAAATTGAGAAAAAAGCATAGGAAGAGGAAGAGAATATTACTGAAGGGAAAGTATATCGTAGCCTCTGAACTGCTTCGATTGCCCGCTTCTTTCCAGTGTACATAACCATGATAGCCTTTGGAGAAGATATACCAGCAGATTGAAGGACTGCTGGACGTGATCCATCCCCATAGACAGTTGGGAAACCAATTTTTCTAGCTGCCTGCCCACCAATTCAGTGATAGAAAAGCTAATGATAAATAAAAGGAAGGTGACAAGTTTACAACAGGGATCAGATGCCACTTAAAATCCTATCTCATGCTCTGCACATAAGTGAAAATAAATAAATAAAGGGGCAGGGCAAAGGAGGGTGGAAGAAGAAAATATGTACAACAGGTGCAAATATTTAACTATCAAGAATAGCAAAATCCCATGTCCTATGGAAGGCAGTAATTAATATGTTACAAGACATAAAACCTCAATATCATTTTTGGACAATTTCTAGGCAACAACCTTCTATTCAAAAGAATAATTAAAAAATGATTGAAAAAAAGAAAGCAGAAAGAAAGAAAACCTCTTCAGAAAAGGAAAAGAAAAAATCCTTTCCATGCACTGGTAGATGATAGGCACATGAAACATTCAATGACACTGACCTTTACCACTGTGGGGTCAAGATCAAAAGCCACATAAGGCCATCCTAGTGGGTCACTGTCTCCCCCTAGAGCCAATGGATTGGACAGGAAATTGGCAAGGACCTCCATTATCAGAATCAAAAGGAGAAAATTTAGAATACAGGCCATCTAAATGACAGATCTTACAATGTATTGATTGATCTACCTGACCCGTTTGCCCAAATCCAAGGATTACAACAGGCTCACTAACATTGAAATCGACCTCCTCAGAAGCTTTCTGCAGATAACTTCATACTTAGCCAATATGAACTCGTAGTTAAAAATAAAATCACATAGAATAAGACTGCCACAAGAAATAGCGATATTATAGGAAAACATAGCATTGCAATGCATGAAGCCATAAGACTTATTTTACCTTTGCACATTGATTCACATTGATGACTCTATAATTCTTCTTTTTGTACCATATGATCTTCAAGATTTTGTTAAGTTACTAGAACAAACAAATAAGTAAAAAGTTGACAGGAAATCCACAGACTGCATTCAATATGCACTAAAAGTACCTACTACTAGTAACTGGATTTCTAACACATTTTGTATTTATATATTACATTGCTTACATAAAACATTCTATTTCAACTACTTCAGTAACCCAATATGCCTAACAATAATCATTATATATGCATGAACAGATATGTATGTGAATGTGTGTGCATAACTTTAAAAATTATGAATTATGGTATAAACAATTACATTCTCAGAATCAAACTTGTCATCGATAAATCCAGCAGCCCTTCTTCCAGCCTCATTAAGAAATGGGGTTAATGCCATTGACAATACTACAACAATTATCAGTAGCTTGTTGAGCTCAAGTGGTAGTACCCCAAGACTGCCTCCAAGAAGTCAGAAATAAAGTATAATTACCATAACATTTAATACTTTTTGAGTCAAATAGCATCAGTGGGCACTGAGTTAAATAATTACTCACCTATTTGCTAAAGAAAAAACAACAAATCCAAACTCGCCTCCTTGGGATAGCAGCAATCCTATTCTTACACTTTCTTGTAATGTAAGCCCCACACGAGGACCTATTGCTGTTATAATCAATGTCTTGACGGCAATTAAGCCTGCCAACAGTGAAAGAACGTTTGGCCACTCTCGGGAAAGCAGCTGAAACACACAAAAAAAGAAGTAAAATCTATAAAGGAAACTGATTTTTGTGTAATTTCACAACAGAGGGTTCATATTTCATAAATTTGTTCCAAAAGCAAGTTGGTAATTATATATGTTTCTTACCCAATCACTATTCATCAACTGTAATAAATTCAAGCACCCAATTTCATGAACACAGAAAAATCACCTGAATGTCATTCAAGCATATTTTAAGGATGTGATGTTAAGCAAAGATAGATCACATAAAAAGGTTTTATAATCCTGCCTCAACGATGATAATTTACAAGAATCTTATATCACAGGCATTCAAGATGTTGCACTGTAACGTGATTACTAAGCGTACTCATCCTATTAACGTCATTAAGGTAGATGGGGGGAAATGGGACTAAGACTAATGGACTGACAAATTGTACAGGGGTTTATGCACCAAGAGCCAGAGGGAGAAGTTGAAAGATTATTCAAGGGAATCTGCCATGGGAAAGGGGAAGGAGAACTTCTTGGTGAAAGGACTTGAGGAGAGTTCTAGGCACTTGAAAGCCAGCTTCTGTTGCTTCTTCTTGTCTTCTTTTGATGTGCTCAGTGTAAGTATTGTACTGTGGTGTTGTGTTTTGGTTGGTTTCAGCCCATGAGTTATATGGGTGAGTGCGGCACACTTATTTCTCTTGTTTAATATAGAATCAAAGTTCCCACTGCTATTTTATATCCCCATTTGTACCTTCTGTGCTGTAAGCAAGTGTTGTGTGAATTTGGAGCACTGTACTTTTAGGTCTGAAGCTGTAATTCCATTGTACTCATCAATACCAGTGTTATTGTGAACTATCTACGTTGTTTGGTACATAGCAAAGTTCCTATCACACAGCTCTACCAGTTGAAGTTTGCATTCAGGCAGACACATGAAACAGAACTAACAATAACACTGCCAACAGGGCAAAAAAGGAATTAATACGTTTATCACAAGAAATAGGAGCATTACCTGCATATCAATGGAGGTCCCTGTAGCTAGAAAAAATAACCCAAGAAGTAAGCCTCTGAACGGTCTTATATCAGCTTCAATCTGTGTCCTAAAGTTTGTCTCTGCTAAGAGTGCCCCAGCCAAAAATGCTCCAAGCTGCATCATGACATTTCATGCAGTTGTCATTAATGATTCCTAACTATATCATATTCAGCCCAAAATTAAAATTATGTAATGGGAAGAAAAAGGAAAAAGGAAAAAAGAAAAGACCGTATCACTAAAGCCCAATTTCTGCGTCAAAAGTGAAGTCCCGGCAATGGTCAGCAAGCAGAGAGCAACAAAAGCCTCTGAGCTCCTTGCATCTGCAACAACCTGAGTTTAACCAACAGTTTACTGCCTAGAATTTTTGAAAATGAGTTTGGATGATTTCTCTTTTATCTTTGGGGAGTAAATGCTTTTGTTAGACAAATATGATACAAACCTCAAAAACTCTTCTAAGAATGTACTTTCCCCCAAGGGACAATAGACCCAATCCACCCAAAGCCTTTAAACTTTCTTGAGCAAGCATCGGCCAAATACTTTCCTCAGCCAAATTCTGGAGACAGAAATCAGAAAGACCATGGTCAACCTTCAATGAATGAACTAATGCACATATAAGCAGAACAACCAATTTAATATAATAATATTAAAGTTGGCATTATGTAATAGACATTAGCCTCCCAAAAAAATTTAAGTCACTGATAAATTTTCTGTAAAGGGAAAAAAAAAAAAAGAACCTAAGAGGAAAAAAGTTCATAGATAGTGGGACAACAGTTTAGATATTATTCACAGTTCACATCGAACCTGGCTCTCTAGTATTGGAAGAATGACCAAGAGCGGGACAACAGCTATGTCCTGCAGATACCAGACAGAAAAGGAGACAAAATTGAGTTCTTTATGTTCTGACATCTTCTCAAGTCAATCTAGAATGATATTTCAGCAAATAATCAACAGGTAAACTAGAACATATAAAAGGACCTCTATCTGCTAGACAAAGACAACAAAGGCAAGCAAAAATGTGAGATAACCTGCAAAAGAAGTATTCCAAGAGTTGCCGAACCAAACCTTGTAGGAAGCTCACCTTTCTCTGCAAGAAGCTAGATTTATATACACTTGATAAGCTATGTTAAACAAATTATTATCAGAACGGAACTTATGTTTATTGCACAACTAGAATCACCCAAACATAGCAGACTTGAACCTTATTTTCACCATAATTTCTTTCAATAAACACTTTACAACAGAGCAAGCAATACCATTTAAACAAAAAGGGCTGCAAAGAGAATTCAACATATCAAGAAATTGCTTCCCAAAAGAAAAAGATCAGCATAAAGCCACAGGTATAGAGAGGAAAGTGGCATAAACACTAATGACAAAAGGGATTTTGGTTGTTGATGGGCTTGGTGGCCCATTTATTACCAAGTTTCCATCAGTTGTGCTAATAACACAAACCAAAAACCAGAATTACTGGTATTCCTATTGAGACTTTTATACTGGATGAAAGGTAAATATGTGAATATAAATTATATAAAATCATGGATCCGTTTGTTCACATTACTTAAACAAAATAACCCTCTCTAGTTTTGCCTCAATTGATTATCCTTCAATATTCTTGCTAATATTTTTGTTGCAATAAGTAGAGCACCTGTTAGTTTTTATTTTGATCATCACCAGGGATGTTTTCTGCTTATTGAAAATTTTGAATATTGATGAATGAAAATTATAGGTAAGAAAACAAGATAATTGTAGAAGAAATGCTTAAAAATGCAAGATATAAGCACAATTGCTCTAGCTTGATAATATAATAATACACCAAAACGTTAGGCACCTCTGTGAATGTAAAAGGTAATGGAATTAGCTTGTATACAGATTCATAATAACAAATACCTGTAGAACAAATGCAGAAGATGATAGAGAGAGAGCAGCACCAATCACTACAGCTTCATCAATGCTCCTGATGTTCACCTACAGACAAAATATTAAACCAATGGAACAAAATCATGGAGCCTCTTCTAGGGCTGTTTGAATACAAGACCTTTCCTTGCAAGTAGTAATTTAAAATCCAACCCAAAACTAGTTTTATTGCAGCATAATTATTCAATTTAGCAGAAGCACCTTAACCAAATGTATGTGAGTCACAGCATTTAGGTCATTTCATCATTGTCGTACATTTAGTGAGTATAGGAAAATGTGTTAAATACCCTTGCATTAATACCGTTTTTACACAGGAATGACTTAAATAAACCTATACTATTTTGTCTTTTTTTTTATGAGATATTATTTTGTCTTTTAGCAAAGAAGTAAGGATATTTTAGTCCAAAACACAAATGTGGAGGTTAGCAATGCCCCACCCCCACAACACACACACACACACACACACAATAGAGACACAGACACAGATCTCACCAGATCAGGCCTTGAGTGGAAAAGGAACTCCAAAATTTTTGTACCAATAGCTCCATTTGGTGGAAGTTCAAACGCAGTGAATGCTAGAGTAGATAATGCAACCTTCAAACATGTTTTAACCAAAAATAAAAAAACGACAAAAATGACGAAAGTATAAGGGAATAATAGTCAAAGGAACTTGAACTTTTCTAACAGTTTGTAGAACAATCATAAAGAATGCATGAAACTAAATAAAATAAATCAATAGCAAAGACTCATCTATCATAAAGAGAAAATCTATGAGCATTCAATCCCTAAACAATGGATGACTTCAATGAAATAGCTAAAAAAAAATTTTTCGCATGCTCATTAACACCTCCAAAGCACCATACATACCTGAGCCAATCCCATTCCAAAGGCATATTTGGCAAGTGCTTTGAGCCGTGCAAGTGAAAGCTCTAAACCCATCTCAAACAGCTGAAAAGAAATATGCAACACTTCAGCACAATAATCCAATGATTATAAGTGTAAGGTTAGTATAATATAAGTTTTGATTATGACAAATATAGAATAATAAGGAACAAATGTATTATATGTATATGACATATATAATGTTCCTTATAGAAGTAAAATATGCATTAACATGTATTTAAGTATGGTTATAATGCATATATCATGCTATGTGCAAATATATCCACTGTATTTTTACAATGAATAATATAAATTGGATAAATAAACTGGACTAACTACTTGGTTTCTAAGTGCAATATATTAAATGTAGGATGATCCAAGTAAGAAGAGTGAGCATTGGAATACAAAAATGGAAATCAATATCATACCTCACTCAAGAGAGAAGAGAAAGGATGCTTCAAAAATGAAAAATTAGAAGGGAGCATGCCAAGAAGGAAATGACCAAGTGGAAGTGGAACTCAATATTTGAAGACCTAGTCACTAGGTATACTTTATTTTCACTTAGGTCCTAAAGTGGGATTAATTTTTGAAAATTACTTAATCTTGTTACCATATGTTTTAAATGAGTTAGATTAAACAAGTCTGATTTCAAAAATCTACAGTTTGACCTTTGACTAGTGTTTTTAATACATCTCTCAAAATACATATGACTTTGGTGTAAAACTTATTTCGTATGAAACTAGACTTAATAAGCTTTTCAAAGAAGGTTATTGCACTCAAAATAAAGGTCATATGAAAAAGCTATGGTCATTTAAAGTTGAGTAGTGAGATATGAATTTTTAGTTTTGACCTCTTATCATTATTTTCATCATATCTCACAGAATACATCTGTTTTTGAAGTGAAACTTGTTGCATTTGAAAGTAGACATTGAGAGTTTTCCAACCATAAGTCATTTGCTTAATTTGGAGTTAAAATAAGAGAGTTATAGCTTTTACAAAATTGTCTACAGTGCAAAATTCAAAGTTACGAAGGTTTCGCGTCTGATAGACGAATTTCGGGCCTCCAAAATTCGAATTTCGCAGAAAACCTTTGTGCTAAGTTAAGCTTGCCACTGATAGACGAATTTTGGCTTCCAAAATTCGAACTTCAAGTCTAACAGGCGAATTTTGGCTTTCAAAATTCGAATTTCGAAACACCAGAATGTGAAAATACTTCTAGAAAAGCCAACAGACGAATTTTCATATCTAAAATTCAAACTTCAAGTATAACAGACGAATTTTGGCTTTGAAAATTCGAATTTCGAATCTACAGAAACACGGAAATACTTCTGGAACAGCCAACAGATGAATTTCCACATCCAAAATTCGAATTTCGAAAGGAAGAACTTATGTCATATTAAGTTGTTCAATGACAGATGAATTTTGGGCACCAAAATTCGAACTTCGAAGACACTGTAGCAATATGGAACAACTGTTCACACTTACCAAAAGTACTTTAAACTTGAAAATTTGTATGTTCCAACATAGAAACATTTTCTAAAGATGAAAATTCGAACTTTGCTTTATAACAGATGAACTTTGAAGTTCAACGCTAAAGACTTTAATTTATGGTCTCTTTGAAATTCGTCTATTAACATCCAAAATTCGCATTTTAGAATGTCAGAAGCATTAAATGTGGTTGGTAAACGGCTAGTTTTGCAGAGTAACCGTTGGGTAACGTCTCTAACGGTTAGATCTTATATCTAACATCTAATTACACCACAAAACTATAAATAGAACATCATTTGAACTTATGGGTAACAATCTTAAAAGAGTTTATGTGAAAATGCTGCAACAATTTGTAAAATCCTTCTGTCTCAGCATTGTTTGAAAAACCCACCTTAATAGAGTGAACTTTCAATGTATTATCTACTCTTCAATAGAGTTTTCATCTTGTAAGCATTTCTTTCTACATATTCTGCGTAGAATCTTAGTGTGGGGAAACACTAAGGGATTTACACATCAAGTAAGGATGTGGGGAGAGTGGCTTCACAAGTGCCTACTGAAACTTGTGGGAATATACTGAGACTTCACAGGTGCCCGGATCAAACCTGTGGGATATAATGGAAAATCCCAAGTGGTGACTTGGAGACTAAATGTAGGCCAAGTGGTTGGGCTGAACCAATATAAATTGTTGTGTATTGTTCTTCATCTTCTCTATTCAGTTGCTACACACAACTATCTTTGTTTATCCCTGTTTTGCTGCACTCTTAGTGAAATTGGGTTGTGATCCAAAAAGAGCGAAAATCTTGCATCACCCAATTCACCCGCCCTCTTGGGTAACCAGTCAACCTAACAATAAGGAATTTTGCAAACTATCACCACGACAAGAATGTGGTTTCCTATGTTCATTCTCGTGTCTAAGAGTCATAAAACCTTCTTTCAAAACTTACAACCATTCCACATACATATTGCCTTTCCAACACCTTATTAACATAACATCAAAGTTCCACTATCATGATTATACAAGCGAAAGTCACTGTTCAAAAACAAAAAAAGAAAAAACTACCTCATGCCAATGACTACAAGTTCCAGGGCTTGTAAAGAAAACAATTCAATTAATGTAAAATTGTAAATAGAAATTAACAGCTCAAGCGCAAAGACATTCATAGAAGCTATGTTTTCTAATAATGCATGTTAGTTGATCAAGTTCCAACCACCATAGTCCATGAAAAACTTCAATGAAGATCTCATTATTTAATATAGGCTGTATAAATTATGCATGAATGCTCCTGCAGGATGCAGCCTCTATAAGAAAGCTGGTAAAAGGAAAACATTAACTGGATATTGACCTTACTTTATATTTGTAATACCAGTTCCCATGTATCATAGCATGCTTTGCTATGTTGTATATATCATAGTTTCAGTGCTTAAGTTTATGATAACAATTAATTAAAATAAAACAAGAATAATGACACCTTAGGCAGCTGCGATTCATCTTACCAAGAAAAGGATGCCCCATTCAGACAAAACTTTAACATCTGTAAGGTTTCTAATTAAACCAAGCTGATTGAGTACAACCCCAGCAAAGAAGAAGCCAAGTATCTGAAAACAGAAATCATTGAAGTTTTCCTGTTATAAACATAATATTGGCAAATAAATAAAATTGATTGTATGTCCAGAGTCCAAAAATTCCATACATTTATAAACTTTCAACAAATGATTACTATTATGTCGTATGTGAATTCTGAAGCAAGTATGTCAATGAATATTATGTTAATTTTGATATATGATTTCATACAATCAGCATTTTTTTTATAAAACAGCATTCTCATTTTGACACAAATGTAAATTAATGATTGCATTAAATTCATTAGTTTTAATTAACTACAAACCTAAATGATTTCTAATGCTCAGAACTGTAATTTCAACATCATGGAATATAAACACAATTTCAACTGTTTTCTTAGGTTTATGCAATGATGAAAAATATAATAAAGAAAAAAAAATTTAGCTATGCACAAGAACATGAAAGGCTAAATAATAGAAATAAAGTAAATGATAAAATCTCCAGTGAGCCATGCAGATTAACAAGTTCAGTTACCAGATTAGTTATAGAATTTGCTGTAAATCATAAAATTCGAATCCCTAAGTTATGCTGCTAATCATTGAGAATGAAGTCATGCATCTTTCTACCCTCTGTGCCTATGTAAATCCTAACATTTGAACTGGTAAAATCATTATGGGAATTTAAGTACATAAATATTACAGATTCTGTGATAATAATTGTGACAATCAAGAATATGACATTTTCAAGAGTTGAATTTATTAAAGAAAATAAATAAAACACCAAGAAATTCTTACAGGACTAGCTTTAATTAGCTTGAATGTGGGTACAATTAAGACAGTCACAGCCAAGAATGTAAGGGTGTCCAATCCTAAATCATTAATGACTTCAACAGCACCAACAACATCATATGTTGCCCTTGTCCGCAACCCCTCCCAATGCACTAGTCGGCACTTAGAGAAATAGAATCCTTTCCAAACGATGGAGGAAGCAAAGGAAGTTGTGTGCTCAAAACAACTTCCTGATACAGAAATTATATCACTTTTCCTGTGATTAACTCGTTCTAATGAAAGGGGTGGTCCCGGTTTTTTATCTGAATATAGCATGAAAACAGAATTTCTACAAATTGGTGAAATGGTATGATTGTGAACCCAATTTGAACTCTTCTGTTTAGTACTATCATAGCCCTGCATGGAAATTCCATGAAAACGTCAGAATGTCCAACAACTGTTTGACTATGAACATTGAGCAACAAGTTAATATTTGGCAATTTACGCTGTCAATTCCGGGCTTATGCAATTACGTTTGAATATACATCAAACTCAGAAACAGTTTCGAAGTTCAAAATCTTTATTTTATCTTCTTTGCCATATCCTTGAAAGAAACTATTGAAATTGCAACTCCATATAATAACAAGAACTGAACAACTCCATATCTACATATTAACCACAAACGTACGAAACCAAACTAACGAATATGCACACGAAGCAACAAGTTCATATTTAACAGTTTACAAATATCAATTGCGGCTTCTCGAGGACACCAAATATTAGATTAAGCAACCATTTCAAAGTTGAAAAGTATTTAATTTCCATTGTTCCCCTTTGGACCTTTTCCTTGAAGTGAACTAAAGGAAACATGGAGAAAAATGTTACAGCCCCATGTGAAAACGAAAACTCAACATCCTCATATATCTACGTTAAGACCAAACTAATTCAAGACAAAAAACAAACAGAGTCGAGAAAAACATTGAAGATGGTACCTTAAAGCTTTGGCAATAAGCTAGTGACTCCAACATAGTGAATCAGTGATAATGCTAAGCTATAAAATCCCACTCGAAGAAGCTCATTTGCAATTCGTCGCTTCGCACATAGATAACCTGATTGAAATTTGCAGATTGTTAAGTAAAAGACTTTGAGCTCTTGATTTGACTGTCCCTGGCCAAGGGGCAAAAAATCAAAACCCAGAAAGTGAGGATGATAATTGTGCACGCGCAAGCAGTGAAAGACTCGAAAAATTTGCTTAAAGTGAAAGCGTTGTAGAAAGGAGTTGGGTAAATATGTGTGAGGTAAATGAAACTTATGGGGAGCAGTTGAACTTGAAGTTGAGTGTTCTTTGTTCAACGTCTAGCTGTGATAATGGATAATTTTGGATGAAACCAGCGAGAGCTACGGAATGCCCGCGTGGCCGTGGGGGAGTTATCTAATATTATATTCAAAGTGTGATTATCACCTCTGACGTAAGGAAATTGATAGGGTACCGTACAAAAATGAAAAATACATAAACTCATAAAGTACACTGCCCTGATAAATAATTATTATTCCAAAAAATTTTACTACAATGTAATTTTTGTTACTTTAAAATTTCAAATTACAAAATTAATTTATTTTAAATTAAAAATTAAGAAAATTTCAGTGAAAAAAAAATGTAATTTTGGCCATAATTTAAAATACAAATTGGTTAAAATGTTTAAAAAAAAAAAAGGACAATGGAATAGATTGGTCTCCTTCTTATATTGTTGATAAGGAGTAATCTTTTTTTTTATTTAGGGCAAATGAACTTTTGTAGTTAGATATTCCAATCTTAGCATGAATAGTTGTCTTTAAGTTTAAAATAATACAAAAAATATTTTAATATATGGAAATGCTTCATCAAAAAAAATTTAAAAAAATAATCCTTTTGGGTGATGACGCAACTATTATCGTTGTGAAAATTTAACATTTTTCTTTTTAATATAAGCATAGATAAAATATTTACTTTTAAATAAAATATTCTCACTAAAAAAAACTATGAATTTTTCATGAATGGCTACAGGGTGTTCAAGAAAACGTGACGTAGGTTAATTGGTATTAATTTGTTAAGACTTTTTTTTGCCACTAATTTGTTAAGACTTAAGACTTTTTTTTGTTCAAAATATAAGTCTTATTTGATAATTTATGGGGTATTAAATATTTTTTTTTATTTTTTTTATCTGTAATTAAATGTATGAGAGATAATAAACTTTAAATACAATGCCTTAAATGGAGTACTATTAAAAATAATGTATTTTTTATAATTTAATGAGTAAAATTATATTTCTTAATTTTTATATAATTAATTATATAAAACTTATATTTTGGATGGAAGTGAATATATGATATTGATTTACTAAAATATAAGCACAGATTTTTCTTTTTTTGATGAATACTAAATATTAGCTTCAAACTAGTTCAACAAATTAGAGCGAGTGTTGAGATATCTAAATGTAGGCCCCTCATGTATTGCACAAAATCCAGAGAATAATTACAATAAAGACTGATGAATAGTATATTTTATTATAAGTTTTATATTATATATCGGTGATTTGAAGATCGTTGGCCAAAGTATATGGGAATTCAATATTGAATTTGAATAACTAAACATGGGTCCTGTGCACGTGTTTCTGATAAATTATATTGTTCATAGGACTTCCTAAAGTTTTCATATATGTATAATATAATTTATTCTTCAAATTCAATGAAGAAATATAATTCATATCATTTCGTGTTATATGTCTCATTCTCCGTGAGGCGAATAAAAGCAGAAGGTGACACTAAGAATTATATAATTTTCAAATTTTTATCTATTGTTAAAAAAATAATAATAATAAAATAACATGTTAGTTCCCGGCTATGAGCGAGCACCAACTTGAGAACCAAAGAAAGAAAAAGGAAATCAGGGGACACCATTCACAACTACTCCCTCCAGTCCCATTTATAAGATGTTTTTCATTGCACGAGTATTAAGAAGACATAATTATGCTCTTAAATTTATAAAAAAATAATATAAACTTTCAATCTTACCCCTACTAATTAAAGGCTGGAACAATTTACGAGATAAAAAAAATTATTAAATGAGGGGTAAAAAAGGAAATTCAAATAAAAAAATAAAACAACACCTATTTAAATAGGACCAAACAAATTTTCAAAACAACATCTTATAAATGGGACCGGAGGGAGTATTTATTTTACTTGGGTAATTTGAGTTCATGGATGACATAATTATTTTATGGATATTTTATCATGTGTATGGCAGAGAATACTACACTTTGACTGAGAAGAAGAAGACGAAGCAGTAGTTCAATTGGCAGGCACAAATTTCAAAGAAATGCTATTGACACAATGGCGCTCATCTGTTGGGGTTGGAAATCGTTCTCCTTTAAAAACATGACCCAGATGCCCTCCACATGCCGCACATGTTATTTCCGTCCTCATTCCGTCTGGGTCCGGCTGCTCCATTCCATACAAATACAACAACATCATCACAATCTCATCAACCAATCAACATAATAACAGTAAAGACACAACCACCAAAAAAGGTTAACTCGCTCACTGTGCGATTTATGGCTCCTGGAATACCCTCGTAGAAGGCTGGCCAGCCACACCCAGAGTTAAACTTTGTTGTGGACTTGTAGAGAGGAGTGCCACATCCTGCACAGTTGTAGATTCCCTCTCCAAAGAACTTGTCATATTCTCCTGTTCCTGGGTACCTGCATAATACAATTACAATACCATCTTCTTAATCACATGAAAGCTAATGCCCATCCTCAGATGTAAGTTTACAAAATTGAAGTCCTTAGATGTAAGTTTCCCAAGAACTAAAAGACAACTAAACCACATGTTGTGAGGATAATATGAGAACGGAAGGCCACTTTCATGAAGCCTTAAATTAAACCCAGAAGACAATCTTCTTCATGGATCTTTCTCCAAAGAAAATGTGCCAAGGTTTCTAAAAGATCCTAATCTTTCTTACAGAGAACATAACCATAATACCCAATGCATATGCTCAATCAGTACTCAGAATGGTTTCAGATGTACAGGACAATGAACAAGGAAATCTGCCTTTCTAATGTAAAAGAAGAGAAAGAGAACAAAGCTAACTTTCTATTAGTCTATCAAACTTTTCAAATAAAACATGAGGGGAAATTTCAGCAATAGCATCATGGTGTTACATCATTCATCCTGTTACTAATTCATGCAGTATCATCCAGTCTAACTCTCGATTTGGAAGTTGAAAAGTAAAATCCTTCTTTATTACAAGATTAAACTATTGATTAAACTCAAAATTGGGCATAAAACATTGTTTTCTTCATCTCCGTCATTTACGATACCTCTCCATCTTCTATATTACACGATTAAACTCAAAATTGGGCATAAAATTTTGACGATCAAACATAGACAAAGGTTAAATTCGTGTTTTCTGTCTTCCCGAATCATAATTTCGAGCAGTAACAAGAAAAACACCCACTAAAGCGCCTTAATTCCGAAATAAGTCGCTGAAACCCAATCTCTTTTCTCAAACATATATTCATGCTCAAAATTAGCAGAAAGAAGAATAAAAAACCAAGCAGAGCAAGGCAGCAAATTAGCAGAGTTGATGCTATCCCAACCAAAGGGAAAATCTTACTCAGTGCCCTTTTGTCTGAGAATATGAAACTGCTGAGGGGAGAGAATAGCACGCCACTGTTCCTCCGATTTCTGGACAGACCCAGGAGCGGCCATGGCTACGATTCCACGACGGAAACCCCGCTTGATGGTGGGGGTAGTAATGGGTTTCGATGAGAAGATGTTGAAGTGGGTATTGAACAGGGGAGAAGGATAAGAATGAAGGGGAGGAAGGACAGGGGAGAAAGTGGGTTTGGTTTTGGGGTTAAGACCTAATATGGATTTGGAAGAAGAAAGAGGTGAGATTCTGAGAATGTTGAAGCTCATCTTGGGTCGTTTTTGTGTTCATCAGTGAAATATGGGATGGGGATAGTTATGAACGGTGTCTGGAAGAAACATCAGCACAATCTCATCGCACGGCTACTATTTCCATGATTCGTGGTCATGATTGTGATGGTTAATCTAGAGCCTTCATTTTTTTTAGCCTGAGACTGAGACTGATGGGGATCGTATTGTCATGAATTTGTAGTTTTTTTATAATAAAAATTATTCAATTCATATTTTTTATTATATAAAATTTGAAGAAATTCATAACTATGATTTATTATAAATTTTATTATATATATTAAATATTAATATGAGAATGGTTAAGAATGGATACTAAACTTGTTTTCCGTGGGACAAAAGTAAAAAATACCTTCTCTTAATTCCATTCAACTTTCTAAGTTTAGACAAATAACTCATCTGTTGTTGGTCAATTATCTTACTAACGAAAAGTTACCATAAAAAATTATCCAGCGAAAAATTCATTTCAGTAGCAATGAATCTCTTAAACTCTTTTCTCATAAATAACTTCCTAAATTTCAATGACTGTCTGATATGGAGAAAGAAAAATACTTTCTTTTCTATGGCACAATAAATACTGGGCAAAGCCATGTATCTGAATTAAATATTACTATGTTCGTCATTTATAACTAATGCATCATTCATGTATTTTGTGATTATGTATGTGGAAGTTATTTTACTTGTTGAACTGAATTAATTGGATTCATAAATATAAAAGAAAAATAAATAAGCCAAGACTTATGATGAGTTGAATCTAAGCTTCTGGTTCTCTTTTGATTCATCATTAAATTTGTCTACCTTTGTCATTTCACAAATATTACAGCTTTATTCAGGTCACAAATATTATAGCTTTACTAAGGTGATATTTTAATTTCCTAACACTTTTATTTATATTTATCACATCATTATCATAAAAATCAAGATCAGTTATGGCTCAGAATATATGATTTATTTTACTTCTATAATAGATATTAAAGTTTTCTTATTTAGGTATTATAAATTATACATAAAATCATTAAAATGTAATCAATAACAACAATACTCTTATTTCACTAAGTAAGATTAGCTACATATATTACACAAAATTATTAAACTCTATAAAAAAATTATCTAATAAGTCATTTATCAAGAGATTTCTTTTTATAATCTCTTTAAGTATCATTCTTGACCTCCCTTTATCTCTTTTACAAAACTAAAAATAATGTGATCAATTCTCTTCACTAGTTTCTTTAATGATCTTTTTTTGTACATATTTAAATCACGTTATACAATTTTTCTATTATTTTCTTTTTGATAAGTATTACTCCAACTTTTTTTCATATATTTGAATTTTGTTATTTTTTATGTAATTACACATCTATCTTAACATTCTTATCTTTGTAACCCCATATTATGCTCACGTTATTCCTTCAAAACCCAATATTCATTATATATAACATTATTGGTTTTATAACAATTCAGTAAAACTTTTCTTTTAAGTTTGATAGATATTTTATGATCACAAATAACTTCTAATACATTTTTCTACTTTTATCATCCAACTTTTATCCTGTGTATGACATTTCCATCATTTTCATCTTTTAATGATATTGATCTCAAATATCTAAATTTTAACATTTGTGATATAGTTTATCCTTCAATTTTTACCTCCAAATCACTTCTTATTTGCATTTTGCTAAATTAACAATGCATTTATTTCCTCCGACTCCTACTTCTACTTGAGTGAAAACCTTGTGATTTTAATGTATATCTTTATAATTCAAGTTTAGAGTGAATATTGTCTTTTGATTTTTTAATTAATACTATATCATTTGTGAAGAGTATGAATTTAGAAATTTTCTTTAGTATATGCTCGGTCAAAATATTCAAAATTAAATAAAATAAGTATAAATTCAAAAATGATTCTTAATGTAGAGCTCTCCATATAAGAAAATCATTTGTTTTACCTTAGGAATTTTCACACTTATTATTACACTTTCATACATATATATATATATAAAAGATATAACTCACAATAACATATTTCTTTTTTTAAGGTTTTCCGTATAATATCTCGTCAACATAATTACATTATTTCTTCGAAAACTGTTCACAATTATATCTCGTTTTTTCAAAATGAATGGTAAATCTAATCTAAAGATATTCATCCTCAATGATATCAAGCAATTATTTTTTTTTTCTCCAACGTAAGAAGCAATTATTTACTACAATAACAAATGTAGTAAAATCTGGAAAAAAAAATGTGGTTTAGAGTACAAGAAATCTTTCAATTTTTGCCCGTTTTGTCCCTTTCGTTGAAATTGGATTGAAATTTTAACTTATAATACTTAACCGGATACTCATTTAACTCAGGGGACCAAATGGGATATCATTCTATGAAGTATATGAAATATGAAAAATGAGTGAAGTAAAAAATAGTATGTCTTCTTTCTATATTCAAACAAAAACTATGTGATCTTTTCTTTTCTTTTGTTTTTTTTGGCTCCAAACCTCATTCTATTGTTGTTATTTTTATTTTATTTCATTTTTTCCATTTTCACTATTTAAATTTAAACTTTAAATTTTTATCTAAAATTTGTGCAAAGCAATATACCTTTCATTCCAATAAAAAAAACAAAAAGTTTATCACACCTATGAATTGTAAGGAAAGAAATCTATGCACTAGAGAATCGATTTGTTTTCTTTGTGAATAATAGAGTATCGATTATATATTGATATAGTATTAATTTATAAAAATAATTAAAAAAATTTAAAACTTCATTTGATTAAGGGATTTTGGAGGGGAGGAAACGGAAGAAAAAATTTGTTATTATATTTTTTTCTCAAATTAAATAAAGAGAAAGTGCACCTTTTCTCCTGTACTTAAACAAAAAAAAGAGGACAGAGCATGAATAAAAATGCTTAATTTTTTTATTTAGTTTAAAAAGATAAGATAAAATATTTTTTACCTCCTCTAAAATTTTTCAAACCAAAGAAGCCTAATGGTCTGTTTGGTTTAAAGGAGGGAAAGGGAGGGAAGAGATTTTAATGGAGAGAAAGGAAGGGGAGGGAAAAGAAGAGATTTTAATTTTACCCCGTTTGGAAGGAAAATGAGGGATTTTAGTGGAAGGATTTTAATTTTACCTCGTTTGGGTTAGGAGGGAAAAAGAGGGAAAATAATTATAATTTGATTATTATACCCTTAATTAATTTAAGTTAATATAAGGACAAGACTGATCAGTATATTGTGTGATCGAGTAATGAAAAGATGAAGATTATTTTAGTCATTTTAAACATAATAACACATTTTTTCTCAAATTATCCCAAATTTTAATAACATTTTTTCTTCCCTTCTCCCAATTTTCCTCCAACCAAACAAATCATAAAAAATGTCCAAAAGGCTTTACTTAATAATAGTATTCGGTAGTCACGTTCAGGGACTCAATCTCCCAAAAGACACAAAACACCAACGCTTTCAATCACTAATAGAACGTTTTGAAAGGCATATTTGACTTTTCCTCGTTCGAAAGGGTCGGCGAGTGCGTGTGGACAAAACGCGCGTGGACTCATCCCGTCTTTTGGCTTGGGTCAAACATTTCGCCCCATTCTCATTCACCAATCACCCATCTCCTCCTCCCCTTCTTTGAAATTGAATTTTTTTCTTACCAACGAAATTGAAATATTCATAATTAATTCATAATTCGTTGTACGACACGACCATGAGGCCGTCGTGTGTCCCACCCACTTCCCCTATATATTCAACTTCCAAATGACATTAATTTTTTATTTTCTCCGACCCTCAAGCTTCGGGTTTCGGAGTCCTGCTCGCCGCCGCTTCACCTCCGTTGTCCTCAATGGCGGCCGCGCTTGGCTCCGCTTCCTCCCTTCCTCGATCCCTCCGCACAGAGGCCTCTTCTGCTGTCGTGTTTCGCCGTTCTCCGGCGTCGGCTTCTCCCTGCTTTGGATCTTTGCATTCCAGGGCCCTGGTCTCTGTAAGGGCCACTTCTTTAAACCCAAGGTGCGAGGTTGTTTCCGAGAATTTGGCTCGCAAAAATGAGATGGATTCCAAATCGTCTGGCCCTTCGGCTCTCGAGTTGCTCAAGTCTTCCGCAGCTGACAGTGAGTCTTCTCTTATACTGCATTTATTGATCGATTTCTTGTTTCTGCTATATGTTCAGTTTCTCCTTCTGTTTGTCGTGGAATCTGCAAAATGAGTAATGATTTCTGCTAAAAATTTGTATGACACACGATTCATGAGTATGGAAGCGCTTTAAATTTCAATGAAATTGTCAGTATAGGGACCAAATTGTCAATTCGCTGTATGCTGCTCTTCATGTTGATGACTAATTTAACAATCTAGGGACCAAATTGTTAGCGCAGTCTAAGAAGAATGGCAACTTCTGGTCGGTGTATCCAATGAAATTGTCAAGTGTTCATGTTATTACTGGCGAAACGATATTCATTAGGTATTTGGTTTTGGTAGGGTGTGGGCTGTTACTTGGTATATTATGTTGAGCTCTTTGTGGTGTAATTTTTTATGAAGATCTTGAAGATATCTATCTGTCTACTTGTGGGATTAACCTGTTTACTTTCTTTCTCTTGTAGGATATACAAAGGAAAGGAGCAGCATAATTGTCATAGGGCTTAACATTCACACTGCTCCAGTTCAAATACGTGAGAAACTTGCAATACCAGAAGCACAGTGGCCTCAAGTCATCACAGAACTCTGTGCTTTAAACCATATAGAAGAAGCTGCTGTTCTTAGTACATGTAACCGAATGGAGATTTATGTTGTGGCACTCTCTCAGCACCGTGGTGTTAAAGAAGTGACTGAGTGGATCTCAAAGGTACTTACCAGCTTTATGTACAGTGCCCTACAAAAAAAAAAAAAGAATCTTTCTTTCTTTTTATTTTCGGTGAAAATCATGTTCAATCAATAAATAAAATAACTCATTGTCGTATAATTCTTTTACAGCAAAGTGGAGTTGCATTACCAGAGCTTTGCAAGCATCGATTTTTGCTATACAACAGGGATGCCACCCAACATCTGTTTGAAGTTGCCGCTGGGCTTGATTCTCTTGTTCTTGGGGAAGGTCAAATTCTTGCTCAGGTAAAACAAGTTGTAAAAGTTGGGCAAGGTGTAGCTGGCTTTGATAGGAAAATCAGTGGGTTGTTCAAGCAAGCGATCTCTGTTGGAAAGCGAGTGAGAACTGAGACTAACATTTCCTCGGGATCAGTTTCTGTCAGCTCAGCTGCTGTGGAGTTGGCACTTATGAAGCTTTCAGAGGCTTCCTTTGCTAATGCCAAAGTAGTAGCATTTGGAGCAGGGAAGATGGGAAAACTTGTGATCAAACACTTGGTGGCAAAAGGATGCAAAAGAATGGTTGTTGTTAACAGAACTGAAGAGAGAGTTAAAGCCATTAGTCAAGAGCTGCAAGGTGTTGACATAGTGTACAGAACTCTTTCCGAAACGCTAGCATGTGCTGCTGAAGGTGATGTGATATTCACTTGTACTGCATCTGAATCCCCATTATTCTCAAAAGAGAATGTGCAAATGCTTCCTCCAGTTGACCAAGGTGGGAGAAGGCGACTTTTCATTGACATATCTGTTCCTAGGAACGTGGAACCTGGTGTCTCAGATCTGGAGACTGCGCAACTCTACAATGTAGATGACCTCCAGGAAGTTGTTGAAGCTAACAAGGAGGACAGACTCCAGAAAGCCACAGAAGCCCGTGCAATTATTCTTGAGGAACTGAACAAGTTTGAAGCTTGGAAAGACTCACTGGAAACTGTTCCTACCATCAAGAAATTTAGAGTTTATGTTGAAAGGATCAGAGCCTCTGAGATGGAGAAGTGTTTGTCCAAGATGGGGGGTGACATTTCAAAGAAACAGAAAGAAGCCATTTATGACCTTAGTATGGGCATAGTGAAGAAGCTGCTTCATGGTCCCATGCGGCACCTGAGGTGTGATGGAAATGATGATCGTTCACTGAGCGAAGTACTTGAAAATATGCGTGCTCTTAACAGAATGTTTGATCTTGAGACAGAAGTATCCTTGTTGGAGGAGAAGATTAAAGTAAAGATGGAACGAGCTCAGAAATAAACTTTTCTTAACATGGTGCTCCTTTTACACATTTCCGCTTCATTCAAATTGGATGACGCGACGCTTTACCACTTTGTGATACACAGATAGGAAATTGAGTTTTCTTCTCTTCTTTTTTTAGGCTTATTCTTTTAATTATGTGTTAACCATTCCTTGAGGCTTATTCCAGAAGCTTGTATAGTCCCTATGGGTATCTGGCACCGAATAATTGGACAATTGCTGGAATTGTACCGATACTCTTGAGTTGAGCTCGATATCGGAGTGTCATTGACGATTGATGACCTTCCAGAGGATTCCTAGTTTTTGTAATTAATACAACTAATAATAGTGTTAATCTGTGTCTTGTATTTTGGAGTATACTTTTGGCTATTAACGTAATTTGATATTTTTTTTATAGTTATTTCAAATAATAATTGACTAGTATTTTAAAGTTGAAGCAAAAGTCCGTGGTTAAAAAATGAATGGTAGTAGGCTGTATAAACACCTTTTTACGGATTTGAACTCTATATGTGAGTTGTGACTTGCCCATGATGTACCTTAAAATTTTGGATATAAACGACAGATATTTTCTTGTTATACGAGATGGCATAGACACATTTTTCCGTGTGTTGTGTGAAGTTTGAAAAACAAGTCATATTATTTATAGCTATTTTTTATTGTTACAAATTTTATATGATATGTTGATATACTGATGATTTTTTAGATTTCCAATGAAATATTCATTTGGGTTAGAAGACAAGGTCAGCTTTCAATTGAAGGAAAACGTCAGCTTAGCTTTCTCTCTTTTTCCTTCTTTAGAACCCATTGTGTCTTTTGCATTCTCCCCCACCACCCACTTCCTCTTTGGTTGACATATGTCAATAGCGAAGAGGAAACCATCCCTTACCAGTGATACAAAGTGATTAGTTGTTAGTTAGTATTGAAAATCCCAGTTCGAACAGTTACGGAGCAACTGTGATAGCTCAGATATGGTATAAACAAGAGTCTTTTTTGTAGGAGAGGGATTATCCATGAATAAGAAACTGCACAACATTGTGCACCTCTGCCTAGAATCTCTGTATCTGAAGCATTCTGCTTGCTTTTTATGCTCTAGATTCTATATCTCTCTTAACTTTTTGGTCCAATGATTTGTAGATTCTGATACCAGAAGGAATAGAAAAATGACTGTATTAAAGATATGACAATAAGTTTGTAGATGAAATTGGTAGAGTAAAACTTGGTAAAAAAGTTTAGACCTCTATTACTGTATTCTAATTTGCTGCTAAAGCTGGATCCTATTTCCTATGAGCATAAGAATGTACATGAGTAATGAGGGAACAAGTGAGAGCATGATAGAAGCCTCATTTACATAGCTATTTCTCCTGTTAATGTTACTTTTTGTTGCTTTTTACGAGTGTACTATTTTCACAAGAGTAAAGGTGAAACTCACAGTTGAATGGAGTTGGGCTGAGTGATTTTGTAATTATAATACGAAGGGCTTTCACATTCTTTAATCAGTTCATGGCAAATGTAATGGCAGCGAATGCGACAGTTGCTGGGAAGGGATTTGAGGGATCAAGGGAGCCCAGAAAATCCTCCAATGCTGCTGTCATGCATGCTTCATGTTCTTTGCAAGCAATCAATCCTGGAATTATCAAAGGGCAAGAGACCAAGTATTCAAGGTGATGTGATCTCCTTGTTTCCCTATTAGGTTAATCTGTTTCTTATTTTAAGTATTACTTTCAAAATCATTGTCATTAAGTTAATATTCCTCTCTGCTGGTTTTCCTGGTGCAGGAGGACATGATGATGAAAGTTATAGGCACCTTATGAATCACGCATTTGCTTGCTCTATCTGGAATCATATACCAGGTGCTTTTCAGGGGGCTCTGACTCCGCCAAAGCAGGTTATCTGTAGGTGTAAAGCACAAATCTTAACTCTGGCAAATAAGAATCATGAGTTAACACTGTTGTTATAGGTGTCTCATGCAGATTGTAACCAGGCCATCAAAAAACAGCAGGACAATCTTGGTATTGAAAACATGTTGTGTTTTAGTCAATTTATGCAAAGCTAATTCCAAGGATGTGTCTATTATGATGATCCCACATCATATTCGAACTGTGCCACTATGCTAATCTCCAGGGTTTTGAGAGACATAATGATAAAGTGGGTTCATCATGAATGCAGAAGGGGCGTGCTAAAACTCTTGGCATGATGAAATTGAAAACTATCTTTGTATTTCATGGTTCCTAGTAAACATCATAGGAGCTTTATTCAGAATTGAAGTAATTGTCCCAGCTACTTCATAAGAATACAAGACAATAGACAATTTGACAGATAAGAGATACTAGTTTTGGATGAGATTGACCTTTTTCTTCACTGTTTACAGGAACTTGAAATTATGTTAGATTTAGAATTATGGACTAAAAAGAATGGAAATCTGTACTAGAGACCACGGGTTTCAGAGTTTAGGTACCACTTCACTTCTATTTTTTCAGAAATAAGACTTTAAAATACATTTTGGATCTAGTATCTTTTGAGTTGGTTTCACTAAGAAAAATAGCCAATGTTGTTATCTTACGTTTGAGAAGGATATAAAGTCAATGAATACAACTCATACATGTTGGAAAAATGATATTACAAAAAAACTGAATTTTTAATTTAAAAAGAGTCACGGGACATTTTGAACTAAAAAAAAAAGTCATAGAGGGCATTAAGAAATATAGGAGATAAGAATTGATAAATAATAATATTGGAAGAATTTTTTAATCATTTTATTTTATTTTTATTCTTCACATTTAAATTATGATTTTTTTTAATTAATGATTAAAAATTAAAAATTATATTTATTTTAAATTAATTTTCAAATTAAAAATAAAATAAAATCATCCAAATTTAATTTCAGAATATACGCTCTTGGCACATTCCTAATCTATACAATATACACAGCCATTTATCCCTCATAATAATTGGGAAAAAAGAAAATAAAAGGACAGAAAAAGAATACCACGCCTTTCATTCTCATCTATCAAATTTTGATCAATGAAGAACATAAAGTGAAATTTTTTTTACTCCTTTTTCTTCACTTACTTGTTATGTGAAAACCCCATTATCCTTTTCAATCCGGAAAACAAGAACACAGAAGAAGCAGCAGACGACTTCCCAGACGAAGAATTATACTCTTGTCGCAAATGTTCCTCCATCATCTCCTTCGCCGATCTTGCAGATAACGGATGGAAATTCGCACCCCACTCTTCCACGAACCCTTTGATCAAAACCCATTTCTCTTCCTCATCCATCTTCCTCCATTTGAGCTTCGCCTCGTCTTCTTTCAAGCCAAGGTACTCGCACAGCTCTCCGAAGAGAATCGCTCGGCTCTTCTTCATGGCTTCCTCCGTCTGAAGCAAGTCGGTGTTGATCTTGGCGATTTTGGCGGCAAGCTCCGACGCGAGCGAAGCGTCGCTGAAGCTGTTGGAGCACGAGATTCGGATGCTTCTGAGTTTGTGGTTGTGGCTGTGGTTGTGGATGAGAAGATTCGGCGAAGAGAAGTTTGAGAGATGAGAAGAAAATTTTGGGGGAAAGAATTGGATTGTGAGAATAGCCATTTTGAGGGATTGGGATTGTTGAGGAGATCGATCGAAACCCTTTCAAAGTCGAAGGAGTGACGAGGAAGAAAGAGGAAAGAGCAATAAAGGGCCCGTTTTGGTACACTGCAAAGGATTTTGATGAAAAGGGAGAGGAAGATGAATGAGTTTTAAAATTATTTTAATGAAATGCTCCTATGGGTTTTGTTGTTTTGTTTGATACGATGGTGTTTTAATGGAAAGAAAGTCTTAATATATTAAATAATAATAATATCTCTAAATAAAAATAAATTAATAAAATTATTTAACTTAAAAAAACACTTTTTTAAGAAAAAACATTCTTTTTTTTTTTTTGGGCTGTCTTCATTCTTCAAGTTTGATGCTTTGAGTACATAAATCCATCCATGATGAAGATGACGTGAAAGTGGGGATGAAGCTACGATGAGTGGACGGCAGTGAGGATTTCTCGATGGTTTATGATGAAGATGTGTATGGCGTTCACAAATCTGGATCTCTGAAGCACTATCATCGCAACTGGTATGGGTGGACAGCGATGATGATGAAGATGACGTGAAAGGGGGCGATGAAGCTACGGTGGCTAGTTGGATGGAAAATCATGAAAGTGGGATGGTGAAAAGGTTCAAGTTGAACAAGGTCGGAGGACGGAGGACAAAGGAGGGTGAGACAGCAGAGGTTGAAGTTGAATGACGGTCAGAGGATCGAGGACGACGAGGAAGGGTGTGATGGCAAAAAGGTTGAAGCTGAAAGACGATCGACGCTGATGAAGGACAACGTGAGAAGATGGGTTTTGGAAATTTGCTTGATGTGTGAGGGCATTTTGGTAAGCAAAAATATCATTCTATGGAATCTGAAAAATTCCTTCGGACCTGCAAAGAAACCCAGATTGCCATGTTTAATGGAAAATCAACATTTTGGGGAAGCATGCTGATGTGTACCAAAGCAGGTAATGTGGCCTTTCCCTCTCCCTTTTCCCTTCCAATTCCAAAGCTGAAATTCCATGCTGCTACCGAATGGGTCCTTTGGGTATTGTTGTGCGCGCAATAAAAGATCCTCTATTTGTGCTCCTCTTATTGTTTAGATCATCATAATCTATATTTTTTATTATTTTATCTTTTAAGTTTTTTATATTGTTGTTTTAAAATATATAAAAACTATATCAAAATAAAAATATTATACTAGTATAACTTTATCATATCATTAAAATAGTGGCGGACCAAGGACCCAGATCAGTGAGGTCGATCGATTTTTTTTTTTTAAATAAATGACACTAACTATTATAATATAAAGATAAGCTAAAATCATATAAATTTTTTCATATAAATAGAATATATTATATACTACTTCTATTTATTTTAAGATTTTAGCAAGAATATCAAGAAATACAATAAATATATTGGAATTTATTTAAATTTCCTAACATGTTCTTCAATAAATAGATAAAAAAGAATGATTAATATAATTTTTGACTTTTAAAATGATTAATAAGAGTATAATTAGAAAAATAATAACTATAATTTGAAAATGACAGATAAATATATAAAAAAAATTTTCAAAAGTGACAAATGAAAAATAAAAACAAAGGAGTACTTTACAATTGTTATTTACGTAACTTCATATTTTAAAGCCTTTGAACAATTAATTTATTATCAGTAATTTCATTTATTTTTAATAAATGATAATAACTATTATTATATGAATAAAAATTATTTGGACATTGCTAATATATTATCACTAATTTAGATTTTGATAAACTCAACTTTGTATTTATTGAACTTAATAAAATCTTCATAAAACTTTTAAACCAGAGATATTTGAACCCAAAAGTAATTTAAACCCAAATATATTTAAAACTTGAGTCTAATGGGATAAAAATATTAGGATTAGTGATGTCAAACTACTAACATTTAAGAGCATTTGCAAGTAAAGCTCCCAAATTGAGGGGGTCAGCTGCCCCCATCAATTACAAATAGGTCTACCACTGCATTAAAGCATTTCTTAATCCGTGTATCACAACCTTTCACTATTATATTTTTTAAACAGATGGAGTATTGATTATCATATCAATGTCAATAAATATTCCATATTTTAATTTTATTATAATTGTTAGATTTGATCAACCTACTTATGCATTGATTAATTCATTTTTCTAGATTTTGTTAAATAAAGCTTAATCATTTTTTTGTAATACTGCAATAATTTTCATTACTCTAAAAGAGGGCTTCACAAAAAGAGGCTATACATTAAAAAGGGTAAATTTAAGAGCCACATTCTAGAAAGGGTTTCATTAAATATACCTCTTAGTATACAAAATAAAAGCCTATAAAGAAATTAATCCAAAACAACACCAATTCTAATCAAGAATTCCTTTTCATTGTTCGATTGTTTTTGTCCAGCACAATAATTGCATTTAGCATGAAGCTCCCTTTGTAGCATCCTAAACTCCTAAGACCCAAGCTAGGCATAACATGCACTGAAACATTTTGAAAGGGGGCAGATAGATAGGACGGCGCAATGGCACCAAGACATTTTGGACGAAGGCAAGAATGAAGCAATATGATACAGCACCGTGGCCTAGGTTCTGGCACTGCAGTGCTAATAATAGAACCTGCATAAGCAATTTGCTAATGAAAAGAACCAACTTCTAACACATATAACTTCTCACTCCAAACTCTGATTCACCCAATTTCAAAGTTTATAAGTCACTCTACTCCTAGTTTAACTAATAACACCAACCACATATCAAAATACCTCCATATGGAAATTTTAAACACTTAACACCATATTGGTTACTTTTGACCACAATAAGAACCAAATTCCTCTAATTGTCAATAATGAACCCTTGGCACTTGAAGACCATACCAACAAGTCACATAAAACCCAAGAACCACACTCGAGGTGATTCCATACCAAAGAAGCCATTCCTCCGAGTTTTGACCACCTTCAACCCAACTTTGCACCAATAGGATAAGTACCCAACTTGCACAAATAAGACCCAAAAGCTCAACCATAGACAAGAGAGGAACGGAACCATGGGTTCCTGGCCCAAACAACAAGATTACAGCATTTGGGACATCATAAGCCACATATAGAACATAAATATAATTCATCATACCACTAATATAACCTTAGGCCCAAGAACACACAAAAAGGCTAATCATGAAGATTAGTAGGGTTTAGAGAAGGTATACAACAATCCAGTTCACAGGCACACAAGAAAACAATATAGGACATATAAAATGGCACTTTACTACAAGGAAGTCAACACAACATAGAGAGGACTTAGCCCAACACCCATAAGTACACTCTCAATCCTCCTTTCTTAAGCCTTCCTTGGTCGTCTCCTTTCTAGTGCTGGATCCTTTACCTAGGGTTCTTAGTCACGGGGTGAGACATATGTAACAGTAACCACGGGTTTACATATACACACATATATATAACATGCTTTCATATCACAAATTAGATGCAATATTCAACATGAATGTAATGTACATAATATGCAGACTCAAATCTCATTAATACACAGCTAGAAACATGAGTTAGTCACCATGACAAAATAATCTTAACTAGTGGCCTCCTTTCAAAGACCCATGACAGCCAATTCCAGGATCACTGATACGGTCACATTTTACCATGTTTTTATCTCCTAAATCTAGCATTTTTGTCACATTAATTTGGCTATTTTTTGTGTTTTATTGCATATTTGTGTTTTAACCGGTTTTGTGTAATATGTGGAAAAATGTGTAAATCCTTAGTTTTAAGTATATTTTGTGACATTTTATTATATTCCATGGATTTGGTTGTTAATTCTTCCCATTGATGCATTTTCCACATTGATTAACTAGTTAAGTCATTATTTTGGCTTTTTAGGGTGATTAAATTATGATTTTCTATGTAATTTCATGTGAGAATTTTCCAGAGAATTTTCATTCCATCATCTATTTAATATCATTAATTATCCCATGTGATTAGATTTTAATCTATGTTGGACCCATTTCCATCTACTATTCACCCATTTTTCACTTTTCTAAAATATCCTGGTTATAGTCCCACTTGAAATTACATTTAATTATCATTAATCATTCTTGAATTAATCACCTAATTATCATCTAGAGCTCTTAATTAAGATTAATTTGAGTTATCAAACATGACCCTAGTGATTAGGATTTCCATTCTAGAGCCGATCAAAGTTTGGTCAAATAAGAGCATTTTAGATAGCTTTCCTAGAAAACCTATTTTCTAACTATTTTCTTAGGGATTTTTAGTGCTTTCTTTTGCAACATTTAAAGAGTGTTTTCCCACTAATTTTGATGATAAATTTCATGATTATTCATGCCTAAATCATACTTGAATTGATTTTATAATTTTAGACCAAAGTTTTATATCATTTTTGTTACATAGTTTTATATGTCACATCTTGATTATTTTATGTAACATCTTTTGATAGGTCTTTGGATATAGATGTGTTGGCAACCTAATAGGCTAAGAGAGGACTTAAATTGCAAGAGGAAGGGAGGCCCACAAGTCCACACATGACACCCAATATCCTAGTCACCATTCATTATTCTAACTAAACACCTTTTATGGAAAATGACCACCATACCATTCTTAAAGCTGAAAACACTTAACCCAAACCATTTGGTATCATAATTCAGATCTGGAAGGCAATTTATTTCATGCTTCACACTCCCAATTCATTCTCATTCGTTCTCCATCCCTCTCCCAACTTTTCTCTCAATTTCCTTCAAAATCTTCTAATTAGTTTCATTTTTCTTCCTTCCTCTCTCAATTTTTGGTCAATTCCTCTATTCTTCCACTTAATTCACTTCAATCTTGAGCATCCAAGGTCTGGATAGTTGCAAAATTGGGCGAACAAGTTAAGATTTTGAATTCATCTTGGAAGATTCACAACTTGTAACAAATTGGAGTGATCTTGCTAGTCTCCAATGGATTTGATTCTTGCTTCATCTTTTCTTCATTTGGACGAGGTCTTGGCCATGGTATCTTGAGTGTGGAGTGGTGTTCTACAATATAGATGGAGAAGAAGCCATGAGAAACATTGGATTCTATGACTACAAGGGGAAATTCTCACTCTCTTTATATCTTTCTAGTTAGATTTGTATCTCATATTTTTGGACAGATTTATATGCTAGGTTGATAGCTTGGAATCAATTTCATTACTAGACATTGGATTGAATTTAGTCAATTCCATTTGAGAGACTTTATCTTGATGTAATTGGATTGATATTTTTATTGTTAAGTTCATACATAATTTTCAACTAGCATTATCTTGTCTTCCATGGTAGTTTAGCTATCTTAAATGCATGGTCAGTGAATTAGGATGGTTAAATTGTTGTTTTGTATGAGATATATGATTAGCTGAAATTGGTTTTGGGTTGTAATAATCAATGATGACAATGGAATTAAAAGAAATCCAATTGCACAATTTAGGATTTAATAAAGTGACAGGTCTACCAGGTGTTTGAATTAATGTTTATGAGGAATTAATGTGCCTAATAGCTAATTTCTTACACTTTGGTTGAAAGATAATTGAGTGAGCTTAATGAATTTGTTTTATTAAATTCATTTCCTAACAAAATCCGTTGTATGATCATTTAAGTTCTTATGATTGACAAATTTTTATTGATATTGGAGAGCACCACATTTGATTGACATTACATTTGAAATCTTTTTTCTATCACTTTCCCAAATGCAAATTCTTCATTTCTTTAGTTAATTGTCCTATTTTCAACCTTTGGATTTCTGTAAATTCATTTTGAACCAAAAACCCACAAATTTGCATTACATCCAGTATAGGTTTCATTGCATTTTAACTTGACACTTTTAAACTTTCTTAATCACATTCTATTCGTTTCCTCCGGTGAGAACGACCTAGGTTGCACTGGCCACTAACTACTATTAATTTGCATCCTAGTAAAAATATTAAATTGATACCCTCATGACATGGGCTACATATCACCACCTAATTCTCTTCTCAATAGTCATGATCTGACCAAAAGACATTACACTAAAAGTTGAATCATGGCTCTTCTTCCCCTGAAGCACCCAAATTAATGGATATTTAGAGAAGGTATACCCCAATTTACAGCCAACTAAATCTCTCAGCCATAGGACAACTATTTAGTGATTAGAATAATACAAGTCACACTGTCTGAACACAAGATCTTGTGTGTTATTTAGCATATTGGTATTCCATATGGTATAAAGAGCATCATCATCCAAACCATATATCCCAACACAATGTATGACCAATGACAATACTCGATGCATGCTAGGATTTCATCACATATTATTCTCTACAGTTCTAGCATGTTGTACGATCATATACAATAAAACATGGGGTACATGTCAATCGTTTCATAACAATATTCATCATACATGTATGTATCATGTTTACTACCATCATAATGTCATTTTCATCATAAATTGAGATAGGAATAGAGAACTCACTAGCTGTGTAACCGTACATATCATGATATAAAAATGAATGATCATATCTATACTAAGAGGCATATCATGATATGAAAAAGTGAAACATATACATAGATATATAACATATGCATATCATGATATGAAAAGGATTAGATATATATGTACATGTAAGCAATTGAAAGACATAGGAAAAGACATTTTGGTTACCTCAACTTTCTAAACCCACTCAACACCTTGGTAGGCCAAAGAGAATAACCACAACTACAATACAGCAAAGGGATGCAAGATCACATCACCACATCATCCCAAACCAAATACACAATCCAGTTCATAATAATTCAAGCAATCCAATCAATGCACCAAGGAGCCCATAATTCAAACAACATTCTAACCACTTACCAACCACTTCAAAGCTTTCCAATTACACCCCGGAGTCAAGTAATCCTAATTGAGCAAGTAACCATCTACACAACAGCAAATTTTCATTACTAACCCAATTTATCAACCCTTAAAGTATATAACTTGTCAACCCAAAGCATAACCGGCTAAAACAAAGCTTCTTCTAGCAAACCCGTACACCAACATACACAAAATACCACATAGAACCGAAATCAAACTCATATAACTTTGGATTTCCACCAAGAGCACCAGTTAAGGGTTAGGTTTAGGGAAATTACCACTTAAACACTATAAATCCAATACCCAAACCTTAGAAACGTCCAACAATACATCTATGAAGCATTTAAACACAAAATAATATGTGGAAATGCAACCAAATTTGGAACTCTAACTTCCATGAAAAACCACCGTAAATCTTAAAGCAAGAGGAGGGAAAGAGATGCAAATCATCATACCTAGAGTGATTAAATCTTCCCAATCCAGAAAATCACATTATTCCACTCCCAAAAGTCAAACCCTAGCAGAGTTGGCTATTCTCCTCCATTTATTTTTGTTTCATTAAGCCAGAAGCATTCTGATTTAAACTAGATTCATGACTGGTACCACGGTGCAAGCCTCCACTATCTTGGCCCAAGTTAAGCTTTCAGTCATTCCTCACTGCAGCACTACTACATCACGCCGTGATGCCACTGCTCTCTACCACCTTATTCCTTTTTTGCTCAGTTTTAACCTTTGCTTTGGTACTGGTCCCTTCGGTCCTGCACCATTCGGCAATATCCTTCTTGAAGTTAATAAATAAGGTCATTACACCCTTTGTATAACTCTAGAAATAATTAGAACCATGGAATGTTCATTTATGTGTCTGTGCCCATTTCTTTCGTTCCAAACACGATAAACCATAGCTTCAAATCCTACTATGAGCATATTTTTGAAACAAGAATGCCCTCTAAATTGCGTTGTTAACCAACCTCTCCATCTATTAAATTGCTTGAGAATACATGTAACACCCAACCACCCACATGCTTCTATCAATAACTCTCTTGCCTAAGGACGTTGAAAATATAAGTGTTCAACAGACTCATTATCAGTATTACAAAGAACACAAGTTAGATCCGCAACAAGTACGTTGAGATCACATAGTCTGGCTTTTGTGATTAGTCTTTTTTGGGTAGACAGCCACATTATAAAAGCATGTTTAGGGATATTGTATTTAGACCAAACTACTTTGTCACACCTGAATCTTCCATGCTCTCCTCAAAGCCATTGATAGCCACTGTTAATAGTATATATCCCTATGTGTAATACAGCCTATTGTCCATTATCATAACCCTGAATAAACTTTAGTTTAGCCTTGTTAAGTATTTTCCAATACCACCCAATGTCAAGGGGACAATTGTAACTCCAAAAACCCTCTCCCTTTAAATACACCCCATCTATTCATTTGACCCATAAATTGTCTGCTTTGGAAGTGATGTCTCAAATTTGCTTGGCTATAGCTACCTTATTCCATGCATCACATTTTTTAAAGCCTATACCGCCATATTTTTTTGGCAGGCAAACTTTTTTCCCAATTGACATATGCTATGATCTTACCATTTTCTTTTTGACCCTAAAAAAACCTTGACAGATGTATTCAACCTCTTTGATGATACTTTTGGGAGTATGAAGATATTAGCCTAGTAAATTTGCTTTTTTATGTCTTCTTTCACCCCATTAATGAAGAGACTAGATTTACTAGAATTATTACTAAGGTTAATCATGTTACAATAACTGAAATTTGAAGAAAAATTAAATCTTACCATCTGATTTTAAAAACAGTAATAAATCACAATATAAATTTAACTGTTTTTTTTAATCTTTGTATAGATATAATTCGACATGATGGTGACAAATCTAACTACATAAACAAGAATGCTACGATCATCAATTAACTATGACGTGTACTTTCATTTCTTATATTCTGTATAATATACGAAAAGTATTAAAATAATTATATGGAAAGCTCGTGGGACTTTTTTTTGAAAAAAAATTCTGAGTGTGCCACGTTACAGCCTGTAAATAATTGTGGGCTCATTTCTGAAACACCGTAAAGCCCAATCTGAATAGGTTGATTTTAGTTACACTATTTAAACACGTACTTACAAGAGCAGAAGGATGGAATATATTCATGTTCTTGGTTGAAGCTCCTAAACCAAAATGCTAAGACAGGTGCCATTCCAACTATTAGATCCTTTTACGATTCATATCGTAATTTTTTTAGTAATATATTATTATGTGTTCAAAATATAAAAAATGATACAAAAATAAAAATACGTACACATTCATATTTATTTTAACCACTGTACTATTTTTTTCATATTTGTTTTATTGTACATTTATTGATTAAATACAAATATATAAATCATTGAGCGGCACATGTGAATGCTTTTTGGAGGGAAACTTTTGTGTTCACATGGGAGGTACCTTTCTATTAGTGGGAGAAGCTTCCTAGACATTAAAATTACTTTATCTCACATCGAGCCACGAGTCAAACAATTCCAGAGAAAATTTTCCCAAAATAATAAATGTAAAAATAAAATTAATCTTAAAATAGTTGCATTTTTTTACTAGTCTCTTTTAAAATATAAAAATGTATAATTATAAAAGATTTAATTTGATATGTATTTCAGTGGCCAAAAAAAATAGATGCTATTGGACGTACAATTTTCACCAACAAAGCAATTGGTTAGTTTTTGCACAGTAAAGGCTACTGTTCTTAATTTCAATTATCAACAAAATTTTATTTTATATAAAATTTAATCATATTTCAAACTTAGATCTTTAAAAGTTAATAAAAATTAAACTCACAGATTAGCAAGTTCTAATAAATGTATTCTTAAATTACTTTTTTCCTATTACGAAAATATTAAGAATAAACAATTTCTTAAAATTAAAATAATAACATCATTATATATGATTAGAATATTATTTGTTACTATTTACTGACATCACTGTTCATTTTCTTTTTTCGATTTCCAAAAGGTTGAGTCTATTTACAATGAGAAATAAAGAAAACTTATATTTTTTTTAGCAGGTCATATTAATTTTTTTTTTAGATTTCTGTATAAATCTTATATTTTTAAAAAAAATTGGGGTTTCATCTTAATTTTTTATTTGTTGACTTTTTTAAGTAATATGATATGGACAAAAGTTATTAAAAAGAAAAAGATATGCCTACACACACCATGCCATTTATTTTTATGATACGTTTGGGAGTTTGGGTAATGTACATAAAATATATGTGCCTAACATCTAATCTTTTAAGTTGGATACGATTCAGGGCCCATTATCTCTGCCAAAAAGGGAGATCACGGTGGTAAATAATTGCCTCAAGGGTACCTTGAGAGTTTAGGATAGGATGAAATGGATGGGGGTAAAATGGAATTAAATGGAGTAGAATAAAATATATGGTACATTTCGTTATTTGGAAGTTTTATTAGGAAAATGAACAATTCAATTTAACCTTTGTCAAAGAGTTGTTATAGGTGAAATGGCATTGATTATAACATTTTTTCAATATTAGACTTATAAATTAATTTAAATGAAAGATCTTATATATGGCTATTGTTATTTTGATAAATTCATTTTTAAATTGTAATTAGATTTTTATCTCAATAAAAGAAAATTCAGCTATCAATAAATAGGTGTCAGTCAATTGAGAAAGGAAGCAACTTGGCTTGGAGAGAAAAGCGACACTATGTATAAAATAAGTATAAGAAAAAATCATCCTTCAATGCAGTTGAGAGAATGGGAAGCAAGTTGAACATGGTGGACTATGTGTTTTCATAAATTTGAGGGTAATATTATAATTGTAATATTAGCTTCAAGCCACTCCGTCACTTATTTCTCAATTTGAGAGAATAGAAAAAATTAGATTTATAATGGCTTGAGAAACCTTTCTTTACTATTATTTTAAACAATTTTTCCAAATAATAGTTTGAGTTTATTAGCCATCTAACTTCAATCCATTTCATCCAAAAAAGAAATTTGAAAGATACACTAAACTACAACGTATAGCATCCATATTTGGTATAGTCAGTCATCTTCAAGTTTCACATATGAATATGATGATCCAAAAAGGAAAAAAAAATTCAACTTTCATAATTTCCTATATCCTCAGCTTTCACACTGTTGTCATTAGTCCATATATATATATATATATATATAATAATAATGTTCAAGACTACTATATCTATAAATATATAGATATATGATTTATATGAGCTTGTCAGATTTGTGTTTTATATAGTTTAATGCATGAAGGTCTAACATTGTAATGAAGTATGAAGGTGTGAATTAATAATAGTGAAAGTGAATGAGTAGGAATTATGATTTATTTATTATTATTAGTAGTAGTATTTTGTGTCTGTTAATGATGTTGGGATAAGTTTATGATGTGCTGCGCTGGAGAAGTAGCTTCGGTGTTCTGTTCTTCTTTCCTAGAAAGTAGAAAGATTCTACAACGGACATTGCACTTGGCTTCCTTCCTAAGGATGAATCACTCATTGACTGCTTTCCAAACGACAACCTTTCTCAATGAAATGTCATCTTATTTTAGCTCCCTTTTTTTAAAAAAGAAAAGAAAAGAAAAGTCTTTTGTCTTTTTTTAGCCGGCTGTGCATTCTTTTATTAAAAAAAAATAAAAAACCTACTGAAGAGCGATCAATGATAATTAAACGTACAGTTCAACTCTGTCTCACAGACACACATTTCTCTCATGTTATATATATATATATAGAGAGAGAGAGAGAGGGTGGGATTTAGTTCTCACAACTAAAGTGTGTGGATTTGAACATAGATAAATATATATGGCATTTCATCACTTGGATTTGGATACCACAGTGTTAGGTAATATTTTCATTTGGTGTTTATTAAAAAAAAAAACTCTTCCAATATAAAATTTTTAATATTCACAAAATTTTAAACTTTAAATCTTAGGAAAGGAATATTATTGATCAACCGCAATTGGTAAAAATTTTACTTCTTTTTATATATAGGGAAAAAAATTAATGATCTAGTCTATATAATTTATCCCTACTTTTAATTCAGTTCCTATATTTAATTTTTTTAATAAACTTGTCGTAAAAATCTAGAAATAGATGGCACGGCTAAGTAAGAGCTTAGCTGGCTTCCTATGAAGCATAATTAAGCAATTAACCCCTAAAATCTGTTTGTACATGAGACTGAGCACAACACACCTGACACCTGTCAATCAAGTCTTGTGCATGATCCTGTTTTTTTTTAAAAAAAATATGAGTAATAATAAAGGCAGAAAGTTTGCCAAAATTCTCCAAATAAAAACAAAGAAATCTCAATGGCAATTTGATTCTTCATAATTGATATTTGATCCCACATTCTATCACTATTACAAGAATTGTCATCCCACATATTCTAAAAATGATGGGGACAGGCAGAGAAATTAGGCCAAAGAGAATTAATTAATCAAAGAATAAGAAATTAGAAAATGGGAATGAAAGAGGTATGTGTGGTTCGCATAAAGTCTCTATTTTTCAACTTTCATTTGAATATTGATACTAAAATTAGCCACTTTCGCTTCTCTGTACAGCAGATTAGATTTTCTTCCCAGCTTCATTTATATTTACTTGTTCCCCAGGATGATGCACGTGATCATATTCATACGTCTAGAAGCTGACTCATCTGCCATGTCAATGCCATTTGTTTGCCATGTCAGCTTTCTCATAACTCCGCATCGTAGCTAACCTGGACAAATTAAACATGCTTAAAAAAAAATTTCAAAATAGCTAGGGCTCAATTATATTAATGCCCAATAGATTAACTTTTTTCAAATATAAATATAAATAAAAATCCTATGTCATTATTTTAAAAAATAAATGTAATTATAATATCAAGAGAGATTTTATATATTCTCTTCTGTATACTAAATAAATCAAGATGTTAATTATATAAATGTATAATGAATAAACAAGGTTAAAATTTTTGAATCTCCATGTAAGTGCAAGGATTGATGCTAATTCTTAATAAGGAAATGAAAAGATTGAAGGTTTTGAACTACAGCAAATTTCTCAGACAAAGCAATCATTCGTCCAAACTAATTAAAGAAAAAGAAACTATAAAGTTCTCCAAATATTGAAAGGAATTAGAGTTAACAAAAACTGTGAAAAATATAACTAACGATAAGTAAATAAATAACGCATCTTGCTGTTAGTTTTATATTATTTTTTCTTGGTAAAAGTTTTGTATTTATATAATATTTTGATATATTGATATTTATTACAAGTAAATAATATAGATTTTGTCACACAAAAATAATAGAGATTTTTTGGTCACTGAGTAAAATAATAGATATTACAATTTAATTATTTTTTCATTTTTATAAATTATTTGATTAAGCAAGTTGCTGAGAAGCCACGGACGAACACAAATCACCAAAAAAAAAAAGAGAGAGAGATGATTTTTTTTTCAAGAAAAAAAGATAATGTTTGTGTATTTTGGGCAACGGCACGTAGTTGAGTACCCACGAAAATAGGAAATTATTTTTCTTATAAAAAAAAAGAGTTAATTACTTTGCTGTCACCTACTTGCCACTTCACCTGTTTCCTTAGCTTTTGCATTACGCTTCTCGCCTTCCTGTCTCTTTCAATTTATATAACTGTGCTGTTAGATAAAATTAATACTAGAATTAATAATATGATTTTTACAGTTTGGATAAAAAGGATCAGAGAGAGAGAGAGAGATTCCATAGAAGTGTTGAAGGTTAACCTCACAACACTCACTAATTCAATGTCGTTTTGCTTTCCAAAAAGATATTTGTATAATATAGAATTTTAGGATGTGTTTAGGAGTTTAGTATGAAATAAAATAGAATGTTTATTAATTAAATAGAGCAAAATGAAATGTGATATAATATTTCATTGTTTGAAAATTTTAAAATAAGAAAAAATAGATTCATTTGATCATTAATGGAGAATTATTATAAAATTAATTGAACAAAATGAATTATAATCTTTTCTTTCTTATATTATTCTTACAAAATAAAAAATGTGAAATTATATCAAATTAAAAAGGACATGAAAATCTTGAGAAACTTGAAATAAATTTTTCCAAGAAAAGTAACCTTTTTACAAATGAGATTTTTTTGTTTGTTATTCTTTATGAATATATAAGATTGAGGATCATTAATCGACTTTTAAGGGGAAATTATATTTCATAACAATAAGTCCATCAATTATGATTTGTCAGTAAAAAAAATTATTCACTATTTTTAAATTCAAACTTCCTAATAGAAACAGAATTAATCAAGGATGCTATGAGGAAATTGAGAAGATAGTTAGATATAATGAAAAAACTAGGGGGATGACCATGTATAATGAAGAGAATGGGAGGAGACCTTGCTTAATATGATGAAGAATAGATCAATGATAAATATTATTAGAAATAAATATGTTTTTATAAGATTATGGGTAATTATATGTGTGTGTATATATGATATTAATTTTAAGCTATTCAATTTATGCCCCCAATTTAGAGAATAGGAAAAAATTGGATTTTAAATGGTCAATAAGGGCTTAGAAAATGGATGGCACTCCTTTGTCATTCTATCTCCTTAAAAAAAATTCATCTATCCAAATAATAGTTTAATCCTTTTAACAGTTTCACTCCATTCCATTTCATAACAAAAATTCCAAACATAGTGTTACTTTCTAAAGTTTAAATAATTAGTATTTGGTCAGGTAAAAAAAAATTAGTAATAGGAAATATGTATAATTTTAGGGAAAATTATGTTAATCTTTTTTTATGTTTTGACAACTCATATTTTATACTTTTCTTAAAAATATTATTGGCACTCCCGACATTTTATTCAGATCATATAACTTTTCAGAAAAAATTCCATGAATAAAATTAATATTCTCTTCATGCGATAAAACTATAACTTGCTAACTTCTACTTTAGGTAGAGAAAGAACTGTCAAGTTTCAGTCACTCACATTAATTATGATCTTATTCTCTATGGATCAAGGAATGCTTGGTTAAGGAAAATAGTGAAGGAAGTTAAACATTTTAGAAAGTTAAAAAATTATACTTGGTTCATAAAAATGCAAAAGTTTATTTGTTGCCGTGTGTATAAAAAATATCTTATTAAAAAAGATAAAACTCACTTCAATAATCCCTACACCTTGAGGTGATTAATTTTCTACTATTGGTTACAAGGATAATTTTGATAGTAAAAAGGTGCAGGAGTTTTCTAAAAATTGGAAACCTAATTTCTTGAATAACTAAGTTCAATTCTTTTAGGTATCTTATATAATATTTTTCCTACCTTACCCTTTGTTGAAAAAAAAAATCTACTTCTCTCATCTATATTGTTTGGCTCTAAATTCAAATCTTAAAGTTTAATTATTTTTATACTTAAAAATTAAAAGAATATTGATAAAATTCACACGTCATTTGTTATTCTGATTAATTATATACATAGCTAAGAAATCAAAAGAATCTAAGCATGGGAAATAGTTATTTGAATTGAAAGAAGTGCAATATGTAAGATTCATTCTTAAGTGGAGACAGATTATGAATTATTAAAGATATTGATTCTACTTTATGATGTAACTAACTAAGAATGTCATGGATCACTGTTATATATATATATATATATATATATTCTTTTCACATTCAAACGGGAGGTCTAAGCATTGATGGCATTGGAATCAAATACTGAGCTTTAAGGATATGGAGAATGTCCATCTCGCCTATTTATATTACATTTAGATGAGATATATTAAAATAAAAAAATAAAAATTGAATTGTCCAACAATTATAATTTGGACACTTTCAATTTGATGTTTGGTTCCCAAAGCTCAAACATGATAGTGTGATATTGATTGTTAAACTAGTATAGATTCTTACTAGCTAAGCTTCATGCGCTTATTGGTATATTATTCTTTTAATTAATCCTTTATAAGGCATTTGGAAGCAATCACACACATTTAATTATATTAAATACACTTGGACTAGTAATCCAACAGATAATTCACATCTAAATTTCCTTTTATTTGAATTGATGGGAAAATTGGGAGAAGATGGAAGGAAAATAATAGAGAATCTAGATAAGTCTCGTGTTTAGCTTCACTTTTATTTTTCCCAATTTTTGTTTTCTCCTATTTTCCTTTCAACCAAAATGAAGTCTATCATCATAGTATCTTAGTCATTTGGAAACTGAATGTCACTCAAAAGTACCAAAATTTGATTCCTTAACCAAATCCAAATGACTGTGCCAAACAAACTTGAGTTTTGCCTCCTAGCCCAGACCAGAATTGTTTGTGCATAGTATGCATAAACGCAATTGCCTACAATACAATGACCCTACAATTGGCATGGTACAGCCCAGACATGCTAAGTTATATTATAATACCTCCCAAAAAATTGTAAGGCTAAAATCAAATGATAGGCTTCTCTAATTCCGATCCAATAAAAGTGGGTAGGAATTTGAAATGACAATTTTTATGACATTTAACTGGAGGATGATCGTGTCTTATACAGGGGGGAGCTTATCTTCAAATAATATGCAAAATGATATAGGTTTGACATATCAAACTATGTCCCTTGTGTGTTTGGTCCTTCTATATATTTATGTCATTTTTTTTTTGGGACCAGCATGTCATTGTTGAAAATCGCGGATAAAAACAATTTCATTACTTTCACCTTTCCATTCCACACCTTTTGGCCACATCATTCCTTTTATTAATTAAATTAATATATCAATATATAATAAAACTTATAATAAATTGAATTATTTACCATTTACAGGTAGTGTGGCTCATTTCTTTATCTGAAAACACATGTTTAATAAATTTTTTAAAATTTGTGACGAAAATTCTTAATCATTATTTAATTAATTATTTTACTAACAAAGCATCACATGTTGAGGAGATTATTGCACATAAGTTAAACTTTTAAAGATTGTATTGACATAATTTAAATTTCAATGAGCTATCTATGCAAAAAAAAAAAAGAAGTAAAAAAGTCCATTGCTAGTTTGCTACTAATTTATCCAATCCAATTTTAATAATGAAATAATTAATTAATTAATTATAATAAAATACTTATTTAATATTAAACATTTAATTATTGAATTTAAAATATTATAAATTTATCAACTCGACCAACAAAAAAATTTATCAACTCAAAATTTAAAAAGATTTGTCTAATTCAAATTTAAATTTAAATAACAGGTATTATTTAGGAAGGGCCGAACAAATGCATCATTCAGTGAGTGGAATAGACTGCGGCCGAAAAAACAAACGAGAGTGAGCGGGCCGGTCTTCTCTCGGTCATGCAATATTCATTCACTAAATTGCCCCTCCATCGACAATTGTAGGCCCCACACATTTCGAAACCCTAATGCTCGACACATTCAGCCCAAATTCACTTCAAACTCAACCCAAATGAGGAGACCAACTCATCCATCATCATCTCGGCATCCATGGGTTGATACAGTGACACGTCACAATCTGTACCGTCCGTGTCAGATCTCGCGGTCAGTTCCTTTGACACCAGAGAAATCATTGTGATCCGTTCGATCTGAGATCAAAATAAGTCGACAGCAAATGGAACTGCCCCAGATACCCCGCGGGCACTTCGTGTTCCCTTTAAGAACCGGCCTTACCCTCTTGTTCTTCGCCTTCGATCCGGCATCTGAGAATTGTTCTACTGCGCGTATTTTTTTCATCGGCGCGTTGTTGATGTAGCGGCGCGTGTGAGCAAGGATACTGCTGATTCATGCTGTATACCACGTACAGTGGGAAGCCCATGCCGGACAAACGCCGGAATCGGGAAGGATTGCGTTGATTTGGTCCTGTCCATGGCATCCGCCGTCTTAGCCGACCGGAAAGCACCCAATTGGCCGCAGCACAACGGCGATGGAAATATGGATAAGAAAATCCATATATACCGGATCGAAGGATGGAGCATTAATATTCAATCAATCATCCGAAGACATGGACTCGCCTATTAGTCAAAATGATCGGCTTCATATATTAATCATAGATCTACATTAATCCAAGTCTTTCTCCAGTTACCTCGTTTACTCCATCACCACCTGATGGAACGCTTATTGTTAAGCTTTTCCATCACCGTAGTTGCTTCTACCTTGCTTGAGCTTAGCATCGATCATGTAATTAAATTCAGAGAACTCTATGCAACTTCATTGGTTCAGAACTCTAAATTTTCTGCTGTAGTACAAGCGTTCCTTTAAAACACAGCAGAGACAGGAATTGAAGCAAAGAAAATTGAGGTAAGTCTAGATTTGTATGGGACCTGTGCCCAGGACGATTGGTTGTAAGGAAGGAAAGCCATTGTGTGATAAGATGAGCACCTGCTGCAGCTGCTACATTGGAAACTTGGGAAACAGGGACAGAACTTTGCTGCTTCATTGGAAGGATGTAAGTAATGGAGTGCTTGTATGTATTCATGGGTCATTCTCCAATGGCGTTCACTCGTGAACCAGGAGATGGCCAGATAAACCAAAAGCGCACACGAGGCAAGAGGTAGCTTGAGAGAAACTCGAGCAGATATACAAACTTTACAGAAAATTAGTGCAAACATCATAAATTAGGTTAGACTGTATATAATGTTTTCTTCTTTTCTTTTGGTAAGTTTTGTAAAGTGTTTCAAAATTTATATTGATTTTTTTTAATTTATGCGAATAATTTTGTTCATGATTTATTTGTTTCTAAAGTTATCTAGGTACATTTTAAAGTTTGTGCTTTTTTTTTTAAGAAAAATTAAAGAGCTCATTATCATTAATATATTATGTGAAATAAAATAAAAAACAATTAATGATTATGTGTATAAATTTAAAGTTTAAGTTTTTTATTAAAATAAAATATATAGAGAGAGAGAGAGAGAAAAGTTAATTATATCAATCATTAAAAAAGTTTTATGACATTTATTATTTAAAAAATAGTTTTTTGTGACCAATTAGGAAGCTTCAAATTAGTTTCTATATGGTTGCGTACATTGACTCTATTCCAAAGAGGCGAGAAAAAATAGAGTAAGTTGGCCAACGAAAGATACTTTGATTTCGCACTAGGAAAAATCCATTCATATAACTCGCACTAAGATATATTGATTTCGCATTTACACATTGCTATAAATATTGATGGATAGTACATAACTAGTACTACCTCCAGTCCTATATATAAGACTTTTTAGCTTGATCCTAAATATAAGATCCTTTACAATATGCGAGATGATATTTATTATGTATTTCTAAAAAAAAATTCATATTTAATGTATCCAAAGAGAAAAAGAGAGAGATTAAATAAGGGTAATTTTGAAAAAATATTAAAATTTTTGGAGAAATGTAGTTAATTAGTTTTAACTCTCTTTTTTAATTCGCGTTATTCGGTTAGAATGGTCTTATATTAAGGATAAGAGGGAGTAATAATTATTTATATATATATATATATATTATATTCTCATAATAATAATATTATATATATATATATATATATTATATTGGTGTCTTCTTTTGTATGTTGGTTTATAAAAAGCGCATCTATATATATATATATATAATATTTTGTTAATTAATTTTTTATTTTGTAATTTCTATTTTTTACACTATTTATAACTTAGAAACAATACAATTTATTGATCTTAGGTTCCTTATAGTTAGAAAAAAATAATACAATTCATTATAAGTTTCATATTTTAGATTAGTATCAATAGATATTAGTAAGTACTATAAATTACACTATACACAATGTTGGTTAAAAAAAATTTGACTCACATCAAATTTTATGGGAAACACGGGTGTTTCACCCTCGTTGATATTAATATTGAGAATTTTTAGCAAAGCATTTCCCAAAAAAAAAGAGGTATCACCAATCATCAATGTTCAATGGACATAAAAGCCGGGATGGCGTGTCTCCTGCTACCTAGCCGTGGCAGGAAAAATATTTTTTTAATTTTTTTAATTTTATAAATTATGGATGATATAATATGTTTTTTGAGATTATAATATGTATAATTTTTTGATAAGGAATGAAGTTGGTATTATTGTGGATAAAGTTTGAAAAAGAATATGGTAGAAGTCAAAAGGATTTGAGATAAGTTCTTATCCTTAAAATTAAGGATTGAACATAATACTTTCAATGCTATTAGTGATTACACACTTCAGATAAAGTCAGAAGTATATATGAAGGGTAAAATTTTAAGAAGATTTGGAGGGTTTGGTTTGTGAAATCCTATAAAAGGAAAAGATTTTTATTGGTGGGGACCTTAATAGTAATGTAAAGAAAGAGACAAGATAATATGTGAGAGCTCATGACAATTTCGGTTTTGGAGAATTAAATGAGGAGGGATATTCTATTCTTGATTTCTTAATAACTTATAACCTCACGATTATGAACACTTGTTTTAAGAAATAAGAAGAGTATTTAGTCACATATGAGAGTGGAGCCTAATGGTCGCAAATTGACTTCTTTGGCAAGAAATTCGGATAGAAAAGCTTGTAAAGACTATAAAGTGATCCATGGTGAGAGCTTAATTTCACAATATAGAGTCTTGGTTCTTAATGTGTTAGTTAAGAACTGTAAACTGAAAAGTCAAAAAGCGTTAAATTCTAGAATCAAGTGGTAGTAATTAAAAGATAAATTACAATTGACCTTTATGAAAAAAGTATTGGAGGAAGATAATTGGGACTCACAATGAAGTGCTAATATCTTATACGATGAGATTGCTAAAAGGATTCAAGAATACCGCTAAAACAGTCTTGGGTGAATCCAAAGATTTTGGACCTAGAGATAAAGAATCTTGGTGGTGGAATAAGAGTGTGCAATATAAGGTTAAACATAAAAAAGAGTGTTTTAAAACTTTACACTTGTGCCATAATGAGAAAATTGGAATAGTTATTGTTTAGTTAGAAATGAGACTAAGAAAGCAGTGAGTGAGACTAGATCTAAAACTTTTAAAAAATCTACCAAAATTTAGGAATGAAGAATGGTAAGCACAATATTTTACAAAATTACTAAGAAAATGGAAAGAAAGTTAAAAGAATTGGGTCAAGTAAGATGCATTAAGGATGAGGAAGGAAAAATTTTAATTACTGATAATGATATCAAAGAAAGATGGGAGAATTACTTTTATATGCTCTTCAATGATGGATTGATTATGACTAGTGATATAGAAGATTTAATAACTGAAGAAGATGAATGGAATTTGAGTTTCTATTGTAGGATTCAAGTTGTAGAGGTAAAAGAAGCTCTTAAGAAAATAGATAATGATAAAGCTATTGGCTCCGATGACATTTCTATCGAAGCTTAGAAGTGTTTAAGAGAGAGAGGGACTTTGTGGCTAACTAAGCTTTTTAACGAGATTTTAAAGCCAAAGAAAATGTCAAAGGCATGTAAAAATAGCACTTTGGTGCCCATATACAAGAACAAGGGGGATATTTAGAATTATGCTAATTATCGGGGGATAAAACTTATGAGATATACCATGAAACATTGAGAAAAAATGATTGAGCATAGACTAAAAAAAGAATATCATATTTTAGAAAGCTAATTTGGATTCATGTCAGAACGGTCTTCAACAAATGCTATTTATTTATTTAGAAGTTTGATTGAAAGATACTAGAGTAAAGAGAGAGACTTACATATAGTTTTTATTGATTTGGAAAAAACTTATGATAAAGTATAAAGAGATGTCTTGTGGAAATCAATGGAGAAGAAATGTATTCGTGTGACTTATGTTCGAGTCATAAATGATATATATGAGGGGGTAACAACAAGTGTGAGAACTTCTAAAGAAGAGACAAAGGACTTTCTTATAAGGATAAGTTTTTATCAAGGATTTTCCTCGAGTCCATACTTGTTTGATTTGGTTTTGGATATTCTAATAGATCATATACGGGAGGAAATTTCTAAGTGTATACTTTTTGTGGATGATATATTCTTAATTAAGGACTTAAAAAAAGATGTCAACTCTTAACTTGAATTATGGAGATATACTTTGGAATCAAAAGACTTTCATTTGACTAGAAGTAAAATGGAATATATGCATTACAAATTTAATAAGAGGTCAGTTAGAAATAATTCAGAGGTAAAAATGGGAGAGCAAGCCATTCCAGAAGTGTTAAAGTTCAAGTATTTGGGGTCGATTCTATAGAATGATGGTGAAATTGAAAGGGATGTTATGCATATGATATAAGTTGGGTGTGTAACACCTTACTTTTTATACTTATTTCCCATGAATTAGACTCCTTTTAAGTTTAATTATACTTAATCCTAAACTTGAATTACATAAGAATGAAAATTAGAATTTTCAAAATTTTCAGTTACTGTTCATATGGTAGTTTTCACTTTACCAACTGAATTTTGAAAATTTATAATTAATTCTAGAAAAATCATTTTATAGTGGTTTAAGTCTATAAAAATAGATAAAAACCTTATTTTCATGGGAAAAATATGAAACATATCATTGTCTTGACCAATTTATACAGTTTATTCCTCAAATATTTATTGTACATTTGGCCATTTTCTCTTCCCCAGGATTTTGGCCTTATATTTAAAAATTCATATCTCACTCTACCCTAAGCCAATTTATGTATTCCTTATGTCATATGAAATCCCTATGAGTATAATTTCTATAAATATTTTTGTTATACATTTATTCAACTTATACAGGGCATAACATTAACTTAAATCATAAAGGGTCAAAATTCCACATTTGCTGGAACAGTTTTGGGAAAACCTCCATATCTCCTATCATATAGCTCCAATTACATCCAAATCAGTGGCGCATGAAACTCAAAATATAGACCTTTCCATAAATACAAACCACTGAATTTTTGGAGCTCTGCACGATTTATATCATCTTTTTTAATTTTTCAGTACCTAACTTTCAGTTTCCAGTTTTCCCAATCTTTCTCTGTTCTAAACCCTAACTTTGAAAAATCACTATAATTCATACATTTATTCAATTTAAGTGTTCTTTTGCTCTATGAAAATCTTGTTCTGTCTAGTTTAAGAGTATGTATAACACTTATATAGGATGCTCTGTTTCAAACAGAATTCCCCTATTTAAATCAATACTGGTTATCTCTAACAAACTTATGTCATAGTTTACATAATAAGCTTTACAACACATTTACATTGACATTTATTGCTCCAATTTCATGCATAATATCATAGAGGACTTAAAAGAATATATTCAGGGCATCATACAGGATTTACCCCTTTCATACAAACTTATACAAATTCTCAAAACATAACATTAAGACTTGCTTAATAATATTATTCATCATTCTCTTCCTTTTTTTCCTTTAGCTCTTCTTGGATTCCTTGCATTGATTGGCCTTAAACATAGTAAGCATTTGGAAGGGATGAGATTCAAAGAATCTCAGTAGTTACTTCTAATCAAGTAAATATATAATCATATAATGCAAGCACACTTCATCAAGTCATTATCCAAATATTTAGAATCATTTATGCTTAAACATTTTATAGAAAATTGAACAGAGTTTTCTCTTATATTTTGGACATCTCAGGGTCACAAAAACCCTCAAATAACTCAGCCAATATCAATAAAACATCACATAACATCATTGCAAATATTTGGTATAACCTTAAAACTATTGCAACTATATAACTATATAATGCAAGAATAGGTTAGTAAACTACCTTTTAGCTTTTCAATCCTTTCCAAACTTTGCACACATTTTCTTTGAGCTTGTAACACTTCTTTGAGTCCTATAGTATCACAAAATGAGGCTATTAGCCACCAATTACATAACCTCATTCACAAAGTGTGCATACTTGGACTAAAATTTTCACTTTACTTTCCTTTTAAGTTTTTCTTGTATAACATACTTGTATCTACCTATTTTGGACCCAAGGAATCCATTTTTGAGGTCAAAATCATGAAATTCCCTTTCCTTTTCAAACCCTAAATAGGCAGAAAATTTGAGAAATTTATAGAAAAATAACTACCTGATTAATTTGCAATCCAATGGTATATCCTTAATCTTTGAAGCCAATACATCACTTTTCATGGTTTAATTTCTTCATGGCTTCTTTTTCTCTCTCTACTCTCTCTCTAGGAAGAAATTTTCAGAGGGAAAATATAGAGAAATAATCCATGAAATATCATAATACTCAAGTATGTACAAGAGGATAACCATAAAAATCTACCTTGAGAGTTTTAGGTCCAAACAAGTCCTCTAGCTTGGTCTTCTTTTTCACTTCTTTTCCTACGCCTTCTTCTTTCTTTTCTTCACTGGTTCAGCTTGTTGAGACGTGAGAGAGATGAAGTGTTATGTTTCAAATGATGATTATGTCATATAATTAACTACTTAACTTTCCTATATACTTTTATTTACTTTTTCTTTTGAAAAACTTTTCACATAATTCCATTTGTATCCCATCTGCTCATTCATACGTGACTCACCTCCTTTTTTGGCCAAAAATTGCTTAAATAATTTTTATGGACCAAAATACCCTTTACCGATTAAATTTACCCGTACCAATTAAGTATTTTCGCCGAAATTGTCATTGCATTGGTATAGGATTATCCAAAAATAACTTTTGGACTAATATCATTATCTTGGTCCAAAATATATTTTAACAAGGTCCAATCATTGTTCTTGAATCAATACTGCCTTTTCCTGCAGTCTAAATTAACCTTTATCGGGTAAAATATTAATATTAGACTATAATTACCCAATAAATATTATTTTGATCTTAATAGATTCTTTGCTACATGCCATTGGGCTTAACTTATTAAAAGCTTCATTGTGACTATAATTTTTTATGTTTATAAAAATGCCCTTGACCCGAGGCTAATTTATAATTTTTAAAACTTTCATATCCTTTTTCGTAATTTTCCCCAAACTTCTTTCTCCTTCCCTCCCACCTATTCTTATGGGGTTAAATTGTAAAGATTTTTTTCTTCTTGAGTCCCAAATATAATTTTCTTATTTTTCCGTTTAATTAGGAAAAATGACATTTTTGTTATTCTTCACATTTAATGGTATCTCTCTGTTTTTCTCAATTCTTTTTACATTTTACGATGTCAATTTTTTCATTTTTCAGCCTTCAATTTATTATTCACATTTTACTTCTAATTTTAGAAATGACTGTTTTGCCCTTAAGCTGGGTCAAAATATAATTATCCATTCTTTCAGACACTTTCTTGTAATTTCACCAAAAGACCAATTTTTTTATTCTTTTCTTTTCACTGTTCACAATAACTTTCAAATTAGTCTATCTCTCAACTTAAACCTCTCAGGAACGCAATACTTATATCATTACACTCAGCTTGGAGCGGACTTTCATTCAAATGATATATTACATATTTTCCGGGGTAAGTTCTGAAATTAATTTCTGTTAAGGATCTTATGGAAAATTAATTCCAATTAAGGACCAAACATAACTTCTTCTGAAAATTAAATGAGAAATTAATTCTTTCTAAAGCTCGATTATATATAGCATTTTCATCTCACTTCATTTTTCATCTTTTATTCATTCTATAACATCCCATAAAAATAGGGATATTACAGGGTGGTTAAAATAGAGAAAAGATTCAGGAGTTATTTGTGACTGTGAAGTACCTATTAAACTTAAATAAAAATTTTATCGAACTGTTATAAGACTAGCGATACTATATGATAGTGAATGTTGGGCGTTGAAAGGGCAATAAGAGTATAAAATGAAAGTGGGAAAGATGAGAATATTGAGATGAATATGTTCTCATATAAGAATAGTTAAGATACAAAATGACTGTATATGACAGAAAATCGGAATAGCACATATTGAGGAGAAAATGGTGAAAAATCGTTTAAAGTGGTTTAGAATGTATAATGAAGAGGACAAGAGGAGCTACTAAGAAGAGTTAATTAAATGACTTGGAGTTCTATTTAAAGGCGTATAGAAAAACTAAGGAGGAAATTAAGAGAAGTTATAAGGTGTAACATCTTCTGAAGATATAGTGTTTGATATAATCTATTGATATCGTATGATCGATGTAGTCAATCCCACCTAGTGAGATAATGTTAATATTATTATTTTTGTTATAAAGTATATGCCATTTCAAGGCTAGCTCAAAGAATAAAGGATACAATAGAATAAGCTATGATATGACTTGAGACCTATAGAAAGTAGGTTCAAAATATCTTTGTGTGATAAAAAGTCACAATATATAATATAATTTTTTATGTTGCATTTCTTTTAAGTATTTAGTTATAGGACAATAAAAAATTTAATTTGAATACATGTGGTGATATAAGTTATGATATAATTTTAATTAAGAATTGTTAAAGTGTTGTAATTTTTGTCTCGAATCGCCATACTTGTCTTTTTTTTTTTGGGCCTACGGGGGCACACAAATAACAATTATATTATGGTTTTACATTATTAGTAAACAAATTCATATTGGACCTTTTATTAAAAGGAAATTAAACAAAGGGCACCGAAAGTTCATACCCAAAATTAATCTTCACCTTTTTTTTTTAACCAGAAATCTCAACCCCTCAATAATTCTTTTCTCCGCATCATTTTTGCGCAAAACTTTCCTTGAACAACTTTACCGAATACCCTACCTGTATTAATTATTCCTAACATATCACCACTTATTCTATTAATTGAAAATTCCAATTAATTTTCAACATTGATAAAAAAATTCACTTTCACAAAAAAAATTCCGATTAATTCAAATGTTTAAATTTATTTATAAAAAGGTTACATTTTATTTGCTAGCATAATTTGATTCTTTCTTATATTGAACAAATTTGTTTTTAAATAACTGATCAAACTAAATTTGATATTTTTACAGTTGTAAAAACTATATTCAGCTTTTTTAATGTTCAACACACACAGATATATATAACTCAACATTCTGTGCTATCAATGAATCTTTTGAACAAGAAATATTTTCTGGGCATTCACAAGGATATTCAAAATTTTTTAGAGAAATTTATAACTAAAAAAGAAATATCTATTTTTTTAAAAATTATCACTTCATTAGATACTGATAAAGAATTTAATTTTATATCATGTCAGATTAATAATTAATAAATGATAAATGAATAGTGACAAATTATGCTAATTTTATAGTACAAACAATATATATCAGTGATAGATTGATTTTTATGCATGTCATATTTTTATTAAAAATTAATAATAAAAGTATTTGCATAAGTGTAGTCTGTGTTAAAAATTTCTATACAATATGAAATAATAAAATCAATATTTTTAATATGATAATAAAAACAAGTAAGCCTAATTTGGAAAGAAAGAATCGCATTAAGTAGAAAATCAGTTTGAATAAAAAGATAATGGCAGTTTGTGTATAATTTTTTTTAAATGAGTGAAAATATATAATTTATTTTTTTAAGAAAAATTATGTGCTGCATCGGTAAGTGTGTTATCCACGCGTTTTGTGCTCATCACCACCTCCTTGCGCTGTGGATGTGTGTTGTTATCCACATTTTGCTAAATTAGAAATACTTTTATTTTTACGTTTAAAACAACAGAACTTATTTTATTAAGGGAAAATTAGCCTTTTAATCCTTGAACTTTGCATCAATTTTGAAATTAGTCCCTAAACTATTTTTTTTTAATAATGCTCCCAAATATAATTAACGGTGATATGGTTAGTCCTTCAACTATCAAACTATTTGTAAATCTATCCTTATAAGTATCATGTGGTAAGATTGATGTGAAATGGTACTGATGTAGCAAACAGAGTTATTGACATGGGAGCGAGAGTTGCTGATGTGGTGGATACATCGATAAGAAATGTTGACTAGGATTAAAGAGTAACTAATTTTAATCCATATATTTTACCATAGTTTGTAATTTAGTCATTGAACTTTATTATTTTTCTTATATTCATCCTCAAACTTTACTTCTATTTAAGCAGTTATCCTTCAACTATTTATGTCTCGTTTGATTTTCAGTTTGTAAAAGTAAGTTAGAATAAATGAAATTTATAAAAATAAAATTTGGATAAAAGTAAGTTTGTTGCAAGATATTATGCTTGGATATTCTTTTTGTAAAAGTAAGTTTGACAAATTGAAATATGCTTTGATTATAAGAGTTAAAAATATTTTTAGATGTATAATTACTAAAAAATGATATAAGTTTTATAATATAATATTATATAACTAATTGAGTTATATATTGTTTATAATAATAATACACTTCCTCCAATCCTAAATATAAAGTACTTTCAATTGTCTCAAATGTATTAAGAAAATAAGTTAGATTATTAAATTTATTAAAAAATTTCAATATTTTCTATCATTTACTTTTATTAATTGCATTATCTCTCATACTTCTCATATCATTTATATCTCATGTCGTCCTTAGTTATTTTGGAATTGTATTTCACTTATCTCAATATTATTTGAAATCTAAGTTTACAATTTGAATGTTCAAGCTTTAAATAAAGACACAAAGAAAATGATAATCTTCAGTTCATAAGAAAATTTCTTATCATTATTTTTCACAACTTACCTATTTAAACTCGTTATATTTATTTTTGTATTTTCCTTACCATCTATCATATTTATATATAAGATGACTAATATTTAAAAAGTTAAATGATGAATATTTAAATGAAAGCAAAGTTTGAGGATGAATATAAGAAAAATAATAAAGTTTAAGTATTAAATTACAAATTATGGTAAAATGTATGGACTAAAATCAACTATTCTTTAATCCTAGGCAGCATTTCTTACCTACATGTCAACCACATCAGCAATTTTATCTGCCACGTCAGCAAATCTATTTGTCACATTAATATCGTTTCACGTCAATCTTGCTACATGACACTCATAGGGATGAATTTACGAACAGTATGATAGTTGAGGAACTAACTATGCTACTATTAAATAGATGGAGCGTTACCTAAAACAAAATTAGTGTAGGGACTGATTTTAAAATCAATGTAAAGTTTAAGGACTAAAATGTTAATTTTCAAAATAAAATTAAACTCTTAGCCTTTTAATTTCACATTAATTTTTTATTTTTAAATTTTTATTAATTTTTAATATATAACTTTAAAAATATAATAACAAATTTCTTCTTTCCTTCCACTAATAATTTTAAACATTTCTTCAAGTCTACAAAGAAAATTAAAAAAAATACTATCTCTTCTTTCTTCCTACTCTTATGTGATATTTGAGAGTTTTTCAATTAGAAAAAAAGAAATTTAGTATTGTTCAAATTTGAGACTTCTAGGTGTTTTCATAAATATTGTATATCTGATTTTTTTCAACTGAAAAATTTGTAAATTGAAAATATTAATTTTTATTTGCTCGGTTTGTATGATGAGTTTATGAAGATTTCATACAAGAAAAAAAATAGAGGAGAATATATGTACTACAGGTAAAGTAAATTTACAGTATTAAAACTTTAGAAGAGAAAATTTTTTATTATATTTTTGAAGTTAACAAATTTAATGAACCTAAAGACTAAATTAAAACATAATTTTAAATTAAAATTAAAATTAAATTTTAAGCAATATTATGTTCAGAAAAATAAAATTAGCCACTGTCGTTATCACAATAGAAACTCACAAGTTATATAAGAGATAAACATCAAGTTAGATATTTCTATTGTCATATAAATAATGAATGAATTTATAATGTTATATTATATAAAAGAATAATTTTATTGCCGTAAGATAATTTTTAGAAAAGCTATAACATGTACCAAGTAGTGAAATGAATGAATAATATTTGCTCTTCCGCCCAATGAAGTAAGTGAATGTACGTGGGAATATAAGTTATGAGATAGTTTTTGGATTAAAACTCATGTTAGGGGGTTTTTGTTCAATCATATATAAGTTCAATTGGCCAAATAACAATAATAATAATATCAATTTTATCTCATTGAGTGGTTGTATAAATTATACGATACCAATAAATTTTATTTAATTATATGAGTTTAATTGGTCAACCCAAAAATATTAGTAATATTTTGAATTAAGAACTAAAAATATAAATTAATTTCTAATAATAGTTAAATTGAGTTAAGTGATAAAAAAGATTAAACAAACCTAATTAAGTCTCAAGTTACGCGAGCTACTAGGTAATTATATAAAAAAAAATAACTAGATGATTTATAAAACAAATAGTCGGACTCCAAAAAAGGTTAATTTCTTGGCAAAAAAAAAAAAGCTTAATTTCATTTATTCATGACACGTCACACTCAGCCCAAATTCACTTCAAACTCGAAACCCAAATCGAGCGACCACCTCATCTATCATCAGCTTGTCATCCGACAGTTGAGAATGTTACACTTGGCTCTACGTCTCGATCCGGACCGTTCATGCCAGATCTTACGGTCAGTTCCTACGACATCACAGAAATCCTTACCAGCCGTTGGATTAAGAATGAAAATAAACAGACGGCAGATTGAGCTGCCCGAAATACTGACGGGCAGATCGCATCGCCTTTAAGAAGCGGCCCTAGCCCCTCTTGTTCCTCGCTCAGAAATTAGGGTAAAACGAAATTCCAAACCCTATGCTCGACGCTTTCTCTCTTGATCAGGAATCTGAGAACTGATCGGCGGCGCGTGAAATTTTCTTCCGGCGCGTATTTGGTGTCGCTGCTCGTGAAAGCAAGGGTACTGCTGATTCATGTTTTGTAGCACCTGCATTGGGAAATTCATGCCGGAGAAACGCCGGAATCGTGAAGGATTACCGTGATTTTTGCACGTCCATGGCATACGCGGTCCTAGCCAACCGGGAGGAACCCAATTGGCCGCAGCACAAAGGCGGTGGAGCAGGATTCATGGGTAAAGTACCATTCTCTAACCCTAACCCTAAACATAAAATCGGGAACAAGAGGACCCAGTCTGCGTCAGATGATGCTTCTTCTATCAATTGGCGATCGAACGATTGTAATCATTCCCAATACGTGACCTTCAATATCGCTACGTCTACGAAGAAGGAGCTCAACGAGCTCAAGAATCGCCTAATCTCGGAGCTCGAACAGATTCGGCAGTTGAAGAGTCGAATCGAGTCCGGCGAATTTCAACCTAGACCCAGCTTCAATGGGCCTTCGAAGAAATCGGCGAGCAAGAAGATATCTGGTAACAAGCGTCCCTTGCCGATAAATCCTGGTAAGGATTTGAAACGGTCGCATTCGGATATTGGAAGTTTGATGAGGGCTTGTGGGCAGGTTTTGCAAAAGTTGATGAAACACAAGCACGGGTGGATATTCAATGTTCCGGTCGATGTTGTGGGGATGGGTCTTCACGATTACTATGATATAATTAAGCGACCGATGGATCTAGGCACTGTGAAGTCCAATCTTGCGAAGAATGTGTATGAGACACCAGCGGATTTTGCCGCCGATGTGCGATTGACTTTCAACAATGCATTGACTTATAATCCCAAGGGTCATGATGTGTACGCCATGGCTGAACAGCTTCTAGCAAGGTTTGAGGAACTCTATCGGCCTCTGCATGAGAAATTTGAAGATTGGCTTCGAGAAGATCGTATCTATGATGAAGAATTGCAAGCCAGCTCGTGGAATCAAGTCGAGCCAGAGAGGGTAAAGAAGAAGGACAACATAATTCCTACTGTGAATCCACCTGACCCAGTGCAGGCACCAGCGAGTTCTTCAAACCCACCATTGCTGCAGTCTCCGGTGCGTACTCCATCACCAATGCGGGCACCTCCGGTGAAGCCTTTGAAGCAACCCAAGCCAAAGGCAAAGGACCCAAATAAGAGGGAAATGAGTCTTGAGGAGAAGCACAAGTTGGGGATTGGGTTGCAGAGTTTGCCCCCAGAGAAAATGGAACAAGTGGTGCAAATTATAAGGAAGAGGAATGGACATTTGAAGCAAGATGGTGATGAGATCGAACTTGATATTGAGGCTGTTGACACCGAGACCCTTTGGGAACTTGACAGATTAGTTACCAATTGGAAAAAGATGGTGAGCAAGATTAAGCGGCAGGCACTTATGGTCAATAATAATACGGCTTCAAGCAAAGGCAATGGAGTAAGTCTTGTCATTCCGTTTATATCAAATCAATTAGGATTTATGCGAATGTGCTGATTTTAATTCTTTACCATGGTGACAGGAATTGCCAGCGAGTGAAAAGGTTGAGTCTGCGCTTGCTGAGGTGAAGAAGCTAAAGAAAATGGAAGCTGGGGACGAGGACGTTGACATTGGAGACGAGATGCCAATGAGTATTTTCCCCCCAGTCGAGATTGAGAAAGATAAAGATGTCATTGGAGGTCGTGCAGCAAGTAGTTCCAGTAGCTCAAGCAGTTCAAGTAGTGATTCCTCTTCTTCAAGCGGTATTAAACCTGTTCCTTGTTTTTCCTGGTCTGGGGTTATCTTCTGGTCTGGGTTTTTTATCTTATGTTGGACCAAAATTCCTTGGCAGATTCTGATTCAGGGAGTTCTTCTGGGAGTGATTCTGAAGCAGACAATGGCCACTTGTAGCAGCAGGGCTTGTAAGCAAATGGTGATCAAGATCGATGTGGGTTGGCGGATGAAGGAATGTTTCCTACATTGGCTATCCTCATGGGGGGGGGGGGGGGTTTGATTTGAAGGATGAGGTATGTGAATTTTATTGATATCTCTTACTGCAAGGCACTATATTTTTGCCGGGGTATAGCTATAGGCTAATGCGCATGAATGCCCTCTTGATTTCAGGGGCTTTGGATATTATTTGAAGATTTCGGTTTGGTAGTTGCTGATTGGATTGTTGTACTGAGTTCCTGCTGGAGGGCTTGTGGTTTGACGTAATTGTAAAAATGATGCTGGAAACAAGATATTTGGAGAGAGAACAAACCAATGTGTAGATCAGAAAGTAGAATGATATGCGGGAAAAATTAGGGTAGTTGCTTCAGAACCTAGGAATAGAGTGAACAGAATTGGTGCCTTTTGAATTACTTGTACACATTACCTACGGTGAATAGATGGATGGATCACCTCACTGGGGAAGATCCTTTTTGTGGATCTGCAATCAGAGTTGTTGGTATAATTAATTAATTGGATAAAGAGGTTAAATTTTCCATTTTAATATGTATCAGCGTGATGCGGCACCTTTCTTAATGAAGAAAGCAATGTAAATATTAGAATAAGAAAATCCATGAATTAAATTTTCCTACGTAAATGTCACCTAAGCCATCCAAAAACGGTTTGGGTGGAGCATTAATGGGGGATCAATTTTCACGACTCACCTATCGTTCAAAATCTGTTTCCTTGACTTGACTGAATCATTGAGCTCCTGTTCTCCATTCTCGCCATTTAGCCGCATTCTCCCAAGTACATCCTCTGTTCCATTACCATCTCATTGAGGATTTATTCCTCTCTTCTTTTCAATGCCATAACCTTAAATGCAGAATACACACTGCGTCAGTCGGTGATGCAGAACCCTAATTTTGAAGTTGTGGTCCAAGCCTTATATTTCTTGGCAAGGTTCAGAGAGTGGATTGGATTCCATGGCAGAAAGGTAAACTATTGTGTAATGGATAGCTTGTATTTTTTGTAAGCTTCACATGAAGAATCATCCATCTATGATATTTCTGGCCTTAAATACTTTGACGATAAAATGTAAATCGGATTTAAATTTGCCTGACTTGTGCTTACTTAGATTACCCTGTAAAATATCGTTAATTATAATGAGTCAAAGCAATTATTTTTTATGGATTTAAATTTAATATTTTATCTATAAAGGGATATTAGAGATGGTATCCACCAAGCAGCAGAGGTGTTAAGGCTATCAAACTAGTGGTGTAATCAAAGGCGCTATATTGGAGATCTCAAACGAGAGCCTCCATTGTCAACTAAAAATTAGAAAAACTGCTATTATACCGAAAACAAAAAGAATAAGAGCTTTTTTTCTTTTCTTGGTTGGCCAGAAGAAAGACTGAGAACGTTAACCCGGAGTAAAAGGCTCATGTTTTTTAACCAACCAAAGGTTTAATTTGAACGCCTGGATGTAATGAAATATAATTTTAACTCCATGAATTAATCAAGTACAATTTTAAAATTCAACCAATTCATGTTCTAAAATTATAATTAGCTATTCCAGCAGTTTCAAAATAATTGTGATTTTGAATTTTTTTTCATATTTTAAAATAATTATCATTTTATAATTTTTAAAATAATATTAATAATTTTTTTGCAAGTTTATCTTTTAATAATAATAAAAAATAGAAAAATATTAAAAAATATTATATAATTAATAAGAATATAATAGTCAAATATTTACTTCTATATTTTATATAAATTTGCGAAGGATTGAATATTGAGATGGCATCTGCAAAATTAAATAGCAAGCTCCCATAAAAATTCATTAATTTTTTTGTTTGAAAATGACAGTATTGTTGAAACCTGCAATGATAAGACGTTGGTAACAAGATTAGCCAAAAAAAAAACATTCCACCATATTTCCTTTATTGCCCAAACGATTATTTTTATATAAAATATGAAAAGCATGGGTGATGAAATTTAAATGTCTAACAAAGTAACAAACTTTAACCCATGTCATGCATAAACATTAACTGCCAAAAATTTTACCTCTTTACTAACTCATCAGCATCTCATATGTCTAACAGTGAAGCCAAAAATAAAATACAAGAAAATTAAAACACAAAATAATGCCTAATTTCATTTCATAATAAAAAATTCCCTTACAATAAAAAATTCCCTTAGCTAAGGCAACTTATATGGTCTTCTCCAAACAATGCCACCATTCTAGTAACTTGTTTTGGGATTTGAAAAGTAGTATACAGGGCAATGTAGCAGGAAAATCACCATCAATGATCAATTGCTTACTTTTCCAGCTTCTTAAAATTAATAAACTGCTCACCTAGCTGTGACTCAAGCGCAGCATGAGCCTCAGGAGCTAAACTTTTGATAAAAGACTTGGTCAGGTTAACTGCAGACAAGGTCTCAAAGACCTTGACACAAAACTTCCTCACTTCTGCCCGCCTTCCCTGTTTGCTAGGCATATTTGTCACCAACTCTTTCACTAGATGAGAGAGTTTATCAATACTATTCTTCAGAATCTTTTTTGATGCATTCTGGTCACCATCTTTACTAACTGCTGACAATGACTTCAATATTTCCATTACCAAATCAAGCGCCTCAACACGCCGGAAATCGGACTTTGCACTCCCACATTTCTCAACAAGGAAGCTTAAAATGTTATGCCCAATCCATGGTCGTCTTCTAAGTATTTCTTTCAAGAATCCAGATTTGATTTGAGACTTCTTATCATCAAAATAGGCTACCAATACTTCCCGGAAAATTTGGAAAACCCTCTGGAGTTCAGGCTCGGAGAACTTTCTTGAATCAATAATTTTCAAAATCCAGAATGTTGAAGTTTGGGCAAGGGAAGAAACCATTTTCTGTCTGTTCCACGAGGCTGATTGCTTTGATGGATTAGACGCAGATTTTTTTCTTTTAATTGGTTTTGAAGCTAATTTCAAATTCCTTTCCAACAGAGATTCAAGAGTGGATAATTGGACTCCATCACCCTTTGGATAACCCTTTGCTTTGAATATTTGCTTTTGCAATATTCCCCATATACGCTGTTCAAGCTGTTCACTAACTTCAGCTGTATGCGGATTAACAAAAGCTCGAGCCAAATTAGAGTACACCATAAGAACCTGGGGCTTACCTGTATATTATCAAAGACCACCATGAGTAGTTTTTTTGGGTGATTTTGATTTTGGTGAAGAGGGTGGGGAAAAGTAATAGCCAGAATTAAGACCTAGTCAATAACTCATCAAGAGATAAAATAGTGCACACATTAAACAAGGTAAATCATCATCAATATAAAAGGACAAAAGGTTTTTTTTTTTTTGCCCCAGTTATTTTTCAATATTGTTAATGAAGTAAAAAGTTGCCCAAGTGTATATTAACAGTATAAGCAACCAAGACTTGCCTGGATTTTCATGAAGGAAGATCTCCAACAGTGAAAGGATGCGCAGCTTGAACAGCACAAGTTGGGAATGGGCAGTTTCACCACCAGCCTGATTCTTTTTCTCTTTGAAAATCTGAGCAAGATATGTATCCATTCTAAACATCGCATCATCATCCATACCATCATCAGAATCATCATCAGAAGCTTCAAGATGTTCATTACCCGTTTCCTCAACCTCCACTACTGCTTCTGAGTCATCTGTCTGCCCATCACTCTCAGCTGTCTCACCCATCTCAGCCTCATCAATTTCTTCATCTTCAATATTGATAAAGTCATCATCATCATCTTCACTCTCTGCACTTGGATGTCTAGCAGGTTTTAAACTTTTCTTAATGACCCGCAACATCCGCATGAGTCCATCATCGGTGACATCACTGCAAAAATATTTGAATACCTGCATATAGCAAATGTTAAAATTATGGTTATATCAATGTAAATAAGTCACGATTAAATTTGGGACCATTCAGAAGAAAACTAAGTTCCATCAGTTATAACTTAATTAGAGATGATGCCTCTCAATTTGGGATCACACTGTCTGGTGTGCAAATATCAAATTAGGGTGAGGATACATGCAGAACTGAGTCAGCCTATAATGGTTACAAAACATATTCTTTTTGGCCAGATATAACGGCTACTATGGAAGTAATACAAACCACAGCTAATTCTTCAAGTAATGTCAATGACAAGTTGTAATCACTGTTCTTTATGTTGATGGCATAATACTAACAGGCAATGATAGACAATAGACCTGTTCTTACGTTTCTGGATCAAAGCAACATATACTAAATTTAATTCTTTTCACATTTAATGCATATTGGAGCTTATATACAAATACAAATTGAAAGAGTATCTTAATAAATGACTTTCAAGGTGAACGTTTAGTAAACAACAATGTTCACAGAAAATGAAGTTGCCAAAACTGACAAGGGTATCTTCATTATACTATGTCTTAGACCTCCTGATGCAGGACAAGGGAAGAGAAGGTAGAGAGATGAAGAAAATAAGAGGAAGAGTTAAAAGATTCTGAGGGGAATAGGGGGAGAGAAAATCACTGAACAAATCTCAAGTTTTAATTAATCTCAATAGGCAAAAACTGAATACAATGAGCAATTTGGCTCTTTATAAAGCTCAAATCAATTATGAGCCCAAAATCAATTATCTAGAAGCAACAATTTGTTACTTTTACTTAAGGATAATTGATTATGAGGCTCATAATTGATTATAAGAAGTGAAACCAAACAGGCTATTAATATTACTAGACTCCTTTTCACTCAAATATCTGTATCAGAGATGTCTGCACACCGCCTTGAAGGGAAGAATATTAATGAAGCTAAAATCAAGGAGTGTCTGAGTGCTTGATCTTGAAGAAGAGTCATTATATTTGAGTCCTTTCAAGCACCCTGTATATTTAGATATAAATAGCAAAAGAAAAAATATAAAATTCAACCTATAACCTTTCGTCATCTCATCGTTTTGGCCCCCTTTATAAATATATTTATTTATTTATATTATTTCAAAAGCTGACTGGTTTCTATTGAATAAAGTCTAGAATACCTGCTTACCATACAAAAATATAAAATATCATTCCCCAGCGGTTGATGTACACTGTTAACTTACAGCTTTATTGGAGCATGACGCTAAGATGCAACATATGGTCATGCACCAAGGCTACAGCAGCCATTGATAATACACATGCCAATGGCGATTCAATTCAAAAAGCTTGAGCTGTTAGTTTAAAGCTCATGATTAGCATTAAAACCTCTAGCATGACTCATCTCTCAGAAGCCCCCTTGACTTTAGAAGTGAAGGAAGGATAAGGCTGCCACACCATATTCAGAAAATTTTTAATTACCAGAATTGAGGCAGTGAGGATAAAACTCCTCCAGATTACTAGGCCACAGAAGCTCTTATACCATGTAAAAAATTACTTCAACTACAAAGCCTAAGCTTTCATGCAAAAGCCCATGAATATTTTCCATATAATCTCCAATGTGACCTATTAAAAATATATAATTGATAAAGCAGCAGAAAACGTAATGTGCATTGTTTTGCATTTGCTAACCTGTTCAATAGAAGATCGCATAGGAGCTGACGACTGCGGAAGTAGAGAAAGCAATGTATCCACAAGAACATCCATCAACTCAGGTGCTGTATCAACCTCATCATCTTCTCCAGAGTTATCAGGAACATCAGAAGCAGAAAAAGCCTTCTTACAACATATGACAAGTTCAGATGCAGCTTCAGAGTATTCCCTTGATTGAAGCAGCACTTGCAGGAGTAACTGAATAAGCAAGTACTGCAGTGCATGCAATCTATTAGTATCAGCACAAAGGCCACGGTTCCTTTCCTGCCATAATTACAAAAACGATAAGAAATGTGCATAAATTAACAACAGTAGGCAAAAGAATTGAAAAAATGTCAAAAAAAAAAAATAATAAATAAATAAACTGATTAACATCTAATTTAACCAAGAACCTTACTGGTAGACACACACAGCTCTGTAAGAAAACAAATAACAGGGAGATACAAGTCATAAGACAATTGCTTCAGAGAATCGTAAGCCACTAGTTAGGAAAACAAAAAATAGGAAGATACGAGTCATGAGACAATAGCTTCAGTGAATTGTAAACCTCCTCAGCTAATCAACCTCAATACAGTAGTCAAGATGCACAAGGGTATTACTAATAGAGCCATAAAAATTTTTAAATGGCACTTAAGTGTGATGGAGGCCCCTCTCCCCAAATGCTAGTTATTGAGGTGGGAAAACCACCCCACTTAAATATCCCATTGAGCATTTCATACTACTCAATGTGGAACTTAGGCATTCCATATTATCTAAGTCCTCATCAATCTTCTAAAAAACAAATATACAAATGCCACATCCAAAGCTGTCACAAAGCTTCTAAGATATAATATCATCAATTGATCCATCATTTTGCTATCTTTTGTTGATGAGGCCCAACAGTAAAATCATCCATATTTCAATAGTACCAAACTATGATGTTAAGCATTTACTTTACAATCATCAAGTGCGGATATTAAAGCTATTATGCCCAAATACTTGAAAAAGAATTCTCAGGGAGTACCATGCTACATGTGTAAAACATTTCAAAGCCAGAATTGAAAAGAAACTCATGCATCAATGCAATAGTGACCTCCAAAAAGGTAGGTAACGACAATAACAAGTTTATGTCTAGGAAATAAGTCATAACACTTACATCTATGGATAATGCTGCTTCCATTGCTTGCAAATTTTTCACTGCCTTTACATCCTCATCGTCTAATGACCGAAAAAGGGAAACAGAAGGAATGTTTCGTAAGGTGCTGAAAAATCTCATGAAGTAAGATCCAAGATCATTTGGTTCAACGCTATTACCCAATCGTAATATTTCCTCCTTCTGAGCATTTGCCAATAATAACTGGAGCTGCTCAATACACATCTTACAAAGAGCGCTTGATGTGGGAGCTTTTGGCCACATAAACTTCTCTTGTAACTCAAATGAAGTCACCTCTGTGCCAAGAGATGCAGTAAACAGACCCTGAACAGCAAGGAATTTCATGATTTCTTTTTGCACTCGGAGCTTCTCTTCATGATCCAGCTCCAAATATTTCAAAATACTTGGAAGGGATTCTATAACCCAACTCTTCAAAAAGTCAGAATTTCCAGTGGTACCAGGAGAATCCTTTTCCTCAATCGAACCTATTTCAGAGTTTTCATCTGTTGTTTGACTCTGGTCTGAGGGTTCTTCTGTAGCATTACCTTCATCCACAAACAGGTTCAGTAAGTTCTGAATAAAAAGCATGCAACCAGGTTCTGTTTTGAACCGTGACATTAAATCTTTAACAACTTTTGTCCGCGTGACACAATCAAATTTTCCATTGCTGTGCTTCTGAAGAGCCACAATAACAGCAACTCTTCTGACATCATCGTCCCCAACCCAATCTGATAACTGTTTAAGAAAATGCTGTGCAACTTTATACAGCCAAGAGTTCTTCGTTGATAGTATATCCATCAGGCACTGAACAACTTTGTTGGACAGAATAATTGGAACCAAAGATGCAGAGAGCTTTTGAAGAAGAAGAAAAAGAACATCAAAAGCTAAGTGCTTCCGATCATGAGATGACAAGAGAAGGGATCCTTCAATAATTATTTCACAGAAATACCTAAGGTTCTTTGCAATTTCTTCTTCTTCAGAAGAGCTGGATTTTCGACTCTTCTTTTGTTTCCTTAATGAATTGGAAGCTGACGCTGCATCTTCTGCTTGAGAAATAGTGTTAGGTAAGAGAACATTTATCAAAGCAGGCCAAACACTATGAACTCGAGGCTGACAGAAGGTTGACTCCTGCCACGTTCAGAAAATGCATAAGAAGCAGTACTTTTGATTACTTTCGTCCAAAATCATATCTGTAACACATAGATAAATAAAGGCTACCTTCAAGCAATTACTCAGGGAGGACAGATGATCAGCAGAAAAAAACTGGCTGGAGTTGAATGGGATTGGCAGCAGCCTGCCAAACATTGAGCTGTCAATGGTAATCTTTTCTTGAACTTTTAAAGCTAGAAGCAAAGCATCAGGATTTCCTACTTCTGTAGCAGCTTCCAACCACTCGCGGAGCCCTGGGGCTTCAATAACATGATATGACAAGGCCTCAAAAGGGAGCTGAAAAAGTAAAATAAAATAAACAGGCGTGATAGGTTAAACATTTTGCCTGAAGCAGTATAAGACTCAAAAGCACCAGAGAACTAGTGAAGAATTCTCTGTGAAACTTATCTCCGTAACCAAAAAAAACATAAAGCATACAGAGAACTGAAGTTTTCAAAGAACGAGGAAAGATCACAAGAAGTTGGAGAATAAAATGTCCAGACACCAGGAACAATGTCTAACAAATGGGCCACAAAAATGTACAAGCCTTCTCCATCTTCAGAGCATGATCCTATGTGAAGAGGCCAACCAGTGGTATATACACTTTCCAATAATGTACTCTCTTTCATTATTGTACTAATATACTCAATACTTGTTTGCATGTGCTCCTAGACTACTACATGTCTATGCACACAAAAAAATAGCAGAGTGGAGAGAGATATTTGTAAGTCTTGAATGATGATGGGTGAAGGATGAATGACCATGAGTGGAAGGAAAAGCCAGCAAATATACAGGAAATCCAATTCATGAAATCCATAAATAATGGTTTTCCAAAATGCTTGGATGACCAACAAATAATGCCTATTCCCTACAGGCAATCTCCATCTGCAGGTTTTGGGAATACTTGTGCAAGTAAAACAACACAAATTATCCTTTTGAGTAAGAGGTAGAGCGATTAGGAGTTAGGATTACATCAGAACCCATTAAAATCTAAAACAATATCAACATGGGGGGTAACAAGCAGGCAATTTGCAGTAGTAAATTTCAAGGGAGAGACTTCTATTGTTCTCATAAATTACTAACCTTTTCAACCAAGTCTAATATCATTGAGACAGCAGGCTCTTGCAAGTACCGCTTTTTAGTAGCAAGGGAGATTATTAGAGTGATAAATTCTCTAATGTATGGAGTGTTTTTATCCAAACTCCATTCTAGTGTTAGTCTTCCTGACCGGGCCAGAGCGCCATAAGCAAATAACCTTCCCAGAAAACAATCTCTTGCTTCCTGCAATTCCATAAAGAAAATAACTTGATATGCAATCCCTAACAAGTGAAGGGGTGAACCCAAAAATTGATTAAGCTAATGCCTACCTGCCCCTTCATTGACGAGGTTACTTCCAGTAAATCAACTACAAGTTTGAAGAAAGATTCAACCCTGATGTTAAGGATGGAGCTAACAACAACTGTTAAACCTAATGCAAAACCTTGCCGTGCACACTGCAAAAGCAATGAATGGTGTTATCTTGGAATACAAGCAAATTTGAGTCATTTACGAGCAGAATTTAACTCCAACAAGAACTTTAATAAGCAAGACCTAGCTATGAAACAAGATGTAATACATTTTTTTACCAAACAGTAATAGAGAAAATAATTATGCATTAGAGATGATCTCAACCAATAAAGTTGCAACAAGCAGTTAATTTAAACAACAAATTTACAAAATGGTATTATAGTTCAAATTTTTCCATAAATAGTACTTAATTCCAGAACTGGTTCCACTCTGTGGTAAAAAGACTGCCCCGACAATCTATTACAACGAAATGCCCAGTCAGAATATTCCAAACAATGATGCAAGTCATTGTCCCAATGAAATATCTCATAACAAAAATCAACGAACTCAGATGTCAGCTAAAAGAACCAATTTTTAAAATTGAAAAGCTAAAGTAAAGCATCAGACAGCAAGGTAAAAAGAATATCGTGGTGTGTATCCATATTCTTTCCATATTATATTATTTAGTACTCTGCTACCAGCAAGGGTAACTGAAATAAGATCACGCGTGTTCCATAGCTCAAACGCCTCTCAAGATAATAAATTGTCTAGTGCAGACCCCAAAATATCATGGAAAATTAAACGAAAGAAAGACAGAAAATTGAGATTGAATTCTGACAAGAAGTAGAGTGAGACAATCCGCAAACGCATTCCCGTACTTTAAGTGCTTTACGTAACTGAAAGATTCTAAAATTTCAAAGTAGGCCATTGGTTATTGAGATATATGCCAGTTATGATGCCCCATGCTGGAATTAAAAGCAGCAATTGGCAAGCAACACAACAAATATTAGGCCCAACACCAAGAAAAAGATTTATATATTAAACCTTTCGTTCAGTACCCAACAACCCAACAAAGTACATACCTCTCTTGATGAAGACACGCCACGAATAAGTCTACGAATAGCATACTTCACAGAGGGCGCACAGTTGTCCAACCCGTCGTCCTTCTCAGCTTCCAACTTGAAGCCACTTTCTACAGCCTCCTTATTCTCAAGCCTATCATAAGACTCCTGAACTTCCTTCAACTCCATCACCAATCGTTTTGCAGCAGCTTCCCTCACTGACTCATCAGCCGACGCCAAGTCCTTAAAAACACCAATATGAAACTCTGGGAGAGCACCACTGGTACTAGGCGAAGCCACTGACGGAGCCGGGATTTCAATATCACTTTTTGTGTCATCACTGGTTTGAACAGGCTTGGATCCTTCGGTTTCTGCTACAGCACGCCGTCTCTCCTTGTCCATGGCTTTCCTCTTCTTCTTCCTCTCCATAGGCTTGACAGAAATGGGCGCAGAAGATGGCTCTTCTCCAACCTGCTTCTTGTCTTTCTTTGCTTTTTTCCTCAGAGGTTTCGGAGAATGATTGTTGGGTTCCGTTTCTACTTCGGCCCCTACGGCGTCTTCAGAGTCAGAGTTCCGTTTCTTAGCAGCCATTTACGAAAAGGATAATCCGATAACAAAGAGAATTAACAACGGCAATGGCCGCGGTCGGAGGCGGCGGAAGACGGTGGCCAAGATGATAACAGTTTCGGCTTTAGGGTTAATGAATGTTAAACCTCGGACAGCGAGCGCCTTCTGTCCAGCGCGGAAGATCCAGAGACATGAAAGTTTAGGTTTATATCTTTGAGCTCACTGTACTTTTGCGCCGTTAATCCTAAAGGGGCAAGATATAATTATATGTACCAAATTTTAAAAATTAGAATTAGAATTTTATAATTATGTTTTTATTAAATATTAGTATCAATATATAATTATTAATTATCAACATCAATATATATATATATATAATTTATATTAAATCATATTACATAAATCATAAATAATTTAACTCATTTCACTCATTCATGCATCCAGAAGGGATTAAAAAAAAAAAAAGAATATGGTGAAACTCACTCACAATTATCTTATCTTCAAGTGACTTGACCAATTTTGGACGACATAGAATTGGAAATGATGCCTTGTCAATTGATTCTTTATATGACTTTCCTCTAATCTCCTTCCTTTGGTGTATTGATGAAATAGAATGAAAGAATGAATAAAATAAAAAATAATTTTATTGATGAAAAATATATTTTTTTCTAAATAAGGAAAGATGATTAAAAAAAAAGACAATTATCATTAAATAATTATATGAATATAACAAATAATTCATTTTATTCTTAATGAAAGATTCTTTTAATTGAATTACGTAAATTAATGATGAGAGTTAAAGTTAGATAATTACATTAGATTTTTTCAAAAATCAAGATATTTTTTAAAATTATTATTATTTAATCTTTTTCTTTATCTTTCTGAATAAATTAAATAGAAATCTTTTTTTTAAATATATAATCAATACTACCTAGAATCAAGATAAAATGTACTATATATTTAAGATGGGAAAAAGTATTATTTATCTCAATTTTTGTGTCATGAAAACAAAGACTCATGTCCATCAACCATACAAAAATATGGCTTTAGTCATTTAACACCAGCAACAAAGCAACAAGGGCAAAAGTCTAGGGCGTTTATAAATTGTGAAATTTAGCTTACAAGATTAAAGCTTCATTTGTAATGTAAAATAGAATAAACTTAAACATAACATAGAATAGAATAGAATAGGATAGAATAAGAATTTAGAAGTGAAAGACATTTCTTTTATTCATCAATAAAAGTAATTATGATAAAATTATAATAAATATTGTATATTTAATTTTTTGGTTTTTTAACACCAATGATATCTTTTAAGATTTAGAGATAATTGAAATGTATTTTATATTTTTCAACAAAACTTTTTTCATATATATTATTAAAGATCAAACCTATAACAATATATTTAAAAAATCTAGTTATGGACCACTTGTATTAAAAAAATTTTATGTACTTCTTATACTTGGACCCACTACTGTGCAGCACTAATCCAAGGGATTTTTCTTGGGGCTCACTTTCCCCTTACGGTTGAGTATTACATCCCCTATTTTGAAAAGGCAGTGGGCAGAAAAGAAAAGAAAAGGCCAAGACATTTGACACGCCATTTTGTTTTCGTCGGGAAAGGGGGATGTGGTGGGTGTTGGACCTTCATCTTTGTTCTATAACCGTTCGACATTTATGAACTTGAAGCCAGAGTACATGGACCTCTGAGACATTGGAGCTCAACTAAATAGATAGATGAAATTCCAGGACTAAAGGCTCCGTTTGGTATAATCAATAGTAAAGCATTTCCTTTTCATGACAGCAACTATCTCCTCATATCAAAGGTTTTGTTGGGAGAAAAGAACTAAAACCCAGGAATTAGTTTTTAGCTCCCGGTTGGGGAATAGTTTTAAGACTTACAGAAAAAAAAATCTTCTCATTATTGTTTTTATGAAAGAGTATTGTGCGGGCCAAAATGAGCGTGCCGAGATTACAAGTCCGAGGTGTGTGGACGCCCCTTTTGAAGCCTCACTTTCCGGGCTCATATACACCGAGCTATAATTCAGAGGTCGAGCTTAAGCGTGGCAAGCCGAATGATACGTCGGTTACTGAACGATAGGACCGAGTAGTTGTATGGCCAAATGATTGTCTGACTGAACAACATCTCGGCCATATGGCCGACTACGGGTTTTTCCACGAAAAACCGTATTGTCCCAAAAACACCTGGCTAGGAGTAACAGTTACAGGATCATAGCAGTTATGAAATCATAACCGCAGGACGAAAAATAAGGGGTCATGCGGATAGAGCGTGATATTCCATAATGAGCATTTATGAAATATCCCGATAAATTAGGGATTATGGGGATAAGTTAAGAAAAAAACCTTAACGGTCAAGGAGAGATCAATAAAAAAGGAAGGAGGATAAGCAGAAGGGAGAGATTGCACTGCACACAGGCCAGGTGGAATAGTCTCTCGGTCTTTTGACGGAACATTTTTGGCGCCCACCGTGGGGCCGAGGAAAACTATCCCATCACCACCAAGAATCATGGTGCGAACCAGGAGCAGTGCGGGTGCAGGAGGACGGCGCTCTGAAGACAGGCCTTCTTTGGAGGATCACCCTGTCATTCGGGCAATGCGTGAGGAGATGGAAATGCTAAGAAAGGAGAACGAGGAGATACGTGAAAGGAATAGGCAACTGGAGCAGGAACGCTATCATGAAGGTACTTCTCTTCCTGGAGGAGGGGAACGGGGGAATACCAACAGAGATACTCAGCGTTCACATCAGGAGGGAAGTCGACGTGAGGAAACACACCACTCAGAGACACACATTGACAATTTGCGAGGAGATAAGCAGGCTGCCCGGAGACATCCTTTCGTTGATGGCATTATGGAGACGTCATTGCCAAAAGGGTGGAAGGGCCTAAATCTTGAAAGATATGATGGTACTACCGATCCGGATGAGCATGTGGATGCATATGTTACACAGGTAAATTTGTTCACGAATGAGGATGCAGTTTTGTGTAGGGTCTTCCCTACGTCCTTAAAAGGAGCAGCTCTCAGTTGGTATACCCGGCTTCCATCACGATCTATTGATTGCTTTGAAACTTTAGTTAATAAATTCAAAGCGCAATACGCAACCAGCCGACCCCACCAGCTCACATCGGCTGCGTTGGTAAACTTACGACAGGAGAAGGATGAGTCCTTAAGGAGTTTCATGGAGCATTTTTCTTCAGTCTCGGTAAAGATCCGGGATCTAAACCCTGAAGTAGCAATGCATACGATGCTGATGGCTCTCAAGCCAGGACCGTTTGCTGACCACCTATGTCGAAAACCGCCTTCCAACATGGATGAGCTTAGAAATCGTGCGGCTGGATATATACAAATGGAGGAGGTCTCAAAGTTTAGAAATAAGGTCAGGACTGACCTGGATAGGCGAACGGACTCAAGCAGCCGTGGAAGTCTGAGGCCGACATTAGAGAAGGGGAAGTTTAAAAGAGAGGGTGTTAGTCAGGGACCGAAGTATGATTTCTACACCCCACTAAACACCAGTCGTGCTCGAATTTTGGATGAAGCTTGTAATACCGAATTGATACGGCTCCCAGCTCCAGGACACACACCGGAGACGGCAGATCAGTCAAAACATTGCAGGTACCATCGCAATTATGGTCATACCACGGAAGAGTGTTGGACATTACGGAACAAGATTGAGGAGCTGATCCAGGCCGGTCATCTCGGCAACTTCGTACATAGGGGCCACGGAAGTCGACCCTCCTATGGGCGAGGCTGAGGGGGAGGTCAAGTCCGGGCTCAAGTGGAACCTCGGCAACCGAACAAAGAAGGAGTGCAGCCAGATGACACTCGAAACAGGGAAGGAGACAGAATAAGAGGGATTATCAACACAATATCAGGAGGGTTTGCCGGAGGAGGAGCAACCAGCTCGACCAGGAGAAGACACTTGAGGGCTATTCGAACAGTAAATGCAACGATGCACCGAACGCCCCGGAGTTCTCGTCCCATCACCTTTTCGGACGAGGATTTCGAAGGAGTCGATCCTAATCAAGATGATCCCATGGTGATTTCGGTGGAGGTGGCCAATTACGTCGTTAGAAAGACACTAATAGACCAAGGGAGCTCGGCGGATATTTTGTATTATTCCACCTTCCAGAAGCTCGGGATACCTGAGGAAACAATCAAGCCTTATCGTGATCCGTTGGTCGGCTTTGCAGGAGAACAGGTTCATACCCGAGGTTATGTGGAGCTGTTGACCACCTTCCGTGGAGATATCGGATCAAAAACCATCATGGTCAGGTACCTTATAATTGATGCAGTAACTTCTTACAATATCTTGATAGGTAGACCTGCGTTAAACGAGCTCGGCGCCGTGGTTTCCACTTTGCATCTCACAATGAAGTTTCCCTCGGCGACCGGGAACATAATTGCCATAAAAGCTGATCAAAAGGTGGCAAGACAATGCTATTTGGATAGCCTAAAAGTTACCAGAGGAAGGGTGGTTGGCAACAATGGACATACGAAAAAGGATACAACATCAGCAGGCTTGGTGGAGCTTGATCCTCGACTTGATTTACAGGACCAAAGGCCGAAGCCTATTGAAGAATTTGGGGGAGGAAAGATGCGACTGTGAGACTAAAACACCCTTGTCGCTTCACATTCCAACAGCTCAGCCTGCGTCTCCTTGTTCTTCGTCCAACAACTCCACTGACGCAACGCCAAGCCAGCTCCCATGAACATGAAAGGCAGGCCTTAAGGACCGACCATTTCCACCGCTATTTTTTCTTTCTTTCGTCATTATTAGCTATCTCCCATGTTTCCATTGTTTTGCCGGCGCCAAGTTCAGACATAATCCTCAATTTTGAAGCTGCATGGGAAGATTTTCGAGTAATTTTTTCTTTTAATTTTGACACATAGCAAAATGGTTACCAAAAAACTAATTCTGCAAAAACAATAAATTACCAGTATCGTTATTCAAGAGCATAGTTCAGTGCTCAGTACGAGCTCACGAATAAAAAGCCTCGTAAAAATGACCCAGCAACATTAGATACAAAGTAGGAGTAACATGAACCTCGAAAATTCTTTCGGCAAATGTTCATCCTTTAGATGTTAATTCTGAGGCACAAAGGAAACAATAACCAATAATTACTATCCTATATTTTTCACTTCTTGACCTCCTCATATTCCGCCTCCGGAGCCTGGTCACCTCCCTGAGATCCTCCAGAAGAGGAGGAACCACCGCTAGAACCACCTGACATATGTTGCCCAATCTTGGAGACAGCTCTGTTTGCAGCATCAAGCTTTGACTTGATCTCATCCACGTTGTCCCCTGACATTGCCGTCCTCAAATCTGCAACTGCATCCTCAATCTCCTTGGCAACTTCACTTGGAATCTTTTCTCTGTACTCATTCAAGCTCTTCTCAATACTGTAGATCGTAGTGTCCGCGCTGTTTCTGACATCGATCAAGGCCTTTCTTTCTTGATCTCTCTGAGCATGCAACTCAGCTTCTTTCACCATCTTCTCAATCTCATCTTCCGAGAGTCCTCCAGATGAGCGAATTGTGATCTGTTGCTCTTTACCAGTGGACTTATCTTTGGCAGATACAGTGACAATCCCATTGGCATCAATGTCAAACGTGACCTCAATCTGAGGCATGCCTCTGGGGGCAGGGGGAATACCAACGAGCTCAAATTCTCCAAGTAGTTTGTTGTCAGCAGCCATTTCACGCTCACCTTGCAGCACTTTGATGCCTACCTGGGTTTGATTGTCGGCTGCAGTTGAAAACACCTGTAATAATAACATTGCAGGTTAGGAGTAGATTCCACCATATAGCCTATAAAGCATTCAACTATAATAAGCTGATATTTCGAAATTACTGAACCCTTCAGTCACCAGAAACAAAGATTTGGCGCATATTTGCCATGGTTATCTACACTTCAATATTTATATATGCAAGGTTAAAATGAGATAGATGTCTTATGGTACTAAATTTTCTTAAGCAGTTACCAGTTGCTTTGATGATTACCTGACTCTTCTTGGTAGGAATTGTAGTATTCCTTGATATCAGCCGAGTGAAGATGCCACCCAAAGTTTCAATACCCAAAGACAGTGGGGTCACATCAAGGAGAAGTAACTCTTTGACATCTCCACGGAGGATACCACCCTGGATAGCTGCTCCCATCGCAACTGCCTCATCAGGATTTACTCCTTTACTGGGAGTCTTTCCAAATATCTCAGAAACCACCTCTTGTACTTTAGGCACGCGAGTCATCCCTCCAACTAGCAGAACCTCATCAACATCCTTGATAGATATGTTAGCATCCTTCAAGCAGCTCTTACATGGTGCCTTCGTCCTTTCAATCAAATGATTTACCAAGCTCTCAAACTTAGATCTAGTCAATGTGATATTCAGATGCTTTGCACCAGAAGCATCTGCAGTGATGAAAGGCAGGTTGATTTCTGTCTGAGATGTTGAAGACAATTCTATCTTAGCCTTTTCAGCAGCTTCTCTGAGTCTCTGCAAGGCAAGCCTGTCCTTGGACAGATCAATACTCTCAGTTCTCTTAAATTCACTCACTAGAAAGTCTAACAGGGCATTATCAAAATCCTCTCCTCCCAAGAAGGTGTCACCATTTGTTGCTTTCACCTGTGCATCAAGACATTATGATTAATTCCCCAAATTATTTCTTACTGAAAGGTTAATAAAAGTGAACATAGGATAAATAAGTTTGCATACCTCAAAAACACCATTAGAAATTTCTAAAATGGAAACATCAAATGTTCCACCTCCAAGATCAAAAACTGCAATCAGACCCTCCTTGTTGTTCATCCCATACGAAAGTGCAGCAGCAGTGGGCTCATTAATGATTCTCTGCACATCAAGCCCAGCAATTCTACCAGCATCCTTTGTTGCCTGCCTCTGTGCATCATTGAAGTAAGCCGGGACAGTGATAACAGCTTTTGTGAGAGACTTTCCAAGATATGATTCTGCAGTTTCCTTCATTTTGGTGAGAACAAAGGCACCAATTTGGCTAGGAGAATACTGCTGACCATTGGCCTCAACCCATGCGTCTCCATTTGGAGCTTTAACAATCTTATATGGGACCATCTTCATCTCCTTTTGTGTTTGAGGATCATCAAATCGCCTACCGATCAAACGCTTGGTCCCAAAAAGTGTGTTTGTTGGGTTCGTAACAGCTTGACGTTTGGCTGGTGTGCCAACAAGCAGCTCTCCTTTTTGGTTGAATGCCACAACAGATGGTGTTGTTCGAGCTCCTTCAGAATTTTCAATGACTTTGGGATTCTGAAAAGGTGTTAGTTTTAAAGTGAGAGCACATAACCAACCATGATATAAGTACGAAAATATCAAAAGAAATAATGAAGGATACTTGCCTTTCCCTCCATAACAGCAACGCATGAATTGGTAGTACCCAAATCAATACCAATGACATCGTTACCAGCAGGCCTAGAACTGATGAGATGAAATAATATGAGTAAATTTGATCACAAGTCGATATAATCACCTTTAAGAAACTCAGTAGTTTTTACTTAAACCAAAATAAGACATAGCACCTGAATGGTCGAGACAAACTTTTCCAGATTTGCCCAACATGTGATGGCTTAGAGCTTCCTGTCAACTGCAAGACATTTGTATTACAGAATGACTTTCGTCAGAGTACAACTCAATTACATGATATAGAATATAAAGTTAATCAAACACATGACTTTATAAAAGATGCCACAGCATCAAAATAAAATCATATGCTTAAATGCCAACAAATTTTGGAAATTCTATCTTCACACACTAAAATAGAGGGTTTGAGATCAGGCAGTTAGCTGTGACAAAGGCAAAAGCATCCCGCCTTTGCAAATTAAGGGGGAAACTAAGTTATTGGAAATGGAGCAGCATAGATAATCGGGCAAAAGTTAGACCCACTACGTCAGGACTCGAGTAATCCATAAGACAAGAACTAACAGTTCTTCCATCTTCCAGAGAAGTAATATAGCCCGTCAGACAATCAAACTTATTTAAGATAGTCTATTCTGGTGTCGCAAGTCTGAGAGGCGAGTCTTTTGACAGGATTTTTGGCGTAGTTCCAGTTCAAGTACCAGCTTTAGCCCCAAACCATGGGGATCATAATACAATGATATACACCAACGCACAACAGAGAATCAAGTGCGAGTCAATCTTATTCAGAATCAATTTGAAATATACAGTAAACACCTATATGATTTAGCAAACCTATGGATATCAGAAATTGTAGACCGAAAGTAAAATAAAATGAGACAGCATAAGTAAAATAAAGTACACTATCAATCTGCAAGAGCCACAAAACAAACATCAGCATAGCAAATTCATAAGAAACACCGTGAAGAAACTATTGATAAGTTCGAACCAGCAATAACAACAAGAACAACTAGAACTGGATGACATTCTACAGGGTCGGATGTGGATAGCTTAAATCACTTGAAGGAAAACAGGTCATCCCAGGCAACAATTAACCGAGCTTCAACACACAAAATGACGAGAATTGCTAGGGATAATAATGTACTGTTAACAAATATGAGAGATATGTCGATACCGATCGATAGGCGGAGAAAGAAGCGGCGGTGACGTCACGGCGTCGAAGAGAGCGGAGCAAGGCGGTGGCGGCCATAATGGAAAGAAGGAGATTGGTAGGGAATGGGCGAAGATCTCAGAGTATAGATGAGCTAAGAAAGTAACAGAGAGGCTTTATGATTAGGGTTTAGGGGTTTTGGGAAGGAAATGAAAGGAAGTAGAAGACTCTTCCAGACCCAGTATCAAAAGGGCATTTTTGCTGCTCGTCGCCCATAATAAGCATGCTCATCACATCTGGACTGATTTGGACGGTTGAAAGTTAAGGTGCAGTTTTTAAAAATAGTTTTATTTTTAAAAATAAAAAAATGTGTTGGGTAAATTTATTTTTTTAAAATTATTTTAAAAAATAGAAAAATAAGAAAATAAAAAATTTACAATATTTTTAAGATATTTTATATTTTTTATTCTGAAAAATAAAAAAAAAATAAAAAACACTCATCTTATTAATAATAATATTATAAATTTTGAATAACTTAATTATCACTCACTAATTATGATTACTAATTATGATTGTAAGAATAACTACTTAAACAAATTTTTTTATTTTCTTATTATTAAAACTTATTCTAAAAAATAATATTAAGAATAAGAAAATAGAAAACATTTTTAATATTTTAAAATTTTTAGTTTTTAATTTTTATTTTTAAATAAGTGATCATAACAAAAAAAAAATTAATTTAAATTTTAAATATAAAAATAAATTAAAATATTTAAATCTGTCCAAATTTGACGAAGAACCAATTGGCATCAAGGGAAGGTTCTAGATCGCCAAGTGCAAAACGGAGCCGCGTAGTGTCTGGACGGATTGTTGCCAAATGGTTGGATGACGGAATGGCATCTCACTTCAAAATATGTTAACGTAATAAGGCGGTATGAAAGCATTTTCTATTTTATCAGAACTAAAACTATTTTTAAGAATGAATTTTTAAAATAAAAAATTATTTAAATAATTATTATTAAAATCATAATCACAATTAGTAAATATTAAATAATTTATTTAAAATTTATAATTTTACAGTTCATAAGGTGGATAGTTTTCTATTTTTTTTATTTTTGAGAATAAAAACTACAAAATATTTTAAAAATATTCTGAATTTTCTATTTTTAACATTTTTATCAAATAAATTTTTTTATTTTATTTTTAAAAATAAAAAAAACTGTTTCCAACCGTTGCCAAATAGGCTCATAATCTCTCTTAGTTTAGTTGTTTTTTTTAAGTATACATTTATCATTTTTGTATATACTACAGCCACTTTCCTGAATATAAATATAAGATATTTTATTTTAATTTTAAATATATAATTTTTTATAATATGCAACATAGTATTTATTATGTAATTTTAAAAAATATTCTTATTTAATATATAAAAAATATTAAATAAAGATAATTTAAAAAAAATTATGATTTTTAGAGAAATCAAAATAGTTAATTAACTTTAGTTTTCATTCTTAAAATATGTAATTCAATTAAAAAGATTCTATGTTAAGTAATAAAAAATAATATATATATATATATATATACACACACACCACATAATTCTAAATTATGAATAACATGATTGATCTCTTAAACAACTCTATAAATTACAGACAACACATGAATGATGAATCAAATTAATTTTTTAGAAACAGAATCAAATTAATTTTTTAAACTAATAAATAAGAAAATATTTTTAGAAACTGTTTAAAACTGATATCAAGATTTTGAAAAGTTTAAATTAAAATATCTTAAATGAAGTGATTATTTTTAAGAATCAAAAGTATCATAAAAATTTAAACATATTATTAAATTAAAAAAATGCAATCTAAATATTTTTGTCATAGATTATTTAAAATTTAATAATAATTATTTAATAGGAAATAATATATTAATAGAAATCAATAACAATTTATATATATCATAAATATTAAATATAAAATATATAGCAAATTAGATTTTTATAAGTTATGAATAATGTTATATTCCACTTCCTTATAAAATTTGAAAATAACTTTTATTTTCACTCCATTGTAATAGTTTATTTTTATTGCTTTTTATTTAATGGTATAAAAAATAATTCTCATCCATAAGAACATTTTTATGTTTAATTCTTTTTTCCATTACATTTCATTTTGTGCACGAGATCGGGCTTAATCTTTTAGGTCTTGGAGACAAGAACAAAGGAGAAGAGAAAATGGGAGAGAGAAAAGTAGGGAATATTTTCTTTTTTAATGTTTGGATAAATGTGAGAAAAAAAAGAGAAAATAACTAATTTCACAGCAATAATAAGATTCCTATTATGTTTATAAAAATAATAATTAAAAATAATTGCATATAATAAATCTTATTATTTAACCATATTATATGTATATATAATACATCAATTAATCTTAATTTATAATTATTTGCCTAGTTTTAATTTTTTATTTCAAAAATTATAAAATAATTCTAAAATTCAAAATGTAAAAAAATGGATCATTTTGGAAAGACAATTTTTTTTTAAATTAGGAAAGAAACATATGGTATGGGACTAATGCATCATTTTTCTCATAAATTTTTGAAAGTATATTTTCCTTCATGTTAATCTTTTTTCTACTTTTCTCTTCTATTCATTTCTCTCTCAATCCAAGCAAAGTGTGAATTTTATAAAAGTCTATAATCTAAATTTCTTATGATTTAAATTCTTAAATATAATTTATCCTGTGCTAAAATGCAAATCATTTCCCATTTAGTCATATTTTAAAAAATGGCTAAATAAAGAAAGAGCCTTGCCAAACAGGATGAAGATTTGAAATTTTAAAGTATAACTAAAAAAATTTCCATCTTTGCGTCAGGCAATAAAAATGCAATCTATATTCATTTATATCTAAAAGAATTCACACTAATCATAAATTATAAACAATATAATTTACTGTAAAATCCGTATAAAACACAGGCCCCATAATCTAATTTCTTTTGAAACAACTTAGACTTCGAAGCATAAATATTATAGCAACAATATAAATTATTTTTGTTTTACTTGTATATTGATATTAATTGATTGATTTATTGATGATTTGAGTCTCCAAATCCTGAAGTCGTGAAGCGGCTCGCCCAAAAAGTGTCTAGTGGCTTTACCAGAGCACAAACAAAAGAAATAAAAATAAATTGTCCTTCCTTCGCTCCTTCTCTCTTAATATAGAAGGTGCAATATCGTAAATTTTTATATTTTAAAATATAAGAGATAAATATATTTAGTAAGTATTTTTAAAAAAATTTCTAATTAAAATGTTATTTTTTTCAAAAACTAATACTTCCTTCGATTATAAATATTGGATATTTTATCCTAATCTTATATATAGAACCCTTTAAAGCATACGATATAATATTTATTATATATTTTTTAAAAAATTCTTATTTAATGTATCTAAAAAAGAGAGAGAAAGAGATTAAACATAGGTAATTTTAGAGAAATGTTATGATTTTTTAAGAAATCAAAGTAGTTAACTAACTTTAACTAATATTTATAATATATATAATTCGATTAAAAAGATCTTATATTAAAAATTAGATGATAATATAGTTTATTTATGTTAATTACATAATATAAAAATATTAAGCATTAAATGAGGACATGTTTTGAAATTATTTTCTATTTTTATTGATTTTCTTGATCTGATTTTGTCTTTTTATCTTAAATGGAGTACTTGAAGACTGAAACCGAAATATATGCACACTCCGTTTCACTAATTGAAGTCATTAACACAGGCAAGAGTATAATTGGAGAATAAATCACTTCAGGACAAAATTAGAGCTGGTTTGGTTTTTGATTTGCAAACTTAAGTTGAATAAAATAAAATTTTGATAAAAATAAATTTATTGTAATATAATTTATGTATGAATATTTTTTATTATAAAAATAAGTATGACAATATAATTATAAGACAAAATTACTTTTATAAATTGACAAATAACTTAATTCCATTGACTAAAAGTCCATTTAGAGATAAAAATACTTTTACATAAACAACTTTTAAAATGAGACTACTACAAAGTTAACCAGAAGTATATTTGTAAACTTACACAAAATATAAACCAATCAGGTTCTTAATCGTGATCCAATGAGCAAGAGTTCAATAAACAGGTGTTGGCCGAAAACTAGGAAAACAAAAATGAAAAGCCTCAATTCTAAAATGACCCTCTCAGATTTGAGCCGGAAAAGCATTAACCTATCCAAAACCACTAAAGCTCTCACTTCTTGACCTCCTCATATTCTGCCTCAGGAGCCTGGTCACCACCCTGAGAACCCCCAGAAGAGGAGGAACCACTGCTAGAACCACCTGACATGTGTTGCCCAATCTTGGAGACAGCTCTGTTTGCAGCATCAAGCTTTGAATTGATCTCATCCACGTTGTCCCCTGACATTGCCGTCCTCAAATCTGCAACTGCATCCTCAATCTCCTTGGCAACTTCACTTGGAATCTTTTCTCTGTACTCATTCAAGCTATTCTCAATACTGTAGATCGTAGTGTCCGCGCTGTTTCTGACATCGATCAAGGCCTTTCTTTCTTGATCTCTCTGAGCATACAACTCAGCTTCTTTCACCATCTTCTCAATCTCATCTTCCGAGAGTCCTCCAGATGAGCGAATTGTGATCTGTTGCTCTTTACCAGTGGACTTATCTTTGGCAGATACAGTGACAATCCCATTGGCATCAATGTCAAACGTGACCTCAATCTGAGGCATACCTCTGGGGGCAGGAGGAACACCAACGAGCTCAAATTCTCCAAGTAGTTTGTTGTCAGCAGCCATTTCACGCTCACCTTGCAGCACCTTGATACCTACCTGGGTTTGATTATCAGCTGCAGTTGAAAACACCTGTAACAAATAGCATTGCCAATTAGGAGCAGATTCCACCACAGCCAAAAATAAAAAATTCGACTGGCATTTAGAAATTACTAAACCAGTCAGCGACCAGAAAAACAAGAAGTTGAGGTGCATATTGCAGCAATCCTCTTTCTCACACCTTTTAATACTCGTATGTGCAATCCCGTGGATAAAATATCTTGTCGAAATTTCATTTAGGCATACAAAAGGCTAAGATAATTTTGGAAAACTATATTACCCACTAGAAAGCCTGCAACATGAACAATTCCCATAAGAAATTAGTATAAGCTTTAATGATTACCTGACTCTTTTTGGTAGGAATTGTTGTGTTCCTTGAAATCAACCTAGTGAAGATGCCACCCAAAGTTTCAATACCTAAAGACAGTGGGGTCACATCTAGGAGAAGTAGCTCCTTGACATCTCCACGGAGGATACCACCCTGGATAGCTGCTCCCATCGCAACTGCCTCATCAGGATTTACTCCTTTACTAGGAGTCTTTCCAAAGATCTCGGATACCACCTCTTGTACTTTAGGCACGCGAGTCATTCCTCCAACAAGCAGAACCTCGTCAACATCCTTAATGGATATGTTAGCATCCTTCAAGCAGCTCTTACATGGTGCCTTCGTCCTTTCAATCAAGTGATTTACCAAGCTCTCAAACTTTGATCTAGTCAATGTGATATTCAGATGCTTTGCACCAGATGCATCTGCAGTGATGAAAGGCAGGTTGATTTCTGTTTGAGACGTTGAAGACAATTCTATCTTAGCCTTTTCAGCAGCTTCTCTGAGTCTCTGCAAGGCAAGCCTATCTTTTGATAGGTCAATACTCTCGGTTCTCTTAAATTCGCTCACCAGAAAGTCTAACAGGGCATTATCAAAATCCTCTCCTCCCAAGAAAGTGTCACCATTTGTTGCTTTCACCTGTACATCAAGACATCGTTAGGAAAAATTCACCAAATTATTCCTTAGAAAAAGATTGACAAAAGAACACATGGAAGAAATTGATTAGCATGGATACCTCAAAAACACCGTTAGAAATTTCCAAAATGGAAACATCAAATGTTCCACCTCCAAGATCAAAAACTGCAATCAAACCCTCCTTGTTGTTCATCCCATATGAAAGCGCAGCTGCAGTAGGCTCATTTATGATTCTTTGTACATCAAGCCCTGCAATTCTACCAGCATCCTTTGTTGCCTGCCTCTGTGCATCATTGAAGTAAGCTGGTACAGTGATTACAGCTTTTGAGATGGACTTTCCAAGATATGATTCTGCAGTTTCCTTCATCTTGGTAAGAACAAAGGCACCAATTTGGCTAGGAGAATATTGCTGCCCATTACATTCAACCCAAGCATCTCCATTTGGAGCCTTAACAATCTTGTAGGGGACCATCTTCATCTCCTTTTGAGTTTGAGGATCATCAAATCGCCTGCCAATCAAACGCTTGGTTCCAAAAAGTGTGTTTGTTGGGTTGGTCACAGCCTGCCGTTTGGCTGGCGTACCAATAAGAAGCTCTCCTTTCTGGTTGAAGGCAACCACAGATGGTGTTGTACGAGCTCCTTCAGAGTTTTCGATGACTTTGGGATTCTGTCAAAGATATAATATTAGTCAAGAAGAACACAACATATCAAAACATGTGAACTATGAAAACATCAAGAGATGGATGAAGAATGTCTTGCCTTTCCCTCCATAACAGCGACGCATGAATTGGTAGTACCCAAATCAATACCAATGACATCGTTACCAGCAGGCCTTGAACTGAAATGCACATGAAATGATTCAATGAGTAATTTTATTTGAAATTGAAGTGATTACCATAGAGAAGCTAACTAGTAATTACTTAAACTAGGACAAGAAATAAAACCTGAATGGCCGAGACAAACTAGCCCAGATTTGACTGACATGTGCTGGCTTAGAGCTGCATGTCAACTGTCCAAGTACAAACATTTGTGTAAAATATCCTTTTTCATCTGTGTGCAACTAAATTACATGACATAGTGTATAAAGTTAACTAATCACAAAATTCTGAGAATGGTGCCATGCATACAATCATACGTTCAGTTGCCCTCAAATTCTGATAATTACACCATTATACATTAGCATAATGAATCATGCAATTGAAATTAGGAGGCAAAGCATCCCAGATTTGCCAATTAGGGGGAAAACAAAGTCCTTGGAAATTAAATCAGCGCAGATAATTAGGCAAAAGTTAGATCCAGTACTTCCTGACCCCAATAATCTGTAAAACACTAACTGAACACTACATCTATTTTCCATAGAAGCAAATTTATCATTTCTCAAACTCAAACCTGCTCAAGTTAGCATATAAGTATCCAACTAATCTGACAAATGAGACATATGACAAGACCTTTCTTTTTGCATAGGAGCAGTTCAAGGTTCACGTATTTACCACTGACTATAAGGATTCCTTGCAACGATACTCTTAAACCAACAACACAGAAACTACAGCATCTCAATCTTACTCAGAATCAATTAAAAAAAAAAATAGACACACAAGCTTCGTAAGACATAAAACAAACATCAGAATAGCAAGTTTGTAAGTTCTACACCAGAAAACCATCGATAAGCTCGGGTAAACAACATAAAAACTAAAAATGGATGAGTTCAATGGGGCTAGATCATAATAACTTAAATCATTCAGAGGAACACAGGTTATTCCTGGCGAAGTGCACCATTCAACAACAGCCATGCCTCAGCGAATGTACCACGTGATTCATAAATAAGTCCTTACCAGGAAAACCATTTATAAGCTCAAGAAAACAAAACAAACAACCAGAAACGGATGAAATACTACAGGAATCAGATCATTCTAGGTTAAATCATTCGCTGAAAACAAATTGTTTTCAGAGTGAAAAAAATTTCGACTCAACAAGACATCAATATCCAATACACAAAATTGACGAGAATTCCACACGATAATCAAGTACGGTTAACAGAAGTGAGTACGGTGTTGGTACCGATCGATAGGTGGCAAGAGAAGCAGAAGCAACGTCACGGCGTCGTAGAGAGCGGAGCAAGGCTGCAGTGGCCATGGCCGGAAGAGGGAGGCTGATGGGAAAGAAGGGAAGAGAAGAAGGGAAGAGAAGAAGGAAAACCTCAGAACAGGGTGAGATGCAAGACAGAGGCTTCAACTGGATCGTTAGGGTTTAGGGTTTTAACTTGTTTTTGGTCGGGGGTCTAGGGTTTTAACGAAATAAGAGTTTTTTTTAACGAAATAAGAGTTTACCAAAAAGGGATTTTAAAAAAATACCTTTTTTTTTGTCAGGCCAAGAAAAAAATTACGTTTTTTGTTGTATTTATTTTCACGTTTCATGGTTGCGCAATTTCCATGTCACGTGTTTTAAGGTAATAATATCTTAAAATATATTTATTAGATGAATATAATATTGCTATCATATTTTTTAACATCAATATTATTAATATAAATATAAAATTGATAAAAAAAATATAAATATAAAATTTAAAATAAATTATATTATATATAAGTTGTGAATAATATTGTTTATTTTTTTTAATTTTGTACAATACATAATAATTCATCTAATTATAAAATTAAAATACATTAATAGAATTATCTTATTATTTAAAATAAAAAAATTAAAATTTAATTTATATTAGAAAATTTATAAAGATAAAAATGTGTATTATTGATTAATCATATTATTTATTTAAAAATCTTATGTAATGGGTCTAGAAATATGTCTGGATTGAAATTGAGAACAAGGATGATGCTAGAGAAGAGGAATGTGGAAGATAATTCTAGAATCTAGATAGAAAAACTGATTTTGGATAAATTCTGAGAAGTGTTTGTACACCTATAATCACATTTACAATATAAATATATTGTTTGAGTGAGTGTTAGAAATATACCTCGATTTCACAATTACATTACGTTTTTATATAATTAAAATCTTATTCCTGTGAAAGAATTATGTTCGCCAATTTTTAATTATTTAATTTAAAAACTTTTTCCCAAAAGTGATTTAATTTTAAATATCTTAAATTTAAAAGTGATTTTAATAATAATATTTAAATAAAATTAATTATCTTAAAATCACTTTTTTTTTTAAGTTTTCAAATAAAAATCACAATCAACTAAAATTATTTTTTATCAAAATCAATTTTATTCAAAAATCACCTTTTTCCAACCCCCACCCAAACAAAAAGCTCAAAGCTTTAACTTTTTTTTTAATTGAAAAAAAGCTTAAAACTTTCATACCAAAATCACAGACTGAGATAAAAAGAATGTAGGAAAAAAGAAGCCTCCAGATCGTGGAGTGACGTAAACGGTGTCGCCAAGTGCTGTGTGGACCAACTTGTGCCTTCTTTTCTTGAGGATGAAGTTTCTATTTTCTAGAGGCGTGAAGACGTTCTTTTCGTTTTTTTAAATTTGGTCAACAAATAAAATAACTAAATACAACTTAAACAAATAAAATATAATTTAAAATTTTGTTCAACAATAAATAAATATTAAATAAGTATCCAGATAACTATCCTCACCAAAAAAAATCCAGATAACTATATATATATATATACACATAATATATAACTTATTTTAGACAATTTTTATATTGCAATTAAAGTGAAAATTAGATTTATAAATTTTTTTGTTTAAAAAATTATTTTTGACAAAAAAGATACAGTAATTTTTTTGCTAAAATAATTTTGTATTAAAAATTGGAGAAATAAAATATTTTAGAGTTTTTAACTTCCTAATGTATGTTGATAATAGTTTTAGGGCTAGAGTTGGCATTTGGGATTGTATTTTATGACTAATGAAATTTTTTCCTTATTATCAGCATCATCATATAGACCATGCCTTAACCATGCATTTTCTTGCTGCTACATGAAGGGTGTGGGTGTGGGTTTTTGTTGCACCGTAGTTTTTATGGCTTGTGGGGATAAGGTGGTAGGACATTTTTAAGTGATAGGAAATTTATTATCTAAATGGATTTATTTATCTCTGCTATATATTTGTTTTGTGCATAAAAAGTATCAACAACCAACTGTCAAAAATTAATTTGTTCGAGGAATGGAGATTACCTTATCAATTATGTTTGCTATATTTGAGAAGTCTTTGTATGTATATTTTGATGCTCGTGGGTCATCTTTGTATACTATATTTGTCTATATGTTTGTTCAATATATATATATTTTTTGCTCAAAGCAAGAACTGAATTAAACCACACTCAACTTTGTTTTCAATTGCTATTTATTCTAAGTGACCAAAAGGAAAAAGTGCTATTTATTCTGTAGACATTGATCTAACCCTAAACCCTCATGTACTAGGGTTGGTTTTGGGTGAGGTTCAAAAAACCGAACTGGATATTGAATTAGTTAAAACACTAATTCAAGGTTTAATGGTTCAATTAGAATTAAATTTGTGATAATAAATTTAATAATTTTTAATTTTATATATTATATAGAAAATTAAAAATATTATTAATAAGTTTCACAACTTAATATTAAAATCTAAACAAGTTAACATTAATTTATAATCCTGTTTTGAATTCAAAATAGTAAATTAATATTCTATTTTCATATTATTTATTAAGTAAATTTATTATTATTATTAATTATATATCATAACAATGTTTATACAATAATATAATATAATATAAAAAATTTATATGAAAAATAGTGTTACTTAGTATTAAAAATAATGTTATTTTATCTTTAAAACTAAAAAAATTAAAAAAAAATTTAACCAATTTACCCAGTTTTGTATTGAATCAATTGATTTTCCACTAGTTTTGAGAATGACCGGTTGTCATTTATGTCTAGATTAAATTTAGCACCAGTTCTTAGTCCAACTGGTCAAACCGGCCAGTCAAATCCAATTTTTTGAACCTTCATTGACTATTTACTATGGAATTGAGCTTGCCTTGCTATTAACAGAGAAATTTTACACTGTGATTCAGCTTGCCAATTTGTGTGATTGCTAACTATGATTCATGATGCTCAAATGAACTTGATTATTGTTGCTCAACATGGAATTTTGGTGAGTATCTATTTAATAACAAGTGCAGACTGGAGAATGTACCACCTTAACTAGTGGTTTCAAACTCTGCGTATATAAATGTGTTAAATACTACTCCATCCGATTCTTAATATAAGTTACTTTCAAGTACCTTATTAAAACTAAGAAAAGTTTGTTATATCATTAAAATTATCTTAAAAATAATATAGTTTTCAATCTTTATCCCTTAATAAATATCACAAATTTAAATAATTCACTATTTTTCTAATAATTAAATAAGAGCATTTTTTAAATAAAATAGTTAATACTTAAAAAATCTATGAAAGGTAACTTATATAGAACCATAAAAAACTTCTAAAACATAATTAATAAAAAAGATTGAAAAGAGTACTTGTTGGAAGAGTCTTGCCATCTTGAATTAGCAAGAATCCAATCTAACTGCCACACACTGAATGATACAATAATAAATAAATAAATAAATAAATAAAATTCGTGAGTTCTTCATTTCATTGCTGCTACATTGAGATAAAGTGTTTGGAACCTCTGCACTTCTTTATCTAATAATTCTCCCCCTACTGCCCTAACAAAACAATGCCAATGTTGTATGATTTAAAAGAAAATCTAGTTATTAAAAAAAAAAAAGAAGATCTTGGCCATTTAACCCAAATAACAAATCACAGTCGTTCATTTAAATTAAACCAAACTTTACCTCTCTCTCACCTTATCAAGTTTGTGCGACAAATTGGGGCTGCTGAAGGTGCAGAGGCTATTGGACGCTGGCGACAAAGAGCTCGAGCATGAACATGATCATGATCCAGAAAGAGCATGAGAGCCAGATCTAGGGAGAGCATGAAAATGAGGCACCTAGAAAGAGATAGGATCAGAAGGCGAAATCGAAGGTGAAATATTGAGACGGCATGAACACGACTAAATTTCCTGGTGATATGGTTGTTTCTTTCTTCTTGTATAGTCCTAATTGATTCATAGACCACGGTTCAGCTTTTGTTGTCATTGGGATATTGCTTTCAATGTGTATCTCTAATCTTTCACTCTCTGTTCAATTGCCCCATAATTTCAAATTATTCCAATTTCCTTCTTCATAGTGTCACAATTTGGATTCTTGTAAAGGGTCATTGTTGCAACTGATATGGATATAATAATAGTACTGATATAGGATACATGAAATTGCTCACTCAATCAAAATGAAGGAATGGACTTTGTAATTTCTAAATCACTGCTTGTAAATACTAAGTGATATGTGTAGGGATAAAAAAAATGAGACTATACTTAATACAATCAAAATAATTGAAGCAAACTATAAGGAAACTGTTGACCAAAACAATAGTGCATTTTGGACAAAATAGTTAATGGAAGGAAACTGCTTCACAGAACAATGGAGTCCAATTCTGCTTCACTTCGCAAACTATTGGTGCAAACTACTGGTGCACTTTGGATAAATTCATCACTTTTCTCGTTGCTGAATTGTGCATCTATATACAATAAAAAAATGGCTATCAACTGATGCAAAAGACGAAAACAAAAATCTATGATTGTATTAGTTGATGTATAGCAATTGTAATGATATATAGAAGTCACTGTAACTTGTTCATAGGAATGTGGAATTGTAATGATATACTAAAAATGTATGAATGAATTTTTGGGCTCTGAGCCTTCTCCATCTACAAAAAAAAAAGATGTATGAATGAATTGTACACTTATTGGTTGATCTACTGTATAAAAGGATATTACATTTCAATGAAACTTGTTCTGTTCTCAATATCTATTGTAATGATATACCATTAGTTAATGTTTGATTGAACTCTATTGCTTTAAGAGATTCTATGTTGCTATCAAGTGGTGCCAATACCATGGGGAAAATAGTCAATAAGAAACTTGAAAATCTGTTCAAGGTTTTTACAAACTGTTAGTCAATGCAAACATTTTTACATAATAAAGAAAAAATTGAAACTTAAAGCATGTTTGGGAAAACTTTTTCAGAGCCCAAACCTTAGTTTTGAGCCCAAAAAGTGATTCTTTAAATGAGACATTATGTTTGGACCCTGTAGCTAGAGCTTCAGAAAAAAGTGATTATAGCGCAAAATAGATTCTAAGCATAAGCTGAGGAGAGAAGCTTTTCCAGTGTTCAGAATAGATTTTCTATCCGTTGGAGCATTTAAAGCCAAAATTAAATACAAGTAACCAATACATTAATGGCCTTTTTTATTTCTCAAAGTCCAGAGCTACCCCAAGCTCCTCCATCCGTTGGCAACATCTGTTTCAATGGTGGAGGGCGTGTGGTTTTTCCGGCATCGTGGAGCTCGTCCTTCATCGGCAACTTCTTCACAATGTCCGGTGTTATAGATCTAGTCCCAACGTGTCTGTTTTCGTGCTTACGCTTCTCCTTCTTCACCATGACCCCTGTTTGCAGATCCGGTGGACAACGGCCTCCATCAACCTCTGTGCTTCTTCTTCAACCTTTGAGCATCTTCAACAGACAAGCTCCATTGTTATAGATCTGGTCCCAGCATGTATGGTTTCTGCTTAAGCTTCTCCTTCACCGTGATCCCTGTTCGCAGATCCGGTGGAGAACGGCCTCCATCAACCTCGGTGCTTCTTCTTCAACCTCCGAGCATCTTCAACTAGCGAGTTCCATTGTTATAGATCCGGTCCCAGCGTGTATGTTTTTTGCTTAAGCTTCTCCTTCACCGCGACCCTTGTTCGCAGATCTGGTGAAGAACGGTCTCCATCAACCTCAGTGCTTCTTCTTTAACCTCCGAGCATCTTCAACCAGCGAGTTCCATTGCTTTCTCGGCCACCTCCGTCAACCTCAGATCTGAGCATTTAACGGTAACAAATCTTCTTCCTCTCAACCTCTGTTATAGATTTGGTGACTCTGTGTGTGTGGGACTCTGTTTTGAACCTGTTCGAAAACCAGGGATTCTAATTTCTTTAGGAAAACCTCTCATGGAAAGTGGATCTCTTGCAAGCCTACCGAAAAAGAAGTTGTTAACATTAACCTGCAAGAACTTGATGCACAAGGTCTTGCTTCAGAGGTACATAAATGGCTGGACAAATGATGTTTATTAAATGTTTATAATAGGAAGATTTTGGATTTGGTTTCTCTTATATGACGTAATGGCCATGCAAGGAGAGAGATGGATTAAAAAACAAATTGCTTCTATAATCTCTCTTCTGAGATGACCATCGTGTACATGGGATAATTATGTGCTAAGCATGCCATCCACTGAAGGAATTTCATTAAAAAATCTTAAGATAATGGCTAACTTCTCTTTAATAGTTTGAAACTAATTAGAAAGTTGATTTCATGAATCCTTGTTCAAATTCTGATGAGATAGGAGATCCAGTAGGGAGGATTCCTAAGAAGAAAAAGGAAATTAAGAAGAGAATATATTAATCTGCATGTCATGTTTATGGTGCTATGGTCTGATTTTATTGGTAATTCAAAACAGAGAATATTTGTTGTTGATACTCTATTAATCCTGACAATAAATTTTGTTCTTCATCAAGTGTAAAAGTGATTCAATGTCTCTCTTGTAATTATTTTCATTTTAATTTTGGGAATTGATGACCAAATTGTGCCACCACCGATAACAAGAGCTGATTTTGATAAAGTATTAAAAAGGCAGAAGCCAACAGTAAGTAAAGCTGATCTTAAGGTCTATGAGAGATTCACCCAGGAGTTTGGAGAGGAGGGTTGATTGCTATTATCTAAGAAAATAAGTAGTCACTTTTGGGCATTATATGTACCTATTATAAGTAGTCAGCTCGGTGTGCAGATCCCGTTGGTGTGCGACCTGTATCAACATCCAAGCTTCTTCATCAACCACCTCTGTTCTTCTTCATCAACCTCCATCAACGGCCGACCTCCATTGTTCAAGCGTGTCTTCTGGGATTGCAAGGTTCTTTTATTTATTTATTTATTTATGTCTTGTTTGAAAGATACTGACTTTAGAGCCTAAGCCTGTATTGTAAAAGCCATCAACCCTTGCTTATTGTAAAAACTAAAAACTAAAAAGTAGAGTATTTGGGATCATAGGGCCAAGCTACTCATGAAGCTAAAATCCCCATTAAAAAATGTTATTTCTCCCCAATGAAACATAATTGATAAGGCTGTATGGTTTTTGAATTAGGTCTGTATAATGAAAGAAATAGGTTATATAATAATCATTCAACCTATCATTGAAGATGATGCTGATTTAAAAAAAAAAGAGCAATAATTGTTATTATGAGTTTGATTTAGGGATTAAGCAATTAGACATGTTTGAAAATGATGCCACAAGTTGTTATAACTAACCCTATTGCTTCACTGGTTGACACAACATTCATTGGCCAAATAGGTATTTTCATGTCATTAATTTATTTTATCATGGTTTATGGTCAAATTAAACTTGGAGATTTTGTATGCTCCAGTGGTAGTTATTTAATTGTGGCATATGATGTTTGATTAGCATCTTTTTCACCCTGTTATTTGGAGTTGCTGAATTTAAATGGTTTTGTGATATAGGTATTTGTCTATGTGTATTGATTGGATTAGTATCTTTTCTTCATTTATGATGTTGGATTAATTCCCCCTTATCTTGTTCATATTTTTGTTTGCACACATATGGATGGTTTGGATCCTTTTTTTTTATTATGGATGTTTTTGTAATAGAATCATGAGTAATGATAAGGCAAATATAAGTCGGGACATTAAAACAACTGAAATTTTAATCCAACTATGCTTGCAACAAGTCCATAAAGGGTAACAACATGGAACTACTTATACAAAAACATGGAGAGAAATAGTTTCTAGATTTAAAGAATAAACCGGTAGGAGCTATGATAGGGGATAACTTAAAAATAAGTTGGATTCCCTTAGTGGATGACATGGTGCAAATTGTTTGAGAAAGAGACAGGTTTAGGATGGAAGCCTGACATGCATACAGTAGATGCACCTGAAAGCTGGTGGGTTGAGAAGCAAGAGGTATGTAATTGTGAATTTGGAGTTATAAGCTTTATATTCATTGTGTAATATATAACAATGAATGGTTGTAAACATGTAGGCAAATCCACTATATGCAAAATACAGATATAAAAGGACTCCTGTTCAAAGATAAATTAACTATTCTATTCAAAAGTGCGGTGGCAACTGGACAACAAGCATAGGCACCCTCATCTCAAAGATTACCTAATGAGGTAGAAGAAGATGATGATGTGTATCGTCCTACCTTAGACTTAGAGGAAGGATCCGGGGACAGTGAGGAGGAGCTTCAAAATCCTACTCTTGGAGTTAGTGCTGGAATCAGTACTGAATTTGGAGATATTAACTTAAACACTTCACAAGAGTGTTCTAGTAAAAGAAGCATGGGAAAGAGAAAAAGGGTGGGAGCTTCTGAAGGACAGAAAAAGTAGAGAGCCCCGAATGCAAGACATTTAGTTGATGCAATTAGTAGAATTGCTGATGCCCAGGAGTCACGAAGAAAACAAAAGGCTGAAACATTTATGGGTCAAGCGATGGATGAACTAGGCACAATAGAGGCTATCACAATGGATTTAGAGTGGCATTCCCAATGTTGTGAACTCCTTTCGGACCCAACGAAGAGGGAGATATTTTTTAAATTGAGACCACATGAGGACAGATTGATGACATGGTTGAAGTTTGTAGCTTATAGAATTTAGGATGTTATTTATGCTTTAGTTTAGTACTTTGCTTCTTTTCTTTTTTGTTATGAACTTTGCTGTTTGAACTTTATCTTCTTTTATGTTGGATAAACTTTGTTTTATATGTAGCTTTTGAATTTATCTAATATTATTGAACTTATGGAAGTCTACTGTTTAAAGAATTACTTTATTTTCCAACTTACAGGTACAAATAATAAAATGAGTGACTCTTCTGATGATGACTTGGATTAAGCTGCACAGGTGAGTGCACTAGTTGGGTTGTATGTTTTTAAATATTTATGTAAAGAGCCATGAAGAACTAGTCAGTATACAGGTCATTTGTAGGTGAATGAAATTTTACAAGGACATCCTATTCGTTGTTATGAGATGTTTCGAATGGAGAAGAAGGTATTTGATGAACTTTGCATTGAATTAGTACAACATGGATTGAAACAAAGTAAGGGGATGGGAGTGCAAGAAATGGTTGTGATATTTTTAAACACAGTTGGACATGGGGTTGGAAATAGGATACTACAAGAAAGATTTCAACACTCATGAGAGACTATAAGTAGACATTTTCATGAAGTTCTAGTGGCATGCCTTAAACTATCAATGAGATACATCAAGCCACAAGATAACAGATTTTGTGATATATCACCAAGAATACAACATGATTGCCGATATTGGCCATCTTTCATAAATGCTATAGGAGCTATTGATGGAACTCATATCCTATGTATTGTTAGTCCCACCGAACAGCCAAGATTTATTGGAAGAAAAGAATATCCAATGCAAAATGTAATGGCTATATGTGATTGAGATATGTGCTTCACTTTTGTATTAGCCGGATGGAAAGGAACCACACACGATGCTCGTGTTTTTGAGAATGCCCTCACAACTCCTTCCATGAATTTTCTGCATCCGCCGCTTAGTATGTTTCTTGTAAATACAAGTATTTATTATTTCAATTGAAATCATAAACGATTCACAAAATTTTCATTGGTTATTAGGTAAATATTATTTGATAAATGCCGGTTACCCAACACCAATAGGATATCTTGGTCCATATAAATGTGAGTATTACCACCTACCAGAATTTAGGCGTGCTCATAGATTTGCTAACCCGAATGAAGCATTCAATTATTTCCATTGAAACTTAAGAAGCATAATAGAAACGACTTTTGGAGTTTGAAAAAATAGGTTTACAATTTTACGTCAAATGCCCAGGTTCAAATTTGATACACAAGTTCAGATAGTTTGTGCAACAATGACCATACATAACTTCATTAGAAGGAAATTTGAAACAGATTTTGAGTTCTTGCGTTATGAAAATGAAAACATAGTTGAGCATGAAGATATTGATCGTACTAATAAGTATCGCGCATCATCATCAAGTCTAATCATGACCTCTTCAAGAGATATGGATATTACTCGTGATTTAATTCAAGATCAAATTGTATAATATTTGAAAGAGAATTAATTATGTTATATTATTAAGTTCCTTATAACAATATCAGTTTATTTAGTTTAAAAATTAAAAGTGTTTTATAGGCTTTCTTTCATATTATTTATAATTTATAATTTTAAGTAAAAATTATCAATCAATTTTTTAAACATAAAATCATTACTCATTCAAAAGTGCTTATCAATGAGATAATCCAAACATGTTTAGTTTTACAAAATCACTTTTGAGTTAAAAACATCCAAATAAAAATTAATTTTCACAACAGCTATTCTAACTAAAATCACTTCTACAAAATCTATTCTTCTCAAAATCATTTATGTAAAAGTGCACTTGGCGAAGTAACCTTTGAAGTTTCAGAAATTAACAAATAATAAGCAAGCCCACGCCATTGGAAGAAAATTAATCATCCTGGATATTATGCCCCTCGAATGTGCTGATATTCTTTTTTATGACTCTAGGGTGTAACTTAGTTATTCTCCCCTGTTTTGTTGACTGCTTGTTCCGTTTTTACTTTCATGTAATCCATGCCTATTTGTATTAAAAAAAAAACAAAAAACAAATAATATATCTGCTCATGAACATTGTTTCACATTAACCATCAAAGCTTCAAAAATTAATTTTTCCTATTTAGCAATTTCAGTGCACGTAGCTCACGAACATAGGTAAAAACATACAATGTAAACATAAATATCCCAAAGCATCTGTGTAGGAAGAAAATATAAACTAAAAACACTGTAGAACCTTCAAATATTAACAAAACAGACCAACCCATCAAAAACCATAAACAGTTTTGCCCTTTTAAAACAATAGATAAAAACTTCAAAAGATACAATTTTTTATCATATTACAGCAACTTTCCATCATTTTCCCACTCATTATCATCTAGAAAACCATCAAAATCAAACCTGTTATCCCCCACCAAGCCCTGGACAACTTTCCCGCACTTGGACGTGGACCTCCTTCTGAAAAAAAATCAGTTGCATATGAGGAAGAAGACACATTTTAACTTTTAATGTATGGACAGCTTCAAGAGGTGTATTGTCAGTTGCATAATATGGCGTTGTTTTGTAGGGGCAACAGGGGAGAATTAGATAAAGAGGTGCAGAGGTTCCAAACGCTTGAGATAAATGTTAAATTGCCTATATTGCTGCCATTTGAAAGTAGTACAATCTGACAATACAAAACTGCTTGTAATATTCCCAATACATTACTTTTGCTGATAGAGCTGTATCTATTGCCAGGACAATACAAAACTAGTTGCTGTTGACGTCAGTGCATGTATCTCTTAACTTACTGTCCTTCAAATATTTTTGAACTAAAAGTGAGTCTCTCGCATTAAAAATGAGTCATACTGTATATGGCTAATAAATAATATTACTTTCTATAAATTTTATAATGATGTATTGATTGATGATATTCATATCTACATTGCATGTCTGTCTTGAATGTTTGCTTGTGGAGCCTACGATTGCAGAGAGGAAACGCTATTTGTTATGAAGTCAAATGAACTGCAAAAGACTACATTTAAAGATATGTACTGCACATGAGGAAAAAAAAAAACAGAAAGAGCAATTAAGTGCCATATGATATGTATTGGCTATTAATTCAAGTGATAGTGAATAGTCCATGGTAATGAAAATATTGATCACAACAAAAGCGATTACATTGCTTCTAGTCTTACAAAGTTGCCATAACTTTTTTAATTTTACTTACCTCTTGATATTTTTCGGCTAAATTCCAATATACATGTCATGGGACTACTTGGCAGTGCCTACATGACCAACAAACACTAATCATAAGAAAGAAAATTCATTCATACTAATGAAAATTGAAAATCTGGCTGCATCAGATAAGTTCAGGTCAATGTGTCCAAGCGAAGAGACTTTCAAGCTAATTACTCTCACAAGCATAGTACTTCAAGTGAGGACCCAGAAAGCTTCGTTTTGGGTGGGCAACAGTGCCAAAAAATCATCAAGTGATAGGTAAATGATGAAAGAAAAGATCTCCTTGGAAAAACTAAAAAACTGAATGAGCATCTCTAATTAAATACATGCAAAATTTTATGAACGGTACTTGCAAATCACAATCACATAGTAAAAAAGTAAAACAAAATGATTAGCACTAACCCTGGACATCTAACAGAAAGCTTCAGATTTGGGCATTAATGAGATGGATGGCAAACACACGAAAATGACTCCATGTCTGCTGGGGAAAATTTTATCAGACTAGAACTGCAACACCAGTGTTTAGACTTCTAACTTACTCCCTTTTGGCTCCGAAGTTGACAAAAGGAATCCATTCAATTGAAAAAGAAGTGAGATAGAGGATAGACGATGAGGACTAATTCTGTATTAGTTTGAGAAGAATGTAAAAAAGCGATATAAAGTAGACAAGGCATCTTCATTGTCACTGTTGGTTTGAGTTTCAAAAGGCTGTGAGGAAGTTTATTAATGGTTTGGCTTGTACAAAGGACAAGAACTGCAATATTCAAATTGCACAAAGGATACACCAAATAATTAAATCATCAGGAACATTGCATTACAAAACAACCAGTGCATTGTCGAGAATGATCCAAATGAAGCCCCTCATACGTTTACGGCAGCCAACTAGAGTTGTAGTCAAGAACACTTTTTAGGCAGTCTCTAGATGTAATGTCAAGTGGAGAAAGCATTAAAAATAATAGTAAAATTTAAGATTAGATATGTACCTAGAAATGATAATGAATTCATCGAATCCATTGGTTATACTCATCCATCCTTATTATGAAGGAGCTTGAACTTGGGCAACCTCCTCCACCATATGCCTTCAATTTCCAAGTTAACGAAACTCAATATAAATCACAGTGTTAAACAATCATAAAGTAAGAATAAGACTGTAACACTGAGAGGTTCACACTTTTGCTACTTCAGAGGTATCAGTGGCATTATCAGTGCTTCTCAGGCACATTTTAAGATTATTCCGTAACATGAATATCACAGCTCCTATAGGCCTGCAATTGATATAAATATAAGCATCCAATCTATCAAGCTATCCATATTAATAAATCTTTGATGCAAAATAAGCGTTGTAATATGCAATGAAGCAGGAAGGCAATCAGGCTGGAAGGACTGATTGAAAAACGTTGTTTTGATTCTTTACTGTTCCCCTAAGAACATGAGTTAAATAAGGATGCTTGGACACTGGTATGTATAATCAAATGCTTAAAAATCAGAGAAAGAATCAAACAGAACTATAGAAACAGCCAAGGATCCAGTTAAATTTTCCTGGGCCAAGCATAATATCAAGCCCCTCATCCTTGTTTCAGAATACTTACAATGTCTCTTTATAGATTATTTATATATATGCTTAAAAAAATCTCATATTGACATAATTGACATGCTGACAAATGTTCTGTGCCAAAAACTTGCATCCCTGATTTTTGACGCACAAAACCAGGATGAATGGCATGAGATAGAAAGAAAAACAGAGCTCAAGGAGCTTTTGTAACTCTAAATATTTTTTTTCTTTTGCCAAAGTAACTCTAAATATTAAGAACAAGTACTCAAGGATGCTTGTGTGAATATATTACCTCAGACCAGCAGCAGCACTCTTTACACTAAGGAGCTTGCCTATTTCATCACTTAAATTGGAGTTTCCATCTGCCCTAACTCCCTAAAGCAAAAAGGAAGGAAGCAAAACGTGATTACAAACTTCATTCTCAAAGTTGAGTGGGGGAGCACCATATTACAATCACGTGATGAATGATGATGTCACATTGATAAATTTCAACGGTGAAAGAAGCCATTACAATAAGGAAATCTGCTGAGAAAGTACATGGCACAGATGTGAATACCAATTATATAAAGTTAGGTTAAACTGAAACTGGGTTAATGAATTAATTATAAATGGTAATAGAGAACTAGCAACATAATGATGATTGAATCTTGGAATACTACCAGACACTCTCCATAAAATCCTCTACCCAGCCGAACCCTGAAAACCTTTTCCAGCAATTTACTTGCAGCATTCTGGCGGGATGAAAGATATGAATTTCCTTTAGCAATTAAGTCTTCAGTACTTAACTCCAGCAACTGTGACAGAGATTTTTCAAAAGAACAGAAACATTAAGCAAAGACATGATAACAGGAGTTAAATTTGGAATTATTTTGAATAAGAAAAGTTACAAAAGTATATATCTAAAATAATACCCAGCCAGGTTTGTTGTGATATAGTATGAAAAGTTGCAATATTTGTGTTTCAGAGTGTAAATGAAACATATAAACTCTTGAAATTGTGTGTCAAGAAACTATAATTCTGGAATTGGTTTTAAAATAAAGAATCAATTCATTGTGCCTAATTCTTTATGACCCAAATTTATATTAAAAAACCAACTAAAAAAATTCTAAATCAAGACTATGAGATACATAAATGATCAAACCTGCTCATACATGTATGGATTAGCAACACAGTTGAATTTTGAGCGCCATTCACCCAATCCAATATTAAAGGCCCTAATACCAGGCAAGCTCCATCGATGAAGATCTCCATCCTCAATATATTTAAGAATAAGTTCCACACGATCTTTTCCTTCTGAGTCCAGCAAACTTGGAGCCACACCCTTAATGATATTCAGACATCTTTTTGCCTGAGCAATTGCTATATAAGATGCTGGAGAATTAAAGCATGTAGAAAAACTCTAATTCGTACTTACATCAGAAATTCTATAATCTGCATGTTTAGCAGAAAAGTATTCATAAGCAGCACTAGAGCTACTCTTCTCAAGTTTTACATGAATGGTGAGATTCTCAGGGCAATCATTGACAGGTGGAATATATGGAAGTACTGATTTCCGGTGATCAAATCCAATAATCCTGAATAAGTGGAGATGATTAAATTAATATGCAGTTTTAAGAGATGAAAAAATATCATCAGCATAGAGGCAGTCAGAAAGGATTTATATAACAGCAACAGGAATTCAATCTCAGCTTACTTGCATTCTAATTGCTGCGTTAGTTTCAAAAGAAATTCCTTGGGACGAAGAAGGCCAAGCAGATAGCACGTCTCAAGGCCTTCAATGTTCAAATCGTCAACCCTGACATACATTTGTAACTTCATTAATAGAACATCCCAGACAACATATTTTCAGTTCCCCTTTCATTCTTGGGTGTTTTAACTACGAAAAAAAGCCAATCACTGAATTCTAAATCTGTCCAATTTCACATAAAGAGTAACATTATTATTATTATTATTTTAACAAAGCAAGATAAATTGGCATTAAGTTCAAACTAATCTGCTCACTAAAACTAAGAGAGCAGTACTTTGAAACTCAGTTATTCCCAAAAGTTAAGTGCACGACCCTTGTTTTCTTCTTACTCTAAACTTCGTAAACACGAAGACAAAGCAGCAGCACTTAAAAGTTCCAAACGAAAAACAAAAACGAAAGAAAGAAAGAAGGAAAATTTAAAACCCCATTAATATAAATGAAATCAAAGAAGGGAAAAAAATCTGAGAGGGATTAAGAAGATAAGGTTAGAGCGATAAACCTGAGAGGCTCAACAGAAGAGAAAGGCAATATAAGGCATGGGATATTATGACGAGTGTGGAAAAGGTGAGCGAAAAGAGCAGAGAACGCTCCAGAAAAGGAAGGGTAATTGTAGAGCACAAGATTGGGAACTTTCACTTCTGAAGCTTTAGCAATGGCTTCCAAAGCCGCATTTGAACGTAAGCTCCTTACCCATAAAGATAAGCCAGACCAAGTCCTCCATTTTCTAACCACAGACGGACCCATTTCACAGTATCCTTTTATACTCATGATTCAGTCGACTCTTCTCGGGTAGCTTAACATACTCACATAAGATGTTGAATGTAATGATGAACAATTGAACAATCGAAATCCTGGCAATCGAGAAGAATAATGGAAGATAAATTCGATTCTTCACCAGTGCTGGATGGTAGAGAGTAATTTTTCTTTTTTAATGGGAAACGAGGGCCATGCCCAAAACTCAGTAAATTAGACAATCAAGGGGGGGATTCAAATCCCTGATGCATCCTTCACAAGGTTCCTGCCATGGGGATTGGGGACAGGTGGGACATTAATTAATTAAAATTAAAAAAATTATCATAATTTAATTAATCCATGGAAAAATTTAAAATGTAAAAATTTTTAAACCGTACAATATTAGAAGGAAAATAAAATTTATAAAAATCCTAAATAATAAATTTAATTTAATTTTTTAATTTTAATATATATTTCATTTATATTTTTTATATTTTTAGAAACCATTTAAATATGTTTTTAACACTATTTATATGTATCAATTGTGTTATAACTATTGATAGTCAAATGAAGTATGAGTAAGTACTTAATGTAACAACTTTCAATATACTATTTTGAATTTAGTATTGAATTAATAAGAAAAATATTTTTTAAATTGTACAACATCGAAGATGTGAAGACTAGAGGAAGAACCAAAGGATAAAGAATTTTGAGAAAAAGAAACACAAACTTCTTGTGTCGTGGCGGGTTTTAGTGGTGCCATGGCGAGAGACTTGAATTTCAAATTCTAGAGATGGTAGTGAAGGCTTGCACTACGGAGTGCTAAATGTGTGCTGCATCATCAATCGCATGATTTGTTTAAATTAGAACACGAACCATTTGACAGAAGAAGAAGAAAACAAAGGAAAAGAAGGGAGCTTTGCTAGGGTTCGATATTTTCGACTTTAAACTTAATATCTAGACTCTAGAAACTTAAATCTTAATTGGTAAATGGATTCCTTCCTCTCCTTTTCTCTTTTCTACTTGTTTTGAGAGTTGAAATCCGTGGGTATGGTTGGGGATCCATCTTGATCGATTCTCCACTGATTAGAATAGTTGTAAATGTGTTATTGAAGTATTGTTTGGTGTTCTAAAGACTTGGGTAAGAGTTTTGGAATGTTTTATGAGGTGTTTGCTTCAAAGCCTAGCTTAGAATCTTATGGTTCTTCATGGAATTTGAATTTTTGGGAGTTGGTTTTGCTTTGGATGGATATTTTGGGTGTTTTTGTGTTTGGGTATGATGTTGGAATCATGGATTTGCCATTGTTGTGTTTGGGTTACCAAGTTGTGGTTTTCCAAAGCATATGCAATATGTTGATGTGGCCATCTTATGATGTTTTAGTGTGTAGAGTAGCTTGATTGAGGTCTTGCCTACCAAGAAGTCATTTGGAAGCTTTGAATTTATTGTTGGTACTCCGACGGCCTGCCAATTCCCTAGTGTGTGTTTGTGTGTGAATGATTCGAGATGATCAGGGTGTATTTTCATATGTGTTGTAAAATGTTTATTTGAATATATATATATATATATATATATGCTTTATCCTTTTTATATCATGATATGTACCTATGCAGAAGACGTTTAACTTTTTTCATATCATGATATGTTCTTGGCACGATTAGTGATAGAAATGGTAATCTCTTTCCTTGTATTGTACATGTGACTTTTGAAATTATGTATTTGGCTATTACTATGTGATTCATTAGCATCTCCATTGACAGAGTTAGTATGATGACAAGTATACTAATTGTAACATCCATAAATATTCATATATGATTTTTAATATGGTTTATGTTTAAAATATGAGGAATGAAGTTACATTGAATTATGATGAACATACACTGAATGAAGGTATACAATGAATTGTGATTTCAATAAGTTACATTAAATTATGATTAGTATACATTGAATAAAGGCACACAATGAATTGATGTCATTTGCTGGCCAAGACATCAAAATTATAAATACCCTCTTCATTTTAGCACACCACCAGTTGTGAGTGAGAGAAAGAAAGAGCCAAGGGAGAGAAAGAGAGTATGAGTGAGAGAGAAGGAAAATGAAGGAATGATAGCTTCAAGTAAGGTAAAATCCAAGAAGGAAGACAAGCTACTTAGTTCAGGATACTTTTCAGTTGAGGTAGTATATTATTTATTTCATGCATTTTCTGTGAATTAATTATGGATGTTATGTGATGCTACTAGATAAATTGTGTTAATATAAATGTTTTGAGATGCTATGGATGTCTAGTATTAAAAAAAGACTTTAACGAAATTTTTATAGATGCATGAAATATGAGTTATTTGGTTGTTTGCATAACTACCTGATTATGAGCATAACTTGTATGAATGGATATATATACTATTGAGATTTCCCCAAATCTCACACCCAATGACTAACAATGTTAGGGTCAAGTACAAGCACAAGCAAAGGTAAAGGTAATGAGGTGGTTAACTAAAAAGAAGTAAACTGGAAGATATTATTTTATACTAGAATAAATGTATTAAATTATGATGATATATACTAGTTATGATTTCTATCCTAAATACTTGCTGGCTTTACTTTAGATGTTCTGGAACAATAGTAAGATAATTACAATACAATTGGCTTGATTATTATAATTAAAGTAGACTTTTAGTTAAGTTATTGTCTTTTAAGCAACCCAATTATGAAAAGTTTAAAAGTTTGATTGTTCTAGGTTTTTAATTCTTTCCACTAGATATATAAAATATAATTAAAAGTCTAGTAAGTTAAGATGTTACACTAATATGGTGGCAATGACGATGAGTATATACATATGAGCATGGAACATGATAGCATGAATGCCATTATCACTTGTTATGCATGTATGCCATTAGTCGATTTGGGTGATCATGTCTAATGATACCATGTGGTATACCAATCCACTGGTAGAACGTTTAAGGCCCCGTATCCAAGTAGTGAGGTTTGATGTATATCTTTACCACTAAATCATCATCCTTTGATTAGGAGATCTAGGTGCAGCGGATTGAGGATGCATCTTCCTTAAATTACTACCAATTTTGGTGATCTAGGGGAAGAAGAACTATGGTCTAATCATTAGTGTGACTTTTGGCTAAGTTATACTAGTGAGTGGAGAGCTTGATGATATCCTGAAATTAGTCTTCACAGGTTATTTGAAGGAAATTACTTATTGGGTATACCTTTTGATGATAGCTAACATGTGTTTCTAGCCCTGTATTTGGAGGGCATTCATATCATTTCATATGCACTGCATCACATCATTCATATACATGGACAATGCTATTTGTAAATGTATTAGTAGTAGTTTGCCTCAGTTACTGGAACTCTATCTCACACCCTTCTATGACTAATATTTCAAGTGAAGATTCTAGCTCTAGCAAGGAGAAGATTAAGGAGTCTTAGTTCCGTCCTTCATACGAGAATATTCAAGTTGTATTTGGTAGTGTGCTGTGTTTGGTTTATGTAGCTTTATTGTGCCAAGTGGGATACTTGTAGTAAGTACCTTATGTAATGTCGTGGTCAGAGTACATGATGATGTGTTGTGCTCTAAGTGTTGCTTATGGATGTCTTGAGCCCCATGTGGTCATGTTTGTGGTGCTTGTTGGATAATGTTATATGTGTGTTGTTCTTTAAGGCCTAGGTGTGATCAAAGTATGATTGTTTCTCATGCATGATGATGTGTTGTTCGAGGAATTGTGTTTGTTTAGTTTTCTAGGCATACATGTGGGAAAATGGGTGTATAACCCATTAGTTGCTTTGTGGTGCTAAGGGAGCCATATTCTAGAGGAGAGATTCCTTTATGATGCAACCACCCTAAACTAAGTCCCTGGGATGTTTGGGACTTGGGGAAAATATTGGCATGGGTCCATGTGTTGTGGTTTAGAATTAGAAGGTTCTAAAACTAAGTTTTTGTCCAAAATTGATTATATAGGTTTTGAGTGTCTCAAAATTTCCATCCAGAGGTGTTTCGAAGTATGGTTAGTGCCTATAGTTAAATTGAGAGTAGGGTGACTTATAGAAGTTGACATCAGGTTAATCGGAGGTTGGAATAAGAAATTATGCGTGTCAGAAGCTGAGCTGGAAAATCAGCAAAAAACTTATTTGGTATCAACATCTGGCGTCACAGCACTAGGGTTCAAGTTACAGCGTCATGCTCCTCTGTCCCTTTTTCATTCTCATCTAATAGTGTTCCACGCCACAACGACACCCTGCTTTCATTTTCATGTGTTATGATGTCTTGTCCTTGCATGTGTTTGGGGTATTGTTTGTAGGGTGTTACACATAATCTATCTAATAATCATTGAATTGTAATGCTCTATAGTTGAGTTCTGTTATAAAGGTATATTATATATAAATATATAAAATTGGATATATGAATTATAATAACTACATTTGCATGATAACACTAAGTCAAGCGTTAAAAATTAAATGCTAATATATCATGAATAATGGGATTCAACTAATTTTTGACATAAATTAAATATTTTTAATGTCAAGATAGTTAAAAAAAAAAGTGAACATTGAATGCAAGAAAATGAAATATCAGTATCACTATCATCTTTTGCGCAAAGAATATCTAGTACAAAGAAATGATATAAGAAGAATCAAAGAAATCAGAGATTTAAAGATTTAATTAGAACTTAAAAATTTCAATGTATCAACTATCAAGATAGTTAATACTCTAATAGATACATTTATCATATATTAAGAAATTTTATGTAAAAGTTATGTAGATTTATATTTATTAGCTCAATACTTTTTGGTTCTCAAAATGCATATTGAGTTCCCATCTAAAAAAATGCATATTGAGTTTTTTTTTCTTATATCTATATTTGGAGAAATTGAACTTTGCTATCTATTCACTATCATACCCTAACCAATCATTATCAACTATTGAGTTTTAAAAGATATTGAGTATATATATATATATATATATTCAAAATATTAATTATTTTAAATTTTGGTTACTATTTTTATATTATCTATGAAACATATGGAGTTTTGATACGAAACTTATTTTATTTGAAAATAGATTTAAATATTTTTCAATGGTATGTAATTTACTCAAAAATAAGTTCAAATGATGAAAGAAGTTGATGGCCAAAAAGAATTCAAATGGAAAAGTTATTAAGAATATTATTACAAAATTCTATTTTAATCATAGATCACTCATTTAATTATATATATATTTTAAAATTTGAAATGAAATTTGTTGCATTGAAATTAAACTTGACTCAAACCTTTCTAACTATAGGTCATATACTAAAATTGTACAAAGGTTGAGAGTGTGTGTGCTTGTGAGAGAGAGAGAGATGCCAAATAGTCGACTGAAAACAACTTTTTTTAAATGCAAAACAACTGTTTTAATCCCCAAGCAACTATATGTCATGATATATATATATATATATATGGATATATAAAACTTTTTCTTACGTATTGGAGAGAGAACTCTTTTTTTTTCCCCATACTATATAATTGTTTATTTGTTCATTTCCCATTTAGCTAAGAAATCTTAGTAGCAAAAGTATTAATTGAAGAAGAAGAACTTTTGGAACAGCTGAAAATTTTGGAAACACTTGATGTACTCGCTCGCTCTTAGATTTGATTGCTTTTTGTCATCTCATCCTCATTCGTCACACGTCAGTTAATTTTGAATTTGAACTCCAAGTTTCGTGTAGAGATGCTTTATATATGAGAAGCCTCCCTAAGGTAAAAGGAGAATACCTTTTTCATCGTCCTCACTTTTTGACGAGCATCATTCGTTTATATATATATATATATATATATATATGCCTGTACAAGCATTTCCGTGTTAACTTTTAGATCATTAAATTGATGCAAGATTGTTGTGCTATATGATGCAGAATTAATTTTCTAGTATTATTCTTTTTTTTGGTCCTCATGAGACCTTGTGAAAATCCTCTAAATCTTTTTTATATGAAGTCACGTACACATTATTTTAAGTTAAAAATATTGTCTCTTTAATTTTTCTTCTTCCTTAGTTTTGAGACATTTTAATAACTTAAAACTAAGTGGGTTCTATGTAGTCTAAGGAACACTTGTGAATTGAGTGGCTTACTCTATAGATTTTATATTTTATATTAATATTGATTATATGGATATAGATTGTGAGAAATATTTAAAAAATAAAAGCCAATCAGTAATATATGAACCACAAAAATTTGAGTTTTTCGCCTTTCAATTTAAACTCTTCATAAAAAGATTAAGATAGTCAATATAACGACAATCAGAGCAGTTCTATTTTGATGGTTATTTCACTATGAAAGGTAAACAAAGATTTTTGTGACAAAAAATTCCATCCATTAATTTGATCACAACATATCTAGAAATTAAATAACTCAACACCAGGACAATATTTGATAGCTTTATTATGTCATAAAATTTACAGAGATATCCAATATTATGCCCGATCCTTAATGATAACAGAAATGATTCTCAATCGAACATCTCCTGCTATATATATATATATATGAGCATGTTGATGCTATATATTTCGATTCTACACAATCTTGTTGAAGTGAAGCATCTCCCTCCCAGAAAACTTTACCTTTCTACAGCAAAAGTTGTTGGCAGCATGCTGTCATGACAATTAATCCTAGGTGGTCAAAGAGTTATCGCTAGAGCAGCTTTAATCTGTCACAGAATTTTGGTGTTTAGTATAGTACGTACGTAGTTTTTAAGATGTACTGAACAGCACAACACACACACACACACACACACATAAAAGTAGCTGTATGTTTATATATATACCCCAGTGGCATTGCTTGGCTTGGTGGTTCGTTATATTGAAGCTGTGGCTGGCTCAACTGTAGATGGACAGGTGCATTTAAGCCATAACTGTTGCTGATATTGGACGTCGTAGGATTGGAATTCTTAACCTCTCCATTCATAATCCTTGCTTCACATATCTAACAAAAACCTCTATTTAGGCTTTCAAATTAAATAAGACTCGTACGTGAAACACTTTAGCATCAATATGTCACTATATATATCTATATAAGTCTATAAGAAGCTGCACAATTCACACGAGCCATTGACAGTGTCATGTATATGTTTCTCGTTTTACTGAATAACCTCTTAATTACTTCTTTTGTGCTTGTGTAAGGGCATGCTTGTTGATCGTATATGCGCATATGCTTGTTAGACAGGATAAAGTATATGACTGAAAAGATGAACAAAAGCTCTAATTATATAAAATGTTATATATATATATATATATATATATCAACTTAATCACCTTTTGAAGTCCTGCATTTTCTTTGGTAATGAGGTCTACCCTTTTATAGAGTTGTGCATTTTCTTGCTGAATTTGATTTCCCTGCAATAGCATCAATTGATTGGTCAGAATTTGTGGGAAGACCTTTCTAACATATATGGAGGGAGAGCCAAAAAGAAAAAAAAAAAGAAAAAGAAATCATGAATACCTTTTGTTGGAGCTCTTTAATCTGATCAGTTAAAATTTGATCCTGCAGTTAAATCAGTGATCAACTTAAGGTAATCTCATTCTTGTCATGTAAAAGTGGTGGCATGTTAAAATTAAATTAATGGATAGATTGATTTGAATTGACCTATCATACCTTTTTGATTCGGACACCCTTTAAACTCATCTCCAGTTGATTTTCCAGATTTTGCAATTCGTTAATGCCCAACCCAGAAAGTTGTTCACCCATCAATTGCCTTTATTTAACAGAATTGGACATTATATATACTTACCAAACAAATTTTTGAATAAACAAATAAATCAATATATGTGAAATTGTTGACCTTCATATATATAATTCATTTCTATTTGTGTGTATTGTATTATATTCTTAATTAGTCATCATATGATATAATAATAAACAAATAAATATGAAATTGAACTTAAAATTAGCTAGCCATGTATTAATTCTTGAGTAATTAAGATTAATAATTCCAACATATTCTTATCTGGTGCAAATTAGGTAGCTAGTAATAGCGAGTTCATATATCGGTTTGTTTATAGAGGAGCGATAGGTGTCCTCTCCCAGATTAAACATCACAGTTAAAATGATTATTTGTAGATGAGTAACGTCTGGTTTAGTGATTAAGTGATTTCAGTCTGTTATATATTCAGGGTATATCAAAGAAGAGAAACAATCACAATTTTCTTCTTACTAGCACTTGAACTCACAACCCCATGATTAAAGTTTTAGGGGGTTAGCGCTGAGACCAAATATAAACAATTATATTTTTGAAGAGAGCTTATGATAATTGAGTGACTTCAGTTGTAGTTCTTGTTCATTCACAAACTGTGAATAATGCATATATCTTAATTATTTTTGGACTTCGAGGTCCCACATACTTATATTGAACTATTAATTGGGTGATTAAAATTTGGTACCTGTGGCATTCTTGCAGATGTTGCAGTTGTTGCCTCAAGACAGTTGCTTCTCTCTGCCAAAACTGCCCAGTGCAAGCACAGATTCATATCAAATAAATTAACAATAGACCATAAATATTATTATATCCAATAAAGGGTAAGGCAATTGTAATGAGGAAGAAGGTACGGAATCTAACTCATGATACAATTATATATGAATGATGCTTATTACATATAATTCTTTTTGATTAGTTAATATTACATTTGATTAGTTGTTTAAAAATAAGCTGAGGAATGGTATTTGGTCTCGTACGCACGTACGTACCTTGACTTCCGAAGCAGGATTCATAAGCTGATGATGTTCCTCTTTATGTTTACTGTATCGCTCAATGATAGATTTCATGCTGCCATTAGCAGAGAATTCGACTAATAAGATGAAAATCATGAATTTTTTTTCGTCAATCTAAACTCTAAAGTTATATTAATTAGATAACTAATCTCAGTCGTCAACGCAGCTCCATCGATCCTTTGGAAACATTGTACATTGATTGAATACATCAAACTAACCTAGCCTTGTACTAACCTTGCTTAGCAGGGTCTAATACCGGGTCATCCCTACCCAGGTTGGGCCACCATGGGCTGAATTATCCAACCTATGAGGTGTATTGATCGGGTGGAGATATGCCTCAATCCAACCCAAGTCGTAAACACCAACTTCTTATACATACATACATACATATATATATATATATATGTTACCAAATCTTATGAAACAATTGAATGAGGTGAAAAAAAAATCCATAATACTTATTCAACCGGTATCTTATATTTACCTAGAAGGCAGAAAACAAAGGGATGAAGTTCCGAAGCTAAATTTATAATATACAGGTCTATTGAGGAGGCTGATAGGTTCTACTATTTCTATTTCTCTCATCAATTCACTATATTTAGTGGCTGGAAGGAATATTGAAACTTGGGTCATTTGACCTTATTTTAACTGCCCATCACAGGGGGATGATAAAATAAGACAAATATGGTACAAATTGAAGGTTTAAAAATTAAATTTGACTGCAAAGTTTAAGAGACCAAATCAAAACAAGTAAATATGGCAAGGCCCCAAAATATTAAGTTAAATTTTGAAGGCAAACTATAGTGTACTCCCTATGTGATGAGCACTGAATGTAAAATTCTGTTTAAAGGAGCATGTTAATCAATTTATGACCCTTACATATGCTAGGAATACATTATTTCATCATTTAATCAATTTTTGCTATATGACCTCCAAGTTTTAATATTGAAGATAATTATGTAAATGTTTAAAAGATGAAACAATGTCATGATTAAAAGGACAATTAAATATAAGAATCTAATGCGTAATTAATTAAGCTCCGGACCAGAAGTTCACGTACATCGTTTTTTTATATTTTTTCTTTTTTTAATTTTTCTTCAGACAGTTAATACAAATTTAATCTTTAATTACAGCTTGTTCTCCTTTTCCGTTCTCCTTCTTCAAAGCCATCCAATTCTTGCATGATTTTTTTTCCCGCAACTAACGATTATAATTAAGATAGTACTCCTGTGTTCTTTTGTAGTTGGGGCAGAAATGACTTCAACTTAACATGTGTACTAATTGAAGTTTTGAGACATACCATTTCAAAATTAACTTTAAAATATTTTAATGATGCATGGTATACTGATTTAAGTTGTACTACTAATAACTTATCAATAATGTGACTTTATATAAATTTTATATTTTATACTGATATTAAAAATTTTACGTTATATTAATAATTAATTAGTTATAAATATTTCAATAGAGTATAACATTATTAAAAAATTGATCACAAAAGCTTTATTAATTGTTATTCTTAAGGTTTTTTTAATTTAAAATCATTTCATATTCATTTTTTTTTCCTTTAGCCACATTTTACACTCTTACCTAAAGTTGATTCTCTCTCTCTCCCCTCTCCTTCCCCCCTTCCCTTGCTCTCCCTCTCTCTCTCACACACACACACGAGTTGTCTGACAAATATATGATGTTGTAATTCAAATTATATGATTTAAAAGATAGTTATCCTTATCTGCAAAACCTAATTAAATAACACCATAACATGTTGATTAACATCTGAAAAATTCTTGTGCTCTCATCAAGGACCCTAACCCTACCTAATTATCCATTATTTTTAATTATTGTCTAGCTCTAAAGGCTAAAAAGCCATTTTAAAAAAGAAGTTATCATTTCAACAACCAAATATAGTACTTTTATTAGGATTGATTGACCTTCTGATGAGAGCTAGTTAACCTCTTAATTAGCATTTCGTGTTGTGGGAATCTCGATATGTTAAAGTTATTAGTGTATTTTTAATTTGTTAAATTGGTTTTACGTGCATGTATAAATAAATATATATAATATATAGTATTTGTGTATTTATCATTTATACATAATAAAATAATATGTATGTTTCTTTTGAAGGGTATATCTGAATTTAAAATTATATTATTTTAGATTTGCAAAATTTTATTTAATTTTGTTAAAACTTCACTTAAACATAACCTACAAAGATTTGAAGGTCTCCATTCTATAAAAATGCAGCTTTCTTAAATGCCAACTTAATTATAATTTTGCATATAGTATATTCCTTATTCTCATGCCATCTCTAGCTAGCTCCCTAACTCTATATATGTGAGATGGCTAACTGGCTAGTTTTTTCTTGGCCAATGGCTAGTAGGTTTAATCAAAAGAAAAATGTATAAAGATTTTTTGAATTATAAACAATATTGTTTATGTTTACACTATTTTCAATAATACAATGTATATTTTTAATACACAAATTCTAGGATTTGAACCCCAACCATCTCTTTAAGAGAAAAGAATTTCTATCACTCAGGCTAACCTAAATTTGTATAATACAACTACTTTGTTTCACATTCTTCATCATCACCATCAACCTTATATTTTAATAGCTTGTGGGTTGATACGAAAGTTACATTTCATTACAGGTTGGCAATATTCCTATAGTCTCACAATGATTAATAATTACTAGTAATTAATACTGTTACAAACAGATATATGTTGTAATTAACTACCTAGTCCAAAACTTTGTGCCCTTTTTTCTGGTAAAAAAATTCAAAATAAGAATATTAATTGTTAGTTGTTAGGGCACCAATGATTTATGAGTATCTGGGATCTCTTTTCATCCTAATTAAGGGTCTGTTTGACAGTGTTTTTTATTTTATTGTTCTGAGAACAGTTTTGTAAAACTGTTTTCAAGAATAAGTTTTGAAAATAAGAAAATAAAAAAATCTATTTGAGTAATTGTTCTCAAAATCATAACTAATGAGTAATAAATGAGTTATTCAAAATTTATAACTTTACCATTAATGAGGTGGATGTTTCTCACATTTTCTTGTGTTTTCCAGAACAAAAACTACAAAACACCTTAAAGGTGTTCTGAGTTTTCTGTTCTTTTATTTTTCTGTTTTCCAGAATAGTTTCTAAAAAACAGTTTTATCAAATAAGTTTTCTGAATTTTCTGTTTTCAAAAACAGAAACAGAATCAAATAGGCCCTAAGCTTCATACCTATCAGTATCACAGCATTCATCATGTCTGTAAGGCTATACTATACATCAAGAGTCCTGTTCTTTTCTACATTATTCCACAGTGACCAAATCATTAATTCTCAATTAAAATTAACCATGATAATACGCCACACATATACTCCCTCCGTTCCTTAATAAAAGAGACAAGAGACAAAATCACACAGATCAAGAAAATTAATAAATTTGTCAAGAATATAAAGTAGTTTCCAAAAATACTCTCATTTAATGTTAATAACTCTTCCATTATGCAATTAATGCAAATAAATTATATTGAAAATATACTATCTTAATTAGGGGTATTTTAGGAAAAAGTCATTAAATACATCAGACAAATCCTATGTATCCTTTATATTTTGAAATATGAAAACTCCCCCAATTGTCCCTTATATTAAGGAATGGAGGGAGTATATAGTTATATATATATATATATATATATAGAAACACACACAATTACGTGCACCCAAACATTTCTGGACCCCCGCACACACACACATTTGATACATCGATATTATATAATATCTCACACACACAATTGCTAATTAAAGTTTTATTTAGAGCAATGCTAGCGGTTGGTAAAACCAAAAAAGGCAAAGATAGCTAGGTTTCTAGTCATATACTTAATGAGGGAAAAGGCATCCACAACCCCACGTTGGAGAAGAAAGAAAAAGAGAGGAGTGTAGTTTAAACAAGGCTTCATTCTTTGTGTTACACCTAATTTCTTCAAATTCTAGAAGAGCTTTACAATAAGAAGAACTCCAGATAGATAGAATTCTTTGAATATTTTTCCTTTTTCAGATTCTTTTGCAGAATGTCACTTGCGTCAGTGCAAATATTCTTTGAATATTTGGACTTTAGAAAGATGAACTGGTAAATCACTGAGTTTGGCCAGTTTGGTGAAGTATTAATTTGTATAGTGTACAGGAAGTTAGGTCTCACGAAACGAATCAAAAATAAAAATATAAAGGGTATCTTAGACAAAGTCCGAATAGTATGAGATTATTGGCTCAAATTATGACAAGGTGTAAGAATGAGTGACCCACAAATGAAAAAGAAGGAAAGGTAGGACAAAAGAAGATGAACAAGAAGAACGACGAGCAAGCAGGAGGACGAAGAGTTTAATTCTGATATTCAGAGTTTGTAATTCAGAAAATAAAACCTCACGAACTCGTCATGCATGAAGTAATTAGAAATTTTGATATCCATATCAATCATAAGCAAGCACGCAGGAGCAGAAAAAGAATATCTAAAACTACAACTAAAGCATCAGATACAAGCTCACATGAAGATACTCTTGAATATATGCAAGTGGGAATATATGCATATATCTATATAATGTTAATTTCTTCAGGTACCAACAACCACACAGTATCTGTCAGATTATCACATTCATGATAGTTTTTCCCACCCAAAAAAAATGGAAAGAAAAGAAACCTGAAAGCATATTTCAGATTAAAAGCGAGAAGCACCGAGAAAATGCTGTGATGGATTGGTTCTGATAAAACAAAGAACAACTAAAAAAAAAATTAAATTAAAGTGGGAACAAGGTACCTGGTGCTTCCATATTCATAGAGCTTGCCAGTGCTGGAGAAGACAATGACTCCAACTTGTGCGTCGCAGAGGATCGAAAGCTCTCTTGCTTTCTTGAGCAGCCCATTTCTTCTCTTGGAGAAAGTCACTTGCCTGCTTGTGGAATTGTCTATCCTCTTAATCGCAATCTTCCCTCTACCCATTTCTCTAATTCCTATCCAGCTAGGGCTTCTTCGCAACTTCGCCTTTCAGATCAACCACACAACAATCAGTAAAGCTGTTAAATATTAATCATCGAAGAATCCAACAAAAACACCGTTCCAAAAGAAATCGCAATCATTTGTTCCTTCTAAAACATTAGACAAAACTGAGAAAACAAAAATAAAATCTCATCAATAAACAGTGCATGTATATAAATATACATGCTCGAGAAGCTGCAACTTACAGAAAAATTGTGGGAGTTCGAAGAAGAGGAAGTGGAAAAAGAAGACGCAGAAGAGGTTTTTTTGGGGGAAGGTCTTAATGTGGGCGGCTTTTTAAGAATGATGCATTTTTTTTTTTACCTTTTTGGCCTGAAGAATGATGCGGTTTCATTTCAATACTTGAAGTGGTTTTACTTTGTTTGTCTCGATTTTCTTATAATTTAGGGCTTAAAAAAAAAAGTAAAGCCCGTTTTTTGGGCAGTCAAAAACCGCTTAGTGGTTTTTTTGTCTCTAAAGGGCCTAAACGCTTCGAGTATTGCTAAAGCTGACAATCGAGGAAGCACCTGAAGCCAGAAGGGGATGAGCCAGATTGCGAGGGACAGGTGTCGATGGGAGAAGGCGAGTGTTCAGAGCGTGATATATCTACGAGTGGGGAAGTATTTAACCTTGGACTCTATGGGATCCAGGAATCGTGGACCCTAGAGAGCAATGATAATCTGACGAATGCGTAGGTGACACGTGGAATCGGGAAAACTGAGGGCGCTTACTTTTCCAGCTTTTTGGTTATGGATGTGGCGAGAGGTGGCGAATGACGAAATGACTCTTGGTTAGTCTCTAGTCTCTTTATTTTTAGTGAACACCATCCAGCGATAAAATTGATATTCTCTTTATTTCATTTTATTTGTAATTTTAAATAATTTTAATTTATTTATCATTTTTATTATCAATAAAATATTAATTATATTCTTTACATTTTAACCCTTAATTAAAATAATGATAGGTTAAATGTGAGTTTTCTTTTAATATTTAATTCAAAAATATTTTAATAAAATAGTATTAAATTTTATTATAATTTAAGTTATTTAATAATTTTATTGGTTCATGTGAAAAATCTTAAAACGTCAAATAAAATGGGATAGAGGGAGTATAATTGAAGACTAATTTTTGAAATGTAGTAATTGCTAAATTAAATTTTGTTATTTCTTACAAAGTTTTTTCTATACATATAACTAGTAATTGAACTTATGATTGCATGTTTAAGAGATTTCAACTATCTACCAACTATATTAGCATCTTATTAGTACTGTAATCTCTTTATTATTGACCATCAAAACTCTTCTCCACTTCTTGTCATAGCAAATGTGCCCAAAGCATAATTGGTACACACACATTTTCTTATTATAAGTTATTTTTAATTATTTTATATATATAAATAAAAATTGTTAAAAATAGTTAAAATAATTCTTAAACTTTTGTAAAATTTATCATAATTTTTTAATATTAATGTCATTAAATTATAACTCATTTTAATTATACATTATCTTTATTCTTTAATATAAAGAACATTTGGGGAACCCATCTTCTTCCAAATTATAAAGGACAAAAAGTTGTCTTGTGCATTTAATATTTTTTCCCAAAATGCTTCTAATTACAATTTATTTTCCATAATTATATGATCAAAGTTATTATATTAAATGAGAGTATTTTTTGAAATTAATTTATATTTCTGACAAATTTAATGATTTCAATTACTTTTTTTAGTCTATGTGATTTAACTACTTATCTCTTATATTAAGAAAATTGGAGAGTATTTTTTAATATCTTTTCACCATAATTATTTAATGATGGGTAAACATGAAAATAAATATTTAATACTTAAAAATTGATTTTTTTTGGACTACTCAAGAATTAACTAATATTTTACATATTTAAATTCTTTCAGAATATGACTTATAATAAGAAATAGAATTAGTTTAATAAAGAAATTTCATGTGTTGCAGTTGTATGAAATTTAAGATGAAGTAGTCTAATTTAAGTGTAATAATTATATAATTTTTAGTTTAATTTTTTAAATATATAAATATGGGATCTAATTTAAAAAATAATCAAAGATATATTATTCAAAGCATTCTTATGCATATAAGCTTAAAATATCAATTAAATAAATAATTTTCCTTTTTCTTTAAAAAATTGTTACTTTCCTCATTTGTTTTTTAAAAAGTTTTCAATTGATTTATTAAAAATTGAAATTATAGATCTAACTTCTCAATTTCGTCATCCTCCAACTAATTGGGACCAAAATTATAGAGATAAAAAAAATATAAACAAGATGCCATAAAATAATTTGTGTCAAATATAAACGAGATGCCATAAAATAACTTCATTCAGGAAAATTTTTAATTATACATTATGGATTCCGGAGAAATAGAGTCGTCGACTATAGCACAACTTATGTATGGGGATGTTTAAAAAAGTACTTATTACTAAATATGTCGATAATTTAGTAGATAAACATTCAGAAGAATCAACCATGTGGCGATCACGTACATTTTATATATTGTACGAATGATATTGACTAAATATTTTTTCTCATGTATTATTCGGAGTTATATTATAAATGACTTATGAATATTGTAACTTACTATAAATTTTATTCTATATCGATATTTTTTAAAGGAAGACGTTGTTGTTGGTAAAATCACATTGTGTGTGTGAATGTGAATGCAATCAAATTCCATCATTCACCAAAAAAGAAAAGAAAAGAAAAGAATGCACTTAAAATTGAGTTAAAAAGAAAAGACTAACGATTACGATGATCGAGTGCTACTGAGGTCAATGTTGACCAAGATTCAACACTAATGCCAATATGGAAATCTTAAGATAGGAGACATATGTTTAGCATAGTTCGAAGCAGATAATGTTTAATTTAGCAAGCATCATTGAGATTATCAATCAACACTTTCAAATAGAATAGTTTTTTTTTTTCCTTTTTGCCAACATTCAAATAGAATAGTTTGAACAAAATTTTGTCTTCAAATTAAACTTTGACAATATTGTTGGATCCTAGCTTTTCTCACTGTTATAATAATACTTAATTTGTTATCTGTATAATATGATCATGTCTATTATTAATTTTCATCCTTTGCAGTCAATCATTAATTTTCAACCTTAAAGGCTACTATTTATAGTAATTACGCTTATTTGCACTCTCAGGAATCTTTACCCTCTGAAAGAAAATTTAACTCTAGAAAAAGTTTCAATTAGTATAGTCTCCTACCCATAAACCGCATATTCTCAAGATATCAGGATCGAGGCCAAAATTTTTTTTTATATTCTATTTTTTTAAAATCATATTTTAAATATTTTTATGTGAACTTATGGATTACGCATGCGTTAAATGAGAAATTCAGAATAATTTACTAGTATTTTCCTCATTTTTCTTCCAAATCTAAAAATGAATTTGAATATAAATAAGGAAGATATTAAAAATTATTCCTCATATTAATGAAGATCAACAATTTAGAATCTAAATTACAAATGGGTCTTATGCGTTGTATTGAATTTGAACCATATTATTCAAGGCTAATGTACAGTGCATCTTTGTGTAAATTTTATTAAATATATTGATATTCATTTAATAAATTATAAAGTAAAAAATATAAAATTATATTTCACTTATGATTTCGTGAAGAAAATAAAAAAAGTTTGGGTTTGATAATTTATTGGTTAAAATTTAGACAAATTCGATCTGCAAGATGTGACTGGATACAAGTGATTACGATAAAAAAAAAAAAATCATCACAGCAAGAAACGTCATAGTTATATGTTAGAATTTTCAAATTTTGACGTAGATATTAATTTTGTCTTTCAGCAAATTAAATTATCTTTATCTCTTTTTGAACGATGGTGATATCATCCAAAATGACGATTGGTCAAAGATGAGAATAGTAAGAAAGGGGCATTAGCTAATTTTTACTTACATAAGAGTGGCATATACTCCCTCCGTTTCTTAGGGTTTATATTTCAAAATATTAGGGATAAGAGAGTTTGTTTGATATATTTAATAATTTTTTTAGAAATACTCCTAATTAAGATGATATTTTTTTAATATAATTTATTTGTATTAGTGCATAATATAAAAGTTATTAACATTGAATGGGGATATTTTTCAAAAATATTTTATATTCCATACAAATTTATTGATTTCGACTTTTATCCTTTATATTAAAAAACAAAGGAAGTATGAGCATAGTATATAGTTGAGAGAAAAGAGTCACACACACTTATTTTAAGTCATTGCCATAGATCATCATTAGACACCTAATCTATTTAGTCCAATTTATAATAAATATCAATCTTTGAATTTTGAAGCTTCAATGATGTAAAATTATGAAAATATTTATTATTCTTCAGCATGTTTGCTCTTTTGCATTTTATGAAATTGAGAAATGAAGAACAATATATATAACTTGTGATTTGTTGTATGTTTTAGAAATATGTATATCATTGCACATGTCTATATATGTTGCATTTTTGTAATGCAACTCTGACTTTGATTTAACTTTTTCGTTTTCAATTTTTTTGATGTAAATAAAACAAATGTGCATAATTTTATAACTAAACATTGCATAATTATTTTCTAGACAATCAAGTAACACTAACTTATACTAAAATAATAAATCTTTTCCCCCCCGGGGGGGGGGGGATCATCCTGGGCAACACATATTCTTATCAACACAGTCAACACAAACAAAACAGCAAAAATATATATATTTTTTAAGTTATTAATTGGGGAAGGTCACTTTCGCAGGCCATGAATTGGATGAGTCTGCCATTTATGGGTCAAAGTAGGGCTTTGGTCTTTCGGATTGCACAAGGTTTCCAAAAATGTAATCTTTTCTAACCATGGTTAATGGTCTAATTATGGAGGGTTACATTAAGTAACTAATTAAGTCCTTTTCCAATGACTCTTTCGTATATTTCTCCAGCCCATAAAGTTTTCTGACCTACCCAACCTATAAAGTTGGTATTGGAAGTTGAAACCGTCGACCTTCCCATCCATAAAAATATAAAAATGTTTATACAACTCATTTTTCTTTATGTTGTGAAAACTTTGGAGAAAATTATAAATGGGGCGGGGATTCAAATTTACTAGCATTAGTTACTATAAAATAATCCCTTAAAAAATGAAAATTATTTACAAGAATCCAATTACTAAAATTTAGACATCGAAGTACTAAAATACCCTCATTATAATGTCCTTAAAACTTGTAGTGACGTTTCTTTTGTTAGTTATTTCAATATTGAGTTTTAAACATGTTACCGTATGTGTATAATCCTATATATTAACATCATGTTTAAGACCTGTTACCATATGAGTTTTAGATTGACCTTTGTAATTTTCTCGAAACATATGAAGTGATTAAAGAAGCTGTATTGAGGAGAACTTTTCTTCTTCTTCTTTGTTTTTTGATCGTCACACGAACGATCTCACTAAGCCCTATTATTAAATAGCTTGACTATAGCACTTAATTCCATGGTTTGCTTTCTCTTTCAAATTTCATAGTTAATGCAATTTGGTACGATGGAATACGGTTAGTTTATTTCATGCCAATAAAAAAAAATGTACACTTAGGGGCTAAGAATGATTTCGTACGAAAAATAAGAGTATAATACATATGAGACAAGCCCATGGTTTCCCCATTACCACTGTTATTTCCAACAAAAAGATGCGAATGTGCCACTCAGATTCAGAACTAGTTTAAGTGGTAAAGATGAGATGAGAAATAAATAGCCGTCAAATTTCAAACGCTTTTATAACATTAAAAAAAAAGTGAATCAGAAAATGACAGTCTACTTTGTGAAATAAAGTATTATCAGAAACCTGGCTTTCTTAAGGTGATATATATGAGTCAGTTAATTAATATTTGTTATGAAGATACTTATACTAACTATATGGAATTTTCAATTACTGTTTTGTAATTATGATATAAAATTAAATAAAAAGACCGAGATGATCCTAGTTTAAGAATGTGAAAACCTGCTTCAATATTTTACACTTAAAAAAGTTTTCAAAAGCTTGTTAATCAGTACATTATAAGTACTGAAAATACAATGGATGCAATTAATATAATTCTCGATTCTTTTCAGCGCCTATAATTGCAGGTTAGTTTGATTAATTTTCCTTTCTCGCATTACTTGTAAATTGTAATGATTTTTATTACTATTACTAATAAATGTAGAAAATTGATTCTATGAAAAAAATAATAATGCCATATAATACTCCCTTCACTTCGTAAAAACTATTTTTTTAGGATTTTTAAGAATTTTTATAATATTTGCCATTTTAGAATATTGATAAAGTATTGATTACACTTTTTATTATTTTACCCTTCATCAATAATTTTAGTTCTCTCTTAGTATATGTGAAACAAGTTTAAGTAAAAGCCATTTAGTAAAATACTATTAAATTTTATAAAAATATAAATTATTTAATAACTTAATTGATCCATGTGAAAATCCTAAAATGACACTTTATATGAACTAGAGGGAGTATATTGATAAGGATTGTGAAATATATAATTCTCAACTAATAATGATGATCAACATTTACAATTTTATATTTTAACTGTATTAACATAAACAAAAACTCTACTATAGCCGACAAAATTGTGTCTCTAAGAAGTACTATATCTATTCATTTTTTTTTCATAACAACAATATAATATTTAGTACCACTCCATGCTCCTTAATATATGACATTTTTAATTGAATCACCTAAATTAAAGATAGAGTTAAAATTAATTGGCTACCTCAATTTTTTTAAAAAAATTACAATGTCCTTCTCAAATTATGCTTATTAAATTTCTTTCTCTTTCTTTTTCTCATGAATTGAATAAAGACTTTTTTTAATGGATGATAAATATTACATTATATTTTAAAATATGTCTTATATTTAAAACTAAAATGAGTACTAACTAATCCATATTTAAGCATTGTCGGCGGGGGTTGGGGGGGGGGGAGAGAAAGAGAGGATGAAAAACTCTAAATTGAACCGGGGGGGGGGGGGGGGAGAGGATGAAAAACTCTAAATTGAACGAAGAAGTAAACTTCCCAAAACATAAAATCTTCCAAACCTATCAATCAAAACAAACGAAATTTCAGATCTTCCATGAAAATGTGGTTGCAAACTAATCAAATAGATAATGAGATGCTTCCTTCAATTCATATTATAAGGTATCATGAGAGATTTTTTCTTGATCAATAATATAAAGTGTTGTATACTGATTTACCTTTTTTACCCCTCATTTATGCGATGACTAATTTTGTAACTTGTGCTACAATAATGAAAATAGGTGAAACAAATAAAGATAAAAATAAAAATTTTGGCTTTTTTTTTAGAAGTTTAAAGATGCATAAAATTTTTTTAAGATACATGAAATTATTATAAACACCTTATATTATAAACAAGTGGGAGTACTCATTTTATACACCTTGTAACGACGGATTTGAGAAATTAGTTCTTAATGGAGTGAGAGAAGGAAAGGTTAGAGAGGCCTCCGTGATTGTAATGATTCTTTTACACTTAAATTATAAACCAAAACCCTAGAAGTGAAATCAAATAATTGTTCTTCACACAATACAAAGCCTATAATGCCGTACGCATGCTCTTCATCAAGTTCATCGATGATACTATATATTTTGTAGGTTCCAAAAAGGGAGGTTGCAATTTTAAGACAATAGGGTTCACTTTCACTTTCTAATAATAATAATAATAATAATAATAATAATGATTAATTCAAGTTAACATGAGTGATAAGGGTTTTTACCCCTTTAATAAGTGATTGGGACCAGAGTTTGATTGTCATTTTGTATATTTGAAGCAAAATTAATTGGGAGGGTTACTTACCCTTACTCTCCATACTTCTAGTTGGAGAGATTTGGAGGGGAGGGGAAGAGAGGGAAAATTTTCCATTATATATTCTTTTTTCTAAACTAAACAAGTAATGACCCTAGACATCATTTTCAAAAAGGATTTGGCCTAATGATGCAGGACTAGAGGAAACAGGTTCCACGGAAGGATCAAATAGAGCAAATTGGAGAAATGGAAACAGAGAGCATTGGCGCTGCGGTGATGGGAAGTAAAGTTGCAACGAGGAACAGTATATCAATTGTACTTGGACTGAGATAGAGCACTGACGCTACGGTGAGTTTAGGTGGCGCCGTAACAACAGTCGTGAAACTTTGTTACATCAGAAGGTGGAACCAATACCGAACAAAAAGAAAAGTTGGAGGGAGGACGAACTGCTATGGTAGGGTTTGGTATTTGGTAGTAAGAGGATGTGATTTTGAGACTTGAGAAGCTTGATTCTTGTTGATAAGTTTATCCTCAACCCTCCTCTTCATTTTTCTTCAAGATTTTTTGGTGGTTTTCATGATTTGGGCCAGGATTCTGATTTGGGTTAAATTTCACCGATTAATTTGTGCTTAAAGGTGTCCTAGAGGTGTTGTTGGATGTTTCTATGGATTGGATATTGGTTTTATGATTTTTAAGTGGCATATTTTCCAAACTTTAACCCTCAAATGTTGAAGTGTTTGGAACTCCGAACTTAGGGAAGTATGATTATGATTCTAAGAGTTGTCTAGAGTGTTTTGATGCTTGGCTTTGCTTGATGAAGCTTTATTTTCATTTGGTTTATGTTCAAGTTGGTAAATGTGTATGCCAATGGTTCAGGATTTGCAATGGCAACAAGGAATTGATATTATATAGGTTATTCTACTGCTTGATCGTGGTCTCTTGGCTTCAAGTTGTAATCATAAAGCATTGGATTGATGGTGGTTGCTCCATTTGGCCTACCGAGGTATCGAGTAGGTTGGATGGTTGAGGTAACCTTTCTTTCTGTACTTGTGATATATGTTTAGTCATTTTTATATCATGATATACATGCTTTATGTATATGTTTTTTCTTTTCATATCATAATATATCTTATAACTTGGTTATGATTGATCATATTCATATCATGATATGTGCAATAACATAGCTAGTAGGTTATCTATCCCTATCTCGTTGTATGATGAAAACAACAATATGTTGTTAGTGATTATGATATATGTAGATTGTGATGATTATTGATATGAAATGATGATTATGCACCTGACGACGTGTTGTATACCTTCATATGGCATGTTAGCACATTAGAAAGTGATATATGTTGACATGTTAGCAAGCATTGGGTATTATCACATTGTGTACATTGTTAGGACATATAGTCTGGGTGGTGATGTTTTATATATCACGTGGTATACCAATATGTTAAATAGCACATGAGGTCTTGTATTCAAACAATGTAGTTTATATTATTCTAGTCATTAAATAGTCATCCTATGGCTAGGAGACTCAAGTGACTATGAATTAGGGTGCACCTTCTCTAAATAGCCATCAATTCGGGTGGTTTAGGGGAAGGAGAGTTATGGTCCAACTTTTGATGCAATGGCCTTTGGCCGGGTTATGACCATTGGGAGGAGAGCTGGGTGATGACCCTAGAATTGGCCATCATAAGTCATTAGAAGGGGGACACTGGTTAATGTTACTTTGTCATGGTAACTAGCATATAGTTCTAGCCGTGTACTGATAGGATTGGTGTCTCCATATCATGGATACCGCATTGGTGATGAATTATATCTATTATTAGCATGAAAGCATGATTTTGTGTATGTATGTGTTTGCCTCTGGTTACTAGGACGTATGTCTCATCCCGTAGCTAGCAATTCTAGGTGAAGGATTTAGCTCTAGCAAGAACAAAGAAGGCTTGGGCAAAGAGGATTGAGAGTGCACTTGTGGGTAGTGAGGGTTGTGTTCCCCATGTCTTTATTATTCCTTTAATTCCAATAAAGTGCCACTGTTTTGTGTAGAAATTTATGAAACGATGCGATTTAGGGCATGACTGTTGTATGCCTATAGTTACATGTTAATTATGTCCTATATGTTACGTGATGCTTCTTTCCTAGATGTTTGGTTGTGTGGACTTGAGATTGATGTCTCTAAGTCCCTATAGGTTAGTATGCCTAGAGTGTGAGCCTAGTATAGGGTTTGGGTTTTTGGTGTGTAAAAAGGGCATATAGCTTATTAGTTCAAGTTGGGGTTCAAGGAGGTTGAAATTTGAAGGAGTGGTCTCTTCGGGTTAAAATCTTTATGGACATGTTCTTTGTGTCTCTTATGACATATTAGAATGATCTCCAAATACAAATTGCTTATGGGTGGCTATTGGTAGAGTCAAGTTCTTGCTTATGGCAAAACAGTGATCAAATTGGTCACAGGTATCCAAAATCTCCATATAGAGATGAATTCAAGAAAAATTGGTGTCTGCAATTAGATTGGAACAAGATTGACATGTAAGAGTTTGAATCATGTCAATTAGAGGTCAGAGCACGAAATTGTGCATATCGAAAGTCCTATTAGAAAACCAGAAATTTGCTGATATGGCATTAGTAAGTGGCGCTGTGGTGCTAAAAGCTTAGTCGTGGTGCCAATCTATTCTGCCTCTATAAGATTGCGGTGTTACTGTAGTTGGCCGCGAGCCCAGCACTATTTCGCCCCTTTGGTTGGTTTTGATGTTTTTAAGTAATGTGTAGGGATTTGTTTTAGTAGGATGTTACAAATCAAAGGGAGAGGATTATTTTCCCTTCCATTTTCTCCTCTTCTTCTTGTTTATAGGCGAGAGAGAAAAAATATTCCCTCTCCTTGTTTGGTTAGAAAGAAAAATATGAGTGAAAATTTTCCCTCCTCTCTCCTTTCCTCCAAATCCCTTGAAGCAAATGGAGAATAAAAGAGATTAGTTCTTATTGTTAGTGGCTAATATTCTAATCACATAAAACAAGTACTCCCTTCAATTTTTAATACAAGATTTTTTTAATGGAATTATGGGGATTAAGAATAATAATTAAAATTAGTTACATACCTTAATTTTTTAAAAAATTATAATGTCTTTCCAAAACTACTCTTATTGAATTTCTTTCTCTCAAAAATCAAATATGGACATTTTTTAAAATGCATAGTAAATATGATCTCGTATTTTGAAAATGATATTATATTTAGTATTAAAGTAAAAGATTTTATATTTAGAATCGAAGAGAGTATTAATTATAATAAATAACCGTACCATGTTTAATTTGTTTACAAATTACAAGTGCTTAGCCACTTAATGTGTAATTTAATATTTGAATTAAATAGGACTCTTTTGGAACTATTGCCTGTAGTTGGTCGAGTCCACGTGAAATTGTGCTAGTAATCCCGACGAAGATTTGTTTCCTTAAACAATCACAGCCCTCGAATATTTTAATTAATAAAACACAGAAAACAGAAAATTAACATTTTAATGTATAATGTTTCCAACTAAGCATAGCCAAGTGTCAATCATCAACAAATGATGAGATACACTGATCACGGTGAAAAAGTGTTGCCCCAATTTATTAACATTATCTTAATTATGATTCCAACAATAGAAAATGACACTTTCTATATATAATTACTCTGCGTAAGTTCTTGACCAACTCTGTCCCCTTTCCTTATTTAATTGGCAAAAAGTAGACTTGATCTTGACTTCGTTATATATATATATATAGTACATACATACATACATATATGTGTATAGTTCGTTCGCACAAGCGCTCATATACATATATATATATATATATTTTTTATTGGCTTTATTAACTAATTAATTATACTGGTTATTTCTAGTTCATTCTTTGAAACACATAATTTTATATGTTAATAAAGTAAAAATCTTTAAGCTTAAAATCATATATAGTAAATTTTTGGTATGTTGATATTTTATATGTATTAGTATCTTGATCATAATAATATGCCTAGGATATCAAAGTCAATTGATATAAATAGAAGTTCATAATATATATATATATATATTTATCCTTCACTCTTTTTTTTTAACTTAAATTTAACTATTTTCTTTCGATGATTTTTAGAGTGCATTTCTTCAGATTAATTGGGTACATTTATAATTTTATGATCAATGTGCTTTTTAAATTAAATCTAGATGAATATAGAGATAATTTATCTTTTTTTCATTTTGGTTATTGATTGAGTAAACTAGATATCATGTTTTACTGAAAAGATTCTCATGGCATGTTGAATTAAAAGTGGCTAAAACAGTGCAACGGGATGTTTATTTCGGTTGATAAAGCCAAAATTCTAGACATGATTTTGTTTTTTGTAATTATAAATGATTTTATAAGTTATTAATTTGGAATTGTTCAGAAATCAATTTTAAACCTGTTAGGTCTTTGCTGCCAAAAAAAAAAGTGTCTATGCGATGCGTATCAAACTCGATTTTTAAGAGATTTAGTGTGTATGTTTGAGATAGTGTTGAAATTATCTCAAAACCTAAATTTTAACATGAGTAACAAAAAGTTACTTTTACCTGGTTAGGTCAAAACCTAGATTTTAACTGGAAGTACAACTATCCCAAACATATTTATTCTTTCTGCAATTAAAAAAAAAAGCATGCCCATTAACCCCAATAAAAATATTGGATTCCAGACATAATTTAAGCGGTTTTAGTTGTCTTTTAAGTTTTCCGTGTTCTTGATGTCTGTTAATTTTAATTTTAATACAAATTATGTTTCAATTAATTTTTAGTTTTTGAAGGCACCAAGCTATGTGGGCCATTGCAGATTTCTTAAGGCTTCTCTCTCTCTCTCTCTCTCTCTATATATATATACGCTTTTTGCCGCAGATTCGTTGTCATTATTTTTATATATATTAGGTGAATTTTTTTGGGCCTGAATAATTAGGTGAAATTTGTGTTTGTAATATTATTTTGCATCATCATCCTCATCCTCATTTATCTTGATAATTATTTAATTTTTTTTTCAAATTCTAATAATTGCCTATTACATGGGTAATTAGATATATAATCTTAATTATAAACAATTCTAACATTTTTGTTTTCATAGGTAATTAATTTATTCAGCTGATATCAGTAGCATGATTGACTTTTTCATTTAATATTTTGAGGCAATGACATCATGGCGTACCTCATTCGTTAGTTTCCTTAATGTTTAAGTTCAACGTAAATATATTTCATGTATCTAGCTGATTGTTTTAGAATTTTCTTTTTCACCAAATTATGTTGGAATGAGTGTTTAGAGCTTTTATTCTTTAAATAAGTGGTTAAGGATTTTCTTTACCTCGTATGTAGAGCAAATCTAGTTGGATAATGTCTATCTTTTACCCTCTATATCTTGAGGGAAATGGATTAGTTCCTCCCTAGGTGATACATGCTTTTGATTTTTTTTTTTAAATATATAGTGAATAAAATATGATTTAAATGCCTGTGAGATATAAGTAATGTTCTTACTAACTGTACCGTGGGTTTTTTTTTTTTTTTGACTTTGTATAGTGTATATATATATTCTAATTGCAAACTTTCCATTAGTTAAATTTGTTCTTGGCAAGGTGAAAATTTAAGAAGCAGACAGTTATAAACCTAATATCATTTTTAGGCACATCATGCGGATCAATTATACAAATTAATCAAATAAACTATATATAGTTAGATATTGGGAGATATAAGATTAATTAAGAAGGGATTAAGACTAGCCTGCTTGTGTAACCTAAACTCATTATGAACAAAATATATAGTAAACTCTAGCACATGTTGTGTTATGTAAGTAATCGTTGGGATGGTGCAATCTGAGTTGTACACACGTAGACTTCGAATTTCGATATTCTTAGAAATCAATGTCAAAAGATATCGTTGATTGAGATTAATTAGTTAAATAACGAGCTTGGATTTTTAATGGCTTTACAGTACGAGGATATCTGATGAATGTGATTTGTTTTTCCGAGTACATTTGCTGCGCAAGCTGTAAAGATCTTTGGATTTGCTTCCTTAATTTTTTTCTGAGATCCTGAGGAACAGGATTAATCACTTGCTGTTGCTTCCTTGAACTTTCTTGACGCTTCAATTGTTGAAAAGCATTTCCTACTTTATTTTCATGTACTTATTAATATTAATTTTAGTTTTCCTGAAGACACTCGTAGCACCGAAAATTGATGAGAATCTCAACTTTTTAGTTGTCCAAAATATAATGATTCTTGTTCTCTGCATTTCACTTCCATATATGAGCGCGCGCCCACACACACCCATCATGGTCACAAAGAGACATGATGGGATTTGTGAGTTTTTAATCCCATATACTAATTTGAATGATCCATTTTGATTTGACAATTTTCATTTATTACACCAAGTGGAATAATGCTATTTCGGATTAGAATTTGCAAAAGATAAGATTATAACCGTCAAATCAGAACTGATGGACAAAATATTCTCAATCAAATTTAGATAAAATACCACAAGTTGCATGCATAGAATCTAAATCCCTCTTGCTCACATAGTAAATGTAATTGCAGTTGGAATGATTGTATGGAATTACAAAATGAAAATGAGATGGAAAGAGAGTTAAAGTTTGAATATATAAAGACAAGACGTAGACATCCTATATATGAACAACTCTCCATCAACATGCATGTTTCCCTAGCGATTGCAATCTTGTAGATAAACCAAAAGAAGATATAGTAGGTAGGTAGGTTGGTACAACATATTTAATTAGCGATTGTTTGATGTTAAAAGTTTATTTACAGACAAAGTTTAAAATTTAAAATTTAAAAGGATTGGTCACTTGATCGCTTGCCCTGCGGTCCGCGGTATCCATACCGAATGGGCTGCCTGATGGGCTTGGGTTGGGGCTTTAAATTGTCTTCGCGGCCCCGAGACCGTAAATAATTATATAATAATCAATATATTATATAAACTTAAAATTTTTTTTATTTATTGAAGTGATATTTCAAAATAAATATATGAACACTGTACGTACATATATTTTTTGAGTTATGTTTTTTTTTTTTAAAAAAAATTGTTCTTGTGCGACATACCAGTAATTAACATGCTTAAGTTATGGCTCTTTTGCATGTGGATAGAATATTCTTGAAATTTAATAGCTTTAAATGATAGGTGTCTTCATACACAAAATTTAAAACATCAAATGCACAGACGCGGGGACGGATTTCGAGTTTACTATATGGGGGGCTAGAAATGAAAACTTTACAAAATATAGGGTCCCCAAAATCAACTTTAGCATTTTTGATAAATAAAAATAAACAAATTTTCAGACAGAACTCGCATTGGGGGAAGCACCCCCACTCGCCTCTGTGTAATAGGGGCACCCCTACTTGCCCCATGTGTATCCGTCACTAGTATAACTAATATAGAAACAAATAGAGAGAATTATTGCCATAGCAACAATCTAAATAAGTATTATTGTTATATTTCTGCTTTTTGTTTTTGGTCAATATACTTTTGCTTAATTTAAGTAAAGCATAAAATTGAACAAAAATGAACAAAGAATTATAAAATCTAAGATACATTTTAATGTCATTGATGATTTTGAAATTTATGTGGTAGTTTGAATTATTATAATTTTGATTACTTTTTAATGCCCATTTAACTCTCTTGATTTCAATTAAAACTACACTAGTTAGTCTAGATGCCTAAATTATCTACTAGTATCTTTCAAATTAGTAATTAAGCTAGAGGAGTTTCAATCATATTAACCCTTAATTTTTTATGTGATTAATTAATTAGACTAAATTAAGTATAGGCTTAATGTAATTATGTCAGGTTGACATATATATTCCTATTCTATAAGTAAATAAGATATACATCGACAAAACTCAATTCTACTTGATTTAATTAAAAGTCTATTCAAAATCCCCTTTTCATATAGCTTCAATATTAGAAAATAAAAAAAATTAATCTCAATCAAATTCCTTAATGTTTCAGGACAATAAACACACAATTGAATCAATAATATAATATTAATGAAATTAAAGGGGTAAATTATCATCCTGATCCATAATCAAAGAAATAACAACCCAACACAAAAGTTTAACTAACATTCTCAAGAGTGGCAGAAAACAAAAACAAAAACAGAAAAGCTAATATGCAGTAGGGATATTGCAGCAAATATCAACCTAGTATATATATGCCAGAACATCGTTCAACTTGATCTTTTTCTTGCTTTTTCTGCTTCTTAGTTCTCGACATATGCCTTGCATTATCTTCCCACAAAAACCAAAGATTTTAATGAGTGATCATATATATCATGTCGAATTCTCCATTTTTCAGTGCAAATCAATGAACTTCTTCACAATTGAACCAACTAAATGAAACTTTTCTCTTTTTTGGGGCTTATTTGACTTAAATTGCATGCATCAACAACTTCCAATTTATTCCGAATAGTTTTATAAATAATATAAAATATAGGACTCATCATTTCTACCACAACTATATACTTGACGTGAAGGCATGTATGTACTAATTGATTTTTCTTGGTTCTCCGACAGTTGATATTTTAATCTATATATTGTTATAACGAAGACGGCAAGAAAAAAATAGGTATATGCTGTAAAAGAAAAGAGCAAGGATAAGTGACAACTCATGATATCTTAAAAAGGCAAGAGAGTCTATCAAATTAGATTTTCTCAATACATATGATATAAGAGAATGTGGCTATATATGAGGTTAATTGACATCTCATAATAGGTGCATTAGTCTTTAGAAAAAAGATTTTTAACCACAGAGATGCCACCATCAACCACCAAGTTGTGTCCACTGATGTAAACAGAATCATCAGAAGCAAGAAACAAAGCAGCTTCTGCAATATGGGTCGTCTTCAATACAACGCCCTTGAGATTAGCCTTTGAAGAAGTGGCAGCTTCAACTTGACGAGGTTCAACATTGAACGGTGTACACACAAGAGGTGTAGCAACTGCAGCAGGTGACACACAATTCACTCGAATCCCATGAGCACCAAGCTCGCCACACACAGATCGTACCAGTCCAAGAAGAGCATGCTTGGATGTTGTATAAGCATGAGGACCAGCTCCTGCAATAGAAGCAGCCAAGCTTGCAGTGCAAATGATTGATCCTCGTACGTTCTTCTCGACCATAGTACGAGCAACGTGCTTAATTGTCGCAGCTATACCACGAACGTTTATGGCCATGATGTTGTCGAATTCATTGAGATCGAGGTCAAGTATGCCTGAAAATGGACCTAGTATTCCAGCGTTACTGAAGAGGATATCCAGGGTTCCATATTTTTTCAGTGTGTAGTTCACTGTTTCCTGGACCTGCTTTTCGTCTGTTACATCACAATGATGGTAAGTAACTGTGTTTGATGTTACGGAAGCTGCCACTTCACGACCCAGTTCGTCTTGAACGTCTGCTGCTACGACGAAGGCTCCATGTTCTGCGAATAGTCTCACGGTTGCTTCGCCTATTCCGCTGGCTGCTCCAGTGACAAGAGCCACCTTACCCTCCAACCTGTACAAGTTCATATCGCATTGAATTCATGTATTCAAATTAATACAGACTAATTCTGAAATTATGTGATTGTGTGTGGATTGATTCCATATCTCATCATCACATATATCTTCTTTCCTTCTTTCTTTCTGTCTCTAAATATATTATGTATAGAAGATTGGATTAAATGTAATAATAATTATTTACCTTCGATTCGGCATCAGTAGCACGTTGTTTCTGTTTCCTTGAGTCATGGGTTCTCCAAACCTGCAAATACAAGTCTTGGATAAGACGTTTATATTGATTAGATCTCCAAATTAATGATGGGCTTTATATTATGAAGAGGATGCTTTTCATTACTGAATCTTTGGTCTTTTCTCCCCCAAGAGCTTCATGACATTGCCAGTTATGAAAGGCTCGATAATTCCTAGGAAATTCACATGTGCATATATAGAATGATACATATATATGCGTAGTATAACCGGCACTATATTTTATTTTATCTTTTGAATTTAGGTGAGTTGGATTTTATTAGAAAATGAAAGTTTCAATGAAAATGAGATGGAATATATAGTATATAAGACAATATGTGAACAACCTGTGAACAACTGGTGATCATCATCACGTTTCCCTGCTTGTTTTGGTTTGCAAACCTTGTGTTTGGTGTCTGTTACTCTGTTCTGATGAGAGTTGTGTTCATTTTTAACTAATATAAGTAGAATAACTAGTAATTGCCTTGCGGGTTGACTCTTTCTCCCTGAATAAGCTGCTTCTCGATTCTCTGCTGCGCATTACTGTGCGCAGCTGCGATGCACAAAGAGAGAAAAAAGAGAAGGGAGGGGCAACACACTGCACAGTAGAGAACTAAGGTCTGACTAAAATAGAGGATAAAATTTTATGCTATCAGAAATATATTAAACACAATTTATTTACACTATATTTGTCATTCAATTAATTACTTGATATTATTAGAATATGATTTACTAATAATCTAATGATCAATTGCTACTCATCCATAATTTATAAATTACTTAATTTTCTAAAAATAATTTTTGAAGTTGCAAAATATCAAGTTTTTGTGCTCAAATATGGTTTGGTTTGTGGAGAACTCAATATTACCACTTTTTTTGTTTGGACCAGGAGCATCTCTTGATCCAATTAATAGAGATTATTTTTTCTTAGGGTATTAAAGGTAAAGAATAAACCCTTCTAATTAGATTTATTTAATATATAAAAATAAGAATTTAACTCTTAATCACTTGTAAGATGAAAGTCCGCACTACTCATATCAATTCTTGAAGTTTTAAGGTAGTCCATATTGTTTGATTCTAGGTGATCAGGGGTGAACTGCAATCTAGTCAATCTGATAAACCTGGTACTGCCTGTTATCTTACCCATAAGAAAATTAGGGGTAAAAAACGACCAGTCCCTCGGGCAGTCCACAGGGCCTGTTGGGCTAGGTACTGGGCAGGCGCAGGGTATAGTTTCTTTCATATTATATAAGCAAGCTCCGTTTTATTTAAAAACATGAAAAAGGATTAAGCAAGCTCTTAGATTCTTATGTGATTATCAGAGTAACCTCATGTTTGTAAGTACATGACATTATATATCACTTTATATTATTTGCTTCTCGATGAACCATGGCAAAGTAGGATCCCTAGTCTTTAGAAAAAAGATTTTTAACCACAGAGATGCCACCACCAACCACCAAGTTGTGTCCACTGATGTAAATGGAATCATCAGAAGAAAGAAACAAAGCTGCTTCTGCAATATGCATCGCCTTCAACACAACGCCCTGGAGGTTAGCCTTTGAAGACGTAAGAGCTTCAACTTGATGAGGTTTAACATTGAACGGTGAACACATGAGAGGTGTAGCAACTCCAGCAGGTGACACACAATTCACTCGAATCCCATAGAGCACCAAGCTCGCCACACACAGATCGTACCAGTCCAAGAAGAGCATGCTTGGATGTTGTATAAGCACGAGGACCTGCTCCTGCAATAGAAGCAGCCAAACTTGTAGTGCGGACTTTCATCTTACAAGTGATGAAATATTCAATTATACAATGATTGATCCTTCACAAATAGAATATTTCTCAATTTAATTCCTTGTATAATTGTTTCTCAATTCAATTTTGCAAACAAAACGATTATCAATAACATTTTTTCTATTAACTTATTATTTTAACAAAAATTAATAATTATTTTACATGTTACATAACAATAACTAAATTGATATATCTTTAATGTATTCATTTCATTTATAATTGATTCACTGAAAAATATTACAACAATAACATTGAACTCAACTACAAATAACGTTCAACACCATTAAGCTATAAAAACATTACTTTTCAAATAAATCATTAACCATGAGACCCTGCTTAAAAAACTTTTTTAATGCTTTACTTGGCATGGGTGAAAAGAGGGGGGAGGAGAGAAAAGTAGAGAGAAAAACTGGAAAGAAAATTATATTTTCTCTTGTTTGATTAAGAAGAGAAAAGTGAATGGGAGAGAAAAATGAGGAAAAAATAATGTGTGGGTCTCATATGATTTTCTCTCCAACTTTTTTCCCCCACAATAGAGAGATTTTGGAGAGAAAACTCTCTTTCCAAAATTACCCACTAATTTTTTTTTTCACTTTTTTGCTATCATTTCACGCTTCTTCTTCATCCGACTTCGCTTCTGCTCATTCCTCCCATCTTCCTCTCACTTTCTTTCAAGCTCAGAAAACAAATTATATTATTTAATTTGTTATAAATTATATTCTAAAAATAATCAATTAGACAAATAGACTTTTTATTATTTAATTTTCAAAAAAATTAATTTAAATTAGTTAAAGTATGTCAAACATATATATTTTTTAAAATATATATATAAGTTACATGTAAATTGATTTATAATATATTGTTGTAATTTGTATATAATCCTTCACCCAACCAAATTGAAAAATTCTTTATCAACGTTCATCCTCTCCTCCACACCGGCATTTGGGCGATTCACTTATTATCATTTTTGTGACACGAATTTTCCTTCAAAGATCGTAAGATATTCCCCCATTTTTTTAATTTATTGTCATCATAGAACAATAAATTGACAATCTCAATATCATACTTTTTCCTAAAAGAAATAGAACTGATGATAAATATAGCGAAAAACTGTTTTTTTTTTCAATCAATAACAAGAGGACAAAACCTCAAAATAAAGTTACATGGTAAAATAAATTTTGATTCCCTTATCTTTGTTATGTTGTATTGCTTCTTAATATAATGTTATGCTGTTTCTTAGGAAAAAAATACCTATATTATTTTTAGATCTAAATATTGATATGTTATATATTTTTTATTTTAGCATTATTTAAAATTTTTTGAAATCAATGTATACAAAATGATTTTAAAAATTTAATAAAATTAAGATTGGATAAAATAATTTTAAATTAAGATTAAAATTAAAATTATATTTGAATTTCATTTATTAATATAATATGGAAATTATGTAAATAATATTATAGAATAACAAATTTTATTATATCTAAATATATTCCTAAAAATAATAAGAGTATTATTGTTAATGTAAAATTAATTACTTTTCTCTCCTCCCTGTTTTGTTCTGTTCAATCAAGCATATGGATAGAAAATCACTCTCCTTCACTTTTCTTTTCTCTTCATTTTCTCCCCCCTCATTTTCTCTTCTCCCTGTTTTCTCTTCTTAGCAAAGCGGAGGGTAAGTGTTCTTCTATGTTTCCCTCTACATTTCTTTATAAGGTTAAAGATTATCTAATTAACTTTTTTCACTAGCTTCTCTAATTGCAGATGACCAAATCACTTTGATTGATTTTTTACTATTTTCTCTTTGATAACTACTGCATTCAATTTTTTCTTGAATACAATCATTTTGAATTTTGTCATTTCTTGTATGCTAAGTCATCATCTATCTTAACATTCTTATCTTTGATAGAAAAAAAAATTCTCATTCCAACTATCCCCATCTTTTGTTCACACCATCCCTTCACTGCCCGACATTTATTACTATATAGTGTTAATATTATAGCGGTTTGATAGACAAAACTTTCCTTTAAGTTTAGTAGATATTTTACGGTAACAAATGACTCCTAATACTTTCTTTCACTTTAATTACCTGACTTGTATCCTATGCATGACAACTTTATCAATTTCAGTGTCACTTTATGTTATTGATTCAAGATATCTAAACATTGACCCCTGTGGTATGGTCTATTATCTAATTTTTACCTTTAAATCATTACTAGCTTGTCTCTTATGAAATTTGTAGTGCATATATTTTATCTTATACCTACTCAAGTAGCAGCATTTTGATTCTGATGTTTATCTCCATAACTCAAATTTAGATTTAACTTCTTTTCTTGACTTCTTAATTAAGACTATATCATTTGCAAAGAGTATTCATTTATAAATTTCATCTTGTATATATTTGGTTAAAACATCTAAAACTAGATTAAGCAAGTAGGGACTCAATGATAATCCTTGAAGTAGACCTATCCTTATAGAAAAGTTCTTAGTCTCACCTCCAAGAATTCCCACATTTGTTGTTTGCTACGTATTATACATATATCCTTTATAGCCTAAATTTAAACTACTCGAACATGTTTCTTTTCTAGGGCTATATATATTCATAGCATGTCTTTTGGTACTCGATTATGAGTTTTTTTCTAAATCAATAAAAATTATATGTAAGTCTCTTTTCTTACTTGAGATATCTTTCTATTGAACCTTGCAAAAAATAAATAATCTTCATTGTAGATTGTCATGGCATAAATCCAAATTGATTTTTTTAAAATACAAGTCTGGCTCCTTATCCTGGGTGTTCCAATCAATCTTTCCTATAATTTTATAATATGGCTCATAATTTTCCATAATTCTAAATATTTTCCTTATTTTTGTGTATAGGCAGCAAAGTACTATTTCTTCATTCTTTGAGCATTTTCTTAGACCTCATAATTTTGTTAAAGAGCATTGTGAGTTGCAAAATACCCTTATCATTGAATACTCTATGCATATATAAATTGCCTTTTAAGGTGACATATAGTACGATCAAGACATTGGTTCCATTCCACTTCGGCTCTTTTGTTTATAATTTCCTTATCATCCTAAGAAAATAAGTGATATAGTTATGTAGATCTTCATAACTTCAAAAGAATTAACAAAACGTAATCAAAATATAAATATTTATTCTTATAAAAATATAAATATTTAATAGTTGAACATTATTAATGATATAATTATGTGAATGCCTATAACTGAAATGTTTATAGTAGTTTAAAATTCATTCAATTCTTCAAAATATCTGTAAATTTAAGGAATTTAAGGCTTGTTTATATTTATAATAATTATCAATTTGATTGTTGCAAATATCTTAATCAGTAAAAGTCTGAAACGCAAAATATGATTAGGTGACTAACGATCACATTATTTGACTTTAGCCATTATATATGATGTGATCTTTTTGTCTAAATGAATTGGAAAAATTAATAATCATTTTATTTTGTCCTTATAGTTTTTATCAATTCTTAATTTGATCCTTATATTTTATTTTTTGAATAAAATCCATCCCTACACTTTCCAAACTTTAAAAATTAGTGTCCATTTGGTTTGTCTTTTTGTAAAAGTACTTTTAAAATAACCACAGTTTACAAAAATGAAGTTTGGATAAAAGTAGAATAGTTTACTGAAAAGCTGTTTAGATGAAAAAGGAGAAAATGATGGTTAGAAAGTACAGTTTCATTTTGAAAAATGAGAATCAAACAAGCACTTAGGGCCCGTTTGGTTCTCCATTTTGTAAAATTAAGTTAAGATAAATGAAGTTTGTAAAAATAAAGTTTAGATCAAGTAAGTTTGTTGGAAGTTATTATATTTGGATATTCTTTTTGTAAAAGTAAGTTTGACAAAAAATCTGTTTGGATGATAGGGGTTAAAAGTACTTTTAGATATATAATATAGAGTAAATTTGTTTCTCCTTTTTCAAAACCCACGTTTTGTTAAAGAAAAAATAACTTTTCCCCTCCTTTTTCAAAATCACAGTTTAGCTCATTTTTTATTTTTTAAAAAGTCAGTTTGTGTTTCATCTGTGTTTGGCCAAACACATCTTTTAGAAAATCATGGTTATATTTACAAAACAATTAACCAAACATGCACTTAGTCCTTCTCGTTTGAATTTTGGTACCTCTGCTTTTTGTTTTCATGATTTAGCGTGCCTTCTTTGATATACAGTGTTATATATGCTTCAATCTCCCCTAATTGGTTTCCATTTCCGTCATTATGAGTGTATCACATTCCAAAGTAGAAAAACAGAGCATGCAAGGATCACTTTGAGTTCAACTTAATTAAGACCTTAAAATTAATAGATTTCAACTCAAAAAAAATATACCCACTGCCAGAAATCATGAACAAGTTGATAGACACTTCTTCTTTGCCCTTTTTACTTCTCTTTCATGCTTCATAAAGGCAATATATAACAAAGGGACAAAAGAGAGAAAACATATTACTAGCATGGGGAAGCGTAAAGTACATAAAACAAGCACAATGAGTTATGTAATCTGATATTCTCAATGTAATATTTATTGGAGCATTGATGGCATCACTGAGGAAGATGTTATTTATTTTACGGATCTTTTTTTCCCCCTATTTAATCCCACTTAATGGTATTAGTGTGGAAGGAGTTATATACTTTAAGAAGTCATATATTTAAATTTTAAGGAGGTGTCTGAGATGGACGGCGGAGAAGAGGCCATGTTGGAAGTAGTGGAGTGGCTTGAACAAGTGAGGAAGATGGTTCATGCGACACGAAATGCGGAGAAGTCCGAAGCGGCAAGACGAGAACGACATCAACATGGAACTGTGCGACAGGATTGAAGAAATGGAGAGACCAGCAAGAGTGAATCCATTTCCTTCTAATATCATCAAACGACATGGCTTTTAGATAAGAAATTAAGGTTCTCTTTTTCTTTTAAAAAAATATAAGGTTTCTTTAAAAAAATAAAAGCCTTAAAAAAATATAAAGCAAGAACCAGGTGGTCTTGGTCTTGTGGATGGTGACCAAGTATTGAAATCAACTCAACACTCCTTTGTGGCGGTGGAGTTCGACAGTTTCCAAAATTCATGGGACCCAGATTTCACAGCTATGAATTTCAACTCAATGAAATCCAGCAAAACTGTGAATTGGTTATATGATTCGATGGACAGCTATGATTGTAGTATTACATACAATGCCACTATTCATCATTTAAGCGTCTCTTGCACTAGACATGATACTTATTATGGCTTAAGAAAACAGTGTATTTCTTATAAAGTGGATTTAAGAGAGTACTTACCAGAGCGGGTTATTGTTGGCTTCTCAGCTGCAGCAGCAGATATTTTACAGAACCGTACCCTGCTGTCATGGTTGTTTTCTTCAAGTTTAGATCTAGATTGTGAGAGACCCACAACAACCAGCCCTAATCCAGCAAGGAAAATTCTAGGAGAAGCCATATGTGTGGTTGTGAGTTCCTTAATGTGAACATCCCATTTTGTCCGGGTATGTTTACAAAAATAGAAAATAAAAAAATAATAATAATAAACAAAAAACAACAAAACAAAAAAAAATGAAAATAAGAAAAAAAATACATAAAACAATAATGACAAAATAGAATAAATAATAAATAATACTATATAAAAAAACAGGAAAAACACACAAAAAATAGAATAATAAGAAAAAAGAAGGAAAGGAAATAAACGGAAATAAAAAAAAATGAATGAAAAAAAAAGGAGAAGTAGGGGAGGGGGTGACTTCAGGCCCAGGGTGCCACGAGCCCAATTAAGGGCTCGTGGATCTGGGCCACCGAGGGCGTAGCCCTAAAAGAAATGAAGGGGGGAGAGCCTCCCGAAAGAAAGACATAGGGAGGGAGCATGGGGCGGTAGCCCTAGCAGAGAGGAAAGACTGAGGGAAAAGAAAAAGAATGGAGGCCGCAAACTGAAAAGAAAAAGAAAGGAAGCAGAGGGGATGGCCGCGAGGAAGAAAAGCTGAAGACGCAGCCAGAGAAGAGCAGAGACACTAAGGAAGGAGCAGAGAAAAGGCACCAGAGAAAACCGAGGGAACTGCGAATAGAGGTTGACCAAGGGAGCCATATGCAGTCTGAGCAGGGAATGGGGGGAGCTGGCGGTGAGCCGAAAAGCAGATCTGAGAGGGACTAAACACGCAAGACCCTAACACGGCCAGAGAAGAGAACGAGACTGAGGAGCACGAAAGGACAGAAATAGAGGGAGACGTGCACGATTGAAATTACAGAGGGAGCACGCTTCAAGGGAGCAGAGGGAGCCGGAAGCGGCGGCGAAAACAGGAAAAGAAGCCTCAGAGACAGGAAAAAGCAATGCGGAGACACAACGGCAGGAGATGCCACGCGCTTAGGAGCTCTATAAAAGGGCTGAGAGGATCAATCGAAGAGGAGGGAGGATTTTTTCTTGACTGAAATCCCGAGAGAGCAAGGTTGCAGAAGCCAAGGGAACAAGAACTCAATGATTGGAAGAGGAGCAAGGGATCCGAGGCAGAGGTTGAGAGTTCCGCCATTGGGGTTAGTTAATTCACTGGATGTAGCTGTTTTTTTTTTGTATGCCCTTCATCGAAAAATATGTAATTTCACGTGCTTAGATCCTTTGTTTTAGGATTGGATATAGGGTGCCAATTGCTTGACTTAACTGCCTGATGCACTGTAGTTTCGTCCAGAGTTAGTGTGTTGTGCCTTGAATCTAACCTGTCAGTGAGGAATTTCATGTTGATAAGGGATGGTTTTGTAGCGAACTTTTGCCTTGATACTTTGTTGCTTGAGTCGTCCTGTTTAGAATGCTCATAGGGATTCAAAATGGTGACGCTAGGCTGCTGTTTACATCCCCTAATTTGACTTGATTAATGATGAATTTTGCTGAAATTCGTTATTGGACATGTAAGATGAGTCTGGAACGGAGGATAATATCAGCTGTGATTCATGGTATAGAGCTCGAGTTCAGCTACAATAAGAAACCCTCACACAATGCACGGGGTTATGCATATAGCTTTAGTACTTAGAGACTGAAAGTTGTTTCTGATTACCGTTTGCTCGTCATATGTGCTGTCGAGTCCTCTCTATCTTGCATTGGTTTCTGAAAGTGATGTCTTCCCTCCTATATATTTAGTTTGCAGGGGCTTCAGTTCTGATTCCCTTTCTTTTTCTTTTCATAAAGAAGGTGTCTGAGCGTATAATATCAGTACGGCTTTTGAATTCTAATTTATCAAATATTGTCTGATTTGGAGTCCACGGAACATGCTCAAATGATGCTTGACTGAATGTTTTAAGAAAAGGCACTCTAAGATGAAAAGGATGATGCCATTTGGGCTCGTGGGTTTTGGCTTAATCTTCACTAACCTTCGGTCACCTTTCTCTGTTGTGGTCTTTAAAGATGCGTTTTGGATAATTGAAATTATGCTTACCTACTTCAGTTTGCTGAACACAATATTCAGGTAATAAATTGTGTCTAGCCAGTTAGATAATTCTCGTGAAAGAATGCATGGTAATGATGTTATGGCAAGTGTCAATTTTTTCTGGAATTCATAAAATTATTAATACCATTTTACGAAGTGTCCTATGCTCAAGGGTGAAACTCATGAAAAAGGTGTCTTTATACAAATACGCTTTTAGGAGTCTTTAATGTATTAGGTCCAAGGTCATATTATCATTTTCTCAAAAAAACAGAAATAAAAAAATAAAATAAATAATAATAATAAAGAGAAATAATAACATAATAATAAATTATAATGATACAAAATATACATATAGGCATGATTTTTAGTTATCCAATTCTTTGTGCTACAACCCAAATCATCATACTCGAAAGTTTCGGAATTTTCGTAAGTATTTTGATTAATTATTGTCATGTGAGACTGCGAGTCCATGCGGACACATCAATTGGTTGGGTAGCTGATTTTTAAATAATAACCTTATATATATGTAGTTCTATTTTTAAAATCAGAGGGAATTTCATTTTTCTTTCAAGTCTCATCGAACGAAATTATGGCATTTTAAAAAAAAAATACAGTGAAACCTTTATACCGCGAGGTTTAGAACTTCTGCAGATAATGAAAGAATCGATCTATCGGGCATGACTGTGAGTTTGCAATGATGGATTGGTTTTGTTTAAAAGAAAAATTCTCAAAAGTACAAAATATGTTATTTCAAAAATCAAAATCAAATAAAAACATTTTCAAAAATCCAAAAAAAATAAAAGAAATGTTTTCAAAACAAAATAAAAAAAGGATAAGTGAGCGGAATTAAATTATCTTTGCAAATTAAAACACACCAACTCAATTCCAGAAAATTGTTTTATTTGCAAAAAGATCAATTATTTTCAATCAACTTTCTCTTATTATAAACTCACGCGAAAATTTTTAAAATAAAAAAAATCGACCAATTGACACGCATTTTTAGTCCCGAACTACGTGGACTTTGATTCCCATCGCAGGGTACGTAGGCCCCAGGCTCTGATCCTGGGTCAAGTCCGCCTTTGTAAATAAATAAATATTTTCTGATTTATTTGGTGTTTTTTCCCTCAATTTAATAAATATTTCCCAATTTATTTTCTTAAATCCCTTTTTCCTCATTTTTTTAATCTCTTTAATTTCTAAAGTAATTTATTTTCCTTATTCTATTATCCAAATTTTCTTAATTTCTTTTTTCTCGCATGTGAATTATAAAAGGAAAACCAAAATATATTTTAAAGCCATAGTAATTTACGCAATCAACATAAGGTAACCGTTCCTAGGAACGGGTGTCGTGGGGTGCCTAACACCTTCCCCACGCACAATCGACTCCCGAATCTAACTCTGATTACGCAGACCATCCTTTTCCTCTCCAATCCGATTTTCCAAGATTTTCCTCGAATTTTGGTGGTGACTCCTCACAAGTCGGTTTTCTCTCGAAAATCAGATTTGTTCTCTTTTTTTCTTTCATCGCATTTTTCTAGGTGCGACACTTAGGGTTGACTTGCATCGTATTGTTGTGGAAGTGCAAGAAAATTGAAGGTAACAAAGAAGAGTTATTGACCAAGAAAAAGGAAGGTATCGAAGAGTCAATTTGTGATCTGAACATGGATGATGAATTCCAAAAGTGCAGTGGCCCAAAGAAGTTTTGACATGATGAATTGGTAAGTGCAACAAATAAATTTTCAGAGGCAGAGAAACTTGGGCATGGTGGTTTTGGTGGAGTTTACAAAGGTTTCTTGAAAAATCTAAACTCACATGTTGCCGTAAAGAAGATATCTAGGGAGTCTAAACTCCACAGAGGAATTAAAAGAATATGCAACTAAAGTGAAGATCATTAGCCAATTGAGGCATAGGAATTTAGTACAACTCATTGGTTGGTGCCACAAGAAGAAAGATCTCCTGCTTATATATGAATACGTGCCAAATGGTAGCTTAGATTTGCATCTACGTCAAGGAAATAGCTTCCCGCCATGGAATGTGAGGTATAACATCACTTTGGATTTGGCTTCGGCAATGTTGTACCTGCATGAAGAATGGGAGCAATGTGTGCTTCAGAGACATTAAATCAAGCAACATTATGTTAGACTCAAGTTTCAATGCTAAGCTTGGTGACTTTGGCCTAGCCAAACTAGTGGATCATAAGAAAGGGTCCCAAACCACAGTTATAGCTGGGACCCAAGGCTATATTGCCCCTGAATATTTCACTAGAGGCAAGGCTAGTAAAGAATCTGATATCTACAGCTTTGGGGTTGTTTTGTTAGAGATAGCCAGCGGAAGAAAACCCATTGACCTAAAAGCTGAGGATGAAATAACAGTAGTTGAGTGGGCTTGGAGGCTCTATGTATTGGGAAAGTTCCTTGAAGTAGCAGACCCAAATCTACGCGGAGAATTTGACGAGCAGCAAATGGAACAATTAGTGGTTCTTGGCATTTGGTGTGCTTATCCAGATTCCTCATCCAGGCCCTCTATCAGGCAAGTGATTCAGGTGCTGAATTTTGAAGCTTCTTTACCTAATCTCCCAAAGAATATGCCCGTGCCAATCTATTATCCTCTAACAATTTAATGTCAGTTTTTCTTGAGTTTAATCTTCCAATTTGGGTATGTGTTAGCAACAGAAACATTGTCGTGAACAAGATATTTTGCTGTACGGAAAGTAAACTTGTGCATTAGTTGTACACTTTATTTTCATAGTTTGGTAATGTATGCAGTGAACTTGTAATTTCTGGAATCTTGTAATCACATAGGTAAAAAAGTTTGTGACATATAAGTATTGTCAAAAAAAAACAGAGATATAGAGTCTGGGTGTGTGTGTGGGTGCGCTTTTTCTTACAGAATTATAAGATGAAATACAGAATCAGGAAGAATAAGAGGAAGTAAATGAAAAGGATATAGGGGATACAAATAAGCAATGCAAGAAGAAGAAATTTAGTGGAAGCAAATGTCTAGAATAAAGTGGATTAAGGAGAGTGACAGAAACATTTCTGTCTTAGTAAACTAGCAGGACAAACAACCCAACAGCAAAGATTAAGACACAAAGTAAGGATACAGCCATACAATTAAGGTTACAAAATAAATTTGCCAAATAGCAAATTTTCATGCTTCATTGGTTTATGAAAGGCATGATTGCTAAGAGGACGACAATTCATACTTCTTTCCATACTAAACAAATTGTATGGCAAATTAGGCTTTGGACAAGGCGATTTTTCGGCTGCTGCTTTTAGAGCGTGAGAGAAAGGAAAAGCTTATTGCACAATGATTAATAATCAAATTTGCTTTGTTTCTTTTAGGAACAAAGTGTTTGATAGGATTAGTTCTCAAATTATCTTTATTTTTTTGAATTAACAAGTGTTTTGCTCCTGAGTTTACAAGCACTTGCTATACATTAAATCATTTTAGTAAATCATATTTAATTCTCCTAACAATTGAATTCCATTACACCCCCCAGTGTCTATGTGCATAAAATAAGATAGTGAATACAGATTTGACAGGAAAGCTACAAGTCTTAAGGCTAATATGTGTATACTAGGGACAGTGAACTAATGCATTATTAGTTCAATGACATTCATAAAAGATTCCAGAACAGCCTTTCACGGAGGTTAGTCTGGCTCTATTAGCACCAAGGATATGGGTATAGCAATTAGAGTGTCCTTCCCTTCCCTTACAATGTTTCATAGATTCTCTATTTGCTTTGCTAATTATGTATCTTAACCAGAAAGAGGTATTGCTTGAGCACTTGAGTATCAAATTCTGCGATGAGAAGCTTTCTAAATAATTTAAGCATAAGAGACAAGAGAGTAAAGAAGCCAAGAAAAGAAAATGGAAACCACTGTAACTGTAACTCACATGGCACTGGTTCAAAATTCAATGATCAGGCCATTTGTTCGCTATCAGTGAAACTGAGAAAGACGAGTGTTCCATTGAGGATCAAGCGAAAGCAAATCAAATATTCGTTCACATTGAAACCGCAAGCATTGGATATGAAATCCATCCTATCAAGGACTAAATCTCCACAATTAAAAATGATAGAGAAAGCAGAAATCGAAGTTAGAAATCCAAAACATTATCAGAATCTCAAATGAAGCAACAGTAGTCAGAACCTTTACAGGCATAACCGAGAGAGTAGTGTACGCAAGCTGAGGCTTCCGTTCATCTTTCAATCTCTTTTCGATTGAATTCTGCATCGTCTTTACCTCCGCGTTTGATATTTTTTCTGATGCCAGAGTGTGGGGGATCGTCTTGGTCTTTGGGCGTTCAAGTTCCCTTCTGTAACGAAGGTATAATATAAGACGAATGAATGGTCAAATGGTTATTATGGGAATCATCAACCGGAATTATGCCATATATAATCGAACAAGCCAATTGCATTTGGACAAAATATAAGAAAATTTTAATGGTAGCAGATTATTGATTGGGATATTAAATTAAATATATTACTACCATAAATAAGTATTTTAGTCTTTCTTTTTTTAAAGCATTCCACAAATAATAATAATAAACTAGATTTTCTCTCCCATGCATTGGACGGGGTACGAGAGAATTTGTGACAAAATATATATTTAGTTTATAGTTATAATTAAGTAATGGTAAAAAAAATTATCAAAAGCACGCTACAATTGGGGAGAAAAAGAAAAGAAAATTAAATATTTAAATTCAATTCCTTTTTTATTTGCAAACATATGAATTATAAAATAAATATCCATATTTAAATTCAACATTCTTGTATGAACAACATCCGTATACACAATCAATTTTCCAACAATTCAACATCCAATTAATTCACTCTCAGAACACATCACAAACTACAATAGCCAGAAAAAAAAAAGAGTCAAAAAAAACAGCAGTGCACAACATGAAAAATAAAACAACCTAGATTAATTACAAGAAACACTTTTACAACTGTATGTTGTTAAGAAAACAATAATGAGATGGAGAAGGAGAATGGTGTAGTGGAAAGAGCTAAAAGAAAGGACATGCTACACAGAGGGCGCATGAGAAAAGGCGATAGTATGTGACAAAATTTGAAATGCACAAATGTTGAAATGTAAACTTATAAAAGCAAAGCAACAAATCTAATACCAAAAGCAGGTGAAAAGATTAGCTTTTTTTTCTGCAATTTAAATATATCACCTCAATTGATTTGTGTGCTTTCTTGCAACATTAAAAAAGGAAGTGGAGAACATTAAGATAAGAGGAAAAAAAATAGAGAAAGAAAGCAAAAGAGATTTATAAATCATACTCATGCTTCACATCTTTTTTTTTCCTTATTAGTGTATGTGCAAGGCGCAAGGTTTAAGGTTTTGGTCCAGAAAATGGTGGGAAGATGAAAAAGGCAGTAAAAGAAAAATGAGAAGCTCAAAGGCATGAAAAAAAGGACAAAATAGGAGGAAGTAGAGAAAAAATAGGTATGTTAAACAAAATATTTTAGAAGAAGAAAGCAGAAATTAAATTTAATAATATATCTAGAAAGAGAAAATTGTTAATCGGAAGATTTGAAGATTTAGAAAATAAAGAAAATTGAAAATGAGAAATAGAAAAAGGAAAAAAAATCGGAGTGAGGATGAGGTAAAAAAAGGCAGATTAAGGATTATGGGAAGTGGTCACAGAGATTTTAAAATTTAAAATTTGAATATATATTTTAAAAAGAGAAATAAAAAATATAAAATAAAGAATTTTAACAAAATATAACCAACCTACCTAACACTATTCATAAAAACAGTGTTTCGTGAGAGAAGCTAACATTATTAATCACTTGGCTTACTTGTACTTTATATATATATATATATATTATAATACTTTACTTTTAAACATCTCCAGATTTGATCAAAAATTTCAAAACCAACCAATCATAGCCCAAAACATCTCAAAACTACTTCCCAAAACTTTAGAGCAATGGAAACAAATCAAACAACACCAGAAACTCGGCTGGGGCCGCGGCCGCTACAATACCACCGCAGCTCTGACTCCTCCTAGAACCTCACACGCTACTGCCTTCACTAGCGACGCAGCCTGCCTTTCTGGCGCTGCGGCTCCCCTGTTTGTTTTCTATACCAGCAAATTTTTAACTCCGGGACGAACTTCTGACGTGCATAACTTTATACTTCGACCTCCGATTGACCTGATTCCAACTCCTACAAGTCAATATGGTCTCAATCTATCCATAGACACTATTTTCACCTCAATCCAACTCTGTATGGAGATTTTGGACACTTGATACCGTTTTGCCCACTTTTTGACCAAAATTCACAACTCACAACTCTAATTTGTCACCAAAGGCAACCTAACCATTCTGGACCATTCACACAAGTCTTGAACTACTTAATCAACTTGTCGAAAGAGGTTTCACCTCAAAGGAACCATTCCTCTGAGATTTGACCCCCTTAAATCCCAAACAACATAATGGGCTACCTGCCCCAAAACACACCAACCAAGCCCAAATCCACTCTGGACTCACACATTACCACACTGACATTCCAGCACCTTGCATCACACATATACCATTATCCAACATATACATTACGTACAACACAATTCCACATTCATAATATACCAACAACATCATATCCACTACAACAACAATATCAATGTCACCACTTAGTTACAAACCATTTATCTTACTTGACACAAAGTACATATCCAATTAAACCTACACTACATAGACCTAGTATTCCCATGTCTGATACTACTCCCTTACCTTCTCAGGACTAGTACCAGAACCATCACTTGAAAGGTTAGTCATTGAGGGGGGTGTGAAACAGCGTCTTAGTAACCGGGGACAACCACACACATATATATACATGACTCATACAATCTCATGAATGCAATATGATATGGAATGCATGTCTCCCTCGCACACAGCTATAACTATGAGCTGTCGTCATAACAGGACATTTCGTATAGATAATTCCCTTCTAACAGTCAGTGAAGACTGATTCTGGGACATTACTAAGCTCACCTTACACTAATACAACCCGGGCAAAGATTACACTAGAACTCGGATCATGACTCTCCTTCCCTTTTCCCACCACAAATTGACAGCGATTTAGGAAAGTTGTTGTCCACTGTGCGCCTTTTCCTCCTAGTCTAGGGGGCGATTTAGCCATAGGGATCTCATCCTTATCCTCCCTAATCGTATCTCATATCATCGTATATCATATCGTCATCACCACTTAATCCACCATATATCACAATCTCACAATGTCATGTGGTGCAACTCATATCATATCATCATGTAATCATCATCATCATGCATCATAATTTCATGCTATGTATCATGTGATGTCACATCATCATCATCTCTAATCATCATCATAATCATCATACTCTATGTGTCTAGCCGTGTGCATACCTCGATATAAAGACAAACCATATACACACACATATCCATATCGTGGTATGAATGAAAATATGCATATATACACATATATACCATCATAATATACATATATAATGCAAACAATACAAACACCCGGTTACCTCAAGTTATCAATAACACACACGTGATTCCACAAGCTTTCTTGAATGCCAATGTCACGACTAGTCTCCTCCAATTAGCCAACAACCTTAACAACATCATAATACCTCAATTAACATACAACACAACTTGATCAAAAATCACAATTCTACTACTTTAGGTCTAACCCAAGGTTCGAACCCCACATTCATATATCATTAAGCTCCTAGGAACCATTCAAACATCAATCAATTCCATACACTTTGCATTCCCAAGAGCCTAACTGAAAACAATCTAGGGTTAAACTCAAATCATGCATAAACCCTTCAAAATTCACACCAAAGCAACAAGAACACAAAAACACACTTCTTTAATCCCATTTCATCCATTTCAATCAATGGATTTCAGCCCAAACCGGAAATCCCAACATATAACCAAAATCCCAAGTTTAAACTAAACAAAATGGAAAGGGAGGAGTAGGGATCACTTACTAACCAAGATCCAAGCTCCAAGAGGCTGAAAACTACTCCCAATGGCTAAAAATAGCAAGCCCTAGCACTACTCCCTCGGTTCTCCTCCGTTTCTTTCTTTTCTTAATCGTTTGAAATGATTCTGATTTAAACAAAATCTTCGATTCTCGCCGCGGCGCCACTAATTTCAGCCAAAACATGCCACTGGAAAAAAATAGAGAAAGAAAGCATAAGAGATTTATAAATCATACTCATGCTTCACATCTTTTTTTTCTTATTAGCATATATGCAAGGTGCAAGGTTTAAGGTTTTGGTCCAGAAAATGGTGGGAAGATGAAAAAGGCAATAAAAGAAAATGAGGATTTGACAAGAGTTGAGAGCGTGAGAGAAAATGTGACAGAAAAAATGTGGTATTTTATTAATGCAATTTAATTATTAAGTAATTAATTTAAAGCTTTTTATATGCATTAAATTAAAATAAAATAATAAATTTTAAATATTAAATAAATTAAGAAATCAGGTGGAGAGCTAAAATAATCAAGGAAAGGAAGTTAAAAATAAGAGAGAGAATTAAAAATACATTTAAACACAAATTTAAAAATAATTAAAAATGAATTTTCTGGAAAAAAATAACCAACTAATTTTAAAATAATATCTCTCCATCAATCTTTTTGTGAAATAAATTTAAAATGATGAAAATAATTTAATATTAACCAACTAATTTTAAAATTAATATAAAATTATGAAAATTAGAAAACTAATTTTAAATAACGGAAATAATTTATTAAAAAAGAAAATAGAGCTTAAAGAGAGATAGAGATTCCATTGAGAACTGATAATGAGGTGGTTAAATTGAATAGGAGACAAAATAGGAGGAAGTAGAGAAAAAATAGGTATGTTAAACAAAATATTTTAGAAGAAGAAAGCAGAAATTAAATTTAATAATATATCTTGAAAGAGAAAATTGAAAATCCAAAGATTTGAAGATTTAGAAAATAAATAAAATTGAAAATGAGAAATAGAAAAAGTAAAAAAAATCGGAGAGAGGGAGAGGTAAAAAAAGGCAGGCTAAGGATTATAGAGATTTTAAAATTTAAAATTTGAATATATATTTTAAAAAGAGAAATAAAAAAATATAAATTAAAGAATTTAAAAAAATATAACCAACTTAGCCAACACTATTTATAAAAACAGTGTTTTGTGAGAGAAGCCAACATTATTAATCACTTGGCTTACTTGGGCTTTATATATATAAAGATACATATCATTTATATTGTTCACGGTTTAGGATGGAAAGAGGTGCGAATATGGTGTAAATATATAATGGGCTTGTCTCAACACTTCGACTTGTATTTAACCTTTTGTAGAAGAGGAAGCTCTTCTGTAATGGTTTAAAATTTTATAAATGAAAGTTGTAATCCGATATTAACTCAAAAGGATAAATATTTAAATTTTATTTTCATAAAAATATTAACTTTTTAAACATTTCCCATACCTAAAAATTATTTGAAGATGTTTCTTCTGTTATAAAAAAAAATTTTATTACTACAGATTTGACGTTAAACATATAGTCTGAAATTCATTAGAAAAGGGGCATTATGCAAAATGTTTAACAGCTGTATAATTTTTTTTTTGGGGCCAAACAGCTGTATAAAATGATACAACAATAAATGAATTCATATTTAAATATTTCTTGTCATATTATTGCATGCTAATGTGCAATAATTCTGAGGAAACAAAAATAAGCCTACGGCAACCAGCCAAACAGGAAGAAATATTTGGTAAAAACAACCATAAAAATCCATATCCAAAGTCCCCTTAAAATTAAAACAGGCCAAAGGAAAAAGTTAGAAACAAGATAACCAAAATTATTATCAATCGGAAAAGGGAAAGAATAAGCAGCATATTCAATAACAAGTAGGCCAAAAGATATTCAAGAACGAGTCAATTTACATGGCGGCTTGGCATATTCAAGAATGGGGACCAGACTTCGGCCAAAAAAACAAAGGGACCGGACTAGTGCACGGGAACAAATCTTATTGAAGATAATCCCTGTGTGTTTTGTTGTTTTACAATACGGTTGAGCTATGGAGGAACTTCCAAGATAGAAGAAAATCCAACTGGCATTAAAAAATAAAGAATGAAATAGTACGTACCAAACTAACTCCAAAACTTTGAATGAACCGATAGGCCTTTGCAGCTTGAATTCTAGAGTCATTCATTATTTGTAGACTAATAAAAACGATCACAAATTATTTGTATGATAGAATCCCTTCTAGGCTTCTGCACCAAACTCTTCACAAAGATGTTCGCTGGGCTGCTTCTTCTTCTTCTTTGATACAATAAGAGCCATTTTATTGCCCCCTACGATCCCTCCTGCTAGTACTGCACATGCATTGTCTTTTCATTATCGAGGGTTTAAGAGAGAAGATATTAAGCTGGAAGGAGAAGCTTATGTTGAACATTCCAAAATCAAAATCAGCGTGGGTTTAGAACAGAGTGTTCCGCGGTTACAGTGCTGCTCGAGTCACAAGTTTCCATAAGTTGCACCTCTGGGACAAGACCTCAGGAAATATCACTAGCTTCTTCACCAGATTCTCCTTCATCATGTATCGAGAACATTCTAGTCAGCCTGGAAATGGGATGTCATTCTTCCTAGCAGACCCTAGTCTTCCAGTTTCAAAGAAAATTAATGAACCAGGTCGAATTGGTCTTGAGGATGGTGACCAAGTATTAAACTCAACTTGGCATTCTTTTGTGGCAGTGGAGTTTGACATTTACAAGAATTCATGGGACCCAAATTACGCATATATAGGCATGAATTTAAACTAATGAATTCTAGCAAAACTGCACGTTGGATATATAATTGGAAGGACTACCATGATTGCATCATTAAGAACAAATCAGCTACTCTTCGTTTAAGTGCTTGTTGCAATCAGCATGATACTTATTTTGGCTCAACAAGACAGTTAATTTCTCATAAAGTTGATTTAAGAAAGTGCTTACCAGAGTGGGTTATTGTTGGTTTCTTGGCTGCAACTGCAGAAGCTTTACAGAACCGTATCCTGCAGTCATGGTCATTTCGTTCAAGTTCAGATGATAGCAAGATACCAACAACAACCACAAACACAACAACCAGACCTAATCCGCCAAGGAAATTTCTAGGAATTGGTCTGTGTATGGTTCTAAGTTCCTTTGTGTTGATTCACTTCTTATTGTGGAAGTGCAAGAAAACTGGAGGTAATGAAGAAGAGCTATTGACCATAAAAAAGAAGAATATCGAAGAAGAGTCAATTTGTCTGAACATGGATGATGAATTTCAAAGATGCAGTGGCCCAAAGAAGTTTTGCCATGATGAGTTGGTGACTGCCACAAATAACTTTTCAGAGGCAGAGAAGCTGGGGCATGGTGGTTTTGCTGGAGTTTACAAATGTTTCTTGAAAGATTTAAACACACATGTTGCCATAAAGAAGATATCTAGAGATTCAAATCAAGGAATAAAAGAATATGCAACTGAAGTGAAGATCATTAGCCAACTAAAGCATAGGAATTTGGTAAAACTCATTGGTCGGTGCCACAAGAAGAAAGACTTCCTACTTACATATGAATACATGCCAAATAGTAGCTTAGATTTGCATCTATATCATGGAAAGAGCTTCTTGACGTGGCATGTGAGGTATAGCATCACTTTGGGTTTGGCTTCAGCATTGTTGTACCTGCATGATGAATGGGAGCAATGTGTGCTTCACAGAGACATTAAAACAAGCAGCATAATGTTATGTTTCAATGCTAAGCTTGGTGATTTTGGTTTAGTAGCCAGGCTGGAGGATCATAAGGAAGGGTCGCAAACCACAATTATAGCTGGGACCCAGGATATACTGCCCCTGAATATTTCACTAGAGGCAAGGCTAGTAAAGAATCTGATATTTACAGCTTAGGAGTTGTTATGTTAGAGATTGCTAGTGGAAGAAAACCCATTCACCTAGAAGCCTGGGAATGAAATAACGGTAGTTGAATGGGCTTGGGAGTTCTATGGAATGGGAAAGTTCCTTGAAGTAGCGGACCCAAATCTATGTGGAGCATTTGACGAGCAGGAAATGGAACAATTAGTGGTTCATGGCTTTTGGTGTGCTCATCCAGATTCCACATCCAGGCCCTCTATCAAGCAAGTGATTCAGGTGCTGAATTTTGAAGCTCTTTTACCAAATCTCCCAAAGAACTGTGCCAACCTATCATCCTCTAACAATTTAATGTGATTTCTTCTTGAGTTTAATCTTTCAATCTGGGTACGTGTTACCAACACAAACAATGTAGTGAACAAGAAATCTTGCTGTATGGAAAGCAAACTTAAGCATTAGTTTTACAATTTCTTTTTGCATTTTGGTAGCTTGTGCAGTGAACATGTAATTCCTAAAATCTTGTATTCACATTGGTAAATATGTTACATACAAGTAATTTCAGAAAAGGCAAAAATTTACAGGTCTTTATTACAGAATTATTAGGTGAAATATAGAATCAGGAAGAATAAAAGTTAGTGGATGAAAATCATTTGGGGGTAGGAATAAGCAAGGCAAGAAGTAATGTAGCAGAAGCAAATGTCTAGAATAAAGTGAAATAAGGAGAGTCAGAGAGACATTTCCTTCTTATTATATTAGCGGTACAAACAATGCCAACAGTAGAGATAGGGAAACAAAGAAAAGAAATAGCCATACAATTAGAGGTTACAAATTAAATTTGCTAAAGGTCTATGCATGTGGGCTTTTTTCCCAACCCCCGAATCCCCCCCAAAAAAACAAAAATTTCATTAATATAAAAATGTTTTGTTTCACAGAGAGGAAAGGAGAATGAAATTGTGTACCTCCCTCTTAAATCAGACTCATTTTCTCCCAACAGATCAGGAATATGAACACTAAAAATGCATATCATGCCAAAGTGACAAAACTAACCACGAGTCAGTGAAGGAAAAAATTCAAATATAGTGTATTAGATGGGTTTTCTGATATAGGTATGGACAATCAGATGTGCTTACTTATGTTCAAACAGGACATGGACGCTTTTGTTCACATAACTGATTACCTTGCCATTGTCCCACACCCTATTCATAAAATCAATAGAGAAGAAAATCATAATTAGGGCTACAAATTTTCAGGAGTTGGTTAGAGATAATTGTAGTATATGGTTTGTGGGGGTGATTGGAAAGAGGACTACTATTCATTCCTCTTTCCATTCTAAGAAATTGCATGGCTAATTGGGATTTGGGTAATCCATTTTTATGGCTGCTGCTTTTAGAGTGGAAGAGAAAAGGAAATGCTTGTTGCACAGCGATTGATAATCAAATTTACTCAGTTCTTTCTAAGACCAAAGTGTTTGAGATGATTAGTTGTCAACTTTTCTCCATTTTTTTGTCTTCACAAGAGCTTTTGCTCTTGAATTTACAAGCACCTGCTAGACATCAAATCATTCAACTGAATCATAGTTTCTTTTCTAACATATGACTTCCATTACACCCGTGAGTAGTCAGGTTCATGCAGTGAGGACAGTGAATACAGATTGAAACAAGACGTATGTGTTATATGGCCAATCTATGTGCACTAGGGAAAGTGAACAAATCCATTATTGACTCAATGGCATTCATAATAGATTCTAAAACAATTTTCATAAGTTTCCAGCCTACACAGGTTAGTTGGAGCTCTTTCAAGGCAACCGTTTTGACAAGTACCAGCAGCTGTTAAACTAGCTCAACCTCTGGCTCTATTAGCACCAAGGATATAGGCTATAGCAATTAGCATGTGTCATCCTTCCCTTTCCTTTAGTTTACTTTCCTTATATTTTCAATTTGCTTTACAATACATACATTTACAAAAGATATTAGTTGAGCACTTGAACTTCAAATATTCTGGGATGAGAAGCTTTTTAAATAATTGAAGCATGAAAGAGACAACAGACCAAGAATCCAAGAAAGAAAGAAAGCACCGTACCGGGACCCCACCTCGCACTGGTCCAAAATACAATGACAGGGCTACTGGTTCGCTGTCTGAGAATCTGAGAAAGACGAGGATTCAATTGAGAAGCATGCCAAAACAAATCAATATTCATCCACATTGACACCGCAAGCATTGGATATGGAATCCCAATCTCACAGGGATTGGGAACTCTCTAGTTTCCACAATATAAAATGACAGAGAAAGCAGAAATCGAGGTTAAAAAGCCAAAACATGATCAGAATCTCAAATAAAGCAACAGCAGTTCGAACCTTTATAGACACAACCGAGAGAGTGTGCGCAAGCTGAGGTTTCATATCATCTCTGGATCTCTATTCGATTGATATTTTTCCCGTTGCTGGAGTTTGAGTGTGTGGGTCTTGGTCTTTGACAGTGTGTTTGGATGGGGTTTTATTAAAGGGGAATGAAAGGGAGGGGATTATTGAGAGCTCAAGCTCTTCCGGTAAGGAAGGTATAAGACGAATGAATGGTCAAATGGTTATGGCAATTAGGGTTGGGAATAGGCGGGACTCTACCAGGGGCCTATGGCCTGGCCTACATGAGGCCTGGTCTGGCCTGGCCTATTTATTTAAATAGGCCAGGCTTAGGCTAATAGCTAGGCCTATTTAGTTAAATAGGCCTGGCCTGTTTGTTAAAGGCCTGGCCTGAAGCCTATCAGGCCAGGCCTGTTTATGTTTTTTATTTTATATTATATATAAAATATATAATAAAAATTAAATATTTTATAATGTAATATTATTTTTTTCAGTCACTTTAAATCTCTATTACACCTTCTTGTTCCACCTTTATTTTCAATTATTTCTTCTCATTTCTCTCAAACAGTCATATTGACAAACTCTAACCTAAACTCAGCTTCCATCAATGCCTCCATTCTCTCAAGCCATCGCCCATTAATCTTTATTACGTCTCTCGTTGCAAACATTTATGTTGAATAAGGTTTTAACTACAACTTGAGCATGGATAGTGTTATAAGATTAATTTTTGTTATTATTATGTAGAATAATGTACAAGATAAGTCCTTTATTAATTTTTTTATTTAAACATATATATTTCTTTTGTTAATTTTTTATTGTTATGTAGGCTTTAAACAGGCCAATGGCCTCTTTAAAGCCTTCAAGGCCTAGGCTTTTAAGCCTATTTGAAGGCCTACCAATTGGTAGGCCTTTAAATAGGCTTTAGGCCAGGCCAGGCCTTTTACAGGCTCAGGCCTGAGCCTGAAAAAAAGCCTAACATAGGCTAATAGGCCAGGCTCAGACCTAAGGCCTGTATTGCAGGCCTGGCCAGTTTAGACAAGGCCTGGCCTGGCCTGGCCTATTCCCACCCCTAATGGCAATCATCAAAATCGGAATTTTGGGTTTTTTGAGCGTTAAATAACAATAAAAACATAAAAAAATTACTTAAATATAACGTCTACGAGATTATTTATCAAAATATAACACATAAAATCAATCAATGGCAATATAATTTGGATTCGTACAAAGAAGTCGCATAACTAACTATGCGATATTAGATCTAACAAATATTAAAAAAAAAAAAAGAAGGGACCCTTCACAATCTCTAAAAAGGCAAAGTCGCATGACTCTCCATGTGACTTCCCCATTTTTTTAATAATTAATTTTTGTAATTATTGGATTATTTAAATGTGTTCTCTGATTCTATTTAAATGACTAATATTTCCTACTATATTCAGATTAACTTTTTACCTTGTTTAAGTGAGTTTTAACCATTCCTAAATATGATTCGTTGTAGAAAATATTTTTTATAGAAATCTGAAATTATCTTTTTTACATTAAATAATTGTTAAGAAGATATGAATTGAAATAAAAGTGAAACAAATATTAATTAATAATTAACTATATTTGTATAAATGTTGTCTCAAATTTTCTCATCCCTAAACTCATATTATATATACACACATACTTTATTTTTTAAACATTCAAATATCATATTAAAATTGCATGAAGAGGCAAAAAATCCTTGTATATTACGTCAATTTTTATTTATACCAATTTTTAGGAAAAGGGTTGGGCTCACCCATGATCCAAGAGCAAGGCACCTAACTCATAATTCACATGGATTGGCCCAAGTAGGGATATGCAAGCACCCTGTTAATTTTGACCCTGGTAGTAAACTCGCTTCACTTAGCTGTGGAGATGCCTCCTCAAGCGCCGCGACAATCTCAGGAATCGAACGCCCTCCCTTTGGTGAAAGTGTCCGACCCTTTGACCGCTGAACCCACGGACGATGGGTGATACATCAATTATTTGTTCATTTATGTTAATTTTTTTACAACTTTTTGAGTATAAGTAACTTTTCTTAATATTCATTTACTAGTCAACAACACTTTATAAATAGAATCAGAGACTTGTATGTATCGAGTCAAAATGCACTATCACCAGTCGATTTTGTTTGTTATATTTTGGTAAATATTATTTAACATGTCATATTTCATTCTTTTTTTCCTTAATTTCAATCATAAAAATTAACGTACCATAAAAGAATCTTTTGCCTCTTCATGTAACTTTAAAATAATATTTAAATGTTTAAAAAATAAAGTATGTGTATATAATATAAGTTTAGGGATGAGGAAATTTGGGACAACACTTATACAAATATAATTATTATTAATTAATATTTGTTTCACTTTTATTTAAATTTATATCTTTTGAATAATTATTTAATGTAAAAATCATAATTTCATATCCCTATATAAAATATTTCTTATAACTAATCATATTTGGGAATGGTTAAAGCTCATTTGAACATGGTAAAAAGTTGATCTAAGTATAGTAAAAAATATTGATAATTAAAATATGATTAAAGAACATATTTAAATAATCCAATAACTACAAAATTAATTATTAAAAAAAAGAGGAAGTCTTCTTGGAGATTGTAAAGGGTAAGTCACATGGTCATCCATACGACTTCCATTTTTAAAAAAAAAATTTTATCAAATCTAAAATCACATAGCTACTTGTGCGATTTCTTTGTACGAATCCAAGTCGCGTTGCCACTAATTGATTTTATGTGTTATATTTTGGTAAATATTCTCATTCGGTAACTTTTTTACTTTTTTGTTATTTAATGCTAAAAAAACCGGAATTTTGTGATATGACTCGAAGAAGCCAATTGCATTCCCACATATCGATGAGATGAAGGTTCCATTCCCACGGTGAGCCAATTGCAATTCTTGTTTGATCTAAAGTTAACTTCTCTCTCTCTTAAAGATATTATACATCAACCGAATCTCAAGTCCCATATCATTTCATTATAATGAGAGAGAGATGTGCTGAAACCTACATGAGTCCTTTGCTTGTGCCCTTTTAGATTGTCACCGTAAAAAATCACCTAATGTCCTCTAAGAAGGATCTGTGGAATGTTACACAACCAATCTAAAGGCCATGCCTCCTATTTATGGACCTAAGTTTGTGTATTTACAATTTGACTCTTAATAAATTGTATATATTATTTTTGTCTATATATATTAATTCAATCACAATTATACGTCATAACTTTGTTCTAAATTAAACCACTTTACCTAGGCTGAATTAAATAATAGCCACATATTTTTATTTCTTATATATGTGGCCCCATATGTTGAATTTATTCCAACACTCTCCAGACTATTCACTGTTTCCTGTGTTGTTTTGACTGAAGTTTTCTTCATGGGCCAGAAACAAAAGTGTAGCAATTTTATGCTCGTCATTTTCTTCGGATACATGTTTTAACTTCTAACAGAGACTTCCGCATTCTATTTGTTTTCCCCTTGTTGTCTATACTAATAATTGTTCACTTGATTGCCATCTCGTTCGACCATGAACCTAAAATTATTTGTTGCTCTCTTTCTCTCTCTAGTATTAGTTCTTTTTCTCTTTGGCAAAAAAAAAAGTGCTTTTTCTCATTTAGACTGATGGTCTCAATACTAAAAATTAATAAACTAAGTTTAAGTTATTGTTATTAAAAATATCTTTTATTCGTGTTAGATGAAAAAAAAGTTATTACTAAAAAAGCCATATGCCCATGTGAGCGGACTTGGCCTGAGCTGATTAGTTGGGCCCAATGTGGTTTCTAGAGCCCCGTTGGTATTATAAATTTTTTATTAATTATCATATATTTAATCATGATGTATATATTTTTTAATTCATGATAAACAATGCATTTATTGTACTGTAAATTTTTTAATACAATGGGGGATCTGTTACCAGGTTTTTTATTTTTTTAATGATCACTATCTACGAGACCGAGACCACCTCCTTCTTCAATATTCTTTGAAAATGGGAGATTTGGGTCTGCCAGAAAGAACACCTACCCATCTCTAGAATGATCATTTTGGGTACGTGAGTCAAAAAGAGAACTTGGTATATGGAAGTCAAAGAGTTTTCTGGAGGTCATATACCAGAGGTGCTTTTGTAGTGAGTAGTCCAACATTGTAAGTGTAACTGCTACTTTGATCCCCTGTGCTTCCAATCAAATCAATCTCTAAAGCTGAAACTATAGCATCTCCTTCCTGCTTTAGATTATCAGCTTCTGTAAAGACGGGCAAGCTGAAAGACATTGGATCTACAATTGCTTGAAAAATTGTGATAAGGATGAAGACTGTTATTGTTGAAAAGAAAAGAAAACCTAAATGCCAAGCATTCATCTTGAGCTCAAGGATGCTAGGCATTCTATCTTTGTCATATAAATGAATTTTTTTTTAAAGGAAAGTTTGAGATGGATGACTTAATTCGGTTGTAGGCTAGTCACTTTGAAAGTATTTCATCATTTATTGTATTTGTTTGTAGTTTTCCAGTATTAATGATTCTTGGAAGTTCCTCCAAGTTAAGACTAAGAACTAAGATATAGTTATAGTTGTTATTATCTCTTGATTCATTTATTCTTTCATTATTTATTACTGGCGATGTATTCTTTGTTGTTTTGTATTTCTTCTCACTTATACAGATGGCCCAATCTTATTGGCCAGCTATTATATATTTATATGATGAATGAGATACCCAATTAGGGTTTTGGCTATCTTCCTGTATTGTTTGTTCAGCCTCCTTTCTCATCTTGGTATCAGAGCCGAGCTTGGGTTCCACACCATGGCCACACAATCTTCTTAGTCTAGTTTGTCATTTGAGTCCTTCATTGTTCCTATCCAAACCTCTGACCCATCCAACACTCGAACCTTAGGCCCAAACCCATTTTCTTTATCAAGCTCTCAACTTCTGCAGATTCCTGTTGCCACACCAATTCAACCACAGCCACTGGTGTCGTCTACGTTCATTCCCGATCCTCATGTCTCCTTCCCCATCACTGTTCAATCCTTCCCCACAAGACCTCAAACCCACCTTCCCTTTCACTCTTTCATTTCACCCCAAACAATCGGACCACAAATTTCCTTCCCTACCACAACTTCGATTGTCAATTTTAGTGGCGGCTCTTCATTATTCACGGCGTCATCAGCATCTTAGTTTATTGCTTCATCGTCTGTTCCTCTCATCAACTTTGGTGGCTCTTCTCCATCTATGGCGTCTACTCCTCTCTTTGGCTCGCTTTCATTTGTAATCCCTTCCACTGTTCTTGGTTCTCTAAGCAAGGTCAACCAGTTTTTTGGTTCTTTTTCTCAAGCTTGTTCGGTCAAGTTGGAGCAAACAAACTATATGCTATGGGAATCTCTTATTTTACCGATTTTGAAGGGGAACAAACTTGATGGGTTTATTCTTAGAACTAACCCATGTCTTGCTAGTTGTATTGAAGAAGGAGGCATTCTTAGATCCAATCCACTATATGAAGAGTAGGTTTCGGTTGATCAACTCTTACTTGGTCTCCTTAGAAATACTATATCAATTGATATTACAGCTCAACTGGTCTCTTGCAAAACATCTCACGAGAGTGCAGCCAGAGAACTCATGTGCTCTCAATCAAAGTCACGAATCACATTTTACAAGAGTGAGTTGCAACGTGCCCGAAAGGGAAGTCAAGTGATGGAAGACTATCTCTCCAAAATGAAGCAGTTAGCATATCATCTTGCTCCTGCTGGCAATCTTGTTCCCATCAATGATCTTGTTACAATGATATTAGCTGGGCTTGACTCTAAGTATACACCTATAGTGGTGCAACTGAATGAGAAGGAAAATCTCTCTTGGATTGACTTGCATTATGCTCTTATGACATATGAAGCCCGATTGGAACAATTAAGCAATTTCTCTAATTTGTCTCTGGGTTCTAATACTTTTGCTCATGTTGCTAGGTATGATCATAATCATTGAAATGCTCCTTTTAATTTTCAACGTGGTAACTGGAGAGGTGGCTTTAGAAACACTAGAGGAGGTAGGGAGGTCACGGCAGAGACATTTGGCAGAATAAACCTATTTGCCAATTGTGCAACAAACTTGGTCATCTTGCTACTAGCTGCTTTTATTGGTTTGAGAGGCACTACATTGGGAACTCTAAGGTAAATGAGATTGCCTATGCTGTGATGGTTCCCTCTCCTGCCATTGTAACTGATGGAGCTTGGTATTTTGATTGTGGAGCAAATAGTCATGTAACCAACAACCCTACCATTGTTGAGCAACCTTCTACCAGTAATGGTAAGGTTAATGTATTTGTTGCAAACGGCGATTATATTGATGCTGTTAAATTGGGGCATTCTAGCTTGAAAACTAAATCTGGAAAGAAGGTTCATCTAAAGGACATTCTCTATAGTCCTGATTTTGATAAAAATTTAATCAGCATTTATCTTTTAACTCGTGATAATGATGTGTCAGTTGAGATTGTCTCTGTGACTTTGTCTGTGAAGGACAAGATGTCAAGAGAGACGTTACTGGAAGGGAGCATTGATGGTAGGCTCTACAGAGCAGAAGATTCTGGTTTACCTCAATCATCTTTTAATAGCTTATTTTCTTGTAATTATGCTACTGCTTTAGTTTTTGTTAAAGAGGATTGGCATCGCAGATTAGGCCATCCTTATAGTAAGGTTTTGAATCAAATCTTAAATGAATGTAATGTCAAATGCAGTAAAACATAATAGCTTGATTTTTGTGAATCATGTCAGTATGGTTTTAGGTATTATATAATGTTCCTTGATGACTATAGCATATATACCTAGATTTATCCATTGAGAACAAAAGATGAGGCATTAGCCATGTTTACTCAGTTCAAGACTATGGTAGAAAATCAATTTGATTCTAAAATAAAGGTGTTGAGTAGTGATTGGGGTGATGAATATAGAGCCTTTGCTAAAATTGTGAATGACTCTGGTATTGTTTTTCGACAATCTTGTCGATATACCTCTATTCAAAATGGCAAAGCTGAGAGAAAACATAGGCATCTTGTTGAGACTGGTTTGACTCTTCTTGCACAAGCCCAAATGCCTCTTAGATTTTGGTGGGAGGCCTTTCAAACAGCATGTTATTTGATTAATAGACTTCTTACATCTATTCTTGGTGGTGTATCACCTTATCTTAAGGTGTTTGCGAATCATCCAGATTATAAAAGCCTGAAAACCTTTGGTTGTGCATGCTATCCTTGTCTTAAGCCTTATAATCAACATAAATTACAATTTCAGATAGCCAAATGTGTATTTGTCGGGTATAGTGGCAATCATAAAGGTTTCAAATGTCTTAGTGCTATAGGGAGAATATATGCTTCAAGACATGTTGTGTTTAACAACTCAGAATTTCCTTTTGCCTCAGGTTTTCTGAACGCTAAACAACAACCTGATAAGCACGTTGTTCAGGCTGTCTTCTTCAAATCCTTCTCAGATCAGACTTTCAATGCAACAAAAGAATTACATCAAAACATGACATTTGTTCCTATTGAAAATATACAAACTACACTTGTAGATGCAGAATCACCTCTAGCAGCAGCTAACTTATCTGAAAATCAAGCAAAAACAACTCCAGAACCAGCCATTGACATGTTAGAGAGCTATGAAAGCAGAGATGTTCGTGCAATACCGAACAATGAATGGTTGAATCAGCAGATTTCTCTCCTTCTCCAGCATCCTTAATGCCATCCTCTCCACCTACAATAATGATACTTGAAAATGTGCAGTGCTCTGAAGCAACTACACCACCCAGAACTCATCGAATGGTCACAAGAAGCCAACTGGGTATTTTTAAACCCAAACTCCCTTATATTGGTTTATCTAAAGCTGACTTAGATTCTCAAAATGAATCTAGAAATGTATATGAAGCATTGCAAATACCAGAATGGAAGGAAGCAATGGAAAGTGACTTGCATGCTCTACAGAACAATGACACATAGGAGTTAGTACCGCATACTGGTCTAGAAAACTTGGTACAATGCAAGTGGGTATTCAGGTTAAAGAAGAAAGCTGATGGTACTCTTGAAAGACATCAAGCACGCCTAGTGGCTCAAGGATTTCAACAAGAACCTAGTTTGGACTATGGTGAAACCTTTAGTCCTATTCTCAAATCATCAACTCTAAGGATAGTTCTTACTATTGCAGTTACTATAGGGTCGCCTATAAAGTAACTGGATGTCAACAATGCCTTTCTAAATGGCATTCTTCAAGAAAATGTTTACATGGAGCAGCCTAAAGGATTCAAGGATCCTGTAACTTCTCATATTTGCAAATTAAACAAGCCCCCCGTCCATGGTTTCAAAGAGTGAAAGATACGCTTTTAGATTGGGGTTTTCAAAACTCAAAATCTGATTCTTCTCTCTTCATGAAGACAGACAAGAACTCTATCATACTTGTTCTTATTTATGTTGATGATTTTGTTGTTACGGGTAATAATGCATTGCTTCTAGACACTTTCACAAAACAAATCAATGACACTTTCTCTTTGAAGGATTTAGGTGCCCTTCATTATTTTCTCGGGATTAAGGCTTACAAAGATAGTTTTTGGGTTGTATTCAAACCAAGAGAACTATATACATGATTTACTTGAAAAATTTGGCATGATGAATGCTTCACCTTGTTCCACTCCTATGGTCAGTGGTAAAGTGTTGTCTGCTCATGATGCCTCTGCACTAAGTGATCGACATAGTTATAGACAAATGGTAGGTGCCTTGCAATATCTTACAGAGACAAGACCAGATATTAGCTTTGCCATCAATAAACAAAGTCAATTCTTAAGTTCTCCAACTACTATTCATTGGCAAGCTGTCAAAAGATTAATGAGATACTTGAAGGGTACTTCTAGTCTAAGCCTACACATCAAACCATCTGAAGTTTTATATCTCTCCAGTTTTACTGATGCTGATTGGGCTACCTGTCCAGATGACAGGAAATCTGTTGGTGGTTATTGTGTGTTTTTGGGTGATACCTTGATAGCTTGGAGCTCTAAGAAACAACGTGTTATTTCCAGATCTAGCACTGAATCTGAGCATAGAGCATTAGCAGATCTAGCTAGTGAACTCACATGGATTCAATCACTTCTTAAAGAACTAGAAGTTTCACTACCTCAAGTACCAGTTATATGGTGTGACAATCTCAGTGCTGCTACTCTAGCCTCTAATCCAGTGTATTACGCTCGAACTAAACGTAACATATAGAGATTGACCTTCACTTTTTGCATGACAAAGTTCTAAACAAAGAGCTCATCGTCCAATATGTCCTAACTGAAGAACAGATTGCATATTACTTTACTAAGCCTCTTTCTACTTCTAAATTTGCTGGTTTGAGAAGCAAACTTGGTGTGAGCCATACCCCCACCAGTTTGAGGGGGGGAAGTTAATACTAAGAACTAAGATATAGTTATAGTTGTTATTATCTCTTGATTCATTTATTCTTTCATTATTTATTACTGGTGATGTATTCTTTACTGTTTTGTATTTCTTCTCACTTGTACAGATGCCCCAATCTTATTGGCCAACTATTATATATTTATATGATGAATGAGATACCCAATAAGGGTTTTGGCTATCTTCCTATATTGTTTGTTCAGCCTCCTTTCCCATCTCTCCAGAACTCACATAGAATATCTCGTAAAGTTATATCTTTTCGCATTAAGCTTAGTATACCAACCAGCAATTTTGGATTTGAAGCTTTGTAAAATGCCTGCCTGATTATTTAATGTATCTACCTATTTATCTTAAATTATATATTTTCTTGTTTATGTAAGTAGAAATATTCTCATGTATTGCGTGGAGTTTGAGCAATGGATTTGAATGATTCCACGATCTATAACTCATGAGAAGCTAGCGAGTATAGCATGCTATATATTTAATATTGATATTGACGCTTTTAATTTCACCCTTTTGTAGTGATAAACCTTTGGATTTTTATGTTTGTACTGCTAACCTAATATTATTGTTTTTATTTTTTGTTGAAATATATAATATAATTAAGATAAAATTTTTCTCAAATTTCATTTTTATCCTAGTTATTGCTGATCTTAATTCCTCTATTTTTCCTCTCTTGCAGGGATAACTTAGTAATAATTTAATAGCTAAGAAATTTTGTTAGTTGCTAGCTAAAACAATTTACTTTAGTGGCATAGTTATTTCTCCCTATTTTTACCCCTTACTACACTACAAAAAACTTGACTTTCGGCGAGGACAAAAGTTGTTGCTGAAAGTCGAAATGTCGTCGCCGAAAACTTTCAGCGGCGACCACTTTGTCGCCGGCATAACTCTTGTCGTTGAAAGTTTTGGTGACGACATCTTTTGTCGTCGCTGAAAGTTGACATTTGGCGACGATATTGTCGCCGCTGAAAGTTAACCTTTAGCGAGGGCCAAATTGTCGTCGCTGAAAGTTGACTTTTGGCGGCGACATTGTCGTAGCTGAAAGTTAACCTTTGGCGAGGGCCAAATTGTCGTCGCTGAAAGTTGACTTTCAGCGGCGACATTGTCGCCGCCGAAAGCCTATTAAACACCATTGCCACATCATCATCGGCATGCCACGTCACCTTGGATCCACTGCCACATCACCCCAGCCCACATCATGTCACCACCACATCACTGCCATGTCATTGCCACGTCACCCCGGGCCCACACCATGTCACCGCCACGTCACCGCCACGTCACCGCGGACCCACACCATGTCACCACCACGTCGCTGTCATGTCACCGCCACGTCGCCGCCACGTCAACCCGGGCCCTAACCATGTCACCACCACGTCGCTGCCATGTCACCGCCACGTCATATAATGCTTTCAAATGTGTTCACCTAGGTTTCGAACTCATGACCTCTTACTCCCAAAGCCTTATATTTACTCTTTTGCCAGTTGAGCTGAAATGTACCTGCAGTCTTTATATGAAATATTAAATATATATTATTTATCTACACACTAATATACACACATATATTTATAAATCAATATATTATTAAAAAATACACATTTGTCTTATTTTCAATTACTAATTTCATAAAATATTTTATTTGGATATGCTTATATTTATATGAATATTTATATTATAATTTTTTATTTTTAAATCTTAAATAATTTTCCTATAAATATATTTGTTTTTCTTTGACAAGAAAAAACTTTTTTCTTGTTGACTTTTACATTTGATTTTTATTTTTAAATAAAAATAATTATATATATAATATTTATGATCCATATGTATTAATATTATATTATTTTATGTTGTTTTTCGTTTAGTCATATCATATAATATATATCATATATTATATTATTTGATAAATTACATTATATATGCTTAATATATATTAAAGATAGGATGAGATTGGGTAGGAGTAGATTTTATATCAACTCGTGGTCTGACTCGAAGTTTTGGTCGAGTATTATATATATCCATTTTTTATTTTTTAAAATAAAATTAGAAAATTGAACTTCTATTATTATGGTATTCCCAACAAAATATATTTAATACTTGATGAAACTACATATAAATATAAAAAATTTAAAAAAAAAAACCCTTAGGCCTGGTCAGACCAAGTGATCTGAGAAGGTTGCTCGAAACTTGATCTGACCCCGTCAAATGGCTTTACCCAATGCTTAAGTTTTGGTTTCTTGTTAAAATGATCGGATTTGTTTTTAGTTGGGCTGCTTCGGATTGGACTAGATTGATCGGGTTCAGGTTTATTCTCTCACCCCTATATATTATATATAATATAATAGGAATTTCGAAAAAAAATCATTATTACAAATATTGTAATTTTGATTATCATATGATTTAAAAGAAAATGTAATAAATTCAATCTGTTATAATTGGGAAAATAAAAAAGATCAAAAAGGTTGAGATAGTGAGAAAGAGAATTCGCTAATACTTGTTTTCCAAATATTGTCATTACTTATTAATTAGGAAAGTAAATTAACAATCCATAAGCATTTTTCTCTCTGTGACAATGCTCTGTTAGACTTTTATACTATGTGAAAATATCTACATGACCAATACCCATAGGAGTTTGGACTGAGAGTTTCCATCATAGCATGTTTGATTATTATTTTAGATATATTAACTACTGATTATTGTCATGGTACGTTACTGCTTCATCATTTGTTTTTAGTAATAAATAACATTAATATTAATTTATATGTTAAATATATTAGCAATTAATTACTTAGCCTAATAAAAATTTCTCCAAATATAGGATTGATCATATTAGACAATTAGATATTAATTTGTTCTCCTAATTCTCTTTTATTAGTGTTATCAATCCCTTTGTTAATTAAAAAAATTATCCTACTAAAAATAACATATTTCATTAATTAAGATGAAGAAAAAGTAAATATAAATATGGAATAGATTCAATAGTTTGACCATTCAAGTTTTTAATCTTAAGCAGAAACAAAACACTTTCTAAATGTTTAAAATAATTCAAATGAATTTGATAAAAATAATTCAAATAAAAGAAAATAGTAAAATAATTTGATTTTAACCAAAGATATCAGATATTTTTTATAATACAAAATATATGTAGAATATATTATTTTTTATTATAAAATTATATAAACATAATACAATTATTATTTGAATATGATATTTATTAATTTTTAAAGTAAAAATAATACAAAATTCAAAAAATTAGTTTTGGCAGCAACATAGTCGCTGCTGAAAGTATGACTTTCAGCGACGACAAAAAAAAGTCGTCGCTGAAAGTATTCTTTCGGCGACGACTTTTTTTTTCGTCGCCGAAAGTCACACTTTCAGCGACGACAAAAAAGTCGTCGCCGAAAGAATACTTTCAGCGACGACGTTTCTTTGTCGTCGCTGAAAGTGTGACTTTCGGTGACGACTTTTCTTGTCGTCGCTGAAAGTCACACTTTCGGCGACGACTTTTTTTGTCGTCGCCGAAAGTCACACTTTCAGCGACGACTTCTTTTGCCGTTGCCGAAAGCATACTTTCAGCGACGATTTTTTTTTGTCGCTGTCGAAAGTCGTCGCTGAAAGTCTATTTTTTTGTAGTGCTATTTTTGGTTGTTTGGACCTCCCTGGAGTTGTTTTGATTAACTATTATTTTTAGGTGTGTCTATATATCAATTATGCATTTCTCATTTTCTTCTTATTTGTAGCCATTTGTTTCTTTAGTTATTTATTTTCAAACAGAGACTACTTCCATTTCCCTTGCGGTCTATACTAATAATTTTTCCTCCTGTCCTTAACCATTAATTGGACACAATGATTATTCCACATGATATAGATCTCATTGATATGTCCAATATAATAAAGAAATGTTATTTCATCAATAAAGGTTAGCCTAACTGATAAATACCTGTCCTATACTCCACAAGATTATGTATTTGAGTCTTACTATCAATATAAGGACATCATGTGTAATTTGTAAATTCCTTCAACTTTAATTACAAAAAGGTCACACTAATTATACAAAAAAAGTATAATTGTTCACTTCAATGTGCGTAGTTCTAAACCATACCGTAAATCTAAACCATACCTAGATTAGAATTTGAAAACTCAAGACACATTAAATGCACTTATTGTTGGAGGATGATAAGTTGGCACAGGCATTTCTTGTGGGAGAAATGGCAAAGGAGCTTCCAATTCAAGAACCTGGATCACTTGCATAATAGAGGGCCTGCATGATTGATCTGGATGAGCACACCACATGCCAACAACCGCTAAACGTTCCATTTGCTGCTCATCAAATCCTCCACGTAGCTTTGGGTCTACTATTTCAAACAACTTTCCTAATCCATACAGCTTCCAGACCCATTCAACTAAGGTTGTTTCATTCTCATCACTTAGGTCAATGGGTTTTCTTCCACTAGCAATCTCTAACACAATAACTCCAAAGCTGAATATATCAGTTTGTTTACTAGCCTTGCTTGTAATAAAATATTCAGGAGCAATGTAACCCCTTGTCCCAGCTATAACAGTGGTTTGGGACCCTTTCTTGTGGTCCACTAACCTGGCTAATCCAAAATCACCAAGTTTGGCATTGAACTTTAAGTCTAGCAGAATGTTGCTAGCTTTAATGTCTCTATGAAGGACACACTGTTCCCATTGTTCATGCAGGTAAAGTAATGCTGAAGCTATGCCCACAACAATGTTATACCTCACCTCCCATGTCAAGAAGCAGTTTCTATGATATAGATGTGAATCCAAGCTACCATTTGGCATGAACTCATATATGAGGAGGAGATCTCTCTTCTTGTGGCACCAACCAATTAGTTGTACCAAATTCCTATGTCTCAACTGGCTAATGATCTTCACTTCAGCTGCATATTCCTTTATCCCCTGCCTTGAATCTCTTGATACCCTCTTTATGGCAACATCAAAGCTTAGTTCTTTTAAGAAACCTTTATAAACATCACCAAAACCACCATGTCCAAGCTTCTGTGTATTTGAGAAGTTGTTTGTTGCAATTACCAATTCATCATGGCAAAACTTCTTTGGACCGCTTCCTTTTTGGAATTCATCATCCATATTTAGGTCATAGACTGACTCTTCTTCTTTAACTTCCGTTTTCTTGTCCTTCCTGAAGAAGAAGCACAACCCTATGGAAGCAGTTATAGCTGCAGTTATGCCAACTCCTATCCCCACGAAGAGTCGGATGTTCCCTTTTGTTGCATGATTAGGATTGGGGATCATTGGGGTTGGAGCTGTCTGGCTATCTATTGGATGGGAAAGAAATGTCCATGACAGCACAGTTACTAATTCATAAGTTTCTTTGTTTGCAGCTGAGAAACCAACGATAACCCACTCTGGCAAGTATTCTGTCAAATCAACCTCATATGAAAAATTAAATTTTGCAATTTGTTTACCTATTGAATTGCTTTGAGTGTAAGAGATGCCTAATTTATGAATGGCGGAAGTGTAGTTAATGATACAATCTATGTTTAGGGCATCATCTTCTTCAGACAATGGACTAGTTATGCTAGAGTTTGTAGAGTTTAAATTTACACCGACTTGCCTAACTTTCAGGTCCATTGGATTTTGGTAAGTGTCAAACTCCACCGCAACAAAATGATGTTGAGTTGAGTTGAGTTTACCATCCACAAGACCCAGACCACCACGTTCATCAATGTTCTTTGAAAATGGAAGATCTGGATCTGCTAGGAAGAATGCAAATCCTTCTTTAGAATCCCTCGCAACAGCCATGGAAAGAGAGAAGTTTGACTGGAAGTCAGAGAGTTTTCTTGAGGTCTTATCCCAGAGTTGCATCCTTTGTCTACAGGTGACTCGTCCCACATTGTACTCATTATCTCGATCCCCTAGTTTGGGAGGGAAATCGATCGTTGAATATGGATTTAAAAAAGCATCTCCTTGTAGCTGTAGAAAATCTCCCCGAACGCCGGGGAAAGAAAAGGACAAGGGATTTGAAATTACTGGAGAAATGGTTAAAAGGATGAAGAAAACAGGTAATATTGTGTGAAAGAAAAGAACAGTCACGTGCCAAGCTGCCATCTTGAGCTGAAGCCTAGCTGGCCTTCTGTATCTCCATTACTTATACAAGCTTCAAAACCCTATGCATGTTTTTAAATTGTCATTTATTTACGTAACCTCCAAAGTATTTTCGTTTCTCTTCTATTTTTGGCGTTTATCTTGAGGATATCATTGCAGTCTTATTTCTCGGAAATTCCTCCAAAGTTCATCTAGTTGTGAAGCAACAAAACTCATTGGATATATCGCATCCACATTAGCATTTGTTTCTACATCGTAAATGTGCCACCCCAATATCTTAATTGAAGTTGTGAGTGTAAAACACAATACGCGCGAGCTTAATTTTTCAGTATGTTTATTCTTTTAAGTATGTGTTTATTTGTGATTTCCCTGAGCTCTTAATTGCTTGGCCAACAAATAGGGGTATTTGGGGTTTTGTAAGTAAACTAGAGATAGGGAGGTTAGACCATTTGAGGAATTGTGAAATTTGCATAATGAGTGGAACAAAGTCACATAAGGTTTGTACTTCATCAAGCTAATTAACTAATTAATTTGCCAAGAGAAAATAGATTAAGTTAATTAATAGGAAGTTTCTTTGATATTAAGTGCTGCTTAGAAGTGTAATTAAATCTTAAATTATTATATAACTGCATTAAGAACAAAGGGATAATTGCCCAGTATGAAGTGATTGAGTAAAGAATAAGCCTACCCTAGAATCACAACCAAATTCTAAATATAGTTTAATTTATTTTATAGGTACTTTTTATTCTAATTGATTTTGGTAGCTCAAATTAGGTAAAAGTGTAATAATTGATTTTTGGTCAAATTTTAGGACTAAATTCTCGTAAGAATGGTACTTTTCTCATCATCATATATATTACCTATAATGACTCATGCACTTGCTATATACACTAGTCATCATAACTTGTATAAATGAATGAAGCCTCAGGTCATACGATATTCAATGGTTTGAGAATTCCTTTCAACGATTAAGTGATTTGACTTGCGAACTTGGTTATTATCATAACTCGTTAAATTTTGAATTATGTGCAATAATCCCTTTAAACTTCAGGTCACGCATATATAAAGCCCTTGATATATCCCATCCCATATATAAAATAATATACTAATTAGCAATATGAGAGTTTTCTGCATAAATTTAAAAGTTTAAGAAGGTTCAATGTCAAGTTTTAAAAGTTAGAAATGTTATTTGACCATAAATTAAAGTTCCTGAAATAATATGCAATTTAACCTAACTCAAAGTTCGGGAGTAATGTGCAATTTAATTAGCCTTATATATTTTTTAAAGGTTCTCCCAACTTATTTTTATGAGTCACTAAAAATAATTTTTCTTATTTTATTCCTCATATTCTTGTGCCGTTTGAATTTTATAGCAGTCTTAATTCCTGAAAGTTTCTCCGGTCAAATACTTGTAAAGCAACGAAGCTCATATATAGGACATCTCGTGGACACATCAACATTGTACATTGTAGTCTCTGGTGCCGGCCTCATATCTTGGTCTAAGTTGAGTTTGAACCCGTCGCACACAATTGAATATTCTCTAGCTTAGTTATTTAAATGTTTTTTCTATTTATTTTGATTTCTAATTTATTAATTTTTAACGGTTTTAATTTCATTTATTATAGTGACAAGTCTTTGATTTGTATGGTTATCTTGAGAAAATGTGAGTTTTTATTGTATTAAATTTGTGATTTTATAATATCAATACCAATGTCATCAATATAAAATATACAATCTATATAATAAACCCTATTACTTATAAATAATATAACTTATTTCTAAACTTTTATGTAGGGTTCTTTCTAAGTAGCATAATAACATTTCTACCCTTTTTCATTTTCTAACTATATATTTACATGCTAGTTTGATCTCTTTCCTGCACACAACTTCCAATCCTACATGCGGCTTTTTCTGGTTACTAATCAATTAATTAATGCATAAGAAGAAGATGGGGATGGCGCAAAGCCTACAGACGCCGGTGATGATGTTAGAGGTGACAACGCTGGTGAGCGAGGTGTGGAGACCAAAAGACACTGGTGGCATCGTCATCGGATGATTGGAAGGTTCTTGTACTTATCGACGAAATAGGAGAAAAAAAACAATGCTACCCAGATGATTCGGCAAATGTAATAGAGGAGAAACGGTGGCCTGGTGGTTTGTCCACGGTGAAAGGCAACGGTTGCTTGGCGCCGCTAGTGTGGTCGGAAGAAGAAGATGATGACTAGCTAGGAAGGGTATTCTGGTCCATTTTGGAACACTGACTATTGGAAATGAGAAAGGATAGGGTCCCACTATCAATCTCCATTCCCAGTTTTTAGGGAATCTTGGCCCACCATGGTATTGAGGATTCAGACCTCAAAATACCAACCAGACAGCATGTAGGTGGGAATTCAGAGCTTATTCCTAGGAATCAACTTGAGTGGGAATTCAGAGCTTATTCTTGGGAATCAACTTGGAATCGAACGCGAATATATTTATGGGTCTCAGAGTTTTTTCCTCCAAAGAAGGATTTCATATATAGAGTTAAATGATATAAAGTTACAGAGGAAAAAAATGAAACAAAAAATGTTACCAAAGGTAATACGATGATTTAAACTTGTTAACAATTTATGAACTGCGAGCAACAACTCTTTTGTTGAACGTCTACTCCTCTAGATCATCCGACAAGTCACTGAGCACTGTAATGGATAAATGGATCATTGAGGTTGTAGATTCTAATACCTCATCCTTTTATTTTTTTTCTTCTTTATGTGATATGTAACAGCAAGTTTCTATGAAAACAAAGTGTGTAATTACTAATACTTCACTGTTGGAGGATCATAAGTTAGTACAGGCATGTCTTGTGGGAGAGATGGCAAAGAAACTTCCAATTTGAGAACTTGGATCACTTGTGTCATAGAAGGCCTGCATGACTGGTCTGGATGAGCACACCATAGGCCAACAACCACTAAAAGTTCCATTTGTTTCTCATCAAATTCTCCTTGCAGCTTCGGGTCTGCTACATCAAGAATCTTTCCCAATCCATAGAGCTTCCAAATCCATTCAACTAAGGTTGTTTCATCTTCATCACTTAGGTCAATGGGTTTTCTTCCACTAGCAATCTCCAACACAACGACTCCAAAGCTAAATATATCGGTTTGCTTACTAGCCTTGCTTGTAATGAAATACTCTGGAGCAAGGTAGCCCCTTGTCCCAGCTACAACAGTGGTTTGTGTTCCTTTCTTGTGATCCACTAGCCTGGCTAATCCAAAATCACCAAGTTTTGCAGTGAAAGTTGAGTCCAACAAAATGTTGCTAGCTTTAATATCTCTATGAAGGACACACTGTTCCCATTGTTCATGCAGGTAAAGTAATGCTGAAGCTATGCCCACAACAATGTTATACCTCACCTCCCATGTCAAGAAGCAGTTTCTATGATATAGATGTGAATCCAAGCTACCATTTGGCATGAACTCATATATGAGGAGGAGATCTCTCTTCTTGTGGCACCAACCAATTAGTTGTACCAAATTCCTATGTCTCAACTGGCTAATGATCTTCACTTCAGTTGTATATTCCTTTATCCCCTGCCTTGAATCTCTTGATACCCTCTTTATGGCAACATCAAAGCTTAGTTCTTTTAAGAAACCTTTATAAACATCACCAAAACCACCATGTCCAAGCTTCTGTGTATTTGAGAAGTTGTTTGTTGCAATTACCAATTCATCATGGCAAAACTTCTTTGGACCACTTCCCTTTTGGAATTCATCATCCATATTTATATCATAGACTGACTCTTCTCCTTTATCTTGAGTTTTCTCGCCCTTCAACAAGAAGAAGCATATCAACCCTATGGAACCAGCTATACTTGCAGTTATGCCAACTGCTATCCCCACAAGGAGTCCAATGTTCCCTTTTGCTGCATGATTAGGATTGAAGATTGGGGTTGGGGTTGGAGCTGTCTGACTATCTTTTGAATGTGAAAGAAATGTCCACGACTGCAAAGTCACTAGTTGATCAAAATCTATTGTTGCTGCTGAGAAGCCAACGACAACCCACTCTGGTAAGTATTGAGTCAAATCAACTTCATATGAAAAATTATTTTTTACAATTTGTTCTCCTATTGAATCACTCTGAGCATAAGAGATGCCTAATTTATGAGTAGCGGAAGTGTAGTCAATGATAAAATCAATGAATGGGGCATCTGATAATGGGCAAGTTATGCTAGAGTTCATAGAGTTTAAATTAACACCCAGATGCCGACCTTTTGGGTCCCATGGATTTTGATGAGTGTCAAACTCCACCGCAACAAAATGATGTTGAGTTGAGTTGAGTATTTGGTTACCATCCACAAGACCCAAACCACCCCCTTCCTTAATGTTCTTCGAAAATGGAAGATCTGGATCTGCTAGAAAGAATGCAAATCCTTCTCTAGTATCCGGCCAAGCAATTAAGGAAACAGAGAAGGTTGTCTGGAAGTTAGAGAGTTTTCTTGAGGTCTTATCCCAGAGTTGCATCCTTTGTTTACTTGTGGCTCTTCCAACACTGTAATTATAATCATCACCCCCGAGATTTGCAGCGAAATTGATCGTTGAATGTCGACCAAAAATAACGTCTCCTTGCAGATTCAGAACATCTTCCTGGGAGCCTGGGAAAGAAAATGACAAGAGATCTGCAACTGCTGGAGAAATTGTCAGAAGGATGAAGAAAACAAATATTATTGTGTGAAAGAAATAAGCACGATCATGCCAAGCTGCCATCTTGAGCTGAAGCCTACGTACCAGGCCTTGTATCTCTATGGCTCAAAGAACACAAGCCCCAAAAAGACAATGCAAACACACACACAAAAAAGCCACAAAAGACTACGCATATTTTTAAGTTGTCATTTAGCTACGTAACCTCCAAAGTATTTTCACTCCTCTTTCATTTTTGGCGTTTGTCCTTAGGATGTCATTGTAGTGTTAATAGTCATAGGATATGTCGCAAACACATTAGCATTTGTTTCCACATTGTCCAATGCCGCCCCAATATTTTGGTTGAAGTGTGAACACAGCCAGATCGCATCACTAGGTCCAATATGCCCGAGCTTAATTATTCAGTGTGTTTATTTATTTATCTTGGTTTAGATTTTCTTAATTATTGTAACGTTTTTATTAGCACTCTATTTTTTTTTTTGGCCCAATTTGAATGCACTATTCATAGTAATATGACCACAGATTTGTGTGGTTTTGCAAATAAAGTTTGAGATTTCCGAGACGAGTTATCAAGCTAGCATTCAAATAACACCCCATGAAGCGCTATATGGTAGGCGATGCAGATTTCCTATTGGATGGTTTGATGTTGATTAAGCTAAAGCATTGGGACCAAACGTGGCGAAATATGCCATAGAAAAAGTGAAGTTGATTAAAGAGAGGATAATTACATCTCACAGCTGACAAAAAGTCTTATGTAGATAATCAATGCAGGGAATTGTAATTCATGGTTGGTGATATAGTATTTCTTAAAGTGTGTCCAACGAAAAGCGTGATGAGGTTTGGAAAGGAAGGCAAACTAAGTCCGAGATATATTGGTCATTCGAGATCTTTGAAAGAGTTGATGCTATATAGCATATCACCAAAGTTTGCCACCAAAGTTACCTGGTATCCACCCTCGATTTGTATCCATGCTAAGGAAGTATATGTATGACCATTCCCATGTGATTGAGTCACAAGGTGTTCAGTTAGATCCATATCTACCATAGATGGAGTTCTAATGCCTATCGTTGATGGATAAATAAAGGAACTGCAGTCAAAAGAAATTACTTCAGTGAAGGTATTCTAGCATGAACACTCTCAAGAAGCTATGTGGAGATTGAGAGCAAAATGCAAGTCAAGTATCTACTTGTTTGAAACTAGAATTAAAAAATATCTAAAATAGATCATTAAATAAAAAAATGGCTAAATAAATAATTTAAAATAATAATAAATAAAAAAATAACATACTTAGTATATGTAAAAGTTAATTGTAAGATTTATTTAGGCTCTATATTTAAAAATGACATATAAGTACCAAGCAATGAGTTAGTACTTATTGGAGGAATGCATTTTAAATTTATAATTTAGTGTAGAGTTAAAATCATAATATAAATATAGTATTTCAACTGGAATACAACCACCCCCCCCCCCCCCCAAGAAAATCATTTTCTCCTCTTTCTAAAGTTTTGGAATTAGGAGAATGCTCTCCCTTCTCTTGACTAACATGGTTTTTGGTCTTTTATTCCACCCCAATATTTCTTCTTTCCTCTAGCGATTGAAACAAAAAAAGAAGCAGGTTTTTCGTTCTCTCTCTCTCTCTCCCATCTAGAACTCTCACCACTGACTTTCTATTCTTCCTTCATTTTGTTCCTTGTGCGTCGCCCTTCCCTCTCTCTTACTTTGGCTGAACCGTTTTCCTCACTTCTTCCTCTTCTATGCGCTGTCTATCTCTTCCTATTGCTCTGATTTTCAGCATGAATGGTGGGGTATGGTAAGTCTAAGCTTCCTTTCCCTTCCCTTCTCTTTCTTATGTTGTCTTCCCTCTATTAGTCCTTTTTGCTGCACTATTATTGCTCCACTTTATTTGCTGCCCATTGTGTAGTGTGTGTGAGCATAAAGTTGTCTCTTTCCTTCCTTATATTTGCTGTTATTTTGGCGTTAAAACAGGGGATGGATAGGGAGTATGGAGCTAGCCGAAATTCAAAGCAAAGAAGCTTATTTTGTTCTAGTTATTTCAATGATGAGTTTTCGGTTTTATATTAACGTAAAATTAAGATAGAAAATCTGATTTTTCTCTATTTTTATAAGCATAGGAACGTTTGGGAAATTTTGGGGAATTTTGATTTAACCAAGAGAAATTGATGCATAAGGAGGTGTTGTAAACCTTTGATTATTATATGATGATTGCTTGGTAGAGAGATGTAAGACTTTAGTAGCTTGTCTCATGAGTTTGGTTAGTGATGCACATTCAGAGGCAGACACACATAGAAGCTGGGAGGGGCTGTGGCCCCTCTCAGCCACTGGTCCCATCCCTTATATTTGTATATGTGTATATATATATATATATATATATTATACATTACACAATACATACAAAATAATATAATATATACACGCACAGCCTGACACACACACACATGTTATATATTCATTCACTCACACACATATATATAATATAATATAAATTGCACCCACATAATTAATAAACAAATATAATATATATGCATAGTATTGGTATGTTTAAAACAAAATAAAATATATATTTTATTAGTTTATTATAATATATTTGTTATTAACTAATATTAACTTTTGATAAAAAAAAATGATACTCAATATTTTTTTTATCAGTTAATCTTTTTTTTTATAAAAATGTTTGGATTAAGTTATCATAAAAATATATTTACATAAATATTGATTTAATTTTTATTTAATTTTTATTTAATTTACATACAATATTAATTAAGAGTTCTTTAGTAGGTTAAATATATAATTTCTAAAATATTTATATATTGATTTATTTTTATGAAGTTTGATGATTTATCCTAATTTTTTGTTGAAATTATCAATATACAAGTGATATGTAAATGTATTACAAATATAAGCTTTTAATATATTTTTATAATTTTTTTTTCGTAAAATTAATATATTAGATATATGGTTCACTTTATATATATATATATATTTAATTTTTTAAAAAATATTATATAATTATACATAATTTATCTTTTCATAAATTTTTTAAATTATGTAGTTATTCTGAAAAAATTAATTATGATAAATATTAAAAATTAAATTAATAATAAAAAATATATATTATTTTTAAAAATTGGCCCTCCCCCCCCCCCCCCAAATCTTGATGCCGTGTCCGCCCCTGTGCACATTATGGGTTTGATAAAATGTTTGAGATATAGATTTTAACTATAATGAGTAGATAAGTATGGTTAAGGACGCATTAACTAAATTATAGTGTATAATCTATTTAACCTTCATGTTAAAGCTTGGGAAATGAAAGGTGTTTGGAAAAAGAAAAAAAAAAAGAAGTTGAAAGAATTTGAATTAAGTGTTAATGGTGGTGAGGATCAAGTGAGATCGATATCATAAAGTTTAGCACATGATTATATTAGTTAAAATGTACCAAATACTTGTTTCATATAATATTCTAAGGAATATGAGGTAATAAGAAAGAAAAATAAATTTGACATTTATTTGATTTAGTCCTAAAGAAAATATAGAATTCTACTTGCGAGCCAAAGTTAATAACTAAATGACACTTAGTATAACGTAAAAAGAATTTGGATACAGGGAAAGAGTACTTTTAAATGATTTAACCAACATTGCAAATGGGAACCATTTCTCTTGTATTTCATATATTTGGAAGAAGCCTTATAAATGAATGAAAGTAAAGTTTGTATGATAAGAAAAGTTTTGGGAACCATTGGTAAGAAAAAAAGGGACTTTAATTTCCTTAACTAATATGGGTAAATAGGTATTAAGAGAATTTTAATGAGTTATTAATATTAATATGATATTAATGGTCTTTCTTTTGGGTACATAGGTACCTATCAAAATAAGTTTTCATGAGGTCTTCTCTTCTCTGTTAGTAATTATTTCATGTGGGGAACATATTAAATAAGTAAATAATGTCCCACTACATGCTTAAAGTGATTTTTATTAACTAATTTCAATTCCAATAAATTTTTATTTATTTTATCTCTACCTTTATCATTATGAAGCTTTTATATTCTAGGTGAGATTATAAAGATGTTTTATGAGAATTGTGAGTTTTATTCAAGTCTCTTTCATTTCTTTCGCCAAAAATTATACATGCATGGAATGAATGAGATATTATTCAATGTTATTGTTTATACCTTATGTATTGTAAATGGATTGAAAAAAATGGATTTTTTGAAAATTTCATGCATGACAGAAATGTTTTTCTTATTGGATTGAGTACAGAACACTGGTTGCTAATAACAGTTCTATTAGTCATTGGTATACCAAGGTTAATAACTAGCTAGCACAACGCATATATAGGAGGTGTTAGCTCCGTGTGTCAACAAATACACGTGGAATGAAGGTAGAGTCGTCAAAATGGGCCAAGCCCGACGGACCGGCCCGAAAATCCCGAAAAAATGAGCAAGCTCGGGCCTCAATTTCGGAAGTAAATATATAATCCGGACTTTTTGAGCCCGGCCCGAAAGCCCGAAATTTTTTTCTTTTTCATTTATTTTTGGTTTAATATATTAAAAAATACATATTATTTTATTAATTAATAATATATAAATTGTAAAATTTAAATATTATGTTAGTTTTTGATGAATTATGATGATAATTAGTTGTATTAATTTAAATTATGATGATAAAAAAATTTATTAGAAAAACATAAAAAAATATTAAAAATTTAAAAAAAGCATTATACTTTCACCAATTTCATGTGAGCATAGTACTTACGCCTATTTTTGTGGCTTCTAGCATTACCGAATTGATTATTTACCCCCATGAACTATGTATCAATGCCTGTTATTCTATTTTGTTTAGGTCCTTTCAAGAAAGGAATTTTAAGAAAGTTTTAATCATTATTTTGAATTTTAAAGAGAATGTTGTGATCTCACGTGTTATGTTCTTTGCTCTTTTTATCTATTGTTAATTGATGATATCACGTTAGTTATTTTAAGATATTTGATTGAATTTGATACGATGCGATTTTTGTTTATTTATCTAATGTAAGATTACCTTCGTTTATGAAAAGGAGTTGGAATTATGTTTGACTTGGTTTTAATTTAAAGCTTCATTGTTCAATTCACAATTATTGTTTATTTTATTTGTTTTTATTCTAATTAATTTTATTATGAAACTTTATTTACTAATAAATATTTGGGCCTCAAATAGTTGAGTTGACCATACACCTCCGGTAGATCCTTAAGAAAGGTATCATCAGTTACTACAAAGCTCAAGGTTATTCTTTTGAACAAACCCCAAAATGTAAAATATTTATATCATTGTCATAACATTATGTAATTAGTTTAAATATGCTCTATATGACATATATATTAGTTGCATTGTTGTAGAAGTTTTAGGAAGTCCAACTTACCAAATTATTAAGGACATTTTGCCGAAATTTTTTTCACAAAACCCTTAACTTCTCTAAATGTGTAAAAGTAAGTATCATTATGGTCCTTGTATTATAATTGTGTCTATGGATTTGAATGTGAGTTTTTATGTGTTTAATTAAGGCTTGTGGAATGTGGCATTATCCCACATTCCATGCCAGTTACTCTCGGGTTTTGGGATGTAACAAATATATATAACAAGAAGATTTTATGATATCTCTCTTTTTTTTAATGTTTTTTTACAGTCAGTTGGATGAATTTTCAATTAATCATTTCTATGCAGTTACTTTCTCTAAAGTCAAGTAAATCAAACAACTAAGTTAGATATAATACTAAATGTAAATACTAGCAAACTATTAATGATAATTCCAATCGGATGAAAAAAACCTAGGCTTACTAATCCACCAATTGATTTATATCGACATTTTACTTTTCTTAGGTGAATGATTATTCTTTAATTAGTCTGGAGCCCTCTAATGCACGTAGATGTCTTCCAATCCACCTACACATCTGTCTTACAAGAATTGTCCTTGTAAAAATTAACTTAAATGGACTATTACCTTTCTGATAACATTGTGTTACAGATAACATTGTGTTATCTACCCCCTGCCTCCCATGACAAAGTTACTTTGGTTTGGTGAGATAATCGTAGGCATAATTCTTTTTAATCTACTGGCCACCATTTTTGATACCACTTTATAGATCACGTTACAAAGACTAATGGGACAAAAATCATGAATTGTCTAGGGGTGCTCCACTTTCAGGATGAGAACAATAAAAGTATCATTCATTCTCTTAATCTACTCGGGATTCCAGATCATTAATTTAACCATCTGTACCAAAGATGAGCCCATTGTCTCCCACTAGCTCTGGAAGAATAAAGGGTTGAGTGCATCCAGCCTCAGTGCCTTCAGGGGACCATCGCAAAAAAAGCTGCTCTAATTTCTTCTGCCATAACCTCCTTTCCTAAGGCCGAGATGGCTTCTTCCTCCAAAATAGGAAACACAACGTCAATCATGATCCCATCACCTTCCTGGCCTTCCTCCTAATAGAGCATCTCAAAGAACCTAGTACATGTATTCATGATCTTCTCACTATCATAAGACCATTCACCATCATCCAGACATAATGCCTCAATACGATTCCGTCGATGTCTACTATTTGCTACCACATGAAAATATTGAGTGTTTCGATACTCAAAGGAATACTAGTTGCATCTGGACTTTTGAATCCACATCAACTCTTCTTGTAATAAAACCCCCTCCAACTCCTTCCAAACCTCCTCTCTCCTCCTTATATCGTGTAATATCCCTAATTTTATAGGATATTATAAAATAAATAAAAGATGAGAGACAAAGTGAAATGAAAAGACTATATATAATTGGGCTTTAGAAAAAATTAATTTCACATTTAATTTTCTGAAGATGTTTGGTCTTTAATTGAAATTAATTTTTCATAAGATTCTTAGTAAAAATTTATTCCATAATTTACCTCGGAAAATATATAATATACCACTTGAATGAAAGCCCGCTCCGAACTGAGTGTAATGGTATAAATATTGTGTAGGTGGGAGGTCTAGGTTGAGAGATAGACCAATTTGAAAGTTAGTGTCAATAATGAGAAAGAAATAATAAAAAATTGATCTTTGGGTGAAATTACAAGAAAGTACCCGAAAGAATAGATAATTATGTTTTTAACCCGACTTAAGGACAAAATGGTCATTTCTTAGAATAGAAGTCAAATGTGAATGTTGCATTTAATTCCCAAGAAAAAAAATGTTGATATCATAAAATGCATAAGTAACTGAGAAAAATGGAGAGACACCGTTAAGCGTGATAAATGGCAAATAAGTTATTTTTCTAGGTTAAATGGAAAAATGAGAAAATTATATTTTGGCCCCAATAATTAAGAATGCTTTCAAGTTAGTCCCGAAGAAAGAATTTAACTGGGGAGAGGAAATGAAAAGAAGCTTGGGGGAAATTACACCTAATGACTTGAAAGTTTTAAAAATTATAAATTAGCGCTGGGTCAAGGGTATTTTTATAAATATGAAAAATTATAGTCAAAATTAAGCTCTCAATGAGTTATACCCAATTAAATATAGTAGGAAATTTATTAAGGTCAAAATAATATTTATTGGGCGATTAGAATTTAATATTAATATTTTACCCGATAAAAGTCAATTTGGATTGCAAGAAAATGCAGTATTAATTCAAGAGAAATTATTGGGCCTTAATAAAATATATTTTGGGTCTAGATAATGATTTTGAACTAAAAGTAATTGTTGGATAATCTTGTACCAATTTACTGACAATTTTGATAAAAATACTCAATTGGTACAAGTAAATTTAATCGGTAACGGGTATTTTAGTCCATTAAACTTTATGAAGCAATTTTTGGCCAAAAAAGGAGTGAATCACGTTGGAATTCAGGTTTGAAAACAAGTGAAATTTTCGAAAATTTTTTTAAGAAGAAAAAACAATAAAGTCAAAGTAAAGTTAATTAAATTACTTTATTACTTAAACACCCTATTAAGTCATAAAGCTTCATCTTCTTCAACTCATTTCATGCTAAACCAGTGGAAGAAGAGGGAGAGAAAACATGGAGAAGAAAAGGAGAAAAGAGAAGGCTATAGGACTTGGTTTGATTCTAAACTTCCAAGGTAAGCTTCTTTAGTTACTGTCTTGGTTATGTATAAGTTTTGTGAAGCTTCATGGATTATTTCTCTTCAATATACCACTGAAATTTTTGACCTAGAGAGAAAGTAGAAAGAAAATTGTGCCATGAAGAAACCAATCCATAAAAAGTGAAGCATATGTTACAAGATGCAAGATTATGGCATTAGTTTCAAAGATTGATGAGTTATTATTTTTCTACAATTTTTTCTACTTTTTTGCTCTTTAAGGTTTGTGAAAGGAGAGGGAATTTCAATTTTTTGACCCTAAAAATGGATTCCTTGGGTCCAAAATAGGCTAGAACAATTATGTTGTACAAGAAAATGCAAAAGGAAAGCAAAGTGAAAAATTAGAGTTAAAGTGAGCTCTTTATAAAGGAGGTCATGCAATCAATGACTTAAGACCTTGTTTTATGATGTAATAGGGTTTCAAGAAGTGTTTTAAGATCAATGGAAGTGTCCCCAATGTTTGAAAATCATTGGAAAGCAAGAAGGTAGTTATTTTCCCATTTATGCCTAATGTTATCATGCTTGATTTTCATGATTTTATAACTATGCCATATATTTGTTTAGATACTTTGTGATGAATTTCCATTGTTGGCTGGTTGTTTGAAGGGTTTTATGACCCTAGGATGTCCATTTTCTAAAATGTTACCATGCCAAAATTTTTATGAAATTGTATGGCATAATATGAATTTATGATTTTATGATTACCATTGATGGTTTTATGAGATATTATGATAATATGCTTACATAATTGGGTGTAATTACTGAGATTCTTTGAATCTCATTCATTTACAAATATTAACTATGCTAGGGTAAGGACATGGAAGTATTCAAACAAATGCAAGGGAAATGAAGAAGAAGATGGAGAATTACTTGATTTTGCAAGTTATAATGTTAAGTTGAGAAAATATATATCATGTATGTATGAGATAAAATTCTGTAATTATACATGATTATGTTCCTTAAAGTCCTCTTATGATGTTATGTGTGGATTTAGAACAATAAATGTTGATGTATGAGGTTTATAAAGTTTATTATATGAGTTATGGCATAAGTTTATTTGAGATAACCAGTATTGATTTGAGTAGGGGAACTCTATTTGAAACAGAGCATCCTATGTAAGTGTTATATATGCTCTTAAAGTAGACAGAAAACTATTTTTATAGAACTAAAGAACACCTAAATTGGATAAATGTATGAATTATAATGAATTTTTGAATTTAGGATTCAAAACTGGACAGTGTTAGAAAAACTGGAGCCTACATTGTGAACACTGGATTTTTCAAAAGACACTATAAAATCGTGTATAGTTTCAAAAATTTAGTGATTTGCATTTATGGGAAGCTCCAAGCCTTAGGAAACGAATGCCACTAGTTTGAAACCATTTGGAGCTATAAAGAAAGAGTCATGTAATTTCTCCTAAAACTGTTCTAGTAGAGGTAGTGTTTTGACCCATAATAGTTAAGTTAATGTTATGTCCTGTACAAGTTGAATAAATGTACAAGAAAAATATTTCTAGAAAGTAGACTCATAGGGCTTTCCAATGACATAAGGAATGCATAAATGGTCTCATGGTAGAGTAAGATATGAATTTTTAAATATAAAGTCAAAATCCTAGGGAAGAGAAAATGACCAAATGTATAGTAAATGTTTGATAAATAAAATATATAAATTGGTCAAGAGAATGCTCTTTTTCATATTTTTCTCATATATATAAGGTTTTTATATATTTTTATAGATTTTAATCACTATAAAATGATTTTTCTAGAATTAGTTATAAATTTTCAAAATTCAATCGGTAAAGTGGAAACTACCATATGAACAGTAACCGAAAATTTTGGAAATTCTGATTTTTATTCTTATGTGATTTAATGTTAGAATCAAGTATAATTAGACTTAAAAAGAGTGTAATTTATGGAAAATGAGTCTAAAAATAAGGTGTTACATATCATCCTCATATAGAGATGTCCATGCCAACCGAGCATCCAGGCACTCCAACTCGTTAACCAACCCCTTCTTCTTACACTCAATATGGCCAAAGACATCTTTACCCCATTTAGTCACCTTCTTTGTAAACATCTTCATCTTCTCATTCTACTCTAAACTCCCATCCCAAGTACAATGTACAAACTCATTAAATTTTTCGTGAGCCACCCACGGGCTGAAAAAATGAAAGGGTACATTCTTTCTCTTCTAATAAGCAACTTCCCTGCTGAACCGAAGAAGTAACAGGGTATGATCTGATTTGAATATTGGTAGGTGGATAACCGAGGCATCCCGAAACCTTTCCTCCCACCTCGTCGTAACAAGTGCTCGATTCCATGTGAAATGGGGCCCATAAAACTTGACTTCATTGAGTTCAAACTCCTCAAACCACTGCCGAAATAAGTGATCTAGCCTAACACCATTGGTACTCACAGAAACACAATCCTTCGATTTTAGTGTAGCATTAAAATCTCCAATGATGTACCACGGCTGATTACCCACAACTTCACTAATCACTTTCAAAGAATCCTAGAGATGCCAATGAACACTGAAACTCAACCTCCCATAGACTACCATCAACCGCCATTCGTTCTCTATCCCTTCATTAACAACTCCGTGTATTAATTGTTCAATTTTCATTTTGGCCAAAAACTTAAAAAGAACCCTTCCAAAAACACCAAATGCCTCCACTAAAACCCTGTGTCTCCACCACCTCAACATTCTGCATTTGAAAGTGCCTTGCCAAAACCCCAGCTTTATCTCCCTTTTGCCGAGGTTCGACTGAGGCTAGAAAGCTAAAGCGGTATTATTTCTTTAGGTCCCTCAAAAGGCTAGGGAATGACCTGTTGCTCATTCCTCTATGATTCCAAATCATGCAATCCATAAAAAATAATATGAGAAAGAAAGGGAGCCCAACCTTCCAACCTCATGACTACATGTCCTCATTCAATGACCCATCACCTAAAACATGTTCATGTTCCTACACCAACGACAATGGATTTTCTAGTACCAAGAAGCCATGCGAATTCCCTAAACCTAGGTCGATGGGGTTCTTGTCACCTTAAGCCAAGACCTCAAGTGCTAGTTCTTGTAAGAACTTCCCCGACTCATGCATCTCCTAATCCCTGACCTCCTCCACATGCCCATCCATCTCCATACCCAACCCAACATCCTTTCTCTCAATTAGCCTAATCTCCCTAACCCCACTAGAATCACTTTGCACCTTACCGATAGGCCCAACCTTATCTTCGATCCTTAAGTACACTTCCATTGGGCCCTTACCTTTCTGGGTCTTCTGTGGTGGATTGGGCCTTCTTCTCGTGCTTTATGGTGCATATGCCTTCGTAGCCATATTATTACTTTTTCCCACATTGAACATATCCCTCAGTGGATCCCTCACATAATCTTTCCTTCCCTCTGGTGTAACCGAAATCTCATCCTCAATATTCTTATCCAATAGTGCCATAAAATGGGATCCTAAAGATTTCGTCATATCCTTCCGATTATCACACTTCAAGTATTCCCCAGATTTCTCCCAACCACCATCTCACCTGAACCGCTGTCCCCGCTAGACCATGTTCTACTCATTGAACTTCTGTTCGCTCAAAACTCCACTATCTCCATTTACATCAACTCCCCCTTGCATCACTTCATGCACCACTCCATGGCTACCGGCGATGTCGACATTCGGACTCCTCAAGGCTACCACTTCCTTCTCGCCCCCTTGTACACCACACCCTACATTTGGTTGATTCTTGAAAGGGCAGTAGTTTGCATCATGCACATACTACCCACAAGAGAAGCATATCCTATGAATACCTTCATATGCAATGCGTCGTTCATTATCGTTGATGAGTAGCGACGATGGCAAAGGTTTCAGTAGATCTAGCTTAACGCTATTGCACCCGGGAAAATGTGATGAAAGGAAAAAGAAGACAAAAGAAAAGACAAATCGGGTTTCCTGATGAAAACCGACTTGTGAGAAGTCGTCACCAAAATTTTGAGGAAAATTTCAGAAAATCAAGTTAAGGAAGGAAAATGATGATCTGCATAATCAAAGTTAGATTCTGGAGTCGATTGTGCGTGGAAAAGGTGTTAGGCACCCCACAACACCCGTTCTTAGGAATGGTTACCTTATGTTGATTGTGTAAATTAATATGGCATTAAAAATATTTTGATTTTCCTTTTATCATTCACATGCAAGAATAAGGGTAGAAAAAAAAAAGAAAAAAAGGAAATTAAGGAAATTTAAAGCACAAATAAAGGAAAAAAATTTAAGAAAATTAAATTGGAAAATATTTATCAAATAAAGGAAAACTTTTTTCAAAATAAATGAAATAAATTAAGAAAATAAATTGGAAGAATATTTATTTACTTACAATGGCAGACTTGACCCAGGATCAGAGCCTGGGGCCTACGTATCCTGCGATGGGGATTAAAGTTCATGTAGTTCGGGACTAAAAATACGTGTCAGTTAATTGATATTTTTTAATTATAAAATTTTTATGATAAGAGAAAGTTAATTGAAAATAATTTAACTTTTTACAAACAAAACAATTTTCTTAAGGTTGAGTTGATGTGTTTTAATTTGCAAAAAGATAATTTAATTCTTTTTTTACTTATTCTTATTTTATTTTGTTTGAAAATACTTTATTTTTCTTTAATTTAAAAATACTTTTATTTGATTTTTGACTTTTGAAAAATCTATCATATTTTTTATTCTTTTGAAATTTTTTCTTTTTAAAAGAGAAAACCGATCCACCTGTTACAGACTCGCAGTCATGTCTAATAGATCAATTCCTAAATTACCTGTAGAAGTTCTAAACCTCGTGATATAAAGGTTTTATTATGATTTTAAAGCAAAAATTTAGAAAATACTATAATTCTTCAATTTTTGAGATAATGATTTTATTATTGGAAAAAACTTGTTATATCATTATTATTCATTCTTTATAAAATATAATTGTTTTCTTAAAAGAAAATTCAATCGATACGTCTGTGTCGATTCGTAATCTTACGTGACAACACGGTTAACCAGGATATCTGTGTGGGTTCTAGAAACCTCATATGGTGTGATTAATAAGTCAGTTACTTCTATTATTCATTTTATTATTTTTTATTTTATTTTTTTATGAAAATAAAATTTTGAATGGAAAGGTCATTGAGACCCATTATAAGTGTGCCTTCATGATACACTCGTGCAACCCCGTAGGCTCACATGGTGTAATTGTTTTAGGAGTCTGTGAAAGTTCTAAAAACCTTCATGACCAATTTTTAAAAATAAATAAAAAACATATATTATGCAAAATATTTACAAACGTGTATGATTTTGTGATGGTGTGTGCTATTGTGCAAAGTCAGATAACACAATCATAAGATGACAAGGTGCGAACTCTCTTGTCTTCCTTATTGTCTTTTCCCCGCTTCAAAGATGGTAGCTTCCATTTCCCATGCTTGGTTTAATGATAATGACCTTGATTTCTATCAAACTTGGTGTTGCACCCGTGATGCTCGCAAAGAAATAAAAAAGGGATTAGTGTCCTCCTCGAGGAACTCTTTTATTTAAGAACTCAGGTATTCTCATTATACTAATCCTTAAGATTTAATACTAATCCTCAAGATTCAAGATTCATATTGTATAAAATTGCAATTCAAGAGCCCAATATGACGGACATAATCCAAGCTTCAAAACACAGGATTTAAACATTCTGACCATTGAATAGAATCCCACATGATCAAGTTTGTTCAAGATGCTTGCATATTTTTTCATAACCAAATCAAACATACAAGAAATATTCATATTCCCATACAAGAATCACAACAAGAAAGGAACACCCAGAGACACTCGGACATATCTTTACAACATCAGATTTTGTGCAAGAAGTGACAACAAACAAATAGGTCAATATGGGTTCATCATTTCATTAAACTCCCTTGATGATAAAATGTTATGAAGGGGAGGAGCAATAGAAACAGAGGTGTAATGCATACCCAGACTGGAAAAATCATTCATTTGAGAATAAAAGATACTAAACAAACATTGCCAATCATACCCAAATGCCTAAGACTCAGAAGCTGAGTTCATTTTGGTTCTTTTTATTAACATCATTCATTTATTTATTCATTTCCTTTTTCTTAACTAGTCCAAAACAGAGCGTCAATGGAATGAACTTAGACCCTTACAGTCGTGAAACAAATCATCGTTTGGAAAGGAAACAAAAAATCAAATGATGAGAAATAGTACCGAACAGAGGCTTCGATTACTCAATTTCCTTTTCGAGAATTCTCTTATGTCCTTGATCATCATAGCTACAGAGAAAAGGATCAGTGGTTCTGACTCTGCTCTTGGATCTCGTCTGCCATCGTTTCGATGGCCCTTCGTTCCTCTCTCGTCCTTTGCCTAAAATTGCTTCTTCCGTTGTCTCTTCCGCATTCTGGTCCTCTTCTTTGGTCTCCAATTCGGTCTCTCGATCTCTTCCTCCTTTGAAGGTTCCCGTCCTCGGTTCGTAACTGAGTGTTTCTCAGCTTCTCCAAATTTCACTCTGCCTCTCTTTGCCTCTACCAAGCTCTCCCGTCTTCTCCTCTATCATGCTCTCAGTCTCCTTTTTAATCGGCCATCCCTCCAGTCTTTTCTTGCACGTTCCCTCTGCATCCTCCAGTCTCATGCATGCGGCTCCCTCTATTTCCATGCTTGCGTGCTCTGCCCTCTCAAACTTTTTCTACTCTACTCTGACTTTTTTTCTCTCGCCCGTGACTCCCTCCATCTGCTTTCCTCTCACCCTGCGGTTCCCTCTGGTCTCATCAGACTGCTTCTGGCTCTTCGAGAGCCTTTGTGTGCTTAAGCCCTAATTAGGGCTCAGGTGATTATGTTCAACATTTCAAGCCCAATGTTGTAAGCCCCACCTTTTTATTGTTTTTTTTGTTTTTAAAATTTACTTAATTTTGAATTTCAGTTAAAAAGATTTTATATTTTATTTGTCTTTCATGTTTTATAAAAAATAAAATTCCCATTGATAAAGAAAACTTGCATCAATTTTTTGTTACACATTTTTTATTTTTTTATGTATAAAAATTGAACAAAATAAGGTGTTCACAAATGCAAATCCTTACAAATCTCCCTTTACTACATCTCAACATGGTCATATCAACCTTCGGTACCCTTCCCACTTGGCTTCCCAAGAAATATAGAATTCCCTTGTCATAATAGTCCATTAGCAATCTTGTAAACCTTACCCAAGCTGCAATCTTGTTGATGCCCTTAAAGTCTGGATCAAAACTGTCCTTCCATGGTTGTACTGCCAGATAATGATCCATGATTAACTAAGGCCCATCAGTCAAAGCAAAGTCATAGTCCATCCCTTTTTTGAATTTGACCAAGAAAAAGCCAGAATCGATGTCAATGGTCTCAAACTGTTCTGGTTTCAGCCCTCATATCTGTTCCAACTTTGAGGCTAGGAAATCCTCACATATGCTTCACGATCAAAGTCTTCCTCCACTTCCTTGCTGACCGCTTCTTCTCCTCTGGGGATATAATGACATTAAGCCCCTTCTCTATTTCCTCAACCTTGTTCCTCTCCTTCCATCTCTCCCCACTCCACAAATCCTTCTCATTTTCCTCGTTCTCCTTCTCATCTTCCTCCTCCGACTCTGAATCATCCACTATCGCCTACTTGAACAACTTCTTGGGAGCTTTTCCTTCTCGAGCACCTTTGCTAGTCTGACCCGGTGCATCCCCGATACCCTTAACAACCACATTTCCTTCCGTCACTTCAACCTCTTTTCCCATCGTCTTATCCTTCTCTGTCCCTTCCATCCAAGACTCTTCCCTTGGCACCATGGACTAGTTTGTGGAGAACTGACCTTCTCCTATATAGATTTTCTTTCTACTCCGATCAAGGGCATTAGCCTCTTCCTGCATCAACGGCGGCTGGTGCTCATTCTCATCGCTTATCTCATTGCTCCTCTTAAATTAACTCTATATTATTCAAATTTGATTTGAATGACTTAACCATTGAAGTTATTGCCCAAATCCCTAGTAAAGAGAACAATTTTTATGTCTAATGGAACTATATTAGCATGGATCCTATAAGTATCGGATACGTATTAAAAATTAATATATTTTTCTTAAAAAGTTAAAAATTGGATACTTTGCATATGCATATCGAAGAAGTATTGGTATTGGAGAAGTATCTAATACATATATATATATATTTGATATGGATACGTCAAATAATTTAAAATGTCATGCATTAAAATACTTTGAATTAAATATATTTTTCCGTGTATTGCATAAAATTTAGGGGATAATCCACATATAAATTATCAATAATACGACTTGCAATTTTATATTATATATTGATATATTAATGTTGATCTAATAAATTGTGAAGTTTCCTTCATTTTTTAATTCACTCTTACTTTTGACAAAAAAAAAAAAAGAAACAAAAAGGCATCCACCCTTAGTCCCTTACCTTGACTAGACTACATAAGTCCTACCATCACGGTTTTTTTTCCCCACACAACCATCATGATTATTAGTTTTATAATCAAGGTTAGAATATATATCTATATATCATTTTTATACAAATGAAGATTTTGAAATAGATACCAATCAAGAAGAAAAATTATTCAACCTATAAACCATTGATACTTTTTTAGAAAAATTATCCAACCTATAAAATATTGATATTTTAAAAAAATAAACATACTAATAGAAATAATTATATAAATAATATTATATATATTACTTATATTTATGGCATAAAATTTTAAAAATTATCATATTTTTAATATCATACTGCATTATATCTCAAATATGTACCTGAATCAGTGTGGGATCAGATGGAAGATATATTTGATCATGAAATGAAGTAGTGGCTGTTCTGCATTAAATAAAATCTTATAGGGTTTTTCATTTATTTTTTTCTTTTGGACTTTTTCCATTATGGCTTAATTGCTACCGATGTTTTTTTCTTTTTGACCGGCTTAGTTGTTATTCGGAAAAAAAATTCGTATAAGCATTTGACCATTCATCTGTCTTATACGTGTTTCCCAGAAAAGGAGAAACTCTGGAACGCTCAAATAACTCGAAGCTAAGAAGACGTGGGATTGACTAGATGAGAGATTGGAAGAAGAAAGGAGGAGGGTCACCTTGGGCACAATCTCTCTCACCAAGTGAGGCATCTGATTGCTGTTGTTTATGCTGAGATTTTTATACAGTTTGGCTTTCCATGGTGAACTTTTGCTATCTCTGTCTTTTGTATCTAGTAATTGGCTTAATCACATCTGAAACATTCTCCCTGGTCAGATCCTATGTTAATGATCGCTGCTATGCCATCACTGTGTCTTTTATATTTGTTCTTGCCATGTTAATCTGCTTGCTTAAATTATTTAGGAGCATCGCATCACAGGATTTCAAGTGTTTAACAAATACACCTTTTGATGTGAAGATATATAAACAAGCAAAGCAAAATGAGAAGAACATATATGCATATTTGCAACCATATCTTTGGTAGTGGTAGCCACTAGCTTCTCTGTTCTCCCAAAGATGAAGAGTAAAAAACGGTATTTTCTGATGATGACCGTACGATGGTGTTGCATTTGATGAATAAGAATTGATTTAGATATCTTACGGTTAATTTGTCCTAATGGGTTTAGTTGTGATGTATCTTTTGGTTTAAGGGAAGATCCATGTAATTTTTAATAATAATGGAGACGACAGAATTTCAATCCTTCTAAGATTAGAATTTCATTCCCAACCCTGGCAGTATATGTAATGGAAGTGTGGGTAAAACCGAACCAAGTGTACAATGAAAAAGAGCGGCTTAATTAGGAGAAGTGATCTGTTATGGTTTGCTTCTCCTCCGTTTTTGTGACTCTGTCATTCGGCAATATAACCGTTGTCCTCTCTCATTCATCTCATTCATCCCAGATTGTGATATTGGGAGTTGGAACTTCATGATTGCTGATCTCCCTTTCTCAACAAACAATAAATACAAATGGAAAATTTCAAGGTGCAGATAGAACAAGGAAGATTATTAGACCACAGGTTATTTCATGGCAGTAACAAGTAGGATGTATATTGCAGAATGTGTCCTCTAGACTTCAGCAACTTTTAACACTTTCAAAGCATTTGGTACAAGTTTCAACTCAGGTAATTAAGTAGACTAAGTTTTTGACTTCAAAGCTTGGGAACAAATAGCTCAATCATTGTACAGAGAACCAGGGCTAGATGGGATACCAGTATAGTGCCTTTTCCTTTGATTGAAGGTCTCTTTGTCACATTTCATTTTATGTAAATTACAAGATCATTTCATATATGTTAATAATGTTTTAATCAAAACATTTTTACACCAAACTGCAAAAAGAAATTGTACAACTATTGCATCGAAATTTACTTTCTATGCAAACTACATTGTATGTTTCCATCACTTACACAAATCTGAAGATGAAACTCATGATAACAAGGCATTTATTATTGCATAATGATAGGTTGGCACAAGCATCTTCTGTGCAGACTTGGTAAAGGAGCTTCAAAATTCAGCACCTGAATCACTTGCCTTACAGAGGGCCTAGAACAGTAATCTGGATGAGCACACCAAATGCCAACAATCACTAAACGTTCCATTTGTTGCTCATTAAATGCTCCACATAGTTATGGATCTGCCACTTCAAGGAGCTTTCCTAATTCATAGAGCTCCCAAACCCACTCAGTGATTGTTATTTCATCCTCAACTCTTAGGTCAATGGGTTTCCTTCCGCTGGCAATCTCCAATAAAACAACCCCAAAGCTGTATATATCAGATTCTTTGTTGGCCTTGCTAGTAATGAAATACTCAGGGGCAATGTAGCCCCTTGTCCCTGCCACAACAGTGGTTTGTGACCCTTTCATGTGATCAACTAGCCTAGCTAACCCAAAATCACCAAGTTTAGCATTGAAACTTGAGTCTAGCATAATGTTGCTTGTTTTAATGTCCCTATGAAGGACACATTGCTCCCATTCTTCATGCAGGTAGAGTAATGCTGGCGCCAAGTCCAGAGCAATGTTATATCTCAGTTCCCATGTCAAGAAGCTGTTTTCACGGTATAGATGTGAATCTAAGCTGCCATTTGGCATGAACTCATATATAAGGAGGAGATCTTTCTTCTTGTGGCACCATCCAATTAGTTGTACCAAATTCCTATGCCTCAATCGGCTAATAATCTTCACTTCAGTTGCATATTCCTTTATCCCTTGCCTTGAATCTCTTGATATCCTCTTTATAGCAACTTCAGAGTTTATCTCTTTCAAGAAACCCTTATATACGTCACCAAAACCACCATGCCCAAGCTTCTGTGCCTTTGAAAAGTTGTTTGTTGCAGTTACCAATTCATCATGGCAAAACTTCTTTGGACCACTTCCCTTTTGGAATTCATAATCCATATTTAGATCATAAACTGACTCTTCTTCTTTATGTTCAGTTTTCTTGCCCTTCCACAAGATGAAGCAAACCAACCCTGTGGTAGCTGCCATAGCCACAGTTATGCCAAATGCTATCCCCACAAGGAGTCCAATGTTTCCTTTCCTTGTGTGATTAGGATTGGAGATCTAGCTATCTACTAAATTTTAAAAAACTGACCATGACTGTAGTGAAACTAATGGACAGAAATTTTTTTTTGTTGCAGCTGAGAAGCCAACGGTAAACCACTCTGGTAAGTATTCTCTCAAATCAACTTCTTATGAAAGATAATTCTTTGCAATTTGTTCACCTAACGTGCTGCTCTGAGTGTAAGAGATGCCTAATTTGTGAGTAGTGGAACTGTAGTCAATGACCCAATCAATGAATTGGCCAGTTGTATTTATATGTGACAATAATGGCCTGGTTATGCTAGAGTTCATAGAGTTTAAATTGACACCCACATGCCAACCTTTTGGGTCCCATGGATTTTGGTAAGTGTCACACTCCACTGCAACAAAAGAATGTCGAGTTGAGTTCAGTATCTGGTCACTGTCCACAAGTCCAAGACCACCCCTTTCTTCAATATTCTTTGAAAATGGTAGATCTGGGTCGGCCAGGAAGAATGCAAATCCATCTCTTGATTCCTTCTCCATATCAAGTATGAAAACAGAGAATTTTGTCTGGAAGCTAGAGAGTTTTCTTGAGGTCTTATCCCAGAGTTGCATCCTTTGTGTACTCGTGACTCGTCCAACACTGTAATTATTGTGTGGAACTACTCCGCTTACCAGGAAAACAATAAATGAATCTGAAGTAACAGAAACGTCTCCTTTCAGATTCAGACCATCTCCGGTACTAAAGCTGGGGTAAGCAAAAAACAAGGGATCAGCAATTGCTGGAGAAATTATTGTTAAAAGGATGAGGAAAATAGGTACTGTTGTGTGAAAGAAAAGAACACCAACATGCGCAGCTGCCATCTTGAGCTGAAGTCCACACCAGGCCTTCTTTCCCTATGACTTAAAATACAAGCTGCAAAAGACTGCATATTTTGAAATTGTCATTTATTTACGTAACCTCCAAAGTATATTTTCTTTCCCCTTCTATTTTTGGTGTTTGTCTCTAGGATATCATTGCAGTTTCAATGATCAGAATCTTCCCTCTGGGTTCAACGAGCTTTGAAGGGACAAAACTCATATAGGATATGCCGTCTACACATTAGCATTTGTTACTACATATATAGTATTTGTGCCGCCCCAATATCTTGATACCAGTTTTGCGGGTGAACACCTTACATCTTCTTCATATTCTCAATGCCTCTTTCCCCACACACACACACACATATATACACACAATATTCTCTATTCATTTGATTATTTGAACGGGTGAAAGGTTGCAAATTTTGATATTAAATTAAATATATTATTCATTTAATCACTACTATAAAATAAGCATTATAATTTTGTTCTTTAAGAGGATTTGACTCGAAATATGAGGGTAAAAATTGGTTTCAGCAATGGACGGTTAAGATTCACTAAGAGAATGGACGTTCCAGATCGAATAATGTTTTAATGGAATGATACATTTTATCTCAGTGGAGGACTGCATCTCAAAGAAGAGAAACTGGACGCGAAAAAATTGTTTGAAGGAGGGACATGGATGATAAAGTTGTCCATACAGACGATTACAGCCGCTCCTTGATTGGTCATCAGCTGGCAAAGTTTATTATTCAACTATCTTTTTTATTAATTAATAACAAAATATTCTAAGAAATAAATTTACTTTACCCTTTAATATTGTATATCGAAATTTTAACTTTAAAATTTTACATGTAATTCAATCGATGAATTATTAGTTCGGGTGAAAATGATCATGTGCCTGTGTTTATTAAGGCGGCTTATTTGTGTGTCTAATTTAATTTATCCTGTTAGTCAAAGTCCCAGCAATTTAATTTTTTTCTTTCTTTTATCTGGTGAACTCCCCAGTGCTTTCTTTTACAAATACAGTGAATTGATGTACATGCAAGAGATGATGTAATTCAATTTCAAATTTAGAAATTAAGAAAAGAAAAAATCATTAAGAAATTAGAAGTGTAAAAGTTCTGAGACTAAAAGGGGGGTAATGAAATTTTCTAAATACAAAAAAAATACAAATTAAGTTTCATTAAAATAATTATTGAAATCACAAGTTACATAAATAATAAAATCATAATCAAGATAATATATAAACAAGAGTAATAACTAGGTTAATTGATGCGTCAACACCAGCTCATCGTACAGACTCATGCTCCGATCGATCCAAATATGTTTTCTTGTGACTGACATATTCAATGTTGGGGACCATTATTCGGAAAAACAAGGATAATGCCCACTCTAAATTGCTTTAACAGAGAATCATCTATACAATGACAAAGTCCAAAATTCACTATAAACAAATCAAGAGAAGAGAAAGATAACTAAATAATGAATATACTGCCTTCGTTTCAAAACAAGGCAGATTTAGTAGGATTAAAATTTTAAAATATAAATTATTTTATAAAAATTAGTTGCCATTTAATATTTTTTTTTTAATTTTATCTTTATTTATGATAGTATTTAATTATAAAGTAGAAGAATAAAAAAAATTATGAAAAGAGAGAGTAATTTATTTTCACTCTTATTTAATGATGATAATTTTTAAAAAATTACAAGAAATATTTTTTTTTTTTAGGGATGAGAGGTAGGTACTAGATAATGATAATTTATATTTTGAAACGGACGGATTATATATGACAAAACCACTGATCAACACTATATCCTAAAGATGGCTTCTTGGCATCTCGGGGATCACACACCAGATCTTCTTTTCATCTATAAAATAAAAATCATCTTATTCTCTCTCGTAGTCCCTCCTACAAATCAGCTATCGTTTAACTTCCCCAGGTTAATTCAAGCAAGGTGATATGAATTTGGATGGAGATGCTTCGCTTTTACGGTCAAAAACCTACGTGACTGTGAGTACATGGGACCAGAAAAACAATTACAGTGTTGGGGACGTCACGAGTACTTTCCAACAAATGCACCCTCTGGGATATGACCTCAAGTAATCTCAGTGATTCCCCCACCAACTTGTCATTTATCATATACTCGCCAATGTCTTTTCGGAGATGGGTTAGCATTCTTTCTTGCAGACCCAAATCTTCCACTTTTGAAGATAATTAAGGAAGGAGGTGGTCTTGATTCTTGAACATGTAGATGGCGACCAAGTATTGCACTCAACTCAACATCCTTTTGTGGCAGTGGAGTTTGACACTTACAGTAACCCATGGGACCCAATTCGTCCACATGTTTGAATATCAACTCCGTGAATTAGTAAATTCAATTGGTGGTCAGATAGCATTAAACAAAGGGATACTTATGTATGCAGTACTGAGTACAATTCAAGTACTTATAACTTTAACATTTCTTACACCAGGTATGCAAGGCAAATGATTCTAACTATGAGCAAGGGATCAGACGGCGTTATCTTTCATATCAGGTTGATTTGAGAGAGTACTTGCCAGAATGGGTTACTGTGGGCTTCTCAGCTGCAACAGGAGATTTGTTTGAGGTACATACCCTACAGTTATGGTCTTTTAGTTCAAGTTTATCAGAAAACCAGATCATATCACCTACTTCACCTATCCCGTCCCCAACGTCAAATCATCTCGAGCTGGACTTCTAGTGGGGATAGGAGTTGGTATACCTGTGGCTATTTTGTTCATAGGGCTAGTTTTCTCTTTGTCATGGAAGATGAAGAAAACGGAAGGTAAAACAGAAGCGTCAGATTCTGATCTGAACATGGATGATGAATTCCCAAAGAGTAGCGGACCAAAGAAGTTTATCCATGAAGACCTGGTGAGTGCAACAAATAAATTTTCTGAGACAGTGAAGCTTGGGCATGGAGGTTTTGGTGGAGTCTATAAAGGTTTCTTGACAGAGCAAAACTCCTATGTTGTTATAAAGAGGATATCGAGAGAGTCCAAGCAAGGGATAAAAGAATATGCAACTGAAGTGAAGATCATTAGCCAACTGAGACACAAGAACTTGGTACAACTAATTGGTTGGTGCCACAAGAAGAAAGATCTTCTCCTTATATACGAGTACATGCCAAATGGTAGCTTAGATTCACATCTATATGGTGGAAAAAGCTTCTTGACATGGCAGATTAGGTATAACATTGCTCTGAACTGGGCTTCGGCATTGTTGTACCTACATGAAGAAAGAGAGCAATGTGTGCTTCACAGGGACATTAGATCAAGCAAGATCATGCTAGACTCAAACTTCAATAATAAGCTGGGTGATTTTGGCTTAGCCAGGCTGGTAGACCACGAAAAGGGATCACAAACAACACATACAGCAGGAACCATGGGCTACATAGCTCCTGAATATATTACTACAGGAAAGGCAAGTAAGGAATCTGATATATATAGCTTTGGGATTGTTCTATTGGAGATAGCAAATGGAAGAAAGCACATTGACCTTAATGCAAAGGAAGGTCAAATAAGTATCATTGAGTTGATTTGGGAGCTTTATGGATTGGGAAAGTTTCTTGAAGTAGCAGATCCAAAGCTAAATGCAGAATTTGATGAACAGCAAATGGAACGCTTAATTGCTGTTGCATTTGGTGTGCTCATCCAGATCATTCATCAAGGCCCTGGGTAAGGCAAGTGATTCAAGTGCTTAATTTTGAAGCTCCATTGCCAACTCTCCCTCAAAAGATGCCTGTGCCAACTTATCTCCCTCCAACAATAAGTGCTATCTTTTCTTCAGTTTCACCTACCAATACGGATATAAATGATAGAATGTGAACTTAATAAGCAACACTTCTACAATCTCCTTCCACATGTTGATGTAATTGTGAAATTTATGATTAAACTTTGACTGTCGAGCATGTGTCACTACAAGAAATGTGGGATTTAACCACGGCGTTTTTAGCCTAGCTATGATTTCAACATTTTTTATGGCCAGGCTCTTCGATCTATATATTGATGAAGTGAGTGGTCTACCTACCTCCTATTTGTCTTATTTTGCACCACCGCCTCCTAATAATTGGCAAAAACACCATAAGACGTGGCCTTTAATTTTCTTCATAAAGAAACAATTTATTTAAAACGAGAAATTACATTTAATAGGTTATAACATTGGATTTGGAGATGACCAAATCTGATTTTTTTTTCTTTTTTAATAAAACCTACTTGAAATTTACTAAACGGAAGAGAAAAACATATACTACTTTTAATCCATAATATAAAGTGTTTCAAAAAATCTTTATACGTGACTCATGGAGCTACTTATTTAGGTTGAAGGGAGAATTTCTCTTATCATGTGAGGAGAATAAACTACTCTTCTTCAGATTTAGCTAGTTGTGGAGTATTCAAGATCCATCATAGTTCTCCGGCCACTGCAAGCATTATTCTGTCTTCCATAGTTGTGAAGTAGCTAGGATTAATATCATTATCTTTCAATTTTTACGGTTTCTTTTAGTTTGTGTCTATCCAGCTATCCTTATCTTTTATCTTGAAATCAAATATATTATGTTGTCATTTTTTTTTCAATCTCGAGGGTATTTTTGTCATCCTTGACATATTATAAAAGGAAATATGAAGTAATTAATATAAGATATAAAATTTTTATCACTTATGGTCAATGCCGTTCACTTCCAACTCAGTATAATGCATGGAAAAACTAATTTTTAATGAAAATAATAATGCAATTAATTTTTCACTGCTAATTATCAGGTTATACCCTCAGGGTATAACGTACATCTTCTAAGGGTCATCTTATTAGAGTTTTGATGGCCAAGAAAACACTTAGTAGAGTTTTGATCTTGAGGATTGAAAGTTGTTTAAAAGTTCTTTTTTTTTGTCCCAATTAGGTGTATTTTACCTTGTTTAATTCAACCTCACTTTTAAGTAATTTCGCTGGTAGATTTTTACCCATTTGATAGTTATTCATGGTGATTCCGGAAACTTTGCTATCTCTTGCAGGTTAAATGGCAGTGGAAGTTAAATTGTAGCGGATGCAAACATACATAGAGACATGGGGGAGAATACTCTACAATAACGAATAAATTTTATACATCGTTTTTCATATAAAATGGCAGATAAAAAGGTCATAGATCATAGATAGGGTTCAGACAAAAATCAAACCGTTACAATTATAGATTCATATTGGTGTAGTAATTAAATTAAATTAAATTAAAGCAGTTACTATAAATTTGATCCTATTAAATTTCTTCAACATCACGTCAGCTGAAATGGTTTAAATTTCTAATGCTTTCCTTGTGGAAACTTTTCTATTCTTCTTCTTTTTTTTTTTTTTAATGAAAGCCTACTGTAAAAAATCAAACAGAAAAGGCGAAACAATTAGACAGTTGACATTAACCTCTATCTAGTTTAATTAAGAAGTCTAATACACTCCCCATGAGGGTTATCATAAAATTTCTACATTTAGCCTATGTGTTTCATGAGCCAACCAATCAGCACATTTGATGGCTTCACAAAATATATGATTAATAGTGATGGATTAATCTCTCATCAGAAGATCTCCAATTAATTTCCGCAATTGAGTTTGCCATCCAATGATACCTACAGTGGTTCTCATAATCAAACTAACAGTCACCGATAATTCCATTTTCTTGAATCCACTTCTCCAGCAAAACTTTGATTCCATTAAGCGTATGTAGTCAATTCCTATAGAACCACGTCTTCTACCATCTTTAGGTACCCACATTCTCCATCTTCTGTGTGTCTTGTGAGTAAGGTCTAGCAAAATGAACTCTTCTCTACAGGAGTGATGTGGGAACATTATTGTTTGAATGGTAAGGTTTGTCCTAACTTTATTAAATTCCAAAACCCAATTCACCTAGTTTTTCTTGATTGCAAAAAAAAAAAAAAAGCATAGCTTTGTGAGTACTTCATCATCTTCTTCCTCTATATATTAATTCCTACAATGATTGACTACCCTTCTTCTATACAACTTGGTTAATAAATTGTCCGTTTTAAACTATGATCGTGGAATTAATAGGCCATTGTAATTTATTTATATTTATATATTTTAATATAACTTTCCAAATTGTTTAAAATGGTTTGCAACTTGACGAATTAAAAATGAGGATGGAACCAACAAACATTCTATTTCTAATGATGTCTAATCAATTACAAGGGGGAAAATAGTTTTAAGCAAATTGTTTAGGCTTGAACTTTTCCAATTGGGAAAATTTATCCTACACAGAAATAGTCACGAACATGATGATGACAAGAAGTCGCTATGAAGCCCGACCCTCTTCCTTAGAATCTCGATTTGGTTGTTATATTACATTCAATCGACTGAAATTGCAAAACTGAGGCTGACAATACTTTATTGTAAATTAACGTCTCAACTTCTAGAAAGTCGTGCCCATACTCATAGCATGTTTGGATTGTCAAAATTAAACACTTATGGAGCCCATAAGTGCTTATGTGCTCCATAAGTGCTTATGTGGTGGAGTTGCCAAACAGAAACAGCTTTTCAATAAGCACTTATGCCTCAAATAAGTGCTTATGGAAGAAGCTGATTTTTTCAGCTTATGATAATCACTTATCCTCCCATAATCACTTATTTCATTTTTTCTTCTCAATATCCACCAAATAATCACTTAAACCCCAATATCCAAACACATTTCTTTTCTCAAAATCACTTATGAGGTAAAAATATCCAAACACAAATCACTTTTGATATAATCACTTATTCTCATAATCACTTATAAATAATCACTTATCCTTATAATCACTTATACATAATCTAATACAAACACACCTCAAGCAAGAATAGCATTTTCAAACCAAGTTCTAGTTAATTTATATATTTCGGAATACAAAATAAAATAAATTGCTCTTAATAGCGGAAGAACCCCGGCATCTTCGCTTTGGAATTCGTAAAGAGTTAAAAAAAAAAAAAGGATCATTCAAATAAAAAACCTAAGCCGGCAATCGTTAATGCGCAAGACCATTGACTACCCTAATGGGCCAGTAACACAAACAAACTATTAGCAATGGCATGTTGATTAGGTTGACTTAAAATGACAGCATTTACTAAAATAAGAGCATGTAGCGCAAGCACCTCTTTTTGGAATTCAAAGATAAGGAAAAACAGTAAACATACGTAGGCTAAGAAAAAAAGCTTAAAAGTTTAATGATTTCTTCCTCTCCATAATCATCTTAGGCCTGAAAACTTCAGCAGAATATGTTTCTTAGCCAAAGAAGAATTTTAGTTTCTTTCGTTTTCTTCTTCTGATGATGATGATGTTGTTCTTATCGTCAATTTTCTTCCTCTTGATTATCCCAAATGCATTTTCCTTGTCCTTCAACTTCCCTAGTTTTAATCCAAATAATAACAACATATTATTTGAGGGATCATCTTATCCAGCCCCACCATCCATCCAATTAACAAGAAACCAGCGGGACCAAGCCTTGACAGCCAGTGTCGGTCGAGCAACATATAACCAACCGATGCACCTGTGGGACAAAGCCACAGGGAACCTCACGGACTTCACCACCCATTTCACCTTTGTGATTAGTTCACAAAACAAAGCGTATGGAGATGGGTTGGCCTTCTTCTTAGCCCCTGCAGGTTCAAAGCTTCCAAATGTTACAAAAGGAGGTTCTATGGGTCTGACTCTTGATGATCAGCCACTAAATTCAACAGACAATCCATTTGTTGCTGTGGAGTTTGATATCTACAAGAATAGATGGGATCCTCCCAAGGAACACGTGGGCGTCAATATCAATTCCATGAGATCTGTTAATAATTTGACATGGTTGGCTGATATCAATGGAGGGAGAATCAATGAGGCTTTCATCAGTTATAATTCAAAAACCCAAAACTTAAGCATTTTGTTCGCTGGTTTTGTTAATGGCACCACTTTACAGCAACATCTTAGTGAAATAGTTGATTTGAGAAAGTATTTGCCTGAATGGGTTACTTTTGGCTTCTCAGCTGCCACCGGAAACGCATCTGCAATACATAAGATCAATTCTTGGAGTTTCAGTTCAGAGGATTTCACAGAAATAGCTCTCAGTCCAAGCCTGAGCCCAAGCCCAAACCCAATCGGAAATCCAAAGAGTAGAAATGACAGGACAAAACTTGCAGTGGGATTAGGAGTTGGAGCGTTTGTTTTAATTTGCGGGTTAGGTTTGGCTTTGTTAGGCCTATGGAAGAAGAAAAAGAAAATGGAAGAGATTGAACATGGGCTTGATGAACACATGAGTGATGATTTTGAAAGAGGAACAGGACCCAAGAAGTACACCTACACTGAATTAGCAAGTGCAGCAAATTATTTCAAAGACGAGCAGAAACTAGGACAAGGAGGATTTGGGGGTGTTTATAGGGGTTTTCTCAAAGATTCAAACACTTATGTTGCCATAAAGAAAGTATCAAAGAGTTCTGAACAAGGAATGAAGGAGTTTGCTTCAGAAGTAAGAATTATCAGTCAACTAAGGCATCGAAACTTGGTGCAGTTAATTGGCTGGTGTCATGAAAGAAAAGAGCTATTGCTAGTTTATGAGTACATGCCAAATGGAAGTTTAGATTTTCATCTATTCAAGGACCAAAGGTTGCTGACATGGCCAATTAGATTTAAAATAGCTCAAGGATTGGCTTCTGCATTGTTGTACTTGCATGAAGAGTGGGAAAAATGTGTGGTTCATAGAGACATAAAATCAAGCAACATCATGTTAGACTTAAACTTCAATGCAAAACTTGGAGATTTTGGGTTAGCAAGGCTTGTAGACCATGCAACAGGCGCACAGACTACAGCTTTGGCAGGGACTATGGGCTATATGGCTCCTGAATATATTACCACTAGCAAGGCGAGTAAGGAATCAGATGTATACAGTTTTGGAGTTGTCGCTTTGGAGATAGTATGTGGAAGAAAATCCATCAAGTCTAAAGCTCCAGAGAATGAAATAAATATAGTCAATTGGGTATGGGGACTCTATGGAAGTGGAAGAATTCTTGAAGCAGCTGATTCAAGACTACGTGGAGATTTTGACAACGATCAAGTTAAACGTTTGATGATTGTTGGGCTATGGTGTGCTCATCCTGACCAAAATCATAGGCCTCCAATAAGGCAAGCAATTCGTTTGCTTAACTTTGAAGCTCCACTTCCCAGTCTTCCTTCAAGTTATCCTGTGCCAACATATCATGAACTTCCAATGAGGTCAACATTCTCAATTATATCCCGCACCAATAATGCTTCAGAGGTGAGTCAAAATCAGAATATAAGCTTTACTTCCAATACAAACTCCTCTGGTTTCACTGCAACTTCTGATGATGTTTCACCAAGCGTGTCACTTTTGTACTCGCACAAAAATTAATTCTGGTTATCGTAAATTTGTGGGTGCTACATTCCTAATATATTATTCATATTTGTTGGATGTAAGTTATAGTAATGTGAAAAATAAAATATGAATGAACAGAGAACTTATGATTTTTGCTGCATTTTTAACTAGAGATCCTAAACCGTTGCCAGAAACAATTTTGGTGTAGTTCAGACTTGATATTGAAGAGAGATTCCTAACATTTTGCCCCAAGTATTTGCATGAAAAAGAGAAGCTCAAGCGCACTGTAAGAAACTTAGTTCATTGGGTAACTATGTTTCCTCTGTTTTTTTATTTTTAATTATTTGCTATATATAGTTCTTTTTGTACCCATTTCACCTGAGAGATGTGTAAACAATGACATAGACAGAAGAAAACCAACACTGAGAAGGCAACATAACAAAATATAAAATATTCATATGTAATTGCAGGTGTCAGATTGTATCTAAGAAGAGCTTCCGAATATCAAACATTAACACAATATTTTTAAAAAGAAGTGTATGTTGTATTACATGTTAGGACGAAGTTTTTCTTACTACATGTTTTACAAAGATTTTTTTATTGCATGTTATAAACTAAATATTTTACTAATAATAGAGTCCGTAATGTATAACCTGCAGAACGTTTTAAAATGAATATAAACACTTGTTTGCAATAACTAAATAATAACTAACCAACCTCTATATCAAATAAAGATACTCCAACGAAGAAGAGCATTTGAGATTCCTCAGCACCAGAAAACACTGTTCCTTTGTTTGAACTTTAGAATTAGACACCGTTTGGTTGAGGAGATTTGGAGGGCTCATTTAGTTCAACAGGTAGGAGGAAAGGAAGAGGAACAGTCCCCTCCCCTTAAAAAATGGGAGGATTTAGAAAGAAAATAAGTAAATCCCTTCCAACAAATCTAAACAAAAGAATATTAAAATTTCTCACGTCCCTTTCCTTCTATTAAAATTCCTCTCCTCTCCTTCTTTTCTCTCCATTGAATCAAACAGAGTCTTATGGAAAGAATATAGAAATGTTTCCAATTAAAACAATAGAAAAAATTTCTTAAACCGTAATGTTTAACCCAATATAAGAAATTTCGTTGAAAGTATATGACCATTGTTCCATTTCAAAAAACCACCCAAATAAGCATTCATGTATGGCAGTGGAGTTTGATATCTTGCGGAATGATAATGGTCTGAAATATGATCGATCATGTTGATATCCACTATCAAATCCCAAGGGAGATAGACCATACATAACACACTATCATCTTTATTAGACATACTTCTAGCTAGTTATTTAAGGATTTTTTTTCTTTTGGTAAACAGATTTGATGAGTCGTGAGTCCTGGGTCCTGAGTCCTGAGAACTTATTAGAATTAGGATAGACCTCAATACTTAAAGAATCTTTACAAAAGTACTTACATAATAAAGTTATCAGATTAACAGCAGAATTTGAACACACAACCTTATACTTACAACCTTGTAAAGTGTTAGGTTTTTTTTTTCCCTATATGTAAAATGTTAAGTTAATTAACCTTATACTCGTGGAATTGAAATATCTTAGATTTATGTACAGTATTTGTTTAATTGTTTTGGTGATATATACTTTTGTAGGTGCGTAACGGTTGCAGTCAGAAATTAAAATGGGGATGGTTCTACCTAACATTGAATTGGTCAAAAACTAACGAGGTGAGGTTGCCATAGACTCGACCTGCTTGATCACACGTTTGCATTTAAGCGAAGACCAAGCAAGTCAACCCGTAGCTCCTATCCATCATCTTTCAATAAGCAAGGTTTAACTGCTCTTGCGATGTTTCTAACTCTCGAAGAATCTGGATCACGATTTATGAAGCATCAATAATTTAATTATAAAGTATTAGAACTCCAAATTCACACTATTCATGATAAGGCGTTGCGAATGCAAGAAAATTGACTACCCTAATGGGGCCAATTACGTAACCAAATTCTTAGCTTTAGCTTGTAATCTCGTTGGTCTTAAAATTGACTACGCTAATGAGGCTAATTACTTGGAAAGTAATGACGGAGAAAAAGATTGGAACAGTCAGCAACCATTTCATTCTATAATATTACTTTTACAATCAAAAGTGGAAATGAAAAGAAGAAAGAAAAAAGGCACCGGCAGACCACATCATGAGGAAAACTTTTGGCTTGCGTTGCACTCGTCAACCTCGGAAAATTTCTCACGTTGAACTGGTCAAAATCACGAGGAGAACAAGTTGCTATACACTGGATCTACATAATAATATTCATTTAACACTTTTCCTACTCTGACCACAAAGTTACACTGTTCATGTGTTGTATTAAATTGGAAGAAACTCTGTAAATTACAACTGATTTCTACATGTCATGTCGTGTCACAATCATAATACCTGTATTATGCTGTGTTTGTCTGAGTCATTAAGTTTTTGGGAGGGAAAATGGACCTGCTTTTTATCCTTTTGGATCTACTTCATTTATTCGTAGCCAAATTTAAGAAAATAACAAATCCAAGAAAATACCACCAGGAAATTGGGATTTGAATCAGATCATAGACCATACTTAAACAGAAGTAGGAGTATCAAATACCTCATTAGTTTATGCACCACTAACCCTGTGTCTTTTGTTGGCTTCCAGCCTCATTGCATAACCTCTGAATTTTAATTTTCGGATGAAATTATTGCTGCTATTATCAATTTTCTTCCTCTAGATACCTTACAAATTATCTGCTTTCTCTGTACAACCATCCATGGATTTTGTGGTGACTACGACTATTGACGGACCCTCCTGGCCCACGTGCCATTATGTAATCCTTGAAGGGAAGGGGACCAATTTCTGGAAAGCACAGACTCATGGGAAAAAACACCTGCAAATTTCCCGATTTCTTGAACCCCAAATATAAACATCTCACCCTGAAAGCTTGAGCAGAACATGTTTCTTAGCCAAATCAGAATTTTGAATTTCTGATGGAGATGCTGCTACCATCAATTTTCTTCCTCTTGATACCCCATGCATTTTCCTTGAACTTTAGCTTCTCCAGTTTTGATCCCAATGATAAAAGGATATTTTATGACGGATCAGCTGCGGCTATAAGACCGTTCATTGACTTAGTGGCCAACCCAGGGCAAGCATCCTCGCAGAATAGAGTGGGTCGAGCCACGTATCACCAACCGATGCACCTGTGGGACAAAGCTACCGGGAAACTCGCAGACTTCTCCACCAATTTTACCTTTGTGATTGATTCATCGAACAGAACTAACTATGGAGATGGGATGGCTTTCTTCTTAACCCCTGCTGGTTTAAAGCTTCCCGATGTCCCAAAGGTGGGAGGAGGTGCTATGGGTCTGATTATTGATGGCAACGAAGCAATATTTAATTCAACTGTGCATCCATTTGTTGCTGTGGAGTTTGATATCTTTCGGAATGAAGGCTGGGATCCTCTGTATACACATGTGGGTGTTGATATCAATTCTATTAATTCTACTACTACTATGCCATGGTTGCCTGATATCGTGGGAGGAGGAACTAATAAGGTATTCATCACTTACGATTCAAGTACACAAAATTTAAGCATCCAGGTCTCTGTCAATGAAAACACTGATCCTCAACATATTGATCAAATAGTTAACCTCAGCAAGTATTTGCCTGAAAGTGTTACTTTTGGCTTCTCAGCTGCCACAGGAGACTTTTTCGCAGTACACCAAATAAAATCATGGAGTTTCAACTCAACGGATTTCACAGATATAGCTCCAAGTCCAAGTCCAAGCCCAAGCCCGAGTCCGACCTTGAGACGGAAGGGTAGAAGTACGGCAACGCTTGCAGTGGGATTAGGGGTTGGAGGAGGGTTTGTTATAATTTGTGGGTTGAGTCTGGTATTGTTTGGCTTGTGGAAAAATAAAAACAAAATGGAAGAGGTAGATCAAGAATCTGATGAGCACATGAGTGAGGATTTTGAAAGAGGAACAGGACCCAAGAAGTTCTCATATACTGAACTAGCAAGTGCTGCTAATTATTTTAAAGATGAGCAGAAGTTAGGACAGGGAGGTTTTGGGTGTGTTTATAAAGGTTTCCTCAAAGACTCAAACTCAAGCGTTGCCCTAAAGAGAGTATCAGAAGGTTCTAAACAAGGAAAGAAGGAGTTTGCTTCAGAGGTAAGAATTATCAGTCAACTAAGACATCGAAACTTGGTGCAGCTAATCGGTTGGTGTCATGAAAGAAAAGAATTACTGCTAGTTTATGAGTTTATGCCAAATGGAAGTTTAGATTTTCATCTCTTCAACGGGAAAATGCTGTTGACATGGCCAGACAGATTTAAAATAGCTCAAGGTTTGGCCTCTGCATTATTGTACTTGCACGAAGAATGGGAACAATGTGTAGTTCACAGAGACATAAAATCAAGCAATATTATGCTTGACTCAAACTTCAATGCAAAACTTGGAGATTTCGGTTTAGCGAGACTTGTAGACCATGCAAAAGGTGCACAAACTACAGCTTTGGCAGGGACTATGGGCTATATGGCTCCTGAATGTGTAATTACTGGTAGAGCTAGCAAGGAATCAGATGTGTATAGTTTTGAAATTGTTGCTTTAGAAATAGCCTGTGGAAGAAAATCCATCAACCCTACAGCTCCAGAAAATGAAATAAACATAGTGAAATGGGTATGGGATCTCTATGGAAGGGGAGGAATTCTTGAAGCAGTTGATTCAAGACTCCAAGGAGATTTTGACCATGATCAAATCAAATGCTTGATGATTGTTGGACTGTGGTGTGCTCATCCTGATCATAGGCATAGGCCTTCTATCAGGCAAGCAATTCATGTGCTTAACTTTGAAGCTCCATTTCCTAGTCTTCCATCAAGCTATCCTGTACTAACATATCATGAACTTCCTCCAATGTGGTCATCATATTCAGTTCCACCCAGCACCAATGCTTCAGAGGTAAGTCAAAACCAGAACATAAGCTTTAGTTCCAACACAAACTCCTCTGGTTTCACTGCAGCTTCTGATGAGGTTTCACCATCCGTGTCACTATTGTACTCGCGCAATAATTAATTATGGCTGTTCTAAATTTGTGGATAATATTGCACATAAATCTATTGTAGTATTCACGTTTCTGGCATGTAAGTTATGATAACATGAGAGCAGAGAACTTACGATTTTTGTTGGATTTTCACCTAATTCAAGATTCTAAATTGTCGCTTGAAATAATTTTAATATAGGACAGTCTTGCTATTGAATAGAGATTCCTAACACTTGGGACCAAGTATAGGAGGAGATGCTCGAACTCGAATTCTTTAGGAAATTCAGTTCTTATGGGTAATGATGTTCGCTTTTGTTATATTATTGTTCATTTGCACTCAATCCAAATGAGAGACGCACATTAATTAATATAAATACAGCAACATGACATGATCCTATTTAAGGTCATGTTTAATAAGAGTGTCTAGGTTGTATCAAATTAACATAAACACAACATTTTATGCCCAACAAGAAAATTTTGTTTTATGTCTGGAAGATTAAAAATTGGAGATTTTACTGATGATTAATTGAGTCCTTAATGTATAAACACAGCCTTTTTAAATTGAACATATAAACTTGTTTGCCACACCCAGGAACTAAACAACCTCAACATCAAACAATTTGATGCTCCAACTACTGCAGCGAGGGTATGCATAAACAAAGGAACATTTTGACTACGAAAAAGACAGTGATCTCAGTTTGAACTTTCAAGTTTAAAATCTCTGTGGAAAGTAAAATATTTCCTGCTGAAGCAATAGAAGAAATTTTGAAAGACAAAGATAGCAATGAAGAGATAAACTGCGTGTTTAATGGGCGAAAGCATCTCAATCAGAGTCCATTAATAAACACTAATTTCCTGTGGACTTGGGTGAAGTGTGAAAGCAACACCGAGCAATTCGTTGCTCCACCACTGGGTCAAGTCGCTGTACCTGGAAGAGAAAGAGGTTTCCACGTTGCTTCATCAAATTGTGATAACGTACCCCAAAACTCAATTCATTGGCTTCATCTAGATATCCAAGAATCCCATATATTTGGATTCATCTCCGATACCAATTGACGTACGCACGTTAGCTGCATGGAACAAAACTAAAAAGAATAATGTTAATAATTCAACAAAAAAATGATTTTAAAAATTACAATATTATATTAAAGAAAAAAAAACTAATCCCTTTGTTATTTTTACAAATTCCTTTATGCTTAATTGATTAACGTCTGCTAACAAGTGTGGGTTGAAAATAAGTTCCAAGAGGGTTGAAAATAATTTCAACAACGTCATTAGATGTAGTAATTGCCCAAATTTTCCAAATGTTGACTTAAACTTTAAAGAAAATAAATAAATAGAAATAATTTTTTCTCAAAATAAACAGTCGAAAAGAAATGAAGAAAATAGCAAAAGGTATTTTAAGTAACAAACAATACTAAGGTCAGGCATGAAATGGCTCTAATCTTATATCCTGCTCCTCCAAAAAGCAGTCCATGCTATATTATTTTGGATTTTTAATATTTTTCAACCGAATCAAACCAAATCAATGTTTGCAAAGCTCTTGCAGCTTCCAACTAGTTAACTCAAGCTCCATGCAATATGTATTGAACATGATGAAATCTATTTAATATAATTCCATCAATTAAATTCCATGCGTTTTCATGAGATCTTATTTTTTATTTAAAAAATTGTACAGAAATTGGAAAAGCCAATAAGCAATAAAATAATTACTCGTTTTAAATGAAAAATAAAATCTACATGGAGACATAAAGTAAAATTGGAAACAATTTCTGAACAATTTTTTGTACATAAAGTATACCTAATTAAACATGTACACGGCAAGTAAGCAAAAATGGAGATCGTTCCAATTAGCAATGATGGTAAAAACATTAGGTGAACCAGTCGCCATAGATTGGACCTACTTCATCAGAATCTTGATCTGCATTTAATTAGGCAAAGACCCAAGCTTCCATCCAACTGTGAATGAAAGAAAATGATATAGTCCTAATGGGGCTAATTACCCTAACAGATTCATAGCATTGGCTTCTAGAGTCGGTCTTAAAAATTGATGACTTTTTTGATGGGGCCAATTTTTGAAAAGCGAAAAGTCCACTTTCTAGAAAAATTTACCTATGTAAAATATAAGTCATATTTTAAATATTAAATATTATTTTTCATGTTTATCCCTTATTAAAAGTTATAATAGAGAGAGATTAAGAAAGATATAAATACAATGTGTCATAATTAATAAGGGTAATATTAAAAAATTATGATAAATTTTGTAAAATTAAAAAATTTTAATTATTTTTAATCACTTATCTTAATATATATGTAAATTACTTGAAAGTGATTTACAAAAAGTGTTCAGTATTCTTTACCAAAAAAAAAACATTGGGAGACTAAGGGCCTGTCTGGTTTACCTTTTGGTAAATCAAACCATGGTTTCTAATCATTATTTTTTCCAAAGTTATCCAAACAGATTTGTGGTAAACTTCTCTACTTTTATCCAAATTTCATTTTTATCAATTGTAGTTATTCTAAACAACCTTTTACAAAAAGACAAACCGAACGGGCACTAAAATGCGGAGATTCAGTTTCAAAGACACAGAAATACTGAAGCCCTTTATTTGGCAAAGAAATACTGAACCTTTGTAAGAAAAAGCACTCAGTTTCTTGATTTCATCGACTTCATCAACTTCTCCCCCTGCAAGATTGAGCATATATATTATATTTTAGTCGAATCAGAATTTTGATTTTCTGATGAAGATATATCCCAATTTTCTTGCTACTATCAATGTTTTCTGGCTATTGATTATCCACAATGCATTTTCCTTGTATTTCAACTTCCCTAGTTTCGATCCCATTAATAACCAGATATCATATGAAAGATCAGCTTTACTTGTACAACTATCCATCGAGTTAGTAAGCATCCGGAACGACAAATCCTTGCACGATAGTGTGGGTCGAGCCACATATCACCACCCGATGCGCCTGTGGGATAAAGCCACCGAGACTCACAGATTTCAACACCAATTTTACCTTCGTGATTGATTCATTGGGCAAAACTAAGTATGGAGATGGGATGGCCTTGTTCGTAGCCCCTGTTGGTTCAAAGCTTCCCGCTGACCCAACAGTGGGAGGATATGCTATGGTGGCTGGGAAACGATATTTAATTCAACTAACCCTCCATTTGTTGCTGTGGAGTTTGATATCTTACTGAATGAATGGGATCCTCCAACTGAACATGTGGGTGTATTAATTCCATTGGATCTGTTAGTACCATGAAATGGTTCCCTGATATCAAAGGGGGGGAAACAAATCAGGTTTTCATCAGTTACAATTCAAGTACACATAATTAAAGCATCTAGCTGTTCTCTGTTAATAACATCGTTGCGGTGCAACATCGTTATGAAATAGTTGATCTGAGAAACTTTTTGCCTGAATGGGTTACTTTTGGCTTCCACTGGAAACACTCAGTACATAAAATCAATTCTTGGAGTTTCAACTCAGCAGAAGTTGAAGACATAGCTCCGAGCTTGAGTTGGAGGAGTAGAGTACTTGCAGTGGGATTAGGGATTGGAGTGTCCATTTTATGTGGGTTGGGTTTGGTATTTTTTTGCTTGTGTAAGAATAAAAAGAAAATGGAAGTGGAACATCATCAGTATGATGAGCATGTGATTGAGGATTTTGAAAGAGGAGCAGGACCCAAGAAGTACTTATATGCGAAACTAGCAAGTGCTGCAAATTTATTTCAAAGATGAGCAGAAGTTAGGACAAGGAGGATTTGGGGGCTTTTATAGAGGTTTTCTCAAGGATTCAAACACCTATGTTGCCATAAAGAGAGTATCAAAGGGTCCTAAACAAGGACATAAGGAGTTTGCTTCAGAAGTAAGAATTATTAGTCAACTAAGGCATCGAAAGTTGGTGCAACAAATAGGTTGGTGTCAGGAAAGAATATTGCTAGTTTATGAGTATATGCCAAATGGAAGTTTAGATTTTCATCTTTTCAAGGACCAAAGGTTGTTGACCTGTTCAGTCAGATTTAAAATAGCTCAAGGTTTGGCCTCTGCATTGTTGTACCTACATGAAGAATAGGAACAATGTGTAGTTCATAGAGACATAAAACCAAGCAACATCATGCTAGATTCAAACTTCAATGCAAAACTTGGAGATTTCGGGCTAGCAAGACTTGTAGTTTGTGCAAAAGGTCCACAGACTACAGCTTTGGCAAGGACTATGGGCTATATGGCTCTTGAATGCATAACAACTAGTAGGGCTAGTAAGGAATCAGATGTATATAGCTTTGGAGTTATTGCTTTGGAGATAGCTTGTGGAAGAAAATCTATCAACCCTAGGGCTCCAGAAAATGAAATAAACATAGTGAGTTAGGTATTGGAACTCTATGGAAGAGGAAGAGTTCTTCTAATCCAAGACTAAGGGTATTTTGAGACAACAAATTCATTGCTTGATGGTTACTGGTCTATGGTGCACTCACCCTGATCATAATAGTAGGCCTTCCATAAGACAAGCAATCCAAGTGCTTAACTTTGAAGCTCCACCTCCCGTTCTTCCAACAAGTTCACCCCTGCCAACATATGTTCAATGTTTAGTGAGGCCATATGATGTGGAAATCCAGAATATAAGCTTATGTTCCTTCGATGTTTCAACTTTATAGCCGTGTTAAAAAGTGATTTTGTTACTTCAAATGGTTCAAAATGGTTTTTCCCCCTATATCAGTCACATTTTAACTCTGCCTATATAGTTTCATAGCCAGTTCCAAGTCCAGGTAAAAAAGAAGGGTTGTGTCAAACCCTCAACAGCCAATGTAAAACTTTGTCGAACCTTTATGACATGAATCAAGAACGTTTTTGTGCTAATACTAGGTCATTACCTAGAAGTAACGTGCTGTATGGATCGAATGCAATGTCAAACAAGCTAAGGCTGTTACATTAGCACACGGGTATAATGTTAAATGAGCAAAGATTCCTCCATCATTCTGGATAGATGTAAGTAAAGAAGTTAGCTCAGGAAAGCAAGATTCGGTTTAGTTCTTAGAATATTGGTACTTTAATAGGTAAATTTATAGAAGTGGTGAACATTATGATTCGAAGGAGAATTAACATTTTATATCTTCAAGAAACTAAATGGGTGGGAGAAAAGGCCAAGAAGCTAAACACTGCTAGTTTTAAACTTTGGAACATGAAGAAGAATGTGGTAAAAGTCAGAAGGATTGGAAATAGAATCTTATTCTTAAAATTGACTTTTGGGCATGATACTTTCAATGTTATCAATGTTTATGCATCTCAAGTAGGGTCAAAAACACACATTAAGAAAAAATTTTGGAAAAAAATGGAGGGTTTGGTTCGAGACATCTCACAAGAAAAAAAGATTTTCATTGGTGAGGACCTTAATGGTCATGTTGGGAAAAAGTCAAGGCAATATGTAGGAATTCATAGCGATTATGGTTTTGAAGAATTAAATGAGGAGGGGCATTCTATTCTTGATTTTTCAATGGCTTATAACTCCACAATTGTAAACATGCGTTTCAAAAAATAGGAGCAGTATTTAGTCATATACAAGAGTGGAGCTCAAAAGTCGTAAATTGATTTCTCTTTTGTAAGGAATCCAGATAGAAGAGCTTGTAAAGACTGCAAAGTGATTTCTGGTGAAAGTTTAACTTCACAACATCGGATATTGGTCCTTGATGTGTTGGTTAAGAATCGTAGATTGAAAAGTCGAAAAGCCATTAATCCTATGATCAAGTGATGACAACTAAACGGCGAGAAACAATTTACCTTTAAGAGAAAAGTATTGGAGGAAGGTAATTGAAATTCACAAGAAAATACTGATGTCTTGTAGGATGAGATGACTAAAAGGATCAGAGATACTGTAAAGGTAGTCTTAGGTAAATCCAAAGATTTTGGATCTAAAAATAAAGAATCTTGATTGTGGAATGAGAGTGTGCAAGAGAAGGTTAAACATAAGAAAAAAATATTTCAAAGCCTTGCATATGTGCAATAACGAGAAAAATTGGGAGAGTTATCGAATGGCTAGAAAAAAGACTAAGGAGGCATTGAGTCAGACTTGATCTAAAGCTTTTGAGAAATTTTATCAAAATTTAGAAACGAAAAAATATGAACGTAAGATTTACAAAATTGTCAAGAATAGAAAAAAAAAAGTCAAAAGATTTGGAACAAATAAAAAAGTTTTGGTTAGAGATAATGATATCAAAGAAAGATAGGAGGACTACTTTTATAAGTTTTGGATATGCTTTTGAAGCGTATCCTATGTGACCACTCCAACAGCCTTTAGATATTCTTCTAAAAACGTACCCAAATGACAATCTTTGAGCACGTATTTTTCCATATATGAACCCAAATCCTTTTCTTTTTTAAAAAAATATAATAAATTTTCATGTTTTTCCGGCTCCCTTTGCTACACTTTTTCTGGGCAAAAAAATTCAAATGCAATTTCATTACTACTATAAATATATCATACAATTCACAACAGTATATATATTTAAAAGGAAGTCTCTAAACGATCTCAACAAACTAATTTCTAAACAATCTTCTAACATTACTGCTACAAAATAAGTTCCAACTAGCAAAAGAGAAAAAGAAAACAAATATAAACACCATAGCTCCTTCCAATGTTGTTTCATTTGTATGTAGTATTTGGAATCTCACCTTGCTCTTATGTACCTGCAAGTTTAAAGAGGCAACCATGCTTTACTTGGCAACCTATATTTGCCAAGTAATGGAATGAAAGAAGCTGTTGATAACCACCATCCTCTCCATCAGCAAATAGTCGCAAATCTTTGTTCCAAATCTCATGCAAGAATGAACCATCAGCATTAGTCTCACATAAGCCATACTCCCAGTCCTAAGAATAACCAGTATTCTAAGATAAGGTCAACTGTCTGTACTTGATACTAACAGAAGCATTTACTTCTATGCCCAAACTAACTATGGACCAAAGTCCAAAAATGATCAAGTAGTGCCAATTTTCAAAATCACATTAACATACACCCCAAAAATCAAACCTTTATGAACTTTGTCAATCTATGCTGGAGCCAAATCCATGATCCATACCAGCTTGAGACCTGCAAAAAAGACCAAAAACAATTATATTAAATTAAGACAAGAAAATAGCACGAACTACACACTGCTATAATCAGTCCATGTAATAAAATAGCACCATTCTAGCATTACTTGCTCTTGTTTATCACTTTATGTTCCCATGTTTCAATTTTTTCCCTTTAGCTGTACCTGTACAGTTACAATATTAGAAGTTAAGGGGAGAAAATGAAACTGGGAAGCCAAGACAAGAGCAAGAAATGATAGAATGGTGGTATTTTATCTGTATGGTTTGATTAGAAATTACTTTAGCAGCAAAGGAGTGACAATCTGGGCCATCCTGTGGGTAGCAGATAATTTATAAAAAACCCAGCCCTTACATCAAGAAGTTGCCCTTTCTTTCCAAGGTAAGCAACGTCTTCCTTCATATAACTAAGAATTATATATAGCATCATACACAGTTTTATTTCCACTGATATATTTGCTGCCAATGGTTTGATAAGGAATATCTATAGAAGACAAGGCATGTGGAAATTCTCAAACTCTAGACTAATTGGTCAATCAAATTTTGCTGCCATGAGAGGTCAAGCTTTTAAGTAAGGGTCCAAAAGTGGTTTTCAGAACACTAACACCATGTAAAACTACAAAATAAGCATAACAATAACAAATTATAAGTATATCTAATAATTCAAGATTAGTACTTTGGCTGCATCTTATATCAAAGCTTATATACTTAATAAGACAATAAGACCGCTTCGAACGAGCCTTTTAATTGCTGATACAAGAAAAACTGATTTTTTAGCTAAACTTTTATATTGGACTTGCATTATATGCAATGCATCAATGGCTCTTGAGCGAGATAAAAAAAAAAAGGGCCCAAGAATTAATTATCTCGGATTTGCAATTGGTACAGGTGATCACGTGGCCATTGGACCACACACACTCACCAAGTACAGCACAATACAATAATGGAGCCCAACTTATTGCACGGGTGCTTCCTTCTCTTGTATAGCACTACCTTCCCTTCTCTCCATACCATTTCTGTTAATTACACAACACTAACTCCGTGAAACTGAAAGGATGGTTGGGTTCCTCTCCGCATGCAAATTCAAATTCATGAGACGAGAGGCTAATTTTGATGATTGGTGGGTGGGTGTTGTGTGATTTCCTGAAGCCTTCCTAGGTACCCTAACCCACCCAACACATATTATGAATCAATTCATTGCTTCCATTCAAGACCTCATGTTCATTGAGTAATTTCGTATCTATCTAATTATCCTTCAATTCTATTTCTATTATTTGCAATAACATTCCCCTGTCTATCACCCATGATTACCCAATTTACAACTTTCAATTCTGATATTAAATAATTAAATAAATCAAATCAAATTGCTACTCTCAGATACCAGATTATCTATTATATTAATCATCTCAAACGTCTTATACTGAAAAACACTAAAGTTGCAAAAATGAAGAGCAAAATTAATTAAAATCCATAGCTTTTCCAATACAAGAAATCCAATCTACGTTGGCCATCTTCAGATTAGTTATAGCAAATTATGTCAAAACGAGATGAGATGAACTGCATTCACAATAGTCAATAGCTATCTTTGTTGTTACCTTTGAAATTGATATCCTCGATGTCGGCAAGGACATCCTTTTTCACGGGAGGAGCCACGCTTGTCTCAGCGGAAGGATTTGGGTTTCCAGCGGAGGAAAGGAGAGGAACCTCAAGCGGGAGTGAGTGGAAGCGGCGAGTGGGGCGCAGGGGCGGACGCAGCATCAAGGTCTTGGGGGGTTCAAATGTTTTAAAATAATATATATTATGTATTACTTATTTAATTTTTAATATTTATTATAATTAATTTTTCAAAAAAAATTATATAACTTAAAAAAATATGAAAAGATAAATTATGTGTAATTATATAATATTTTTTTTTAATTAAATATATATAAAGTGAATCAATATATCTAAATATATTAATTTTATGAAATAAATTATAAAAAATATATTAAAAGCTTATATTTGCAATACATTTACATATTGCCTGTATATTGATGATTTTAACAAAAAAAAAATTAGGATAGATGATCAAACTTCATAAAAATAAATTAATATATAGATATTTTAAAAATTATATGTTTGACATACTAAAAAACTCTTAATTAATATTATGTGTAAATTAAATCTATATTTATATAAATATATTTTTATGATAACTAAATCCAAATATTTTTCTAAAAAATAGATTAACTGACCAAAAGAAATATTGACTATCATTCTTTTTTATCAAAAGTTAATATTAGTCAATAACAAGCATATTTTAATAAACTAATAAAATATATATTTTATTATATTTTAAATATATTAATAGTATATATAGTGTGTGTATATTATATTTATTTATTAATTGTGTGTGCGCAATTTATATTGTGTATATATATTATATTATACAGTGTGTATGTATATTATATTTATTAATAGTGTGTATATACATATACATATATATATATATATATATATATATGCACACAAAACGTGAGTGAATATGTGCGTGAAGGGGAGGGGAAAACGTGTGCGAATATGCGCGTGGTGTTTTTGGTTTCGGGAGGGGGGAAGGGGGGCGGGATTTGGGGTTTGTATATATTATATTATTGTGAGTGTGTGCAATGTATAATATATGCATGTAAGGGAAGAGATGGGACAGGAGTTTGAGGGGGCCACAGTCTCTCCTACCTTCTATGTGTGTCCATCCCTAGTAAGGCGATTGAGGAATTAGGGTATGGGTGGTGTGTGGAAGGAAAGTGAGGCAGATTACGAGTAGAGCCGGTATTACGGGTTAAGTTTGATGGGTTGGTCCAAAAAAATCACAAGGCTGGGCTTCAAAATTGGTAACCCATATTAATTTTGAGCTTCTTGGCCCAGGCACATGAGGCCCAGACCAAACACGGGCCGGCTCGTTTAAGCCTTTGGTTGGCCGATAAGCCCGTACTAAAAAACATTTAAGAACCATACTATACTAAGAGGAAACGAAAGTGTGGACAGTGAAGTCACTAGAATTGTATAGGACAGGCTATTATTTATTGCTCTCATACTCTGCGCCTCTACTGACTGCTAGCTAGAGTGCTTACTTTCTTTTTTTTTTCATTAAAATCAAATTGAAAGAAACACTCAACTCACTCAAACACTCACTCAGATAGTCAGATCTCATCACTATTATCCCTCATCAATCATCTCAATCTCTCTCTCACTTAGCTCACCGTCTTAGCCTCCCTCTCTCCTCACTTAACGACCAAATCCCTAAGCCCTCTTCCCAGACCTCCCTTTCTCTTCTCTCAACCTAATCACCATTCGTCAATTGCAATTGGTTAATCCAGCAATCCCTCCTCGTGCTCGTCAACTCGTGTCATTCGATCGTGCCTCTACTCTATTTCTCTACTTCTCAACTTGCTGTTACTTCGGTGTTACCGCGTTAAGTGCTGGTGACGATGTCTAAATTGAATCCATGACTGTAAGGCGTGAAACGTGAGTCCTTCCTCCTTCGAAAGCTTGAGTTTAATTCGATCTTCCTCTTCTTCGCTTCGGATTGAACTGAATCGTGAGTCCCTGTTCATTTCTTGCTTAATTGCTTACTTCTTTGCTTCCTGTTTTAAATTTCTATCTCTTGTTGACTGATTCATTTAGGAAGAAAAAAAAGTATGGGAGACTTTGAGTTGAAAAATCATAATGGCATGACATAATAATTTGCTAGTGTTGAAATATAGCATATATGCAATGCAAGTGCCACTGCCCAAAACCCCAAGTAGAAAGTGGAAAGTAATAATCAAAGCTTAGAAAAAGACCCTTTTTCATGAAAAGAAATCTTACAAGATGGAGAAATCAATTTTCAAACAAAAAATAAAAATATGAAACATGAAAAATATGAAAGAGGAAACAAAAATACTATAGGCCTGTGGACCACCTCAGTACGAGCCGGGCTTACTAAATCATGCCCGTTTAGCTTGTCGGGCTTTTAGGCCCTACCCGTTTTGGGCTCGGCTCATGGCGGGCTGGCCTTGTTTTGCCCACTCTAACTGTGAGTGTAGAAAGAGATGTTTATGAGAATAGTCCCTTTCTATATGAAGGGGAAAAAATTGGAAGGTTTAGGGTTTGTTTGGTTGGAGGTTATTGGAAGCTTTTTTAAGGGGAGGAAAGGGGATTGGAGGAGATTAAATTCCCTTCTCTTGTTTGGCTAAAAAAATTGGAGAGGATTGGAGGGAATTTAATCTCATCCAATCCCCTTCCCCCACCTCTTTATAAATTTCCCTAAATTGGGATTTTTTGGAGGAAAGAGAGCATTTATTACTAAATATTCTCCAATCATTTCCTGAACCAAACAAGATTTTATTAAAATCCCTCCAATCATTTCTCCTCCAATCCCACTAAACAAGAAAATTTTAAAATTTCTCTAATCCCTTCCCATCTAATCCCCTTCATTAGGGTCTATTTGGTTCAACTATCGGAATTGGATGGAAGGGGATTGAAAATATTTTTAATTAAAGGAATTAGAGGGGAGGAGATTGAAGGAATTTTAATAAAATCTTATTTGATTCAGAAATGAATTGAAGGGAATTGAGTATTATTATTCAATCCCCTCTAAAAACCCCAATTTGGGAGGAAGAAGTTAAGGAGTGGGAAGCGGATTGGAGGGAATTAAATCCCCCCAATTTTCTTAACCAAACAAGGGGAGGGGATTTAACCCCCTCCAATCCCCTCCACTCCTTTTAAAATATCCCCAAAAAACTCCATTCAAACAAATTTTAAAATTCCTTCAATTCCTTCCTATCTAATCCTCTTAGTTGAACCAAACATACTTTTAGGGTTCAAATATCCCGTGGTTCACCATCATCCTACACCGTTGCAAAGTATAACCACTGCCAGAAGCTAAGATTCCTCCACGCATGACCTATGTAGAAGCAAAAAAGTGAGGGAGCACCGAAATGAAGAGGAAAAGTGGGTGGGTGGAGGGACGAGTGAGTTCGTAGAATGTTGGATGATGGGAGGGTTTAGTTCCAATGGAGAGAAGAGAGTCCCAATGTTCGAAGGAGAGCTACGAGTTATAGATTTTTAACTAAACCTTTGGGTATGCTTTATGGAAAAGAGTGCCCAAAGGTCACACAATTTAAGGCCTAATTAAAGAGATTAACGGGAAGGAAAGGGAATTGGAGAAATTTTTAATGGAGAAAATTAAAAAAAAAAAGAGATTATAGGAGTTTAAAATTCTTTAGTTCAGTGAAATTAGAGGGGAGAAGATTGGAGGCATTATAATAAAATCTTATTTAATTTAAAAAAAAATTAAAAAAATTCAATAATAAATATTTTATTTCCTAAAAAAATAAAAATTTCACTTTGCGAGGTTTTAAAATTGGAATAGGAATTCCCTTCAATTTTTTTAACTAAACAAGAAGATGGGATTAAATCCCTCCCCATTGCTTTCAAAAATTTCCAAAATCCTTCGACTGAACATACTCTTAGATACTTTTATGAGAAAAGGATAGCCAAATATATTTGGGGTAACAACGTTGGCTGTGCGTTTTCTACGAAATGGACTTAGATTTTTGGGTGCGCTTTCAATTATAAGCATACCCAAAAATTTTTTAAGTATGCTTTTTTAAAAGTGTACCCATATATGCGTACATAAGACCAAAGTAGTTTTTGCAAATCATACTTTACATATTATATGTAAATTAAATTAAAATATTTTAATATAAACTTAAACTGAAGCGCAAACTGCTAAGCCAATTCAGAAAAAGCCCTTCCTCACATTTGTTTGTTTAAAGTAATCATATCCATATTTAAAATTCTCGCCAAGCCCATCGGTTGGAGAACAAAAGGACCGTATTAATGTTTCGAGTCCAAGATTTACTCTAGCGATGAGTTTGAACTTAATTTAAATGATTTGGATTTTGTATTTCTACATTTAATTTATATTCTTCTCTTATTAAAATAAAAACATTAATGTAAATCTAAAATGAAATAAAATATCAGTTCAATTTTAATTTTGACGAGTTAGTCTAAATATCAATCATACATGGACAATCCGATCTATTTGGGATGAGCACTAACTGGTTCCAAACAAGTATTTAAAGACATTAGACACCTATTTGATTTTTTAATATAATTTTTAAGAAATTATAAAATATGATAATTTCTTTTTTTTTATTGGTTCAGACTTGTAGACCATATGCAAAGGGTGCATATATATATATATATACACACACACTACAACTTTGAAGTGAACAATTGGCAATGTGTGTGTGTAAACAAATGCATCAAACAACCCACATTTATATCTTATAATATTTTAGACCAAAGAAAATATTACAAATATACCATGTATTTAAGACCGAAGGTAATAAGTCTTAAATGTTGGTGTCATGGTACTATGGTCCTAATTCATAGTTTGTAATTTGACACAGATTTCATCTATTGGTATTTGTGACATTTTTGGGAAATCATTTTGTGAGAATGGGAATGAAGATTAATGGAATGAAATAAATATATTTCGTATGTTATGAAATGGAATTGATATTTATATTTGGTTGGACAATAATACCCTAATATAAAAATATATTAAAAATTTTATTAATTTCTTAATTATTAAATTTTCAACATCAAATTTTTATTAATTTGATAAAAATAATTAAATGTTTAATTTTAATTTCCTTACTTTGTAAAAATATTTTAATAATTTATTTTATTTTAAAAATTATATATCTATTTTTTTAATATGTATATATTTAAAATACTAAAGTTATCATGTATAATAAATGATGCTCCAAGTGTTCATTATAGGCTCCGTTGTTGCTGTACTTTTTCATAAAGCAAAGGTCACAGGTTCCAGGCTCAACAAGGAAATGTGTGGCACTTAAAAAATGAGGGCAATATGAGTATTTCATATCTTATTCCTAGGAATGAGGCTATTTCATCATATAGCCAATGAAACCTCAATGAAAATTGTTTATATAAACCTTGTCACGTTAGAAACTTTCTCATCAGACAATGCTCCGTTCTCGTATAGAAGGCATATTTTAAACAATTGGATATTTTTAATATAAGTGATTTTCCAAAATGTAGGTATTAAATACTTTCTTCTTCCTTTGATTCTTAATAAAAATCAATTCCAACTATATCATTAGAAAAAATTGTAATCCCATTAAAATTGTTTTAAAATTGATATACTCCCTCCGATCCTTAATATAAGTCACTTTCAACTACTTCAATAGGATCGAAAAAAGTTTATTACATTATTAAAATTGTCTTAAAAATAATGTAGTTTTCATCTTTACCACCTAATAAATCCTACAAATTAAAATAATTCACTTTATTTCTCATAATTAAATAAGGATATTTTTTAAATAAAGTAATTAATACCTCAAAAACCTATGGAAGGTGATTTATATATAGAATCATAAAAACCTTCTAGAATGTGATTGATAAAAAATGTCACAAATTCAAATAATTTACACTCCCTCCTCAATGAAAAATAACAAACAAGAGCATTTTAAAATAAATTAATTAATACTTTAAAAACTTTTGAAAGGTGACCCACATTTAAGACTACAAAAATCTTCTATAACATGACTAATGAAAATGATTAGAGGAATTTATTTTTTTAAGATTTGCCCCTCTTTATCAAACTAGTTATGATGGAAAGAGAAGTTAAAAAAGAGGTAATTAAGATGTAATTACAATTTAATAAGGAAAATTTTGTAAAGTTTTGGTCGTTTTTTAAAGATTCAAAAACTCCAACTAATTTTAACAAATTCTTCTAGTTTAAGTAAGTAATTAAAAGTGATTTGTATATGAAAATAAAAGAAGTTATTAGTATTGGCAAGCACCACTAAAGCAGTACCAAATGGACTGATTATATTGCAAAAATGAATTATGAATCTCACCTCTAAACGCTTGGTTCAATGAGTAAAATGTTGAGTAAAATGTTGTATTAGTTTTAACTAGGGGTCTTAAATTCAAATTCAAGGAATGCTTTGAACCCAAGGAATGCAATCATGTCAATATCTGGTTTAATTTAGATAAATCTAGGTCCCAATAAATTTTCTAATTAAGGTGGGGTAAAGTTTAAAATATCATATACACATAAGGAAAAAAAATTTATGAATCTCATTACATCATATTTTGTATCCTGTGTGTCCTATCACGGTATACATCTACAGCCTATCAGCCTCTCTCTCTCTCTCTCTCTCTCTCTGTGTGGAGGGTCCTGGGCCTCCCTTATTCAACAACCTGATTCTCTACCAGCTATCTATGGGCTTGGAGGTGGTACAAGGTCTGGCCCAAAAAGCCGTTCCACTAAGAAATTTCCCAAGTCTTCTTCCACGAACTGCAGGGAATATCCTAGCATATAGTATTCATTGCACGACGACTTTGTTTCCATTTCAACAAATAAAAGCATGCCAAGAAATTAATCCATTAATGAACCGTAATTATTTCTTGCGGACTATGGTGAAGTGGAAAAGATATATTGAGAAAAGAAACTTATATACCATTTGTACATATCATCTAATGATATTATTTATATTGTGTACAAATTTTCAAGTTGTAGGTAATACTTTTCTTTATGTTTAATTTACCTTATTAATTTCTAAATTTTAGGTATAACTTGAGTTAGTGAGGAATTTCTTACAGAATACAATAAAAATTCTTGAGTAAGTGTTATACTTCTAAAACTTAAATCTTGATAACAATGACTTTTATAAAGTGGTAATTTGTTTTTTATCCCTTATGCACTAAAGATAAAAGCAAGTGAGTTTATATATGTTGAAACAATTATAGATAAATAAAATTGGAATTATAAAATGATGGAAGATTGTGGACTATTTATAGGGAATAAAAAGATACATTTTGAAGCAATATGACTCTTTCAATAAAAAGACATATACGTTAACTAATGAATATATATTGTAATGATTCATAAATCTAGATAAAAAGTTATTTCCATTCATATGATTAATATGTGTACATTATAATAATTCATGAATCTAAGCAAAAGTCACTTTTTTTTATATTTTATGAACTTTATGATTTTCCATAAATCATTTCCAGAATCATAATTAATTTATGAATTTTGTAAAAATCACCTTTTTATTTTAAAATGTTTTCACAATTCCTTTTTTTTGGTAGATTTTCACAATTCTTTAACTTTAATAAATCTGGGCCACAATATCTGGATCAGATAGTTGACGTCAGAAAGGATCTTCCTGAATGGGTTACTTTTGGCTTCTCAGCTGCCACAGGTGCAGTACATCGGATCAAGTCATGGAGTTTCAAGGGAAAAAGACAGTTTAGGACCTTTATACAAAATTATTGACAAATAAACAGTATCAATGCTGAATTCAGTTGATTTGAGTTGGGAATTCAGTTCATAGAAGTACTAAATTTTGAAACCGGATTCTTGAGAAGAAATATTTCCATATGGGAATCTCTAAATGTCTTTTTTTCGAGTTTCAACTCAGGACTTCATAGACATAGCTCCCATTCCGAGCCCGAAGAGAAGCTATAACATAGCACGTGCAGTGGGATTAGGGGTTGGAGGGTTTGTTTTAATTTGTGGGTTGGGCTTGGTATTGTTTGCCTTAAGGTAATAAATGTAAAAAATAAACGCTAAATATTCTCTTTTTCTTGGTGTACAAGCTTGTGGAAGAAGAAAAAGAGATCAATGGAAGAGGATGATCATGAATCTGATGAGCACATGAGTGAAGATTTTGAAGGAGGAACAGGACCCAAGAAATTCTCATACGTTGAACTAGCAAGTTCCACAAATTATTTTAAAGATGAGCAGAAGCTTGGACAGGGGCGATTTGGGGGTGTTTATAGAGGATTTCTCAAAGACTCAAACTCCGATGTTGCCATGAAGAGAGTATCAGAAGGTTCTAAACAAGGAAAGAAGGAGTTTGCTTTTGAGTTAAGAGTTATTAGTCAACTAAGGCATCGAAACTTGGTGCAGCTAATTGGTTGGAGTCACGAAAGGAAAGAACTATTGTTTGTTTATGAGTATATGCCAATGGAAGTTTAGATTTTCATCTCTTCAAGGACCAAAGGTTGCTAAAATGGTCAGAAAGATTTAAAATAGCTCAAGGCTTAGCCTCTGCATTATTGTACTTGCATGAAGAATGGGAACAATGTGTAGTTCATAGAGACAAAATCAAAAACCATCATGCTAGACTCAAACTTCAAAGCAAAATTTGGAGATTTCGGATTAGCAAAGACTTTTAGACCATGCGAAAGGTGCACAAACTACAGCTTTGGCTAGAACTATAGACTATATGGCTCTTGAATGTGTTACCAGATATGTATAGTTTTGGAATTGTTGCTTTGGAGATAGCTTGTAGAAGAAAATCCATTTAACCTTAAGGTTTTAGAAAATGAAATAAACATAGTGAGTTGGGTATGGGAACTCTATGGAAGAGGGAGAATTCTTGAAGCAGTCGATTCAAGGCTCCAAGGAGATTTTGACCATAATCAAATCAAATGCTTAATGATTGTTGGCCTATGGTGTGCTCATCCTGATCATAAGCACAGGCCTTCTATAAGGCAAGCAATTCATGTGCTTAACTTTGAAGCTCCATTTCTTAGTCTTCCATCAAGCTATCCTGTACTGACATTTCATGAACTTCCTCCATTGTGGTCATCATATTCAGTTACATCCAGCACCAATGCTTTCGAGGAAAGTCAAAACCAGAACACAGGTTTTAGTTCCAACACAAACTCCTCTGGTCTAACTACAACTTCTGATGGTGTTTCACCAACCGTACGTTTCACTTTTGTACTCATAGAAAAATTAATTATGGCTATTGTAAAATTGGGATATTGCACACAGTCCTATTGTATTTTTCACATATATTGGATGTAAAATACAATCAATATGAAAAATAAATTGTGAACAGAGAACTTAAGATTTTTTTTGGACTTTCACCTGAAAAGATTCTAAATTGTCCCTTGAAACAATTTTGATGTTAGTTCCTTCTTTTGATGAAATGACGTAGTCCAATTTTGATATTGAATAGAGTTTCCTAACATTTTTCACCAAGGATAAGCAAAGACAAAGGGGATTGAGTTGTTCAGGAAATTCAGTTTTTCTGGGTAATGACATTCGCTTTTGTTATAGTACTTTCCATTTGTAATCAACCCGCTTGAGAGGTGTGTAATTAATGACATAGACACAAGGTATAAATATAAATAAATAAAGCAACATCACAAAAGCTAAAGTATCTACGTGTAATTTTAAATGTTGCGTTGTATCTAAGGTATGTTTAAGAAGAGTACTGTCCAATGTATCAAGTATATATAAGCACAACTTCTTTTCAAATAAAAAAAGCTTATATGTTTTGTGTTAGGAAGATTGAAAATTGAATATTCTGCTGATAAGTAATTGAGTCCTTAATGCATGTACACAACTGAGTTTTTAAATTGAACAAATGCACTTGTTCGCAACATCGAGGAAAATCAAGCAAAAATGCACCAAAGCAGGGGTGAACATTAATTTTGAGATTCCTTAACACCAAAAAAAAGAACTTTGAATCCTCTATTTGAACTTTGATGAAGTATACAATCTTTATGGAAACAAAAAGAATATTGAAATATTTCCTGTTGAAACAATAGTATAAGAAATTTTTGAAAGACAGATAGCAATGAAGATGGGAAAAAGCATCACAATCACAGTCCATTAATTAACAGAAATTTCTTTTGGACTTGGGTGAAGTGCGTAATTAAAACAACATAAACTGAGCAATTTGTTGCTTCATTCACGGGATTAATTGGTTGGACCTGGAAGAAAAGCACGGTTACCACTGCTTCATCAAATTGGGACAACCCCAACTCAATGCATTGGCTTCATCTAGATATCCAAGAATCACATATATTTGGATTCATCCTCGATATAAATTGACGCACGTTAGGTACAAAGACCAAACTAGAAAAATGAAGGATAATTCAACCAAAAATTAATTTTAATAATTACAATGCTATGATAAGTTAAACAAGTAACAAGGCCTAGCCTCGTCTTATCTTATCCAAATGGGTAGGGGCGAAACAATCAATGTAGCTGATAAAAGTTCAATTCATATTTTATTAGAATATTAATTTGAATCCCATGATATTGATGTGAGAATTCTATTAGTAAGTAATTTATAATTATTTTTAATTATTTTTTCAGCTGTGAAAATTAACGTGGCCCAGATGAGTTATCAATTCCCAATTCCACTAAAACTTTTCTTTCCAAGAAAAAAAAAGGTAGGAGTTAATCTAATGGATCCCAGGGAAATGCGTGGGCCTGATGTGTCTATCGCTCAGAGAGGGTAACTATCCCACCACTACATAATTAATGGGATGAGAGTAGTGATCATGGGTTCGAATTGACTCCAAAATTTCATTGATGCTGGTTTTGTCTCCATGAAGCAACATATAGAGGTTATTTTTCTGCATTGACCTAGTCAATACAGAAAAATATGAAATTACACAAATTTTTCTACATTTTCAAACCTTTTTTTTTTTAAAAAAAAAAGAGTAAATTATACTTTTTTTTTAATTTTTTTGAAATTATACAGAGCTTTCTCTATGTTCGAAATATGCAAACTCCCTTGAAAGAGAAAGAGATGTTTGTGTAATTTTAATAAAATTCAGAAGTGACATGTCATGAGAGATGTTTGTACTAATTTCGTTAACAAAAGGAATATCTATCTATTTTTAGTAAAACTCAGAAAATGATCCTTGTAATTTAGTCGGTCGTAAATTTATGTATTAAAATTCTTACATTATTCTGATTCTTGACTCAGACATAGGAAAAGTAGTGCAAGGAGAACAAAATATAATAAACTGTTACACTTTGGGAGAAGGGCACCCAAAAAAACGACAAGAAAAAAATTAAAAACCTCCACTATCCGATTCACCTTCACTGATGCACCAAATAAAACTCATCATGGGGATGGCATCACATTCTTTCCAGCCCATCCCAACTTTTCATTAATTTCCAGTACCAGACAGATCTGGAATTGGTCTTATGAACCGCAAACAAATTAATGGATCGAGGATCCAAATAACACACAAGTACCCACGTGTGTGTCCATATATATACAAGCAAAATGTGGACTTCCTACACAAGAAAATGGCAAACCATTAAAGATGGCAGAAATTAAGTAGAAAGTATGACATTGAGATTACATACAATTCTAACTCACACTAGTTAACTACTGTAACGACCCTCAATGTATGGTCTTAGATTTAATACCAAGTTAATGAGAAGTATATCTTTTGAATTATGCAGCATTGGGGGAACTAAGGACTAGGACTGGAGGACAGACCAAAATTGATTAAGTTTGAGAAAAAAAGCAGAAGCCTCTCATGCGAACTGCTAAGAATTTCAATCTTTCGAGATAGAAGAATCTCATGCCGCGACAAGCTTATTGTGCGCCACAGCACAAATTGCAGAAATTGTTTAAATTAGGACGTGTTGTGGTCGACGGAGAAGAAAATAGTTGAGAAGATAAGAAGAAGCTCTACTAGGGTTCATGGTCTTTGACTTCAGGGCTCAATTTCTTGACATTTGAAGCTTAGATTTGGTGTGGTAAGTGATTTTTATCCTCCTTCTTTTCTTCATGGTTTTCAGTTGGAATCTATGGGTATGCATGGGAATCCTCTTTGGTTAATTTTCCACCAATTCAAATGGTTGTAAATGAATTATTGAAGTATTATTTGATATTCTAAAGGCTTAGGCGTGAATTTTTGGATGTTTGTGAAGTAATACTATAAACTGTAGCCAAGAATCCTAAGATCTAGTGTGGAGTCTAAATTTGTGGGAGTAAAATCTACTTTGCATGGATATTTTGGATGTTCTTGTATGTAGTTGTGCTATTGGAGTTATGGGTTTGCTATTTCTATGCTTGGTTGGTTGAGTTACGAGTTACTAGAATCTATATATTGTGTTAATTGGAGGTATTATGGTATTGTAATGTTTATTGAGGTTGTGGCATTCTAAGAAGTGGTCCAAAAGCATTACTTTTAGTCTTGGTTCTTTGATGGCCTACTGACTTCCCTATGTGTGCATTGGTGTGTGGATAATCCAAGGTAACTGGTGTGTATTTTATGAGTTATGTTATGTTTTAAATGTGTATATATGTTTTGTCTCTTTCATATCATGATATGAGCATGTAGAAATGTTTAGCCTTTTTTCATATCATGATATGTACACGAGATAGCTAGCAAGGATGTGGTAAAATCTTGTCTCTTCCTTTATATGTAACTTATATTGTGTCCCCATTCGTAGATTTGTATGATGATGATTATACTAGCATGATGGCCATGATGATGATGATATACTCATGAACATGATGTATGATAATATGTTAGCATGACATGGAAAGGCATTATCACTAAAGTATGCATATGAGACACTAGTTGTTGGGTGATGATATTTGATGATGCCACATGTATACCAATCTGTTGATGGAACACACGAGGCTTCATGTCTAATTGGTGAGGTTTGATATATACATCCCTGCCATTAAATAATCATCCTTTGCAGGGAAATCCAAGTGGCAATGGATTTGAGGGATGCACCTTCTCTAAATCATCACCAATTCAGGTGGCCTAAGGAAAAGAGAACCACGGTCCAATCATTAGTGTAACATTTGGCCAGATCATACTAGTGAGTGGAGAGCTTAGTGATATCTCAGAATCAATCTTCATGAGTTATTGGAAGGGAATCACTTATTGAGTGTGCCTTATGGTGGTAGCTAGCTCGTGATTTTAGCCGTGTATTTGGGGAACATTCATGCCATTTCATTAGCATTGCATTACCTCATTCATACATGTACCATGTCATTATAAATGTGTTAGTGGTAGTTTCCCTCGATTACTGGAACTTTATCTTACACCCCTCTATGGCTACTATTTCAGGTGAAGATTCTAGCTCTAGTAAGGAAAAGACTAAAGAGTCTTGGCTATCTCCTTGGCCTAAGAATATCTGAGTGGCATGGCTGGTAGTGTTGGTATCACTAGTTCATGTATTTATATTGAGCCAAGTAATGTTCTTTTGTGAACTACCTTATGGAACAATTGAATTCTAGGTGTTGGAGTTTGTGTGGTGCAATGCATGTGGTTTATGTATTATGTGGGATTGTATGGAAACTTGTTGATATGGCAGAATGCTAGGTTGCCTTGTTGGTATGCTCTGTGATATGCTCTAAGACCACAGTATGGGTCAGAATGTGATTGTATTATGTGTATATTGACCTGTTAGATTTAGAATGAGTTTTTGTGGTTTTGTTCAAGTGTCTATGTGGAGAAGTGAGTATATAACTCACCGGTTGCCTTCAAGGTTCAAGAGGGTCAAATTCTACAAGAAAGGTTTTCTTAAGATGTGATTGCCTTAATCCCAGTCCTTATGGTATTTGAGACTTAGGTCAGGTATTAGTATATATGTTGGTGTTATGGTTTGGATTTGGGAGGCTCAAGTGTCAAGTTTTAGTCCAAAATTGACCATTTGGGTCTCAGATATCCAAAATCTCCATACAGAGGTATTTTGAAGAATGGTTCATGTTTATAGTTAAATTGAAAGTAGATTGATTTGTATAAGTTGAAATCAAATAGATCAAAGATCGGAGTAAGAAGCTATACACGATAGAAGTTACTCTAGGATATCAGCAAATTACTGATATCATATCAGCATTTGGCACCACAATGCCACACTTCTCTGTTTCTTTTTCCCTTTGCCCAGAAGCACTCCATGCTCTTGCCCCTTTTCTATTGTGTTGTCTGGTTTTAATTGTTGGTTGGGTCTTTTTTTTTTTTTAGGATGTTACATCTGTCATCTTTATTGGATATAAGGTTATTATCAGAATTCAACAATGACTATTTGCATGGAATAAAATCTGCATGTGTTCATTGAATAAAAATCTAGTTGTGTAAAAAGATATGGATTTCATTTTAAAAATTGGAAAAAGATGTTAAGAAAACTAGTGGTGTAGCCAGATTCTCTTCTACTGCTTTGTATTCCAATTCCCTATCTCTTGCAGCACGCCAAAACTGACATTGTTATTGCGAAATAGTAATGTCCATGTAAAAAATATGTTATCAAATTAAGGAATATTGAATGGTAAAAGGGTTCAAGAAGACAAGAAAATTAGGAGATAATAAAGAGCAAACAATTTTTCATTTACTTCAAAATTACAAATATAATTAAGTTACATGCCCTCTGTTTATAAGTTTCTAACTATTAACAACTCACTTTAAAGGTTACAAAAACATAAATAAAAATGTTAATCTACATAATGGTATAATATTATACCTTTAAAGGTTATAGTGTGTTAATCTTAAGAAAACTCCTTGAAAATCATTCAATGGGGAAGTTTGGAATGTAGAATAATAAAAGTATAGAATGCCAAGAGTTGGGAGGCTTTGGATCTTCATATACTCCCTCCGGTCCCTATTATAGGGTGTTATTTAGAAAATTTGTCTGGTCCAAAATATAAGATGTTAAGTAATAAATTTAATTTTAGTCTCAATTTTACCCTTATTAAATGCTTTCATTACAAGTCTTAATTAACTTCTCTCTCCTCCTATTTAATGTATTTTTATTCTCTCCTTAAGGATAAAATGGGAATGTTAGAAATGTTTTTCATTAATTTTAGACTGCAACCAATTTTTCTTAATCTACGTGCAATAGTTAAAAATATTTTATAATAGGGACCGGAGGGAGTATATTATAAAATATTTTTTTAAAAAAGTAATAACAAGTTTAGCTTAGGGACAACAAACGGGCCCACTGCTTATCCCATCAGAAATTAAATTCACACACGTTTCCAATACAAACTGTTTGGCTTTGTCCTAACTTAGTCATGCTTAATTGTTTGTTTATATTATTTTCTAGTCTATTCTACTTTATAAGTCCCACTTAGGAACATGGAGAAGGAAAGAAAAGGTTAGGAAAAGATTTATTCATACTTTTTCATGAAATTGAAAAAAAAAACAGTGACTGCTTTTCTTTTAAATGCAATCTCTACTACTTATTTATTAATTAAAATTAATTTTAACTTTTTTTCATTATATAATTAAATATAGAAGGCCGACTAATAAATTAATCCTATGTAAAGATAAAAGTAAAAAATTATAACACTAATTTTGTATTAATATAGAAATAATGAATATTAAAAATGAGTTTGAAAAATATAGAGGGTATATGAAGTTACTTTTTCTCGTGGGAATGCATGCATGGCAATCTAAGGAAAGATCGAGTACGTTGAAAATAATAGAAGTGGGATTTGACACGTTTTCTAAGGTATATGAGGATTCCATAGTTTCGAGATATTAGACGTCTATTTGATTTTTTAATATAATTTTTAAGAAGTTCTTATTGAATTTTCGATTGGTTCAGACCACATAATTAATGGGATGAGAGTAGTGATCATGGATTCCAAAATTTCATTGATGCTAGTTTTGTCTCCATGAAGCAACATATGGAGGTTATTTTTTCTGTATTGAACCAGTCAATATACGAAAAAAATGAAATTACACAAACTTTTTCTACATTTTCAAAAAAATTTTTTAAAGAAAGAATAAATTATAATTTTTTAAATTTTGTTGAAATTTTACAAATTTTTCTCTATGTTCAAAATATACGCACAAAACTCCCTTGAAAAAAAGAGGTTTGTGTGATTTTAATTAATAAAATTCAGAAGTGACATGTCATGAGAGATGTTTGTATTGAATTTGTTAACAAAAGGAATATCTATATATTTTTAGTAAAACTCAGAAAATGATCCTTGTAATTTAGCCGGCCGTCGTAAATTTATGTATTAAAATTCTGACCTTATTCTGATTCTTGACCCCAGATATAGGAAAAGTAGTGCAGGGAGAATAACATATGATAAATTGCTACAAAGTTTTGAGAAGAAGGACACAAAAACACTTAAAGACTCTCACTATCCCATTCACCTTCGTTGATGCGCACCAAATATAACTCATCATGGGGATGGCATCACATTCTTTCTAGCCCATCCCAGTAACTTTTCATTGATTTCCAGTACCAGACGGATCTGGAATTGGTCTTATGAACCATAAAAAAATTAGTGGAGGATCCAAATTACACACAAGTACCCATTTGTGGTAATGGATCGAGTTTGATACTTTTCTGAATGACGCCGAGGATCCACTTTATGATCATGTCGGTGTCGATATATATATGCAAAATGTGGACTTCCTGCACAAGAAAATGGCACACCATTAAAGATGGCAGAAATTAAGTATGACATTGAGATTACATACAACTCTATCTCATACTAGCTAACTGTCACCTTTATTAGATGTAAGGTTAATATCAGAATTCAACAAAGACTATTCCTATGGAATAAAAATCTAGTTATGTAAAAAGATATGCATCATTTTAAAAATTAAAAAAGATATTAGGAAAACTAGTGGCGGAGCCAGATTCTCTTCTAACGCTTTTTTTTTCACCCAAATTCCCTGTCTCTTTGCAGCACGCCAAAACTCACATTGTTAATGCGAAATAGTAATAATGTCCACATTAAAAAAAATGTTATCAAATTAAGAAATATTGAATGGTAAAAAAAATTTGATGGCCATAGTGTAAATGTATATGAAATTTGATGGCTTAGAATGCTTTTTTTCCTTTTAAAATATTTTAAAACATAGGGGTGAAATGTAGTTTATCAAGTTTTAAATATATATATATATATATAATTAGAATCAATTATCTCATGTGGTAAGGGCTCTTATGCTATAAACAAATTATTAAATGTTTTATTTTTAGCTCTTATATACCGAACAAACCTAATGAAAATAGAGTAACATTTTAGGTGGTACCAACACTGAAACACGGGACCATAAGATTAAACCATCGTCAAAGGCTCTGCCATGAGGACCAAAGTTGCTGGTGGAAGAATCTACGTTTTAATTTCCATATATCAAATAAGTCAAGTCAGCGGAACATGCCCTTCTCGACAAAATGCACCGTATTAAATATTCATATTTCCAGACCCATGTTTATTTTGGCGGTGACAATATTGTAGTTATTATTTTTTAAAAGATTTGAATTCTCTAAATTTAATTTAAATATTTTAATTTATATTTTTTTCAATTTAATTATTTTTATATTGATAGTAAAATTATTTTAATTTTATATCCAACTTTTATCAAAATAAAAAATATTGAATGTTAAAATTCAAACAAAATAAAAATACAGACTCTTCAATTTTGATTTTAACTATCGAGATGAATACAATTTAATTATTCTTAATGAGCATAGGCACATTCCAACCAAGTATTATCACAGTTTTAAAATAATTATCACTTAAGATTATTTAGCACTTTGTATTCAATGATTAATCTATATAGTTACTCCCTCCGGTCCAAAATATAAGGGATTTTTTAGAATCTTTCTTTGATTCATAATATAAGGTGTTATATAATCTTTAGTAGTAATTTATCTTTTTTATTCCTATTTAATGATGACTAATCCCGTAACTTGTAATAGAAAAAAGTAGAAATAATTTTAATTATTAGTAATTAATAAGGATAAAAATAAAATATTAAGTTTTTTTTTTAAATTTAAGAATATAATCAATTTTTCTTAATATCCATAAAGTAGTTGGAAATCCTAGTACTTGGACTGAAGCGAGTATATGTATATTGCAATCATTGCTGTTAATTCCCAAGCATAACATCTTGATTCGAAATTTTTTATTTTATTTTTTTCAGTTCCCATTTTTCTTAATCATTGAAAAAAAATTCAAACCCCCCGTACGAGAGAAGTTGTTCCAGCCGCCACAAATTAACTGGAAAATTGACCGTACAGATATTTCAAAGTTCCCGGCCCGATAAAAAGATATTTGAGATCCTTCTATAAAAGAAAATCCCCACAAACAAAAGGATTTTAAAATTTGTAAATTCTCAAAAAGCACTTATATTTTTCAATATTGGGACTTCTTAATGAATAATTTTATGTTTTAGGATTTTTTAGTGATTTTTCCTAATAATTAATATCTGATGTTAGACAACCCATTGGCTCTTCATATAAACCAAGTCATTGCCTTAATAAAAAACTGTAAACAAGTCTAGTATCAGCTATGGAGATATCTCAGTACAGGAAGAAAACTCAGTTGCTTCCCCTTTTTATCATAAAACAAATTTTATTGTTTCTGATAATTCCTTGTGGTGCAACCTCCATATCCTTCAACTATGAGCAATTTCTTGACAAGGATCTCGACGACTTGAGGCTGGATGGAGATGTTTTTCAGGAAAATGGGACGCTCAACCTCGCCAGGTAATACAGAATGAGACGATACTATATATAGTGATTGTCGTTTCTTTTATTATATACATATATATCGATCGTTTTGGAAATATGCTTTATCATTTATATATAGTGTCTTATTTAGGATTTCTTAAATTAGAATCCGGTTTCTCCGCTGCTATTCTCTATCTTCTCCTACTTCCTTATATCTTTTTTGCATGTAGCTAGATTATAAATGATTCATTTATGGAGAATCTCTCTCTCTCTCCCCCCCTCTCCCCTTTGGAAATTTTAATGGAGTTATATTTTGTGTTATCTAAGTGTTTCATACGTAATTTTAATGGAGTTATATTTTGTGACTTTCAGGGAAAACAATTTTTCTGATTTCGATGAATTAGTTCAATTTTTAATTTAATCTGTATATTTTTAAAATTATAATTAAATATTCATAGTTTACAGAATTTTGTACTAAATTTTTATAGTTAAATTTTAGCGGGTATTTTTTAAATATTCGTAGTTTACATTATGTTAATATGTTGAATATGTATGATTTATGCAATAAAAGTAATAAATTATTAATAATAAATAAAATAAACTCATATGACAAAATATTAACAAAAATATATCAACAATGACACATTATCACTCCTTTAAACTAGGAGAATTTAATTATAACTTTTACGATGAAGACCAAATTGAAATATGGGTAAAATTGTTGAGATCAAAAGTAAAACTTTCCTTATTTATATAATTAAATGTATATTTATAATTCTTATTTTCTTTTCGATTGGGATATTCAAAATCCTAGTCAGGTCTTGATTCTTGAAATATTTTATGGGAATGCGAATACGAATACAAATTGATTGAAAATGAGATAAATATTTTGCGCTTGGTTGCAATAATAATGCCCTAATATAAAAAAATATATTAAAACATTTGTTGTTAATTTTTAATTATTAAAAATATTATTAATACATTGACAAAAAAATAAAAATATTCAATTTTAATTTTTTTAATTTATAAATTATTTTAATTTTCTTAATTTGTAAATATTTGTTTTTCTAAAAAAATACCTTATTTTTTATTTGTAAAAGATAGTAAAAGTTGCCTGTAAAAGGGCATTAGTCACCATATTGTAAAAACAAGAGGAAGTTGCATTAAAATACCCTCATTAGCTGAACAATAAAATTTTTTATTGATGTCAACCTTTAAGTTTTTTAATGTTAAATCTACTACCTGCCATTTGGACCAAGAGCAAAAAGTGGGAGTAGTTTAGAAAATTCAAGCATCATTCCAAGAATGATGATCCATCACTTTTTTTTTTTGGTTAGTACATAACTTCTATTCTGGCATGGCCATTCCCAAATGTGTCGGTATTTATCAATGTTGTCAGAATCGGACTGGACAGTAAACTGGATAAAATACTGTTTCAACATTTAATGGTTCAACTGAAGTTGGACCAGTAGTAATTAAAATAATATACTTAAAACAAACAATATAAGTTTAAACAAATTTTATAACTTAATTAAAGTATCAAACTAAATAATATTAAATTATCAATCTATTATTCATCACAAATAAATTATTAATAAATTTCATAACTCAATATTTAAATCTAAATAAGTTAATATTCATCTATAATCATATTTTGAGTTCAAAATAATAAATTAATAATCTATTATTCTATTATTTATTAAGTAAATATATAATTTTTAATAGTTATATATCATAATAATGCTTATATAATATTATAATATATAAAGAAAAAATATTTTATACTAAAAATGATGTTATTTTATTTTAAAAATCAAAACAAATATTTTAAAAAAATTTGAAAAAAAAATATATTATTGATTCAGAACTGGTTATACCGGTTCAAGGTCAATTTCACCGGTTCTTGACAAGTTCTCACCGGTTCTGAATAATGGCAATTATGTAGTTTAAGTGGACCGAACTAGGTACTGATTCCCAATCCAACAGGTCCAATCCGGTCCGGTTCTGACAACAGTGATATTTATATAAGATTTTGATCTTGACAACCTTGAATACTGATGTGCTTGCCTAGGTATTGTGTTTTTTCCTTTTCTTTATTTCTTATTGGAGATATCAGTTGTATTGTCTCCAACTTTCCATTAGTATTGAATCAAAACCTAGTAGGCTGGTACCTCAAAGGTTAAATTATTATGAAACCACTTAATTAAATTAAAAATTTTCTATTTCTTATTCTCTATCAATTTTAAAGAAAAATATACAATATCATATCTATCACTCAAATTAAAATATCAATTTTTTATATACTTTTTACATTGTTTTTCAATTAAAATTTGTCATGAAGACATTTTAAATTTTTTAAAATTTAAAAAGTTAACACTTTTAATATATTATTAATAACTAAATTTATAGTGTGTTTAAAAAAGATTCCGTGTTAACTTTTAGTTTGAAAACTGCATGTGCATATAAATTTATTAAACTAGACTTGTTTTATCATGCATTATATGAAATTTAAATAAGTCATATTATTTGCAATTTATGAATAGTGTACCTTACTATACATTTTATATTTATCTCTAACGTCATATTGATCCATGTCTCAGATACAAGAAAGACAGCATGGGAAGAGTAACATATGATAAATTACTGCAACTTTGGGACCAAGAAACTAGAACACTTGCAAACTTCACTACACACTTCACCTTCATCATTGATGCATCAAATAAATCTAACGAGAGTGGAGATGGTATCACGTTCTTCTTAGCACACCCCAATTTTTCACTTCCAGTGCCCCCAGATGGTTCTGGTATTGGGCTTGTTGGTCGTAAACAACTGGAGGATCCAAATTACACCAATGAACACCCATTTGTAGCAGTGGAGTTTGACACCTTTCCCAATAAGGATTTGGGTGATCCACCTTATAATCATGTTGGTATTGATGTAAAACAAATGTGGACTCCTTACACAACAGAGTGGTACACAATTAACGATGATAGAAAGTATGATGCTAAGATTAGCTACAATTCTAGCTCATACCAATTATCTGTCATCTTTACTGGATATAAGGATAATGCCGCAATTCAACAAGACATTTCCCACAACATTGATTTGAGAAAACACCTACCAGAACAAGTACAATTCGGTTTTTCTTCGGCCACAGGATTACAGTTTGAGAAACATAAACTAAGTTCATGGTCCTTCAATTCAAGTGCTGTAGTATTGGGAGTAGGGAACAAGAGCAAAAGCAACAAGAGTCTAATCATTGGGCTGAGCGTTGGATTAGGTGTAGTAATTGGTGGGTTATGCTTAGCATGGCTTGTGATAAGGAAGTTAAATTGCAGTTCAAAGAAAGAAGATGGCTTGGATCATTCATTGGACAAAGATTTTGAAAGAAGTATTGGACCGAAGAAGTTTTCTTACAATGAAATTGTTAGAGCTACAAACAACTTTGCAGAAGAACACAAACTTGGAGAGGGAGGTTTTGGTGGGGTCTACAAAGGATTCATGACAGACCTAAATGCTTATGTTGCGGTGAAGAAGGTGTCACAGGAATCTAGACAAGGGGTGAAGGAATATGCCCCCGAAGTAAAGATTATTAGCCAACTAAGGCACAAGAATTTGGTGCAACTCATGGGTTGGTGCCATGAGATCAAGAATAATCTTTTATTGATCTATGAATTCATGCCAAATGGAAGCCTAGATTATCATTTGTTTCAAAACAGAAACCTCTTGACATGGCCAGCTAGATATAATATTGCTCAAGGATTAGCCTCAGCAATACTATATTTGCATGAAGAGTGGGAGCGATGTATAGTTCATAGGGACATAAAATCAAGCAATGTTATGTTGGATTCAAATTTCAATACAAAGCTTGGAGATTTTGGGTTGCAAGGCTTGTAGAACATGCGAAGGGGTCAACAAAAACAACAATTGTAGCAAGAACAAAAGGATACGTGGCTCCTGAATGTATAACCATTAGCAAGGCAACTAGAGAGTCTGATGTATATAGTTTTGGAATTGTTGTTTTGGAAATAGCTTGTGGGCGAAAACCAATTGACCTCAATGCTAGAAATGACCGAGTTATCTTGATGGAATGGGTATGGAAACTCTATGGTAGAGGTGAGCTTCTTGAAGCAGCTGATAAAATTTTGATAATGGAGATTTTGATGAACAAGAAATGGAAACGTTAATGATTCTTGGGCTATGGTGTGCTCACCCAGATTACACTATGAGGCCAACAATTAGACAAGCAGTTCAAGTTCTTAAATTTGAAGCTCCATTGCCTACTCTCCCACCAACAATGCCAAAGCCAATGTACGATGCTCCATCGTTTTCTGATGTTGGTTCTTCAAATTATACATCATAGTATGGTAGTTCTTATTCAACCAATCGAACAAGGCCTTCAAACAGTAATAGGTCGTACACTGTATCCTCACAACCATCCACATCAGGCACACATCAAACAGGGAAAATTTCTGCATAAATTAGCTTAATTTTCTATTTTTTTCAGATAATAGTTTCAAGTCATTCCATTTTCCATCTTATGGTTTGTAATCATCTGAACTTCTTTGTTGTAATTTCAAGTATGCAAAACATCTGTTTTCTAGTAAACCTCCTGGGGCCCACTACTATGAATGTTATTTAACCAAAAACATTGGATATATTGTTTATTTGCTTTTCCTTTATTTCACTTTCAGGGTTGTTTGCTTGGAACCTAGTATATTGTTATGCCCAATTCTTTAGATAATGCAATTTTAGAGTTGCATTGTTAAAGTTCGTGTCTCTTTGGATTTTACTCAATAGCTAATGTGAATAAAAAGTAAAGAGTTCATATAATAAATTTCACTTTCAGGGTTGTTTAACTGGTGCCTACTATATTGTTATGCCTAGCTAGTTCTTAAGAAAATGAAATTTTAGAGTTGTATTTTTAAAGTTCGATCGTCTCTTAGAATTTTACTCAATAGTTAATGTCAATAAAAAGTAAAGCGTCAAATAAATCTCGTGATGGGATTGGAGATGGCATCACATTCTTCTTAGCACACCCCAATTTTCCACTTCCAGTGCCACCAGATGGCTCTGGTATTGGCCTTGTGGGTCATAAACAAATGGAGGGTCCAAATTACACCAATGAATATCCAATTGTAGTAGTGGAGTTTGACACATTTTCCAATGTGCAATTGGGTGATATATCCACCTTATGATCATGTTGGTATTGATGTAAAACAAATGTGTACTCCTTACACAACACAGTGGTACACAATTAACAATGGTAGAAAGTATGATGCTGAGATTAGCTACAGTTCTAGCTCATACTAGTTATTTGTCATCTTTACTGGATATAAGGATAATGCCTCAATTCAACAAGATTATTCCTAAAAGATTGATTTGAGAGAGCACCCACCAGAACAAATTCAGTTCGATTTCTCTTCAGCTACAGGATTACAATTTGAGAAACATACACTACGCTGATGGTCCTTCAAGTTAAGTGTTGTAGTGTAGGGTGGGGCTAAAACCCAACCCATGATGCTCCTTTGAAGTGAACAGTCAGCCATATATATATATATATGTGTGTGTGCTGAATGTTTAGGCACTGCAGATCTAGGGACAATGTCAAAGGGTGTAAGAAAGAATAGTAGGTTTCTATCAGCATATCCCCTTGTGCTTCTCCTTTGATGTTATTTTGTTTGTTTTTTTCAAGACTTATAAATTGTTGGTATCGTTTCCCTGTGTTTCTTAGTCATAAATAGGTCTCAAGTGTTGGTGTCATGGTATTAAGGTCCAAAATCTTAGTTTGTAATTTGAGACAGATTTCATCTATTGGTATTTGTGACATTGAATGCATTTCATTATGCGAAAACTCTCGGATAAAGCAAAATTTCTACGGACAGTGGAGATTGTTTATATAGAAACTCTCATAAAAAAAAATTCTCCATTCTCATATATAAGGCAAATTTTAAAAAATTGAGTATTTTTATCGTGAGTTACTTTACAAAATGTAAATAGTATTAAATACTTACTCCAGAACTAAATATAAGCCAATATTTTGTTGCATTACCATAACAATGAAAAATTAATTTATTACATAATTAAAATTATCTTAAAAATGATATGATTTTCATCTTTCCCATATAAATATTGTAAATTTAAACAATAAATACTCTCTCTTCAATGAAAATTGACAAGCATAGCTTGTTGAGAATAAAGTAATTAATATCCTAGTAATTTTTGGAAGGTGACATACAAGGATCACAAGAGGTCTTCTAAAATGAGACTTACAAATTAAAAGGACCAGGGGGATTTTTTTTTTTAAGATTTCCCCCTCTTTATCAAAATATTTATGATTGAAAGAATTAAAAGAGATATAATTAAAATGAAATTACATTTTAATAATTTTGAAAAGTTTTGGTCATTTTTAAACTATTGAAAAACTCCAACTATTTTTTTTTAAAAAAATAGTCTATATAAAATAATTAAAAGTGACTTGTATTTGCATTCTAGTTTTTTTCTTAAAAAAGTCTATATAAAATTGTTAAAATGCCATTCATTCATTTCTTGAAGTTAAAAGACATACTGGAATTTTTTTAAGAAAAATAATGACATATTAATGATATTTCTTTATTTGTAGTCTAAAATTTCAAAAACTAAATAAAAAAGAAATGAGATATAAAATCTAAATCTTGTGTGAACGATACAACGCTGCTGGTATTAAAATTCGTGCAGCTTTTTTAGAATTTCTCCATATGCGCGCATATGCACGGATGATCTGGTTAATTGTGAGTTTGGAAGAATTTTTATCATACATTCATTTTAGTTTTATTTGAATGAGAAGTTTGAACTAATCAAAATTGTTAGAGGAAGTTAATAATTTAGTGAATTTCTCAGACAAAAAAATGGTTAATTCCACTTTTCTTTTGCCCTGCGGGAGAATTCCACTTTGAATATATCTACATAATTTTAATTTAATTATTTTGAACGACCTTTTATATATATATGTGAACTAATTACATGTACTCCAAATAATAATTAATAGATATAATTTTTTGAGCAAGAAATAGTATAGTTTTGGCCATTCAAGTGTAGACCTTATCATTGGGGATTGTTACTTCTATAATTAGTAATTACATATAACTATACACTTTAGGATCTTTGATCTTACATTGGCCAGAATAAATTTAAACTTTACGAATTTTTTTATTACTGATCCTTAATAATACTATACCTAAATTGTAAAGAGAGGGCAGTTTTTTTTTTTTTGGCCTGATGAGAGGGGGCAGTTGCACGCTCTCAATTTGTAAACATTACTAATTGACTATGTAAAAATTGATATATTAACCCCACTAGTTTTAATATTTTGAACCCAATGAACCTATTAACTCTAATTTTTTTTATACAAATTAACTCTAATATTTTGAACTCAACCTATTTAATATTTTGAACCCATTAATCATACTATTGTGAACATAGCCCATTAGGCCCAACTGATAATTTTAAATCCACCCAACTTAAATTCTCTCAAATAATTCTTATAAAAAATGTCATCAATTTATTTTTATTTTTCTACTATGAAAATTGTGAAAGCTACGTTGCGTAATCAAATGTGAGATGCATTTGTCTGATAACTTATATTAAAACAAATATTTTCAATAACATTATAAATTAATTGTTCAAAACTTTGAGAATATAAAATCACATCAAGAACAATTGTAAAGTATGGAATATATTTGATTTTATATATAAAAACTTCATATAATTTTAACATATCTTTATATGATAACACTAGTTATAATATGTTTGATCCCACTAATATATGATACTAGGTCCGCCAATACATGCACAATAAAAGAAGTGTTATAAAAAGATGTAAGTAAAACATTTTTCTTCTTATCTCTATAAACGCGCCCTGTTAGACCAAATTAATTAAAAAGAGATTATCTTTACGCAACTATACCTGGTTCGATAGACTATTTTGACTTGTACTCGATCTCAGACTTAAACTTTGGTTACTGACCCGACCTAAAAAAAGGACTCGAACATTGGCTATAGATTTTATTGATTATATTGATTGATTTTCAGTCATGGGAAAATTGGCACTTGAGACATGCGAACAAAACAAGGAGATGCACATTCATAACACAACTGGCTGCTTCTCTCTGTTTGCTTTTCCAAACCATAGAACGCAACGAGGAAAGTGCTAAACGAACCAAAACAAAAATAGGGGTGGTTGTCTGGACTTAGCCCACTTAGTTGATCACAGCACAGAGGGATAGTGGGATTTAATAATTCATTACTAGTATTAAGCCATGCATTATCACCATAGGTGGTGTTTTGTTTTTTGGCAAACATTTTCTTTACCAGAATGACCTCCCCTATAAGTTTTTTAATGTCAATTTCTAGTTTTTATGAATACTTATACTCATTGGTACGGACCTCCCATGTATGCAAATTCAAAAGGAGTGCGTCTAAACCATCTTTTATATATATATATATAAAAGATATTTTGGTCATAACCAAACGGGCTCTAAAATATTCTTGTGAGGATTAATCTCTTTAAAGTATTGAGAACAAATGGTAAATCTCTTCCATTTAGACTAAAATCTATTATTTACTTAAAGAACGAGACTCTCTACCACTCATATTAACTTAAGTTGGTAAAGAGAAGAAATTATTGTATACTCAGAACTTGTCAAGTTATCCAATTTCTAAAATAGCAGAAAAGAATGAAAAAAAAAGGCATGAGAATGAAAAATTTTCTCTCCTATAAATATGAAAAGCTTTTTTTCTAATAAAGTTCCTTTGTCATCTACCACCAATTAATGCTTGATGCCATACTGAGTGAAGATAAAAAAAGAGTCCTTTTATTATTTACCAAACATAACCTTTATACTTTTACTTATATTTTTTTTCCTTTCTCAAATTTATTTTTCATACGCGAAACGCTTCATAAATAATGTGAAGAGAGAAGATGAAGGGCGAAATACTTAGGCAAAGAGGGAGAATATACGTGTATTGAAGAGAAATATTTGGTCCTATTTTAGCTGATCAATGCATGCCAATCCCAGTTCCGAAGTGCATAAATGTTTCTAATGAATCCAACTTCATGTTGCCCAAAAAGAAATAGGAACCGAGCTTCAAAAATTCATAATTTGGTTTTTATTAATTTTCCTAGTCAGCCCAATATAAGAAATTGGTCATCAAACGAATTTGGAATTTCCCAACGCATGCCAAAGCTTCCGATTACCAGAAATTGGTTTTGAACAGAATTTGGAATTCCCATAATCTTCTCCCCCAATCTCTGAAAGTTTGTTTTTCTTTGTTATACATGCATATACTCCCTCCGTCAAGCTATATAATATACATTTTGAATAAATTAATATTTTACAATATAAGATATTTTATGATTTACATTATATATTTAATTTTTTTTACCTAAAATGTTCTTGGAAAAAAATGAAATTTAATTATTATTTGAGAGTTTGATTATTAGTTCAACCATATTAAATAAAAGTAATTTAGAAAATAGTGAAAAAAATTTTAGTTATTTATTATTACCCTTTGTCCACACACGATAGTTTAATTGGAACAGATGAAGTACTTTTCATTACTACGTGACATTGGTTACATTTCAGCAAATCAAAGCATGCCAAGACAGTTAATTTTACATTTTCAACGGCTATGCCCTGAGCTTTCTGCTGCTTCATAAACTAACTGTGGAGCTGACAAACTCATTCTAGATGCTATATACTTTCAAGAGGAAACAATTTCAACAAAGTTGTGCTTTGAAAAGTATCAACCACGTAATTAATTAGCAATTACTAAACAAACCCGCTGGCTCTTTATATAAACCAACTCATTTCTTAAACAACATCAAAACAAGCGTCAATATATATCAGCAAGTATGGAGATATCCCAGTACCATAGGAAAACTCATCTGCTTCCTTGTTTGATCATTACCAATATTTTCTTGTTTATGATAATCCCCGCTGGTGCAAGTGCAGCCTCAATATCCTTTAACTATAAGCAATCTCCGGACAAGGATCTTGACAACTTGAAACTTGACGGAGATGTTTATCAGGAAAATGGGATGCTCCAGCTCACCAGGTAGTATATACCTAATGTCATAATCATGCCATATTAGCTAGCAATTACTGATCGTTCACTTTTTTCTTTTCTTTTTTTTTTTACCACCAAGGTATTGATCATTACTTTTGTTAGGTACTTCTTCCGATCTTTTTTATTAGTTATATTTTAAAAATTTTTTATAGTTCTAAATATAAATTATATTTTATAAGTTTTTGAAGTATTAATTTTTTTATTTTCAAAATGTCCCTATTTATAAGTAAGAGAGTGAATTATTTAAATTTGTAGTATATTTATTAGAGGTAAGGATAAAAATTATATCAATTTTAAGACAATTTTAATTTTTTAACAAACTTTTTTTTAGTTCCCGTGAGTTAGTTGAAAGTGACTTATATTAAAAATCAGAGAGAATATTATCTTTGTGGAAATATGCTTTTTTTTTTTGCCAACAAAATATTCTTTACCATTTTGTAAAAAGTTTCTCCTTAATTTAAGTACGATTTCTTAAAATATGATTATTAATATTAGTGTTAAGTGATCACCTTTTTTTTTCTTATGATGTACTATGTTGGTATTAAATTGAGTTAAATAACAGTTTCTTTAAAGAGTACGGAGTATTGTGAGTTAAAAACAAATAAATTAATTAGAGCAATTTGCAAGTAGTTTGTAAATGATTCATTCTTAAAGAATCTCTCTTTTTCCTCTTCTCCCTCTGTCATGCCCACACACAGACACACAGATTGGGCAAGGTTGCAAATTCTATGTTGTTTGAGTGTTTCATACATAATTTTAATGGAGCTATACTTATTTGCACCACCATTAATTTTAGGAAAAGTTACATTAATTTTTGTTCTACAATTCTATTCATTTTAATTTAGTTTTTTTTTATAATTTTAAAGTTTATAATTAAATGGTTTATAAAATTTTTAACTTAATCCCTATTGTTAAACTTTTGATCAGTAACCACTCGAGTAATTTTGTTATGAACTCTATTTCTTTTTTTTTTTTTCCTTTTGGCCGTGGATCATGATCTCTAAAATAAATTTTAAAATTTTCATTTTATTCTACTTTTATCAATTTTAAAAAAGATATAGATATATACTATGTAGAATCTATCAATTTAATCAGGTGAATCTCATACATTTTAATGGAACACATGTTCTCGATTAATCTCTCTCACAGGAATTAATAAGAAATAAAGAGATAGAAATTGGAAAAACATAAATTCTCTTTGGTAGTACACCTTCAACCACGAAAGTTAGTTAGAAGAAGCAATGCAAAGACAAGTGACCACCTAATCATAAATAATTGGATGCTATCATCTCGACTGATGAAGTTGAAGTTAATGAAAATAAAACAGGCCCGTAGATAAATTTATTAAACTAAACATGTTTTCTTTTTTTACATTATTCGGAGCCTAAAGATTGAGTTATACTATTTGCAGCTTGTTATTGGTGTGGCTTACTGTAAATTTTATATTTTATATTAATCTCCAACAATCTTATTCCTGACAGATACAAGAAAGACAGTGCAGGGAGAGTAACATATGGTAAGTTGCTGCAACTTTGGGAAAAGAAAAAAGGAACACTTGCAAGCTTCACTACACGTTTCACCTTCACCATCGATGCATCAAATAAATCTCGTGATGGGATTGGAGATGGCATCACATTCTTCTTAGCACACCCCAATTTTCCACTTCCAGTGCCCCCAGATGGCTCTGGTATTGGCCTTGTGGGTCGCAGACAATTGAAGGATCCAAATTACCTCAATGAACATCCATTCGTGGCAGTAGAGTTTGACACCTTTCCCAATGTGCAATTGGGTGATCCACCTTATAACCATGTTGGGATTGATGTAAATCAAATGTGGACTCCCTACGTAACACAGTGGTACACCATTAATGATGGTAGAAAGTATGAAGCTGAGATTAGCTACAATTCTAGCTCATACCAGTTATCTGTCATCTTTACTGGATATAAGGATAACGTTTCAATTCGACAAGATTATTCCCATAAGATTGATTTGAGAGAGCACCTACCAAAACAAGTTCAGTTCGGTTTCTCTTCAGCTACAGGATTACAATTTGAGAAACATACACTGTGCTCATGGTCCTTCAAGTCAAGTGTTGTAGTGTAGGGTGGGGCTAAAACCCAACCCATGATGCTCCTTTGAAGTGAATAATCAGCCATATATATATATATATATATGCTGAATGTTTAGGCACTGCAGATCTAGGGACAATTTCAAAGGGTGCATCAACACAGATAGGATATATATTCCCACAATAAGAAAGAATAGCAGGTTTCCATCAGCATATCCTCTTGTGCTTCTCCTTTGATCTTATTGTCGTTTTCTTTGTCGAGACTTATAAATTGTTGGTATCGTTTCCCTGTGTTTCTTAGTCATAAATAAGTCTCAAGTGTTGGTGTCATGGTGTTAAGGTCCTAAATCTTAGTTTGTAATTTGAGACAGAGTTCATCTATTGGTATTTGTGACATTGAATGCATTTCATTATGCGAAAACTCTTGAATAAAGCAAAATTTCTACGGACAGTGGAGATTGTTTATATAAACCGTTCACAGTAGCCCCTATATAGAAACTCCCATAAAAAAAATCCTCCATTCTCGTATATAAAGCATATTTTAAAAAATTAAGTATTTTTATTATAAGTCACTTTGCAAAATGTAGATAGTTTTAGTTACTTACTCCAGTCTTGAATGTAAGCCAATTTTTCACTGCATTAACATAACCATGAAAAATTAATTCGTTACATAATTAAAATTATTTTAAAATTGATATGATTTTTATCCTTCTCATATAAATATCATAAATTCAAATAATACATACTTTTTTCAATGAAAATTGACAAAAATGGCTTCTCAAGGATAAAGTAATTAATATCTTAAAAATTTTTGATAGATGACCTATATTTAAGATCACAAAAAGTCTTCTAAAATGTGACTAATTAAAAAATCTAAAAGGATTTTGTTTTTCAGATTTTCCCCACTTTATCAAAATATATAGTTATGATAGAAAGATTTAAAAGAAATATAATTAAAATGAAATTACATTATAATAAGGAAAATTTTGGAAAGTTTTGACATTTTTAAAAGATTAAAAAAAAACTCCAACTAATTTTAAAAATAAAAAAAAATTAGTATATATAAAGTGCTTTCTCCGGTCCCATTTATAAAGAAAAAAAACTAATTTACAAGTATTGAGGAAGAGCATTGAAATTAGTTGAAAATAATTAATTTATTTCACATTTTCAATTTATTTTAAAATTACTCCTATTTAATTAATTTTACTCTCTCTCTCTCTCAATTTTTTTCAAAGATATACCTCGTAACTCTTTATAATGTTAATAAAGGAGAATAATTTTACTAGAAGAAATTAATTCAATATTAACTCTCCCTTTTTTTCTCTATAAATAGAATTATTAAAAGAAAAAAATTTTCCTTATCAGAGGGAGCAGTTAAAAGTGCCTTGAATATGTAAAAAAAAGAAAAAAAAGTTGTGAATATCTTAAGCAGTACCAAATGCCCATATTATAATGCAATAATGAATTATGAATCCCATTACATCATATTTTGTATGCTCTGTATCCCATCACGGTATACATCAACGCTATCAACCTCTGCCTCTTTAGATGGTCTTGGGCCTCCGTCAATCAACAACCTGATTCTCTACCAGCTTTACATGGGCTTGGAGGTGGTACAAGGACTGGCCCAAGAAGCTGTTTTCTTCTCCCACAAATTTCAGGGAGTTTGCTAGACTTGTATATACCTTTCATTTCCCGATGACTTTGGTTCCATTGCAACAAATAAAAGCATGCCAAGAAATTGATCTTTCTTAGATGCACCCATGTGTTGGCCACAAACTGAAACGCTATGTTGAGAAAAGAAACACAAATCACCCCAAAAAACAGTGTATAGATCTTTCTTAGATACATCCATATATTGAGCACAAACTGAAAATGGATTATTGGGGCACATTTTTACATATACACATCTCATCTAAACTATTGAAATGAGATTTGGACGGTCCAAATCTTTTTTTTTATTAAATTTTAGTAATTTTTATTTCAAATGATGTAAAATATAAAATAATATCAACTTATAACTATTAAGCTATGGAAAAATTGTAACATTTTAATTTAAATATAAAAATAAAATAATAAAATCTAGACCATACACATTTTATCTAAACAATCCAAATGAAATATGCATATGTTGGAATGGGTATGGGAACTTTATGGCACAAGTAATCCCCAAAAATTATTAATTTTATTAAAAATTCTGATGAGAAATTTGACTAGAAGATTGTAATTCAATACTGGGACCAATTCAATTCAATGACCAGTCTAACTAACTTGCATAACATTGAGATAAAATATTAATTGAATGTATAAGTTTATAATCATGATAAATAGTATATTACATAGGCATTACTACGGCAAAACAGAAGCTTCCTCAACAGTGAAAATTGATGAATACGCACAATCTTGCACGTAACTTAAATTTTTTTTTTGTTTGGATTGAAGTCAATTTTTCATGGTTTCACGAGTTAGATTTAATAGACTAGATTTGATATTTTTGAACCAAAATCTGGAGTTTGAACCTCATAAATTAAGAAAAAAAAAATCAAACTTATGCTTTATTTGAATGAAGAGAAAAATAAACGAAAGAAAATAGAAGTGCAGAGAGAAATTTTTTCTTCTTCTTATATTTAGATAAATAAAAGAAAACTAAGAGAAAAGAAAATTTGGGAGAAAAAACATTTAGACCCAATGTCTCTTTTTCTCCCATATTTTTCATTTCTTTCTTTCTTAAAGGACTTGCAAGGGTTTTGGCCACAATAAGAGAGCAGCTATTCCCAATGAATTGAATAACATGGACCTTGTACTCATACTTTTAACTACAGTATAAATACCAAAAATTGTAATTAATAACTAAAATAAATTTATCTTTTTTTAAGTTGTCCTCATTTAATATAATTGATCCATAAATTAAATTTTCTAGTATTAATTAAATTTTATCATTTTTCAAGAGCATTTTAGATAAATATAAATTAAATACATTACGTAATCCATAAAATGTTTTATATTTTTTTTTGTCATCAAAATGTCTTATATTGTGAAATATAGATTCCTAAAAAATGTGTCATATAGAAAAGAGTATATATTTTTTCTATTGTGAGAGAAAATTATATCAATAATCCATAAACTTGATAAAAATTGCTGGAAAATATCTTAAAAATTGAAATTTTTTTAAAAGGCTAAATAATTTAATTTTTCCGCCGTGAGCGAATAAAAATGCTTTATGATATATAAGAAACTTATAACATGACGATAACGTTCATAAAAGTCTTTTGTAACATTGAATGCAAGAAATTAAATTGAATGAAAGTCATTATTTGCATTTAGTTCAGGACCCTGGCTTATCCAACTTTAAATGCAAGAAAATTGACAGGCCTAATGATCAAAGCCATTTTTTTGTAATGCAAAGACAGGGAGAAATAGTAAACGGTGATAGGCTGAAAAAAGACAATTAGAATTTTCTTAGTTAATCTCTAGAACTGCAAAACCATCTCACCCTGAAAGCTTGAGTAGAATACGTTTCTTTAGCCGTATCAGAATTTTATTTTTCTGATGAAGATGTTGCTGCTATTATCAATTTTCTTCCTCTTGATACCCGAAGCATTTTGCTTATACATTAACTTAAGCAACCCGTTGGTAAAAAAAGAAAAGAAAATTAAGAGGCCCCTTGTGAAAGTTGAAAGGTCAATGAAAAAATATTGGAATGAAATTTCGGTGACATAGCTTTTCTGACTTTTGATACCAATAAGTAATTGGGATTTGAATCAGATTACAGACCACACTCAGGAAGACCTCGTTAGTTCATGATCTCTAATCAACTCTGCTTCATGTCTTTTCTTGGCCTCCAGCCTCACTGCATAACCTCTGAAAAATCGTCACTCTGGCTTTTAACATTAAAATAACAAGAGTGAATGCAAGAAAATTGATTATGGACCAAGTACACTGCACAAGAAAATTCTTACTGTTGACATGTAGACTCGGCAAAATGACAAAATTTACAACTGATTGGAAAGCAAAGACAGGGAGGAAAAGTAGACATTGGTAGGTTCAGACGGAGAAATTTAATACTATTGACAGGGAGGAATAATAAAAACATTGGTAGGCTAAGAAAAAGCAGTTGGACTTTTCTTCAATTCTTATACTCCATAAACATCTCACCCTGAAACCCTGAGCAGAATATGTTCCTTAGACGAATCCGGATTTTCATTTTCCGAAGATGATGATGCCACCATCGATTTTCTTCCTTTTGATTATCCCCTGTGCATTTTCCTTATCCTTCAACTTTTCTAGTTTCAAACCAAATGATTCCAGCGTATCATATAAGGGATCATCTCACGCAGCAACACCATCCATCCAGTTAACAACAAACCAGCAGGACAAAAACTTGGTGGCTAGGGTCGGTCGAGCCACATATCACCTACCGATGCACCTGTGGGACAAAGCCACCGGAAAGCTGACAGATTTCACCACCCATTTCACTTTTGTAATTAGCTCACATTATGATGTGTATGGCGATGGTTTGGCCTTCTTCTTAGCCCCTGCTGGTTCAATGCTCCCCAACGTCACAAAAGGAGGTTCTATGGGTCTCACTCTTGATGACCAGCCATTAAATTCAACAGACAATCCATTTGTTGCAGTGGAGTTTGATATCTATAAGAATGACTGGGATCCTCCCAAGGAGCACGTGGGCATCAATATCAATTCCATGAGATCTGTTAATAACTCGACATGGTTGGCTGATATCGAAAGAGGGAGAAGCAATGAGGCTCTCATCAGTTACAACTCAACCACACAAAATTTAAGCGTTTCATTCACTGGTTTTGTTAATGGCACCTCTTTACAGCAACATCTTCATCAAATAGTTGATCTCAAAAAGTATCTTCCTGAATGGGTTATTTTTGGCTTCTCAGCTTCCACAGGCTACAATTTCGCAATACATCAAATCAACTCATGGAGCTTCAACTCAAAGGAGTTCACAAACATAGGTCCCATTCCGAGCCCAAAGAGAAGCTATAACATAGCACTTGCTGGGGGATTTTGTGGGTTGGGTTTGGTATTGTTTTGCTTCCGGAAGAAGAAAAAGAAAATAGAAGAGGATGATCATGAACCTAGCATGAGTGAGGAACTTGAAAGATTAACAGGACCCAAGAAGTAATCATATGCTGAACTAGCAAGTTCTGCAGATTATTTCAAAGATGAGCAAAAGCTTGGACAAGGAGGATTTGGTAATGTTTATAAAGGTTTTCTTGAAGATTTAAAATCTAGTGTTGCCATAAAGAGAGTATCAGAAGGAGCTAAACAAGGAATGAAGGAGTTCGCTTCTGAAGTAAGAATTATTAGTAAACTAAGGCATCGAAACTTGGTGCAGCTAATCGGCTGGTGTCACGAAAAGAAAGAACTATTGCTTGTTTATGAGTATATGCCAAATGGAAGTTTAGATTTTCATCTCTTCAAGGACCAAAGGTTACTAACATGGTCAAAAAGATTCAAAATAGCTCAAGGCTTGGGCTCTGCATTGTTGTACTTGCACGAAGAATGGGAACAATGTGTACTACACAGAGACATAAAATCAAGCAACATCATGCTTGACTCAAACTTCAATGCAAAACTTGGAGATTTTGGGTTAGCAAGACTTGTTGACCATGAGAAAGGTATGCGAACTACAAATGTGGCAGGGACAATGGGTTATATGGCTCTTGAATATGTTATTACTGGTAGGGCTACTAAGGAATCAGATGTGTATAGTTTTGGAGTTGTTGCTTTAGAGATAGCTTGTGGAAGAAAACCCATCAACCACACGACTCTAGAAAATGAACACATTGTGCAATGGGTATGGGAACTCTATGGAAGTGGAAGAATACTTGAAGCGGTTGATTCAAGACTACATGGAGATTTTAACCATGATCAAATTCAATGTTTGATGATTGTTGGGCTATGGTGTGCTCATCCTGACCATAACCATAGGCCTTCAATAAGGCAAGCAATTCATGTGCTTAACTTTGAAGCTCCACTTCCTAGTCTTCCTTCAAGTTATCCTGTACCAGCATATCATGATCTTTCAATGAGGTCATCATTCTCAATTATATCCAGCACTAATGCTTCAGAGGTAAGTCAAAACCAGAACATAAGCTTTAGTACCAACACAAACTCCTCTGGTTCAACCGCAACTTCCGATTATGCTTTACCAACCTCAATATCCTTTAACTATGAGCCATTTCCGGACAAGGATCTTGACAACTTGAAGCTTGACGGAGATGTTTATCAGGAAAATGGGATGCTCCAGCTCACCAGGTAATATATACGTAATGTCCTAATCAGATCATATTAGCAAGCAATTATCGTTTCTTTTACTACATTGTAATGGTATTATCTTTCTGAAAATATGCTTTATCATGTTGTAAATATATATAGTTTCTCCTTCACGATTTCTTAAAATATGGTTATTATTTGTGTTAAGTGATCGCACTTTGTTTCTTATGAGATATTGATATTAAGTTGAGTTAAATCAGAGATTTGTTAAAGATTAGGAAGTTTTATGAGTTAAACACCTAAATTAATCAGAGATTTGACAGTACACCTTCAACCACAAAAGTTAATTAAAAGAAGCAATGCAAAGACACGTGACCACCTAATCATAAATAATTTGATGCTATCTCGACTGAGGAAGTTGAAGTTGAAGAAAATAAAACAGGCCCATAGATAAATTAACTAAACTAAACATGTTTTTATGTGCATTATTTGGAGCCTGAAGATTGAGTTATATTGTTTGCAACTTGTTGCCGATGTGGTTTATTGTAGATGTTATATTTTATATTAATATCTAGCATTCTTATTCCTGACTCAGATACAAGAAGGACAGTGCCGGGAGAGTAACATATGATAAGCTGCTGCAACTTTGGGACAAGAAAACAAGAAAACTTGCAAGCTTCACTACACGTTTCACCTTCATCATCGATGCATCAAATAAATCTCGTGATGGGATTGGAGATGGCATCACATTCTTCTTAGCACACCCCAATTTTCCACTTCCAGTGCCACCAGATGGCTCTGGTATTGGCCTTGTGGGTCGCAGACAATTGAATGATCCCAATTACCTCAATGAACATCCATTTGTGGCAGTGGAGTTTGACACCTTTCCCAATGTGCAATTGGGTGATCCACCTTATGATCATGTTGGGATCAATGTAAATCAAATGTGGACTCCCTACGTTACACAGTGGTACACCATTAATGATGGTAGAAAGTATGAAGCTGAGATTAGCTACAATTCTAGCTCATACCAGTTAACTATTACCTTTACTGGATATAAGGATAATGCCTCAGTTCAACAAGAATATTCCCAAAAGATTGATTTGCGAGAGCACCTACCAGAACAAGTTCAGTTTGGTTTCTCTTCAGCTACAGGATTACAATTTGAGAAACATACACTGTGCTCATGGTCCTTCAAGTCAAGTGTTGTAGTGTAGGGTGGGGCTAGACCCAAACCAGATGCTCCTCTGAAGTGAACATTTTGCTAAAAAGGATTTATATCCCAAAGTGTGCATCAAGACAGATAGGGTATGCATCCCCACAATAAGAAAGGATAGTAGGTTTTATCTTAGTTCCGTTCATTATTCTTTTTACCTTTATTGTCAAGACCTATATTAAGTGTTGGTCTCATGGTATTAAGGTCCTAAATCCTAGTTTGTAATTTGTGACAGATTTCGTTTCATTATGTGAAAACTCTTGAATAAAGCAAAATTTCTACGCACAGCAAAGATTGGGTATATAAATAACCTTTTCGCAATATATAGCTCCTATGTAGTAAACTTTCTCATAAATACTCCCTCCATTTCTTTTTAACTGTTTTTTTAAAAAAAGAATGATTTTTATTTATCTATTATTTTAGAATTTGAAGATATTATTAATTATTATTTTTAAATTATATCTTCATTTATTATTTTACAAGTCAAATATAATATTAGTAGCTTTTTTTTATCTATTTCTTTATGACTATATTAGAAAATCTAAAAAATATTTTAACATATTAATTATATTTTTTAATTTATGTATTAAAATAAATAGGGGAAGCCGAGCAATACAGATGGATGGCCTGATTATCTTTTTCCTTTTTTTTTTGTTGGGCTGGCCTGATTATATTGCAATAATGTATCTCATTGTATCACTTTTTGTTTTTTGCTAAACCTCATTATATCATATTTCATACCCCCGGATATCTAATCACGGTACGGGGCCATCCACCCTCTGCCTCTTTGGGAGGTCTTTGGGCCTCTGATATTCGAGAACTTGATTCCGTATCATCTATATACGACCTTGTGGGACAAGGACTGGCCCAAGAAGTTGTTTTACTAAGAAAATAATAGCACCTACCTACTCACAAGGTGCTATGTTATTTATGCGCTCCCTAGAAAGAATGTGAAAAGAGAAATACTTTGATAAAGAGAAAGAATATTCATGTAATGAAAAATTTAAAAAAAATTAACTTATTTAATTTAAATTACTCTTATTGATCAACCACAAATGATATAGCACTTTGAATAGAATTTGGAACTCATAAATTCTTACACCTATAACTTTTTTTAATATTAAAGAAATATCAACCGACAATAAAAAATTAACTCATTCGACATATAAAAATTACTAAAATGGTTTTATCTCCCATAATAAAATCTTTTTTCTATATATATATATATATGATTAGGAATAAAATTGAGAATAATATGATTAAGAGACCCAATTATTTACCAACTCTGTTAGGATTTTATTAATTTTTTTTATCTATACTTTTGATTAAATAAAAAAATACCTTATTTAAAAAATATTAACTCTTTTTTTTGGTCAATCCAATCATTATTAATGCTTGTTGGATAACTTCCTCTAAACTATTATTTGCAATAGAAAACGAAGAACTAATCCTATCTTGCATCAATCGAGAATGCTCTAACTTCTAAAGCATACATGCATGCACAAAGAATCCTTTTGAGATTCCTTAACACCAAACTGATCCTCTCTTTGAACTTTGAAATTGAGCACCTTTATATATGAACAGAACGTTGAAATTTCCCCTGAAACTACAGAAGAAAATGATGAAACCTTCATATTTAGTCCAACATAAGAAATTGATTATCAAAACAACTTGGAATTTCCAAAGTTTTCTCGCACAACCTTCAGGAAGTTTCCAACTTGTACCCTCAGAGTATCAACCACGTAATTTGCAATTACTACATCTTCATCTTACAATAATTGGCCTATTGTATTAAATAAAAAAGTTATTTTCAACCCATATTCAATAGGAAGGAGTTATTTTGAGGAAAATAGAAAAAAGGAATAAAATGAAGAAGATGATTTCTAAATAAAATTATTTTTTATTTATAAAAAATTTGAATAATGTGGGCCAAATATTTTTCACATTGATTTCTCCCTTATTCTTTCTTTTATAAAAAGCTCATTTCATCCATCCATACTGAATTTAGCCTAGATTATTAGTATTATTCATTGTTGACAGACTACTTCCTCTTCCTCACTTGGGATCCGGTACACAAGCTTGACCATTCAAAATAGCATGACTCTTGAAAGGAAATACTTTTTCAGCTAATGGTTCTTTTAGAAATAAATATCTCATGCATGGAGGGTTGTGAGAGTAGTGATACATTAGAGGAAAACATCCTCAAATTAACATGACACTGGAATATTGACCATTTAATGATTAAATGCCACAAAAACTTATGAGGAGGAGGATAAAATTTGAAAACACTCGTTCAAATGCATTATTCCAGAAAATAAAGTAGAAATGTCAATCTTTCTACCATGTGAGATCAAATTCCATTAAATATGAATATATTTTTTTTATAAGAAGACAAATGTAAATAAAAAGTACTCTCTCGGCTCCTTTGTGTAAAAAGACACCTTTTATAAGTTTCTTTTAACTCTTTTTATAAAAGATCTTATAACTTTCAGTGCCATTATTCCTTTTTTATTTCTATTTATTTATTTTTTTTACCTAATAAATTATTATTGAAGCTTTTGTATAATTAGTCGATGGTAATATTTTTAGCCTTATTTTAATTGGTTTTACACTTTTTCATTTAATAATGATTGAAAACTTTATTTAATGAAGATTGCATTATTGTAATAAATAGAGGTAAAAATGAATGTTTAGTTTTTCTTTTCAGGATTTTAAGAATATAACTAACTTCCTCAATCTATATAAAGTAGTTGGAGGTGTTTTATAAAATGGATCAAAAGGAGTATTAAACAGCCTAAGAACTTATATTTATAATACTCCATTTATTTTAAACTATAGGATGAATTTAATAGGATTAAGGTTTCAAAATATAAATTATTTTGAGAAAATTAGTGATGATTTAATGCTTTCTTTCAATTTTACCCATATTTATGATAGTATTAATTATAAGAAAAAAGAGTTAAAAAAAAAGGTTGTGGAGAAAGAAAATAATTTATTTTTACCTCTATTTAATAAGGTTAAATTTAGAAAGCTATAAAAATTTTTGGTAGCTTGGTAGATGTAAAGTAGGTAAATATGACTTATATTTTAAAAACAATAACTAAATTTAAAAGAATTGAATTAGAGTTAAAAGTATTCTCATTAGAATCGAACCAGACCAGCTAGTTCGACTAAAAATCGGTGCTAGGTTCAATCTAGACAAAGAGCATAACTGACGAGTTTACGAACTGGTTTAAACTAGTCCCATTTTTTCTCTTGGTAAATGTAAGGTAGGTAGATATGACTTATATTTTAAAAATAATAACTAAATTTAAAAGAATTGAATTAGAGTTAAAAGCATTGTCATTAGAATCGGATCAAACCAGCTGATTTGACTGGAAATCGGTACTAGGTTTAATCTAGACAAAGAGTATAACTGACCAGTTCACGAACCGGTTTAAACTGGTTCCATTTTTTCTCTTGGTAGATGTAAAGTGGGTAAATATGACTTATATTTTAAAAATAATAACTAAATTTAAAAGAATTGAATTAGAGTTAAAAACATTATCATCAGTATCAGACCAGATTAGCTGGTTCGAGTGGAAATCGGTACTAGGTTCAGTCTAGACAAAGAGCATAACTGACCAGTTCACGGACTGGTTTAAATCGATCCCATTTTTTAATTTTTAGAAAAAAATTTAAATTTTTTTTTATTTTTTAAGATAAAATAATATCATTTTTAGTAAGGTTTAAAAAAGTGGACAAGATATTGAACTGGTCAAGGCATTGTTTCAAGGTTCAATGGTTCAACTGTGATTCCAGTGGAATTAAATTGGTGGTAATAAATTTCATGATTTTTAATTTTTTCTATTATATAAAAAATTAAAAATATTATTGATAAGTTTCATAATATCATATTAAAATCTAAACAAATTATATTCATCTATAATCATATTTTAAATTTAAAATAGTTAATTAATATTCTATTTTCATATTATTTGTTAAATAAATTTATTATTATTAATAATTATGTATTATAACAATGCTTATACAATATTATAATATAGAAAGAAAAAAATTATATAAAAAAGAATTTTACTTGATACTTAAAATAATATTATTTTATTTTAAAAATAAAAAAAAATTGATTAGTTAAACTTGTTTTTGTACTTGTTCATAATTCGTTTGATCAATTTTTAGTAATTCTGAAAATGACTAGTTACCATCTATGTTTTGATTGGTCTCAACACCGGTCTCTAGTTCAACTAGTCGAACCGTCTCATTCAGTCTTTTTTTTTAACCCTAATATTTGATACAAAATATTTTTTCTTTTTATATTATAATATTATATAAATATTGTTATGATATAGTTATTAAAAATTATAAATTTATTTAATAAATAATATGATAATAAATTATTAGTTAACTAATTTAAACTAAAAAAATGGAATTATAAATAAATATTAATATATTTATATTTAAATATTAAATTATAAAATTTATTAATAAATTATTTATATAATTTAATTAAAATATATTATTTTAAATGCTAACAGTCCATACACGCTAAAATTACATTTCAACGTTAAACTCAGGCCTTGTGTGTGGTTAAGTGGGATTCAGACAACACTGGTTAAAAGTTTATTAAAATTGCCAGAACGAGACGCGGAAAATAGAAAATCCAAGAAGGGTTAGTGTAGTAAATGAAGAAAATTCAAAGTTCACTCCTAAGCAGCTTACAGAATGGAATAGATGCCCTCGGATTTTACGTTGGTTATCCATTGTCTCCATCTTAGCCCTAGTTGGGTTCTCCGTAATCTTTTCCTCAAACTCGGGGAGAGGAGATACGAAGAAATCAGGTACGCACAAATCCAATCCTCATCAATCTCATTTTTGCTTGGTCCTTAGCTTATTTTGCTTTCTACTGCGACAATTGGAAATATAAGAATAATTAAACAAATATAATGAATCGTCATCCTATCTTTCACTCAAACTCTGCGTTGACTCTCCGCTTGCCATTTAATACTCATGGCATTTGCATCTGGATTTTGATCCTTGTTGTCATCATGCATTGCTCTATGGTATTTCACTGTCAACATATGCGAAGTTTGAACTCAAATTTGTTTCATTATTTATGTTTCTCCGTATGGGTATTAATAAGTTACGTTATTATGCAATTTCAGCAAAAACAAAAAATGAAAAAAAAGAATAAAGAAAAAATGCCGTTTATCAGAGCAACCCTGTCGTTACCATTATATTTAGAATCTATGCTTTTTGAAGCAAGTATTGATTGATGGTCAAAAGAAAAAAGCAAGTATTGATTCTATTGGTCTCGTATGCGTGCTGGATATTAATTGCTGTAGTACTAAACTTTAATAGTTATTAGTTAGACAGGCATTCTCAGGGGTCTTTGAAAGGGTCGGAATTCCTATATAATATACCCATGGTGATTCGTGAGCATATTCAGATGGAATTTTGTTTTTATTATATGTTAGTCCATGCTTTTCACCGTTTTTTTTTTAAGGAGAACCTACTTGAACAATGTGAAATGCATATGCCGGCCTGTTCTTTTGTGATTGTCAAATATCCTGGCTCGTATTATTCAGGAATGCTTCTTCGTTTACAATTTTCTAGCATATTGGATTTTCTTCAGCTAATGGTATTTACTAGTGGATTATGTGCTTTTTCCATTCAATTTCATGTTGCTTCTCATGGGTGTTTGTAGGTGATCAAATGCTTATTTGGCGCTACATAATAATGTGCTGACTGTGGGGCAAGAATTTTTATCAATGGCAGATTGTTTGTCTTTCCCATTGTGTTTTAAGCTGCATATGCAGAGAAAACCTTTTAAAGAGAGAGATTTTTCATTTCACACTACAAATTTTAAGACGATTCACAGGTTTCATGCTTCTTACTCTGCCTTTTCCTTCTTCTGTGCATTTCATTTCTTTCATCTCCATTACATGTGTCCTCCTATTTGGTGCACTAGCTCTGATTTTCTTCTCCTTTCTCCTGCCTGCACAATCCCCAAGGAGACAATTAAATGAAAATTCTGACTAATAAGCAAAATGCAAATAGTGATTTCTTATAAAATCGTGAAAACTGTGAAACTGCAATATCAATCCTTAGTTTATTGTAATAATATGTTATTTCCAAATTGGAATATTTCTTAATTCTGCCGATCTCTCTGTATGGAGGACACTTAAGTGGTTTATGGACTATGACAAATCCAATGTTTAAAACAAAAACTTTCCTCATATTGAACTTTTCATAGCTCCAGAGCTTCATATCTGTGTGTGGGATGTTAACTTCATTAAACACATGACTGAAAATGCAATTCAGGGTTGAATATGAAATGTTTGAGCATTGAAAGCGGTTTAGTGGCCTTTTTTAATATCTATTGAAAATGAATTTACTTGAAAAAAATAATAAATATTTCAGAAGCAACCTTTCTCATTATTTAAATTATTAAATAGCAGTTCTTTCCTTAGGTACATCTTTTCAAATTTTAATAGAAGTCATTCTCAGTAATACACATTTAAGCTTAATATGAACTTTTTTCTAATCAGGACAAAATTTTATTGATTAATGTTTCATCACTAAACATTTCAGGAGTAAATTTTCTGTGCTGAATTCATCAGTTTGATGACACACTCTTTAAGTATAATTAGCATCAACAGTTTGCTAGTTCACCTTTTTGCTTTCTAATATTGAGTTAGTCAGAAGCATCACTATCATGGGTTATACCAAATGGCCAGTCTTTGTTTCTTTGCATAAATGGTATTAAAAACATGGTAAGCTGACCTGAACTGTCAATGCTTCTTTTGCAGAAAGAATTCCAGGAATGGCTGTAAACTTGTTCAATTCTCTACATGCAGAATGTTTAAGCTAGGTACTTATGGTTCTGAAGATTTGAAAATTAGTCCTCGTCTTCAGGCAACCTCCTTGATGAACATTGGCTTGGGGGCTTTAGTTGACTTTGATGGTGCAACAGCCTCTGATTTGGTGCCAGTTGTTGACCAGGTGCTTTTGATGGCCAGCATATTTCTCACATATATGGCTGGAGTAATTCCTGTTGAGAAATCTTATACCAGAGGTCAAAAGATCATTTCTGACATAAACATGGTTCCTGAAACCTCAGACAATTCTGGTAGGTAAGGGTAAGCACGTCAAAGATGATAAGGTTGAAATTTGTGTCATGTTCATGGATGAAAAATTTATTTGAAGAGAGGATTATTGTAGTCTGCTTCAGTTAATTACTTGAGAAATTTTCTCTCTGTTGCAGTGCTGTGGAGAATAATTACCAACTTAATTCAAAGTATGTCTTGAATGTTGTGAGAGAAAAGCTTTTGAATTCTCTAAAGACTTTAGAAGATAAGGCTTATTCAGGAGATTGCATCATTCAATCTGCAAAGCAGCCCTTGAGTTTGAATGCTGTTGCTGAGGGTCCAAAGTTACGGTTGCTTTGGGCTGCTTTTGAGCAAGTTGAGGAAGAGGCAGGCATTGTCTTCATTTGTTTTACATTTAAGATCGTTATCTGTATGTTGCCTTTAGAATCTGAGATATTTTAATGATAGATGAGCAATGGTTCTGCTCTAATAAATGCTTTTAGTGTTTTTCCAGCCTAACATATCTCAAATAATATTTATTTCCTGAGCAGAAGTGTTTGAGTGCAAGTATATGGTTGGGATTGGAGATATATTTCCTTACTTATTTGTAGAAAATAAAAATAAAAGAATGTATTTCTTTTTTCTTTTTTTGATACAATAGAAGAATGTATTTCTAATGTAACTATTCTCTTTATTTTTCTAGAAATGTGTTCAGAAAAGTATGTGCTTCCTCATTGAACATAGATTAATTAGCAATTTTAATTCTAAAGGTTATTGCACTCGTCTGGATAACTAATGCTTTCTAGAAATTAAAATGATCTACAGATTTTTTTTAACACGTTCTATTGCTAAATAATATTCCTATAAAGTTTCTTTTCGATTTTAAAGATGCGTGCATTATAATTAAGTAGGTGAGGTGTAGTTGTAATCTCTTTTCATGATCAGATCAGATGTGGACATTTTACAAACTTAATTGTTTCTGGCTGGATAATTGAGCTTTGTCTCCGAGGCATTGGATTTTAATCATGTCATCCAGTTTCTTGCCTAAAGAATATTGCATCTCTGCTACTTTCTCAATTATAAAGAATAAGAATTAAATGAATCAGATATACTTGTTCTTAATTGATTCCTGAATCAAGATGACTAAGTGCATTTTGTGATGATGGTGATGTCTTTCTTTTTCCTCCCATCACATTTTTATTTTGATTATTGAATCTTTTAGTTTGTTAATGACTTTTATGTACTCCTACTTTTATCATATTATTTTTTCTATACTGTTATCAGCAGTCCTACTTTTGTTTTCCAGGTTAATAGTATCTCAAGCAATTCCAAATCTGTCATTATGGATGATTGGTTAAGAGTGTTTTCTGAAGTTGTCCAAAGATCTTATCGTTCCATATCTATGACTTGGCTGGAAAAGGAGTTTTCCCTTGGAGAAAGCAGTGCTGAAAAGGTATTTCTGGAAAGTAAATGCATCACCTGATATGTGTTCTTTCCGGCTATTACTTTAGAATAAAACGCTGATGTTATACTTATTTCATTCTTGTTCTTAGGAACTTATATTTTTGGTACTTGAAAAAGTTAAAGGAGACAACATTATTGTGCACAGCATAAAAAAATCTGGCAAGATAGATCTTTATGCAGAATTACTGTGCTATCTTACTTATGGTTTTCTTAGGTGAGCTTACCATTATTTTGTGTTTTTTGCTAGAATTATATTTTTCATCTGTACTTGATTGTATTGCTTCTGGATTCCTGAACTAGTTTATTGTAATTCCATTATATGCTGTGAAATAGAGATGCTCCAAAGGTTCATATCATATTTGGCCCTTGGCGTTTAGTTGTGTCTCTAGGATCTTTTAATTTTAAACTTGACATTGTTTCTAATGCAAATAGTCAATACTTCAGCTAAGTAATTTAATATCAGTTTAGGTGAGTGGTCAATGACCATTCAACAACAACAACAACATTAACCTTATCCTACTAAGTGGGGTCGGCTACATGGATCATACGACGCCAATGTGCTTTATCAAACACCATCTCTTCAGATAAATTATTTATCAAGAAATCACGTTTTATAATTTCTCTTAGTATCCTTCTTGATTTTCCTCTACGCTTTTTAACAAGGCTCTAAACCATTTAATTAACTCTCCTTATTGGTTCCTCTTGTTCTCTTCTTTGTACATGCCCAAACCACCCATTGAGTGGTCAATGGGCTTGCAACTTGTAAATTTTCTTTGTTACAAGCTATTTGGTCCAGTTGTCATTAGGGTTTTCTATCTACGTTTTCATTTGTTTTACTTCTATTTTTGCCATTGTGATTTTTCATGAAAACATGTATAAGAAAACGTAGCAGGATGTTATGACATGTAGTTTTGTAGTTTTCCTTATATTGAAGAATTTGGTTTATTGGAAGGGAACTAACATTGACAAAGGCTTGCTTTCCCTAATTAAGAATGCTGTTTTTTCAGTGAAATGTCTGATATAGCAGCCTCTGCATGATTTCTGAGTGTCTAGTGACAAAATATTTGGCCTTGCTACGGAAGGAAAACCTTTTCAGTGTAGTGATGACTGTTCCTGGAAGTGTAATTAACCATCTTGTTTAATTTGGGCATATTTTATGAGGTCATGCCATACTTTTTGAATCATCACCATCACCTTTAAAATTGATTATCTTGTTCTTACTCTTTGATATGGGATGCTTACAATTTATATTTTTTTCTTTTTTCTTTTAAATTATCAGGGAGGACTGCTGCTTTGATTCCTCTTTATTTGCTTTGCATGGGATTTCTATATTGGAGGATTTGGTGATAACTCTAGCAGAGGGGGTTGCCAGCATGTATCTGGAGCTAATTTCTGTTGATAGTGATGTGTCAAGTGAAACAAATAGGTTAGACTTGTCATTATGTGCTTTTTCCACCAGAGAACTCCAAAAACTACGGAATGAGGTACTTTTTAAGCGAACTTTTTCAAGTATCATGTTTAGTGTTTGGGATTATTTTCGTGTGCTGGTTTCTTGAAAGTATGTTGCTATTTTCATCTTCTAGTTGATGATTATTGTCCTTAATCACATAGAAAAGGGCCGCTGGAATATCTGTTGAACTTGCATGAGTCAACATCTAATGAAGAAATTTCTTTATGTTGTGTACCTGTGTTGATTAATCCCCCTTTTTTTCCTTGTAAAAATTCAATGCAGGTTCCTTTTAGCTGAAAGTTTTAGATGTTAGTCTGTTGGAGAAGTTGTTTTCCTACAAACTGTGGTTTTTCATCAGTAATAATTTTTTCTTACTCTGTTTTAAATTATGGTCAGGAACCAGTGTGTAAAATCGTTTTTTAGAATGAACTTAGTTGGTTTCCCCCATTTTGCATAGAATTTCTACATTCATTTTTTTCTTCCTTTGTTTTGTTTACCTAATATTTTATGATGATGGGAGAGGGTAGGAGATGTCACAATCTCAAGCTGTCATTTAGATATGCATAAGTATTCATAAACAGATTTTAATCCTAGCGCTGGATGCTGTATAATGTTTTAGTTCATTGAGCTAATCAATCAAAATGACATCTTGGAAATCAAGTTATTTTGAGATGTGGATTCTATTCCATAAGATGTTATGGATTATTTTATTTGCATGTTTCTTACATATGTGAAAATGATGCCTTTTGCATTTTTTCATGCACTTGTCAAAAGATCTGTCCTGTGCATTACTTTAACAAATCAATGTGAGGAAAGTTGATATTTTAACACCCCAGGTCCGTGTGCCACTTATTTTTCAAAACCTTTTCGATGGAAAACTGGTTATTAATTTAATTTATGTCTTTCCCACGTGAGCAGAACTTTCTTTTGACATTCTTTTTTTGGTGTTGTAATGAAAAATGTAAATTACACTGATTGTGATTAAAAATACTTATTTCGGGCATTGTGTTTTGTGGGATTTTAATTCTTGGGATTAGGACTTAATTCAGTTATATGCTTGCAAACAGAGTGGGATTGCTTTTTTCAGATATACAAATTTCTTATATTTATCTTTCTTGTCAAAATTTGTGTGAAATTAAACAAGACTTTGAGAAATTCTCCTCCAGGTGGCCTTGAGTCAGTGGTTATACCACAACATGGACACAGTTGTGTCAATGTATGAGGATCGCTTTGACTTGTGCACTCTTGAGAGTCGACCCATTGATCCACCAAGCAGTAGTCAGACTGAAACTCAAGGTTGGTGGAAGAAGCTTACTCTGAGAAAATCGAAAACTGTGTCATCGAAATTACAATGCATTGTGATAAGCAGTTTCTCCATGGCTGTAAAGCGGACTAAGGAATTAAGAGCCCTGACAGGATGGTATTTTTTCCTCTTCTCATTTTTTTTTTTCAAGCATGACACAATGAAGCAAAGAGCTAATGAATTTGGAATTCTTGCATTCTTTTCAACGTGAGCCTTATTGTAATTCTAAGAATCCTTGAAATAATTATTTTACAGTTCCTTTTCATTTGCAGCATATCTCTCTGTGTGTATGGGTCCGTGGGCGGGTGGGTGAGTGCATGTGTGTGTGCATTGCAATAATGTGCAAGCGTATGTGCATTTGCGCTTGTGCGCTGACATAGTGCTTCTAAATAAGCATGGGAGCAGCAAATGATCTCTCTCCCATTTATTAAGCTCCTTCAAGCAGTAAGGATTGCGGACTATCCTCAGTCCCAAATGAGGTTTAGTGAGTTTACAATTGAAATAGACTGGAGGTATTTGGAAGTTGTGAGGAGAAGGGAACATAAGGGAAGGAATCCAGAAAAAATGGAAGAGAAGGAAGGAGAAGGGATGGTAGTTTCCCTTATTTGGAGAAACTTTCTCCTCCAAAATATCCCCTAGATTGCAGGAACTTGAAAATATATAAGACAGATGGCTTCGGAGGATTTGGGTTAATTGCAAATATTCATCTCTCCCATAACTTCCCAACCAAAAAAAACGGGTTTTAATAAAACATTCCCTTTCTTTCCCTTCCAAACATTCCTTTAAAGGAAGGAGGGTGGTGGGTGCCCCATTTTTTTTCTAGTAGAGGCGTTAAACCACCCTGTGCTCGAAAGGTATAATGGACTATCATTGATAAACAACAGAAAAACATTTATTCAAAAGAAATAACTCAATAAGCATACACCATGGTGCCATATCTTGATATTTAATAATATTATTTCTAGCTACAAGAAAAAAAGGGGAAATGCTGTTTGTATTTGTTTCCAATTTTAATTTCCCCCCATTCTTCAATGTTATTTGCATAATGGGTTTCTGCTGTTTATCTATGCATTTTGCAGGCGCTATTACTTCAGCCTTTTCCTTGAATTCTCTGACATCGCCATGCCCCTTATAAGAGCTGTTATTAATAAAGTGAGTGAGGCTATCTCTTTCCTTTTAGTTTGCTTGATTGGGAGGTCTTTAGGACTCATTTATACAGGCATTAGGCAGTCCCTCAGGTGGAAGTGAGATAAACGGTACATTTTTTTTGTAGTGCAATAATGCAATTATTTCTTGATCATTTTATTATCTTTTTCTTCATATGATTTATGATAACATTGTGTTTTAGATTCAGTCAGATTGAAAATTTACCCGTGTTTTCTGCTTTATTTTGGCTGTTTGAGACTTTCTGAGTTTTAACTGTTCTGTAAATCTGGAAAACCAGTTCCACTAAATTTCAGTAGATTTCAACTTATGATGAGCTAGCAATTAGCATTAATTGTTAATATCAATTGGTTGGAAGCTTGAAGCAGCATAATTGGTGTTTCTCATCTCTCTCCCCGTGGGAAGAACTGTAAAAGGGGTAAAAGAGAGGGGAGAGGATGTGCCACCGGGGTTGGGGTTAGAAAAATTAATCCACCCACAATCCACGAGACCACATTGGATTATGACTAATTTGAGTTAAGTCAGATAGGAACAAATATTTCCCAATGAGTATTTAATATAACAATATACCTTAAGGCTCGAATACAAGACCACTAGTTATTAGTACATCCTATTACCAGTTGGCCTACCCACTCGGTTCACAGAATAGTTAAAACTCAAGAAATGTGTGTGTATATATATATATCAAATTTCTTTATTATTCACATATAACATGTATATTGTAAAAAATAATGTAGTAAAAATGGGGTGAAATGTGAGTAATACCTGAGTTCAAATCCTCATAAAGAAAAAAATTAAGTAAAAATATATACATATATATTAATATTAATAATTAATTAATAGATTTTGTTACTGTTGCATAATCTAATTTGAATTTTATTTTTAGACATTGAATGAAATTTATAGTAAATTATATGTACAAATCATATATAAATGGTCCACCTCATTGACTCAAAGTAGAGAAGTCCAGTAAAGTAGAGAAGTTCCATACTTGTCTGAGAGGGAAGCTATCAACAAAGATACATGTAATCTAGAAATGAAATGACATTATTATGATGCCTAACATCCATCCTGCTTAGTGAGGAAGTAGGTGCTGAAATGAATGAGATTTGTGTATAATCCTAGTGCTTCATTAAATACTCTCAACCCTAAGTCCTAACATAGAAAGATGCTCATCCACAGAAAAATTCAGTGACAATGCATCGGTGAAGAGAGAGGGAGATATAATGAGAAGTTATTGCGCCCATTTGATGTGGGAATCAAGTTATAACTCTGTATTAATTGGTTTATTGTTCTATAAGTTTCTTTCCACGAGGACAGCAAAAATTGGTAAAAGATCCTTTCGAATGATACCAAATTCTGGCATTCTAAGCATACGTGATTTGACCTCTTTTCTGGGCCCAAAAAACAAAAAATACGCGCTTTACTGAACAAGCTAATAAAATATGAAGTTTTACCTATATATATATATATTTTGGAATGTTAGTTATGGACCAAAATTTTTAATTAATTCCAATAATAGACTAATTCTTTGCAAAATCCCAATAGTAGATCAAAGGTCTTTAACTCATTAAAAACTGAAACCAACATTGCTAAAATATCCTTAATCAATGTAAAACAAGAGGAAGATAAGTGTCAAAAATTAAATTGGTAATATAAAATCCTAAAAATAAATATTAAAAATTGGGTGTAATAGTTGAATTTGTAAGTGAATTTTCTTTTATTAGTGTAACATAGGTAAAACTTTAGTATAAAACTATTGAAGATAAGTATAAAAAACTAAGTACTAAATCTGAAATTTATAAGTAAATTTTCTTTTATCATGTGGAATGAGGGCATATGAGTGTCAAATGAGAGTGTAAAACCCTAGAAATGAGTGTCAAAAATTGGATGCGATAATTGAAATTTGCTAGTAAATTTTCCTTGAGAATTGAGTTTTTAACAATCATCTTTAATAGTTTTACACTACCATTTTAATTTTTGACACTTATTTTTTATCATTTTATACTGATAAAAGAAAATTTACTTACAAAATTCAAGTCTCATTCTCAATTTTTGATACCTATATTTAGGATTTTTAACTATCATTTCAGTTTTTAACATCCATCTTCTCCTATTTCACAATAATTAAAGGTATTTCAATAATTTTGGTTTCATTTTTTTGGTGAGTAAAGGACCTTCAATCTTTACAAGAGTTTTGGTATGTTATTTGAATTAATTCCAGAATTTGGTGGATACTGTCATTAGGCCCTTTTTTTGGGGTACAACTTTTGCTTACGCGATAGAGTACCTTCCACGTCACATTTCATGTTTCCGTTTAAACGAATTAATTTAGTAAATTAGTATATAGAAATTATATTCTTTTTAGTTTCATAATCTAGATTCTTAATTGTCATCACTTGCATATAAAAGCCTGATCTCTCGAAGGAATTGAAGGATTGCATGCATGAAACTTTGAGGCCATATTCTTGTAGATATAATAAAAACAACAGCTACGAGAATATATATATATATATATATATTCCCCATGTACAATGAATGATAAAAGATAATAACTTAAGAATTGTTTAAAGATTGTACTCATTTTTCTAATATTAAAGCTTAAACCTTATTGAAACATGTGAAAAATATTAAGTGAAAAAAAATAAAGTTGTATGAAATCAAATAAAATGTATAATAAAAGAATGAAAGAATAAAAAAAAGTTGCCGAGAACCTAAAATTCGTTTCATCATTTATTAATCATAAATAATAGAGTTTGCTCCCTATAAAATAATTTAATTTATGAATAGTAATTGATTTATTTTGAGTTTGTGCACGAAAAATGATTTTAGATGATATTTAAAGACTCCATACAATCCTGATAATCTCAAAATATAAAAATTATAGAAGTTAACTATTCTTAAAGTTTTGTGATTTTAAAATAGATACAAAGTTTAGAAATCAAAAGTTTAATTTTCCCAATATTAAAAGAATGAGAAAAAGTTGCAAAGAACATGAAATTAGTGTCATTGTTTATTTATTAGTCATAAAGATTGTAGCTTGATTTCTATGCATTTATATTTATCTATTGATATCGATGATTATATAAATAATTTAATTTATGAATATTAATCGATTTATTTTGAATTTATGCACCAAAAATTATTTTAGATAATGTTTCAAAACTCAGTCAAGTAATCTAAAAATATTAATAATTAGGGACAATTATGATTAGAGACCAGTATACTAAATTAATTACAAAGAAGAATTGTAACTAATAAAAATATTAAATAATAAAATTAAAAAAATAAATAATAATATATCTTCTTTTATAATGAATTTATTATTTTGATTTCTGACTGATTTCTCCTAACACTTATAAAAGTTAACTATTATTGTCATCTATGATACACATCGATTCATATATATATATATATATATATATATATTAAGTTTGTGGAATGAGAAGTTAACTATTATTTTAAAGGCCTTGTGATCGATGTGAGCTCCATCACATCAATTCATATATATACATATATTTTTAAACTTTGTGATACGAGCTTTTGTGCATAAAATGTAACTTTTTACTTTTATTAGGAAGTGTGAAAATTACTTAGGATAAACTAAAAGTATTCTCCATGTCTGTAATAATGTAATAAGACCTCCACGTCAATTCACATGAAATAAATAGATGTAAATGTTAGTAACTATCTATCTACTAATGTTTTTGGGCATAGATAAGGTTCAACTTCTTTTGATAAAAAGGTTAAGTAAAGGAGCACTAAGTGCTATGATTTTAAAAGTTTGCGTATTTGATTAAACAAAGTAATTAAAAGTTGAATCTTTTGTACTTTAGGCTCTTGGCATTAAACGCAAATAAATGGATATCTAGTACTAGTAGTACGACTTAAACAGAAATACTTACAATTTTTTGTATTTTAGATCTACCAAAAAAAATCTTATGTATTTTATTTTTGTAAAAGATATGAGATATGGACGGCTGTTTTTTTTTTTAATTAGATTTTTTAATTTTTTATCTTAAATGATGCATAATATAAAATAATATTAATTTTTCACAATTAATTTTTGAAAAAAATTAACTTAAAAAATAAAGATATAATAAAATTTAAACCATCTGAACTTTATCTTTTTTAATCAAACATAATCATATCTGAATACTCAATATGAGACATGAACAGTATATAAATGTCAAGCAGCATATCGAATAATTTATACTTTAAAAGTAAATCAATTAGATATTAAAAATTATGTTAATCATTAAAATATTATAAAACTCACAAATAAGGTACAAGTCAAACAATATATGATGGTTTGATATTCATAATTTATATAATTAAAATTATTATAAGTAATAAAATAATAGAAAGTAAATAAATATAAAAACTTTACAACACTAAAAATCCAAATATATATCCACTTAGCTAATAATCAAAATAATAAGTCTATCTTTTCATATATTTCCACATAGATACCTTAATCAATTCAATTAAACTCAATTTTTCCCACTTTCATAATTATAATTAAAAGAAATTAACATGAAAAGAAACTATTTATATATCATTATGTTAGAGCAAAATAATACTAAATGGAAGAATTTTATGGTCATGAGAATTTAATTAACAATATTAATAAAAAAGGACATAATCTTTATAATAAAAAGTATCAAATTTCCTTTTTTCATGCAATATTATTGGAGCATCAAATTAAGCCAAGTAGGAATATCTTTCAATGTAAAATTTAGGATTAAAATGATAGAATTTCTTTATAATTTCAAATGAAATTAGACAACCTAAAATATTTCCTATTAAACCTTATATATGTTAAGTGCCAAACAACTTTTTAATGAATCAAACAAGTTAAATATAATCGAACAATAATTTGCTTATTTTTTTATCTACTAGAATTTATGTAAATTAAATTCTCATAATATAAGTAAATTAATAATCACACCAAAAATAATTTTTTACATTATAAACGGATTTACTTACACTAAATAATTGTATCTTAATAAGAATTTATTTAATTTTGACTAGTTAATCAATCAAATTAAATATATGTGATTGGTCGGATTAAAACAGAACTCTCCCACTATTTATCTTATTTCCAAAATTTGGTACAATATAACTCTTTATAAATTTAGGTAAAGTTAGATTTCAAAATAATTTTACAATACTAAAATATGTTATATGTGTTTAAAGTCATATTTCTAATAATTTTAATAAATAACACTAAAAAATATTATTGCAAAATTTTAAATACATTAAAGTCTTTGAAAATAATTTTTCATAATTAAAAAAGGCCACATCCTAAAAGAATTTTTTTTCTAAGCTAACAAGGGCTTAAACAAAATTCTGGGAAGTGTTGGGGAATAGATAAAAATAACAAATTTTGAAGGGTCAAATATAATTTCAAAAAGTGTTTGGGCCAATTCTGTAATTTCAACAAAACACACTCTTGATGACGTCATATAACGTCAGCCCCATATTCACCTTAACAAATATCCCCTGGCCCTACAAAATATATAACTCTTTAATATAAAACTCTTTTAATCGAGAGTCATGTAGATTAAGAATTGATATTAAAACTAATTAATTATCTTGATTTTTCTGAAAATCCTAATATTTTTTTAAAACTACCTTTATTTAATCTTTCTTATTTTCTCTTTAAATATATTAAATATGGGTATTTTTTTAGAAATATATAATAAATATACCTTGTATATTGTAAAGGGTCTTATAATTAAGAATAGGGCAAAAGATCCTATATATATATATATATATATGACTGAAGGAAGTATTATTAAAAATTATAAACATAATTTATAAAATTTACTATTCAAATTTGGAATCAAAATCGAAACATTGCCGCATGTAAACAATATGTAAACCATATAATAATATATATTTTCAATCTACACCCTTGAATAAACAAATAAAGGTAACGACAAAATTATAAATAACTTTATAATTTATTTTATGCTTCATAAAGATGGTTTAAGGATCCAATTTGTATTCTATGTTGATATTTTCATGATCTACTTTATATAAAATAACTTCATAATCCACTTTATATTATATGTGGATTACTTCAGTATTCACTTTATATTTTATGTAGATTATTTTAAAAATCACTTTGTAGAGAAATTATATTGTGCTATATACTTCTGGATGTGACATCTTAATTAAATTACTTTGGGTATATATAACTTCTAGATCTATTTTATACTTCATGTAAATAACTTCATGATTCACTTTATATTTTGTGAAGATAACTTCAGGATCCAATTAATAAAAAAAATTAAATTATGCCCATACTTCTGGATATGACATCTTAATTAAATTGCCTCATGCTTTAGGATGTGTTATAATTTTTCTTTATTAAAAAAAATTAACTCAAAGTCATTATAAATACTTAATTTAAAAGAAGAGGAAAGAGAAGATGAAGAACTTGATAATAGATATTATGTAGCAAGTGAAGAGAACATACATTACCTTAGATCTTAGCGAAATTATGCTGATAATGTGTTATGAGATAAAGTATAAAATAGAGAGAATTTGAGAGAGATAGATAGAGAATAGATAAAATTTGAGAGGGAAGAAAATATAAAGAGCCAGAAGGAAAGTCTCTATTATTTAACCACCAAAACGTATTTATACAAAAGTCATGACTTTAGAAAGGATAATAATTATTTAATTAATTAAATAAAATAAATAGAAAAAATGACTCAACCGTAGATAGAGAATATTCTAGATAGACATTCAAAATCTTCTCATAAAATTTTTATTTATAGTTGGATAATATAATAATATCCATCATCATAACTAAGACAAATGAATAATGATAAGTTTCATAAATTAGCATTCTGTCTCCCTTTATGACTAGTATATATTTAAGATAGAGCAAAGATAGTAATTATTATATATTGCGAAGATTCAACGTTTGCATGTTCATGGACACTTAGAATGAATCTTATAATTTCCCTAATTTTTTTTTAAAAAAGAAATCAGTGACACTACATATACTTATATAGTAATTGACTTATATTATTTTTTTTATATAAAATTTAACAAATTTAAACTTCTATACAAATAAATAGAGAGTTTACATCTCCATGAATAACTTCTCTACAAATAACATTTTATGATCCAAAACAAAGTATATAAATTAAAATGGGTCAACAATATTTATAAGTCATAAATAGTATAGTTTTTACATATTTTTCTATAGATACGTCAATAATTGATGCTTCACCCCCACACCAAAGTACTACTAATTATAACAAATATTCAGTTGCTACTAGTATTATAGATACAAAAGAAGCAATTACTTAATTAAAGATCAAATTAAAGACGCAAATTGAAGCAGCTGTGAGTTGTGCTGAAATTGAGCCATATGAAGCTCATTCAAAGTGATCCATGCCTCTATGGATCCATCCCCATATCCTGTGGGCATTAAAATGATTACATTTTTTATGGGAACTCCAATAGTACACACCCACCTTGGCTTTCCCCATCCCAAGTCTGCTTCGTAGAAGCCAAACGTTGTCCAGCTGCTAAAGCTATAGCAAGGAACACCTTTTCCCCCCACCAAAAACATCACTTCTTTCAACGATTTAACAACCTCAATAGCCCCTTCACCATCTCCTTGAAGCTTGCTCACATAATCTTCGTTGATTCTTGTGATGGCTTTTCTCACCTCCTTTGCCAAATCTTGCAATTCTACCTCCTTCGTTTCGTCTACTTCCACCAATGGAGAAACGGCTTGTTGCCAGAGATTACCTGTAAAACCACAAGACAACAAAATCACACAAAAGAAATCGTTATTAATGGTACTCAACTAATATCCAAAATAAAATTTTAATCAAAGAAATATAATATTGGAAAGCTACCTATGGAGTTTTCCGGCAACGGTGGCACCATCCGGCTACGAATATTGACTGCATGTGACACCATGGACTGATGAGCTCCTACACCTGCAACTTTCATTGCAGATTTCCATATGAGAGCAGTGACAGCTTCAACTCTAGTATAGTTACGCCCTCCGGCGCCTCCAGAAGCTAATTTATCTCTAAGTTCACGCAAGCTTTTTCCACTAAACAAAAATCTCCTTGTGGAAATATTCTTCTCACCAATCATCCCACTCGTTGTGTTCATCTCTATCTCTCTTGCTGGGAAAAGCAAAGAGGCTTCCACATTAGGATGAGAATCATCATTTCCATCTTCCATTATTATTGCCTTTTCAGACCAAGCTCGAAGGAACGAAGCCATGGTTGCTCCATCACAAACCTTGTGTGAAATACACACGCCAATCCCCACACTTCCACAGGAAAACTCAGTAGCCTGGACTTCCATTATATGAGCATTTTCCTCATCCTCTGGTGTTGGATTGTAAGGATCTAATGGAAGAAACGCTTTAATCTCATTGGGTTGTGGATTGTTCCGTAGAAAATCTGAGAGCTTAAGTGGGATTCTAGCCTCAAGGTATAGAACACCTTCATCGTTGCAATCCACGTAGGCATTGCTTTTATTTCCTTTGAATCTTCCACAAAAAGGGTAGTAAAGAGTGAGAACTCGTGATAGCGAAGCCTTCAACTTTTCAGATATTCTGGAGAAATCATGATCAGTGGGAGAATAGAAAAGGACAATGGGAACGTAGAAGGAAGCAGGAGCTAACTGGTCAAGGAGAGAGATTTTGAAGTGCTGAAGGTGAGATGGAGTAGGAGATGATGGCTTTACGGTGTTTTTGGATACAAACTCAGGTTTATCTACTCGTGCCATTCCTGCAAGTATATGACCTGCGATCGAGTTAGCTTGCTTGATCTGCCTGTTGGGAGCTGCTTAAGGCTAGTTTTAAATGCACAAGAACTTTAGAGGACAGATATATATGGGTACGTAATAAATAAATACGGGTTCAAGGTCATTCTGTTGGGTGTGAATATTAATATATAACTCTTCTTTTAGAAAAGGATAGGTAGGGAGAGAGGCACTTACATTAGCAAGCCAAACTATTAGTTAGGAAACAGAAATATAATTAACTTCATGTATAATGTTATCAACATGATTTTGATGTCAAAGTTACGTAAATCTAGGCACAAATCCACTACTACTTCAAACTTTACACGTTAACAACAAATAAGAGACAACTTATGAGTTTGGTCAAATAAGAGACAACTTTTGAGAGCTTTTTCCTTGAATGAAACCCTATTTAAAATTATACATCTTAACAAAAATTTGATGATATGTATAGTTCACATCAAGAAATATCAAACTTCTATGCCATGCTTGGCGAAGTGATAAAAAAAGAAAAGAGGTGACCCTAGGTGAAAAAACAAATAAATATAAGATAATAGACCAATACCAAACATCAACTTTTGGGATCTCACCACTATGCAGAACGAAAACAGAGAGGATTTTGGGAGAGGAGAATGAACAATTCTTCAATGTGTTTTATCTATGGTCTGACACCCTTTTATAAGTGCAAATTCGAAACTGATTATTGAAACCAAATTGAAGTCATGAAATTGCTATTTCTAAACATTGATGAACCATATTTTAAACGTTGAAGATTAAAAATGTAATTATGAACTATAAACTTGTGGTTTTAAGATTTAAAAAAGATTGATTTTCAATTTTGGATAATTGCTGAGTGTTACATGCTTTTTTAAACATTATTAATTAATTAATATAAAAAATACACCTCCACTTCCTTCAAAAAATGACTTTGACATGTGATGCATTTCCCAACTTGTAAAGGCTAAGCTTCCTCTCTTTCTCCCCAATGTGGGACTTATATTGTTTTCCAAACTATCTAACATGAAGTAAGAAAGGTATATATCTTTTTTTTTTTTAAACAAGTATCTAATATTCAATATCACTCATTCTAAATTTGAGCATTATTAAGGTCATAAAAAAAATCTAGCTCTCATATTATGATTTTATGATATTAAACTCATCTATGAGGGGATGCAGCTTGGTCATCACCCCCTATTCGGATATCATCTTAGAAGTTTTGGATTACGTGACAAATGTAATTTTGCAGTTTTTTATTTTCTAATATTTCTGTTCTCTCTTATAGCATTTTGATTGCTATCATGTAGAAAAAATATTTACCTAAATACTATAACACAAAAAGTATTTACCATAATGTTATAAATCTACTAATCGATCTTAATTTAACCAAATTTTCTATCCCACTTTGACACATAAATCAATCTTGTGCAGGCTGACTTCTATGTACTTATTTTATTTCCTTGGCTAGTCTACTTGCCACCCTAAGTTTAGGAAATATTAGAAGTGAAATAAGTATACAAAAGTTAGTCTTTGTACAAGACTCATTTCTATGTTTGAGTGGGCGAGAAAACACGTCTATTGAGACTAATTCATTAACTTATAGTTAATGTACCTTAACCCAATCAAATCATGACAAGTGAATTTTTTCATATATTATTTATTCTATAACTAACTTTTATTATTTATATTTTTAATTTATTTTAAAATTTAAAGGTGTTTTAATTTGATTTAATAAAAAATATACATTACGTATAAAAGGCTAATTACCTAAACTTTCTTCTATAACAAATACTTATTTTCCTATAGGATATATACGAATAAAAAGCCCTCATTGTGTGACTATATAACTACCACGTGAGATCTATTAATTTTCTCATTTAATTTTAATTATAAAAAAAGAAAAACCTCTTGCTGAGAGTGGCAAGTGGCAACAGAGAATCTGGCAGCAAAGAAGCGAAACTAACCAGATTAGCTCGCTCGCATGTCGCGCTCACTTGCCTGAAGTAAGAGGGCTCACCTAGAGCTTGGAAACTTAGCCCGCTGCTAGCTAGTTGGGCACGGGCCAACTCATTTTTCTGACGGTTTGGGATTTGTAAGGTCTATAACTGCCAAGGTAAATCCATCAATCTGTCACACACACACACACATATATATATATATATATATTTCTACTTTTTTTTATATTTAAATAATAACTTAAATTACTAATTTAAATAAAAAAAAATGATTGATTCATAATTAATTAAATTAGAAATAAAAACTACATAAATCATTAATTCATTAAAATATATAAACACATACTAATAATTATTTATATAAGTATCACAATTCAATAACATTAAATATGAAGCATGGAGTAATTCCAACTTTAAGTATGATACAATTCAAATTCCAATATTAAATAAAATACATCAGAAGAAATAAAAAAAAGTTAATCTAAAGGAGGAAAATAAAAAATAAAAAAAGCAAGTTAGATAGAGAAACCTGTGGGCTAAGTGATTTGGGTTGAAAAAAGATCACTCCAATATATACTCTAATTTTTTTAGTCCAAAACTACTATGCAATTGGTTAAAATAAGTTAACTGCAAGTTAAAACCCATTTTTACAGTTATAGCCTTGTCTTTGAAGTCTTAAAAACCCATTTTTACAGTTATAGGCTTGTCTTTGAAGTCTTCTAGTTAGTCTATCCTTTGTATTAAAAAAAGAAACCTAATTGCAGGGCCAAAAGGGACTCATGGATCCTGGATGAAGCTTGAGATTCCACCGGATCCAACAACCATACCAATCTCTGATTCTTTCATTCAGGCCCTATAACTTGTGTTGGCTGTCTAAAACTCTGACACTCCATAGTCTGAATCCGAATACGCCTCATCAGCATCAATATTTGGACCATTTAGATTAAAATTAGACACTTTAAATTTAATTTTTTTAGCAATGTATTTTTAATATATATTTACTTTATTACATGTAAAATATAAAATAAAAATAATTTTATAATTGTCTTCCCTAAAAAAGAAAATAGATGATGTTATTATTAAAAATATTAAAATAAAAAATTTTAAATTTTTGGACCGCGGTCCAGATCTTGTCCACAAGATAATGGGTGCTAAGCAGTACACCCAATGCAAATTCCCACAGTCCACTGCAACTAAGCCTTGCTGCGCCGGCATTTCTATCAAAACTAGTGATGGCTTTGAGGTATCGCCGTGTGAAGGAGGTCACAAGGCTCTTACCTATGTTGTACTCTGGTATGTCTCTCCATGCTACCTGATTTGAACTATCTCTTGAGCAATTCATACTTCAAGTTTTCGTTTATTGTTTTTTCCGCATTTGATTCAGGTTTTTTTTTTCTTGGTTACTGAGAAATCGAAAGACACGTTTTTTCAAAAGTATGTCGTTGATATCTTTGTACTTGTTTGTTTCTTATCTTTGTTTCAATTGTACTAGGATTAAACAAGGGGTGGTTTTCTTTTTCCTCTTGCCATTTTACTTATCTCTGCATTCCCACAAGTTCATAAATCAGCCGTTCTAGTTAGAAAATTGATACAAAAAGTTTGATTTTTATGATTGTTGGTAAATTTTGATATACGACGGATTATAACTTTATGGAGGATCAGATGTATCCTAACCGAGGATAAAGTTGAATTAACCCCTTGGGGTGGTTGAATTGGAAACCACTCAACCCAGGTTGAGGAGCCTGCGAAATGTCGTGGGTTTGAATCCTAGAAAGATTCACTGCGGTCAGCAACCTATGGCCTCCTCGCGTGAGTGAATACCACAGTCAACCAAAAGAACAAAAGGATGAATTAGTCTGTATATATGGATTTGAAGTCTGCATTAACCATTATGTAGCTGGGCCAACCTCAAATTTCCAGTTACTTCATTTGTTTAACTGGACAAATTTATATGCGCAGGAATCATTCCCTCTTGTTTATTAGTAAAAACAGAAAATAGCCTTGGCATATAACAGTAAGTAATTTCTAGTTTCAACCACCCAAAAAAGTGTGTCTTTCCTTAGGATTTCTAGAAGTGACATAATATGCTTTGAGCTTTGTAAGTCTTGAATTATTTACTTTTGGGTGTGGTCATAACTGTTTTGCTGGCACTGAACTTTACCGAGTACGACGTGAAGCTATTCTTCCTACAACGTTTCAATATGTTTATCTTCATAAATAAAATGAGATCTGACATATTTACCTTTTTACCCCCCCCAAGGTGATTTTTGTCAGTGTTCTGGCCAAGCTTGCAACATGGCGGCAGCTTTCTCTATAATACCAGAGTCTTATACTTGGAAACCAATTACTGAGAGAGTTCAAGTGAGAGGATTTCAGTCACATAGGTAAAGACATTTGAAGGTTCATGCTTTCCCTACATGACTATGCCTGTGATGTGATGGTATTCTATTTTGGGGTGAATGCATCTTGAAGCAAGATGTGGTTAGCCGAACAAAATAAATTAGAGTCATTAGCAATGGCTACTAAGTTTTTAAGCCTCATTATTTGAGAATTTCTAGATTTATAAGGTTTCCTGAATTCTAATTGATAGTCTCATACAGTTTCTCAACAATGCCTAAAGTATCACATGGTCCTGCCCCTGGAAATGATTATTTGTCATTCATTAAAGCCTCACTAGATGAGCTTGAAGGTATTAGACTTGCTAATTTAGTACTTCATTAACAAATATTCATTTCTTTTACCTTTTTGTGATTCTTAGTTCTGTGGCATATGATGTTCTTAAGCTTGACCTTTATTTTAAAACACTATTTTTACCTCTTTTTTTTTTTGGTTCTTGTGCATATCCAAACACTGTTTACTGTCCTGGAAATTTGAGAATCATGGGGACTTTCACTAGCATATTTACTTGCAAAATTATTTTTGCTATTGTTGTTATTATTATTATTAACATAATTATTATTTTCACTTGAATGAGGAAATGTTCCACTCAATTCTTGATTAATTTTCTTTTTAATTTTTTGCATGAATGCAATATTTACATGGATTCTATTATAACTCAAAATTGTACTCTTTGGTTAAGATTTCAGGCCAAACGATCTTTTCCTCTGAACACCTTTCCTTAATTGCTGCCCAGTTCGAACCTAGAGGCTCATATCATTGTTGGTTGAATAGGTTTTACAAAAGTAGACAACTTTCTGTGGCTTATAGGAGAATCATGTAGGCACATATCATTGTTGCTTTCTGGAGAATCATGGGGACTTCGACTAGGGATTTTTACTTGCAAAATTATTGTATTTTTCACTTGAATGAGCTAATGTTCTGCACAGTTCTTTTTTTTTATTTTTATTTTATTTTAAATTTACTGCATGACTTTGTGCAAGATTTACTTAGATTCTGTTATAATGCAAAATGTAACTCTTTGTTGAAGATTTCAATGGTCAAATGATTTTGTCCTCTTTACTCCTCCCTTTAATTGCTTCTTTGTTTGAACCTGTAGGTCCATATCATTGTTGGTTGAATAGGTTTGACAAAAATAAACAACTTTCTGTGGGAGACAGAACATTCTTGGTTCTTGCTGTAAGAGCTTTTGACCATGACATTTTATTTGAAAATATAAGGAAAATTAAGCAGAGGTAGAGGAAGGATATGCATTTATTTTCTTTCTCCTAGTCTTAGAATGAGAAATTTTATTTTCATCTTCTGATTATAAAATACATTTAATGGCAGGTTCCCTCATCTCTGTATCATGGGCTTATATTTAATCCTCTCTCCATCTGATTCAGTGCACCTAATTCAGTTATTGATGACAGAAAACATCACGTTCCCCATATTATTGTCAAAGAAGACATTTCCTGAGGTAACGTGAACTCCTTGGTACAATTCTTAGATAGTATGAAGTCTTGTTGCATGTAAAGACTAAGTTACGTGCCAAGGTGAAGAATGTGATGGGGCTGTGGCCCAAGTGATAATCTGGTCCAAAATGCTTACTGTATGAGAGGGGAGATGAGAACAGAACAAGGGACAAAGCAGCTACTATCTCTGACACTAGTGGAAGTTGTGGGAGAGTAGTGGAAGAGAGTGTGAAGGCAATGGGTTTGTTAGGAACCCATACGGTGGCCGTGGCCCTTGGGGAAGGGTGTTGAAGAATTATTTTTGAGCAATTTCCTTGGGAGAGACTGTGGCCTCCTGAATCTAGAGAATTATCCATCTTTACCTTATATTATGTTTTGCTTTAAGTACTGCTATGTTTGATAATGTAATTGTGAGTGTCTGGTGTTTATATGCATAAATAATAGTGAAGCCTAGTCTGAGTTTTCATGTTTTGCTTTGGAGTCAATCTTTGCTGTTCTGTTATTTAAGTTCCATCAGAATGGTTGTTCAATTAAACGCTGAAATTATCCCTCATTTCTGAAAGTTTGGATGCTGGTAAACTATATTCGGGACTTACTTTATGTCAATGCCTGCAAAGAATCTAGTTTGTTACTGTTGAAGCTAAGCCATACTATTGGACTTTGTACACATGTACCTAATAGTGATTAGGCATCTCAGCCATCTATCAGTCAAATAATTTAGTTTCCATTATTGTAATTCTAACATCATCCTGGTTGAAACAAGATTAATTAAGGCATCTTGTTACATATGACCATATCAATGATGATTTGTCAAGGCAGTACTAGTTGACTTCGCAGTGTGAATTTTAGATTAATAAGAAGCTGCTGATACCTTTGATTTTTCTGATATACCTTTCTTGTCAGAAGGTAAACATCTTAGCATGATTCCGTGGATGAGATTGACTTTGGATGGGTCAACAGGTATTTTGGGATGGACAATGTTCTACAGGGATTTAGACAATTAGGCTGATCATGATAGTACAATGTTTAAGTCCAGTAATACTTTGTTTTAGTACTTCTGGGGTATTTTTACTGAGAAATGTGGCTGAACTGGTAAGCTTTAGATTAAACTGTGGAAAGTGGGGAGACTGACCTCATTTCTCCCAACTTCACCAAAGTTTCGCCTAATCAGCCTATTCAGCCATCAATGATTTTATTGCATAATATTACCTAGATATGACTACTGTTACATTTAGTTTATAGCTATAAGGAAATGAACCCAAATGCAGTGATTTACTTGTCTAGCAATGTTGCTTTAGGTTGGGTAATGGGAATCTAAAAGGATGGTGTAAGTGGTGAAGAGATGACATTGAGTTCAATGAGAGCTTTAAAACGGTTCTTACTACTGTCATAAAGCTGAGAGTTGCTGGTATACCTTGATAAGACCTAATAGACTTACAGTTCCGTTTTGCTGTTTGAATATGGTGGCTGAAAATGTTCCAATTTTGAAGAAGAAAATGTTCATATATATGCTTCTGACAGAATGGCTAGAAGGCTGGAGACAATATGATTCTGTCTACTTTCTTCCAATTTTATGTAGGATATGTAACACAATTTTATGATAATAGCTAATCTTTTGAGACTAATTCTATAAGAACACTGCAAATACAAATCTTGAGCTGACCATCTTAGTTGCCAAACTTGCGTAGATAGAATTTGAAGTTTTATGTGTATGTGGGGATTATAATCCCTTGATCGTAGGGTAAGCTTTTACGCTAATATTTCCCAATTGATTACAAGAATTACAGTTTATTCTAACAGGTTGGAGAGGAATGGTTTGACTTTTATGGTTGGTCCTTTGTCTTTGGAGCTGTGTGAGGAAGAATGATATTCGTGTCATCATTGTGGTGTTCTACTTGCAGTTTTTTATCTTAAAAGGGAGTTACCATCTCAGATTTGCAAAGAGATAGGGCTGCTTTGCTGCAATTTTGATTTAAAATTTTTTTTATCCTATTTATTTTCAAGATTTTATCATTATTTTTTTTGGAGATGTCTTGTTCTACTTTATTTCTAATCTCTTCTTTAATAGAGCTAGTCTACTGCCTGTGCAACATTGCATGAGTTTCAAAAATTAAAAAAAAAAATTATATGACCATTTATGCTACAAAACCAACAAAACATGAAGTTCAATATAAGTCAAATATGTCAAACCATGGTACGATTCACAAGCTAAATTAGTTAAATCGGCTTCCTAGAAAAATGATCTAATAGTAGATAGTAGATTTCTTTTCATTGTAAAGACATTGTTGTGAGATTTCATTGTTGTGTAACTTTTTGTTGCAATTGCTGTGCCAATTGCAAATCATACTAACCAATGAAATAAGACAAGCTGCGGTACTTCTGATTATGATTCATAATATAGAGTTTTGAGTCAACTGTATCATATATCTCATGTGGCATTAGTTGCTTTATTTATTTAATGGGTTGCTATGGATTGAGACATGTATAACGTTATTTTCCAGAGGAATTTAATTAAAATTATTTTTTTGGTATTTGTAGACGGAGAAAGGTGCATGCTACTTGTTATTTAAAAATTTTGAGAGCCCAGTAGTTTATCATGAGAAAGATGTGGATCTTGAAATGCTCTATCAAGGTAATGATGCATTTTTCCATGCATAAAATGACATACAATACATTAAGACACTTGTCTGTGTTTTGTGTTATGTATATACATATACATGGCCAAAAAGAAATGCAACAGCATGCATGATTTAATTCCTGATTTTGGTGTCTTGAGCAGCTATTCAGAAGTTATATATGCAGCCTGATAATAATTCTAAGTTGGTCAATCAATTGAGATTCACTTCTTGGAATCAAGAAGGAATCACGAAGGAGCATTTTATTTGTTCTCCTCTTCAGAATTTACTTCTCTGTTATCCAGGTATTATAAACATTCATTCCTTGAATCAATTATTCCTGTATTGTTTGATTACAACACTTCTAAGGTATTTGTAAAATGTTATGATCTGGGAGAATCTTCTCTTTCCTATTTTGTTTAAGGCTGCTGCTGTTGTCAGAAATTGTGTGCCTATTACTGGTTAGAATTCCTTCCATAGCACGGCTCACTTTATGCATGGTTAGAAAAATTGGGAACCAGAAGTAAGACCCCTTTGGAGCTTAGTTGTTTAGAATTAGACAACGAAGTATAATAGAACAGCATCAAAACAGAACAAAAGGTAATACCAAGGAATACATAAACTCAAAATGGCTGCGTAATCCCATTGTGAATCAGTCATAGAAACCTGAACTCAAATGAACCATGACCCATGAGAAAGTCAATACCTCAAATTTGCAGACGTAATGGCTGGGATTTCTGTTAAAAATGTTGGTTTTACTGATCTGTCAGCTGAGTATCATGGATTATATTTCGATTCTTCTAATTCTGTTCCCCAGTGCAGATGGAATTGCAATTTCCTTTTTGCTTGCCTTTTCTCTTCCCCTTTTCCTTGCTATAATTGTACAAGACAAGAATATTTTTTTTTCTTGGACCTTTATATTCTGGTTTTAAAGTGCAAATGCTATCTCAGAGAAAAAACTAGGAGATCTTGGGTACTGAATGGATAGTATTTACTAGGAGGACTTAAAAAACAAGGTAACCAATAATTTATGCATCATAAGTTTGTCTAATGTTATATACTATTATTTACTTGACTGTTCAACCTTCCTTTGGATGAGGAATTTATTTTCCTAATCTAGAAAACGTATTAGGTCATTTTAGAATTCAAATTGCTGGATTGACGATAATTATTAGATTACTATGCCTGTAAGTCATTTTTCATTCTACTAATATTTTGTGATTAGAAGTAATTTCATTTTTTAATATCTGCTATCCTATTTTACAGGTTGCATCTCTGCAGATGAAAGTGGAAACCGTCTCTTCCTTTCTGACTGCAATCATCATAGGATCATTGTATCTGATGGCAATGGAGTGATTTTGGACTGTGTATGTGTACAAATTATTGAAATCGGTTCAGGACAAGATGCATCTTGATTTCAGGTCTTTTGTTAGCTAATATTTCTATGTAGGCTAGTGAATGCAAAACGGACATGGCTTCTGACTACATAGGTTCACGTTCTTATGCACCTCGTTGACAGCATGCACAAGCAGACTCAGTGCTTGTGGTTTATTTGTGTTTATACAAATGCTTCCTTGATTCTCATCTCTCTACTCCTTTATTATTATTCTTTTATGAAGAAAATCCTATTTGGGTCCTTGAAAGATTTTTCATTATCAATTTAATAATTTTTGTATCACTTTAGTAACTGAAACTGTGATTTTGTTTCAAGTCAATAGTTTTTTGGTCCTGGAAAGATGGTTTCAGCAACATTTAGCACCTTGGAAAGTTGAAATTAGAATAAATTTATATTCTTGAGTACTAAATTGGTATCCAAAATCTATAGATTATCAAGTTAATTATGATATCATCTTTCAAGACCTAAAATGAGTTTTTTTAATTCTTTTAATTTTTGCATCCCTCTTTTGTTTTGTTTCATTTTTCATAAGGATTGGCATCTTTTATCTTTTAAAGAAGCTGTTTGCGGATTGGTGAATATAGATGCAGTAGTTTTCCCCCCTTTTAGGGATGGGATTATACTTTACAAAATTCCACTTGGCGAGGGGCTGAAAAAGTCAACCGCTAAGATAAAATGTTGGTTAATAGCACTGATAGTTATGATATGTTGATGTCGCTTTTGGTTTGTTGGTCGTAGTATTCGAGCTTATGTTAGTATGTTTGTGGGGATTTCTGTTGGAATTGAAGATCCCATCAACAGAATTGTGGTTCATTGATGGGATGTTATTGAAAGATGTGGTAGGTAAGGGACAGAGGTGGCAAAATTCTTGTGCATAATGTACATTGTCCAGTAACATTCAGTCAACTCATTTAAATTTATACATTATCTGGGTCCACAGTACAGATATTGGGTAAAAAATGCTGCATCATGAGCGAGCCTACATCATATGTAAATTTAAATAATACTTGATATTATTGCACAATGTACTAATGATATGGTACAATAATTGGATGCTAGAATTTCTCAACAAAGTGTTAGAACTGTTAAGACAATAGTTTCCTTTTTTAGGGGGTATTAAGAATTAATTTAAGTTTTAATAGAGTAAGGAAATAGTTACTAGTAATGTATCCATTTAGCCAAAGTGTATAGTTGTCTTGTGATTATGATGTTTGTTGTTGATGTTCTTGAATTGATGGTTGAGTTCTTGAGTTGGTTATTGACTTATTGTACTGTTTTCTTTTCAGATGGGATTTATTTATAATTATCTGCTGTCTTCATATGTTTTGGCTTGTGGGGCAGTGTTAAAGGCTATTAAGAATATGAAAACGTCTTGTAGATTAATGATATAGCTCCTTCAAGTGTACCCAAATAAAATCTTTTTTATTAGTGTAATAAGGCTGGGAGTTAGTGTTATACACACCATAATTGAGTCTCTTAATACTATATTTTATTGGTCCCTTCTCTTTCTCCCTAACTTTAGCTACTTTCTCAACAAGAATCATAGTAAAAGTTTGGATTCTAGTCTGGTTTGTAAAGTCTTGTATATTAGATATCTGTGTAAAATTTGATTGGTAAAAGGGTTGAGATATTTAAATAGCGAGAAAGGTAGGGAACCATGCAAGCTAGACTTGATGTGGTGAACTAGGACTTGGTTAGAAGGTTAATATGTTGTTTCAGGATTCTCTGGACTCTGGAATATTGAATGAAAAACTTTTAAGAAGAGCAATAGTATATTGGGATCCATTTATATTTTAGCTGCTCAAGAGTAATTTAATGGCAAAGGATTAGAAGTATGAAACCTCTACCTCCCTATCGCTCCCTTAGGTGGTTATCTTACGTCTTCACTTCTCATGGTACTCATTTTTTGGTGCCCTTTTAAAATTATTGATAGGGACTAAGAAACTAAACCAATTAGTCCTTTGGACCTTGTATTTCTAATTTATATGTAGGTGCGATATAACTTGTACTGACCAAAATTTCCTCATATTTACCTCTCTAACCCTCTATCTTCCCTAATCATCCTGCCAGTTTCTTCATTCTCAATCTCTCTATCTCCTTCAATCAAACCCCAAATCATAGAAGCATCACGGAACACTCTATTGCTTGGGTATGTCCACATGGAGGATGTGTCCTGGCGTTTGTCCAGGATTGTGTCATTAGCCACCATGTATTCGCCAAACACACTATTCCTGAGATAACGTTTCCCACAACCTGTGCCATGAACGTGGTTTATGGTGGGATTTCATGTAGTGCCTCAGCTTCAGGTCATGCATGATTGTCATTGCCTGTGTCACACTAATAAACCCAAAAACCTTGAAGCCCATGTTAACCACTGGATATCCTGGGTAAATTGAATGACCTATTACATTCTCTGTTATTTTGTTCAATTTCTGTTTCTGGAGTTACCATTCCAGTATGATATTATTTCTATCACTATCAATCAAAGGTGATTGTGACTAAGGTTATGTATGGGGTGGAGGTGGGACCACCCCAAATCCATGGTTTCGGCAGAAGCAACTTTATTTACTCATGCCAAAACTATAGTTTGGGGTGGCTCCACCGCCACCCTAAACATGAGATAGTATGATATGCCATAGTTCCATATTGAGTAGTTGAGGATGCTCTATATGGTATTTAAGTAAATTGGTTCTCTTGCCTCAATAGTTAGTTTCTGAGGAAAAGATCCCCACCCTAACCTGGGTGCCCATTAGATGTATGATGAATTGTCAGATATATGATGAAGATGGCAATGTCCCAATCAAGTAAATGGCAGATACATAGAGGGAGAGATTCAGAGTGATAGAAGTTTGCAAATAATTAAGGAAGAAAGAGAATTAGAGAGGTAAATTTGAGAAGGGCATCTCCATCAACACAAGTCATATTTTAGGTTTTTCTGCCCTTCACAACAAATTAGAAATATAAGGTCTCTAGAAGTAATTAATTTATTTCTCGGTTCTATCTAATAATTTCCCCTAAAATTTAATCCATGAACACCTCTCTTTTTGTCCAATATAAGAGAAATTATGCTTAGACCTACTTTATGTTTTGCAAATTCAGCTTCTTACCTGAACATATCAAGAATAATTATCATTTTATCTTTTTTCCTCCTTATGTATCATAGTTTTTATTCAAGATATTAAATTTTTTATAAAACTATTATTTGGCCTTCTCCTAACATTAAGAATTTGGAATGAGTTGGATTCAGACAGTTCTTATCTTGCCTATCTGTATGAAAGTGAATGAACAATGATTAGGAGTTGTAATTTTATTGTCAATTTCAGATTGGCTCTTCCCCAGGATTTGAGGATGGAGATTTTGAATCTGCCAAATTAAGGCGACCTGCAGGTTCTTATTACCATGCTGCTGAGGATTGCTTATATTTTGTGGATTCCGAGGTATGAATTTGGCTGCTGAGCGTTGCTAATGAATATTATTAGATTTTAATTCAGGTTTATCATATTTTATGATACATTATAAACATCAATATGTTGTCATCTTTAATATCAGTATTTCTTTCCAATTCTAAAGTTCTATCAAGGCTGCTACCTGATTGTTGGGCTGATTCTGATAGTTTTGCATATGACATAATGTTGAATTTTCTGCTAAGAGAATAAACTTTTAATCTTAGGTTGTAAGAGTGGCATCTTCAATCTTGTTTCCAAGTGAAGGAGGTTGGGCCAATTTAAGGCCCAAAAGTATTTTAAGAGTACTATCTTGTTGGTAGCACCTAATTGCTTATAAGAGAAAAAAGAGTGTCTTGAAGGGGAAACTAATAGGGCAAGGAACTCCTATAAGTTAGTTTTACTCCACTTGAGTTGATCTCTCTCCTATTTAAGTTCGAAAGGGTCCTTTTCTAGAGTTTTATCAGTTTCTTGCAGCACAAGCTGGTAGCTGATGCTGTTATTGTTTTGTTTGTTTTCTGTGTCTTGTTTCTCAATAACTCCCCCATGTAGACCTGAGATGAGTGTGGAATTGCATTGATTTCAGTGACCTGTAAAAATCAATGTTCTGAAAATCGGATTGGACCAAGTAGTTTGACTGGAAAACTGGTGAACTGGTGCTTGGTCTAATCTGGAATTGCATCAAAATCAGGACTATCATGAACTGTTCAACATGTAGTGTTGGCATTTCCTTGGTTTTCATAGAGATCCTCCATCCACTCCTCCCTTGATCTAGGCAATATGGGACTTTATGCTTCTCACATCCCTTTTTAATCACCATCTAACTATCTAATTTCCACTTCACTTCAACCCCCCTTTTTCCTTTGTCTCTCTTTCCTCCTCCATTATATACACTCCTCTCCTTACTCTCCATTCTTCCTGTCCTCTACTTTCAATCCTTACCTCTGTCTCCCTTTTCATTTCTCCACCATGATCAAGCCTATCTCTATCATCTTAAACTTTGCATTTCTAACAAAAGGAACCTTCCCATTTCAACCTGCTCTCCCTCTCTCTCTCTCATGTGTGTGCATTGACTTGAAAGAGAAAGGAAACTACTCTATCCTAGTACAGACAAGAACTGAGTGTTCTTTTAATATCAACATCCCTGCCATTGTGGTCCACTACCTTGGGGGTTGCATCACCAGATAAAAACTAGTAGCAACTTAAATGCATCATTGACCTTCACCCATATAAAAGAAAGCTTCAAGTACCAAACTTGTAATTTTAAAGAAATATGATAATCATTCATCAATCATAATCGTTAAATACTCCCTCTGTGAAGATGACAATAAATGAAGAGGACGAGTAGTGCTCCAGCCTTCACAGTGTGCCACCTTTGAGCATCATGTACTATAATTTATTATCTACAAATTTTTTAATAACATTTTAATATATACTATTAAAATATATTAATTTAATTACAACCATTTGATTGTAGTTTGACCGTGATCTGACCATTGAATTGTGAACTAGTATCTTGATTTCTCAACATTGATAATGACTTAAAACTCATAATCCATGAGAGGCCTAGAGCTCGGGAATTTCTTAGTTTTCCCTATGGTGGATTACAGGGTGGAAAGGGAGGCAGGATACATGTTACTGCACCTCTTCTTCTTGCTGGACTTCATCTTCATGGAACCTTATGCTTTCTTCATTCTGTTCTACAGCTTTTCTTCTTCATCTTTGTGGGTTTATTTTGGGCATTATATTCCTTAATGGCTTAACCCTTTGATGGAGTTGTCACTTACTATTTCTTTTCTTCTGGTTCCTGTCTTCTAAGAACCATGCTATTAGGAAAGCTGACATGGAAACACGATCAGTGGTGACTCTTTATCCTACAAGTGCCTCTAACAAGAGCAATGTGCGTTTGTGGACTTGGATCATGAATAAGCTGGGTTTAGAAAGCACTGTGGGGAGCAATGTTGATGAAAAATCAGAAGTATTAGATTCTAAATCTCCATATTTACCATGGCATCTGTTGAAATCAGTTGATGATACTTTCTTCATTCTAGACCGCAGGTGAAGGACTTGGTGGATTTAATTATTTCATAGATAGTACCTAAATGCCCCTTGTTCCATAATATTTGAAATTTTTTAGCATTTTTTTTATCCTTAATTTGTTTCCATTTCCTTTTTCTTTTTGATTGAGTGGTCTTATAAACTAAAGTAGACAATAGATGCTGATGCTAACAGTGTGTAGTTCATGCTTCTTGTCTTAATTTAATATACTTGTTTTTTGGTCTTTTTTCAGGTTTCAAGCTGTATTGATCATGGATTTGGCTTCGGCAAAGATTGACAAAGTTCTTAAAGGTTTGATTTGGTATTGGTTCTATGGTCAATTATGGAAGCCGTTTTGTATCTAGCTGCAACTAATGCATTGATTCTTGAAATATCTTGTATTTGAAGAAGGTTCTCCTGAAATTTTTGAGATCTGCATAAAGCAGATGACGAAGAGTTTATCCCTTTTAGATCATTTGACTCATGATTGGTTTCAACAGCAAATTGAATATACCTGTTCTGTGGAGGGCCTCCCCCATTCTGGTCTTTTATCTTCACTGACGACCCTGCAGAATCGAATTTTCATTTGTGATACAGGTAATTTTTTTTGTTTTTGTTTTTTGGCTTATTCTTTCTGATTCTTCAGTAGCTGCTTTCTTTAGTTTTGTGTTTACTGCCGAATTTTTTGCATCCAGTTGGACAGAGGATTTTGAAAGTTGACAGAGAATCTGGGGTTTGCTCAAACTTCCAGTTTTCTAATTTAGGGATCCTTGGATTACCTTATTGGTTGACGACCCCCTTGGAGACATTTTATGCTATGTAAGTTATTTGTCTCAAAACTATTTAGGTTGTTTTATTTCCAAATCCAAAATTTATTGTCGTTTACATCACATAAGTTTAAATCATATGTAACATTCTAACTTTTCTAACACATTACTGGTTGACAGTGGAAATGGACTTTCAGATGTACCAATTGATCATCTGCAGTGTTTCCAGTTGCTACCAGGTCATTTTACATTTTACAATTGGATATCTTTGATTTTAAACATTCTACCTTGACTCAGCAAGAGATTTTTGAGTGATTATATGAATCTGATTTAGGTCGTCCTTCATCACTTGTGATGCTCTGAGCGTCACTTTATTTTAGGATACTTCAGGAGTTTAAATAACCAAGGTTACTTGACAGGGTGTTCTTACTCTTTTACGTTTTCCCACTTGTATTTGCACATCAACAACATAGTTATGCTCTAACACAAACTATTTTCTTAATCAGCTTTGATGATGTTGAAGTTTCTGCAATGTGACAGGTAGAATTCACATACAGGTAGTTGTGGATATTCCTCAGGATACTGAGTTAGTACAACCAATTGATGAAGCCTGTATCTGGCGTCAGGCAAGAGGGGCAGCTACCGAAGTCTCAGGAATAGAGGATGTGCCAGGATCTGTAGATAAGGTTCTTGAGGAGGGAAGGACATTCTTAGGTGAGGTAGTCTGGTTCTGTATTTGATGTTGCTTATGAATTCAGTTCTTGGGCGCAGGTAGGTGTTGCGCAACAATGGTATTATGAGTTGGATGATCTTGCCTCTCCTAAACTTGAATTAGAACAAGCCGTTGCAGACGGTAATCTGGATGATAATAATTTACTGGTGGAAGATAAGAAAATTTGCATCACCTGCGATGTCCAGACTAGCCCTGGAACGAGTGAGGTATAAATATATTTTTGAAACAACAAAGGAAGATGGCAATGAAAATTTTCTTACCCTTATTTTATTCCATCCTTATGTTGATGCTGCTAGAAAACCACTTGTATTAAGTTAGACCTAGGTCACCCAGTTAATCATTGACTTGATGGTTGATTTAGAAAGATAACACTCCGGAGATTATGTTGGCTTTGTCTCAGAGCAACGGTTATAAAGGTTGTCAAACCTTTAACCTCCTATGTTAATTGATTGACTTCCCTCTATCATTTTATGTCACTATGCCTATATTAGATATTTTCTATACAGATCAGTAGACATTTGAAATTACCGTATTTCCTTGTATTATATTTTCCTAGAGTTTGCATTAGGTTTTATGTCCTTCTAGTCTTGGGAGTATTGGGATTTTATTTATGGAGTGCTTTTATTTTAGCAGTTTTCTTTTAATTTTTTTAATGAGTAACTGAATAGCTAGTAAGTGGCTATACTCTAACCCTTACCCCCTCGTCTCTCTTTTCCATGTCCTCTTTTCTATCTTTTTTCTTTCTTTCTTTCTGCATATATTAACAAACTTTTTCTTTTGTAACAAACCATCTTATATCCAGTACTGCTGACTAATCTAAATGTGAGCCGAGTCAGGTTCCAATTTTTTTTTTAATTGACAAACTGTGATTATGTTAATATCTTTCTTGTTACACAGGTTATCATTTCTGCAGTGCTGTATTTGAAACTCAAAAGAGACCCGAACTCACAAGAAGAAAGCCCTGAGATTGATGCTGGAAGGATACTGGATATCATGAGCTCAGGGAGATGCACGAAGACGGAGAGAGATCTATGGAATGCATTTTTATTAAAATCCAAGGGGGACTTGAGAGATCTCGTTTTCATGAAACCACTGCACATTAGGATAAAATTGGATTGTGTTGATCATCCAAAGGCTGAAAATGGGAGAGATATTATCCTAACAGACTCAGCCATCGAGGTAAAAGTATCACTCAATTGACAGTAGATTCAGGAGCAAAGCAGCAAGCATGCTTTTTTGTAATGGTTTTTGTCTTGTGATCACTTATTAGCTTGACTAATTGTAGTGTTTTGTTAGACAACTTAGTTAGAGCCAAGAGAGAGAAACGTATGTAAGGCAGCAATAGATTAAAAGAATGAGAAAGATTAAACATAACCTAAGAAAATTGTCTTGTTCATGGTTTATGAATAGTGACTTGTTGTAAATTTTATATCTTGCCAAACTAGATTAGATGTGAGTTTTGTCCATTACACAAAGTTTGAGAAATAAATCACACTATCTATAACTTATAAATAATAACAAGGTGCATGAGGATTTTGTGTACCAATTTTTAGTGAATGAGTCATCTTATGTGGGATCATTATTTTGTTTTTCGACCATTGGATCATGATGTTAGAGAGATAACATATTCTCCATAAATTGGTCTAATTTGGTTTCATATAATTTCCTTACCTCCTGTCTGACAGTTACGACAGCTCCCTAATATCCTTCCTTTTCTTCTCCATTTTTCGCGTCAACAACCCAACCCCTTCCTTAATTCATTTCCTTTTCCAACTTTGGCTATTCAATTTCTTTTCTTGTGTTTCCTCAATTATCATCTTTATTCCACCTTTGCTTTGAAACCTCATCATTTTTCTGTTTTCATTTGTTTTGAGTGCTTCTGCTTTTTTTTAATTATTATTTTTTATTTGGCTATTCAATTTACATCCTCAGTCTGAGTTTTCAAACCCCACTGATTTTCATCTTTCTCAAATTTTCATTTTCCTTTATCTCAAGAATTGAGTGATTCTTCAATTTGTATCTTCGATCTGGTTGAATTGTGATGCCCTATTAATTTTCTTCCTTCTCATATTTTCATTTTCATTCGTTTCAAGAATGGAGTGATTTAGTCTATCTTTTTCTTTTCCACATGGTGATCATTCACTAAAGCCTTTCATGGTATACGTGTGTGTGTGTGTATATATATATATATTGAGCCGATGTGAAAAGTGGCTAGTTATTTCTCTTGAATCCGTGGGAGAAATTTTGATCAGATTATAAGGAAATTGGCTTTTCATAAGGTTTAAAACCAAGTTTTTCGGTGGGAAAAAATTGAGGTGTTCAATTCGGGTTATCTAAATTTAAGAATCTGAGAGAGATGAGTTCATTTCCTTGTTTTTCATGCAACAAGAAGAAAGAAGCCCAAGCAAGGAATTAGGTAATAAAATGAGTCATATTGTTAACATATTAATATTGATGATTCCAACACAAGTGTTCCAATTTAATCTAGAATTTTAACAATACATAATATTATAGTCCACACTATAATCGTTGAGATAAAGAAAACCTTAAAAATATTTTAACATATTGATTATATTTTTTTAATCTGTGTATTAAAATAAATATAAAGAAACAAGGGAGGCTGAGCGATGCCAGATGGCCTGACTATCTTTTGTCTTTTTTTTTTGTTGGGGTGGCCTAATTATACTGCAATAATGAATCTCTTTATATCATATTTTATTATATCCCCATATCTAATCGCAGTATTAGGCCATCCAGCCTCTGCCTTTTGGGCCTCTATGATTCGAGAACTTGATTCTCTACGACCATCTATGTATGGGCTTAGAGGTGGGACGAGGGCTGGCCCAAAAACTGTTTTCCTAAGAAAATAGTACATACTCACAGGGTAGGTGAGAAATACTTTGATAAAGAGAAACAATATTCATGTATTTAAAAATTAAAAAAATTATTAACTTATTTGATTTAAAATACTCTTATTGATCAAGGTAAAAATGATATACCACTTTTGAATAGAACTTGGAATTTATAAATTCTTTTTACATCTATAACTTTTTTTTAGTACCAAGAATATTCATCAACTAATAGCCAAAAACTAATTCCTTTTATATGTAAAGGCCATTAAAGTGAGTTTTGACTCTTCTAACAAAATTTTTTTTCATACACACAATTAGGGATAAAACCCAAGACAATATAATTGAAGGACCTAATTATTTATCAATTGTGTCATGATCTTATAAGTTTTCTTAGACCTATACCTTTGGTTAAACTAGAAAAATACCTTGTTTAAAAATATTAAGTCTCTTCTACTCAATCCAACTACTATTAATTCTTGTTGGCTTGCTTCATCTAAACCGTTATTTACAACAAACAACTAAAGCATAAATGCATGCACAAAAACATCATTTTGAGATTCCTTAACACCAAACTGATCCTCTCTTTGAACTTTGAAGTTGAGCACCTTTATATACGAAAAGAACATTGAAATTTCCCCTGAAACTACAGAAGAAAATGATGAAACCTTCATATTTAGTCCAACATAAGAAATTGATTATCAAAACAACTTGGAATTTCCAAAGTTTTCTCTCACAAAACCTTCAGGAAATTTCCAAACTTGTACCCTTGAGAGTATCAACCACGTAATTTGCAATTACTGCATCTTTATCGTACAATAATTGGTCTATTGTAGGAAATGAAGAAAATGTTCTTCATGCCATGTTTGGTGGAAATGAATTATTTTGAGGGAAATAGAAAAATAAAATAAAAAATATGATTCCTAAAAATGTTATTTTTTTATTTATAAAAAGTTTGAATAATATGGAACATGGATTTAGCCTAAATTATTAATTGTTGACAAACTAAACACAGTCCTATTGATCTTCTTGGGCGATAATTTTGTATTTATTGTCTCTTTTGTTCCATCGCATGTGGGTCGCTTTTCTTTGGGTCTGCATGCATATGTCTCTCGCTTTCCCTGTCTTGTCTTTGCTTTTGCCTCATTCAGATTCAGTTATTCTACTCCGTGGACCCTCACTTCACTTGTCGCCTTCTTTTATACTTCTCTGTTTTTTTTTAATTAAAATTAAATTCATAGTGTGATGCATTCCGCTGTGGATGTCACATGTGTTCATCCTTTTGTTTACGAAAAAATAAAATAAAATAAAGAAGTTAATTGTGATGTGTTTTTTATAGAAGTTAGTAATTTTATCGTTTTTCTATTTTTTCTGTTTATTCCTATTAATGATTATTGAAGAATTACTTTTTAAATTAATTTTTTGGAAAATTTTCTTCTGAAATTAAAATTATAATAAAAAATACTCATCTTAAGAATTATTGAATTTTATATTTTTACATAGAAAAATAAATTGTTACTACATTAATCTAAATTTTTAACGTGTTAAAGAAATGTATCCTGTATGGAAAAAAATGCCTTGCTCGCGAAGTGACCAAGTCAAGTCAAGTCGACGTCCCAGCTGGAAAAACACCGTCCCAATTATTGTCCAACGAGTAGTCATCACATCCACATTTACAATTACCAATCAGTCCCTTCATCTTCTTTATAAGTGATTTTTTAAGAAGAATTTTTTATATACGTCACTTTAAAAAAAATTCATAAAGCATTAAACAATTTTCAAGTTCACCCTTAACCTCTGATAAATTACTATGTTTAACTACTCTACACTTTTCAATAATTTTTTTCACTTTTTAATATTGGCGGCTATCTTTATAACCAATAGATTGTTGATGTGTTTTTTATTCACAATAAATCAATAATGGGATAATTTTGAAAAGTTGAAATAATTTTTTTAAAATTCAATCGCTTCAAGTCATCACATCCACAGTAGAAATTCCAAACGACAATATGTTTGAGGTGGCTTACTGCCTCAACAGGCACTTCTAAAAAATACTTATTGCTCATAAAAGCATAAACTAAAATTTATAACTTTTTTTAGGGGTAAAAGGTACTTTTAAATAAGGTATTAAAAATTGAATCGATTATTAAATTTAGGGGTACATAAAAATTGAGCTGATAATCAATCCAATACCTGATCTTTATAAGGTCAAGCAGGACCGGGCCAATCCAGCATACAAAATGGGGGTTGGCTCAGTCTTAAAATTATTTAAAAATAAAAATAAATTTATTTATTTATTAACAAAAATATAATTACATTAATACAAAATATATTTTCTAAAAAAATAATATTATAATAAAATAACATTTGTTAAAATTATAAATAAATAATCATACATTATTTTTACCCAATAGTAAGAAATCAATTTAAAATTTTAAATAAAATTAAAATATTAAATTCTTAAAAATATTCATAATAATAATATAATCAATTTATTACATATAATATATTAAGAAAAAATCATATAAAAATAACATTTATACATTTTTTAAAAAAATATATAAAATATATATATACCAAGAGAAGATGAGACCGGGTTCGACCTTAACCCAATGCCCAACTCTGCCTGGTCTCCAAGACCAACTCGATATGCCAAGTAGGATTACGCCTACTAGGCTATCAGGTTAGTTGAACACCCCTAATTGAACCGGCTAAGGCACCAGTTTAAGATTCAATAGTCGGACTAGTCGTGAATAAATTGATATATCTTAGATAATATAGATGAAAAATATAAAAAATATTTATCTATGATTATAAATTTAATATTCAATCTAGAATGAAAAGTAAATTTAATAACTTTTAATTTTATATATCATATAGAAAACGAAAAATATTATTAATAAGTTTTATAACCTAATATTAAAATCTAAACAAGTTAATATCCATCTATAATTATATTTTGAATTCAAAATAGTGTACTGATATTTCATTTTCATATTATTTATTAAGTAAATTTATCATTTTTAATAATTATGTATTATAATAATACTTATATAATATTATAATATAGAAAGAAAAAAATTATGCAAAAAATAATGCTACTTTGTATTAAAAATAATGTTATTTTATCTTAAAAATAAAAAAAATTAAAAATAAAATAAAAATTTGCCCAGTTCAAACTAGTTTTGTATTGATTTTTTACTTGTTTAACCGATTTTGTAACGTTTCTGAAATTGCCTAATCTTCATTTATGACTGAACCAGACTTCGCACCGATTTTCGATCGGACCAGTTGAACTGGTCGGTTTGGTTCGATTTTTTATTCCTTGCTTTTAAGTGCCCTCGAAAAGTGATACTAAAGTACAAACTTGGTTGCACAACAAAAGAACATGATGCTCTATTAGCTATCTATCTACAAAGGAGATATTATTACATAATCACAAGGTGCCATGTTTATAACACACTAAGATCTTGTTTGGTACAATGGAAAGGGAATAGTATATCAACCTATGTTTAATCATTTTGGATATGTGTGTATTTTATGGAAGGGGCCAGGATTTGAGGGGCATGCGAGAAATGGAGCAAGAAGAGAAAAGGAAGCAGAGGCATCTAGTGCCATAAAGGAGATAGGTAGAGTTGCGGCGAGGTTCAGACTTGGGCCAAACTCATTTTGAGACAGAAGTACTCTACGCCACGGTGGACTCTCTTTGCACTGCTGCGAGAGCACAACTTTTGGCCAAAAAACACGAGACAAAGAGCAATGGCGCTATAACACCATAACCTTCCGCTACGGCTTTGGTCAAGAAAGTTGGATAAACGAACATGAACCAGTTCGACAAAACATAGGGAGTTTGGGGGTTTTAGAGAAAGCTTCACTAGGGTTCGATTTGTTGGGGGCAGGGTATGTGATTTTTTAGCTTTGGGAGGCTTGATCTTGCAAGGTGTGGTAATTTCTTTACCTCTTCCTCCCTCATCACTGATTGTTTTTGAGTATTTTGTGAGGTGACTGTGATTTCTGAGTTTCAGTGAGTTTTTACCGATTAAAATATATTTAAATGCTTCAATGAAGTGTTATTTGGTATCTCTAAGCCTTGGGCCATGGATTTTGGGTATTTATGTTAATATTTCTGTAAACCCTAGCCTTTGATATTAGAAATCTTTATGGAATTTGAATTGTATAGACTCAAGGTTAGTTTTAGGAGTTGATTAGAGTATATTAATGAATGGGTATAGTGTTAGATTCATAGTCTTGTTGAGTTTGAGCTTGGATCACCGAGTTGGGATTTATTAGAGACTATGTTCTTATTTGATTTGTGTGTTTGGTGGATAATGTGGGGTTATGATTCATTTATTGAGATATTTATACTCAATGAAGTCGTTTGGAAGTGTCAAAATCAACAGTAAATGGTTAACCTGTAATATGGTGGAAATTGAACTTGTAGGCATTGAATAGTTAAATGGTTCCATTGAGGTTTTTATGAATGTTTGAGTTGTTGGCATTGAATACTGTTAGTTTGACTTGGATTTTCATTTTTCTCTTGTGTGTATGTAGTGGAGACTCTATGATCTACCGTAGTAAAGTATGAGTTGAGCAACCTGAGATATCTAGGGAGTAACTTTGCTTGTTTAATGAGTTTTAAACTTTTCATATCATGATATGTATTTCATGTCACAGCCAATAAGTTTTCTCAAACTCTATATCTTTTTGGAAAGAAATTGTGATAAAAAATAGATGTGGCTAGTTATGTATTTTTATATGAGTATGCATATTTATATATGTGTATATGTATATATGCATAAGAGAGTGAGAAAGGGCTTGGCCCATAATCATCGTGTATACTTATTGATATTATGTGTAGAGATGCAGTGTTGGCATGATCTTGGCAATGATCCTAATGTCGATATTAATGATGATGAATTGAACATGAGAGCTTGATAACATGATGATAATAAAACGATGATAATGGATAAGAATGGCTAATGTGAACAAATGTAAATATGCATGTGTATGTATATATGTATGTGATGATGAATATAGTGAGCGTTGATCATGAATACTATGCACCCCCGTCTGGTTTTACATGATAATGATGATAATGAATGAAAGAGGCCAATGAGAATATGTATAAGCATATGAGATTGATGAATACTAATACATATATATATGTAATTATTGTGCATCCCATGAGATATTTGTATGATGATGATAATATGCTAGTATGATTACACACATACTACATGAGATGACATGTTAGCATATATTAGGTATTGTCACGAATTATTCATTAATAAGGCATGATATTGTTAGGTGATGATGCCTTAATACCACGTGGTATGCCAATCCGTTAAATAGAACATGAGGACTTGTGTTCAAGCAATGTAACTTATGATATCTCTGCACTAAATAGTCATCCTCGACTGAGAGATTCATGTGGCAGTGGATTGGGGGTGTACCTTTTCTAAATAGCAGTGGTTCAGGGGAAGGAGAACAACAGTCCAATCATTAGTAGAATTGTCTTTGGCCTAGTTATGATTAGTGGAAGGTAAGCTTAGTGGTTACCTCAGAATTGTCTTTTAACATACGTTGGAAGATGACTACTTGTTGAGGTTATCTTGTGACAGTAACTAGCTCATGGTTCTGGGTGCAATTGATGTGAGGTTCTATCACATATCATGAGCATTTTATCATGCATGGCATAATTTGCATATATAGTGTATATATCTATATGAGCTTGTATCCTTTCCTTGTATTCGTATCGATGTCGTATTCTGTGATTAACTAACATATTGTGCCTCCTATGTTTAAATCCCTGCTTGTATTTGTTTGGTTACTCCTTGGTTACTAAGACTTTTGTCTCACCTCTCGTGGAAAAACATTTACAGGAATGGAAATTTAGTTCTAGCAAGGAGAAAGTGAAGGCAGATGAGTCCCTTCGGGGGCACATGGAGGATCTGAGTGCCTATGTGGTATGAGTTTATCTGAGATAGATGTTATGTTGTAATATTGTGCTATGTGTAGAATCATGATTTGATGCCATGTGTAATTATAGGCCCTTGTCCTTTATGTATGTTCCTTATATGTCTTTAGTGTTGCATGAGGCTGTCTTGGGCATAAATATGTATGATGAGTCATGTGTTGATATGTTCTTGAATGACTTGGTAGTACGAATCATCTTAATGCGTTTGTGAGGATTGTTGTAGGGATGTGTTGGTATGTCGAGGAATCTTGGCCCATTGTTGTCATAGTGAGTTCGAACCCCTGGCAATGGGAGGCTCATGTGTGTTTTGATGTGTACGAGCAGTTTATAAAGTTGTGCTTGAGATTTGGTAAGGTTTGGAGAAAAAGGGTACATAACTCATTAGGTTTGTTTGGGATTCAATGGGGTCAAATCTTAGAGAAAGGGTCTCCTTAAGATACAACCTCATTGGACAATGATTCTGGATGATTTGTGATTTTTCGGAAAAGGTCTTATGGCTAAAAAGCTAGTGGTTTGGAAATGGGAAGGTGTTAGAGTAAAGTTTTGATTAAAGGTGATCATTTCGGTTACAAGTGTCCAAAATATTCATATGGAGCAATTTTGAGATGCGGTATTTTGAGATGTGTTATGCATCTGTAGTTAAAGGAGGTGTAAAGTGACTTGTAAGTTTTGGAATTGGATCAATTGGTGGTCAGAATAAGAAGTTATATGCAGCAAAAGTTGGTTCGTTACATCATCAAATTGCTAACACAATTACTGTCATTGTCGTCGCGACGCCATTTCTAAGGTCGTGGCGTCGTTTCTCTCTACCTGTTTTCTCATTATGGTCTAGACGCCTCACACCGCAACTCCAGGTGGTATTGCCATGTCATCACCCCTCTGTTTTGTCTTTTTCAATGGTCTTCTTGTGTGTATGCCTGATTTGGGTCTTAGGATGTTAGGAAGTTACAAATAGAACGATAGGAAAGATATTGTAGTCCCTAGTTTGGTATACCTAAAGTATTCAAAATCGGATTGGACATTGAATTGAACTGGTTGAGGCATTCAAGGTTCAATGGTTGAACCATGGTTGGACCGGTTATGAATAAATTGATATATTTTAAATAATGTAGATAAAAAATATTAAAAATATTTATCCATGATTATTATATTAACATTCAATTTATGATGAAAAGTAAATTTAATAATTTTATATATCATATAGAAAATTAAAAATATTATTAATAAGTGTCGCACCTAATTTTTAATTTTCCAAAACAGAAAATGAAAAATAGAGTAGATTCGCCACCAAAATTTTTAAAAGAGAAATTTTGAAAAACTTTTTTTAAAAATACATTGTTTATGAAACATAAAGGGTTCGAGAGTCGATTGCATCATAGGGAAAGTGTTAAGTACCTTACAACACTCATTTATAAGAATGGTTACTTTAAGTTGATTATACAAAATCAATATGATCTTAAAATTATTTTAATTACCTTCATAAAACATGTATAGAGAAACTAAAAAAATAAATAATTAAATAAAATGGATTTATTTATAAAGACAGACTTAATTTAAAATAAGAGTATAGGGCCTACGTACCCTGTTACAGGGATCAAAGTCTACTTAATTCGAATGTAAAAGGTCAAGTTAATAGGTTTGTGTTTTTTTAGAAAAAAACATATATTTTTAATAAAATAATTTTTGAATGGTTTCTTTTGTTATTTTCAAAAATCAAATTATACATATTATATATATAAACTATTTAGTTATTTATTTATTACTTGTTAATAAATTTATGGAGATTCCCAAAATCTCACGTGCTTACTAATTGGTTTATATACTCATAGAAGCTCTAAAAACTTCACATAAAATAACTTGCATATATATTATAAAATTATATTTAAAGAAATCTTTTTTATTTAAAATAGATGCAAAACTTTATCAAATTTGAGAAAGTCTTTATTATTTTGATTTCAAAAATATTTTCCATAAAGAAAGCGCATAATTTGATTAGTGTATAAGTGGAAGCGCATTATAATACATGGTAAATTTATTAATCAAAATATCTACGGGTTGGAACCCCACAGAGTAAAAATTTAAAAATATATGTATTTAGTGAGAAAATATCACATTATTATAATCACACAATAGAATAAAAATAATGTAATTAATCACTTAATTATCATCATTATAAAGCACATAAAAATTATTTCCTTTAAAACTATATATGTCTTCTACCACAACTTTGAAGAATAGATATTCCAACCAAATTCAATGGTCTTGAAAGAGAAGATGTAATTATCCAGTATCATAATCTCTATAAATCTTTTAATAAGTTAAACTTAGGGAAGAGAAGTAAAATATTATTTTTATACTAAAATTAAATAAATACAAAAAAACTTCAAAGATAAAAGAAAAAAAAAAGAAAAAGAAAGAAAGAAAAAAAACGAGAAGGAAGAAAATGAAAAAGAAAAAAAAGAAAGGAGAAGGAAGAAAACGAAAGAAAAAAAGAGAAAGAAGGAAGAAAAGAAGAGAAAGAAAAAAAAGAAAAAAATCATTAGAATGGCAAAGTGATAAAAAATATCATGGAGTGTCATTTCACTAATTTAACCAACTATGATCATAATTATATAGTTATACATCTTAATTTATGGAACACAAATTATAATATTATGAAAATAGAACAAATCTATCCACGACCAACGAGAATACGCCTCTATCCTTATAAAGGATATTTATGGATATGAGTAATTTGTCTCTATGGCCTCACCAAAATATCATACTTTGGGGGTTCATGAAACAAATTAAAGAAAAAAATAAAATAAAATAAAATAAAGAGAAAAAAAGTAAGTACATTACAAATACATCTCTCTTTATTAAGATATGTTTATTGATGTGAGTAGTTTATTTTATGAACCTCATCAAAATATAAAATTTGGAATCCATGGAAACACTTAAGAAGAGGAGAATATAGTAGATCACATTCTAAAAAGATTCTATCATGTAGAAAACCCTAACTATGTAATAAGATGGAATGAAAAAAAGGAAAAGAAATTTCCTAAATTAAGATTTATCTAAAAAATCAACATTCTCTCTCCTTTTTCTCTCAAGCTCTCCTTTTTTTCTTTTTCTCTCAATCACTCCTTTGTCCCTTCTCCCTCTCTTATTCTCTCACTCTTAACCTTTTAATTCTTGTTGATACCCTCTCTTCCTATCTTATTTCTATTTATAATATCAAAAGGAAATCATTCAATTAATACTTCAAAGTCACAAAAATCTCTTTTATTATTTTTATTTGATATTCACATTAAAATTGATTAATTTGTTTTTTTTTCATTATTACTTTGATATCAAATATCAAATCCTTGATTTTTTTTCTTTTTGTTAATTTTTTTAGTTTTATGAAAATGTCAAAAAGGAGAAAATCATAACTGCTCAAGATATGACAATATTGGGAGATATTATTATTATTTTATTATTTTATCTTATGAAAACTTTTTTTCTTTTCATATTTATTAAAAAAAATTATTATTATTTTCCTTAAAAGGGACTAGACAAAACATGGTGTTCAGAATAAGTTTTACAACCTAATATTAAAATCTAAATAAATTAATATTCATCTATAATTATATTTTGAATTCAAAATAGTCAATTGATATTTTATTTTCATATTATTTGTTAAATAAATTGATCATTTTTAATAATTATGTTTCATGATAATACTTATATAATATTATAATATATAAAAAATAAAACTACTTAGTACTAAAAATAATGTTATTTTATTTTAAAAATAAAAAAAAATATAAAAAATTTTAAAATAAAAATCAAATCAGTTTAAACCGATGTTATATCAGTTTTTGACAAGTTTTGTACCAATTTTAAAATTGATCGATCTTCATCTATGACCAGACCGAATCTAGTACTAGTTCTTGGTTAGACCGATCAAATCTGTTGATCCAGCTTGATCCTATTTTGTATTCCTTGGGAACACCCGAAAGCATTAAGGTTAGGAGTCACCTCAATAGTTGACCATGGAACCAAAGCTCCAAAACTTTCCATCGTCAGGATGAATGAATGGCATTGTAGCTCACTGGAATCATGATCAAAATATCTAAAATACCCTTTATTTCATTTTTTCTAGTGAAACATACCTTTCTTAATCAGCTTCACACACCACTGTCGGTGAGATTTTAGAGCGATGATGACTTGCTATCCTCTTCCTCTCCTCCATCTCCTTCTCTTCATCGTGCACCACCGTCTACTTGTCACTCCTCCAACAACACCAGAGTGGGCTAACGGCAGGTTACTCTCCCTTCCTCTCCTCTTACAGCCCGTTTGGTTCGATTACAGGGAGGCTATGTAAATGTAATCGGCTTTATATTACATGATTAGTTGCGTTTGGTTGGACGCGTGAAGATTACATGTGTAATCCTGATTACCTGACATCATGTAATCAGCAACGCTCTCCAAAAGCTAAGCATTGAGCATTACATGCATGTAATGGAGATAAAAAGACTAAATATGAATATGAGTTTTCTTTTTTTTAATAATTAGGCACATTTTAGTCATTTTCTATTTATTCATATTTAATTAAATATATAAAATAAAATTTTTCCCAATATCCCCAATATCATACCAAACAAACTTATATGTAATCATCATTCCATCACATTACATTACATCATATTACATTACATTACATGGTCAGCTTGTAATTGAACCAAACGGGCACTTAATCTCATTTGATGACTAGATTCAAATGTCATCACCGTATCTCCAGATCTACTTCCTGTCACCCCACCACCTCCCCGTCACTGCATCACCGCCTCCTCCAAATTTGATGACAACAGTAGTTGGATCGAAGAAAAGAAAAGGAAAGACTGGAGTAAAGAAAAGAAGAAAGAGGAAGGAGAATACATACATATACTTTATAAATAAAGTTATATATAAATATTATTTATATAAATTATTTATAAAAATGTATAAATAGGAGTATTATTGTCATTTTATACTATATAATATAAATACTAAATAAAAATTATATTAGATTCCATCCAATTTTTTTTTATCATATCACACATATTTTATGATTCTCAGTCTCACCCTTAAAAATTGCTTCTATTACACCACACAAGATCTAAATGTATGGAGAGAAGGTGAAAAGAGAAATACTTCGATACGGAGGGAGAATATATGATAAAGAAATTTATTTAATAAAGAATTTATTAAATCAAATACTTTGTATTTCCAACTGTTAACAGTTTCTAGACTTTAGCATACTTTTCATCATTGTTATCAAAATTGGACTAAATTGGCTAGTTCGACCGGTCGGACCGGAAACTGGTACCTGGTCTGGTCCGATTATGCTACACAATCGGTACTGTTCAAAACCAGTGAAAATCGATAAAACCGGCCTTGAATCAATAGAACTAGTTCTGAATTGGTACTGTGTTATTTTTTTTTAATTTTTTAAAATATTTTTTTTTATTTTTAAGATAAAATACATCATTTTTAGTACAAAATATATTTTTTTATATATTATAATATTATAAAAGCATTATTATGATATATAACTATTAAAAATTATATATTTACTTAATAAATAATAAATTATTAATTTATTATTTTGAAATCAAAATATGATTATAAATGAATATTAATTTATTTAAATTAAAATATTGAGTTATGAAACTTATTAATAATTTATTTGTGGTAAATAATAGATTGATAATTCAATATTATTTAATTTGAGACTTTAATTAAGTTATAAAATTTGTTTAAACTTATATTATTTGTTTTAAATATATTATTTTAATCACTATCGGTCTGACTCCGGTTCAACCTCAGTGGAACCATTAAACCTTGAACCAGTGTCTTATTCGGTTCAATGTCCGGTCCGATTCTCACCACATTATTTTTCATTATGCCTAAGTCAACTTTGGTTCAATTTCAGCAAATCTGACAAGAAATTAATTTTACATTTCAGCAAATTATGCTGGTGTGTCTAGATATCCCTATCCCTAAACTAAATGCCAATCTGAAAGCCCGATCTAACTGCTATTTTCAAAAGAAATTTTCTTTAACAACTTGTACTCTTTAGAGTACCCAGGCACGTAATTTGCTATATACATTATTAGTACATCCTTATTGTAGAAGAATTGGCCTATTGGAGGAGGAAATGAAGAAAAAGTTTCCCCATACCCTTATTATTCAGATTTAATCTATAACTTTATAGGATTTTAATAATATACTTTTTCCGGTTCAAAATATAGCGTATTTTATTCTGATCCTAAATATAGAACCATTCACAATATATAAAGTAATATTTATTATATATTTATAAAAATAACTCTATTTAATGTATCTCAAAAAGAGAAAGAAAGAGATTAAATAAGGATAATTTTAAAAAAATATTATGATTTTTAAAAAAAATAAGATAATTAACTAATTTTAACTTTCATTGTTAATCCACACATTTGGTTAAAAGAGTTTTATACTAAGAATTAAAGAGAGTATAATATTATAGTCCATACTATATTCGTTGAGATAATATTATTTAGTCTCAGATTTTAATAGGACTGGTTAAATTCTTGAATGTGAAATCAAAGTGAAGATGCTTAAATACTTAAATTTCATCCAGTTGCATCATCCTGTAAAAGAGAAAAGACACATGGATTGGATGGGTTAGCAAGTGGATCCATCCAACCCAACCCCGTGCCTCTCTCTTTTCTGGAAGAAGGTGTAGCCGTAGGAAAGGATGCAAATCCTCTCGTTATTTCAAATTTTTGGTTGACACAGTTCATACCCATTAATTGAGCCGAAGTTTTCTTCCACAACCTGCAGGAAGTTTCCTATATATAACTGCTTTTACTTTTCATGCACTAAGACTTTGGTTCCATTTCAGCAAATAAAAGCATTGCAAGAAATTAATTTTACCTTTCCAAGGGCCATGCCCGAGTAATTAGCATCAAGCTGACATACGCAATCAAGCTACGTTTTTCAAAAGGAAAAATCTTCACCAACTTGTGCTCTGAGATTGTCAACCATGTAATTTTCAATTAGGAAAGCATGTGATCAATCAATGCATATTCATTATAATAAACAGTAATTTCTTTTTGACTTTTTGTAAAGTGTGAAAGCAACATTCAGCAAAGAAAATGAGACACATAGCCTAACTAAACACTCATATCTATCTTCTTTGGCTTCACATTTCACATATGTTCACCAAATTGAATCCCATATAAAATATTTTATCTTAAATAAGAAGAGAGATATACATATAATGATAGGTTCTATTTTTGTAAAACTTATATGTCAGAAGTGAAACCTAATATTATATGTCGATCTTTCCTTACTTTAGAAAACTTTAGAATCTCTTCGCTTTAAGAAATCCATGTTACATAATTGCCAAATGCTGCTCGCTCATTCTCATGTTGACTTCTAGCACCACACAAAAGGAAGTAATTAACTGTACTCGTGTATAAGTAGAATATTAAAGATTGGTTAATTTAAAAAAAAAACTAAGATTGTCTCATGAATTATTTTTATCAAAAAAACTTACACCATGGTCACACCACTCATATCTCACTCTATTTTTACTACCTAAAAAGTAAAGTAGATCCATAACTAGATTTATCATGGATTTTTTTTTCGTGAACATCTAGTATCTTGGAGCCTACCTCACTTGAACTGTGAGGACTTCAACATGACTCAGACTAATCCGGATTCAAGGTCTGACAAGCACTACTAGGGTGGGTGCTCCTACCACTCCATGCTGTTACATTCCCATATTTCGAATCCAATACCCATGGTTAAATTGGAACGGTTCCTACTGATTTATCATGGATTTTTAGGCCAACATGAATAGGGAAACTCCTTATGCCAAAGCAAGATGCTATGATAAATCTAAAGAGCATGAATAATAATTTTTGAAAATATTAAGAATGAGTTATTATAAAAATAAAAATCTGGTGTAATTTTTGTTTTATTCATAAACAACTTTCGTCATATTGACCCTCACTTGTACGTTTGCCTTGCATATCTGTTAATGCCTAGTTTGTGATCGTCATATTCATTTGGGAATATTATGCCCCGTCCTGCACGTAACTTAAATTTGACCTTTCTTTTATCTCTCCGCATACAAGTCATCTAAGAATGGAGGTAGAAGGTATGTTAATCATTAGCCAGCCCACAAATATTGCGATTGATATTAAATCCCGTGCATTTACAGGGCCTATTTCGAGTTTGATGTATGTTTTCAAACTATAATCATACGTACATCGGGACCTGATTTAAATTTTGATATGCAATATTTATCTGCAATAAATAGATTTTAAAGGGGGGGGGGGGGGGAAATGCCATGTGGGTCCATATGCTAGCAATAGATTGACAGTATTTTAGGATTTTAGGTTTACGTATAGTATTGGTATTGATATATACGTTGACTTTTCACTAATTTTCTCATCACAAAAACTAAATAACAAAGGATAACTCGTTCGTACATTTTTTTTCTTTAATTTTACTAGGTGCCTTGATTAAGCCGCTTTAGGGAATTTGCCTCAAATTTATTTATTAAGGAGGTATACTTTATTAAGAATTTAAAAAAAAAAAAAGAGTGAAAGGTACGTCTTGTTGAGATTGATTTTCGCCTATTTATTACATATGGAATAAATATTTTTTCCCTAACAAAAATTTGGAAATTTCATTTTTTTTATCTTAAAAACAGTTGCTTAAAAGGTAAACTAGTGGTGTATTATGTACAGCAATTTAAAAATTCAAGGACAACTATTTTTCCCCATTTGGATTCCATCCTCATCTTTTAATTTTAACTGTTTCAATTAAAAATGAATGGTCCAAATGTTATTTTATTTTATTTTGGATTTTTAATATTTTTATTTTATTAGGTATAGAATATAGAATGAAAATAAGTTTCTAACGATCAATATTTTTTTTTTAAAAAAAAAGAGTAAAATGCTAACTTAAGTTTGAATGATTCAAATTAAACTTAAATTATTTAAATTAAATTTGAACAGTTGAAAATTGAAATGTGATTCTTAAATTGAGCAATAAATTAATAGATATTCCATTTTCTATATTATATTTAGGGTCAAAAATTAAGTCAAGCCGAGTCAGCTGGAAAAATGAAAAATAAAAAATGTCTTCGTCACAATTTTTGTCCATTTCGAGTCATCACGTCCACATTTAAAATTCCCAACCACCAAGTCCGTTGGAGGACAAAAGTAATTACTAGGTTTCTTAAATTTCTTTCGTCCGTCCGATGGTTATGTCGGTCATGAGTATATTTATTGTATTTATTTTTTATAGGACCGATTTTTAAATTGCTTAGATTTAATTCAAATAATATTATTTCATATTTCGTACATAGATATGATATTAAGTATTTGAAAAAGTCTCAAATTGACTGGAAAATTGATCATACTCGGATACTTGAAAATAATATTCTTTGTATCAGTATCTTTATTAATCTATGACTGAGACTGCACGCACATGATATAATTAATATCACAATCACAATAAGCAATAATATTTCACCATTTCCCATTTTCTATTTCAAAATATCTAAAGAGAATTTAAGAATATATATTTCCCTTACTAAACCAACCCGCTAGCTCTTTTCTTTATTATATAATAAACTAAGTCACCATTTCTGAAACAACCAGTTGAAAGCAATTCTCTCCATAAATATCAGCAGCTATGGAGATAACTCATTTGCTTCCTTGTTTGATCATAACCAAAATTTTCTTGTTTCTGATAATCCCTTCTGGTGCAACCTCAATAACCTTTAACTATCCTCAATTTCTTCACTTAGATCAGCTCAACTTGAATCTTGATGGAGATGTTTATCAGGAAAATGGGACGCTCCAACTCACCAGGTATATATATATATATAACACACACAAATATTCAGAGACGATATATATTAATTAGCTAGCGATTATAGTTCCTTTTATTACACTGTAATGGTATTATCCTTTTGGAAATATGGTTTATCATGTTATATAGTTTCTCGTTTACGATTTCTTAAAATATGATTATTATTCGTGTTAAGTGATGGCCTAATTTTTTTTTTCTTATGATATATTGATATGTTGATATTAACTAAAATGAGTTACACTTGAGAGATTTGTTAAGATTAGGAAGTATTACATATGAGTTAGACACAAATCAATGAAGAGTTCCCAAGTAATTTGTAAATGATTCATTCTGAAGAATCTCTCTCTCTCTCTCTCTCTCTCTCATATACATACACACTCCCTCCCTCCTGTAATGAAGGAGTATATGTTACTTTTCATCCATATCTGCAGCTCTTTCATTTCTCCCTAAATTTTTTTAGTAGCATAGGACCCTTACTGTACTCAGATAGATAGATAGAGGGAGGGAGAGAGAGAGAGTAAGAGGTTTTAGATGATAAAAGAGAAAAGGAGAGAGTGATGCCACTGCTGGGGAAATTTGCATGGGAAAAAGATAATTTGATACCCACAACTGGAAATATTCCCTTTTAAGGACTCAATTTAAAAATTTAGTAGTCCTATAAACTGAATTCTCAACTCGAATTAACTGAATTTTCGACTGGTAATATTAATTTGTCAATATTTTTCTATATAGATCCTAAAATATCTTTTTCCCAATTTGCATTGGGTCGTCCTCACTGCAAAAGAATGGGGTGCCTATAGAAGATATGTTAAGATTAAAACTAAACGATTAAGATTTAATTTTATTCTATTATTCTATTTTTATTTTATTAGATGTAAAATTTAAAAGAAAAATAATTTTTTAATTATTATTTTGTAAAAAGTATGTTATCATTAAAAAAAATTAAAATAAAAAATTTTAAATTTAAACCATTTAGATTAGATCTCATTAGAGCGATGAGATCGTAGTGTTGTAATGAACAACGAATGAAGACCGGTGTTGGAATGAGGGAGAGGAAGAGAGTAAGAGCTAGAAGTGAAATAGATTGGGAAAATAAGGGACCCGTTTCGGTGTGTGGCACAAATTCACGCACCTTGTGCGTGTCCCCAAACATGACATTTTGCTTTAAGTGGTTTTTAGGAGATAATTTTGGAGTGTTTTCTTTTATTTTTTTAGATGGAAAAAATAATTTGGGATCTTGTAATAAAAATATTAAATAACAAATATCCCCAATTTTTAAATCACCTAAAAGGATTTAGGTTCTAGTTTGGGAAAACCACAATTTTCAAATACACATAACTAATTTTTTTAAAGGAATATAATTAAATTTCTAAATAAAGATAACTAATTTTTCATATGAGAATAACTAAATTCCTAATTGTGATAAACTAATTTTTCAAATAAATATAACTAATTTCTTAAGTAAAAATAACTAACCTCTTAATTGAGGTAAATTAATTTTTCAAGTGGACATAACTAATTTTTTAAGTAGATATAATTAAATTTTCAAATGTAAATAATTAATTTCTTAACTGAAAATAACTAATTTTTCAAATAGATATAACTAAATTTTTAAGTATAGATATCTAAATTTTTAACTAAAGTAAACTAATTTTCATAAAGGTAATATTGTTCATTAAAAAAAAATCCTTTTTCCCAACCTTGTTCATTTAAAAAGAATATATTTTCCTAACCAAGGATAAGTGATCTTAAAAATTAGGTGAGATAAAACCTTTTTAGATAAAATAATTTGGATCCTTCTAACAAAAATATTTATAAATAAGGACTCCTAAATTTTAAGATCACCTAAAAGGATTTAGATCATTGGTTGGGGAAAAGCATTCTTTTGAAGGAACAAGTTTACCCCTATGCAAATTATAGTTTTCAATTACAAATTTAATTATTTGCACTTAAAAATTTAGTTATATATTTACTTAGAAATTTAATTATATCCACTTAGAAAATTGGTTATCTACACTTGAAAATTTAGTTATATTTATTTTGAAAATTTAGTTATTTTCATTTAAGAAATTAATTATCTCCACTTAAAAATTTAATTATATCACTTAAAAAATTAGTTATATCTATTTGAAAAATTAATTTACCCCAGTTAAAATGTTAGTTATCTTTACTTGAAAATTTAGTTATATTCATTTGGAAAATCATCTTGCTACAATTAAGAATTTAGTTATCTTCAATTAGAAATTTTATTATCCCCACATAAAATATTAGTTATCTCCTCTAAAAAAATAGGTTATTCTTACTTGGAAATGTAGTTATATCTACTTAAAAAATTAGTTATATTAATTTGAGAAATTGTGTTTTTCCCAAACTAAGATCTAAGTCCTTTTAGATAATTTCAAAAATTAGGAATCTCTATTATTTAATATTTTTGTGTTTTCCCATTCAAAATAATAATGTGAAAACACTACAGAAAAATCTCTTGAAAACCACTAGAGGCAAAACGTCATCGTTTGGGACACGCACGGGGTGCGTGTATTGGGAGAAAGACACTTAAGGACCCCCATATGAAGATATTCTCTTCCAAGGATCCAGATTAAAATTTCAGTACTCCTGTAAACAGAATTCCCAACTCGAATCAACTGAATTCAGCACTTGTACTGTTTATTTGACAATATTTTTACATGAAGGTCCTTAAGTGTCTTTCTCCCGCGTGTATTTGTGCCACGCAACCAAACTGTAATAAGGCTATATGGGCTGATACACGTGTTGAGGAGGGAAAGATACGGTAAATCCACTCCCATTATTTTGATTATTAGACTCGTCAATTTTGTGAATTTTCATTCTAAATTTTAGCTCATTCCCAATTTCTTTTTTTTTTAATTATATTTATTTTATTTTAATAATAAAAAATAAAGATTATTGTGTACTTGGGTTTTTATTCAACCTATGGATAAATTCAAGCAAAAAATCTTTGGATAAATTTTTTAATTATTTATTCAAGAAAAATTAATCAAGTTACTAGACAACATCTTAAATTTGATCATTTATCAAAAAAATTTTAATATATTTATTTTTATATATTATAATATCACTATAATTTAATGCGTGGCCTTGAGGAATCACTTAGTCATATAATTTGATGCTATCTCAATGATTAGTTCCACTACAGTTCATATTAAAAAAAAAAGTCAAGAATAAATTTATTAAACTAGATGTGTTTATTCATGCATTACATAGAATTTGAACATTAAGTTTTATTATTTGCGACTTGTAAATGATGTAGCTTACAATAAATTTTATGTTTTATATTTATCTTTAACATATTGATTCATGACTCAGATACAAGAATGATAGTGCGGGAAGAGTAACATATGATTCATTACTGCAACTTTGGGACCAGGAAACCAAAACACTTGCAAACTTCACTACACATTTTACTTTCATCATTGATGCATCAAATAAATCTAACGGGATTGGAGATGGTATCACATTCTTCTTAGCACACCCCAATTTTCCACTTCCAGTGCCGCCAGATGGCTCTGGTATTGGCCTTGTTGGTCGTAAACAACTGGAGGATCCAAATTACACCAATGAGCACCCATTTGTAGCAGTGGAGTTTGGCACCTTTGCCAACGTGAAATTGGGTGATCCACCTTATGATCATGTTGGTATTGATGTAAAACAAATGTGGACTCCTTATACAACACAGTGGTACACAATTAACGATGGTAGAAAGTATGATGCTAAGATTAGCTACAATTCTAGCTCATACCAGTTATCTGTCATCTTTACTGGATATAAGGATAATGCCTCAATTCAACAAGAATATTCCCAAAAGATTGATTTGAGAGAGCACCTACCAGAACAAGTTCAGTTCGGTTTCTCTTCGGCTACAGGATTACAGTCTGAGAAACATACACTATGCTCATGGTCCTTCAATTCAAGTGCTGCAGTATTGGGACAAGGGAACAAGAGTAAAAGCAATAAGAGTTTGATCATTGGACTGAGCATTGGATCAGGTGTAGTAATTGGTGGGTTATGCTTGGCTTGGTTTTTGATTTGGAAGTTAAATTGCAGGGCAAAGAAAGATGGCTTGGATCTTTCCTTGGACCAAGATTTTGAAAGAAGTGTTGGACCCAAGAAGTTTCCCTATAATGAACTTGTCAAAGCCACAGACAACTTTGCAGAGGAAAATAAACTTGGAGAAGGAGGTTTTGGTGGGGTCTACAAAGGATTTTTTACGAGTTTAAATACTTATGTTGCAGTTAAGAGGGTGTCACAAGAATCTAAACAAGGCGTGAAGGAGTATACCTCTGAAGTAAAGATCATTAGTCAATTGAGGCACAAGAATTTGGTACAACTCATTGGCTGGTGCCATGAGAGGAATGATCTTCTTCTTATCTATGAGTTCATGCCAAATGGTAGCTTAGATTACCATTTGTTTCGAAGCAGAGACCTCTTGACATGGCCAGCTAGATATACTATTGCTCACGGCTTAGCCTCAGCAATACTATACTTGCATGAAGAGTGGGAGCAATGTGTGATTCACAGAGACATAAAATCAAGCAATATTATGTTGGATTCAAATTTCAATACAAAGCTTGGAGATTTCGGGTTAGCAAAGCTAGTGGAACACGGCAAGGTGTCAGAAACAACAATTGTAGTCGGAACAAAAGGATACATGGCTCCTGAATATGCAACCATTGGCAAAGCAACTAGACAATCTGACATATATAGCTTTGGAATTGTTGCTTTAGAAATAGCTTGTGGGAGGAAGCCAATTGACCTTAATGCTAATAATGAACAGATCATGATGGTAGAATGGGTATGGGAACTCTATGGTAGAGGTGAGCTTTTTGAAGCAGCTGATAGAAGGCTTAATGGAGATTTTAATGAACAAGAAATGGAAAGGTTGATGATTCTTGGATTGTGGTGTGCTCACCCAGATTACACTACGAGGCCAACAATTAGACAAGCAATTCATGTACTTAACTTTGAAGCTCCATTGCCCACTCTCCCACCCGCAATGCCCAAACCCGTATATGTTGGTCCATCTTTTTCTGATGTTGGTTCTTCAAACTTTTCTTCTCCTTATGCTAGTTCTGCTGCAACCAATCAAGCCAGGCCTTCACCCAATAGTAGGTCTTACACTGGATCCTCACAATCATCCACATCAGGTACAAATGTATCATGGAAAAGTGCTAAATGAATTAGCATTTTTTCAAGTAATAGTTTCTTACTTGGAAAAGTAGTCAATGAATTAGCGTTTCTTTTTTAAACCAAGTAATAGTTTCTTACTTGGAAGGCTATTTGAAGTCATATCATTTTCCTTTTTATGGTTTGCAGTTATTTGATCTACGTCTCTGTGATAATTTTAACTAAGCAAACTTCAGTTATCTAATGCATTTTTGTCTTTTGGTTAATAGGAAAATTAAAAGATTAATTTACCCTTTTTTTAAAAAACAACCACTACCCTTGCCATTATGTCGCCCACCCGCCTCTCTTCTCTTTGGAAGGTATGGGGCCTCCCTAATCCAAGAACCTAATTCTCTTCTACCTGTATATGGGCTTGGCGGTGGTAGTGATTGAGGTTCTCACAAGTAAGGGCTGGCCCAGGAAGCTGATTTACCAGGTGTTATTGTGATAAGAGAGTCTAGTCTTTTAGCTGTTCGCCAAAAAAAAACACAAGAGTTTTCTCTTAGCTAATGATGATTGGATCAAATAAAAGAATTTATTGGCCTTTTAAATAAAATCTCGAGATAAAGGCCCACAAATGGATAAAAACAAGCTTTATAATAATTGCCAAAAACAAGGATCCTCATTGTACTTTCAAAAGCGGATCCGAATCTCTTTTCCTCAATTGCTCAAATGTAGTAAAAAAGTTAAGATATTTATGTTATTTCATATTTTTATTTTATTTACAATAAATTTATCTCCCTTCAATACACTACACTAAAATAATTGAGGGAGATGAGCACTGCAGGGGATCTAAGTTTTTCAAAATCAGTTTTCCCCCATCTAAAGATTCTACCTAATTTGAATCTAAATTGATATATATTTATTCCTATCCTTAATATAAGAACTTTTCTGAAATATTTTATAATTTTTAATATAAAGGCCCTTGTAAAATTTAGTGAAAAATTAATATATGATTTCCATAGTGCCCTTAATAGTTTTAATTCTCTTCTAATATTAATATGAGATAGAGGTTAATAGATTTTATTAAAGATATTTTAAGAATGTTATAGTAATTTTTGACAAAATCAAAAATTCTAACTAATTTTTACTATTTGCCTTAATCTACACAATTTGGTTATAGTGTCATTTTAAGGGCTTCACGGAGTAATACACTAATACCATATATTAAGCATTGTCGAAAACAAGCTCCCCCATTGCCGATTGCAGAAAGGTTACAGCCACCAATCTAATGGAGGCCAAGGCACAGGGTGGGCTTAGGTAAGCTGCTCGTCATGCCACCCCAAAAAAAGTAAAAAGAAAAAGAAAAAGAAAGGTCAAGGAAGACATTATGTGGCGTTGAAAATGCATGTTTAGAGGTGGGACGCTGCCCCATTGAAAAATGTGATCAGATTGGACACATGAATTTGACTCCAAAAATTTCATTAATGCTCCTTTTATCTTCATGGAACAAATCAGCACATGGAGGATGATTTTTATGTATTGACCCAGTCAACTCAACTCCTCCCTCACAATTATTATCCCTTGGCAAGTTTTGTGGTCATTGATGAAATTCAAAATTTATTATCCATTTCAAACACCCACTTCTTAATTCCAAACTACAATTCGGCTTTGAAACCAAGCAGACTGTTATGCTTTAGTTATATTATCTGGAATTAGATAATTTCTATACAAGATCAGTTGGAAAAAAAATAGATCTTGAATAATTTGATGATGTAATTTAGTTGACTTGAATTGAACTGCGTATTTTGTTGTTTTCGGCATAATGCTTGAATTTTTTTTTTAATTTTAAAATTAGTGAGTTACACTAAATTATTTTATCAAAAATATGTGTTCTCATTATTATTCAATAATGATTTAAGTATAGCACGAAACAGTCCTTTCATATATTGCATAGAGATAATTCAAAATTGTTCTGAAAAGAACGTTAACTAAATGATTTTTTTATAACTAACTAAGTGATTTAATTTTATAATTAATATAATATATCGATATGATATCGCATCATTGAACAATAATTGAATAGCAAAAACATTGCCCAACCATTATTTATAAAATATACTGATTTTCTTTTCCGTCATTCAACCTTGTATACTTGTACGAAACTAGCTAGGCATGGGAGTAGAAATTAGAAGTAGAGTGTAAGAAAAAAAATTGGTTAGGAATTGAACTCGCATAAATTAAAGCTTATCAAATTCATCAATTAAAAATATGATAAAAAGAATATTCTTTTACTACTTTGCAACATATAACTGAGGGTTTCAATCATTGAAAGAACTTCAATTCGATTTGGCTCCTTTATCAGACAAAACCCACTGGCTCTTTATACAAAGCAAGCTGCTCCCCCAACAACCTCAAAAGTCTCATATCAGCTATGGAGGCATCTCAGTACAGGAGGAAAGCTCATGTCCTTCCTTGGTTAGTAATAACCAAAATGTTCTTGTTTCTCATAATCCCTGGTGTAGTCTCCATAAGCTTTAACTACCAGCAATTTCCTGACATGGATTATGAGGACTTGAAGTTTGATGGAGATGTTTATAAAAAAAATGGGTTTCTCCAACTCACCAGGTAATATTACTATAATTTTATAATTTTTAGTTGAGGATTTAGTAAAATAAGCTTAGTATTAAGATTATCTGGTTTCTTATGATTTGTTGATATTACAGTGAGCTTACTTTGAATATTTGTTAAAGATCAGGAAGTAGGTCAGTGAAAGACCAATAAACAGTGGTTGTCAAGTAGTTAGTCAGAAAAGAGTGATACTGATGGCTAGCAGATTGTATAAATGGTTAGAAAGAATAATAAATGATTTCTCTTAAAGAAACTTGGTGAGATAAGATTTGGAGTTTCTCTCTTTTTCTCTTATGTGAGAAAGGTTTAAATTATATATTCTTTTTAAGTATTGTATACATGATTTTACGGTTTCAAGTGTTTTGATGCTCTATTTTTTTCAGAGGCAGGATCCACTGCTCATTCATCTGATCTTATGGCTCAATCTTTTTAGTCTGTTGATTGATCTTATGTAAGATTTTGATCTGAAACAACTTAGGTGTGGGAGTTTTCTATTACACTTCCAAACACAAAATCCCTTGAGATCAACATGCGGACGAGGCACTGATCCAATCTACTTTGTTCTAAATATTTCATTTTAATAAGACGCAGAAGAAGCACAAATGATTGAACTTCTGACAATTTAATATGTCAAAAACCACCTCAACTCAAGTTTAAGAAAATAGGAGAAGATGTGAATAATTTTACAGTAAATTACAGATATCTCTCCTGCGTTTAGATGAAATTACCCAATTTTTTGCTCCATTTTCAAACCTTTTTTCAAACAAAAGGTAAATTATACAGATTCTCTTTGGGTTTTTCTTTTTCTTTTTTTTTTTGAAATTACACAAATTTAATCTCTATTTTCAAAATATACAAACTCCAATCAAAATTGCAAGATATGGATGTGTAATTTCAACAAAATTCAGAAAAGATATGTTTGAGAGAGGTTAGTCTTGATTTGGAAAACAAAAGGAATGTCTATTTAATGTTAGTAAAACTCGAAAAAGATCCTTGTAATTTAGTTTTAAGTTCATTAAATATCTAACATTATGATTCTTGACTCAGATATAGGAAAGACAGTGCAGGAAGAGTAACATATTACAAATTGCTGCAACTTTGGGACACAGAGACAAGAAAACTTACAGACTTCACTACCCGTTTCACCTTCATCATCGATGCACCAAATAAAACTCATCATGGGGATGGCATCACATTCTTCCTAGCACACCCCAACCTTTCACTTCCAGTGCCACCAGATGGATCTGGAATTGGTCTTGTGGGTCGTAAACAAATGGAGGATCCAAATTATGCACATGAGCATCCATTTGTAGCAGTGGAGTTTGATACCTTTCCAAATGACGATGATCCACCTTATGACCATGTCGGCGTCGATATAAACAAAATGTGGACTCCCTACACAACAGAATGGCGCAGCATTAAAGATGGCAGAAAGTATGATGCTGAGATTACCTACAATTCTAGCTCATACCAGTTAAATGTCATCTTTACTGGATATAATGATAATATCATAATTCAACAAGACTATTCCCATGGAATTGATTTGAGAGAGATCCTGCCAGATGAGGTTCAGTTTGGTTTCTCTTCAGCCACTGGACTTTTATGGGAGATACATACACTATGTTCATGGTCCTTTGATTCAAGTCCGAGCTGAGAAGTGAAAGCAAGAAAAGGTTAAGCATTGCCATTGGATGGTGGGTTATGCTTAGCTTGGCTTGTGAAATGGAAGTCAATAAATTTCCTTGGACAATGATTTTAAAAGTAGTACTCGACGAAATAAGAAACTTTATGCACGAAATAAGAAACTTTATGCTAACATTGTCTGTGCTTCAATTGATGTGTGTAATGCTAATGGAAAAAGTGGTCCTCTGTTGATGTCTAAAAGCATCGGGATTAATGGCTGATAATACATCTGGATAGAGCCACTGAAAACAACACAAACCATGATCATGAGAAGAAATCGTAATCAAACAGTCATGCCATAATCCTCATAAAATATTTTGTGTAGAATTCGTTTTCTTCAAGAATAGAAAAATCTCAATCAAGTATTCTGTTCAAAAAACAAGTAATTCCACTACAAATTCGATAATCGCTAGAAGGGTTTCCATCAGTACATCAAATAACTGCAGAAATATATCTTTCAGCTGGGAAATTATTGAATGGAAGGAATACTAAGGGAGACACCTTTGGTGTTTAGGAACAAGGCAACAAATTGTAGAAATTTTTGAAATTCTTTGTACAGCTTGTAGAGGCCCATAACTAGCCCTCAATCAGAACAAAACAATGCAGAGCAGGAGTTTATACTCTTTTCCATTTGAAAGATGGAAAAGACATTAGCATCAATGCATGTTTCTTTTAATGGTCTTTAGTGTGCCCTTAACTAGCCTCATCACGTATGGTTTTCAATCAGAAAAATTAAGTTATGTAATTCACTTCGTTCAATTATATATCTCATGTTTGTCAACCAATGACATGGATCATAAGACATACATGCTTAATAAAAAGTTTAGATACTATACTTCGAAGCTGACCAAGACTATGCTTGGTGGTTGCTGGTTTCTGGTCTGTTGACACTGTTTGTAATAGTTGGCAGTCAATATGTCGAGCAATTCATGTGCATGATTTTTAGGCTCAGCTCCCCACCCAACATTCCTGCGGGGTTTTCTGTAGCAACAGCCCCAAGTTGTACAAATAATAGAGGAAAACCAAAAATATCTCAAATTCCAAACCAAACTTACGCAGAGAAGGATTAACTTTACAAAGGTTGTTATGAGAAACTTTGATCTTTCAGTGACAAGTCCCCCTGGCAATGTGGAACAAATAAAAGCTATTCAATACACACACGTATAATCTATACCATCCACATTAAATTGTAAACCAAACTTATAATCGGTTGCTTTGATCCACACGGTTTAGCCGCTTCGGCTGTGTTTTTTTTTTTTTTGTACAAGTTTAGTTCTTGCCTGTCTATTTAAAAAAAGAGAAACTCAATCCAGGCTTGATGATGAAAACTTCTTAATGCTGCAGTTAAATTAATACTTAAATCGCTTCATGAATGTACTTGATAATTTTCCCATGACAAGAAGATCCAAAGATTGAGTCTATGAAGTTTCAAGGAATAAGGAATTAAAGCAATTGCAGCACCCGAGTTATACTTGCCAAGCATTACTTCAGAGTATTATACCATTTATGAAACATTACTCAAATGTGTAGAGTTAGAAAGAAACAAGCACTTTCAAGCCTGCAAGTAAAAGTATTCAGTAAGAGAGAAGGTCCGTTACGGGGTGAAACTAAAAGCTTAATTTGATTGAGGATGAGAAACACGGATAACGAAAACAAGGACATTGTAGAGCTTCTTCGAATACATATTTGAAGAGTCAAAAGTTAATATTATCAGCGTTAGAGAATGGTTAACTCTGTTTAAGTCCTTTAATTTGGGACTTTGTATTCAACGTTATCTCTGTACTTCATCAGCCATTTTGTGCCCGCGAAGGAAAGAAAAAAACGAAAACGGGAAAGTTAAAAACTTTTCCTTTGACAATAAAAAAGCTGAACAATGGAATCGTTCAAGGATTGTAAAAAAAATAAAAAAGTAAACAATGGAATTGTTCTCGTTTCTGAAACTGAATTTTTTTCCAACAAACTGTTTTGGTCATTGACAATTTACAATTGGGTGACGTTGTATTATATAAATCTAGAGTTTCACAAGCTGCGCATTGCCCGGGTAGTATTTATTTTAAAAAAATAATTAAAAACTCTTTGATAATGGCACTTTTTTATCTAAATATTTATATAAAAAATATAAAATATAAAAAAAATTGTATTTTTATATTAACAACATATGCCAATACTCCTGTGGCATAGTAGCGTGAAAGTTCCTGATAATGAATAGGTTGCCAGTTCGGTTTCGTACATTAAGTTGTTAGCTTATCTTTTGTAGTTTGAAAAAAAAATCATGGATAGGATTATATCATTTCCCATAGACGGTAAAACCAACCATTATAAATCATGCATTTTTTTATTTATTTGTGTATGTTTAGAGAGAAGAAAGGGAATGTAATTTTTATTTTGGGTATATTTTTCATATGTTGAATGAATACATATATATATATATATTTAGAAACCTAAAAACAAATATAGAATATAATCTGAGTTATAAAATAAGTAATAAAAGATATATATATATAATAAATATCACTTCATAATAAAAAAAATAAAAATAATATCATGTATGATTATATTCTTTTCCCACGAACTGGAACCAATAATCATGAATCATGTATTCTTTTATTTATTTGTACATAATAAATGTATTTTCCATTTGATATTATTAATTATTTAAGGTTAAAATATATTTTTTGTCCTTTAATTTTAAAGTAAGTTTCATTTTAATCATTTAATTTTATTATATTTTGTATCAATTCTTTAACTATTAACATGTAACTAAAAACTTCCTAATTCTTAACATTATTAAATAAACTAACAGAAAATGATAATTTACTTATTTAAAAGTCACATCGTTAATATTGTTATGTATTAATTAATATAAAAATTAAAATAAAAATAATTTTAAAGCTTAAATATTTACTATTTTAAAAACATATTAACGGAAGAAGTTAAAGATTACATCCTTAAAATCAAAAGTTTTATTTTTAGGTTTTAAATATTTATTTTAAGACATTAAATATTTTTATTATAAAAAATAAATATTTATTTTTTATACTTTACATTTTCAAGCTAAATTTTTCAACTTGTCAACTTGTCCAAAATAAATAAAAATTATTCATTTTAATATAATAATTTTAAACATTTTACTACTATTTTAAAAATAATTTGTTCTAAGGTTATAATTTTTAATGCCATAAATTAACATATTTTTTAACTTTTTTATTTTCCTAAGATACTAATTATTTATTTTGAACCTAAAAAAAGATAATTATAATTATTATATTAATTAATGTATAATAATAGTGATTAAATAAATTGAAATAAATTTTCTGTAAAATTGTTTAACGGTGTTAATTTCATGAAGTTTTTTACCGCATTTTTTAAAGTTAAAGAATTATAATGAAACTTTTAAAAATTAAAGAACTAAAATAAAATCTGTTTCAAAATTAAAGAATCAAATGTATACTTTCACTATTACTTAATTATTTTTTAAATATAAAAATATATCTAAACATTTGTTAAAAAAATGTATTTAAAGAGTTATATATATTCTAGACGAAAGAAAAAAGAAACTTGGTATTTGATGCAAAAAAAAAGAAATATTTGGCATCAAATCCCATTCCTCACAATTGGCTAATGTTGGTTTAAATGTGGTGTTCATCAACATTGATTGATAATTGTTGTTGATTTAAAGTTGGTTTGCTTCAATTTTTTTATGTGAAAATTAATTTTTTATATAAAAAGGCATTTTTAAATTTTTTTAGGGTGTCTGTTTAAATTTTTAAAAATAATCAGAATGTGAAAAAAAATAATTTTCTACTTATTTTGACAAGTTACTTTTAAGTGAATTCTGAAAAAAAATAGTTGCGATAGATCAGAGAGAAAAATGTAAAAGAAAAGAAGCCACAACAAAGTAATTTTAAAAATTGTAAAAATAACAATATTTGACTCTATGAGAATATTTATATATGTTTAGAGAGGAGAGAGGAATGCAATTTTTATTTTGAGTATATTTTTCATACGTTGAATGAATACATATATATATATATATATATATATTTAGAAGCTTGAAAACAAATATAGAATATAATCTAAGATATACAATAAGTAATAAAAGATATATTATAAGAAAATAAAGATAATATCATGTATGATTATATTCTTTTCCCTACAAACTGGAACCAACAATCATGAATCATGTATTCTTTTATTTATTTGTACATAATAAATGTATTTTCCATTTGTTGATATTATTAATTATTTAATCAATTTTTAAATTAAAAAATAAATATGGCCTTTTTAAATATGAAAATATATCTAAACATTTGTTAAAAAAATGTATTTAAAGAGTTATATATATTCTGGACAAAAGAAAAAAGAAACTTGGTATTTGATGCAAAAAAAATGAAATATTTGACATCAAATCCCATTCCTCAGAATTGGCTAATGTTGGTTTAAATGTGGTGTTCATCAACATTGATTGATAATTGTTGTTGATTTAGAGTTGGTTTGCTTCAATTTTTTTATGTGAAAATTAATTTTTTATATAAAAAGGTATTTTTAAATTTTTTTAGGGTGTCTGTTTAAATTTTTAAAAATAATCAGAGTGTGAAAAAAAATAATTTTCTACTTATTTTGACAAGTTACTTTTAAGTGAATTGTGAAAAAAATAGTTGCGTCAGAAAGAAAAATGTAAAAAAAAAGAAGCTACAATAAAGTAATTTTAAAAATTATAAAAATAATAATATTTTACTGTATTAGAATATTATAATATAAATTTATATTTTTTTATATGCTAGATAATTTAAAAAATATTTTTCTATTCTACCTAAATACAAAATAATTTTTATTTTTTTAAAAATTTTTTAAACACTTAGTCACTTTTTTAAATAATTTAAAAATAACTTTTTTAAAAGACTTGAGCAAAGGCGCCTTTAAAGGCATACTCATTGTAACAATTATGGTTGGATTACTATTAAGCATCGCCAACAATGGTTAAATGGGGACAACACAATGTAAACTACAGTAACAGTAACAGTAACTGATTTTACTTTTATGTATATATATATATATATAGATATATGAGCATGTTCGGATGTCTTCAATAAGTACTCATGGGACCCATAATTGCTTATTAGGGGAGATTTGTCAAACACACCACTATTTTAATAATTAATTATACCTCACATAATCAATTATGCCATAAGTGATTTTTTTTACTTATCATGATTTCTTCTCCTCTCAATCTATGGAGGCATTTGAGTTTTTTACATAATCACTTATGAGAAGAAGTTTTCAAATACGTTTTAAAATAAAATAATCACTTATGGTCATTTAAGTGATTATTCTCATAAGCTATTTTTTCTTATTTTTCAAAATCATTTATTCTCGCATAATCACTAATTCACTTTTCCTTCTCATTATCCACATAATAATTACTTAAACTCCCAAAATCTAAATACATTTTTTTTATTAAAATCATTTTTCAGTTAAAAACATCCCAACACAAATTACTTTTGATATAAATTACTTTTGATATAATCATTTATCTTAAGAATTAATTATGAATAAATTAATTCAAATACACACTACTTTTTCATAAATACTTATTTGACTTCTCATTCTCATCATCCATCTAATAATCAATTACACCCCCAAAATTCAATCATATTTATTTTCTTAAAATTACTTCTCAGTTAAAAATATCTAACATAAATTATTTTTAACATAATTATTTATTCTTATAATCAATTATAAAAAATTATTTATCTTCATAATCAATTATGGAACTAAAACCTGAAAAATAAGTTATGGTTTGGCCAAAATTCTTGGTGAGTGAGGCCTGTCGCACAAAAATATGATGATGGGCATAGCCTAGCAAGGCATTCGCTGTAATACATTCTCAGGCTACCCCAAAACAGAAGGAATTTTACTTAAATATCAGGACTCTCTCTATCTCTCTCTCTCATATTCTCTCAAAACTTCTCCATGTGAAGGTATAGGACAGGCCAACTAGAGGTCTGAAATTTTGACCTAGAACTGGAAGCGCCTCCTTCTGCTATTTAATATTATTAATATAAAATAGTTCCTTGTTTTTTCTTTTCCAGAATACTCGATACCTGCCTCACTTTAACTAAAAAGGCTCAAACTTGATATCTTTAATTAAGTGAATACAATCTCCTATTGGCTAAATCAAATTCTCGTAGTTAAAATATAATATTATTAAAAACTTAAATCTCAACTCACCGGCTATGACTCGATCCAAACCTCAACTGTTGAAATAGTCATCTCAATTTTTTCCGGTTGGCCAGAAAATGGTCAACTCAATTTAATTATCAACCAACCGTTTATCCATTATTACCTTTTGAATTGAGCAGTTACAAACAAGGAAGAATTCGATGAACCTTTTTAATTTTTGACTTGGTCTAATATATCACTCTGTACTGCCACAAAATAATAAATTTAAACTCTAATTTTAACAATTCGTATTTCATATATGTATAATATTTCATTTTAAAAAATTTTATATAAACTAAAAATAATTTGCTGATTGCAAATCTTTAAAAAAAATAGCAATTAATTTATGGAAAAATCTTAGGTACTTAGTCTTATATATTTAATGTACTTGTATTAAATCAAATGAAAACATGTGAATTTTATGTTTAAAAATAAATTAACAATATAAATCATAAAAGTTAATTATATAATAAATAACATATGGAAAAATTAAACTTATCCTAATTTGATTTGATTAAAGTAGCTTAGGCTATGTTTGAACATTTATGAAGAAATGTAATGGAATGATCATTAATAAAATATAATGGAATAAAACAGAATGGAGTAGAATGGACCAAAACATTCCATTATTTGAGAGTTTTATAAGGGGAAGGAGCGACCTCATTTGACATTATTATAAAATGAATAGAATGTAATGAATTATAACTTTTTTTCTTGCCATTTCACTCCCTCCTAAAAAATCTCTCAAACATTAGCCTAATCCATATAGTTATGCGATTCCATTCCACTCCTTCTCAAAAGAACTCCTAAACATAACATTAAGAAAGTATCTAAGGTTTTTCTTTAATTTATAAGCACTAGCTTTTACAAGTACTTTTTAAATCATGGGACTTGTCCTTATTCTTGTTATTTCATACACAATTCACCAAAACTTTTATCCACAAAAAACAATTGTAATAAAAAAATGAAAATAAAAAAATTTATTGAGACACACAAAACTCATTTTATTAATATTCACGTCTTGAATGTGTTAGTTTTTGACTATCAATTAGAAGATACTTTTGATACTTAAAAAAAATGAAAATGAAATAGAGAGAGTAGTAGCATTTACATTTAATTTAAAGATTCTAAATTAGTAAATTTAATGTTGTAGCTAGCTTGGTAGTATGTCATCACCCTCTATTTGGATGAGAAAAAAATAGGAGAAGGATAAAAGAGAAATATAGATACCTTCTCATCTAACTTCTTCCTTATTTTTTCTCATAATATATTTTTCTCTCCTATTTTTTCAACATTCCAAACAAAGCATCATATTTAATATTACCTTGGAGAAAAATTGCATCCTAGTACGCCAAGAAAAAAAAAATGCATTGAAGTAAATTGACGTGAAATGTAAATGCTTAATACTACTTGGTATGACTATGAGATAATGGAAGATTGCCATCTTTATGAACTCATATTATGGTCAAATCGTGATGTTTAATGTTTATTGTATACTAAATTAATTTGAAAAGTAAACGTGCGTGTCCGTCTAATAACCATAAATTTTGCTTCAATTAAAAACCATTTGATTTGTTCTAGGTATTATTTTTTTCCATTTGGCCTAGGGTATTATTTTAGGTGCAACGTCACATTAAAATTCTCTATTTTTCTACGACGTTATATGTGTAGTATATATCAAGCGTTAAAAATCTTCACAAACATTCTTTTCTAAAACAACCACTACGTTATATATATATATATATATATATAAACTTCTAAAAATAAAAGAAATGTTTGCGTAATCTTAAACAAAATTTTACAAAAAGTTTGTATAATTTTTTTATTTTTAGAGAAAATATGTAGAATTTTTTAGAATAGAAAAATATAATAATTCCTGAAAAATATAAATATAGGTTAATAAATATCACATAGTATTTCTCTATAAATAGAGGGTCATGGTCCCTAGATTGTAATGCCATTTGAACTTAGTTCTCTCACCCCCTTAGAGAAAATTATCAAGAAAGTTTTAATATATTCAATCTGAAAAATCATGACATACCCGTTTATGAATTCAAAGAAACTTTTTATGCGATGAATAAAAAAACTTCTCATACGATAAATTCTGGTACGTTCGCTTCCGCTCTCATGTTCTAATTTTTTAGATTTGATATGTATATTGAATTATTATATAAGGATTTGGTTGGTAATAAATTAACTACATATAACCAAAATTATGCAACAATGTCTAGATTTCCCTAAACTAACTGCCAATCTGAAAGCCCGATCTAACTGCTTTTTTCAAAAGAAAATTTCTTTAACAACTTGTACTCTTAGAGTAACCAGCCATGTAATTTGCTATATATATATATATATATTATTAGTACATCCTTATTGTAGAAGAATTGGCCTGTTGGAGGAAATGAAGAAAAAGTCTCCCCATACCCTTATTATTCAGATTTAATCTATAACTTCATAAAATTTTAATAATATAAATATTATAGTCCATACCATAATCATTGAGATAATATTATTTAGTCTCAGATTTTAATAAGATTGGTTAAATTCTTGAATGTGAAATCAATGTGAAGATGCTTCAATATTTATTTTCATGCAGTTGCATCGTCCTCTCAAAGAGAAAAAGACACATGGAATGGATGGGTCAGCAAGTGGATCCATCCAATCCAACCCTGTGCCTTTCTCTTTTCTGGAAGATGGTGTAGCTGCAGGAAAGGATGCAAATCCTCTAGTTATTCCAAATTTTTGGTTGACACAGTTCATACCCATTAATTAAGCCAAAGTTTTCTTCCATAACCTGCAGGAAGTTTCCTATATATACCTGCTTTGCTTTTCATGCACTAAGACTTTGGTTCCATTTCAGCAAATAAATGCATTGCAAGAAATTAATTGTACCTTTCGAATGGCCATGCCCGAGTAATTAGCATCAAGCTGACATACTCAATCTAGCTACCTACTTTTTTCAAAAGGAAAAACCTTCACCAACTTGTGCCCTTATAATCCGACGCCATTCATGTTCTGAGAGTCAAATTTGGATACATACATAATTAATATAAGAAAGCAAATGTGTATATAAAAAAATATATTTTGTTTTGTTTTGGGAGAATATAAAAAAATAGAAAATGATGCATAGCTGTGGCTGGTGTGGCTTATTGTGAGATAGAGACCTTCAGCTTCTATCATTTCACTATTGTTGCTCTGATTTGTAAATGCATAAAATTGAATAAGCCTCCTTTTTTCTTACTTTACGGCTTCCTCCCATAAGACAATTTGGCATGCATAACATAACAATGGCCTATGCAGGGATATATATATATATATATATATATATTACACTAGGTAAAGTGACAATACAAGAAAAAACTGAGGAGGAATTATCAGTGATGTCAGAATTGGATCGAATCGGCTAGTTCGACCAGTCAAACCAGGAACCGATACTTGGTCCAATCCGATTAAGGTTGAGGGCCGGGGAAATTCAAAACCGGTGAGAATCGTTCAAAAATAAGTTAAACCAGCCATGAACCGATTCTGAATCGGTTTGAACCAGCTCCACATTATTTTTTTTTTTCAATTTTTTTAAAACATTTTTTAATTTTTAAGATAAAATAACATTCGTTTTTAGCACAAAATATTTTTTCTTTATATATTATAATATTATATAAGTATTATTATGATATATAATTATAAAAAATTGTATATTTACTTAATAAATAATATAATAATGGATTATTAATTTGTTATTTTGAACTCAAAATGTGATTATGGATTAATATTAACTTATTTATACCTAAATATTAAATTATGAAATTTATTAATAATTTATTTGTGGTGAATAATAGATTAATAATTCAATATTATTTAGTATGAGACCTTAATTAAGTCATAAAATTTATTTAAATTTATATTATTTGTTTTAAACATATTATTTTAATTACTATCTGTCCGACCCTGATCCAACCTCTTTTGAACCATTGAAACTTGAACCAGTGCCTTATCCGGTTCAATGCCCAATCCGATTCTGACAACCTTGGGAATTACACTTCATTAAAATAACTGAGTAAGCTAAAATACATAATTATGTCTCCCAAAAACATATTCATCATCTCATACTCTTCGAATATGAGATTTTGTGATGTATAAAAGAATCAATCATTCCTTCACTTTAACAAAATTAAGATCTCAAATTAAGAAAAAAGCTTTTATCAAGCGTCCCATAATTATAATGAACATGAGAAAGAATCTAATAAATATTGACTTAAAAAAACTATATTTGAAATTTATAATCAAATTAAACATAAGAACAATTTAGTAAAATCATATTATTCAATAAGTTTTTTTTTTTTTGACAAAATCTTAAACGAAAAAAAATGGAATGGAAGGTGTGTTAAACGTTACTTCTCGATGTGATGCACGAATTAAATTTTTATCTGATATCACAACCTTTGAAAAAAAAAGTTATGTTGCTAGGGCTGTTGTCTTTTTAGTTTTTATGCATGTCATGCGTGGGCCTCTTGGATTGGCTTGCATTGGATAACCACGGGCCTTTTGAACAATTGATGTGGGTCAGAATTTCGAAACCAAGCCATATTGGCTGCCAATTAATAAAACCACAAAAAATGCACATCGTCCTCTCTCTATTGGCTCTACTATTTTAAGCTTTGGGCTGTTCCTTAACTTAATGCCCAAAAAGAACTGAGCCCTGACACTTCTTGGTGAAGCAGAGTTTTGTGCGGATTGGATTGCTAATTACACTCATACTTTTTACATAAGACTGCATCATACTCATTGGGAACCGAACTGGTTTGCTCATAATTTGGCAACTACCAGTCTTGATGGAAATGAATGATACATTTATTTGGCTACACTTGCATTTACCATCATCACTAATTCTGTCATATTTTAATTATATAGTATTTAAAGAGGCAAGGGGTTTAACAGTATCGCTGTAATCTGATCCTTCGTTGATTTTGCAGAATTAGTGTAGCAATCTCCATCCTTGTAAAGCACATCCATTACGCGACACAAGTTTAGGATCCGCATCAACAGAGGTTTTGCCAATTCTGTAGGGTCAAGTAATTCCTCATTTACATCCTTCCATGCACTTATCACTTGCCTCTTCAACTCGTTAATGGCATCTTCCTTGTTCACACCACGTTGCTTCATGTAGCACTCAATGGCTGAAGCAACTTCCCCTCTCTTCTGTTCATCAAATACAATATTGAAAATTAAATACATAGAAATTATCGGCAACATATATAAAAAAATCCCATTAGTCTAAATTTAAAAAATATATATGTACGTGTAAAAAGAAAGTAAGAAATTGATTATTGTTGGGGTTATAACATAAATACCTCGTAGGTAACAATGTCATCCATGAGCCTAGCAATAATTTGTGAGGCCCTAATAATTTTGGGGCAGCTGGCTAACCATTGGAAGACATGCTCAGTAGCAATGGATCCCATGCCAATGAAAGATGTGGCTATGACCATACCGTATCCACAAGAGACGAGTGCATTTTCCATATACTCCCCTATTGTTGGTGTATAATTGCTATTATACCATTTGGCTTCAACAAAGTAGGCTTCCACCAACCGTTTCATCTGTGCATCGTCCCATGACAATATCCACAAGTAGAGTAAGTGAAAGAGTAATATCTTTCGAATATAGAAAGAGATTATATTGGGGAGATAATTAATTGGAAATTTAATGTTTAATCACGTTTCAAGGTGTTGCATGACCATTAAAATATTATTCATTATAAACTTTTGGATGATCGAATAAGAAGAATTCTGTGAATTATAGTTGTAATTGTTATAAAAGAAACAAGAATCGAAGTGTACGTCCAAATTAATTAAGGGAATGATAAAAGAAGATGTCTTACTTCATCTTGTGCATACTTCACACAAAATTCTCTTCCTTCCCTCATCATTTCCAGTTTGATTTCTTCATAAATATCCAACAACGCTTGGTAACAAAATCTCATGTATTCCGGCAGAAATTCCATGCACCTTATATCCCACCTGTGAAATGTCATTTTCTAAAATTATTGGTCCAAGTTGTCACAAAATTCTTTCTGCAACTGAATTTCAAAATTAAAACAAAATCAAGATATTTGGTTCGCAATTTTAACTTAGTGTGATTTAAACCTCTCAATTGCTCCAGTGAAAAGTTGCAACTCTTCGAGTGTACCATAAACGTCATATATATCATCAAGGACCGATGCGATGCATATCACTTTAGTGGTTATCCTTCTAGCCAAAAGATAGCAGGGCTCATAATACGCACCCAATATCCAAAAGTAACATTCCACCAACCTATTGCGAGCAAACGGCAACTTGGTTTTGAAATCCAATTTTTTCCACCACCTGTGTACAAAAATATTAAAACCAAGTTCAAAAACTAATTTGACATGTGCGAATCAAGACATAAAGTTAAGAATGTATCTGTTATATTTTATGTTGTAAGATCATCAGTCTACAAGAACTCACTCAGAAATATTTCCAACTTCCTTTTGATGTAATTTTTGAAGCATATTGAAATCTAACTTTGCAAAGGCTAGCAGAGTTTCATCGTGGGAAGGATCATCTTGGTAAAAAGAAATATAACGCCAGGCTTCTAGCCGAGGAAGGTTCCTGCGAAGTGGGTGCCTTAAGCTATGCTTGACTTTTGCAGCAAGAGATGCATTCAAATGCGAGATTACGGACTCAAGATGAGTAGAAGTGAAAGCAAGCACTTCATCTAGTATCTCTTCTCCGTGGACTCTCAGATGTGCAGCTTCATATAAGCTTAGCATTCCCTCTACATCAGTAGTTACTCCTTTGCTAATATTACCTTGTTCATCCTTGAACTTTTCAAAGACATCTGATTTATCAAGATAGAACAACAAGCGATATGTTTTGGCCCTTTTAGCTTAGTTACGTATGTTAGGTATATAGTTGAGAGACCAAAAAGACATTTGAAGTAGATAGATACATAGGTTGAGGCATACCAGGTGAAATGTGATATCCATGTTGCCTTAGCAACCTAAAGAGAAGTGCCAGAGTATGCAGGCCTTCCTCCAAAGTTATTATACCATTTTCAACATAACTGTCGTGAATCTGTTGCAATTGATCATCAATCTCAAGTTCAAATTGGTAGTTAATGCCTAGACGTTGGATTAAATCGATCAGGTGCAGTTTTGATACAAGCTTTGTTGGATGGACGAACATCTTCCTCACCTCTTCTTTGAGCACTTTAAATTGCTCCTCCGTTTTGCCACTCACTTCCTGTAGATTCAACTTAATTTATGTTATAGTTGCTTCTAAAGTTTTTATTTTAATTTTCTAAATGATAACATCTTTTTTTCAAAAAATGGCAATTATACAATTATCTTCATTTTATATTTAGCATATAATAAAATAAAAATATCTTTAAAATATAATAATAAAATTAAATTAAATCTGGACCGTCCAATTTTAAGTTGAACGGTCCAAATTTGAAATGAGCACTTGGTATTTATCATTGCGAATATGCTTTCCAAAAAGTATGGCCATATTGCCTTTAGTAATGATAAAATGATTTTGCGGGATATATATATATAAAAGCTCAAAGAAGAGATAGGTTGGAATACCAAAGATTGGGAAGCATATTGAATAAAATGATCTCCCCATATGTTGGGATGATAATTTGCAGAGCGTCGAGGGCAACGAGATGAAGAAACAAGAGGAGTTACCAAAAGACATTCTGGATATAGAGTTGGCTAAATGCCTCAGTGGAATGAAGTTTTCAGCTGAAGGGTTTTGAGTAAGAAAAGAAGTTATGATTGCATCCATTTTTATAGGGCTTTCTTCTAAGCTTTATTATTATTATTTTTTTTCGGACAAATCATGTACTCTTTCCATTTCAGTTTATAATGCACTTTTAACTACCATACACGTACCAAGACAATGATTAGTAACTGAAATATTTTACTATTATTTTTCAAATTACTTTTATTTAATAATACTTCTTACATTAATAAATTGTAGTCATTTTCTCTTTTATTCTTTTTTCCGAGTTCTCATGGGACATTACCAATTGTGAAGAGTGAAACTTTTGGAGGAAGTTCTCCTTCATTCATTTATGATTTAATCAAACCATTAAAAAATTTTCATTAAATACATTAATAACCGTAGGATATATAAACTTACTTATTAGGGACAATACTAAAAAGACAATAAAAAATTATAACATAATCTATGTAATATATTATATTTAAAATATAAATTTCATGGAATAGTTCACTGTATACCATGACGGAAGAAGAAGTAATATGTTTCACGTGTGAGTACAACCAATTAGACGGCAATGAGTGCTTTTATTATTATTATTATATCGTGCACCCAAATAATAGAAATGAACGGCTTGCGATGTCGCACGTCATTTGAACACGTTTTTATTTGTGGTCTTTAAGAAATGATTGTTTCTCGTCACTAGCGGACCTACGGATAAATGAGGGGTCAACCTACGCATAAACGAGGGGTCAGCTCACCTTTCAAGTTAAAAAAATTGAAGGTTATATTCTTAAATTTTATTCCCTATCGTCCACATTATAAGATATTTTATATTAATTATATACAAATTAAAAAAATTATTTTTTTAATTTAAATCAATACAAAAAATACATATATTTTCTATTTTATTCTTATTAAATATCTCATTCTATTATTATTGGAAAGTTATAAATAAAGAGAAATAAAGCATTAAATATATGGATAAAATGAGAAAAAAATATCTAATATCCTATATTTTGAATCAAAAATTTATCATATAATATGCCTTATAATATGAATCGGAGAGAGTAGTATTTTAATATTTTAATCTTATTAAATTTAAATATTTTTTATTATTAAACTTAAGTTTTGAATATATTTTTGTCTAAATATTTTTAAATACATAATTTAAAATTTGTGAGAATTTTATTAAGTTTAATAAACATAATATTAAGGTGATCTTGAAGAGTAGAACCTAATTAACTTAAACTCTTAAATAATTTTTATAATAAATATTATTTTATTTTTTTTAAAACTTAAATTAGTAGGAGAAAGAATATGTTATAAAGAAATTTATTTAATAAAAAATTTATTAAATCAAATACCTTGAATTTCCAATTGTTAACGGTTTCCTAGGCCTTCGCATGCTTTTCATTACACCTAAGTCAAACTTTGGTTCCATTTCAGCAAATCTGACAAGAAATTATTTTGCAGAAGAAATTGATTTTACATATCCAGGGGCCATGCTGATGTGTCTAGATATCCCTAAAGCAACTGCCAATCTGAAAGCCCGATCTAACTGCTCTTTCCAAAAGAAAATTTCTTTAACAACTTGTACTCTTATGCTTTGCTTGTCACAGGTGAAAAGAGGTGGGGAGAGAAAAATAGAAAAAAAAAATAGAAAGAAAATTAATTTTTTTTTTGTTAAGGAGAGAAAAGTGAGAGAAAGAGAAAACTGAGGAGAAAATAATATGTGGATCTCACATTATTTTTTCTCCAACTTTTTTCTCTTAAAATGGAGAGATTTTAGAAAAAAAACTCTAATTCTAAAATTACCTATGAAATTTTTTTCACTTTCCTATTATCATTTTGCGCTGCTTCTTTCTCTGACTTCACTTCTTCTTAATCCTTCCTTCTTCCTCTTACTTTCTTTCAAAACTCGAAGTTCCAGTAATAAATAATCTTTGTGTGCTACACTTTTCTATAAATTAAGTTAGATAAATACTTTAAATTTTGAGCTTAGTTATCACTTTAGTACTCTAATTAGACTATGTTTAATTGTATTTACTGTGTCAAAATTTGTTTCATTTATCTTTATTATTATGTTGTATTGCTTCTTAATATAATGTTATGCTGTTTTTTAGAGAAAAATACATATTTTATTTTTAGACCAAAATATTGATATGCTATAAGTTTTTAATTTTAGTATTATTTTAAAATTTTTGAAATCAATGTATAAAAAATGATTTTTAAAATTTAATAAAATTAAGATTGGATAAAATAATTTTAAATTAAGATTAAAAGTAAAATTATATTTTAGTGTCATTTATTAATATGATACGGAAATTATGTAAATAATATAGTAGAATAATAAGTTTTATTACATGTAAATATATTCTTAAAAATAATAAGGGTATTATTGTCAATGTAAAATTAGTTACTTTTCTCTTCTCCCTATTTTCTTCTATTCAGCCAAGCATATAGAGAGAAAATTACTCCCCTTCACTTTTCTTTTCTCTCCATTTTCTCTCTGCCCTATTTTCTCTCCTTAACCAAACATAGGGTTAGAGTAACTAGCCACGTAATTTGCTATATATATATATATATATTATTAGTACATCCTTATTGTAGAAGAATTGGCCTATTGGAGGAAATGAAGAAAGAGTCTCCCCATATCCTTATTATTCAAATTTAATCAATAACTTCATAGAATTTTAATAATATACTCCTTCCGGTTCTAAATATAGTGTCTTTTATCCTGATCCTAAATATAAAACTCTTCATAATATATAAGATAATATTTATTATATATTTTTAAAAAAATGACTTTATTTAATGTATCTAAAAAAGAGAAAGAAAGAGATTAAATAAAGGTAGTTTTAAAAAAAAAGATAATTAACTAACTTTAACTCTCATTATTAATTTACGCGATTTGATTAAAAGAGTTTTATACTAAAGATTAAAGGGAGTATAATATTATAGTCCATACTATAATCGTTGAGATAATATTATTTAGTCTCAGATTTTAATAAGACTCGTTAAATTCTTGAATGTGAAATCAAAGTGAAGATGTTTCGATACTTAAATTTCATGCAGTTGCATCATCCTATAAAAGAGAAAAAGACACATGGATTGGATGGGTCAGCAAGTGGATCCATCCAATCCAACCCTGTGCCTCTCTCTTTTCTGGAAGAAGGTGTAGCTGTAGGAAAGGATGTAAATCCTCTAGTTATTTCAAATTTTTGGTTGACACAGTTCATACCCATTAATTAAGCCAAAGTTTTCTTCCACAACCTGCAGGAAGTTTCCTATATATACCTGCTTTACTTTTCATGCACTAAGACTTTGGTTCCATTTCAGCAAATAAATGCATTGCAAGAAATTAATTGTACCTTTCGAATGGCCATGCCCGAGTAATTAGCATCAAGCTGACATACTCAATCTAGCTACCTACTTTTTTCAAAAGGAAAAACCTTCACCAACTTGTGCTCTGAGATTGTCAGCCATGTAATTTTCAATTAGGAAAGCATATGATCAATCAATATATATCCATTATAATAAACAGTAATTTCTTTTGGACTTTTGGTTAAGTGTGAAAGCAACATTCAGCAAAGAAAATGAGACACGTACCCTAACTAAACACTCATATTGATCTTCTTTGGCTTCACACATGTCCACTAAATTGAATCCCACATGAAATATTTTATCCTAAATGAGAAGAGAGATAGACACGTAATAATGGGTTCTACTTTTGCAAAACTTACATGTCCGAAGTGAAACCCATCATTATATGTCGATCTTTCCTTACTTTTGAAAATTTGAAAACATTTTCACTTTAAGAAATCCATGTTTCATAAGCCAAATGCTGCTTGCTCATTCTCATGTAGGACTTCTAGTACCACAGAAAAAGAAGTAACTGTACTTGTGTATAAGTAGAATATTAAAGATTGGGTGATTAAAAAAAGACCTAAGATTGTCTAATGAATTTTTTTTATCAAAAAAGTTTACACCATGGTCACACTACTCATATCTCACTCTATTTTTGCTGCCTAAAAACTAAAGTAGATTCATAACTAGATTTATCATGGATTTTTAGGCCAACATGAATAGGGAAACTCCTTATGCCAAAGCAAGATGCTGTGATAAATTTAAAGAGCATGCATGAATAATAATTTTTGAAAATATCAAAATGAGTTATTATAAAAGTAAAAATCTTGTATAATTTTTTTTTTTATTGGTGAACAACTTTCGTCATATTGACCCTCACTTGTACCTTTGCCTTGCATATCCGTTTGCTACCGTCATATTCATTCGGGACTGTTATGCCCAATCTTGCACGTAACTTAAATTTGACTATTCTATCACCTCCATCCCTGCATACAAGTCATCTAAAAAAAGAAGTTGAAGGTACGTTACTCATTAGCCACAAATAATAGGATTGATATTAAATCCCGTGCAATTTAGTGGACCTATTTTAAGTTTGATGCAATGTCTTGAGAGACAGATCACATCAAACCGTGGGGTCGGTTGGATCGTTACTCACACAAAAAAATTGTCTCACCATTTTTTGGGGTTGAATTAGGTTAAATGACTTTGAACTTAAGTTGTATCGGGAATCAAAAGTAATTTTTAGAGAATCAAATAATTTTTTAAATTATATAAAATTTAATTTAAATTTAATTTTTTATCAAAATTATTAGAAAGTAAAATACTATTTTTCTTTTTATTTTAAAATTATTAATTAAAAAATAAAAAATTTTATTATATTATACTCTTTTTATCTCAAATTATAAAAAAATTTTGATACTTTTCATTTATCTCAAAATATAAGAGACATGGATAAAATTTGTAAAGTAATTAGTATTATTTTTTTTATATCCTTGAGTAATTAAGGTTGTATTGATAATTACTAATAATTAATTAGTCTTATTCTTCAAACTCTTAATATGAGTAATTCTAAAAAAATAATTAAAATTGTAGCACAATTAATAAGTTTAACTACCAAAATTGTTTTTTTCTTGATATAGATGAAGTAAATATTTACTTTTTATAATTAGATATAGAGGGAGTATAATTATTTTATAATATTATGACCATATAGTGTTATAATGTTAAAATGTTTTAACATTACTTTTATTAATTTAATTTATATTATTACTATGTGAGCTTATTAACTTATTATAAACTTAAACTACTTAAATTTATTCTCTTAATAATTTAATATTTTATTTATATATATATATTATTATATAATATTATTTTTATTTAATTATTATCAATTTAATCGATTAAATCATACAAATTATAATTCAATAATATCCTTTATTTTTTATATCCGATCCAACTTTTAAAATATTGGTTTGATTTACGTTTCCAAAAACTATAAATTATAGGTACATTGAAAGCTGATTTAAACTATGATATGCAATAAATAGATTTAAAGGAAAAAAAATGTCATGTGGGTCCATAGGCTAGCAATAGAATGACAGTACTTTTAGGATTTTAGGTTTACGTAGAGTATTGATATTGACAGTTAGCAAAAATAAAATAGTATTGATATTGATATATATATATATATATATATTGACTTTTCGCTAAATAACAGACGATAACTCGTACACTTTTTGTTTTAATTTTACTATGCCTTGATTAAGCCCCTCAGGGAATTTGCCTAAAATTTATTTATTAGGAAGGTACATTTTATTTAGAAATTTTTTTTTAAGTAAAAGGTAGGTCTTGTTGAGATTGATTTTCGTCTATTTATTACATATGGAATAAATATTTTTTCCTAACAAAAATTTAGAAAAATTATTTATTTTTTCTTAGAAAGCAGTTTCTTAAAGAGGCAAACTAGTGGTGTATTATGTATAGCAAATAAAAAATTCAAGGACAACTATTTTTCCTCATTTGGATTCCATGCTCATCTTTTAATTTTAACTGTTTCGATTAAAAATCAATGGTCCAAATGTTATTTTATTTTATTTTTAATATTTCATATTTTTATTTTATTAAATATAAAATATAAGATAAAAATAATTTTCTAACGATCAATATTTTTTAAAAGAAAGAGTAACATGCTGACGTAAGTTTGACTGATTCAAATTAAACTTAAAATATTTAAATTAAATTTGAACAGTTGAAAATTGAAATGTGATCCGAATAGACCGAATTAATAGATATTCCGTTTTCTATATTATATTTAGGGTTAAAAATTAGGTCAAGCCGAGCCAACTCCATGGTTGGAAAGAAAAAAAAGAGAGAATTACAGTTTAATATCAAAATAATAAATTTATTATAATATAAGATCTATTACTACTCATTCTCCTAATTTTATTATTTAGTATTTTAGATTTTAATATTTTTTATTAGATAAAATCTTCCTTTATAATTGCTACTTGAGACTAGTCTCAGGTGGTAAGGGTAAGGTAGGATATGAGTAGATGTTAAGAATTCAAACCCTCCTAATATATAAAAAGAAAATCTTCCTTTATAATTAATTTACTCTCCTTATCTCTAATTATAATTATCCCAATGAAAAATGTCTTCGTCGCAATTTTTGTCCATTTCGAGTCATCTTGTCCACATTTAAAATTCCCAACAACCAAGTCGGTTGGGGGACAAGAGTAACTACCAGGTTTCTTAAATTTCTTTCGTCCATCCGATGGTGATGTCGGTCATGAGTATATTTATTGTATTTATTTTTTATAGGACCGATTTTTAAATTGTCTAGATTTAATTCAAATAATATTATATATTTCATATTTCATAATATATATTTATTATTTAAATTAAATTAAATTTTACATTATATTTTTATAGAACATTTAGACGTATGCTTGCTTTTTCAAAATATAATTTTCATGCATTTGTGATTAAATTTTGTAATAAAATATGATAAATTAATAATTCTTTTTAATTCTTCAAGATATGACATTAGGTATTTGAAAAAGTCTCAAATTGGCTGGAAAATTGTACTCGGATATTTCAAAATAATATTCTCTGTATCAGTATCTCTATTAATCTATGACTGAGACTACGCATGATATAATTACTTTATATAATTAATATCTAAAGAAATATTATAATATCACAATCACAATCAGCAATAATATTTCACCATTCCCATTTTCTATTTCAAAATATCTAAAGAGAATTTAAGAATATTTCTCTTACTAAACCAACCCGCTAGCTCTTTTCCTGATACAAACAAAGCCATTTCTGAAACAACCAGCTGAAAACAAGTCTCTCCATAAATATCAGCAGCTATATATGGAGATAACTCATTTGCTTCCTTGTTTGATCATAACCAAAATTTTCTTGTTTCTGATAATCCCTTCTGGTGCAACCTCAATAACCTTTAACTATCCTCAATTTCTTGACTTGGATCAGCTCAACTTGTATCTTGATGGAAATGTTTATCAGGAAAATGGGACGCTCCAACTCACCCGGTATATATATATATATAACACACACAAATATATTCAGACGATATTAATTAGCTAGTGATATGATTATAGTTCCTTTTATTACATTGTAATGGTATTATCCCGTTGGAAATATGGTTCATCATGTTATGTATAACATCCTATAAGTTAGAATATTTAAATATAAATATTTGTAAGAAATTTATTAAAAATGGACGGACACCATTTTATATGAAAAAAAAGTAAAAAAAATCATTTTTTCTGATCGAATAGAAAAATGAGAAGTTATGTTTTTAAATCTAGAAGATTAAATCATTACATTTGGCCCCTAAGAATGGATGCATATGTATATAATTATGGGAAAAATTACAGCTAATGAAAAATTAATTATAATTTGATCCTAGGTTATAGGTAATTTTGTAAATATGTAAAATTACTGTCAGAACAAAACTCTCAACGAGACGAGTCCAATGGTATATGGTACTGAGCGTTAATGTTTAAGAATAAAGAAATAATCAATGTCGAGTGTCCAAAAGTAATTTAATACCAATAAAATTGATTGTGGCCCCACAGACGGTTAAGTGCCTATTTGGATTACCTTTTTGTAAAAAGTCTTTTAGAATAACTACAGTTTGTAAAAATGAAATCTGGATAAAAGTAGCGAAGTTTACTATAGATCTGTTTGAATAAAAAAGAGAAAAATGATGGTTAGAAACCATGGTTTGGTTTGCAAAAATGCAAACCAAACAGGCATTAAAAGGTAACTGGGACAACATTTGGATCTTACACAAATATTGTTTGGGACAAGATAGTTAAGAAAACATAGATATAAATTTAAAATAGTCTTGTATCCCTAAAATACTACTTTACTGTAAAAGTGACTTTATCGGTACCGGTAAAAAGTATTCGACACTAGGCATATTTGAATCAAGAAAAATATGCAGTACTTTAGAGATATTTTAGCATGAGTTGGCACCATTTTCAACAACCCATGTGCCGCAAATAAATATTTTATTATTTTATGCAAATACTTATTGAATAAGTATGTAAAAAGTAACCAATGTTGGATTAAGTAAAGTAATCATAATTAGCCAATGTAATTAAGCTAATTAATCACTTTCTTTGCTCCCAATTTTAGACGTGATCTGCAGCCCATGTGGGAGAAAAGAATTTAATATTGTTTTCAAAAAAACAACTTAAGGAGGAAGTTGTTACTTTTGGCAAAACTTTCTTAAGAAATTAGTAGTTTTGGACAAATATCAAGCTTACACTCCCTTCTCTTGGACGAAATGTGAGCAGCAAATGGAGAGAGAAAATGCTAAAAATAAGTGAGGAGAAGAGAGATGGAAAAGAGAAAATGAAGAAGAAAAATAAAGAAGCCCAGGTGGACGCAAGAACATAAAGCTTTAAGGTAAACTCTTCCTCCTATTCTCTCCTAGTTTCGTCTCCATGTGTGAAGCATGAATTAGCTAGGGTTTTGAAAGCTTTCTTCCTTCCCTAAGCTTCTCTAAGATTTGGCTAAAAGTAAGGGTTTATGTAAGGGATTATGTTTTTATGAATGTAAAGTAAAAGAAAGTATGAATAAGTTGCAAAGAAGAAAGATTGCATGAGTTTTATGAAAGAATTATGAAATTGCTCCTCTTGCTCACTAAAGGGTGAGTTTCTGCTAGCTTAGAAGTCCATAAGGGAATGAGAATTTCATGATTTTAATGCTAAAAATGGATTTCTCATGGTTGAATTAGCTTAAGATAAGTGATGAAATTAAGAAAAAGCTTAAAATTAAGAAAGTGAAATTTCTAGGGCTCTGAAGTTCTTTATGAAGCAACTGTTGGTTTAAATTGATTTATTTAATATTTGGTGATGCATTAGTGTTTGAGAAAGTTTAAGGAAGTAGTTGAATTAAAGAGACAAGGCATAAAATTTCATAAGGTAGCATAATTATATTTTCTTGTATTATATTGTCTTGCTATATTCTATTGTGAATGATGACTTGCTATATTATTTTTATGATGCTTGAGACTGGTTATGGCTATTTTTATGAAAGGACTAGTGCTCAAAATATCCATTTTCTAAGCCGTTATAATACCAAAATTTTTATAAATAATATGATGATTTATGCCTTGAAATGATTTTTATAATGATTATGAGGTTTTATAGCATGCATAATAATATAAATGTTTGAGATTTGACTAACTACTGAGATTTTCAAAATCTCATCATCCAAATACTAACATGAGAGGTTCAAGTTATGGAAGAAATCCAAGGGAAGCAAAGAGCAAAGAGAAGTGTTTTTATGATTTACCTTTTATTTACTATGATGCACTGTCTCTTTGCTAAATCATGTAAATTGTTATTTGAAATTTTGAGGCTATGCTTGTATGCTATCAAGTGCCTCTAAGTCTCTTGAGATGTTTAGTACAAGATTGGAACATGATTTGACCATATGAAAATATAAGGAAAATTATTTTGGTAAGGTTAAGAGATATAAATACTCATTCTGACCTCTATCTAGTTATACTATTACTTTTTAGAAGAAATTTCAAATAATATGTTAACATTATATATTCTCTTAAAGTAGACAGATAGAGATTTAGAATAGTCTAAAGATCACTTTATTTAGAGTTGTTTATGAATTGTTATGATTTTTCAAAGTTAAAATCAGAAAACTAAAAGGTAGAAAAATGACCAAATGAACAGTACAAGTTCACAAAAATTATTGTATAAATTGGTCAAATGAAGTTACTATTTCATTTTTTTTTCATGTAGATCTGGATTTAATCTAATTTTGAGAACTTGAATCACCTCAATGTAATTTTTCTATAATTAGTTATAAATTTTTGAAATTCAGTCAGTTAAATGATTTTAGCACATGAACAATACCACTGAATTTTGAATTTTTTTTTTATTTTCTAGGTGATTTAAGCCTCTAATCATGATTAATGGATCATAACTAAGACCTAATATATGAGAAAATAGTCCTTAATAAAGTAGACATTATTTAGTTTCTCATTTACGCTTTCTTAAAATATGATTATTATTCGTGTTAAGTGATGGCCTAATTTGGTTTTTCTTATGATATGTTGATATTAACTAAAATGAGTTACACTTGAGAGATTTGTTAAGATTAGGAAGTATTATGAGTTAAACACAAATCAATTAAGAGTTCCCAAGTAGTTTGCAAATGATTCATTCTGGAGAATCTCTCTCTCTCTCTCTCTCATACATACACACTCCCTCCCTCCTGTAATGAAGGAGCATATTTTACGTTTCATTGATATCTGCAGTGCTTTCATTTCATTCTCTCTAAATTTCGATAGAAGCAGAGGACCTTACTGTACTCAAATAGATAGATAGATAGATAGAGGGAGGGAGAGGATAACAGGTTTTAGATGATAAAGAGAAAAGGAGAGAGTGGCATTGGGGAAATTTGCATTCGGTTCTCACCACAACAGCATGAAGTGCGCATTGAAGAATTGTCTAGATTTAATTTTATTATATTATTATACTTTTAATATATTATTTTATTAGATGTAAAATTTAAAATAAAGATAATTTTATAAAAAATATGTTATCATTAAAAATATTAAAATAGAAAATGTTAAATTTGGACAACTCAAACCAGATCTCATTAGTAATGAACAAGGAATGAGGACCGGTATTGGGTTGGGTAAGGGACTGAGGGAGAGGAAGAGAGTAAGAAATAAAAGTAAAATAGATTGCGAAAATAAGGCTATATCAGCTGAAATACATAAAGCCACTCCCACTATTTTGATTATTAGACTCGTCAATTTTCTGAATTTTCATTTTAAATTTTAGCTCATTCCCAATTTCTTTTTTTTCTTTTTAAATTATATTTATTTTATTTTAACAATAAAAAATAACGACTATTGTGTACCTGGGTTTTTATTCAACCTATAGATAAATTCAAGCAAAAAAAGAAAAGAAAATCTTTGGAAAATTTTTTGAATTATTTATTTAAGCAAAATTAATCAAGTTACTAGACACCATCTTAAATTTGATAATTTATTTTTATATATTATAATATCACTTTAATTTGATGCGTGGCCTTAAGGGACCACTTAGTCATATAGTTTGATGCTATTTCAATGATTAGTTCCACTACAGTTCGGGCCAAGAATAAATTTATTAAAGTAGATGTGTTTTTTCGTGCATTAAATCGAATTTGAACAATGAGTTTTATTTTTCGCATTTTGTGAATAGTGTAGCTTACAATAAATTTTATATTTTATATTTATCTCTAATGTATTGATTGGTGACTCAGACACAATAATGATAGTGCGGGAAGAGTAAAACATGATTCATTACTGCAAATTTGTGAATAGTGTAGCTTACAATAAATTTTATATTTTATATTTATCTCTAATGTATTGATTGGTGACTCACATACAATAATGATAGTGCGGGAAGAGTAAAACATATGATTCATTACTGCAACTTTGGGACTAGGAAATCGGAACACTTGCTAACTTCACTACACATTTCACTTTCATCATTGATGCATCAAATAAATCTAACAGCGAAATGGAGATGAAATCACATTCTTCTTAGCACACCCCAATTTTCCACTTCCAGTGCCGCCAGATGGCTCTGGTATTGGCCTTGTTGGTCGTAAACAACTGGAGGATCCAAATTACACCAATGAACATCCATTTGTAGCAATGGAGTTTGACACCTTTCCCAATCAGGATTTGGGTGATCCACCTTATAATTATGTTGGTATTGATGTAAAACAAATGCGGACGCCTTACACAACACAGTTGTACACAATAAACGATGGTAGAAAGGATGATGCTAAGATTAGCTACAATTCTAGCTCATACCAGTTATCTATCATCTTTACTGGATATAAGGATAATGCCTCAATTCAACAAGCATATTCCCAAAAGATTGACTTGAAAGAGCACCTGCTAGAACAAGTTCAGTTCGGTTTCTCTTCGGCTACAGGAATACAGTTTGAGAAACTTACATTGTCACACCCAGAAAAAATGCGACGAAAGGAAAGAGAAGACAAATCAGATTTTCTAGCGAAACCCGACTTGTGAGGAGTCATCACCAAAATTTTGAGAAAAAAGCTTGGGAAACCGGATTAAGGAGGAAAGGATGGTCTGCGTAATCAGAGTTGGATTCGGGAGTCGATTGTGTGTGGGGAAGGTGTTAGGCACCCCACAACACCCGTTTCTAGGAACAGTTACCTTACATTAATTGTGCAAATTAATATGGTTTTAAAAGTATTTTTGTTTTCTTTCTATCATTCACATACGAGAATAAGGGTAGAAAAGAAAAGAAATTTGGGAAATTTGGAAAACAAAATAAAGAGAGTAAATTAAATTAGAAATTAAGGAGATTTAGGAAAAAATGAGGAAAAGGAATTTTAGAAAATAAATCAGAAAATATTTATTTATTTACAAAGGCGGATATGAACCAGGATCAGAGTCTGGGGCTTACGCACCCTACGATGGGGATCAAAGCCCACGTAATTCGAACTAGAAATACATGTCTGTTGGTTGATATTTTTTTTAATTATAAAATTTTTGTGATAAAAGAAAGTTAGTTGAAAATAATTTAACTTTTTGTGAACAAAATAATTTTCTGAGATTGAGCTGGTGTGTTTTAATTTATAAAAGATAATTTAATTCTGTCCACTTACTTTTATTTTTATTTTGTTTGAAAATATATTTTTTTTTGTTTTTCTTTGATTTTTGAAAATGCTTTTATTTAATTTTTGACTTTTGAAGAATTATGATACCTTTTTATACTTTTGAAAATTTTCTTTTTTTTTTCTTTCAAATAATGAAATTGATCTACCTGTTGCGGATTCGCAGTCATACCCAATAGATCGATTCCTTAATTATCTGCGGAAGTTCTAAATTTCGCGGTATAAATGTTTTATTATATTTTAAAATGCCATATAATAAAAAATAAAATCTGAATAACTTGTTATATTATTATTGTTTATTTTTTTTATCTAGTTTTTTCATAAAGAGAAATTGTCTGACTGGTACATTTATGTGGATTCGTAATCTCACGTGACAACTGAGTAAACCAGAATACTTGCGTGGGTTCCAAAAACTTCATGTGGTATGGTTATTAAGTTAATTATTTTTATTATTATTTTTTTCATTTATTATTCTTATAAGAAAATAAAATTTTGGATGGAAAGGCCATTGGGGCCTACTATAAGTATGCCTTCATAATACACTGGTGTAGCCCCGTAGGCTCTCACGGTACGGCTGTTTTAGGAGTTTGCGAAAGCTCTAAAAACCTTCGTGACCAAATATTTTACCTTTGTGACCAAATTTTTTAAAAGCAAATAAAAAGAACATGTTATGCCAAATATTTACAAACACTTATGATTTTGTGATGATATGTATTAATGTGCAAACTCAAGTAATTTAAACACAATCATAAGATGAAGAAATGTAAACTCTTGTATCTTTATTTTTTCCTTTTGCTTCAAAGGCGATAGCTCAACCTTTAAGCTTGGCCCATGCTACCGTGATTGCCTTTGTGTTCCTCTTTTGTGCCGATGAAGCCGGCCTTGATTTTCCCAAACTCAGTTCATGCTCCCATGGTGCTCAAAAAGATAAAAGAGGAGGAATTATGACTTATCTTGAAAGCATTTGATCCAAGATAAAAATGATGTTTCTTTCCAAGAGAAACATAGCCAGCATTATTTAAAGAGTCTAAACCAATATTCTTGCACAACATGGTTAGATATTATACTTTCAATCCCCCAAAAAGTGAATCAATTGTGTAGTATATGAAGTCATGCATGGCCAAAGGTTACAACAGAGATAAGCCATCAACATAGAAACGCAAAGCACACTTGAAACATGCTGTAGGCTAGATTTGTAGGGCAAATAAAATTTATCCAGTCTAATCATTGCTCAGGCTATGGCATTTGATCATCGATGGCAGGTGACAAATTCCCAAGGCAAAGAACACAACACAACACTTTTCCTAATGGGGAAAAGTTTGGACGACTCCCCAAAATATGCAAAGCACGAGTAGGTGGTGGCTTTTTGACTAGCCAAAACTCACACAGTAGGTCAAGACAATCACACCATAACAGCGTCTGATACAAAGATTCCAATGGCCATAAGAACAAAGCACCTGGACCCCTTTGCCTTTATATACACTATTCTAGACTCACATTAAACAGTCAGGAGGAATTGGGACTTCATGATTAATAACGATTTTTCCATTAAGCTTCATCAATAGTCAAGTCATATTAAAGGATGTAAACACAATTCTAGCATCCCTTTCGAACCAATAGATAGTCATTCAAAGCAAAGCACTTAGATAGCAACATATCAGAATGAAATTTCTTAATGATAGGGCATCAATAGGTGAGAGCTTGGACAAGATTTTCAGAGTCAAAATGTTAACAGATGAGAATGAACCTATGATTCAATGAACAACTAATGTGTTGAATCTTTCAGTTAGCAACATAGGTTAAATCCCAAAATATAGAACACCACAGGGCACCATACGAAAATAACACGAGGAAACCAAACTGAAACAAGAAAATCAAACTGACCCACACGGCGCCGGTATGGGAATAAATCGCCCTTAGTGCTTCCTTTGCCTTTGTTGCTCTATTTCCGCCGTCCTTCTTTCTATCTCTCGCTTTCTAGGTTTTTCGGCCTCTCACTTTCAGTCCCAAATTCTAGGGCTTCCTCGGCCCCCCTTTTAGGTTTCTTGGTGCCATCTTCAACCCTTACTTCATTTAGCTTCATCTCGTCTTGCAATGTTCCTTCTTTGTCTCACCACGCTTGAGCACGAACCCTAACTCCGTCTACCTTTTCTTGTCCGAGCTCCTTCGTTGCTTCACTTCTGTCTGACTCTTGCCTCCTAAGCCCACATACTCTGCCTCCCCTTCAAACTCCATCGTGCTCTCCCTTAGCCTCCTCTTCCTTCGGTTGCTCCCCTCTTTTTTAGGGTTCCTTCAGCCTCTCTCTTGCTCTGTTCTTCTTCACGCGTGCTCCCTCTGTCTTCTTCTTTTGTGCACGCCTGCTTCTAGTTTTGTGTGCTTGCGTGCTCCAGTTCGACTCCCTCTCCTTTTCCTCTCTGCTCTCGATTGCCTCTGCTCTCACGTGGTTGAGCCCTAAATTAGAGCTCAGGTCACTTGGGGCTGAAACATAGCATTTCAGCCCCTTCTTTTTATTATTATATATTTGAAGACATAATATATATGAAGATTTTTATTATTATTGCTCTCTTTTAAGACTAAAATGATTTTAATTTTAGTTTTTTTTATTTTTTTCTTTCTTTTTTTTTTTATTTTTGGAATTTTAGATGTTAAATTCTAGAAGGAAGAAATTGGATTCAAAGAATATTTTAAAATTTTGGAAGATTTACCTTTATCTGGAAATTAAATAATAATTACTAATTTCCTCACAGAAAAAGGAATTTTGTTTTATTTCTTTTATTTTTTTTTCATTTTTTATAATTTTTTGTTTTAAAATGCTCGGACAAAATAGGGTGTTCACATACACTATAGTCTTGGTCCTTCAATTCAAGTGCTGTAGTATTGGGACAAGGGAACAAGAGTAAAAGCAATAAGAGTTTGATCATTGGACTAAACATTGGACCAGGTGTAGTAATTGGTGGGTTATGCTTGGCTTGGTTTTTGATCTGGAAGTTAAATTGCATGGCAAAGAAAGATGGCTTGGATCTTTTCAAAGAAGTGCTGGACCCAAGAAGTTTGCCTATATATATTTAGAAATTTAAAAACAAAGATAGAATATAATCTAAGATATAAAATAAGTAATAAAAGATATATATATATATAATAAATATCACTTCACAGTAAGAAGAGAAAGATAATATCATATATGATTATATTCTTTTCCCCACAAATTGGAACAAACAATCATGAATCATTTTTTTATTTATTTGTATATTATAAATATATTTTCTATTTATTGATATTATTAATTATTTAATAAATTTCTTGGTATTTGATGAAAAAAAATATGAAATATTTGGCATCAAATCACATTCCTCACAATTGACTAATGTTGATTTAAATGTGGGGTTCATCAACAATTGATTGATAATTGTTGTTGATTTAAAGGTATGGCGATTGTAACAATTATGGTTGGATTACAACTAAATATTGCCAAGAATGGTTAAATGGGGATAATACAGTGTAAGGTACAATAAATTGAGTTTGCATTAACATTAATAGCTCTGGTTTGATTTTATTTGTATATATATAAAAGCGTGTTTGGATGCCCTCAATAAATGGTTATGAAACCCATAATTGCTTTGAGCATGTTTAGATGACAAAAATAAGTGATTATGAGGACCCATAATTACTTATTTCGCAAATTTCCTAAATCTATTAACTTTTTAATAAACAATTATACTTTAAATAAATGATTATGGAAGAAATTAAGAACCTATTTGACAACGTTTTCTATTTTATTGTTCTTAAAACAGTTTTACAAAACTGTTTTTGAGAACAAGTTTTAGAAATAAGAAAATAAAAAAACTGTTTGAATAATTATTACCAAAATCATAACTAGTAAGTGTTAAATAAGTTATTCAAAATTTATAACTTTATCACTAATGAAGTAGGTATTTTTCACATTTTCTTATATTTTCTAGAACAAAAACTACATAACACCTTAAAAATGTTCTGAATTTTCTATTCTTTTATTTTTCTATTTTTCAAAATATTTTATAAAAAACAGGTTTATCAAACAAGTTTTTTTATTTTTCTATTTTTAAAAACAGAAAAACTATTTTGGAAACAGTTGTCAAACAAGCCCTAATTTTTTTTGCTTATAATAATCACATATCCTCCCATAATCACTTATTTCATTTCTCCTTCTCATTATCCACCTAATAATTACTTAAACTCTCAAAATTCAAACACATTTCTTTTCTCAAAATTATTTATGAGGTAAAAACATCCAAATACAAATAACTTTTGATATAATCACTTATCTTTATAATCAATTATAAATAATAACTTATTTTCATAATCAATTATGAGTAAATTAATGTAAATACACACTTATTAAGGGAGATTTGCCAAACACCACACCATTTTAATAATCAATTATACCTTAAATAATTAATTATTGGAGAAGCTGAATTTTTTTACTTATCATAATCACTTCTTTTCTCCCTCAAGCTTAGCAAAGCAAAGTATTCGCTGTAATAGCCATATGATTCTCAGGCTACCCTAACTTGCCGAGATCTTTTAAAGCACCACCAACATGGTGCTCCTCTCGTGAGGGAGTTCCTTGGTTTGTTTGTTTCTAGTTGTTGTTTTTGTCTTGTAAGATGTTTTCGATTCTTGAACCATTCAAAGCTTTGTATTGGTGACTTATGTTTTCATTAATGCGTCCAAATATATTAAAAATTTCCATCTTTAAAGTATTTCCATTTACACAATCTTGCTTTGAGTACTTCTGTCCAATTTTCTTTCAAGTCCTCTAAGCCTTTGCATAATGAAGTACATGACATAAAAGGAATTTTACTCTTCATATAACAACTCAATTTGGATTAGTTAAAATTTAATATTAGATGACTTATCACCCAAAATAGAAGAAATTAAATTTTACTTAAATATCAGGAGTCTCTCTCTCTTTCTCTCTCATATTCTCTGAAAACTTCTCTGTGAAGTGGGAGGTATGGGACAGACCAACTAGAGGTCTGGAATTTTGACCTAGAACTTGAAGCTTCTTCTTCTGCTATTTAATATTATTAATATAAAATAGTTCCTTGTTTTTTCTTTTCCACAATACCCGATACCTGCCTCACTTTAACTAAAAAGGCTCAAACTTGATATCTTTAATTAAGTGAATACAATCTCCTATTGGCTAAATCAAATTCTCGTAGTTAAAATATAATATAATACAGAACATTCCCTCTTTAAACTTAAATCTCAACTCACCGGCTATGACTCGATCCAAACCTCAACTGTTGAAATAGTCATCTCAATTTTTTTTTGGTTGGCCAGAAAATGGTCAACTCAATTTAATTATCAACCAATCGTTTATCCATTATTACCTTTTGAATTGAGCAGTTACAAAGAATAAAGCTACAAGGAAGAATTCGATGAACCTTTTTAATTTTTTACTTGGTCTAATATATCACTCTATACTGCCACAAAATAATAAATTTAAACTCTAATTTTAACAATTCGTATTTCATATATGTATAATATTTCATTTTAAAAAATTTTATATAAACTAAAAATAATTTGCTGAGTGCAAATCTTTAAAAAAAATAGCAATGAATTTATGGAAAAAACTTAGGTACTTAACCTTATATATTTAATGTACTTGTATTAAATCAAATGAAAACATGTGAATTTTATGTTTAAAAATAAATTAACAATATAAATCATAAAAGTTAATTATATAATAAATAACATATGGAAAAATTAAACTTATCCTAATTTGATTTGATTAAAGTAGCTTAGGCTATGTTTGAAAGTTTATGAAGAAATGTAATTGAATGATCATTAATAAAATATAATGGAATAAAACAAAATAGAGTGGAATGGACCAAAACATTCAATTATTTGAGAGTTTAACAAGGGGAAAGAGCGATCTCTTGATATTATTATAAAATGGAATAGATTATAACTTTTTTTTCTTGCCATCTCACTCCCTTTTAAAAAATCTCTCAAACATTGGCCTAATCCATATAGTTATGCGATTCCATTCCACTCCTTCTTAAAAAAACTCTTAAACATAACGTTAAGTATCAAAGGTTTTTCTTTAATTTATAAGCACTAGCTTTTACAAGTACTTTTTAAATCATGGAACTTGTTCTTATTATTGTTATTTCATACAAAATTCACCAAAACTTTTATCCACAAAAAACAATCGAAATAAAAAAATGAAAATAAAAAAAACTATTGAGAGACACAAAACTCATTTTGTTAATCTTCACGTCTTAAATGGGTTAGTTTTTTACTATCAATTAAAAGATAGTGTTGGTACTTAAAAAAATGAAAATGTAATAGAGAGAGTAGAAGCACTTACATTTAATTTAAAGATTCTAAATTAGTAAATTTAATGTTGTAGCTAGCTGCGGCCAGAAAAAAAAATGTTGTAGCTAGCTTGGCAGTATGTCCTCACCCTCCATTTGGATGAGGGAAAAATAGGATAAGGAGAAAATTCAAGAAAAAAAGGGAAATATAGATGGCTTCTCATCTAACTTCTTTCTTATTTTTCTTCATAATATATTTTCCTCTTTTATTTTCTCATCATTCCAAATAAAGTATCATATTTAATATTACCTTGGAGGCATCCTAGTACGCCAAGTAAAAAAAATGCATTGAATTAAATTGACGTGAAATGTAAATGCTTAATACTACTTGGTATGACTATGAGATAATGGAAGATTGCCATCTTTATGAACTCATATTATGGTCAAATCGTGATGTTTAATGTTTATTGTATACTAAATTTGAAAAGTAAACGTGCGTGTCCGTCTAATAACCATAAATTTGCTTCAATTGAAAACCATTTGATTTGTTCTAGGTATTATTTTTTTCCATTTGGCCTAGGGTATTATTTTAGGTGCAACGCCACATTAAAATTCTCTATTTTTCTACGACGTTATATGTGTAGTATATATCAAGCGTTAAAAATCTTCACAAACATTCTTTTTTAAAACAACCACTATGTTATATATATGAACTTTTAAAAATAAAAGAAATGTTTATGCAATCTTAAACAAAATTTTACAAAAAGTTTGTATAATTTTTTTTATTTTTAGAGAAACTATGTAGAATTTTTTAAAATAGAAAAAATATAATAATTCCGGAAAAAATAAAAATAGGTTAGTATAATAATTTTCTCTATTTTTCTTTTACTTTTATGGGAGGTCTTTGTAAATTTTAAGAATATTCACTCAACGTAAATTTATTCTTTAGATAAAGATTTGTATGAATTTTGAAAATAAAAGGAAAATTTGTGTAATTCTAATGAAATTTATATAATTTAATTTTAATTTTTTTTAAAAAAATATATATATATATATTAAAATAGATGGAGACTACACATTGTAACTTCAACAAACTTAGTCAACTTTCAGATAAACAGGTTGCTTGCGTTTAAGGAACTGAATCTTTCTAGTTTCCTCCTTCCCCCCCCCCCCCCCCCCTCCCCCCCAAAACCACACCAGAATGAGATATACGATTAATGGTAACATTATGTTTCAAATTGATGAGACTTTGTTGTTTTTTTGACAAATGAATGCTCAAGGAAACGAGATAATATTTTACTAAAAGTCACAATTTTTCTCATGTCCACCTTGACTTTGCAACACAAAGCCTCCTTCCTTAATATGCCCCTCCACCTAAAATTCTCTTCTGCAAGTTCTTCTACTTTCCCAAGCCATTTGAAAAATCTCAGCCTCCTCATCTATGGCAGCAAGCCGCTGCAGAAATAACCCTCATCATCGTCTTCTTCCTTCTTTGGTACTCTCAACCATAACACTGCTATTCCTTCTCATACTCCCATCTACTTCTTCACTTTCCTTCAACTATGAGCAATTCAAGCAGAATGATCCAACCTTGAATTTTGAAGGAGATGTTTACTATGACAATGGATACCTGCAGCTCACAAAGTTTGAGAAAGACAGTCTTGGGAGAGTCACATACTACCAAAATCTCCATCTTTGGGACAACATGACAGGAAAAATCACTGATTTTTCTTCCCATTTCTCCTTCATCATCAATTCACCAAACAAAACCATCAATCTTGGAGATGGCATCACCTTCTTCCTTGCACCACCAGGCTTTCCCCTCCCTGTTCCAAGAGATGGCAGTGGAATTGGTCTCGTGAGTCGTCATCAATTGCAAGATCAGAACTACACAAATGAGAATCCTTTTGTGGCTGTGGAGTTTGACACCATCACTAATGATTGGGATCCTCCTTATGATCATGTGGGGATTGATGTTAAGTCCATAAGCACAGCTGATACTACAGAGTGGTTCAGTGTTAAGGATGGGAGAATATATGATGCTGTTATCAGTTACAATTCCAGTTCATTCAATTTGAGTGTAAGCTTTGATGGGTATCAGAATAACACCAAAGTTGAACAGAATTTCTTTCAAGTTGTCAATTTGACTGATGTTCTTCCAGAGTGGGTTGAGTTTGGATTCTCTTATGCAACAGGAGATTACTTTGAGATCCATACACTTTGCTCTTGGTCCTTCAATTCAAGTTTGGACATGGAAGATCAGAACAATAACAATAATCAGAACAGTAAGAGCAAGAAAGGATTAATAGTAGGCTTGAGCATTGGAGGAGGTGTGTTAATCTGTGGAATGGGGTTGATTTTGTTTGTGATTTGGAATATCAAAAGAAGAAGAAGGGGAAGAGGAAGAGACATGGATAGTTTTGATTTTGAGCTAAGCATGGAGAATGAATTTCGGAGAAGCACAGGGCCTAAGAAGTTTCCCTACAAGCAATTTATTAAAGCAACAGACAAGTTTGCAAATGTAAATAAGCTTGGAGAGGGAGGCTTTGGTGGAGTTTACAAAGGGTTTATAGAAGAACTGAATGGCTATGTTGCTATCAAGAAGATATCACGAGGATCTAAACAGGGGGTAAAGGAGTATGCATCAGAAGTAAAGATCATCAGTCAACTGAGGCACAAGAATCTGGTTCGACTAATTGGGTGGTGCCATGAGTACAACGATCTGATTTGGTAAAAAAAAAAAAAATGAGTACAACGATCTGATACTAGTTTATGAGTTCATGCAAAATGGGAGCTTAGATTCTCATCTCTTCAAAGGCAAAAGTCTCTTGACATGGGGACAAAGATATAATATCACCCAAGGCCTGGCCTCAGCATTATTGTACCTGCATGAAGAATGGGAACAATGTGTGGTTCATAGGGACATAAAAGCAAGCAATGTTATGTTAGATTCAAACTTCAATGCAAAGCTTGGAGATTTTGGGTTGGCCAGGTTCGTGGACCATGGAAAAGGGTCAAAAACAACAGTTCTAGCAGAGACATTTGGATACATGGCTCCAGAATATGCCGCGAGAGGGAAGGCTAGTAGAGAGACTGACTTGTACAGTTTTGGCATCGTAGCTTTGGAAATAACTTGTGGGAGAAAAGCAATCGAACACAATGCGAATGAAGAACAGGTCTCCCTTGTGGACTGGGTTTGGGAACTCCATAGCAGAAAAAGTGTTCTTGAAGCAGCTGATCAGAGACTGTGTGGGGACTTCAATGAGCAGGAAATGCTGAGGTTGATGATGCTTGGGCTATGGTGTGCTCATCCAGATTATGTTCAAAGGCCTACTATAAGACAAGCAGTTCAAGTGCTTAATTTTGAAGCTCCTTTTCCAAGTCTGCAGTTACATAAGCCTGCAACCGCATACACTTCTGGTAGTGTCAGTGCATTTACATCTTCAAGCTCTTTTTCATCAAGTACTACTGCTTCCAGGATTAAACATAACTTAACTTTAACTGATGGCTTTTTCAGTGGGTCCTCACAATCAAGCACTTCATTTCAAGTCATTTCTCCATCAACTTCCCTCCTGCATACATACTAAATTGAGTTGAACTCATTTTTTATTTGTAATGTTTTATGTAATATTTTCTACTTGAAATAAAAATTGAAATTCACTCATTGGTTTTTCGTTCCGTCTGTAGTTTGTGGTATAAACTGTAAAGTGTTAGGCAAAGGTAGAGATCGAAAACTTAGCATCAAGATGATCTATTTGATCACAAAAAATAAATAGAATTTATTTGAGGACATTACTTAATCAAAGTACAGAAGAATATATGTAGATTTTTCAAACACAGATTAATATTTATGGTATGGTCGAATATATTATTCAGATCATAACATGATTGCTACGGTAGATTATATATAACTAAATTAATTGTGGAAGCATGGTCTTGACAAGTTGAAGACTTTTCACCTACAAGGGTATATCTGCATACAACAAAAAGGCTCCTGGATGCCTTTTTCACCAATTTCACATTAGGGCAGGTAGGAGATGGAGAGGCTTGAATGTAGTTCACTCCTACAAGACGTTATCGTTGTAATTTTCATTTTAAACAATTATTATTTGTGCCATTAAAAATTTTGAAAATTATTACAAATAAATATATTTATTTTTATAATAAATTATAATTTAATCCAATCCAAAATCAACTTATTTCTCTCGTTACTTTGAAAATACTAATTTAAATTTTCCCTAATTAATTCGTCTCAGTATCATTTTATTATCATTTAATAATTTATATAAAAAATTTAATAAAATAATTAAGTGATATTAAAATGAATATCAAAGTAGTGGATCATTCAAGGGTCCCTAGGCAGTATAGTGTTTGTAAATAAATAATTACATCTATTAATAAATAATTGAATTTGTTTGTTGCAAAATGACACATGAGGGATAAGGCTTGACCGTGACTGTGTCAGATTTACGAGGCTTTGTTGTTTCTTGACAAATGTATGCTAAAGGAAAGAAGACAATATTTTCCTTAAAGTCTCAATCATTCCTTCATGTACCACAACTAAAATTCTCTTTTGCAACATTTTACTTTTTCAAACCATTTGAAAAAAATGAAAAGAAAAAATCACAACCTCATCGATTAGCTATATATAGACACATGTCGTATTAAAGGGTGGTTCTTTGTTAAGGATGAGAAAATATATGATGCTGTTATCAATTACAATTAAATGCGAGCCCATGCATCGCCCAGAGACTAAAACTAAATATTTATAAGAAGTGTCGCACTAATTATAGTATGTGAATGGCGTAATTTTCTAGTTCATTGAATTTGAGTGTAAGTTCTGTAGGGTATGAGAATAACACCAGAGTTGAACAAAATTACCATCAACCTGTCAATTTTAGTGATGTTCTACCAGAGTGGGTTAAGTTTGGATTCTCTTATGCAACAGTAGATTTCTCTGAGATGCACAAACTTAGCCCTTGATCGCTCAATTCAAGTTTGGACATGAAAGATCAGAACAATCATAATAATCAGAACAGTAAAAGCAAGAAATTATGGGCTAGCTAATAGAGGGATTGAGCATAGGAGGAGGTAAGAGGTGTTTTAAAATTTTCATATATTTTTTTAAAAATATACAAAATAAAAAATAATAATTAAAGATAGCTTTTTTTTAATATATATATATATATATATATTAGAACGTATCATCTATATTTAATTTAATTTAAACTGTTTAAATCTCATTTATAACAGTATCAAGGTGGTACTGGTGTTACATTACACTAAGAAAATTCATTTTCCCTCTTTTACCCTGAGCACATCAGATACCTTCGTGAAACATGCATACTAGTGATCCAAGAAAAGGAATGCATGAAACAAAAGCAAATTTTGTCTTGAAATTTGTTAGTATTTATTGTTGGAAGCTTGCCGTCGTTATTGACTCTTCTCGGGTTAAAGTCGTAGTCGTGATGTTTGATGTTTCTTTCTACGCGAATTTGGAGAATAAAAGTTGCGTGTTTGTTTAATAACCATAACTCTAGCTTGAAAAAGAAAGAAAGAAAGTTGAATTAATATACCGTGATAGATGAGAAGATGACTCTGAATGAAGGGCAATCAACTTAATTTCTTCTGGTAATTCTCAAGGTCCATCTTAATTTTCTGCAATTTTCTAGAGGAACAAGCCGCAGGAAAATAAAAAAAGAAGAAGTTCAAATTGGTATTTGTTTCAACCATATTTGCCAAGCCTGTAATTTAAGAAGCCAATTCATGACTTTTAGGTCCAAAAGATTATTAATTAAGATAATTGCACTTTTAGAACAGTCCAACTCTCCACAAGAGCGGTTGAAGATGGAGTATGCGAGAAGTTACCTTTAGGTTAGTATAGAGCACAGGGTGCATGGTGGGATATGTGGCCGGATTACAGGTAAGAATGTGCAAAGTGCTAACCAATATGACACATACCCCCTTCATTATAAAGTTACTTTCTAGAAAAATTTTATAGTCTAAATACAACAAAATCTAATTTTCTTAACAATGATAAGGGGTATGTCTAATTTTACTAAAGACTCCCTTGACTTTTCAACACAAAATCTCATTCCTGGATATACTACTCAACCTAAAATTCTCTTGTGCAAGTTTTTACTCTTCCAAGCCATTTCAAAAAATCTCTGCCTCCTCGGCTATGGCAGCTAGCCGATGCAGAAATAATCCTCATCATCTTCCTCTTGCTTCCTTGATACCCACAACCATAACACTGTTATTCTTTCTCATACTCCCTTATGCTTCTTCGCTGTCCATTTTCAAATATAATGGATTCAAGGAGAATGACCCAACCTTAAATTTGGAAGGAGATGTCTCTCATCTAAGTAGTGGATTCCTGCAGCTCACAAAGTATGAGAAAGACAGTTTTGGGAGAGTCACATACTACAAAAATCTCCATCTTTGGGATAACATCACAGGAACACTCACAGATTTTTCTTCCCATTTCTCCTTCACAATCAGTTCTCCAAACAGAACCATCGATATTGGAGATGGCATCACCTTCTTCCTTGCACCACCAAGCTTTCCCACTCCTGTTCCCGAAGATGGCAGTGGAATTGGCCTCATGAGTCGTAAGCAGTGGCAAGATCAAAACTACACAAACCAAAATCCTTTTGTGGCTGTGGAGTTTGACACCTTCCCTAACGATTGGGATCCGCCATATGATCATGTGGGGATTGATGTTAAGTCTTTAAACTCAACTAATACTACACAGTGGTTCAGTGCTAAGGATGGGAGAATACATGATGTTGTTATCAGTTACAATTCTAGTTCATCCAATTTGAGCGTAAGTATTGTTGGGTATGATGAGAATAACACCAGAGTTCTTCATAATTTATCTCATGCTGTCAATTTGAGTGAAGTTCTTCCAGAGTGGGTTGAGTTTGGAATCTCTTCTGCAACAGGACTTATCCATGAGATTCATACACTTATCTCTTGGTCCTTCAATTCAAGTTTGGACATGGAAGATCAGAACAGTAAGAACAAGAAAGGGCTAATAGAGGGATTGAGCATAGGAGGGGGTGTTTTAATCTGTGGGATAGGGTTTATGATTTGGAATACCAGAAGAAGAAGAAGAAGAGAAAGAAGAAGAAGCATTGATGGTTTTGATTTTGAGCTAAGCATGGAGAATGAGTTTCAGAGAAGCGCAGGGCCTAAGAAGTTTCCCTATAAGCAACTTGTTAAAGCAACGGACAAGTTTGCAAAAGAAAATAAGCTAGGAGAGGGAGGCTTTGGTGGAGTTTACAAAGGGTTTATGCAAGAATTGAATAGCTATGTAGCAATTAAGAAGATATCACAAGGATCTAAACAAGGGGTGAAGGAGTATACATCAGAGGTAAAGATCATCAGTCAACTGAGGCATAAGAATCTGGTTCGACTAATCGGATGGTGCCATGAGTACGATGACTTAATACTGGTTTATGAGTTCATGCAAAATGGAAGCTTAGATTCTCATCTCTTCAAAGGCAAAAGTCTCTTGACATGGGGACAAAGATATAACATTGCTCAAGGCCTAGCCTCAGCATTACTGTACTTACATGAAGAGTGGGAACAATGTGTGGTTCATAGGGACATAAAAGCAAGCAATGTTATGTTAGATTCAAACTTTAACGCAAAGCTGGGAGATTTTGGATTGGCTAGACTTGTAGACCATGGAAAAGGGTCAAAAACAACAGTTTTAGCTGGGACATTTGGATACATGGCTCCAGAATATGCTGCGAGAGGGAAGGCTAGTAGAGAGACTGACGTGTACAGTTTTGGCATCGTAGCTTTAGAAATAACTTGTGGGAGAAAAACAATAGAACACAATGCCAATGAAGAACAGATCTCCCTTGTGGACTGGGTTTGGGAACTCTATAGCCGAAAAAGTGTTCTTGAAGCAGCTGATCAGAGGCTGGGTGAGGGCTTCAATGAGCAGGAAATGCTGAGGTTGATGATGGTGGGATTATGGTGTGCTCATCCAGATTATGTTCAAAGGCCTACTATAAGACAAGTAGTTCAAGTGCTTAGTTTTGAAGCCCCTTTGCCTAATCTGCAGTCACAGAAGCCCGCACCTGCATACAATTTTGTTAGTCCCACTGCATTTGCTTCTTCAAGCTCTTCTTCATCAAGTCCTAGCGCTTCTAGGATCAAACCTAAGTTACATTTAAGTGATAGCTTTTTCACTGGCTCATCAGAATCAAGCACATCGTGTAAAGTCATTTCTCCATCAGCTTCTCTTCTACATACATGCTAAATTGAGATGAGTTCCTTTTTTCGTATGTATAATTCTCTATGTAATATTTTTCTACTTGAAATCAAAATTGAAGTTCATTTATTTGTTCACCATTCCATCTGTAGTTTTTAGCATAAAACATAAAGTGTTAGGCTTGGGTAGAGAGAGATTGAAACCTTAGCTTCAAGATAATATATTTGATCACAACGATGTTTCTGGTTCTGGAAAATTGCCATCAGAGTGCTGAAGTGAAGAAAATTACTAGAATGTATTTGAGGACACATAATATCGATGGGAAAGCCAGAAAAGAACATAAAAGATAGCATAAACCACCTACATCTCAAGAAGAACAATCGCAACTCGATATGATTTGATCTGAGAAAAGAGTCAATCCTGTATAACTAACTTGTTAGTTGAAAGAACCTTGAGGTTTAAGTATCATTTCATTCATTGCATAATGTGAATCATAACTGAACTTTGTAGTTTACAATGGAAGAGAATGAAAATCTATGATTTCAAACTCTTAAAATGCATTAATATGCATTCATCAGAACTTCTGGTTGATCATCACTAAATAACTGATCTTGAGTTCATGGCTATTATAGTATAACAATTAGTATCATTCGATCAAAGTGGAAAGAGGCATGTGGCATATTGTTTGGTCATAATTCCAAAATTTACCCTTCTTGTTCTTGTTTTCTTTTTCTTATTTTACAAATAATATTTGTAGTATGGTCTTATAATTTTTCAGATCATAAAATAACTTACTACAATAAATAAATATAATTAAATTAATTGCGGAAGCATGGTCTTCACTAGTTGAACACCTCTCACATACATCTGCGTAAAGGACGAAGCTTCTTGGAAAGGTTCAAGGAAAAGGTAACTCATTCCCACATGATATTGTTGTAATTTTCATTTCAAACAATAATTATTCCTCCCATTATTTGAAATGCGTAATTTATTAAGTCTGTAATTCATTTCATTATCATTTTATCATTGTGTAATATTTTATATGAGCATTTTAACAGTCCCAACTCCCAAGCTAATATATTATTTGTGTGACCAAAAGTTAGGTGTGACCTGAATATTTTAATTTTCATTAGGGATGATGCATACGATTCTGCAGTTGTTGCTTTAGAAATAACTTGTAGAAAGTCCCATTGATCCATTGATGAGTTGAGATCATTTGAAATACTTAGGGAAAAGTCAAGAGATAGAAAAGGAAATAGAGCCCACCTCTAAATCTCACCCATCTTCCTTTTTCTCACCTAACTTTTCTCCGAAATATTGAATAAGAAAATCTCATTCAATTAGGACATTTTATTCTTTACCTAAAGTCTTAAATAATATCTAAATTAGTTCATGCTTCTTGTTGGATGTTTGCCAGAGATATGGGAGATTTCGAGCTTATTTTAAATAGAATTTTCTTTTCCCATTCTTGCAGTATTTGAAGAACAATAAAAGTGAAGTCATATGTGTTGGTCTTAATGAAAGGAATTATATTTCAATTAAGTATGATATCTTATATTTAATATTGTATACATGCAGAAAATATTTTTAGAAGAACTATTATTATTTGAGATCCAATTTCACTCGATCAAATTAGTTAGAATTCAATATAACTTTAAATACAGGTGGTTTGATAAAGAGAGAGAGAGAGAGAAGTCAAGCCCATCATTAAGTTTAATTTTCTCCTAAGAGTCCGTTTGATTCAAATTCATGGACATCATGTAATGTAAATAGGATTACATTACATCAGTAGCCGCATTTGGTTCGTCGAATTATATGATTATAGGATTACGTCCGTAAACCCAAATACGCCTCCGAATGTAAATGACAAACCTGTCCAGAAGCTATGTATTTGAGATTACGTGGCTGTAAATGAAAGTAAAAAGACAATATTGCCCTTATGAAGATGGGTCAAGGGCATTTTAATACTTTACTATTTATTTATATTTATTTAAATATAAAAAATAATTTATTTTTTATATATCTTAGTATCATACCAAACAAACTCATATATATTTTATTTACATTCTATCCCATTATATCTCTTGACCCCTCTGTAAATGAACCAAATGGGCTGTAAAGTCCTAAATATTGATTTGAAACAATTATGACAAGGCTACTAAAAGATTTGCTCACCAATTAAGGCCCACAAAAATAACTTTACCGACAAGATTTTGCAAGTTCCTATTTCTCCCCCCACAGTCTGTGGTGTACATTTATAGCTGATAAGATTTATCATCCATTTATACATGAATCAACCATGCATACATTTCTGGTATTTTCAATAATAATAATAATAATAATATATTTTGTTATAGATTTTATATTAATAATTTTTTTAATAAAAGTATATTGAATTAAATTACATTTTCATTATTATTAATAATTCAATTATTTTTGTTTTAATGATTTCCTCACTTCTTTTATTTTAAAATATTTTAATTTAATATTTATAATATAATTCTTATAATTAAATTTCTGTTAATATATCATTATATGGTCAATTATATTAAATTTTAATATTTTAAAATTATCACATGTGTTTATAAGAGTTGGGCGAATTAACAAAAGTATACAATTCCAAAAATATTGAAATAAAATATTAATCATGCCAACGAAAATTTGATGATACATTAATAAATATTTAATGATATAAGATTATTGTTCTTTAAAATCAAATTAAGAAATATTTTATAACATTAAAATTAAATTAAATTAATTATTAATATATAATGATAAAAGGAATAATTTGACGTTATAAGTATTATTACGTCTGTTTAATTTTAATAATTTTATGTAACGGTAGGACCGTACCCCATGTATACCCCACTTCTTTTTGTCCGCCTATGAAGTCGCTGTTTAACTACACTCTTCCCACGCTTACAACATTCTTCTTTATCTCCTCTCTCTCTCTTGATTGTCAGTAAACTCACTTCATGCTATGCACTTATCCATTTTTCGCTTAAAAAATTGCGATTTTTTTCCGAAGGTGGATATCAAGTCTTTCTCCTCCTACACTTTCTCTGTCAAAATTTCAGAGCCCCAGATGCAGATTCTGAGTCGTTACTGTCTGTTGGTTTCTATATACTCTGTTATAGAGTTGTATGTTCTGCGGATTTTGGTGGGGTTTTGGGTTACGGATGTTGCTGCAATTTTGAAGTTTTTGACCAAAGCGAGTGAGATTGGATGTGGGTTTTTTCTTCGTGCTAGTTTCTTGCGGCTTCTTAAATGTTTGGGAATGCTATTGATTTTTGTGTTATGTATGAAGATTTTGCACTTCGGTTGGCATTTCAAGGGTTTGATGCGCTTTCTATGTGAATTTGGAGCAAAAACCAGAAATGGATTTTGCTTGAAAAATGGCGTCGTTGAAGTGTGTGCCTCGATGATTACACATTTCCAGTGTGGCCCACTGGAATCTTCTCAGAATCCGAATTTTATGAACAAAAGCAATTCAGCCTCTGGCAAAGAGAACGTGAAATCCAACGATGATGCTGACACTAATTTCGATATCTTGGAAGAGAAGGGTGATAGTGAAAGTGAAGTTTATGATGAGGATAAGGAGTTCAATGTAACAGAACTAAGAAAATTGATGAAGATTGAAAGGCAGCGGACAAATGCAGCCTGTGAAGAACTTGAGAAGGAAAGGAAGGCATCTGCATCTGCAGCAGAGGAGGCGATGGCCATGATTCTTCGCCTTCAGAGTGAGAGGAGTTCAGTAGAGATGGAAGCAAATCAATTCCGTAGAATGGCTGAGCAAAAGCAACAATATGCTCAAGAAGTCATCGAGTCATTGCAGTGGATTATTATGCAAAATGAATCTCAGATCGGTGTGTTGGAAGATCACCTGATTTCGTTTAGAGAAAAACTAAGACAGTATATGAATGAAAATGAAATGGAACAATTTGAAAGGCTTAATGCTGATGATGATGACGATGATGCCAATGCGACCTTTTCAAATTTCTCTGTGGATAAGGATCTAGATGACTCACTAATTAGCTCATTTGAAATGTATTCACATACCTTGTAAGTACTGAAGTTTGCTTTCTACATAGAATGTATTCAGCTAAGTTTTCTTCTAACCTGTTTTAGTTCACAAATGTATATTGTACTCATTCATTGAGATCGTTAATAATAGTGAAGGCTTAAATAAATTTGTCATATATTTTCTTTCATGGGTAATTGATCTCAACTTTCGCATTTACCAGTATACTATTGATAGTGAGTTTTCTTCAAGCAGTTGACATTGCAAGGATATTATGCTTATTTGCTGGTGAGTGGTAACTATGTACTGTTTTCTTGTAACTTCATCATCCTGCGAATGGATTTCACTATCACTATATTCTAATTTTTTAGATTCTTTATTAAGCAATCTATGTGCTTTTGCAGCATCCTATGATTATGAATCAGATAGCAATAAATTAACATAAACGGAAGCTTAGATGGGAAAAGAATTGGAAGTCTTGGATATGTATCACTGAGATGCATTCTTTCAGTAACTGTGAGGCGGTGATAGAATGAATTGCAATGTCTATGTCATATATTCAATAAAATTGAAGAGAGGTTATGGTATGAAGTCTACCAAAGAAGTAACTCAATGAATTGCTAAGACTCATAATTTCTGGATCTGTCAACTGAAACAATCGATGGCTGTTCTGAACTGAAGCAAGAGACGGATAGATGTTGTTCATAACAGACCATCATGAATAAACAAGTATCTTAGGCACAATTTTTTGTGCGTGGGTTCCTTATCTCATGATGACACCTATATCTATTTTTTCTCTATCTCCCTCTGGTTGAATCATACATATTCACTATCGTGAGTATAAGAAATCCGAATTGGCAGTAAAGCACAGTTTCGCTGTTACCCATAACTACTTGTATTTTCTCCTCCGCTACTGCCTGGTATGCAAAAGAATTCCAAGTTGTCTTACAACATTCTGTTTTCTTGGTGTCTAATCTCCTGCCTCAATTTGGCTGAATCCATAGCATTTCCTTAATCTTCGGAGTTTCATCACTTCCCTCCCTTGTTCAATATCAAGCCAACGACCATGTTCTGCATAAATCATATTCAACAATGTATAATTAGCAGCATTTTCTGGTTCTGATCTTATAAGTTGTGGGGCTAGCATTTCTGCAATGTCCAGTCTTCCATGAAGCTTACAAGATGATACCAAAGAGCTCCATATTCTCGCACTAGGTTTCATTGGCATCATTTTCACTATCTCCAAAGCATCTTCAAGCTTCCCTGACCTTCCCAGAAGGTCAATTTGGCATGCATAATGCTCCATGGTTAATGGTAATTTATAATCATCGCTTATTTGTTTGAATAACTTCTGTCCCTCGGTTACAAGGCCAGAATGATTACAAGCAGATAAAACTGCAAGGAAACAAATGGAATCTATCTTCATTCCTCTGTCTTTCATTTCATAGAAAATTTTTAAAGCTTGTTCACCACATCCATGCAGGCCATAGGCATTGATCAAAGTACTCCACGAAACCGAATCTTGATTCGGCATTTCTTGGAATATGTTGTGTGAATCATAAAGACAACCACATTTAGCATACATATTTATAAGTGCATTGCCCAGGCAATTATCAAAATCTAAGCCAAGTTTCAAGATATAGCTGTGGATTCGACAACCATGCCTTAGTGAAAATAAGATAGTGCAAGCAGAAACTGCAGCCAACATAGTCACAGAGTTCGGTTCAATTCCCTCCAACATCATCTGTTTAAAAAGCTTCAAGGCATTGTAACCATCCCCTCTCTGAGAAAAGCCCCCAATCATTGAACTCCATGACAACACATCTCGATAACTCAACCTTTTGAAAATTAACTCGGCAAGATGAAATGATTCCTCAAATTTAGAATACATATTTATCAGAGCAGATGAAAAACTATGGTCTGATTCAAACCCACAACGGAGTGCATAACCGTGAATCTCCCTTCCATGCTTCACAAGGCCTAGCTCTGCACAAGCTGGTAACAGAGCAATTAATGTTACTCTATTTGGTTCAACTCCCTCGCCCTGCATTGCTCTGAAAATTGCAAAAGCTTTCTCATAATCTTGATCAGAACTGTACCCAGATATCATAGCAGTCCATGAAACCTTATTTTTCACCTTCATTCCATCAAACACACGTGAAGCCATTTGAGAATCATCACACCTAAAATAGAAATCCATCAAAGCTGTTGACAGAAAAACTGACTCTTTTTCTTCTACTCTGTCATCAGCAATAACCAGACTGTGAATCTGTCTTCCTACACTTAAACCTATTTTCCCACACATGGATAACAAACTAGCTATCAACTCTGGCTTGGGAGCAAGATCAAACGAGTACATTTCCTTTAACGTTTGCAAAGCTTCTATGACATACCCGTTTTGTAAATAACAATTTATCATGGAATTCCAAGTGATGGGGTCTCTGTGAGGCATTTTTTCAAACACTTTACGTGCCGATTGTGCATCTGAAAACTTGGCGTACATGGAGATGACGGAATTCGAGACAACAGCCTCTGAATCCAAGCCTGACTTGATGGCCACACAATGAAGCTGGAAACCAAAACCATAACGCTGTGCAGAAGAGCATGCCTTGACGACTGATGGAAGAATAGAGGAAATGGCTTGGAAGCCATGGACATGAAGCTCCTTGTAGAACTCAAGTGTTTGGTCATAGAGACCCTTTGAAACCAAACTTCTTATTTGGTTTGATGAAGATAGAACTGTAGCTGTGGAAGGTAGAAATTGCGTAAGTGGCCATGTTGGCTTCATGGGTCCCTATATCACAATATTCATGGCCTGGCACGAAGCCACGAAGGGTGAACCTCATCTCCCCCCAAAAACATCTCCTGTGTCCCTGTATCAAAATTCAGTTACCAAAAAGAGAACTTGCTATTGACTCATTATACTTTAAAAGCTAAATCATAAACATAAATTAAATAATTAAGACTTTCATTTTTTACCATGTTTTATAAGATAAAAACTTGCCATTACATAAAACTAGATAACGGCCTATAAATTATTTGGGAGAAATTAGACTTCATCACTATTCATGTCTCATTCTATTCTTGCTATCAAAGCAAATTTGACATAGCTTCAACTTACTGTAAATATATGATATTTTTAATTATCTCACATATTTTTTTTAAAATAAGTTACTTAATTGAATTTATTAAAAAATTATAATATTTTTTATTATTTATTTTTATTAATTATATTTTTTTTATACATCTTATAAGTCATAATATTTATCTTTTACTTATTAATGATAGACAAGAGATATAAATAAAAAAAGTAATTAATACTCCAACAATTTTATAAAATATTCTATATTTTGAATTAGTTTTGGAAAATGTTTTTTATTTATGATTTAAATGAGTATATATAATATATAGAATATATAATTTCAAACTATTGAACTTTTTTTTTTTCTTATCATTAAGTATTTAACTTATTATTGAATGTTTATATTGAACTTATTATTGAATATTTAAAAGGCAAACCGAAAGGCTATAATAATAAGGCAAACAATAACTGAATATTTAAACCTTTGCGGATAATGATGAAAATTAATTTATACGAATCGTGAGAATCTTGAATGATATGATAAAAAAGTTGGATCTTCTTGGTGTTGCATTTGTGATATAAAAGGGAAGAGATGAGTTGGTATCATCTTTCCATTAGCTAAACGAAGTTTCAAAGGACAACGAAGATGTTGCAGCTTGCTATTCATCGAGGTTAGTCAACTCATTAGTAGATGTTTTGGATGCTGAAATGGTTGATGAATAACTGGAATTAGGATCGGAAAACGATCACGTAAATTTTGATTCTGTGCTTGTATATCTTTGACTTTGTTTACTGCAGTGAAGAAGTTGAACAATTTGAGACCCCAGATCCTCGCTTTGGGAAGTTTCCATTTCTCTACAGCTGCAGAGCAAACTTCCAGGAAACGTAATCCGACGGTAAGCCCAAGCTTCGTTTGGCTTCCTGGAAAATCAATTTTCCAGATTGACATCATTGAGAAAAGGAAAATAAATGATGTATTTATCTGTCTTGTCTTGTGGCAATTGATTAGAGCTTGATGAATCTTTAAGCTACTGGGTAGTTGGAAAATAAAATGGAGCGTTACTGCTGAAAGCTACGTTTTTCTGAGGAACTATTGTTAAACATGAATCTGCGGGAAATCTTTTTATTTTTATTCGACTTCGTTTCTGATATAAGCTAGAATAGCAAGTAAGGACTAGTTAGTAACACCAAAGTGAGTAACAGGTTATATATTTTCTTCCTTCTGCTGCAATGATATTCTACCCAGGTGAAAGGTAATCGTTAAGCTTCAAATCCAATTCTAGGTGAATTATTTTGCCTTATTTCTATTTCTTTTAGATCATAGTTAACGTATGCCATTATTTTCTGTAGGTCCCACAAATAATCTGATATTGTCATAAGTTCCAGAGTAGAACTCAATCTGCCTGAATTGGATTTTATATACATGAAATTATGGTGCCATTAAGATACATGCTTCTACTTCTGAAAATTTTCATTTTCATCTTATCTTTTTTTTTTTTTGGTATTGCATCAGATGGTTCCAAATCTTATTGGGGGAAGTTTTGTTGAATCAAAATCACCTACGTTTATCGATGTTATAAACCCTGTAAGTGTCTTTTTCATTTCTTTTTCTGGGAGCGGGGGAGAAGGGGATATATTGAGCTTATAGTTTTTTTTTTTTTTTGAGAAGGCAGATTTCTGATTATTTTAGGTTCAATAATAGGCAACGCAGGAAGTTGTGTCACAAGTTCCTTGGACTACTGATGAAGAGTTTAAAGCTGCAGTATCTGCAGCTAAGAGAGCTTTTCCATCATGGCGTAATACTCCAATTACAACACGCCAACGTGTTATGCTAAAGCTCCAAGAGCTTATACGCAGAGATATGGTTAGCACTATAAGATATTTTGTTACTCTATTCATTCACAAACATATCCCAGCCAGTTAAAATACCACCCATGCAGTAGAAGGTTTTCCTTTGATCAGATTGTATCACTATTCACTATTCTGAAACTGTTTCAGGATAAACTCGCACTGAATGTTACCACTGAACAAGGAAAGACATTGAAGGATGCACAAGGAGATGTATTTCGTGGCTTAGGTTTGTCTGTCTATTGGTTGCTGTAGAAGTTATTGTATTGAGAAAATGATTGAGCTCATGCTTTGTTTGTGGATTTCTCTGAAACTTTTAAATGTCTTGTAGAGGTTGTGGAACATTCTTGTGGGATGGGAACTTTACAAATGGGGGAGTATGTTTCAAATGTATCACATGGAATTGATACTTACAGCATTAGAGAACCACTTGGTGTTTGTGCTGGGATATGTCCTTTCAACTTTCCTGCTATGATTCCCTTGTGGGTAAGCTGAACTCTTCTTATTGGCATGGTGTTAGGCTAACTAGTTTACATTTTTCTTGAGTTTTGGGTACAATTGATTTCTTTTATGCTTAGGTGTGTCATCCCTGTTAGCATGCATAGTGTGGAAAATGTATAGATGGCCAAAACATAGCTATCTTCCTAAATAGCTTAGCATATACCATATCCATATTATTACTAGTTATCACTGGAATTTGATGAACATGTCAGCATGATATTGCAATGCACTCAACAGTCATCATTCTGTTCACTGAATCTACACGGTGACAAATACTAAACATATTATCTAATTGCAGATGTTCCCAGTGGCAGTTACTTGTGGGAATACCTTTATTCTAAAGCCATCAGAAAAGGATCCAGGTGATTTTTGTACTTGGGTTGGTTGTGTGTTTGTACCTTAAATTAGCTCATCAATCTGGAGCATAGTGTTGAAATGGAAAAATAAGCGCTTATATTTGTTGGCTTAGGTTGCAAGGTTGAACTTTTTTCTGATGTTGTTAACTTTGTGGCACTTGAAAGGAGTAAGCCTGAGTCGTATTGTCAATCACCAGGAGTTGAACATTTACTGAAAAAGGCTTTTACTATAACCTCTTCATCTGTGACTGTGAGTGTGAGGAATTTTGCACTGAGCACTCTGACATGTCTGTTCTGAGATTCATAGGCTCAGAATAATATGCTTCGCAGTTTTCATTTTATAAATGACAAGCAGAACCTGGTCTGGCCCAATCTCAGCTAAGTTAAAGTAGGTTCCAACAGAAACCAAGTTCCAAAAGATCATGTCATTGATGATAAAATTGAAATTTCACCTATTATATCCTTCTTATTGATTGTAAGATATTCATTCTCATGCTGTTTCTTAAAAGAATTAATCCAAGTTCTGGAAATAAGCTGATGGTAAAATTTTCTTGGCTGTGAACTTTTCTGAGAGGAAAATATTGCTAGGGACATGGAATGCTAGCAATTGTCTTTATTGAATACATATTTATTAAATACAGTCTTTTTCAATTCAAATTTGATATTCAATAATATATAGTGAAACCTCAACTGCTGCCCGTTTCTGTGTCTGTAAGTAAACTGAGTACACATATTTTGCAAATATGACTCTATCAAGAAAAATAAAGCTAGTGAACACCTAAGTGACATATTTATGTGCATTGACAGTGGCTATTTTCCTTACCTTCCATGGATCATCTTCTTACATTTGATTGCTGGATAGATATATAATGAAATTGTTTGGACATGCATTCTCAGATGTTCCTGTTTGTCTGAGAAGTCAGTTTTAGTTTTTGTTAGTTATCAATTTGTAGATGTTAACCTTATTTATCATCTAATAATGGAATATTTCCCCTACATCCTGAAATAGTGTGGTTATTGCTGACACGCTACTGGTAGAAATCACAAGTATGCATTCATCCATCTGCTTCTGTGATTTATTATCTTTGGTTTCTTATGACATAGATGATTTTTCATTGTGATTGGAAGCTATATCATGACTTTGGCGCTTTTTTAGGTGCTGCTGTAATGCTTGCAGAATTAGCATTGGAGGCTGGTCTGCCTGAGGGCGTCTTAAATATTGTTCATGGAACCCATGTATGTTATTTATTCATTAAACTTGTTCTTAACCTGTTTCTTGTGATACTTTCCAATGAAAGTACTCATGGGCTCATTTGGATTTTATTAATGTCACCATGAAGATGTTCTAAATTTATGCTAGAAGTTGGATGTATTATTATTTCACACCAAGTGTATTTGAAAGAAAACTCTATTCACAAATTCTAAAATGTTGTTCCATGAGCAACAAGTAGTTACATGTTGATGCTGAATTTCCAGACATTGTACTATTTTTTTTTTATTGGCCGATTTTCTTATCTTTCCAATTGGTCCCAGGATATTGTAAATGCTATTTGTGATGATGATGACATCAAAGCTGTATCTTTTGTTGGTTCAAATGTTGTAAGTGTTCTCATTCAGTTATTATTCCAATCCATTTCTTTTCTATGACACCTCTTTGTATGATCCTCAACTAAGGTTCCATCTGGATCAAGGGAAAACATGAAGGGAACTTTTTTTTGGTTGGTGTTGAAAATTTTGTTAGTTTCTCTCCTTTGGATGGAGGGAAAAGCAAGGATAGCATAGAAAGTATGATAAAGTTTTCAAATTTTCTCCTCTTTGTACACATCGAATATTTTTCACTTATCCAAGCATAAAACCTGGTTAGATGCTGATTCATGCAAATGCTAGTCTCCATTATATGCTTATTTGATGCTCCTTTTCTATATTTAAGGCTGGAATGCATATATATTCAAGAGCATCAGCTAAAGGGAAACGTGTTCAAGTAAGTGTAGTTCATCACTGGAGTTTCTTTTTATCCTTAGAAAGATTGTTAGTTCATACACATGATATGATATAAAATCAGCATGGGTTGGGAACTTAATTAACTGTTGTTTTCAGTCCAATATGGGAGCAAAGAATCATGCAATTGTGATGCCTGATGCGAACGTTGATGCTACTGTAAATGCTCTCGTTGCTGCTGGTTTTGGTGCTGCAGGACAAAGGTGCATGGCTCTCAGCACAGTTGTTTTTGTTGGAGGATCAAAACCATGGTATCATGCTTCCTATTCTCTTAAAATTAATTCATTATTATAACTTATTTAGCAGCATCTCACACCTGTTATTTGAAGTCTTGTTCGCAAATTTTGAAGAAGTATTTTTTTCTTTGCCTGGCTGAATCATTTCTCTTCCAGATCCTGTACTAAAACATGATTCTGCTTCTCTAAAGATAGCAATTTCAATTACCTTGTGACTTAGTATTTCCATGCCTTTTTGTAACCATGAGGAGATTGTCCAGAGGACAGCCTGGTCCAAGTATTTGGACTTGTGATACGGATGTCCTGGGAAAAATGTTTACATAGTCTTTTTAGCTGCTAAAGCAATTAGAAATTTGGCTGTCTATTGACTTTATTGAGGTACCTGAAATTTGGGTATAATTGCAGCCTACATTATATTTTTCCAGGGAATCTATATTAGTGGAGCGTGCCAATGCACTTAAAGTAAGTGCTGGAACTGATCCAGATGCAGACCTTGGTCCGGTCATCAGCAAACAGGTTTGTATAAGGTTTTATATATTCTCACTCCACATGGTGGATTTGAATTTTAAACTAAACATCTACATAGCAAATTGTCAGAGTACCTTTATAAGCATTACTGGCATTGGTTCTAAATGCAACTCATTTTCACACTGATCGTGTGTATATTTTAGCTTTTTGTGTTGCTGCATGCACAGGCAAAGGAGCGCATACACAAATTAATTCACTCTGGTGTTGAAAGTGGGGCCAGACTGCTGCTTGATGGAAGAAGTATAGTGGTAGCTCCTAAATCCTTAACTATTTGTATCTTCTTGTGTTTATTACATACTTTACTTTTGCATGTATGATCAGCATAGCATCGTCAATCTTTTTCTAGTCATTGACACAGAAATATGTGGAAGTCAGAGGCATCAGAAAGATTAATTTAAGTAAAGACTCTGATTGAAGTAATCTGTTATCAACGTAGCCCTTATCTGCTTAGCTCTAACGGAAAACAAATAATAAGACAAAAGTAAAATACTAGAGGAATTATAAAATTTTTATGGAAAATCACAATTTTGGAATTCTTGACAAAAATATGCTGACCTTTGGCACAAATAAACCTGTTTTAAAAAGAAAAAAATTGGGATGAATTCCTAAATTATAATTCTCTCAGCCTTTTATCTTATAATTTTAATTCAGTACGCAACTGAGAACAATTGTTTCTCAACCCCCTAAGTACAAGTAAAAAGAAATGGAACCTCAACCTTCAATTGGCAATCAGATTTATGTTGGCTGTTTGTTCTTTCTCCTTGTTTTTCCTACTAAGCTTTCATCAGCTTGAGATGCAATAAAATGAAGCACTCTGAAAGGAAAGGTGAAATAGCAAATAGAAGTATACTGCAGGGATAATTTGGACAAGCTATAGATGAGCTTTTGCATGCTTTTGTGTTTACATATGAGTCTGTAGACTCTAGGTTATCACCTTAACCCTCGCCCGTCTTTTTCCCCCCTCAAAAGGATGAAGGTTGCTGATTGCTCACCAATTTACATATGCATGGCAATTAGGTTCCAGGCTATGAATCGGGCAATTTTATTGGCCCAACCATCTTATTAGATGTCACTGCAAACATGGAGTGCTATAAGGTATCTTCTTTTAAGCCTAAACTGTAGTGAAATGAAAATTCTCCAAAAATGAAGAAACTTGAAGTTTAGGTGTAGTTTAAACCTGATTGTCTCTGTTATGACCTGTGCAGGAGGAAATTTTTGGCCCAGTTCTTCTTTTCATGGAGGTGTGTTTTTGTGTCTTGTCCTTAAACTCTCCTAAATGGGAATTTCATTCATGTATTTCTTTGTCTTTTATTACTTTATTCTCTCTTAATCTTTTTTCCATGTTTTTAATATAGAAATATGCTGATACAGTGATTTTCTTTTTGTCTTTTCAGGCTGACAGCTTGGAAGAGGCCATAAACATTATTAACAGAAACAAGTATGCTAAAAAATTTCTTCCTTTTATGATTATCTTTTATTAAACATCTATTCATTTCTTGCTGGTGACTTTTCCAACAGGTATGGAAATGGTGCTTCTATATTTACTACATCTGGTGTTGCAGCAAGGAAATTTCAGACTGAGATTGAAGCTGGACAGGTTAAGTCACTTTAGATGGAATGTTCTGATTACGATCATAAAGCAAGGAATTTCCTTAAATTAAACTCATAATTTGATACTGAGATCGTTAAATTATTTATATTCAGTCCTTAAAAATTAGTGACTGTATGGACTAGTTCTTGGAAAAAAGTAATTTTGTTGTATATTGGTTCTTTTGTCAAGTTACCAAGAGATGTTGTTGGAAGATTAAAATGCAATGAGTTTATTATTTTTAAGGTTTAGCTTATATATTGGTTAATGGTTAATTTTCGTGGATTTAAACTAAATAAACCTAATCAAAGTGTAGACCTCGACTAAGTAACATGTGCGAAAGCTGATTGCTGAATCTGCATTAGTTTAACCAACACAAAAATGCCTTATAAAGCAAATATAATAGTAGTGAGGGATTTTGATCATCATATGCCTTTTTTTTTCTTTTTTTGTATTTGTTGACCACTTTCTTTATATTTTATTTTTGGGCAGATCGTCTTGCCCAAAATTAAATGGGAAAAGACTTTAGTAGAGTTTCTTTTTACGCGTTTATTATTAAGATCTCTAATAAAAATATCTTGAAAAGAATTCTTTTTTTGAAAGACATAATCATATTATGGTGGACTGTAAACATTATCTAGTTGTCATGCTTTTGTTGACAAACCTAATAGTAAAGTGAAAATAACTTTGATATTCTTGTGGATGATGCATGACTTGTCCTGCGTTGAAACCAGGTGGGCATCAATGTTCCCATTCCAGTTCCTTTGCCCTTTTTCTCATTTACTGGCAACAAGGCATCGTTTGCAGGAGATCTCAATTTCTACGGTAAATTAGCTTTCCTCCAAAGCTTCCTCTTCCTCACTCCCTTTATTATTATTATTATTATTTTAAACCTTAGATTTGAAAGTTACAGATTGCTTATGATACAGACACTGTCATTGAGTCTGGATTTTGTGTGAACTACAGGGAAGGCTGGGGTTAACTTTTATACTCAGATTAAAACAGTGACTCAGCAATGGAAGGATTCTGGTGGTGGTAGCAGAATTAATATGGCAATGCCAACCTCTCAAAAATCTTGATGAATCATGTTGTGCTTGTGCAGTAGTAGTAGTAGTCGTGCATTGTCTCTTTCGATAAATAAAGGTCCCATTTCTCTCTTATATGTTTCTATGTTTTGTGGTCTATTGAATAAATTGGTTTGTAAATGACATTTTTAAATTTGGACCTCAAACGTATCACATGACAGTCATTTAGTTGCATCTCATTTATTTTTATTTTTTAAAAAAGAAAAAAGCTAATCAAGAGAGGTGACTACAGTTAAGTGTAAGATTTATTTAGTGTGTATTTGGACTAGTTATGCTTCTACCAAAACCTAAGTTTTAGCCTAAAAATATAGAAGCAATTTTTTAGCTGCTTCTACTTTGGGGTGGCTTTACTACTACTTTAAACACGCATTTAAATGAGGTTTTAAGTTTGAACCATGGGAATGAAAAAAAAAAAAATACAACACACTTGTTTGGGACTGTCTGGCTTAAATTTGAATTGATGTGACTTGAATATGAATTGATGGTGCCAAATGCTGAATATTTATTATCCCAAAAAAAAGAGGTGACGTGCATTATAATGACTATTAAACTTTACAATTTTTCAGGCAAAAAAAAAAATGACAATTTGATCCAATGAGATGAGTATTAGAGATTTTATGTCATTAGTTGTACGCATTTGGCATCTGATTAACTGTTAATTGAAAATAATTGGGATGAAACAATTAAGATGATAGAGCTATATGATCTCTTCACTTAGCACCAGGTGGTCCTATTTTTTTTAAAATGAAGGCCAATGAAACTATGAACATGAGAATATTAAGTATCTTAGTTATAATGTAATATTTGTTAAATTCAAATTAATAATTTATCTAATAATTATTTTAAAAAATAATGTGGAAAATATATGTTAATTATAAAAAATAATTTATTTTCATGTGATTAATGAATATGATGATTATCATAATAAATTTAACTACCACACCTTTTGAGATATCATGCTACCGGTTTAAATTTAATTTTTTTAACTAAAGGAAAATTCCTAAATGAGAGTCCATTCGAAGGCACAAGAGATAATTCAAATTAGGCTGGTCGGTGCAGAGCATGGAGAACGCGGCACACTTCTTACGAAATAATATGACCCATTATATATTCTACATTTAATATAGATGATAGCGTATTTGAAAAATGAGAATTAGACAACATAAGAATATAAGTATAGGAATCACCATAATCCTAGGTTGAAAATATGGACTGATTATAATCAATACTCCCTCCATAATCAATACTCACTCCCATCTTTAATATAATATTATTTTAATCAAATCAAACAGATTAAATATGAGTTAAAATTAGTTAATTATTTTAATTTTTTAAAAAAATCACAATAATTTTTTAAAATTACCCTTATTAAATTTTTTCTCTCTTATGAATTAAATAAAATCATTTTTAATAATACATAATAAATACTACATCAAATTTTGAAAATCATCCTATATGTAAGACCAAATTAAAATATCATATATTTAGGTAGGATTATAAGTGTACTCGGTTGGTGTTCAGTGATTCTTCCCACCATTTTAAGGGAATGCTCTTTCAATTTCCGAAATACAACTAAAATCATATGTTCACTTTGATGATATATTAAATTTCCATATACCTAATCAAAATTTGCTTTGCGTCCCTGCAAAGTTTCCGATCAAAATCACTTTTCGAAAATCCAACCAAAACAGTTCTCACTACCAATTTTTGTGAGAACACAATAATTGCAATTTGCAATATACTTGGAAAAATTTGGCAAAAACCACTACAAATTAAAAAAAAAACAAAGAAAGGTAAAACTCTCAGCATTCTCTCCCACAAGCACAGCTCCAAAATTTAGCCATTTACATTACATTTGATCATCAATTCCTATTCAAACAAACGACTTGTTTAAATAATAGCTAATAATAGCAAGAAATTGAGCCAATGCTAGTTGGCACAAGTGGTTACGGGATCAGGACTAAGACTCTCACCTCCTCTTGGGTGATGAGTTTAAGTCCCCATGTGGCCACTGAGTTTTGCATTGGTAACAACTTACAGTAACATTTCTCGATTTGTGCGGAAGTAACATTTGAAGTCTATTTAGAGGGAAAACTTACAGTAATGAATATGCTAGTTTTAGGAAAAAGAAAAAACATAAGTGAAAGATTGGAATTCATGTGGAGTACAAGGTAGAAATGCTCGCTGACGATGTAGGCCTGAAGTAGAAGCTCACTACTGTAGACCAAAACAAAGGGGAATGACGGAGTGGCCGCTCGCCGCCGCTGCATAGGCCGTTGCTAGTAGCTAGTGCCAGAAGTGGTAAAGCGGGCCAAGCCGCCTTATCGACCCCACCATGGGCCCGTTTTTTTGGCGGGGGGGGGGGGGGCTGAGGCACCATAACCATAACGCAGAGGTGGAAATCCCTAGGCCATCCCGCGGGTTGGGCCAAATGGATCAGCGCGTTTTTTTTTATTTTATTTGGTTAAATTATAAATTTTTTTTAATTTTTTTATTTGGCTAATCCTTTTTTCTCTCTATTTAATTAAATTATTAATTTCTTATTTATTATTATAAACTAAATAACTACATTCATGAAATCTTTTATTAGTAACTACATCCATGAAATCTTTTATCGGTTTCGCATATAAAGTCTTAAAGCATAATACATTAATATAGTAATACCACAAGTAATATTAAGCTCAAGTAAATAAAATACAACTAAAATTACAATACAATAAAGATTGAGAGAGAAAATAATGTCTAAGGTTTTTTTTTAGTTTTTATTTTTTAGATATATTTATATAGCATAAAAAAATATAAACAAAAAAAAATAGGCCAGCCTGAGGTCTAAGCAAGTTGGCCTTCTTAAACTAGCAGATTGGTGGAGCGGGCCAAGTTTTTTACATCCCTTATGAAATATCTCCATTTTTTAAGCTCGCCCTACCCTTTTTGGTAGGCTAAACGAGCCAGTCATTAGGCTCCAACCCATTTTACCGCTCTAATCTTAATTTTCTCCTTCCCGCTATAACGGATTAATTTTCTCATGGAGTTTTCTAAAAAAGATGTAATAGGAAAAATTGTGAGAATTTACCGTGAAAGTTGAGTATCCATGAATAATTTTGTGAAAATATATATATACATACATACATACATACATACATATATATATATATATATATATCACCACACTCATTCTGCCATTCTGGAAAAAAAAAACAGATTTGCTTGTAGTATAATAACAATAACAATACTTGATCTTCAACTTCTGTGTGTAATGAATTTAAAAATTGTTTCTCACTCGAATCTCTATATCAAATATTAAGATCACCGGAATTGTGGAAAAACTCAATATAACAGTATCCGCAAGGAAAGATAATATAATCACGGTGTTCATCTCTCAGTCACAATTTCACATTGTCGATATTAAAATGGAACTATCTAAATTTTGTTTTATTTTACTTTTATAATTTTTATTTTTTTATTTTAATAAGGACAGAATGTAAAATAAAATAATGTTTTAAGTATCAAATTCTTTTAAAAAAAGATAATATTTAATTAAAAAATATGTATTCAAAATATATTTGGCCAAAACAACTTAAAAATTATTAAAGATGAACAAATTTTTGAGATAGTACCAATACCAAAAGGGTAATTTAGACTCTATATATAAAAATAAAAGACACTAAATATGATTTAACTCAAATTTAAATTGGTCAATAACATTAAATATTGAATATTTTAAAAAAAAACACACTGTAAATTGATACATTGATAGGAACACCATTTAAATTTAAATTTTGCATTGTATAAAAAAAATTTAAATTTTGCATTGTATCAAAAAAAATTTTAAATTTTGCATCATTGAGTCGTAGAGTTACGTGACACTTGGATCACACCCAATATCTATTTCTCTATTCCAAAACTCTTAGAATTGTTTAATGTTATGATATATAGGTTAAAAATATTAATTAATGTACAATTTTACTATAAATTGATAAAAGCAGCCACATTTAATTAATCTATATATAACATAATCAAGAGAGAAAATGAAAAAACATTAATAGTAATAAATGAAGATATAGTGGACGGAAAAAAAAGAGAGTATAACTGGAAAATAATTGAGAGTATTAAAATTCTAAAATAACAAAAATTTAAATAAAGAGACTATAGGCCTATTTGATTTCTTGTTTTCAGAATATTTTTTAGTTTTTAAAATAAAAAAAATTGTCTGGTAACATGTTTTAAGTGACTTGTTATGAAAAACAAAACAATAGAAACATGTTTTTAAAAAATAAAAAAATCAAAACAACTTTTACATGTTTTACTATTTTTATTCTGAAAAATAAAAAAAAAAGGTGGACAACATGAGTTTTCATTAATGGCACATTTGTAAATATTTCAAATAAATGTTAGAGTAATCTAGCAACATCCTTTTTCTTTTTCATTCTTCTTCGTCTTTCTTCATCATTATGCCTTCTCCCTCATCGACCTTCTTCATCAAGCTCAAGCCAAGAGCCCAGTTGTCCATTCCGCCATCCCTCTAACTTGCTCATATGCTGAATCCTTTGCTCCATTATTGTCTTTTGTCTTGCTTGTCCAACTTGCTCAACATTCAAGCCTCCATGTTTTCAAATTTCTTCACTAAGGTGGTTAGCTTGATCAACATTTTTGGATTAATATCTCCGGCTCACTTCCTACTGCATCTTTTTATGCATTTTGTGGTATCCTATAGTAATTGGGATATTACAAATATAATGTATAGAAATGAAGCTATAATCGAACAAATTGAAGAAGAAACTAAATTAGTTTGAGTCTAAAGTAAGTACTAGATATTGAGTGCTTCAATCTTTAAAAAATGTTAAAGGTATAAAGAATTGTTACAATTAAATTCCTAAAAATTATAAAAAAGGACAAAAAAATTAAAAATTATAATTTTACCTCGATTAAAGGCAATTATTCACTCCTTTGACATAATTGAAGCCCACTTTATTCAACTTGTTTTTTGGTGTCAAATAATGAACCAAAAGTGGGATTAGAAATTAAAATAATATTCTTTATAATTTTTACATATCTAAATGTTTGGATGAATGAGAGAAAATAAATATGAGAGAAAAATGATTAATTTCACATTAATAAAAATATTTTTATTATTTTCAGGAAAATAATAAAACAATTGAGAATGACTATACACATCAAAGTCCATTTTGATCTTGTAGCTTTTAGAGCTCTACTAAATCATTTATTTATCCTCATTATCAACATATTCTTTAAGAAGACTGATAACTAAAGTTCGTTTAAATTTATAGATAAAGATTTTTTTTACGTTAGGGCTAAAATAAAATTTTTACATTTTATTTTTCAATCTAGAGATTGCCTATTTACCTTGAGGCAGTTAAAAATGTAAATATTTATTTTTTTTTGGTACTCTCTCATAATTTGTTTCAGGGACTAAACTTTAAATAATTCTCTTTGTGCTTTTCATATTATTCTTTCAAACTAATCTATCTTTCAATTGCGACATCTCAACTGTGCAATGTTTATACCGGTCCACTCAGCTTGACATGAGCTTCGATTGAACATGTATATTATATATTTTTCAACTTAGTTCTGAAATTAATTCTTATTAAAAATCTTATGTATGAAAAATTAATTCCAATCAATAAGTAAACATAATTTCTCTTAAGGACCATATAGGAAATTAATTCCATCTAAAGGCCGAGTATATATTGCATTTTAGTATTTTATATTCCTTAGGCATAATTTTTAGAAATCTTGTTAAAATGAAGCTTTCGACGAGCCAAATTTAGTGGAATATTGCTAGAGGCTAATTGAACTCATATGAATATATAATTCAATTTAAGGTCAAGAGCAACTTTTTTAAACAAAAAAAGAGGATCACGAGCTCCATAAAAGCAAACACGTGAAAAGAACAAGATGTAAATCCCTACATATATAATTTGGGATCAAAATAATGAAGTTAGTTTAAAATTAAATTTAGAATAATCCGACACTAATTAAATGAAGAAATACGGAAAAAATATTTAATTGATATGAGTAAATTTTATTGATAAAAGTTATTTTGAACTAATAAAATGCATAAAGCAATTTTTGGTAAAAAAATTCCCCAAGTGGTGTGCTATACAGATGTGGGACAAGGAGGGGATTTTAGTAATTTATGTAAGTGAGAATTTTGTCCTAAAAGTAACTAAATTGGTTAATTAACTTAACTCAAGTATTCAATCCTTCATCTCTCTCCTCTAAGTGATGAGTTAAGTGAATTGCAACCCCCTTCTTCCCTCATTTGAACGTGAAAAACAAAAACAAAAGGAGAGAGAGAGAGAGAGAGAGAGCTTGAAACTTGAGAGTAAAAGAGAAGTAGGAAGGCAAAATCTCAAGGTTCAAGTGCAAGGTATTCACTTTAACCCTCCTTACCATGTGTTCTTAAGCCTTTAGTAAAGTTTTCATGGAGTATTTCCTTCTCTATTCCATCTTAAAGTTTCAGCCATGCATGCTTAGAGAGAGAGAAAGTTGAGTTTTTAACCATTTAATCCATGGGAAAGCTTGATTAAGTCATTGGAATTATAAAATCACAAGTAGTTTGATGAGTTTTGAATAAAAACAGTTCTCTTCTTTCCCTCCTATTTTCAGTTAGATTAGGGTTTATTTTAGGAATTAAATTTAATGATTTTAACCCCAAAAATACATTTTTTGAGTCCAAATTATGAGGGAACAAGTGTATTGTACAAGAAAATACAAAAGGAAAGTAAAATATAATTTTAAGGGTTTTATTCATACTTTGTGACTTTGCTCCAAGAACCAATGACTTATAAGCTCAATTGATGTGACATTTAGGTTCAAGAAAGCTTGTGCAAGTGCTTGGAAGAGGTATACCAAAAGTGAAAAGCAAAGGGAGCTAATAAGGTAATATTTTCCCTTTTATGCATTATATTATCTTATGATGGATTATTGATTTCTATGAATTGTTTGATGCCATGATTGATGTTCTATGATGTCTCCTAAATGTTGGCTGAGGTGTTTGAAGGGGTTTTGTAACCCCGATATGTTTAAAATATAAAAGAAAACTGTCAAAAATTTTTATAAAATATTATGATATTGTATATTTTTATGGGAATTCATGATGTTTCTATGAAATGTTATGATAATATAATTGCATAATTGGATAATACTATTAAGATTCTTTTGAATCTCATTCTTCCAAAATGATAAATATGTTAGGCACAAGTAATGATAATGGAGACAAGGGAGCTATGGAGGAAGAGAAGAAAAGTGATGCTTGATGTAAAAGTTCAAACTATGAACTTTTGATATATTATGTAAAATCATGTATATGTTTTTTGGTTTGTATCTTTATATTATTATGATTCTTAAAGCACTCTAAAATGGTATGCATGGATTTAAACATAATGAATGATGAAGTATTATGATTATGAAGTTTATTATGTAGGTTAGACATAATTTTGTTTAAAATGACCAATAGAGGTTAGAATAGAGACACTTTATCTGAAACAGGCCAGCTAGGCTTAGTGCTATGTATGTTTTGAAAATATATGGAATAAGCTTTTCAAAGAGTCAAAGATTACTCAATTTACCTAAGTACATGATTTATAATCAATTTCTAAAATTAGGGGTCAAAACTAAACAGTATAAGAAAATCTGAAATTTTCATTACAGGTAATGATTAATTTAAAAGGCAGTATAAAATCGTATATAGTACCAAAAATTCAATGGTTTATATTTCTGAAAATATTTATGACTTAGGTTTAATATGCCATTAATTTGGAAGTGATTAGAGTTGTAGAATAAGAGATATGAATTTTTTTTAAAACTGTTCCAGTTAAAATTGAGCTATGATCCTTAGAAGTTTAAATTAGTATCATGCCCTATATAAATTGAATAAATGTACAACAAAAATGTTTCTAGAAAATGAACATATAGAGCTTTCAAATAATATAAAGTATGCAAGATTTATCTTAGGATAAAAGGAGATATGAATTTTTAAATTTAAGACCAAAATCCTAGGAAACTGAAAATGATCAATGCTACAATATTTTTTGAGGATTACAATATATTGATTGATACAATCAATGCTCTGTTTCTTATTTTTTTTCATGTAGTGAATACTTTAATTTATTTTTAGATATATGAATCACTTACTTATTATTTTTGTAGAATTAGTTATGAATTTTTAAAATTTGGCTGATAAAATAAAATATACCATATGAACAGTACCCAAATAATTGAAAATTTTGTTTTATATTTTTATGTGATTCAAGCTACTAAACTAGTATAAATGGACTCTAATATGATCTAATACATGAGATATAAGGCTAAAAATAAAGTGTTACAATATTGGTATAGCTTGTTTTCTACACACAATTTAGAGTTATATATAAAATCGAGTAAGCTTTTATATAAGTTCTATTGGTTTGCTTTTTGGAGATTCTTTTGGCAATCTAGAGTTGTATCTAAAAAACTTGTTTTGAAAAATTGTCCATGAAACTATTATTTCCATTTCTTAATATAAGAGATAAATAATAAAATTACATAGATCAAGAAAGTAATTAGACTTTTTAAATTTGTCAGAAATATCAAATAATTTCCAAAAATGCCTTCATTTAATATTAACTTTTATTATTGTGGCAAAAAAAACTTTTATTATGTACTTAATGGGAATGAATTGTACTTATGAGTATTTTTGGAAAAAAATTATTAAATGCACCAAACAACCCTTATTTATCCCTTATATTTTAAAATAAGATAGATTCCTAAGTGTTCCTTATATTAAGAAACTGAGGGAGTAGTTTGAAAACATCAAGATAAAATATAAAATCAAACAAGCCCTACCTTTTTAGTAATTCTTTAAGTGGACTAGTTCACTACCAAAATTGCATGATTATAATTGTCATAGCTTGATTACAAAATGTTAATTTGATGAGAAAATCAATGCTTAAGAAGTCTATCATCATAATAGATGGCCAAAAAGGGAGTCCATTTATTAAAAAAAATATCATCAATTAATTTTCTCAAACTCCTAATTGATGCTGGATTATAAAAATTATTAGAAAACCTTTAAAAAAATCATATAGATGAAGGAATGTGATTAAAGTTTAATTGAAAGTCTTGAGGGGATATTTATAGAGTGAACTTATGAAAGGTATATTTTAGAAAAAGCTCATAAATGATTCACTATATCATATAAAAAGTCGTATATTAAAAAAAAATTTGTTAAGGGTCTTATAAAAGGAGAGAGGAATACAATTCAAACTCTTCCCTAATCCAAAGTTAAACCTATCTGCTCTGTCCAAATTCAAACTCTATATACATTTAGAGAGAGAAAAAAAACTCTACTCATTTTTATAGAAGGGTCATTTTTTAAGAATTACTTAGCCATTTATATAAATTCCTTTCTAAAATCTAGGGGAGAATGACATTTGAATACCCCAAAAGTAAAATATTTAAAAAAAACATATCAAAAACTTATCTAATTATTATAAGATACCTTGGTACCTAATTGGATTTTTCAATGTGAAATTTCTGTTTTGCCTCTGATTAAACTTACCAAAGATATTATTTGCAAGTATACGATGATTAGTTGCAAATATCTAAGGATCTATTGCAAGTCTATGATAATCATTTTGAAATAAGCTATCCGACTATATTTCATCTACTCTAGACTTATTTGCAACTGCACTTTATGAATTTCCAAGTGATCCCCATATATTTCTAACCCTAACTTTATAGGTAAAAAGGAAGTTTTATATTGAAAAAAATATTTCCAATGAAGTACTTAGGTATCTTATGGTAATTGGGCAAGTTTGTTTGTGAAAATATTAAATTTTTGAGGTATTTAAGTGGAATTTTCACTAAAATCTATGAAGCATTTAATAATTTTTTCCAATACTGCCTTTATTAATTTCATTGCATTTATGTTGCTACTCTTCAATATTCTCCTTCATGTGATGAAAAAACAATTAAGATGCAAAGAAAATGATTATTTAAAAAAAAAGGAATAATCTTGAAAAGTTGTTATAATTTACATCAAGAATATTAGCTAAAATTAAGAAGTGTGATATAATTACATAATTCTTATAATAAGACTAACAACTTGAGGAGAGAAAGGTTGTAAAACCTATGAGTCAAATTTGTTAGGCCACTTTGATACAAAGGATTTTTGCTTATGGAAAAGGAATTTGAAATGGAAAGCTTAAATTACTTGGTTTGGTATGCAAAAATATATTTTGTGGAAGCCAAATTTTCCATCAAGCATGGGAATCTACCTTCCTTAGGGGGGGTTATGGAAAATTTTTGTTTCAGCGAATCTCATTTTTTATAACCAAAATTCCCCCAAATGTTAACCAAATTTTTAGACCAAATCGGCTTCACATTGTAACATCCTAGATTCCCAACACAGAGAACAGACATAACACACTAAAACATCACAGAAGGGAGAAGATAAACAGGGCGGCACTGTAGCTTGGGATCTGGCACCACGATGCCAAGATATTTTGGACGAAGACAAGAACCTATGGTGTGATGCGGCACTGTAGCGCTAATGATAAAACTTGCATCAGTTATTTACTGATACCAATGACCAAATTTCAACGCTTTTGACTCCTTACTCTGACCTCTTATTCACCCAACTCCAAAGCCTCCATAGTAAATTACTGACACCAACCACACCTCAAAATACTCCTGTATGGAGATTTTGGACATCTGAAACTAAAATGGTTACTATCACACCCGGAAATGCAACACGAATGGCGCGAAAAATGAAAGAAAAAGAGGAAAATCGGCCCTCACAATGGATGGCCAATTTCGGAGGAGTCGCCACTAAAATTTTAAGGGAAATTTTGGAAAACCGAAATAAAAAGGACAAAGGATGGTCTGCAAATCAGAGTTAGGTTCGGGAGTACGATTGTGAGTGGGAAAGATGTTAGGCACCCCCACAACACCTGTTCCAAAGAACGATTAACTTAAGTTGATCTAGCAAATTTTATAGCTTTCAAAAGTTATTTTGATTGCCCTTCAACTGTTCACATGCAAAAATAAATGTAAAAAATGAGAAAAAAATATAAAAATGAAAATAATGAAGGAAATGAAAAAGTGAGAAATTGGGAAAAATAAGAGGAAAATATTATTTATTTACAAAAGTAGACTTGACTGAAAACTAGAGTCTGGGGCCTACGTACCCTGTGATAGGAATCAAAATCGACGTAGTTAGGGGTATAAATGCGTGTCACTAAGTTGATATTTTTTATTTTTATATATATTATTTTTTTTAAAAGAGAAGTTTGAAAGATGAATTATCATTTTACAGATAAAACGATTATCAAAATTGGTAGTTGTATTTTAATTTGCAAAAGATGATTTAATTTCCATGCCTTACTCTTATTATCACTTTTTCATTTAAAATAAATAAATAAAATAAAATGTGAAAAACAATTTTAAAAAATCAACTAACTTATGTGGTGACTTTATCACTTACATTTCACCGGTTGGTACCTAAATGCCTACGGTGTTACCACTCGAGATGGATAGGCGTAAAGATTAAAAAGGTTTGAAGAAAGACAAATAATTTTTGCACAAATCATTTTTATTTTCTTTTTATTATAAAAATAGAAATAGATAAGATCCTTTTAACACATATTTACTTATTTAAAGGAGAAACATTAAGAAAAATACAAAATGTGATTATTACATATATTTTTGAAGAGAAATTATCAGCATATGTGGTAACTTTATCACTCACAAATTACTGATCAAAACCTAAATACCCATAGTGTTACCACTCGGGGCAGATAAAGGAAAATGATAAAAGCTTGGAGGAAGATGAATAATTTTTGTTTAAATTATTTTTATTTCCTTATTTCAAATTATGAGATGAAAAATGTAATCAGAAAAATCCCCTTTTATTATTATTATCTTTTTATTTATTCAAAAGGGAATTTAAGATAAAATTGCTATATTCAATATTATTATTATTTTGTTTTTATTATTATTATTATTATTATTATAAATTAGTTGTATTTTCTTGCTTTAGATTGTGAAAATGGAAAAAAGGCAATTAAATTCTTTTTTCTTCTTCTTTTTTTTTAACTTAAAATAGTACTTAAAAGGATTTAAGGTGAAACTACTACATATATTTTTATTTTTCAAAATCGACTTCAAAACAAAACCAAATAGCATATATGGTGATTTTATTACTCACAGTCTGCTAGTTGACACCTAAATGCCCACGGTGTTAGTACTCGGAACAGAAAGGCATAAAAAGGACTTATGGGATAAAATTGGGACAAATAAATAACTTAATTTCTTATTTTACATAAGTCATTTTTATTTCTTTATTTTATTATAAATACGACCATAGTAACACATTTTTATTTTAGACACAAAAAAAAAGTAATAGAGAGAATTTGAAATATGACTATTATATATATACATCTTTTTTACAAAATAGAATATATAAACAACTTTACTTTTACAAAATAAGATCTTATTCATTTGTTTTTATTTTTTTTTAACTTCATAAATCAACTTTAAAACGAGCCCAACCATTAATTTTGGTGACTTTACCACTCACAAGATGCTCATGATGTTACCGCTAAGAACAAAAAGCTACAAGAAAAATTTGGAGGAAAATAGAGGATGCTTATTTTGACTATTTTTATTATTTATTTTTAATTGTAAAAGGAAAATTGGAACCAAAGATTATTTGAGCACCAAATTTATTACCATGGTAACTCCTCACTCATGGTATAATTGACTGACATCCTAACTATTTATCCACGGGAACTTAGTCCCTCACGACAAACTCTGAAGTAGATTGATTAATTAAAAGAATAATAAATTAACCACTGGTTAATACTTAAAGGAGCTTAAATAATTTTAATTATCAACTAAAGTATCTAATAGAATATGCATAAGAGCAAATGATCATTTTGCCAATTACTTTAACACGTGACCTAATATTTCATAAGGTGCATTCATAGTACATGGCATAGGTTATCACAAAAGCCAAAGCCAGTCACGTGAACTAATATTCAAGAAAGTGCATTCATAGTAAATATTATAGCTTACCAAAAAAAAACAAGTCATCATGCATAAACTGGGCACGTAATAATCATCGTCAGAAAGAGAAAGACACTTCATGGCAATGTACACCAAAAATCGTGATCGTCTTTCAATCACCTCTTAACATTATTATCAACACAAAAAGGAAAGCACTCATTTAGCCCACCATATTACCAGTAACGTATGAGCAGAAGAAAGGCATCCCAGCTTATCAAAAAATGAAAGTAAGATGATTCTAAGCGCAAGTCAATGCCTCATCAAACACATTGATCTATAATAAGATGCGGACTTTTTCTTATAAGAGAACCGAGACTGTCATATTCAATAACCATTCAAAACAGAGCAGGATGCTGTCAGCCCACATCCAAGACTTTATCCTTTAAGATTTCACCATAGACTAGATATGAACAGGTAGACTTTTCACTTAGCAAAATAAAACCAACACGATAACAAACTACATCAGTAGCAAACAGGGTATCTACACGAAACTGAATAAAATTGACTTTGGTCTTGATAGTGAGCTAAATGCCTAACAATCACAGTAGACATATCCATATCTTGACATAGGCTTAAGCAGGGATTTATTACCAGTAGAGGTTTTGCTGCCAAGATTAACTACATACTCCGCCTCCTCCCTCTAGACCTTGCCGTCCTTCTTTTGTTCTTACTCGTTCTTTGTCTCTCCCTTCAAACGCTCTCCTTCTCCTTTGTTTTTTTCTAGGGTGCTTCAGCGTCCAGAAGTCTCCGCCCCCTCAGCCAGAAAAAAAAATCCTCCTTTTATTTTCTTTCGAGTTACATTTAGTTTTTTTTTTCATATTATTTCATTATTATTATTTTAGGTTTTTGTTGTTGCTTTTTTCTTTTGTTTTTTGCTTTCTTTCATGATCCCATAAAAATGTATATAATTAATTAAAAGGAAATTTACTTTTTCTTAATAAAAATCCTTTGTTTTTTTTTTGTCCAGGCAAAATGCGGTATTCACAGTTACTTTTAAACCAAAATAAGGAACCAATCACTCCAAGTTATTGCCAACAAACCTATAGCAAATAAGGACTATTCCAACAAGTCACATCAGATTCAAGAAACACGTTCAAAGAGGTTTTTCCCCAAAGAAACTACCCCACTGGGTTTTGACCCTCATGAACCCAATTCCACACTAATGAGTTATATACTCAATTTACACAACAAGGGTCCATAAACCCGACCATTGACACAAACCAATCATACACATCCAAAAGGGGCAGGGAACCACTTGTCCCTTGGCCAACACGACAAGACATTAGGATTTGGGACATGATGATCCACATGCACATTCATAGATTAAAAATCACACAAACAACCACTCATAAAATGTAGAGGGTTAAGGAGGGTTATACAACAACCTAACCCACAATCATACATAACCACCACATAAAATACTAAATACAATACAAGACCACAAATGGCACTTTATTGATACATAAAACAATATCACAAAAGGGGTTTAAACATGATACCCACGAGTATATTCTTAATCCTCTTTTCCTAAGCCTTCAAGGATTTTAATTGCATATAATTTATTATATTTGTGATTGACAATGTATTTAATTAAGTAATCAATAAATCATTTATGATTGTTGCATGTTTTATTGTTTTAATAAAATCACATATGAGTTTAAAATATCAATTCTAGTTAAATATGTAGTTGTACTTTATCTTTACCCACATATAGACAGTTACAATTGCATATTTAATTAGAATAAAAGAAAATGACCATATGTTTCCTAAATAGCTTACAGGTAGGGCTGAACAAGTTGGCCCAGAGCCCGGCTGGTCCAGTCCTGCCCGATCACATTAGGTCAACCGAGCCGGGCCGGGGTTAGGGCCAGACACCCTAACCCCGGCCCGGCCCGACCTATATATATATATATTTTAATTTTTTTTCAATTATTTTATATATCTTAATTAATTTTATAGAATTTTTATTCTTCATGTATCTAATATAATACATTTATTATATAAATATTATAAAAACATTTTAAGATTTTAATGTTTCAAATTTTTTTAAATTTTGAATTAATTTTTTACCTTAATATTTATGTAAAAATAATGTATAATGGTTAAATATTCATAAATTTTGAAAAATTTTATTTTTTTTCTAATATTATGTTTTAAGAAAATATATTTTTAAATATAAATAAGTATATTTTTTATTATTAAATATTTTTTTATTTTTTTAAATATATATATATAGTATCGGGTTAGCCCGATACTAGCCCGAAGAACATTAGGCCAGGCATCGGGCAGGGGTCAAACCCGGTCCGACCCGACTCATGTTCATCCCTACTTACAGGTATTAGGGAACATGGGTGCATTTTAATTTCATCAAGTTTAATTGGATAAAATATTGCACATTTATGATTTAATCTTATAGGGAGAATTTTTAATTAATTAGTCATATATCTTATTTAGTTGATTGATTAATTAAATGATTCTCATCTTGTGATACTTATATGAGTGCATTTATATGTCCTTGTAAGTACAATGATTCTAGATCTCATGTGCATGTATAGTTAAGGAGTTTCTATAGCATCCTTACAGAAACTATATACATATATATTTATGATTTGTTTTACTAAACAAGGATACCACATAAGGGTTTAAAGACATCAATTCTAATTAAGTATATCACTATAACATGTCTTTACTCACAAGTAGATAATTATAAATATATACTTAATTAGGATAAAATGAAAGTTGCATTGTACTTTCTAAGTAGCCCACAGATATTGGGAAGTATGAATGCCTTTTAATTTTATCATAAATGATACATAAATTCATGCCATGCTGAAATCTTTGCTTACCAGTAGGTTTTAGTGATACGGAATTTATGTTTTGTATATATTACATTGGTAAGTATACATTTTAAATATGATGGATGATTGCTTAATATATACTTGTTGTAAGCATAACTTAAATTGAATTCTAAAATTACACTGTTATTATTATCTTGTTTGATTAGGGATAATTATAGAACCTAAATAAGAAAATCATTGATTCTAGGAGATCTTAATTTAAAATTCCTGTACCCATTAATGTTAGCATGCACTAATAATGTGGGCTGAAATCATGATTTCAGCCCAATGTGTTCCTCCTTCTTTTTTTTTTATTTTTTTTTTTGAATCTTTGGGCTGAACTTTGGCCTAAAGTCCCCCCTTTTTTTTCTTATTTTATTTGCTTATTTTTATTTTTCTGTTTATTATATATTTTTTATTATTTTATTTTCTAAAAAAAGAATTCTCTTAATAATAATTTTTCATATTTTATAAGAATGCTCGGACAAAATGGGGTGTTCACAGTTGTCCCTCTTTACTAGTTTCTTATGTGAGAATGAGGAAAATGCAATTTTTGGAGTTCTCGCATAGGGAACGAGTAAAGATTAGAACACAAATTTTGCCCGTGTAAGACACATAAAGACACACTTGACCCTAACATAAAGAGATGCAACATGACATGAATTTATAGCATATAAAACTCTATTTTTGGCATGAATGATTTAATGATAACTTTTAAATTACCCGGACAAAATTCGGTGTTCACAATAATAATGAAGGAATTTTTTATAACATAGGAGAAAAATCCCATTATCATGAATCTATATACTAATTTTATTTGAAATATTACGGAAACTATCACTCTCATTATGATTATAAGAGAGAGATGTATATGTGGAATAATGTGAGGGATTCAATCAGCATCAAGGAGAATTTAGTTAAGTAGGATTTCCCATGGAAGTAGTAGTTAAAGTCTCATGATGTGATCATATTTTTAGATAACATTGAAAACATCATGAATCCTTGTTTATACTACCGAATTAGTGGGAGTTGAGTTATCTATTTAATTTTACTTATAGATAATGTATTACTTATAACCAGTGACTTGATATATCACAAAGGGTATAATAACTTTGTTCAAAATCTATGATGTAAAAGATATGGATGAAGTGTCTTTAAAATTGCACAAGGAAATAATTATCAAATTTAGAAATTATTATAAAGAACCTATATTCATAAGCACTTGAACATTAATGAATAAAGGGTTTATTCACCATGTGTGACACCTACTATTTGTCATGAGTCCCTAATGAGATTTGGAAAGAGATTAAAAGAATATTTTTTTATACTAGTAGTCAAAGGCATAATGTTTATCTAAATGTACACATAAATTGACATAATATTTGTGAGAGGAATATTATAAAAATCCAAAGCAATTTATGCTTGGATAATACATGATAAGTTGCAAAGAATATTAAAAATTTATACTTACATATAAAATATCAATAATTAGGAAAATATACCATTTGTTCAATTTAGTAAAATAAGTTGATTTTAAAAGGTCAACATTATGGCACATCCTAATGCTGGATGAACAAATTATGGCATAGAAGAATGCAATATTGCTAAGTAATTATTGATTATTAACTTCCACTATGAATATTGAATTTAATTTCTGTTTAGAGGTTGTAGGGCTATTGAATTTCATCAAGGTTTTAAATTAGGAATTCGTTTGAGCTCATAAATAAGTGTGTTGACCATATATATAAAGTTCAATTGTCATATAATATATATAGAGAATATCCTTGATTAAGAGCATACAATTAAAGAATATAAAGGATCATACGCCTCATGTAAAATAGATCACATTGTGGTGATCTAGATGATATGTTCTAAAGTGATGAAATTCATGTTGTAATTCATCATCTTAAAATATATATATTGTATACAATTCTAGAGAGATAGATGAACATTAAGTCAGGAATCAAATAAAATATTTAAGATTTATTCATAAAGATAATTTTTTATGAAATAATGATGCTACTTTGTGATACATGAAAGGTAATATTCACAATTTATGGGGATCTACCACTATAATTCTTGTAGTATTGTTTAAATATTTCTTCATATATCAACCGATAAATCAAGATCGAACTAAATAGAAGAATGTTAGATATACTTAAATTGATCATATTTAATTTGAATTTATTCAAATTATATTTTATATTATTTATTTAATTAAATATATCTTAACTAAGTATGATCCTTATCTTGAAGAAAAGATATTGTCAGTTGAGTGATTTTATAGGATAAGGAATAAAACTCAATCATAATTTTATCTTTATCTTTATTCAAATTCAAATTTAAATTTAATAACCGATTATAACCAAAGTTATTAAATAGAGGCAGACTGATTTAAACTTGACACACACTCTGATTCCTTAACTAGTTGAGACTTATTTTTAGTTCCATCACCATAACTAGTTGGAAGAACTATTTACCTAGATTAATTTTCTAGCATTTTCTTCTAACTATTTTAATTTATATGTGATTTCAGATATAATATTTATATCAAGTAACTATGAGTATATTTACATCAGATCATCTAGCATAGCGAGATATATTTATAAATTCTTTATCAGCTCTTACAATTTTGTGAGAAAATTTATATATAAAATTTTGTTTAAAAATGAATTTCTCTCACATGATTAACTTCGTTTATGATGCAATATCATGATTTTCCTTTCAGTACTTTGCTGTATTAATCATATCATGAACTTTTAAGATATGTATAATTTTCTGTCAAAAATAAAATATTTATATTATAATTACAAAATACACATATACATATATATATATACACACACACACACAACTTGCAATGAGATCCAATCATTGGAGTATACATTTTTTTTATAATAGGTAAAAGATTTAATTCGAACAAATTCTGTTTGAATTTGACATCAAAACTAACGAATTTGTTTAATAAAGGGATAATTGGTTTTTTAGACCAAAAAATGAAGATATTTGGTTTTTAGTACCAAAGTTAATTTTTTTTTAAAAAAAATTGATTCTTAATTCAAAAAATTCGATTTTCACCAAAAAAAAAATTTGGTACTAAAAACCAAATATCTTCATTTTCTAGTCTCAAAACTCAATTATCCTTTTAATAAATAACTAATGAATTTAGGGTGTTGCAATTCGTTCATGGTACAAAGTCGGACAAGAAAATTTGTGTCAATTATGATCAACCTTAAAAACTTTTAAGCTTTTCTTTTAAATTGAAATTTGTAAGCTTGAAACAAATTATTTTAGAAGGGAACCAAACAAAGTCCTTCACATATCTCAATCTCTCATAAGATAACCAAAAATAAAAAGTCTCTTTTAAGCAGCTATTGGATTCTAACAGATAAATTTATTTTCCACTTATTTGATCCCCTTTCTTGTGGAAATGGTATATATTGATATTAGTCATTGTGCAGGGATGCCATACAATGTATTAATTGGCTAGCTATAAGGGGTCATAAGCTGAAAATAGCATGGTCATTTTGTTTGAACCACGTTATGCATTATCATTTTTTTTTTTGCCACCACCTTATGCATGATCATGAGTTGTGGAAAATACTAAAAATCAAATTAACGAGACATAGTACAAAAATTTTCATATAAATTTAAATGGAAAAATTTTATATAAATCTAGTAGAAGATCATAATCTTTGCAATGTTGAGTTATACATGCCACTGATGAGAGACCTATAAACACAAAACCCAACGTGGTGTACAGATAGATTTTCAATAATTTAATTTAATTTAATCATTTTTTGTCTACTTTTGTGTTGACAGAATTATATCCAATATATTAAATTATCATCTTATGATTTTATTGACATTCACTTGACATTTAAAATAGTTGATATTGTATAAAAAAATAATTGATGGTAATTACAGAAACAAAACAACCCGTACATTGCACGGGTGGTATATTGCAAATTAGTAAACGAAATGAGAGTAACTTACAAAAGCAAAGTGAATCTTTATGAGATTACCTTCGAAGTGGGTAATGAAAGCAAGGTAGTTTGAATGTGGCTCTACAAATATTTAGGATATTTTATATACTCATTGATTACCCATATTTAAAAATTTAGAACTTTGTGTTCATATATTGAACATAGATAATTTTCCTCCTGCTCTCTTCAATAGTCTCTCATTCTTATTTATAAGTTACTTTTAATTAGTTTTTATAAATAAAAAAATTAGTTATAGTTAGTTACTATTTTTAAAATTTTCAAGAATTACCAGAATTTTTTTAATATTACCCTTATTAAATTATAACTTTATCATAACTATATCTTTCTTAATTTTTCTCTTCATCATAAATGTTTTGGATAAAATTAAAAAAAATAATTTAATACTGTTCTAATAATAGTGACTTATATTTTGAACAATAAAAAAATTCTAAAATATACCTTGTGAAAAAGATTCATTTGATAATATATATATATATATATGTATGTATGTATGTATGTATCAGGCTAAAATAGAATATATGAATGTCAAAATTATGAAGATATCAACCGTCTCCTCTAAGATGCTGGATCGGAGAGAACGCCTTCGGCTGGACTTGCTTTATCTAGGGACTCCAGTTGTGCTGCTGTTGAGGAACGACTAGGAATTGGATTATTTTTTCACTGGTTTTGTTGTCTTTATTTTGCATTTGCCTTGTTGGATGATATACTCTGGTTAATGTTTTACTTATTAATGATATTTCTGATTCCTGGTAAAAAAAAACCGCATGAATATATATTTTTTTACATAAAATCCCTCGTATCATAGAAACGCATGGCATATACAACTCATTATATTATTAACCAATGTGCTGAGTATTATTAACAAATACAAGAGACATGACACAGAAGCAACCCTCCGGCAATTGAGTATCCCAAATTGAAAAAACAACATAACAAAAGCCAACATAGATAGCTCCGAACCATGGAGATTTAACGAGATAATAAATAACCAACATATTTCCCAGCACCCTAATCACAAGCATTCTCCAAAAAGAAATTTTCAAGAGCTAGAAATTAATTCCACCAAAGTCTTAAAATCATGAGCCGCTTTGCCGTCTGGTTTAGCCAGATCTTGCAGAGTTTTTCTCATCTTCAAGGCATTTTCTCTAACCTTCTTTCCCTCATCCTGCAGCAAGATCATATTCAAGCTCTTCATCAATCCAGTTTTGGAGAACACTCCACCTTCCACTTTCACCCCAAATCCCCACACATCCGACGCCATTCTCCCACACATGCTTTGATCTGCGAAGAATGTCGTGCAAATCATAGGCACTCCATTTGCAGCACTCTCCATCATGGAGTTCATAGCACTGTGAGTCACATACACTCCCACTGATTCATGTGCTAAGACCTGTATTTGGGGAGCCCATGGCGCTATTTTCCCTCTCATGCTTGTCCTCTCAACAAACCCATCTGGCAAAACACCCTTCAGATCATCCTTGATTGTCCACAGAAATGGAAACTCACTTGCTTCCAATGCTTCTGCTATTGCTACCAGTTCAGGAGGTGGTGGAACAGTCACAGTTCCAAAGCATATATAAACCACATACCTACTTCTCTGCTTGTTCAACCATTCCAAGCATCCTTCATGGTCCATTAATGGAGCAGAATGAGAGCCTGAAAGATCAGTAAGAAAACCAACATAAAGCACAGACTTCAATTTATGCCTCATATCCTCAACAAACAGTGGTAGGTCTAGTTCTTCATAGAAATTCATCACTACTGCTTTAGCTTGAGGGAGAGCTTCCCCAATTAAGCTCAATGTCCTCGAGAATTCTGTCTTATCCTCACCAACTACACGCGATTCATAGGGTAAATCTTTGATTCGCATTTGGGATAAACCTGGAAGGAAATCCACGAATTTGTTGTTTTCACTGCCACTATTACTGCAATGCTGGTGACTAAATGTAAGTAAAAATGGGGAGACAGTGAGGCTGGAAGACAACGCCAAGTAGCAATCCAAGGGACATTAAGTTCCTGAGCTACAATTAAAGAAGGAGTAACAAAAGCATCAGAGAGAATGCAGTTGACTCTAAGGTTTGTGCTTTTGACGGCCAAGTCAACACCTCTTCTGAGATTTCCAGGGCAAGACTTAAGGAAGAAGTCAAGCTTTTCAATAGGGTTTTTTCCTAGTACATGACCATCGGGGACACCGTCAGAGATATCGAAGCGTTTGACGTTGTGTGGGATGGTGGGTTTGGAGAAGACCTCATGGTTGTGATGTGGAGGAGCGATGAAGGAGAATACGACGTTTGGAGCAGCATGATGTCACGAATTTTTCGTGAGGTTTGACTAGAAGCCTCCAGAACGTTCCAGAGAAATCCTGAAGAGGCTTGCTTTCTCTTGAACCTTGTACATAGTTCTAGAACTTTGTAGGCTTCTCTTTCTCTTGTATATTCTAGAGAATTCTTTGTAAATATCTTGTAGAGAATTCTAGAGATTCAATTTAGGCCGTTAGATCGGATTGATCTCCACCGTCCATTGAGGAGGTGGGAAACTTCTAGAAACATTGGGAGGTCTATAAATACCCCCTCCCACCTCATTTGTAACCAATCGAAGAATCGAAGAATTCAAGCAATTGAGTGCATTTCCTCTTTCTCTCAAACTCTCTCGTGTGAGTGTCTCTTGAGTGTTTCTCTTGTTCTCTAGTTCCTATTCTTTGCCTACTCGAGGGTTTGGCTGACTTAGCGTGGGATCAAGAGGGTTGATCGAGCTAAGGCCGGCACGGTTCTAGGTGTGAAAGTTCCAAGGCCATGACAACGTGGTATCAGAGCTTAGGTTCGAGGGAGCCTTGTTGAAGCTTTGTTCGTGGGCAAGGATGTCGGAAGAGACTGGAGTACTCAACGTGGAGGTACGGGGGAAGGAGACCCAAGCTACTCATCAAGGGAGCAAGAGGGGTCGAAGCACTAGCAAGGTAAGTGCTGAAGACTTTGCTTCTCTTTCGATTCAAGTTGGTCATTTAGAGGACGCCTTGTTAGAGGTAACTAACAAGGTGAACAAGCTGGAGAGCGACTTCACACTCCTTGAGTCGCATACATTGGACGAGCTCGAAGGTCTCAAGGCCACTGTGGAGAATATCCAGAACTCTGAGGATTAGCGTGCTGAATCGATGAGGACGCTGGAGGGAAATGTGATGGATGCCATCACAATGATGCAGCAGCAGTTGGATGCACTCAAGACTTCCTTGGAGAACCAAGGGAGAAACTCCCTAGTGGCTGGAACTAGTGGAGTAAGGGAAGTGAAGTTGGATCTTCCCAGACCGAAGGAGTTCAAAGGCGTTCGTGATGCTAAGGAGGTGGAGAACTTCCTATGGCAGATGGAGCGCTATGCTGAAGGCTTGGGGTTGAGTGATGACCAAGCCAAGGTACGCACTGCTTCCTTGTTCCTCACTGACAATGCTATGCTATGGTGGCGTAGAAAACATGCGGACATGGAGAAAGGTCTTTGCACCATCAACACCTGGGAGGACTTCAAGAAGGAATTGAAGAGGCAATTCTTCCCAGAGAACGTGGTCTATGAAGCGCGCAAGAAGCTGAGGGAACTCAAGCACAAGACCACTATTTCAGATTATGTGAAGGAGTTTACAACCTTGATGCTCCAGATTCCCAACTTGAGCAGCGAGGATCTTCTGTTCCACTTCATTGATGGCCTTCAAAACTGGGCCAAGCATGAGTTGCAGCGCCGAGGCGTGAAGGACGTTGATGAAGCTATAGCAGTGGCCGAAAGTCTCACCGACTATCAGAAGGAGAAGAGTGAGTCTTCCAAGCCTAAGTCTTCCAAACCTAACAACCAGGGTAAAGGTGGGGGAGACAAGGGCAAAGGAGTGAACAAGAGTGGAGACAACAAGCCACCGCAAAAGAAGTACGATAATCAGAAGAAGAACTCCAACACCAACATCAGTTGCTTTGTGTGCAAGGGTCCTCACCGCATGAAGGACTGCCCAAAGCTAGGGAGCTTGGCAGCCATAGTAGAGGAGCAAGAGGCCCAGGCAGAGGAAAGTGCGGAGTTGGGTTCTCTCCGACTACTCAATGCCTTGAAGTTCAAGCCCTCGCCCACACCGACCAAGAGTACCGGGTTGATGTACTTTGAGGCAAAGTTGAATGGGAAACTTGTCTCAACCATGGTGGATACAAGGGCAGGCAACAACTTCATTACTCCTGAGGAGGCCAAGAGGATTGGTCTCAAGGTTGTGACCGGAGGAGGTATGATGAAGGCTGTCAACTCTCCTCCTAAACCGATTCATGGCATAGCTCGAGGGGTCGAGTTGTGCTTGGGATCATGGAGTGGCAAGACGGATCTCACTGTCGCTCCAATGGATGACTATAAAGTGGTCCTTGGCCAGGAGTTCATGAGGAAGCATAACATCTTCCCTATGCCCCACTACAACGCCTTGTGTGTTCTAGACCAAGGAGTTGCTGCCATGATACCTGCAACAAGTGGACCTAGCAGGAATCAGTTGTCAGCCATGCAAGTAAAGAAGGGCTTCAAGAGGGGAGAAGTTACATACCTGGCGGCCTTGAAGGAGGTAGACCTTGGGGAGGAGACACGTGAAGAACTTCCCTCGATCATCCAGCAGGTTCTTGAGGAGAACCATGACATGATGCCACCGAAGCTACCGAAGAAGCTCCCACCTCGTCGGGAGGTAGATCATAAGATCGAGCTGGAACCGGGAGCTAAGCCACCCGCCATGGCACCTTACAGGATGGCACCGCCTGAGCTAGAAGAGTTGCGAAAGCAACTGAAGGAGTTGGTTGATGCTGGATCTATCCAACCATCCAAGGCACCTTATGGAGCACCGGTCTTGTTCCAGAAGAAACAAGACGGATCGTTGCGGTTGTGTATCGACTACCGGGCTCTAAACAAGGTAACGATCAAGAACAAGTATCCTATTCCTTTGGTAGCTGATCTGTTTGATAGGCTAGGAAAGGCAAGGTACTTCTCCAAGTTGGACTTGAGGTCTGGGTATCATCAAGTTCGGATTGCCGAAGGAGATGAACCTAAGACTACTTGCGTCACACGCTATGGGTCTTTCGAGTGGTTGGTGATGCCTTTTGGATTGACCAATGCACCGGCCACATTCTGCACTCTCATGAACAAGATATTCCATCCATATCTTGATCGGTTCGTGGTGGTATACTTGGATGACATTGTTGTCTATAGCAACTCATTGGAGGAGCATGCTGAGCACCTACGAGCCGTGTTCAAGACCCTACGCAAGAATGAGCTATATGTGAAGAAGGAGAAGTGTTCCTTCGCGAGGGAAGAAGTGAACTTCCTCGGGCACATCATAGCCCAAGGGACCTTGCGCATGGATGGGAGGAAAGTCCAAGCTATCAAGGAGTAGGAGCCTCCAACTCGAGTGACAGAGTTGAGATCTTTCCTTGGGTTGGTTAACTACTATAGGCGGTTCATTAAGGGCTACTCTGCTAGAGCGGTCCCTCTCACGGAGTTGCTAAAGAAGAACAAGCCATGGGCATGGACTGAGGAATGCCAGCGAGCTTTTGAGGAGCTAAAGATGGCAGTGACCGAAGAACCTGTGTTGGCTCTCCCGGACTTCACTAAACCCTTTGAGGTGCACACCGATGCCTCTGACTTTGCTATAGGAGGGGTCCTAATGCAAGAGAGGCATCCCATTGCATTTGAGAGTCGCAAGCTCAATGACACCGAGAGGCGGTACACGGTCCAAGAGAAGGAGATGACGGCCGTTGTTCATTGCTTGCGCACTTGGAGACATTACTTGCTAGGGGCACGGTTTGTGATCAAGACTGATAATGTCGCCACCAGCTACTTCCAGAGGCAGAAGAAGCTCTCCCCTAAGCAAGCAAGATGGCAAGATTTCCTGGCTGAGTTCGATTATGTATTAGAGTATAAGCCAGGGACAGCCAATGTTGTTGCTGATGCCTTGAGTAGGAAGGCTGAGCTAGCAGCCATCAGCCAAGCCAGTGGGGACTTGATCACCAAGATCAAGCAAGGTACTACTCAAGACCCCCTAGCCCAGCAGCTTGTGGAGTTGGCTAAGGAGGGTAAGACCAAGAGGTTTTGGGTCGAGGATGAACTCCTCTACACTGCAGGAAGGAGACTCTTTGTTCCTAAGTGGGACAATTTGAGGAAGGAGTTGATCAGGGAGTGTCATGACTCCAAATGGGCTGGTCATCCAGGACAGAGGCGGACGTTGGCATTGTTGGAAGCTGCCTACTACTGGCCTCACATGAGGGATGATGTGGAGGCCTATGTGAAGACTTGTCTTGTATGCCAACAGGACAAGGTAGATAACCAACTTCCCGCAGGATTGTTGGAACCGTTACCTACTCCAAGCCAACCATGGGAGAGTGTCTCCATGGATTTCATCTCGGCCTTACCTAAGTCCGAAGGGTTTGGTTCCATCATGGTAGTGGTGGATCGCTTCTCTAAGTATGGGACCTTTATTCCAGCCCCGACGGACTGTACAGCAGAGGAAGCAGCTCGCCTATTCTTCAAGAATGTGGTGAAGTTTTGGGGATTGCCCAAGACTATTGTTAGTGATCGAGATCCCCGATTCACGGGCAAGCTGTGGACTGAGCTTTTCAAGCTATTGGGGACAGAGCTGCACTTCTCAACTAGCTTTCACCCTCAGACGGATGGGCAAACAGAACGGGTGAATGCATTGTTGGAGTGTTATCTCCGACATTTCGTGAGTGCCAACCAGAAGGATTGGGCTAAGTTGATGGATGTGGCCCAGTTCTCTTACAACTTGCAGAGGAGCGAGTCCACTGGAAGGAGTCCCTTTGAAGTGGTGATGGGACAGCAACCTCTGGCACCTCACGCCCTTGCCACAACATACAAGGGCAAAAGTCCAGGAGCCTTCCATATGGCTAAGTCTTGGCAGGAACAAGCTGACGAGACGAGATCCTTCCTTGTCAAGGCAGCCAAGAGGATGAAGAAGTTCGCGGACAGGAGGAGGCGAGCTTCAGAGTTCCAAGTGGGAGACATGGTGATGGTGAAACTTCTCCCACAACAATTCAAGGCCTTCAGGAAGGTCCATAAGGGCCTCATTCGAAAATATGAGGGCCCCTACAAGGTCTTGAAGAAGGTTGGGAAGGTCTCCTACAAGGTGGATTTGCCACCTAACTTGAAGATTCATCCTGTCTTCCACGTGAGTATGCTGAAGCCATTCCAAGAAGACAAGGATGAGCCTGAACGAGGAATCTCCACCAGAGCACCACCTGTGACAACCAAGTCTTACGATAGACAGGTCGAGGAGATACTAGCTCACAGGGTCGTGCGACGAAGGGGAGTACCACCAAGTACCCAATACTTGGTGAAATGGAAGGGACTGCCACAGAGCGAGGCAACATGGGAGTCACAAGAAGATCTTTGGCAGTTTGAAGACCACCTACACCGGTACAGAGATGAAGCAGTGACGAGGACGTCACCGGATTAGGTGGGGGAGAATGTCACGAATTTTTCGTGAGGTTTGACTAGAAGCCTCCAGAACGTTCCAGAGAAATCCTGAAGAGGCTTGCTTTCTCTTGAACCTTGTACATAGTTCTAGAACTTTGTAGGCTTCTCTTTCTCTTGTATATTCTAGAGAATTCTTTGTAAATATCTTGTAGAGAATTCTAGAGATTCAATTTAGGCCGTTAGATCGGATTGATCTCCACCGTCCATTGAGGAGGTGGGAAACTTCTAGAAACATTGGGAGGTCTATAAATACCCCCTCCCACCTCATTTGTAACCAATCGAAGAATCGAAGAATCGAAGAATTCAAGCAATTGAGTGCATTTCCTCTTTCTCTCAAACTCTCTCGTGTGAGTGTCTCTTGAGTGTTTCTCTTGTTCTCTAGTTCCTATTCTTTGCCTACTCGAGGGTTTGGCTGACTTAGCGTGGGATCAAGAGGGTTGATCGAGCTAAGGCCGGCACGGTTCTAGGTGTGAAAGTTCCAAGGCCGTGACAACGAGCTAGCTTGAAGACGAGGTTTGGGAGAGTGATACGGTGGCTTCCGAAGGGGAATGGAATTACAGCTACGTGCTTGCTCTCATCAGATGATAAAGCCATGTCTGCTTTGGGTTAACGAAGGTATATCCAACTGAGAAGAAAGAAAAGAAAGATGGGACTTGGTTCTACAGAATTCGTTTATATTTGGTTGGCGTCAACTTCTGAGAGCAGAAAATGTCATGACTGGTAGTTGTAGATCGAATTTGCTTGATAAAAAAGACACTGGAAAGAATTTGATTCATCCATGTCTTGTGAATTAAAAAAAAAGAAAAAAGGTTAGTACTATGTTTCGTGTTTGGAGGTGGGGTGTTTTGGCACCCTACTCCTGTCATGGCTTTGACAAGAAATTAATTTTTTTTATTTTTCTTAGAATGATTTAGTTATACATTCATATAATTTTTTTCGTCTGATGCTGAGGAGTAGAAATTAGGTTTCTGCAATCAGTTATATAATTATATAGTAGTTGAGAAAAAAAAGTAAAAATATAAAAACTAAACAAATACGTAACTGCATTAATCCTAAAAGAATATTTTATCATATCTGATTTTTGGATTAAAAAAAATTACTTTGCTGGTCCCCATTCTATTTCTTAGGATGTGTCCTTTTTTCTCTTCTTTTTTTATTATTATTATTATCAAAAATAAAATTGTTAAAAAAATTAATACCTTATTAAAAATTATAAAATAATAATTATTTATAATTTAAGAGAAAAAATCCAACACGTAAATTGTTTATAAAGTGAGAGCAATTTGTTTTTATAATAATTTCTTGTATTTAATTATTATTTTAAATTTTAACTAATTTAAATTGCATTATGGAAGTCAAAAAGAAGAGAAGTGAGAGCAATTTGATACGAAATTATTGTGCTTTCAACTGTCTTTTCAATGAAAAATAAATGTCTCACCTGCACCCTGGCCTTTCAAATTAGTGTGAGTTACGCCTTGCGGGGATAAAAACAAAACAAAATGTCTATGATGTAGATGTGGCGAGTGCTCCACCAAAACAAAATTAAAGGATGAATGCCCAATAGGACCCACACGGCCTCATGTGTGGACCATAGATTACACTGAACAAACGAATTAGGGAACAGCACAGATGAGGACTGTCTAAAAGAAACAATTACAATTAAGGTCCTTAGAAGGGGAAAAAAATTATTTTGGACTGGATGAACTTTCTGGGTTCTCTTAAGAATCAAGGTTTGGATCAAAGTTTTTTAGAACAAGCTTACTAGGAATTGTACATGAGTTGTTTTATTGTAAATTGAGGGCTAAGTTGGTATTTGGTTAACTTTGGAAGCTCTCTATCTTAAGTTGAGTGTTGAGCATTTGATAATTTATAATGCTTAAGAATTAAGACCTCAAGCTCATAGTGGTCTTATTTGCATTTGCACGAACTTGAAATTGGTGGTGTTTAGAAGGATTTTATTGTGATTGGTGGCTAAGTTTTGAAATTGTGATGCTTCTGTAGTATTTTGTAAAAATCTGCTTCTTGTTTTAACCCTTAATGTTTGATTCTAATTGGGAAAATCTTGCTTGTTGGTAATACCGTTGGTAGACATTACAATTTGAGGTAACCATGGATGACTTCTTAGTTCTTTCCATTAACATTCTAGTGTACAATCTCATATTATTGTAGCTTGTACTGTAGCAAGTTGAATATTAATCAATAAATTAAGATTTGCAAAAACATCACATTTTTTTTCAAGTAAACTATGGGTGTGTCCGGAAACAGTATTTCATTATAACAAAAATTTTAAAGTATTTACATATTATGAATAAAACAATTCACTTTAATGAACAGTTCAAAACATTGATTAAGTTTTTAAATACAAATAATTAATAGCAAAGGGAAATGTTATTATTATTATTTTTTAAAATATATAAATATAAATTGTTAAGATTCAATTCAATTTTGTCAAACAATAATTAGCAAGCAGGGGCAAGGTAATGTCCTCTAACGAACATTATTGATCAAGTGCTTGAGGATTGGGAAGTAGAGAAATTAAGATAAAGTATTAACAAATGAGGATAGTCAAATGTTTTGAAAATTTTTAATGATTTAATGATCTATCTAGTTTTAAATAATTAGACTATGATTAGATTTCAAAATTTTTAATGATTTAATGACCGATATCTGGGTTTGAAAATATTAATCAGACGTAAACCATGAATTATTTCTGTTGGTAAAATAGATGGGAAAGAAATGTTGGATGGGAAAGATGGGTTTTTCTTTTGGCCAACAAAAGATTTTTGTGGGTTGATGCATGGGGGTTGAGAATAGTAGCTATATAATAATAATATTACACCACCCATATACCAAAATAATAATAATAATAATAATAATAACACACCACCAATAACCATTAATCAAATGAACCTTCCCCTTGGATTTTAATTTCTACAGTTAAGAGGTGCCTCTCATAAATCTACAATTCGACCCACATTCCATTCAATACAGGACCGTATGAGTTTGTTAGATCTTTTTCTAAGGGTTGCCCAATTTTAGTGGAAAGTTCAATTGAGGGTTGTCACAAAATACAACCAAACCCCATATTATAAATATGTGACAATACATTTATTTTATTTTGTTTTTTAATTACACCAATGTGTGTATATAGATTAGGAGAGAGAAACTTTTGAACTACCACTTGTGTTAGTGATTTTATCAAGGACAAAACTTTGTTTTTTAAATGGGAAGAGTTTAAGAGATGAGAAGAAAGTTAGGGGTGAGTTAGCAGTGTTAATGATTAAATTGATTATGTGTTTAAATGATACAGATGTCACAAATTCATTGGAGACTATATAAAAAGCATATAAGGAATTGTAGAAATGTTTTGTCTTTTATCCAATCTCGTAAGTTTATTTGACAAAAGAAAAGAAAAAACAAGGGTTTGAAATCTGGCCATTACCCTGTTACCCATATTCCATCTCATTTTCATCATTTGAATTAGTTTCGGGGTGACAATTTTTTTTTTTGTTAATTTTTGTATCCTGTAATAACAATTTCTTGTAACTAGACATAGTATAAGTTTCCATTATTAAGGTAACCTGGATTGTAAATGTTGACAATAATCAACCCTGAACATTTTATTAATGGGATCAAAACATTTTTTTTTGGAAAACTATTTCAAATTTAGTACTATTGAATTAGATTTAAACTACGTTATGCTTCTGGTAAAGGAAAATTCTTTCAACATAACATTTTTTCATTCACAAATTTTGAAAATTTAATTTGATTATCAAAAGTGTCCCTTTCACATGCTGAGAGAAATTGTTATTGAACATAATTTTTATAGTCCTAAAAACTGGAACTTGATAAACTTTGTGTGAATAAAACTCTAAACCTAACCTAAAAAAATCAAATTGGATCGAAAAACTGATGAGCTGGCTATAACACTTGTTCAGAGAAGAGATAAAACTAGTCAAAAACCAGATAATGAAGTCAAAATCTGGGGAACAAAATGAAAACCAAATGGTTACTTTCATGTAGCCTAATTAAAATAAAAATTTAATAAAACAAATCTAAACATGCTTAATCAGGCCTAACTATGAGGTAGGAGAGTGGGCTTTTAAATGCTAAAGCCCCAGTCCATTACATATTGTTCAAGACCCATCATGAGTCTCTCTCTTGAACGGGTGACGTTGCGGTAAATTATATAATTATATTATTAATTTAATTAATATTAATTCAAACTACTACTAAATATTACATAATACCTTATATTATAGACCAAATAAATGTTTTAAAAAATCTCTTATATTTTAAACCAGAGAAAATATATTATAAGGTGTTGGGATCACTTTTATTACATACTTAAACTTCTAAAAACAAACCAAAATTTTTAGTTGTATCTTTATTAATTGTACTCCTTTCAATAAATATAATACAAATTACAATATTAATAATATAATAAATGACAATGACTCTTTTTTTTTAAATCGCAATAACTTTTTAAAATTATCCTTATTAAATTCTTTCTTTTTTATAAATTAAATAAAATCATTTTTAATAATACATAATAAATAGTACATCAGATTTTGAAAATCATCATAAGATCAAATCAAAATATCCTATATTTAGGTAAAATTATCTACTCGAGTGTATTCGGTTGGTGTAATAGTGATTCTTCCCACCATTTTAAGGGAATGCTATTTCAATTTCCTAAATACAACTAAAATCATATGGTCACTTTGATGATATATGAAATTTCCATATACCTAATCAAAATTTGCTTTGCGTCCCTGCGAATTTTCCTGTCAAAATCACTTTTCGAGAACCCAACTAAAACAGTTCTCACTACCAGTTTTTGTGGGAACACAATAATTGCAATTTGCAATATCCTTAGAAAACTTTAGCAAAAACCAGTGCAAATTAAAAAAAAAAAGGTAAAACTCACAGCATTCTCTCTCACAGGCACAGCTCCAAAATTTAGCCATTTACATTACATTAGGCCATCAATTCCTGTTCAAACAAACGACTTGTTTAAACAGTCAAAATACAATCAACCAACTAATAATAGCAAGAAATTCAGTAAATAAACACAATACAATGTAATCTTAACCAACTAATAACAATATATGCAAAAGCAACGTCAGAAAGTTATAAACCTATCACAATGTCATGATAGTGTGAAGTTCCTAGTTATAAAGATAGAGTAATCACAAAAGTATCGGTCATAAAATTATTCTTAGTCGTCGTCATCATCATCATCATTGGGTGGAGGCTGAGGAAGGCCACCTCTCAGTGCCTAACTGCATGTGAGACAAAATTTGTTTCATAAAGGCATCCATCTGTGCTTCCTGGGCTTTCATCTCAGCAGCAACCTTAGCAAGATTTGCCTCGTAAGCTTCAGCTTGTTTTGAGAGCTTCTCCTCCAATTCCTTCTTAAAATTGGTCTCTAAGCGCTCTCTCATATGAGAAAGCTCACCAATGCCATATTCAATGCTCTGTATTACAATTAAGGAGACCAGCCTATGACCCTAACCCATATGCACAGCCTTTTTTGTTCTTTCCGCCGACAACTTTGAGCCATATGGAAGAATCATTGTCGTGTGACCTTGACCCTTGAGTCTGTTGCATCTATTCATATTGGTTCTGCATCAACCAAGAACAAACAAATATTAAATATATAAGGTGAGTTAATGTTCATCAAAGTTAATCATTTGCTGCAAATGAACAAACTAAACATAAGATCTTCAAATGAACAAATAAAAAAGCAAATTAAACATATATTCTTCACACTAGTGACCAATCTTTTTTATGAACTAGTTAAGTAGCTTACACAAGTTTTACCGGCTTTTTTACCAACTCAACCCCCTTTCTTCTCATTGTACTGGATCTTCTTCAACACGTCGGGGATATGAACCTCTCTGCCCAACTTATCTTCCTAAAACACTTGGATAAAATATGTTAGAATTACATCAATTAAAACAATAAAAGCATCAATATGATGAAATGAACACATCCCAAGAATACTTACCATCTTTCTTTTATGCTCTGAATATGGCATACGCCCACCCCTATGTCAGTGTCTACAGCTCTATTTGCTCTATTTCGAGCAGATTTAGCCTTGAACTCAGGGCTTTTCCAGTACTCTTCCAACTTAGCTCGGGCTACTTTCGATAACCATTCGCCTTTGACTTTTCCACTGCAAATGTCTCTTAAGGACGCACGCATTACAGCATTGCATTTCTTCCTTCATATCTTCTGGATCAACTCATCAAATTTGGGATCCCAAGCACACTTTTTCTACATTAGAAACAAGCAAAAAAGCTAATTAGCTAAAAAATTAAGGCACCAAGTCAGCAATATTTATTATAATTTTTAAATAGTTAAGAAATTAACTCACCTTAAACTCTTCAAACCATATTTTCCTAACAGCATCAGCGACTTTAGTAAATTCAAGCCATCCATGCTTAAAATTGCTATGGATAATATGAGACAATATGATTACTGATTCAACATGTGGATAAAACCTGCAAAATCGAGCATTTTATAGTATAAGTACCAAAGTAACAATTACAGTACAAAAAAGGTCATGTGTTTCAAGGATTCTTACTCATTAACACCATGAGGTCTAAGAACCAGTCGTCCATCAATCAGTCTCACCCTAAGTTCATATGTAGTTAGTGAAGTAGATGAGCTAACCATATTTGTGCTCTGTTCAAATGTTGAAGGTCCATCTGAACCAACAAAAGTGGACCAATTGGAAGGTCTTTGAATGCGTGGACAAGAAAAAGAGGATGATGTAGCCCCTGATCCTGCTAGGATCCCAGCATGTGAAGATAGCTGGGGAAGTGATGATTGTACAAGAGGTAATGGTATCTGAACAAGTTGACACTGCTGCACAACCTTTCCTTTGCCCTTCTTGCTAGCAGCAACTCTTCTAACAATATTACGCCGTCTGCCTGATATCTGAAATCTAAAAAATAAAACATTTTATAAGTAAACACGAGTAAACAATTTAACCAAATTGTTAACTAATAATTACACTAAATTACCATAGTTGTATCAATCACTCACTAATCAATAATCACTAAGAGAATCTTCTTTAATTTAAGATGAAATACTATCTAAATAGTTCGCTGTCTAAAATTTCATTGTTTCCTTCTATTTTTTTTCCAATTTCATCTATAAATGGCTACGGCAAGCATAACAAATGTAGGAGAACCTTGGCCAAAACATAAACAAGGAGAAGCCAAGGGCCGGCATAGATATTCAAATGTGTTTACACAGTTCATAAAAGAGAGAAGGATGACTATGATTGAGATAAAAGCTTCTAAATCAAAATGCTTATGAACCCTCCAAAAGAAAAGCCACATTTCATTTCTTCTAAAATTTCTATATCACATTTCACCGTTTCCCAAAAAGAAAGAAGGATTCCTATGATATGATTCTAAATGCTATTGAAGAAAAGCCATGTTCCCATCAATATAGATAGTATTCGAATATTGGTGACAAATAATATAGGTTCTTGCACATCTCCGGATGCAAAGCAATTAGAAGGCAAAACAAAAGCAAAAGGAAAGGTTTAGAAAGAGCAATTGTAGAACTAAATAAGACACCAAAAACAACTCAGAAGCAGGTCCCCTGTTTAATTGCATTTTTTAAGTAGCAGATCATATATTAGACAACACAACCAAACTTATTCTCCTAGATCGCAATTTATTATCAACTATGCTAATAAAGAATCGTAAGCAAAGCTATTGCATATTCCATTGATACAATTTCTAAATAGTATGAAGATTCAAAAGAGATTGCCGTTGAACATTACATTATCGCACGCAAGTTGATATTATTATTATCACACGCAGCTACAGTTCATAGATACAGAAAGAAGTAACATTTCTTGATTTGTGCGGGAGTAACATTTGAAGTCTATTCAGAGCGAAAACTTACAGTAATGAATCTGCTAGTTTTAGGAAAAAGAAATAACGAAAGAGAGAGATTGGAATTCTTTTAGAGTGGAAGACAGAAACGCTCGCTGATGATGGAGGCCTAGAGTAGAAGCTCTCTACCGTAGATCAAAACGAAGGGGAATGATGGAGTGGCCGCTCACCGCCGCTGCAGCGGTCATCGCTGCTTGCTGCCGCCAGAGAAGTTCATTGGGACGATGGGGAAAGACGGACGTCTCATCGCTACGGATTTGGAAATGGGAATGTTGAATTTTATTCTGCTTGGTACGAACATTTTGAATTTTTAAACTCTGACATTTTGAATTTCATGGTAATAACAAAATTAGCCTCAATCTCAATTTCCTCCTTCCATCCATAACGGATTAATTTTCTTATGAAGTTCTCATAAAAAATGTAATAGAAAAAATTGTGAGAATTTACACGAGAATTGAGTATCCGTGAATAATTTTGTGAAAAAAATATATATGTATTTATCACCACACTCATTTTACCATTCTTTGGGGAAAAAACTTATTTTCTTGTAATGATAATAATAATACTTGATCTTCAACTTCTCTTTGTAATGAATTTAAATATTATTTCTCACTTGAATCTCTAAAATATATCAAATATTAAGATCACAAGATTGTGGAAAAACTTAGTATTACAGTATCCACAAGGAAGGATAATATATATTCCCGGTGTTCATCTTTCATTCAATATTAAAATTGAACTATCTAAATTTCATTTTATTTTAGTTTATAATTTTTAATATCTTTTATTTTAATAAGGATCTCCAAGGCTTGTCTTGGGATCCTGGTGAGTGGTGACTAATTTTTTGTTATTTTTGTCTCTATTTGTGTTTGGGGCTTTGAGCCTTCATTGTTTACCAAAAAAAAAATTAGTTAATTTTTTATGTATTGTAGGTATAATTTTTTTTTTAAAAAAAAAGAATGGATTACAGATATTTTTTGAATATTTTGTTTTTGCATTCTGAATAAAGAATATATGTATGAAATTTAGGGCTTGTTTGATTATAGTTTTTAAAAATAGTTTTTTCTTTTTTAGAATAAAAAAACATAAACACTCATTTGATGAGTTGTTTTTTGAGTAAAATGTTCTGAAAACAAAAAACTCACTATTGTTTAAGTGAACAAAAAAGAAAATGGGAAATAACTTTGAGATGTTTTAGGATGTTTTTGGTTCACAAAATTTGGGGAAACATGAAGAACACCATTATCATTAATGGCACTTTTGTAATTTTCAACTATGTCCATTTTTCTATTTGAATCCTATCAGGCCCCTCACCTGTCATCCACAAACTAATTTGACTGTCTTCTCCTCCGTCTCAGCTCATCCATTTTTCTCTTCCACCTAAGCTGCCAGTCTCCGTCCTTCCTCTGTTAAAGCTAGAGACGTGTCCGTTGGTGAGCTCTTTTATCCATCGGTGAGTCTTCTTTATTCTTTGTTGTGGTGATTTTTTGAGCTTGGATCCTTTTTTCTTCTCATTTTTTGCTTCAATTTAGCTTCAAGTTAGCGTTAATCCATTTTTCAGCTTCAGTTCCTTTTTTATCTTTAAGTTTCAGGCTTGATCTACTGCATTGCTTTGAAAAGCTTCAAGCTCGGGACATCTTGAGCTTCGATTCAGCTTCATTCCTATTTTTCAACTTGAAGTTCAGCTTCGATCACTCGTTGATTCAAGTTTTAGGCTTGATCTGTAAGTCACTCTACATGTGAGGCAATTTTTTATTTTGGAACTCAATCTGTAACTCTTAACCGTGAAGCTTCAACTTTGTTCTACTCAACTATGCTAGTCATATTTGTTTTTGTTGTTTGAGGTGTTTTGGTGGTTAGGCTCTATTTTCCCCCCTAATTTTCCTTATATTTATTCTTTGTTGGTTTATATCTGGATTCTTTTTGCTTGGTTGCTAAGAAAAATGATAGTCCTTATGAAGCTTATATTAATTTTGGGTAAAGAATTTTGGTATATCAGGATGTTGAGTGTTGAGTTGAGTGAGATAGAAAATATGCATCCTTGTGAAGCCTTTTGTTTTGTGCTCTTTTTCACAGAGTGCCCTGTAGCATGATCTGTCTTTTTGCGTAATGGTTTGCTTGATTGTTCATAAACTGGTTGGAGAAGTTGTATTTGGGATAAAAAAGTTGTTCTTTGTTCAGGAAAGTGATAGTGAAACTTCCACATTATTGATTTGTATTGGGTAGCTTATAAGTTATAGGTACATAAGCATATCATTTGGTTGTTTGAAATTTCCGTGAAACTTCCATAGTACTGACTTTACTTTATTTCTAAATGGCCTTCTATTAGAATGATCTATATTGAATCCTCAATCCCCTATCTCAATGGGAGAGGATTTAGGATTGCTAATTTATTTGGTAGGATTTATCTTATGTGATGCCTTCTCTATGTTATACTCTACAGAGCAAGCAAAAGTATAATTATTTCACTTTCTAATATTTTGATTCCTAAAATAGTTCAATTTTGTAGGATTTGAGTTTGATCATAAAAAGTTTCTTTATTTGTTTCATTTCCATCTTTCTCCTGTGGAGCCATGATTATTTCCTCAAATTTTTGGGCTTGTTTAAACATGAGTAAGGAAAAGCATAGTGGCATAATTATTTCAAGTTTTCCTTTTGCTTGTTTGAACATGAGTAGGCATGATGTAGTTGTGACTAGATTTTTCATTTATAGCACCTAAATTATAAGATAGTAAAGCACTCTTCGGATGTTTGTGTTCTTTGTTTTCCTCAAATTTATTTTAGTATCTCTTGCTTCAAGTTTCTCATGATATTTTGGCCTAACAATGGTAGGCTGAAAGTATTATATTTCTTTATTCATTACATATTTAACTTTGGGAAGCCTATTTGTGGAACGTGTTTTATGAGGGAAAATTATATGTATATATGTGTGTAGCCAAAATTTAAATGAGCATGACCTTTGGATTGTTTTTTAATAGTTGAACTATTTCAGGTTTTCCATTTGGCATAGTTTATACTAGACAAGCATGATATGGGAGTTATAAGCAGATATTTCATCTATAGCACCTAAATTGCAAAAAAGTTATAGCCTAGATATGCAGTGATATGTATTTAGTTTTGTTTTCTTTGTTTGATGGTCCTTGATTTTTCGAGTTTATGTACTTTCCTCTCTTGTCGATGATACTTCAATTTTGGTGAATTTGTTTAACTCCTTGCTTTTTTCACCTTAAAAAATTACAAGTCTTTTATCTTTTTTTTGGGTCAGATATGATTATTTTATGTGAGTGTTAGATTGATGGTTTGATGGTGTCTATTAATGTTTTTGAAGTCATAATAAGTGTCTTTGAATGATTGAATCCCATATATTATAGATGGTAACTAGTGGGTCAATATAAGTTTCAAAAAATGCAACTTAGCCAAAGCATGTGATTAAATGCTTCATAGATATTATGATTGAAGAAGTAAACAAAGGAAATTACAACAATGGTATGTTTTCACAGAAAGTTTGGAAAGATATGTTAGAAAAGTTGAATGCTATGAGTGCGCATACTTTTAATGAGAAACAAATCAAGCAAAAGTATAATAGGCTACGAGCAAAGTATAGAGATTTTTCTTTGTTGCTACAATACACCGGATTTGGTTGGAGTCCTGAGACCAACACATTTACTGCTAATGAGAGATGTTAGAGACATTATATTTTGGTATGTAACCATTTGAACTTTTTTTCTACATTGTATATGTATATTAGCTAGATTATTGATAATGAAAATTTTTGTCGGCACATCCTGAAATTGCTCAATTCAAGAAGTAAGGGCTGGAACATTATCAATTGTTAGGTGAATTTTTAATAGAAGCACTACTACGGGCGTACTTCATCATTCATCTACTCAAGATCCACCAAATTCTTCATATGAAATTTAACTTCAAGAAGAATATCTTAATGGTGGAGTTCATGTATACCTTGAAAATGATGATGACATTGATAAAGACATAATTGAGTGTGTGACACGTAGTGGAAAGCGCATTGTTCAGCCTGATTGAAAGAAAAAAAAAGAGAGTGCAGATCTGATCAATTAAGTGAAGCAATTCAAGCAATGGTTAAGACATCTAATGCAAGGGCAGAGGCTCACCTAGCTAAAGTTGAGATGTTGAGGGCAAAGAGCACAAAAGCTAGTAGTTCTGGATCCACATCATCTGATTATTCCATTGCCAAATGTATTACTATTCTTAATGAGCTTGAAGATATCTCTAATGCCATTTATGTGAAGGCAATGGATAAATTTATTAATCCTACCTGAAAGGAAATATTTATGGCTGTGCCTTCATAGAGGAAGAAGGCATGTCTAAATAGTTTGATTTGATCTATATTTGTAGGTGCTATGTTTTATGTTTATGAATGTTATGTCTGCATGTTTTGTGTTTGGTGATTATCCATGTTATTACCAGTTATGTATTTGATATTTTCTCTAAGCTATAAATGCTATGCCTAGTTATGTATTTGATATTGTTTCCAAACTATGAATATTATGACTAGTTATGTATTTGATATTGTTTCCCATGATTTATGTTCATTTACATTTGAATAGATTATTGTGCATAATGGATATTGAATGTAGCTCTAAGAGATCTATAACTTTGTCCAGTTCAAGTGAAGATGACTATGAATTAGCGGAGTTAGCATTAATTAATATGATATGTGAGTATGAAAGCAAGTTTCTTAACAAAGTTCCAATTTGTAATTCGGTGCTTATAGGTCGAGAATTTGTCAATGAGGTTTTACGAGGATCAGGAACTACATGTTATGAATTATTGAGAATGGAAAAGATATGTTTCATCAATTTATGTGATGAGTTAAAGAATAAAGATTATTTAATGGACTTAAAAGAGTTGAGTTTGGAAGAGAAAGTTGTAAAATTTTTATACATTATAGGCCATAATCTTAGATAACGGGTAGTTGCAGATAGTTTCTAACATTCGACCCAAATTATTTGTTATTATTTTAAGCAAGTGTTAAAAGTAATGTGTCGATTGGGGAAAGAGATCATCAAATAGGAAATCTAGGAGTTGCTTGACAATATTAAAATTAACACAAAGTATTATCCTTGATTCAAAGTAAGTTTTAATATTTTATAGTTACTGCTTATTATTAATATTAACATAAATATTACCTATTATACTTATATATATATTTCTTTTTTTTTTAATCAGAACTGTGTAGGTGCAATTGATAGGACACATGTTAGTGCTTGGATATCTGCTGAGAAGCAAATATCCTATAGAGGATGAAAAGCAATCCTCATATAAAATGTTATATGCATATGTGTCTTCAATATGATATGTACCTATGTTTATTCAGGTTGGGAAGGTAGTGCTCATGATGCAAAGATTTTATTAGATGCAATGAGCATTTCTAATGCAAATTTTCCATGGCCTCCTACAGGTTAAATTCTAAACAAAATGGCTTTTTTTTTACATATCATTGCTCTTTTTCTTTAGTTCATGTAGATGAATTTATTTATGTTTATATTCAAATTAATGTTTAATATTGTCTTATAATCATATTATCTTGTGTATTCTGGATATCCTTGTAATGGAGGTCTTCTTCCACCATATAGAGGAGAAAGATATTATGTACAAGAATATGAAGAAAGAGGTCGTCAAGCTAGAAGTCCCAAAGCACTTTTTAATTATAAGCATTCTTTTTTAAGAATGACGATTGAACGTTGTTTTAGAGTATTGAAGGCTCGATTTTCAATTCTAAAATTAATGTCATCATATGATCCTTTAAAACAACGTCTCATGGTGATAGCATGTTGTGCTATTCATAATTACAGGAGTTAACATAATAGGCTATTTAGAAAATGGGAAAACATGAATCCTGAAGAAGTAAAGGACCTAACTAGAAACACAAGTCTAGAAAATATAAATTATAATGTGAAAAACTTGTCAAGACTATCTCATAAAAGTGTAGTACAAATGGCAAAACTTCATGATCATCTTGCAGCTTGGATGTGGTTAGAATATACCAATTCTTCTAATTAGCTAAATTTGTACTAATTATATAAAAATTACTATTAAAACTTCATTTAAAACTATGTCAATTTCATTGTTTCTTATGCAATTTATGTTGGCAAAATATTTGATTTATGTTGGTAAAATATGTTATTTATTGTTTCTTTTGCTAAAATTTATCTATGAAGCGAAGGAGTTAATTATTATAATTAAGGATATGTATGGATTCTGCAATTAGAGTTGAAAAGACGATAAATGAAGGATAATCTAGTACCCTAGCAAGAACTTGCAGTATATTTCACCCACTGCAACCTTTAAACACCTCACTTAAAGCTTACTCCCTCCGGTCCATATTATAAGGTATTTTGTATTAATTACACGCATATTAAGAAAATCACTTTTTCAACTCAAATCAATGTAAAAAATACCCACATTTCCTATTCTACCCTTATTAAATACCACATTATATTATTATTGGAGAGTTATAAATGAAGAGAGATAAAGCATTAAAGATATGAGTAAAATGGGGAAAAAAATATCCAATGCCCTATATTTTGGACAAAAAACTTGTCATATAATATGCCTTATAATGTGGACCGGAGGGAATACTCTATAAAATTTTATTATTATATTAATCTATCATATTATAGTAAATATGTTATTTATTGTTTATTCTGCTAAAATTTTATGAAGTGAATGAGTTAATTATTATAGTTAAGGATATGTATTGGCTCTGCAAATAGAGTTGAAAAGATAAAAAATGAAGGATAATCCAGTACGCTAGTAAGAACTTGCAGTATATTTCACTTACGACAACATTCAAACACCTCACGTAAAGCTTATTCTACAAAATTTTAATATTATATTAATTTATTATATTATAATAAATATATTATTTATTGTTTATTTTGCTAAAATTTTATTATTAAATTAATCTATTATGTTATAGTAAATTTAGTCTATTAAATTAGTTTATTAAATCATCATAAAGAAAAAAGTGCCAATTATTATAAAAATTGTTTCATGAAATAAGTGAATCAAACAAATTTTTTAATTTTCATTCTCAAAAAATATTTTCAAAATAATTTTTTCAAACGAGTATTTTTATTATTTTTGGTTCTTAAAACAAATTTCAAAACAATAAATTAAATAAATTTTTTTATTTTTTTTCTAAAATTTATTCTTAAAAACACTTTTATAAAATTATTTTGAGAAACACAATCATACATGCCCTTATTTTCTGACTGAGACCGAAAGTACGATGTGCTGAGAGTCTTCACAAGCTAATGACCTAAATGCCGTCAATGGTTCTTATTACTATTGTTTTGCCAAACTGATTTTTTTTTCCTTTTCTTTACTTTTTTTTTCGCCAACAAACTGAATTAATATATTCAATTATTACTATTTTCATAACAATCATGCACGATGACATTAAACAAGAAACTAGAGCTATTACAAACAAATTAATAAGCAACCTGTTAGAAGAACAATGTACAAACTCAAGAATTGTATGAATAGAGTAAGAGATTAAAAAAATTAAAGATATTATTTTAGTCAGCGATTCTTTTTATTTTGCATTCTTTAATAAAAATATTATATGTGCAATTTTTTTAAGAAAGTATATACATATATTTGTGTGTGTGTGATCCTAAGTTATAAGAATTAATTAATATACATTTATCATAATTACGTTATAGTTAATAATATTATTCCAATTTTTAAAATCCATACCATTTTCTTTTGGTGCAGGGCTCGCCACGTTTCTCAATGTCCATTTATAACTTTCTCTGGTTTCTTGGTAAACATCAATTAATAAACTTATTACTAGTTATTATACTTCTTTGTTTAATTTTATTTGTTATTTCAAAGTTTTTCATATAAATTAATAAAATTATTAAATAGCTTAAATTATAATAAAATCTGATGATATTTTATCAAAATGCTCTTGATATAAATATTTGAAGATAAGTTGTATTTTATTTACATTGTTTTTAATAAAGGATAAAATAGTAAAAAAAATAATTAATGTTTTATAAATAACTAAAATAATAAACAAATTAATTCATTTAAAATTTTTTAAAACAATAAATAAAATGACACGAAGTATTTAGATACCCCCACCGTAGATATGACATTGAATTTCTGATCCAGAAAGTTCAAAATTTAAATTTTTAAATCACTATGCTGCGATCAGGGGACCCTTTTTGATGTTGCTGTTGTTGGGATCCAAATGTCTATGCACCGGAAATTTCACATTGAACATTGAGAGACCCTACTGTACATAAAAGGTTACCATAGATTAATCCCAAAGCCAACTAATCTAATTTTATAGTTAAACTCAATTTAATGTATTTCTCCTAAGTTGATTCTTATTTCAAAAACTGCTTATTTCTTCTTATTAAGTTTAATTTTTAATATTAAATATTCTCAAAATAACTTTGATTGAAAAATATTAAAGCTACCCTAATACTTTACTATTATACTCCATAGCAGTAATTTTCTAGATAATCCATATTTAACATTATTCTAAGAGTGTTACAACTTACATAAAGTATTTACATATTACCTTCTAACAAGATATTTATTTTAATAGCAAGATTTGAACTTACGTTCACGTGAGATTTAAGTCAAATTTTTATTAATTAAATCATCCTTTGTTGGCATGTAGAAGTATATGTAATTTTATTCATCAATTGTGAACAACTTGTGATCAGAATCTAATGTGATCGTAAATCTCTGAAAAATAAGGAAATTTCACTCCATCCAACCAATGTTGGCACATCATGTTGAAGTTCTGTGTTCAAGAATATATATATATATACACACACACACACACACATATTTATATATAATCAAATATTATATATGTTTCATGAGTTTCTAATATACAAACAAAAGTTTTGAGAAAGAGCATTTTATAAATATGAGAATTGATACATTTGACCTAAATTGTTTTTTAGCATCAAAATGAACATATCCTAAAATAATGATGAATGAGATTGCTTTAATTTTATCATCTTCTCACTTTGCTCCAAAGAAAAAAAAGCAACTTCAGAATTAGACACCGTACAGTGCCAAAAATCTGTCGAGTGCTCAGGTGCATTGTATTAAAAAATAAGTTTATTATAAGTAAATTGAATTTATCACCACACTGGAGTAGTACTATATAAAATTCAAATCTGAGCGGCCTTTGTCTTCTATTATCGCCAAACTGATCCCAAAAATGGCATTCATCAAGAAGGGTACGCCGTCCCCCACACGGAGTCGCAGCATAGTGATTTAATCTTTCTCAATCAGAAATTCAATGTCATACGTACAGTAGGGTCTCTAAATATAATAACTTTGTTAATAAATGTTTACCAACAAACCAGGAATAGTCATAAATGATAGACATTGAGAAACGTGGCGAGCCCTCCAACAGAAGAAAATGATATGGATATTAAAATTTGAAATAATACTCTCTCATATAATATTTATAAGATGTTATTCAAATACTTGTTAAATCTTATTTATATTGTGTTATTTTTTTATCTAAATTTCTTCATTTATTTATTTTTTAATAATTTTATTGTCTCGTAAATTATTTCAATTTTCAATTAGTATGGGTCAAATTAAAAGTTAGCTTATACTAATTTTTTATAATTTGAGAGTATAATTAACTCTCTTTAATATTTATATATTGAATAACAATATCTTTTAAATAGGATTGGGGGAGTATAATTTTAACTACTATAACTTAACTATAATAAAGATATATTAATTAATTCTTTTAAGTTATAACTTAGGATTACATATATATATATATATGCTTTGTTAAAAAAAATTATATGCACGTGTTAATAGAGGTTGGTCTAGTTAAAAAGAATGTGATTTATATTCTGCAATTGGTTCAAATCCTGCTGTCAACACTATAACCTCATTGATGGGTAATGTGTATGAGCAATGAAACTAGAAATTGGTCCAGCTTTGATTTTGCATCACAAAGTTTATCCATATTATAACGGATTTTTGAAGCAATTATTTTTTTTTCAGTTGCTAATGTGTAGCAGTTTGACCACATGTATTAGGGGTTTCTTTAATCACTAATACTATATTACTCGCGTAAGTTGTTTTAGAGCCTGCTTTGGTACTGAAGATAATCACTTATGTGAGAGTATAAGTGCCTCTTTGAACAGGAAGAAAAAATGATTATGGAACCTATAAGTGATTATATGTTGAAATTGTCAAATGAAAATAGTTTTTCAATAAGTACTTATGCTTCAAATAAGAGTATTTATAGAAGAAACTGATTTTTTCTACTTATGACAATCACTTATCCTCTCATAATCACTTATTTCATTTTTTCTTCTCATTATCTACCCAATAATCATTTAAACCCCAATATCCTAAAACATTTCTTTTGTCAAAATCACTTATGGGGTAAAAAATCTAAACACAAATCATTTTTGATATAACCACTTATGAGCCCAGTTGTTTTAGCTTTTTTTTATGCCAAAATCACTTTTTTTCATATAAAAATGCACTTTTAACATGTTTTAGGGTGTTTGTTTAAACTTATAAAAATAATCAAAATCTGAAAAAAAAAATTTCTACTTATTTTGAGAAGTTATTCTAAGGATCCATTCGGTTTTCAGTTAGTTAAAAATGAGTTTTGGTAGAATTCGTTTTGCAACGTAGTTATATAAAAATTAGTTTTGGACTAATGTGTTTATGTTTGGATAATTTATTTGAAAATTGATTTTGATAAAACTCATAATTTTCTTTTAAATTGAACTTAAACTCTATCTCATGATTAATTTAATTTACTTAGACTAAAATTTAATATGTATTTATTTAATTAAGAACATAATATATCTTATATAATATTTTCTTACAAATCATGATCTATAAAAATTAAAGGGATATTTTAGTCATTAGATAGGAGAAATTTTATGAAATTTTTTTTTTTATTTTTCTATTTTTTCTACATTTTTATTGGTCCATTTTTATTTGACTTTAAAATAAATACAGATCAAAATGAAGAAGTAAAACCGAGAAGCAACTCCCCTTCTACTTATCCATGAACCACGTTTTGCCTAAAAAATCATTTTCCAACAGAATTTGAAAATAAAACCAAACATCATACATTACTATTAAAATCAAGTTTTTACTCAAAACTTGGTTTTACTAGTAATACCAAACAGGTGCTAAGTGGCTTCTGAAAAAAAAAACGGTTGCGATAGAAGACAAAGAAAAAAGTATTAGAGGTGAGGTGCAATAAAGTAATTTTAAAAATTACAAAAATAATAATATTTGGCCTCATGAAAATATTATAATATAAATCCATATTTTTCTTTATTTGCTATACAATTAAAAAAAGCGCTTTTCTTTATTCTAACTAAACACAAAATAATTTTTATTTCTTAAAAAATCTCTAAATAGTTAATCACTTTTTTAAATAATATGAAAATCACTTTTTTGAGAAGTTTAAACAAACGGACCCTATGAATAAACATTTATCCTCATAATCACTTATATATGATCCAATCCAAACACACTTTAATTACTTATTTTGTAAAGTTGGCAAATATACTAATTTTTTAATAAGCATTTATACTTTAAATAAGTGATTATAAGATAAATTATTTTTTCTACTTATAATAATTACTTATCTTTCTATAATCACTTATTTCACTTTTTCTTTTCATTATCCATCCAATAATCACTTAAACTCCTAAAATCCAAATATATTTCTTTTTTCAAAATTACTTATAAGGAAAAATATCTAAATATAAATTATTTTTAATATAATTATTTATCCTCATAATTAATTATAAATAATTACTTATCTTCATAATCAATTATAAATAAACTAATACACATGGTGATTGGTCAAAATGTTGCTAATTATTGCTGGAGTTGTAACCACTGCCAAAGCGGAAAATAACTGCTACCAAACCACATTTTTACCCATATTTTTACTTAATCTTTTCTATTAATGATGAGTTGAGCCTCTACCTTGATTTCTACACTTCTAAATAAGAGTTCCAATTAATTAAACATGTCTCAGACAAAGGACAAAAACAAATAACTTCATTAACAAGAAAATAGTAGACATATTTTTTTTAATTAAAATTTTAAAATATAAATTATTCTATGAAATTCATATATCATTTAATATTTATTTTTCATTTTCATCCTTATTGGAAATACCCAAAAAAGTTATAGTGGAGAGAGATTAAGAAAAATACAATTAAGATGAGTTATAATTTAATTAGGGTAATTTTGAAAGATTAGAATAATTTTTTAAAACATCAAGACTTTTGGGTATGTGTGAGGTAGATAAATATAACTTATAATAGGGTACTAGGTTGGCTAGTCATCCAAAAGGGAGATGAATTGGGTAATATAAATTTTCTTCTCTTTTGAAGTACAACCCAATTTTACCAAATGTTACAGCAGAATAGGGATAAATAGAGTATGATAAAGTAGACAGATGAAATTAGAAAATCAAACACAATAAACAAAGATTTATCCTGGTTTAACCCAAACCACTTGACCTACGTCCAGTTCTCAAACTACCACTTGAGATTTTCTATTATATTATACAAGTTTGATCTAGACGCTTATGAAGTTTCAGTACATTTCATAAGTTTTATTAGGCATTTGTGAAGTCACTTTCCCCACACCCTTATAAGATGTGTAATTCTCATAGTGTTTCTCCATATTAAAATTCTACTCAAAAATTGTAAAAAAAAATATTACATAATAGAAACTCTAATATATTGGAACTCATTTTAATGAGGTGTGTTTAACTTTAAATACACACAGAATAATTTAATCCATTGCTTACACATAATTTATTTAAATTTGTTACCCATCAGTTCAAATAAAGTTATATTTATATATTTGTGACTTAACTAGTCATTAAACACAAGATCTATTCGTTAGACATAAGTTCTAGCCGTTACTTTGTAAAAAGAACCGTTCAACAACCACATTAAATGCGTCTGACATACTAATATTCAAATTTTGAGGCTCAATAGATAAATTTTGCAGAGTCGGCATAGTTATTTGTTTAACGTTGAACTTCAAAAATTTGTCTATTACTAAGTGACATTCGAATTTCAAGTTTGCAAAAGATACCCTATGTTAGTTTGTATATATTTTCATATTGGAAGTGCGTCTGTTGAATTTGAATAGTTGCTTAAAGTTTTTACAGCACTTGAAATTCGAATTTTAGAAACTGAAATTCGTCTATTAGAGGCATATTCAACATAACACAAAAGTTTTTCACTACGATGTTTATGCTATGAAACTCAAAGTTCGTCTGTTAGAGATTGAAACTTTGAACTCACATTGAGCTTCACAATCAAATTTTAACTAAGTTTTATGTGAATTTGCATGCTTTCACTAATTATTTTTAGCCCAAAATTCAAATTTCAGAATCAAAATTCGTCTATAAGAAATTAAATTTCTGTAACTTTAAACTTCAACAAGCAAAGTATGAATTTTACACAAAAAAAATATGAGTCAAATAGCAAAATTCATCTGTTAGCCAATATACTTCAATTTTAATACATGCTAATATCATATTTACTTAATCTAACTTATTTGTGACATACGATAATAAGATTAAGTAAATTTCAAATATTAAATTATCTTAAGATTTAAGTGAAAATAAAATATATCTAATTGCTAGATTTTAAAAAATTAAAGTCCACTTTTACTTCGTCATTTCATTCTTAGCGTGCTCTTTTCTGATCTTCAATTCTTGGAGCATCATTTTTCTTCTTGTTCTTTGAGTAAGACATGATATTGATTTTCCTTTTGTTATTCCATTGCTCACTTTTCCTTCTTAGACAATCCTATATTTAATATATTACACTAACAAATCAAGTAGTTAGTTTAATTTATATATCTAATTTGTATTATAAAATATAAAATAATAAATATATTAGTACATAATATAATATATGCATTATAAATATATGTTAATACATATTTTACTTCTTTAAGAAATAAAATATATATTAGATAAATATAATATATTTATTCATTAGTATTTTATATTTATTATAATCAAAAGTTATATTATATTAATGCGGAAGTGAGGGATATATATTATTAATCCCGAAGTGAGGGAGTACCCTAAGAATTCGAGGCACCATTTATCACACAACGTATAATAGCTTGACTCCTTATTTGTACCACCGGATCAAAAAGACTTAATGAACTTGAAATTTAGCAGCTAGCAACTATTTCAACCAGAGTCTTAAAATCTTGCACAGCTTTCCCGTTTGCCCCAGCAGCATCCTGCAATGTCTCTTTCATCTTCAATGAATTTTCCGTGATCTTCTTCCCTGCTTCCTCCACCAAAATCAGATTCAAGCTTTGAAGCAATCCAATCTTGGTGAACACCCCACCTTGTATTTTGACCCCAATCCCCCAAACATCCTCCACCATTTTTGCAGCCATCCCATGATCTCCAAAGAAAGGCCTACAAATCATAGGCATTCCATTTGCCATACTCTCAACCACTGAGTTACTCCCACCATGAGTCACAAACACTCCTACAGACCCATGTGCTAAAACCTGTGTTTGAGGAGCCCAAGGCACTATTTTCCCTCTCATGCTTGTCCTCTCCACAAACCCATTTGGCAGAAGACTCTTCTGATCATCCTTCAGAGACCACAGAAATGGAAACCCACTAGCTTCCAGTGCCTCTGAGACTTGTTGAAGCTCATGAGGGGGCAGAGACACCACAGTTCCAAAGCTAAGATAAACCACTGATCTAGACCCATGCTTGTTCAGCCATGGCAAGCACCCATTTGTATCAGCGTGAGGCTGTGTCAATGGAGGTCCAATATAAAGCAGTGACTTCAACTTGGACTTCAAGTCCCGAACAAAGAGGGGAGGGTCTAATTCCTCGTAGAAACACATGACTAGGGCTCTAGCTTGAGGTAGCACTTGTCCCATAGAAGCTAGCATTTTATTAAATACCGTTTCTGTATGTTCTTCGCCAGTTTCGAGTAGGACACCCGGTGGTATGTCCTCAACTCGCAAGTGGGACAAACCAGGAAGGAAATCCAAGAATACGCTTGCATGTGGTTCACGAGCATTAATCTTTTGGCGTATTAAGTCTGTGTGGAAATGGGGAGAGAGAGCAGTTGAAAGGGAAGGCCAAACTGCCACCCAAGGGACATTAAGTTTGTGAGACAGCGAAAGAGAAGCAGCACTCACAAAAGTGTCGGAAAGAATACAAGTGACTCTCTGCAGGTTGTTGCTCTTCACTGCCAAATCTATGGCGTGTTGAAGATTCTCAAGACTGGCCTGGAGAAACAAGTCCACCAGAACTGGAACTGGGGGAGGGGGCGTGCCGGGCACGTGATCCTCTGGCATCCCATCGGCGAGATTATGCGGTTTGATGTTGGGGGGGACGTTTGGCTGTTTGGAGAAGAGGGATTGGTTTGATTTTGCAGTGTTGAAGAAAGAGAAGGTGACATTGGGAGCAGCTTGAGCTAATCTGATGGTGTGGTTTAGAAGAGGAAAAGGGTGGCTTCCAAAGGGGAAGGCGATCACTGCCACGTGTTTGGTATCATCAAATGATGTAGCTGCCATGGCTAGTTTGGTTTAGCAAGCCAGAAGAAAAGAACAAGAGGGTGAGCTTCACAGAAGGCCATTGGGGTAGCACTATTACTATATATAGTAGCTGTGATGCATAAAAAAAAAAATCGAATTCTGATTACTACCTGTGCTCTACCGTAAATCATATTTTTATATTCAATTTATAATGTTCAAAGCACCAAAATGTTATTACAACAACCATAGTTACCAGGACTAAATTAAAATGAGTTGTCACTATAAAACTATAGAGACTGGTTGTTTAATTATTCTCCATTTCATTAATAATCTAACTATACTAATCCTTAATAGTGTTATTAAAGTTTTTTCTTTTTCTTTACCTAACCTTCTTTCCCCAAAAGTCGTCATTTGTACCTTCTGTTCACAATCAGTCCTTCAAATATATATCATCTACCAGTTTTCTAGCCATCTCATGTTTCCAAAGGAGTACTATCAAATCACATAATAATTACTCGCACAGTGAATTACAAAAGTCTCCTAATGTTTGCTTGATCTTGACACTGTAGAAAAAAAATCAAGTTAGAAGTGCTTAATTTATCAAGAATTTTCAACACAGGTTCTCTTCATAAGTTTTACATCTCTTTTTCATTCATTAAAATAGTGATGAAATAATTTTTCTTAAAAAGAATTTTAACATTTCATTGCATGCAATGGAATGAAGCTTCTTCAAACTTGAATTTGGATATCTTGGATTTCTTTTGTTTTTTTTAGAAAAGATTTTGTTATTTCAATTTACTTATGAAATGATGCAGAGAAATCATTTCGCAACTTTCAATTTAAAAAACAAGAATAATAATGAAGAAAATAAAATATAAAATATTCAAATTAATTACTCCATCTATTCCATTTTGATTCTCATTTTGAATTTTTTATACAAACTAATAAAATCATTAAACAACCTAATTATAGTAAAATTTAATGTTATTTTATCAAAAATATTTTTGACTAAAATGCTCCAAAAAATGACTTGTAATTCACATATTACTGTTTTTAATTAAGAGTAAAATAATAAAAAATAACTAATATGATAATATAAAAAATAAATCGAATTAAGATATTTAGAAACTTTTAAAATGACCATCAAAATGAGACGTAGGGAGTACTGTATTCAAACTGCATTTAATTAGGTGAACGCAAAAAAACTATTGATCGATATTATTGTTTTTGGCCTGAAAACGACTCCAATATTTAATAAGCGTGCTGCTTTTCCTCTAATCACATTTCCACCGTGAAAATAAACAAGTTGTAAGAGTCGTAATGATTGGTGTTGACAATTAATAGAATGTCTCCGGTGGCACAAAACCATGTTTTGGAGCTGAAAATACATTTACGATCCAAAACATGATTTGGAGTGCCGTGCTATTTGCAGACACTAACATCACCTAGCGTTGGACTGGGTACTCTCTGAGTTTGCAAACAACTGACTTTATCTCATTTCCTACCACAAACAATAAGCATTTAAATCCAATCACTATAATTATTAACTAATAACAATAACAACAACGATGGAGTGGGTGTATAAGATTATAAATAATATACATAAGATAAGTAATAAGAATTTGATAATAACTTGAATTATGAATTTTAATTCTATTAATTTTCTATTAATCCCTTTTTTTTCTATTTTTTATTATTGTTAAGCTAACTTTGGTTGTTTAATCCCCTCAGTTCATCCATGGGCGGCATGCATGATGGTCCTAATAATGATCATGCACATAAAATCAATAAATAGGTTAAGAATAAACAAAATGTTATTATATTTTATTATAATACTTTTATTAAGTATATAGTACTCATTAATTCTTTTATCTTCTTTCATTATTATTAGAGGATAAAATTATTTAAAAAATTAATATTAATACAATCTTAAAAATTATAAAGTGACCATTACATAGAAATAAGGAAAAAAAAAGCTGAAAATTATAAACTGAGAGCAAAATGATAAGAAATTACTTTTTCCAATTCAAAATATAAATTATATTTCAAAAAAAAATTTTGATCCAAAATATAAGTTTCATTTGAAAATTTCTATGATATTAAATGATTTTTTTTCTATTTTACTCTTATTTATAATTAAATATATAAGAGATAGTAAATTTTAAATATAATATATTAAATAGGGATACTATTAAAAATAATATTTTTTATAAATTTAATGAGTAGTCATGTTTTTTTATTTCTATATAATTAATTAAATATTTTTTATATTTTAAATAAATATTTTGCTGTTAACCTTTTTTTAATAAAAAATAAATGGCTCACCTGGACCGTGCACCGTGCACCGTGACCTTTCAAATTAATGTGAGCAACTCCTTGGGATCGATGAAAACAAAATAAAATGTCTATCATCTATGGATAGGCAATGGGAGACGTGGCGAGCGCTCCACCAACACAAAATGAATGAAAATATGAATGAAAATGGACAGGAGGAAAATGGAAATGAGAATGAAAAAAAGCTTTTTAAAAACCTCCTTTCCTTGCCCAATTTATATTTGATATACTAGTTTGGAAGGTTTATTTTTTTCCTTAAAATTGTTTATAAAATTATTATCACAAACATTTTTATCTTTAAGTTATTTTATTAAAGATAATTTTATGAAAAAAAAATTGCTTTCCTATAAAAGAAGGCTATTTCCTCAACTTTAGTTTTGAGAAAACCATTTTCCCATAATTATAAGAAACCAACTTTTCCGGTAACACACCATTCAACGCACCAAACGTGCTAATTTGTAACCTCATTTTTCATGGCCTTTCTAGAGGACGCTTCCGCATGTTCCAACCCTCGGCTTCATGTGCAGACCGCGGATTGCGCGGAACAAATGAATTAGGGAAAATCACAGCTGAGGACCGTCTGAAAAAGACAACTACAGTTAAGGACCACAAAATTTTGAAACTTAATAAGAACCAAGGTCCTTAGAAGGGGAAAAAATTATTTTCGACTGGATGAACTTTCTGGGTTCTCTTTAAGCTCTTGTGGAGAGACATACACTGTAAGAATCGAGGTTTGGATCAAAGTTTTCTGGAACAAGCTTACTGGGAATTGTATATGAGTTGTTTTCTTGTAAATTGAGGGTTAAGTTGGTATATTTGGTTAGCTTTGGAAGGTCACGGTGGGTCTTCAAAGTTCGCACATTAAACCAAATTTTTGTACTCCATCCATCCGATGCTTAAGAAGGTTCCTTTTAGAAAATCTCTATGGACCTTAATGTAAGAATTTTTGCAAAATTTAATGGAATATTAATGCAGAATTTTCACAAATGCCTCCATGATTTAAACTCTTTCTCTAAATCTCAAAAAATTTAGAATGGAAGACAGAGATTAATGATTTTTATTAAAAGTATTTTAATAGTATTATAATAATTTTTTGACAAAATCAAAACTACCAACTAATTTAAACTATATGTGTTAATATATGTGAATCGGATAAAATGTCCTATAAAAAGGATAAGAAGGAGTATGGTTTTCAATATTTACTTACTTTGAATTTTAAATTTGTATTCAAAATTCAAATTTAATTTGGTTATCTATATGTTTTGTTCCAATGGGAAAAAGATACATATACAATTATATTTTAGTTCTTAATTAATATAAACTGATATTTACCCAGAAAGAAAAAGAAACAAAAATTATTGTATGCTCTCGTAAAAAAATTACAATTTGTGAAAAGTACTATTGATTATGATATTGTTCTTTATATTAATATTGATATTAATTTTGACCCTGTGCATTAAAATAGTAAGTTTTAAGATTTGTTTGATATATTTTCTAGTTTTCTTGGGTTAGAAGAAAGTCTAGGAGCTTATCAGAATTCTTGTTAAAGTATAGTGGTGAATTCAACCGCCACACTTGAGGCGGTTTGGTTCTCTACTAGCATTAACCATACTTGGGCTTTATTTTGTCATTTGTGCTGTTTGGCCTTTTGTTTATCTGAATTAATTAATTAAATATATGATCTATCTGGGTTTCAACTAAAACCAAGGACTTAATGGATGGAGGAAAACAACTTTGGTTGAAAGAAGAAAATATCTTCCAGAACCAAAAGCAAGAAAGCAAGAAACAACAAAGTGAAGATCTAGAAATAAAGTACTTACTACACCATAATTAACTAAGTATGAACCCCTTTAGTTCTACCTGAACCAAAAGACAAGATGAAAACTGAAATTTAAGAGGTAGTAATTATTTCTACCAAGCTATTGAAATCCTGCGTAGCTTTCCCTTGTGCCCCAGCAGCATTTTGTATTGTCTCTTTAATCTTCAAGGCGTTTTCTCTGATCTTCTTCCCTCCTTCCTCCACCAAAATCAGATTCAAGCTTTGAATCAATCCAGTCTTGGTGAACACCCCACCTTGTATTTTGACCCCAATCCCCCAAATATCCTCCACCAATCTTGCTGCCATCCCTTGATCTCCATAGAAAGGCCTGCAAATCATAGGCACTCCATTGGCCATACTCTCAACTACTGAGTTATTCCCACAGTGCGTCACAAACACTCCTACAGACCCATGTGCTAAAACCTGGGGCTGAGGAGCCCAAGCCACTACTTTCCCTCTCATGCCTATCCTCTCCACAAACCCATTTGGCAAAAGACCCTTCCGATCATCCTTTAGAGACCATAGAAATGGAATCCCACTTGCTTCCAGTGCTTCTGAAACTTCAAGAAGCTCATGATGGGGTAGGGCTGCCACAGTTCCAAAGCTAACATAAACCACTGATCTAGAACCAATCTTGTCCAACCATGCCAAGCATCCAGTTGTGTCTGTGTCTGTGTTTACGTCTGATGGTGAAAATGTGAGGGAACCAATATAAAGCATAGACTGCAATTTGGACTTCATGTCCTGAACAACGAGTGGTAGGTCAAGCTCCTCATAGAAATTAATTACTACTGCTCTAGCTTGAGGTAGTATTTCTCCCATAGAAGCAAGTGCTTTTGAAAATAGCGGCTCTTCTTCTTCACCACACTGGGGAACGACGTCGCCTGGTATGTCCTCAACTCGTATCAGAGACAAACCAGGAAGGAAATCCAAGGATCTGCTTTTGTTTCTATCAGCACAGTGCTGGCGGATTAAGTTAGTGTAGTAATGGACAGAGAGTGAGGTTGAAACAGGAACCCAAAGTGCAAGCCAAGGAACATTCAGGTTCTGAGCTACTATAAGAGAAGGGGTTACGAAAGCACTAGCCAGAATGCAAGTGACTTTTTGATTTGTGGTTCTCACAGCCAAATCTATACCCTTTAGGAGATTCTCAGGACCGGCCTGAAGAAACAGGCTTAATTTCTCAAATGGGTGTGTTCCTAGGGCATGTCCTTCTGGGATTCCATCAGAAACATCATAAGATTTTATGTTTGGTGGAATGTTTGGTCCGGAGAAGAGAGTTTGGTTGGATTTGGCAGTACTGATGAATGAAAATGTGGTATTGGGACAAGCACGTGCGAGTTTGATCACTAAATTCAGTAAAGGAAGATGGTTGCCGCCAAAGGGGAAGGCAATGGCTGCAACATGTTTATTATGAGAAGAATTTGGCATAGTTAATTAGCAAGATGGGAAAAGAATGGTTCTGAAGATGAAGAGATGGGGCTTGAGAATTGAGCTTACGGGGAAGGAACCATTGATGACAACTCTATATATATAATTTTGTGGGAAGCTGTAAGTTGGAAACACGTCGTGATTGGGAATGAGAAGAAAAAGAAAAGAAAGCAAAAAATGAAGGGACATGTTGAGTGGTGGTTGATTTGCTTTCCGATATGAGCAATGGGAAGCGGGTTATGGCAACCACCATATCTGTTCACGTTGTAACGTAGAAGAGAGTAAGCAAATTGGGTTTATTGAGATATTTGTTTTAGGATAGTTTATATAGCTTTATTTAACATTAAACAAAACTTTTTTCCACGCATTACTTAGAGCCTCAGATAAACCGCACTTTTATACGAGAGTATCTTTGTGAGTTTGATAGCAGGTTTTTTTTTTTTTTCCAGTTTACGAGTTTTATCAAGAAACTAGTCATAAGTCTCGTGCTTCACAATGAGTCAAAAAATATAAAAATGATTATGAGAGGAGTGGCTCTATTCACAACTTGTGAAATACAGAGGAGTCACATTATTCAGATAAATTGCACTTCTATATAAAAGAAGTGTCTTAGCATCTTTGAGAATTTGACTGTGAGCTTTTTCTTTTTTTCAGTCATAGGTCCAGTGCTTCGCAAGGAGTCAAAAAACAAAGATTATGAGAAAAATTATTCTATTTATGACTTGTGAATAATAAAATTTTTTAAGATTTTTAATAGTATATATATATATATTAATTGCCACCTACTCAAGAATTTAATTTGACTTTTAAATAAAAAACAAATTAAATTGAAATATAGATTAATTACTTAATTTAATTAGACACTTAATGGGCTCATTAACCCAGGAAGAGCATACCAATTTACAAAGTCCAACAATTTTAAAATAATAAAACATGAAAAAAAAATTAGTATGCACAGCCTGGTTTAGTAGTGTGGAAAGCCAAAATGGTCACAATGGTTAATGCTTTTTATTTTTCTCCTGTCCATTTAAATTAAGTTTTCATCAATTGAACAATGTTTCTGCATTTCAATTTTCTATTAATCCCAACACTCACTTTTGATTGGTATTTTGCAACAACCCGTCAATGAGGACATGAAAGCAGGGTAGGGCGTTATTTGGTTATGACAAGATATACTTGGAAGCCTATTAGGCTCACATCATTACAAGCCTATTAATCAATAAATTAAGATTTGCAAAAACATCACCTTTTTTTTTTCAATTAAACTATAGGTCTGTCCGGAAACAGTATTTCATTATAACAAAATTTTAAAGTATTTTTTTTGGTACCAAAAAAATTTTAAAGTATTTGCATATTATGAATAAAACAATTCACTTTAATGAATAGTTCCAAAACATTAATTAAGTTTTTAAATACAAATAATTAATAGCAAAGGGAAATCTTACTATTATTATTTTTTAAAATATATAAATATAAATTATTAAGATTCAATTCAGTTTTGTCAAACAATAGTTAGCAAGTAGGGGGAAGGTGATGTCCTCTAACGAACATTCTTGATCAAATGCTTGAGGATTGGGAAGTAGAGAAATTGAGATAAAGTATTAGAAAATGAGGATAGTCAAATGTTTTGAAAATTTTTAATGATTTAATGATCTACCTAGTTTTAAATAATTAGACTATGACTAAATTTCAAAATTTTCAATGATTTAATGACCGTTATCTGGGTTTGAAAATATTAATTAGACGTAAACCATGAATTATTTCTGCTGGTAAAATAGATGGGAAAAAAATGTTGCATGGGGTTTGAGAATAGTAGCTATATAATAATAATATTACACCACCCAGAACCATGAATCAAATGAACCTTCCCTTTGGATTTTAATTTCTACAGTTAAGAGGTGCCTCTCATAAATCTACAATTCGACCCACATTTCATTCAATACGGGACCATATGAGTTTGTTAGATCTTTTTCTAGGGTTGACCAATTTTAGTGGAAAGTTCAATTGAGGGGTGTCATAAATTACAACCAAACCCCCAGATTATAAATATGTGACAACATATTCTTTTTATTTTATTTTTTAATTACACCAATGTGTATATATAGGTTAAGAGATGGAACTTTTAAACTACCACATGTGTTAGGTGATTTTGTCAAGGGTAAAACCAAGTTTTTTAAATGGGAAGAGTTTGAGAGATGAGACGAAGGTTAGGGGTGAGTTAACAGTGTTAATGATTAAATTGATGATGTGTTTAAATGATACAGATATCATAAATTTATTGGAGAATTATAAAGTATACAATGAATTGTAGATAAATTTTGTTTATTATCCAATCCCCTAAGTTCATTTTACAAAAAAAAAAAGTGTTTGAAATCTGGCCACCACCCCCATTACCCATATTCCACCTCATTTTCATCATTTGAATTACTTTTAGGTGACAATTTTTTTTTCTTAATTTTTGTATCTTTTAATAACAATTTCTTGTAACTAGACATAGTATAAGTTTCCAATATTAAGGTAACCTGGACCGTAAATATGTGACAACAATCAACCCTGAACATTTTGTTTAGAACTTTAAAAATAATAGATAATCATTATTAATAGGATCAAAACATTTTTTTAGAAAACTATTTCAAATTTAGTACTATCGAACTAGATTTAAACTACGTAATGCTTCTAGTAAAGGAAAATTCCTCCAATATAACATTTTTTCATTCACAAATTTTGAAAATTTAATTTGATTATCAAAAGTGTCCCTTTCACATGCTGAGAGAAATTGTTATTGAACATAATTTTTATAGTTTTAAAAATTGGAACTTGATAAAATATGTGTGAATAAAACTCCAAACCTAACTTAAGAAAATCAAATTGGACCGAAAAACTGATGAGCCGCTATAACACTTGTTCGGAAAAGAGATAAAGCTAGAAAAAAGTCAAGATCTGGAGAGGTTACTTTCATGTAGCCCAATTCCTAGAAAAGAAATTTAATAAACCAAATCTAAACATGCTTAACCAGGCCCAAACTATGAGCTAGGAGAATGGGCTTTTAAATGTAAAAGCCCCAATACGTTACATATTGCTCAAGACCCAACATGAGTCTCTCTCTTGGATGGGTGACGTTGCGGTAAATTATATAATTATATTATTAATTTAATTAATATTGATTCAATTAAGATGCTATATTGTAAGTATTGGTGCTAGTTTCACACATATTAAAAATTTTTTATTATATTCTTAAACTTAAAAAAAAAATCGAAATTTTCAGTTTTATTTATATTAATTCTACTCATTTCATTAAATATAACATAAGTTACAATATCAATAATACAATAAATGAGATAAAAGAAATGACAAACTACCACATGGTACGTTATATTATAAATCAAGATAAATTTTTCAAAATAACTTATAATATGGACGGAATGGAGTAATTAGTAAATTATGAACTACTCTCTCCATTTCTTAATATTAGGAACATTTGAGAGATTTTTCTTGTTCTAAAAAATAAAGAATAAATGAAGGTTATTTGATGTATTTAATATTTTTTCAAAAATGTCTGCTTATTAAGATTGAATAATGTAGGAATAAGTTAATAGAATTCATTCTTATCAATTGTATAGTGTACAAGTTATTAATAAAGATAATTTTGGAAATTATTTTGTATTTTTAAATTTTAATAAATGTAATAATTCTAATTGCTTTTTATGCTCTGTGTGATTTTATTCTCTGTCTTTTATGTTCCCTCCATTTCAAAATACCCCCTCTATTTATTAATATAAGGGACAAAAGAAAAAATTACACAAATTAAGGAAAGTAGTACATTTTTCTGGAATATAAAATAGTTTCAAAAAATACTCTTATTTAATATTAATAAAGCTTCCATCATGCAATTAATACAAATAAATTACTCATTGAAAACACACCCTCTTAATTAGGGGTATTTTTGGAAAAAGTTATTAAATACACAAGATAAACTTCATGTATCTCTTATATTTTGAAACACGGAAACTTCTTTAATTGTCTCTTATATTAAGAAACGGAGGGAATATATTCTCTCCAGTCCTAAATATAAGACATTTTCTAGAAGAGATATTTGGTCTAAAATATAGGGTATCTTATAAGATTATCTGATGCATTAATTTTTTTTTTATTCATTCCCTAGGTCTATAATTAATAGCTAAGAGACATGTGAAGTATGAGAGATAATATAGTTAATGGAGGTAAACAGGAAAACAATATTAGAATTTCTTTACAAATTTAACGATTTAACTTCTTTCTTTTAAGTTGTGTAAAGTAGTTGAAAATATCTTATATTTAAAATTGGAGAAAGTAAGTTACATTTAACTACTCCCTCTATCTTATATTATAAAGTAATAAAGTGGGTTAATGAACAATAAGAAACCTTTATTACACCCTTAAACTACTAAAAAAAAATGTAAAATTTTCAATTTTATGCTTATTAATTCTACTTCTTTCATATAAAAAAAAAAAATAACAAATTATTACATCTTACTTTATGTTACAGGACAAGAAAAACTTCTAACACTTGTTCGGAAAAGAGATAAAGCTAGAAAAAAGTCAAGATCTGGAGAGGTTACTTTCATGTAGCCCAATTCCTAGAAAAGAAATTTAATAAAGCAAATCTAAACATGCTTAATCAGGCCCAAACTATGAGCTAGGAGAATGGGCTTTTAAATGTAAAAGCCCCAATACTTTACATATTGCTCAAGACCCAACATGAGTCTCTCTCTTGGATGGGTGACGTTGCGGTAAATTATATAATTATATTATTAATTTAATTAATATTGATTCAATTAAGATGCTATATTATAAGTATTGGTACTACTTTCACACATGTGACGAAATTTTTATTATATTCTTAAATTTCTAAAAATAGTTAAAATTTTTAGTTTTATCTTTATTAATTCTACTCATTTCATTAAATATAACATAAATTATAATGTCAATAATACAATAAACGAGATAAAAGAAATGACAAACCTTTACATGACACGCTATATTATAAATCAAGATAATTTTCTCAAAACATCTTATAATATGGATAGAATAAAGTAATTAGTAAATTATGAACTACTTTCTCCATTCCTTAATATGAGGGATATTTGAGGGACTTTTTTTGTTTTAAAATATAAAGAATAAATGAAGGTTGTTTGATATATTTAGTATTTTTCAAAAAATGTCGCTTATTAAGTTGAATAATGTAGGAATAAGTTAATAGAATTCATTCTTATTAATTGTATAGTGTACAAGTTATTAATAAGGACATTTTTGAAAATTATTTTGTATTTTTAATAAATGTAATGATTCTAATTGCTTTTTATGCCTTGTGTGATTTTATTCTCTGTCTTTTTTATTCCCTCCATTTCAAAATACCCCTTTTATTTCTTAATATAAGGGACAAAAGAAAAAATCATACAGATTAAGGAAAGTAATAAATTTGTCTAAAATATAAAATAGTTTTAAAAAATACCCTCATTTAATGTTAATAAAGCTTCCATCATGCACTTAATACAAATGAATTACCCATTGAAAACATACCTTCTTAATTAGAGATATTTTTGGAAAAAAGTCATTAAATACGCAAAATAAACCTCATGTGTCCCTTATATTTTGAAATATGAAAATTTTCCCAACTGTCCCTTATATTAAGGAATGGAAAGAATATATGCTCTCCGGTCCTAAATATAAGACATATTCTAGAAGAGATATTTGGTATAAAATGTAGGGTATCTTATAAGATTATCTGGTGTATTAATTATTTTTTTTTCATTTCCTAAGTCTATAATTAATAGTTGAGAGACATGAGAAGTATGTCAGATAATATAATTAATGGGGGTAAATAGGGAAACAATATTAGAATTTCTTTTATAAATTTAATGATTTAACTTCTTTCTTTTAAGTTATGTAAAGTAGTTGAAAATATCTTATATTTAGAATCGCATAAAGTAAGTTATATTTAACTACTCCCTCTATCCTATATTATAAGGTAATAGAGGGGTTTAACAAACAACAAGAAACTTTTATTACACCCTTAGACTACTGAAAAAAAAACTAAAATTTTTAATTTTATGCTTATTAATTCTAGTTCTTTCATATAAATAAAGGAAAAAAATAACAAATTATTACATGTTACTTTATGTGATGGGACAAGAAAAACCTCTAATATAGCCTTGTAATATAGGACGGAGGGGTTATTTCATAACAAGATTGATTCTTTAAAAAATTTTTATAACTTTTCAAAACTATCCTCATTAAATAAGGGTAAAAATAAATTATTTTATCTCAACTATAACTTTTTTACTCTTCACTCTCATAATAGATACTGTCATAAATAAGGGTAAAATTAGAAATTGAAAAGAAAATATTTAATACTTACCAACTTTCATAAAGTAACTTATATTTTAAAAAATTTATTCTTCAAAATTCTATTATATATTTTGAAACGGAGAAAGTATTAAGCAATAGAGGTAATAATACTCCTTTCGATCCTTTTTATTAATTATATTTTAAAAATTTTTTATAGTTCTAAATATAAGTTATATTCTATGAGCTTTTAGAACATTAATTATTTTATTTCCCAAATATCATTATTTAATCATGAGAGAGAATGTGAATTGTTTGAATTTGTAGTACTTCCTCCGGTCCTATATATAGGATCTTTTACTTTGGTCCTAAATATAAAATTTTTTATAATATACGAGGTAGTATTTATTATATTTTCAAAAAAATACAAATATTTAATGTATCCAAAGAGAAAGAGAGAAACTAAATAAAGGTAGTTTTGGGAAATATTAGGATTTTCGGAGAAATTGAGGTAGGTAATTAGTTTTAATTTCAATTTTTAATTCGCGTGATTTGGTTAAAAGGGTCTTATATTAAGAACTAGATGAGGTATTTATTAGAGGGTAAAGATGAAAAATACATTAATTTTAAGATAATTTTAATAATACACTAAACTTTTCTTGGGTTTAATGAAATAGATGAAAATGAGTTGCCTTAAGGATACGAGGGAATAGTTTAACAAATTTAATTATCCGTTAAGTTTTCATAATGACGGACACAGTCTGCATTTACAGCCTTCCAAATGATGAGGGGCCACAGGGGCCAGTTAAATTAATGTGAACTAAATTGCGATTACTATCCTGGTTTTTCTAATTAATTAATTAATTATTGGATTTTTTTGGGGGTCTTTTGGATAATATCAGGTGACTTGAAATTCATTTTCTTTTAGTAAGTGTCTCCGGAAGATTTTGGTGCATCAGTAATTAACCTTTTTTTTTTTTCCTTCTTAAACTATACGTCTTTGATCCTGTTGGATGTAGATAGCTATAAATTAAAATTCTTTTGAAAATTTATACATGCTTTTTAACATTGAAAATTCATTACAATGTATATAAAAATATTGAAAGAATAAAAAACTTTAAACAAAATTTAAAGGGAACTACATTTTTCAATTTCATGACTTAGCAGTAGTTGGACTCCCTATAAATTTAATATTTTATATTTATTATTCCACTTTTTGTGGGTGCAAAGTCAATTACTCATGTAATAAAAGTGAAATATTGAAGGTTAGAATCAATTAGTACCGCCACCTGGCTGAGTTGGCTGTGTTCATATATTGTGAGTGTGAATATTACTAATTGATATATGGACATATAAATATAGGGGCGATCAATTTTGTTTTTTATCTGAAAAAATCTCCTAAGGAAACGAAGCAAAACATTAATTATACACCATATGAAATCTCTCTATTATACTTATCCCTGCATGCTTTAGGTGTGAGGCTTATATTCCTCCATTTCAGATTCTTCGCCACGAATTAAAGCACGTGACACTGATACTTTTTTCTTTTCTTAAAAAAAACAAAAGAAAAGAAAACGAACAAAAACAAGCATGGGGAGGGCAACAGCCAATTCAATTCCCCAATGTTGATATGCTTTTGTCGTCTAGTTTGCTCATTTATGAAAATTACCTACCTCCACTCCTTTTTTTTGTTTGGAAGGACATCTTAGATCTTTCCTATTCTAATTGGATAATTTACAGGATTTAGACAAATTTGAATCGGCCATGAAATCACAAAGGGAGGTGAAATTCTATTACAAAATATTTAATATGACTGTATTTAGAGAGTTAAACTTAAGACCTCTAATTAAACTGATATAGTCCTCTACCAATTGAACAAGATGTTTGGTGGTTTTTCTAATCTCCTTTCTTGCCCAAGGGATTTCCTCAAGCTGCAATTTATGAATTTAATTGCTTTTTTTCCTTTCTCTGTTAATGTCCATGTGCATCTATTTTGACAAAGACATGCTTCAACGGAATTGCATGTTTGCTGTGAAATTTAAGTTCTGAAAGTTGAGAATAAGAGAAGATTAGGGAATTTGCACCCTTCTCTTTTATATTTTTAGGATAAAATTTTCCGAACTTTTTGGAGGAAAAAAATGAATGTTATGTAAAAAATAAAAACATGAGATTAGTTTTTTTTTTTGCCACAAAACATGAGATTAATTAGTTGACTCGGTTGATTCTCAGACAATTTTCTTTTTAAACAAGTGCACAAAGCTTAATACATGAATAACAAGTTAAATCTTATAACTCTTAGCATTGTATGAAATTGGTGGAAATATGAAAAGCTAAATCGTTATTTTCCATATTTCGAATTGGTTAAGTAAAAAACTCATCATACGTTCGTTCCTGGAGCATTGTCTGAAATTCCTCATTCTAATTGCCAAAAATGAAAGAAATTTAACAATCAGTCCATATATAGAATAATACCAAAGGGGAAAAAAAGAAAGATCCTCCCGTTTATGGTTTATATCCATTGAGGTTTTTTTTGTCAAAATATCAATCAATATAATATCACTATAAAATATAAAATATATAGGGAGCTGTGTCATTGGCAAGTCATGAACAATATGACTGCTCAAAATAATCATCTTCATTATGTGTTATGTTTCATTTAAAAAAATATTAAATTTGTTAAAAGCATTCAATACGGTTCAATTTTTTTTTTAAAAAAATATTTTTCACTCATTTTTAAAATGAGCAAACGATTCATTTTTATGTTTCCTATTCAAAATCAAGTCTTATTAACCATGCATCTTTTGAAAATTTTAAACTTAGATTAATCTTTCATCTACCATCATCACAATTAATATTATTTGTCATTACCGTCGCCCTCGTGGATGGTATCATATCACTATTATGTTGCTACTAACTATATTACTATTTTTTTTTGTCATTACCGTTGTGGTTGTTATTAGTTAGTCCATTCCAAAATTTTTGTTGTTTAAGTTTATGACACATAGATTAAAAAATTATTAATTACTGTATATATTGAAAAAAATATCCTCATTTAATTAACATATAATAACTAAGAGAAAAGAAGAAAAAAAATTAATAATAATAAGGGTATAACTAGAGAAAAAGAAAATTAACCAAGCCTTAAAATTTCAAAAGTAATAAAAATTCTAGAACAAAAATCAAAAGTTTAAAACAACAATAGTTTTGATACGATGGGAGTATTATGGTTGCGTATTAATATTAGAGACATATGCCAAACTACTTACATGAGGAATATTATGGAGCAGTGCATTGAGTTTTCTGCTAAGAACTAGACGATTGACTTCTATCATATTCTTACAGAAGTGAATTAATGTGTTGACTGGTTAATCAAAACTACACATGATTTTGAAGTGGATTGATTACACTTGTTTTATTAATTCTCCTGATTGCTGTAGGGAGATAGAGTTATTAAGTAATCTCTATATGAGTTTTTAAACTCATCCCTTTTGGATTTGGAAAGAAAAAAGATACTGAAAAAGGAAAAGCTGGAAGATGAGAAGCGCCACAATAATAGAGGAATCCATTATAGACAATAATATTACTTTGTCATACCATTAAGTGACACACACCTTTATGGCAAAGTTGACTTTTGTGCCAAATACAGCTGCAGAGCTTATAGTCATTTTACACAGAATGAAACTTTGCTAAGCGAGGGTCTTAAGAGGGTGAACATTTGCCGCGATTCTCTAGAGGAAACTCGTGGTAACTTAGTTAACCATCTGTAGAGAAATATTATTGAGAAGATTAATGAACTCATCATCATAAGGAATTGGACTATCATGATTGAATATGTTTTCAGGGAAGGTAATGAATGTGCAAACTAACTTACACACCACACTTATAACATCATTAATGATCTTCTTGTTATTGCCTAATAGCTTGAAGGTTGTAGGCATAATTTCGAAAATGTAGGGGGGGAGAGTGTGTCTCTTTTTTTCATTCAGTGTTTTTTCGTAGGATTATTCCTAGCCTTGTCTTTTCCAAAAAAAAAAAAAAAGATGTGTCATGCATCTACCTATTTCCCTTTGTAATAAACATTAGAGTATAATTGATTGTATACTTACGTGATAATTAAAATGTAAAATTTAATTTCATTCATTATTATTTTTCAATTAAATTAAAATATATGAATTTAAATAAATGATTTAGAATTTATAATATATAAATAATATCATTCAAATATCATATCTAAATTTATGCACATATAAATACTTTATCTGATTCAATTCATACAACCTTCATTTCTTTTTAATTGTTACTTTTGAAAAAAAAAATTGTTTTTATTTGTTTACCACTTTTAAATTTTAAGATAACATTAATTATTATTTTTCTAATTATATCTTTATTTATTATTTGAGAAGTTAAACATAACATTAATTTTTTTTATCTATCAATTTGTTAAATGATATATTAAAAAATTTAAAAGAAATTCTAGTATATTAATTGTATTTCTTAATTTGTGTGTTAAAACTTTAAATAATTTATAAAAAAGAAAAGAAAAGAAAGAAAAGAGAAGATGAATGGTAATGTATCTATGAGAATAAATAATGGTAACCTTATCTTTATCCAAAAGAATACAAACACGCACAATTTAAATGTGTCCACATAACTTTGTGGACATTTTTCTAAAAATCTATTTAGATATTTTTCCATCATATAAACTTTTTTAATAATATACCCACATTATTAAGTGTATGAATTGACATTTTTATTTTTCCAAGAATTGACGTATATATAGTTTAGATAAAGACAACATCACTAGGAAAACTTCAGCATTTGGTCCATATGTCCTTAATCAGTTTTCAATTCAATCCCTATAATTTGAAATTTTTCATCATTTAAGTTAAACCTCATATTGACAGAAAAGTATAAAATAAATCTCTAAAGGTGTCACACATGCAAACTTTATATCAGTTATTTAATGACATGGCAAATGATGGTACTACATGGCCTACTTATTGGCAAATGTCAAAGCTAACAAGTGCTTCGGATCCAATATGGTACAGAAAAGGGAATTAAAAAAAGCTGTTTTTTTATAAACATAAGAAGCTTTTTTATTTTTGGAATAAGTGTAACTTTATCATTTATCAAACATAGTCTGTACTTCCCATATTATAAAATAATAAGAATAATTTCATATGTATTAAAAAATATTTATTACATCTTTAAATATTTTAAAAAAACTTAAACTTTCCAATTTTACCCTATTAGTTCCATCTTTTTTATTGAATATAATATAAGTTATAATACTAATAATATAATAACTGAGAGGTAAAAATTACAAATCAATATATGGTACTTTATGGACAAGCAAAATTCTTTATGTTACCTTTCAAATATCAAATCCTTTCTCAATGCACCAAATGGAGGCTATAAGCATTTAAGTGGGCATCAAAGAGCTTGACTTTGGTGCTATTGTTGGATTTCAAGAGCCCCACCACTTTGAGAAGAAAGAACAGCAAGAATTGGTGGGATTTTTTACGTAGCTTATTTTGGAGTGAGAGTCTCAATGAATGTGAGGGCTTCCAAGACCCAAAAACAAGGAAATACTCCCATTCTCTTATTTATCCTCTTATTCTTAATACTTCCCCCGTTTCTTAATTTAAAGAACATTTAAGAACTTATCTTATTTTTTCCTACAAGAAATGAAAGAACCTATCTTATTTTTAAAATATAAGAGGCAAATAAATATTATTTAGTGCATTAATATTTTATTTCCTAAAAATATCTCTAATTACAATTCATTTTCATTAATTATATGATAGAAATTATTAATATTAAACTATTTTACATTTTTTACCACTTTAATGATTCAAATTGCTTTTCTTAGTTTATATAATTTAGTTATTTATCTCTTATATTGAGAAATGAAGAGAGTATAAGTTACTTATAATTATCTCATTGAAACTAAGAAAAATTGTTACATCATTAAAATGTTCTTAAAATTGATGTAATTTTTTTCTTTACCCCTAATAAATATAAAAATTTAAACAATTTATTTTCTCTATCTCATAATTAAACAAGGGTATTTTAGAAATAAAGTAATTAATATTATAGAAATTCATGGAATATAACTCATATTTATGACATAAAAAGCTTTTAAAATGTAATTAATAAAAAGAATTAAAGGAAGTAGTATATTAATGTACTTTCTTTGTTGTAAAATAACTCACACTTTGGGCTTTTTTTTTTCTTGTTTTAATTGTTTTAAAATAATTGTCACTTTATAATTTTTAAAATAGCATTAATTGTCTTTTAATAAGTTTATTCTTAATGATGATATTATTAGTAAGTGGCTTAGGTGTTTATAAATCGGAGTATTATATAAAATACACTCATATCTTGCTAATCACTAAGTCATTTATTAGCTTTTTCATTTACATATATAATTTCAAAGTATCAATTATTTTGAAATGAAAGGAAAATTACATAACTTATATAAGGGAGAACTATATAGCTCATACTCCCATTGATTCTAAGTATAGGGCATTTTATCTTATTTCTAAACATAAAATATTTTTTAGAATATAAGGTCATATTTATTACACATTTTAAAAAAATATCCCTATTTAATTCATCTCAAAAAGGGTGAAAGAAATTAAATAAAAATAATTTTAAAAAATATTTTAATTTTTAAAAAAATTAAAATACTTAATTAATTTTAACTCTTATTTTTAACTTAAGTAATTTAATTAAAAATATTTTATATTAAGAATATGGGAGATCAGTATAATTCGTCTCCGTGACTTAATGAACTTGCACTAAAAAGCAATAAAACCTAATAACCAAATTGAAAACTATTGAAACCGACAACTTTGCAATTTGGTAACGATTTGTTCCTCACAGTTAATGCACATTTACCAAAGTCTTTATTTTAACTAAAATAATAAAGTATTGGAATTAGATACCACTCACTTGTATGGCTTTTCAGATTAGATTCATAAGGATTTTAATCTTGCCGTAATTCCGGTTATATTCATAGCCTCACTACTCCCACCTTATTTTACTTTTTTTTCTTGTTCTAATTAATTAGCACCGAACTTAGAATAGCCAGCAAGATATTGTGTTATTTGTTATATGTCTAAAAGTATAACTTTTGTTGGTAACAAGTCTAAAACTACAATTTACTCCACATATCGAGAGATTTAGTATTACGTAAAAAATATGTACACATATTTATCCTTTGTCTAAGACTATCTTTATTATTATATTGAAATTTTATCTTCCAACAAAACAAAATTAACTTTTTTAACAAAAATTATATATTTTTGGTCAAAACGAAAAAAAATCATATATCAAAATATCAAAAGAACTCACAACACAATTACATTTTAGGTTAAATTTTATTAAATATCTTTTGAATTTTTTTGTCATTTATTTTAAAATATGACAGTACGTTGCTTATAACTTTTTAAATTTATGCAGATAATTTTTTACTATTAATTTATATGTTATTTTACTAACAAAGAATGATATATAAGCAATATTTGTTAAGCTTTTTTACGCAGGTAATTTTTTTAAATTTTTAGCTTTGTATAAATAACTATCAAATTTTAAATTGCATATACATATATTCCAAGTACATATTATATCAGTGAAATAAGAGATTAATCAGTATTATAAATTTTTTCAACAAATATAAATATTTTAAAAAACTAATTAGTATATAAATTATCTACTTATGACCTGAAAAATCTTAAAAGATTCATACATGTTAACCTAATTTTTCATAGTTAGGCGCTAAGACATTTTCCAATTAAAAGAAGCATGAGTTGGTGGGTTTGAAAATGGGAAAAAGAAGAATCATGGGAGGGTGGGTTTGAATCCGGTGATTGGTGAACTGGACCAGCTAACACAGTAGGGCATTTTTGTAATAAAGAAAGAAAACACGTCCATTTTGATAACTCGAATCCTTCAAAATGCTAGCCTCGAGGTTCCTTCACAAGACAACATTGCATTTCCATCTTTTCTGCTTTTCCTTTCTTCCTAATTCCGTCGATCGTCCTCCACTTTCTCTCTCTGAAATCTCATAATCTCAGAGAGAGAGAGAGAGAGTGTGTGTGTGTGTGTGGAAGAAGGAGGAGGAGGAGGAGGAGGATTGATTGAGCCTTCTGTTCTGTGGTTTGCGAATCGGAGTGGAAGAGAGAGGAGAAGAATGAATATGGGAGAGCGGAGATTTGCGGTTTTGATGTGCGCAGAGGAATCAGAGTACATGACGAAGAGGTACGGAGGGTATTATGGAGTATTCGTGAGAATGCTGGCGGAGGAAGGGGAGAGGTGGGACGTGTACAGGGTGGCGCGTGGGGAGTACCCGCGGGAGGAGGAGGTGGGGCTCTACGCCGGATTCGTGATCACCGGAAGTTGCAATGACGCGCATGGAAATGACGCCTGGGTCCGAGAGCTAATGGATTTCCTCAAGAAATTGGATTCCATGCGGAAAAAAGTGCTGGGCATTTGCTTCGGCCACCAGGTATTAAGCCACTCATCCGTCCTCTGTATACACTATATGTCAAACATTTCTTGTTCTTTCTGTAAATTATGCCATTTTTTTTATATTATTCCCATTGGACAAAATCACCCATACCTGTGCATATACTTCTTCCTTATTAAATGAAGTTGGGATTTAAGAGCCACCTCTTTTCTTTGCGAGAATAAAGTTACATAAATTGCATATATTAACTTAAATTTTGTTAAATATATACTTAATTTATTTATAAAATAATTCTAGGTAATTTATAAGTAGATAAATAAAAGATATGTATGGTTCAATTTTAGTTAAATTTAGAGTAATTTTAATAATATTTTATAAATTCTTATATTTTATAATTTTTATGAAATCATGAATTATATATACTAATTTAAAAATTTTATTATTAGTGAAATTCTTAATATAAAAAATTATCTGTGTGTATGACACAATAATTTAAAGCTCGTGTATATTTTCTTATAATATTTGGAGTTATACTTAAGTATTGTTGAAAAAAAAACTTTATACCACTCAAGATTTTAAAGAAAAATAAATATTATCAATTCTGTAGAGAAAATGATAGTGTGTTAAAACTCTATGGAATTATGAGGCTTATTACACAAATATTTTACTCAAGACACATTTAAAAAAATAATATTGTTAATTTGTCAAGAAAAAATTCCATATAAATACTAAGAAAATAAAATATTTTTTAAAAAAATCCCAATTCACCCTAATTTCAATAAACTACCAAAATTTATAATTGAAATTAAAATTGGAAAGTAAAAGAGGTAAATGTTCTTCTTATACTGGTGAACCATTTGTAAATGATAATTGTATATTTATAAGTAAAATAAACTAATTTTTAAATGATATTATTATGATTTGCAAATAAGAGTGTTTCATTTACAAATATATTATTATCATGCAAATGAGCAATTTACATAGGAATGATATTTTCATTTTTTATCCTCTAATTTTAATTTCAATTACAAATTTTGGTAGTTTTTTGGAATTATGGTAAATTGGGGTTACTTTTTGAAAATATCTTATTTTCTTGATATTTATTTGGATTGTATTTGTCAATAATTAAAAGAATCTAACACTTTCAGTGGGAAGAGAAAAAAGATGGGGGAAGAGAAAAATATAGAAAAAATTGTATTTTTTCTTATTTGGCTAAGGAGAGAAAAATAAGAAAAAAAGAAAATTGGAGAAAATCACATGTGGGCTTCACATGTTTTTCCCCCCAATTTTTCTCATCTAAAATAGAGAGATTTTTTAGAGAAAACTTACATTTCAAAATTACCTATTAAATTTTTTTAACTATGGAAAAAAATACTTATATTGTTTTTAGATTTAAATATTGATATATATTATATATTTTTAATTTTAACATTATTTTAAAAATTTTAAAATTAATGTATAAAAATAATTTTAAAAATTAAAAAAGAAGACTGGATAAAATAATTTTAAATTAATATTAAAATTATTTTTTAATTTTATTTATTAATATGATATAAAAATTATATAAATAATATAGCAGAATAATAAGTTTTATTATATGTCAATATTTTTTTAAAAATAATAAAAATATTATTATCAATGTAAAATTAGGAACTTTTTTCTACTTCCTATTTTTTTATTTAACTAAATATATAAAAAAATCACTTTTTCCCCACTTTTTTCTTCTCGACGTTCTCTGTTCGTCCTATTTTTTCTGATAACCTAAGCGGGTGGCAAGTGAATCCATTCTCTCTCTCGTTTTTTTTAACTTTTTTATCAGAAGAAAAGCTACTTCATTACTATAGCCATTAGCTAGAATCCATTCGAGAATCTTCTCTTCCCCCTTAGCCAATAATTCTTGTAACAACACGCGACCACATTCAGATGTTATGTTCTCTGTCACCTGTCGGTGCCGTGATGGTAGCGATTCTCATGAAGATATTATAAATTTATGTTTTTTATGATTATTAAATTCCATGAAATATACCAACATTGCTAATCAATGTTTAGTTATATAAATTATTTAACTTTAGAACTACAGGGGCATTCATATAATATAATTACTTTAGATTTTAAAGTGTTTTCGCAATTTAAAAAAATTAAGAAAAGGAGATAAATAAATATATAATTAATTTATTTTTTATTATGAAATAAATCATCAATATCAATATATGTAATAAGATTTATAAAGAAAACATATTATTCATTAGTTATAAACATACCATCTCATCCTAAATTTCGTGCAATGCAAGAGATCTAATTGATTGTCATCATGGAAAGTGTGGACCCGAAATAAGTGTTTAGGACAGGACGATTAAAGTTGAGTAAAATACAAAAAATTTCGTTTACATTTAAAAAAATAATTACATATTTTTTAAAAATTTTAATACTTATTTAATTATATTTTGAATTTAATTACATGACTTTGATAAAATAAATAAAAATAAATGGAAAAACGCCAAAAACAATCTATCAATATATTATATAAAAGTGGAATAAATAGTTACTATTATTTTGTTATTCATTCACTATCACTAATTAATATTATTAGTAATTCGTTTTTTTTGGACAATTAATTGATTTTTTAAATCTTGTATAATTATTTTTAAATTTTGAAGTTCTATGGAAGAGGATGAAGTTAAAGCAAGTATTACTTTTTTGTTTAACCTAAAAGCTAGTATTACTTCAAAAGCTCAATTCCGAAGGAATATGGAAAAAAATGATTATGAAGTGATTGTAGGTGGCCTTGTTTTGTTTGCAAGTGTATTTGGTTTATGCAGTCACATGTGCAGTGAAACTGAGAACCACTTGATGCCCAAAAAAAAAAACAGAGAGAGAGAGTGCCGCTTCACTTGTGGTTCTGCTGTTTCTTCCGCATCTGGATGTTGGAAGCTCATCTGAATTCCCTCTGGTAGACACGTCAATACGATTATTAAGTCTTAAAAATGGATGTTCTCAAATATCTTTTTTTTCAGAAATGTTTTTCTCTATACACAATTCCCTTCTTCCAGGTGATTTAAACGGTGGAAAATGATGATTGTGACATTAAACTAAATTATTATTCATTTAGTTATCACCATAAATAAACATTCTGGCCTTATTTTCAAAAGTATTTCTCTGATAATAATAAATATATAAACCATTTGATCAAATATATTTTGTGTGAAGAGAGAGTATAGAAAGGATGATTTGTCTCTTTAGTGAGATCAAAAAAGATAAATTATCGAATGTATCATGCACCAATTCATTTGCTACAAAATATATTCAGGAGTGCAGGTGTAGCAGAAACGACTTTTTTCTTTTTTTAATAACATGAAATGACTTTAATTTACGTTGTCAGACATAATCCTAATCGTTCATTCTCATTAAAAAAAATAAATATGTTTTAACCACATGCCGCCTAACATCACCTACCAAAATTTGGTGACGAAAATTGACTTCGCTCATTCTAAGAATATATATACATCTGGAGTGAATTATTGTTTTATGTTCACTAATCAGTTGGTATTATTATTATTATTAGTATCTCTCTCATATGACCACAAAAACTATTAGGTTTTGTTTGGCAAAAGTGGAAGATTTGATTTGATTTTTTTTTTTTTTGGATATTGCTCAGCCTTTTAGTGAATGATATCTAAACTTGTGATGAAGTGTCTCCCACGTGTATTGTGGGTCACTGTGAGTGTGATAGATTCCCAGCTGAAAGCATGATATATAATTCAAGCTTATCCTCTGATAACATGTCCCATAATTCATGTATTTTTTTTTATTTTAATTGTATAAATCCAACTTTGTTGAGTTGGATTACATTATGAATTTCCGGCCTATCAAATAATGTCTGGCATGGCCAGTGTCATGTAGATTAATCATATTTTACACACACACACACACACTCATACACGTATAATGAATAAAAAAAAGAAAAAAGTACTAATGTACGCGTTCTTTTTTCTTTCATTTTTTTTTGTTATTATTACTGTTGAGTGTTAAAATTAGGGTTTTGATTGGTTAATCAGATACTTGGTCGAGCACTAGGAGGGAAGGTGACTCGATCTGCCACTGGTTGGGACATCGGAGTCAGAACGGTGACGTTTTCATCATCTTCATCACTGGCTCTCTCCTCTCTCAAGCTCCCTTCAAAGCTTTCCATAATCCAATGCCATCGTGATGAGGTGTGTCCATAATCCAATGTTTACAAGTCCGTCACATTTTTGACATATTTTAAAGCTTGAGTTTTAACCTTTAAAAGTAGAAGCAACATTTTAGTGTTTCTACGTACTAGAACTTGGGTTTTGGGTGGCAAACAGACTTTCATTATGATTGACTTAATTACCTATTTGTTTGACTATATTGATATTATGATACTAAGATATTCTTAAATAAATTGAATTAATCAATCATGAAAGCCATATATATATATATATATATAGGTGTCACCTTTTGACATATTAATTTATACGTTTGTTAATGAAAACAAATGAATTTAGGTAAGAGAGCTGCCGGCAAAGGCAGAGGTGATAGCTTGGTCTGAAAAAACAGGAATTGAGATGTTTAGGTATGGAGATCACATCATGGGAATCCAAGGCCACCCTGAGTACACCAAAGAAATTCTTCTCCACCTCATCGAGAGACTCATCCAACGCAATTTCATCATGGTAAGTGTGTGTGTGTATATATGCACACACATACCTTCCCTCTTCTGATTTTTTATTTCAAATTCAAACTTGTGTTATACATTACTAATTAACTCACACCTTATCGGTGTTTCCGATGATCACAGGAAGTGTTTGCGGCTGAGGCAGCGGCAAAGGCGGCGTTGAGGGAGCCAGATAAGGAGGCGTGGAAGAGACTGTGCGTAAGCTTTCTCAAGGGTAGGTTATGACAATGCTGGGAGAGGAGAAGAGAGATCAAAAAGGTTTTGTTATGAGGAAGTTGGTTTTGGAAAAATAAAATAAAAGTAATATGGAGAGAAGGTTAGAGAAGAGAGGCAATTCACACAACTTAAGTGTTTCCTTCATGATCAGAAGCAGTCAAATTCCTTTGATGAGAAAAATATATTCTTTCATAGTTTTGTTATTTTCTAGACGGCAACAAAATGCACTAATTTAGAAGGTAGAAATTAATATGCAACAATGATTAGAAAGAAAAGAAAAGAAACATTCTCTGTTATGTGGATGCATGCTTAAATGATCACCACCAAAGTGGAACAAAGTAACATGCACTAATTTTTGTGAAAGGGGAACGAAAATGAAAGATTACACAAATCCAAAGAAAGTAGAAGTTAAAATTAGATACAACCGTTCACTATTATACAGTAGTTTTTAAAAGAAAAATTACTTTTTTTTTCAAATTTTGTTAAAATTTTATGAATATTTTTTTTATTTTTATTTGGTGAGCATCAAGGCTATTAAATATTCTCTAACTCATAGCTGAAAAATAATCTCTTTAAAATATAGAAATTATATAAATAAGTTTTAACTTTACTGACAAGAACTGTTTCCATACATATTTTCTTATATTTAATATATAAATATTTAAAATGAGATATTTATTAAATTTATTTTTTGCTAATCTGGTTACCATATATTAATTTGAATAAATTTATTAAATTAAGAAAAATAAAATTTATTTTCATTTTCATTTTTCAATATTTAATTTTTTTGGCTAACATTCAATATTTAAATTAATTAAATGTATTTTAATCAAAATTTTACATTTAAACTAAAATTTTATCAATAAAATAGATATATGTATATATAAGACATGCGGAAAAATATTTTAAAATATTGAAATATCTTCTTTATTTAAGAAATTATTCATTTATCATACTTGTATTTTGTTTAAAATGCCGAAAAAAATTGTCATAAATACCTTGAGACTGGGCATCAAAGTTCTGAAATTTCCTGCATGGCCAATAGTCCCGTCAAGTTTAACCAACAAAATACAATTCCAAACGTCAACCAAGTTATTTTAGGGACAGATTTTTCTTACTTCTATACCTTTACTTCATTTGAATTGTTATTTAATTGACACATTTTCTTGTGCGAAATTTAAAGAATATCAATTTATGACTTATTATTAATCACGAAGACAAATAGTGCGACTACTCTGAGGCGTAACTTTTTTTATTATTCAAAATTTGTTTTACATATTTTAGCAGAATTACAATATTAATAAATAAGATTTTTTTTAAAAAAAATGAGATTATTATTTATACCGAACATTGTACGAGAAAAAATATCTAGTTTTCAAGTAAAAAAAAACCAAACAATGAATTCCAAACCAAATAATCAACTTGAAAACCATTTCAAACATCAGAGCCGATTTCAGTCTTGAAAATCTGCAATAATTGCAATTCCTCTTACAAAAATATGATCTCTAAACAATTGAGCATTAGACTTCAGCTTCTCTCCCTGTAAGTTGGCTATTTCTCTCTTCAAGTGCTTGACATGTATAGTGAGTAGTCTATTATCACTTAATTGTCAGTTTGATTTTTCTCCCTAATGCATTAAATGATGTAAATCACACTTACACCCTGTTTGATTTCTTTATCAGGATGTAAAAGGAATGTAAATCGGTTTATATCAATATGGTAAATGCATTTGGTTTAATAAAATCCATGTATTTTGAATTATATATGTATAGTTGATTATATGTTGACATGTAAATAATTTAATACCCAAAATTTTAAGTAATCAGGATTTCAAGCTAAAAAAAGACTATAGTACCCTTATAAAGAAACAAAATTACAACCACACTCTCTTAACCCATTCATCCTTCTCTCATTTGCCTCCACACCTTCAACCTTATCTCTAATGATCGTTGCCATCCGATGTCCTTCTCCTTGGCTGACCTCACCTTCACATGTGTGCTCCTCCTTCCCTTCCACCTTCTTCCACCACCACCACCATTGTGGATTTGGAAATTTGTCAATGGCAACGAAGTTTTGTGCTCCTTCATTGTGAAGATTTGGACCTCCCTCACCTTCATTCAACGACTTCTCTCCTCCTTCCCTTCCACCTTTGTCCCGTGCTGCTTCTTTATAGATCTAGAACTCAGTCATCAACAACAAAGTTTTGTGGTTGCTAGCTCTTCTGTATTGCCTTTTGTTCGAATTCCTTCCTTTCCTCAAATTTGGAGCTCCTTCATCGTGATTTCGGTAGAACTCCTTCATTTCCTTAGATTTGCAACTCCTCGGATGAGGAACCATGGTTGATAAGGATGATGTTCGAACTCCTTTTTCACTTTACTAACTTGTCTGCTATTGAGAGGAACACAATGATGGCTAATGAGAAATATGGTAATGGTGCAAGCAAGGAAGGAAGAAAACAAAGGAAAGGAGTTTTTGGTTTTTGTTGAAGATCATTTTAGTATTTTTCAATTTATTTATATTTAATATATTTAATAAATTTAAAAATAAATTCATTTCCCACGTACCAATATCATACAAATCAAACTTACTTATAATTTTACGTTATATCCCATTACATTGCTTTTAAATGAAGTAAATGGCCTGTCTAAGGAAGAGCAAGAGACAAGCATAAGGAAGAGCAAGAGACAAGCACAAGGCAAGAAGCCTGACAGATTCTATTTCACTTCTGCTTTAACTTCAATTTTTTTTTTCTTTTAGTTTTTGCTCTTTTTTTTTTTTTTTATTTTCCTCCTCCTCCATTTAAAACAAAGTACAAATTCGATGTGGCCCAAAAAACCCAAAGTCTTTCCTCTGCTCCATTATATAGAAAACATTTTTAAATTTATTTTATTTTAAAATATGAGAGACAAATTATTTTTGTTTAAGTACTTAATGCATTTTTTAATTTTGCTCTCAATTAAAATATAGTTATTTTATGAAGCAAAAGTTAAAAGAGAGTTAAATAGAAATACTAAATAAGAATATTTGTAAAAAATAAAATTTTTCGTGACATATTTTAAATATTTAACTATGTTTATGTGATTAATTAGTTACCTGTTCCTAATATTTTAAAACGAAGATACAAAATATAGATCCTCGGAACCCATTCTAAATTATGTGATTTTCAAACTTCGAAGATATTAGTTGGCTCATGGATTGACAAAACAACTGAAAATTCAATTTCCACTGAGGAAAACAAATGTCTATAAAATTAGATCGCTTTGTTTTACTCTAATCCTTTTCGGCAGTGTATAGATCGTAAAATAAAAATGGTTTCAATTTCACACATCTATGTGATTGATACCACCGTTAACGTTTTAAAACAATTATTTATCACATTACTAAAGTTTCAACATGTCTCGCTCCAATTCATTATAACAACGATCAATAGATCAACAAATGGAAAAGACCAAATAGGCCAATTACGAGATCCATCAAAACAGCAACACATTAAAACAGATAGTTCATTGCAGGAGTCTCAGCTTTCATCCAACAAGGCTTATTTAAATGAAGCCAACACTGACTCTGACTCATCAGTGACATTCTATTGCAGAGCATAGCAAAGGAAGAATTGCTCAAGCACTCAAAGCGCCAGAGTTCTTTCTGCACTCTGCTAGCATATCCATGTAAAATTGGCACCTGCTAATGTCATTCCCGTAGCTGTTCAGGCACTGCAAGAAAATAATTGAACATCTATAATGTCAAAATAAGTTATGAACAGTAGGCATCTAGGCATAGAAGTGACAATCTGTGATTTTCACAAAGAAACTTAAAACATTTGGCTTGATATACATTCTCAAACCAGTGAGATGATACACTGGTCTGGTCATTCAGTAAATCATTGACTGAATTATGCCTGAACAGTATATATAATACTTGCTGCCATCCGGACTCAACATGAAAAGCACACTCATGGATCACATAATCGAAACATATTTGACAACCTATTAGAAACTCTTAATAGAATTTGATTGTCATCGCCAACTGTTCAACTAAGGAACTTTCGCATGGACCTAACGTGCCCTTACAGACTTCTAATCAAAATACTCAATTATTTTCTGCTGATTCAGGAATGTGTATGTTACCATTATTAATAAAACATATTGAGTTCAAAACAAAAACAAATTAATGTGAAGTTGCTTTAGCATGATTAATCCAATTAGTGGATTCTGTGAGAAACCCATCTTATAAAGAACTATTCAACCGTGCAAGTTTAGGTTTGATTTACAAACGTGCCAACAAATCCTAACACAAACATGGCCAGAGCAGGGTAAGAAATGCATACATCTTGGAAGGCCTTTGAGTGAACACCACATGCATCACCAAGACTACTTGCAGTTGGTGCAGGGGCAGCAGCAGCTTCAGTGACAACAGTTTCATGCTGAATAGTACGAGGACCCAATACAGCATCTACAGCCCTGTGGGCCACAGCACTTCCAGTGCCAAAAGCCATGCCTACAACAATATTATTTCTCAGTAGTTAAGCACAAAGAAATTTACTTTCACACATCCCATTGCATGCATCAAAATGATAATATTCATTGACATACCCTGAGCAATGGTTGAACCAATGCCCCCAAGCAGAGATCCACCACTGCCACTCTGAGCGGGAGCTGGAGGAGGAGCTTGGTGAGCTACATTAAGAAAATAAGACATGGTTAGACAGAAAAATAAACTATCTCCCACAGTTTGTGATTGGGAGACATTGTTTTAAGAACAGATTATTCTGCACTGGTATCATATTCCTGCTTACCTGGCTGAGGAGGAGGATTACGTGCTGGTGCTGCACGAGGTGCTGGACGAGAAGATCTTCCTGCAGAGACAATAATAACACAGTAGATCACACAACTAGATTATGACACCACAGTGCAAGAAACATAGATTATTGAATAGTTTGTTCAAAGATTTTGCAATTTGGCAACCAAGAACCCAAAAAAGTGTAATGCACAACAGTACAGCGAACGTTTAGAGGACGCAAATGAGATATGTGCATATAGCATACATTCCGAACATTTCATTAAAAATCATGTTTTAAAAGATACTGCCAGTTTGCTTTACCACAGCATAACTTGGAATATCTCATTAAAATCATGTTTCAAAAGAAACTACCAATTTGCTTTACCACAGCATAACACGTTAGGATAAATCCTGATTAGCATCAAAGTATACTCGAGACAAATTATGCTTTCACCAGCAACCCCGTTAAACTCTTGCTTACACAATCATCCGCTTTATCAAATACGCGACACAAGCATTAACAGAAATGAGAGCACATGCGACAACACAAGAAATTAATGGACAATTGAAACCACGACTCCGGTAAACCGGAAGCGATTTCCCATTTTCTCGGAAAGACCGAACCAAAAGAGAAGCACAATACATCGATTTGACTTTTCAAGCACCCTACATAGAACCCTAAAACTCCCGACTTTTTTCGATAATCCAACGGGAAGACTAAAAAACCTTAAAAAACCCTAGATAGTATATATCATTGAATACGTAATATAACAGGTGCCAATTAGAGGAACGTCCAGAAGATGAGTAGGAAATGTAAATCGATTCAAGGTTAGGAATTTACCACCAGAGCTGCGGCGAGGCATGGTTAGGGTTTTGGGTGGAGGCGGCGGAGTTCAGATTGAGAGGGGAAGAACAAGAAGAGAAACCACAGAATATGCTGTAGCAGAAATATCGACCGTTCAAGGTTCAACCATTAGAAAATGGGATATTTATAGCCAACTCTAAAAAAAAAATTAGTTGTTAATTAATGTAGGTTGTTTTAAATTTATAATTTTATTATTAATGAGATAGATATTTTTTCTTTTTTTTATATTTTTCAGAATAAAAATTATAAAGGTATATTTGATAGGGTTTCTGTTTTCTTGTTTTCAAAACAATTCTATAAAACTGTTTATTTTTTAGAATAAGTTTTGAAAAAAAAATCTATTTGAATGATTATTTTCAAAATCATAATTAGTGAGTAATAAATAAATTATTTAAAATTTAAAATTTTATCATTAATGAGGTGAGTGTTTTTCACTTTTTTTTTTGTTTTCCAGAACAAAAATTACAAAATATCTTAAAGATGTTCTGAGTTTTCTGTTCTTTTATTTTTCTGTTTTTCAGAACAATTTTTGGGTAAACCAAGTTTTTTTATTTTTTTGTTTTTGAAAATAGAAAAATTATTTTTAAAAACTGCACCAAATGGGCCCTAAAATACCTTAAAAATGTTTTGGGACTTGTTTGACAATATTTTTTATTTTATTATTCTTAAAATAATTTTGTAAAACTGTTTTCGAGAACAAGTTATGAAAATAAGAAAATAAAAAAATCTGTTTAAATAATTATTTTCAAAATCATAATTAGTAAGTATTAGATGAGTTATTCAAAATTTATAACTTTACCATTAATGAGATAGGTGTTTTTCATCTTTTCTTATATTTTCTAACATAAAAACTATAAAATACCTTAAAGATATTCTGAGTTTTCTATTTTTTTATTTTTCTATTTTTTAAAATATTTTATAAAAAATAGGTTTATCAAACAAGTATTTTTATTTTTCTGTTTTTGAAAATAAAAAAAACTATTTTGGAAATAGTTGTTAAACAATCTTTTAAGTTTTCTATTCTTTTTTTTTTAATATTTTATAAAAAACATATTTATAAAAAAAATTTATTTTTCTATTTTTAAAAATAAAAAACTATTATAAAAACAGTTGTCAAAAGAGTATAGATTAACCCAAAAAAATAAAAAAAGAGCTCTAGAATAACCGAGATGATATGGTCGTGTGGACGCATAATATAACTGTAAAAGTAGTGGTTGATTTTTTTTTTTGAAGATACGGAGAGGAGGAAAGGTACAGAGGGGAGGCCTAATCCCAACAGTAAATTAAAAAAAAATATCAACCATCAGATTGACATGGGTGGTACTAATAGCTTTCATTTTTAAGCCTTAAACAAAATAGTTGGAGAATGCATTTTGCAATTGGTTGATTGAGAATAAGGTTGTTTTTGGTTTGATGCGCTTGACATGCTAAGGAATTGATTCGCAATTACCTTAAATCCTTAATCATACTCTTAAAAAAGATGATCTCTGTAATTTCCACATGTGTCCCAAGATTTTGTCGAATCGGCCAATGGAACTGAACAAAACGACATGGCTATGTATGTTACCGAGAAACCCACGCCACCATCTTCCATCCTTACGTATGTATGACTCTCAAAAGCTTCCCTTGGACGGGACACCCATCCGTCCCATCTCAGTGTTTTGTGTCTGGTTGCGATTTTTTGAAACGTAACTGTTCTTTATAATTATTATTTTTTTTATTTAAATAGCTTTTTAATAAATTATTTTATTTTTATTTAAATTTTATTTTTATAAACTGTAATTATTTTAAAAATATTCTTATAAAAAAATAAACCAGACAGACACTTAATGTTATCGGCCAATAAATAATCAATCAATCCTCTGGGTTTGGACGGAAAAAATAAAAAATCAATCCTTGACCACCACGTCTTTACCGTTCAATTTTAATTTTTAACCTTCTGGCTTTGTAGGAAATATTTATGTATATATAAGATTGTTTATATAATTATTTATATAAATATAATTAATAAATCTACTTATTAAAAAAAGAGTATTAAATATTCTATAAATTATAATATAAATATTAAAATAAATCATAAAATATTTATAAATAATCCTATTTTATTATAAAAATTTGAAATGGATGTAAAGTAGTATAGATTAATATGTATACATAATGATAATATGCATATCATATTTTTTATTAGATATGAGTATGTCTACTTTTTTTTTTGGAGTATCAATACTTCTTAGTTACTTATTTATTAAATGAATTATATATATATATATCTATAAATAATATAAATAAAAATGTATAAAAATCCTATATTATAATGAATAATTATAAAATGAGTATCATTATGAATAATACAGCTTCTAATTATATATATATTGATATATTGGATTATTCTATAAAAGGTTAATTGATATTATAATGAAACTAATTCAATCAAAACTAGTGAAAAGAAAATAAAAAGAAAGAAACAAGGAAACCTGCTCCGTTTACATTCCATAACTATGACATGCATTTCATTTCACTGTTAAATCACCGCAAAATTAATAATATTTCTCGCCTTGAACCTGCTGTCCAGGGCTGTGGCTTTCATTCCTGCAAACAACAGGTTTGATATAAATATCTTGTATTCAGTACCATAGAATGATATCTGAGACCAAATCAAGATAGCTCTTTTAATTCCTTTTTTTATTTATAAAATTTGAATTTAGTATCTAAAATTATGAGATATTAAGTTTCTTTCCACTCATAATATAATCCAAAAAAAGATGCTCACTTTTATAATCTATGAAAGATTCATATTATAACATGAAGACATTAGGATATATTCTAACTTCAAACAACATTATTATTAGTAATTAATAAAAAATAAATAATCCCAAAATAAATAATTAGAATTATTTATTTTTATTATTAAGATTTTAAATAAAAATATTTTATTAAGAGATTTAGATTTAATTTAATTTATTTTAAATTTATTAAAATTTAAATCTTATCTTTTATTTATTTTTAGGGTTTAATTAGTTGATTTAAATTAAAATTAAAATTATCTTCTATTTAAATTTAAAATAATTTAAAAAGAGTTACCTTGTTTCGGTACTTTAACAACTCTAGTATTTGAGGTGTATAAATAAGGGTTTGGCTGTTCAGTTGTTTTTAGGCTTACTATTATCTGAATCGTAGTGGTTTTTCTCAGATTGTCGAGTTTCGTATATTTTCTCTCCACTCTTCCCATACCAACCACCTCCTTCATCGTCTCTTCTCCTTCCTCTCTGCACTCCGATCCCCTTTCGTGGTTCTCTCTTAGGTGTTTTTCTTTTTCTATCTCTCTCTCGGAGATCGTGATCTCATGGCTGTGGCAGATGATGTCCCAACTGCGCAGATTGTGGGCAATTCTTTTGTGGTCAGTATTACTCTGTTCTTCATGAACACCCACAGCTAGTTCACAGATTTTACCAAGAGTCTAGTGTGCTAAGCCGACCTGAAGAAGATGGTAGTATGAGCTTGGTGTACACTGTTGATGGCATTAACCAGAAGATCCTTTCTCTTGATTACACAAGCTTTAGGGTTGAGATCCTGACTCTGGATGCCCAACCATCATATAAGGGTGGGGTAATGCTTGTCGTGACTGGCTGCTTAATTGGAGATGATGATCTGAAAAGGAAGTTTACCCAGTCATTTTTCCTAGCTCCACAGGACAATGGCTACTTTGTTTTGAATGATGTATTTAGATATCTTGATGACTACAAGTCTGTTGATGAAGCTGCTCCAGCACCTTCTAATAGTCCAGAGCCTGAGCCCACTCAGGTTCCTGAGAGCATTCCACCTGTCATGGACACTGATGCTGCTAATGGCAACGAAGAAGTGAATCAACCATTGGAAAATGGGGAATTATCAGTGACTGAAAAGGTGGTGGCTTCTAATATCTTGAAGGAGTCAAGTGAGCAGGAAAGTCATCCAATCACTGAGAAGACTGCTTCTAATAACACTGATCAGGAGGATACTCCAAAGAAAAAGTCTTTTGCATCAATTGTGAATGCATTGAAGGATAATGCTGAACCATTCCATATGAGGACTTGGCGAGCAAAACCTATAGAACAACCTCGTGTATTGAGCACTCCACCAGCTCCCAGCAGTAACCCTAACCCTGCATCAGAAAAGACTGGTAAGGCGGCGGCTTATGCAATATTTGTGGCGAATTTGCCGATGAATACAACAGTGGAACAGCTTGAACGGGAATTCAAGAAATTTGGGCCCATTAAACCTGATGGGATTCAAGTTAGAAGCAATAAGCAAAAGGGATCTTGTTTTGGTTTTGTGGAATTTGAATCTGCTAGCTCAATGCATTGCGCACTTGAGGCTTCTCCTATCGTATTGGACAATCGCAGACTATCCATTGAAGAAAGGCGAGCTAATAATAATTCTAATGATAGAGTGAGATATTATTCATCAGGACGGGGTGGGTACCGAAGTGATAACTTTAGGGGCTATGCAAGGAATGATGTTGAGAAGCGACGTGGTGAGTTTCTCAGGTAGACCTCGAGGCAATGCTGGGCGCAATGGAGAAGCTGTGCCAAGGCCTTATCTATAGGCTCATCAACTTTAAATATATTATTGTTGTTGTTTTTCCTCATTTCTGTATTCTCATTTCTAATTTAAATATATTATTATTGTTGTTCACTTATTTCTGTCTTCTCATTTCTAAATAGCCTTTTATATATAGTTCTGTTTCAATGCTTACTCGCTCAAGTCCAGTAAGTCACACAAGCTTCGTCGTAATTATTGATCACTGTGGCTGATCTAGAATTGAACTCATGGGGGTTATTTTAAAAAAAAAACATATAATACATATAATTTTTTTATTTTTAATATTTTTAAAAAAGATTAGAAATAGTTTCATATATGCATATATTTTATATCTTATTGGTGTTACATTATTTCTTACTTTTCAAATCCCTTTCTAACGATTTTCAACTGGTGTCGCTTTTTCCTAACTCTGCCTTCATTGTGCCCACTCCTTATTGACTATTAATTAATTCCTCATAAGAAAACTTCCAAAGCTTTCTTCCTTTCCCATGCTCTTACTTTCTACACTTCTATTCGCCATTTTTTTTCCCAGTGATGCTCAACCATAAAGCCCCAGAAAGCAAAACCTAGATGGGTTTGTCTCATCTTCAAACAAATCCAATTCCTTGAGGTAAAATAAGAGGGAGAAGAAAAGTAAGTAGAAAAAAAATGTTATGACGGAGCTACTCTCTATTAGATATCAGAGAAAATTGTAGAAATGAGAAGAGGAAAGAGGTAAAAGATGAATGTAAATTGTGCCATGAATTTTTATTCAATTTGAGAGAATTTATATTTAAAAAAAAATAATTTACCATAATGAATACAAATTATTCTACATTAATTACAATATAAATAAATTGGAATTGAGTTAACCTATGAAATAGGCAACTATCACAGATCAATTGTAAATTTGTAATAAATCAAATCACATTTGATACATTAACACTCTTAATTTACCACGTACTTTTCTAATTAATGTTTAGCCTCAATCACTCACAGTGGCCAAAAAAAAAAGCTTCAATCACTCACTACTCAAATAAACAAACAATCAATCAATTAGAAATTTAGAACAATTTTCGAAACTTTCCAGGGCAGAAACAAAATCGTAAACACGTTGATCATATTCGTCGATAAGATGAGATTACTGCACGTGATTCTTCCTTTTCTTCTTCTGCTGTTCCCCTCAAGCCCATTTCTCTCCCTCCCTCCTCTTTCTTCTTCCATTTTGAGTCACACAGAGCAATGTTACCCCTCCTTCATCCATCCAGGGGGCCAATACATTGAGACTTTTGGGCACATATTTGTTAATATTTGACAAATATTATATAGTTATTATAGGATATTATTTGATTCGATTATGTAATTATTAGAATAGATATTTTTTTGCATATATGTATCCCAAAGTATTCAGAGTAATATACAATAATTTTGTCATGGCATCAGAGCTAGAGTAATTTTTTTAGAGAAAATATTTTTCTTTCCTTCTTTTTCTTGCTCCTTGACGTCACTGTGGCTATTTCTCCGATTTGCCGTTGTCCAGTGGTTACATGCGCCTCACCACCGTGCTCAAAGCCTCCTGTTCTGCTAGACCACCAATTCCGGCGACCATCCGTCGCACAGGCTCACATGCGTGTCACGAGCTGTCTGTACCAGCTTTCTTTCCCCGGCGCGTGAGGGCACGTCCAGTGTCCTTTCTCACCGCCGTTTGCCTTGTTGTGCTCACCTTGATCTTCTGCTTCTACTCATATGGTTTGTTTGTTGATCCGACAATTCTTCAAAATTCACTATTTTTCATATTTCTTTTGGGATTTCAAATTTCTTTTGGGATTAGAAAGAGCAAGCTTGGATGAATGCCTAGACCATGGTAACTTCCTCTAATCAGCTCTAGGTGGACGAGTGGAACATTGATCTATGATATGCCCCATCTTCTTACAATATCTGTAATACAAGGTGGGACAATTGGTAGTGATATGACATTTCTTTTGGCATGCACGACATTCAATGAAGGGACATTCAGCGAAGGAGTGATTGAACTGAGGACAGCGCCGACAAGACATAGAATTCCTATCAGATACAGCATAAGTCATCTCTGGATTACGGTGTAGAAGACCCAAGCGAGTTTCCTCAGATTTAAGACAAGGAAGGGCATCTTCAAGAGTGGGAAGTGGACTTTGATGCAGTAAGAAAGCGCAAACAGGCTCAAAATCATTTGTCAGTACCATGAGGAACTGAATGAGTCGAAGTTGATCTCGGTACTTCAAGAAGGCTTGGGCATCTGCCTCATATTTGAAAGTAGGCTCTAAATAAGCCAATTGATCCCTTTAGAACTCTGCAATTATGCAGCACTTCCTTCAAATCGCTTCAAATTTGTTCCTATAATGGACATCTTAGAGGGAAAGATCCCATCTGATGCCATAATAGGTTTCAAGACAATCCTTTCCTAATATCAATAGAATTTGCAGAACTACTACATTCAATATTATTTCCACATCTTAAGCTAATGTCTGTAATTTTGTACTATTAGATGTGATTGGACGCCTTGAGAGCTATGGAGATTTGGAAGAATTTGAGACGGATGGCAATATCCCCAACGAGAGAATGTCAATCAAGATAACAGATAATAGGTTACACACAAGCCCTTATAATACTTACATAAAAGTCCTGTTTTTCATACCTTCTTTTTTACCTGTTCAATGACCATAAGCACTCACTACTATTGTTTACATGTGAAATAGAAATAACTCTATCGAATGCATCTTGGTCGGAGATATTGTCTATGACGCTGTTCACTGCATTGAAGAGTCAATCATGAACCCTGTGACTATAGTGGTGTTGCAATTTGCACAAATCAATGCCACCAGCAGTACGACCTTTTATATAGTTCATCAATACCTAACATATAAGGATAACTTCATAACCTAACAAGTTCTTTGTTAGTGCAGGTGAAATTCAATTAAGCTGTTGGAATGCTACCAAAGTGCTGTTTGATCCTAACATTCCACAAGTTAGACAGATGCAAGAAAGGTTAAGCATCAAAAGTAACTTCGTTATAGTTCATTAGCAAATTGCTTTCATACTAACTAGACACATTTTCTAGTGCATGGCATAACATATGAAGAACGAGTTGCATTATTTATGACTTGTTAATAGTATGGATTGTTATAGATTTTCTTGTATATATGATGTATTGGTGATTCTAATAGCTTGGGACCTTTGTCTTCACATTTCAGCCTGCTTTCATCATTCCTATCAATAACTCACCTTTATCATCAAGTATCTACTCAAGCCTCACGGAACTACGAAGAAGATTCAGTGACCATGCCCAATCGTCGTCACTTGTCTGACTTGAAAGAGGTATATGTTTCCATCCTGCAAAACTAATATTCTTATTTTATTATGGCTACATAACTTACACTGTATCTAAATTTTGTATTCTTATGCCAGAAGGTAAAATAAAGTTGGATTTCAACAAAATCCTCATGTTTATTTCTTAGCATACGTTGTAAAAATCAATGAAACCCTATAGATATTTTGTTTTCTGTGGTTAGCTTTCAAGCCATCAAAATTTGTCGTGTGTTAACTGATTTCAGATTACTTGATTGTTTGACAGAGTTTTACTTCAAATTTTTACGTGGCACATTATTGACTACATTTACAGACACAAATCCTCTGTACATTGCAAGGATAAGTATAAAGTGTTCATCCTTAAAATGAGATTTGGATCACCTAGTTATTTTTTACAAAAAAAAAAAATTAATTTTTATTCTTTAAATTAAATTTTTTTGGAAAGACAAATTAATTTTGTTTTATATTATATTCTTGTTAAAATAGAAAATTAATTCTAAAAATAAAACAAAATAAAATTTGGGTTGGATAATTTTGATCTAAACAGTCCATAACTCCATTTGTTCATTGAAACATTTCTTTTCTGTGCTACTTAGTTTTTCAATGTGAATTTTGCTGTGTCGGAAGAATAAAAAGTATAGGATCTAACCATAGTTATGAATGTCGCTGGTCATGGAAAAATCAAGCAGTTTCTGTGCTAATCCAGTGTTAAGACCTATGGATAATCACCAACATTATTCTCTGTTATGTGTTGCATTATTTCGCTGTTATTTGCTAATTTTATGTTCCTTCTCTTCAGTCTATCTAGGATAAAAAAAATGCACCCTTCTCTTCAGCACAAATAATAGAAACCAGAGCAGTATCATTCATGCTCTCTAGAAATAAATTTGTATACAACTTGCCCTGAAAATTATGTCGTATGTCCTATAAGTGCCCGTTTGGTTTGTCTTTTTGTAAAAATACTTTTAGAATAACCACAGTTTACAAAAAATGAAATTTGGATAAAAGTAGAAAAGTTTACTGAAAAGCTGTTTGGATGAAAAATAAGAAAATGATGGTTAGAAAGTACAGTTTGGTTTGTAAAAATACAAACCAAACGGGCCCTAAGTGTTTTCTTAAACTGCCTATTTTTAATATGTTTTCTTATTTATCATTGTATCAAGAAACATCCTCTGGGGTGGAAGATAATGAAAATTATTTATCCGCTCTCATTAATGACACCCTCCAACAACATTCCAACTGATTCAAATTTCATGGATCTACATGACATGACGATTGCTCAACTTTGTCCGTACGTTTAAACCAACGAGGATCATGAACAACAAAAGGCAAAGAGATGGCCATATCCACAAAAAATCCATGTAAAGTTGGAGAAAGTTGACATGCTCTTTTAATATGAAACACTTTTTTTCCTATGACATATTTAACCTTGATGTGGTATATTTTGGTTCATTTTACGCTGACACTTCCACATAGGTAAGTTCTACTGTTCTTACTGAACATGCTGCAGATGATATTTTTGAACTGATGTTGACTACATGTATGACTACTAATTAGATATTTTAGAATTGTCGGATATCCTATAGTAACAGATATGTCTATGTATGCTACGATATTGATTTTTGGCTGTTGGATTTCTTGGACGGTGAATAACTTGTCACATGATTGATCTATCAAGCAGACTCATTTTTGTCTCAACCACTTGACATGATCTGAACTGTCTCGAACAAATTCAATGGTTTAAATTAGTTATTTCAGGAAACTTCCCAAATTTAAACTTCAAGGGATCTATTTTAGATCTTTTATAATGTGCTATGCTATTGGTTTGCATATTGTGAAATGCATATCACTCATTGCATGCCACATCAACGGATTTTTAGTCATGGTAACTTTCGTTTGTAATTTAGCTGACGTTTTTTATTTCTTTGGTTTGAGAGGTATGTGTTGGCAGAGAGCATCAATATATCAATATATATATATATAAATGTGTGTGTGTGTGTGTGTGTAATAAAATCTATAGTAAGTGAAACCATTGACAAGCTATCAATAGTGCAGCTCTTCTTATTTGGCTCTTTCTACCTCAGGAATTCACATACCTTATTTACACAAAGAGGCGAGCTCAGGTCTTACTATTTTAACACATTGAATAGCACCCAATAGAGTTGCTCTTCTTCAATGGGATTATCACCATGTTAAGCCAACTTCACCATAGGAGACATAGGTGTAGGTGGTGCAAAAGAATTTGGTTGTTCCTTGATGACATTAGCTAAAAGATCATGCATGTAGGGATAGGGGCAACACATCATTAAAAGCAGGTTGGGCCTAAATTTCAAAGAAATGACCGGGTCAGCATAGATCTTTTGGGGAGAACTTCTCATGAAGCTCTGCCATCAACTTTCTGTCTTTGAATTTCCTGCTATAATAATATCATTCACATACACGGAGAAGAAAATTGTTGATTGGGTGGAAGTTATATTAAAAGAAAGACAACAAAAGCATGCAAAGTATAGGACAGTCTCTCAAATAACGGCTCTAAGTACTTGTTTTGATTAAACCCAATAAGAGCTTTATCTAGCTCTTTTAACTCTGCATTTATTGCCTTAATTTTCATTACTATTGTTGATTGGGCGGAAATTCTACTGAAAGAAGGACACCAAAAGGATGCAAAGTAGAGGACAGTTTCTCACATTATGTTAACAACGCAGCATCCTATAAATTTAGATATAGATATATTGTTTTCTGTCTACATTTCTTGCAAAATGTACCATCCCTTCATGAAGCTCCTCTTTCCCACGTACAACAAATCAAGGGAGATGCAATCAAACCACCATTATCATTTCTAATGTTCTGTAGAACCCTCAATCTTCAAGCAACGCGGGTAATGGAATATTTCAATCAGTCTCACAATACAAAACCACATGTAAAATAACTAGATTTCATGCAAAAAACCAAAAAAGAAATGTTGCCAGATGTAACCTTCTTTAGGGTATTATAGCAATCAAGAGCCGAATTCAACCTCTAGAAAATGCTATCAATAATATCTTACTCCATCAGAGAAAATATACATGCATATCTTATATTGAAAATTAATCCTTGAAAATGAGACAAAATCTGCTCCCGTTATTTTTCGGAGCCTTGCAAATAACGCCTACGCTAAATTAAGGGAACAAAAGAGAACCTTCTATAAGACTAAAGCAGCAGTCAACGTATAACACTAAGGAAGAATATAGCAACTTCACACTGCGGACCGCTCTGGGAGTCAAAATTCTAACTCCCCAAAGTCGCATTACAGTGTGTAGTCAAATGAATAAAACGCCTTCAGTTAAAATACTTGGGGTTCACCAACCATTCTCAACTGGCTCAGACATCAACCACAGGATAATAACCCGACGATCTCACACTTCCGTTGGAATCTGAATTTACATGAAATTGAGAGTGAAGCTCTCCAGAGTGAGAAGACTTTCTAGACTTTGAGCTCCTTGGAGAAGCTGCATAGTAACCACCAGAATTGCTTGTAGAATACATCGATGAAGTTGGCAATCCATGTATTTTAGGCAAACCAGTTGGATCAGACAAACTGTATCCCCGTTCAACTGTTTCAGCTTCCAATGGCAGTTCATCCAACTCCTACAACGAGAAAACAAGCCATCAGGCACCAACCACATTTCACTACCCCAATTTTTTGTGTGAAAAGCTCGTGGAGATAAAATATATTAAACAACAAAGAACTGGAATGGCACAAGTAACATAATAGGACTACCCAATCAAGCAAACAAGAGCACCAGAGGCCATGACTATCGCAGGAACATATTAAAAAAAGAAACTATTACAACTAAAGGAGAACCTAACTTGACATATAACAGAATAGAAATCTAATTAGATGCTACTGATTAGAATGGTAAGGATACCCACATTATAAGCTTGTCGATAAATTCGGAGCATTTCTCGACAGTGCTTTCTTTTCTTAGCGACCTCATCGGGTTCTTGCAACATCTCTTCAAACAGGTCCTCTCTGAATTACAACATGTACAACACAGTCAACAAGACAGAAGTTCAGATAATCCTCTAAAGAATACATGAATTAGACGGCCATAACCACGTATGTCACCTGTAAAGCTTTCGAATGAATATATTGTGTAGGTCTCGTTTTGTATGGTTTACCTGCATATGGTTCAGCATCGTCAGAATTGAATGGCTTTGAAAATTCAGGTAGACATAAGATTACTAGTTCCAACAGAATTGTCATACAGAATATGACCAATATTTAAAAGGCTCAAAAAAGAAATGCCAAAACAAACAAACAAACACAATACATCAAGGATGAAAAGATTGGTTTAAGTAATTTTTCAAGTATGCAAAAGAATGCTGCCTGCAGCAACGAGAATTAGACAAAAGAAGCACCTAATTGATTTTAAATGTATTTAGCACACCTAACATTTTTCATACTTCATAGGTAAAGAGGATATCCATCACATCTATTAGATATTATTACTGGTTATTATTCTGATGCCAACAGATGAAGTATTCACCTGACCACCCCTATGGCATGAATCCAAATTAGCCTGACTAACTGATCTACTTTTATCATAGCAATATCTAATTTTATAAACAAGAAATTTCGCAAAGCTAACAGAAGGACATGAAATACCAAGAAGTGCATAATTGTTTTTGGTACGAAGTCCTCAACATTCTTTCTAACGATATCATAATATGATTTCAAAAGCAACTTCATGGCTGCAATCTCAATAGCTTCTGTCTCGGAATTGCTCTCAGACGGCCTTAAGATGGGAGGGGGCTACAAGAACAAAAGCACGTTAGGTGCATATGCATGCAAGCAACATTTGATTCAGCTAACAAATTAATATATATATACCTCTCTCAAATGGATCATGGAGAAGGACTGTTCCATACTGTTAACTGTTTCGCTATGTTTCTTACTTGCTGTACTCTCTTTCTCAGATACACGGCTATCAACACCAAAAATGGATGAAATACCCCAACTTGAACCACCAGAGGTTCCTGAAAAAGAGAAGGAGCATTACAAAATATAATTAATAACAATACTCATTAGTAAATCCAAAGCACATAGTGGGTATTAAATAACCAGCATAATTTAAGACGTATCACAAGCCACATAAGACTAAAATTTCAAATGGTAAGAAAGGATTACCGGAGGGTGCAACCTTTTCAACATCCAATGCAGGACGAACACCCTGTAAATAATTAGTTTCATAAGAATTTAAGTGATGACTATGGCATGCTGATTAAGGGAAAATTACAGTTTACCCACCATGATTTGATTCAAAATAAATGAACCACCTGTGGTTTATAATGTATCATTCAATCCCTTACTATTTGTTATATTATCACTTAGCTACCTCAGTATTTTTCATCTATATTTCAACAAAAATAATTAAGCAAGTGTTAAAACAATGAACCTTTTTTTTTTAGGCAGGAAAGAGGAAGCTAAGAGCAAAAGCACGAAAGAAAGAAAACATCTCCAGCTCATACAGTGGAAGGCAGATTGGAAACAAATGAACAATTTCAGCGCTAAAAGTTTGTTTCACTTGTCTCTTAAAGAGTTTCATAGTGTTTGGAGACTGTTATTGAAACTAAGCCAATAGTTTTAATTTCCAAATGTCATCTTAATCCAAAGAATGGGCTCATAATTATGAAATTGTTTAGGGTATAGGTCAAACATACTTTCATCAATGAAATAGGTTATCGTTTTGACATTTCACATGATCATTTCTATTAGGATTAGGAGAGGGTAGGTAGGTGGTAATTCAACAAAGAACAAGAAATTAAAGAAAGACTCTAGAGATTAAAACACATCCTTTTTGGGGGGAGGAGGAATATGAATTTTGGCCAAATCACAAGGAAGTGAAATTTAATTTATGCTTCATTAAATATCTTGAATCCTTAAAATTAGAGAAATAAAAATGTTGTCAATGGGAAATTTCTGCTCTAATTGATAAGACATAATCTCATACCTGATCAGCCACAAATCCATTAGCTTGCCTTGCAAGAAAAGCTCGAGACTTCACACTTCTTTCAGAGGCTGATCCCTTGTCAGTTTCCATGCCATCCTATCGGACAATAACAAGGGTGGAGAAAGGAAAGTTAAGGGGCAAGAGTAAATTATAATCCACTCAGGACGAATATGGATGAAAAAGTTCATGATATGATATGCAATTATGCATACCTTCTGCCTAGAAACTGAGACAGGAATCCTAGAAGACTTTGTCTGTTGCATTGCAATTTCTAATGCCTTACTTCCACCAATAAAATTTGGGTGAGAAGTGTTTATGTAGTCCATCTGCAAATTTGAGTAATTTAAATTTAAATTAGTAAATATGAAGGAAGTTGCATATTTTGCAATGATAGACTGACTATAAAAAATGACACTAATTAAATCACTTTTTTGGTGGGGTTTGCACAGCAGAAACAAGTTTGGTCATTACAAATTAACCGCATGCAATTTGAATATCTACCATTGATTGGCCGAAAATAAAAACCTCTACCCAGTGACACGATGATTGCAAAAGATAAAGGATGGACCAATGAAGCATATATACATATTCCAAACTTTAAAAGAATTTGAATTCCAGCATACCTCCATTTCAATAATGTGCCCAATCATATTCTCTGAGGGTTGAAGACCTTCTCGCAGAAAGTTCCCTATGACTTCATCCATGTACTTTCTTAAAAAGGGAAATCGCTGCAGCTCATTCACCATACACCGATGGCTGATCTGAAGAAAAGAGAATCATACAGAAGCATAATAATATAATTGTGGAGTAAGGCAGCAGGAATGGCCAGCCATTAAGCCCTACCTTTATTAATTCATCGTATATAAACCTAGCACATTGAAGGCTTGGATCCAAGAGTCGTGCTATTTGTCTTCTCACAAGGACTTCAAATGGCACCTAATTGCATGGAAACATAGATAAAAATGTCCTCAAAAAACAAACTGAGAAAGAAAGAAAGTCATTTAATTGACATGAGAATTGAGAATAATTTGAACTCAAAAAGTTATTAACAAACTGAGAAAATAGCAAAGGAAGGAAACCTAACAACACCTACTTCAGGAACAAACAATGCTGATCTAGGTCCGGTTGCATTTTGTATGGCAGTTCGAATATCATCGTCAGTCAAATCCTCACACGGATCCACTTCCTGCAAGGTTCATTTAATTACATCAGGCTAAAAGAAATTAGCATTGAAGAAATGATGTAACCAGAAGAGATGAATGTAAATGCAGGCTATGCTACATGGAGAAGTAGACAAGTATGAATTCAATGCAGTACAAGACGGAGAAAGCAATTTTTTCGGGAGTACAGGATATGTCCAGAAAAAAAAAATGAAGGATATATTTGCATGTGCATAATTTAGAGTACTAGAAATTAATAAATATCTTAAGTAAAAAATATTTCAAGCGTTAAAGGTTTATATAGTAAAAATTAAACATGTTCATTCCTAAAACTGAAAAGAATGGAAGAATTCAATTCAATTGTTTCAGGTGTGTTTCAGAGGCATTTTTGCAAGTTATAGATGAAAGATTTTGGAGAAAATATATTATTAAAAAAGAATATGTCTTGAGCTAGAATAATGGATATTTCAAGAGCAGAGTCGTATCAAGTCAAACACTCATACTAGACACAGCATAACATGAGAAATTACAGCTGAGCATTTAATTCTTTTGCTTTGCCTTGGTGTCTGTAATGTGTTGTGTCCTGTATCAGTGTTACTGTCTAATTCTTATTTGGTCTTGGGTAAGCAGCTGTTTGTTTGACGTAGCCATATTCAATACAACTAAAAATGGGCACAGCACTAAAACGAAAATATACAAGCTTCTAAAATGCAGGGTGTTATCCAAAGATTTGGTGACCATAATTCCACATGAAAGGAAGGAAAATATTTTTGAGGCCACAAGAATACAAATACCATGGATTCTAACAGATTTACACAAAAGAAAAACTCCAATTGTGACTGGTACCTCTGTTATCTATTGACCTATTGAGCATGGTAAAATCATCTAATGTTGTCCGTAATGTTTACTATGATCCTACTTCCATAAGGTCACCAGTGCTTAAATTACAGGACTGAAATGAACAACTTCATGTAACCATTGTCATCACTTTCTTCACTAAAATATCAGTCAATTGCTCCACTTCATTGCAAAAATAGCAGGCTGAGTGTTAAATCATTTTATTAAACAAAATGGATACTCGATTGTCCATTTCCCAGTCTCCAAATTCAACAAATAAGCACATCAAATATGGAACTTTGATGCTGGGTTTGATATGAAAACTTCCATGGCAGAGATAAAGCCATGAACTAGAGATTAAAAAAGTTAGAAACATTTTGATGCTACTTAGATATCTAAATTAAGTGTCTTGTGAGAAACAAAGAAATTAAAAACAATGATAGGTTCCAATACCTTATTCCTAGCTTTCATTCAAATTGGTAATGATCTATAGACTAAAGCTGAAGGTCTTCTTTGATTTCATTTGGTCAAAACATACAAAGTAAACCACAATCAAGAAAGGGATTAACTCAAAGGTACATATACCCAGATTTTAGCAAAGCGTTAATATGAATATGATTAATACTCATGAAAATACAAAGATACATACCTCTAAGCTCTTCACAAATATTGATTGAAAGATATAATGAATTCGGGCTCCACCAGAAAGCTCAGATGTAGACATCTCCTCATTCTTTCCCTCAACCATGGAGGAGAATGCTGTTTTAACAACAAAAAGTTGGAAATACCATTACTAAACTTGGAAATTTAATTATATGTAGAATATCGGTTAAAAACTGCAAAGTGGAATATTATTGTGAATATAAGATATCAGTTAACAGATGCAAAGGGTTACAAGGAACTAAGAATCCAGAAGGTAGAAATAGTTAGGTACCTTCACAGTATTTTGAAAGAATATTCAGAAGGATAACACCCTGATCAGCCTATTGGAGACCAAAAAGAAAAAAACTGTCCACAGAATAAGGCAAAATAGCCAGTAAAAGTAGATGACATAGTGGATATCATCTACTGTAAGAAGAATATCTATTTAGTATACAAGATAAGTCAGAAAGACACATCCAAATACTGATACATGCCTTGGAATCTGGGATTGGTCCATAGCTTGCATGCTCCTTCGCAAGAGCAACCAATGAATTGCTTATACGAGCTCTCAACCCTGGGAGCACAGCCTTGATATGTTGTGCAAGAATCTGCAAATAGACGTGCAGGTGACAAGGCTGGAACTAAGAAGGTGCAGGCAACTATACATTTCGCATGCATCACTCCACAAACTACAATCTTCTAAGAATCTAGAATCATTTGATCTTTTAGAGAGGTTATATGAATTCAGCTATTTTTACTGTATATTTCCAGGAATCATTTGACAATTCTGCCTCACCACTATTAACATGCATTTCCATGAAGAATTCAGAAATTGGCCATAATCACTATGAACTTTCTGAACCCCAACAGCCCAAATTATTTAGTCAAGCAGTCAACTAGATAGAACTTATTCACTTCCCACTATTTCTCATTTGCATTTCCCCCTTTTCAAGTATGATAGAAATAATAGAAACTAAGTTCCAAAGCCTTGCCACTAAAACAGAATTGTGAAAATAAGACTTTGAGATAATGAATACTCTTTGAAAATTTTCCCACTTTTTTGTTGTGAAAGGAATTCTTAAACAATACCAAGGAGAAAATTATGCATATGTGAAGTGGAAGATCCTAACTGGTACACAGTCAGCGAGCAAGAAAGAAAGGGAGGTTAAATAATTGTTTCTTCTGAAAATGCACATGCTTTGACTAACAGCAGAATTTCAAAACCGCAAAAAAAAATTTTTACAGTATAATTTGAGCTTTTGACATCACAAAGACTCTACCTGGTTCAACTTCTTTGCTAGCTGAGGAATACCACAACGATCTGCTAGGCTATTATAAACCTATGAATCATATAAATGTTAGAAGCCAGTATATGAATTGGCTTAACCTGAAAATAACTAAGCAATGATATTTTCTTACAGGATGACTGTGGAAGAATTTCTCTTCAGCAACAAGAGCATCTTTTATACTCCTATTCATAAGAATATCCTAATTAAATGAAACAACAGAAAATCAGATTTCAGAATTTCAAGTTGACCAGCATGATAATCAAATAGCCATAGGTATATTTGTTTTCTTGTGATGTGCCCTCTTGTGTGTACTCAATTACACTAATTTCAACAGAATAAATAAAAGAACATATGAAAGTTAAAATTTACTTAGCATCATCTTCGTTATAGTAGGATAACATTATTACCTCTTGACTACGGTTAACAACACCCACATAACCAAGACGGAGAGGGATAACTTTTCCAAGCAACAAATTCCGGGCATCAGTACCTCTGTCCATGATGTCCAACTATATTCCATAGAAAACATTCCAAACTTAGTCAAAACATGGCAACAGTATGACAAATTTTGAAAATACATTTAGAATAGCATGCTGCACCTTTGTGATTACACCTATTGTTCTATTACCTGCAACAGAAAAAATAATCCGTAAAAAATAATATGGAAGCATGAAATTAAATAATTTTTTGTTTCAAGCATATGGCAGCTAAAACTCACCATCAGGATCAGCAACTCCTGCCATCTGAAGAGCATCTGAATTAGCCAAATCTGAATTTGCCGGTGTGACAGCTAGAATGAGACAGGTGGGAGTTTTGATATATGACATGATCATTGTTCTAATTCGAGCTTCAATATCAGAAGGCTGGTCACCAACAGGAACCTTTGTTATGCCAGGGAGATCTACGAGTGTAATATCAAGAACATTTGGTGAAAAAATCTTGAGACGAATCTGCTTGTCTGAAACACCTTTGTTCCCTCCTGCTCCTCTCTCAGTTTCAGCCTACAATCAAATCCCACATAGATAATTTAAAAACAGACAAGATTAAGAAAACATCCAATTCAACAGACTATTATCAGGGAAAAAGGATTAAACCAGTACACTGTATACCTTAACAGTACAAGAAAACCAATTCCAATGGATTATGAACCTCCAACCAAAATGGTGATTAATTGACAAGACTTAAATGATGCTAATGATGCAATGAAAACTAATAAGAAAAAAATTTTCCTTTCAGTTCATTCAACTACTTTGCTTTCATTTGCATTCCACTTCTCAAAGCATGAATATAGTTTAACATCAACAGTGTCATACCCTTAAATTAGTTTGCTACACTACACAGTTGCAAGTTGAAAATTTGATTAGTGTAAAATCATAATATCTACACTTGAGATTATCAACATCAAAATGAGATAATCAAAGGGGAAAGGAACTCAGGCACTAAGAACCATAGCACCAAAAGTTGTGATGCTAAACAAGCACTCATGCCAAGTGAAGTAAGGATCTAAAATCACGAAGAAAAAGAAAGATGCAAATAAGGAATAAAATTTTAGGAATTGTAAGCTTAATGATAAAATTGATATAAATTAGTAAGTATGCAAGATGAATTATCAAAATAAGCCATGAAGGTCCAAGTTCACAACCAAAAAGATGTGGCTGATCTACTAGAAGCATATGCATTCATAAATTGTAACATTTTTTTAAATTTAACAATTGCTATCACTTTTAGGTTCCAAGTTAGAGAGTCTTTCTAATGAGACAATTACTGAAATAGATTAGATTACATTTTAAGCATGTATATCAGAATTTATTCAAAATTTAAAATATGCTAGTTAGCTTATATAGACCAGCAATGGCCTAACCTCCCTCCATCCTCCAACTTGCTGTGAGCTAAGAATAGATATTTCTTGCTTCCAATCTACCGTAAATCATTTCGGCAAAAAAGGGGGAAAAAACTACGGTGAATCACAACTTCGAACACAATAAATCTTTCTTGCGCTCAATATTTCAAACTCATTTCTACGCATTACAAATAGAAGCAACATCCACTCAAAAATAAACACAAATAACTAATAGCGACAAAGACATCAAAGCACCTGAATCTCCCTGCGAATCTCGGAGAAATCGTAGAACCTCTTCCCGGTCAAGTGCAGAAACTCGCCGTATTCCTCTTCGGTGCCATCGGGCTTTTTCTTAGTCTGCACGAGCTGCAGCACGAGCGGCCTCCTGGTGCAAATATCATTTCCACGCGGCAAGAAGTCCCGACCGACAAGAGCCTCAAGGACGCTGGACTTGCCACTACTCTGGCTGCCGACGACGGCGACCTGAGGGAGGTCCATGGCAGACTGACTCCCAACCCTGGAGAAGATATCCTGAAGCCGGTTAACCAAGGAGATAACGGCGGAGCCAAGAGGAGCAACCGGCAACGATGGAGAGGCTGCAGCGGGGTCGTCCGACATGGCTGGATCGGAGGAGCCCTAGGGTTTTGGAAAGAGAGAGCAGAACAGAACAAAGGAATGAATGAATGAATATGTATGTATGTATGAATGATTGGAGGTGGAAGGAGTGGGACTCAGTGTGTTTGTGAGATGGAGAAATGAGAGAAGCTTGGATTCATACTTACTTGTGTATATATATGTACGTACTCGGTGAGCTGTGTCGTGATGTCTTGTGGGCCTGCAACCATAGGTGTGCTGAGTGGTTCTCTTGATTTGAGAACAATTTATTTATGGGGTGCTTGAAGGAGTGGGGAAGGGGTAAGATCAAAATAATGAGGTTCTATTTTTTTATGAATTTAAAATTAAAATATTACGATTTGATATGTATTTGCAGAATATCTGACTTAGCAGAGAAGCCAATTTACAAACTATAAATCGAATAAAAATATAAATATATTATTACTAATTCATTATTCATCTAAATTTATAGTTGGTAGTTTTCTAGCATAGATGGTGACTTGGGGCCTAGGCTATTTTAACCTCATTTATCATGATAAAAAAGAAATGATTCTACATGAGAAAAACATAAGTTTTTGAATATTGAAATATATATCAAGTTAACCAATTAATTCTAAACTTTTTAAAAGCTAATATGGTTTAAGTCAAATATTTACTTAGCACTCTTTGTCATACCCCTGTAGGGAAAAAAAGGTAGAATTTTCTTTTATAATGCTAGTTGTCCGTTTGGGAATGGCATTTTGGAGAAAGTAAAATTAATGTTGGGTTATAAATTAAAAAATTTGTGCTTTTAAAAGCAAATATGATTTATAAAATTGATAAGAAATTTTAGAAGTTGAGTAAAGGTGTAGAATGAGAATAATAGATATCAGGTATGACTTTTTTTTTTCAAATATTGAAAGTCCAAATAATTTTAATTCGAGTTATTATTAAAATGAAACTCCTCAATTGAAAATTGAATTTAAACAAATTCCAAAATGAAGAATTTCCCTTCTCCTTTGATGAGAATAAAATGATGAAAGTTGAAGATTCATCAAGTTTGCTGTCATAGAAATACAATTTATTCGATTGACTTATGATGTAGAGACAATTCCTTAAAAAAAAAAAAAGTACATCATCACTATCATATTTATCTTTTTTAGATCAATATATTATATATATAAAAATAGATGAAATTGGGGGAATTCTATTATGGCAAATCATCAAACCTGTTTGAATAGGAAATATATTGCTTGTCAAGATTATTTGATAGCTTATGTGTAATTAACGTCAATACATTTTAATTCATTTTAGTTATTAATTTAATCATTTGCTATTGAATATTTTATTTGATTTAACCAACTATGATTTTTACCTGATACACTATTAATTATTAATTATATTGACTGCACTTACTATTTTGAAAAACTATTAAATAACTTTTCCACACTATTAATTAAAATTGAAATTTAAAGATAAAAATAAAAAATATATAAATGGAGATTAACCCTTGTAACTTTTAAATAAGATTATTGATGTTATAGATATAATGAAAGATAATTCATATCGATAAATTTGAAACTTTTAATTAACTAATTTAAATATTCAATATTAAATTGTATCACTAATTTAAAACTAAATCAAAACAGTTTGTTAGAAATATTTTTAGGATATACTTATTTTTTATTATAGGCGACATTATGCACATATTAGAATTTTGGAATCATATTTGAAATTTAATTAAGAGAATGACAAATTGACAATCTTTTTAGATATTTTGAATCTCCAATATCACAATTACATTTAAAAGCGTTACTTTTTTTTTTCAAAAGGCATTATAATTATAATTTAATTAAACAATATTTCGGGTTCAGATCTTGGAGATAGTTCCTGTTCAAAAAAAGTTCTGTAGATAGAAAAAGTTAAGAAAATACACTAATTTTAATATGAGCAGACAAACCATTTAAAAAAACTACGCAAAAAATGATTATCTGCGAGGTTTACTCCTTGATTATGTATTATTTCACGTGACATTTTTTAAATACCGAGAATTGAAAATGTTTTATAATTAAAAATATTGGTATTTTCAACTTCTGCTTTTGTTTCAATTTCTCAAAAATATCGTAGCATTCTATTAGGGCAATCATTATTGTACAATGCATTTACAACAAGCTTTACATTATCATGCAGCTAAGCAATCTATTGAATTTAAAGAACATAATTAGGTTTTTAAATAGCTTTTGCAGATTAAGTTTTAGAAAGTGTTAAATTTTTTATCACTTAACCCAATCACCATTAGTGATTTAAATTCTTTAGTCACAGTAATTCTCATTCTGTTTATATTAAATTCAAAATTTACTAATTAATCTCTTACACTCCCTTCTCCTATCCAATAGACATTCAAGAACTTTTTCATAAAGACAACATCCATGAGTAATGAAGGTAAGGGCAAAAACTAAACTATTCACATTATAATAATTAAATCCAGTACAGATGGGAGGATATACATAAACTCTTCATATGTAAGAAAGCTTTATGTGTACAACCATATTCCATGGTGCTTCCAGAAATTGTCATATAAAACAGAAGCCATCTCCGGAAGTGCAATGTTAGTTGAACCAGCACTACGCATTTGTCTTCATCAAGAAAAACCCATATAAGTCAATAAGAAGAGGCCATTGTTCAGAGGGGCAAGGCAATATCTCCGCCTCATAACCAGTAAGTCTTCAAGTTGGAATCATCAATGTCAACCTGTAATGAAAGTCAGTTCTGTATTCATGAACTTGAACAAGTAACTGATACCTAAGGCTGCAAACCCAGCCAGACCATATGGTTTATATTTGATCACAAGCTAAAATGTATGGACATCCACATAGATGCAAGACACATCGGAAAATAGACACTATCGAACATGACAAGATTATGTTGACTATATTTTCCAATGTATCCGTGCTTTGAAGAGCACATGTTAGGGAACAACATACCTGCTCATCAAAACCTGTAGGAATCTCAAAATCTGTTCCAGATGCATCAGCAAGATCTTCAAGAGAATCCTGCAATCCTCAATCGCATAATACAAAAATTGCCAAACAATGTTCTGTGAGAGATATAGACTTGTTGGTCCACTAAAGATAAGTAGACAAAACTATAAAAAAGTATTTAAGTATTTCTGAGGCAGTTATAGCTAATATTGTATACTTAACATGCTTACATGAATCTTTAGAATAGGCTATGGAGTATGGACCAAAAAATTGGCTTTGTCTACCTAAAAATTGTCATGCTTTATAACAAATGGGGCCGGTATCATTTCACTTTCCATATTGTGCCCCATATTTCCCAGTGATCTTGACAGTTGGGATGCCTCCTCATTCATTCAGAAGGAAAAATAAACAAATAAATAATACCTGCTCATGGAGATTAACAGCAAGATTCTCCACTTGGATGGATAAGTTGTCAGTAACTGCTTCAGCAGTATCAAGTGTATACTGTAAATCAAAGAATTCAATTTAATGATGATGAAATAATGGTTGACGTTAGACAATCGTCTCATGCATTAATGAAATAAACCAACACTCTAACAAATCTTAGAACAATAAGACGATAACCAAGGACTATAGATGAAATGATTATCCAATCGAGCAAAGATGAAACACGTCAATTAAACTTTGCCTTCTTAGATACATGACTTAGTCTCTCCACTTGCATATATAGATTATACATAACTACCTCATCAACAAGTTCATCCCCAAAATATGCACTTGTTTAAGTGACTTGCACCCATGAGGCTATGAGTTCCTAATCTTTCACCATTCCTCTACTTTGATATAAGTTACCAAATTTATAGGTGGCTGTGATAAGTTACAATTCATCGAAACTGATTATGTTCTGCTTGGCAAGGATCCCATACACCATTCAAAGATAGTAGAATGAAGTTCGATCTCCAAAGAAGTCAAGCATATTGCTCTAGACAATAATGGTTTGATGATTTGATCCAATTGTTAGCTTTCACATCCTTACATTATCTAGTCAAGGAAAACTAGATTTTTGCCATCCAACTTCAGCAATTAAGTCTGAATTTCTTACAATAGTCTGATTTAAAATCTAAAATCCTATCAGTTATAACTTCCGTTGCAATTTGGGCATGAAAAAAAAAATAAAGAAATAAAATAGTCATAAAAAATCAAGATAACCTGCTCATTCGAACTCTTGGGTGACTGTCTGGATTCCAATGGCTCAGGCTTGGTCTCCTTGGAGCTTCCCTGTTATATGGAAAGAAAAGTTAAGGAATCCATGACCTAATGGAAAGAAATTCAGGTCAGGAATAGGAGTTCCTTCATGCAATTAGAAACACTTAAAACCAAATAAAAAAGAAACAGCACCATCTAGAACGAAAATCCAAGTTATGACAATGATTCATATCATTATGGTTCATTTCTGTCAGTAAATGCTCCTAGCAAATACAATAATAGCATTAGTCTTATCTCATTAAGTGGAGTTGACTACATAAATCATACGACGCCAATGGGTTCTATTAAACACCATCTCTTCAGATAAATCATTTATCAAGAGATCACACTTTATAACTTCTCTTAGTGTCCTTCTTGGTCTTCCTCTACGCCTTTTGATAGAACTTTAAGCAATTTGATCAACTCTTTTTACTGGCTCCTCTTGTACTCTTCTTTATACATACGCAAACCACCTTAAACAATTTTCCACCATTTTCTTCTCGACAGGTACTACTTCAATTTTTCCTTGTATACAATCATTTTTTATCTAATCCATTATTGTATAACCACAAAATGCTCCTAGCAAATGTCATAAAAAATTTGGAAATTTTATTTTATATTTTTAGTAGTTTATTTTGTGACTTTAATTTGTTTACTTTATTATGCTTTCTTTTACTTTAAGTTCAAGTTGGGTTTTGGGCTTCCTATAAATAGTCCTAGTTTATTCTTTTGTAAGACTTGATAATCTGAATATTCAGAGTTATTATTATTTATTTCTTCCTCATTCTTCTTTCCTTTCTCCGTCCCTTTTCTTCCTTTTTCTCCTTCCCCTTTCCCTTCCTCCTTTGCTTCCCCGTCCTACATCAAAATATTCACAGGATTTTATTGGGGACCATCAATGTCCCAAGGAAATAAAATTACAAGAAGCAAAGTTGAGTATTCATCATATTCAATTTTATAATATCAACAATAACTTAATTGATTTGCTAAAGAAAAGTCCAATAAAACATACTTCCTCATTCTGGTCAGGACAAGAATTTTCTGGTTTAGTCGTGGAAGGCTTTCTCTCAGCTGAAGTATCCTAAAAATAAAGAGAACATTATCAGACTTAAAATACCAGAGCACTACTTCACTTAAAGAGTACAAAAATTCAATTCAGATAGAATAATAAATAGGGAGCCAGGGATATGATTCAATAACGCATTACACGAGCTGTGTGTGCCTGTGATTTATTGCCAATAATGACAATACGTAGAATAATGAAATAAATAACAAGAATGTGTACCAGTTCAGTTTGCTCCAAAGAAGTGACCTTTCCTGTTTTGCTGAGATCTCTCAGAGTTCCCTTCAAGGCAATGAGGCAAATGAACATCATAAATAATTGCATAAGATGACCCTAGACACTTTTTGCGAGATGGTAAACTGAAACAGCTCAGAATGTAATACAATACTCATGCATGGGCAATGAGGCAAATGAATCATCATATCCATAATAACGACCTTTGATCTTTCCAAGATCATACCATCATATGGCAAATAAGTTGATAGCTAAAATAAATGGGAAAAAAACATCATTACTCCTCTGGTTGATGTTTAAAAAGTCAGTGTCAAAAAAATTGATCAAATTGACACTCAAAATCCTCCTTCCAAACTTCAGAGCATAAAAGAGAAAACAAATACATTACTTGCCATATATTGTGGATCCATTAAATAGCACTTAAGAAAATCACTACACTCTTTCAACCATGGCACAACATACTATTCTTGAGGTTAGTATGAACATAAAAATTTCTAGCTCCGCCCGTGGGTCAAACTATAGAGTACCGAACTGTATTTTATTCCCCCAAAAAAATCATCAATGGTTGAGATATGATTATAACACATCTATTCTGGGGGACGGTAAGTGCTACAAACAATGATAAGAAACAAAATTCAGCATTGAGCTAAGAAAGAGATATTAACTAAACTACCTTATTTGCCCACATAAGCCCACAAGCATTGCAGAGAGATCTGGGACCAGCTGGTCCTCGTCGCATTGCTGGAGTAGATTTTTCACTAATTCCACAATGTTGGCATTTACGGTCACTTGGCAACATAGGTCCAACAGAAGAAAAACCACATTAACACAAACATGTAACAGTTGAAGAAAGATAACCATAGCATTCTTAGGTCTAATACAATCAAAATCATAGCTTGAAACTCACTAAGATTCTGAACAAGCAGCACCATTGCTTGAGTCGCAGTTTTCAGCAGCAGAACTGTAGCATTCCTTTGATGATGCAAATTGTCCATTCTTACGATTCATCCTATTAGATAATCAAATACTATGAGTTTCAAGAACAGTGGCCAATATGAGCAGAGGACAATCAGTGCACATGTCAATAATGAATACTTACTAACGCTTATCTCATTCCCAATGCCAGGATATTCATATTTTGTACTACTACATGTGGGCCAACGTGCTCAGACACAAAACACTAATCACTAATATAACATATCAACTTAAACTGCATAAACACTTGCTTACATGTGTTGTGAGGACATGCAAAAATGGAGAGCAACTCAATCTTGAAAGATTGAAATCAGCCAAGCTGCTTATGGACTCCTCTTTCTTGGCCCAACTGTGGTTCACATGAAGCATGGACACATTATAAAAGGACGTGTTCACAGTGTTCATGTCTATGTAGTGTCCATGCTTCTGGAAACTCATTTAATCTCCAACTGTATCTAGCTTGAGTCTTAATGAACTCAACTCTCGAGCTCATGTCATGTATCTATTTATTTTCTACATATTTATAAGTCAACTTGTACAAGACTTGTTTGAAATTCATGAAAAGAAGATAAAAACTGTAAATGTTAGATATATCAAAAGGTGCACCTTTTCAAGCAAACCCATGCATTACATTTAACTATCAAATACTTGACTCAAAAAAACTTCCTTCTTTTTCTCCATCCAACAAATTTGAAACCTCATTACGGCAATTAATAAATTAAGAACAACTATCAGTCAAATTGAACAATCAACATTATTAAAAGGTAACTACTATCCAAATAGCACACAATATCCCAATTTCCAACTACCTGCACCCTACCTCTGTGCAACTTCTTTACGGCAGGTGTACCGAATTTTTTTCTCAAAACATCTCTCTTTTCGCTTTTCACGAAACCTAACAAGGGACGCAAATCTCCGTGAAAGCTTTGAACCCCGGGAAGTATCATTAATTTCCTGGCGCATGAGTAGCAGAACACCCATTAAAACATTAAAAAAGTAGTGAAAGAAATTAAAATAGCAAAAAACCAAAGTAGCTTTGACTAGAATACCCTCATGTTCTGATAATTCTGTTGCAACAAAAGCTCAGCGCTGGGAGCACTACAGGGGCTGGGTATCTCAGACCCTCCCAACAATAATAATACAGCTTGTACCTGTAATTCAGAAAACAGGGGATCATCAACCCAAAAAATCCATTCATTTCTTAACTATCAAAAAAGACAAAGGAAAAAGTTTATGAACCACAGATTTTTTTTTTATATAAAATAAAACCTATAGTTTTATGTCTACATTCGTTTGTGTTTGATTACGAAAGGCCTATGGCTATGCGTATAAGCATATTGAAGGTCAAACATTTGGAACCTAGATTCCATATAAATCTTAAAAGAACAGGTTAATCTCAAACCAATTAGGGGATCATTCACAAAAGACCAATAAATGACTAGATGTGCACACTTTACCGGAGCCCTGCCACCCCCACCCCAGTTCTCCAATTTCCCTCCCCCACGCCCAATGGGGGATCCACGAGGGTGTAGCCCTGCCAATCCTATCATTTACGAATGAGAAGAGGTATAAAATCCTCTTCTGCCTCGAAGCTTGCATGAATTTCTCATTTTTAATGCAATTCCTACTCTACATCACTTGCCCTTTGCCATCGTTTCCATTTGATTTAGTTTTCTTAAACTTAATGAAGAAAATATACTCAGGCAAGCAGACACCATAGCTGGTCAAATATCAGGGCATGAACTCACGAAGCTATCTCTAATAGAGAATCTTCTCAAAAGGAAGTTTTGGTTCAGCATGTGACGTTTCAGAACAAAAAACCAAAAAGATATATGTAGGGAAGAAAAGAAAATGGCACCTCGTCATGTCTATATGAGTGAGAATAGGTGGTTTTCTCATCAAAATTTGAAGATTTTACATGAAAAAAAAAAAGAAAGAAAAACACTCAAACGACTTCCTGACAATCAGTACTGTGATTAAAGTCTAAAGAAACCATAATAGAGGAAGTAAAGGAATCGAACTTTTTCAGGCGTAACCGCTGGGAAAACATAGACCTCGCCCTCAAACGAAATGGTAAGTTCACTGGTTCGAGGCTTCAAAGCACAACCATTGGTCCCAGAAAACCCAGAACTCAGTCGTGCTTCTTCCACCCTATCACTGACCTCATCACGATGTCCATTAACACATTGAGCATTCAATCCATCCTCGACACCATCTAACTGCATGGGAACCTGCATCAGTTGTAGTCCTCCTCCCTCGAAAAGCCGTGCTTGCAGTGGCTGTGGATTCATAGTACCCATCACCCAAGAATCACTTACATATACGATACACCCTCGGTGGGATTTTCTCGAGAAAATCGTTCAAGTTCTTCTCTTTCCAACCAGGAAAACTGAAACTGAAGCGCAGAATCACCAGAAAATCACTAAAAAATAAAGCTTCTCCTCGGAGTAACCAGCTAACCCTAAGAAGAGCGGGAGTGAAAGTATGCTATACAGTAAAACATTTGACAGGCATTCAATTTATGCAGTCAAATGGAAAAATATTGAAAGCTTTGGAATTTGGGGTTTCACTTTCCTCGGATAGTTTTTGCAGCTCTACCGAACAGAGGATGAATATCGCAACGAAAATGGTAAAACTGAATTTAAAAATTCTATAACAAATAGTCGAGCAACAAAAATTGAAAATAGCATGCACGCTGCACATTTTCTCAATCTTCTATCGTAAATTTATAATTTACTACATTCTTCTGCCCGTGCCGCGGCATTTATAATTTGGACTTTTATTTAGTTATAAAATATAATAATTTACAAAAAATCTCACTAATTTTTTTATTTAAAAAAATTGATATTAAATAATATTAATTAAAATTAATATAAATTAACAAAATTTAAAAATGAAAGAACATGAGACCCATTTAAAAAATATAGAAAAGATAAATCCTAGCTATAAAAAAATAAATAAGAATAAATAGAATTCATTTTAATAAAAAAAATAGAAAAACAGAGATAAAGTCATATTATGCGGCTATTATACAGTATCGCCTCGTTCTCCTTTTAATTATATGAAGACAGATTCTGCCGGAAAATTTGTAATGAAACAAAATATATATATTAATTATATAAAATTCAAAACATTCATATATTATTTACTCTATTAGCATGATAATATTATATAATTTTATTATTTATATTTATTATTTATTGAAATGATTTTTTAATTACAAAAACATTATTTAAATATTTACATTATGTGTTCTGAAAAAAAATTAGATTACGTCCAAAAATATTTTTAGTTGTGCATATAATTTAACTGCTAAAATATTCATAAATTAATAAAATATTTAAAAAATATAAGTCAATATTAATTTTTAACAATTTATTATCAATTTTCATAAAATAAATATTGAAGTTTGATGAATTATCTTATTAAATAACTTTGTATTAATAATTCTAAAATTTAATAATTTTTAAACCTTCTCATAAGATTTAAAAATAATTTTAATTTCTACCATGTCAAAGTCTGTTAAATATTTTAAAGCAGTTTCTATTATATTTTGAACCTCCCATTTATTTTTCTTTATATATCATAAAGGTTTGAACCATTGATTTCTACTTATACCTCACCTCACATTTACCACCTAAGCTAGTTTCAGGTGGCACCTCCTATCTATTTAAAAAACACATACAAACCTTATCTGTATTAAAAGTTATATTACATAAATTTCTCTTTCATTTTTTGGGTTCCATTTCCATCTACTTAAAAGTTAATAAATCATTAACTCATTAAATTTAATTATTTTCTTTTACCAAAATATCTCTTTTAACATAAATATTTATTTAAAAATGTTTCCAACATATTTTTTTTTAACTTTTTTATTTTCACATAGAATATTCTTTTAACTTTTAAACTTTTTAACACTAAAATATTTATTTTTCACAATTTGTGAACACTTCTTACATTTATTTATGTTTTATTTGTATTGATCTATTTTACATATTTTTTAATTTAATATTTTCAAATACATTTATTTAAACATTACTATAATTAATTATTTAAAAAATTTTAATAAATATTTCATAATTTTAATGTTATATTAATAGGAAATATTATTATGAATTTTTATATAAAAATTTTAAATTTATTTAAATTTTATTAGATAGAAATTAGAGATTTTAGAATATAGGCGTAAATAAATAGTATTAAGCTATTTTAGTATAAGTTTTTTAGAGAAAATTAGGTTTTTAGTACTTATAGTTTAACTTAACTTCCAAGTAAGTTCTTACACTTTAAATTTTCTTGAACCACTCTTTACACTTTACACAATTATAGGAGTTAGTCCTTATAGTTTGGAAAATAGAGACTTTTAACACGTTAAGTTTAGCATAGTCAACAATCAACACTTGTGTGGACTACAACGTAGATACAAGTATTTTTTAACTGGTGTATATTTGAATACAATATATAATCACTTATCATATCTCATAAGTGATTATATACTAGAGTTGATAAATATAAACTATATTTTTAATAAGTACTTATATTTTAAATAAGTGTTTATAGAAGAAGCTGATTTTTTCTACTTATAATAATCACTTATTCTTCTATAATTATTTATTTTATTTTTTCTTCTTATTATCCAACAATAATTACTTAAACTCTTAATATTCAAACACATTTTTTTCTCAAAATCACTTATGGGATAAAAATATTTAAATATAAATTATTTTTAAAATAATCACTTATTTTTATAATTTATTATATATAAATTCTTATCCTTATAATTACATAACCTGTACATGAACCAATGAACCAATCCAAACCCATGACAACACTAATTGCAAAGGTAGTGTTCACCAAACACAAGGCAACATTACACGCATAGAGATTCGTCACTTTACATTGATTTGCACATTTGAGAATGAACAACCTCTCTATTATTACACCTTCATCCGGGCCTCCATCGCTGAAATTCTCACCACTAACTGTAGCAATTTTGATCGCCATCTTTTAGCTTCTTCCTTTTCGTTGAAGATTGCTTGAAGCACTTTTTTAGCCTCGCCCTCATCACCCTGCATTGCTAATTAACTACCTCGTTGACTCTACTAGTTTTAGCATAAAAGCTGTGAGAACAATTGAAGGAATTGTTGGAACACCAAGCATCTAAGTTTAAGTGATAACTTTCCAAAGAAATAGGTAGAGACATAGCCAAGCAACACTCTCAGATTGGTGGAAAAGGTATGGAAGAGAGGTTAGGACGCCTCTATGTGACTGAACTAGAATCATATAGCTTAGCAAAATTAGTAAAACTATACGTTGCCCATATATAATAACTAATAAGCACCTGCTTCTATATCTTACATTTTTTAGACATTGTTTATTATCTATCCATGGAATGATGCAGAGAAAAGGAAGGTAAGGAAGAGAAAGAAAAATTGTGTCATTGGGTTCTACTGCAACAACTATTATTACTCAACAAAATAAAATTAGTCACAAACAAACACATAAAGTGTATAGATCATATAGATGAAGATAATATACTTAGAGTAATGCACTTTCCAGGTCTATTACCTTATAACTTGCTTCCATTCATGTTACTCTGTTTACCTATACTTTTTTAACATAAAACAGAGGTCAAAGAATTACTGTGGGTACATGGTTATATATATAATTTGCTGTAGGTACATGGTTATATATATATATAACCATGTTAGGAAAAAAGGTTGTAGACTGCCTTTGTCCGTCAACAACTACAGCAGTGTCTTGTATTTTGGTTCAAAAATTACTTATTTTATGGTAAGTAAGCAATTTACTAAATTTTAGAGCAAAATATATTGACCTCCCTTTAGTTTTGTTAAAATTACATGGACCTGTCTTCTAGTTTTAAAATCTAAACTCTGATTCAATTTTTAATTTTGTTAAAATATTCCATTTAAAGATTCTAAAATATGTTTTATTATTTAAATTTTATTTCAAAATAACCTGAAATTTCTAATACATCCATTTAAGTCAAAATCCCTAATGATATTCACACAAAAAAAGAAATGCCTAATGATGCTCGAACAACCAAGCCACACAAGCCGTGGATGGAAGATTAATCTCAATGGCTTTCATGTCGCCGGTAGTTCATATAAAACAATCAATCAAAAGCGGCATTTGGAAAGTAGAATTGTTCTCTATGAGAAAGTTATGAATGGTGATGATTTAATCCATAGCCAATAAGCTTTGCTTCTGGCTTCTGCTAATGAATGGCAAGAATTGCTTTGTTAACAAATGGTTTGCGAACTTCTTTTGCAGTTTGCTTGTTTTCAATTCATAACTTTTTCTTTTAATTTTTACTATGCAAATTTTTTTTTTATTTTGTAACTTGTTTATTGCAAATTTTTGTAACTTATTTTTTTAAATTTTTACTATAAATTACTTCGGTGCTTTATAATTTCTTTTTAAGATTTTGTAACTTATTTTCTCTGAATTTCTAACTCAGTTTTCAAATTTTTACTACTAAAACAATTACAAACATTTAAATGTTAAAATTGAGTTCTTTCATAGTAAATATTTGAAAAATGAATTATAAATTTAGAGCAAATAAGTTACAAATTCTTAAAAATAAGTTGTAAAATATAAAAATAATTTATAGTAAATTTGGAAAACGAATTACAAATTTAAAATAAATAAGTTACAAATTTTAAAAAAGAAGTTATAAAGTACTAAAACAATTTATAGTAAAATTTTAAAAAATGAATTATAAATACAGAGTAAGCAATTATAAAATATAAAAAAGTACAAACCACTAGAATAATTCATAATAAAAATTTAGAAAATAAGTTACAAATTCAGAGTAAGTAAATTACAAATTTTGAAAAAAAAATTGCAAAATAAAAATTTGAAAACTAAATTGTAAAATCTAAAAAGTAATTACAAACCATTTATTGGTAGCAACCATTGACATATCACTTGTAATCGTTGATTAGTTGTCCATAACCATTGACTGCATTAACTAGTCACTAGTGGTGGTTGTTGACTAACTATTAACAACTTTTGACTAATGGTCATTGCTATTGCTAGGTAGCTAGCTTTGATGCTATCAATGGTGGGGAAGGAGAAAAGAAACTTGAGGACATTTTGGTAATATCATATTTTGTTGTATTTTATCTAAAAATATTTAGTTTTTTATAATTAAATGTATAATAAGTCAATTTATTATAAAATGTTAATTTTGGTCCTAAATAGTAATTCCCCTTATTTTTTAAACAAAACATCAAATGAAAATAACTTTCCTCAAATATAATTGTTTTACAACATTACAAAGTTCTTCTTCATCTTGCATTTATTTTCTTAAGAAATGATTTAAATAAAAACTAAAATTTGAAAAATCTAAATCTATTTCGACAGAATCAATAAGGAATCTATTTTAACAACAATGCAAAGTTCTTCTTCATCTTGCATTTATTTTCCTAAGAAATGACTTAAATAAAAACTAAAATTTGAATAATCCAAATCTGTTTCGAAAGAATCAATAAGCAATCCAAGTCCTGAAATTCTTGAGCCGTCCTTTGAAGAAACCAAGGAAAAAATAAAGGAGATGAAATATGCTGCATTATTTTTTGAAGGTAAATGTGTTGGATAGGATTATATACACAAATTTAATTTTCAATGTACCTTTCTCTTTTTTTTTAAGGGACGGCTGCCCATAAACTAAAATGCCACAATGTCAACTTGCCAATTTTTCCCTTTTCTTTAGCTGATTTTTTTTTTCTGTTTGTATTGATTGATTAGGACCTTTAATTTTTTTAACAACGACAAAGTTTGTTGTTTGATGTGGAAAAGAGAAACATGGAATTGATTAGGACCTGTCTAGTCTATATTGCTATCAATTATCATTTTCGAATTTTTTTTAATGAATTGGAGAACCCCGGGAGATAAAATTTTATATTGTGTTACACATTTTTTGGGTTGATTATATATAAATAAATAAAACTAATTTACTCAAAGTTAATAATTAATCTTCTAAACCAATGGGGCCTGGTCAAGTGGTAAGAGACTTGACCAGCATTCCTCGAGATCAAGGTTTTAATTTCTGAGGAATACAGTAGCGTTAAAAAAATTAAGATCTCAAAGAGGTTTTCCTATCAGTACCCGTGAGCCGCTGTAATGTTCTACATAGTAGGATCTGAATTAGTTTAGGGTGGATAATAAACCAAAAATACCCCAGGATACCGGGTAATAAAGTATAAAAAAAAATTAATCTTCTAAACTTTACATTATTTTCTTATTTTTTGGCCCATGAAAATGCACGTCATTATTTTCTTATTTATATTATCATTTCTTTGTATTATTACCTCTTCTTCTAACAATTATCACTCAATTATTTAATATTTACAACCTAGCCCCAAAAGTTATTAAGGGCAGTTTGGTCTTTTACCTTAAGGGCAATTCAGTCTTTTTCTTAAAAAAAAAATATTCAAACCCTTAATCCTTGGCATAAATTTTAGAATATATTTCATTTGGTTCTAAATATAAAATATTTTCAACTACATCACATATTTTAAAAAAAAAAGTTAAATCATTAAATTTATTAAAAAATTCTAATATTTTTCACAATTTACTTTTATTAATTACATTACCTCTTATATTTCTCATAACATTTATCTCCTACATACTAATTATAAATCATATGTATAAATGGAAAAAATAACTAATACATCAAACAACCCTATAAAATATCTTATATTTTAGACTAAGTATTACTTCTAGAAGATATTCTAGATTTAGAATGAAGGGAATATGGTTCTTAATTTTGAATCTCTAGTTCTCATTCGATTTCAGTGAATTTGCTTCAGTTTTGGTAAGTTGAAATTCATTAACACCCCTGCAAACAGCCACTAGAGCAAGTGGACCTAGTCTGGATGAAAATGGATGAATGCTTCCTGTTAATGATGTTTGTTCAAAAGAATCAAAAGTATATTGACCTTTTGTAACCAAAAAAAAATATATTGACCCTTTAAGCTCCTATGCCTAAACTCCTAAAGCAATACACAAATGCTTTTTGGGAGCAGCCTGAACTGAATTAATTTAACCAATGGCATAATACAAAGGCCTATATATATTTCCATTTAAATGTACATTCTGCTGTGAGAACAAAAAAGGGATGGGGCCACAAAACCTAAACTAGGAAAGGAACAGAAGTAACTTCTGTGAAAAGTAAAAATAATGGACAATGGCTCAGGCGATACACTATCATGACGATCCAGTGAGAATAAATGCTTGAAGAAGGCTCTGTGCTGCTTGGGTTTGATCGGGTGTGCCAGACATGACAATAGTTCTGTCCCTTGTCCCTGGACGAGGCTCATGGACAATAACTGTGGCGCCTGAAATCTGATACAGAGAAATAAAGAGAATTTAATGAAAAGAAGCAGGAAAATTTGAAGCTTCTACAACAGTAAGCTGTAATATGGATGCAGATTCAACTTATAGGAAGATGCAAGCTGAGATAGCTTGATGCTTCATGCACTAGCTGCATGCAATATCCAATCTACTCATATTACAGGGGTTTTCACGCAATTTTTTTCTTCAACAAATATATTATTCAGCTTAAGCCATTGGAGATTCAAATTGGTCAGCAGCATTCTTCGGTAACAAAACACCAATTATGAATTTGAATTAGTACTCGCAAATGCAAGTTCATGACATAATGAGAGCAACCATTGGACAACTAAACAAGCATAAAGTAAATGTGCAGGCCTTTCTACTAGAAGTTTGGATGATTACTTCCAAATACAAACCTAAACCAAAATATAGAAACTTGTACATAACAAGTACTTATTTTAAGTTTCAAAGTGCTTCTAAATATCATCCTAGCTAGTGTACCTGTCTCAGACGCATCAGATTATTACCATCTTCCCCATATACAGAGTCGAAAACATCATCAGGAACCACAATTTCCACAGTTGTACTAGTCACAATGGCAGCTTTGCTTCCACTGCAAACAAGGGGGAAAAAATAATAATAAGAAACAATAACTTGGCCCACCTTGTTTTATATGCCAACTGGCTAATTTTCACCACCAAGAAACTGCACCTAAGAAGGCCATAAAACCCTAAAACTTCAGTCCAAAGCCATGGTTTCATATAAGAGATATTACACAAAAAAGTCAACGTGAAAAACAATATGTCAGATGCTGGTCAAGTATAGCATTGTACATCACTAACTTCACCAGAGATCCTTAAAATTCAAAATAGGCATCCAATTCGTATTACAAGAGAGGTTAAAGAAACAAAAAAACTATGCCCTTCAGCAGCAGGTAGAACTCAGTTGACAAAATCAGCATTGTAGCAAAAGCAGCAATTTCATTTTACAAGATCAGACATGGTTAAATATGATGTGCCACAAACATCAACGTCAATCATTACAAACCCAAATAAATAACATTTTTCTGGTATCTAAATAACAAATTTATGATTCTAAGAGGACTTTAATTTATTAAATATTAAATTATAGCTTTGCATTCAAAACTAATACATCGTTTTTTAAATCACCAACCTTCCTAGTTCTAAGCCACATTTTAGCGAAGTCAATTTCCTGCCAACATCATCAGTGCTTCTTGAAACCATCTGCAATCAAAATTATTCATTCAATAAGGAAAAACTAGTAAAGCAAAACCAGTAAGTAGAGAGAGAAATATACCTGCGATGTACATAGCCCTGGTGAAGAAGAACAATCCAAATTTCGAGAGAGTCCAAGATGATCTATGCTTGGAGAAAACGTATGTTTACTTGTATTACGAGAAATCACAGCACCTGCTTGGGCTCCAACAGGAACAGAATCCCCCAGTCTCCCATAGAGACTGGTATCATGTAAAACAGAGGAGGTGCTCCTTGTTCCAGTACTATTTTGTGTGCTGGCAAAAAGATTATCTCTTAGTCTACCAGTTGCATTATACAAAGCATCTTGAACATTTGAAAACTGTCCTGATATCTGAGGGGAAAAATATACATAAAGTAAATTAATAGCAGCTTAGGCATACATACGAAAGGATTTACACTTCAAATCTTGAAGGAGATATGAATTTCATTAATCCAGCTGCCAAATTATAAGTAATGATCATATTGATCTTGCATGTCAAACTGTAAAGAAATTGAACAAAAACATATAATCAAATAGTTGATATCTTCTTATGTTTGAAAGGAAATATTTTGTTTCCATATCATCCATTATCATGATACAAACGCCAAATCCAACAGTAGATTTTGGGGAAAACTCATTCTATAAAATGGAATTTAATGTAGTGTGACCAATTTCAATTTACCATTTACACTGGTATCAATGGATACCTCTAATATAATATCATATGTGCGTGTGTTTGTATGACTCTATAACTCTATATGTGTATGTATATATGTAAATCTATGAAATAGGATGAAACTATCATCAAATCTAAATCCGTGAATGAAGGTAAAAAAAAAAAACGATCAGATGCAAAAAAGAATTCAGTTATATATCAACCACAGCTCCAAGGTTACAGCATGATCTTGAAGAGCACTGATTTCAATAATTACAAACTAGTTAGTGACACGATGCGACAATTGAATGTCTTAGCACTGGCTATCACTGATACATGTGCCACCAAGGAGATCAAGCAAGTCATCTTTGGCTTGGCTAAAAGTCAAAAGATTTCTAGAAGATACCACAACTCACTGAGAACTCCTAATTCGATTTGATATCCCCATTTCCCCACTACTGTACCACTGCCTATCTTTAAGAATAGTGGCTGTTTCTACTTTATTGTAAGCCGTCCCTTACTATAAATATCTTATAATAAATAGATCATTTGGGCTTTACTTTAAAAAATGAATTTATCTTTCTATTACTGAGGGAAGATATAAGATAGAATCTTTTAATAAATGATTGATCCGAAAAGATGATTTTCTATAGAGTCAAATAGCACCATATGATTCATGTAACCAATCACACTTAGTGAGATAAGGTTTATGTTGTTGTTGTTGTTATCGTATCAGGGAGATTGGTCCTCTCTATACAGACTCACTGTCATGTTGTTGTTATTGTATCAGGGAGATTGGTCCTCTCTACACAGACTCACTGTTGAAGGACGTCTTTTAAATTCCCACTTCTTCTTTTCTCTAAATAATTTCCATCCCTTACCCTTCTTAATAGTCATGTTGTTTTATCCCTTATCAGTAAGTTAAGGTGCTTTCTTCTCTGACCTAATGGATCTGAAAGAGAAGCATCATAAAGACCAATAGTTGCTCCTCAAATTAGGTTCAGCTAGCTTTGCCATAGCAACAGCTACAACTGCAATAAGCACAATTGCCTTTCTTCATCTGTCTTAGTCAGAGATGGCTTCAACCTTTCATGGTAGGTGTCAAATTCAAACTACCAAATCCCAATAATCATGAAAATAAACACCAATTCATACACATATCTTACAAAAGCTAAGTCAGGAGAGGCAACTTCTATTCTCTAGGCAGTCACCTGAATAAAGGAACGCTCATCACAATGAGACTCACTTTCACTTCTATTTTAGTTATACTCTGTTGTTCTTTACAATCCTCCCCTTTCCATTTTTCTATGTGATGTGATGAAAGAGAAAAAAATATATCAGAAGTCAGCTATGAACAATAATGGCACAACCTGTACAACCTTAGGGTTAATATAGATAGACATGGCAATAGATGAGGCATAAATCTTAAAATGATATCAAATACCAAAGACACAGGCTACATATTTTTGCAGAAAAAGAGCAAAGGCGTAGTAGGCAACAGAAAATCAGTACAATAAATTATGAGAAAACTTAATTACTTTAAGGTAAAATGGTTGTAAGACACACAGAATGACATTAAAAAAAAAAAAAGAGTATTCATCAACATCCTTTTTTGTAACCCAAAAAAAAAACCTACATACCTGTACCACTTGATCATTATCTGATGCACATTTTGGAACCTGGTCAGTCCCAATTACTCTTATACTGGTCGCAGTTGCCTTCCGCATTTCTGAGACTATAGCTCCCCCTTTTCCTAACAAACAACCAACTTGGTTTGAGGGGACGAGGATTCGTGCAGTAACAGATGACCCCCTATTGGATCCTGGGTCTAACCCATTCTCAATACCAGCCTCAACAGACTTACAGAAAACAAGAACAATAGCCTTCTGTGCTGGGGAATATCCTGCTTCAGGAATCTGCAGAAAATGAAGTCGCCATCAAAGGATAAAATATTAACATAATTAATAATAATGACATATAGAAATACCAGAAACAGAAGTAAAAGGAAAACAATAAGATCTCACAAACCTCTGAAGCAATAATAGTGACAACTCTTTCCTCACAATGAGCTACTGAAGGACCAACAATTATAGAAGCCCCAGTCTCATTTTGAAGAGCTTTAACAATACTTCCACCCTTTCCAATAACACTGCCAACCCTCTCATTGGAGCAAAGAATTCTGAAGGTAACTTCCTGATGAAGTGCATTGGGATCCAGGCTGGAGACCCTGTTAAAATCAGCCGACAATGAATGAGCCCCTGAGGCATAGTTGTTAGAGCTCCTGGATACAGTAGATAGTGAAGAGTTCCTCTGGAGAAGATGATCAGCATGTTGATCAGTCAAAGTCTCATATGGAATTACAACTGAAGATTCATGAGGTTTGCTACCCATCATCTTTGTTCTATCAGCCGGAGGACAATCTTGAAGACGACGAGAGACAGCAATAAGTGCCATCTTAACAGATGACACAAGTCCTTCAATCTACCAGAAGAACATAAGATCTTTAATAAATGTAACAATAAGACCCTCTAAGACAACATAAATAAATTGAATCCCAGTTACCATCATCACATGCCCTTTGATCAGCCAATCAGAAAATTTTACCAATTCTGAGCCATGTTTTACATTCCACCTACCACAAATGGATTAAGAAGCTCGCACCTTCAAGGTTCTAATCAAATGATAAAGAAGCCAGACTCATTTTTTAAGAAGATGTCAAGTGCATCTTTTCCTATCGATAAACCATCCAATCAAAGAACTGAAACCACTCAAATAAAATAAAGCACAAGGGAAACCTTCCTCTCCACTATAAAGTGAGAGACATTTCCAGATCAAAGGTTTTTTAACAAATTTTCTCAACTGCATGCTTCACTAGATAAACCACCCAATCTACAAACCAAAACCACTCAAAGGATATGAAAGAAGACAGAAGACCTTTCCAAGGTAGTCAAAGGCAAAAGGCGACTTTTAAGGCACTAGACTTCTAAAATGCCTTAGGGAAAAGATGTTAGAAAGAGAAAGACACACACTCAAGAGAATATTACTACTTAGCATAACAATGGCTAAGTTATAACTCATAATAATATTAAGGAACTTATAAGGTCATTACTTAAGCCATACATCAAAGTCTAAAGTTTATTAATTAACTTGTGGATTTTTTTTTTGTGGTGTAGTTCCTTGTGATTCATATAACTGACCTCACTTAGTAGGAGAAGACTATTGTTGTTGTTGTTATATTCACAACACCCTAAAAAGCTAACCCTTAACATTCTTTTAAAATAACAATGTTTTTCCTTACTCTTAAATTTCTAAGGCTGGGCTAGGCTTCTAAGATTGAGTCTTGTTGTTTCTTATTTTTACCTTATTATTATTTTTAAATTTTTGGGTAGGGCTTATAAGTGAACTCTTCCCTTCTTGCTTCCAAACACAGAAGTGCCTAAGTCGCTTGCCTGAAGAGCCCAAGGAAAAATAAATAAATAAATAAAGGCATCAAAGGCCCTGGCTTAACAGTGTCTCTCAAGATATTAGAAGTGCTAGCTTTCAATAGCACCTTGCCTAAACACCTTTGAATGCCATGGACCTTTGCTATGAAGGTAGAGATACTTTGAGATCACTTATTCTAAACTAATATGTTTATATCATGTAGGTTAAGCATGTTTTGAAAGAAATGTCATGTGTCCAGGAGAAAATTGAACTCAAAGCATCTCACCTCCAACCCACACAAATTAAAAGCTTCCTACATTAGCCAGATTACAAACTATAAATTCATATATATTTGGTCATTTTCGGGTAAGGCCATGTAAATGCAAGAATCTCACCGCACAGGTGCAAAAAAATGGCAGTTTGCCAATTTAGAATTTCATTTGGAAAGTCACTTAGTGGATAGTGCATACCCTATAGTATTAGACAGCAAACCATAATCAAATCCAGCATTCTTTTTCCTGATCTATATTATTCCTCAAAAGACATGAAAAAGAACCCCTTCTGAACGAAATTTTGTGGCATAATAAAAGATCCAATATAAAAGTAAACTTTGCCAAAGTTAATGATATGGTTATACTTGGAAACTTCCTGTTTGGTTCTAGTGTCTTCTAGGTTTCACTCTGATGGAACCCATCTCCATACTGATATTCAAATGCTAACAAACATCGTCAGAGTATGATCAAAGCAGCTAGAAAGATTGAAAATAAGCATAAAACCAAAAATACACACACACAAAATACCCTAGCTGTTTGAGAGGATACACTCTCCCGTCCCATTCCTACTCATTGATTCCTTGCCTCCACTTTTGACACCCTTTCCTATATATAACCTACCCTTTTGTTGGAAGCCACCATCCCTCACCATCCCTCTTTAGGGTTTTATTAGGGTTATTTTTGTCACTGTTTATCATTGTTATTCAGCCGTCTTTTGTTTTTATTTTTTCTCTCTTATCAGTAGCATCTTCTCTGTTTAGATTTGATAAGATTGCACAAAATAAATCACTCCTTGATTTTCAGTCAAGCTACACAAACATGTTCCCTAAAATTCTATTTAACCCTAATGAGAACATAACTCAAGGCGTGGCCAATATTCATTTGAATTGGCAAACTTCATGGTATCAGAGCCATGAAGTCCAATGAAATTCCTTCACTCCAATTCGGTAGGTATCAAGCTTTGGCCTCTAAAACTGAAAACCATGGCGGCTCAAGTACCCAACCACCAATGACTACTCCTACACTTCCAAATCCGACAAATGATCTCTCTTCTCTCATGATTAGGGTCATCGCCTTGATGGTGATAACTATTTGCAATGGTCACAAAGCTTCCACATGTTCATTAGAGGAAGAGGAAAAGGAGATTTTATCAACGACAAATCTGTCCCTCCCAGTCCAGAAGACCCTAAAGTTACAACTTGGAAAGATGAGAATAATCAAGTTATGTCATGGCTGATCAACTCAATGACACTTGAAATCGGAAGAGGATTCATGCTGTACAAGACCGCTAGAGACATATGGGAAGCAGCTAGGGAGCTTTACTCCTCAATTTCGAATATTGCAGTGCTCTTTGAGATCAAAGACTAGATACATGACTTGAAGCAAGGCACGTTAAGTGTTACCACATATTATAACACTCACAAATCTTTGGCAGCAATTGGAACTTTATGAGATTTGCAAGTGGATATGTGCTAAAGATGCAACATATTATCAGAAGATTGTGGAAGAAGATCGAGCTTACAAGTTCCTAACAGGTTTTAAGTGTCGAGATTGAAGAAGTCAGGAGTAGATTACTAGGTGGTCAGACTTTACCTACAGTTTGAGAAGCATTTTCAACTCTCAAAAGAGAGGAAAGCAGGAGGAGACTTACCACAACAGGTCAAATGACTATCGCTTCTAAAAATTCAGCCATGGCAGCACAAAGTACTACTGAAAACAAAAGAAAGGAGGAAAACTGTGGTGTGACCATTGCAACAAGGTTGGCCATAAACAGGATGTTTGCTAGAAGCCAAGCAATCTCAAATCAAAACAAAGATTTGAGAGTAGATGGAATGTTGCTAGCGGTGAAGAAGCTCCTGAATCAGATCTAAGTCCAATCAAAGAGCAGTTAGGAAAACTGCAAAAGATGATTAATAATCAAGAAAAATCTCAGGCGCCTAGAGTAGGAACAAGTTTTGTGGTCCAGTCAAGTAAAATATCAGTTGCTCTTAGTATTATGAAAAAGGATCCTAAATCTTGGATTGTAGACTCTGGGGCCTTTGATCACATGACAAGTGATATCTCAAATTTAGAAAATATAACTCTCCATGCACAGAGAACCTAGAGGTAAAAATTGCAAATGGGTCATCTGTTAATGTGTTGGGACTATCACTATTTCTGCTACACTGACTTTGACAAATGTTCTATATGTGCCTAATTTAGCATGCATTTTGATATAAGTGCATAAATTAACAAAATACAAGTGTATGGCTCAGTTTGTGGAAACTGATTGTGTTTTTTAGGACTTAAGGACAGGGAAGATGATTGGCAAGTGTGAAGAACGGAAGGTTTATATTACATTTGCGCAAGTAGATTCAAAAAAGACGAGAATAATTGCTCATACAGCAGCTACAAATTCTATGGTTGATAAATTTATATTGTTGCATTTTCATTATGGACATCCCAGTATTGATTATTTGAAAAAGATGTATCCTGAATTTTCTAATAAAGATCTTTCTCATTTTTAGTATGAAATTTGCCCACTTGCCAAGCATAAATGAAATTCCTATCCTTCCCGTGAACATAAACCTACGAAACCATTCTCTATCATTCATAGTGATGCGTGGGGACCTTCAAGGGTGACTAATATTGATGGGGCTTGATGGTTTATGACCTTTATCGATGATCATACCCACCTCACTTGGGCGTTCCTTCTAAAAGAAAAATCTGAAGTACCCTATATTTTCCAGAAATTTCATACAATTAAAAAAACCCAATTCCAAAATGATATACAGATCCTACACCCAGAGAGTATTTCAGTTCTACCCTCGAAAACTACCTTTCACAGCATGGAATCATTTACCAAAGTTCTTGTCCATACACGCCACAACAGAATGGCATTTCTAAAAGAAAAAACAGGCACCTTCCAAATATTGCCAGATCCTTATTACTCACTTCCAATGTTCCCAACCATTTTTTGGGGTGAAGCCATTCTTATAGCCACCTATCCAATGAACAGAACTCCTACGAAAGCCCTTCAATACAAAACTCCACAACAGATTCTTCTTGAAACCTACCCAAGTAACCAGCTCATGGTCAACCTACCCCTTAAGGTCTTTGAATGTACAGCATATGTGCACAACTATCATGGTGGCAAGCTTGACCCTAGAGCCATCAAGTGCTTGGGGTATTCTCAAACTCAAAAGGGCTATAAATGTTATAACCCTACCACTCGTAAGTTCTACACCTCAAGAGATGTGACATTTTTATGAAGGTCATCCATTTTTTCCCAACACCTCCACTCAGGGGGAGATTCCGGTGTCACAAGAATGGATGTTTTGTGAGCCCAAAGACCAGTAATAAAAGTCCTCTACAGCCACTATTCCATCTACTGTTCCATCCCTTCCTCCACCTTTGCTTCCACCTGCCAAGACAAATATTTTTTCCCAACCTGAATCTGACCCTGAAAATGACCCAAGATCTGCCCAGAATGTCCAGAATGATCATGTTACAGGTTCTGAAAGTGAATATGAATCAGAAGCAGACCAGCTTAATGCTGCTGCAAGTGACCAAGAACAACAAGACAAGGGCGTGACTCTAGGTCCTTCACAGCCATGCCAATCATCTGAACCTATCTAAAATCCTGATATGGTGAGGGACGATTTGTGTCAGCCAATTGCACTAAGGAAGGGAAAGAGGACATGTACGAGGTACCTATTGGTAATTACGTTTCTTATGAACACCTGTCACCTAAAATGCCATGTTTTGTTGCTAGCATTTCAGCAGAAAAATTACCAAAGGATGTTTATGAGGCACTAGAAATACCTGAATAGAAGGCAGCAATTATGGAGGAGATGGATGCTTTGGAGAAAAATAGTACCTGGAAAATTACAGAACTACCTGAAGGTAAATCCACTGTGGGGTGCAAGTGGGGTTTTACCATTATCCTATTGGTAATTACAAAAACAATTCCATGTATTGAAACTTCTGATTTCTTTCTAAACCGCCTTATGTGGCTCAAATACTGCACATGAGGGTCACACGCCCGTACTTTGAGCTCCAGAAACTGAAATTAAGTCTATAATAAACTAGCAATTATGAATAAGTTAGACAGTTCATATCAGATATGGTTATCAGTTTGTCCAAAAGAACCATGATTGGAGAATAATATAACGTATACATGTACTGATTCTTGATTACTCCCTTTTGGCAAATTCATTTTAGATGTAGGGTTGGAGAATAATATACTATACGCAAGTACTGATCCTAGATTACTCTCTCCCTGTAGCTTTTCCTCCTCCATCTTGAATCTTCAGCTCTTTTGGGAAAATAACTAAACCTCAACATTTCCAAGCAACCGCATAATAATATCAACATCAATCAAAATTCAGATAAAATTCAGAAGTCAGACTCTCACAGAGCGCAGCTGTCTTGTCTTAGCTGGTTGCTAAGACGAATGCATGTATCTCGCCACAAAACTTCTTTTAAAAATCAAAATTTTCAATTTTAAAACTGAATGCTAACTTTTCACCTCAATCATTTCGTCCGAGGAGGCCATGGAATCTCGCACACAATCGCTCAAAGCCCTGATTTTACACCCAGTGTCCTTCCTAATCTTCTCCACCACCTTCCCTCCCTTCCCAATAACCGACCCGACCTGTGTTGAATCTGCCAGTAGTCTGCAAGACACTACTCCATCCCTCACTTCATTGCCGTCAGTCTCCGCCGCAACATCAATAACCCTCTCAAACACCTTCAAAAGAGCTTCTTGCGCCTTCGAAACCTCGACGGCCCCACCATCCCCAATACTGTCGCCACCGCCATTGCCGCCATATGCATTCACCTCAGCCGGCTTCCCTAAGAAAACCTTGCCGCCGGTAGCAGACGGCGCAATTATAACGACAACCCGGTCCGACGTATCTGGCGGGGCATCTTCCACGCGGATCTTGGCGCCGGTGACTTGCTGGAGGTTCTTGATGATGGCTCCGGACTTCCCGATGACGCCACCAATACGGGAGGCATGGCAGAGCATGCGAAAAGCGACGTGTCCCGGTGGAATACTGAGGGGTGGCGGCGGAAACTTGGACTTGGAGCGATTAGAGGATCCGTTTGTCGAATATCGGGTCGGGCCGCTCATTTGGATCGCAGTGTACAGAGTCGGGCGCTTCTTCTTCGCTGGTGGAGAGAGAAAGCTGGTCGCCGTAATCCGCTCATACTTATATGTCCGCGTCCCCCTCGGCCCCTCCTTCGATTCACTCACCGATTAAATATCTTTATAAATAAATATTTTTCTATCTAATTAATAATAATAAAAATAAATAATATTATTATTGTGTTTTTTCCTCTCTTCTTACTGCTTTTTTCTCTTTATTTGGCGCCACAAGAACAAGAGTTGCAGAGAGACAAGAGGCGGGGGACAGAGTGTAGAGAAAGGCGGACTAGGAAGACCCAATGCTAAAATGCACGGAGTGGATCATTGTTTTCGAGCGCCCAAGCCCATGGGCTGAAGATTAGGGCTTTAGGAGTCGTTTGTTTGATTGGTGGCAAGATTGTAAACTTGCGAATTTAGGCAAACTCATATTAAAGATGTCAATTTATAAAACATACTTCCTCCAATTTTTTTTCTTTTTTATATGTGTTTTAAGATTTTAACAAATAGATTAGGTCATACAATTAAGATGCTATTTTTTTAAAATTTTTTAATATGCTCTTAATTTATTACCACCTAATTTTATGATAAGTTTATAAAATAATTAATGAAAATAAGATTAATTAAAAAATTATAATTAATGTTGTATTGAATAACTATACGGACATATAAATACAAACAAATTTTTTCTTTGAAAATTTTTTATAAAAAAGAAATGGAGGTAGTAAATTTATATTCTAAACTTGTAAGAGTGTATTTCTATTAATAAATAATTATATGATATATAGCAATGTTTAAATACAATTCAAATAATCTAATTTAAAATAAATTTATCTATATTTTATCATTCATGATACTAACAAAATCTCCCATCAAGTTTATTTATATATAAAATTATTGAACAAATTTAAGTTAAAAAATTATTAATAGTCAGTAATTTATAACATTCAATATTCAAACTTTAATATGCTTTATACATAAAAATTATATTAATTAGAAATTAGGAGATTTAATAAGGATAAATTTGAAAAAAAACTATAATTTTACTTAGAAAGTTATTTCTGTCAAAGTTGAACTTCCAACTTCTTGACAACTTATTTATATAAATACATATATATATATATATTGAACTAAGTAACAATGATTGATCCACTTCTTAAAAAAAATTAAACTTTTCTCCTTATTTCCTCCATATCAAACAATCCCTTTTAGGTTATGTACTGTTTATTTAAAAAAAAATACCAATTTTGTCTTAAACTCAGAGGATTGCTTGTAATTCATAGGTTACACTCCGTACAATTTGTGAAGAGTGCATAAATACACACACACACACATTCATACATATATATATATATATATATATATATTAGATTATGTTTATTAGTATGCTTCACTCCACTTTCTTCATCCATCTACTACATTACTTAGTCTATCAACCCAAATTGGTATAAGTAGGAAGGACACTCATTCTTTAAACAAGTGTAATTTTTAACCTTTTTCATGAGATACTACCATCGTATATCCTCCCAATTCTCTCCTTCTCTACCCTCTAAAGCTGAGCAAAAGTAGTTACTGTCCTACTATCCTTCCATTGCCTTTCTTCTTCACTTAAGGATTTTTTTATAGAAGCTCACCGCCATCTCCTTCAATTTCTCTTTTCATCTTTGGACATTGTAATTTTGTTTCTCATCCTTCTATTCACAGTCCTCAAATGGTAATACCTTTATTTTTACCAGCATCATTAAGTTAAAAAATGAAGATGTAAATAAAAAACGAAAGATATTTAAAAAATAAATATAAAATACTAATAAAAATATAACAATTGCCACATAAAAATTTTTATTCTCTATTTTCTCCTACTTTCTTCCTTTCTTGTAAGTTGTAACTTGTAAGTACTCGTTATATAAATCACACTATTTACAATGTGTGAAGAGTTCAGAAATATATAAATATCTTTAAATAAATTATAAATGTATCGGAGTTTTATTAGATTTTGCACTCCTGTCACTCAACTAGCATAAATATGATACTTATTGTGACATCAAGGTACAGATGTAGAGGCACCAAGTTTAATCCTCTGGGAGAAAAGAAATGATTTAACTAGAAATGAAACCCACATATATTCTACATAAGAATAGAAGGGGATTGGAAGATTAACAAGAAATATTATGATCATAGATACCCTGTGGACATTGCATGTCCATGAATCTTGGTAATGAAGAAACTAATACATTGTGCTTTAATTCTGGTCTTTTCCGTGTATCCTCCCTCCAATCTACAGTTAGTCAAAGTTACTGTTACTAAGCTTAAAATACCCCGGTCTGCCATACTCATGTTAGTCAAACAGGAAGAAGCCAAATTCCCAGATTTTATCATGCTTGGAAGAAAGCTGAGACAAAAAGTCTTCAAAAGCTGTACAGAAGATAAAATAAAACTGACGCCCGCATCATAGAAAATTGATGTTGGCTCTGATGAAACAGCTATTACGAGTTAAATTTAAGCAACGTATGCTGCCTCAGTTGGAAGATCCTGCAGTGACTAATGATGTCCCCCTTACGGCTCAAGACCAAAGAGCATTCAACAATCAGCAATGACAGGAACCTTTCAAAAACAACGATAAGCTTTCAGAATCCTCCACTCACTATGATAATTCTAATGAAATTCAAAACCAAGAAGAATAAAAAAAAAAGAAAGAACAGATTAAGATTCACAGTTCACATGGAAAAAAGGATAGTAAGATGAGTTTCAATTTTAATAAACCACCCACTTCATTATCTATATATGTTACCCATATACAAGTAAAAAGTAGTTGCTGATTCCAAGTGTTCAAAACATTTTGCCACAAGTTTTCTCGAAGAAATAAATCCTTCATATTGGTGTGTTTTGGTTTTTGCATTAAAAAATGCCACTTAGTTTGGAAATATGGTTAACCAACGCCCAAGGTGAAGGGTTTTACTTCCTACAAAAGTTGTCAAGTATGATAACGGATGTAGCCATACAGGGTTTCCTATTTATCTTAAAAGACAAATTTTACATTTTATGATGATTATGCTTACATAAGAAAAATAGGAATGGTGACACTCTAGCATGTCCATATTTATATCATATACTGAAGGAAAAAACTAATGCACAATATTTTGTATGTTTGCTATCATGTTCTTTAATAAAAACATGATATAAATATATATATGTATATATATATATTTCATTTAACAACTTAGCAGCAAAAAAAGATTCTACTTAAAATGTTCCTTCACAATGCACGTTTTTATTCAAAAACCTAATGACAAACACTAGAGATAATTACCTCAGTTTTGTCCATACTGCAAAATTGCATAGTATTCCAAATTAGACCTATTTCACTCACTAGCCAAGCCAAAACAATTTGATTAAGTATATTACGCATATGTTCACTGAGGTTTTGAAATATTAAACATACATCCTTAAATGAGGAAAACTACAAAAGCCACCAATCACATACTTGAGCATAAATAGTGTTCATTTTTCTGGGGTAATCCGTATATGCCCTAGCTTGTAACAATAAAATACAACCATTATCAGGAAAAGTGATTATTTTCATTGCAAAATACATATAAATAACATTTCAGCCACATCTAAGAAATATTTGGAACCTTAAAAAATTGAAATATGAATGTCATTTTAGGGATACAACTCGTCTTCTCTTCATTCTGCTGAGTATTTTTACTGTAGGCAGACATAACAAATTGGTTATATGAAAAATTTAGAATAGGTGTTTGTAATTCATTTGATATGATAGGTATTTATTTGTAATGTTGAAAAACCTTAAGGGATTTTCTACATGATTCACTCAAGTTGATTTCATAATTTAGCTGGAAAAATATCCCCCCTAATTTTCTGTACAGACTATAAACTCCATAGAGGTATCTGTTAACTTGACATCTCAAATTTGAACTTACCCTACAAAATCGGAAGAATTTGCACGTCTATGAAATTATGTACAACGATACTCTAAGGTTGAAGCCTAAGCCGATTGAAGAAGACCAAAAAATGATACTCAGGGGCCCAGTACACAAATCCAACAACTGGCCCTGCTTTAATATACTGCAAAATCCACAGAAGGCTTCATGCAATCAGATCTATTAGCACAAGAACAATACTGGATAATATCAAGCAACAGATATAATAATCAGGATAAAACAATTGGACAAGATTGAAATATGCAAACCTTCCCATCTAGTATGACTAGCTCACCATCAACCCATCGAGGATTCCGAAATCCTGGCTCAGCAAGCCTTCCTTGGCCTTTATATCGAGCAATCTGAAATATCAGTAAGATCATAACATGCTTCAGCAACACACAACATCTTCAAATTCACTTAGTTAAAGTCAATATAGGAAAAAAGATTAAGGGGATGGAAAAAAGGGGGGAGGGGGATGCAGGACAAAATGAGAACAAAGAATAGAAGTTACCATACCACACCAAACTCTTCTGGAATTATCCCTTTATGAGGAAGCTGATACTTCTTTCCAACTTTTGCACGAAATGCTACCTAAGGATAACAAGAAACATAATCAATGAGATGTATCAGACAGGCTATATAATGAGTAATTAACTCATAAGTGAATGAAAACCTACCAGCAACATAAGAGGAAAAGGGAATCAGCTTATGCTTAACCTAGAGTCACAATACAATAAACATGACAGCCCTTTTTCTCAGAGAAAAAACTACTGACTGTCAAGAGAATATGCTGAAAAATTTTCTTTACCCTAGTAATGAAGTTAAGCAAATGCACTTTTCATCGGCAAAGATGGCTCCCTATAAACAAGCGTCAGATAACCTTATTACAAAAGTAGTGCAGAAGAATACATATACTAAGTCAATTATATCATACATATAATTCCAGTAACGTTACGCACTCCAGATATACATAAAATAATTCAAGACCACAAAACACACATAAACTAGGCATGATGGCACTGATGGTCTGACAAGATGCATACAACAATTGCTAGACAAAAGCTGACAAAATTGTCATTTATTCAAGCTATCTGGCACATTACTAGTATTGTACCCCACAAAACCTTTAATGACATCACTTCAATATCAAGTAGGGGTTGCCATTTGGGCCAACCAGAAAAGACTATGCAAATTCAACAATGAAATTTAGGGTGCAGGAAAAAAATTAAGACTCAGTTTTCATCCTTTCTTTTTAACACATGTTATAAGAATAAATTATATAAAGAAGAAAGATGAAAATGAGAAGAATCGAGTATGGTACTAAAGGTAACAAAACAAAACCCTGAACAACAACAACAAGCTTTATCCTACGAAGTGATATCAACTACATGAATCAAACGGATTAACATATAAAATTAAACAGAAACTTAAGCATGCAGTGAAGCAACCTGATCCCTCTGCATGTTTAATAGGGACACTCCCCTCAGAAAACCCTAACCTGAACGCAAAAGAAAGCCACAAAAAAATCACATCCCAAAAGGCATGTGGAGACAAAAAGACAACCCTAAAAGTGTGCACATTCCACTCCAAATAAATATTCCGAATCATAGTATAAGCTGCGCATTACATATAAAACAAGTTGCGCCTGGACTTTCAGTCTGATTATACATATTAGTCTTGCTAGACCCAGCTGGACCTTGCCCATCCCAAGGGCCTAACAAAAGGTCATGGCCATATAAACTAAAAGCTCTAATTTGAGTTAATGCACAGGAGTTGCATTGCTTCTATTGCTGTTTAGTTTTAGGCTTAATAGAAAGCAGAATTCAGGGATTGAAAACAAGCTACTGATTATTTTTCTCTATACCCTCCATTATCTATACTACTCTGAATATTAAGTTTGCGTACAACTGTAAAAGATAAACTACACAAGATATATTCTAAAGCAATGTAAGATAACTAACTTTTTTCTTTTACCTTCAGAATAAAACAGAGAACAATCCTCCAAAAGCACTTTTTTTTTTAAAGAAATTTTATTAAGAAGAGAAGAGAATATATAAAGTTGGAGCATAAGAAATCCTCAAACAAAACCAAATTAAACAAGCACAAACTCAAAACAGATTAGCATATGAAAATTCTAAATAAGTAACTAATCAGCAAAGAAGAGCTGTACAATTTCATTGCATGTCTAGAATGGTTACTCCCTCAAAAAGACCATAGATAGAGGACCAAAGAAAAGCCAGGGAAAGAATACTTTATCCAGAAAAGATTTAATAGCAATGAAATGCCTTGAAGATGTGGGCATTCCTCTTCAACCAGACAAACCATTGATCCCAAATCAACACATTGCCAGAATATCTTGTTTTCCTTCTTGTTTCCAAACTCGTTAAAATGGGAGAAGCTGATTCGAGGTAGGACACACCCACCTCTCCTCAACGACAGAAAGAACTGCTGGGCATTAAAGGAATAGATAAGGTAGATTTTCTGAATCAGGGCTACACATGACATGTTAACCTTGGCCCAGGAAAAAACAAAAAAGATATAAACATAACACACATGTCACAAGAAATAGCCATATGGGGGCCATAAAACCTGCAGCATATCATCAGCCTTTATCCTTTTGAGTACTACAGTCCAAACAAAAGATATGACCTTGGAGGGAGCATTAGAATTCCAAATTTTCTTATCAAGAACAAAACTTTCCCTTCTAGGAGAATAATGAACTGGAAATAGAATGCAAGAGAATTTATCAGAAGAATCATTATTCCAAACTCTCCTATCATGATTAGAAGAAAAAGGAACATGATCAATGAACAACAAAAGTGACAGAAACTCATAATATCAAGTCTCGTTTGTTAACCTTTGATGATCCTCCCTCAGGATGCAGGGAATTAGTAGCTTTGGATAGACAGGGAACTTATTGTTTCCCTTGACCTAGTATTTTGTGTATCTCCCTTCCCTTTTCATTTTAAGAAAAACATAAAGAGGGGGGGGGGGGTTGGTTTACAGAAGCTCTCTACTTTCTCTATCACTCAAGTTTCCAAGGATCTATTGGAATTTGAGATGGAACAAACTTATCGATGAGATGTAGAAATTCAGTAAAGACAACGAAATGCTTCTGAAAAAAGAACTATTGGCCACCCAAGTATCTTCCCAAAATCTTATTTTAGAGCCATCACCCACATTTAGTGGCCAAAAGGACAAATATCATTGTTAAATAATTTCCAAGGATTTTTTTTTGTGGTAAAACTTCCAGGGACTCGAATGAGTTACATTCAATGCTGTGGTAGCATCCCAACTATTCGAATTTAACCCATTCTAACTACAAATAACCCCAATAATGCTTTGAAGGAAAGCGTCATAACCATTTAATTGATAAAGTGGTGCTTTTGGATACCAAATTTCAAAGACCCAAGCCTCCTCTGTTCATAGGTGGACTCTGTTATCCTCTCTTGCTTCTTACCAAAGAAACTCCCATGATCTTCCCAATTTTATGGGCTACAACTGCTGGAATTTTAAAGAGACACGTAATATATGGGTATATTGTAACTGGATAAACATCACTGAACAAGAGAAACCACCCAAGGAATTAAAAATCCTCTTTCTAATCATCAAAATACTTATAGATCTTCTGAACAATTATATCCCTAAAGGAAGTAGACCTGGGATTACCACCCAAGGGCACACCACAACACATGAGAGGCCATTTTAAAGCTTGACATCTGGCTAAAGCTGCATAATTAGAGATATTTAGGCCATGAATGTTATCCCTGCAACTCCACTATTAAAGTTTATATTTAGATCTGAAATAGCCTAAAAAACTTAAAAAAAAAATGAAGGACATACACCTGTAAAAACTACGTCTACCATCCTGGACGAAAAGGATCATATCATCTGCAAGTTGCAACTGTCAAACCATGACTTCCTCAGCACCAGCTGTAAGGGTGTTGAGCAGTCCAGCCCCTCTGTAGCTCTAAGCAAATGTCCAACTTAAGACATACACCACGAGAGTAAAAGGAAAGGGAGCAAGGGGATCTCCTGCATAACTCCCACTTGACCTTGAAAGCAAGATATATTATGTTCACCATAAATAATCACAGGAAAAGCGGCTGTAGAAAGCCCACCCCAAATATATTTTTGACATCTATCACTAAAGCCTTTCCTAGCCAGAACCTTATCATAGAACCCCCAGTTCTCTATCATATGATTTCCATAGTCCAATTTAAAGACCAAGCTTTGGGCCTTCCATCTCTTCATGTCATATAGAACCCATTTACCACTAAAGCAGCTTCAAAAATTTGTCTTCCAGGGTGCACTTTGATTTTCTAGGATTGCATCTGATAACATCTCACATAGCCTAGCTGATAAAACCCAAGAAACAATTCCTCTTACCTTATGCAAGATCTCCTCATCCACAATTTCAAGCATGCTACTTCCTTAGGAAAACAATTGAATTATTATGGCAATAAAGGCTTCAAGTTGACAGCATATTTCTCAACACAAAGCTCATCCAATCCTTGTTAATAAAAAATCACATTTTCTAGAAATGAAAAAGTTGCTTCTTGTGCTTAATCCCCACTCCTAATTGGACCATAAATGTCAAGGACCATTTCTCTTAAAAGCTTAAACTGTCAGGAAGATCAATGATGAATGATCTTATCAATGATGAAAAAACTCCGTGGGCCAGAAGTGTAACTTTAGATAAAGCACAAGCCCACCATACCTTTTGCTAAACAAGAATGAGTTTGGCAAGGATCAAACTCATAGCCACTTAATCAAAACACTGTGGACCCTTAGATGGTTTTATAAATAGCTCTTACCATATACATCAAATGATAATCATAAGTTTACCAAATCATTTTCAAAGCTTTGTAACTTTTTTTCCTGGATCAACAAATGTAGGCCAAAAACTTACAGCAATTCTTTTTGTAATTTTCAAATGATAAAAAGATTCAAAAAGTCAAACAAATAAAAGTTCAGAACATTACCTGGCCAGCTGGTACATAAGGATCCCCCGTTAGTTTAAATGCTTCTACATACTCATAAAACTCAAGATCTGAAGTCTCCCTAGCCCCAACATCCTCTTGCCACTGACCAAATCTTCGTCTAAGTTGAATGACTTCTGAGGAGTAAAGACCATGTGCACCAATGTATAGACCTGATGAAAATAACAATATTTCCTGATCAATATAACCCATAGATTCAATAATAAACCAACCCTAAAGTCCTACAATGAGCCACCAATATTAAGCTCCTCAGACTTAAAATGACAAGTTCTCTAGAAAATTACCATTTAGAGGATCTGAAGAAGCAGGTACTTCAATACGATTGAAAATAGTAGACCCAGATAATGGTTGATGGTTCTGAGCTTGGCTAAGAGTAAGACTTATTAATTCTCCCACATCTTTCAGAACCTAAAAGAATAATGCAGGACATTACAGACAAGCAATATCAAGGAAAACAAGCTTCACCCAAAGAAATTCAATTTCATAAAAATATTTTCTAACATCAAAAACTCAGTAGTTAAATTTTCATCACTAAATATTCAGTACTGACTAATCAGTCTAAATTCAATTTTATCAGAAAGATGCACTAAGTAAATAAAATTTTATCAAGTGAAAACTTGGACTTACCTTAGAGGGCACCTTTCCCCTAGCAATAAATTTAGCAAGATCAAACATAACATGATCAACACTGCGTCGACCTTGAATCCTAGTTGATTTATCTGAAGAAGATTTGCCTTTGCCATGACCATCCTGCTGGTTAACTTCTTTTTCTATCGTGAAGGAAAATAAATCACGTCCATTCTCCAGCTTAGCAGGAACCCGAAGCAAATCTCTAGTAGATAAATTGCTAGAAAGTTTCTGAACAAGACCACCAATCACAACTTTAACTGCAATTTCGTTCTGCTCTTCACGTCCACTGGTTTCAGGACCAGCATTAATTTCAATGTCACCATCTCCCTCTTGGTCACTTTCAGACTTAACATCTTCAATTTCCAGACTTTCTGTCTCATTTTCCTTCTCTTCCTCTTCCTCTTCCTCTTCATCTTCATCTTCATCTTCATCATCTTCTTCCTCAATTATCTGTTCAATCACCTTAGATATTAGATCCTTGTCTACCTTCTCTGAAGTAGTCACCTTCAAGACCTTCACCTTTACACCAGGAATCATATCTTTCAAGACATTCTGAAATCCAGGCATTCCTTCAGTTGGGTCTGAGCCATCATCCTTATCATCACCACTCTCAGGATCTTCAGTACTCACAACAAATAACTCACTTCTGTCTTCAGGTGAGGTCACTGAACTTAATCTCTCAGCAGCATCTGATGCCTTAGAAGAGGCTATTGGGGAATTGTGGGCACCTCCTCTCCGCTTTAAATAAACAGCCTGAAAAGCATCAGCCCAAAGATTAATATACAAAATGATCACCATGCCCTTAAAGCAGGAATCTGCCAGAAGATGAAGATGAGAATGCTAGCATAAAACTACACATGATATAACAGTATCAGTGTAGGTTGGCACACATAAACAAAAAAATGAGTTGATCCCTATCCCTTAAAGAAGGTAAGAACATTACGGTATCCTCTAGCTAGCACACAAATGAACATACATACTGCTATATTATACTACTGAATAAGTAACTAACTACATCTGAATTTAAAAAATATTAACTCTGCAAAAAATACACATAGAATATTAAGAAAACCAGATTGCATGAATTGGTATGATGAATATATAGACTAAAGTACTATTTAATAAGTAAAACATCAAATTGAAAGGAATGCAGGGGAAAGTGTCTGTCTGGAAACAGAAATGCAAGAAAACCAGATGAAGGGATTGCATGACTGTATAAGCAAGAGCCAGTAAAAGGTAGTGTACTTCATCATTAACTAGCCAATACCTGAGTAAAATCCTAAAAGCAAAAAGGAATTTCTTTTAAAAATATTCAATTAATAAAATTATTATTGAGTTTACACACAGTTAATTAGTGTAACTATTTATGCATATGAAACCCCCAACCATCAAGTATCAACAATTCATTTGATCTGATGAGTTGTGTTAAGAAAATAAACTGTCATCACAAGGAAACAACATTTGTATTCACTTGAATGCTTCTTGTATTCACTGTAACGATCTGATCAAATAATAATATGGAAGTTAGGAAAGTAGAGAATAGATACCTGCAACTTGTATTCACCTTTCTTATTCACTGTAAGAAAAATTTCAAATAAAGGAACACCAGCAGCAGATGTAGCAAGTTGCCTGGAAAAATATGGAGAAAAATTCAAAACCAGAGGCCTTGTAAGTTAGCAGGATTGACAAAAAAAATCTGACGGGGTGTAAAGAAACACATTGTAAGGTCTAATTGACATCCAAGAAAAGCAAATCATAGTTTACTTGGAACTAAAAATTGGCATTTTGTAGTTGTGTTCCAATCTAGGGAGCATGGACACTGATGCAAACAAAGCAACAATGCAAAATCCAAAGTGACAATATATGATTTAAGGTGTCATGTCATGTCTAATAAGAGCACTAAATCTGAAGTGACCATATAATTCATTAACTCAAGTCAGTCATAGATAATGACTGCATCTTGTTTCCCACCTTCATTAAGGTTTCTTTGCAACCTGAGACCCAAACACTAATAAAGGGAATAAAGATAAAGTAAGATAAACATTTCCTAAGAAATCACCCCCACATGAGCCCACAATTCCTAGACAGGTGCATGTCGGACATGGCATGAAATAATTCACCATGGATCTATCATAAAAAAATACTGAGCTACTAATTGCCACATGATCCAAGGTTAGTACAGTTAAACTGTCTCCCACATATTTTCACACCTCCACATAACTCACTCATCCATAATACAGTAATAAAATGGGAGCACTAGCATCTCCTTTCCCAAAAAGTGGTTTTCTGTTTTCATAAAAGACAAAATTCCTAATGCATTATCATCAAGAGAAAGAAACTACCTAGGACTATAACTCCTTGCCACATATCTTCCATGCTCTGGAGTTATACGAATAATTAGACCATGTGGATCATTAGCATCTTTTGAAATGCCGGCCCACCAACCTACCTGAAAGCCAAAATATATTCTTAAGTTTCAAATATACCACCATGAGTTAATGCCAGAGAGCTAGAAATGTCACAGATCAATAATCAATCAAATGGCAATTCACTGACATCGCATGCAAAACAACAATGCACACTAGCTACCTATTTAACTGAATTACTGAAACGTGACTCTTATTTTAAAACCAATTAAGGAATAAGAGACATGCAACCCAATTACACAACAATAATCATATAAAAAATGAACATAAATGAATTTCTACTTGCTAACCCCCTAAAATTGACTGCCTTCGGGTCCCATAATTGATTTGAGCTCTGGGAACATATTCACAGACTACACAACTCATAAAGACAAATAAATTAGCATATAAATTCCAGTGATCACATCTAACAGAAACTCCCATGAAACAGTAGTCCATATTCCCTATTGACATTCATGATCACGAATTATAAACCACTGCCATACAATACGATGGAGAACAAACAACTATACCAGAGAAATTCAATATGAAAGACATCCAAACAATTCCAACCTAAGTAACAGCAATTAAAGGACAGATTAGCATTCCTCGGCTCACCCTGTGAAATTGCATATCAACTAAAATGCAAAAGGTATTAATGCAAGTTTCCATTGCAAAACATTTAATGAGAACTCACAAGTCCAGCACCAGCATTATCTCTTAGAAAAGCTGCATCACTGTACTGCTCCTCCTCTATGGCTTTCTGAAAAAATTAAAAAAAAAAAATCAATTCATAAAAGATCGTGAGCAAGAAAACACAAAAGTTTAAAGGCAAGAAATAAACATTTTTTTTTTTAATCTGAAAAGCATTACATAAGTCCAAATTCTTACATTGAGATTAGATATTACTCTTCCAACACTGTCATGGGTAGCTGCAGCAGCAATTGCCACCTTAAGCCTAGCAGCATCTTCATAATCCTCCAAATACACAGCACGGCTTAACTGAGACTGTTGGGCACAAAACCATTTCAGCATTAGAATGCCTCCAAATGGAAAGATTAGCCAATGACTTGCATTTCATTACTCCAAATAATTGATAGTTTAGTAGATTTCCCAGCTGTGAGCTTACATTCATACAGCCTTTTTCATGCAACACTAGTTAGTTGCCATTATGGCTTGATAAAAACTCCTTTAGGTCTATAAAAAACTCAACATGATCGCTATAAGGTATTAGTATTCATAAGCAAGCCAAAAATTTCAGGTATATCTCTTTGTTTTTCACCAAAACAACGTTTTAATTTAAATTTCTATCCAGACATCTTGCAGAAAACATTTCATATGCAATAGAAGAGAAATATTTGAAAGCTACATTGTCATAGAGAATAAGCAAGGAATATTAAGCATGCAACCTATTGCTACAATGAAAGAGGATAACAGCCTAATTTAATAATATAAGTAGTAAATTAAATTTAAAATAATAATGGTTTTCTTGATCTGGACACTCAAAAGAAAATCCTTGCACTTTCTGTAAACTACTATCTTTAGAACAACACAGTGATTTGCTCATAAAGTAACAAAAATTTTGTGCAGACCTTATTAACGTGATTGTTATTGCAATAATCATTTAGGATATATATATATATATATATATTCCATCTTACTAAAAAGATTATAATCCTATTGACCTCCCTCTCACCTTCCCTCTTATTGATTAACCTGGTCTAATTAATCGAACTGGCAACTTTTAGTTAAATTACATCTCATGTAAAATAATTCAAGAGTAATAAACAATAAAATGTCAGCAGATAATGCCCCTGGCTTTTTTTTTCCCCCATTTTCGCGGAATGATGGAAACTATATGTTGGATAAGTCCTCACTTAAGAACCAAGAAGAAACATAATAAAATGAACTACAAATAAAAATTCAATTACATGCGCATATTAGCAATTCCAAATGCACCTTGAGAATTGAGACGAGACGCTCCTGCTCATCAACATCCTGGAAATGCTTGCACCATCTATCCCAATCCCACTCCTCATATTGGGGTTCATGACTCTTCTTCCCCGAGCCATCCTTCTCCGCCACAGTAGCAGTATTCCCCGCACCCAAAGCCTCATTCCGAAGAGAATTCACGTACGAATCGAACCGCTTGATGGCGTTTCTTACGACATCCTGAATCATCGAGTCCCATCCCCGGTTGACAGAGTTGTCAGACGGCGAGGGAGACCCGGAGGCGGGATTAAGGCACCGGCAAAGGGCAGTGGTATCAGCAGAAAGGGAGTGATGAGAATGCGATGGGAAGGGAAGGGAAGAGGGTGATCTCAAAGGGAAGGAAGAAGAAAATTTGAGATTTGGGAAGTGAAGATTGGGAGGTGCGGAAGGTGAAGCCATGGAAGCCATGGACACAGAATCTCAATCTGTGTATGTGGATTAGAAAGAGAATAAACAAGAGAGAAAGAGAGCTTTCTATGAAATAGAAATAGTGGGTACGTATATGCGAATATTTGTGAGAGAGGTTGTGTTTTGTGGCTGTGGCTGTGACTGTAAGGAGGAAGAAAGTGAAGCGGAGTCGCCACTGGAAAACAAGAAAACGCTCATAAAACAACAAAACTTGAAGCGCTAAACATGAGGCTGTGAACCTGACAGTGGAATTTGGGATGGAAGCAGAAGATTGAGCAACATGAGGATAAGGATTGATCTTCCGTTAAACTTTGGGAAGACACTTTGTTTTGGTTAATATGTTTTTCCTTTAATTATTATATTTTTTAGATTTTATATTTAGGCTAAACTATATTTTTGGTTCATGAGGTAAATTTCATTTTAACTTTTAATTTTATTATGTTTTAAATTAATCATTTAACAATTAACACTTAACTAAAAATTTCTTAATTCTTATGTTAAATAAACTAAATAAATTAAAAAAAAATAATAATTTACCTATTTAAAAGTCATATTATTAATATTATTATGTATTAATTAATATAAAAATTATAATAAAAAAATTTTTAAAACTTAAATATTTAATATTTTAAAAATATATTAATGGACGAAGTAGTTAAAAATTACAATCTTAAAATTAAAAATTTTATTTTAAAATTTTAAATATTTATTTTAAGACATTAAAATATTTTTATTATAAAAAATAAATATTTATTTTTTATACTTTACATTCTTAAATTAAATTTTTCAACTTGTCAACTTGTTAAAAATAAATAAAAATTATTTATTTTAAAATAATAATTTTAAATATTTTATCACAATATTTTAAAAATAATTTATTTTAAGGTTATAATTTTTAATGCCTTAAATTAATATTTTTTTTTTAACTTTTTTACTTTTCTAGGATACTAATTATTTATTTTGAGCCTAAAAAATGATAATTATAATTATTATATTAATTAATATATAATAATAGTGATTAGATGAATTTAAGTAAATTTTCTATTAACTTGTTTAACTGTATTAAATTCAAGAAGTTTTTTACCGCATCTTTAAAATTAAATGATTATAATGAAATTTTTAAAAATTAAAGAATTAAAATGGAATATACTTCAAAATTAAGAAATAAAATGTATATTTTTACCTTATATTTAAAAAATAATTTTAAATTTTCCTTTAAACCATGAATAGGCATATGCAAAATCAAAGAACCCAATTAAATAAACTTTGGGTGAATTAAATCAAATTAAGATTAATTTATTTGGTTCGGTTTATTTAGTTATTTATTTAAGTTCAGTTATTTTTTTAAAAAATTCTGCTATCTTAGTTCAATTTAATCTTAACTTTGAAAAATCTAAATAAACTATATTAACCAGATTTTCTATTTTTATTTATTATTTTTTATTTAATTTATTATAATATTATACTTTTGGAGGTTATGTAAGATTAAGATGTAATATTTTTATAATTTTCTTAATTTTTCTTAATAATGTATTTGGATTTAAATTTTGTAATGTTATTTTTTAATTTAATATTACGAATATTATTTGAATAGTGTTGTTATTAATTCTAATATTATTCTCCATTTTTTTGTACTTTCATATGTGAATATTTTTCAATGTTATAAATATTTGAGTGTATGTAATTTTAAATTTTTTTTAATGTTTTGCAGGTCTTTATATTTTTTTAATGTTTTGGAAGTTTTTAGATTTTTTTTCACGATTTATACCATTTTACTTTAATTAAAATTTCTAATTGAATTGTAAAAACAAACCTAATCGAAATATTCAATTCGGTTCTTTCAAAGTTTAGTTCGGTTATTTTTTATGATCATTTCAGTTTTTGATTTATTCGGGTTTTAGATCAAATCAAATAAAAAACCTGAATGAAGATGTGACATAAATGGTAAGAATAAAACTCACTAGAATTTTAATTGATACGTTTGTTTTTGCAATGAGATACTATATGATTAATTGATAGAAGTGCGGTATATATGTTGATATATTGATTAATAATTAATAAAATTATAAATCATTTTTATAAGATCATGAAAGAAGAAAGAAAAAAGAAAAAATGAAAAGAATAATTTTTTATATAATTATCCTTTACTATTGAGTAGATTTGAAAATTATCAAAATTGACTCTCTTAATATAATTTTTTCTATTAAGAATATTTGAATCTCAACTTTACTAAATATTACCAGACATTTAATGTATGATAGGTCCTTTATTCTAAAAATAGACCTAAAAGTTAATTATATCTTGAATAAATCTCTACAAAAAATTATATCATGAATAAGATAATTAATCTATATAATTATATAATATAAAATTTTTATACATTATAGGATTTTAAATTGGGAATAAAATCTAGGAAACCATCCATATAATATCATTCAAAGGGTGATGAAACTTTATCAGTCTGTCTGGTTCATTTGCATACGATGTAAATAAAATATATATAAATTTATTTGGGATGACACTGGAATATATGATAAATAAATTATTTTTTATATTTAAATTAATATAAATAAATAGTGAAGTACTAAAATGTCCTTGCAAAAAAAAATCCATTTCCATAAGGGTGATATTATCTTTTTTACTCTCATTTATAGCCATGTAATCTCAAATACATAGTTTCATGACAAGTTTGTCATTTACATTCAAAGGTGTATTTGAGTTTGCAGGCGTAATCCTATAATCATGTAATTCGGCAAACCAAATATAGGCACTCATGTAATATAATCCTATTTATGTTACATTACTCCAATGAATTTAAACTAATCGAGCTATAAAAGACCAATTATGAAAGGTCATGGACATCAAGTAATTATATTATAACATATTTTACCTAGTTTGGATTAGTATTTTACTGGATTTCGTTTTCATTGATTAGCTATATTTGGCCAAGAAAAAAATGCGGTTGTTATATGTCATTTTAGCACTGTTATTAAAATCAGATTGGACCGGCCAGTTTGATGGGTCGGACTGGGAACTGGTGTTTGATCCGATTTGGTCATAATACATAACTGGTACTTTTCAGAATCGGTGAAAACTGATCAAACAGGCCTTGAACCGATTCTGCATTATTTTTTTTTTAAAATTTTTTAAAAAATTCTTTTTGATTTTTAAGGTAAAATAATATCATTTTTAGTACAAAATATGTTTTTTTATATATTATAATATTATATAAGCATTATTATGATATATAACTATTAAAAATTATATATTTACTTAAAATAATAAATAATAGATTATTAATTTATTATTTTTAACTCAAAATATGATTATAGATGAATATTAACTTATTTAAATTAAAATATTGAATTATGAAACTTATTAATAGTTTGTTTGTAGTGAATAATATATTGATAATTTAATATTATTTGATTTGAGACTTTAATTAAGTTATAAAATTTATTTAAACTTATATTATTTATTTTAAATATATTATTTTATTCATTATCGATCCGATCCCGGTTCGATCTTAGTCAAATCATTAAACCTTGAATTAGTGACTTGTCCGGTTCAATATTCGATCCGGTTCTGATAACATTGCATTTTAGATATTCAAAAAATTGTGAGGAAATTAAAATAAAAAATTAATGAAATAACATCTTGCCACTGACAAATAAAAGTTTATCAAATAAAATAATGTAAAAATAAATAAATTATTATAAAATGTGCCTATTGGACCGCCTGTTAAGCCCGTTTTCTAAACGGGCTGGCTCGTGTAAAATTGGACCACCTCCAGCCCCACCTTGTTAAACACTCCTGTCCACCTCACTTACTCTAGCCGCCGCCCCTTCCAATTCGTACCTCCCCTTCCTTTTTGTGAATTTACACTTTTTCTTAAAATAAAGTTCAAGCTTCATCTCGTCCATCCGTGTAGCTTTGGATACTCTCTCAAGTAATAAGTAGTTATGAGAAAATATAATTAATTATGAGCGAGAGTATTTAAACACATATCATAATTATATAATTACTTATGAAATATCAAGTAATTATTTTGATAAACAGGTAGAAGTTACTTATGATAATTATTTATTTTTTTATAATTACTTATTTTATTTTTCTTTTTTATTATCAATCCAATAATTACTTAAATTATCAAAATCTAAACATATTTTTTTTCTCAAAATTACTTATAAATAAAAATATTTAAATATAAATTATTTTTTATATAATTACTTATTCTCATAATCTATTAAAAATAAATATTTTTTTTCATAATCATTTATACATCAATCCAAACACACCCTCTGTCTCGCACTCTCACTATCTCTGTCTTGTTCGTGCGACATGCCTACCTTGCCCAGCTGCCATCGGTGCCCGTGCTTCTGAGCTCAGGAATACAGATTTGAGGTCATAACTTATATTCAACCACCTGAAGCTCTCAAATCCTAATTTTTTTAAAGGTCACTTGGTTGTATACAAACTAATGTGATGTAATATACCTGGGTGAATCTTATAATCAAACTGCACAGATTAATTTAGATGGTAAAAATTAGTTAAAAATTTTTATTTTGTCAAAATTATAATAATATTCTTAAAATACTTCTAATAAAAAATTAACCTCTATAAAGAGAATTAAAATTATCTAACTTTTTGTCAATTTAGTCTCAACTCTTACTACTTACTGTATGAAAACAATAACATTTGATTTGTTATGTTAGTCATTTGTTAATAAAACAATAAAATGACTTATTTTGTACCTATAATAAAATATAAGAATGAATTTTAAAAGTTTTTAAATTATAAAAAATATTTTAATAATAAAGTAAATTATAGATATTAATAAATTAATATTTTCAATTTTTTATTTGGGAATACTGTAGCCCAGAGTGTCATGAGCCTAGCGGGGTCCGTCCGATGCGACAATAAAGATTCGGCTCAAATTAGGGTTTCATTTTAGCAGTGCTGAGTCGCCAACAAGTCCCTAGCAGCAGAGCAGAAGCGGGATCTATGGTGAGTAATGCCTGGTTGTTTAGCTGAACTTCTATTCTGCATCTCTTAGAGATTACTTCTTGATTCATGTTTCAACTGGATTGTCGATTTAACGTGCTCATGAACTCTGGAATTTCTATTCATTTAATAGGCTCCCAAAAGAGGTGGAAAAGCTCCAGTTCCAGCTGCTAAGAAGAAGCAGGTGTGTATCTCGATTGCCTTCAGTTAAGTCAGCGATTCCATTCTTGTGTAATTTTTGTTCAGACCGTGATTTGATTTGGCTTCCATTTTCCTTTGTCAATCTGTTCGAATTTAGGACAAGGTTGTCAATCCGCTATTCGAGAAACGTCCGAAGCAGTTTGGCATCGGAGGTGCATTACCTCCTAAGAGAGACCTCACGAGATTTGTGAAATGGCCCAAGACTGTTCAAATCCAGAGGAAAAATAGGATCCTCAAGCAAAGGTTGAAAGTGCCACCTGCTTTGAACCAGTTCACCAAAACACTAGACAAGAACCTTGGTATGAAAACTAAGTGAACCCCTGTTATTCTCTTTTGTTATGTCGCTCGAGATATCTTTTAGTTTTTTTTTTTTGCCCCTCGGTACATGTTGTTAAGAGTAAGATTTTGATAACTTTATTAAACAAAGTTGTTCCTCTGCATTTATCGTTTGAATAATGATTTTAGTTGCATCTAAATTAAAATTTTGTAATTGAATAATCAATATGATACCCGCAAATTTGAACTCATTGTTCAACGTGCTGTTGGTCTAAGCTTTTTAATACCTGCAGAATTCTAGGTTGTTTAGTCAGCTAGCTAGATTCTAAGTGAAACTCAACTTTCTCGTTGTAGAAGAATCTGGTAGCATGCGCATAATATTATATTTCATATTTGATTGCATTTGTCTGCACATCGTTCCAGAATTGAGTCCCCGAGAGTTGTAGTCAATGTCTAAAGAGAAGCTAATTCTCAATGCCCCCTAGTTTAATGTTGGTCATTAATTGCACCGTGCCAGCTTCATTGTATTCTTGAGGATCTACTAAATTAGTAGTTAATTTTTTTGGTGAACAATTAGTAGTTATTTTAGTTTGTTCTTAATTTGTCTTGGTTGCATTTGCTTTTTTTTAGTATTGAGGTTTGGGAGATTTGTTCATATTAGTATAGTAATCGGGTTTTATGCTGAGGGTTGAACTGATCTACTTTTATCAATCTCATTTTTAGCAACTAGCCTCTTCAAGATGCTCCTTAAGTACAGGCCTGAGGACAAACCTGAGAAGAAAGAGCGACTTTTGAAGAGGGCTCAGGCAGAGGCAGAAGGAAAACCTGCTGAAGCTAAGAAGCCTATTGTTGTGAAATATGGTCTCAATCATGTTACCTACCTTATTGAACAGGTCTGCTCTTTTCTGTCAATGTATGATAACGTCCTTATTTTTGGACATTTCACCAACGTTTTATTTTTTTTCTGGCAGAATAAGGCACAGCTGGTTGTGATTGCGCATGATGTAGATCCAATTGAACTGGTTGTGTGGCTACCAGCATTGTGCAGGAAGATGGAAATTCCCTACTGCATTGTCAAGGGCAAGGCACGCTTGGGATCGGTAATATTTGCCCATTGTTAGAACATTGTGCTCTCTAAGCATGTCCTCAATGGATTAATTTGATTGAATCTCATTCAATTCTTGCTGCCTTTGACAGATTGTCCATAAAAAAACTGCTTCAGTTTTGTGCTTGACAACTGTGAAGAATGAAGATAAATTAGAATTCTCTAAGATTCTGGAGGCAATCAAGGTAATTTATGGGTGAATTTTCTTCTTCTTCTTTTGCTGCTGCTTTTCTCTCATTTTGCTTGTCGGAGAATTAATTGGCCCGACAAAATTTGTATATTCCTTTTCAGGCAAACTTCAATGATAAGTATGATGAATATAGGAAGAAGTGGGGTGGTGGGATTATGGGTTCTAAGTCCCAAGCCAGAACCAAGGCCAAGGAAAGGCTTCTTGCCAAGGAAGCGGCGCAGAGAATGTCTTAAGCTTCATGCTTTTCTGCTTTAGGGAATTGGATGCTGTTATTTTTCTATATTTTGTTTTGGTAATTTATACCGTGTAAACATGAGGTTTTCCTTTCAGTTACTGTAGCTTGTGAACTAAAATCAAAACGCAGTTTTGGGCTTTTAGAATGCCTAACCAAACATCCCCCTGATTGAGATATTTGGCGTAAGGAGATGATCTATTGAGATATCTATGGTTAACTACAAGAAAGAAATGAAGTAGGAGAAAAAAAAAACTTTTTATGTAACAATTATTATATTTTTATTAGTATTTTATATTTATATTTTCTAAATATCTTATCGTTGATATCAACGTGGCTAGTGTCTGGAGACGATGACAGCCGATTTCCTCCTTCACCTCGGTGATTAATAGGCCTCTCATTTTGGCTAAAGATTGATGTCGTGTCATTGTTTTGTTTTCAGAGCTGAAGATCGCGCATAGTTCTTCTTGGGAATCTAGTTTAGGACGAATGATTCCTAGGATTTTATCCGTGCGTAAAGTCAAATTCCATTTTGGCTTGAGCCTTCATCTATGGAGACGTGCTCCAGTGTAGATGGCTTATTACTCCGATTCGTTTGGATAATACATTTCATTTTCAATTGTCCTAATATTGTAACCAATTTTTTTTTTTTGGGTATGCCTATGGTATTTTAGAGTGATTTCATCTCAATTGGAGGAATTATTGAAATTTAAATTAATTCGGATCAAATCAAATATGTTCTTTTCTTTTCGTGTGATAAGTTTTATCATTAAGTATTTAACATTGTTGCATTTACATAATTTGACCTTAAGATTTTTGGTTAAATCAATATAATTATTTGCTAATTGAACTAAGCATTCAGCGATATTATTATAGGTAATTTTTATGAATTACAGGACGCAAATATTTTCCTTCTTTCATTATATGTACATACACACAACATATGTATATATTGCGCGCAACCAATCTTACAACGTATATTTGAAATTAGGAATACATCATGGGTATATTTAATATATTTAACATAAAATACTTCCTCCAGTTTAAAATATAAGTTCTATCTAAGAATTTTTTTTTTGTCTAAAATATAAGTTCCATTTAGTAATTTCGAGGGTATTAAATATTTTTTTCCTGTTTCACTTTTATCTGTAATTAAATATGAGAGATGTAGCAAATTATATAAGTATTAAACTAACGCTATCTTATACTTTCACAAGGATAATATTGAAAAATAATATATTTTTCTAATAAGTTTAATAAGCAAAACTATCTTCTTTATTTTTTGTGTAATTAGTCAAACTGGACTTTTATTTTAAATTAGAGGGATTATTAAATATTGAAATTCTAAATCAATAAATTTACAAGCACTTAATTTTCTTTCATTTTATTTATAGAATAGGTAATTTTGTTATTATAATATCATAGTTGGCAATGCATAAGTTCTAAATTTGCTAGAACGTAACAAATAAAGCTCAAAATTAATTACAGATAGCAATGCATGAGTTTTATGGCTAATTTAGTGTGTTAGATTTCAAATTCTTTCTACCTATTAAGTTGTTGCCTTATAATGTGGAGTATTGATCCAACTCTCTTGCAAATATATAGGGCCAATTGCAATATAGAAAATAACTTGAAGCCAATTGCAATAATATAGAAAATAACTTGAAGTATTTCAAGAGTCGTACCTAAAAGAGATTGTAGTTCATTCAATTAATTAATTTTAGCCAAAAGGAAAAATTTGTGAAAAGTTGAGAAGAGAATAAAATAAGAATAAGAATAATACAGAAAAGCAAATATGTTTTAATGTAATTCAATTACTAGAAGTGCTAGAAAATTGGATTTCACCTTCCTGGAACAACTAAAACTTATTCTTAAATTGACTCTTTTTATAATTATAGTGATAATTATTTTTAATTTATCCTAATTACCTCTCAGTCAATTAATTTGTGTTTAATAAGATTTTAATTTGATCTCGCGCAACCAAAGTTCTAATTAAACCCTAAAGTCATAACCAAAGTCGCCATAAATACCTAATTCTATCTCTAGAATCATTGCTTGTGTCTATCTCTATAGGCATATGTTTGCTCTTCATCTTTCAGTTTATCAAACTTATATACAAAATAAATTTTATGGTGGCTAGTCACAAAATTTATAAGAAAGTGCAAGAGAGATAAATACAATTGTGCATAAATATATTGGAAGAATTAGATACACATAAACTTAGTTTACAATATCATTTGAATTCCCGTAACATTAAGACAAAAATTAAAGAAAGAGAAGTAGATGAAGAGAATAATTTAGCCTCATTACACCTTCAATTATTTACAATCTGTCTTCAGAATGCTCCCTTTAAGCTCCAGAGACTCCAGAATAGTTTCTTTAGAGTTTAGAATTAGTGATTGTGTGTCTAATGGGTTTAGAAAATCCTATATTTATAAACCACTCGAGCTGCTTACTGAATATGCTAGAAGGACGTCAAAAACGACGTCACCCAGTACTAGCTCTATTGGCTTTTTAATCCACCTAGTGCCAGGTAAAATTTTATTTTTCTTTTCATGCTGCTTTACCTGGCACTGGCTTCATTGGTCTTCCAGTGGACCCGGCGCCGGGTTCATATGAAATTCTTCTTCTTCTTCTTCACCTTCTCATCCGGCCACAGGTGACAGAACAAATTGGGGTTGGATGAACTCATATTTGCTCTTAGTTCATCATGTTTTTGGCCATATTATGCTGAAACTCTTCGTAATTTTCCCGAGGTACAAACATACATCCAATTATGCAAAATCAAACCAAAAAAGGATCAACATACAACATATTTGAATGAGAAATAACATAAAATATAGGTGTTTACAGGTAAAAAATAGATACATCAAATATTATGCATATAAGTAAATGGATTTGCTTGGAGCTAGGCTTGGCAAGTAAATTTTGTGCATTGCAAAGGCCATATTTGGTAGGAAGAACTCTTCTTTTAAGAAAATGGAAATAGAGAAGCAGAGGGAGAAGATGTTTCTATGGAAAGTCTTTTTTTTCTTTTTTATAATTTGTAAGAAGTTTGAATAATGTGGACTAAATATGTTACACAAGAATTTCTCTATCCTTCTCATCATACAAGGATTTCTCTCTTCTCTTTCCTTTAATAAAACTCCTTTTATACTTACCAAACATGACCTAAGAATCTTTTCATATTAGATAGGTGAAGAAACTTTTTTTCATTCAATATTTGCTTTATATTCCATTTATGCATGGTGTTTGTTTTGTTATACTTCTTTCCTCTACCTAGTTAGATGATATTGTATAATTTTAAGTCAAATTGGCATTAGTGTATTTTTTGTCACAATTTTTGCTCTTCAATCAATTCAGCTAATTGAAAATTCTCATTGATATAATGAAGCAACAATTCAATTGTAGAGATATTGAAATATGTTTTGTTTCTCCCAATAAAGTCTTTTTCACACTCATGATTAAAGATTGAACTCATGGTATCATGTTTAAGAAACTCATTTATTTATTAACTATGTCAAGACTTTGTTTTGATTTAAATAATTTTATTTCGCTGAATTTTGTCATTTTCATTTTCTTTTATATCAATACAAGATGTAACGAATTTGAGTCTAGAGAATAAAACAATGACATCATTAAATTATCATTAAACTAAAATATAACATTTTTTTCTTGGATATTGCAATGCTACAAGATTTTAGGTGTACAATAATATTGCTGAGCTATTTAATTTAGGTTAAAGATTACTTATTGTTTTTTGTGGCAATTTATTTATCAAATTCACATGTTTTAGATATACAATAATCAGTGCCAGTAATTCTAACCAGTATATAGTTCCCCTTTCCCATACCCACTTCAGTTCCTTTCCATACCGAATTTTTATGGCTTCAAGATGGATCGATGTAGGACATGGTCATATTTTTAGTATTCTTTTCTCTGCCATTGAAGGCACTTTTGAATTTTTTTTCTCCAATTTCTTATGTTTCTTAATTGCTGTGTATCAACAGAACCTACTATTGGCATTTGTTTATTAATGTGGTTTTTAAGGTTTCGTTCTTCACTTTTAGCTTTACTGTACTTTACTGGTTATGCACATGACAATTTATGAAGTGTTTAGTGTGAGCAAGAAAACATTTTGGCTTCAAGGGCTTCATGGGGAATGAACTCTGAAGAGCAATAAAAGGAAGGAAATGCTTCAGTGAGGAAGAAATGAATGCCACACATCGATCGCCTGCTCTTACTATAATTTTGTCTTTTTTTTTTAAAACCAACTAAGGATTCTTTTTTTGACCGAAACAACTAAGGAGTGATTGGCATGTAATGTTATGTGCCTATTGAATATTTGGCCTTTTAAATAAAAGCTCAAAGTTCACTCACTCTCTATCATAGTTTTTTTCTCTTTCAACTCTAAAATATTTATATAGCAAATGTATACTATCAGGAACCACCGGTGTTTCGCTATTATTTTTTATAGGTTATGTGTGACAAATATAATTTTTTTTTTAAAAAAGTGTTAAATGGGTTGCTGATGATATTATGGATTAAATTGGTTGGAAATTACAAAAAAACACTGGGTGGTGGAGTCTAAAACCCAAAAATATTTTGACTTTCAAGGAAGGCCTTAAATTTAAAATCATTTTGACAAATAAACTGTGACGGGCGTGTATAGGTGGGCTTGTCACTAGCTAAAGGTGTTAAAGTTGACAATTATAATTTATTGAAAAAAAAAAGTTGACAACTATAACAATTTGGTGTGGTGAATTATTAGATATCTTATCTCTTACTTGAACTATGAAGTATAGTGACGAAAATGTTTTCTATAAGCTTGAAATTTTCCGAACTATCGTATGAGTAAATTTTGGTAACTTAATCATGTGAAGAACTTTAGCATATTGGATGACTTTGGAAATTTTGAAATTTATAAATTGGTATGCTTAGGATTTTGGTGACTCCGCACTCAATGAAACAATTTTGGATCACTTTAAGGATGATGAAGGAAAAAGGATTTTTTATTGATCAGGAGACGTATACGAAGATTTTAAGGACTCTTGAGATGGCAAAGATGGAGGGTGATTCTGTCGCTCTTTCCCACTTCTATAAGCGGATGATTCAGGAAAGTTCATTGGTAAGTAGTGACCAAAGTGGCTGATATCATTTCAGGAACAGAATGGACTACTGAGGTTAAGAATGATCTGGCAAAGCTCAAAATTCTGCTTTCAGATAATTTTGTAATAAGGGTTTTGAAAGAACTTCGACAATGCCCTTTAAAAGCTTTTAAATTCTTTCATTGGGTTGGAAAGCACTCTGATTATAAACACAATACAGTGACTTATAATGCAATTGCGAGAGTCATTGCAAGAGAGGATTCCATCGAGGAGTTTTGGAGTATTGTTGAGGAGATGAAGACCGTGGGGCATTGACAGGTGCTGGGAAATTGGATGAAGCTGAAAAATTGTTGAGTTTATGCGAAATGATGGCTGTGAGCCTAATAACATCACCCACAGTCAAGTGGTTTTTGGACTTTGTAAGGTGGGAAGACTTGAAGAAGCATGTAGGGTGCTGGACGAGATAGAATCTTGTGGATGCATCCCTGGTATCAAGACTTGGACTATTTTGATCCAACGGCACTGTGCTGCCAATGAAGTTGATAAGGCATTAACATTTTTTGCTACGATGATTGAGAAGCGCTGCGAAGCAGATGCTGATCTATTGGGTGTTCTTGTTGATGGTTTTCTTAATAAAAACAGAACAGATGGTGCATACAATTTGCTTGTAGAGATGGCTAGTAAATGCCGTGTATCTCCATGGCAAGCTACACACAAGAAGCTGATTGAGAAGCTATTGGAGGTCAGGAAATTTGATGAGGCGCTAGACCTTCTTCGCTTGATGAAGCAAAATAATTTCCCTCCATTTTCTGAACTCTTTGTGAAATATATTTAATAATACTCATACAATATTATAATATGAAAAGAAAAAATATTTATATAAAATAATGTTATTTTACTTAGAAAACTAAAAAAAATTGTAATAAATTCTACTCTATTCAACCAATTCGCAGCAGGTTTATTACCAATTTGCAATCAATTTAACCAATTTTCAACTGATTTTGGAATCTTCCGATTCTCTTTTTTATCAGAACCAGACCTGACACAGGTTCTTAGTCAAATCAGCTGGTCCGAACCAATTTTTCATGCACTGGTTATTATAGCTAAGGCCACAAGAAATAGAAAACATCTAACAGATTGAATATAAAATTTTTTGCCCCGCTGCTCCAAAACTGTGTTCGGATGGTGGTTAGTTGTCTTGCCTTGACACTCAGTATGCTATATGTAAGAATCCCCTATACAAATCAAATGGTTGGTAGTTTGTTATTCTGACAACCAAATAAATGGGGCCTAAGAGTTTAAATGGGTCATTTGAGAATAAGTTGGGTGAAGGGTTAACTGATTTTTTAATATACTATTTATTGCATAAAATAGTAGCATTTTGATGAGTTTGATTGCAATGGTTTGGTATGTCTTATGGACCTAGTTTCATTTTGTAGCCTTGATGTTCTTATTTGCAACCCATCTAATCGAGGAAATATGCTTCCTACATCCAACAAAGACATTTATTTTAGCGAACTGTTATTGAAACTACAGTCTTCTTTTGAGAGACATTATTTTTTGTTATTATGAGTCACAATAGTAGATTCATTTTGCAACTAAGTCAATAATGGACTCTGCAAATATCAGAGGTTCCTTCTTTTGCTTTCTATTTGATTAAGCAAGTGTAACTTATAATAATATTCATAAAGATCATTCGTAATTCTACAAGGTTTGATTGATAACAAATTTATATTTATATTATTAATATTCCATGAGTGATGCACGACTGAATCAACATGTAAGGAATTATAGTTTTATATGCGTGAGAACTAAGAACAAAGAAAATGTGTGAAAAACTATTTTTTAGCCAACTCTTAATTATGGTTTCTTTCACTGTTCATAAAGCCACATTTTAAATTTTAATTTTTCACAGCTGCTCCCGCATACAATATCTTTCTTTGGCAACCACCTCTTTTCTTAAACTGTCATATCACTTCCCCTCTGTCGTTAAATTTTATATTTTACACTACCATTTTTCTGGGTGAGATATTTTATATTAATATGATATTTCCATATGTTTATTTCAAGTAGAGGACTCTTACAAACGAAGCTTTTATCCTGATATTTGACAAATATCATTGTTATAATCGTTATTAGCTCCAAATGAGCAGTATCATGGAACTAAGGAAGAGCACTAATTACTGAAGCATTCAATTCAAAGTAGGAATCCCAAACCCCACCAAAATATTGAAGAACACAGAAGGGAGGGTTGGCCATACAAGAGGAAATCATTTCAGATTTTATTGAACAAAGAAACATCCCAGCAATACAATATGTTAAGAGAATTAATTTATTTTTTATATATTTGTTCTCCTTTTTTCTCCTTTTTTGCACATGCAACATATCAATCACCAAACCCTTCTTTTTCACATTAATAAAGAGGCAGTCCGAGACAGTTACAGGGACTTCTTATGCAACAAGGGGTCACTGATGACTTGAGGCTCAAAGTCTGGTTTGAGATAGCGAGCAAGTGAGTCTGCATACAAATCATAACGTGCAGTCATTCTGAAGCCCCACTTGTCTTTATACTGCCTGCATAAGTTGAGATCCATGTCTGCAATTATCAAGCCATCCCTGTTTCGCGATAGTGATGGAGTGCATGAAGCATCTGGTGCTGAGAAATGACTTGATCCATAGAAGTGACCAAAATCGGCATGAGCTAGCTTTCCATCTCCGGAAGTAAAGGGGTTGGAGAATATCTCAGTACCAACACGATTAATTGAGGCAACGAAGTAACTATTTGCTATTGCTGCATTACGTGCCTGAAAAGATCATAACACAGAGAAAGTATGCAAGCTGTTGAAGATTATAAAAAATATAATCACAAGGCTTCACTTACAACTTAAGCTTTTGAGTTAAAACAGTATTTGACAGGGTAATAGAGCCTCTGTTACCAAGAGGTCAAGGGTTTGATTTTGTATGCATATTGGATATCATATGATACAATACGTAAAATATAACAATTTCTGAAAGCAAACTAACACATGAAAGAGTTTTTAAACAAGCATTTTAAAGGTAAAATAGAGACGTTCATAATAAGTTATCAATAAAACCACGAAACAAATTAAAATTAAAACTATATTTTCAAATTCAAATCAAAAGTAAATCCTCATCTTCATTCAGATAACCAAGATTTTTTATAAACTTGAGTTGCTTTGGAGTGTTTCAAAACACACCGGCCGGTTTGAAATAAATATTTTGAGAAAAAAAAGACCAGCAAAATGGATGCTAGAGTACAATACTTGTATCATCGAGTATGGTACATATATCATATTGAATGCATATTCGGATATGGACATGCCACCTTTCTTAGAGTATCAGTGCTTCATGGATTAAAACTAAGTTTTAGCACAGAGTATGATGAACCTATGCTTTGTCACACTTCAAGCTCAAATTGGTTTTTGTGTGAGATGGAATGTTAAAGATTATGACAAATACTAATAATGTTATTCACTAAATGCCTTGAAGTGGGAATTTGACAAATGAAATACACTATTATACAGATGTTATACTAGCATAAAATCTGGTTACAAAGGACCAATAAAGTATGATTATTTGCTTCTTATTCGGTATCTAAGAACCAATTTTATCCTCAATGTCAGTACAGGCCAAGCATATCAAATCATTGGTATAAACCATCCAGACAGAGTGCTAAATTTAACCAAAGAAAGACCTATATGCACAACAAAAACCGATTTTCTTTAGAGTTTAGCATTTCAAACAATAATTAAAAACATGAAGTAACTGACCTCTATTGGCCACATTGGCTCACTGAGTTCACCAACAGTTGCAGAAGGGTTGAAAACAATCTCTGCACCATTCAAACCAAAGGCTAACCAATTCAAAGGATGATGCCTACCATAACATATATTAATAGCAATCTTTCCATATGCCGTTTCAAATACAGGGTGACCAGTGTTTCCTTCCATATAATATGTGCTCTCGTTGAAGTCCCCAACTCTTGGTATATGGTTCTGCCCAATGTTGCATGTTCATCCGTTTATTTAAAGTCGGAAACTCAGAATAGTTTGATCAATATTAGCAGAAACTTAAGTAATTACCTTTCGGTGCTTCCCAATTATATTTCCATGATTTCCAATAACGACAGCAGTGTTCCAGAGAACCTCTCCATGATTAATATCCCTCTCGAGAATTGGACTTACAATGACCATGTTATATTTTAATGCAAAACTTTGCAGGAACTGTGTTGATTCTCCATCAACAGGTTCAGCAAATTCACACCACCTTTTCTCTCGGGTACAGAATGCAAATGGCATCATCCATGCTTCCTATAGCAAAGATATATTAAACCATTCAATATTTTCAGATCTCGGTGAGAAGCCAATTTGTAAATATTCAAGCTTAAATACAACCTACTTGCAAGCATAGTATGCTGACTCCTGAAGCACCAGCTGCATCAATAATTGGCTTTAGCTTCTTAAGGATAGCTCTCTTTTGATCCAAAAAAGGAGCAGTTGTTGGAAGGGCAATAGAGTTCTGAATCAGACCAACCCTAACTATTCTAGGTTCTCTCAAGAGTTCTCTGTCAGCATGAAATGAGAAAGCCTGAAAGAAATCAATAAAAATCAGCAGTGCAACTAGAATATAAAAGGACTAACCTTAAGTATAATTCTTTATATCCTTGTTTGTTATCACAGTACTTTAAAAAAATATATGACATGTATGATTTTTTTTTTAAAGACCCAACACGTGATATTGAGTTGTAAAAAGTAAACAATTAATAGAAAAAAACCGTAAACTTAACACGTTTTTATTGGAAAATCTGATAACAAAAATATAAAAGTTGTATCTAAGCTTTATGCATGAAAGAAACAACCAAGAATTTTTATACCAACAATATGAGCTTTGGACATTGCTCAGCAAAGACATCTCATTAGAACAATAACACACTAGGTAGGTCTTAGTAAGGTAACTGTTTTGGGGTAGTTTTCAGGTAGCATACATGCGTTGCAACTGTTCTGGATAGTTGTGGGCTGGCCTTGAGGTTTAAAATGGCGAAGAGAGGAGTGGTGCGGAAACTTCTAGAGTGGTGATTGAGGTATTTCTGGTGTCTCAAACAGCTAGAGGAAATTTCTTATTTTTCTGCTGTATGAAATAATTAGTTCTGTTTTCAATTCACATAAATTCCTAGTTCTCAATTTTTGGTCTACATTGAGAAATGGTTGAACTAAAAAGACATCTCATTGTAACAGTAACAGCAAAATCTTAATAGTTGGCGCCATATTCAAACTTCAAGAGTGTAAGGATGCTCCTTGCAGCACGTGTCAGAATATATTGCTTATTTCGTTCCTTCCGATTTCACTCAACCATGGACACCTAAGCTTCAGGATTTGGATTTTGCATGAATACATATAAAAACAACTTCTCTGCTGACTGCTGAGAGCTTAAAACTCAAAAGCAAGTGATTTCACTTCCTCTTAAAGAATTAAGCTTGACTGAAAATTTGTCTTATTTCTAAAGCACAAGATGCAAATTTTGTTATATAATATCAGCATGAAAAGGCTTAATCTTCACAAAATGGGGGGAAAAATCTGATCAAACTCTGCTACACAATGGTATTCAACTGATAATAAACGCAGCCAGAGTGTAGTCTAGGCAGCTAAGATTACAATTTCTGCAAAATAAACAAGATAACACAGAAACAGAAACACAAATACCCTAGCTGTTCAAGAGGCTAGACTCTCCCATTCGTACTCACTGATTGCTTTCCTTCTCTCTGAACCTCACCACATAATATATGCCTCAATCCCTCTCTCACTCCACAATCATATTCAAATGATAATAAACATTGCCAAAGTGTAGTCCAGGCTGCAAGAATTACAATTACTGCAAAATAACCGAGATATGTCTCTAGAAAAAGAAGAACAAAGTCACTAGCATTCAAGAGGCTAGTCTCTTCCATACACACTTACATGTTCCTTGCCCTCGTTCTGACCCACATTCCATACTATATGCCTCACTCCCTCTCTCACTCTTACACCTCATATAGGTCAGGTACAAGCTTGGGCCATTAGTTAGGAGGCCATCAAAATCTAAGAAACCAATTTGTTTTCAACCAAATAAAAAATCACCCAGAAGCAAATTTCAGTCTAAAGCCAAAGAGATATAACTGATTATTTGGAACAAAATAAGGAAAACACTAATAAAAACCCCAAAGCCAACAAAGATCAAAGAGGCATTCTTGAGGTTCCTGATATGGTATTAATTTGCTTGCAATGTCAAAAGTATGAGTTCCACCAGAAATAAGCATATCAATTTATACATATATAAAGTTCAGGTATTCATATAGCAAAAACATGGTTTTATACATATTTCATACTTGGAGGTCAAATCCATGTTCCACAGAGAGAGCAGCAGCAGATTCAGGGAGAGCAATTGTATCTAGTACTCTTCCACAATTAAACCCAAGAAGTAACCGGCTAACTTCCTGCAATATATCTAGATATGATTAATAAATAAAAGGAATCATATAAATCATCAAGCAGTTCAATATATTTCAGAATTAAACAAACAACAGTACATATATAGCTGAAAGGAATTTACAGGTGACAAATCTCGACCAAGTGCTATACATTCATTCTTGTTATTCTTTCCTCCATTGACTAGGAAAAAATTGGCAAATGGGAGCAAGAAAAAATGCCCCACCTGTTATATGGTCCAATTTTGAAACTTTGACCTCCATCTTTTTATAAAATCTTCTTTCAAGATCTAATAGCTGATTAACTAGGTAGAAGGATCTCATTAAAATAAGATAAACATGCTTACAGTGGCTAGAGAAAGAATTCTGCATGCAAAACTAATGTGGCAAGGGAATGGAATTTTATTGTTATATGATATTGCTATTGAACAAAATCAATAAGTCAAAAAGTAATGGATAAAACTTAATCTTTGTGGGGGATGTTTATTCAAAACAAATCTAAGAGATAAAAAAGTTATGATAACCCATTAGCGTTGTGATAGAAGCAGCCCATCAACCACCATTCTTGACAAGGCTACATACAGAAGTCAAGTAGTGATGCGTATCTAAAATGAATTTGATGATAATCACTCACAAAGTCCTCATGATAGACTACCATTTGCTACTATTTTCACAAAAATTAAGGTGAGATATTAGCAGAACCAAACCCAAAGCACTCTCATGTTTTAGACCTAGACGACCCAAAAATTTACAGTATAGATTAGACACACATTCTCCATCTAATTCAATATCAATTATTGTTCCCCTCGCAAAAATAGCACTTGAATGAGAAAATCACATAGGCATGTGATTTATCCACTCAACCATGGATAAGTCTAAAGGGCTACAACTCAAATTCACAATATCAACATACTATTGAGAAGGTATGTTGATCAGGATACTGCCCAATCAAAATGAATGCTTGAAGCTTTCAACAATTTTTTCTGGGAAATAAAAATGAAAAATCGTTAATGTCTTTCCTGCTCTGGGAAAGAATCTACATCACCATCTCAATAGCAACACTTTATAAAAATTCAATCAAGCAATTGATGCTCTTTCAAAAGGCAGAAAAAAAAAAACTAATTGTTCACACAAATAGCATAAGGTAGGTATACCAGAAATTATCAATACAACCTCAGATTAAAAAGCTCGTATATATATCCACACAACAAATGTCAGATCACTTGAGGTTCTATCATCATGGCAAGAAGCACTATTATACATTTCAAGAGCAACTTAAACTACGAATCTGTTATGTTAAACAAAATAAGAAAAACATACCAATTCAAACTAACTCATGACATGAATGTGGCCGACTAAGCATAGCATCAGCCAGGTCAGAGTAAAAAGGGTTGACTTCAGAAATTGTCTTTAAAAAGCAGACGTGAACTCAAGGATCCTCATTTGAAACGCAACATAGTTTTATAAATAAAAACAAACCCTAAATCTAAAAAAGAAACCAACAAGAGATACAGGAAGATGACTCCAAAAATGGAAGTACCTGGAAGTGGTGGGGCTTGAGATTTTCTTTAAGAAGGCGATGGAGGGAATCAAATCCACAAATAGAACCATCGGTTGGGGCCTTGAATTCTTCCTTGACTTCCCCCTTTTGTGTTTCGACGTCTTGAGTCTTCTCCATGTTCCACCTGCGAAAACGGATTATGGTGGAAGGAGCAGAATACTGTGAATCTTCAAAAGCTTGTACAAAGTAGGCAATTTGATGGAGATAGGCATTATGAATGTAATTAGATACTCATATCATTGCTCATAGGATTTTTCAGATTTGTTGCGTGTCAGATAATTTTATTTATTTATTTATTTTTATTTTATTGATTTTTAATTTGTATTTTTTTAAAATTAAAGTTATTAATTAAATTTAAATTAGAATAAATAAAATCTATAAGATATTTTTAAGAGATTTTCTAAATTTAAATTAAAGAGATTATCTAATAGTATTAGGGTTAGAATATTTATTTTATTTTTTTTCTTTGAATTTTTATTTTTATTTTTAAGATTTTTTATAATTAGATATATCTTCTAGATTTCTTAAATTTATTAAGGTTATTTGAATCTTAAGCATTCCTATTTTTTTAGGATTAAGTTTTTTTTTTTGCCTATATAAACACTCTATATAATGTATATTTAGAAGAAAAAATTAAATAATATTAAGTATTCTGAGTTCTCTCTTAAATCCTTATATTTTCTCCCCTCTCTTAAGTTTTTTTCTTGGTCAACTTTTATCATTTGACATCAAAGCCTTGATTCCGAAATTTAGACATATAATGAAACAAAAGCATATCTGAACTTTAGATATATAATGAAACAAAAGCATATTTGGATATTGAAGTAAAAGAAGTGCATTCAAGTTAAGAATGAATTTTTTCGAGATTTTCAAGAAAAGGAAGAATGATGGAGATTAAGGAAGCATTTGGAAAATCCTTAGTGTCTTATAAGGCATTTTTAAGATTCGCTATGTTTAGATAATTTTATTTATTTATTTTTATTTTGTCAATTTCTAATTTATATTTTTTTAATTAAAGTTGTTAGTTATATTTAAATTAAAATAAATAAAATTTATAAGATATTTTTTAAGAAATTTTCTAAGTTTAAATTAAAAAAATTATTTAATAGTATTAGTATTAGAATATCAATTTTATTTTTTAAAAATTTTTTATAATTAGATATATCTTCTATATTTCTTGGATTTAATTATTTAAGTTTCAAGCATTCCTAATTTTTTTAAGATTAAGTTTTTCTATTTTTCCTACATAAACACTCTATGTAACTTATATTATGAAGATATAAATTAAATAGTATTGAATATTCTGAATTCTACGCTGGCTGGAGGCTTTTCTCTCTTTCTACTCTTCCTTTTCTACCCCAATCTATCTATCATTCTTTTTTCTCATATATTCTTCAACTCATCTCTCATCTTTTCTTTATTTCTCTACCCAACCCTTCTCCACCTTACTTATCACAATTGTTGTCCTTTTCTGAATTCTCGTATGGTTGAGCCCATGAATTTTGGATCGTCAGATCAGCAATCACACGGGCCTTTTATTTTTGTAATTTCTCTTAAATAAGTAATATTTCATGACCAAAATTTCTCTTTAAAATTTAAATAAGTTAGCTATTTGGTTACTTCATATAATTTTTTAATAATCACCTCTGTACAGGGGTGTCATGAGTCAATGAAATCAGTCTAATCTAATTTCCAAAATAAAGAATAACTGAGAACAAGACTAATGTTATTTAAATTATATAAAATCACATATTATTTTTATTTATTGTGGTGGATTATACTAAACAAATTTTAATACAACAGCATATGATATCTTGCATGATACGCCCTATACAAATTTTAATATTGAAAACATATGATGTCTTTTAATTAGTCACATCATTTTTTCCAAGTCATAATCTCCCGTTTAGTTGGATGGGATAGTTTTGATGGGAATAGAAAAGAAAATAGAGAATATTCCTTTAAAAATTCTAGTAGAATTGTTGACAAAATTAGCTCTGCACGGTATCAAATCTTTTGTTTAGTTTTTAGAGATAAGCACTATTAACGTCATCCACAAAAAGATCCATTTGGATTGGGAAAGCCTCAATCCTATCACGTGAACATATATAATCGCATACGTTGAAGGAGAAGAACATTGAATTTTGCCACCATATCGTTCTCATGATATTAGTTAGAGCATTACATAGACTTACGGGAGATGAAGGAAATGGACAACTAATCACTTCTCATCTTTATGAATATTTGAGGTATTTTTTAGCGTGTCTAGAAAGTCACTTATGCATTTTGTATTATATTTAGTTAAATATTTGGATTAATTATATTTATTGGATTATATTGCAAGTATTATAGAAAATGGAGTGAAATTTGTCCAAGTAAAACAAATAAGCTTTTCACCAATATTTATAGGTCTTTGTAAGGAAGATTACATATTTGAAGTTGGAGAAAGTGAAGTTTGAAAGGTTGAGAACCAAAATTTTAAAGTTTTGTGTTACAGCGTGGAAGTTTAATGCTGCAGCATCAATATCTTTTAGAAAAGGCATTTTTCTGCTTAACATTGCAACTTGGATGCTACAATAGCAATGAACTGTGCAAAAACACACAATTTCATTAATTCGGTGAATTTGAGGGTTTTGGATGGTTAAAATGCGTGAAACAGTAAACAAAACAAAGGAGAAATGATTATGGATGGCTGGAGGTGGTTCTTGGAGTTTTGGCTGCTGGGATTTAGAATTGGAAGCTCCTCAATTTTGGATTTCTTCATTATATTGAGTTTTTCTTCCCTTTTCCTCATCCTACTCTTTATTTATTATGTTTTGTTCAGTTTGTTCTTGTTATATCTGTTGTAAATAAAGCATGAGAGCTTGAGTTTACTTTATACATAGGGTTATTATGAATTTATGTATGAATTAATTTTGTAATTACTCTATTATGGATTAATTTCATGTAGTTGATGATTTAATTGGTGTGAATGTGTTGAATTTGAAAATTAGGAAATTATTGGGCTTTTTGAATTGGGGATTTTCTAATTGCATCTTAGGAAAGAAAAATTGAAATAGACCAAGTGATTAAATTAAATGAGTTTGCTTAGTTCTGGACATAAAATTGGGTAATTTGCTAATTAGGATAGGAATATACTTAATCAGCCACTTAGCCATAATTGAAGTTTGAACAATTCTTGTTTTTTGCCATAAAATAAAACAATATATTAATGTAAAAACATAACAAAGCTTTAGGGACTTTGGACTAAGCCCTGTCTATTACAATTACAATAATCCTGAGATAAAATAACAACTAAAGGGGATCGGGGGAAAATATCCTTAGCATTCAAACACATCCCACTGTCATAGTGCTTGGCAAGCTAGTTAGCTGCCTTGTTCAAAGTGCGGGAACCCACTGTAAAAAAAAACTAGAAAAGCCAGACTGAAGATGGATTATATCAGCAATGCAAACTGAACATTCCCACTCTTGTCCCATAGTACCATAATGCACAGCTTGAACTAACGACAAACAATCAGATTCAAATAAAACATGCTGAAGGTTTAATTTAAGTGCCATAAAAACCCCTGTATGTAATGCTATACATTCTGCCATGAAGCTTGAAAAGGCCACACATCTAGCATTGTGAATTTTTAGCACCTCAGCAGTATGATAACGCAAAATCACTCCTATACATGCCTGTCCAAGACCTTGAAAACAATCATCTATGTTAATCTTCACAACACCAATCGGGGGAAGGGACTAGGATGAATGAGGAAAAGAAATTGAAGGTTCAGGCCGCAAGAACGAACTCTCCCAACCATTATGTCGCCAATATTCATCATCTAATGTAACAGCAGCATGGATAACAGAGATAAGCTTCAATTCTATACCTTCAAAGACATATTTATTACGTGCATTCTAGATTTGCCAACATAAAACAACAAGTACAACATAGTTTTTGGCATCAAGCTACATGCTATGCCATAATTGAGAGAGCCAAATATCCATACAAGTTAGGTGAGTAGCAGAAATTTGAATAGTAAATGGACAGCCATACCAGACAGTTTGGACCCATGAACACAAGAGGAAAAGATGTTCAATAGTTTCAGTATCAGATTCACAGCAAGGGCAGATAGAAACAGAACAACAATTCCTCTTCCAAAGATTTTCTTTTGTTGCTAAGGAACCATGATAGACTCTCCACATAAAGTTACGTACCTTTGGTGGAACCCGCAAATTCCAGATAATCTTCCATAACTCTGCATCAATAGGAATTGAAGATCCTGGCTACAATGATTCACCACTACCATTGAGAGCTTTAGCAATCTGATAGGCTCTTTTAACAGTGAAAGCACCATTTCTGCCATGAGTCCAACAAAGAACATCTTCTAAACCACAGGATGAAATTGGAATGGACAGAATAGCCTGCACTTCCTCCTTAGTTATTATGTTGTGCAAAATAAGAATATTCCATTTTTCTTCTAGTATACAATCTGCTACTAGCAACACTGTAGACGAGTTTGTTGTTGGCAAGCAAGATAGTGAGAAACTAGGTAGATAAGGTATCCATGGTTCCCTCCAAAAATTGATGCTCATACCATTCCCCACATGCCAGATAATATGATTTTGCAATAATAATTGTCCGGCAAGCAAACTTGACCAAGCCCAAGGTGCCTTTCCACCCATAGTTGCTTGCATAAAGTCACAAAAAGGGAAGTAGATACCTTTTAATATATGCACCTGTAAAGCATCAAGTGTTGTGAAAATTCTTTAACACTATTTAGCAAGTAAGGCTAAATTGAAATTCATAAAATCGCGAAACCCCATGCTACCACTTGCTTTATCTTTAGTCATTTTATGCCAAGCAACCCAATGAATCCTACGTTCATCCTCTTTTTGTCCTCACCAAAATCGGGCAATAACTCGATCTAACTCTTGGCATGTTTTCTTAGGAAAGAGAAAACATGACATAGGATATACAGGAATAGCATCCACCAAAGCTTTGATTAAATTTTCTCGCCCAGCTTCTGAAAGAAGATGAAATTTCTATCCTTGTACTTTGGATTGTATTCTATCATGAACAAAAGCCAAAGCCACAAAACGAGATCGACCCCACAATACCGGAAGGCCAAGATAATTACCAAAAGAATTACCGGGTGTAATCCCCAGAATATTACCCAATTCAGCCTACAAAGCTATTGGTGTCCTTTAGGAAAAAAAATAGACCAGATTTTTCAAAATTTACTTGTTGGCCAGAAGTTTCACAATAACACTCTAGAAGAGATATAAATGTATTGCAAGATGAATGATCTGCCTTAAGAAAAAACATAGCATTATCAGCAAAAAATCAATGAGTGAGAATTGGGTTGTATCTGGATAAAGAAATCCCATGCAAATCACCATTAGAAGCTACAAAAGTAACCATACGGGATAAAACATCAACCACAATAATAAATAAACAAGGAGAAAGAGGATCCCCCTGACACAATCCCCATTGAGGTTGAATTTCAGCAACTTTTTCACTAGACATCAACAAGTTAAAAGAGACAGAAGTCAGACATTGAAGAATTTTAGACACGTATACTTCATGGAACCCCAGCTTTATTAGAACATGGTATAAGAAATCCCATTCCACCCTATCATATGCCTTATTCATGTCTAACTTCAATGCAAACTCATGCCTCTACCTGCTACAATATTGCAAATAATGAAAAGCTTCGTGAACAATAAATGTATTATCAAACCCCATTCTCCCATGCACAAAGGTTCGTTGATTCTCTAAAATAATTTTAGGTAGCAGCGATTTCATTCTGGTAGCCATGATTTTAGAAATAACCTTATAAATGAAGTTGCATCGGCTAATAGGACGAAAATGACCCATTTCTTCTGGAAAAAGCAACTTTTGGGAGCAAAACCATATTAGTATCATTAATCTGCCTTAAATCTAGTTCAGAGAAAAAAGTTTTCACCAAAGTACAGGTATGATAATCAATTGTAGGCCACATTTTTTGGAAAAACAATCCAGGAAACCCATCCGGACCTGGTGCTTTTAGACTACCTAATGCAGCCACAACATTCTTAACTTCAGCATCTGTTACAAGGGTTAATAATAAATCATTATCAGCATCTGTAACTAAATTTGGCACATACTAGAGAGTAGAGGACAGGTCCTGAACCCCAAAAGAGCTAAAAAGGTTATCATAAAATTTATGGAAATCCTGAGCAATGACATCTTGATCATCAAACCATTGACCATTAGCGAGACAAAGTTTCACAATTTTATTAGTGACTTGCCTCCAGATAACTGAATTATGAAAGAATCTGGAGTTCTTATCCCCCACTTGAAGCCATTGAAAGCAAGATCGTTGCTACCAATAAAGTTCTTCTTGATCCCATAAGGCTTCCACTCACCTCATAATATCATCAGCACGATCCCTTGTCTCAGCATTACATTCACCTGCAAGACATTCTTGAAATTCCTTCCTAAAAGCGTCAATCAAATTCTTGTTGTTTGGAAAAGCCTCCTTACTCCAAGAAATTAAAACCATACGTACTCTTTCAAGCTTAGCCAGGTACAATCTTAGAATATTCTCTTCTATATCAGTAGAAGAAAACCAATGATCGGCAACCAATTTAGCACAAGCAGTACTAGTCAACTAGAGCTATTCAAATTTAAAAATCGCCTTGTGTTCTTTTCCTTATAATGTAAAATCAATAAAATTGGACAATGATCCAATCCCATAGCCTCCAAATGTAAGACTTGTTAACGCTCAAGAAGTTCTCTCCAAGTAACATTGCAAAGTACCCTATCCAGTCGTTCATGAATATTGTGATGTCCCAAACTTCAATTAGATCATGTAAATCTATAGCCTTTAAAGCCCATATCCATGAGATGATTATGAAGTAGAAAGTTGTGAAAATTATTTAGTCGACATTGAGCTACTAGACGTCCACCTTCCTTTTCATCAGTATATAGAAGTTCATTGAAATCGCCCAATATAGCCCAAGGTGTTGTGGATCTTGGGTTAAATTCAGCAATATCATCCCACCAACTCCGTCTATTACTCTCAATTGGAGGGCCATATGCAAAGGTAAGAAAACTAGAAGAGTTGCCAAGACCTCCTTTGACCTCTGTATGAATACAATGAGAAGATGACCAACACACCGTTAAATCAATTCCATCATGCCACCAAAGACTAAGACCACTAGAAAGACCAGTTGGTTCAACCATTATCGAATGTCAGAAACAGAATTGTCTTTGTAAAATACCAATTTTTTTGCATTTCATTCGAGTCTCCATTAAGAAGACAATGAAGGGTTTATGAGTTGCTAAAAGCCTCTTAAGAACCTTCCCTGTCAGGGCAACCCCTAAACCCTAACAATTCCATCCAAGTAAACTCATGGCGACTATGTGGCTTTTGAAGGCAACCCACCTAGCCCCAAAACCAAGTCATCATCTGATCAACTAATAGATTCAACAGAAGACACAGGGGACCGTACCCATGGAGAATGTGTTCCAGTACCCAGCCAAAAATAAGCATCAGAGACTTGTAAAATTGGAACCTCAACCAACGAGCTAGGAGAACTCTCCACCTTATACCACTTTTTGCAGCACCGTGGGAAAAATGCAGCAATTGTAGAAGTAGATAGGGGCGCCTTAGAAGCATCAACCTCAACCTTGTACTTGCCTTTGTCTACACATGGACGCTTTAAAGGAGAAGGGTTCATGATCTCCGTAGCTGGCCTTTTTAGCATGAAATGATTTAGATCCAATGCCAATTCAAAGACATAGAATTGAGTAGGCAAAGTGTTCTAAAAAAAAGGTAGCATAGGGTTGTCTTCTTGTGGCATTTCAACATAATACTGCTTCTATTCAGAACAAACCATACCGGGTTGCGTAGAGGAAAATGTAAAGCCACCAGAATCCACCCGTATAGAAAGTGGGTCTAAAAGCATTGAAGGCAACGAAGCTCCATGTGTCTTAGTTTGACCTGTAGGAAACAAAGGCTCTATAGTTGGTGCGTGAGAAGAAAATTGGGCTGAGGGACTAGGGCCCACTAGTATCATAGAAGAAGAAACCCAAGAAGATTGATTATGATGAGGTGGAGCATTATGCACGTCCCCAAAATTCTGATTATGCCACGTAGTATGACCAACTGTTGAAGATAAGTTTAGTGGGGAGAAGTTTTCACTACCCAAACTGTCAGTAACCACCTTCTCTTGAGGCAACATGTGTGAGTCATGTGGCTGGAACATACCAGACTGATCAAGTTCGTCAGCCATATCTGGTGAGACGTCTACCACTAGAGCCACCGCTCGTACTGGCTGCGCTGTTAAGTGAGTGCCATAACGCCATTATTCAACATCCCCAAGAGAGCAAGGCCTTTGAACATCACAAAGCTTCCAATCATGGCCAAGAATTTCACAATGATGACAGAATGTGTGAAGTTTCTCGTAACGAAAATAAATCCACAGTTTCCTAATTCCTGGACGATGCACCCATAAACCATCAAGGAAAGGCGAAGTGGTATCCACTTGAACACGTACTCGAGTGAAACTTCGCACCAAGTAACCATTCTCTTTAGGTTCTTCATATGCAACCAGCCTGCCAACTTTCTTGCCTAAAGTTGTCAAATTTAGAGCAGTCATACCCTCACGTGGCAAGTTGTGAATTTGTACCCAAAATAAGCAATAACGCATGTCAATCTCCTTGACAGATGTAAAAGAAGGCCAAATCTGGAAATTGACAATAAAACCAGCCACAATCCATGGCCCATCATCAAGTACATGTTGATATATAGCAGCATCATCAAAGTCAAAAATGAATAAGTTATTTGCTGCCTCTTTAAGTTTAACCCCACTTTGAATTCCCCAACTCTTGAAAAGTACATTCCCTGTTGTTGTCAGACTTTGGATCTTGGAAGTTAGTATTTTACCAAGTAAAGTCAAAGAAGAATCCCGATCTAACACCAAACCAACAGGTGGATCTTGGAGTTTGAACAATTTAATGTACTAATTAGTTAATTGCATAAGAGATTATGTATTAATTAATTGGTAAGCTTATTAGACACTGAGAAGATAAAAATAAGTGAATTAGTCCTCTAGGTTAGTAAATATATGTAACTAAGACCTAAGAAAGAGTAATTACTTAATTAATTCATATGCAAATGAATAATTATCTTAGGTAGCCTTTCTTACATTTCAAAATCATCACTAATATCTAATTGTAGTTTAGATTTATTTTGCATTTTATTTCCTTTTTATTTTGTGTTTTACTTGATTTGAGTAAACATGTGAAATTAATGTTCGACCGAATTGTTGGTACTAAGTCTCTGTGGGAATGATACTCTTATTCACTATTTATTACTTGATACGGCTCGTGTACTTGCAGTTATACATTTTGTCCCTATGGAAATTCCAAATGTGGACATAAATTGAAGGGTGTAATCAAAATCAACCTAGGTTGCTCAATTAGTGAACCCATATATATATATATATATCCACAACTTATTATGAAACTTTTGGGTACGGAGACAAAAGCTTAGAAACCAATAAGATCTTGTTAGTATTAGTAGATAGTGGAGCCCCTTAAATATGCTGTTTGGGATTCGATCCCTATCCGTGAATATGAAAATTTCTTATTAAGAGAAACAAAACTCATTTCAATGAATTTTATATTTTTAAGGGATTACTTTTCAACTATTAGTAACAGACAATACCTTTGTTATTCACAAAAGAACAAACAAAGGCTTAAAAAGAGTATGGTCCATGTATGTGTGTGTGGCTTGGGGGGGAGGGATAATTAATTTAGATCCCCTGAACATATTCTCAAACCTAGACCAAAAGCATACAAGAAAATCCAAACTTAAGCAAACAAATGAGCCCAAATAGATACAAGTTTAACTACTACCTCTTATTTGGTAGGGGGTTTGAAAGGGGAGGAGAGGGGAGCAACTATCCTCCCCTTATTTGGATAGGTTTATTTAGAGAGGGAGAGGGGAGCAATTCCTCTCCCCTCCCCCTCAAACTGTCCCCTCTGAAATTGGGAGGTGGAGGGGATAGTAATTTTTTTGCCTCTTACCCCTCCCTTTTTTTTAAATAAAAAATATATTTAATTTTTTTTAATTTTTAAAAAATAAGATTTTAATATTTTTTTAAAAGAAATAATTATTAAAATAAAAATGATAGAAAATTTCTTTAATTTCAAGAGTAAAATGATCAAATTATTATTATCTTTCCTCTCCTCTTCTCCTCAACCAAATAACAAATTATTAAAATTCCTTCCCTCCCCTCACCTCAATTCCATTCCATTCCCTTCCTTCCCCTCCCCTTCCTTCCTTAACTCATCTCTCCTCCTCTCCCCTCTCCTCCATTAAAATTCCTCTCCTCCCTTCCCCTTCCATCTATCATACAAAACACACCCTACATTTCTTCCTCCTGCACAATGATGATGGGCTGGGCTTCTCCATAAATAAATGACCATTCATTTATCTATCAGAGACAATGGTGGGGCTGTCACACCTGGAAATGCGGCGCGGATGGCGCGGGAAAAGGAAAAAGAGATGAAATCGGCCCGCACGGCGGGAGGCCGATTTCGAGGGAGTCGTCACCAAAATTTTAAGGGGAATTTTGGAAAACCGGAATAACAAAAAACAAAAAGGGACAAGGACTGGTCTGCGAATCAGAGTTGGGTTCGGGAGTACGATTGTGAGTGGGGAAGGTATTAGGCACCCCCACAACACCCGTTCCAAAGAACGGTTACCTTAGGTTGATCATGCAATTTTTATGGCTTTTTACAAATTTATTTTGGTTGCCCTTTTACCATTCACATGCAAAAATAAATAAATGTTAAAATAAGGAAAATATAAAAATGAGAATAAAATGAAAATATGAGGAGTTGGAAAAGTAAAATAAGAAAAATATTATTTATTTACAAAAGTGGACTTGGGAAAATAAATTGGTAAATATTTATTAAATTAAGAGAAAAAAAACATCAAATGAATAAGAAAATATTTATTTATTTACAAAGGTGGACTTGACCCAGAATGAGAGTCTGGGGCCTACGTACCCTGCGATAGGGATCAAAGTCGACGTAGTTCGGACTAGAAATGCGTGTCACTGGGTTAATATTTTTTTTATATATTTTCTTTGAAAAGAGAGGTTAATAGCAAATAATTTTATCTTTCCACAAAGAAAACAATTTTCAGAATTGGTTGGTATGTTTTAATTTGTAAAAGACAGGTTACTTTCCATTATTTACTCTTTTCATTTTTTATTATATATTTTTTGTTTAATCAATTTCTAAAAGAGGAAATATATTTTCCTCAATTTAAAAAAATATGATTAAAATTATATGCAATTTTGAATATTTTTATTTGAAAATAAAATATTTGAAAACAATCTTATTTTTACATAATAAAATCAATTGGCTCATGTGGTGACTTTATCACTCACATTTACCCATTGATACCTAAGTGTCCACGGTGGTGTCACTCGAGACAAAAAGGCATAAAAAAATCGAAAGAAGACAATTTGTTAATTTCAATTTTTTGTACAAATTATTTTTTATTTTGTTATAAAAATCATTTTCACACCTATTTATTTATTACAAAAACGAAATTAAAAAATGTGATCATTACATGTTGAAAAATAATAATCAGCATATGTAGTGACTTTATCACTCACAAGTTACTGATTTACATTTACATGCTCACGGTGTTACCACTTGGAGTAGAAAATACCAGAAGAAAAATTTTAAATGAAAATCAAACAGCATATATGGTGACTTGATCACTCATAATTTGCTGACTTACGTGTTTATGCTCACGACGATGTCACTCATGGCAAATAAGGGATAAAAGCCTCAATGAAAACAAAACTCATAATAATTTTTATTTTTATGAAGTAAAAAGAAGATTAGAGATAAAAATTGGAGGAAAATAAATAATTTTGATATGAATAATTTTATGAGATCATTAAGAGGAAAGCGTCTAAAAATAATCAACATATGTGGCAATTTTGTTGCTCACAAATTACTGATTAATACTCAAATACTGCCGGCGTTACCACTCGGGATGAATAAGTGAATAGGATGACAAAAGGAAATTTTATTTAAATTATTCCTATTAATTTCAAATTATGAGGAATGAAATTCCGCTTCTTCCCTTTTTTTTTTTAAATTCATAAGAAAATCCTTATAATATTCGAAGGAGGAAAACAAAATCACTTCATCAATTTTTCATTATTTATGATATTCCTCCATGGAGTAAAACCAAAAGAAAAATGGGGAACATTCATTTTATTGATTATTTTTAGTTTTTTTTTTAAGAAATAATAATAAAAAAAAATATATATTTATTTATTGGGACCTAAATCATTTAAGTTTGAACCAAACTTTATAAAAGCGCCGAGTAACCCGCTCACGTACAGAACCACAAGACAAACGTGAATTCATGAAACATTCAAAGGATAGCCTCCAAAGGCTTATGAGGCATTCCCTCAACTATGAAGATATATCTATGACCCATTAACTCAGAGCCTTCGAGTCTTAGTTAAGACTCACATGATCAGTGTTGTTCAAAAATCATCATTTACAGCATGAACATAAGTCAGGCCAAACAAGAAACACATCTTACATATATGCTAATAATAACACCATACGACATTCTTTCACACATACAAAACTGTCCAACCGTTAAGCAAACAAAAACAAAAAACCATTTGATAAAGAAGATTCTGAACCAAAGCAGATTCTAATCAAACCGCATATTAGAAGTCTGGACTGGAAATGAATGAACACTACTTAAGCACCTAGCCAATATGCTATCAAAGAACAAAGGGGTACTCCAATGTTTCAAACTGAACCAGTGGGAAGATTAAACTATGCTAAACCATAACACAATGCCAACAATCTGATGAGATCCAAGGGAAGAAAGGTAATCATAAATGCAAAGCATGAGCCCACAAATGACAAATCTCGTAAAATGGATTAACAGAGGGAAGGAAAAAATAAACTAAGAACTGACAATTAGAGCAGCCAACCATCATCACACATTAGTGGACCTTGAGCAAGCTATACTTGGATATCGTTAACATTTTTCTAAGGCTTAATTATATGCCAAATATAAACCTCTTCTGGACTGGAACATAATAATTTCTAATCAAACAAACCATTTCAAAGTTTAAATCTACCACTTGATAGCTATTAGAGTTATTTCTATAAGTTACAGCAAACCAGAATATCGGCAATTCATTCTCATTCGTCTTTCATGTTTGCAAAAGTGAGAAATTATCAGGATTCAAACAATAACTGTGGCAACTGTAAACAGAACTCCAATCAATAAGACAGCACAAAATTTCCCGAACTGAGCACGAAACAGAGCATTACAGAGTACTAAGGAGAGGCCAAAGTTCAGTGGAGGTGAACTGATCCTCCCTTAGAATTTCAGCTAGCAATAAGGCTTCAAAATACAGAATATTGCAAAAGAAACATTATGGAGCCCTACTGCGATTGAAGGAAAGAAAAGGAACAACTAACCCAAATGAAGCTAGGATGGAAACATGTTCTGGGTCCCTAAATCACTAACCTTCCTTCGCTTCTTTCTCTGCTCCACGGCGTGTTTTTTTTTTCCAGCAAATCTCCACTCTCTCTCTGTCTCACAAGCTCTCGGCTTTCGAACTCAAAATCCCCCCCCGAAAAAAAAGTCCCCTAAATTTCTTTGCTTGCTCCTTTTATAGAATTCTAGCGAGTGAAGAATCACTCAATCCTCCTTGCGTGGTTCGTTCCCAATTTCCCCTTCAATCCGTGCGTCCCTCTGCCAACTTCAACCTTGCTCGCGCTCGTCCTGAATGCTCTCCCTCCCACTATCCTGCTGTGACAGAGTATGGATGAGTGGAGGGATTTTCCTGGTCCATTTCATTGTCGTACAAGATCCCGAGTAGTGGAGGCGTGCTTTTGTCGTTTCCAGTGCCTCTCGCCTGTGGCTCGTCCGAAGGCCTCCACTACTCTGCCGTACCTGGTACAGAGTAGTGGAGCAATTTTTGTCCTTACTCCCGCGGTTCTCTCCTCTCTGCTCCCTCTGATTTTTCCCTCTGCTTCTCCTGGCCAGCTCCCTCTGATCTCCATCCTCCCGTTTCTCGCGGCTCCCAGCTCCTTTTTCTTTCGTGGCCAGCTCCTTTTTCTCCCTCCGTTTTTCTTCGGCCTCCCTCTGTCCCCTCCGTCGTCTCTTTCCCTTCTCTGCCGGTGGCTCTCCTCGCATTTATCTCTCTCGCGGTCCTTCATCTTCGCGGCTCCCTGCTCCTCTGACACCACCGAGCCCTCAGGCTCCCTTAGATTTATCTCCACCGGCAGCTCCCTCGGTGGTTCAGGTTCCCTCTGTGATTTCCTTCGCGGCCAGCTCTCTTTCCTCTCCAGCAACAGCTCCCTCCCCCCGCAGCTCTTTCTCCTTCTGCCTCGGGTGCCCGCGGCTCCTCCTCGTTCCCCCTTTTCCTTCAGTTTTCTCGAGCCCTAAAGGGCACCCTCTGCACCGAGCCCTAAAGGGCTCTGTCTGGACTGGCTCACGAGCCCTCCACAGGGCTCGTGAGCTTTTGGGCTGAAAATGATTTCATCCCAACAGGGTTCCTTCCCCCCCCCCTTTTTTTTTTAACTTAGGTTTCAGCCCAAACCTCTTTTTTTTGTTTTTTGCATTTCGGACTCTGGGCCGAATATTGGCCCCAAAGTCCTTCTCTTTTCTTTTTTTTTTATATTTCAGATTTTGGGCCGAATTTCAGCCCAAAATAATTTTAACTTAAATTAAAAAATTTTTAATTAATAAATTTTTTTAATTAATAATTTTTTCTTTCTTCATTTATTTATCCATTTTTTATCTATTTATTTATTATTTTTTGTTTCTTTCTTCTTTTCTTTTCTCTTCTTTTTTTTCTATGTTTTCTATTATTTATTTATTCATCTATTATTATTTTATTATTATTATTTTTTATTATTATATTTATATGTTTTTAAAATTACCCGGACAAAATACGGTGTTCACAGTTGCCCCTCTTTACTAGTTTCTTGTGTGAGAACGAGGAGAATGCAATTTTTGGTGTTCTCGCATAAGGAACGAGTAAAGATTAGAACACGAATTTTGTCCGTGTGTCTGTGTAAGACACATAAAGACTCACTTGCCCCTAACACAAAGATGTAATATGACATGAATTTAGGGCACATAAAACTCTATTGTAGGTATGAATGATTTAATGGTGCATGAATATTTTGATGCAAGATATGCGATGCGAATGTGAACTGGGACTTGACTCTAATAGATGCACAAATGAACAACCGACTTAAGCTAGAGCCAAACTAATGCAAGATGCAATGATACGACACAAAGGAGTAACCATGTCAACTAGACTAGAACTGATCAAAGGGGTAACCATGTCAACTAGACTGGAACTGATGCAGTATGCGGATGAAGTGACTAAAATGAATGCTCACGAAAACAAGAGATGATAACAAGATCCAAACAAAATACCATGTTGATGAGCTGCCCCTCTTCATTTGTTTTCTAAGAAAGGAGATCATGAAATGATATTCGTACTTAAAAATAAATGAAGAAAGAAACATGTATTTTGTTTGGGGGGCAAGGTGTATGAACAATAAAGACAATAAAGACAGAGATTAAATGACAGAAATTTAAAAGGTGCCTGCAGCTAAGTCAGGGCTTTGACAGAATTTAAATGGCAGAAATTTAAAAGGTGCCTGCAGCTAAGTCAGGACTTTAACAGAATTTTAAATGACAGAAATTTAAAGAGTGTCTGCCGCCAAGTCAGGGCTTTGACAGAAATTTAAAGGGTGCCTGCAGCTAAGTCAGGGCTTTGACAGAAATTTAACAGAAATTTAAAGGGTGCCTGCAGCTAAGTCAGGGCTTTGACAGAAATTTAAAGGGTGCCTGCAGCTAAGTCAGGGCTTTGACAGAATTTAAATGGTGCCTGCAGCTAAGTCAGGGCTTTTACAGAAATTTAAAGGGTGCCTGCAGCTAAGTCAGGGCTTTGACAGAATTTAAATGGTGCCTGCAGCTAAGTCAGGACTTTGACAGAAATTTAAAGGGTGCCTGCAGCTAAGTCAGGGCTTTGACAGAAATTTAAAGGGTGCCTGCAGCTAAGTCAGGGCTTTGACAGAAATTTAAATGACAGAAATCTAAAAGGGAGCCGAGGCAACATCCGTCATGATGTAGGACATGGAGTGCCTAAGCAATACTTAGCTAAACCTGTGACTCTCTTTTCTGTTTATCCGGCACTTACCAGATGCTAGTACAATGCCATCTCTTTTGTCTTCCCTCTCTTTTTCTTTTTCTTTCCCTGAGGTATAATGATCCCCTTTTGTCATGTATGCAAAATGGAGATTTCCTTTTTAGTCTTCCTTGAGATGTGCATGAAAAATTATTTGTGGAATGCAAAATTCTATTTGCCCCAATTTGTACAAAATGGAAGATGCATGTAGAATGCCCAATTTTGACAAAAATTTATTGTAACCACAATGTTAGAAATGTAATGAAATTGGGTTTTATCTTTCAATTTCCTTGTCTTGATGTAGAGCTCCATTGCCCCTGATGAAGGAATCCGGTTAACCCCACAACTCTTAAACTTGTCATAAATGATGTTGAAAAGCCCCCTTGCCAATCTCTATCCTTGGGTATTGCTGTGTCGTCCAAAAAAACTCTTTCTCAATCCAACTCTATGAGCTTCCATTCTACTCCTTGTACTTAGCACCATTAGCGGACAGTCAAGATTACTCTCATGATGCATGCCATTAAGTAACATTTTTCTTTTTTCTCTTTTTTTCTATTATTTTTTTTATTTGAGGAATAAATACAACAACTTACCAGAAGGAAATCAATAATCAAAGAGGAATATATACAACAGCTAGCCACAATCCAGGAATAAGAATAGAAAGTTAGTTTATTATGTGAACAAACCACTGGGATATTAGATCTTGAAACAACAAGAAATTATAGCTATTGTCTATTAAAAATGAGAGAAAACGCCTTCACATTGGTCTCTTAAGCATCAAGTTGGATAGCTTGCATTGCTTTTGGACACGCCCTACAGTATGTCTGACTAAAGATTATGCCGCGTTTGTCATTTACCCCTATCCATTAGTAGCGTAGAATCTCCTTTTATTTGCTCAGAAGATGATTTGCTCCTCCCTTTGCATGGGCTGTTTCTCTGGTTTTCAACTTAGCGAGCTTCTTTTCTTCTTTGTGCTCTAATTTTTGCCTAGGTTGCCTTTTCAGGTTTTCAACCTAACGAGCTTTTTTTTTTTGCACTAATTTTTGCCGAGGTTGCCTTTTCAGGTTTTCAACCTAACGAGCTTATTTTCTTTTCATGCTCTAATTTTTGCCTAGGTTGCCTTTTCAGGTTTTCAACCTAGCGAGCCTCTTTTCCTTTTTTTTTTTCTTAGGCATAATACCTCTTGACAAAGTCTGCATTGACAGGCTTCGTCAATTCTCGCCCCTCGATGTCCATCAAAATAAGTGCACCTCCTGAAAAAGCTTGCTTTATCACATAAGGACCCTCATATGATGGGGCCCACTTTCCTCGATTGTCCTCTTGATTTGGAAGAATTTTCTTTAAGACTAAATCCCCTGGCTTGAATTCCCTAGGGCGAAGTCTTTTGTTAAACGCTCTGGCCATTCTCCGTTGATATAGCTGCCCATGACACATGGCAACCAATCTCTTTTCTTCAATCATATTCAACTGCTCATATCGGGTTTTGATCCAATCATCCTCCCCAATAGCTGTTTCGACCATGACTCGTAGTGATGGGATTTCCACCTCAATTGGTGTCACTGCCTCCATCCCGTACACTAGAGAATATGGTGTAGCTCCTGTTGATGTACGAGCTGTGGTACGATACCCATGGAGAGCATATGGGAGCATTTCATGCCAATCCTTATATGTGATAGTCATCTTAGCAATGATCTTTTTAACATTCTTGTTAGCAGCCTCCACTGCCCCATTCATCTGCGGTCGATAGGGAACAGAGTTATGATGCTGGATCTTGAATTGCTCACAAAGCTTTCTTACTTCAGCACCGTTCAGATTAGGAGCATTATCTGTAATGATCTTTTCTGGTAAACCATATTGACAAATGATGCAAGATCGCAAGAAGCGAACAAAAGCCTTTTGGGTAACACTGGCCAGAGAGACAGCTTCGACCCACTTGGTGAAATAGTCAATAGCTACAAGTATGAAGCGATGACCATTTGTGGCTTTAGGATTAATAGGACCAATCACATCAATTCCCCACATGGAGAAAGGCCACGAGGCCACAAGGTTGTGTAGGGGGTATGGTGGAGCATTGATTCGATCAGCGTAGATTTGACATTTGTGACATTTTTTCACATATTCGATGCAATCTTTTTCCAGAGTCAACCAAAAATATCCACATCGTTGTATTTGTCTAGTCATAGTATGACCATTAGCATGAGTTCCACATATTCCATCATGAACTTCAGCCATCACTTTCTTGGTTTCAGGCGAATTTATGCACCTGAGTAACGTCCCATCATGAGCCCGCTTATACAAAACCTCCCCACTAAGGAAGAAGTTCATTGCGAGGCGTCGAAGAGTCTTCTTGTCATTATCTGTTGCCCCCTCTGGATATTCCCTATCATTGATGTAGGACTTAATGTCGTGAAACCAAGGTTGCCCATCGGATTCCTCTTCTATACTCAAGCAATGGGCAGGAGTATTCCTTGCTTCAACGCGGATCAGTTGAACGTGAATCCCACAATTTAGTTTAACCATGACAGCGAGTGTTGCTAAAGCATCTGCAAACTGATTTTTATCACGAGTCATATGGGTAAACTTGATTTCGTCAAATTCCTTGATCAATTCAGTCAAATAATTCAGGTATGGGATCAGCTTTGGGTCCTTCGTTTGCCATGCCCCTGTCACTTGATAGATTATGAGTGCTGAATCTCCAAAGACCTCGAGTTCTTTAACACCCAGAGCTAGGGCGGCTTGCAAACCACTGACACAAGCTTCATACTCCGCTACATTATTTGTGCATTCAAAATTAAGCTTAATGGAGACAGGAAATTGTTTCCCTTTAGGGGAGACTATCACTGCACCTACCCCACATCCCTGCGTATTGGCGGCGCCATCAAAGTACATTGTCCATTGGGCATCTTCCAACTTATCCTCAACAGTCAAGACATCTTCATCTGGGAATTGAAAGTTGAGTGGCGGACTCTCATTTAATGGGTTTCCAGCTAAATGGTTAGCGATGATACTTCCTTTAATTGACTTGCGAGTCACATACTTCACATCATATTCGGATAGTATTACTTGCCACTTTGACACCCTACCTGACACGTAAGGGCTTTCAAAAATATATTTAATCGGATCCAATCGCGAGATCAACCAGGTAACATGATATAACATGTATTGTCTTAATCGTCGCGTGACCCATACTAGCCCACAACATGTCTTTTCGATGACTAGGTATCGAGATTCACAATCATTGAATTTATTACTCAGGTAATAAATGGCATGCTCCTTTTTGCCAGATTTATCTTGCTGTCCTAACATTGCCCCCATGGAAGATGTCAAGATGGTTAGGTAGAGGATTAATGGCTGGCCTGGTGTAGGGGGTGCCAAGACAGGAGGGTTCAGCAAATATTCCTTTATTTTCTTGAATGCTCGTTGGCAATCTTCATCCCACTTCCCAGGATTTCCTTTTCTCAACAACTTGAATATTGGCTCACAGGTGGCAGTCAGGTTTGCAATAAATCGGGCTATGTAATTCAAATGACCCAAGAAGCTTCGTACATCTTTCTCTATTTGGGGTGAAGGCATATCACGAATTGCCTTTACCTTATCAGGATCAACTTCTATTCCTCTATTGCTGACGATGAAGCCTAGTAGCTTACCAGATGTAGCCCCAAACACGCACTTGTTGGGATTCAATCGAAGCTTGTATTTTCGCAGTCTTTCAAACAATTTTCGAAGAACTGCCACGTGACTTTCTTCTTGCGCTGACTTTGCTACCATATTGTCCACATAAACCTCCAGTTCTTTATGCATCATATCATGGAATAGCGCTACCATAGCTCGCTGGTAAGTTGCACTTGCATTTTTTAAACCGAACACCATCACTTTGTAGCAAAATGTTTCCCATAGAGTAGTAAAAGTGATTTTCTCCTTATCCTCCGGGTTCATGGGGATTTGATTGTATCCTGAATACCCATCCATGAACGAGTACCTATAACCTCTTGCCGTATTGTCAACTAGCACATCAATATGTGGTAGAGGGAAATGATCCTTAGGACTGGCTTTATTCAAATCCCGATAGTCTACGCACATCCTAATGCGGCCATCCTTCTTAGGTACTGGCACTATGTTTGCAACCCAATGTGGGTATTTAGCAACATCTAGGAAACCAGCATCCCATTGTTTCTTCACTTTTTCTTTGATCTGAAGAGATGTCTCGGGACTCATCCTCCTTAGCTTCTGTTTCTTTGGCTTAAATTCAGGGAACAGAGGAAGTTTGTGAGAGGCGATGTTGGGATCAAGCCCTGGCATATCTTGGTACGACCAAGCAAACACATCCAGGTATTCTCGAAATAAATCTATCATCTCCTTCTTCTCAGGATTATCAACTATCTTCAACTCTTTTTTATCTTCCTCAGTTCCCATGTTGATCACTTCTATGATTTCCTCATGCGGGATGAAACCAATTTCGGAGGGTTCTATAAGCTTTGCAAACGTGAGGGGTAATTCAACTAGCGCGGCATTTTCTTCAGTCTCGCCATCAAGCGTATCTATAACAATGCGAGTATCATCCCATTGGGGCTCAAGAGTCTCTGTGTCAGACTTGAGTTCCGAGGGTTCTAATTCCCTAGAAGGCAACAAACACAACAGAAGTAAACGATGAAGCAGGAAATAGTATAGAGAATTAATTTGAGGAGAGGCCAACACAAAGGGATAAGAAGAAGAATAAAGTGAGATGAGAAAAAGAGTAGAATAAAGAGATTAATAAAAGAGAGTAATAATGGAATAAAGAACATGGAAAGCTGCTTTGCATTTAATCCTCAAATGTAAAAAGTTCCAAAAGCCACAAATACAAGATTTTCAAAAGAAGACATAGCATAAACTCTAGAGTATTACTCTAACGACATGACATCAGGGATCTTCTCAGACTCCCAGTTTTCCAGGGCTTTTCCAAGGGTATCACATTGAATCCAATGTCCTTTTCCATAACATTCCCCTCCTTCCTCCGTTGTAGCAATGGAGTCATTCATATTGACTATCTCAGAGGCTTGTGAGAATGTCTCTTTAATATGAGGAACTTTTGATCTTGCTTGTAATTTCCCTCGGCCTAACTTCACTTGCTCAGCCAAGAGAGTCTCCAAATGGGGATCATATCCTATCCCTTGACGTCCCTGATTCCCGAGAAGTTTGATTGGCTCCTTTACCCCTTGTAGTTTAGCTCCGAGCCCTTGTCCTTCCTTATATCCACCATGCTTCATTATCTTGTTGACTACTTGTTGCACATCTCTTCTTGGCTTGTCACCCCCCACAACCTCGAAACTATGATAAAAATTACCACCTGTCCGTTCTACATTTTCAACGTAAGGTACGGCACTTGGCTTGCTAATCATGATTTCCTCTTCTCCTTTAATGGTAACAAGTAGGCCATCCCTGACAAATTTAACCCTCTGGTGTAGGGTAGACGGTATAGCTCTCGCGTCATGAATCCAAGGCCTTCCTAAGAGCATAGTGTACGCCGCATCAATGTCCATTATGTGGAATTGTACTGAAAAGGTACTTGGCCCAATCTCAAGTGGAAGATGGACCTCCCCGAATACCTCCCTTCTCGCTCCATCAAAAGCTCAGGCAATTAGATCACTATGCTTAACGGTGGACCTGTCCACTGGAAGCTCTTCTAAAGTGGCTAGTGGCAGGACATTGAGAGCAGACCCATTATCAATCAGAACCTTTGCGATCACATACTCGTGACACTTTAATGTAATATGAAGAGCTTTAGGTCGCCCCGCCGGAGTTTGAACAATCTCATCCTCATAGAAGGTGATTTGAGTGGCATTCTTCACAACATTAACCATATGAACTACTCTCTCGGGAGTTATATCCGGACGTACATATGCACGTTCTAACACCCTTTGGAGTGCCTTGCGATGGACCTCTGAACTCATGATGAGGGACATAATGGAGATCCGGGCTGGCGTCTTTGTGAGCTGCTCTACTATGTCATACTCACTGTGCTTCATGATCTTTAAGATCTCATGGGCATCAGTGCTCATGTCCGTCACCACCTTAGATCCTGAGCTCTCCCCTTCTTCCTGGCCATTTCTTGTTGCCTTGTCATTTTCTTTCGAATAGACGCGACCACTCCTGGTAATCCCATTTATTAGTTCCTGGTTATTGACTTCCACCACTGGTTCTTTACTGGTTTCTCCCTGGAATGTGAGAAGCTCAGTCCTTAGACCATATTTCCAGGGTACCGCGTGATTACTAGCATATGGAAATGGTGCTGGTACGTGAATAACCGCCATTGGATCCTTCTCGCGTGTTGCTTCATGAGCGGTTGAGTTTATGACCAGGAGGGATCCCGTCGAGCTCAGCTTAAGTGTCGGTTTGTTAATGAACGAAGGACGAGATTCTGCTATCTCCAAGAAGGGCAATTGCTCACTACTTCCTAGAGTCGGAGCTTGCGCGTTGATCACAAGGAATGACCCCTTCGACTTGTCAATGATTGGCAACCCGCTTAGTTCCTCCGTCATGCATACGGATTCATCTCTTGATATTCCCCTTTCAATTCTGATAATCCCCAGCACCATCATCTTTCGCACAACTTTCTTGAACACCTCACAACCCTCAATGTCATTATCTACATTTTCCCGGTGATACTCACAAGAGTAGGGATCGCAGTTATCGATTATACCCGGCTTTCCCCCGTCATAAAGGACATGTCCCGCTTCCTCAAGGTGATCAAATATTTCTTTCATAGTAACTTGGAGCGCATTTGGGTCTTTAATCAGCCTGATATCTTCTTCAATAACACAGACTTGTTTCCCCTTGTCATGCTCCGGAAGGGGATTTGAGATTATATTCGGATTGCTGTCCCGCCGTACACTGATATAATTATTATCCAAAAGATTCAATACATTCTTCCGGAAAGCATCCCATCGATCGATTGAATGTCCTACCGCTCCCATATGATATTCACAAGTTTCATTTGGATTATACCAAGCAGGGAAAGGTGGTTGCCAAGGTTTTACAGGACGAGGACCCATAAGCTTCTTTTCCACTAACTCCTTGAAAAGCTCTAATCTGGAGACATTGAAGTCGGGTAACGGGCGGTTATCTCTCGAGGGGCGAACGGCTTTGTAATCCATATTTGGGTGCAAGACATTCGCTTGCTGAATGGGATGAGGTGGTGGGACTGGTTGAGGATGTTGGATAGGTTGAGCAAAATGGGCTCTAGGTTGATAGGGAGCATGCTGCATGCGTGCCCCGGGTGCAAAAGGTCGTGGATATCGGGGTTGTGAGTTATATGAAGGGTATTGTGGGCTAAATGAAGGTCTGAACGACTGTTGGTAAGGGTCTGACACGTGATTCACATCGCCGTCTTTCTTTTTAACACCCTATCCTTTCCTATTTTCGGGGTGTGCACTCTCCAACCTCCCATCCCGGATGTTAGTGTCAATCCTTTCACCTACCTCAATGAGGTCAGTGAAATATTTAGCGTGGGTTCCCAGCATGATTCTGAAGTAGGGCTCTCCCAGCGTATCAATAAAGTAAGAACACAACTCAGACTCCGTTAAAGGAGGTTGAACTTCTGAAGCCAAGGCTCGCCAATGCTGCGCGTATTCCTTGAAGGACTCAGTGGGTTTCTTCCTCAATCCTTTTAGCTGCTCCCTAGTAGGAGCTGAATTCAAATTGAATTGGTATTGTCTCATAAAGACATCCGTCAGATCCCTCCATTTCTTTAGTCTAGAGTGATCTAACTTCATGTACCAATGTAGAGCCGCCCCAGTGAGACTTTCATGAAAGAAATGGATGAGGAATTTCTCCTCCCTGGACCATACTGACATCCTGGTGCAGTATGTCTTCAGATGATAATGCGGGTCCCCATTACCATTATATTTGTTGAAGTCCGGGATCTTAAACTCTTTCGGAATGATCACGTCCGGAGCTAGGCATAGTTCATCTAAATCGAGGGATTTATGCTCCATTACTCCCTGCAGTGCCCGTAGCTGATCTCTCATTTCTGACACCTCCTCTTTCAAGCTGACCTTATCGGGGATTTCACCGCCATGAGAATACATATTATTGTGAGGTGGATTCTGAGCCACGAAGGCTGTGACATTCTCCGGGTTATGGACATCATGGGTATATGCATATCCCTGATCCCATTCCTGGAGCCCTTGCCTACCAACCCCTGGGGTTGGGATAGGTGGAAGCCTATTCTGATCATTGTCAGTTGCATCGGGTATCCCTTCTGCGCTCATACGATGCGGTTGGGCAATTTTGGCATTAACGTCATGCCTCCTCCTATTCGTGTTCATGCCCTGAAGCATTTTCATCATTTGTTCCATTTGAGTATGCAAGCCACTAAGCTGACCCTTCAAATCCCCTACTTCCTCCTCTAATCTCCGTTCTACATCGGAAAGATGACTTTCCATCGCCATTGCCTTTGTTCTTGCTCGAGTTAAATGGATTCTTTGCGGGCGATGTGTAAGGTTAACTGGATTCTTTTTAATCGGCGCAATGTTGTCCTACTTTCAAGAAAAAGAAAACAAATTAATTATTTTTACCTTACCATTACTTAGGTACCAATGAATTATAATAGGCGTTAGCATAAGTTTCTCGACAAAGTGACTTTGGATCTATGTTGGCATTTGTCATAAGCTCCCTCAAGTCCCCCCCGATACATATTGTATTCGGGGAGTCGTGAGGTTGACAATCAATTCATAAGAACTCATGTTACTTTATAAATGATGTCTATAAATGGAGGGCACAGGTGGAATCAAAAGCTTTAATTTTATATGGTTCAATACATCATCATGGATCATAACTACATCACCAAGTATGAGCCAAAAATCTTAATTCTTTGACAAGTTCTTTACATAATGAAAAGAAATATGATATTTCTGCAGAAGTACTAAAGGGATGGAATTTTTGCCCAGCTCGCTCATAAACATCGGAGAATTTGGGGATGCTTGAATTCACCAACATAATTAGCCTTTCAGTGCGATCTCTCCACCTATCTGACTCCATTGCCCTTTCTGAATAAAGCGTTCTCCAATTTTCCACCTCATCAGCATGTTGTTGCACTTGTTCAAGCAACCTCTTGATCGTAGCTGATGAATCCCCTCTGACGGCTGCTAACTCATTTACCTTATCCTCCAACTGCTTAGCGACCAGCTCCAACTCATGTGATGAACTTTGTAATGGACGGAGTTCTTGTACTTCTTTCTCAAGTGCATCCCTTTCTTTCACAGCTTGCATCAACCGCCTCCGATTGTTCTTCATCCTCTCGTCATTCTCCTCCATGCGTGCATTCACATCCCTAATTGTTCGTTTGAGCTTCAAATTTTCCTCCTTCAATCTCTTTACTTCCAAGCTTACCTCACAAGCTTCTCGTTTCCTCATTTCCTCCACCGTCTCTTGTAAGGCCGCATATTCATTCTGCAAACGACTCCAAGCCTCTTTTCGTTCATTATTTGCCCTCGCCAGCTTTTCCAATTCTTCTTCCTTCTTTTGAAGCTGTCTGACTAGTTCCTTGTTTACTTCCGCCTTATTACCGCATAGCAAAGGATCGGGAGGTGCAAAGGTTGGGTTAACCCCCTTAATCCTTTCTGACAACCAGACTTGGTATTCTTCCGTGGCATATATCCGGCGTGCTCCCAATTCTAGCCGTCCTTTATATATCACCTTACTCCAAGCACTCACCACATTTTGACTTATCTTCATCGTAGAATCACCATGTTGGAAGTGCATCATGTGAACCACGGCTTCTGAGGGAGCCTTTTGTGGGAAGGCATATTGTCTCAATAGCAACATTAGGTTATAATTTATCACTCCCCGTGGACCCATTAACGGCACATTTGGGAAGCCCCCACAGCAATAGATTATTTCATCCTCCCACCACCACGCCAATCTCCAACGGATACTTTCTGCTCTGAGCTGGCAAAAAACTTCAATCCACCCCTCACGATCGCATTTGGCTTTTCCTTCTTGGTTTCTGAATGATGCGAGAGGGGAGGAATTATCCTTTTCTCCTTCTTGGAGTCTCCTTCCATATAGGTGATTCATGACCCACACATACAATAATTGGAGACAACATCTAATTCTCCCTCCCTTCTTAGTATGGCAAAAACTCAAGGTCATATAAGTCTCTGACAATATTGCAGGTACTGGATTCACCTGATGATGCTCTACCATATGAAACACACTGATGGCATGTCTATCAATCACTCCCTTTGCAAATGGGAACAAAATTATCCCATAGATTATCATGGCGAGCACCCTGTTATAAACTACCCACTTCTCCTGTTCAGCCAGCTCTTTCAGACGTGTTTCCATAAACTCCCTTGAGACCCCTTCTACGCTCTTGGTGGAGATGAAGTGCACCTTGTCTATACTGATCTCTAAAAGCTTCGCTATCACTGTGTTCGAAGCCACATATCCTGGGTATCTATAGACACGATCTCCCCTGTTTAGCGGTAAGCTTAAGAGCTCTCCATACTCTTCTATGGTCGGTGCCATCTGGAAATCTGGAAACGTGAAGCATCTCAAGGTGTCATCCCAATATTGTCCCAGTACAGAAAGCACTTGTGTCTGAACGGGTACATTGAGTAACTCTAGTATGTCCCCATATCTTTTCCTGAAGTCTGACAAGAGGTTACCCTTGATACGCCGAGAAAATTCCTTCAGACTATCAATTGACTCCACAACTACTTCCAACCTGAGCCCCTTCCCACCATAGGTTAACCCTGTTGGTCTTGGATCCATTATCACTTTTGTGTCTTCAACTTATGCTAACTTTCCCTGATAATTCACCGGTTTCCTGAACAAAAAAGGCAAAAAGAAGAAAAGATGAGATAAAAGCGACCATGAATTTAATTAGTTAAAATATTATTAGGCCCACGTTTAACAGTCGTAATAATTTCTCTCCTTAAAGATCCTTATTGAATTCTCAAGGAAACAGAAATGAGTCCTCGTATCGTGAAGGACAAGGTCTCTCCATGAATGAGGTGTAAAAATAATAGAGGACCTATTAATATGATAACCGTTCCATTAATGCAAAATTACATGAAAAGAAAATGCATGAGACTGGATATGCTCCCCCGTGTCCTACATTAGGTGCATCCTAGGGTAGGATTCTTGGATTTAACTAGCTGGCTTAACTTCTAAGCTCCATCTACTATTACGTGCAGGATTCAGGATGGTTCTATTTTCCAAAAAAAAAAAAAAAGTTCCCAAGTTGCCCCCGTCATCAAGACAGGAACCCTATCCAGTAAACTTAATCCTTTGAGAGCTTTAATAGCCCTTCCCAGACTAAACTTAGCGAATAAGTAACAACTGGGTGAAGTCTTCGCAATGGTCTCTGGGAGCTTAATAGCCCCTCAAAGGCATTGTTACAAACTTCAACTATCCTAGGATACTCTCAGACCCGGGTATAGGGCCCATTATGTGTGTGAGGTTGGACGTGAAAGTGCCCAGTGTGTGAAGGGAGCTTACAAACCTCATGACCCAAACATTTCCCAAATTCCCCACCTGCAGATAAAACAGCAGATAAAACAATATACAAAGAGATAACAGTCATCTATCTTAGGGTTTATTCCGCATGTTATCTATCTTAGCACATTTTATTCAACTCACAAATACATTTAAAAGCATGTGAACAGACAAAATTACTAAGCATGTTATCTACCCTAATCATGTGAGGCAAACAACATATAGATAAAAGAGCAACCAAAATAAACATAAAGCCATAAAAAAAAACATGGTCAACTCATATAGGCTTGACTCTCAAAGGTCCCCAGTGGAGTCGCCAACCTGTCACACCCAGAAATGCGACGCGGATGGCGCGGGAAAAGGAAAAAGAGGTGAAATCGGCCCGCACGGCGGGAGGCCGATTTCGAGGGAGTCGCCACCAAAATTTTAAGGGGAATTTTGGAAAACCGGAATAACAAAAAACAAAAAGGGACAAGGACTGGTCTGCGAATCAGAGTTGGGTTCGGGAGTACGATTGTGAGTGGGGAAGGTATTAGGCACCCCCACAACACCCGTTCCAAAGAACGGTTACCTTAGGTTGATCATGCAATTTTTATGGCTTTTTACAAATTTATTTTGGTTGCCCTTTTACCATTCACATGCAAAAATAAATAAATGTTAAAATAAGGAAAATATAAAAATGAGAATAAAATGAAAATATGAGGAGTTGGAAAAGTAAAATAAGAAAAATATTATTTATTTACAAAAGTGAACTTGGGAAAATAAATTGGTAAATATTTATTAAATTAAGAGAAAAAAAACATCAAATGAATAAGAAAATATTTATTTATTTACAAAGGTGGACTTGACCCAGAATGAGAGTCTGGGGCCTACGTACCCTGCGATAGGGATCAAAGTCGACGTAGTTCGGACTAGAAATGCGTGTCACTGGGTTAATATTTTTTTTATATATTTTGTTTGAAAAGAGAGGTTAATAGCAAATAATTTTATCTTTCCACAAAGAAAACAATTTTCAGAATTGGTTGGTATGTTTTAATTTGTAAAAGACAGGTTACTTTCCATTATTTACTCTTTTCATTTTTTATTATATATTTTTTGTTTAATCAATTTCTAAAAGAGGAAATATATTTTCCTCAATTTAAAAAAATATGATTAAAATTATATGCAATTTTGAATATTTTTATTTGAAAATAAAATATTTGAAAACAATCTTATTTTTACATAATAAAATCAATTGGCTCATGTGGTGACTTTATCACTCACATTTACCCATTGATACCTAAGTGTCCACGGTGGTGTCACTCGAGACAAAAAGGCATAAAAAAATCGAAAGAAGACAATTTGTTAATTTCAATTTTTTGTACAAATTATTTTTTCTTTTGTTATAAAAATCATTTTCACACCTATTTATTTATTACAAAAATGAAATTAAAAAATGTGATCATTACATGTTGAAAAATAATAATCAGCATATGTAGTGACTTTATCACTCACAAGTTACTGATTTACATTTACATGCTCACGGTGTTACCACTTGGAGTAGAAAATACCAGAAGAAAAATTTTAAATGAAAATCAAACAGCATATATGGTGACTTGATCACTCATAATTTGCTGACTTACGTGTTTATGCTCACGGCGATGTCACTCATGGCAAATAAGGGATAAAAGCCTCAATGAAAACAAAACTCATAATAATTTTTATTTTTATGAAGTAAAAAGAAGATTAGAGATAAAAATTGGAGGAAAATAAATAATTTTGATATGAATAATTTTATGAGATCATTAAGAGGAAAGCGTCTAAAAATAATCAACATATGTGGCAATTTTGTTGCTCACAAATTGCTGATTAATACTCAAATACTGCCGGCGTTACTGTTAATGGTGCCGAATTATATCATTTCAGTGCATTTTCCTTGAGTTATGCATTCATATATGTAGATACTTGATACTCAGGATAGGAAATTATTGAGTGTAATCCTAATAATGCATAATAGTATATTTTTGTCTTATTATGTATTATTTTATATCCAGAAAAGTTTTTAAAAGCTCTTCTTTGTTGTAGGAATCATGGGATTGTAGGAATCACGGGAGAACGGAGATCAGAGAAGGAAATGCTTCTGGAGCTCACCACGCCGCGGCTATGGTGTATGAGGCCGCGGCCTCAGGACAAGCAGTGAGCAAAACAACACATCCGAATGGTATGAGGCCGCGGCCAGGATTATGTAGCCGCGGCGTGAACCCCTCGTCAGCAAAACGCAAAGCTTCACTCGAACGCAATATTAGGGGAGAGCGAGGAGACGAACAAGAGGGAGAGCTGGGGGAGAAAAGAAGCTAGGGCACGAAGGGACGAAGGGAACTCATTCTGGGGAGCTAGGGTATGCTAGAATTTGAATCTTTGAAGGAGCTTGAAGCTGGGATTTGAAGTTCTGAGCCGATTTCAGCATCCTTCCTTGATTTTCTTGCAATTACTCCCTCCTCGTTTGACTCTTGTTCAATAATAATATTGATTGAGATATATGTTTTGATGATGTTGTTGAACATGAGTGGCTAGTGTTTCACTTCTAGGATTATTCTGAACTCTTGTATGGATTGAACACTCATTTCTCTATTATAATTATAATTAATGCAATCTTTATGTTGATTTAACTCTACTCTTAATGCTTCTTATTGTTTGGCCATCAATAAGATTGTTTAGTTTATTTAAGTTATGCTTGAGAAAGTTAACTTATATAGAGAACTTGAGTTAGGTCAGATGAGAACTTAAATCTTGCTTTGTTGAGTGCTAAGTTGTGTTAGTGGGGTAGAGATACACTCACTAACCTCATATAGTTACTTAGGATTTGGATTGAGTATGAAGGTTGAATTAACTAGTAAGAGATTATCTAATTAATTACACTAACAGCTATTTGGAGACTCGAGAGAGCACAATTAGTTAAATTGGTATCCTGACTACATAATCTTGTATTAAAAATAATTGTAAAAAGAGTTTAAGTGGGTGTTCATGAAATACAAGGGGAATGAATAATCCTAGATCTCCCTGAATTCCTTAAGTTCTACGTGTCCGTGTTGTTAATTTTATACGCTTGTCTTGCATAGTTAAAATTAATTGAATATTGAACTTCTAAATTACTTTGCTCAAATTAATCGAAAATGCGATGTCTAATGTTTGACCGCTTTTTAATCTAAGTCCCTGTGGAAACGATACTCACTCATCGCTTTACTATACCTCGGCCCGTATGCTTGCGGTATAATCTGGTGATGAACAAGTTTTTGGCACCGTTGCCGGGGACTTAGACTCAAAAGTTCTTTGGTCAACCTTAGACTTGTGTTAGTAGATTAAGTTTGAGTTATAGATAGGGAAATAGATACTTTGTGTAATTTAGACTTATACACTTTTTATTTTTCTTATTAGCTTGATACTTGTTTGTTGTTTTTGGCTGGTAGGTACCTATCTCACGCGCATGCAAGGCTTGGATCCCGATAGATTTGAAGTGATTCTGGAGGGTGAGAATATCTTTGAAGGAGGCACTCCTAATACTCAGACTCCGGAACCTCAAGAAACTCCAACCATGAATGACGGTGAGGCGGATGAAAATGATGTCCGGACTCTTGATGACTTCATCAGTAGAGAGAATGAGGGTTATCATTCTAGTATCCGCATGCCGGATATCCAAGCTCGGAATTTTGAAGTCAAGCAAACGATGCTGCAGTTGCTACAAATGAATGGGCAATTTGGTGGAACATATGCGGAGGATCCCAATGCTCATTTGACTACCTTTGTGGAGGTGTGTGACTCGTTCAAGCAAAATGGTGTTTCTAAGGATGCTTTGAGATTGAGGCTCTTCCCCTTGTCATTAAGAGATAAAGCAAAGGCATGGCTCAATTCTCTTCCAGAGCAATCTATTGATAATTGGGATGAGTTAGCAAGGAGATTCAGAGCGAGATTTTTTCCTCGGGGCCGTAGAGCCTCTCTTCGGGGTGAACTTCTATCCTTTGAGCAAGAGCCGGGTGAACTCTTCCATGAAGCTTGGGAGCGATTTAAAGATAAAATGAAGCAATGCCCCAATCACGCGCAGCAAAAATGGGTGTTACTTGAAGCTTTTTGGAATGGCCTTGATGATGATTCCTTGAATATGCTAGATGCGGCATCTAATGGGACTATTGGAAACATGACAGTGAATGAGCTCTACAAATTGTATGAGAATCTTGCTGCAAACACAATGCAAAAAGCCAATAGAAGGAGAACCATAAAGAAGAAAGATTATTCACAAGCCTCTAGCTCCACAAATGAAATCCTAGATCATATGAATGCTTTGAATCGAAGGTTTGACAATTTGGAGATGCAAGTAAAGAGAGGAAATGCGATGGGGGTTAATGCCATTCACTCTCCTATGGGTTGTGAGCAATGCGGGGAAGGACATGGCACGGAGCAATGTCCTTATGCTATGGAGAATGTGAACTACTTGAACAACTTTCAAAGAGGACCAAACAATCCGCAAAACAATCCTTTCTCACAAACCTATAATCCGGGGTGGCGAAATCACCCTAACTTCTCTTGGAGTCAAGGACAAAAGGTGAACCAACCATCCTCATCCGGCATACGACCTAACCATCCTCCCGGTTTCCAACCTCAAGCTAGGCAATTCCCCATTAAGGAGGAAGAATCTAAAATGGAGAAAATGTTGTCTCAAATTCTAGCCAACCAAGAAACTGCTAGAGCAGAAACCAAGGCCACTTTTGCAATACATGAGACGGCAATTAAGAATCTTGAAGTGCAAATGGGTAGTATGGCTTCTCAATTGAATGCTTTGCAAAAAGGTGGGCTACCTAGTGACACAATTCCTAATCCAAGGAGAGAGGGCAAGGAGGAATGTAAGGCGGTCACCTTGAGGAGTGGTAAACAATTGCCTGAAGCCATTGATCATAGGGTGAACTATGGAGGTGATGAGGGAGTGGTTGTGCAAGAGGAGAATGAGAGCGAGAAAGAAGAATTTGTGAAAAATAGTGGGGAAGAAAATGGCATTGAGGGAGACAAAAGAGAGGTAGAGAGAAAAGATGACAACGATGGTGAAAGATTGAGTGGAGAGAAAAGAAAGCAAGAAGAGATCATCCAAAAAGTGACACCTCCTCTACCTTTCCCCCGAAGGTTTAAGAAGCAAAAAGAAGATAAACAATTCAAGAAATTCTTAGACATCTTCAAGCAGTTGCATATTAATCTTCCTCTAACTGATGCTTTAGAGCAAATGCCCGCATATGTGAAGTTCTTGAAAGACATGTTGTCAAAGAAGAGAAGATTTAATGAGTTCGAAACGGTAGCCTTGACCAAAAGTTGCACCGATATCATCAAGAATTTACCACAAAAGTTGAGTGATCCGGGTAGCTTCGTGGTTCCATGTGAAATGGGTAAAATGACCATCAGAAAGGCCTTATGTGATTTGGGCTCCAGTGTGAATCTCTTGCCTCTTTCTGTCTTCAAGAAAATGCAATTGGGTGAGGCAAGACCAACTACCGTGACTTTGCAATTGGCGGATAGAAGCTTGGTTTACCCAAAGGGGATAATTGAGGATGTGCTTGTGAGAGTGGGTAAGTTCATCTTTCCTGCAGATTTCATCATCCTAGATTGTGAAGTAGATCGGGAGATGCCCCTCATCCTAGGGCGTCCTTTCTTAGCCACTGGTAGAGCCCTTATTGATGTGGAAAAGGGGGAGATTACATGGAGGGTTGGTGAAGAAAAGTTGACATTTAATATGTTCAAGGCCATTAAGGCACCCAGTGAACCAGAGGAATGTTGCTTTACTGACGTCATTGACCAAGTAGTACATGAGGAATTCCACAAGTCAATCGCTCAAGACCCGTTGGAAGCTCTCTTAATTGGGTGTAAAATGGAAGGAGAAGAATTTGAAGAATGTTTGGCTTTGCTAAATGCCTCCTCGACCATCTCTAAAAGGCGCATCGCATTTGAGTCTTTGGACGCTTCTTCTATTGACAAAACTCCATTGAAGCCATCTCTTGTTGAGCCACCCACTCTTGAGTTGAAAGCACTCCCACACCACTTGAAATATGTTTATTTGGGAGGAGACAATACATTGCCTGTCATAATTGCCTCTGATTTGAATGAAGATCAGGAGAGGCAACTCTTAAATGTCTTGAGGGCATATAAGCGGGCTATTGGGTGGACCATTGCGGATATAAAAGGGATTAGTCCATCAATCTGTATGCACAAAATTTTCTTGGAGGACAACCACAAGACATCCATTGAGCATCAACGAAGGTTAAATCCTATCATGAAGGATGTGGTGAAGAAGGAGATTTTGAAGTGGTTAGATGCAGGGATTGTGTATCCTATCTCGGATAGTTCTTGGGTGAGCCCAGTCCAATGTGTACCAAAAAAAGGGGGCATGACTGTAGTGGCTAACACCCACAATGAACTTATTCCTACTCGCACTGTCACTAGTTGGAGAGTGTGCATGGACTACCGCAAGCTAAATGCAGCCACACGGAAAGATCACTTTCCCCTACCTTTCATTGATCAAATGCTAGATAGATTGGCTGGCAAGGACTTCTTCTGTTTCTTGGATGGCTATTCGGGATATAATCAAATTGCCATTGCTCCAGAGGACCAAGAAAAGACCACCTTCACTTGTCCTTATGGCACATTTGCATTTAGGAGGATGCCCTTTGGTCTGTGTAATGCACCAGCAACTTTTCAAAGATGTATGATGTCCATTTTCACTGATATGATTGAAAAGACTATAGAGGTATTTATGGATGATTTCTCGGTGTTCGGGGAATCTTTTGAGGAATGCCTTTACAATCTCGCGGATGTCTTAAAACGATGTGAAGAAACCAATCTTGTACTCAATTGGGAGAAATGCCATTTCATGGTGCGTGAAGGCATTGTACTAGGCCATAAGGTGTCCAAAAATGGCCTGGAAGTGGACAAAGCAAAGATTGAGGTGATTAAGCAATTACCCCCACCCATTAATGTGAAGGGCATTCGAAGCTTTCTTGGACATGCGGGTTTTTATCGTCGTTTCATTAAAGACTTCTCCAAGATAGCTAAACCTTTATGCCTCTTATTGGAGAAAGATGTGGAATTCAAATTCGATGACAATTGTCTTGAGGCTTTTCAAGAGCTCAAAAGAAGACTAGTAGAGGCACCGGTCATTGTAGCTCCTGAGTGGGACCTACCGTTTGATGTCATGTGTGACGCTAGTGACTTTGCTGTGGGGGCTGTTTTAGGTCAGAGAAAAGACAAGATTTTTCACCCCATATACTATGCTAGCAAAACTCTTGATGATGCTCAAGAGAATTACACGACCACAGAGAAGGAGATGCTAGCCATAGTGTTTGCTTTTGGCAAATTTAGGCCATATCTTGTTGGTGCTAAGGTAACAGTATTCACTGATCACGCTGCCATTAAGTATCTATTTAGCAAGAAGGAGTCAAAGGGGCGGTTGATAAGATGGGTTTTGTTGCTGCAAGAGTTTGACTTAGAGATTGTTGACAAAAAGGGCTCAGAAAACCAAGTGGCAGACCATCTGTCAAGATTGGACCGCAATGCACAAGTTGATGATGAAGGTGCCATCCATGAAAAATTTCCTGATGAACAACTCTTTGCTATTGAGGATGTAATGGACCCTTGGTATGCTGACATTGTAAACTATTTGGCTTGTGATGTAACACCCCCTGATTTGAAGCCATATCAATTGAAGAAATTCTTGCATGAAGCAAAATACTATATCTGGGATGAGCCTTACCTCTTTAGGCGATGTGCAGATTCGTTGATTAGACAGTGTGTACCAGAAAGTGAGCAACAAGCAATACTTCATGGATGCCATGATTCTGAATATGGAGGACATTTTGGGGGGGAGAAAACAGCAGCCAAGGTGCTTCAATGTGGTTTCTTCTGGCCAACTCTATTCAAAGACTCGTACGAGTTTGTGCTTAAGTGTGATAGATGTCAAAGAGTGGGAAACATCTCTAGGAGAAATGAAATGCCCCTCACCAACATCCTTGAAGTGGAGTTATTTGATGTTTGGGGGATAGACTTTATGGGACCACTGCCCAAATCCTTTAATAATCAATATATTCTCGTGGCAGTGGATTATGTCTCCAAATGGGTGGAAGCCACTGCTTGTGTGGCTAATGATGCTAAAACGGTGATTAAGTTTTTGAAGAAGCACATCTTCACCAGATTTGGGACTCCACGAGCCATTATCAGTGACGGGGGTACTCATTTCTGTAACAGCCAATTTCGAGCTCTCTTGAGAAAATATGGTGTGAAGCACAAAGTGGCCCTTGCCTACCATCCTCAGTCCAATGGGCAAGCTGAAATTTCAAATAGAGAGATCAAAACCATTCTAGAGAAGACTGTGGGTGTAACTAGGCGGGATTGGGCTGCTAAACTTGATGATGCATTGTGGGCATATCGCACAGCCTATAAAACGCCCATTGGAATGTCACCATACCGACTTGTCTTTGGCAAGGCTTGTCACTTGCCCATAGAGTTGGAGCACAGTGCTTATTGGGCCATAAAAAGGCTAAATTTTGATCTGAAAGCTACTGGTGAAAGAAGATTACTGCAGTTGAATGAACTTGAAGAATTTCGTCTCAATGCTTACGAAAACTCAAGGTTGTATAAGGAGAGAACAAAGAAGCTGCATGATCAGAGAATTCTGCCCAAAGCATTTGTACCAAGCCAGAAAGTGCTCTTATACAACTCGAGGCTCAAATTATTTCCAGGCAAGCTCAAATCTAGGTGGTCTGGCCCATTCACTGTAGTTCAAACTTTTTCTCATGGAGCTGTAGAACTTGAAGGACAAGATGGTGCGAAATTTAAGGTCAATGGCCAGAGATTAAAGCATTATTGGGGCGGAGACGTGAATCGTCAAACCTCTACCCTCCATCTGTCAGAGCATAGCTAGTGTGGTGAACAGTCGGGCTGGCGACTATAAAACTAGCGCTTCTGGGAGGCAACCCAAACTCTGTAACGTGTATCTTGCATTGTTATATTAGTGATGTGTCTTGTACAGTTGATTTTCTATTTGTTCTTGGTTCGTGGTTTTAATGTAGGTAGAGTCAGTGCAGCTCTGGACCCCAAGAAAACAAATTCATGACAAAGATCAAAGCAATACTGAAGTGGACATGGCATATCAATAGGGAGTTCACTAAACTAAACTCTTATTTCAAATCCTATTTCTGCAAGTACTGCTGATAGCTAAGTTTTGTAGACTGATTCGGAGCAAATTAATGAATGATCAAAGTTTGAGCATGAACAATTGGGCATGATTGAAAATTGCTAAGCTGTAATGGAATTGAATAGGATTTGAAATATGGCCTGTGCTCGTGTTTGCCATTGTGTGCATATCTTAACTGTTGTAAACATGGATGAGGTGAGGAATGTGTTTCTCAAGTGTGTTTACTACTGCTTATACTCAGAAAGATTGTCACGCCGCGGCCTGATATTACATAGCCGCGGCTAAAAAGAAACAGAGAGGACCTAATTCTGGGTGTCTCCACGCCGCGGCCAAACAACCATGGCCGCGGCTAAAAATTTCCAGAAGCGGAAGATGTTGGGTATCTTCACGCCGCGGCCCAAAAACCATGGCCGCGGCTAAAAAAATTCCAGGATTGGCCCAACGTCCTTGTCTCGCAGCGGCCTGAGATTAAATAGCCGCGGCGTAATGCTTCCAAGGGCCGTGAACCACGATTCACGCCGCGGCCATTTGTTTTAAGCCGCGGCGAGACCTGACAGAAGACTAAAAAGACAGCCTTCCCCCGCGTGTTCTGAACCCTAATTTCTCTTCGTCCTTTTATCCCTTCGAGCCGCAGCTTCTCTCCTCAATCTCCGGCCTCCGGTCCCTGCCCCCTCAATCCCTCATCCCTCACCCAAACCCTCTCCCTCGGACTTCATCACCCCCCCTCGCCTCTAAAATCATACCTCCACGAGCCCATTCCCTAGATCCACCGTAGCCATACCTATCCCTCCTCTCTTCATACCTCGGCCGTGGTTCAGTTTCAGCCGCCACCGTCTTCTTCCACCTTCCTCCTTCACTTCCTCGGTCCACGTGGGTCAGTGGCAGCATTGGCCTTCCTCGGGTTGGTGGCCTCTCTCAACTTCCTTGCTTCTCTGCGCAATTTTGGGTATGGCCCGCACAAAAAGAGCTACTCGATCACAGGCAGCACCTCCTCCTCCACCCCCACCTCCACCTGAACAACAAGAAGAAGAGGAAAGAGTGGAGCTCGATAAACCCCGACCTCTCATTTTGGAGAAATACTTCCCCTATAATAGTGACCTACGATTTTGGCAAGGGATAGAGGCCTACGGGTTTGGATTCTTGGCAGGGAAACGAGAAGGAGGATCTCTCACTATGGTCCGAGAGTTTTGTGCGGAGGCAGAAAAACGCACCTCTGTGCGGTGCAAGGTGCGGGGCACGTGGGTTGAAATTACTAAGTCCCTCATCCAGTCAACCTTCCAAATCCCTGTTGTGACCAATTGTAGGTATCGGTATTTTACTGAGAACACTGACGAGGTACCTTATCAGGGCATTGCCGAGCTGATTACTTTACCGGGCCGGGCCCATTGGCACATTGTTGATGGCGTCCACCGTCACATCAAGCGGGCCCACTTGCATCGAACAGCGCGGTACTGGCTACACTTTATCTGTAATAATCTTGTACCAGTCAGCCATTTGAGTGATGTTAATCGGGAACGGGCCCTCCTCATTTACTTATTCATACGCGGAGAGTCTGTAGATGCCGCCCAGCTCATTTTTGATTATCTCAAGAATTCGGTCCCCAAGGCACATCTACCCATTGGATTTCCTCATTTCATCTCGGGGTTGTGCATAAAGGCAGGAGTGCCCCTGACACTGCAAAGGGTGGAACTCTTCCCACACAAGCAAGAGTTCAACTATGACTCCATCAGAGTAGCTGACATGGTGGAGCCTGGGGAGGAACAGCCACTGGCTGAGCACGGAGAGGTGGCACCCATTGAGCAGCCTGCACCACCATCACCACCACGACCTGCTGAGGAGTATACGATGGAGCGCTTATTTCTTTATTTGCAGCAGGTCCATCAGGACGTCCGGCACATCAATACCTCTCAAGCCAGGATGGACAGAAACATCCGGCGGCTGGCCCAGCATATGCAGGTCCCTCTATCCCCAGAGGACACAGCAGCACCGTCAGGGCATGGGGGGATGCCCGGAGTACAGGACCCCTCAGATGACAGCTAGCACTAGACTTTTCTTTTGTCCTGTTCTACTTTTGCTCTTTGTTTAGAACTCTTATTCCTAGTCTTTTCATTGTCGTCCATTATTTATGTTGCAGTTTTCATCTCTTTCTGTGAACCTTGGTTTTAGTTGTTGGCTGGAACTCACTCTGTTGCAATTCTTGGATTAGTTTGATTTCTTTAGTTGAGACATTAGTTGCTGCGCTTAGTTATTGCTTTAACTGCTTTTGCATATTCTTTTTGTCCTTTCATGCAGTTTTATCTGTTTGTCTTGTGATACTGTGTGAGAGATGCCCCTCATTTTACCCCGGTGCACTAGTCCTAACATTGAGGACAATGTCCCATTTAAGTTTGGGGGTGAGGGATGCTTTTGTTTGTTGGGCTGAAGTGATGTGGCTTTAAACTTTTACCATTACTCTTCCTCCTTTCAAATTTTTACTTTGAGCTAGATTGTTGAGTTATCTTTTGAATTGAATGCATGAACCCAATGATTGTGGAGTGTTTTAAATTATAGATGGCTCAGGAAGGGTATGTAATGCTTATAGCTACTTGAATTACAATATCAATTTCTTGTTTTGTGGTGATTTTGAAGAAAATTCCTGCACACAATAATTGAGGAGTCATTTGAATGCTGGTATTAAGAGAGAACAGCAGCAAATTGATGTGTATAGATTGTTTGAATGTCATTACTCTAGAACCTATCTTGGAACCTCTTGAGGCTAATCAAGAACTTCATGTATTTTTGGGAAATGATTTGGGCATTCTTTAAAATACGTTTGAGCCTTTCATGCCTACCATGAGAAACATTTAATCACTTGATCCCCACTTGAACTGTAAATTGAAAAACCATGTGAATTTTCTTTTTGGAACCCTACATGAAACCTTACCCACTTAGCCCGAAAAACCATAAATTACCCTTAATCTTGAGATAATTGAGAAGTCATGAGTGGTGATTAGAGATGGTGATGGGATAGAAAATGATGTAAACTGTATATTTGGGCACAGGATCACCTTAGTTGTGTACGGTTATATTAGTTGCACTCTCTTGATAAAAAAAAAAAAAAAAAAGAAAAAAAAAAAAAAACCTATATTCAGAGAGGTGCAAAAGTCTAAGAATGTTTGGGGTGCAGATGTTCATTAAGAGATAAGTTTGGGGGAGTTGTTACTTGACTTCATATAGTGTCTCAAAGTTCAAGATAAGGAAGAGAGATGATATGTAATGCATCATTTATCTCAAGATATTTGCTATCCCTCTTACCTCTTCATTTCAGTAAGCTATTAAACCTGGCCACGCTACAAGCCTAAAAGTCCCATTGATCTCAAAGGTATATGGTGGTTATCTTATAAGTGGAGAGGGGAGAAAAGGTTAGGCATATGAAGTGTTGATGTTGAAGCATTTTGTTTATGCAGATTGGAGTGCTACTTTTAATCTTGATTCTTGCAAGAAAGTGGCTCTTTGATTAATCACACACACACCCTTTGAAATTTCAATAAAACTGGTTATTGGATTGAAAGTCGTGTAGCTATGGTCATTTGACTCATTCTTTTGTTATTTATCTTCAGTGGCACTTGATGAGGAGAAAGTTCATGCTACCATAGTAATTAGATAACTTATGCAATCTAGCTGGTTTCTCTTAGTCAGTCTACTCGAGGACGAGTAATTGTTTAAGTTTGGGGGTGTGTTAATGGTGCCGAATTATATCATTTCAGTGCATTTTCCTTGAGTTATGCATTCATATATGTAGATACTTGATACTCAGGATAGGAAATTATTGAGTGTAATCCTAATAATGCATAATAGTATATTTTTGTCTTATTATGTATTATTTTATATCCAGAAAAGTTTTTAAAAGCTCTTCTTTGTTGTAGGAATCATGGGATTGTAGGAATCACGGGAGAACGGAGATCAGAGAAGGAAATGCTTCTGGAGCTCACCACGCCGCGGCTATGGTGTATGAGGCCGCGGCCTCAGGACAAGCAGTGAGCAAAACAACACATCCGAATGGTATGAGGCCGCGGCCAGGATTATGTAGCCGCGGCGTGAACCCCTCGTCAGCAAAACGCAAAGCTTCACTCGAACGCAATATTAGAGGAGAGCGAGGAGACGAACAAGAGGGAGAGCTGGGGGAGAAAAGAAGCTAGGGCACGAAGGGACGAAGGGAACTCATTCTGGGGAGCTAGGGTATGCTGGAATTTGAATCTTTGAAGGAGCTTGAAGCTGGGATTTGAAGTTCTGAGCCGATTTCAGCATCCTTCCTTGATTTTCTTGCAATTACTCCCTCCTCGTTTGACTCTTGTTCAATAATAATATTGATTGAGATATATGTTTTGATGATGTTGTTGAACATGAGTGGCTAGTGTTTCACTTCTAGGATTATTCTGAACTCTTGTATGGATTGAACACTCATTTCTCTATTATAATTATAATTAATGCAATCTTTATGTTGATTTAACTCTACTCTTAATGCTTCTTATTGTTTGGCCATCAATAAGATTGTTTAGTTTATTTAAGTTATGCTTGAGAAAGTTAACTTATATAGAGAACTTGAGTTAGGTCAGATGAGAACTTAAATCTTGCTTTGTTGAGTGCTAAGTTGTGTTAGTGGGGTAGAGATACACTCACTAACCTCATATAGTTACTTAGGATTTGGATTGAGTATGAAGGTTGAATTAACTAGTAAGAGATTATCTAATTAATTACACTAACAGCTATTTGGAGACTCGAGAGAGCACAATTAGTTAAATTGGTATCCTGACTACATAATCTTGTATTAAAAATAATTGTAAAAAGAGTTTAAGTGGGTGTTCATGAAATACAAGGGGAATGAATAATCCTAGATCTCCCTGAATTCCTTAAGTTCTACGTGTCCGTGTTGTTAATTTTATACGCTTGTCTTGCATAGTTAAAATTAATTGAATATTGAACTTCTAAATTACTTTGCTCAAATTAATCGAAAATGCGATGTCTAATGTTTGACCGCTTTTTAATCTAAGTCCCTGTGGAAACGATACTCACTCATCGCTTTACTATACCTCGGCCCGTATGCTTGCGGTATAATCTGGTGATGAACAGTTACCACTCGGGATGAATAAGTGAATAGGATGACAAAAGGAAATTTTATTTAAATTATTCCTATTAATTTCAAATTATGAGGAATGAAATTCCGCTTCTTCCCTTTTTTTTTTTAAATTCATAAGAAAATCCTTATAATATTCGAAGGAGGAAAACAAAATCACTTCATCAATTTTTCGTTATTTATGATATTCCTCCATGGAGTAAAACCAAAAGAAAAATGGGGAACATTCATTTTATTGATTATTTTTAGTTTTTTTTAAAGAAATAATAATAAAAATATATATATATTTATTTATTGGGACCTAAATCATTTAAGTTTGAACCAAACTTTATAAAAGCGCCGAGTAACCCGCTCACGTACAGAACCACAAGACAAACGTGAATTCATGAAACATTCAAAGGATAGCCTCCAAAGGCTTCTGAGGCATTCCCTCAACTATGAAGATATATCTATGACCCATTAACTCAGAGCCTTCGAGTCTTACTTAAGACTCACATGATCAGTGTTGTTCAAAAATCATCATTTACAGCATGAACATAAGTCAGGCCAAACAAGAAACACATCTTACATATATGCTAATAATAACACCATACGACATTCTTTCACACATACAAAACTGTCCAACCGTTAAGCAAACAAAAACAAAAAACCATTTGATAAAGAAGATTCTGAACCAAAGCAGATTCTAATCAAACCGCATATTAGAAGTCTGGACTGGAAATGAATGAACACTACTTAAGCACCTAGCCAATATGCTATCAAAGAACAAAGGGGTACTCCAATGTTTCAAACTGAACCAGTGGGAAGATTAAACTATGCTGAACCATAACACAATGCCAACAATCTGATGAGATCCAAGGGAAGAAAGGTAATCATAAATGCAAAGCATGAGCCCACAAATGACAAATCTCGTAAAATGGATTAACAGAGGGAAGGAAAAAATAAACTAAGAACTGACAATTAGAGCAGCCAACCATCATCACACATTAGTGGACCTTGAGCAAGCTATACTTGGATATCGTTAACATTTTTCTAAGGCTTACTTATATGCCAAATATAAACCTCTTCTGGGCTGGAACATAATAATTTCTAATCAAACAAACCATTTCAGAGTTTAAATCTACCACTTGATAGCTATTAGAGTTATTTCTATAAGTTACAGCAAACCAGAATATCGGCAATTCATTCTCATTCGTCTTTCATGTTTGCAAAAGTGAGAAATTATCAGGATTCAAACAATAACTGTGGCAACTGTAAACAGAACTCCAATCAATAAGACAGCACAAAATTTCCCGAACTGAGAACGAAACAGAGCATTACAGAGTACTAAGGAGAGGCCAAAGTTCAGTGGAGGTGAACTGATCCTCCCTTAGAATTTCAGCTAGCAATAAGGCTTCAAAATACAGAATATTGCAAAAGAAACATTATGGAGCCCTACTGCGATTGAAGGAAAGAAAAGGAACAACTAACCTAAATGAAGCTAGGATGGAAACATGTTCTGGGTCCCTAAATCACTAACCTTCCTTCGCTTCTTTCTCTGCTCCACGGCGTGTTTTTTTTTTCCAGCAAATCTCCACTCTCTCTCTGTCTCACAAGCTCTCGGCTTTCGAACTCAAAATCCCCCCCCGAAAAAAAAGTCCCCTAAATTTCTTTGCTTGCTCCTTTTATAGAATTCTAGCGAGTGAAGAATCACTCAATCCTCCTCGCGTGGTTCGTTCCCAATTTCCCCTTCAATCCGTGCGTCCCTCTGCCAACTTCAACCTTGCTCGCGCTCGTCCTGAATGCTCTCCCTCCCACTATCCTGCTGTGACAGAGTACGGATGAGTGGAGGGATTTTCCTGGTCCATTTCATTGTCGTACAAGATCCCGAGTAGTGGAGGCGTGCTTTTGTCGTTTCCAGTGCCTCTCGCCTGTGGCTCGTCCGAAGGCCTCCACTACTCTGCCGTACCTGGTACAGAGTAGTGGAGCAATTTTTGTCCTTACTCCCGCGGTTCTCTCCTCTCTGCTCCCTCTGATTTTTCCCTCTGCTTCTCCTGGCCAGCTCCCTCTGATCTCCATCCTCCCGTTTCTCGTGGCTCCCAGCTCCTTTTTCTTTCGTGGCCAGCTCCTTTTTCTCCCTCCGTTTTTCTTCGGCCTCCCTCTGTCCCCTCCATCGTCTCTTTCCCTTCTCTGCCGGTGGCTCCCCTCGCGTTTATCTCTCTCGCGGTCCTTCATCTTCGCGGCTCCCTGCTCCTCTGACACCACCGAGCCCTCAGGCTCCCTTAGATTTATCTCCACCGGCAGCTCCCTCGGTGGTTCAGGTTCCCTCTGTGATTTCCTTCGCGGCCAGCTCTCTTTCCTCTCCACCGACAGCTCCCTCCCCCCGCAGCTCTTTCTCCTTCTGCCTCGGGTGCCCGCGGCTCCTTCCGTTCCCCCTTTTCCTTCAGTTTCCTCGAGCCCTAAAGGGCACCCTCTGCACCGAGCCCTAAAGGGCTCTTTCTGGGCTTGCTCACGAGCCCTCCACAGGGCTCGTGAGCTTTTGGGCTGAAAATGATTTCAGCCCAACAGGGTTCCTCCCCCCCCCCTTTTTTTTTTAACTTAGGTTTCAGCCCAAACCTCTTTTTTTTTTTTTGCATTTCGGACTCTGGGCCGAATATTGGCCCCAAAGTCCTTCTCTTTTCTTTTTTCTTTTTTTTTATATTTCAGATTTTGGGCCGAATTTCAGCCCAAAATAATTTTAACTTAAATTAAAAAATTTTTAATTAATAAATTTTTTTAATTAATAATTTTTTCTTTCTTCATTTATTTATCCATTTTTTATCTATTTATTTATTATTTTTTGTTTCTTTCTTCTTTTCTTTTCTCTTCTTTTTTTTTTCTATGTTTTCTATTATTTATTTATTCATCTATTATTATTTTATTATTATTATTTTTTATTTTTATATTTATATGTTTTTAAAATTACCCGGACAAAATACGGTGTTCCCTTTGCCCCCTTTGTTCACCAAAAAAAAAAAATCCGTCAGAGACAATGGTAAGCCATTTTGCCTATTCCTCAGATTCGACACAAACCTAAGAGAAAAAAAATGCATACAGTTACATACAAAAAGAGGCAATCTTGTCGATTTACATATGGCGAACAAATAGTTTGGAATTGCTTTGCTATTTGCAGAGACGTACGTAATAAAAAGCAGTGAACCTATTGGCCGAAAAAAAAAAAGCAGTTAACCACCCCCTTTTACATGTTCACATTATATGTATGTTGTGTGTGTCTATATATATATATGTGTGTGTGTGTGTGTGTATGTGATGGATCATATTTTTACATGCACTTTTATCATCTTCACTTAGTTTTTTATATATTAATTGTGGCTGATTAGATTATTTTGATATGATTTATATTAATATGCTAAATTGGAATTTAAAAGAATTTATTGACTAATTAATGAAATTTTGTACTTAAATTGTGATTATTATATTTTTTTTCGATTATGAGAATTGATTAATTTCATTTTATTTTCCATAAAAATTTTTGAAGTGTAATTGAATATCATTCATGCTATTTTCAGAGCTTTAATTCATATCTTATATTTTTGCACATAGTGGCTATTGAAATAGGTTTAATTATTTTGTGCAGGTTTTAATGGGAAATATTTGAGGATTGGATATGGACACATTTAGCCTTGGAAAAGGACTTATTTTATAGATTTAAAATTGTATTTTTTGGGCAATTTTTATATTAAGTTTTTATGGGTTTTTAAGGGTAGTTTTGTCATGGCAATTTAGGGGTAACTTTGTCCCGTTGATCAAAGAAGGGTTTAGGTTTCGAAATGTGAGAAAAAAAGGAACACGGTGTGGTGCCTGCGTTCAGTGGGTTCGAAATAGCAGGAACACGGAGCGGCGTCTTTAGACCTTTCTAATTTCTTTCCCTTCCGAGTTCCGACATTCATTGCTTTAGGTCACTGTATTTTTTTTTTTCAATCAACTATAGATGTTGGAATTTGATGCTATAATCAGAGTTTATGAACTTATATTCTAGTTTCAGTTTCTTTGCATTTTGTCCCTTATTTCTTTCTCAATTTTCATGCTTTATATTTGCAATTGATTGGGGCGTAATAGGCACACTCTATTAATATTAACTTCTCATTTACAAAAAAGAATTATACTTAATATTTCTATTATATATGTTAATATATATTTTTTAGTTATATTATTTGGAATCAGTTATTATAAAAATTGAGCATGTGCATGAATATTAATATATTTTTTTGTTATTTAATTTGAATATAACATTAATTATAAGTATTTTAAGTATGTCAAACATATAATTTTTTTGGCCAAATTAAATAATTTTTAAAGTAAATATTTTTTGATTTATTTTTATAAAATTTGAAGGTCTATCTTAATTTTATTGTTCAAATCATTAATATATAATACCATATGGAAATGTATTAAAAATATAAAATTTTAATATATTCTTTATAATTTTGTCTTAAAAGTAATATACTAAATTAATTATGCATAATTTATAATTTAATAACCTGATTTTAATTTACAAAATTATTTATAAGAAATTAATTATGTTACATATTTAAAAAAATTTAAATTAACAATATATATATTAATTTTCAAAACATGGCCTCCCACTGTTCTAACGCTGGCTCCGCCCAACAATGATAACGTAGGAGGCAAAGAGAAAGGTAGTGGTAGTAGTAATGAATTGAACCAAACAATGGTAGGAGCAATGAAAATAATAATGATGGCCGGTGGCAGTGGTGTTGGCAGCAGCAACATTAGTATGAAGCACAATAACAACTCCAATATTGATAATGGTGGCGCACCGGCAGGTAGGTATAAATGGTCCTGGTGGCAATCAATCAAATGAATCAAGAAAAATTATATTTTCTCTATTTTAAAGTAATTGTTATTTTATAATTGTGTATATAGATTTAAAAATCAGTGAATAATATAGTAATTAGTAAAATATGAGTGTATTTTACTATAATATTTTTATTTATAAATATTTAAACCGCTCACTAATAATAATATTATTATTAAGGGTAGATTTATTAAAAGATAATTAATATTATGATGAAAATTGTAACATGATAATTACTATATTCACTTCTTTTTATGTGTCATTTAAGATTTTATCACACAAATTAAGAAATACGATTAATGTGTTAAAATTTTTTTAAGTTTTCTAATATGTCATTTAATAAATGAATAGATAAGAAATAACAATTAATATTATTTTTTACTTTTAAAGGGATAAATAAAAGTATAATTGGAAAAACAGTAATGAATGTTGTGTTATAATTTGAAAATGATAAATAAATGGAAATTAATTTTTTTTTCAAAAGTGGTAATTAAAAAGAAATGGAGGGATTATTTTAAAAGAATAAAAATGACCCAAAATGTCAATTATTTTAAAATGGAAAAAGTGCAAATGACCTATATGTGCTACACATACACACTAACACTTCAAATTGCATTTTAACATTATATGTAACAATGGGAATACACACTAATTAAGGCTTGTAGAAATATATGAATGCTCCTGTCAAGATTGAAGACCCAGTTCAATATTTGCATGATACCTGATACTAACATATCACACATTCCTTCAAATTTGCCATGATCATATCGATCCAATATTCCCAGGCTGCGGCCCCTCCAACCAATTAACAATTAACGGTTTGGTGAGCCAGGGAGTAACACATGCGTTCCCTCTCATACCTCTTCTCGTGCCAGCCACCGAATATTTACAATGTGCATGTTGATGAAGTGCAATGAAATGGAGAGAACGTGAAACATGATGAGCGATTTAATTAGATCCTCTTAATTTGGATTTTGGTCTTAATTTCTCTCAATTTTTATTTTCAATGGTCAGATAATGACTCAGACCAACTACATCTTCATTAAATAAAACTATGACTTACCAATGGACGTAAATTACAATAGAAAGGATTATGATCTTTTTTAAGTATCATATCTCATGTTTGAAATTGTGTGAATGTAAAAAACGTATTTGAGAAAGTTTTTCTTGAAATGGGTTCAATCGTAACTCAATCTAAATTAGTTAAAACCCAAAAGTGATGATAGGAAATCGGACGCTTATTAAGAAAAAAAAATATAATTTTTCATTGTAAAGCTTTTACATAAAGTTAATTTTTTACAGTTAGATTATATTATTATTTTTAAAAAAAAGTAGTGGTAAAATAGTCAATTTGATATATTTTTAAAATTTTTTATCCTTCATTCAAATTAAAATTTTTGTGATCCTACATGATAAATATCAACTGCAACGGGTTACAGCATAACTCTCCCATCAATCAACAAATGATGTAAAATTAAAATTATGTGTTTTCTTTGGCATTGAACCATGTAGCATTTGATACTACCAGTGATTTAAGTATTTTTAGGTCCAATTACGTGTTATTATTTATTTATCTATTTATTTATTACTTTTAAATGTGACATTAATATAAAATTAAATTATTACACTATCCATTTAAGTAAAATTTTCTTAAATACATTGACACGATATTTTTTGGTTATATATTTTCTTAAAAAAATTAAATATCATTATGTAATTCATTGCTCTGAGTTGTTTTAAAAATGAAAGTAGTAATATATTGTGATAATCTAAAAATAATAATAAAGTAAATTAATTGGTAGATAAAATAAATTTCAAAATAAATTATTAAACCAAGATAAATTGCAAATACTAGAGAATAATAATTTTCCTATAAAAAGAAAATAAAAATTTACAAGCTGTTATTCAAATTTTAAAATATTAAAATCTATATATTATATGAAGTTATTTAGATACTTATCTTATATTTAACAATATTTTCTTTTTATTCTTAATAAAATTAGCAACGCGCTTGTTGGTCATCATTTTCAAAATTTTGAACCTACTATACCTAAACTAAAACTATAATTGGATATTTTAAATCTCTGCTATTTCAGTTTAATCCTAATAAAATCAAACTTCAGATTTTAAATCTATACTATAACCATAGTTTCACATAATTGTTATAAAAAATATTTTTATCTTCGAACTCATTGAAATTTGAAAAAGTAACACAAGACCATCACCATTAGTCACATAATTCATTCGTGAACGACAGTATCCTCCCACCTTTGCCACATAAAAAAAAAAAAATATATATATATATATATAACAACTCCAATTAAATTTCTCTTGTATTAATTAACTAGACTTGCTTGGGTTATAGTTATTTTTATGCTCCTAAAACTTTTGAGAGATATCCTTTATTTATTATGTGCTTTTATAATCATTGAAATTTTTTCACATGGATAATTTATATTCTTTTGTGATCCTTCTGGTTATAATCAATTAGTTGATTATATTCTTTATTTAGGTTGACATATGCATGATTTAGGATAGGAGGGTTGCAAATTTTTTAGATTTTTGAGATAATGAAAAGAATTTTAAAGAGAAAATTGCCATAGGAGGAACAATATCTAAACATTATGAATTAAATTTCCAACAATTAGAAATGGAGATTATTTTAGAAAATATCACCAAATCCAAGGAAACAAATCAAAATTTGTAGCCTACCATCCTAATGATTGAGATGATATGAAAATCATATTTGAAAAAAAAAAAAAAGATCATGTCAACCTACTACATAATTTTTCCTAATGAAAAATTATAAAAAAATTATTGGAGTGCAGTGTATAAAAAGATGGAACATTTTGTTCTTAGTGTTACCTTGGCAAGCCCATTGTATAAAAGCAATAACGTGGTGATTTGTTCGGGACAGAAGGATTTACTGATAAGGAGGAATCCACCCAGAAGTCATGCGAAACATTTACACAGGATAAAGACCAGGGTGAGGGTTACCATAACAATACTACAAAAGCACCAACAGAGTATCAGGCAATGAAGGTTAATGGGAACTACCCATGGGAACCTCCAGATCCTATGATGGACGAGCAACATCCTATCGAAGAGGTTAGTGGCAGCTTGCCAGAGGAGGAGGCTTGTTGGAGGAATTCGACTTCCTACATGGTTGTTGATGATGATGATTTTAATGAGTAAGGTTACTCATTACCAGCCCCTTTTCATTTATTATTATTTAATGATTGTTGCCTTCTGGAATTGTCGTGGTGCTGGAAGTAGAACCTTTTCTAGCATCGTGAAAGAGATTATCAACAGAAACCATGTTGATATTTTGTGTCTAGCTCAAACTCGCATTAGTGGTAGAAAAGCTGATCTAGTCTGTAAAAAACTCGGCTTCTCAAACTGGATTCGGGTTGAAGCTACTGGTTTTGCTGGGGGTATCTAGTGCCTATGGGATGAAGGGAAACATAAGGTGTAATATATTTCATCAAATGTTCAACTTCTACATTGTCGTGTTACTGAGTTTTCTACGTCCAAATCTACTCTGTTATCTATAGTGTATGGCGAGACCTCGATTCAAAAATGGAAAGTACTCTGGGATTCCTTGTCGACAATTGCTGCTGCAACTATGGATCCATGGATAGTCATGGGAGACTTTAATGCTTACCTATTCTCAAACAATAAAGTAGGGGGAAGACCACCAAACTGGAACTCTATGAGGGACTTTAATGAGTGTATCAACAATGCTGAACTCATTGAAATTCCTGTAAAAGGTGATCCGCTTACTTGGGAGAACAACATAGTAAAGGAAAGGCTGGATTGGTGTTTTGGAAATACACAATGGCTGATGGAATATGCTCATGCTAAAATCTCCCATTTACTTGAATTCAAATCAGACCACAGGGTTATCCTTTACTCTGATGGCCTTTTTGAAATGAGAAGAGCAAGGAAGAAAAGCTTCAAATATAACCCAGCTTGGCTCCTTGAAGATGATTTCCAAGATGTGGTTAAAAAAGCTTGGGATCAGAGGAACTGGACTGAGGGAGTTATTGACTTTGCTGAATCTGCAATGAACTGGAATGAAAACCAGATTGGTAGTATCCCAGGAAAGAAAAAGAGGCTAATGAAAAGATTAGAGGGGATTGATAGAGCAAGAAGTACAAATGACAGAAATGGTCTGAAGAAACTTGAGAAGAACCTTTGGACGGAATATCATAAATTTGTTCTTCAAGAAGAATTAATTTGGTGGCAAAAAGCTAGATCAAAATGGCTTCAATGGGGTGACAAAAACACTAGTTTCTTTAATGCTTCAACAGTCGTCAGAAGGAAACATGCTGCTGTGGAGTCACTGAAAAATGAACAAGGAGTTTGGGTTACTGATCAAGATGATCTAAAAACCATGGCCCAATCGTTTTCCCAGCAGCTATACACTAGTGACAGGAGTTTTGAACAACATCAAATGTTAGCAGACTTTCCAAAGCTTAACAGTGATGAGCTATCCCAAATTCAGAAGGAAGTTAGTGAAGTTGACGTAAAAAATGTTGCATTCTCCATGGGAGCTTTCAAGGCACCGGGACTAGATGGGACCCAAAATCATCTTTTCCAAACTCAATGGGATATCGTGGGTGGAAAAGTTGTCAACCTGGTCAAAGATATTTTTCAGAACCCTTCGAAGGTGGCTGAGATCAACCAAACTCATATTGTTCTTGTTCCTAAGATTGAACAGCCCACTACATTGAAGGAATTCTGGTCCATTTCCCTTTGCAACACGAGTCTCAAAATTGTCACGAAAATTATAGCGAACAGATTGAGAGGCCATCTTGAATTCCTAATTAAACCATTACAATGCAGTTTTATAGCAGGCAGACAAAGTGATGATAACATAATTCTTGCCCAGGAAGCTATCCATGCTACGAGAACAAGCACAAAGAGGAAAGAGTATATGGCTATAAAAGTTGACCTGGAGAAGGCCTACGACCGCCTTGAATGGGGTTATATTCGGGATACTCTTACAAATCTGCAGCTCAATGATGATTTTATAAATCTTATAATGAGTTGTATTGAGACTGCTCAAATGAAAGTTCTGTGGAATGGAGAAGCCTCTCAACCTTTCCAACCAACAAGAGGGATCCAACAAGTTGACCCACTTAGCCCATATATCTTTGTACTCTGTATGGAATGTTTGGGCCAGTTGATACAGAAAAAATGTGAGGAACAAATTTGGAAATCTCTGAAATTCACGAATAAAGGTCCATATCTCTCCCACCTATTTTTCACTGATGATCTAATTCTCTTCATGGAGGCATCTATTGAGCAAGTTGTGATCATTAAAGAAGTCATGCAGGATTTTTGCCTTGCTTCTGGACATAGGATGAATCTTCTAAAAACCAAAATGTACTGCTCCCCTAATATTAACTGGAATAGATCTATAGAACCAAGTCAGATTCTGGCTGTGAGTTTGACTTCAGACCTAGGGAAATATTTGGGTGCTCCATTGCTCCACAAAAGAGTCACAAAAATAACATTCCACCCCATCATTGAAAAGGTTCAAAAGAAACTCAGCTTGGAAAGGCAAGTTTTTGAATATAGCTGGTAGAACGGTTCTTATCAAAGCAGTTCTTAATGCCATCCCTAGTTATACCATGCAGTCTATGCTATTACCAAAAGGGATCATTGATGAACTTATGAAATACAGCAGAAGATTCCTATGGAAGGGAGATAATGGAGAACACAAAATTCATCTTGTTGCTTGGGATAATGTCATCAAAGATAAGAAAAGAGGAGGTTTGGGCATCAAAGACCTATGGTCTCAAAATAAGGCATACATTTTCAAACTGTGCTGGGGATTAATCTCTAAACCACAAGCACCCTGGGTGCAATGTCTTCGGGCCAAGTATGGATGTGGATATAACACAATTCCAAAAATCAAGACTAATAACACTGCGTCTTATACCTAGAGAAGTATTATTAAAGTTTGGGATGTGTCTATTAAAGAAGTAGGAAGAAAAATTAGAAATGGGGAAAATACCAAGTCTTGGACAGATCATTGGCTCCCCCTGGAAGATGCTCTCATTGACTATGTTGTTGGAGGCCATGACTATCTCGACCTTGATATTTCTGTCAGGGATGCCCTTCAGCGATGGCACAATGGAAACTACAACATCTGGAAGGAAATACTCCCTCTTGAAGTGGTAAAAACCATTAACAAGACCAATGCAAGGTTGCAACAAGGTGAAGATGTTGTCTACTGGAGACCAGCAAGTGATAGGAACTTTTCAGTGAAGTCTGCTTACCTTTTTATTTAGAAAGAGGAGGATAGTAGATTGAAACCCATATGGAGAAGTTGTGGCAATGGCAATTACCTGAAAAAATGAAACACTTTCTTTGGCAAGTTACCCATGAGAGAATCCTGACAAACCAACTCAGAGCCAAATATGGTTTTACAAATAATTCTTTATGTCCCCATGAGTGTAATAGCGAGGAGAGTGTGCTCCACATCCTGAGAGATTGCAAAAAAGCAAGAGAGGTGTGGAAAGGAATTATTAATCCTAACTATACAAATTCTTTTTTCTATGGTGATTTGCAGGAATGGCTCTGCTGGAACGCTCAACACACGGCTAACTCAAAAACCTATGCAAGATGGCCTTGGACCAAAGTGTTAGGCACGATGTGTTGGATTCTGTGGACTTCAAGATGCAAGAGAACTTTCAAGGGGATCAGCTACAATGCCAGAGAGATAAAAAACTTATGTCTACACAAGTTATTTGAAGACTCAGCACATCGGAATCTACAAAGCCACATCATCCAAGTTAACCACAGACACGAGACAGTTTGGACACCGCCAGAACAAGGCTACCTGAGGATGGATGTTGATGCTTCAGTTAAATGGAACTCGCAAGGAGCATGTGGTGGCTTAATCAGAGATTGTCAAGGACACTGGATTCTGGGATTTCAACAAAAACTTGGCTGGGTTGCAAGCACTGATGCTGAACTTTTAGCTATCAGAACAGGTCTCACCTTTTGCAGATTCAACACCATAAAAAATATCAAGATTTACACAGAGTCATTGGAGGCTCTCAATTTGATCACCAAGGGCGGAGGACAATATCATCCTCTAAAAGCTATTATCAATGACATTCGGTGTTTATTGATGGAAATTGAAGGGGGGAGTATCCATCACACCTATAGGGAAACTATATAGTACGTAGACCGCCTAGCAAGAGCAGCACATGATATTGAAGGAGAATTTCAAAGCCTGGAAACTGTCACTGATTTTTGTGAAGACCAATATAGGCTAGACGAACGTTAATTCCTCTCTCTGTTGGGTCTTTTATTTTCTCTTTTCAAGCTTCAAGAGAAAAAAAGAAAGGAAAAAGAGAAAAAAAAAATAGATTGGAACAAGAAGGATTTACTGATTGGAACAAGAGAAAAAAAAATATTGTTATAGAAAGAAAGGCTCTCATCTCACTAAAAAAAATAGTCTTTCCTATCATGAAGATGATATTGGTAAAACAAAAAATATGAAGATGATAAAAAGTTAACTGTGCAATTAAATACTTTAAGCGAAAAATAATTTTAACAATATTGATAATGAATCATTCAATAATTTTAAAATATAAAGTTGAATCAAGAACAATATTAAAGTCCGTAAATTATTCTCTTAGTTCCATTTTATCTTATACAACAAAAACAATAATATTAACTTTATCTCACTAAGTGACGTAAGCTACATGAATTATTTCCAGGCTACGCTCCTTCAACCAATTAATGGTTTGGTGAGTTAGGGAGTTGCACGTGTTCCCTCTCATACCTCTCCTTGTGCTAGCCACCAAATGGTTACAAGGTGCATGTTGATAAAGTGCCATGAAATAGCAAGAACGTGAAACATAATGGGCGATTTGGATCCTTCTAATTTGGTTTTTGTCTATAGTTATCTAATTTTTTATTTTAATGGTTAGAACGGTGTTTAATAATTCACACCAACTACATTTTCATTAAGTAAAACTACAATTTACCAAGAGAGATTACTTTTAATGGAAAGGGTTAAGATCGCTTAAACTTTTAACCATTCTTTCTTGGGTTATAGTTATTTTTATACTTCTAAAACTTTTGAAAGATATCCTTTATTTATTATGTGCTTTTAATTTATAATCATTAAATTTTTTTTGTCACATGGATAATTTATATTTTTTGTGATCCTCTTGATTACAATCAATTTATTAATTATTTATTTAGGTTGAAATATGCATGATTAAGGATAGGAGGGTTGCAAATTTTTTTAGATTTTTAATAGATAATGAAAAAATTTTGGCAAAAGCACACATTAAGTCCCTTAATTTTATTTTGTTTTCTTTTAATCTTTCCTTAATTTTATTTTGTTTTCTTTTAATCTTTCCTTAATTTTATTTTGTTTTCTTTTAATCCTTTAATTTTCAAAACATAATTAAAAGTTTCCCAATTGCTAACAATATTAACCCCAAATGCTAAAAAGCATTATTTAATATTGACACATGTCAATTTTTATTACTAAGTTAATAATATCATTTTTCATTCATTAATATTAGGTTTAAAATATTTTTAAATTATATTAAACAATTAAAAATAAATAATTACAAATAACCAATTTCTAAACAAAACCTTAATTTTATGATTTTTTTTGTTATAAAAATGAGTTGAATAAATATGTAAGTATTTTAAAAATACTTTGTCAATATTTAAGAATATTTTGTTTGCATTTCTATTAATATAGTTAACAGTATTAGTAATAAAAAAACTTATATTTTAAAAGTTAAAGGATTAAAAAAAATAAAATTAAATTAAGAAATTAAAAAAAATTTTAGTGCAAAATTAAAGGACTAAAATTGTATTTTTTCCAAAAAATTTTAAAAAGAAAATTGCCATATAAGGAATAATATCTAAACATTATGAATTGAATTTCCAACAGAAATGGAGATTATTTTAGAAAATATCACCAGATTCAAGGAAAAAAAAATTTTTAGCCTACCATCCTAATGATTGGGATGATATGAAAAATCATATTTAAAAAAATATCATGTCAACTATTATGAAAAAATTATTGGAGTGCAGTGTATAAAAAGATGGAACATTTTGTTCTTATTGTTGCCTTTGCAAGCCCATTGCTCGTGACAGACGGATTTACTGAATGGAACAGGGGAAAAAATGATATTTTTTTTTCTTTGGTAACAGAAAGAAAGGCTCTCATCTCACTATAAAAATAATCTTTCCTATCATGAAGATGATAAAAAATTGACCGTGCAATCAATTGAAAAATGCATAAATGAAATATTGTCTAGTAACTTAATTATATGTGAAAAATAACTTTAATAGTATCAATAATGAATCATTCAATATTTTAAAAAATATGAAATTTAATAAAGAACAATCTTATAAAGTCTGTAATTTACTCTCTTCGTCTCATTTTATTTGTTATTTTAAAAAATTCTAAATGTTACAATTTAATTATAGTTTTACATTAATTATAAAGTATTAATTACTTTTTTTTTACTATTTTATCTTTAATTAAAAATAATGGTAGGTGAAATATGTTAGATTTGGTGACCAACATATTTAGTTTGGATAATGTCAAATGTGGAGCAAAAAATTTGTATGATATGGTTACTTAATGTTGATTACATCTTTTATATCATACTTATTATTTGAGAAAGAATTGGACTAACTATTGAACTTAATATGAATTTCTTATGTAGTTAAGTCAAGAATAAGAGTATAAATTATGGAATCAATTAATGAAGCAAAGACTTTCAAAAAGAATAAGAGTTTTGGAGAAGAAGAACTAGTGAACTTAGTTGGAAGATTAAAATTCAAGTTCTTAATCTTTGAGTTTGGATGTAAGTAGTTGAGGATATTTGGTTTTAAAAGATTTTTCAAATAATTTTAGAATATCACTTTTAATATCATTGAAGATTTTAAGTCTCAAAATCAAATTAAGTTTTGATTACTTCATTCCTATAAATTTTTAAAGTGCCAGCAACAATAATCAATTATCTCAAGCTATATAACCTGTTATATCAGTTGCCTACTTTAGTTTCGTGCTTTCTTATTAGTATAACCAATTACCTTCTTAAAATAATCAATTATCGTTCCTTTTGATAAGTCAACTTACCTGTGTATAGCATCTTAATCGATTATACCTACATATGATCGATTATATTAGTTGTTATTTCTATGCAGCCTTTATCTTTTCTGATGTAATCGATTACCTCCTTAAAGTAATCAATTATCGCAGTTCTGATCTTTCTTGTTACCCTTCTTTTTCGCGTCTTAATCAATTACATTCACATCTGATTGACGATATTGCTTCATATAATTTGTTATATCCTTAAATAATTGATTACCTTTTCTCAACAAATGTAAGAAACTCTCTAATTGAAATCTAATACGTTATATTCTCAAATATAATGAATTATCTTCTTCTCAAACTTATTTTATCCCTCGATAACTTGTTACTTCAAATATAATTAGTTATGTTTCCTAACCTTCCAAATTTCATTTTTTATCTATTATTCTTAACTCAATTGATTGATGAACTTACTTTTTTCTTTATTTTTAAACTCAATCAATTGACTTAAATAGAGCTTAATTTATTATTGTGGATACGTTACCATGAATAGTCTTGAATCACACAATAACCAATTAGACTTTCATAGTATAATCAATTAACTCGGTAACGACTAGTTCTTTAAAGTTATGACTAGTTAATTATGCCTAATGGCTAATTAACTACTTCCACCTATAAATAGAACTTTATTTAAGTTGAGAGAAGAGAGAATGATATTGTGAAACTGTTTTATTATTCTAACAGATTTATTTCTCAATCAAACACTCTCAACTGCATTACGTGAGCTTCATTGTAATTTATCTATTATTTGAGAGAGAATTTCTTTATATTAAAATTTTCTTTGTAAGAGAATTATCTAGGTGATTTAGAGGGATTGCTCAAGGAAGGTTTCCTTAAAGGGAGTTTGTAATCACACCGAGAAAGGTGTAGGAGAGAGATAGACTTAGGGAAGGAGTCTTGGATGTATTGTGGATTTATAAGTGCTTGGATCGAATTTGTAATTATAGTGGAAAATCTCAAGTGGATTGCTTGGGGACTAGATATAAGTCAGGTGGTTAGGCCGAATCAAGATAAATCTTTGTGTTTTGCTCTTCATTCTTTATCTCCCTCACTCTCGCATTAAGTGCTCTATTTGCCTCTATTTTTAGTGCTTCCCTGCAATATTGGATTATGCTTCAAAGGAACAAAAATTTGTAATTCCCAATTCACCTCCTCTTGGATAACCAGCCAACTCAACAATTAGTATCAGAGCAAATTCTCTTGTGAAGGACTTTGCCGTTTGAGAGTTCAAATTGGCTGGTTTCTATTACATCATGCTACCTAATATCACAACATGAGTTGACCACCAGGCTTCAATGAAGAGCACTTCACCTACTGGAAGATGAAGACTAAGCTATTCCTTGAATATTTTGATCTTGATGCGTGGGATATTGTGACCAATGGAGACTTCAAGCCCACAAAGATTGTTAGAAGAAGAAGAGCCAAAAAGCTTAGATCAAAATGGGATGAAGAAGATATAAGAAAAGTGATGCTAAATAGAAAGATCAAGCAAATTATAGCCTACGCCTTAAGTCAAGAAGAATTCTTCAGAGTTTCTAATTGCAACACAGCAAAAGAACTATAGGAGACTCTTGAAGCTGCACATGAAAGCAATAGTGGCTTTAAGGAAAGCAGACTCAACACCCTCACAACCCAATACGAAATGCTCAAAATGATTAATAAAAGAGAGCAAGTAAGAAAAAAACTCAAAGCTTTACCTAGAGAATGGAAACCAAAAGTGACAGCAATTGATGAAACAAGAGAAGAATCATCACAATTTGTAGATGTACTTTTTGGGAGCTTGGCTAAACATGAAGAAAAGTTACAACAACTAAATGTAGAGCAAAACAAGAGGAAACTATTCTTGTTCAAAGCCACTTCATCTTATCATGAATCTAAAGATGATGAAGATAGCAATAATGATAATGATGATGATGAGAGCAGTAATCCAGATAAAGAAGAACATGCTCATCCATGCTTAATATCAGGCTTCAATAATGAGGTAACATGTTCTAACTCTAAATCTAATTTTTCATTTAATGATTGCATGATGAAATGCATGATGAAATCACTTCAATAATGAAATGCATGATGAAATGATTACATTAACAAAAATACTTGCACAAAGCAAAAGGAAAGTGATTTCCTTAGAAAAAGAATTAGAAAAAGGAAATGATGAAAATAAATTACTTAAAAAGAAAACAGAAGATTTAAAAAGTATATGTGAAACTTACACACACTTCCTCTTGTGATTCATGTGATAATTTAATAAAAGATAAAGAGGATTTAACTAAAGCTCTGATCAACTTAAACCAAGGAAGAGATAAGTTGAATATTCTTCTTAACAAACAGAAATACGAGTTTGACAAGTCAAGTGTTGGCAACATAAATGAGTCTAAAGATAATAGTAAGCTTTATTTGAATTTCTTTGTACCTACTACTAAGCGTAGTTCACCATTATGCACATATTATGGCAAAAATGGGCATATCACTAATTTGTGCAATATAAGGAGAAATGGCTTGAATAAAAATATAAAGTAGGTTCCAAAGAATGCCACTAATCTTCCTAGACCCAAATATAAGCGGGTACCAAAATGTCCTTCTAGTACTTCAATTGTGCAGAACTCATCTAAGAAGAATGTACATATTGGTATAACAAAGAGGATACAGAAAAAGAAAGCTTTTCAAGCAATTAAAGTTACTATTTACAAGGAGAAGTAATGAAAATCAAAGTCCTATTCTCAAGGAAATATGTCTTCAGCTCAAGGGAGCAACTCAAGAAGAAATCAAAGTAGACACCTTGAAAAGACAGAGAAGAACCTTGAATGATCAAGTCTTACAAGTGAAAAAGAAATATAAATCACTTTACACCATATTCAAACCAGAGACAAAAATGGCATAATCTTTGGTAACATCTACTTCTTACCCTCTATAATTATTGCATTTTGAAATATTTGAGTAAGATTATGTTTTCATTCTTTCTAGTGTGCTTTCTATGCTAATCATAGATGAGCATAAGAATGTTTGATCTAACCATTAGAGGACCTAAGTAAAGTTGGGAACCAAAGAACAAGAATTAAATTTGTTTTGCAAATCTATAGCTCAAGTTATGAGTTTTCAAAGTTGGGACATGGAAAAAAGAGAGTCAATCAGTTGTTAGTGCCATATAATCAATTAAAGGGCTTCAAAATGAAGAAAAATCATGCCCCAAGCTTTAATAATCGATTAGACTGTGATTATAGATGAAGAAATTAATGTGATCACAAAAGAGCAAGATTTCTTACTTAAAGCCATTTGTGCTCTACCTAACTCTGAAAAAAAGCGACATTATTAAATGCCATAAAAGTTGAGCCTGATGGTATACTAATTAGGGAAAATAGAGAATATATCCCTAATGCTATTAATACAATAATCTTTATCATAGTTCAACATTTTATAGAAGATCCTTCCTTATGGAAAATAAATCAGCTAAACTCATTTCAAACCTCAAATGTAGGACCCTTGCCAATTTGAGGTGATATATAGATACCTTCTTAACCAGAGTTTATACTCGTGAAAATAGTCAACAACCATTTTGGAAAGAAAAATTGCTTGCTGGCCTCCCAAAATCCTTAGGAGATAAAATTAGAGAGAGAAAAATTAGAAACCAAGCCAATGGAACAATTCCTTATGAGCATCTACGTTATGACCAACACATAACTTATGTTCAAAAGATTGCCTTGAAAATTTACCAAGATGATAAAATTAATCACCAATTAGCCAAAGAAAGGGCCCAAAATGAAAAAGAATTAGGATCATTTTGTGAGCAATTTGGATTGGCGCCTTATAAGAAGCATAAGTCCAAACCCAAGCTTCCACAAAAATATTATTACAAAAAATAAAAAAAAAACCTTCATACTAAAAATATAAGTCCAATACTCCAGCTCGCAAATTAAAAGGAGAATTTAGGTTTAAACCTCTAATTGACCTCCCTAAAAAACAGATAACCTGTTATAGGTGTGGAAAACCTGGATATATATCTAAATATTGTAGGTTGAATAAGAAAATTAGAGCCCTTGACTTTGATGAAACCATTCTTCAACAACTTAACAATCTAATGATAACTACCTCAGATGAAGAAAGTGATAACCAATCCTCTTAATCGTAAAAAAATCTTAACCTAATTCAAGATTCTTCACCTTCCGAAACCTTTAACAAAGCCCAAAGTGATACATTTCTTCTTTAGATGAAGAAATTAATGTGATCATGAAAGAGCAAGATTTCTTACTTGAAGTCATTTGTGCTCTACCTGACTCTAAGGAAAATTGACATTATCTCAAAAAATTAAAAGAAATTTTTGAAGAAAATACAAATCCACAAGCTCCAACCATAAAACCCTCACATTAGTAACAAATATAGCCTAACTAACACCGTATAAAGATTTAACCAAATACCTAAACATACTACTCTTCAAGATCTCTAATATGAAATAAATAATTTTAAAATAGAAATTAAGAATCTTAAGCTCCAACAAGAAACATAAGCTTAGATGATTGAACAAATAAAATTTACCAAACGCAATGATCCAGCCCAATCCGATGAAGAAAACAAAGAAGAACTTTCTGAGTCTTTCCTTAATTTAATGTCAAGGATAAAATTCCAAACGTTTTATATGAAAGTCAAAATAATTATCAACCATGATTTTGTCCTTGAAGAAATAGCCTTATTTGATACAAGAGTAGCCTCTAACTATATTTTAGAAGGTCTTGTCCTAACCAAACATTTTGAAAAAACCAAAGAACATCTTAATACTTGCAATGGTAGTCCACTCGGAATGAAATACAAAGTAACCAATACCCTCTGATGTAGATAATGAAGAAGATTGTTTTATCATTTGTAACGCCTTAGACTTACATCCATCTCCCATGTATTAAACGTCAATTATATCTATTATTACTTGATTAGAGACTTGATTGTATAAAAATATTGAAATAGAATTTTCTTTATTTCGGGTGCTGTTCATTGTGCATTTTCCATTTTACCCGACAAACTTTGAAAATTCATAACTAATTCTAGAAAAATTATTTCATAGTGATTCAAGTCTTTAAAAATAGATAAAAAGATTCTAATCATGGAAAAAATATGAAATAGAGCATTTTCTAGACTACTTCATACAGTTTATTTCTCAAATATTTACTATAGATTTGGTCAATTTCTCTTTCTAGGATTTTGGCCTTAATTTTAAAAATTCATATCTCCCTCTTCCCTAAGCCAATTCATGCATTCTTTATGTCATTGGAAAGCCCTGTGAATATATTTTCTAGATATATTTTTCTTGTAAATTTATTCAATTTGTACATGGTATGGAATTGACTTAAATCATTAAGGGTCAGAACACTATTTCTACTGGAACAATTTTAGGAGAAATTACATAACTCCTTCTTTATAGCTCCAAATGCTTTCAAACTAGTGACATTCATTCCCTAAGACTTAGAGGTATCCAAAAATACAAACCAATGAATTTTGGGAGCTTTGTAAGATTTTATATTTCATTTTGAAATTTCCAATGTTCATGGCAAAGTTACAGTTTTTTTCTCTACATCGTCCTGTTCTGAACCCTAACTTTGAAAATTCACCATAAATTGTACACTTATCCAATTTAGGTGTACTTTAGCTCTTTGAAAAGATTATTCTTTCTAATTTTATAGTATATAAACCATTCAAATAATTGCCTTGTTTGAAATGAACAGTACCTACGTTAATCATTAGAGTGTTTGAAAATGAGTTTTTCCATGCATCACTTGGCAAAATGAGCTTCATAACTTGTTTACATCATTATTCTTGGTTCCAAATCTATACCCAACATTTCATGATACTCAAAGGAACATAAAATCATTGAGGTACAGATCTAATAACATATATATTATTTTCATAATATTTCAAAAGATGACATCATTGCTTGATTCATCAATTCAAGTAATAATTTCTTTCTTCCTTCTCCATTACTTCCTTGTCATCGTTGCCATGGTTTGTGCCTAGCATGTTTATTATTCAGGGAGGGTGAGATTCAAAGAATCTCAGTAGCAATCACCATTCATGCAATCATATTATCACATTGAGCATATAATTATCATAAAACATCTAGTGAATACTTTTAAACATTTATGACATAATATTTTACAAAAATTTTGGCAGAGTTTCGGTTTGTATGTTGGACATCCCATGGTCTTAAAACCCTTCAAATAACTTAACCAATATTCACAAAGCATCATAAATCATTATATCAAACAATAGGCAAGTCATCCAATTCATTGAAAATGACATGACAATTTAAGATAAGAATAGGTAAATTGCTACCTTTATGCTTCCCTTTTGCTTTCCTTTGAATTTTGTCTCTTCCAAACACTTTTCCAAGCTTTTTTGAATCATCATTCAATGTCATAAGCTACTGGTTCAATGAGCTCAAACACAAAATGCTCATTAAAACCCTAACTTTCTACTTTCTTATCTATTTAGTCTTTCTTTGATCCAACACTTGTTCCTAAGGTTTTGGACTATGAGGAATTCATTTTTGAGGTCAAAATCAAGAAATTCCTTCTCTAAATACTCCCCCTATTCTAACTGAAAATGGCACCAAAAATGTAAAAAAATATTTTCTTCTCTAAACATCAAACAACTTGTACATCTTTGTTCTTTAGGCCATTTTGAAGCTTTTATATGGTTGTATTTTTCCATAACTTAACTTTCTCTCTCTAGGGTTTGCCATGGCTGAAACTTTAAGGAAGTGTAGAGAGGAAAATACACCATGGAAATAACCTAAACTACTTGAAGAACTAGCTTAAAGAGATGGAAAGCTTACTTTGGCAACTTAGACTTGCATACTTGCTTCTTGTCTTCTCTTCTCTCTTCCCTTTTCTTCTTCCTTCTCTCATGTAATTCTCCCTTTCTTTTCTGTTTTTAGACCTCTTTTCTTTCCTTTAAGCATGCCAAGGTCGGTCAAGAGGGGTGACAAAGAAGAAATGTGATCCAATCAATTTTTGCCACTTTTACCCAAATACTTCTTAAAGAAGTATTTTCAAAACTAATTAAATATTCCATTCCTCCTTTTATACTGTAGCTGCCACGTGAAAAATGAGAGAGGAGAAGAGGATTGTCTCACTTAATTACTTGGCTAATCATGGTTAGTTCACTTTAATCCAATTTAGCTTAACTTTGGTCACTTTTACCTTTACTTTATTAAAGCATTTTAACAAATTCCCTTTGAGTCCCAAGTTGGTTTTCAAACGTGTTCCATCATCATTTTTGGCCAAAAATTGTTTTAATAATTTTATGGGCCAATATACCCTTTACTGATTAAATTTACTCGTATCGATTAAATATTTTTGCCGAAATTGTCATTATATTGGTACAGAAATATCTAAAAATATCTTTTGAATTAAAATCATTATCTTGGCCAAAAATATATTTTAACAAGGTCCAATTACTATTCTTAAATTGATACTGTCTTTTTTTGCAGTCTAAAATAACCTTTTATCGGGTAAAATATTAATATTAAAAAATTAATACCCAATAAATATTATATGGATTTTAACAAATTTCATACTATATTTCATTGGGCTTAACTTATTGAGAGCTTCATTTTGACTATAAGTTTTTATATTTATGAAAATACCCTAAACCCGGGTATTATATAATTTTTTTAACTTTCGGGTTATTAGCTGTAAATTTTTCCAAACTTCTTGTCATTTCATCATGCATTTCTTCCTTCATGAACTAAATTGTAAAGATTTTTAATTCTTGGGGTTAAAATATAATTTTTTCATTTTTTCATTTAATCAGAAAAAATAATTTTTTGCCCCTTTTCACGCTTAACGATATCTCTCTATTTTTTCATTTTCTTATGTATTTGATGATGTCAACTTTTTCATTTTTCAGCCTTAAATGCATTATTCACATTTTATTTTTAATTTGAGAAATGACCATTTTGCCCTGATTTAGGTCAAAAACATAATTATTCATTCTTTCAGGCATTTCTTGTAATTTCACCCAAAGACTAATTTTTGTTGTTTTTTTTTTCACTATTTATATTAACTTTCAAATTGATCTATCTCACAATCTATGCCTCCCGACTATGCAATACTTATATCGTTGCACTCAGCTCAGAGCGGGTTTTCATTCAAATGGTATATTGCATATTTTTCGGGATAAGTTTTGAAATTAATTTCTGTTAAGAACCTCATGAAAAATTATTCCAATTAAGGACAAAACATAACTTTTTCTGAAAATTAGATGAGAAATTAATTCATTCTAATGCTCAAGTATATAATATTTTCATCTCGTCTTGTTTCTTATCTTTTATTCATTTTATAACATTTAATAAAAATAGGGATTTTACACCATTAACGTGGTAGATGATTAATATTAACCTAGCATTAAAAAAAAAGATATCAATATAATAGGTTGATTGTTGACTGATACTATTCACATGTTGACTAGTGACCAGAACTATTTATAATCTGATCATTAAATGCTGACCGTTAGATGATGATCATCAGATGCCGAAGAGAAGATTAAAACCCAACTGTTAGATCAAATTAATCTTGGTCGTTGGATGTAACCTAAAACTTTATTAATATGCTTGTAAAGTCCCTTTCAAGGGCATAGCAAAATTATAGAGAGAGTTAGAGAGATTTTTTTAAGAGAGAATTTCTTTGTAAACCTCTACAGTTTCTCTTACAATAATATTTTTATTAACCATCTTCCTATCCTTTCATTAAACTTTTATTATCATTGTCTAGATTATGTGAATTACTACTGTTCTAGCACTTATTTAGTTTTCTTGCACTTTATTTTCATTGTCTAAACTATGTGGATTGTCATCGTTCTAGCATTACTTTAAGTTTTCTGCATTTTATTTTTTTGCATTTGCTTTATGTAATTTATTTAAAAGTTTTCTGCTTCATATTTGTTATAATAACTTTTCTTTAAGTAGTCTAATTGCTTCCTACTTCTCTTCTTTTCCTTTCTCCACTCCCCTTCAGGCATCACCTTCTCATCACTTAGTATCAGGACCTGAAGGGGAAGTAAGAATGTATTGATAGAATTTTAGTCAAGATTTACTTTATCAAGTTAAATATTAACATTTTAATACTATTTACATATTTAATCCGATAGTACGTTCCACTCTTTGAGTGAACAAATGTTCTAATATCTATAAAATATTGATGATATTGTGAGGTTATAGCAGTAAATCCCACGTACAAGGTTGTAAGTCTAGGTTTCGGTAGAAACTCACATGCATGAATGTTTAATAGTATATTATTCATTTTTAAAAATCATTGGCTAGGATTGAGCTGCCAAAATAGTGTTAGATCTTAATATTTAACTTGAATAGTAAGTTTTCACTCACTTTCTTTCTTTATATTTTTATGGATCCTGATGGTAATGATATCAAAAGGGGAGATTTGTCTTAAAATGTTTTGATCCCTTACCCTTTTCTGTCGTTCTTCTATTCCTGGCTCCTCCTCTGTCACTGAACTTGAAGCAATTACATCAACCAATATTTTCAATGAAAAAATCTATTTTCAAAATATTAACCAAGAAATAGACAATTTGACTATTCCCCAAGTTAATAGGAACCTCTTTTATAAACCAAAAGAAAGATTCTTCACCAAGTCTGATGATTTATCAAAACTGTTAAAGAAGTCACTCCTGTTAAACCTGATAAAGAAGAATTCATTCTTTTATCCCTTGACTCTATCAAACAACACAGAAAATGCTATAAATATTTATATATAGAATAAGTCCGAGTTGCCATCAAACCCCTAGTTAAAAGAGGATTAAACATTTTTTGTCTATGCCATCTCTGACTTGTAAAAGGATGAGGAAGAATAAAGATTCATGCTATCTCCGACTTACACTTCTTTGCATGAACCTTTTGAAGAGGTAAATATTATTTCAACCAAATTTCAAATAAATAAACCTCTTTTACAAAAGAATTTTTATGCAGAGGAAAACCAACTTGCCAGAAATTGATTTTTTGAGAATTTCAAAGGAAAAAAGAGGAAACAAATTCAAGAAAAATTTTAGAAGTTCCTTGAAATAGTCCAAATGAATATTCCATTTTTTGAATGGTTTGAAGCTTATGCTTTGGAAAATCATTTGGAATATCCATTTACGAATATGATTAATGTAACCAAAAAATACTGGCAAACCTCTAAAGGAGATGTTTTAGAATTTGAATTTCCTTATTCCAAAACCATTTTAATTACCCATCTCACATATGAGAAACAAACCACAATTATGGCTGCTCCTTTTAAATTCAAACAAACCGATTGAGCTTTTTCCCCAAGAGATATCTAAAATATTATGGAACAAAACAATTATACCAATAAATACCTCAAAACCATATGAAAACAACTTGTTTCTAAGCCATTTGATGTTTTATCCACATCTTCACCTTCAACCAATTTTGCAACAAAAACCATTATTAAACCTCCATTGTTTAAGCCATTTCATATTCCTGTCAAAGTCAAAAAAGAGTTTGAAAATTATCCCAATGACCTTCTCAAGAAAATAAATAACCAACTTAAACTATTAAACAAAGCATTGGTTATCCCAGATTCTCCATAAGCTTCTAGGACTTCATCCCAAACTATTAATGTCCTAACCAAAGCAACTTCATCTTCTGAACCTGAAGACATTTCTCAAATAACCAAACATCTTTTAATTGATAATCGATTAGATAGTGATTATAATTGATCATAACTGGTCCAAAACGAAAAAAGAAAGCAATTGGCTTCGATAATCGATTATATTTGGCCATATAATCAATTAGAAATCTGGAAAATTTTTAGGATCATGACAACTATGTATTTTGATCATAATTTTCACATACGGAGTGACTAAGGTGATTCAAAATGTGTTAGAAAGCTGAGACAAAGAGCTAAAAATTTTATGTTTTGAGATTCTAAACATTTAGATGCTATAATAGTCGAAAATGAGCTCAAAGTTGATTAGATAATATGTCAGGGGCAAGACATTTGAGGAAGAAGTTGGCAACACTAAAAAAATCAACATCTAAGGCTGAGAATTGGAACATTGACCGGTTTCTAGTATAGTTCGCGGTGGTGTGAAAGGGATCAAAGCAGCTGCTGGTGAGGGTCTTATCAAGACCATCCTTAATCAATAAAAGATTATTAGACAAAAGATAAGTTTTCAAGTATTTGGAGCTTGAAAAGAGAATAAAAAGGGAAAAAAGATTAGATGAAAACCTCACCTCATTTGGAGGTGGCAAGGTCAAAGTAACATTGCCGGCCCCTTGGGAGACTACCTTTCATGAAAAAGAAAGGTTTGAAACTTTACCAAAAACAAAGATTATGAAAGGGAAAGAAAAAGATTTGATGAAAACCTCGCCTCATGTGGGGTTGTTAAAGTAGCGGTGCCAGTTTCAGCAGTTTTAGAATTGAGATCACCCTTCACAGATAAATAATTATTAAAGAAAAGAAGCATTTGGAGGTTCTGAAAGGAAAAAAAATTACTAAGGCAAAATATTAGATGAAAACCTCACCTTATTTGGAGGTGGCAGGGTCAAAGGTGGTGGTACAACCTTCACAGATAAAAGAAATTTTTTAAAAATAGAGGCGTTCAGAACTTTTGACAAAAAAAGAGATTATAAAGGGAAAAGATTAGACAAATAACATCACCTCAAGGGAGAAAGCAGTGTTGCCGGTTTCAGACCGGGGTGGTTGTGATGTGAGGGTCTTACCCTTCATAGATAAAAGATTATTAGATGAAAACCTTAGTGGGGAGGTCAAAGATTGTGATTACAAAGGGAAAAGGAAAAGATTAAACCAAAAACCTCACCTTAAAGGTCAAAGAAGTGTTGCCGATTTCAGACCATGGCGGTGGTGTTGTGACATTCACAGATAAAAGATCATAAGATCATTAAAGAAGAGAAGCATTTGGAGCTTCTAAAAGAAAAAATAAAGGTGATTTCGAGGTGATGTAAGAGGAGGAGGGAGAATGAAAGGGTAGACAAAAAAGAGAGAGAGAAAAAAGAGAACTGAAGAAAGAGAAAGGAGAACTCAATGAGGGAAAAAATAGATATCTAGAGATTTAAATTCACTCAATATGATCTTATCTGCAATTCCAATTACAATAATAGTTATTTATAGGACTTAATGGAACATTCTAAAAGATTGACAAAATCTAATAAAATAGGAAATTATTTAACACAATGATTAAATCTAGGTAGATTAAAGAATCTTATTTATTTAGAAACTTTTAAAGAGTAGGACATTCTAAAACATTCTAACTTAAAGAAAAAGAAATTATAAAATAGAAAATAAATAAAAGATATTATAAAATATAATCTAAAATATCCTAATAAAATAATTTTATTTAAAATCTCAATTCTTTAAAACTATCAATTCTTCATCATTCTCCTCTGCTTGAAAGAACTCTCCTTTGGAGAGTTAAAACTTCACGTGGTATCTAGATTTGAGAAATCTTTCCAACAAGTAAAATAGCAAAAGATGAGATCTAAAAGAAAAAACTTTGTTTAAACACCTTTCAAGGTCCAGAAAATGGACCACGAAAGGATAGATAGAAAAGAGAGAGCAAAAAGTGAACTCAAGAAAGAGAAGAAAGAACTAAAAAAGAAGAGAACTCAATGAGGGAGAAAATAGATATCTAGAAACTTAAATTCACTCAATATGATATTCTCAACAATTTCAATTACAATGATAGCTATTTATAGAACTTAATGGAACATTCTAGAAGATTGATAAAATCTAATAAAATAGAAAATTATTTAACCTAATGACTAATCTAGGCAGATTACAAGAATATTATTTATTTGGAAATTTTTAAAGAATAGGACAATCTAGAATATTCCAATTTAAAGAAAAAGAAATCATAAAATAAGAAATAAATAAAAGATAATATAAATCCTAATAATCCTAAAATATATTATAAAATATAATCTAAAATATCCTAATAAAATAATTTTATTTAAAATCCTAATTCTTTAAAACTATCCATTCTCTATTAGAAGGTTTCACACCTTGGCAGACCGAGACCACGCTTCACGAATAAAAAAGAAGAAGAAGAAGTGTTTGGAACTTTTCCAACAAAAAGATTATGAAGGGAAATGGAAAAGATTAGACAAAAACCTCACCTTATAAGTTAAAGTAGTGTTGCCCGATTTCATCCCGCAATAGTGATGGTGTGAGGGTCTTATCAAGGATATTAGACGAAAACCTTACCTCATTTGCAATGTTTTGAGAACTGGACCGGACCGGTTGGACCATCACTTAGAAGCAACAACAGCTCGTTTTTCAGTTTTAGACCATTTTAAAGGTTGGATCAGGTTGGACCACTTTAAATCGATTTTTGAGTCAAAAATCGGAATTGAGCCAGGAACAAACTGGCTTTTAGAGAACCGGATGATTTTTAATTTGTGTAAAATTTAACTTAAATTTAATTTTTTTGGCCAAAATTATTAATTACAATAATTATTAGAAAGTAAAAACACTATTTCTCTTTCTATTTTAAAATTACTAATTATAAAAATGAAAATTTTCATTCTATTATATAATCATTTTACAAATTAGAATGTTATGATCATCTAGTGTTAATATATTGAATTGTTTTAATATTACTTGCAATGATTTAATATATATTATTATCAACTTATTATAAATTTGGACTATTTAAATTTATTTTCTTAACAATTTGATATTTTATTTTTTCACATATATTATTATATAAAATATTATTTTTATTTAATTATTACGTCACCAGTTCGACCACTGGTTTAATTAGTTGAACCATAAAAATCGTGACCCGATACTATTTCTAGTTCAACGTCCGGTCCAATTTTTAAAATATTGCTCATTTGGAGGTGGCAGAGTGAGTGCCCATTTGGCAGAGATTTGGTAGAATTAGTTTTAAAATGCGATATGATAAAAATTAGTTTTGGACTACCATGGAGTTTTGATAAAATTGATTTTGTAACGTGATTATGATAAAAATTGATTTTGAACTAACTTGTTTATGTTTGAATGATTTATTTGAAAATTAATTTTGATAAAAGTGATTATCTTTAGATAATTTTAATTAAAAACATTTCCAGTGCAATAATTGTTTTCAAAATTTTAATAAATAAATTTTATTTTTTAATATGTATATAAATATACATGTATGTTTGTCTAAAAATAAAAGTTTAACATTATTTTCTAATATTTTTTTTTATTTTTTATTATTTTGACTTATAATTTTTCTCTAATAACATTTTCTTCTAGGTTATAATCAATAGTGATTAAAATTTTGAAGGGATAGAAATTTTATGGAAATTTTATTTTCCCAAATTTCCCATTTTTTCTCATTTGTATTAATTTATTTTTATCTGATTTTATTTTAACTGATTAAACTCCCCTCATTTCTATCTAATTTCATTCAAACAAACATGTCTTTGTTAAGTTTGTTTCCTTTTCGCATAGACTGTTCTCATCTTGATCACCATCTTCTTCTTCATCCTTTCCCTCCATTTCCTTCCACTTTAGCCTTCTCCTTTTGCTTGTCCCTGCCGGCCATTATTGCTGAAGAGCTGCCGGAAGCCGAAAGAACCATCGCTGGTGGACATATCGGAGCCCATGGCCTTACTAAATGGATCAGATCAATTCATTGCTCAAGCTTCTTTCGATCCTATGTGTGGGTGCGTGTAAGCGGATGTGATTTCTGAGAGGGAGAAGCAATAAATGCGGCAATGAAGATGGTGAAACACAACGCAAAAACAAGGTCTCAACTACTTTTGTGAGAATGAGGATTTGATCCCAAAATCAATTCCCACGGTAATAGGAAAGACTCAGCCAAACACACACAAAAATACACTACACTTATTTTTGGCCTCAAACATGATTCTAGACAAGTTACCAAATAGACCCTCAAAGTAGAATCCATCAGGAGATCACCCTTCACGGATGAATGATAAAAAAATGCATTTTGAATTTGCCAAAAAATGATTACGAAGGGAAAAGGAAAAGATTAGACTAAACCTCTTGAGTGGGCAGATTGTCGGATGGTCTTCTTCAAGGTTGCAATTCTTGGGCTCCCGATTAAGTTTTGGAAGAAGCAGCAATTATTTCTTTGATACGCTTTATCCTCATACCTCTTCTGATAAGCTTTATCCTCATACATCTTCTGATACACTCTCACAGATATAGTATCTTATGTGGGGCTGGCCCTGATATAGGGCATGTGACACGTTTCCACTTCTTGTTGAGGCATCCCTACTTCCATTCTAGAAATGGAAACAAAATGTGATATTACTTAATTATAATAATAATAATATCACATGTGCAATAACAATAATAATAATTGGAAAAAAATTAAAATTAAAATTAATAATACGTATAAAATGTACATGAGCCTCTGGTAAAAGATTACAAGCCCAACCCATAAAGGTTGGCTGACACCTAAGGGTGTTCATAACCGATCAAAACCAATTTAACCAAACTGAACCGACCAAAACCAATAATAACCAATTATAATATAGATTTGTTTCAATTTTTTAATATACCAAACCTATTGGTTTGGATTGATTAAGATTTGTCATAATATTTATCGGTTATAACCTAACTAAACCGAAACTAAGAGAATTTCTACCAAAAATTTATAAATTTTAATTTATAAATATCATTTTTACATAATGCAAAGTTTTATTGTGATTTTATGGTAAATTATTTGAAGGTTTTTCATATAACTTAGAACGTTTAATCAAAGAAAAGTTTTTGCACCTGGCTTCTTTTGCCAAAAACACAAGCATATAGAAAATAAAAGCTCTTAGGAGCCATTTGGTTCATTTCTTGGGTCGATGAAAGGTAAGGAATGAAGTCTCCATTCCCACATGGTGTGTGTTTGGTTTTTAAAGCCTGAATCCCTATTCCTATTGACTAATTATTCTCATTGACCTTGTAATTCTCACTACCACTTTCAACCCTATCCTTCTTCATTCACGGTGGTGAGAATTAATGTCTTGACTCAAATACCCTCCACTTCCTCTACCTTCAACCTTGTCTTAGTTTCATCCTCCACTTCCTCCACCATTAGTCGCCATCATCCCTCTGTCGTCATGACTAGATTGATACTAATGGTCTTGGGTTCAAGCATGCAGTGGTCTTGGGTTCCATGCCATCTCCAATCAGGAGTTGCACCACTACCACCTTGCTTGATCAGCAACCTTATCCCAATTCGCAATTATTGGTGGCAAATATGGTTCCATCGAGTTCATCCTCATCATCGCCACTGTCCCTACATCTCTATCTACTTCTTTATCAAATTTGAGCCCTAGACGTCATCACCATATTTGAATAGCTTCACTAGTTTGTTCATTGTCCCTTTTTCATCTTCTTCATCAAATCTAAATGTTGCCTCGATGAAATTTATGGATTCTAATTTTTTTTTAGATTTTGCTTTTCTTTTAGATGAATTTGTTGAAGGCGTTGTGTATTACCTTATGAAATTGTTGTGTATTCTATTCTGGAGATTTTTTATTGCCTGTTTGGACATTGGCTATTGGTAGGGGAAGGATTGAAGATATGCCGATGACAATGGTAGTAAGGAAGGGAGAAGAACACAAAGATGATGAAGGGTTGGAAAAACAAACTTGAAGGCATTTTAGTCTTTCAATAAAATTTTTATTTAATGTAGTATAAAAAATTTATTGGATTCCTACCATTTTTAATATTATATCAAACAAGTTCATAGTAATTATCATTCTATTTCATTACATTTCCTGTCATTCCATTCCCATTCTTTCCTGTAACCAAACGGGCCCTTAGTCTAAAAAAATTTTAATCCATTTTCTACCAAAGCCTACATTCATATACTAAATAAGTGAAAGACGTACTCAACTAGAGGTATTATTGATAAGCCGAGTAATTTAATAATTCAATCAGTTGATAATAACAAACAATAAATGAAGAAGATAAGGGAGAACAGTGAGACACATAGAAATTCATCTTAATTTGGCACTTATACCCACTTATGACTAGTCCCCTTTAGAAACCTCAAGAAATTTTCCCACTATAATATCAAACAAGTACAAGTGATAGCTTTAACGACTCACCAACAACTAGTAAGGTTTTAGTTATTCTAAAGCTTTCACAAGACTTGGGCTCTTACTAACCTAGCTAAGAATTTTACACAAGATCACTCCAAACTTATCCAGGTAAAAATATCTTACACAATGCTCAGGATGAGACTCTCTTAACTAGATAGTGTCACAATGAAAAATCACAATAAGGAGTTTTTCTAAGATAGATCAATGCGTGCAACTATCATATTCTTCATCCTTGTATTCTTCAGTCCCCATCTTTTATTCATATTATTCTTCGTAAATAGTTGTTTGAGAGACAAAGCACCTCTTCATTTGTGTTCCAATCTTGCAATATTAATTTTTCTTACTTGATCTCAATTAAACGGCTATTGCTTCAATCTCGCACATTTTCAATATAATACGTCATTTTCTACTAGAAGACAAATCTTGCATTACATTTATATATATTGCAAGATTTCTGAAAATGTCATCTTAATAAATCTCATATTGTAAATTAAGGTCAGACAAGATAAATTAGGAAATAATTAAAATTTCTTATTTTATTATTATTAAAACCTCAAGATCTTGTGAACTTTGACGCTAAAAGTAGAGACATACAATTCGTTGATAGTTTAGAAGTAATATGACTTGTGCATTAATTTCATTGTTCTTTTGCTCATAAATAGACTCAACCACCTTTGATCTTCATTGTATCATATTCATCTCTCTGAGTGAGAATTTATTGCTGTGAAGCATTAAGCTTTATTCAAAACTATTTTTAAGTAGACTCAGGATAATGGATATCTTAAGTAGGTTATTAAATTGCTCTTTGTATAGAGAAAGAAATCATTTGTGAAGAATAGAGCATTGTACTACGGCCCACAAATGTGTATTCAAAACTTATAGAGATAATAAAAATCTCAAGTGGTATATTGGGGATTAGACATAGGTCAAATGCTTTTGTATCCTTTCTCTATTTCATTATTCAATTCATCATATTGGATATACTCTATTTATCCCTATTTTTCTATCATCTTTACTGTTTTTTAATTCTTTCAAATTAGCAAAAAATTTTAAATCACCCAATTCACTCCCCTCTTAGGTGCTCAGCCATTCTAAGAGATTCATAGATACAGATGAAATTTGCTTTCTCCCTATTCAATATTGTGTACGGATGATTGAGCATATATAACGAAAATATAAGTTTACAGAATGAACAAAGATATGAGTAGTCTAGTAGTATAAACCATTCATATATACTATATAAGTATGTAGTACACAAAAGGTATCACAAGATTTTTTTTTTTTGGTTTCCAAGTTTTATACCCAAGGACATAGGCAATCTTGATAAATTGGAGCAATTAGAATTGTCAAGCAACTACTTAAGTGGACCTATTCCTTCTAATATTTTCAATATTTCAACATTAACACGTATATACCTTGGAGCAAATTCCCTCTCTGGCCTTCTCCCATCATATTTAGGATGTAGCCTTCCTAACCTGGAAGCTTTGAATATGGAAGAGAACAAATTTATTGGACAAATTCCAAAATACATAGCAAATACTTGCAAGCTCATTCAATTATATTTAAATGCGAATAAACTTAACGGAGATGTACCTGATGAAATTGGGAATTTAACCAACTTGGTGGCATTATATTTGGATGGGAATGATTTGAATGGGTTGATTCCTACTACATTCAACAAATTACAAAGCCTTCAAATTTTAAGTCTTAGTAACAATAGATTATAAGGTTCCGTCATTGAAGAAATTTGCCAAATCAAAAGATTGAGTGAGTTCTATCTAGATAACAACATGTTTTTACGGATGATTCCATTGTGCCTTGAGAATCTTACTTCTTTGTGAAAGTTCAATTTCAACTCTAACAAATTGATTTCTCACATTCCCGCTTCCCTTTGGATTCTCAAAGATATCTTGATCATAGACTTATCCTTCCATGCATTAAGTGGAAAAAATTCAGCTTAAGTGTCAAACTTGAGAACAATTACAATGCTGAATTTGTCAAGAAATCAATTTTCAAGAAACATTCATGCAACAATAGGAGAGTTGCAAACTTTGCAAAACCTATAATTGGTTCATAAGAAATTACAAGGGTCTATTCTTGAATCACTTGGTGGCATAATAAGTATTGAGTTCTTGAATCTTTCTCAAATTACTTGTCTAGCATGATTTCAATGTCATTAGAGTCACTCATTGATTTAAAATACATTAATCTTTCTTACAATTTATTATATGGAAAAATTCCAAATGGTGGACCTTTTAAAAATTTTACAACAAAATCTTTTATGATAAATAAAGATCTTTATGGGAAGTACTAACTACAAGTTCATCCATGTAAAATAGGAGAAAAGCACAAATAGGGTAAAATGATGCCTTTGATCAAATACTTATTGCCTATGATGTTGGCAATCATTTTGGTTGTTTCTTGCGTAGAGTTTCTCAAGTGTAAGAAGGGTCATTTTACTGAAACGACCAACAAGGATTTCTTGAATTTGAACCAAAGAATTAGGATATCCTATTATGAATTATTGCAAGGAATAAATAGATTTGGTGAGAGCAATTTTCTTGGCAAGAGAAGTTTTGGATCGGTATACAAAGCAATTCTTTTTAGTGAAAAAACAGTGGCTGTGAAAGTATTTAACTTGGACTTGGAAGAAGTGTTAAGGAGTTTTGGTATTGAATATGCCACTTTATGCAAATTACATTCTTGATTTGACGGTTGTATTCCCATAACTATTGTTTAGATATCTTGTAAAAGGTTGAATATGATGATTGATATGGCATGTGCATTAGAGTATCTTTATCATGGTTTTTCTACACTGGTGGTTCATTGTGATGTAAAGCTGAGCAATATTTTTTGGATGAAAATATGATGGCCCATTTCAATGATTTTGGAATCACCAAATTGTTAGGGGATGGACAATTGGAAATTTATACCAAAACTTTGGCTATGCTTGGTTATATGGTACCAGGTGATGATGTGTAATAATCATACTTTATTTAATTATATTTCTTATCTTCTTTTATATATAAATATATATATCCATATCCATACACAAACACATGTTCAAGCTCTCATACGCACACATGATATAAGAAACTATAATTAGTTATTCAATTACTAAAGAATACTCATGTTCACATTCTAGGAAATGATATTCACAAGGTATTTACCAACAAATATTTTCTAGTTCATAATTCATAATTGCTACTTTACTTAACATTCAAATTGGCATGTAGAGTATGGGTCAAAAGGAGATGTTTCTGTGAAAGGAGATGTATATAGTTTTGGTCTTTTGTTTATAGAAACACCTACAAGGAAGAAGCTAACGGAGGAGGTGTTTGGACAAGATCTTAGTTTGAAAGACTGGGTTAGCAAATCAACACCACATTCAATCATCAATATTCTATATGGCAATTTGCTGCACCGTGATAATCAAAATGTTGGTAATATATTACCACATATTTCACCAATTTTTGAATTGGCTTGAAGTTGTTGCATTGATTTGCCCAAGGCACAACCTAATATAGTAGATATTGTGGTGTCATCGAAAAACATCTGGGTCACATTGATGCAAATGCTTGGGGTATAGGACCAATTGATTAATTGTTAGATCAAATTTTAGTTACCATTTCTTTATCCCTTTAGTTTGTTTTATTTGTGAAACATGTTGCAAAATGGAGTGATGATATTTGATGTGTCAATATATTCCAAAAAATTAAGTGCATTGTGGCTAACCAGTTTCCAACGGAGCCATGTTGACTGTCTTTTGATGTGACTTATAGCCATCCCATACTTGACATCTAAAATTTGGATTTCAGATTTCTTGCTTTCATCCGATAAAAATTGGATTTTTTTTCAAGAAAATATAAACTAAACACATAATACTATTATACTTTATCATTGTCTCTCCTAGTTTTGGTGATGTTCATCGCTACTGCTGAAAGAATAGGTGTCCATGGTCCTAAGTTGACAACCAGTTTTTTTTTTGGTGATTTTTCTTAAAATATTAATATGAGACTAAATGGGTAGCAATTTTGGGATTTTTTAAAAGATTAAGTCAATCATTTTAATAAGTAAACTGATGAACTATTTAAAAAAAAAAAGTTGACATGTCATTCGGTAAATTTTTCAAGCTTATATATTATTATTTTTTAACCAAAATACATTTTCATTTTAAATTTTTCAAAATTTCTATACTAAGGATATGGTCTTGAACCGATACTTTTTTTTGTATGCCTTTTTATGCTACTATGCACATCAGTAGATTTATTGGATTTCATATATTATACAAATTATAAGAAATCAGACAAATTATTCATGACTTGATTGATAATAGTTTAAAGTATAAGTGCCTCTTTGGTTTTCAGTTAATAAAAAATGAGTTTTGATATAATTGGTTTTGTAACATAGTTATTATAAAACTTGATTTTAGACCAACGTATTTGTGTTTGAATGATATATTTCAAAAATTGGTTTTGATAAAAGTGATTATGTTTGAATGATTTTAAATAAAAGTAGTTATAGTTGTATAATTTTTTGCAATTTTTAATATATAATTTTTTCCAATACTTATTTAATAAATCAATATACGTGTGTATGTTTGTATAAAAAAATAGAAGTTCCAAAATTAAAATATTATAAATAATCTCGAGGATGAATCGCAGTGCTTCCAAGTGGGCCTTCCAACGATTTCTCCAGGAAACTTCTACAGCTTCCGATGCTTCTCACCCTTCTTCTTCCTCCGATCTTGAAAAAAACAGCGACCTTATCCTTGAGATCAAGGAACAACCCAAACCCAAATAGGAACTCACCCCGCCATCCCTTCCCAAGAACGCTGTTGTCATCCCCAATGCACCTTCTCCTAGCATTCTTGTTGATTCCGAGACCGATCACATTATTGTCAAGCACCCTTGGTTTTTAGTTAATCAAAGAATATATACGACCGAACAGAGGAGACCAGATTTACCTGAACAGAGGAGAAGACAAGAGGCGAGATGGTGAGCCTTGGCAGATCGAACAGATTCAGATCGAACTGGTGAAAAAATGCTTCAGATTTGTGAACTTCTTCCGGCAATGAAGGAACTGCTGGTGGCGGTGCTTCGGATCCGCTACTGGAAGTGAGAATGAGACAGATGAAGCTGGTAGTGGTTCGGATCTGGTGAAGAGAAGCAAACCAAATGTAGGGATTGCTAATCTAAGATGCTGCAATGTCGTTAAAGCTAAGGAGATGATGATAAATGAGTGGAACAACAGAGTTTTCAGCTAGAGCGTTGAGCTTAACTACAAACTAAAATCCTCCAATAGTCAAAATGAGACAGGTGAAGCTGGTGGTGGTTCGGATTTGGCGACGAGAAGCAGAGCGCATGTTGGGATTATGAGAGATTGGAGTTGTAGCATCGTTGTTGAAGCTAAGGAGATGATGATATATGAGTAGAGCAAGGAGATTTCAGTTGCATCATTGAGCTTAATTACTGTGAAAATCCTCCAATGGTCAGAAACAAATGCGGATATTCCATTCAGAATGGACAAGTAGGGCCTGTTTGGGAGCCCGTTGAAAATGTGGTTTGGGGGCTAGAATGAGTTTGATCTGATTAAGTGGATGTTTGGGTGGTCAAATGGATCACGTTGGAGAATTGATTTCAAAGGTAAACGGAGTTAAGGCAAAAACAACTCCAATGTTGCTTATCCATTAGTTCCAACGAGGTTTGAAAAGAAGTCAGATATAAAATTTCTTCTATCTAATAACGAAAATGCCTCTTTAAAATTTTAATCCTTATAGATCATGACCTATAAGAAAATGTTATATTAGATAAACTATGTTCCTAATTAAATAAATGCAGATTAAATTTTAGTCTAAGAAGATTAAACTAATCATGAGATGGAGTTTAAGCTCAATTTAGAGGAAAATTATGAGTTTGTTAAAACCAATTTTCAAATAAATCATCCAAACATAAATACGTTAGTCTAAAACCAATTTCTATCATAACTACGTTGCAAAATCAATTCTAACAAAATTTATTTTTAACCAACTGAAAACCAAAGATGGAGAAGCAAGGGTGAAGCTACTTCTTTGATAACTCATTTTCAGAGCAAAAATGAGTTGGAAACGGGATGTTAAAAAATGAGTCAAACACCAATAAAATCCCATCAAACTCATTTTTGGGCCCAAACCTCGTTTAAAACTAGCTCCCAAACAGGCACTAAGTAATTAGTTGCATTATTTATAACTCATGAATAGTGGAGTTCATTTCTCAATAAACAATATATTGATCTTGTTATCATTCTAGGTTTAAAACAAGTAAAAATGATGCTTGAGACCAAAACTTTTAATTAATTCCATTTTAGGACTAAAAAAATTCAAAAATACCAGAAAAAGACCATGTCTTAAATTAATTAAAAATGTAAATATGAAATGACCTAAATACCCTTGTAAAAAGATTTTACACTCAACATCTACTTTTTACTACTCTTTTTCATAAATTTGACACTGAGCATCACTAATTTTACACTGAACACATTATGGAATATGGGTATAAAATTGAGAAAATTTAGTGTCAAATTTATGAAAAAGAGTAGTAAAAAGCAGATGTTGAGTAGTAAAAAATGGAAGTTGAGTATAAAATTCTGAGACTTATCTAGTATAAAATCGGGGGTCTCCAGTGTCAAATTGTGGAACATGAGTAGTAAAATGCAGAAGATGAGTGTAAAATTCTGAGAGATGAATTCTTTATTATGTCCAATGTAAAATCGGGGAAGTTCAATGTTAAATTTCAGAAGAAGAGTAGTAAAAAGCAGATATTGAGTGTAAAACGTTTTAACAAGGACATTTAAGTTATTTCCTATTTAGAATTTTAATTAATTTGAGACATAGTCCTTTTCTGGTATTTTCAAATTTTTTAGTCATAAAATGGAATTAATTAAAAGTTTTGATCCTCAAATGTCATTTTCTCTTAAAACAAAAGGCAGAATTATAGAAATGACTCAACAATTACCAACATTTTAACAAATGATATGAGAAATTTTGCCAAAAAAAAAAATGATATCAGAATTAACCTTTGGAAATTAATGTCTTTTAGCACTTTTTTTTTTTATATTTTTTGGTGTATGTGTGTTTGTATATAATAGATATTTAAAAAAGGAAATCTATATTTGTATGTATTCTTCTTGTATCACTTGTTAACCACTTAATATGAGTTATAAATTACATAATATGGAATTTACAAATCATAATTTAAGTAGGATGAATGACTAGATTTTTCTACCAAAAGATCCCTATAAGAAATATATAATCGTAAGCTACCAAATAATAAAAATAAAGTTAAAATATGCACAATTAAGTATCAAACTACAACAAAAAAAAAAAAGCATTTGCAATAAGAAAAAGTGTGAGAAACTTGTCATTCAAAAGTTATAATAGGGAACTTACTGAATAACTAGTGATGTTAGAAGATTTATTATCAAAGCATGGTGGTTGTAATTAAGTTGTAATTTCCAAGTTATATTAATTGATTAACATGTGATACTAGATGATTAATTGCTGAAATATGATGATGATTAATTTGTAATTTACAAGTTATAATAAGGAATTTACAAGTTATATTAACTAATTAACAAGTGATACTGGAAAATTTTATAATTGATACTAGAAAATTTACAATTATGATAGTTGGAAACCTTATCATAAAACTTCTTATCGCAAGAGACTTTGTTGAACTCACCACCAAAGGATATTCTCATTAGAGGGAGGAAGGATAAAAGGAAGCTCAGGGGCATTTGTGGTAGTTCATATAATTTTTCGTTGGCATTTCTTAGTAATTTCGAAAATTTTAGGTACCTGGATGTAGATAATTTTATCTTAGTCCTTCTACGTGATTGATTAGTTCCATATATAATCGCCACGTGTCACTTTTACATTAGATGCCCATTGCCTTGAATGGCAGGTGAAGAACCCCGTCTCGGAGAAACTATCGAGGAAAACTCTCATACCGTTTCCCACGAATATTTTCTTTGAAAGCTCGAGAAAATGTGAGAGATATTTGTTTCGCGAATCGGAAACTAGCAAATCTCGTTTCATCTGAGAAAGCTAAGGAAATGCCAAGAAACGGCGAGGAAGACAGCGTGCCCGGCGCTTCTTCAAGCACCAGGGTCAGAGTCAGACCGGACCCTTTCTTGGTGGCGTGTAGGTGCTTCAGCTTCTTGACCTGTTTGGCTGCCATTCTTTGCATTGCCGTCAATATCCTCTTGGCTGTGCGCTCCTTCAAGAACGGATCTGATGTGTGTTACTTTTTTTCTTTCTCTCTCTTTATGCAATTTTCTTTCGCTTATGCGTGTTATACTATATTTTACTTCATCTTGTTTTTGCTGTTTATTTCTCGTTGTTCCGAGTGGGCTTTAGGTTTTCGATGGCATATTCCGGTGTTACGCTGTGTTAATAGCTTTTTTTGTGGTTCTGGCCGAAACGGAATGGAGTGTCATAACCAAGTTCTGGCAGGTTCGTTCCTTCTAAAGTGTGCACTGATTTTGCAGTTTAATTTGTCAGCTTCCTGAGTAATTTGGTTGTTATATGTCTGAATGATCATTGTAATCGTGGGGATTGCTTTTCAATTTCTCTTTGCTGTTGTTACTTTAATACTGCTCCCACATTCTAAGTAGATTTTGCCGCATTTTACAGGTTTTGGGATACTGGGCTGGCAGGGGTATGCTGCAGATCTTGTATGTCTCCGATTTAGTGAGATTTTCGCTTTCCTTCCAATATATAATGCTTTTTATGAGCTTATCTTCATTTGCCTTGTTCACTGATACCTTAGTAATCTATGTATACATTACAAACATATAAAAGTATGAAACATGTTGAGTTGGCATATTCAATCTACGGCAGATTTATCGTATTTTGTGGCTTTGGACGCTAATGAATTCCAGTATTAATGATCCATACATTACAAACAAAAAAAAGTATGAAACATGTTTAATATTAATTATTAATATATTGCTTGAATTCTGGAAAATGTTGAGAGACTTAGCATTGAATAGCAGCTAACTAAATTAAAATATAATGTACATTTCCTTGTTTGGTTCCTGAAACATGGTTTTCTTTCTGTAGTGTTGCAGTAATGACAAGGGCTTTCCCTGATTATGCTGGGGAGAGAAGTGATCTTGTTCTTCTTCAGAACATATCATGCTATTTGCTTCTTGCTTGTGGTGTGGTTTATGTTGTCTCGGTAAGATTTTCTGTAGACAGCGACAGCAAACTGTTAGGTCAACAGTGTGTGCATGAGTTTTGATTCTTTATGTATACCACATTTTTTGTTGGGACCTACCAATGAAAACAAGTATGGTTTATATTACACTAAACAGTTTTTTTTGCCAATAAAAAAGTACCAGTGAACGAAAAACATCCAGTGCAAAGGAAAAACAGGAAAACAAAGAAGCATATTACACTAAACAGTTTAATTTAATGTTTATATTTACTTTTTGAGAAAATTATACACGTTAAACACTTCATTATTTGACTTGGCAATGCTAGTCCATGTTATCTTGTTAAACAGATGTTCTTACCTTCCTTACATTGTAATACCAATTCAAGGGAATACTATGCATTGGTCTTCTGAAACGTACTCGCCAGCAGCAGGAAATTACAAGAGAGCAAGCAATCAAGGATCTAGAGGTAGGCTGTTACCCTGCAGTGTTATGACATATTTCTGGGCTGCTTTCTGTTGACATGCCTGTATCTCTAATTGTCTGTCATTCCTATGCTTATAAGATTCTAATAGACATCTTGCACAAACCACAAATTAGTGATGCTAATGAACTAGAGATTAGAAAGCTTAGATTTTCTTTTGTTACATTGCATTCAGGCCTGGAAACAGAAAATTGATGTATTTGATGACTCTGCATTGATTCTTGGAACTTATTTAGTGATTCAATGCCATGATTGTTGGTTACATAATCATGCTGCATATGAAAAAAGCAAAACCATGAAAAAGGTAAATTTGCATTTTTTTGCCTGTTAAATTATTCTAATCAGTCATTTTGCAAGAATATCTGCCCTTGTTTGCGGATTGTTGTTCCTTTCAATTCCATCATCGGTGGTGGAGATTACGCACAAAATCAATGGCGTGGATTAGTTTTGTGGCTTTGGACACTAATTTGGACTGTTTTATCTGCCCCATAGCCCTTTTTATCTCCATTCTATAAAAATATTGATTTTGTTAGAAAAGTTATATGCTTCTATGGCCACCTACCAGGAGTTACAAAGGCGTAAAGAGGAACTTGAACAACTGCTTCTCCCAGAAAGGGTTTGAAACTTTCCAAACGAATTGTGACGAACTTTCACATTACTTAGTGTGAAGGTACATCCACTATAAAAAGCTTGAGTTTTGCTTGCTGTTTTGTTGTTTTATAGGAGATTGTTTGTTCATTCTTTGTAACAATTGAAATTTGTTATGTAAGTTTGGCAATTTGAACTACTTCCACAGGCAAAAGCCTGAATCTTGATTTCTGTTTTTGTTGTTTCATACAATTGTTTATTATTCATTCTTTGTAAATGTGAATTTTGTTCTGTAAGATGGGCACTTGGCAGTAAATAGGTAAAAATAATATTCACAATTCCGTTTTGGTGGTTGTTCTGATGTTTGAATTCAATAAAACTCTGATGCTGGGAAAGCTTTTTCTATTAAGTACCTTTGAAAAATTAACTTTTAGAAGCACTTTTGCGTGGGGAAAATTACAATTAGATTATGTAAGCACTTTAGTTTCAGGGATGGTTATTTCCAACAGCTAAAGCTGAAACTTAGTTCATGAGCAAATCACAATTCGAGACGATTTTTTGGTAGAGAAAAATGTCAATTTCAGTGCGAAAAGCAAAGGATGAACACTTGATGTGTTGCGAGGAGGATTGGAAAAAAACAGGACTTGGAAAAAATGCGGCTGTCTGAAAAGCTTTTAGGACGGATAATCTATTCTCATGTTGTTATTGAGAATATTTTGAAACTTCAATTTTTTTTTTCTGGGGTACATTTTGTGTGGGATGCGCATGGGAGATAATTTTGTCCCCTTTCTCAAACGCGATCGAAGTGAAGGCTAGAGTGGAAAAATGAAACTATCTTGGCCAAAATGAACTGTCAGTTTTTATATTAAAAATGAACTATAGCATTTGATTCCATTTATCACTTGGAAGATTTGGAATACTCTTCTTACCCCAGAATTGGATCCAAAATCTGTGATCAACTGCACTGGGGGATATGCTGCTGAATTTCATTACTCTAGTTTCCTTGAAGTAAGGAGTCTGTGAAATGTCCTTGAAATTGAGAAAGAGTGGCTTAATAAGTAAGGATGATTTCTGAGGTTTAATTCGATTTTGACTTACTTTTCTCTTTCTCTTACTTCACAGAATTTCCACTTTAAAGGATTCAAATTATAATTTTGTAGCAAATGAAACGACTGATACATAATTGGTTGTAGCCCTTGAAAAGTGGATGTGGATGGGAATGGAGGTGAAGGGAAACCATTCTCCTCCTTCACTCTCTCTCTCTCTCTCTCTCTCTCTGTTTTTAACACAGCCCAAAGCCCAAAGGGCTTACTGTCTCATAGAGCTAACATCAGGATTAGTAATATTTATCCTCTGGACTAAAGAAACACATTTCTCCTCCTTCTCTAAGTTGATGTAAATTTATTCCAACGGCACTGATTGTCAATCCGGGATCTTTTGGGCTACTTCGGTCCCAAGTTGACTTCCAATTGATCTCCGAGAATGATAGTGCTCCTGTTATTCATGTTCAGGCCCAACATTGAGAAACTTGATCATTGGTAGCTGAAGAACATCAAGTAGAGGCAGATTTTTGTGGAATTTGCATTAGGTGCTCATTGGTGTGATGAGCACCCCATGCTCATTAGTCAGAGAAAATCTGAGCCGTTCAATTTTAATCTGAATTTTCCATATTTATAATTTTTTATTTTAATTTTTTTACATAATAACAATACTTTTTTAAAAAATAAAATTTATAAAATTATTTTTATTTTACATTTAATATATTAAAAATATAATTAAATCTGGACGGTCCAGACATATGATGAGCAGATATATGATGAGCACACTGTGCTGATCATATGTGATGAGCACGGAATGTGCTCTCATTTTTGTGCTGCTGGACTTGCTAAAGTAGAATCTCTGCTGCTTATTGGTATTTATAATGGTGTTGTCTTTTTGGTTGATTTTTGCATGAATGATCAAAATGAGAAGTTGATACCCTTGCAGCAGTAGGAAAGTTTTAAACCAAAACTCGAGGCTTTGTTCTCCCACTGTCCATAAAAAGAATAATAAAAAAGTTGTAAACCAAACTTTTGCCTCTGGCTAGTTCTCTCAATATGTTTAGTCAATATACTTTCAAATTTTTTGAGACAATAAATTATATATTCTTTTTTTACTCCCTAAATATGTATCATTTATGTAAAAACTAATATGCATAATATAATAAAAAAAATCTACTCAATCAAGTAGCATGTTATGCTATGTTTGTTAAAAAGTTGGATAAATTAATTTGAATAATATATATCCAAAATATTATTAAAATAACATAATTAATAAGGTTAATAATTTTTTGTTTAATAATAAATAATAAGTTTTACTACAATGGTAGAGTTTTGTTAGCAAAGCCAACTTGGCCCTAATTAGCCCTGTAAGTAAACATGGTGTTAATCCCAAAAGCTATGATTTTTTTTAAAAAAAACAAAGTGCATCAAATTCCTTAACATTAGAGGTTGGCCCTGACACTATGGATGGGCCTTAACTTTCAGGACTTGGTTGGCCTCACTGAGCTTTGATAATAAAAATAGACTTTAGAAACTGTTTTTTTTTTTTTCACTGTAAATAAAATGTGCCCAGTGATTTATTACAAGAGTTAAATATATCTCTTTTTTATTTAAAAAATTTATAATTGATAATTCATGATTGAAAATTACAATAAATTTTCATGTAGTTTTTTTCTGCCTAATATTTTATTTTTTTTCTATTCTGACAAAATTTTAATTATTTTGCGAAGAAGTAAAAAGGTTTGACCAAAGGAGATTACTCAGAACTTGGCTCTATTGTTGGCAAAATATTTTTAAAACTTGGCTCTATTAAGTCCTTATAGCTTTGAGGAATAGGTATTAAATTTAAAGATTTTAAAATTAAAAGAATGAGGTTACAAAATTAAAAATCTATGCATATTTTATAAGATATTAAAAAATATTACATATGTGCTTATTGTTAAATTTTCTACTAAAAATATAATTTTATTAAGAAAATATATTCCTTCCAGTCTTTAATATAAAATCATTTTAATTGAATCATGTCAATTAAAGATAGGAGTTAAAGTTAGTTAATTATCTTGATTTTTCCAAAAATTAATGTATTTTTTTCAAAATTATTCTTATTTAATCTCTTTTACTCTCTTTTTGAAATAAATTAAATACGGACTTTTTTAAAATATGTAATAAATACTATCTCCTGAAAATAGTTTTTAAACTAAAATAAAAGAAAAAATTAATCTTTTGGTTCTTGAACTTTACATTGATTTTGAAATCAGTCCATGAATTATTTTTTTTATAATACTTCCTAATTTATTTAACGGTGGTATGGTTAATTCCTCAAATATCAAATCATTTTCAAATTGGTCTCTATGAGTGCTACATGGCAAGATTAAAGCTAAATGATGCTAACATGGCAAACAGAGTTGCTGACATGGCAAACAGAATTGTTGATGTAGCAGACACATGTTCAAAGAATGTTGACTAGGATTAAAGAGTAGTTGATTTATAATCCCTACAATTTACCATAATTTATAATTTAGTCCTTAAATTTTATTATTTTTCTTAAATTTATCCTCAAACTTTGCTTCTATTTAAGCATTCATCTTTCAACTATTTAAATGTTAGTCATCTCATCCATAAGTGTGATGAGTGGTAAGAAAAATATGAAGACAAAGCTTACGAGCTCGAATACAACAAGAAGCAACAATAAGAAGTTGTGCTAGGGAGTGAAATTCCTTACTATTATTCTTCATAACTCACATATTCGAGCTTACTATTTTTATCTTCGTGTTTTCCTTACCACTTGTCATACTTATGGATAAGATGGCTAATCTTTAAAGAGTTGAAGAATAAATGCTTAAATAGAAGCAAAATTTGAGGATGAATTTAAGAAATAAAAAGTTTAAGAATTAAATTATAAATTGTGATAAAATGTAAGAATTAAAATCAGTTATTCTTTAATCCTAACTAGTATTCATTATCCATGTGTTTGCCACATCAATAACTCCATTTGCCATGTTAACAACTCTGTTTACAATGTCAGCACCATTTTACCTCAATCTTGTCATGAGGCATTTTTAGGGACCAATTTACAAACAATATGATAGTTGAAGGATTAACCATACCATCATTAAATAGATTAGGAAGCGTTATCCCAAAAAAATTAGTTCATGAACTAATTTTAAAATCGATGCAAAATTTAATGACTAAAAAGTTAATTTTTCCAAGATAAAGGACCTGTTTGGTTCTGTTTCTGAAAACAGTTTTTTTGTCATTGTTTTCAGAAATAGAAAACTCAGAAAACTTGTTTGGTAAACCTGTTTTTTATAAACTGTTCTGGAAAATAGAAAAACAAATGAACAAAAAACTCAGAACACCTTTAAGGTGTTTTGTAGTTTTTGTTCTAGAAAACACAAAGAAAAGTGAGAAACACCCACCTCATAAATGGTAAAATCATAAATTTTGAATAACTCATTTATCACTCACTAGTTATAATTTTAAGAACAATTATTCAAACAGATTTTTTTGTTTTCTTGTTTTCAAAATTTATTCTCGAAAACAGTTTTACAAAATTGTTCTCAGAACAATAAAATAGAAAACACTGTCAAATAGGCCCAAATGTCTTATATTTAGGATCATAAAGAGTAATACATAGTATCAAATTATAGGAAATTATTTGACACATTTTCATTAAATAATGGGAAAATTCCAGGAAAATACCATGGAGGTAACATAATTCCAAAAAAGTTACACAATTTGCCCTAATTCCAGTCAATTGAAACAAATTTCAATCGTACACCCCAATTTCCCAAAGAAATTCTCGTCAACTTCCTATTCCTCCATCACTACCATCAAAGCCAACTCATCGATATCCCTTCACTGGTGGCTCTCATCTAGCTTCATCACCTCATCTTCCACCTCTCTTTCATTCGATGGCCATCATATTCCCTCTAGATACACCTTACCTTCGCTTACCCGAGTTCGATGGTGGTGGGGAAAAAGAGAATGGTGTTCAACAAAGGCCATCCTTAAGTTCACGGATCTGGCCATATGACAGAGAGATCACCATACACAGAGGAAAAATGTTAGACTTTGTAGTTCAAATCTCTCTTCATTTCCTCATCTTAGATCTCTCTTTCTAGCACTACTTTGAAGAAGAACATAATTTGCCAAGAACTTCCAGACACTTCTCTCATCCCATTGCTCCCTTTAATCACTAAGATTTTTTACAATCTCTGCCATATTGAATCTTCTTGTTCTCTTACAACTAGCTCCATTCCTCATATGTCCCGCACCCTCTAACCTATTTAGCTAAAATTCAAGGAACATACTACAAAGTAACATCACTCCACATCGGTATTTCCTGAACTTGCTGGCTAACTATATATGTGAATCTTAGCTAGTTCAGCCCATACCCATTTGTTTATTTTTTTTTAATTTTTTTTTCTAAAGTTTGTTCATTTTTTATGAATATTTTTCTATGATTGTGTATTTGGATGATAAATGTTAAGGACTATAAAATTTGAAAGAGTGTAATGCTCCCTTTAATTTTTAAACTTTTTGCATTAATTATAGAATTGATGCTATGGATAAAAGGGTGATATGATTCTTTTAGGTTGATGAATTATTTATATGTGCTCAATAATGTAGCTTAATATTAGGCTTAGCTGCTTGACTTAATTAGTGTTGATGTGGATTGTATTTTTACCTTACTCTGTCTAAAATTGTAACTACTTGATGTCTTGTCATGCATGTTGTTATGGATGACATGAAAGGAAATTCGATTAGATTCAAAGGTAAAAACATTATTTGGTGTCTTTGAAGATATCTAGAAATCTTTATCACTAGCATTTGAGTTTGTCATTCTTATATAATGGACTAATTTATACAGCTTCTATTTTTTGTAGGGTTGGTTAAGGGGCACATGTTCTATACTGTGCAATGCTTGCTATAAAGTCAATAACATATGTGGTAGCTAGTTAGGGACATTAAGAGTTGCCACATAAAACTAAATAAAGGTCATCAAATCCAATTTGGATGAGGATGTCAATTTAGAAATGATGCTGCATACTTATATTCCCTTAAGTGTATCAAAGATCACTAGAAGAAACTTTGAGCCAAAATCCAAATTTTGTGCAACCTTCAGAGCATGTGCCAATGGAATGATCTTTTTGGGCATAAGTTATTTGGAGAAAATGCATGTGGACAAGATGGAAATGTCTTGAGTTGAGACAATGCTGTGTAAACAAGTTTCATTGATTTGAATAAAAGTGACTTGTAATGTTGTATCTTGAGTGTGAGTTGTTATTTTGAGAAATGTAATGATTCTCCTTATATAGTTCTATCCTATAATGATAATGGCAATTGTTTTCCCCCTTAAAGAATTTGTGCATACTTCAAATATATAATTTCTTGGTTTATATGTATAAGTCATTTACATGTGATATCAATGTATTTACAAGGAAAAAATATGTATTTGCATGTTATATTAGGTTATTTGCAAGTTAAAGGAGTTTTTCATTTACAATAATTGATATCAAGTCATTTACATGTGATAATTGTGTATTTATAAGTAAAATCCACATATTTGCAAGTGATCTTGGGCTATTGCAAATAGTTTTTGGATCTGATACTTATTTCTCGATGGTCAAACATCAGAGGTCGTCTCCTCTTATGGTCGACCAATGCATCAATTTTTATGTCTAATTGATACATTGTCATTTGCATGTGATAATTAAATATTTACAAGTAACTATCATATATTTTCAAATAAGTCCAGGTTATTTGCTAGTGTATTACAGATCTAGTAGTTAGTGCATTTGCAACTCCGAATGATAGATTTTCAAGTCAAATTGAGAGATTTGATGTAGGATTTCTCGCTGGTTGACCACCAATAGAGATTAGTCAACTAGTGCTTATGTTAAATTACCTAGTGCATTTGCAACTCCGAATGATATATTTGCAAGTCAAATTAGGAGATTTGGTGCAGGATGGCTAACTAATTGACCACTAATGGAAACTAGTTGACCAGTGATCTTGTATTAAATTACTTAGTGCATTTACAACTCTAGATGGTATATTTGCAAGTCAAATTGGGCAATTTCATTAGGGAGGATTAACTGGTCAACCACAAATGGAAACTAGTTGACTACTACGCATGTAAATCATATTTTTGTGTTCATTTGCAACTTCAGATGGTATATTTGTTACTCTAAGTAGGAGATTTTATGTTGGATAACTAACTGGTCGACCACAACTGGAGACTGGTTATCGGTACACATATGTTAAATTATACTGTGTATTTGCAACTTAAGGTGTTACATTTGCAAGTCAAATTGGAAGATTTTATGTAGAATGGTGAACTAGTCAACCACCAATGGAGACTAGTTGACTGGTGAATATGTGTTAAATTATTATATGTATTTGTAACTATAAGTGGTACATTTTCATGTCAAATTGGGAGATTTGATGCATTTAGTAATCAAATTCAATTAGGCATTTGATGCATTTAGTAGTCATGATCATGTATTTGCAAGTTTATGTGTTTCATTTGCAACTTGTATTGGGAAATTTGAATTTCAAATCAATGGTCAACCATCATTGATGGATGGTTCATCAGTGTTGCAATTGGACATGACCAAGTCTATATCAGATGTTGTACTAGTCAACCATTAGAAGGATGCCCCCTCTAATGGTCAACTAGTGCACTTTAACTTACTATGGGGTATATTTACAAGTGACAATTGTGGATTTGCATGTTCTTCTCATGTATTTGCATGTCATACTAACCTATTAACAAGTGCCACTTGGGCATCCCTTGGAACTTGGTCATTCCATGTGAGTGACATGTCATAATTGTATATTTAGTAGTCATGACCATGTATTTGCAATTGTAACTAGTCCATTTGCAACGGGAATCAAACGATTTGACATTGGAGAAGGATGAGATGGATGGTTGACCATTATTGATGGACAATGGACCAATACAGCAACACCATATGTTAACTTCACTGGATCATAAATTTACAAGTGTAAATGGTGAGTTTGCGAGTTAATATGGTGTATTTGCAACTCAACAACAACACTACATGTAAACTTCATTAGATCAAAATTGTAGTTTTATATGCAAAGTGGTTATGATAAATGACTAGTAGATTTTTTTCATTTACTCCACAAATTACAAAACAAATTATAACAATAACTTCTATATTATTGATTGATGGAATTGAATTACAATATCTTCAACGCACATACACCTGACCATTATAGTTTTTTTCATCTATATACATAAACTGATAGTATACAACTATACCCAAGCATTTAACTTCAAGTACAACACAACTCTAGAAAAGTTTTACAAATCCAAAGAAGTTATATATTTATTCATTTATTCATGTAACTCAATGGGTATAAAACAACATGTGTTTTCTAGAAAAGCATATCCAAACACCTTGCCACTTCTTATGCAATAATACTAGCAGCAGCCACAAAAGAATCGGTGAGGGTTGATTTTCCTGCAATTGGAAATTAAAACAATGATGCACAATTCAAATCATCAAAGAAGATGAGTTAGCTAATCCATACCATAATTAACTTACCATCTTGACTTGTCCTTATTATTCAAAGCTAAATTTACCTGTTGAACTAACATGAAATTGTAAAAGGCATGGAAATTATAAAGTAAACTGAGTAATGGAAAAAAAAAACGAGCTAGAAAAATCAGCTTCATATCTCAAACAACTTATGGAAATGTTTTTTTATCTTAAATACTCATGCTCATCCTTAACTATAGTGTCGATAACAGTAGACCCAATACGAGATATTGCCAACAAAAGCAAATTATACACAATCCAAGCATAGGTCATTTGAACATAGTTTAAATAGTTGATATGCTAGTAATATATAAACATGGGCTATTCATATAAACCCCTAGTGAAGACCAAAAAAAGAAAACAATCGTTTAAACATAGACCATTTAACTAACTACTTAATGCAAGCAGCTAATATGCTAGTAATATATGAACACAAGATCCAATTTGATGCAAAGGATAAATAAAAAAAACAATGAAAGCTTAAGAAAAATGTAGAAGTTGTGACTAAACAATTATGCCTAGCAAATGCCACCTTTTAAAACAAAAGAATTCCTAACAAACATTTTAATAAACATTTATCATGCATATTAAAGAGCACGTTCTCTTCATGAAAATCAAATAAACAACACTACTTGAGATACAACTAAGCAAAATTACAAGGATGAAGTTCACATAGACAAGAAATAATTCTAAAACAGTTTCAACCATCACACTTCCATGTTCTCTTCTAGTATGGCAAATTTGTATTAGCTTCTGGGTGCCACGACCTCCCTTGACAAAGAAGATGCAGATTTGGGTGGAAAATGGCCAAACTTGATCAGAAGATAAGGAAGCAATGATGGTTTTGGGAATTTTGGGGTTTTGAATGAGAAGACTACTTAAGGAAATATGAACCTAGAAAAATCCCATGGCGACGTAGATCTACTATGGCAATTGAGAGAGGAGTAGCAGCAATGGTGACCTTAGAGGAAGAGAAGAGGTACGATGTGGGCAAGGGAGAGGAAGATAACCCAAGCTTTTTTCTTTCAGCAAGGGCAATTTCATCATTTCACAACAAAATTTTAATTCCAATTTGATATCTTGGTAATTAATTGAAATTACAACAAATTTTATGATGTTTCTGGAATTATCTTCGATTTATGGTATTTATATGGAATTCTCCCGTAAATAACCTATGCAAAATTGCATAGTACTATTTTACATTGGGAAGAGAAAGGCCCAAGCCATTTTCAAATTTCCCATACACCGCCTCGCTTCGCGCTTTCCAATCCTTGCCTGAGCTCTCTCTCCCCCTCTCCCTCTTCCTCTCTATTCGAGATCCATCAATGCCTCTTTGAAAAGGTAAGTTCCATTCAATATCTCTGAAAAAAAAAAGAAAGAAAAAAAAAACCGTCACTCTATAGATTTCTTATGCTAGCTATCCATTCCCATTTTCAGATTAATTAACATCTCCTATGCCCTTTTCCTCCACCTGTTTGGTTGCGAGAAACTGATTCAAATTTTCCAGCTGTCACATCACCTGCTTGCTTGTCATTTATAGGTGAGGTCCTAAGTCTAAATCTGATTATTCTTTACCGGCGATTCTGCATCATTTCCATTTGAATCCACTGAACGAAGAAAAGAAAACGGAGAGCTTCAAAACATTATGGCTATCATGTGGATCTGAATCTGAATCTGATCTAAAAACTTTCATATTTGAAGTCATATCCGAATCATTTGGTGCCTTTCTGCTGCTCAAGTTTTAGCATGTGACTATAACAACGGATACTTAATAAAGCATAAAATTTGGTATTGGACCTCGAATTTGGATGATAGTTAAAGCTAACTCTATGTTTTTCATTTCTCCCAGATTTAAGGTTTCAGGTATATACGTGTGTGTGATTGGCTATTGATAATATTTTGTGCATCACGGTGTTTTGGTTTTGTAAATATGGACATTTAGCATTCCTTGCTTCTTGTAAGCAAATCCATATTCCGGCTAATTTTGAAGTGCAGAAAGGGCGTCTCATTTCTTAGAGTGTTTGTTTTAGGTGTTTCCTTTTGTTTTGTATTATCTGCAGGTTATAAAGAAAGAGTTTCTCATGCTCTATACATATGCGATATCTGTTTGATAAAATTCTGGTCTATTCTAGATTTAAAAACGCAATACCTTGCCTTTACTAATGTAGCGTCTTTTGATTAAATCGAATCTCTTAAAATAAATATTAGTATTCATGCTTGCCTCCTTATTTCAACCATCGGTTGTCCCATAAAGAAAGTTTAACTGCAATACCAAGGCAAGAGTATTCCTTGCTTCTTGTAAGTTGTTTCTTTGATTGAATGATTTTTAGGCAAATCCATATTCCAGGTAATTTCGAAGTGCAGAAAGGGTGTGTCATTTCTTAGAGTGTTTGTTTTAGGTATTTCCTTTTGTTATGTATTTTCTACACGTTAGAAAGAAAGAGTTTCTCAGACTCTATAGTCTATACATATGCGATCTTCGACAAAATTCTGGTATATTTTGATTACTGCTTGCCTACTTCTGTCAACCATCGGTTGTCCCATAGAGAAAGTTTTACTGTAATACCAAGGCAAGAGTACTTAATATTGGCTCACTGTAAGTTTCAAGTTACCAGTCATTTTTTGTTTTTGTGTCTCTGTGATACGGTTAAATTTATGAAATTGGTTATGGTCATAAAAATACCCCCTTCCTTCCAGCGATTTTTCTTTCTTCTTTGGTGGGTAGGGTCTAACATATGATGCTGTCGATATAAATGATAATTCAATATATTCTATTGTGTTATTCCTCACTTGTTCTTCATTATTAGGAAAGACATTCAAGGGAGGCAAATGGATACTATCTACAGAGAATTAGATGAGGTGAAAGAAGAGGTCGAGAAGCTTAAGGTAGAATGTCGAGTTAAAACAGAACATGTTGAGAGCTTGAAGAATGCCCGCGGTGAAGAATATCTGAAATTTCAGGAAATTATGCAGCAGACGGAGAAACAGGCCCATAAACTGGATCTTAAGTCTGAAGAGATATGTGAACTCAGGAAAGTCCACGAAGATCTCAAGGCCAATTTGCTTGAAAAAGAAAGGCACATCATGCATTTGAGTTCACAGAATGAGAAGATAAAAGCGAATTTTTCTGAGAGATTATTAAAATTGGAGGAAGAAAATAGAGAGCTAGTATTGGCTTTAGATGAGCTGACAGTTAAAAACAGTGTGTCGGAGCAGAATGCTTGTGTCAGCAATAAGGAAATTTCATGCCTCAGAACACTTCTATCGGCTACCGAGAAGAAGTATCTTGAAGCAGAAGAGAAAACCCGGGAAGCTAAAAGGTTGAGACAGAGAGATGATATGATACTGCAACTGGAGGAAGAAAGTAGAAATATGCAAGATAAAATGAAATGGAAAAGTGAACAGTTTAAACATCTCGAAGAAGCTCACGAAAAGCTTCAAAGCCAGTTCCAATCTGATAAGGCGAAGTGGGAGAAGGAGAAATCTGCACTACTTGAAGGGATCACTACCCTGCAGACTAGTTTGGACTGTCAAGCAAGAAATCTAGAGGCAGTACAATCCCGTTTAGAGATGTGCAACCATGCATTAGCTCACCAAGAAAGCCGGAGGAAACTCCTGGAGGCTGAATTATCTGAATTCAAGTCACGGTTTGATGATGTTTTCACTCAATGTGAAGAAGAAAAGTCAAAGATACAGAGCTTGACCATTCAGAGGAATGAAGAGATAGTAGAGCTAAGGAATTCCCTCGGAGAAAAAGAGACACTAGTGAGAGAAATGGAACTTAAAATGGTTCAGCTTGAACAAGAGAATCAGGAATTAGGAGATTCACCCAAAGAACTAAGGGAAGCTCAAATCCAAAATGCTGGGGCAAATTCTTTGCTATCAAAGCTCCGTAACAAGCTTAGACGGTTGGAAGAGGCACACAAAAACTATGCCTCATGTATGAAGTCTAAAGAATGTCAATGGGATTATCAAGTGGAAAAGATGGAAGCAGATATTAGTACCTATAAGTCTACATTGATAAATAAAGAACGAGAAATAGAGGAGCTTCTGATGGAACTGGAAACCTGTCATTATGCAATTGAAGAATATTCTATGGGACTCTTGATCTTTAAATCAGAACTCATTGAGGTGTACTCCAAATTATTTAGTGCAGAAACAGAAAAAGCTGTTCATATGAAAGCGAAAGAAGATATGAATCTTCTTTCTGCAGCGCAATTGGGAGTGAAAGACATTTCTCAAACTATGGAACAACATTTTATGCTGGTGGAAGATCTTGAACTGCATAAAAAAGTGCTTAAGGAATCACCAGAATGTCAATTTGTCTTGAAAGACCAACTTTTGCAAATGGAGAACACCCTAAAATATGAGAGACATGTTGCACATGAGGTGCAAGAAAAGCTAAAGCTTGAAATAGCCAATAAAAATGATGAGATCACTCAATTAGGATGTGAATTAGAGAAATGGAAGTCTACTGCTGAAACTCTCAAAGCCTGCTCTGAAGAAATGCAAGGAATATGTAAAAAGATGGAGAGTTTCCTTATTTTACAGGTTGAGAATGAGCAGGCCCTCAAGAATGAAAATGAAAGCCTTATCTGCATTGCCAAGGAGCAGGAGAGGAAAGCTGAGGACCTTCAGAAGCAGATTGCTTTCTTTGAAATTTGCAGTACAAATAAATTGAAGGAAGCAGAAACATTTAAGAAACAGAAAGAAAGTTTTCTCCAAAATGCAGAGGAGAAGGAATGTTGCATAAAAGATCTCCAAAAAGATATAGCTATCGCTCACTTGCAGCAAGAGTCCTTGATAAAAGAAGCAGCTGCTACAACTCTTGCACTATTGGATGCAGATAAAGCTCTTAAGCAGGAGAAAGAGAGTCTTTTGAAGCTCAAAGAAGAGAAAAACCAAATTATAAAGCACTTGCAGGAACTAGCTACGTCATGGGAGCAAGATTTGATAGGTGCACTGTCTTTCTGTTTCTCAGTACAGGTGGAAAAGTGGATTGAGGTTGATGTGCTTAGTGGAGCCTTAAAAGATGCAGAATATCTTACAAAGCAAGAATTTGAAGAAAAGAACAAGAGAATACTGAAAGCAGAATTGGAACTTAACAATTTGAATGAGAAGGTTGCTTATAAGGAAGAATCAATCTTCCATGTAAAACAAGTATTAGAGCAGCTTCAAGCATCATTAGAGGCCAAAACGTTGGAAACTGGAAATCTGATAGAAAAACAGAGGACTATGGAAAGCACAATTACAGAGCTTGAGTTTGAGAAGGGAATTTTGCTCCAAGACGTCATGAAGTTATCAACAGAAAGGGAAAATATGTTGGTACATGTTGAAGACATTTGTGGAATTATTGAAGAGTTATCCGGTGAGGATCTGCAATTGATAAAGACTCTTAGCGATATCCTGAACACTTTCGTAGATGGAGATGCATGGGCAGCAGATCCAGTTGTCTGTGACAAGCTACATGGTTCTACTACAAATAATGCAAATGGTTCTGCCACGACAAAGAAACATGAAGCAAATTTTGTTGGACGACCTCCACTGAGAGAGGTTAACAATTTACACAAGTAGATCAGAGCAGAAATTTGGGCACAAGCTAAAGAAATGGAGTAAAGGTAGATAAACACATGTTCAATTTTCGATTTAATGCTCTAGCTATTGGCTTGTGTTAGCGTCTTGATACACACGTGCTCTCAAAAACTAGATTTTGAAGAATTATGAGGATCAGAAGTTCAAACTTCAAACTTGTGTTGTTAAAAGAGGCTGTGGTAAACGTAGCTCATAATAACGTTTTTTCGTTAACTTAATTCCATGACGCTCATCAAAGCTTCTTTACCCATAATCTTATCATGAAATAAAAGAGCCTTGTACATGAAATTTTGCAGCCATGTGATGAGAGCACATTCGGTGCCCATCAGTTTTGTGATGAGTACTGTACTCATCATGGCTTAGGACCGTTCAGATTAAATCTCGACGGTCCTAATTTATAGTTTATTATTTTAATTTTTTTTACATAATAAAATTATTTTTTAAAAAAATAATAATTATAAAATTATATTTATTTTAAATTTTCTATTTAATAAAATAAAAATATATTAAAAATATAATACTTAAATTTAATTAAATCAGAAACGTTCAAATTTGATCTAGACGATTCTGAGATATGATGAGCACCGAATGTGCTCTCCCATGTGATACGAGTGGCCTAAACATATATAAGTTCGTAGGCCATTTGTAAAAGGTATAAACCTAAAGGTGGACTAGTTATCCAATCGGAAAACCGTTTGGTTCTCAATTTTATAAAATTAAGATAAATAAAGTTTGTAAAAATAAAATTTAGATAAAGTAAGTTTGTTATAAATTGTTATGTTTGAATATTCATTTTACAAAAGTAAGTTAGACAAAAAATCTGTTTGGATGATAAGGATTAAAAATATTTTTAGATGTATAATATAGAGTAAATTTATTTTTTCTTTTCCAAAATTCATGTTTTATTAAAGAAAAAGTAATTTTTCCCCTTTTTTTTTCAAAACCACAATTTAATCCAATTTTTCATTTTTTAAAAAGGCAGTTTATGTTTGATTAAACACATCTTTTATAAAATTATAGTTAAAAACTATGGTTTCCTCTTGGAAAAAAAAAAAAAAGAACCGAACATGCACTGAGTATGCCATGTGACGACTTGATACACCCATAGAAACTCCCAGAATTAATTGACTTATCACTTCTGTCTGAAGTTGTTGCTATTTTGTTGAAGTGAAGGTCAACTAGTAAAACCACTGGTATTGATTGATATTTCAGTTAGTTTCATACTGTAGTGCCCTTTTTGTTCCGCTTGATATGCCATCTCAGATTTTTTTTTGGAACATGCAGGATTTGGTCGTTTCGCAAGCAAGCTGAATCAGTGTATTAGAATTCTCTTGGGAACTCCAAAAGTCAGCACTAACTATTAGATATGAAGGATTGGAAGAAATACTGTATGACAACTCCACTTATGTTTGTTGCTTCAGTAATTCCACATGTTTTACAGAAGATTAGTTGAGTGATCAAGTTTTATCCACCGATTTGTATGGGTGAACCATTTGAACGGGAAAACACCAAACACGCAAGACATATTGTCGTTCTAAATATAGTTTATTTAGAAGTATGAACGAGCCATTTTTGCTACTTCCTATTGTGTTTCCGTGATGTGGTTCAACACATATCTAGAAGCTCAAGATGACGATCGCTACCATTTTTGTTGGGAGCCAAAATTTAGCCCCTTTTGTGAGACTTATGGTACAACTAATTTTTATGGGTTTGTTGATGTTATGAACAATGCTTAGAAAAATTGGACCGGTGATTGTATCGGTTGAGACAACAATTTAAGATTAAATGATTTAAGGAGGGTCTAACCAAAATTAAGTAAGTCTTAATATGCAAATGCAGGAAGGTGTGAACTTTTGTTATCAAATGTTTTTAAGAGTTTTATTGAAGTTAAAGGTAAAAGGATTAAATTCAAACTTAAAATATAAATAAATAATAAATATAACAAAGATTAATAATATCTTCTCACATGAAGAAAAATATAAACAAAAACTCTTAAAAAGCATGTAAAACATAATTTTATAACTAAAAAAGATATTAATGGAGGAGTTATTTTATGATAAAAGCTTGAGTTATTTTTTAAAGGTAGGGGTGTGCATGACTGGGTTAGGCCGGGCTTCACCCTTATCTATTGGCCGACCCAATGATACTCAGGCAACCCGAGATAGATACCAAGCCGACTCAAAACCAAATTTTTTTTAAAATATTAAAAAATAAAATAAAATAACTAACTTTATCTATTAACAAAAAATATGATTATTTATGTAAAAATAGATTTCTTTAAAAAATAATGCTAGGATAAAAATTAATTTTTTAAAAATTATAAATATTTACAACTATATATTATTTTCACATAATATTAAATTAAAAAATCAATCTAAAATAATGGCAAATTCTTAAAAAACTTTTTTGTAATCATATAATAAATATATTATATAAGATATTTGAAGAAAAACATCTTATAAAATTAATTAATATATACAAAACAATGAAATTTTTTAAAAAAAAAAGCATATATAAATATATATTAAGGGATGGGTCAGGCCGGACAAACCATAACTTGTTTAAAGTCTAACCCACATTATGACCTGATCCAGTTGGTCCAATAGGACCAAGCTGCACCACACCATGGGTTTACATATACAACCCTATTTTGCTAACCTAATTTGGTTGTAGCTTGGTTTTATCTTAGATATGTGACCAGTTCTCGATTCAATTGAACCAACCATTTCTGCCCAATTTTAAAAATATTGGTTATGAGTTCACTTTCATTTTCTTTTTTAAATCTCAATTTGAAAGTTTGACATTTGTAGGTATGAAAAAATGTGAAAGTTTGACATTTGAAGATTCGGTCCTCCAGTTTTCGGAACATGGTTATGAGTTCACTTTCATTTTCTTTTTTAAATCTCAATTTGAAAGTTTGACATTTGTAGGTATAAAATAATTTGAAAGTTTGACTACTGTAGGTAAAAAAAAACTTCAATTCCATTCCCGATGATTTGGGCTCTAGAAGCTTAGATTTCTCAAAAACAAATGAAGCGCAGGTTAATTCATATTATTGGACATTAAGTTATGGTTTTTCACTTTTTTGTTTTTACGAAAAGAAGTTATGGTTTTCTTTGGCCAATAATGCCGCAACTTTTCGCACAAAGCAAACTGAGACAATCTCTCCGATTAATGGTAGTACATCGTTTTATTCCCTTGTAAAACTAAAGCGTTAGGTTTTCTCGTTGGGAATATCACTGAAATGTTAGGAATGCAAATAAACTTTCGTAGAGTAAATAAATATGAAGATTTTTACCAAGTGATACACAATGGCAATAAAGCTGAGCCCGTGAAGAACTCTCACAAAATTAGGACCCATCTTCAAGCTATCATCTGGCTTTGACCAACAGAAAAGAAGCCAATCGTGGACCAAGACTCCAACTTTAACCCGAGCCAATTCACAGTAGGACAACCCTTCGAGGAGATGATACCCAAAAACAGGATAGATTATCATCGTCATGTTCTTCGCCAAAAAGGTCTGATCTGCAATAACCTGCATAGGTAAATAGGTGCTGCCACCTTGATTGATCATGTTAATGTATCAAATAAAATTTGATGACATTAACAGACAGTTAAGATCAACTCTCCTAGTTGATGTCTCTTCGCAGACTTGAACCTTTCAATCCTGCAATTTTGGCATCCTCAGGCATCATATAATTCTTCAGCCCATCCCTTAAACTCCAGTTGGCTTGTCTCAAAAAGCAAATCAATAAAAGGATGAGTATAGCAGAAAGAAAAACCAGTAAAGTCAAACTGATTTCAACTAGCAGGGGTGGTGGTGTATGAGAATCCCAGCGAAATGGACACATCTCCCTAGATTATATGAAGTACTTGAGTTCATCAGTTACTATGTTTTCTACACAGAAGCTCAATTGAATACTTCTTTTCATGCATCATTGTTGGAAGTATCTAGCTCATAGAGTACTTTGACAATTAATGATTCAGAATTCTGTGACTCATTCGAATAAGATTTACATTTAAATTTATAATCAATAACAGTCCAAGTATTCCCCTTTTTATGGGATTAAGTGACACAGTGTATTTGATAAACTAAGTCGAACATGGTTTCAAACAAAATCCGGAGAAATTTCAACTGAATATCCAATTTCAACCATCATTGTTGGATGTATCTGCTTTCTTGGAGTACTTAGTCATCCATTTCTGCTTGTTCTTCTCTGAGGCATTCCAGTTTTGAGAAAATCTTGTAAGCCCCTCTCTCAATGCTCCTAGATTCACTCCATTTCCAACCAAAATGCTTGTTACTCCCATTTTTGAGACCTGAAATTGCTGTTTCCCACTATCAAGCATGTAATAGATAATAGATGTATTGTACTCTTTCCATCCAAAGAAGATGAGCAAATAGCAATTCTGTGATGTAACCATTACTGGACTCATTGGAAATGTGAAAACAAATGTTGAGAAGAAAAACGAAGAACCATTATGGGAAAAAAATGAAGAAGTTTTGTTACCGCTTGGATGTGCCTATTCTCATCGTCAAAAAATAGCATAGAATTAAAGGGAACCCCAGTCCTTGAATGAATTCTTTGAAAATGATCTGTTTTGTGCGTCCAGCTGGAAAATATTTCCTAAACAATTGGAGGAAAAAAGAATTAAAATTGATTGAAACAAATATGTCATTGCAACCATTTACAGATTCCATTTTGTTCAGGGAACATTTGTTTTCTTTTTAACTTCTTCTTTTAGGGTGTGAAAACATATTCTTTACAAGGTTAGGGGAGACAAACAGGCCCATAACCATACCCTTTAGAAGTTATAGATTTTCAGCTGAGCACTTATCTCCTACTGCAGAAGCTAGTGCTCAATTCTACTTTTTTCTCAATGCGTCAAAGAGGACGATATATTAATGAATTATGAACAGAACAAAGAAAAGAGAGATTAGAGTAGGATTCAATAACAAACCTGAGCAACAAACATTGACTTGATGCTCAATTTATCAAGAAATGTTCCTGCTATATCAGCAGTTGGTGATCTAGAAGCAATGGCAACATCAATCCCTTTGTCTTTGAGTGCATATAGGATTCCTTTGGCATGAGGATACAAAGATGGCATTTCACGCTTGGATCGACACTCACTGAAATTTGGGTTGATGTCAGACTGAGTAACTGAATTAAATAATACAATTAAAAAGCTTTTGCAGGTAAACCATCTTGAGTTATACTGATCCGGAAGTTCATATTTTCACATTTTGGAGGATGTAATTTCACAGCATCATGAATCATGAATATAGAAAAGGTAAATTAATGGTTTGGCCTTAAATTAATATTTTCCTCTGATTTGATGAAAGTTATTTAGTCTTTGTAGTTTGTTTTGTTCACCACTTAATGAGAATAAAAATGTGAATGTTAAAACGACAAGAAATTTACACGGTTCTCGAGTTACTGCTTGTGTTAATAACAACCAAACAAACCAATTGTCAAAGCTATAGTTTTGAAGGCAACATTTCCAATTTTCAAATGTCAACTTAATCTCAACAACAACTTCATAGTCTGAAGATCCAATTTTGAAGTGCAGACATTGAAAAACGGTGCAAGATATAAATAAAATAGACTTTCTACAATGAACTCTTCATCAAATTAATATCAATGAGATTATTTACATTAACACTTGGATAAACTGTTAAGTTATAAAAGGACAAACCATAAGCACCACAGACTGAAATCAAGGCCATATCAGTACAATAAACTGCAATGTATCCTGAAATAAAATTATAGTGAATAAATGGACGTTGTCTCAAGGCAAAGAAGGTTGAGCTTGGTCAACTGACCAAAGACAAATACAAAATTAAAACATAGAAACCATTAAGCATCTAAAGAATATGACAGTTCATCCGGTTTGCAAGAAAATTCAACCATATTCTGTGATGAAGTTAGGATAAATTATCCACAAAATCCTATCCTTTTAGTTCATATAAGGTCTAAAAAATTGAAGCTCCTGAATCTACACCATTGATGAAGCATTTTTTCCGGGAAGCACTACACAAAAGTTTCTCTCTGAAGCAAAAAGTCTATATATCTAACAACAAAGGAGACTAGATTCAACCAAACAACAAAAACATAAAAAAAGGGAGAAAAAAAAGTTGCTGGTTTTGAGCACGAAGTCAGAGCAGTTTGGTGAAACCAATCAGCATCAACGCCAATGAAGAAACAGATGAGATGATAAACGAAGCCAGATTGAATCGCGTTGTCGGAGAGGAAGTGAGATAGAGAAAGATAGAAAGCAGGAGGAGAGGCAAGAGGAGTACCAGTAGAAAGGCCAGAGAGTGTAGTCGAGGTCGAAAACGACAAGTCTTGGGAGAACTTGAAAAACTCCGATAATCTGAAGCGCCTCCGCCTTCACCTTCTCGTCTCCCATCTCTCCACCAACCCTCCGAAATTGGATTCCGATTACCCATGAACGATGGCCGTTAAATCCACCTGAGCAATATAAATTATTTTATTAATTGTTCGGTCCAGTTTATAAAAATTGTACTTTTATGGCCTTCACACGTACCAAAAAAAAAGATTATTAAATGATTTGTCACATTATAAAATTTAATAATATGATATTAATAAAATTGTAAAGTAGTGAAATAAGTTATTAATGTATCATTGAAATTTTAAAGTAACAACTATTATAAAAAATTTCAGAAAAATTTAAAGTAACAAATTTTACAATGAAAGAAAGTATTAAATTAAATCATAAGAGAAAAATTATAGAAAAAATTCCAAAATATGAAAATGATTATTATAAGGATTCAAAATCCTAAAACACTACATCTAAATTTCATGAGCAAAAAATTTGAAAAATGAATATAAAAAATTTTATTATTAAATATAAAATTATAGAATGAGTATAAAATATTAGGATATGATTTTATACTTAACAATTAAATTTTTTATACTCATTTTCTAGAATTTTACACTAATAGAATTTGAATGTAATTTAACATTAAAATATAATTTTATATCAAATAACAAAGTATTTTATATTTTTTTAAGATTTTATATCTATTTTGCACCAATAAGACTTATGTATAGTTTTTATACTTGTACTCTCTATGCTTTGGATAATGGATTTAATTTTCTCTTTTGTTGCCGCTAAAATGTTTTTTGTTTTAAATATTGTAATTTTGTTAGTTAAGGCCACATTTGATTCATTCATTCTTTTTTCATATTTAGATTTTCTTAATTATTTATTCAATTATCAACTAACACATAAAAGAAATGAAGTGTACAATTCTTGAATAGTCTATCTCCTTTCAAATGAGGAATCCCTTTAATTCTTAATTCAAAACAGAAAAAAATTCTTAATTGAATAAAAATAAAGGATTACCTGGGACAAAATAAAGCCATCTAGGCATGATAATATAATAATGAGATTATACATAAAATTAATCTATAATTTTTTTATAAAATACATTACTAAAAAATTTTATAGGAAGGGATTTCTCTTGTTTTATCTTTTAATATTTTTTCATATAATTTATTTTTTTGGACAAATTTCATATATTTTGTTTAAATTATTTTGATATTTCCTCACATATTTATTCGTATATATTGGAATTATTGTTCCTTTGTATTTTCACCATATTGCACGCTTGAAAAAAATATTTAGTTCAATAAAAAAACCTAGCAATACTCCCATGCAAATGCAGAATGTACTGGGAGTTATATTTTTTTTAAAAAAATGCAAGTAAATAAAAAAATAATAATATATATAATATTATTATAACAATATACATTATACATTTTCTTATTTCTTTTTACACTGAAATGATGAAAGTAGCTCGACTATTTTTTAATTTTTTTAAATAATATCTTTTATTCCAGTCACCATGCATCCATTAGACGTTCTTCAAGTACATTTTCTTATGTATTAAATCTAAGCTTGTTAAACTTGCAAATTTAAACAAACTCATGAATGAGAGATGTATTTGTAATATCAACTCTCGTAAGTGTTTACATTCGTTAATAAATGAGATAAAAAAAATGCATAAGCATTCTATGGTACAACTTTTCCCATATTCTTACATTGACGATGAATTATTCAATAATATAAGTCTTCCCATATTTTTACATTTTTTTACGCGGGTGGCTATGATCATTATTAATAGGAGGAATGACACTTGAGGATCAAAACTTTGAATTAAATACAATAAAGGATCTTGTAATTTTTTTTACTACTGAATATCACGAATTTACTACTGGCTTGTTCTGTATTTACTACTGAAAAACCTGCAAGGTCCTTTACTGTATTTAATTCAAAGTTTTGGTCCTCAACTGTCATTTTCCCTTATTAATATTCATGTCATAATATATATACACACACTAATCTCCAGGTAAGATAATTTTTCTTATTTGAAAGATATTCTTTTGAAGCATGAAGAATGCAAGAGATTTGTCTATTTGGTTATGGTTAAAAGGAATGGGATACATTTTTCCCATTTATAGAACTGAGATAGCAATTATACATTTATACTTGCTCACTATTTTTTTTTCAATGATACATATAAATTAACTGTGAAATGCATCCTTACATTCTCAATAAGATTCAAACCCACATCGAGGTATGAAATGCATCCTGACTAATTAAACCAACCTTTAGTTCAAAATGCTACTTTGATCATTAGAAAAGTCCACCCAAATTGACAAATATTAGGAACTATAGAGTCTGCGTGTGTAAATACCATCTCAAATCCTTTGGATTGTCCAAAGTGGGACATTTACAGTCACGCCTCTCTTTCTGGTTGTGAACTACAGCCAAACTGTAGATGGACCATATTTTTTTCTTGAATGTGAAACACCCAATAATGCAGTTTCAGCTGTTTAGTTAGAAATCTGACGTTTCAATTAAATTCTTCCATGGTTGCAACTTTCATAAGATGTCGTGCAAGTAATTTTTGTTCTTAAATCAGGAACTAAAAAGGCGTCAACAGTTATCAAATTAGGTTGTTTCACCACTTAGGCCCACAAATAGACTAGGCTCATGCATATCTGGAAAATGTATTTCGTACTGTTAGGAGATTCATCTCAGCAATCATCCTAACAGCTGATAAGGCATGCAAGTTAAAGAATGCAAAATACATAAGGGGCATAAAATGGCCATCAAGTAAAAAGAATGATGATATGTGTAATTCACTTTCAATTAGAATATCTAAGAAACAATCATGAGAAATATATAAAATAAAGTTTTCCTTTTTATACTTGGGCAAGTCTATTTGAACATTTTCATTCAATTGCAGCACTTGCAGCACTCAAATCCACAGAAAGATCAAGGGCCTGAAACAAGCAATAAAGAAACTAATGTGAGCAATTGGGGTATTGGATTGTTTGTAAATAAATAACTCGCATCACATTTTTCTAAGAAAGATAAAAATGCTACAGCATGTCATAATGTGTGAAGGGCTATCACTTATTACAAGGAAAATGTCTAAATTATACATCTTACTTGTAAATAAATAGAAATATTCCTTGTTTCTGTCATGTGTACCAACAGGATGTACAGCATTGAATCAGAAATTATGCTTTATTTGTCAAAGAATTGGATAACAGTAAAATAAACAAAACAAAAACGAAACTAAATATTGCACAAAAGTGATGTTCTTTAAATCAAAAGATAACATTTACCAAAAAGATGGTGCACTGAGACCATATTTAGAACGACGTGATGTGAGAGAGAAGAAAGAAGAGTTAAAGATACGGATCCAAAAGTGTTGTGTATGCTAGAAAAGTTTTCTCATTGAGTTACAATGCTGTGTATTTATATATACCAGTGCTTAACAACTTGCTTAACAGATACAACTAATATCATAACAATTCTAACAAACTAACATATGGAGTGCCACATGGACTAATATTTCTTACATGTTTAATGTTTTACTCATTATAAAGATTGTTTCTGTGATTTGATGAAATATGCTATATCATTATAATATCAAACAATAAGTAATTACCTTTCCAGTGATCTTACTGTACAGTGCAAGCACATCTTTTACTGTAGACTCAAAGTGCGTAGTGGAGTCGTAGCTCTACAAGCAATGTGACATTCAGTAAGTAAAAGTGATTTTTGCAGAAAAAATGAATGAATTCCCTCAGGTAGAATAAGAAGGATGATAAATTTTCACATTCCTTATGATGGAAATAAAACATAGACAAACATATCCCTACTTATTTCAAACTAATAAGTAACTATGTTTATACTAAGTCAAAAGGATGCTTGGATGTGTCAAGACTGGAACCATTTCACTCTAAAGCTTCAAATTTTTAATCAAAGTGATCTTCTAACATGGCATTCCGGTTTCACTAATAAAACAGGCACATTAGTAATAGTGTGGTAAGTTATTTCTATACATACCCCAATTCAAGCTACCTTTAATAATGGATAAGGAAAAGAAAGCAAGCCAAAAAAATAATAATAATAGAATAAAATAACTCAGAGAGATTATACTTACTGTAGAGATGAAGCAACCATCAGCCTCACAATCATTCACAGGTTCATATCTGTCATAAGTGTCATAGAATATCTCATCTACTGGTCCAAGAAGGTCAATACCAGGCTTCAATTCCACCTCAGGTTGGTCAGTCTCCGCTTCTGTTGAGACAAAAGCAATATATTTTCCTTTTGCTGCAACATTATGAGCATAAGAGCAGCAAAATAGATACCTGCAATAACCATGGAAATCAAGAATCAGTTCCTAAAATGTTGGAAGTAGAAATTTACAGCTAAAAGTCCATTCTTTTACTCACATTTAGTTTTATGATTTGTCATTCATAAGAAAATGATAGTATACTGTATTCTTAATCACATTTTCATACAAGTCGTCTCGCTATCCCATTTCTTCCCCATTAGCATTTTTTTTGTGATAATGATAAGTCCTTTATCTTCACTTTTCTTTTGCTTTTCAACTTGAAAATTTGAAGTTCATTTTGCTTGCATGTATTACATATCAGTAGTCATCAATTGCCAAATACTAAATATTTTATACCTAAGTACGCCATGGTTTGTCCATTCATCACATGTAATTTGTAAACTAAGAAATCAATGCAGGCTAGGGTTTGTCCTTACATATCTGACTTACGACCAAGCTGCTGTTGTGGCAGAATGACCTGGGCTGAGTGAGAATCATTGGTGTCTGGAATAGGATGGCTCATGATACATATTGCGCGTGCAACTTTTCCAACCTTTTTGACCTATTAGTCAATTAAATATTGGCAGAAGAAGATTGACTCAATTTCAGCACATATTATTTATATTACTTTCTGGTTTAAAACATGAAAATAAACATATGAGAGAAGATAATAGTCCAGATACCCTTAAGAAATCTAATACCTTATCAGGTAGATATGATGGATCACACACAACTTTCTTGCATTTTGCTGTTTCTCCTTCAGAGGTCACACCAATGGCTTTCCCACTATCGTCAAACTCAACCTGCTCAGTAGAAATTATTATGTGATAAGATATAAACGCAGAGAATATTGAAATAGAAAATAAACTAAATTAGGAGAAAACAAAGAGGAGATAAGAACTTGGGAAGACAAAATGAACTGATTCAAATTGCTTGCAAATGACAAGCTAGGGAAGAAATATCATTACTATTCAATTTAAATTCTTGACAATTGTGATTCATCATTATGAATTTAAGTAGTCAATTGATCATCTTTCTATTATAAAGAAGGTAGTAGCAGGTTCAAATACACGAGGTGGAAACCTAATTCATGCTTTTCTTTGTAAGTATTAGAAATCAGATAGGATAAGGGGATATACGCTATACATGGACATAAGAATGTTACCATTTGTGTGTCAAAGAATCAAAGAGCATAAAAGACTTGAGCAGGAAAAGAATTCTTTACATAATTTGTTTCAGTAAATAAAGCACCAGGATGTCCTTGTTGTGTACCTCAGCGTAAGAAACAAAATTAAACGAGGGAATAATTTATGACAAATGAGGAGTGGGAGATACGAAAAACTGAGCGGAGATAAATTTATCCTTAGTAAGAGCATTCCTTAGGACATAGGAGGAAAACACATTGCAAGTAACTCGGATCAAGTTTTTTGTCCTTTTTTTTTCATTGTTAAACACCAATAAGCCTCAAGGGCATTTTCTAGGAGAAAAGCATCAAGGTAAAAGCTTCTCACCACTTCTTGTGGTAATTCAAATAATCTCCCTGAATACTGAAGCAAATCATATACATACCTTGCATTCTGGTTTGTTGAGCATGTAAGTTCCCCCATATACTGCACTTAAACGCGCAAATGCCTGTTTGCCATCACAGAGATGAATGTTAGCTCCAGATGTGTAATAACTTCAGAGTATAGAGAGACAAGGCAAACCTGAGGCAATTCTCCCAGTCCATATAGCGGATATATGTAAGGTGAGCCTCCCTGAAAACGTGCTAGGGACTCTGCATAAAGCTAGATAAAATCCAAAGTAGTATTAATTGCTTATGTAGGTTATGAAGTGATTCTATCTAAAAAACATCAATAGAATCAACTGAAAGGTATGAGCCAGAAAATCCCATGAAGGAAAGATAGAGGAAGGCTGAGAAATCAAGGTAATAACATTTGGTATATCCAACAGTCATGGAATAAAATGGTCCACAAGAATATGCTAGTGAAAAAACAAATGTAATAATTAACCTACAATATTCTTCATTTTATGATAAGAAAGAAAAAGAAAACATTATACGCCAAATGACCATATTATCCATAACCTCGTACTTTGTCCCTTAAGTAAAAGGTAAACATGAACGCTATCTTAATGATCATTGTTGATATGGAATTGCAGCAAATGGTAAAAACGTTTAATGAAGTATTATCCAAATTTTCTTTTATCAATGTTATTGTTCACAAAGCGTAACTTGTTGGGGATTCAGCTTTTGGTACAAATTTGTAATTTTTTCACCTCAATTTTCAGGATGCTTCAGTATTACCAAGAAAAAAGTTCATCATTTGTATGTAATGTAGAGATGACTAAAACAGAGAAAATAACATGTTTGACAGAGAACAGACTAGATTAATCTTATGATCACAATTCTATTCGTTGTCATCCATCAACAGACTATGAAGAAAAGTATGGAAATTCCTAGCAATTTTTAGCGGTTCAGGGATTTAAATTATAGATTCTTCTGTAATAATACAATTAAATTCCCAGCCAACTGGCTATGAGTGGCTCAAGCAGTAAGGTATGCTCGAGTTCAGTCCTTACCCAAGGGGTATGGGGACACTAGTGGGAAAAAGAAAAACAAAAAGAATTATTATTCGCAACAGTCTTTAGCATGATCATGAAAAAATATGTAATATAGAAAGAATAATTGACGGTGATATAATAACCTATATGTGAATGACCTATATATTATTCCTTTTCTACGTTTTGATCCTTTGAATCTTCATGATTTTTAGGTGGCGCACAATAATGTATCTAATTGAGCAATTTCTTCTGCATCATATTACTATACAGCATAGGAGCGTAATTTGTATAGTTTATACCTTGACTCTTTCTACAAAGTCCTTGGCTGGCTGATCCAAGTAACTATCATCATGATGAAGTGCCAAGGCATGACCAATAAAATCAATTGTATCATCTTCCAACCCATATTTCCTACATTTTGAAGAACCATTCAAAATTTTAAGCACAACTTTAATCAAAGTATTACACTGTACTATTCTGACTGAAATATCTTATACCTTCAACATCAAGGAGAGCCAATACTATGGCCAACTATTCTAAATTAAAATTTGTCGTCCATTCATTGAAATGAAAATGTAAAAGCTGTAAATCTAATGTTTATCCTAATATAATACTTTCTGTGCTTGGCTGGTCCTGTATCAGTCTACTGTTCTGCTGTAATGATGATCAACTAAGACAAACTTTCACTTGTTGAAGAAATTAACATTTTCAATAATAGTGAATCGTACGACTTCATCTTTTTTGAGAGTTCTTTTATTGAAAAAAAAACTTTTTCATTGTTTAATTTGATGTGCCTAGTCCTATGCTTCTGTAAAAGGTCAAAACAAATGAAGAAAACAATTTTGTAATTTGGGTATTTTGAACTTTAAGGAAAAGAAATGGAAGTGGATACATACAAAATCAGCTGCCTTGCTGTAACTTGGTTCAAATCTAGCCCTTCATGAGATTTTGGATCACTCTCTTCATAGTCTTGTACGTAAATGAAGAACTTTCGAGCACGGCGCTTCTCAAACAATCCCATCAATGGTGATTTTAGTGCTTCAACATCTGTGGCTGGAACTTTGTAGATCTGGAAAGGTAAAGTATTCTGTCATAAGATTTTACTCTGAAATGCAAGAGGTTCTGTGAAATGTAATATTTCCAATATGAAAAGTACAGATAACGCAGAATTAGACTAGAAACAAGTTAGATAATAAATATTGTGCAGACCTTTCCCTTATTATACACAAAACTGCCATCTACAGCTTTAAAATTCAAATACTTTGTAACATCAGTGTGGATTAGTACACGAACCAAAAGTCCATTGGCCATCATGAACTGCAAAAAGCAGATAGAAAAGTGGAAGATTCATCTTATAGTAGAAAGAACAATCTGTAACACAAACTATCTAAGGAAAATATCATTTAAAGGCATGCAAATTGATAGACAAAGACAAACTATCTTGTTACCTTAGGTATCATATCAACATTATACTCCCTACTTGAGCCCAACTGTTCTGGCGCCTGGTCATCTCCCCTAAACCTCTTCCATAACTACATAACAAAAAAAAGTATTTAAGATGGACAGAGAAAAAGAAAAGAAAAGAAATTGATGAACAATAAGATAAGTCCTATGCTTCAAAGTAAATAAACATCAAGGGACGGTAACCTGTGTAAGATTAAGAGATGTAGACTCTCCTCCATAGTAGTCATTTCTGTCCATATGCAATACCTATTTCAAGTGGACGGAGTTAAGGGAATGAGGCCATTTATTTAAAAAGAAAGAAAGATCTCAAGAATCACCAAGACTAATTCCGAGGGTATTTTCAGGAATTGATACCTTGATAGCAATTTGGCATATGTTTACAATCTTCTAAGTCACGTAATATCTTTAGACGAACCATTAACTATTCCTCTTGGTAATAATTTTAGCAATATGGTTCATGGTTGTGAAAGGAGTTATGGTTGAAAGTGAATGGGGTAAAAAGAAGGGGTAGAAAATGAGGAGCGAAAATGATTATATGCAAGCCTGACAAACCGATGATTAAAAAATTAAAAGAAATGCCTTTTCATGTTGAGATGAATAATAAGTAAAAATTCCATGCAAGTAGCTTACACAGAAGATCATTTTGTTTTTTAAAAAAATATCTATGCCTGACGCCTAATTTGGATCACATTAATTTCTTAAGAAAATTGACAATATCAATTTTAAAAGGAGAAAGACACATTGTGTTTGGAACTCATTTACATTGTGAAATCCTCTTCAAGCAAGTGAATCTGGCGCACAATGAGTTAATCAACTTCGTAAGAATTTGTGAGAATCCAAGTCCCCAAATACCACCAAATGGATCCTTTCAATTTGATAGACAATGGGTGTAATCCTACTTGAATAATAAACCAAGAGTCTTACATACATTTTATCTCTGTCTCAACGAAAACCATCAGAGGAATATAAAAATTTCCCACCCATCTCCCTTTTCACTTTCTTTTCCAATTTTCTGACCTCTCTCCCATCAATTAAATGCTTAATCCAGCAAAACTCAAATTAAACAGAACAAACATGCAACAAGCAATCTGTAAATGAAGAAAAGAGAATGAATGAATAAAAGAATCACTGACTTTGAGGCCATCAACTGAGAGAAGGCCACTGAGGATGCATTCCTTGAGCCCTGTACCGAGGACGATCACATCATATTCTTCATCCATGGCGAATCAACTTCAGATGAATCAAGGAAATCGAAATGTGGAGAGAAAAAGAAAAGGAAAGAGCGGTGTTTAGACAGAGAGGTCTGAAAATGAGCGGGATTAGACATGGCAGATTTCGCTTTACGATTTTGTTTGTCTGAGAATTGGAGCTGGTCTTTCGCGGGAAGTAACGAGACCAACGCTCACCATAACTGTTCGCGTTAAAGCATAGAGCGTGTGCTGCACGCGCTATGTCAAGAGGGCCAGAGTGTGACTGTGTGCTACACGCGAGTTGGGTTAATGAGGGCTTACTGTTTGTTCACTATGATTAATTGAACATTTCTTTTTCTCTTTTTATTTTTAATTAATGATTGGATCAGTTACCTCTTTTACATACTTTCTCCCCAGCCAAATGTAAGATGCACATAGCTATTACTCCTTTCCAAAATATTAGGTGAGATTAACTATCTCCCTTCTATTAAGTAATCATAGCTTAATTTTATAAAAATTTGCTATAATTTTTTAAAATTATCCTCATTAAATTACTACATTTTAATTACTACTTTTTTTTATCTTAAGTATAAGACATTTTACCCTGATTTTAAATATAAGACATTTATAGTATATGAGGTAATATTTATTATATATTTTTAAAGATACATCTATTTAATGTATTCCAAAGAGAAAGAGAAAGAAATTAAATTAAGGTAGTTTTGGAAAAATATTGTAATTTTTAGAAAAATTGAATAGTTAATTAACTTTAATATCCATTTTTAATCTGCGTGATTTGGTTAAAATAGTCTTATCTTAAGAATTAGAGAAAGTATTATTTCTTTTAATCTCTTTCCATCATAACTCTTTTAATTATTATAAATAGGGGTAAAATTGGAAAGTAAGCATTAAATGATTTCTAATTTTCATAAAGTGATTTATATTTTGAAATTTTAATTTCCACTAAACCCGCTTTATATTTTGAAATGTGGGAGTAATGCATATAATATTGAGTAAAGAGTAGAGTTAAAAAGAAATTGGAATTATTAAATTTGTCAAAAATTTAAAATAATTTTAAAATATGTTGTACGTTAATAGTAGTAACTTATTTAATGAAGGGAAAAATTGAGAAAAATAAATAAATGTATCAGACAACTAACATTTGTATATTATATTTTGAATTGAAAAAAATATCTCAAATGTATCTTATATTTAGAAGTTGAGGGAGTACTAAAAATAGAAGTATCTTTTTAATATAATTATTTGGCATTTGATATTATTGTGTTAGATTTTATTATCAGGTTCAAATAAGGTAGCTCTTTAAATATGATTTTTCTATTTATAAAACTCAATCTTGACCCTTCATTAAAAGTTGTCAAGTCAATTACCACCTAATTTAACTATAATTGATAAAAAAAATAAAGTTACCTTATATTACATTAGTACATTATATATAACTAGTTCTTTCTCCCGAAATCGCGCGGGATGAAAAAAAAAATCTCATTATGTCAAAATTATTTCCAATAGAAAAAGATAGTTGTTTTGCATTGAAAAAATTTTAAAAATTGAAAGATACATAAATCTAAAATTGATTTTGCATACAATATGAAGCACATAATATGAATTTACTTAATTAGACTATGATATGATCAGTTAAAGTACAAAGTTTTATGGAATATGGATTAGGTTTTTATTTTGTGGATCATATATTTAAAAAATATAATATGATCCAGAGTTGCTGATACTATATCTTTTTCGTCTTAGTTAATCTTTATAATTGCAATAGATAAAAATATTATCTCTAGCTTATAACAAACATATCTACTTGAATGTGAATACTAAATGCATGCTTTAAATTATTGGGACTAATACAATTAACAGAATTGAAAGATGTTCCGAAAAATAAGAGAACTGATCTCATATTCCAACTATTTTTATGCTTGAATATTATGCCAATCTAATTCATTAAAAATCGTGATCATACAAAAGAATTCATAAATTAACTATTATAAGAAATGACGGTTACTTATTCCTATTCAGTACCCCTGCCCCTAGTTGTCTCTTCATTTAAGGATATAATGCTCGTCCTTTGAAATAACCTTTTATATTTCCAAGAGTTCCCAAGTTGTTAGTCTAAATGGTTCATTTAACTCATTTACTGCCCTCATAATGACCTTGACTGTTTATATTCATCGTTCAATTTCTTGCGTCCCACTATCTTACTATTTCAACCTAATTAATTATTTCTTGTAACAATTGTAGATTTCCTTGCAATCTAAAGTTGGGAATGGACAACAAACAATGCTCTCTGTCATCGGAGTTGCAGGTTGGAAGGAAAGATCATACAATATGTGTTCGTGTCATGCATGTCTATTGGAGGAGGAGCCCAGATTCAACACCTAGTAACATATTTTGCAATATGATTCTTCTTGATGAATCCAATTCGTAAGTTATATATATGTTTGTTTATTTTCTCCATTTTCTTTCAAAGTTGTCCTTTTAGAAGACATATCTTGTCTTGTATGGGCTATCATTTTCATTAACAGCAGATGAAAGCAGAGGCTATAATAATGGGTGAGCAAACTTGTAATTTTGTTAATGGCCTACTTGATGAAGGAAGATGCTACTACATAACTAATTTTAGTGTGAAGAAGTTCTGAAATGACACCAGTGGTAAACAACATGAGGCTAGATTGTACTTTTATGAGGACATTAAAGTTGAACCTTGCCAGAAAGATCTTCCCTTGTACTCTTTCCATTTCTAGACCATAGCATAGATTGTAAAGTTGCCTACCTATGAGCAAATTGTTGTAGGTAAGTTAAGAAGGGAATTGGTATATGTCTGTAGAATCCTGAAAAATAAGTTCTATAGCAGTGGGGTTTCGATTTCCCCATTGATAACCAAAATGACTAAAAAATCAATATAGATTAAGAGTAACATTAATCCATTTTTTGTTCATTTACAATATGTGGTAGATGCTAATGGATTCGTGAGAAGGATTAGTGGGCTTATGGGTTGTCCATACCGAAGAGATTGCAATGTCTACATTACGTTTGGAATATATGATTCTAGGTAAATGGCTACAACTTTTAAATAACAATTTACTACATCATGTCTTTCCAATGAACTGATATATTTCTGTTTCTAACAATGACAGAGGGATAGTAATTAGTTGTGAGTTTTATGATGATATTGCAAAGGAAATGGCTGAAACGTTGAAAAATGCCTTGGAAGGAGTATCTGTTGTTTCAATCTATAATGCCTTTGTTGGACTTGATAAAGGTAAGATTTTAGTTGGTTGAAGTAGTATTATATATGTTTGTTCTTCCCAACATATACATATATTTTTTAATGTTATTAATATATAGTTTGCATGCATAAGTCTAACTAAATTATAATCATGCTTTAATATAGTAGAACTCAATAAGAATTCCATATAATTAATTAAATTATACACCTAAATATATAAATGTCTGTAGACAATACTTGTTAATAGTACAATAATATAATTATAGATACAACTTATATATACAGTTAAATAAATATATATTTTTCCTCATCAATATTTATATATATCATATTAGTTTCTTAAATTAATCTGTGATTATCAGAGTAGGTGACCAATAATTCATTTATATCTTTCTTATCATCTAATTTTTTGTTATATATTACTGTTAATGACGACAGATAATAGGTCAAAGCTAACCAATTATACTGGGAAGACTAAACTATTTCTGAACGCGGAGGTTGAAGAACTTGATTATCTCAGACCACCTGGATTTTAGTTTATTGGTTTAAATAAAACTTGTTACTTTTGGAATGTTTTAGTGGCTTTGGACAATGTTCTATTTTTTTGGAAGCGTACTATTGGTATATTTTGTACTTGTGTTTAATTTTGGAGTTTTTTAATCCCAAAATTGGTTTTTGGTCCACATTGATATTTTCTTGGCTATATCAGGTGATGACATGTTAATTGGTATATAGAAAGCAATTATCTGTAGTAACATATGATCAGATCTACTTATCTTCTAAACTATTCGTCATTAAATTCATTTAATTCATTATCTAGGTGAATATTTGCTGTGAAGTTGTGGTTTAGTTTTTGTTGTTATTATAGCTTTTCATATAATACATCATATAGATGATTGATTATGTACTAAATTTTAATCTCTAACCATAAAATATAGAAACATATATATATATATATATATATCTTAGTACATAAAGACTGATTGATAAAAGCATGGCAATGGTATGGATTATAATATTAGAAAAATCAATATTGTTCTAAAGATATATCAACTATAGAAATGGTTTAACTTGGGTAAGTTTTTAAAACTGGAGAAGAAAAGAAAAAATCTTTTTGGAATATACATCAATTTTATGAAGGGATTCATTTTCTTGGTAATTGATACGTTTTCATTCTCAATTTTTCCTTTTTTCTTTCTATATCATGACAATAAATAGTTAATAAGAAAAATAATTTAACTTCCAAGCATATGAGATACTAACACAATAAACTTAATAGTAAAGTTTCATTTGATATAGTAAAACAATGTTTATTTTCTTAGTTAAAATAACCATACTAATTGTAGTGGAACCTAATTTATATTCTATACATATGCCATCTTAGTTTAAATAACCATAATAATTGCACCAGGACCTAATTTCTTTCCTATACATATGCTACATAGACAAAAAGTAAACTTGAATATGATCAATGAGGCATTCGAATGACATAATAAAATATGGTCACCAAAGAAAGCCTGTACTCCAAGGTGTATAGATATTACTTATGATAAATATTTGTTCTACAAATGAGATTATTAATCGACATCAATTCACCAATCAGATACACAAGTACATATTATAAATTTATGTTGATAAGTGCTTGAGCTGTTTAATAAATATAAGGAAAAATAAAGCAAACATTATGATAGGTAAAAAGGTTCAGAACTGATTGAGTGAAGATAGAGTAACTATTATATCATTAAAAGAAACCATAAAAACAACATCTGAAAAACTATTTCTACACAAGATGGTAAAACTTCCAGCACTGTGGTAATTAGCAAGGAGTCGTAAAAATAAATCAGGTTGTATGAGACTGCACAATATATCAGAGCAAACAACTGCCAAATGTTGAAATCATTATAAATTAGTTTGTGTTTTCAAAGCAATAATCAGTTTCAGTTTCAATGTATCAATAATATTTGCTGAGCAAAAAGAAGTAAAGATAAAACAAACACTGTGATATGTAAGAAGATTTCTAAGTAATTGGGTGAACATAGTGTAAGGGCCCATTTGGTTTTCAGTTAGTGAATAATGAGTTTTGATAGAATTGGTTTCATAACGTAGTTATGGTAAAAATTAGTTTTTGACTAACGTGTTTATGTTTGGATGATTTATTTGAAAATTAGTTTTGACAAAACTTATATTTTTCCTCTAATTGAGCTTAACCTCTATCTCATGATTAATTTAATTTCTTTGGACTAAAATTTAATTTGCATTTATTTAATTGAGAACATAATAGATCTGATATAACATTTTCTTATAGGTCATGATATATAAAAATTAAAATTTTGAAGGAAAATTTTGGTCAATAAATAGGAAATATTTTATGAAAATTTTATTTTCCTAAATTTTTTATTTTTTCTCATTTTTATTAGTTTATTTTTATCTGACTTCAAAATAAATACAAACAAGAATAGAGAAGCAAAACGGAAAAGCAGCCTTCATTCTCCTTCTGCGAAACCTCCGTTCTACGTACAAACTCATTCTCCAACTGAAATGGGAAAATCACCCAAACACACCCAAATTTTATCAAACCTTGGTTTTGACCCCAAACTAAGGTTTCAAACTGGTTCCCAAACAGAGCCTAACTAATTTATCCTAAAATTTTGGTTGATCTCACTGCTATGAACAGGAATAAAAAGATATTATGTGTTTATGAACACAGGCTCTTTGTCCTAAGTTAATGTCATAGTCTTTTGCTGATCCAAACAGATATAAATTATCTTTCACCTTGGTGAGCCAATAAAGATTGATAAGACTAAAAACATGTAAATTTAAAACTTCAACACCTGAACTTGGAAGAAACCATTAAAAACAACATCTTTGGAACTATTCTACACAACATGGTAAAAACTCCAAGACTGTGGTAATCAAGAAGGAGTCTTCAAAATGAATCAGGTTATATGTTACTACAAAATATATCAGTGTATACACCAGTGAGATGTTTAAATCAATCTACTTTGGTTTGTGTTTCCAAAGCCTAAATCAATTTCAGTTTCCATGTATAAAAATAATCATATAAAACTACATAAATTAGATAGATTAGTCAAGTTATCTTATAATTTCTTCAGATGAAAAATCATTTACCCTATTGACCTCCATGCCTTTCAAAGACATAGATTCTAGAAGATTTCTTTGTAAACTACATTGGTTGTCTTTGTCAAAGGATTCTTCTGTTCATCATGTATGAGAATCTTAAGACCATTAACTCTTTTAGTCCTTGAAAGAGTCACATAAAGTTGTCCATGACTAAAAATTGGCTTTGGTAAGTACAAACCAACGTGGTCCAAAGATTGCCCCTGGCTTTTGTTAATAGTCATGGCAAATGAAATCACAATAGGAAATTGTCTCCTCCTCATCTTGAATGGCCATCTTATTTATGAAGGATTCATGTCCATACTATGTAAAAGTACTTTCTCATTTGGATGTGACCCATTTAACGTCCTTGCTTCAATAACATGTTGAGCAAGCTTAGTGATCTTAGCCTAGTACCATTGCAAAGTGCTGTAGATTGATCTATATTTCTCACCAACATAATTGCTGCTCCAACTTTCAAAGTTAGTTTATAAGGAGGAAGACCAGAAGATTTGATTGTGTTTAAAAATTCTAATGGGTATAGCTCTTCCATGGAGTCTGAGTCTTGACTGGTTCAACAAATTGAATCTGAACTTAGATATTCAACTGAATCCCCAGGTAATAATGAACAAACATAATCATTGATTTCATTGACTATTTCAATAGTAGGAGCTAGAATAGCCTTGTCAGTCAAATACTGTCTACTTGATAGATTATCAAGTAAATTTGGATATGTTGAATTCACTATAGCTTCAACTGGTTCAGTGAAATCAGTTATAAGGAACTGATGAGGAATATCTACTTCAACGATTCCATCATTTTCTACCCCTACATTTCCATTACCAACATCAAGAATCCATCGTGAGAATTTTCTTAACACCTCTCGGTCCTGTGGAAATAAAGAAGCTTGTAACCTCATGTTGATGGTCAAATGAAACAATTTGCAATGACTCCAAAGTGATGATAAATTGATTGCACAATTAACAATCTTAGCTCTAGAAGCTTTGGGTACAACTGGAAGAATTTGACGGAAATCACCTCCCACAACCACAGATTTCCCTCCAAACGGGAGGTAAGCGTTAGTTGGATTGATGATTTGCATGATATCTTTCATTGAACGGTCAAATGCCTCAGTGCAATATTGCTGTATCATTGGAGTCTCATCCTAAATGATCAACTTTGCAACTCTCAGCAAATCTGCCATTGGAGAATTCTACTTGATATTGCAAGTAGACTTTTGATGGATCTCAATCCGGAGTGTAAATCTTGAATGAGCTGTTTGACCATTAGGTAATAGTATTGCTGCTATGCCGCTTGATGCAACTGTAATTACAATATGACCCTTAGCTCGAATTGCACATGACAAAGCATTCCATAGAAATGTTTTCCTTGTACCTCCATACCCATATACAAAATAAAACAGATCACATGGGGAATTAGTGACATTTAGAGTAGTGCCAAATATGATCTTTTGTTCAGTGGTCAAAGACAAAGTCAACTTTATAGCTTCCAAATGTAATGTTGCTCTATCCACACTCAATTCTTCAATGATAAGATGATTGAATTGATTGGTACTATCCATATTTTTAGGAACAGGTAAACCTGGGTAATCTTGCAAAGTTTTTCCATTTTTGTTCAAGATTTTCTGAAGCTCGATAAGTGCTGCATGTTCTTTCTCTTCTTCACTTATGGAAACACCTATAAGAAATAAGAAAGGTATTTACTAATGCAACTTAATATAATATGATAATATTGCATACAGTTGAAAAATTTTTTGTCCTTGTCAGAATGGTAAAATGGTAACAAATAATATTACATACCTGAAAAATCTTAATTACTGTGAGGGATGTACAATAAATCTTGTGACAATATTTTTGATGTTTTGGACCATACATAGTCGGGTCTTGACAAGCAGTTACTTAACAACATGCTTGCGAAAAGTTTTCACAGAAATGGGCCTGTACCCTAAACTGATGCTTCTTGAATTGCATCTATATATTCTTGATCATCATCAAGTAATCCAAGTGCATAGCAAGTTGCTCTGAAACTTGGATATGTGACATTATTCATTGTTCTTATCTCCTTAAAAGACCTCAAACTTTTCACCTTGTTCAGTAGCACCCTTAAGTAATATAACTCTCCAAAAGAAGGTGATACATGGTGTAATCTACCCACACATAATCCTTTTTTCCTTGTTTTCCAAAACCTTTGGTTTCGATGATAAACATAATGCTCTAAAAATTCAATATAAGTCAGCTTCTTTGCATTTGGATGATCTGCATTGAATTTCATCCACGATAGGAACATTGATTCTCGGATTGTTGGTTGAGAAAGAACTTGTGACAATTGATCTGATGCAGAACATATAATAGCCTGTTGGTTTGGTAAGTGAAAACTGAGCCTTTGAACAGCTAGATATCTATGATGTATATCAAATCCAAAAATCCTCCAAGTAGCTTCACATGCAGAAATATATCTACAATCATAGTATTGTTGAATCTTATCAATAATGCCACTGTCAAGCTTTGAAGGGTCATTTTGATATAGAGTTGCAATGACTCTGTCACTCCCTTTGCTAATATACTTGAATAAGTACTTAATTGCCCTTGATTGATTTGTCTTTTCTACATTCAGATGAGCCTGAAACATCAAAAGCAATTAAGGATTATATGGAACTACATATCTATTATCTAGAACAGTGCCATTTTTTTCAACTTGTCTTCCATTATCACGCCTTCTGTACGTAGGATAACCATCTTCATCAACCTTTGTCTCAGTTGTGAATTTCTTTGGAAAGTACTTGCTACATTTGTTTTTTTTCATACAAGGAGATTTAGGGTTGCTTTGTCCACATGGACCATGCATCATGTATGTCTTGACAAGATCATATAGTAATTGATTAGTTTTGTCATCTGGCATCTCAGCTGAAACAAATCTGTCAACATGTTCATGAGTCTTAATTTTGTCTGGTTTAGCTAGAAACAACAGTATGTGAGCATGCGGCAGCCCTCTTTTTTGAAATTCAATTGTGTAGATTTTTGCATTTGCAAAATAAGTATAGAAGTATGGTACTAGTCAATGCGATAAGTATAAGACTTGAAAAAGATTGAATAACCAAAGTAAGATTAACTATTAGTGTAATGTAGGATTACCAATTAATGGACTACAATGCATTTAAGATATGAATGCTTTCCTAATTATTATTTAATTTCATGATACTCAATAATGGTAGAATTGCTTTTCATAGGTAGTCATGGATATTTTTTTACAACTAAAATAAGGTTGCTTATAACTCATTTAAAAATTAATTCTTATTATATGAGTATTATTATTTTGTATATTAGTTGTTATTACAGTTAAGAACTTTATTAGAAAATAATTCTTATAAAATTTACTCTGTCATCTTTTTATATGGGTGATATCAAAATCATATGGCCCTTGTCTAGAATTGAAATAGCAAAGATCTAATTATTCTACATTTTTCTTATTAACAAATCAGTTAAGGTACAATTGAGGGGGAAAATATAAAACTAAACTTCAAATTTTATAACTTTTTGCAAACTGCCATAGTTTACATAAATATATAAATTGTATTATGTATATACTTTACTTTCCCTAAAGCTATCCTGAATAGTTATGATTAATTATTACCTACCTATTACCATAGTTCGTTTTCATAGCACAAATAAGATTAGTATTCTAATAGTTTCCAATTTGTAGGACATATATGGAATTGGAGTTCAATGTTAATTACTCAAAAATGCATTTATCCCACACACAGATTTTGTCAAGTTATTCTTCATACTGTAATGTAATAATTTGCATGAATATATATCTAGACATGTGATATATCAATGCTACTACGTACGGTTCAATTAGTAATAATATGCTTAGATCCTTGTTAAGTCATGTTACAACAGTGATATATCAATTTCCTATTAGGAACCTTGTAAACTAAGAGCATAGTGAACTTGTAGCTGTCAATTTATTATATTAAAAAACTTTATTTAAAAATAATTCTTATACAATTCACTACATCAATTTTTTATACAGGTGAAATGACAATTATACGGTTCTTGTCCATAATTGCAATAGTGAAGATCTAACTATTCTACCTTTTCCTACTGTAAGAAATCAATAAAGGTACAGTTGAGTTTCTCAAAATAATATTGAACTTTAAATTCTATAATTCCTGAAAACTGCCATACTTTCCAGTTCTAAGAGAAATGAACATAAGGCGGCAGAACTAATATTAGTATTATATCCGTTCAGTATTAATATGTGTCTATTTTATATGATAACATCTCACTATTATTCTTTTCTACCTTAATGAAACTGAATTGCTAGAGTAAAGGGCTCAGAATTCTACATTTTCATAATGTAAAATTACAATAAATATATAGTTGACACTCTATCACTTTATGTAGTATTCCGAACGTCTAAATTGTAAGACAATAAATATAGTCCTTTAACCAGATGTGTTATGATCCAAATGATGAAGGAAAATGTAGTTGTAATGTCAGAAAAATAGATACATGCTCATGATGACAAAAAATAGCAAACTTTAAAATAGTTAATGAATTACCTGCATGCACTGTGCCAAAAATCTTTTGTTCCTTGACAACTTGTAGCAATTGCTTAAGTTTCATTTCAAAAACTCTTGTCAATGCTTGTGGATGGTTGGGAGACATACCTGAATTTTCTTCACAATATCTTTTAATTTCAGCCCATGCAAGGTTGCAAGTAAAAGTTAGAAATATATCTGGGTACTCAGCCCACCTACAAATTACCATTGCATCTTGGTAGTTTTGTATCAAATATCTTGCACCTCCAGTAAAAGATGAAGGAAGAATGACCCTTTTACCAAGAGAAGCAGTAGTTGTATCACCTCTTAGTACAGCTTCACTAATCCCTTAATACATGTCAACATGCAGCTCTTTTTGGTGATATCTTATCCATTAAAGTCTATCTGATTCAACCATCGTATAGCCGTCTACAATAAAATGCTGCAATAATTTTCTTGATGAAAGTAACACAGATATTTCAGTCTTCCTTGACATGAGCCTGTAAGCAAGATACTCCCTAACTGTTAATCTTGTCTTCTTCTTGTCTCTTTCAAGTGATGATTCACTGTGTTTGATATTGGGTCTATATCCATCTTCTCCAAAAGGAAATAATAATGGATATTGAAGTGGAAGATATGATGTGAGTCTCACTTATCCGCTTCAATTGACCTGATCTCTTCTCAATAATGATATCCCTTGGATGATAAGATTCCTCAAAGGCACCTACAACTAATGCAGCAACTTCGGATAATGAAGGTAGGTTGTAAACACGTCTTTCTTTATCCCTTCTTGATAACAAAGCAAGCTTCACTTCTAAATTATTATTTACTTGCAACATCATTGAAGCTAGCCGATATTGTTTCACCTAAATGTTGATTTCATTCAATTCATTCATGATATTATTTACAATGAGAGGATCAATGGTTCTTGATTTTTCATGACGACTGCAATAACAAATTTAAAATAAAAATCATTCTGATATACGGAGAAAAGATAATAATGTTGCTTCAGCAATTCGAAAGTGTTTTTTTTCACTTACCTGACAGTAGAAATTCTATTATCTACTTCATGATCTGTATCATATATATAAAGTTAAGAGTAAACTGGACGTTGTCCTTTAGGCAGCAAAAGACTTCCTATCTTATGATAATTTTGACCTGATAGTACAAAACTATACGATCCTTGTCCAAAATTGATTGAGTAATCAATTCATCCCCCCATTGATGTGAATGAAAACATGTTATTGCATAACCTAATATTTGCAAGAAAGTTTTTAGATTGAGGCGAACTTCTGTTGAAAAACAAATTGTATAAATATGGTGGAGGATTGTGCATAGGGGGTAATTGAACTTTTCCATTTCCACAACACAATGAAAATTGTAATCCTTGATCAGCCTTTGATCTTATCCTTTCATTATACCCCATTTGTGCTCCACAACAACTGCAACAATGAATTGGGTCACCTAAGTCTAGGTAACCTAAACCAAAAAGTCCAACAAAAATGCAATTTGATTAGGTATGCATGTCACAGCTGAAATCTGAATACAATGAATTATTGATTAATGAAACAATAGAATTTTATTGATTAATCAGCACCTATTTCACATATGTTGTGACAATTGTTAAAATGATGAGCCTTAAGGTCATGATGCATGTTTGAAGCTACAAAGTTGTTAGAATTAGCATCTATATCACCACCTATTTCACATATGTTGTTATAATCGTTAAAATGATGAGCCTCAAATTCATGATACATGTTTGAAGCTGCAAAGTTTTCATCCTCTGTCATAGCTGAAAAGTTGAATGCATCTCATCCCAGTCAGCACGACTTCATACTGACTCCAATTTTAAATAACAATTTGGCTTATTTCTTAGATAAATAAGGGCCTACCTTCATTGTCTATGTTAGCATCAAATCATCTATCATCTAGTCCCCTGTTGTCCTGTACATCTATATGCATTAAACATAAAATACACATATATTTCAGTAGCAACATTTTTAGCACGATTAATTAACACTATAACAGAATTAATAGCATGTATGAAATCTATATGCTTCATCAAAACAATATTTCCATATGGCTTACCAACATGGATAGCAAAATTCGTAATGATGCTAGTTTCAAATTCTTGGACTGGTCCATCATCTACATGTATCATATATACAAGAATTTCTAGGTTAAGATAAATATATACACCTACCATTAGTTTTTGCATTAAAATAATATATGTAATACAGCATGTACCAGATCCATTTACCCCATTAAATCTTTCAACCAAGTTGACGGATATGCTTGTAATGTCCACCAGTGGAGTTTTACCAAATCTACATCTCTGTCTATTGAAATTACATTGAATCATTGATGGCTGAGTTTTTAAATTATCATCTATGACTTTTCCACAGGTACTTGAAGTCATGATATTTTCTAAATTGATAGTGTCTGGTGGATTTAGATGGAGAAACAGTACCGTTAGTCATACCAATCTTAAAAACAACAACCTAAAAATTTCATAATAATTAAATAAGTTTAGCTATACTAAGAAATTGCACAAATAAACATATCCAGATTCATCTTGATTTCTTTATTATTTAAATAAAGTATTGATGATAAGAAGATCTACCAGGTTTGTGTGCTAAGTTAAATGTTCTAGTTAAGTGGTCCTCAATGTTCATCCTTTCTTTCATAGCAGTTCTGATAGGAACATACTTCTGCTTTTTAGCTTTTGAAATAGTCACTGATGGTTGAATACTTTCAATATGATTCATAACTCTTCTTGAATCTTTTGAACCATCAATATTTTCTGGATACATATTCACTGTAGAAGACAATGAAATTGGTAGGCAGTATACTCTGTAATAGCAGTAGATTGTAGATCAAGACACGTTACCATTCTAGTCATTATTGTTCTTGAAGTATTCCTCCATCATGTAGAGCCTCCAACTTGTTCTACTTTTCTTCATCATTTTTGTTGTTTTTTTTTTAGATTTTGAATGCAATTTGCTCCTGATCAAATAGACATTCTAAACAGAGAATATAGTGATGATTAGTTTCCAGTTGAAACTTCTTCTGAGGTAGCTTGGAAATTTTATCTTTCCTGACAAACCATTGCATCAGTTATAAGAAGACAAAGAAAATTAAAATTTTATAATTATATTGTTTTTTCTTAATATCCAAAATCCAATGCTCAATATTTATGACAGATAGTTTTACTGTTTAGTGTAAATGATATTTCTTGGAATTATGTATAAGCAAGGAGTACGAAAGATCTTAATGCACAACAAATCAGCTATAGAATAGGTATAGGAAAAGATAACAACAATAAATTACATTGTCTATTTGACCCTGAAGAAACCATTTTCCAACATGCTTTTAAGAAACAATTAATTTATTAAGCATTTTTGAACATTTTGTTTAAGTATGTGAATATGATTACATTTTTTTTTAATTTCCAACACTACTTTTTTGCCAACCACTTGATATGGTAATGCAATACAGTTTGCATAATGTTTGTAGTAAGTAAAAGGTAGCAAAGCAACAAATAATCCATGGCTCTTTGTTTTGCATATATTGCATAATTTGATAGTACTTGAGATAGGTTTGTTTTCATTAGACCAGCAAATTTAACTCTAATAAGAGAAACAGGACCCCTCAACACCTTCTTATCTAGTCAAGTTAATAATGATCAGAGTAAGTTGTTGTAGCTAATACTATCATTTAAATGCTTATCACCAACTATTTTTTTAATTCAATAATCAATAATAGCCAAACAAATTGATCGTACTCACTAATAGCATAAAAGGAACACATATAAAAACCATTTTCCATTTAGTTTTTAACAAGCCATGAATTTATTAAGCATTTTCCAACATGATTTTAAGTATGAGAATATGATTACATTTTCTTTTAATTTTGCATAGTCTTTTTTAGCCAACCACTTGATACTATTTGCATTACAGTTTTCATAATACTTGCAGGAACTAAAAGGTAGTAAAGCAACAAACAATTCACAGATCTTGTTACTGATAGGAGACAATTTTTAGATATTGAGTGAGAGTAAGTTCTTGTCGCAAATATTATCCTTCAACAACTGTATCATTTTTAATTTTTGTTCTAGATACAATGATCAATAACAGCCAGATAGATTAATCATACTCACTAACAGGATACAAAAAACACATATAAGAACCCATCCATATAATCTTAGTTAATTGTAAAACTTTATTATATCTGTAAGTTTTATATTTATAAGTTATTGACATTTATTAATATCAATTATTTACTTAATATTTCATAAATGAAATTCATGTTGTCACATTCCACTTTGACCTTTTGCTTATGGATAGGTTGAGTAAATGATTTTAATAATTTTTTGGGAAATAGTTAGTTTTGGTTCAATTTTACAAAGTGAACAACTTAACCTTGGGAAATAGGTTGAACAAATGATTTTACAGAGTGAAAGAAATGAGCATTTAATGATATCATTAACTTTACGACTTCACCAAAAAAACAATTGGTTACAGAGATACAAAAGGAAACTATTATAAAGCATGCGACCATCCCATCCTTGAAATCATATGGATTACAACAGTTGCTACTCTAACTTTTCTTATTTAATCATTTTTGGATACTTGGTGCTGGAGAAACTTGGGGTAGACATTTCACCTATTTCAATAGTCTGAACTTCAAAGCTTCCTCTCTTTCCATTGTTTCTTTTGTCTTGTTGAGGAGTAGACAAATCAGAAATAGATTGATCTTCGAGATTGATTACATGATTAGATTCACAAAGTTGAACAGAGCTTAATGGTGTAATTGAAGACATGACCATTCTCATTGTCTGCAACAATAGCAGAGAGGATTTCCTATAACAAAGTTCATAGGAAGATAACTTATATGATACTAATAATCAAATCATAGACAGATAACTTATTTAAGTACATCCATAATCAATAAACATATCTTCAAAACTAAATACTAACATTGTTCACATCACTTGAAGATGTTTGAGAATCCTGCAAGTAGTACAATAAACTTGTTTATAACATGAAGAATGACTCATTTCAAAGCAATGAAATGGGTTAAAACACTATAATGTTAACATGAAACTTACATGATAAGTGTAATTTGAGTAGGTAAACAACTGGACCTTGTCTTCTTGATCACGATAATCTATTACAGTGTAACTATGGAATTTTTTTGTTATATGTCCCTCATCAACCTTAATCTTGAATAACATGGAACCTCCTACTATGACCTCTAAGTCCTTAGGGAAGCAGTATCCTCTTCCTTGCTACAAAAAAGAAAAAAGCAAAAATTTTTACAATGAGCAAAGGTAAGAATGAACTTGTAAATCAAAAGTTGAGAATCTCTTAATACTATACTAAGTGATTTATATATTTTTCATACTTGTTCCAACTGTTCTTTCAACAACTTGGCAGATTTGTTTAGAATCTTGACAGCTAACCGATCAAACAGCACAATAGAAATCATCACAGTCTCATCGGTAACAAAATAATGTACTCTAAATCTGCATTGGATTAAAAAACTAAGACATTGGCCTATAACAATAAAACACACTAACTGGAAAAGGATTAAGGATGAAATGTCAAACTTGGGTTCAACTTCTGGATTATCCTTCTAACATGCCAAACATCTCAGCAATATTTGTTGATTTATTTTAGGCTTGCTAGAACAAACATTGCAACCATCATATGACCAGCCATTTGATGTCTCAAGTTTTAATACCATTCCTCGAATTACAGATGTAACGCTCTAAAACAATATCCAACAAATTAAGACAATGTTCCAACATGATGACAAAGCTAAATGCATATGAAGTACATAAGTACATACTTTAATACACTTGAAGACATCAACTATTCTAATTCTTGTTGGAAACTGGAGCAGATCAGATGGTGTTCCTCCAGATGAGTATGTTCCAAACGATTGGCCAAAGCCCCCTATAGTATGAGTGAAGCTTTGGCTATCAGACAAGTTTTCATTTGACAACCTAACAAAAAGCAAAGGAAAAAAAATACAAGATTAATCTTCCATAATCATTAATTCAATAATACCAACAAATTTGAAATGCCTAACAAAGATAATTCACCTAGAAAGGAGATCAGTCACATGAGGAAAATTGGGATTAAACCAAATCTTTATGGCAGACCAGGAATTGCAAAGTTTAAGTTGACCTTTGAAATCAATAAACCATAAAAGGTTATTTACTTTGACTATTCAGCATTATAAAGTTAATTCATAACTATTCAGTATCAATTTAAAATCTTGTCACCATGATTAGTCTTCACACGGGCAAGTTGCAAAACCACAACAATTAGTGGTTCCATGTCTACTTGTTTGGAAAGAAAAGTAGTCGTAGCACACTCACCAAAAAGAGTTACATTGACAGTGTTGTTACTGCTTATGTAATAATAACATGAAGCACTCATAAAACCAAATAAATTAAAGGAAATAAAGAAAATAATTTTAGAAACTTACTCAGGATCAGCTAGAGTAAAGCATAGCCTATGATGTGTTTGATTGTTCCTCCTAAATTCCTCTAAAGTTCCAAATGTATTGAGAAAGCCAATGACATCTGTGACAGTAAGAAAATGGAAAAATCTGATATAAAAACCAATGAGAGATATAGGAAGACAAAATCGCTATAAATATAGACATATAATGAAAGAAAGGAACCTATTAGCATGTCTATTCTGGGCTTCCTGTTCACAATGTTAGACAAAGGAACAAATCAAAGCTATCAAACCGTATAACCTCTTCATACTCTCTCCATTCCGCAACAAAAGTGTGGCCATGAAGAGTAATATTGCAAGGGTGTGATATTGCCCGAAATGAAACATTATTGTCGGAAACCTCAAAATATTCAAGGTAATAGCATTTTCCCTCCATTGGATGGTTGCTATACTTATCAAACAAATAGTGGTTCATAACGCTAGCTTGTATTTTACTACCTTATCGACAGGAAGACACATTAGAACCAATGAAATGAATAAAAAACAACATCATTGAATAACTTTTAAAAAAAAGGAAAAATCCTAAACCTTTCGATCCACGAAGACCATTGAAATAGATGATACATTGTAAGGTGCTGCTTGGCTCTTAACAGTCCACTTTCACAAAACCCTAACAATAATGGACCAAGTCTCACTCTAACTATTTAGTTCCTTCATAAGGTGATGTTTCAGCACCTCCATTATGAAAAGATAACCTGCGTTCATGCCCAAGTATCGGTAAAGATAAGAAATTCGAGAATAAACTGAACATAATGAAAAAGTAATTTACCAACAATAAGAGTGCAGCAGTGTGTGAAGGAAAAACTTAGGCGATGGTGTAGATTGGAGAGTGATATAAATACACGATGGCTACACCATTCTAGATACTGTATTCCTCTTTTGAATCTATGCAAGAAACAATAAGATTAAATTCTCCCAATAGCAATATTGTTAAATCCAACATAGGGAATGATATACCTACCCACATAATTATACGCATGGGGAAATGATACCTACATGGGTATCAACGCTTCTTCTATCCTTTGTCCTTCTGTTTTTCAGGTTTGAAAAAAAATTGGTCTAACGCTATTGTTCAAAAGATTGGACATTAGAAAAATAGAGAATTATTTAGAAAATTATATTTTTTTTAATACATATTGGCTGAAGCAGTTCGCAGCCCCAGACGAAGATGGATAAGCCATACTTATGAAAAGTGCGGCTTATCTAGATTCTAATGTTTTATATTTGATTATTATAATTATAATATATCCTTTCAAACAATTTTAACCTTCTAAATAAAAGCTATATTTCCTTTCCCTTTCACTACAAATGACATTAGCTTCATTTCTCACAGTAATAATTAACATCAAAAGTTAGTGGAAATTACGGCTCAGATTCATTTTATAAAGGAGATGCTATTTCTAATTGACACTAAGAAGCAACTCACTAAATTATACCACGTGTCATACATGGGAACTCTTGAACACTAAAATTGGAATGGAAATGGAATCAAGGAGGTAGCTTGTTTGGTGTGTTAGAATGACACTTTCATGGAAGTTGACTTTTATCAAATTCAGCGAAATTGAGTTTCGTGCTCATACTGATGAAAGTGTCCAAACTTCCATGGAAGCCAAATCTTAATGCTTTTATCTAATATTATACTCCCTACAATCTCAAATATAACATAATTTTGAAGAAAATGTTTGGTCCAAAATATAAAAAATTTGTAGATTGCTAAAGTAATAAATAAGATATTGCAAAAATATCCTGCAACCATTGTTGTTTTTAGTAAGTATTAATTAATCTAATATAAAAGAAAAGATAATTAATTGAGGGAAATTAAAAAAAGTATATTTAACTACAAACCAAATGAATTTAACTAATTTTATTGAATTTTGTGATAATCTTTCCGGGTTTACAGCTTATATTTCAATGCGTTGTTTGGATAGTGTATGGATTTTTCACCTTCATCCAAAGACAGGGATGATGACTGCATGGGCTTCAATCTCTTTTTGCTTTTTATTACTTTCTTATCTTATTTATTATAAGTTTTACCTTTATTTAGATGAGAGAAAAATTAAGAGAAAATAAAAAGAGAAACCTAGGTAAGAGATGCCTAAACACCATCTTATTTATTTTCTATTGTTCCTTTCTCCCTCCGTTTTCCCTAATCCAAAAGAAGCATTAAAATGAAATCATATAAATTAAAGGAAATTAGAGTTAGTTGAAAGTGTTTGATTTTTTTTAATTAAAAAAAACACTAGTCCAACAATGTCCTTTGTTGACTCTGTCTCTCTTTTTATTCATGTATCATAGAGTGTATTTTTTGCCATATTAATTAAAATATTTTAGAGAGAGAGAGTATATTTGTAAAATGGATTTAAGAAAGGTATTTTAAGGGAAAAAAAAGTCATAAATGTTCTACTATATCTTATAAAATGTCACATAATAAGATAAGAGGGATAAGATCTACATCATTACTGTTCGATCATATCAAAGCAACAATCTATTACACAAGTTAAAGATTGTTGTGTCTCATCTTTCAGGAACGACTGCTTGTGAGCCACTTTTGTTGGCTCTCATCTCTCTGATTAATTGTCCGTTTGGATTACCTTTTCGTAAAATGTCTGTTAGAATAACCACAGTTTATAAATATGAAATTTGGATAAAAGTAGAGAAATTTATCATAAACCTGTTTGGATAAAAATGGGAAAAATGATTGTTAAAAACCATGATTTGTTTACAAAAATGTAAACCAAATAGGCCCTAAGTGCCTGTTGTTGGCTGCAATAAACAAAATATCAGTATAAATCAATCTGAGTCATACCCAAGGACACTGTCCTTAAGAGTTATTTCACCACAAGTCAACAACTCCCTAAGATTAAACGGATTCTTCTTGCCGAAGCAAGGCTTAAGAATAGCAGAAATAAGACAATGAAAAGCTTAGGAGAGCAAAGAGGAAGAAAGGAGAAGCTCCGAATATTGTCCATGAACTCAGTGCATCGAATCCTTTGGCAGAGCTTGGTATTTATAGGCTCCAAAAGGCACTTGAACGTTGCGCAGCAATCAAAGTTGTTAATGGCAATTAAACTGTTGGTTTTGAATGTTAGGAGACAAAGTGATTAAGTTGAATCTGTTTCTAAACGTTGGACATAAATATCAATCGGTTTCTGAACATTGAAGAAACAATGAAATAATGGTAAATCAAGGCTCCAACATTTCAGACATTAAATCCTAACATTTCTAGAAACTGAATGGTTCAAATTTGAAACTGTTAAAAATTAAGGTTCTTTGGTAAGTTAAAAATAATTTAAATTTTCCAAAAAAATATTTAAACAAAAATACCTAGTCCTCATTGTTGTGCTTGCGAGTCCACTTCTTCTCTTGGCCCTTTTACTAACCCACCATCACACCTTAGTATTTATACACTAAAGCCCTCTTTTGTTTAAGTAATGTGAAACTTCTTTTAACACACACATATACAAAATACACTTATATTCTAACAATCCCCCAATGTGTGATAAAAGGATCACTATTATCTAAGCTTTAATATGAGTACAAACGTTTCAAATATGGTGTCTTCAGACTATGAACCAAATATAGATCAATAATTCTTAGTATACAGAGATGTCAGGGAAACATACATTTTTATGAACCAACAAATCTTTGTTGTGCACTAGAGGCCTTGTTAGTCAGAATATATCCCCACAGTTTTTGCTATTAATGGTGATTTTGCACTTTAAACGGCCATGCGCGTGCTTGGTGTTCAATGAATGCTTTAGAGACTTTACCACGGTCTCATAGAAGTGGCCTCACTTCACATTCATCTAGGTGATTTCATCAAGTACATCTGCAATGAACATACCATCCATAAGGAATATAAAATCATTAAAAGCTTTGCTTAGCCCCACTAATAATGCATTCTAGCACTTTCTCAAAACCATAGAAAGGAACAAGAATTTAAGTGCTAGCAGAATTAACACATGACTTGTTCTTACCCATATGAATCTCTTTGATGGGATTTCCAATCATAGAGGTTAGGTTACCATCACTCTTAATTTCAAATTGGTTTAAGTCTCATTCCCCTTGATGTTTCAATAACTTCTTTCTTCCATAGGGGTTTTATTAATGGATCCGCCAAATTCACTTCTGATATCACATAATCGATTGAGATTACACCATTTTTTAGCAGCTGCCTTATAATATTATGCCTCAATCAAATATTTCTACTCTTGCCATTAAACTTTGTTTTTAGTCGTAGCTATAGCTGATTGGCTGTCACAATGTGAAAATACCGAAGGTGTTAGTTTTTCACCTAACGGAACATCTGCTAAGAAGTTTTTCGACCACTCAGCTTCATTACCAACCAACTCCATTGCAATAAACTCAAAATCCCTTGAGGATTTTGTTAAGATATTTTGCTTGGCTGATCTTTAAGTTACAGCACCACCACCAAGAGTGAATATTTAACCACTAGTGGATTTGATCTTATCTGAATATAAGATCCAATTAGCATCACTGTATCCTTCTAATACAGTGGGAAATCTACTATAAAATATACCATAATTCATTGTACCTCTTAAATATCCCATAACTCTGATGAGAGCTAACCAATGGTCATCACCTGAACAATGGGTATATCTGCTCAATCTACAAACAGCATATGCTATATCAGGTCTAGTAAAATTCATCAAATGCAATAGACTCCCAATAATCTATGCATACTCAGATTAAGCCACTGGATCACCTTTATGTTTTACTAATTTTATGCTAGAATCATATGGAGTACTCAAAGGAGTATCATCAAAATATCCAAATTTTCTAAGAATTTTTTCAACATAATGTTCTTGAGATAATAAAAAGTCATTTTCACTCCTTATGATTTTAACACCTAAAATCACTTTTGCTTCAGCCATATGCTTCATATCAAAATTTGATGCTAAGAAACTTTTAGTTTCTTCCACTACATCTAAGTTAGTACCAAAGATAAGCATGTCATCCATATATAAATAAATAATTACTCAATCACTATTTATTATTTTTGTGTAAACACATCTTTCCACTTCAATAGTAGAAAAACCATTACTTAAAAATACTTGATCAAGTTTCTCATGCCATTATTTAGGCGCTTGTTTCAAATCATACAAAGACTTCATAAGTTTGCACACTTTGTTTTCTTGCCTAGGAACAACGCACCCTTCTGATTGTTTCATATAAACCTCTTCTTCTAAATCACCATTTAGAAAAGTTGTTTTAACATCCATTTAATGAATATAAAGCTTTGGAGCTGAAGCCAAAGCAATCAAAATTCTTATTGAAGAAATCCTTGTAACAGGAGAAAGAGTATCAAAGTAATTAATATTTTATTTTTGTGAAAAACCTTTGACTACCAGTCTTGCTTTATATTTACCAATCGATCTATCAGGATTGTACTTTTTTCAGAAAACCCATTTACACCCAATAGGTTTTGGTTTTGGAGGCAAGTCTGCTAAAACCCATGTTTTGTTTGGTTTAAAGAATCAATTTCAACTTCAATTGCCTCTTTCCAAAACTTAGCGTCAAGAGAAGAAATAGTTTCATAAAAATTTGAGGGTTCTTCTTGAACTAAATAAGTGTAAAAATCATTTCCAAAAGAAGTGTCTTTTCTTTATTTCTTACTTCTCTTTAAACTTTCAACCAAATTTTTATTTGAGATATTGTCATGAAAAGATGGTAGATTTTCAACTCTTTGAGAAGTATGCTGAACTTTTAAAGGAAAAATATTTTCAAAAAATTTTACATCTTTAGTCTCAATAATAGTATTGTGATCCAAAACATCACTTTTCAAAACCAAAAATATATAAGCAGTACTTTGTTCAGCATAACCAATAAACATATAATCAAAAGTTTTAGACCCAATCTTTCTCTTTTTAGGCTCAAGTAACAAAACCTTTGCAAGACACCCCCACATTTTTTAATAATTCAAGTTTGGTATAAAACATTTTCACAATTCATACGGTGTCTTGTTTAATTTTCTATAAGTAATCCTATTTTGTAAAAAACAAGCAGATAATAAAGTTTCACCCCACAAGTTATTTGGTATAGATGAACTTACTAGTAAAGCATTCATCATCTCTTTCAAAGTTTTGTTTTTCATTTGAGCAATATCATTGGATTTAGATGAATATGGAGAAGTTACTTCATGAATAATTCCCTTTTTTTCACAAAAGTCATTAAATAAAAAAAATTCTCCTTCTCTATCTGATTTGACCTTTTTAATTTTTCTATTTAATTGGTTTTCAACATCTACCTTCTATAAAGAAATTTATCAAATGTTTTATTTTTATTTCTCAACAAATACACTTTAGTATATCTTGAAAAATCATCAATAAGCATTACAAAAAATCTTTTTTCACCTCTTGTCATAGTTTGTTTCAAATCACCCAAATTAACATGTATTAAAGAAAGTAGCTCAGTTTCTCTTTGGGTAGAAAAATAAGACTTTTTGGTTAATTTAGCTTTGGCACAAATTTCACTTTTATTTAAAAAATTATTTTTGGTCACAGTAATTAAATCAAGTTTGCGTATTTTCTTTAAATATTGTTACTAACATGTCATAAACGTGCATGACACAAATCAAAAGAATCAATCATAAACACATGCGAATAAGCAGAAAATAATGCATTCTCATTCATTTCAACATTAAGAACAAATAGTCCCTGATTACAATAACTCTTCCCAACAAACACATTGTTCTTTGTTATTACAATCTTACCAGATTCGAGTAACACTTTAACCCCAGCTTTTCCCAATAGAGCTACAGAGACTAAGTTTGTTCTAACATTAGGCACATGAAGAATATCATTCAGAGATAAGGTCTTTCCAGATGTGAGCTTGAGTTCAACCTTTCCTTTCCCAAAAACTTTGGTAGTTCGAGAATCAGCAAGGTAAACATAATCTTCTGCTTCCTTAGCAAGATTGTAGGAGGTGAATATCTCTTTGTTAGCACAGATGTACTTGGTAGCCCTAGAGTCTACTACCCATTTCTTCACATCAGAAATAATGAGAGCTTCAGAAACAATTGCAACAATGATCTCATCATTATCACTGTCATCTCCTTGAACCAAATTTGCACTTGGCTTGGGAGGATTATCACATTTAGCTCTCTTCCTGCACTGAGTAGCTTGATGGCTTAATTTTCGAAAGACAAAACAATTGCTTTTCTTCTTGAACTTGGGGATAGAATCTTTGGATTTGTAATCAAGCTTGTTCTTAGAGTCATTCTTTGATGTAGAATCATACCTTTTTGTTGCGAGGCTTTGTCTTCACCAGGTTTGCTTTGGAAGCCAACTCCTTTCATTTACAGCTCGACTTTCCCTCCAGTTAGTATCCTCGATGATGATGTGAGTGATGAGGTATGACAGAGATAGTTGGTTTTGTTTGTGTTTCAGCTATTGTTTATAGTCGTTCCATGATTTTAGCAGCTTCTTGATCAGTATCCCAGCAATGAACTCATCAGGGAAATTGATTTTTTCAGCATGCAGCTCTTCCAGTAGTTTATGGAACTTATTAATTTGCATCTTGACATCCTTGTCCTCGGTCATCTCCTATTTGTAGAAGTTTCCAATAATGAACTTTTGTTTGTTAGCATCCTCAGTGGTATACTTAGTAACTAGTGAGTCCCAAATTGTGTTTGCCTCCTTGTAGACACAGTACACATCGAACAAATTATTAGATAAAGTACTAATAATTGTGTGTCTACAGACCTTATTGGCATATTCCCAAGTAGTTTTTTGGTTTTGGTCAACATCAAGAGCAGGTTGAGATTGAGTCAACGCCACTGCAACTCCATGCATGTCTAAGATAAAGAAGATCCGCTCTTGCCACCTTCTGAAATTCTTCCCATCAAACACCTCAATTTTGGATATGTCTAGAAATGGCTTGGGCATTGGTATGGCGAGAACAACAATGGGAATGTATCCTCCAGAACCACCAGAACTTGCAGTCGCAACATTAACACGATCAGCAAGGTGTGACTCCATAATAACTCTTGGGATTATTGGCTGCAATAAATAAAATGTCAGTATAAATCAATTTGAGTCAAGCCTAAGGACACTGTCCTTAAGAGTTATTCCTCCATAAGTCGGCAACTCCCCAAGATTAAACGGATTCTTCTTGCTAGAGCAAGGCTTCAAAATAGGAGAAATAAGATAATGAAAAGCTTAGGAGAGTAAAGAGGAAGAAAGGAGAAGCTCCGAATATTGTCCATGAACTCAGTGCATCGAATCCTTTGGCAGAGCTTGGTATTTATAGGCTCCAAAAGGCACTTGAACGTTGCGCAGCAATCAAAGTTGTTAATGGCAATTAAACTGTTGGTTTTGAATGTTAGGAGACAAAGTGATTAAGTTGAATCTGTTTCTAAACGTTGGACATAAATATCAATCGGTTTTTGAACATTGAAGAAACAATGAAATAATGGTAAATCAAGGCTCCAACATTTCAGACATTAAATCCTAACATTTCCAGAAACTGAATGGTTCAAATTTGAAACTGTTAAAAATTAAGGTTCTCTGGTAAGTTAAAAATATTTTAAATTTTCCAAAAAAAATATTTAAACAAAAATGCCCAATTTACGTTTAGGGGGGAAATCGGAGATTTTGAACTACGTTGGCCCATTGTTATCTCGTTGTTGTGTGCATGAGTCCACTCCTTCTTTTGGCCATTTTACTAGCCCACCATCACACCTTAGTATTTATACACTAAGGTCCTCTTTTGTTTAAGCAATATGAGACTTTTTTTAACACATATATACATAAAATACACTTATATTCTAACACTTGTTTGGATTATCTTTTTGTAAAAAGTCTTTTAGTATAACCATAGTTTACAAAAATGAAGTTTGGATAAAAGTAGAGAAGTTTATTATAAACCTATTTGGATAAAAAAATAATGATTAAAAATCATAGTTTAATTTACAAAAATGCAAACCAAATAGACACTAAGTGGTTTATTATCAATGCGTCATCACTTTAGTCTTATGTTGTAGGTATATGTTACAGCTCCATAATTTAGCGGAACAAGCTAGTGAGATATATGTGGAAGCCCAAAGGAACTGATTCTACATGGGTATATTTTGTGGGCTCAACAAACTGTTTTTTTTTTTGAAATTATGTTTGGCAGTTTTTATATTATACTTGGTTAGTTGTTGCAGCAATTATAAATTTGGCAACGAAAACAGCAATGGTCATCAATTTGATTGATGTCAACTAGAAACTCAATGCAAGAAAAAAAAAGGGAAAAAAAAGAATCTGGAAACGCATCTTATTCAATAGTCTTGGAACCTCAAGCAAATCAGTCTCTTTTGCATGGAGCACTACTCGCTGACTATACATACTCTGTCACGTTTGTTCTAACTAAACTAGGCCTAAGGCCCAATGGACTAATAGTAATGTTCTTTTTTTTTTTTTAATCTAAGACTAATAGTAATGTTCTAACATGGACTTGAGAGGTGAATTGTAAAATTAAAAAACATATGGCATGAATTAATTGGATAACAGTGCACCAAATATCCATAGTCATAAAAAGTAGAAATGTTGTAAAAATACATTAAGATAAGTATTTTCATAAATTAATAGAATATTTAATCTATTTTTATTTTTTCTAGAGGTTATGCTTCGCACTATGCGTGGGATTTAATTACTTTAAATACATAATTGTCTAGCTTAATTTGTTAGCTTATTAATAAATATAAGCAAAAATTAATTCTTTAATCTCTATAGTTTCACCTAATTTTGAAATCAGTCCCCATACTTTAAAGTATTTTAAACCACTCCTCATTCTTTTTACAATTAGCTCTGTTAGTTCCTCTCTTTAAGAAAATAGAGTGTTCATCCCTAAACGGTGTTAAAAATTGCCAAATTAGCCAACTAATGCTAATGTGGCAAGTGATGATGCTAACATGATTGCCTAATGACCTAGGTTGGACTAAGTTGGATGATAAGTAGGACATAGAGCTCTTAAAAGCTAACTTCTCGCATGATTGAAGCTGTCATTACTTGTGTCTATCACCCGTATACACAATAAGCACCAATTCTTTGTCTACATCACTTCTATATATTTTCCCATCAATATATGAGAGTCCTACTTGCTGTTGCGGCTCTAATTGTCTCAATATGAATACGAATCAAACACACACCTTTGTTGAAATATTACATGGTGTTGTTGGTGTTATTCTATTCATCGACAAAATATCCAAGAGAAAAAATAACCCAATAACAACTTGGTGACTAGTAAATAAATGAATGATTTTGGTTTCAAGAAATCATTGATCACATCAACTCCAAGTGCTGCTTTTAAAGAAACGTATTGGGGCTACATGCTATCCTTCTCTAGTGTTCTTTCTTTATTGTGTTTGTTCTTCCTATACTCGCATTCAAAGTTTGCTTACCTTATCATGGCAAAAGAGTTTCACCTTGTCATTAGTTTCTTGATATATGTGATTAGAAAGATAAAACTATACAAACACGTGTATATCATCATCCTGTATTTATGTAATGTAATTTTGTTTTATGAGTTTACCTCTGTTTTCTATACAAAGCATCTATTTATATTATTCATATAGATCTAAAATATAGACATATCTCGACTTGTGAGACCAATTAAGTATTAGCCATACTCTTAATTTTCTATATGAGACTGTAAGAGATTTCATAAATATTAAATCATGTTGATGTGTATGTGTATCTGCTTTTTAATTATGCTTTTGAATACCAAAAAGTGGTTCAATAAATAACTAATAACGTTTCTCGTAATTAAAATATTAACATTGTAGATATAAAACTATACAATATTGAATTTTTATATCTATATAATATTGAAGAAATACTTAAGCCATAAATATAAGTATTGTAGACTCCACTTTAAATTGAACTTCAATTTCTCTTTTTATATTCATGTTTTCATTATTTAAACCAAATTATTCTTGTTTATTTCTATTTTTTATTTATAGGCATAAAAACATTTACAAACTATAAAATTATTATTTATTTCTTTTTATTAGACTCCATTTTCTATGAAGCATCTTCTAATATTCAATGCACAAGGGATATATAGAAAGATTTTTCCTTTATGGAAGTTTCCTTGTAAGTAGTGCTACCTCCACAATTATATTTAGACAACGGAGTAGCAAGTGGGCCTCTCATAGAAGTTAGCAACGATGAAGATGGGACATTCAGTGAGTAATAAGTTGTTCATTATGACTGAGGTCATTTGGTGAGTGATAAACTCTCTGAAAAGTGTTTAACTTATTTATGTGTTGATTTTTTTCAGGCTTTTTAGCTTGTTCTTTGCAATCCAAAGAAACTTAAGTTACCATCGGTGAAATTTTTAGAAGCAATGTCAACAGACACGAGATTACCATCGGTGAGGAGTTGGGTTTTCAAATGCTTCAAGTCCTGCTCATTTTCCAACTTGATCCATTTGGCTTAGATTATTAGGTTGACATGTGAGCTTCATCATTTGCCACATTAGTATTTGTTAACCAAGTTAGCAATTTTTAACACCATTAGAAGTCAGCTGAGGCAAACTACTATCAAAGGTGTTAAGTGAGATGTTCCATTGATCAACCCTCTTGTTGATATGAAAACTGTTGCATTCGTTGATGGTGCATTTTTAGACCTACAAAACATGGCTGGCTGTGGTGTTATATTTGAAGACAACAATCGGTGCATCATTGATGCCGCTTATTTTCACCTCCACTCCGGCAGACAATAACAACTGAGCTCTAGGGATGCTTGCTGGGGTTAAAATGACTGTGGGACCTTGGAGAATGTGATATTATTTTGAAGTCTGACTCCATGGAAGCTCTCGAACTACTTCAAAACACTTGTGATGGCCTACATGCAAACAGCTCACTTGTAATGGAAATTCAGAACCTTATGCAAAGGGAGTCGTGTGTTGACTTGCAGTGGATTCCTAGAGCTAGAGATAAGAGTGGCTATAAAAATTTTAAAGTGTGGGGACCGATGTCAAAAAAATGTTAGATTACATGGATAAAGGATTATTTTTCCCAGAATATATAATGTTATTATTTAGGGTCTTTTTGGTTTTACAAGAGGATTGGTGAGGAGGATATTGAAGGAAATTTTAATGGAGGGAAAGAGATTAGAGAAATTTTAAAATTTCCTTATTTAGTGGGATTGGAGAGAAAAGAATTAAAAAGATTTTAATAAAATTTTATTTAATTCACGAGGAAATTGAAGGGGATTAAAGGAGATTACGTTATAATTACTTAATTTTCCCAAAAAAACCCAAATTTAAGAAAAATTTATAAAGGGGTGGGGGAGGAAATTAAAGGGATTTAAGGGCCTGTTTGGTTCTGTTTCTGAAAACAGTTTTTCTGTTTTCGGAAACAGAAAACTCAGAAAACTTATTTAGTAAACCTATTTTTTATAAAATATTATAGAAAACATAAAAATAAAAGAATGGAAAACTCAGAACACCTTTAAGGTGTTTTGTAGTTTTTGTTCTGAAAAGCCCAAGAAAAAGTGAAAAACACCCACCTCATTGATGATAAATTACAAATTTTGAATAACTCATTTATAATTCACTAGTTATGATTTTGAGAATAATTATTCAAACAGATTTTTTTATTTTCTTATTTTCAAAACTTATTATTAAAAACAGTTTTACAAAATTATTCTTAGAATAATAAAATAAAAAATATTGTTAAACAGACCCTAGATTTTCCCATATCTCCTCCAACAGTGAAACATGGTCGCTCACCCTCCTCTCACCTTAAGGCTTCGTTTGGTTCGGGTGTTTTTAAGGGGAGGGGAGGGGATTGGAGGGAATTGAATCCGCTCTCTTTGTTTGGCTAAAAAATTGGAGGGGATTGGGGGGAATTTAATCTCCTCCAATCCCCTTCCCCCTTCCCATTTTAAAACACCTCAAATTGGGGTTTTTTTAAGGGAATTGAGTAATTATAACTCAATCCCCTCCAATTCCCTCATGAACCAAACAATATTTTATTAAAATCCCCCCAATCCCCTCCCCTTCAATCCCATCAAACAAGGAAATTTTAAAATCCCTCTAATCCCCTCCCCTGCAGTCCCCTTATTTAAAATCTCTCCAATCTCTTCCCCTCCAATTTCCCCGATTGAACCAAACAGAGCCTAAAAAATCTCTATCCCTATTTCCCCATAATCTTACTTTGAATTTAGATTAGATAAACACAAAGTAACCAAAAAAAAGAATTTGTTTTACGAATGAAAATTGATAAATGAGGAGCTGCGGCATGAAGAACGAACGAACCCTAATCCTTCGCTCTTAAGATTCCAGCGCCACCGAGAGACTTGTTCAGTCTGTCTGTGTGAGTAGCTCAGCTTCCATCGCCGGCGCCACGAAGAGTGAAACGAACCCTAGCTACTGTGAGCCTCCTGCGGCCTCCGACTTCATCTCCATTCTTTAGTTCCTACTGTTCAGTGCGACCTCCGACTCCGTCTCCTGCAACCTCCGACTTCGTCTCCCATTCCATTCCTCCCGTCGCCTCACTCTCCCCGTAGCTGCTGTGGGTTTGGTTCTGCTTCTTTTGAGGTGATAATTTTTGGGTGAGTTTGGTTCTCCTTCTTTTGATGAACTACCAAAAAAAAGGTCACTCATACTACACTGACTCTTTTTTCTGATATTGAATTGATTTTAGTTTAATTCAGTTCCATATAAGCTGCCGTGAATGCTGTGATTGTGTGGTATCAGATAACTAATCAATTTCTGTACAATCAGAAAATCAGACTTCCATTTTTTTGTTGTCTAGTCGTAGTTTGTTCCTGGACCCTGTAGTTGTCTTACTTACTATATGTATGAGATCAGTTCCTGTGGAGGTCAAAAAAAAAATGATCGTATATCCAAGGATATTGCTCTACTCTGTCAGAATTTCTATGCTATGTTCTTCATTTCTAATGTGTTACATTTCTTTTCTCCTTCTTCTTTGACGTTCTGTACTTTGTCTACGGAACTGATTTGCTGAACTTAATGAATTTTTGATCTACCTGACATTATATATATTCTAATTGGAATGTTTGAACTAATTAATCATCTCCTTCTTCTGCAACTCTTCCTTTCATCCCCATACTCTCTGGGCAATGAATGTTCTTTTTCTTGCTTTCTTATAAGCATTCCATGAATTAAGAATATCGTGAATATATACACCCATGTTGCTAAGTAAATTTCCATGTCTTCTTGGAATACAATATAAACAAAGAAGTTGGGGACCAAAAAAAAAAAACTAAGAGCATGACCATGTGATATGTAATAATTAAATGATCAGAATAAATTGGAGTTAGAGATCTCCTTGTTTAGGAGGGAAGTCATAGACTTTTGATGAAGCATCACACATATTGGACGTCCATCTTTTGTGATTGATTTGAAGGCATATGTTTTTCAGGCAGACTCAGTAATCTTATGTTAAGAAGAGAATGGATCATAAATGATGTGTCCTTTGTTGCTGTGTGTCACGTTTGGACTGAATTGAATTGAACATTTCCTCCATTTAGTTTTTCTTTTTTCTTTTTTAATTTATTATTATCTTTCTTTTGACCCTTTTTGATGAAAACGTATCAACTTAGAAATTGTTGCTTGCAAGATTAAAAAGATAAGAGAGCAATTTAATAGTTGCTTGCAAGATTAGAAAGATAAGAGAGCAATTTAATGCCATTGTAGAAAATATGTCTTGAATTAGTCAAAGAAACATACTTGTTTACTTGCTCTCTCTTGTTAGTTCTTGGTCAGACCATATTGTTGTATTTGGAATTGTTTGATATTGATGTAGGCTTTAAGTAGGCTTGTGATGTAAGCTTTAAGTAGGCTTATCTTTGGGATTGTTTAATATTGATGTAGCCTAGAAGGCCTAAGCCTTTAAGCCTATGTAAAGGCCTACTAGTTTAGTAGGAACTAGTAGGCCTTTAAATAGGCTTCAGGCCAAGTTGAAAGGGCCTCTCAAAGGCTTAAACTTGAGCCTAAAAAAAGGCTTGATATAGGCTAACAGGCTAGGTTTAGGCTTAAGGCCTGTCATGTAGGCTAGGCCTCTTTCCACTCTTATTGGGTGCTGCCTAGAGCAGTGGTGTTGATAGTGCCATTTGAGAGGAAAAATTGCAGAGCAGAGCGTGATTAGAGGTATGGTTCTATGCTTCTTCCATAGCTGTGAATACTTCCCCAAATGACCTGTTCCAAATATCTACTTCACGTTTTCTGCTGCATGAATGCTGGTTTTTAGCTTCTAGGACAGTTTGATGTGCCATGTTGCTTTACCTGAATATTGACGCTGCTTTTGGTATCTGGATTTTATTCTTTGGCTGGTTGAGGTTTTGATTTTCATTATTAGAACAGATTGTGTCACAAGTTTTCCTTAGAACATGAAGCGTATGCTTAAATGCTGTCCTTTTTGGAGTATGTGCTGCTCTGATGAATTTTGAACTTGAATATGATCATGTGATAAAATGAAACTGGATAAAACAATACTCATTCTTATCTCAGCTTGATATAAGTGCCCAAGCGTGAAATGGAGGTTTTTGACTCGCCTTGGATTAAGAACCTGAAATCTAAGTGATGCTCTTTCCCCTTCTCAGTTTTCATAAGTCACTGATTGATAGAGTAAAGCATGTTCACTAGATGCATGAGATTCCATTATGCTGTTCGTTCACATATCCAATGGCCATACATAGTTTTGAGGGCATTCAAATTCACCTCAAATGGTCTCATTATGCTGTGGAATTTCTACATATTCTTATGATTAATTTTTCCAAATATTTATCTGCACTTTGGTACTGCCTTGCATATGAAAACACTGTAAATTGTCATACTTCTCTTGTTCTGTTGCTGCAAATATTGTTAATTATTTTGCTAATGAAAGTACTACATATGACAGTGTTTTTCATGAAAAAAAAAATCTTGGTTTGGTTTGCTGCAATGTTTGAGCTTTAAAAGTGACTATATGAACATGTTTTTCATGAAAATAAAATCTTCTTTTATCTTGCTTCCCAATAGGTTCCTGGTATGTGGTTGTCTGAGAGTTTTTCTTTTGTTCACTGTTGCCTTTTCCTTGTTATTTTCCCCTGTATTTTTCGCAGTTTGGTCCTCTGTTTCTTGCATCATTTATGTCTGATTTTTTTTTTTCTGTTTCTATCGTAGTAATGTTTTAGGCTGTTGGAGCTTGCATGCACTCATAGCTCACACCAGCAAACATATAACTTGTGAAATTAAACAATATCTACCGATTTGATGCAGCAAACCTAATAGTATTGATTGTAAACTGTATGCACAATTGGTTCTCATGGCTGGAACAAGTGAAAATACATTGAAAGAAACTGTGCGTGAATATGAAGTTGCGGACGACCAAACTTTTGAAGAGCTAGGATTGGATGCACGCCTAATTCATGCCTTACTTAAAAAGGAAGTTGAGAAACCCACTCCAATTCAACAAGTGGCAATTCCACTCATACTGGTGAGTCCTACTTTAATTTTGTTTGCTTTGAAGTTGGCTGCATCTAATGTATTTGTCCTGCTGTTTGGTTTAATTTCTGTGTTTTGTTGATAACTTAATTTTTGAGTTAGTGGCTTTTTAATGGTATGGTTGATTATCTCTAGGAAGGTAAGGATGTGGTTGCTCGGGCAAAGACGGGTTCTGGCAAGACATTTGCATACCTTCTTCCATTGCTTCAAAAATTGTTTACTAATGATGTTCAAAGAAAGAAGCTATCGCCCAATGCATTCATTCTTGTGCCAACTCGAGAACTGTGTCAACAGGTCTATTAACTTCTTTCCAATTTGATTACTCGCATCTTGGTCTTCTGTCCCTCTTGACTTTGGGATGAGTTGCTCACCTTTTATTTGCATTTATATTTTCAGATATATGCAGAGGTTTCATCTCTCATAGAATTATGCAGAGTTCAATTGAAAGTTGTACAATTGACTAGCAATATGAAGGCTTCTGATCTGGTTCGTTTGCTTTCTTTTCATTTGTTATCACTACTCAGTGAGCATGTTTGTATGTGCTACCAATAGATGCTGGGATTTCTATTTTCTATTATCTATTTCCTAGAATTGCTGCTACTGTATATTCTAGTGGATGACTTCTTTTTCACTCTAAATTTGGTGGCAGTGGACAGCAATGACTGGGCCGCCTGATATTTTGATTTCCACACCTGCTTGTGTAGCTAAGTGCTTGTCCACTGGCATACTCAAATCATCATCCATTAATAGTTCCCTTGAAACTCTAGTTCTTGATGAGGTGAGTTCAAATATATGTTGTTATTACTTAGATTCTAGATTTAACTTTTCTGCCTTTTTAGGATGTGAGAACTCGGTAATTCTTTTTCAATTCTAGTACTAGATAAGGCGTACATAAATAAAGAACTGATAGCATAATATTCGGCTATCAAATCTCTAAGATCAAGAAGAAAATAAAACTAGTAAAACCTAATTATTTGTTATCCCTAAAATTCAGGGATATATTTAGACAGAAAACAAATAATAATGGCTAGTAGATAAAAGCAAATAACCCTAGATACAAAAGTAGATGGGCTGATTAGAAAACCCTAGATAGACAAGCCTAATTAGGTATGGTAATCTCCAACACTCCCCCTCAAGCTGGTGAATATGAGTCTAGCATTCCCAGCTTGCAACTTAACTCCTCAAGTCTGCTTCTTGATAAAGCCTTTTTAAGAAGATCAGCAATTTGTGACTGAGAATTGACATAGCTCAAACTAATGACGCCGCCTTGAATTTTCTCCTTTATAAAGTTTGATCGATTTCCACATGCTTTATTCTATCATGATGAATAGGATTGTGCACAATCTCTATTGCTGATTTATTATCACACCAAGTCTGAGCTGGTGGCTGTAAATCTATCTTTAACTCATGTAGTAATCTAATCAACCACATACCTTCACAAATTCCAAGTACTTAGGCCTTATACTTAGCCTCTGCACTACTTTGAGCAACGATAGATTGTTTCTTGCTCTTCCAAGTTGCTAAATTACCCTATAGAAAAGTATAATATCCTGTAGTAGACCTTCTATGTTCTATAGAACTTACCCAATCTGCATCAATATAGATTTCTAAGTTGAGTGAGCTATTCTTTTTAAAGAATATTCCTTTTTTAGGATTCAACTTTAGATACCTTAAACTTTGGTACACAGCTTCCATGTGTTCTTCTTGTGGTCTACTCATGAACTAACTAACCACACTTATTGGATAGCTTATATCAAGACAAGTATGTGAGAGATATATCAATCTTCCCACAAGTCATTGATATCTTCCTTTGTCAACTAGAACTCCATCCTCTTTGAAACATAACTTCATTGTGGTATCCATGGGAGTAGTTGAGGGCTTTGCATCTTACATCCCAGTTTCTTTCAACAAATCCAGGGTGTATTTTCTCTGTGAAACAACAATCCCTTGATAGTATGCCTAGGTCCATCACTTCAAACTCCTTGGCTAATGAGTTCTTTAGATTCTGGATTCCTTCAATGTCATCCCCTGATAGTATTATATCATCTACATAGACTATCAAAATTGTTACTTTGTCATTAGCATGTCTAACAAATAGGGTGTGATCTGTTTTACATTGTGAGAAACCAAATTTCATAACAAACTTAGTAAATCCCTCAAACCATGAACGTGGTGATTGTTTTAGCTTGTATAATGACTTGTAAAGTCTACACACAACATTTGATGCACCAAATTCCTTCAACCCTTGAGGAACATTCATATAAACTTCCTTTTCTAAATCTCCATTAAGAGATGCATTCTTAACATCTAGATGATGCAATGATCAATCTAGGTTAGATGCAAGAGAAAGGAGTACCTTAACAGTGTTCAATTTAGCAACTGGTGCAAAGGTTTCCTGGTAGTCAATTCCATGAGTCTGAGTAAAGCCTTTTGCCACCAAACGTGCTTTATACCTATTGATGCTGCCATCTGGGTTGTTCTTGATGGTGAAAACCCATTTACATCCCATAGTAGACTTCCCTTCAGGCAAAACCGTTAGTTGCCAAGTCTGATTTTTCTCAAGTGCCTTGAGTTCATTGTCTATTGCCTCTTTCAAGCTAGGATCTGTAACAACTTCTTGATATGATATTGGTAATTTTTCATTAGCTACACTGGCCACAAAACCCTTAAAACTAGATGACAAATTAGCATGAGAAACAAACTTACTAATGGGATGCCTTGTGCATGATTGTACACCCTTCCAAATAGCTATTGGCCAACTCAGATCATCAGGAACTGAAGTTGGTTCAGATTCTTGTCTGTGCCTTGGAACATCGAGGGTCATGTCATCTGCCTCATATTGTTGCTGCTGCTGTTGATCTACATTTCTCAACCTTCTTGAGTATCTCAAGATATTATCCTTAACTGCAGGATTAGGCACTGCTATTTCCTCTGCACTCTATTGTGTGTAGAAAAATTAGGTTCAGGTGCAGTGGTAGAGGGTATAGGAGATCCAGGTTCAGTGGGACTAAATTCTGAGGCCATTTGTGGGGTATTTTCTGGTTCAGGACCTGTGGACAGGTCTAGGACAGATACAAAAACAGGTTCAGGGCTGGAATTAGGCAAATCTGGAAGGGAATAAGAAGGAACAGTGGGTATAGTAGGTGTCTAGGTGATATTCCACTTACATACTGACCTGCGAACAGTGGAATTGAATTTTTGGGGTAGTAGGAGAGATCCTCATCAAATGTGACATCCATAGAAACAAAGATTTTCTTTAGGGTAAGCCCCTTTTGATTTGGGGAGTAGCCAATAAAGATACATTTAAATGATCTGGGGTTGAGTTTGCCTCCCTTGTAAATATGCATATATGACACACACTATCAGACCTTCCAAGAAATAGATGTAATGAGATGATTGTCAGGGTAGGTTTCGGAAAATTTTTGAACATGAGTTTGAAAATGAAGAATTTTGGAAGGTAATCTGCTGGCTAGATAGGCTGAAGTTGAGATTGCTTCACCCCAAAAAATTTTAGGCACATTGGGTCATAATCAAGGCTCTTGCTATTTCAAGTAGCTGTCTAGTCTCTCTTTTTGCAACTCCATTCTGTTGTGGGGTATAAGTACAGCTAGTTTGATGAATTATGCCATTCTCATTTAGGTATTGAGTAAATTGTGTACTAAGATACTCTCTCCCGTTGTCACTCTGGAGTATGTTAATAGATGTTTGGAATTGAGTTTTTACCATTTGATGGTATTGTGTGAAAATTTTGTAGCAGATCAGATTTTTCTTTCATAAAAAATACCCAAGTCAATCTAGTGTGGTCATCAACAAATGTCACAAAACAATGATTGTTAGAAAGAGTTAGAACTTTTGATGGTCCCATATGTCACTATGAATTAAAGCAAATGGATGAGAGGGCTTATGTATTTGTGGAGGATATGAATTTCTGGTTATGTTTGGCAAGCTGACACACTTCACAACAAAGATCATTTATATTCATGATAGTTGGAAACATCTTCAACATATAGTTAAAGCTAGGATGTCCTAATCTAAAATGCATTAACATTAACTCTTTATTCAAAATACTTGCTGAAAAAGCCTGTTTCACTTCAGATCTTCGGCTACACTCAAGATAATAGAAACCCTCGAGTTCCTTAGCATTGCCAATCACACCCCCAAACACCAATACCTGAAAAATACAGTAAGTGGAGAACATGTTAACACTACAATTCTGTGTCCTTGTCACCTTAACAAATAGTAAATTGCATTTGAGGCCCAGGTGCATATAATACATCAACAAGAATAATTTCCTCAGTAACACAAACATTCCCATTTCCAATAACTCTAGTATAAGTTCCATCAACAACTTTGATATTAATTCCACTACAAGGTCTAATTTCACTAAATAGAGCTAAATTATCTGTTGCACCAGAATTTACAATCCAGGAATTTGGTTTCAAAGCTCTAACCTTGAGTGCTCGAATGTATTTACGTGAATGGGCCAAATTACCCATTGTTACTGTTCATTCTGGCCTGGGATTACTCAGCCCTTGTTTCCTGAGCAACTTCCGTAAGTTCTCCACTTCCATTGCAGTCAAACCACCTCGTACAAGTTTACTTGCTTCCTCATGTGTCATGGAATAGCCTCTACTGTCAGTTCTTGGCTTTCCTCTGTTGTTGTTGGGTGGTTTGCCATGTAATTTCCAGCAATTGTCTCTAGTGTGACCACCCTTGTTGTAGTGATTGCACCATCCTTTTCCCGCTCTTTTCCCTCTAACATTAGTGGTTGTAGTGGCTGCACCTTTTGTTGCTAGAGCAGAAATTTCTGGATAGTGACTCCTTGAGTAAAAAATTTCTTGCTTTCTTAAAATTTAACCATATTGAATGCCTCTCAAAGCGTAAAAGGGTTTAGCCTCTCAAAGCGTAGAAGGGGTTTGGTGCCCATAATCCTGCGACGAACTTCTTCAAACTTAGGATGTAACCCAAGTAGGAATTCATACATTCTTTCCCTGTCTACAAGCTTTCTGTACAGCATTTTATCACTGGTACATGACTACTCCTGTGTGTCATAAAGATCGATCTGCTGCCAGATTTTCTATAGGGTAGAATGATACTGTACTACTCTTAGTTCTCCTTGTTTGAGACCCTTGATCATCCGCTTTAGTTGAAACAGTGCTGCTGTATTTTCTATGGATATATATGAGTCAAGAGTAGTATCCCAAATCTCTTTTGCAGTATTGGCTGGAAGATAGTCCTCATTGATTTCAAGATTCATGGAATTGACAAGCCATGTCATCACCATGTAGTTTTCAACATACCATGTATCAAATTTGGGATCATCCTCTGCAGTTTGTGTTGCCTCGCCTATCAAGTACTTCCCCTTCCCTTTTCCTCTTATGAACATGAGAATACTTTGGGACCACTGCAATTAGTTGTCCTTGTTGTGTTTATGACCAACGATTGGAGGAGGAAAAACATCATTAGCTGAATGTTGCATCAATGGTGCATTGAGCTTTGGATTGGAATTTTCTTTTGGCACCCTCTCTTGTGACTTGGAGCCAGTGTCCTCCAAGCTGCCATGGTGGGCACCATATGTGCCAATTTGATTAAATCCTGGGAGTCATAGAGCGTGGTGCTCTGATACCATTTGAGAACTTGGTAATTCTTATTCAATTCTGGTACTAGAGAAGGCGTACATAAATAGAGAACTGATAGCATAATATTTGGCTATCAAATCCCTAAGATAAAGCAGAAAATAAAACTAGTAAAACCTAATTATTTGTTATCCCATAAAATCAGGGATATATTTAAACAGAAAACAAATAATAACGGCTGGTAGATAAAAGCAAATAACCCTAGATACAAAAGTAGATGGGCCGACTAGAAAACTCTAGATAGACAAGCCCAATTAGGTACGGTAATCTCGAACATAGGACAATTATTTTTCTTGTGTTAAATTATTTGTACACTCTGATTGATTTTGATAATATGTTACTATCTAAGATGTGATTTGATACCCCCTATGTTTTTGGGTTAGAAGTGTTTCTTCAAATTGATTTAGTGCCTGTTTGGATAAGATTAAAAAACACTTTGGGAGTAAAAAAAGTGATTATACTGTCAGTTTCAAAACACAACCCAGATCAAACTAATCACTTATGGCTATTTAAGTAATTATTTCTATAAGCTGTTTTTTTTCAACTTATGATAATCACTTATCCTCCCATAATCACTTATTTCACTTTTCCTTCTCATTATCCACCCAATAATCACTTAAACCCTAATATCCAAACACATTTCTTTTCTCAAAATCACTTATGGGGTAAAAATATCCAAACAAAAATCACTTTTGATATAATCACTTATTCTCATAATCTATTTTGAATAATCACTTATCCTCATAATCACTTATATATAATCCAATTTAAACACATCCTTATTCATTTTATTTCACCTATGCTATTCAACAAGCCAATGAACAAAGTTGAAGTCTTGTTCACTTATTGTTTGTGCTTGGTCAATAATTTTTCATATGCTTTCAGGCAGATCTTCTATTGTCATATGGCTATGAAAATGATGTAAAAGCCTTTGCCACTCATGTACCCAGAAGTTGCCAGTGTCTTCTTATGTCTGCAACATCAAGGTGAGCTATTTACTCTGTTTTTACTGATTCGTCTTAGTTGTCTAACTCAAGTGCTTTATGATATCATGGGAATGTTACTTTTCTCAAAGACTCAGACTCCAGTATCCTTATTGGTTGTTCATCTTGTTTCAATAAATCAGAGAATATGAAACTAAAAGCCCTGAAATTTACTTTCCTGTGATCATTTGACATCTTTGAAGATTATGATGTGATCTGAATAAAATTCTTGTGGAACTTTCATACTGCATGTGATCACTCACAGACCTTCGTTTAGAATTATTCCTGAATTGTATCATGTCCTTTTGTTTTGGTTTTCCTTGTAAGTATGAGTTCTTCAACCTTCCTGATCTCAGTTTAATGTATTGTCATCTGCAGTGATGATGTTGACAAACTAAAGAAGTTGATTCTGCATAACCCCTTTATTTTGACTTTGCCTGAACTAGGAAATCAGAAGGATGATATTATCCCTAAAAACGTTCAACAATTTTGGGTAAGATTTGCTATAGCATTTTGCCCCCTCTCTTCGTGATCATGTGCTAAAACTAGCTTATTTGCTGCTTCTCAAATTTGACTGAGTTAGCTTTTCACTATTGGCTGGCTTGATGTCATGAACTTAATAGAACGCTAAGATCAACTCTCTTTATAATAGCTTGCTCAACTATGCATGATGATTAAAAAATTGTCTAGCAACTGTGAAATTGTATAATATGGTACAAGATTTACTTGTTATTTGTTGCTCTTTTTCCTTTTTCTTTTCAAGTTTCTATTTTTTTTTCTTTTTTTTTTTGGAGGGTTGACCCGCCCGCCCCGGGGGTTTTGGGGAGGGGTGTGGGGGGTTGGTGTGGGGTATTGTTCCTGAGTAAAGACTATAGGTATTGCCTTTGTTGTGCTTTGTTATTTAAGATTCGTATCTGTTATTTAAGATTTTCCTTCTCGATGATAAATTAAGCTACTATTTTACATAATTGGTTCTTGGAACTTTTTATTCCCATTAATTCTTTTTTTCCATACTTATCTGATAGATATATATATATATATATATATGTATGTATGTATATGCGCCTGTTGACCCTGATCAAGCAATATTTCTTCATATGGAAATAGCTTTTAATTGTTTTGATCAATTATTTTGTCTCAGATCTCATGCCCTGCCAGTGATAAGCTGCTTTACATCCTTGCCCTGTTGAGGTTGGAGTTGGTCCAAAAGAAAGTTCTAATATTTAACAATAGCATAGACATGAGTTTCAGATTAAAACTGTTCTTGGAAAAGGTATACTGGATTCTTTTCATGCAGCTAGTAAATTTTATTCACTTTATCTTACTGTCAGTCTTGTGTTCAAAATATCCTGAAAGTATCTAGAAGGCACTCGTCATTTAGCTCAAAGTTTTCTTTACATTTTTGCTTCTGCTCATTAATTTCATGCTTGCTGTTGTGGGGGTTATTGGATTATTCAATTTTGCCTTCCTTGCCCTCATTTTTTTCCTCTCCACTTCTTCCTAGTTTGGAATCAAGTCTGCTGTTTTAAATGCCGAGTTGCCACAGAATTCTCGTCTCCATATTCTTGAGGTTCGCAATAAGATGCTATAATCTTTTTTTGCTTGTGCAATAGTTGTTATTATTCTTATTTTATATAGTTAAACACTGTTGCTTTGTTCTATAGTGGGCTATATTATTATTGTTTTTGTCTGTATTTTCTCACTTATTTTTAGTAAATCTGGCTTCATCCAGGAATTCAATGCTGGCCTCTTTGATTATCTTATTGCAACTGATGACAGACACATTAAGGAGAAGGATGAAACAATTAAGGACAGTAATGGTGAGCTGCGGCGGTCAAAAAAACATGTCAAGCAAAAATTGGATTCTGAATTTGGGGTTGTGAGGGGAATCGACTTTAAAAATGTATACACGGTATGCAAGATCTCTCGTGTTTGTTTAGTGTCTGTGTTTAGTATGCACATATTTGAAACACTATCGTTATTTATTGTTCAAGAATATTCTGTTGAAGTAAGAATTATTTCTGACTTTGATTTTAGGATTTCTTTTATGTCTGCTCTTTTGGGAAAATGCCATGTTCTCTATGTCGTTTAGTTAATGCTTGCTATGGTTTATTGACAGGTTATAAACTTTGAAATGCCTCAAAGTGTTGCAGGATATGTCCACCGAATAGGACGTACTGGAAGAGCATACAATTCTGGTTCTTCTATCTCTTTGGTGAGTTTAAGACAAACAAAATCCTACAGTTCTACCTGTGAGGGAATTTTAGATTAAGCATTAGATTTTGCTTTGTAGCCTGTGTCTTGACCAATCTATACATGGGAGATCCAAGGTAGTTTTGACCTGCAAATGTTGGGTCATGATTTAGATTATACTTGTGATGAAAGGGTTCGTGACTGTCTGTCAATCTGATTTTTCATGTCTTTACAGGTTTCTACTGATGAGATGGAAACTTTAGATGAAATAAGATCTTTTGTCGGGGATGATGAAAACAATGGTTCCAACTCAATTGCTGAATTTCCATTGCTTACCAAGAATGCTGTGGAGTCTTTACGGTATAGAGCCGAGGTGATTTATCGATTAACTTTTTCCTTGGAGAAAGTTTGTCACAATAACCCGAGGCTTTTCTATGATCGTTTTTCTGGGCATATAAAATCTTAGAATACACTCTGGTTGAGATACTTCTATTTTTCTCTAATTTTCATGAAATTGAAGTATTTTATCTTAGTTGTGTTATTGCTTAAATAGTTTGACTATATTCATTGAAAAAGACTCACACTAATACATTTTAATTTTGAAATATGAAGTCATATCTGTCTTGGTTACATGTTGACCATATTAAGAAGTATTTATCCTCTACAAAAGGTTAAATCTTTGTGCCAATCTGTATTGAATAGTTCTTGCCCCATCTGCCTGGCCTTTTGCTTTGATGTTAGGAGGAGATTCATTGCATAGTTAAGTATATTGGGCCTAAATGGCTGCTGCTTTGGGTAGTGAATGATATTAGCGAGTGGCTCTCTTCTGCAGGATGTTGCGAAGAGTGTAACAAAAATTGCTGTTCGTGAATCACGAGCCCAAGATTTGAGGAATGAAATTCTGAACTCTGAAAAGTGAGTTCTTAACTAATACCTTCTGTATGCATGAGAAATTTATCCACCATCTCCACATTTATTCAGCTTCCTAATCAATTTCTGCATGTCTCCCGTTGTATACACTAGGTTGAAGGCCCACTTTGAATCTAATCCAAGGGACTTAGGTAAGGAAATTAGTTAATTGAAGTGTTGTGTTAACACTTGTTTAGAAGTAAAATATTGAAATATTGGCAATGTATTTTTGGGCAGATCTATTGAAGCATGACAAAGTTTTGAGCAAAAATGCCCCTCCTGCGCACCTACGTGATGTGCCAGACTACCTAGTTGACAAAACAACCAAAGAGGCAAGGGAAATGGTCAAGCTTGCAAGGGATGCAATGGGAAACAATAGTCGTTCCCGGGGATTCAAGAGAAAAAAGTTCAGAAAAGGTGGTGACCCTCTGAAGGCTATATCTGCTGCTAAGGTAGTATTTTTAAACCTTTCTTATTTCTTTCCCACCAACACCCCGCCCCCTCCCAGATTTTAATTTCTTGAGTAATAAAGCCCCGTTTGGTGGCCATGAAGGAATTGAAATCCCATTTCATTGCACAAAAGTCAATATGTGCAATATCTATCATATTCTATGATTATTATTCAGTGGCATTTTTTTTTTTTTTATTTTAGGGCACAGAATATTTCATGTCTACACATTTTTTCTTCTGACATTTTATTCTTTTCTATTAATTTTATTTCATTTGGCTTGCCAAGTGTGATGAAGAAAAAGAAATGTTGGCTTTGATGGTTTTTGACGGATTTTGATCAAATTTGGAAGCAGGTATCGAAAAGATCAAGCAAAAAAGGTGAGGGACATAAACGCAGGAGGAAAAATGAAGTTTGATTAAGTATGGTTTCTCCGACAAAGCCTTGTCATCGGGGTTAATGTTGGGAGGCTCCACAATCTTGTACCATTTTCATTCCAAAATGATTTTTTTTTTTCTATAAATGATTGACATCAAAATAGTCTTGTAATTGCTCCATTTGTATGGAATCATGTTGAGAATATATTGCCAAATTAATGATAGCTCACAAGTCTTAGACTACGATATAATAGCAAAGCTATGACCTAAGTCCGTAGAGGCATTTAGTTTGTCTCACATTTGTCCTCTACGTGATTTTATGTTGTTTAATGTAATTTTTAAATTGAAAAATGGACAACCACAAGTTTAAATTAATATCATTAGCAGATCAAAATATTTTGAAATGATAAAAAAGACCAAGGATTCTCAATTAGGGGTGTTCATAGACCCGTTATACCCGATCTTGCTCGTTGTGTTCAGGCTGGGTAGCGCTAAAATTTAAAAAGAACTAGACTCAAAGAATACGGGCCGGGCTACAAGGTCAGGCCATTCATAGGACACATGGTTGCCCATCCTAGTCCCAGCCCAAGATACATGCTTACTATATTTTTAACATAAAAGATACAAAAAGAAATAAATTAAAGCATCTCAATCTTTCCGTGCTCTTAATTCGGATCGCTCTATCTCTGCCTTAATCTTCATCTCTCGCAATCGTCCTCAGTCCCTTCAACAGTTCGGTCTCCATCCACCATGAAGCTCGGCCTTTATACGTCCTTCACTCCTCCCTTCATCATACTGGCTTGGTGTTTCATTCCTCAATCTTACATGAAAATTGTTGCTTGAATCTTTCATCTGTGAATGGCATGCCTCATCGTCGTCCTCTACTCTTTGCCTTCGATCTATATCACCGTCATCATCCTCTGAATGCCTTACCGTCACCATCATCCTTCACTGTCATCTCCACCTTCGACCATCGTCCTCTGCTGTCATCTCTGCCTTTGATCTGGATCATCATCGTCCTCTGTAATCTTCCGTGCTTGGCTAGATTCATGAAGGCACGATGCTCAAGTTCTCTTCCAATTTTGATTTTCAGCCTGATCTATATTTTTAGGTACCTAAATTTCTCCAATTTCTACAGATCTCATCTCTTCTTCATCAAATGTTATATATTTATTGAATAGATTTTGTAAATGGATTTGTTGGTTGTTATTATATATTCTCTAACTCCAACCTCCGAGATCTTTTTTTTTTCTTCTTTGAGATGTGTGGTTTTTTCCCGATGGCTGGTTGTGAACTTGTGATGTCCACGGTGGTGACTGGCAAACGTGATGGGGAAGGGTACAGGTGCTTTTTTTTCTTTCTTTAAATTAACTTAGGTCCGGGCCATACTTGACCCGGTCCTGTCCTAGCCTGTCCTGTGCAGGCCATGGCCATCACGGGCCGGGATGGGCCACAGGACAAAAATTCCAGCCAGGTGCTCTCTTAACAACGGGTAGGGTTCTACCCAGTTCGTCGCAGCCCGTATGCAGACCTATTCTCAATTGAACAAAATTTGATGATTGAATTAATTACCTGAATATCTCTTAATAAAATCAAGCAATCAAAAATTCTCAATGCTTTAGCTCTTTTTGTCAAACTAATTGATCAGAGCCTCTATCGCATCCAGTCGCATTATGTAGCGTTCTGTCATATGTTGGCTCTCCACTCGGTTGCTCCCCACTCTATCACTCCCCACTCTATCACTTGTAGTTCTTTGCTCTATCATGTGGTCACTCTTCGTTGCTTGTTGGGCTTTTGGTTACTTGCTGTTCTGTCACGTCTCATCTGTTTCATGTTTCAATCAGGAATTCTACTGTTCGGCCATTATATTGCTTTAGATTCATGAAACATGACATAAAAGAGACGTGACGGAATAACAAGCATCCGAAAACCCAACAAGCAACAAAGAGTGATCACGTGATGGAGCAGAGAATGATAGGTGATAGAGTGGGAAGCGACTTAGTGGAGAGCTAACAGATGACGACGGAGTGATAGAGCCTCTCATCAATTGGTTTGAAAAAGAGTTAAAGCATCAAGAATTTCTATTTGTTTGATTTTATCAGGGGTATTCAAATAATTTAATCATCAAATTTTGTTAAGTTGAGGACTTTGGTCTTTTTTTGTCATTTCAAAATATTTTGATCTCTCAGTGATATTAATTTAAACTTGTGGTCCTTAAATGTCATTCTCTCTTTTTAATTTTTATCAAGTATTGTTTTATAGTATTATTAGCTTGCTTAACTTTTGTAATTATCATATTTAACCAATTAATATGTTATGTATTTTTTTTTTGTTTTATTTATTCAGTCATTATCTATTAAAGAAATATTCCAATTAATCTAAAAAAGAACCTAAAAATTTAAATTTATATATCTTTAATATATTCTCCCTCAAGAAAATTTTAGAACCTCTTCCTAGTAAATTCTCTTTGAAATTTTTTGTTCAACTTCTAAATATTTTGAAGTATGATGTTTTTAATCCCTAAATTTAAAGGAAATTTTGAGGAAGTAAAAATCATATACTATGCTATGTAATGTTATCCTCTATATATTATTGGCTTTGCCCTTTGGTGAATGTTATAACAATGTGCTACTGACGCCGTCTTTATGCCGTGTTCCCCCACCGTCTGTCGACCTCATGCAACTTACAGATGATCCTTTTCCGTTTCAAAAAAATTGACTAATTGTGGTGCATTAAAGTTATGCTACCTTTTTTATGCTTAAATTAAATTAGCGATAAATGAATATACCAAAAAAAGCAAATGCTCCTTTTGACAAGGAGACAATATCTGTGGGGAGTAAATGTTACTTTTGACAATAAGATTCTCTTGGTTTAAAAAAGAAAGTTGACAAATGGGAAAAAAGTTAATACTTCTTTTAACAATTGCATGGGTTTGTTTTGTGTGGTTTAATTATAATAAATTAAATATTTTCCAAATGATATTATTATTGAGATTAATATGAATATAGGCTTTTTTTTTTGTAATTTTCGCATATGAATATTTTAATATTTACTCTACTCCAAATCTTTAATTTCTTGTGCCTTCACTCATTTTCTTTGTCCACTCTACAGTGACCTTAATCAAACTCCCAAAAAGATCGAGATGATGAAGAAGTTGCCCATGGTTCAAAGTAGATAGAAAAGTTATTCAAATCAAAAAAGAAAATTGTTGGAATTTGAGGTTGGAAATCATGTTTTTTTCAAAAATTCTCAGATAATTGGAGTTGGTCAATCCCTTAAATCTAGAAAGCTTAGTTCCAAGTACATTGGACATTTTAAAATTCTTTCTAAAATCAGACCTATACCTTATAAACTTGCCCTACCATCTAAGTTGAGCCAAATCCATGATGTCTTTCATGTTTCCCAATTAAAGAAATATGAACCAGACTTTTCACATGTTATAAAAATATGAATGTATAGACTTAGTATTTTATCTTTTGAAATAAGACCATAAAAGATCATTGATTATTGGGTCAAATAGCTGAGGAACAACAATCCTTTAGTAATTGTCATCTCAAAAGGTCTATTTCTGACAAAATTAACTTGGGAAATGGAAGTTGACATGAAGCAAAAACATCCATAATTATTTCAGTAAGATATGTTTTAAAATTTTGAGGATGAAATTTATTTAAGGGGGAGCAAAATGTAACATTCCCAATTTTTTAAATATTATAATATGTATAAAAATGTGATGATAAAAGTATGATTGAAAAAAAATATAGCATGAGATGCATTGTTTGAATACTATAAAGGGTAATTCTATCCAAAATAGGGTATAATATGTGAGTGACATATGCCTTGAAAACAGACATAATGAGCTTTTTAGGAAGCTAAAAAACACTTGATTTAGATAAGTGTTTGGATAAGTGTAGAAATTATTATAAATTTTCAAAATTAGGATAAAAAAGGGGAAAGTAGCAAAGTTACTAAATGAATAGTAATTTTATATTAAATATTGTACGAATTGGGACAGCCAAAGTCCAGTTGCATATTGTTTTTCCATATAGAGGATGTTTTAAGGTATTTTTAAAAATTTGAATAACTTTTATACTATTTTTTTAGAATTAGTTATAATTTTTCAAAATTTAGTCTGGAAAATGAGATAACCAAATGAATAGTACTACCTAAATTTAAATTTTTCTGTTTTGGTCCCTCAAGTGATTTAATCTTCTAAAGTGATTCAAATGAACATAATATGAGGTATAATATATGGAAAAAGATGAATTAAAGTAAGGTGTTACATTTTTTGTATCTATGTGTTTTGTGCATTACAGTAAATGTGATATCAGAAGCTTTGTTAATTTGGTTTATGGTTATATTGAGTTGACACGTTTCTCTCTCTCCCCCCTTTCTTGATCCTTCTACTCCTACCTTTATTCTTCTTCTGTTATCGTAAGAAAGGAGATAACGCATCACCTCCTTCCTCCCACCCATTCTAAGGTCTAGATATGTGGAAGTCTCTAGATTTGTATGAGTTTTAAACATGTTTCTACATTGTAATATCTTTAAATTTCTTAGTAGTATAAGATGTATAAAGAAGTAATAAAATATGAGATACATGAATAGATGTGAAAAAGAGTAAAAATGTCAACTTCCAGGTTAGGAAAATAAAATACAAAAATTTCATTTTAGTCCCTTAAAAAGAATTATTTGCATTTTAGTCATTGGGAAAAATTACAAAAAAAGGATCCCAAAGAAACAAAAATTTCATTTTGACCCCTTATGGCAATTTCATAAGTATGTAAAATGGATGTCAAAATGAAGCTTACGATATGCTGGACCTAATGAAATAGTGCTTTGAGGTTAATAAGGTCAATGTGAAGAAAAATTGATGGCCAAGTATAGTAAAATACACAATACAAAGGAAAAAGGTACTATTAGCCCCACAAAAGCAAAAAAAAAAAAGTAAAAAAGAAAAGTATATGGACTCCATATTTATACTGTTTAGGATAGAATATTAATATAAAAGCAGATCCAAATATAGTTATATCTTATATTCATAAAGTAATATAATACTGTAAAGTAACTTTATTTGTCTAAGTATAGTACAAATTAGTATAAGATATATCTGGATAAAATATGTAGTATTTTTGGAATTATTTCCCCTAAATGGTGTGAAAATCTGCAACATATGGGGAAATTAGAATAAAATAATATTACTTGATTTTTCGTGAATATTCAAGAAGGTTTTATGTTCAAAATTGATTGTTTCCATTTTTTTATATATACTCCCTTTTGTTGGATGAAACATCCTACCAAAACAAATCTCCATTCTTGACCAATTTCTTTAATTACTAATCAAACACAGTCCAAACATCTTGAAATACACTTCCCAGAATATCAGAGCAGCGGAAAAACACCGAAAGGCACCAAAATAGGATGGGACCGTGGCCTGCTATAGTATCGCCATGGCCTCAGTCGAGTAGTAAGGCTTGGCGCCGTGGCCAAGTTGCTGGCGTAGCAGCGCCAACATTAGAATCCATATAAGCAAATTGCTGATTTTCTGGGCCAACTTCCAATGTGCATAACTTTGTGCTCTAACCTCCGATTCACCTGGTTTTAACTCCTACAAGCTACTCTTATTATAATCTAACCATAGACGCCAGTTTCACTTGAATCCAACTCCATTTGAAGATTCTGGATACTTAACACCGTTTTGGCCAATTTTGACCAAAACTCATAACTTATCACCTCCAATTGCCACCAAAGGCAAATGAACACTTAGACACCTTTCATACAAATCCTATTTGGCTTAACCAACTTGTTCAAAGAGGTTTCACCTCAAAAGAACCACCCTTATGAGATTTGACCCTCTTGAACCCTATCATCACACAATGGGCTATATGTCCCAAACTCCCATACCGGGCCCAAAAACCACTTCAGGCTCACTTATACAACCATTCTAAGTCATAAACTACACTCCAACAATGATGACCCATACCGAGGTCCAAATCATCATCACATATCTAAACCATTCATGACACCTATCCACATCTCACATATCGTCCATCAGCATCAAGATCATCTCATAATTATCCTAACATCACATAATATGTAGCCAATACTCACAAGACACTTATATAGACCTCATTATACTACAAACCAACAATATTCCCCAGGAATACTTGGAACATGTAATACACTCGATTATAACCCGTTTGGCCCAATACTATATAAACTAAATTACAACTACGATTATACTTGGGATTCCTAAAGATGGAGAGGCCTACAACTCCGTGATCTTCTTTGAACTAGCACCAAAGTCTTCACCTAAAAGGTTAGTCATGGAGAGGGGTGTGAGACAATGTTTCAGTAACCGGAACAAACACACACATATATATAAATACCATCAACGTTACACACGTATGAAAATGATATGTCATGAAATGCATGCCTCAATACATGTCTCCCTCAACATGACTAGAACCATGAGCTGGCATCATTATATGACATTTCAATAAGTGATTCCCTTCCAACAGTCAGTGAAGGCTAATTTCAGGATATCACCAAGCTCACCTTACACTAGTGTACTCGGCTAAAGGTCACACTAATGATTGAACAATGGCTCTCCTTCCCCTGGACCACCATGAATTGGTGGTGATTTAAGGAAGGTGCAATCCATGGCCGCTTGGCTCTTCTGGCCATAGGAGAGGATTTAGCGATAGAGTTATTTCATCTTGTCACCAAATCATATCATCATCATATGATATCGTAGTCTACAACCACCTGGCTCCTCCAAGGAGAGGATTTAGTGGCAGGGATCATCATATTGTATATCATCATATCTTATCTCATCACCACCTCCTAATATACCACATCTCTCTATGCTCATAGGGTGGTGATGTACATGCCATGCTAACATGCCTTAAAACACGCACACATATATATATATATATATCATCAGCACAATCATTATCATGGTCATGCTAGCATGCAATGATATGAGGGTGCCACAGTCATGTATGAACATATACAAATCATACTCATCATCATCATATGTTAACATCATGTCACAACAACATATACTATCTTGTCTAGCCATGTGCATACCATGATATGTAGAAAAACTATACACATACAGACATAATACCTCTAATTAGCATAACTCCCCTAACACTAAAATCTATAATCTAGCCTTCCAAGCTTTACTCGGAGTTCTAACAACATACACACATACCAATAAACCTTAAACTATCATTCAAACACATACCAACACATGCAACTTCGAATTTCCACTTTTTTTCCCAAATTCCAACCTAGGGTTTAACTCAAACCCATCATAACCTAGCTAAAACTCAAATCCAAGCTTCCTAACATTACATAACACTTCTATAACACCAAATCAAGCATTTTAATCAGTAGATTCTTTCCTAACTCAAAAACCCATATACTCCCACCGATTTCAAACCAAAAATCGACTAGAAAAGAGATGACGGAAGGTTAGGGATCACTTACCAACCAAGATTGAAGCTCCTAGAGCCCAGAAATCATCCCCCTTGGCCGGATTCTTGAAGCCTTAACACAACCTCGTCGTTACTCCCTCAATTTCCTCTTCTTCTGTTTGTCCGAAATGATCTTGATTTAAGCAAAAATTTCTCTGCTTGCCATAGTGCGAATAAGCTTGCCGCAATGAGAAGCCCTTCTATCCTTAGATTGAGCTTTTCTCTATCCTGTTTCCCTCAATTCTGCACACAACGCCAGATACACTTGGTTAGCCAGAGACTAAGTCCGAGATAATGTAATGAGGGTTGTTACATTGGACGACCTTAGCATAAGAAAAAGAGAGAGAGTGAGGTCTGAAACAGCCAAGGAAAAAGGGAGCAATGTGAGGGAGAAAGAGAAGAAGAAAGAAGAGAAAGCTAGTTACTTTAAGGTAAGTTCCAACTTATGATTTTCAAGGTTTCTACTTTAGTTTTTGAGTAGTATGACTTAGTTTCTTTAAGTTTTATTCTCTTTCCTCTAAGTCCAAATTTCGGCCTAAGCGTAGGGGAGAGGGAAGGAATGTTTTCTTGCATAAAATTTCAAAGAAGGCATGAGAAAATGCAAGAGAAGTAAGTTTAGGAATTTTTGGAACAAGTTTTTGAAAACTCCTCTCTTTCCTCTTCTTACCCTTGTTTCAGCCAGCTTAGAAGTGTAGGAAGAAGTGGGATTTTCATGGATTTGATGTCAAAAATGGATTTTTCAAAGTGGAAAATCTTAAGACCAAGTGTTGGAATCACGAAAAAGTCAAAGATAAACTATATTCATTTTTAGGGTTTACTTGAGACTTTTTAGGGTAACCCTTTGATTTAGTTGATTAAATTAGTTTTTGATGATACTTTAGGACTTGAGGAAGTCAAATGAAGTGAGTGGAAGCATTCAAAAGGAGAAGCCAAAAGTATACACCAAGGTAGTTAAGTTCATTTTATTGCTTTATGTTCTTTCATAATATTTCTATGATGAAATTTTGTTGCCATATTGTTGTTGTAATCTTTTGTGACTGGTTTTAGCTGTAAAATGAAGGGATTTATTCCCCTAGATATCTATTTTCTGAAGGAAAACTCTACTAAATCTTTTATTTAATAATATGGTATTATGATGTGTAATGTGATTAAATGAGAACTTTATGTGATTTAAATGACATAATTGCATGAAATGGGCTAGCTACTAGGATTTTTCATAATTTCATTCGCCAAATATCCAAATGCTAAGTGCAAGTGATGGCAAGACCACCAAGAAAACAAGAGGCAAGAAGATTATGGATGATTAAATTTTTAGCCACTTTAGTTAGTTGCTTTCTTGTTATTTTGTATAAAATCATGTGTGCCTTATGAGGCTATGTTTAGCTGCCATCATATTCCCTAAGTTCTCTTGTAAATTTATGAATAGCTTTTGGACATGTTTGAACCATGTATATATGATATAAAATGTTTTTGGAAATTAATGAGCAAAATTGTCCATTTTGTGCTATCTTGATTGAGATAAAGCTATGCTATTCGAAATAGAGTATTTCATATGATTTTTATATATTCTTAGAATATAGCAAGTAGAGCTTTCTAGGAAGCCATAGATCATGTGATTTGAATAAGTATATTAAGAGATATGAATTTTTGAAAATGGGTCAGAAAACCTAGAAAATCTATTTCGACCATATAAACAATAAACTTTGGTTAAAATATTGTATTGATTAGAGCGATAAAATTCTAGTTGTATATTTTTCCCATGTAGATAAATATTTTACCTATTTTTAGAGACTTAAATCATGTTCATACAATATTTTGAAATTACTTCTGATTTTTTAAAGTTCAGCTAGAAAAATGAGATGCCAAATGAACAGTAATTTTGAAAATTCTTATTTTTTTGATTTGGTCCCTATAATGATTCAAGCTTCTAAAATAGTTCATTTAAACTCTAAATATGCTTTAGTACATGAGAAATAATATGAGAAAGTATGTTATTACACACATAATGACTGATACTAATGGGGTAATGTTGCCAATGATCGGTGTCTAGTGGGAGGTTGTCGCAGCTATGTGGTGGTGAAGATGGCTGGGTTGTCCAATGATGGTGATGGCAGGTGTTTGGTGTCAGTGATGGTGAAAGGAACGGATTTGCAAAGGTCACAATCCTACTGGTGAGTTTCTTTCTCATTCAATACAATCTCTCTCCCTCTCTTTCTTTTCCCTTTTGCGTATAATTGTGGGAGATGATTTTTTTAGGGAAAATTACTTTGAGGGTTGATGATGGTGATTCTTTCCCACTTTATGATCTTATTATGATGGTGTTTCTTTCCAAATTACTTTCAGGGCTTATGGGTTAATTTTATAAAGGGTCAGTTGCTACCTTCACTTAATTAACAAATAATCTTTCCCCACAACATAAATGCATAAAATTTAAAAAATATGAGGTATATTATATGTGGAATTGTTTCTCATAGAAATTTCATTCCAAGTTCGACAACTTATGAAAGTTTGTGCTGTTATTAATTAGTATCTGAAATATAGTGTATGACTGGAATGACATGTCTTCATAAGAAGAGAATGTTATGGGGGTCACTCAATTAGAGAATAATAACAATGTACTTTTACTTCAATCCTTACAATTAGAATTAAATTGAAATGAAATTTCAATCACAATTAATATACAAAAAACACCAAACAAAATTGATATTGATAGTCATTTAATGTCTTGTCATGATAAAATAAGTGTAACTGCAAATTAGTTCTTGTAGAACTAAAATATGTCACACATATTCATTTTCTAGCAATGTAGATTTATTGTTTTTTTGGTCAAAACATCAAATTATATGTTAACTAATAATGCAACTTGTTACAGGTTTATATTTGATGTTAATATTTTTTTTTAGATCCGCTTATTTGGATTGAAAAAACAATGTTAAAAAAACCAAATAAAAATCCATCTTTAAGTACATAACAACTTCACTTATTAAAAAAACATGTTTATATTTGATGTTAATATTTTTATTTTCCAAATCCACTTTATATGGGTTGAAAAAATAACATTAAAAGATCCAAATAAAAATCCATCTTTAAATACATTAATAAAACTTTGGCTTTGAATATTTAATTTATTATAATGTCATGATTTATATATATATATATATATAAAAGGACAGAGGGAAGGGAGGACATGGGGGAGCCATGGTCCCCCCAACTTTTCAATTTTTATTTAGTATAATATATATTTTTGTATCAAATTTTTATAATATGTAAAAGTTTATGTATGTATGGTCCCCCCAAAGTTTTATATTTTATTCTAAAAATAAGTAAAAAATAAAAAAAGTCAACACTATATTTTTTTAAAATATCTGGTATTTTAGATATATCTCAGTTACTAAATTTGTACTCTCTTTTATCTTACTAAATACTAATTTCCCCCTTTCATTTAATTTTTTCTACTTTTTTCAACATTTTCTAAATTCTAATTGTCCTTTACTTTTCTTAAGACCCAAAAAAAAAATTATCCTTTACTTTTCTCTCTCTCTTACTTTACCCTACCTTTTCACTTTCCTATTGAGCAGGCTTTTTTAGCTATGAAAATTATTAAGATAAGACTTCACAACAAAAATGAGTTTCTCACTAATTATATGGCTGTTTATATTGAGAAAGAGATTACTAAAAAGTTTACCACAGATATGATAATTGAAGATTTTTGTGTTATGAAACATTGGATTTATCCTTTTCATTCTTGGCCTCCCCCATAATTAAATTCTAGCTCCGTCCCTGTATATATATATATATATATTAACAACCCTCATTACATTGTCCCTACCTAAGCTTGTGTCATTGGCATTATGTACAAAACTGGAGGGCCTAGACGGAGGAAAGAATCAAGTGGAGGAGAAATGAGCTCCACGCCACGGCGAGAAGCAGGGCCACCGTGGTGAGCGAGCTCCAAATTCAGAAATATTTTCTGGGAAAAGGCACTCGTGTCGTGGCGAACTTACCCACCGCCGTGACGCCATGCCCCGGTTTCGTTTAAATCAGAATCATTTCAAACACGAGAACGAGAAGGAAATGGAGGGAGCACTGAGGAGGCTCTGCTAAGGTTTGAATAATCTGGCTTTTGGGAGTGATTTTTGGCCTCTTGAAGCTTGGATCTTGGTTGGTAAGTGATTCTTACTCCTCCCTCTCCATTTTCTTCAGTTTTGAGTTGAGATTTCTTGGGTATACGTTGGAATTTTCTGTTTTGGATGAATTCCACTGATTAAAATGGATGGAATGAGATTACTGAGGTATGATTAGGTATGTGATATCCTTGGGTATGAGTTTTAAAGGGTGTATGTGTGACTTGAGCTTAACCCTAGGTTGAAATTCTTAAAGGAGGAATGGAATCTGAGATATGTGTGGTTGAGCAGAGTTTGAATGGTCTCTAGGAGCTCAATGGTGTATGGAAAGGGTATTGGAACCTTGAGTTAGGCCAAAGCGGTTGAATTATGGAATTTGGATGTTAGATTGTATATTAATTGAAGGTTTTATGGTATTGTAAAGGTTGTTTGGTTGACTGGAGAAGTCAAGTCGTGGGATTAGTATTCAAGAAAGCTTGTGGAACTCATGTGTGCGTGGTAACGACAATTAAGGTAACTGGGTATTTATATTATCTGCATGGTTTGTATTGTATGGTGAGATGTGATAGTATATATATATGCATGTTCCTTTTTATACCACGATATATGTTGTGTATGTGTATGATTTTCTATATATCGTGCTATGCACATAGCTAGTTGGTATATGATGATTATATAATGATATATGTATGATGTTTAACATCCCCATACCATTGTATGCTAGTATGTCCATATAATGTTTGTGATGATGATATATGTGTGTTTGAGGCATGTTGGCATGAGATTGACATCATCACCATATAATTGCATAGTGAAATATTGATGATATGAGGTGATGATACGATAAAGATCTCTGTTACTAAATCCTCTCCTTGGGAGAGCCAGGTGGCAGAGGACAATATGATATGATAAAATATCTCTGTCACTAAATCCTCTCCTTGGAAGAGTCAGGTGGCAGTGGATTTGAGGATGCACCTTCCCTAAATCACTACCAATTCGCGGTGGTCCAGGGGAAGGAGAGCCATGGTCCGAGCTCTAGTGTAACCATTGGCCGGGTTGTATTAGGGTAAGGTAAGCTTGATGATATTCCAGAATCAATCTTCACCGACTATTGGAAGGGAATTATCTATTGAAATGTCTTGTGATGACGACAGCTCGTGGTTCTAGCTGTGTATGAGGGAGAACATGCATACCATTCATTAGCATTTTATTGCACCATGTGCATGATTGTGTGGACCAATAAATATATTGTGTGTGCTTGTTCTCGGTTAAAGGTTCTGGCACTAGTGTAACGTTCAACCGCTTTTTTGGGATTAACAACTATCCCCAGAAATCAACACAAGCTCTTTTGGTGTGCTTTATCCTCACTCACACACCTCCTTCCTAGGAGGTCACCTATCCCAGAATTGCTCTAGGTTAGGCACGTTTAACTAAGCAGTTCTTAAGGGATAGACTACCGAAAAGATATGTGCATCTTGTTGGTATAGGTAGTACTTATCAATTTCTTTAATTTATCATTAACCATATAGTTCCATACCTACGTAGTCTCTGAATCCCTCTCGTTCCGGTATGCATTCAATTTATTCATATGCCCCTCCCGCTTATAAACCTGCCAGGAGCCGCTCCTTGTCCGTGCCTCATCACTTTGATCTCACACCCTCTTTCTTGCACCGGTGATCACTCCCCGCCCTCATTAGCGCCCGGATGTCATATGCCCACCAGCTTCCATGTGGCTCTGATACCTACTATAACGTTCAACTGCTTCTTTGGGATTGATGACTGTCCCCACAAACCAACACAAGTTCTTTTGGTGTGTTTTGTCCTCACTCACACACCTCCTTCCCAGGAGGTCCACCATCCCAGAATTACTCCAAGTTAAGTACGCTTAACTGAGGAGTTCTTAAGGGATAAGCTACCGAAAAGGTAGATATACCTTGTTGGTATAGGTAGTACCTATCAATTCCTTTAAGCTATCCTTAACTATATAGTCCCATACCTATACAGTCTCTGGATCCACCTCGTTCTGGTATACATTTGATTCATTCCTATGCTCATCCTGCTTGGAAGCCTGCCAGGAGCCGCTCCTTGTCCGTGCCTTATCACTTTTATCTCACACCCTCTTTCTTGCACCGGTGATCACTCCCCGCCCTCATCTGCACCCAGATGTCACAACTAGTCCGGAAAAGACAAGGGAGAAGTATCTCGAACGTGGGAATATCCAGGTTACGGTAGTAGGTTGTATTGTCTATGTTTGTTGTGCTAAGTATGATAATGTGTTGTAATGGATATGAGGAGTTAGATAATTATGATATTCAAATGTGTATGTATGTTAACATTATGATATTGGTGTGGAATGGTGTTAGATGTGATGTCTTGTGAAGCATGCATGGTACGGAGTGTTGTTGAGTTCAGAAGGTAGTGTTTGTGAGCCCAAAAGCAGAATTAGGCCTTGTTGGTGTGTTTTGGGGTAAGTAGCCCATTATGTCAATTTGCTGTTCAAGGGGGTCAAATTTCAGAGGAGTGGTTCCTTTGAGGTGAAACCTCTTTGGACAAGTCGGTTAAGTGGATTATGACCTGTGTGAATGGTCCCAAATGGTCAATTTGCTTTTGGTGGCAAATGGAAATTGTAAGTGGTGAGTTTTGGTCAAAAGTGGCCAAAACGGTGTCAGGTGTTCAAAATCTCCATACGGAGATGGATTGGGATGATATTGGTGTCTATGAATAGATTGGGAAAAGATTGATTTGTAGGAGTTGCAATCAGGTTAATCGGAGATCGGAGCATAAAGTTGAACATTGCTTATATGGCATCAGCAAAGGGGCGCCGCGGCGCCAGTGAATCTGAGAGCTCCAAAGCCGCAGCGGTACTATGGTGGCCACGACCTTGTGTACTATTCCGGCTGTTCTAGTGTTTCTTGAGATGTTTTGTGGTGTTTTCTGCTGCTCTGTTGTTTTAAAAGGTAAATATGAGAAGTTTGGGCTGTATTTGGTTGGATTTTTAAGTTTTTCCAGTCAAATCAAAAGATATTTGGGAGCAAGGTGTTACAACTTTCCATATTACCACTTCGTTAGTTAGTCTTAGAGATTTGAACGATACTCAAGCCTTCACTAATAACAATAAATGTCTCCTTCTAACCTTTTACACAAACAATTGTCTTTCCTTATTTGTACAAGTATATTATTTATTGCTATTTACGATCTTTAAATATATAAACGTTAATTAATAATGCAATTATATGTGATTGAACAAACATAAATGGACCCCTTATAATTTTCCTACATGGTGGTCCACAAACTAAATTACGAAAAAAAAAACTACAATCTATAGATTTGATTATTACACTTGATTTTAATTTACAGTTTAAAAAAATCATAAGAATCATGCATAAAAAAGGATAAATCAAAAGGGACATGCTATGTAATAAAACTAGCGCACTCAGAATTCACTGTTTCCCATCTATTTTCCATTGATTTTCACTAATGTCCTTGACATTACAGTAAAAAAAAAAAAAAAGACGGTGCAGAACTTCAAGTAAATCCCCGAATAGTTGATCTCGAAACTAGGCAAGAAAATTATAATTCATGGCCTTATTGTAAATCCGCTTATCTTAACGGCCTTACTAATAATAAAACCCACTTTTTTCCCCTAAAAAAAATCTACACGTATTCAAGCTTATCAATACTGTTCGCCTTATCTAAAAAAAAAAAAAAACTCTTGGCCTAAATCTAGAGTCACCGCTAACTAGACCACCATCACCACCAACTTTATTGCCTTCACCACCTCGCAACAAGCTATAGTGACAACTTGGTCGAGATAGATACTTAGTTTACAGCGGCAATAAAAAAAAAAAAAACAAAGGAGGTAGAACTTATACTCATATGCCTCAGTACTGTAACTTCTTTATTTTTCTCTTCGCATCGTCCCTTCATATATATGGTACTTTGTCCAAAACTCTCTTAGTGATCCACTAATGAATAATAAATAAACGGTCATGTGTTATATGCATGTGTGTTCGCAGTTCCATTGTTCAGTCTCATTCCTTTTTCGTTTTTCTTTTTAATATGCATGTGAAAAAAATCCTCTAGTGTAAGTGCTTATATTGTAATCGGAAAGAATTAATCAACCTCTTGACTTATTGACTTTAGGTTAGTCTAATTAATTAATCTAACTTGCATTCCATAGATAATGTCACATATTTTCACTTCTTCTAGAATTTCCACATTATCCTAATTATTTTAAATTAAATCTTGATTAATTAAATTTTTTAAGAATCTGCAACACTTAAAAAATTAGATTAATTAAAATTTTAAAAATTCTACTCCATAGAGAAACACAACTAAAAAAACCTTCAACTATTAAAATTTGCATAGATAAATATTCTCGAATTTTTTTTGTCAATTTTAGAATTTTAAACTTTAATCTATCGTTAAAAATATAATCCTTAAAATAAAAAATTGAACAACATTTTTGTTTCATTTTTATCAAAATTTACATACAAGTCACTACACATGTTTTTGAAAACATTTTAATCAAAAAATTAAAATCCAATTTTAATATATATATACTAAAATAAAAAAATTACCAAAAATAAAAAATTATTAAATTACTCAAAAATTAATTAAAATTCAATATATAAATATCTTTGATAGAAAGATAGATAGTAAAGATTATCATTGTCATTAATTAGCGCAATATATTAATAAAATTATATTGCACTAATTAGTGGCTTTTGAGTTTTGATATTAATAAGATTAATTCATGATATTTGTCAATTATTTGATAGAAACATTTTAAGACCAACTCCGTTAAGAAAATTAGTGTATTGAAAGCAATAGAAGAATAAAATATTTGTAAAATATATTAAAAAAATGCAAATTTCTCTAATGAACCTATGGATAAAGGAATTAAAATTAATTTTTTACCCCAATACAAAATAAATATAAATATAATAATTTTCTATATTTAAAACTATTTTATGCATTATATGAGGGAAAATTACTTGAAACTGTAGAAATAACACTTTAACTCTTTAGCCAATCTATAACCTTTTTATTTCATTTCCTTCAGCTCCCATTACCGGGGGGGCCTGCATGCTAGATCATCTTAAGAGAAAAAGATGGAGTTAGCGCATAATTTTTATTATTGGACAGTGTATGAAAGAACATCTGTCACAAGGACTACATAAATTCCACTATTGATCAATTACGACGAGAATGAAACATCACTTACTAATTTTATGTAATTAACAATATATGCCACATGTAATTATTTAATTTATGCACTATGCAATTATTTGAGCTTCTATGTTTCATCATTTTATTCGAGATTCGCAGGGTAACTGTATAAAGGGCCGGTTTCATGAAGAAGCTCAAATATGTTGACAGCACCACTGTGAAGATGGTTGGGATCGTTGAAGGTCTTAAAGTTTGCTGGAACAGGGGTTTTGGAAAAATTGTTGTTACTAGGGATATGATTCTATGGAGGCCATTAACTTTACAATCAAATCAAAGACAATGTTATGGGGTGTCCTAAGGCAGAGGAAATCAGACATCTTCTAAGGAAGGACTGGAACATCAAGTTTGATCATGTGTTATGTGAAGCCAACAAGTGTGCCAATTGGCTTGCTAGACATGCTCATAAATTGGATGTTCTTTTCTAATGTTCAATAGCCCTCTCATAGAATATATGTTACGTTTGGATTGCAGAATTATTTTGTGGAATGAGAATGACAATATGAATGAATAGAAATGAAAATGTGAATGGGGATGGGAATGATGATTGAATCAAATGGACCAATAGAGTTTTGATTGAAAAAGATGGAAAGAGAACTTACACCAAGTTTTGATGGGCATGAAAGAAATTTCATGAATAGAAGAATCAGAAAATTTTTTTTATGCAAAATGTTTGATACACATTATTCAAATTTCTTAGAAATAAAAAATAATTCATTTCTTGAAAGCCTCTTCTTCTTCTTCTCTTTTTCCATTTCTCTGAAAAATAGCTCCTTCATATCAAATATGACCTTAGTGTACTGTGGTTTCTTTGTACTTCTGTATGGTGCCCCCATACTATTTCATTCCAAGAAAAAAAATCATTTTATTCTAGCTTCCTCTTTCCCATTAATGGTTCGTTTGTGAGTTCAAATTCCCTGCAAATTTTATGTAGTGCTATGAGAAATTAGTAGAGAGAAAAATGTAAATAGATGAAATGGCACACCACCGTACACTCGGTTTTCTATGTCACTCTCTCTTCCAATAAGGCAGTACAACTATAAAGAATCCAAACTCGTTCGTTTTGGGGTCTTCAATGGTGTTTAGTAAAAGGAATTCATTGCTCAATGTGTGTGCGTTTTCTGTGGACTTGCACACTTACCTATTATTGTCAAGAACAGTAAAATTATATTACATAGTATATGAACATTTGATAGGAAATGGATTACTATTGTTTTTATTTTTCTTCATGAATAATACCAAACAGCATAACTCAGCAGAACAAACTGGTTTCTCCTACTGCACATGCAGAACATTAAGTTGAAACAGCTACACACACACGTACGCACAAGCACATATATATATACTCAATTGGACAGAGATTATCCTTAATAAGTAGTCTAGCGCTGTGCCTTATCTGTCAGAAGCCTTAATTTGATTCAGGGAAAGAGTAACCTGCAAGTCAATGAATAAAATAACTAATGAAAAGTGATAATCTTAGCTTGTTTAGGGTTCATATATAGATCAATTAAACTCATCTATACCCATGTCTGGCATGTGTGTATACGCAATATATATATATATATATATTGATACCCCATACTTTTTTAAGTATTGCATGTCAGAACATAAGCTGGACCATATGTGACTAACTTTTGTTAATTTTAAAGGGTCTAAGTTCAATACTTGCGAAAAATTCTTATGGAAAATGTATCTTGGTCTTTGAAAACATATTCTATCAACGTAATCTTCACAAGTTAATTACTATCTAATTAGTGCAAACCTTTTGAAAAAAAATACATCAATTTAGTCTAATCCTTTCATGAGTTTTGTTACCTCATGATAATGAAGTTGCTCATGTGGACCAATATTATTAATTTCTCCCCTAAAATGTTAGTAACTCAAACCTAAAACGCCATGATCATTGTTTTGTTTACAAGCATCCATGTGTATTGCAAATCATTCATGTAAGCCGCTACTGTTTCACATTAGAGAAAGTTCTTTCTTATAACTTCATTAATATCTACGGTGAGGAAATAAAACATTTCTCTCTAAAAAGGAGGCTGTAGAATTTACCTTATTCTGAGAGAGGTGTCCAATGAGTGGTCTTGGTCATGCTCAAGACTTCCAACCTATTAACACACAATTTCATTTCAAAGTTTGATATACTTTCCAGAAAAGTGAGAAACAAGAGAAGGAAAAGAATCTGAAAACCTATTACCTGCTGAAATCTCTGGCTTTCTTCCATGAATTTGACTTCCTGGATTAGCATTAAGTTTGAACACATCCAAAATGAGACATAATGATTACGAAGATGAAGAAATTAACGAGAAAATTAATGACCAGAATCTGAAAACCTGATTCAGTCTCTGGTTTTCTTCCATGAGTTTGGCTTCCTTCATTTATGTTAAAAATAAACACATTGTTAAAAATTATGAGAGATGTACATGGAGACATGCAATGTATGATACTCACATTGTTCCAATAATGAAGAAGAAAATTGCCTTAGACATTAATACAGCGCAAATGTAATATTCATACATAAAATCTTTAAAACACATTAGTTTAAAGTGTGAGGATATTTTCAAAATGAAGTGAGATTTTTTTTGTCACGTCCTTAATAGAAAAATGTTACTCTTAAAAAAAAGGATAGTCTTAATTATTATTGATGAATAGTTATCTTGCTTCATGAAGGTTTATGAAACATTACTATGTATATACATTAGTTCATGTAACAATATCACAATGTATATACAATTAGCTCATGAATTGAGCATCTTTATTTGTGCAAGTTTTAGGCTCACTGAACTGAGTTTATTCCTCAATACAGTAGTGGACATATAGGAAGAATTAGGGTTTACAATCATCGAAGTAAATCCCTAAACTAATGTCTAAAAATCAGGAGCAAGTAAAATCCAATATGATGCTAGAATAAAAGTAAAAAACAACAAATATTTATAGCAGTATAAATCATAAATAATGCTATATGGGCCTATGGTTATTATGGTCACTAACACTCTCCCTTAAATTGGTGAATAGATATTAATCATTTCTAGCTTGCTCTTCAGTCCATCAAATCTGAGTCTAAGTAAAGCTTTTGTCTTAATATCAGCAACATAGATGAAACATAGTGTAGATCAACCTATCTCGAATCAATTTTCTCTTTGATGAAATATCTGTCTATCTCCATGTGCTTTCCCCTATCATGATTCACTAGATTCCAGGTAATATCAATAGTTGCTTTGTTGTCACATCAAGTCTTCATAGGTCTAGTTACCTTGAAACCGAGCTCTTGTAGCAATCTCTCAATCCATATACCTTCACAAATCCTAAGATCCAATGCTCTAAATTCTAACTCTACTAAACTCTTGCCAACAATAGATGTTTTTTACTTCTCTAGGTTACATGATTACCCCATACATAGGTACAATAGTTGGTAGTAGATCTTCTATCTATTTCTGAGCCTGCCCAATTTGCATCTGTATAGATTTCAACATCCCTATTGTTCCCTTTAGAAAACAATAACCCTTCACCTGGAGTAAGTTTTAGGTATCTCAGAATTCTATAAACTGCTTCCATGTGTTCCTTCTATGGATTACTCATAAATTGGCTTACAACATTGACTTGGAAGCTGATGTTAGGTCTAGTGTGGGACAAATAAATTAATTTTCCAACTAGCCTTTGATATCTCCCTTTGTCAACTGGAACTCCATCTTGCTTCAATCTCAATTTCTTAGTAGTATCCATAGGTGTCTCTGACAGTTTAGCTCCCAACATACCTGTTTCTCTGAGATGCACTTATCCCCCTATTAAACCTAGTCACTTCCATGCCAAGAAAATATCTAAGGTTTCCCAAATCCTTAACTTGAAACTCATTAGCTAAGTTCTTCTTTAACTTAAAAATTTCCTCAGTATTATTACCAGTCACAACAATATCATTGACATATACTATTAGAATAGTTAATTTTATATCACAATGCCTATAAAAATGTATGATCTATTTGACACTTTGTATAGCCAAATCGCTTAATAGCACCAACGAATCTCTCAAACCAATCCCTAGGTGATTATTTCATCCCATAAAGAGACTTGTGGAGTCTATATATCTTGGATGAATTGGCTTTAGTCTTTAGGCCCAATGGCAACTCCATCTATACCTTTTCTTCTAAGTCCCCATTAAGAAACGCATTTTTCACATGAAGTTGATGTAGTGGCCATTCTACATTGGTAGCAAGGGACAATAAAACCTTGATAGTGTTAAGCTTAGCTAGAGGGGCAAAGGTCTCCTGGTAATCAATATCATGAGTTTGAGTAAACTCTTTTGCTACTAGTATTGCTTTATATTTGGTCACACTCCCATCAAGGTTGTATTTGACTATAAAAACCCATTTACATCTCATAATATTTTTACCCTTGGGTAAATTAATTAATTTCCATGTATTGTTTTTCTCAAGTGCTCTCAGCTCTTCCTTTATTGCCTCCCTCCATTTAGAGTCATTTATAGCTTCATGAAAATTGGTTGGAACTATTTCTTGAGAAACTTTAGCAACAAAATTTTTCCAATTAGGAGATAGCTTCTCATAAGAGACATACTTACCAATGGGATTGTGAGTGCCCATTCTTTTACCCTTTCTCAATGTAATAGGTTGATCTAAATCATCAAGATTTGTTTCTAGTTCAAAATTTTGATGTTACCTCAGAGTGGGATTGTCATTAATACCTTCTGCTTGCTGTAAATTCTTTTTCCTTTTGCTATACACCTGAATATCTTGTGCTTTCTGCTGAACTCCCCTTGTCTCAATTATATGATGAGGTTCAAATCTTTTTGGATTAGACAAATCAATACAGATATTATTAGGACAGACATTTGTAGGTTCAAAAGTAGAAAGATGAGGCTCAAGTTCAGAAATAGGTTCAGGTTTAGTTGGGGTAGAGGCTGTATTTTTTGGTTCAGGTGACAAAGATGGTTTGGGTAGTGTTATTTTTGGTCCATAATTTTGTCCAATACTATTAACAGGTTGCAGTTCCTGCTACTGTCCAGGTAGTTCACAAATTGACCAATCACTATTCTCCTCCCTTTCAGTGGTTAATTGGGATAATATGACTGATTCTCAAGGAATTGAACATCCATGGTGACATATCATTTCTTAGTAATAGGAGAGAAACATTTGTACCTCTTTTGAGTGGAAAAATATCCTAGAAAAATGAATTTTACTGCCCAAGCATCTAATTTTCCCTTCTCGTTATCATACACAAAGACAACACACCCAAAGTCCTTTTAAGCAATAGTAGAAACCAAATGAGAGTTTGGATATAACTCCAGAAATTTTTCAATTGGAGTTTGGAATTGCAAAGGTTTTGAAGGCATTCGGCTAATGAGATAGGCTAAGGTTAAGACTGCATTGCCCCATAAATACTTAGGAACACTTTGAGTGATCATAAAAGCTGTAGTAACCTTAAGGTGTATATTTTTATGTTCTACTATTCCATTTTGCTATGGGGTATTAACACAAGAAGTTTGATGATGAACCTAGCTACTTTCAAGGAAGTCTCAAAAATTAATACTCAAATATTCCTTAGCATTATCTGTCCTAAGAATTTTGATGGTAGTTTGAAACTGATCTTGAACAAATGCAAAGAATCTTTTAAAGATCTCAAACACCTCAGATTTTTCAAGCATTAGGAATACACAAGTAAGTTGAGTATGATCATCAATGATTGCCATGAACCATCTATCTTTATTAGTTGTTAGGATTTTTGACAGACCCTAAACATCACTATGGACAAGAGTAAAAAGATGAGTAGGTCGATATGGATGGGGAGAATAACTATGTTTTGTAATTTTTGCAAGAGGACACACTTCACATGAAAAATCACTTTTATTCATAATTTGTGGAAACAATAGTTTCATATAATTGTGACTAAGGTGGTCTAACATATAATGCTACAAAAGAACATCATTATTGAAAGTAGAGTAAACAGCAAATGTGCTTTCTTTATTTTCCTTTGCCGTCAAGGTAGTAGAGATTTCCCCACTCTTTAACACTGCCAATCTTCTTCCTTGAGTCCAAATCTTGAAATATGCAATGATCAATATAAAAATTAACACTGCAACTTATTTTCCTAATAGTTTGCTTAACAGAAAGTAGATTGCACTCTATTTCTGGAACATACAAAACGTCTCTGATTATTATATTGCCCATAATTCTTACTGTACCAACACCATGCACCTTGGCATAAGTTCCATTGGCTACTTTTACCAATGTATATTCACAACAAATCCTAAATTCTATAAATAACACTTTCAATGCAAAGATGTGATCAGTTGCACTAGAATCCGCAATCCATATATTTCTAGTTTGAACTACAGTTCTAAGAGCAGCTGTTAGTAGAGTGCCTAAGCATGCTAGAGTTACCGTAAGAGTAGTTTTATCACTTGGGGACTACCCCTCATGCTTATCAACTAGCTTCCGCAAAAAAGATAACTCTTTTTTACTTAGACCTCCATTTTCTACCTTAGAATTGGCCACCAGTGCTTTAGTATCATTCCTAGATTCTTGTTGATTATTTGGAGGCTTGCCATACAGTTTCTAGTATGTCTCCTTTGTGTACCCGTTCTTGTTGCAGTAGTCACAAAATTCTCTAGGTTTCTTTCCCTTTTGGTCGGCAAACTATTCTCCACAAGGCACCATTACTGAGCCTTTAGTAATTGGTGCTAGAGATGTAGTCACAATTTATGTCAATTCCTTGTGACTTTCCTCATATTTGATTATATTAAAGGAGTCCTTAAGGCTAAGCAGTGCTGTCATCCCCATGATTCTCCCTCAAACTTCTTTGTACTTATGGTGCACCCGAGTAGGAATTCATAGGTCGTTTCTCAATCAATTATCTGCTTGAAGTACCATTCATTAACTTGGCACTTCCAGTAATGGGTTTCATAGAGATCAACCTATTGCCAAAGACGAACCAAAGAATTATAGTATTGGGTAACAATTTTGTTTCCCAGTTTTGTGTCTCTAAGAATTTGTTTCACCATGAAGATCATAGCATAGTTGCCTCTTATAGCATATGTCCTTTTTGCTAAATCCCAAATCTCCTTAGCAGTGGAGACTGCAAGATAATTCTCACTGATATAAAGTTGCATTGAATTCATAAGCCAACTCATCACCTAGTTACTTTCTACATAATAGGTCTTGAACTTTGGGTTAGTGATATTAGGTATACTTGCATCACCCGTAATATATTTTTCTCTCCCCATACCTTGGATGAACATGAGAACATTTCTAGACTATTAAAGATAGTTGCTTTCAACCACGAGCACTTGGATCAACTAACAAGAGTTATTCCGGTTTAACCAGAGGTCTCGAGTTCGAGTTCGAGTTCTGGGAATACAGCAATGCAAGTGGTCAGGGGCGCCCACCCTTGTGGTACTTGTCATACCTCGATCTAGATTAGTCTGGGCCCCGTTGAAATCCTCACAGTTTGAGTGAGGCAGGCTCAGGATACTGGGTCCTAAAAAAAAAAAGATAGTTGCTTTCATTCAATTTGTGAATGATCATCACTTGTGACGAATATGCAATACCTCTCGCTTGTTGTGAAGCTGTAGGAGTTGCATCGTCACCTCCAAAATTGGTACTATTACTAGAGGAGGCATTGGTTATCTCCTGTGAACTGTCCCCCGATGACCGAACTATGGTTTTGTTCATGGCAGTGGTGAAGGTAGCTCTGTACGAGTCGAATTACAATGGCCTAGGATTCATTGTGCCTTGCTCTGATACCATGCGCAAGTTTTAGGTTCACTGAGCTGATTTCATTCCTCAATACAATAGCACATATATAAAAAGAAGTAGGGTTTACGATCATCAAAGTAAATCCCTAAAATAATGCCTAAAATTCAGGAACAAATAAAATCAAATATGATCCTAGAATAAAAGTAAAAACAAAACAAATATTTACAACAGTATAAATCATAAATAATGCTATATGGGCCTAGGGTTATCATAGGCTTCACCAATATTATTGAAGAATTATATTACTTTAAGAAACACTACTTCATTATCTATATATAAAAAAATAGCAAAATTCATTTTGCTTGTACTTTTAGTACACAAAAGATAAAAGCAAATCACCATTTTGTAAACACCATTGTTACCTTAACTTGAGTTTTGGGAGTGCAACCCATACTCAAGGGTCTTATTATATCCTAAAGGAAATTCAATATCAACCTAAGTTGTACTATCGAAGTTTGGAATAGGTGGGGACAAATGAAGTATAAAGAAAAGTGTTGCTCACATCTCAAAGACTTTGTGCACAACTTTTGCTATGATGATTACATATATATGCATTAGACACATCCTCAACGGATTTGGTAATGCACTCTTTAATGTTTATCCAAACTCAATCTTTGCAAAAGAAGTTAAGGGAAAAACTAGAGGCAAGGTACATATAAGAGTATGCAACAAGTTAGAAATTTCTTGTTAGTCATTTCAATAACTCTAACATGGATGATGAAAAATCTATTGTGAAACAAATGAAAGAAATTGAACATATTTGGAATAATTTCAAATAATATAACATGCATATGGATGAAACCATCATTGTCCCCTCAATCATAGATAAACTTTCTCATTCATGGAAAGACTTTAAAAAGTGCCTCTAGCATAGAAAGGAGGATATCTCTATTGAGTAGTTAGGGAATCATGTTGGCTCAGAAGAGGAGTATAAAAAACAAGATAATACAAAAGACACCAATGCTCATCATGAGATGGTACATGTGGTAGAGGAAGGGCAGTCCCAGAAGAAGTCTAAGAAAATAGGGAAGGATAAAGACAAATCCTACATACAAGATTGCCTTAAGAACAAGGAAAATAAAGACTGTTTCTTTTATAAAAAAAAACATCATTACAAAAAAGAATGTCATTTCTTCAATATGAAAAAGGAGAAAAATTCTTTCTCAAAGGACAATCTTATGGCTATAATTTCTGAAATCTACATGGTTGAAAATGGTGAATCATGGTGGGTGAACTCTAGTGCAAGTTGCCATGCATGCAAGAATAAAGATCTCTTTAAGACGCTAAAGGAAGAAAATGGGAACATACTCTACATGGGAAATACTTCAAGAATCCAAGTCAAAGGTAAAAGGATTTGGTCTGGAAAAATTCTTGCATTAAAAGATGTATATTATGTACTAAAAGTTAGAAAGAATTTAATTTCTATATCATTACTTAATTTGGGTTTAAGTATATTTTTTAGAGAGACAACTTTGTTCTCGCTAAAGGTGGAATGTTTGTAAGTAAGGGTTATTTCTGTGAGAGTATGTTGTAGAGTAATGTTGCTAAAATTAATAATAATATTTACAATTCTACTTATATTGTTCACTCTCGTGATTCATAAAATTATCATATATATCATTTGGATCATGTTAATTTTGGTAAATTAAATGAAATGATGAATCTTGGCTTGATTCCAAAAACCACAAACCATGAATCTTGCACTATACTTGTATGTTGACTAAGATAATTAACTAGACAACCTTTCCTTAGAGTAGAAAGAAGTTCTAAAGTATTAGATTTGATTTATTTTGATATTTGTGTTTTGCATGGTTAGCCTATTATAGGTGACAAAAAGTATTTTGTGACTATAATTGGAGATTGCACAAAGTAATGTTATGTCTATTTAATGCATTAAATGGATGAAGTCTTGGACAAATCTAGGATCCTTATAATTGAAGTAGAGCTTCAACATGACACTTGTTACTTGAAATTCCTATATAGCCTAAGCTAACAACACCGATATCCATCTACTTTGATCATCAATATACACTTTCAAATACTTAATTATAGCTAATTTTATAGGATGTCTTCACATACTTGAATAAAACACAGCTATGAGTAGATTTTTATATATGGAGTAATCTCCTTTAATTATATAAGATTTAATTAAATCTTGCATATCCTTTGATGAAAGGATTGATAAGGGATATAATGTTGAAAACATCAAATGGGATGGCCTTGAAGCCCATTAAACCATGATCATTGAGGGTGGAAAAGTGATTGCAAGTGCTTGATATTTTATACTACATCCTAAGGTTGGAAAGTACTTGATTAACATGTGTTCATAAGGGAAAGTCGAGCTTTAGCTTTTAGTAGACCTAGAAGCATATATTTACCAAAATACCTATAATGGTAGTGCTCTTGAAAAAGTTTGCCTATATTAGAGTGAAATGATGTCACTTCTTGGAATCTAAGGGCTTAACCCTCATGTCTCATGAAGAGGATATAAGACACATGTCCACAATAAAAGTGGCAACTAAAGCATGACATAGAATGGTCCAAGATATTATACATAAGGCATGCGCACATGTTTAAATGGGATAATTGATTCAAAACTTGTCTACTATTATTTCATATGAGTGAAACCATGTCTTAATAAGTAAAGGTTCAAGTCTTAAAACCACATTTACTGAAAACATGAGATTTCCAAAGTGATAAGAATTTTTTTCTTTTTGAAAATGGTGGAGGATTGTGAGAAGATTTTAAAAAATGAAGATGTCACTTCTCTTGTCCTTAATAGTAGGATGTTACTTTTCATAAAAAGGTTAGTTTCAATTATTACTAATGAGTAGCTGTATTGGTTTATGGAGGTTCATGAAACATTATAATGTACTCCCTCCGTTCCAGTTTATAGTGCACTTTTAACGACCACACACATACCAAGACAATGATTAATAACTGAAATTTTTTTCCATTATTTCCCAAATTACCCTTATTTAATAATACTTCCTATATTAATAAATTGCAGTAATTCTTTCCTTCATTTTTTTTCCCGAGTTCCCATGGGTCATTGGCAATTGTGAAGAGTGAAGCTTTTGGGGGAAACTTTCTTTCATTCATTTATGGTTTGACCAAACCATTAAAGAATTTTTATTAAATGTATTGGTAACCATAGAATATAGAAGCTTACTTATTATGGGTAATCGTGGAAAAACAATAAAAAAATATAATGTAATCCGTGTAATGTACTATATTTTGAAACATGAATTTCTCATAATAGTATACTATATAGCGTAACGAAAGGAGTACTATATGTCGGTTCATGAAACATCACAATGTACATCATTGGTTTGCAAATTGTGCCTAGAGTTATGTTACTACAAGAGATACCATATTATTGTCTAGGAAAACAAATAAAAAAACTTCTACTAGCATTCAACACAATACAAATTCTTTTTCCTTTATCTTTAGTGTACAGAAGATAAAAACAAATATCACTTTGTAAACATCATTGTTGCCTAGAGTTGAGTTTTGGGTGTGCAACCTATATTCAAGGGTCTTCATTGTATCCTAAAAGGAATTCATCATTAACCCAAGTTACACCCAAAGCTTGTGTAAGTGAGGGGGAATTAATTCTAAGGGAAAGTGTTGCTTACATGTTGTAAACTTTGATCACGATTTTCTTTCCAATATCTTCTTTACATTTCAAAGAAACATTCCCACCAACATAAAATTCAAGTTACCACAATGAAATCTACAAGTAGTATGTACTTTTAGAAACTTGTATAAGATTTGAGAATGACTTATATGAAAAGACAAGTATTCTTCTCTTGTTTAGCACCCATACATATAATACATATATTTCCATGTTTTTGGGGTCTTTAAATTTAAATATCTTATGTGTTTGCAAATTTTCCAAAAACTAAAATTACTTAACAATACTAGATCCTAAACATGATCAAATGCTTATCATTTTAACCTAAAGGAAAAGACTGAATGTAAAAGATACTTTTGATAAACCAAAATATAACTCTAACCTTTTTTCTAAGAATACTGATCTCCTGCTCAAATGCTTCAACCTGAAAGACATGGAATTAATTTATCTGTTTTAAATATAATTAGTATTATCCATGCCATGCACGGGATTCAATGAACTTTTGAATATATAGTAAAGGAATATATGGAGGGGGAAAAAAAGCCATGTGTATAGGTGAACAATAAAATAAAGGTAAGATAATAGTACCAAATCCATTCTACTTTTATATATTATATTTATATATTGATATTTGATAGCCAGACAAATAAAAAAGTGCTCAAAGATGGAAAGAACAAACCTTCGCTTTTGAAATGCCATGCAAGCATGTGTTAAGTAAATCTTCTAGTTTCTTCAGATCTTTTAAGGTCAATCCTTGTAGTTCTTCTCCATTAAGCTGCCTGTTATATGTAGAACTACATATTTGAATCAATAAAATCATATTGTTGCATGTCTTATTACACAATTTCCGGCACCATATCAATACCTCAGTTCACGAGTCTTCTCTCTTAGTTCCTTATCTAGCTTAAAATATTCACCTTCTACCTGTCCAATTACCAAAACAAATCTGCTAGCATTTCTTTGAATAGAATTGTGGGTGTGTGTATGATTTCTCTATTCAGTTTATGATACTGTGAATGGTATAATTATGGACACATCCTTACTTGTCAATATACTAGAATGGCAATATTGATCATCTCTAACTTATATTACATCAATATTTCAAAAAAGTAATCATCTTTAACTTACACTGCAGTTTGGATACACCAAACCAAAATATAGTAAACTACAAACAATTTAATCCCCAAAAATATAACACTTGTTTCTATTTAGCCTTACTCTTAATCACTTCAGGACTATGTTCCAAATTTTCCAACATTAATTTGCCTTAACAAAAAAAAGAGATTAACCGCCATTTGGTGTGTTAAAAATAACAACCCTCATTACACTATGCTGAATTTAGTTCAAACTAATGGAAAGTGTACTTGATAATGTGTGTGGGACCTGAGGAATCAGGATCGAAGAAAGGTTTTAAATAGGACGCTGGAATCTGAAATTGAGAAAGGTCACGCTACGGCGAGACATAGGGTTGCCATGGCAAATGAGTTACACTTTGAAAAATTTTTTGGACAAAAAGGGCTTCATGCCACAAGTGAACTTACCCCCCACCGGGTATCAGACCGAGAATGTGTTTAAATCAGAAGTATTTCAGTCGACTGAGTAAGAGAGAATTAGAGGGAGAGACGAAGAGTAATGCTAGGGCTTCAAGAAATCCGGCTTTGAGAGTGATTTTCGGACTTTATGAGCTTAATTACAAGTTGGTATGTGATTCTTGCTCCTCCTTCTTTGTTTTTTTTTCAGTTTTTAAGATGATTTTTCCGGTATATATGTTGGGTTCTCTGTTTTAGCCGAAATCTACCAATTAAAATGGTTGAAATGGGATTAATGAGGTGTTATTTAGTGTTAATAATGCTTGGATATGAGTTTTAGAGGGAGTATGTGCGATTTATGAGGAACCCTAGGTTGGAAATTGTAGAGGGAGCATGAAATCCGAAATCTATAGGAAGGGTTATGATTTGAATGGGTATTTGGAGCCCATGGATGCTTGAAAATGTGGTTGGAACCTTGGGTTAAGCCTAATTGGTTGAGTTATAGATTTTGGTCAAATTGTATATTATGTTAATTGGGAATATTATCATATTGTAAAGGTTGTTTGGTTAATGGGGTGTTTGTTTTGTATGTTTTGTTGATTATATCTATATATATATACATGTTTCCATTAATACCGCAATATTGTTATGTGTGTATATAGTTTTTCTACATATCATGGTATACACATGATTAGATGATATAGTATATGGTAATGATGACATGATGATGATTACATAGTGATATATATATGTTGATGTGGCATTATGTGATATCATAGCATGATATTGATGAATATGATAATGATGATCATCACATTATGATATGGCATGAACATCATCACCATATGACATTGTGAGAAAAGGTGGATCGGGTGGCGATGATGATATTTGATATGATATGATATGATGATATATGATATGGTGAAATAAGCAAGGGATCCATGTCACTAAATCCTCTCCTATGGCTTGCAGAACAAGAAGACAGTGGACTGCATCTACCCTAAATCACCATCAATTCGCAGTGGTCTAGGGGAAAAAGAGCCACGATCCAAACATTAGTATTACCTTTGGCTGGGTACACTAGTATAAGGTAAGCATGGTGATGTTTCAGAATCAGTCTTCATCGATTGTTGGAAGAGAGTCACCTATTTGAAATATCCTGTGATGACATTAGCTCATGGTTTTAGTCGTGTATGAGGGAGACATGCATTTTACGACATTTTTCATTCATAGCACCATGTGCATTATTGTATAAATTATTATATAGGTTGCTTGTGTGTGTTTTTTCGGTTACTGAGACTTTGTCTCACACCGCCTCCCATGACTAACATTACAGGTAAAGGCTCTAGTACTAGTCCAGAGAAGACAAGGGAGTTGTAGCCACTCTGGCATTGGGAATCTTCAAGTCATTGATGGTGTGTGTATTGTCTATGTCATATGTTGTGTCAAGTAAGATAGCATATTTGTAATTTATATGATAACAATGATATTAAGGATGATGGTTGTATGATGTTGATGATGATGAATGTTGTATGATGATATGGATGATTGTAATGATGTTGTTGGTGAATGGTTGTGTGTGAGCCCAAATGGGGTTTTTGAACTTTGTATGTGTGTCTTGGGCATGTAGCCCATTAAGTAGAACTGGCATTCAAAGGGGTTAAATCTCAGAGGAGTGATTCTTTGGGGTGAAACCTCTTTGGACAAGTTGGTTGAATCAATTAGGACTTGTGTGAATGGTCCTTAGGTCTCAATTTGCTTTGGATGGCAATTGAGAGAGGTTTGTTGTGAGTTTTGGCTAAAAAATGACCAAAATGCTGTTAAGTGTCCAAAATCTCCATATGGAGATGAATTGAGATGAAACAGGTGTTTATGGATAAAATGGGATAAGAGTTACTTGTAGGAGTTGGAATTGAGTTAATTGGAGATCGGAGCATAAAGTTATATTTGTTAGAACTTTGCCCTAGAAACCTGAAATTTGCTAACATGATATCAACAAGGGATGCCACGGCGCCACTCACTACTGCCTCTCCCAGGTTGTGGCGGTGCTGTAGCTCACCGCAGCATCAATCTATACTACCTTTTTGAGGCTACGGCGCCATTGTAGTTGGCCACGGTCCCAGCCCTATTTTGATGCTTTTGGTGTTCTTTTAAGGTTTTGATGTTTCAAGAGTTAAATTTGAGGTTTGCTGGTTTGGTTTGACCAGTTCATTTGGGATTTTTGGTGAAGAGTGAAGGTGTGTTGTAGTTGGGTGTTACATTGAAGGAGAATCATTCCTATTTTATAAATGATTCCTATTTTATAATCTTTGTTATATATACTCTATTAATTATTATTCAATATTTTTTATATATTTTATTATTTTTTGAAGTAGAAATACGAATGTCATTTTGTATCCTCAAAACTACTTTTTCTTTTTTCATTTCATTCCATTCTATTTTTAAAACTTTTGTTTTAAATACATATTAGGTATCTGGTAAAAAAAAATGCATATTGGGTATATGCTTATTAATTATTCAACGTCTAGACAAACTTTTACTTTCGTAACTAAAAAAGATTATTTTAATAAACTTGTCATTTAGCAAGTCCATGCCAATTTAATCCCATCCAAGTATGCAAGTTAACTACAATGTCTTCAATTAAAACAGGATGAAGACAAAATAATTTTTAATTGTATTTATTTATAAATCCTGAAGAAGAATATGATTCAATTAAAACTAGAATAGCCAAACTGAAACTTTTACAATTTTGATTCAAGTATATTAAAGCCTAAAATTATAAAAACTTTGATTTTTGTTAAGCATACGAAATGGAATGAACTGGAAAAAGTAATGAAACGGAAAAAGTGATTATGTAAATAAGAAATTCTTTTTCAAGCCTTCAACAAAAAAGTAATAAAAAGAAATGGCTTATGTTGCAAATAAAGGTATATATACAATCAAATGAAATAGTACTAATTTTTTAGTGGTCACAAAAATAGTAATAATTAAGTAGTATTTGTGCATATCCATGTTACTATGAGAGATGTATATAACTAATGGTGATTGATTTAAATGGCAATGAATTCAACACTCCTTAAGTAGGATTTCGAGTATGAGCCTTATAAATGAAAAAAATGCTTCAATCTAGCCCAATCAAATAATTATGTAAAAAAAAAGAGATATATATAATATTTATTATATTTGATTTTATGATTACTAATCAATAAAAGGATAAAACTACGAAGGATAAAGAGTGAAGAGGAGCATCATACCTGAAGCTCAAGAGATGGTTGGTGTGATTTGTCAAGGTTCACATTTGAGCACGAGTTTCTCCTTTCAATCACCTGCCTCATGCTTCAAACACCAAAAATGTTTGTTTGCACATTACTTCATGTTTTGGAAGTAAAATATAAAATACTTTGAATCGTTATTTAAGTTGAATGTCAATGGTTTTCCTTAAGCTTGTACAATTAATTGAAGAACTTGAGATGTCAATTTAAGAAATAAATTGAAGTCAGACGGATTCACAAAGGAAAAAAATAATAAAAAAAGAAAAATGGAGAGATATTATAAAGCAATAACGGTGAAGGGCTACAACCACAATTTGACGAAACAAAATTGGATTTATAGTTTATCGCATGAATGTTAAATATCAACCTTTTTTAATGGATTGTTAGAAGAAGTTTATCTTAAACAACTTAAGGGTTATGTTGTCAAACAACCGGAAGATAAGATTTTGACATTAAAAAATCCTCATACAACATGAAACAAAGCATCAAAGTACGAAGAAATAGAACAAGTAAATGCTAAATGCTACTCAATTCAAGAACTTAGTCAAAAGTTTAGGGAATTATTAACATGTACAAGGCTAGACATTATGTTTTATGTTGTAATGATTAACAACACAATTTAAAGTAGCAACAAGAAAGTTCTTTAATACATCGAGGAGGCTATTGATTTAGGTCTATTTTTAGTCTTCTTCAAACAAATTCAAGCTTGTTGGCTACAGTAATAGTGATTGGACTGGTGAAATTGGATGATTGTAAAAGCAAAACTGAAGTTTTATTCTACATGTGCATGAGAGATATAGCATTCACTTGGGATTCCAATAAGCAATCTACTGACACTCTTTCTAGGCATGAAGTTAAACATTTTTCTATAAATCCATGTGTTTTCCATGCCATTTGGATTTAAAATTTATTAAAAGAAGTAACAAAGATCTAGGCGATGACAAGTTTACTCTTACAGAATGCATTATTTTTGCCAACATTCTCATAAACTAATTAGGAAAAGAAATTTCCAAAGACTAAGAAGAATGGTTGGAGTAAAAAATTCAGTATAAAGAAAAATATTAAAAGTAAACTTGACTTTTACATATTGCAGGCCGTAATTTGTGTTTAAGCATACTATTCCTTAAATCCATAATCAAGAATTATATCCTATCAAATGTAATAAGTATTTATTGGAAAATGCATCAGATGAAAGGAACAGGTAGAAGAAGGAAGATGCATCAAACGATAGACTAGAACCTTCCACAACTGACAAAAAAATCAAGAACTAGTTCTACCAATTGTGGCATCGTAGAAAAATTATTAAATCAGGAAATTAATTCTGATGTTGTACAGGAGAATCTTAGTATTCATAGTGATAATCTTGGAGCTTGTGAATGCAGAGTGCTATGAAGTAAAATTAATCACTCTTGTTATATGTGTAGCTTGTGAATGGATTGTTGGCTGGCTTTAACATAAATAAAATTAGGGAGCGTGATTGTTTAATTTTTTGGCCAAAGAAAATTATGTAATTAGATGAATGGCTTAACTTTTCAGAATAAATACAGGTTATGTCAAGATAGTTCGATCCAAAATTAGTTTACCTCTTGATGCAATCAAAGAAAAAATTTAGTTTACCTCCTAAATCTTTAATGAGTCGGTCAATCTCCTATGACTTTGTTATTCAACACACTGAATTAATCGCCTTATATTAGGGCTTGATTAATATCGTAAATACTAAAACAATAAACAATTCAATTGTTGAGAGGATTTGTCACTTACCTCCTAATCAATTCATAATCTTATGAAGTGGTCATTGTTAGAATCAAAATTAAATTTCTTAATAATACTATCATGACACTATGAAAAGTGCTCAGATATATATACAAGTGAAAAACTATAACAAGAAAATATTCATCATTTTGATATTTACAAAATTATTTTGAAAAAAATTTAGATGAAAATAAAAGAGGGGAGTTGTTGAATGAAATGGCATAACAAAATTGATTATGAATCACAAGGGGTTGAATGATACTATGTAATCACAGATGGCAAACTAATTTTTTAGCTGATTCATTTGATGTAAATTATCATTTATCCTAAGATTTATAAATTTTTATTTCATAAATTAAAATTATTCATAAAATATACATGTCAATGGAAGTCATTTTTTTCAGGCCAACAATGGAAATCATACTTAACTTGTTTATATATGTTAGTCGAATTTAACAATTTGGTATTATGTACTTTTTTTAGTTGAGGAATATATGCAATTAGATATGCCAATTACTTTCTTCTAAAGGATTTCTATGGCCAAAAAAAAATATGGATTTTTTATTTAGAGATAAATATATGATAACGTGTAATAGAATCCGTTTAAATTGAATCTCTATTCAAGCTAGGCTCGTTCAAAATCATAACATTTAATTGATCAATTCCTAGACAGGCAAAGGAGTTTGATCTTTATTTAATGGGGAAATGATACTTGGGAACCAAAACTTTGAATTAAATACAGTAAGGGATCTTGCAGTTTTTTTTACTGCTGAATATCACGAATTTACTACTACTTTGTTCTGTATTTACTACTAAAAAATCTGCATGATCCCTTACTGTATTTAATTCAAAGTTTTGGTCCCCAACTGTCATTTTCCCTTATTTACTTTGGACTTGATCAACTCACACTACTACATAAAAGACATTTTAGGACAGTTAAAATAGATTTTCCAGGACAGTTTTCACGTAGTGGTAGAAATGGTGGTCATAGAAAGTACTTTCTAAGATGGTTGTAGCCTCAACAGTCCTAGAATTTTGAATCATTTTACCCCTTTAGACTATCCAAAAAAAAAAATTAGACTATATCAAGAAGAGATACTCCCTCTATCCCACATATTGTTCTGTTATCTAAGGTTGTGGTACATGAATTAAGGAAGTTTTAATTAATGCAAAACAATATCATACAATGACTAAAATATCCCCATTCAAAGAGTCCTGAATTTTGATTTCCAATTGAATAAATGACAAAAGAGTAAGTAATAGATAAAAGAGAAGAAAAAATAGAATTAATAATGAGTATAGTTGAAAAAAATTAATCATATGTAAAACAACAATAGTTTTTAAATAAAGTAAGAAACCTAAAACAACAATAGGTCTGGGATGGATAGAGGATATAAAGTCGGCACATCTCTAGAGATGTGCATAGGATTTGCAGTACTCCTACAAGTTTGCACTTCCTAACCTTCATCATTACCGACTCTCAATTCTAAATTAACATTTCTAATGGAACAGTTAATTTATTTATAAAAGTCTAAGAGTGACGTCTAAATTAACAAAAGCCTATGAAAGTCAAGCAGCTTTATGAAATCTAAGAATATTACATCTTCAAACCGTACGTTGTTGTTTCAAGACCATGGAACTTATGTTTGTGTGCCAAATAATCGACAGATATGTTATCCAACACTAATGAATATTCAGTTGATGTCTCTCAACTACTATACCAAGTTTTTAAGTCTCTCAACCACAACCAAGTTTGCTAGATCGATGTCCTATGATTTAAAGTTTTTCTCATATATATTCAACTCCTACATATATAGTTTGTTTTTGTTATTTTTTAACCACTATATTGTATACTTACTCGGTTTGAATTTTTAACATCAATAATGTGAATATCATCAGAATAATGAATATTTGATTTGAATCACCGAAAGTATGATTCACTTAAACATTGAACAAATTCCATAGCCTCCCAAGACTATGGCAAGTTAAGCTGACTTTTCTATATATGTTCAAAATATCCACTTATAGTTTTAGCATTAACCTCAAAACATGGCAAAAATGTTGAAGATATAAGTGAAACAAGCAATTGTTATAATGAAATTATTTATTATTTTCAATATTCACATTATTAGCTCCAACTCATGGTAATTGACTAAGTGATAATCTAACAAATCATATATATAAAAGCTGACACAGTACAGTTCAATTCAAATCAAAAGAGACACATTAATATTGGGCCAAACTATATATATATATATATTAATGATTCAGGTTCTAGGTTAAATTTTGCATTTCAGAACTATATCGTTCATGTGAAATTTCACTCTACCAAAATTAAGGTGGACATGGATGTGCAGCCATGTAGGAGAAATTAAGAATGAATCAGCCGGTCAAAGGCATTGGCTATCACAACTTTCTGACAGACAGACAGACACACATATTAGGATTTAAGAATAATTCTCAACCTACTTAGAATTCGGATTATTAAATATATATATACATATATTATATGCATAAAAAGGTAAATAAGAGAGAGAGAGAGAGAAAGTACCTTGTACTAGAATAATCGAAGAGTTTGCCAGAAGCAGAAAATACGAAGAGTGCAATCTCAGCATCACAAAGAGTTGACAGCTCCACAGCCTTCTTGAAGAGACCTTTCCTCCTTTTGGAGAAAGCCACCTGCCTTGCAGCTGCGTTCTCGATCTTCTTTATCGCGATCTTCCTCCTCGTCATTTCAATCCCTCCTTCAAACTGAAACAAACAAATTTAGTGATATCTGTAGATTAGTCCTCGAAAAAAAGAAAAAAGAAACATAAATATGCAGGAAAGTCTACGAGTATCAAACGAAAGCGGGAACTATAAAGTATGAAATCAATATTACAGATTAGGAAAAAGAAGTTTTGCAGATCAAAGAAAAGAGAAATTAAAAATGAAATATGCAGAGAGAAGGTGGGGTTGTGAGAAAGTGTTTCTTGCCAGCAAGAATCTGAAAAGTGATGAAAGCAATAAGCTCAAATTAATAGGTGACTGAAAATATGAAAGATTGAGAGAAAGCGTTTTGGAGAGTAGGTGAAAAACTGAACTTTGGCATGAGATTGAAGCGAAGTGGAGTACACAGTCTTCCTTCTCAATTTTTTTTGGATCTCCTTTCCTTATCTTGAACACTTTCTTCTCTTGAGTAAATTTATTGCAGTTACGTCCACGTCATCTTTTAGATGCCCATTGACTCTTAAGAAAATTCCTCCTCGTGAATGAATAATTCTTTTTTAAAGATAGAGTGAATTTTTATTTTAACTAGTGTGGATTCTATATATGCATTGTACAGAAAAAATAATTATAGTATTTATGATTTATGAGTATAGTTTGTTAGAGTTTTTATCATATATATATATATATATTATATTAGATAGTGATATCATTTTCTTGGATCACATATTGTGTTTAATTTTTTAAATATATATTAAAATAGAAAAACATAATTTAAAAAATACATTATAGCTCCATTTGATATGAAAAAAGTGTTATTCCAAATGAAAAATATTCTTTTATCCTTAAATAATAAAAATATATATTATTAACAATGTGCCTTCATTGCTAACCCTAGGTATCATTGGTTAAAAACGCTGCTACTTAACACTTATTACAAATTTTAAAAATATAAAAAATTTTATTGAAAAATGAGGAAATATGTGTCAAATTCAAATATGATGTAAATGTATAGAAATACATATCTAGAATATCAAAATCTTGATGGCTACACCTCCATGTTGGTTCAATTATGGGTAAAAGCCAGAGGAAGGTACAATACCCTGCAGCGACTGAGGTTTTCCATTTTTGGGCAAACAGTTGAATTATATAAGAATATAAGGGCGCTTTGATAACTTAGAAGAGATTAAAATTAAATTGACTAAATCAGATTATAGGGGCTTCAGTTTTTTTGAATAAGTAGTTGATGATTTTTTATTTATCTATATATATATATATATATATGAAGCAAATCTAATTAAGAATCATTTATTTTTTGGCTTTAGTACCTCGCCTTTGCTATAAATGAGAAATACTCATGGTTTTCATGAAGGAATTAAAATAAGTAATATTTATTATATTTTAATCAATGTTATAAGAATAATAAATCAGTCAAACCAATGAATTAGTGCTAGAATCAGATGGAAATATTTTGAAAAACTAGTCAAAGAGAATTGATTAAGAACTAGCCAAACCAATAAAAAATTGAGAAAATTGATTAATACTATCAATAACGGATCTAACTATAATTTACTTGTTTTATTTTTTAATTTTCAAGATAAAATAACATTATGTTTATTAATTAGTATTGAGTACTAAATATCATTATTTTTGTATAAATTTTCTTCTTTCTATATTATAATATTATATAAGTATTATTATAATACATACTTATTAATAATGATAAATTTATTTAATAAATAATATAATAAAAAAATTAGCAATTAACTATTTTAAATTTAAAATAAGATTGTGGATGAATATCAATTTATTTAAATTTTAATATGATGTTATAAAATTTATTAGTGCTGAGATTAGTAAGATAAGGATAATATTATTGTTGTTATAAAAATTATTAATAGTACTTTTTATATTTTCTATATAATATATAACGTGGAAAATTGAAAATATATTAATTTTAGTATTATCTATTTAATCTTTGTTTGATAATCGAACCATTAAACCTTAAACAGTGCCATTTTTTATTTAATGATTGGTCTGATTTTAATAACATTGATTTTAATCATTATTACTTAATAGTAATGAATGTTTATTTAGAAACATAAAATATTTTTAATTTATGAAATTTTTCTATTTTTTTGTTTTATTCTATTCTACATAGGAAAAATTATTTATTCATTATTAATTTTAATTTTCAATATGCAAATCCAGCCGATATTGTTATTGTTGATAAAAGAATAATATATTTACATAACAATTTCTTTACATGTTTACTAGACCCAATTTTTCCGTATATTACATGAAATCTAAATAATAAATTAAACAATTCATAATTTATAATTTAAAAATATTATTTTCTCCGATCTATATTATAAGAGATTTTATATCAAATACACGCATGTTGAGAAAATCACTTTTTTATCTGAAATTTATAAAAAAAATCAATATTTCCCATTTTATTCTTATTAACTATACTTCATTATCATTTTTTTTTATCTAAAACGAGTAGTAGGAAAGAATTAAAAACATGTAAAAGAAGAAAAAATATCAAATACTCTATATTTTAAATAAAAAACTTATCATAAAAAATATCTTATAACATGAACTGGAACATGAACTGGAGGGAGTATAATTTATTGTAAATTATTATATCCACATATATATAATAAAATTTACACAAAATCACACAATTTATTAGTGATGAACAATACAATTTGAGTTAAACATTATGCAGATCATGAAATCATTTTTCAGTCATATTATATATTTACATCTTAGTTTCATTGGGCTAAAAAAAATTAGTATGATAGATATAGAATATATGTGAGTACAAGTTTGTAACTAGTAGTATTTATTTAGGTATGGTGCTAAGTTATTATTTTGGGGGAGCGTAGGTGTGCTTCCAATTGCCACTGGTGAATGCGTTTAGTTAGCTGAGCTAATAGTACACATAGCCTTCCTGCTTCCAATGCCCATGGTCTGCTATCATCACGACCCTCTTTTTCCCTCGTACTAATTTAATTTATCCAATACCTTTTATATAATTGAGTTTTCACAATTTTATTAAAGTCCTTATCATAAAAATATTAGAAAAAAATCTCCTGTATAAAAACGAAAAACACACACACGCACGACATTTCTCCTATAATATATCTATCAATATAAATAATACAAAATTTATAGCAAATTAGTAATATGTTCCTGAATTATTTTCTCGACTTCTTAGTATAAGAAATAAGTGGAGAAATATTCATATTTCAAAATATAATAAAGACAACAAATTTATATTATATGTTTAATAATTTTGTTAAAAAATATTACTAATTAAGATAATATTTTTTTAAAAAAATTAATAATATAATATATTTGTATTAATATATGATATAAAAATTATTAATATTGAATAAGGATATTTTTAAAAATTATTTTATATTTAAGATAAATTTATTATTTTTTTATGTATATGATTTTATTTTTTTGTTCCTTCTATTGAAAAATTGGAGGGAGTAAAAAGTAGGATTCATTCCTCATCCTATAATACATGGGCCCACTAATTATATGAATTTGTCGCATATGAAATTAATAAGATGATTCAATAACTCTATATTTTTAACCTCCAATCTCTCTCTGTTTTTATTTATATATATTCTTTTAAATTTAAATTCTTAAATAACTTATGGCTAGCGCGATAGGTGGGAGGTAGATGGCAGAAACCTAGAAAAGGGTGCCCGAGGACAAGGAGGACAAAGATATTTTGACTTTGAATCTTTCAAGTCAATATCAACATTTTCAGATTTCCATATATACATTCTTAGTTGGTTAACTTAATTTTTACTTTTTATGGGATCGGTCAATTTTCAAACGTCATTGTTAACCTTTTCATCATTCAATGCGGTGCGCCATCTGTGTCAACCTTTATATATAAAGGGTGTAATAAAGATTATTAGATCAATTTATCAAAAATATATATATATATTATTAGATCAAATTAGACAAATTTTTCCATGCCAAAATTGGCTACACTGTCACCGCTTTACAAAAAATATATATAACTTGTTATAAACTTTATTATATATTTAATATTAATTGATGATGATTTGTTCCGATTAATTATAGCTGCATACAACCACACAATTAAAATCTCTAAAATAATCAAATTACAAATTATTCGGTAATTTCTCATTGCATTCTTTTTTTTTAGTATCAAAGTTAATTTCCAACTAGCATGAAAAAGCTAATCCATCTAATCCATTCAAGGCATAACAATCACATAAATAGGTTAACCTTTTTCCACAACTTTTTCCATTCATGCGGTATTAAGAAATAGTTGTTAACAATAATAATAATAATAATAATAATAATTATTATTATTATTATTACCTTGAAAGAAAGAATTCCAGTACAACTCTTGAAGCTGGGCCTTAGAGACTTACATGTGGAACTTAAAAATGGTTTTAATCCAGTGACAAGCAGTTAATGGATGCTGGAGATTACGTTTCCTTGCTCATCCATACATAATTTTTTTTTGTTTTTACTTAAATAACGACAACCTACAACACATAGAAAGCCAAACTCTCATTAATATAGGAAGTATGAACAAATGACTAAATAATAAACAAATTATTAATTAGTACAAATAACGTAGAACACAGAATAGATATAGTGATATTTTGTGTTTTTATTTCTCCGGAAAAAAATCATATTTAATTTGATTTTTATTAACAAGACAACAAAAAAAAGCAGTTGCTCCAAATGATTTATCATTATGACATCGTTTATGAAAAAAAGAAATATTCTTGATATCCCTTAAGAATATTTAACCAAAGTGGTGTGTCTACACACGCAAACTAGCCAGAAGAAATAAAAATATTAAAGAAAAATGAACATGAGAGCCAACATTCTGAGAGAAACAGAGAATTCAGAAGACCTACATCTCTTAATTTAACTTTCTCATTTTCAATATATATTCTTAGATTTTCCTTGCTCACTATGATTATGGCATGCGATTAACTTGACCTTTTCACAGTTCTTTATTCCTTTCATTCGAATTACAACATTATAAATATTAAAAACAAACTCATCTTAATAAAGAGTTGCGATCTTCTAATGCTGGACAATTCATGTTTGACCATTAATGTCCTGATCAAATCTCAACAATCCAAATATTATATCTTTGTCTGGTACGTACATACTCGATCAAAATATATATATATATATATATTTTTTTTTTGTGCCCAATAAATTTTTTTTTCTTAACTCTAGCATGTCAGAACATGAGCCAGACAATGTGACAAATTAACTTGTGTTAATTTTAAAGGGTCTAAGTCCAATACTTGAGAAATTCTTAATGTAAAATATAACATGGTCTCTGAATGATACATATTCAATCAACCAAATTTTCACAAGATAATTACTATATCTAATTAGTCCAAACCTTTTGAAAAAAACTCATCAATTTAATCTAATCCTGTAATGAGTTGTTTCCTCATGTTAATAAAGTTGCTCATGTGGACCAATATTATTTCTATCCCAAAATGTTAGTAGTATCCACATGTGTATTGCAAATCATTCATGTAAGCCACTAGGGTTTCACATTAGAGAGAATTCATTCTCATGAGAAACTATATTAATATGAACAACTAAATAATAAATATTTTTTGGGGAGGCCAAAATAATAATAACTCTAAATGAAACTGGAAATCAAGCCCACAATCATGTTTGTTGTCCTCCAAAAACAAAATACAAAATGTGTGGGTAATTAAATAAAACATCTCTCACTTAAAAGGAGGTTATAGAACTTACTTTATTCTGAGAGTGGTGTCCAATGACTGATCTTGGTGTTCGTTCTCAAGCCTTTGAACCTATTTAACACAATTTCATTTTACGCTTTGATACTTTTCTAGACAAGTGAGAAACAAGAGAAAGACAATAACCTGAAAACCTATTACCTGTTGCAATCTCAGGTTTTCTTCCCTGAATTTGACTTCCTGGATTGGCATTCAGTTTGAACACATCCAAAATGAGGCATAATCATTATGAAGACAAAGAAATTAACGAGAGAATTAATGACAAGAATCTCAAAACCTGATTTAGTCTCTGGTTTTCTTCCATGAGTTTGGCTTCCTTCATTTATATTAAGATTAACACATTGTGAAAGCATACATTAGTGTAAAGTTCAAGTTACCATAATGAAATCTAAAAGTATTTTGTATTTTTAGAAATTTAGATACAATTTGAGAATGACTTGTATGAAAAGACAAGGATTCCTCTCTCATATAGGACCCATAGACAATACATATATATGTTTTTGGAACCTGCAAATGTCAATATCTTATAAGTTTGCAAATACTCCATAAACTAAAATTTCTTTGGAATACCGGCCAAAATATGATCACATTGTAACGTCCAGCTGCTTCTTTGGGATTGATGACTATCCCCACAAATCAAAACAAGCATTTTCGATGTGCTTTATCCTCACTCACACAACTTCTTCCCAAGATATTATCTATCCCAGAATTGCTCCAGGTCAAGCACGCTTAATTGAAGAGTTCTTAAGGGATAGGCTACCGAAAAGACAGGTGCACATTATTGGTATAGGTAGTACCTATCAATTTCTTTAAGCTATCATTTAACAGTATAGTCTGATACCTATACAGTCTCTAGATTTCTCTCATTCCGGTATGCATTGGATTCATTCATATGCCCTTCCCGCTTAGAAACTTACCAGAAGCCGCTCCTTGTTCATGCATCATCACTATATCTCACCCTATTTTCTTACACCGGTGATCACTCCCCACCCTCATTAGCACCCGGATGTCACATGATACAAACAATACAATACAAATAAACACCTAGTTACCTCAAATGTCAACACTACACACGTGAATTCCACGAACTTCTCGAGTTGTCCAACATGCTTGAACCCTTCTCTGTTAATCAAACAACTTTCACAATATCGCAATTCCTCAATTAACCACATACATCAACAAACCAAACATCACAATTCAACCACTTTAACTTAACCCAAGATTCTAACACCACTTCCATGCATCATTAAGTTCCTAGGAACCATTCAAACACCAAACAATCTCATACACTTCAAATTTCCAAGAGCACTAATGAAATACAATTTAGGATTAAGCTCAAATCATGCATAAACCCTTCGAAACTCATACCCAAACAATAAAAACACAAAAACACACTTTTCTAACTCCATTTCATCCATTTTAATTGGTGGATTTCATCTTAAACCGGAAATCCAAACACATAACCGAAAAACCCCAAATTTAAACCAAAGAAAATGGAGAGGAATGAGTAGAGATCACTTACTCACGTGAATTCAAGCTCTCGAGGTCCGAAAATCACTTCCAAAGCTCGGAAATCTTGAACCCTAGCACAACTCTCACATTCTTCTCTGTTGCTCACTTTCATTTCTTTCTTTCTATCCGTCCAAAATGTTTTTGATTTAAACTAGATTCTCGACTCCCACCGCGGCTTCAGGGCATCTCGCTGCGACTCCACCATGTTTCAGCCAGAAAACGCCATTGGACTTGCTCTCATTGTGGCATCCCTGCTTCTTGCCACAGCGTGGAGCTCTTTTAAACTCAACTTGAACCCTCCTTCATCCTGCTTTCCTCCGGTTCTGCACACAATGCCAAAACAAAGTCATGAGGGGTGTTACATATATGCTTCTCATCATAACTCCAGAGGAGAAGACTGAATGTGAAAGATACTTTTGATAAACGAACCTATAACTCTAACCTTTTTCTTAAGAATACTGATCTCCTGCTCAAATGCATTTGCTTGAAAGACATGAAATTTATTTCTATCTGTTTTAATTATAATTAGTATTATCCATGCCATGCATGGGATTCTATGAACTTCTGAATAGTAAAGGAATATATGGAGAAAAAAAGAAGCCATGTGCACATGAAAACAATAAAATAATAGTAGGATAACATTTTTAAGTTCTTTATAGTCTCCCTCTAAATCATTTTGTAAAACTAAAAACCATTTGATTAACTTTCTCATTGGCTCTGTTAGCAATTTTTTTTTGGTACACCCAAAAAATTTTAAACAATTTTCTACTATTTTCTTCTTGATAGCTGCTACACCAACTTTTTATTATTTCCGGTCATAGTACTAATTCATTCTACTTATATAATATTGATCTGCTAAACCAGAGCACCAAAAAAAGTGCTCAAGGATAGGAAGGACAAACCTTCATTTTTGAAATGCGATGCAAGCACGTGTTAAGTACATCTTCTAGTTTCTTCAGATCTTTTAAGGTCAATCCTTGTAGTTCTTCTCCATTGAGCTGCCTATTAGATGTAGAACTACGTATTTGAATCAACAAAATCATCTTGTTGCATGTCTTATTACACAAAATTTTGAGCACCATAACAATACCTTAGTACATGAGTCTTCTCACTCAGTTCCTTGTTTAGCATAAAATATTCACCTTCTACTTGTCCAATTACCGAAAAATCAGCTAGCATTTCTTTGAAATCTCAACATTTAATTCTAAAAGCCTATAATTAATTTCATACAGAATAGAAGTGTAGGTGTGTGTGATTTCTCCATTCGGTTTCCAAATTCTTTGATACTGTGTATGGTACAATTTATGGACATTAATTCCTCACATGAGTATAATATTCTTGAATGGAAATACTCAAGCCCTAATCTGCAATGCACCGATATATGTGTGTGTGTGTGTATTTTAAAAGTACTCTTGTCAAGTACATAATTAATAATCATACATATAGGTACTGATCTGCAATTTGTATAGATCAAACTAAAACGCAGTAAACTAACAATTCAGTCTTTGAACATTGAACTTGTATTTAGCTGTAGTCTCTAGACGTACAAGAGTTAATCCTCAAAAGATATACAATTCGTTTCCAGTTAGCCCTTCTGTGTATTGCTTCATGACTGCTTTCCAAAATTTGCTAACACTTCTCATTCCTAAGGGAATGAGAATTTCATGGAGCTCATAATTTCCTATATTAGAACGACAAAGTGGTAAATGTGTGTCAAATTAATTAAGTTTGATTTGGATTTGTTTAGGTTTGGGAAAAGGATTCTAGGGTCCATATACCTTTCGCAGAACTGAGTTTTACTTATTTAGACCTTAAGACGTACGTATTTAGTTGATTAATTAACAACTAGACCTTGAGCGACTGTACGACCAAAGCTGCACTATTCATAGTGTGTGAATAATGTGGTTTCCTTGAGTTTTTCATGAATATATAGATAACAAAACTTGGGTAATATCTATAAGGTACATAACCAAAAAAAAGAAAAGAAAGAAACTTCCTTACAATGAGTGATATTTTATAGACTAACAGCCGTTTGGCGTGTTGAAGGAGGAAGATTTATTTTTTATTTCTTTTTATAATCTTTATTATACTCTTAATTATTATTTAACAGTTTCTATATATTTTTATATTTTTTCTCAAGTTGAAACGTATTCTGTTGTATCCTTAAAACTACTTTGTTTTTTAATAATATTTTTCATTTCATTCCATTTTATTTTTAAAACTTGTGTTTTCATAGGTCGAGTGCCAATATGCTTATTCTTCAACCTCCAGACAAACTTTTACGAGGGCTGTAGAAGCTTTCAATCCATTAGACAATTGCCTTAGGCCTTAGGCCCACAAAAAATATTTTTCGTTCCACTCTTTATACCACAATGCAATGGTTAGTGTTAGTGCTTCATGAAATATTTTCATAATTGATACTATTGAGAAATGTAAATAGAAGAAATTAACACTCCAATAATATAAAGTATTATTAACCATACCTATAATGGTTTCTATTGGTGAAAGAAATTTTTGAAAATTGAAATTGCTTTATTACTATACAAGATTAACTATGTTAAAAGATATATTGAATGAATTAAGCATTTTATCTACTGAGACTTAAATATTATAATTATTTATAAATAAAACTATGATAATTGATGTTGTAGTTCAAAATGCTGTAAAAATGAGATAAAGATTGATTAGTTATATTATCCTATACTTCTTTAATAATTTTGTCTAAAGTCTACAATTTCTGGACACGGCCTTGTCTTTTAGATTCAGATTTGGAGCTCCGAAACTAAAGCATAACTAACTCAACAAAGAGAATTAAGTTTCTTTTTTCCTTTTATAATAAACTTATGTAAGTTAACTACAGTGTATTCATTTTCTGTTTATAACAGAATGAAGACAAAATAATTTTTATTTTTAATTATTTATAAATACTGAAGGATAATATTGACTCAATTAAAACGAGAAAGAACCAAACTGAAGTTATTATAATACTAACACGAAGAACAAAAAGTATATCAATGCCTAAAATTATTAGAATTTTGAAACAAGGGCCTGTTCAGCACGTAGAATGGAATGAAATAATAAATTCAATGAAATAGAAAAAGCAATTCTATAATTAAGAAATACATTTTCTGAACCCTTTAATAGAAAAGAAATGAAAAGAAATAGCTTATATTGCAAAGGTATATATATAATTAAATAAAAGAAATATTAGTACTGGTATCCAAACAGGAAAAGGGTGAGAGAATTTCTTTTACAAAGATTGAGATATATAATACTTATTATTTTTATATTGTTACTACTCAATAAAAGTATAAAACTATGAAGGATAAAGAGTATATGAAGATGAATCAAAACAGCAATTGATCGAAGGGGTAGAGTGAAGAGGAGCATTATCATACCTGCAGATCAAGAGATGGGTGGTGTGATTTGTCAAGGTTTACATCTGAATACGAGTTTCTCCTTTCAATCACCTGCCTCATGCTTCAAACAGCAAAATTATTTGTTTTCATATTAGTTCATTTTTTTTCTTAGTATATTTCGGTACCATAACATATATAATATTTTGACAGGCGGGTTTGGTTACTTACAGAAGTAACAATTAATGTGAGAAATACAATGTAGTATAATATAATGACTATTACTAAGCCTTGTTTGGTACATCATATAGACCACTTTATAAATTTTTAAACTAAACAAAATAATATTAAAAAGATTGAAATGCCCTAATCAATTTTTAGTTTCGACAATTATTGCAAAAATGGTGTAGATGGAGAAGGATGAAGGATAGTGGTGTGGCAAGAAGGATGAATTAAGGAGAAGGGGGCATTCGTGACTTTTAACCATCAATGTAATGAATTGATGGTAACCAAGAAGGGGGGTTTTTGAGGCAATGAGGATTAGATGATTTTTGGTAGGTTTACCTAGATAATGGATCCGACCTCATATTAGTGGGATAAGGTTATTGTTGATGTTGTTGTTACCTAGATAATGGATATTGAGGCAACCAAACGCATGAATTGATGTAATGTAAAAGCTTTTAGCATCACTCTCTGAGTTTTGGGTCATTAAAGGCTTTAAGGGATGCAATTAGCTGAAATCAATTTAAGAAATTAATAAAATGAATCATTATCTACAATTTGTAGTTATTTTTGTTCAACTTACTTCGATTCTACATACACACTATTGGAAACTATTTAAATTAATGTACTCAATCTTCCTACATAGGGTATAAGGATGTGGTCAACAGCAGGAAGTGGCAAGAAGTGATAGATAAAGAAATCAAAACTATTATAAAGAACAATTCATGCGAGTTAGCCGCACTTACACAAAGTGAAAAGGTAATTGAAATCAAATGGATTTACAAAGAAAAAACGTACAAGGGAAAAGTGGAGAGATATTAAAAAGCAATAATGGTGGCCAAGGGCTACAATCAAAAGTCTGAAATAGAATATATGCATGAAACTGTAAAATTGCCAATTACTTGCAAGAAAAAGGCTTCCTGAATTCCCACATGAAAATTCTGCACATCTCCAGAGATGTGAATTGACTATTTTCACTTCTACAAGTTTGCAAATTAGCTCAAAGCACCTTAGTAAACGATTCTTATGGAATGGTTTACTTATTTACAAAAGCCTAATAACATTTCTAAATTAACAAAAGCCTACGAAACTTAAGCAGCTTTGTTAACAAAATTACATCTTCAAACCGTACGTAGTTATTCAGAATGAATATTCTATACAAAGTCTGTTAAGTAATAACTAGTTTGCTAGATCCATTGCTATAATTTAAAGTCTGTCTCATACATTCAACTCCTGCATATATATATATATATATACACATATATATGTATAGATTAGGTTTCAAAAATTCTCGACCTGTTAAAATCCTGATTATTGAAAACAAAGTTCTCGCATTAAAAAAAGAAAGAGAAAAGAATAAATTAGAGAGAGAAAAGATACCTTGTAGTAGCATAATCTAAGAGTTTGCCAGAAGCAGAAAATACCAAGAGTGCAATCTCAGCATCACAAAGAGTTGACAGCTCCATAGCCTTCTTGAAGAGACCTTTCCTTCTCTTGGAGAAAGCCACCTGCCTCGCAGCAACGTTCTCGATCTTCTTTATCGCGATCTTCCTCCTCGTCATTTCAATCCCTAGCCTCCTTCAAACTAAACAAACAAATTTAGTGAAATCTGCAGATTAATACTCAAAATTAATAAATAATTAAATAAATATGTAGGAAAGTCTATGAGAATCGAATGAAAAAGAGAACCATAAAGTGCCAAATGAATATTAAAGAATAGGAAAAACAAGTTGTGCAGATCAAAGGAAACAGATATTAAAACAAGATGAAAGCAATAAGCTCAGATAGATGACTCAAAACTATGAAAGATTGAGAGAAAGCGTTTTGGAGAGTAGGTGAAAAACTGAACTTTGGTATGAGATTGATTCGAAGTGGAGTACAGAGGCTTCCTTCTCAAATTCTTTTGGTTCTTCTTTCCTATCTTCACCCTCTTCTCTTGAGTAATTAAATTAAAAAAAGACATTTTAGGATTTGTATAAAAAAATATTTATAAATGAAAGTTGAAAATTTAGTTTGACTTAATTAGAAATTCAATTTATGTGAGTATTAAATTTTTAAATTGGATGCTCAAAGAAAAATATTTTTTCTTGTGGGTACTTAATTATTTTTTTCTTAAATTAATTGCAATTTTACATCCACGTCACCTTTTAAGATGCCCATTAACTCATAAGAAAATTCCTCCTCATGAATGAATAATTCTTTTTTAAAGATAGAGCAAATTTTTATTTTAACTAGTGTGAGTTCTATATACACATTGTGCGGAAAAATGACTTATAGTGTTTATCACTCATAAAAAGGTATAGTTTGCTAGAATTTTTATTATATATATATATATATATATATATTAGGTGATGATATTCTTACCTTGGATTACATATTGTGTTTAATTTTTTAAATACAAATTTAAATTAAAAAACAGAATTCCAAAAATACATTACAACTCCATTTGGTATACAGAAAGTGCTATTGCAAATGAAAAATATCTTTTATCCTTAAATAATAAAAATATATATTAATAACAACGTGCCTTCATTGCTAACCCTAAGTATCATGGGTTAAAAACGTTGTTACTTAACACTTATTACAAATATTAAAAATATAAAAGTTTTTCTTGAAAAAGGAGGAAATATGTGTCAAATTCAAATATGATGTAAATGTATATGAATACCTATGTAGAATATCAAAATCTTGATGGCTACTCCTCCATGTTGGTTCAGATATGGGTAAAAGCTAGAGGAATGTAATACCCTACTTCCAATCACCTCCAGACTCGACCACAAACTTCAAAATCCAACCAAATACAACTTAAACATCTCAAACAATCTTCCAAAACTTCAGAGCAGCAGAAAAAAGCCAAATAACATCTAAATCTGAGCTAGGGTCGTTGCCGCTACAGTACCACCATGGCTCCAAACCTCCCCTGTTTTTCATTTGCTACTAAACTCTCTGGCGTCGTGGCTTGCTTCTTGGCGCCACGGCGCCCCCTGCTGGTTTTCTTTATTAGCAAATTTTCAACACTGAAATGAATTTTCGATGTGCATAACTTTATACTCCGACCTCTGATTGACCTTATTTCAACTCCTACAAGTCAATCTAGTCCCAATTCATCCATAGACACCACTTTCACTTCAATCCAACTCCGTATGGAGATTCTAGACACCTGACACCATTTTGTCCACTTTTTTACCCAAATTCATAACTTACAACTCTCATTTGCCACCAAAGGCAATTCAACCGCTTGGGACCATTCAAATAGGTCCAAAGTCACTCAAACAACTTGGCCAAATAGGTTTTACCTCAAAGGACCAATTTCTCTGAGATTTGACCCCCTTGAACCCCATTTGACAATTTGGGCTACTTGCCCCAAAACACACCAACAAGACCCAATTTCACCCATGGGCTCACAAACATTACCACACTGACACTTCAAAACCCCGAGTCACACATACACCACCATCCAACATACATAGCACATACAACATAATTTCATGTACATAATCATACATACAACATCCATCCATTACAAAATATTCTATCTTACTTGGCACAAGGTACAGATCCAAATTACACATAAACTACATAGACCTAGTATTCCCACGTCTGATGCTACTCCCTCTTCTTCTCTGAACTAGTGTCAGAACCATCACCTGAAAGGTTAGTTCATGGAAGAGGGGTGTGAGATAATGTCTCAGTAACTAGGGATAACCACACACACACATATATACATATATAACTCATACAATTCATGAATGCAATGTGAAATAAATGGAATGCATGTCTCCCTCTTACACAGCTAGAATTACGGGCTATCGTAATAACATGACATTTCATATAGGTAATTCCATTCCAACAGTCGGTGAAGACTGATTCCCGAACATCACCAAGCTCACCTCCCATTAGTGTACCCATCCAAAGGTAACAGTAATGTTCAGACCGTGGTTCTTCTTTTGCTTTCCCCACCACAAATTGACAGCGATTTTGGGAAGGTGCAGTTCACTGCGCGCCTTTCCCCTCCTAGCTATAGAAGGAGATTTAGCCACAGGGATCCCATTCTTATCCTCCCTAACATATATATATATATATATTTGATCATTATCCTCCCTAACACATATATCATCATATATCATATTGTCATCACATTATCACCACCCAATCCACCATATATCACAATCTCACAATGCCATGTGATGACTCTGATATATCATCATATAATAATCATCATGATCTCAATGTCATGCTATGCATCATATCATATCATATCAATGTCATCATCACATATGTAATCATCATCATAATCATAATCATAATCTAGCTGTGTACATACCACGATATATAAAAAACAGTACACACAAACACATCTATATCGCGATATGAAAGAAGTATGCATATATACACAAATATACGTATTATCATACAATATAAACAATACAATACAAACAAGCACCTCATTACCTTAATTGTCGTTATCACACATACACGGGTTCCACAAGCTTTCTTGAACATCAATCTCATGACTAGTCTTCTCCGAGTAGCTAAACAACCTTCATAACACCATAATACCTCAACTAACACCATATACCATTCAATCCAAAACCACAATTCAACTACTTTATGTCTAACTCAAGTTTTCAACACCTTTTTCATGCATCATTAAGCTCCTAGGAATTGTTCAAGCACCAAATAATTTCATACACTTCGGATTCCCAAGAGCCCTAACCAAAAGTAACCTAGGGTTAAACTCAAATCATACATACACCCTTCAAAACTCAAACCTAAGCAACAAGAACACCAAAACACACTTCTTTAATCACATTTCATCCATTTCAATCGGTGGATTTCAGCCCAAACCAGAAATCCTAACATATAACAGAAAAATCCCAAATTTAAACCCAAGAAAATGGAGAAGGAGGAGTGAGAATCACTTATCAATGTGAATCCAAGCTTCCAAAGTCCGAAAATTACTCCCAATAGCCAAAAAACTCAAACCTTAGCATAGCTCCTCTGTTCTTCTCCGTCACTCCCCTTCGTTTCTTTCTTTCTGTTCGTCTGAAATATTTCTGATTTAAATGAAATCGTCGACTCTCGCCACGGCCTCAGATAAGTCCACCGTAGCCCCACCGTACTGAGCAACGGTACTGAACTTGCTGTTGTTGTGGCGTGGAGCTCAATTTTTCCTCCACTTGAGCCTTCCTCCGTCCTGTTTCCTCTGGTTCTGCATACAATACCAAAATAAAGTCATGAGGGGTGTTACAAGGAACATGCACTACCCGGCAGTGGCTGTGGTTTTCCTTTTGTGGGTAAATAGTTGAATTAGTAAATAAGAATATAAGGGCCTTTTGCAGCAGTTGACCAAGTAGATGTAATCAAAAGATGTCTTGATATTTTCTTTCAAGTATCTGGTCAGAAAGTGAGCCAATCTAAGACAAGGGTTTTTTTCTCCAAGAACGTTAATCACAATAAAGCCTCACAACTTAGTGACCTTCTTGGATTCAATATTATTGGCGATCTTGGAAAATATTTGGGAGTCCTTCTTCATCATGATAGAGTTACGAGAGATACCTACCAGTATGTTGTAGATAAGGTGAAGCAAAGATTGTCGAGTTGGAATACTAATTCTATTTCTTTTGCCAGTAGAAGCACTCTGGTTTTTTCCATTGTCTCTGCTATTCCCTTGTGCCCTATATAGACAGTGAGCCTCCTAATTAGCACTTGTGAGGAGATTGATAAGAAAGCTCGTGGATTTCTTTGGGGATCCACCGAAGAACGGAGGAGAATTCATCTTGTTGCCTGGGAGGGCGTCTGTCAGGAGAAAGCTCGGGGAGGCTTGGGTATCCATTATACCAAACTATAGAACCAAGCATTTCTCATGAAAGCAGGGTGGAATTTAATAAAAGATAAGAATTTGTTATAGGCCCGAGTTATTCGTAGTAAATATAAATGTGGGAATAACTTGATTCCTAAAGTTGATAACAAAAAGCCCAGTTCACACTTCTAGTGTGGTTAAAGAATAATTGAACCCATGTTGAGAAAGGGATGGAGCACTATACAGGGCATGACGGCACATACACCATGAGATGGAAGCTAGAAAGAAGTGGTAATTTCACTGTGAAGTCTGTGTATAAGATGCTTAGGAATGATCCATCTCCTACAGATCTAGTTTGGCCGAGAATTTGGAAAATGCTAGTTCCTCAGTGATGCAAATACTTCTTCTGGCTCACTCTTCATGACAGGCTACTGACTACCAAGTCCCATTCAAATCGGGGTTTGAGTGCTTATACTATGTGTACTTGGTGCGATTCAAAGGAAGAGGATTGGCTCCATGTGTTAAGAGACTATGCTGATAGTCAAAGCATGTGGTTAAGTCTTATTAAGCCTTCTTATGCATATAGATTCTTCTCCAGCTCATTGGACGATTGGTGTGATTTGAATCTCGGGCACCCAGTTGGCATAGAAAGCGGGTAATGGAGTTCCATGTTTGTTGTCCTTTGCTGGCTCCTTTGGAAGAGACGTAATGAATGAATCTTTGAGGCGTCTGAATCTAATGTAAAGACGGTTATTATCAAAGCAAGAGCTATCTTGGCAAGTATGAAAGAAGCACAAACACAGCTGTGACTTTCTAAAATAAGAGGCATTACGAGAGTCGTACAAGAAGAACATGAGAATATCGAGGCTACGCTTATTGCTTATGTCAATGGGGCCTTCTCGACATCTTATGAGACCACTGGCTATGGAATCATTATTGAGGACGTTAGTAAACGCATCACAAATGCTGCTTACCTCCAGCTATATGAAGGTGATGCATTATCATCGGAATTATGGAGATGTCTCTTGGGATTCTGACGTCTGTGGGATAGTGGAGAAAAGCATGTAGTGTTGAAGTCAGATTCTACTGAAGTTTTAAGACTGATTCAGAGTTCTTGTGATGGCCTTCATGTCGATAGCTCATTAATTATGGAGATCAAGAGTTATTTACAAAGAGAGTGGCATGTTGAATTACAGTGGATTCCCAGAGAAAGGAACTTGTTTGCAGACTGTCTTGCGAAATGTGCTCTTGGAGCACCCCCCCGGTTTCTATCCGGCCCCTCCTGATCAACTAGACGAGTTTATTTAGTGTTTTGTTTTGTTTCTGTTTTTTCGTTTGCTTTCATTTGTTATAAAATATATATATATAAGGGCCTTTTGATAACTTGGAAGAGATTAAAATTAAAATGATTAAATGAAGTCATAGAGGATTTCGCCTTTTGAGTAAGGAGTTGACGATTTTATTCTGGGGGAATTACATATTAGGATCAAAATGAGAAATTAATTAAAAATTATGACCTATTGTTCATTTAATTATATTAAAGGATCAAATATTTTAAATAAAATTAAAAAATTGTAAGATTATCTAAATACTCTTAAAACTCCCATCCACCTACCCTACCATGGTCGGTAATTAGTCAATAGCCACTGGCGATTTGTCAACACTGTTGACCCACAGTTAACCAGCCGGTGACCACAATCACTAGTTGTAGGTGATCGGTCCACTATCCCTGGCAATAAATGGTTTATAACTTGTTTTTCCATATTTTGTAACTTGTTTGTTCTAAATTTGTAATTTAGTTTTCAAATTTTTACTTTGCAATTTCTATTTCAAAATTTACAACTTATTTACAATTGATTTTTCAAATTTTAACTTTGAATTATTCAAATATTTTATAACTTCTTTTCCAAAATTTGGAACTTATTTACTCTAAATTTGCAATTTATTTTGATCCAATGGTTTGTAATTTTTTTTTCAAATTTTATAACTCTCTTACCCTAACTTGTTCACCAAATTTTAACTTTAAATTATTTAAGTACTTTATAACTTCTTTTTTATAATTTATAACTTACTTATTTTAAATTTATAATTCGTTTTCCAAATTTTAACTTTGAATTATTTAAGCGCTTTACAACTTCTTTTTAGAATTTGTAACCTACTTACTTTAAATTGCAACTCATTTTTCAAATTTTTACAATGAATTATTGCAATTATTTCTTTTTCAAATTTTACAACTTTCTTACTCTAAATTTACAATTTATTTTACAAAATTTTACTTTGAATTATTCAAGTGCTTTATAACTTCCTTACTTTAAATTTATAATTCATTTTACTAATTTTTACTATGAATTATTCTAGCACTTTATAACATCTTTTTCAAATTTTGTAACTTACTTACTCTGAACTTATATGTTGTTTTCCAAACTTTTACTACAAAAAAATTTGTTTTTAACTTCTAAATGTTTTCAGTTATTCTAATAGTAAAAATTTAAAAATAAATTTGTAAATTTAGAATAAACACTTGAATAATTCAAAGTAAAATTTGATAAATGAATTACAAATTTAGAATAAAAGAGTTGTAAAATCTAAAAAAGAAGTTGTAAACCATTGGAATAATTTATTGTAAAAATTTGGAAAATGTGTTGGAAATTTAGAGTAAGTAAATTACAAATTTTGAAAAAAAAAGTTGTAAAGGACCTAAATAGTTCAAAGTTAAAATTTGGAAAATGAGTTGCAAATTTAAAGTAAGAGAGTTGCAAAATCTAAAAAAGAATTTGTAAACCACTAGAATAATTCATTATAAAAATTTGGAAAAATGAGTTGCAAATTCTAAAAAAAAAAGTTGTTAAGCACTTGAACAATTTAAAATTAAAATTTGGAAAATGAGTTGTAAATTTGAAATAAGAAAAGTTACAAAATATGAAAAAGAAGTTGCAAACTGCTGGAATAATTCATTATAAAAATTTAGAAAATGTATTGTAAATTTAGAACAAATAAATTGCAAATTCTCAAAAAAATAAGTTGTAAAACACTTTAACAATTAAAAGTTAAAATTTAGAAAATGTGTTGCAAATTCAAAATAAGTAAGTTGCAAATTTTGAAACAGAAATTACAATGTAAAAATTTGAAAACTAAGTTGCAAATTTAAAGCAAATAAGTTGCAAAATCTGTAAAAAGAAATTGTAAACCATTTAAAGCTGAACTATTGCTCGTGGCCCTTAACCGATCACCGGTAGCAAATGACCGATTGTAGGTGCCCATTGACTAGTCACTGGTAATCGTTAATCAATCGCCAACAACCGTTGACTGTGAGAACCGATCGGTCAACAACGTTGAACCGGTCGCCAATGAGCATTGATCGTCGTTGACCGGCTGCTAGCAATAGTAGGGTAGATGGAGGGGAGTTTTAAAAGCATTATGATTATCTCACAATTTTTTAATTTTATTTAAAAACATTTGGTCCTTTAATATAATTAAATGCATAACAAATCCTTGCTTTGTCATTAATTCCCCATTTTGGTCTAATTCATAATTCCGCCTTTGATTTTTAGCCTTTATATATGAAGAAAACTTAATTGAGAATAATTTATCTTTTGTCTTTTAGTACCTCAAGTTTGCAATAAATGAGAAATACTCATGGTTTTCACAAAAAGAATTAAAATAAGCAATATCTATTATATTTTAATCAATGTTCTAAGAATTGAATTGATCAAATCCATGAACTAGTACTAGAATCGGTTAAAAACATTTTAAAGAACTAGTCAAAGAGAAAACTGGTTAAAAACCAGCCAAACCGATTGAAAATTGAAAAAACCGGCCAAAACCAACTAGAACTAGACTAAGGATACTTTAACATGTTTTATTTTTTTTTAATTTTTAAAATAAAATAACATTATTATTAATAATTAGTATTTAATACAAAATATCATTATTTTTGTATAAATTTTCTTTTTTCTATATTATAATATTATATAAGAATTATTATGATACATACTTATTAATAATTATAAATTTATTTAACAAATAATATGATAAAAAATTATAAATTAACTATTTTGAATCTAAAATAAAATTACGCAGGAATATTAAATTATTCATATTTTAATATTAAGTTATAAAACTTATTAGCAGTAGTTTTTATATTTTCTATATAATATATAACAGAAAAAATTTAAAATATGAATTTTAATATTATCGTTTAATCATTGTATGATCACGGTTGAAATATTAAATCTTAAATTGTGCTTTTTTAGATTCAATAAATGGTCTAATTTTGATGGCATTGATTTTAATCATTATTACTTAATTGTATTAATTGTTTATTTAAAAACATAAAAATATTTTAATTTATGAAAATTTTCTATTTTTTTGGATTCATTCTATACTACATAGGAAAAATTATTTATTCATTGTTAATTTCAATTTTCAATATGCAAATCCAGCTGATATTGTTATTATTGATAAAAGAAATATATATTTGTACAACAATTGCTTTACATGTTTACTAGACCCAGTTTTTTTCTTATATTACATTAAATCTAAATAATAAATTAAACAATTCATAGTTTATAATTTAAAAATACTTTAATTAATTGTGAATTATTATCTTTACATATATATAACAAAATTTACACGAAATCATTTTTTGTCATATATATATATATATATATTAAATCTTAGTTTCATTTAATTAGCTAAAAAAAATTAGTACGTTAGATATAAAATATATGTGAGTACAAGGTTTGTAATTAGTCGTAGTAGCTTCTTCCTCCTATTTTATACGTTGTTATGGACAAAATATTTGTTATTTAAAATTATCAATTAAGTATTAGTTATATTTTTTACTCTTTTATTCTTAATTAATAATAATGATAGGTAGAATATAAATTATTTTTTAGCATTTAAGTCAAGGTTATTTTAATAAAATAATATTAAATTTTATTATAATTTTAATTATTTAATAATTTTGTTAATGGGTATGAAAAATTTAGATTATAAATTTAGGAAGAGAGAGTACTTATTCAGGTGTGTTGTTGAGTTATTGTTTTGGGGGAGCGTAGGTGTGCTTGCAATTGCCACTGGTGAATGCGTTTAGTTAGCTGAGCCAATAGTACACATAGCCTTCCTGCTTACAATGCCCATGGTCTGCTATCATCATGACCCTCTTTTTCCCTCGTACTAATTTAATTTATCCAGCACCTTTTATATAATTGAGTTTTCACAATTTTATTAAAGTCCTTCTCATAAAAATATTAGAAAAAAAACTATTGTATAAAAACGAAATATATACACACACAACATTTCTCATATAATATACTGAACTAATCCCATATTGTAAGATAATAAGCAACATTTTAAGTGCATTAAGAAAAATATATAATATTTTTAAAATTTTAAAAAAATCCAAAATTTCTATTTTACCTAAATAAATATTATTAATCAACATAATTTATAATACTAAATATTACATTAATAAAAAACAAAGTTGATAAATATAATTATATTACCTTATAATGTGAAATAAAAAAAATCATACTTATTATTTTATAATAGAGCACATATCAATATAAATAATATAAAATTTATAACATGTAAGTAATATTTTAATGAGTTGTAAACAATGAGACTCATTTTTCATACTTTAATAGATGGGCCCACTGATTATAAGAATTTGTTGGCATACGAAATTACTGGGATGATTCGCTAACTCTTCTTATTTTTAACCTCCACTCTCTCTCTCTCTCTTTTTATTTAGATATATTATTTTAAGTCTAAATTGGTGACCCCAGGATGAGGAGGACAAAGATATTTTGACTTGTGAACTTTCAAGTCAATATCAACATTTTCAGATTTCTGCATATACATTCTTAGTTAATTTTACTTTTTATGGGATCGATCAATTTTCAAACGTCATTGTCAACCTTTTCATCATTAAATGCCACCCATCTGTTTTAACCTTTATATAAGGGTAATAAATATTACTTATAAGATTGATTTATCCAAAAGAAAAATAGAGAAAATTGGAAACAAATACCGAAATGAAAAAATATTTAGAAAGTGAAATCAAAATTAACCCTGTTTGCAATGCAGATTAAAATTCTTTAAAATAGATCTAGAAAATTTTTAAATTAGAATAGAAAAATAAATTAGAATAGAAAATTTTTCTATTCTCATTTAATATAAAAAAATTCTATGCAAACTTGAAAATTTTCTAATTTTACTTTGAAAAATTCTAATTTTCCATGAGTACATAATGAACTTTAGATCCTATTTTTCAAATTTTTTTGTTTTGATATTTTTTCACAATTCTCTCGAAAGATTATATTATTAGATGAATTAGATATGTGTTTTCATGCAAAAATTAGCTACACTATCACTAATTTACAAACAATATATAAATTTTATTATACATTAATATTAATTGATGATGATTTGTCATGATTAATTGTAGCTGTATACAACCACATAACTAAAATCTCTAAACTAATTAAATTATAACTTATTCAACAATTTGTCTAGTTTTCTCCCATTTTATTTTATTTTACTTGTATTCTTTTTATTTTAAATATCAAAGGTAATCTCAAAACAACATCGGAAAACTAATCCCTTCAAATATATATATTATCAAAATGAGTTTTATCTTTTCCTACCAAACCTTTCCCATATAAATAGTATTAAGAATTAGATGCTAATAATAATAATAATAATAATAATAGTAATTAATTACTATTACTATTATTATTATTTTGTGAATTTGCCAAAAGAAACTAGCTTGAGAGAGAGAATTCCAGAACAACTCTTACAGCTGGGCCTTGGACTTACATATATTTAACAGAAGAAAGTTGTTTAATTTCAAATCAAAACACCACATACAAATGGAACTTAAAAAACGTTTCAACCAAGTGACAAGGAGTTCATCGATGCTGGAGATTACGTTTTCTTGCTCGTCCATACATAATTTTTTTTGGTTATTATTTAAATAAAGACAACCTGCAACACACAGAAAGCCAAACTCTCATTAGTATAGGAAGTATGAACAAATGACTAAATAATAAACAAATTATTAATTAGTACAAATAATGTAGAACACAGAATATATATATATATATATATAGTGTCATTTTGTGTTTTTATTTCTTCGGAAAAAAATATCATATTCAACTTAATTTTTATTAAAAAGACCAACAAAAAAGCTGTTGCTCCTCATGATTTATCATTATGACATCGTTTATGAAAAAAGAAATATTCTTGATATCCCTTAAGAATATATAACCTAAGTGGTGTGTCTTCACACACACACTTGCCAGATGATATTAAAATACTAAAGAAAAATGAACATGAGAGCCAACATTCTGGGAGAAACAGAGAATTCAGAAGACCTACATCTCTTAGTTTAACTTTCTTAATTTCTATATATATTCTTAGATTTTCCTTACTCACTATGATTATGGCATGGGATTAACTACCTTTTCACAATTCTATATTCTTTTCATTCGAATTACAACATTATATATATATCTATATTAAACAAACTCAGCTTAATATAGAGTCCAGATCTTCTAATGCTAGAAGATACTAGCACAATTCGTGTTTGATCATGAATGTCCTGATCAAATCTCAACAATCCAAATATTATATCTTTGTCTGGTATGTTTATACTCATCAAAATATATATATTTTTGTGCCATATAATTTTTTTTTCCTTAACTCTTGCATGTCAGAACATGAGCCAGACCATGCGACAAATTAACTTGTGTTAACTTTGAAGGGCCCAAGTCCAATACTTGAGAAATCCTTAATGTAAAATATAACATGTCTCTGAATGATACAAACTCAATTAACAATAATAATAATAATATTAACCTTATCCAACGAATATGTGGTCAGCCACATGGATCATACGATATCAATGGACTCTATCAAATATTATCTTCTCAGATAAATCATTTATCAAGAGGTTATTCCTTATAACTTTTCTTAGTATCCTTTTTATTCTTCCTTTACGCCTTTTGATAAGGCTTTAAGCCATTTGAACATATCCTCAAACTGGCTCCTCTTACCCTCTTTCTTGTACATGCTCAAACCGCCTTAAACGATTTACCACTATTTTCTTCTCAATAGATGCTACTCCGACTTTCCTTTATATACAATTTTTTCATATTTTATCTAAATTTTGTACGACCACATATCAATCTCAACATTTTCATCTTAACTACTCCCACCTTATTCTCTTATTGTTCCTTTAAAACCCAATATTCACAACCATATAGTATCATTGGTCTTTTAGCTATTTGATCAAATTTCCCCTTAAACTTAGTAGGTACCTTGTAGTCACAAATAACTCTATTTTTCTCCACTTTAACCACCTAACTTATATCCTATGCATAACATCTCCATCAATTTCACTATCACTTTATAAAATCAACCCCAGATATATGAACTTTGACACTTTTGGAATGATTTGCTCTCTAATTTTACCTCTAAATCATTTTTAACTAGCCTCTTGTTAAATTTGCAACGTATATATTCTATCTTACTTTTACTCAAATAAAAACCTTTTGATTTCAAAGTGTGTCTCCATAACTTAAGTTCAGAGTTAACCTCTTCTTTGAATTTTCAATTAAGACTATATCATCCGCAAAGAGCATACACTTTGGAATTTTTTCCGGTATATGTTCTGTTATAATATCTAAAATCAAATCAAACAAGTATGGACTCAAGAAAGATTCTTGATGTAAATCTACCCTTATAGAAAAGCCCTTTATTTCACCTCTAGGAGTTCTTACACTTATTGTTGCCCCCTCATACATATCATTTATAACTCAAATATAAATCACATAAACACATTTCTTCTCCATTGCTTTCCACAACACATCTCTTAATATATCATAAGTTTTTCCAAATCAATGAAAACCATATGCAAGTCTCTTTCTTTAGTATTTTTCAATCTAGCCACTTAATAAATAAATAACTTAGTATAAATCTAAATTGATTTTTCGAAATATAAGACTCTCTTCTTAGTCTATACTCAATCACTATTTTTCAAAGTTCTATAGTGTGACTCATGAGTTTTATCTCCTGATAATTTACACAATTCTGAATATCTCCCTTGTTCTTGTATATAAGCAGCAGAGTATTTTTTCTCTATTCTTCTGGCATTTTCTTGGACCTTAAAATCTCGTTAAATAACTTAGTGAGTCATAAAACTCACTTCTCTTTTAAGCACTTCCAAACTTCAATAAAAATACCATCGGAATTAATAGCTTTACCATTATTCATTATCTTAAGATCTTCTTTTACCTCTTCAAACCAAATCCTACAATAGAAGTTCAAATTCAAATCATTTTTATGAGTTATTAATGCTTCTGTATCAATAGTCACACCTACTCCATCATTGAAAAGCTTACAAAAATAACTCTCTCATCTTTCTTTGATATCATCATTTGTAATCAAATTTTTCCTTCCTCATCCTTAATGCATCTTACTTGATCCAAATCTCTTGACTTTCTTTCCCTTCTCTTGGTAATTTTGTAAATTTTACGTTCACCGTTCTTCGTTCCTAAATCATGGTAAAATTCCTTCAAAGCTTTAGATCGAGCATTGCTCATTGCTCTCTTAATCTCTTTTCTATCCAACCGATAACCATTTCCAATTTTCATCGTTATTGCACAAATGCAAGGCCTTGAAACACTCTTCATATATTTGATCTTTTCCTGCACACTCTCGTTCCACTACCTAGATTATTTTTCTTTAGATTCAAAACCTTTGGATTCACCCATGACTGCTTTAGCGGTATCCCTGACCCTTTTAACCATCTCATTCCACAAGATGTTAGCACTTTTTTACAATTTTCAATTACCTTCCTCCAATACTTTTCTCGAAAAAATCAATTGTTTCTCACTAGTTGCTACCACTTGATCCTAGCATTTAAGGCTTTTCAATTTTTAGTTTACGATTCTTACCTAGTACATCAAGGACCAAGATCCTATATTGTAAAGTTAAGCTCTCACCAAAGAATACTTTGCAGTCTTTACAAGCCCTTCTATCTGAGTTCCTTACAAAAAAAAAGTCAATTTGTGACCTTTGAACTCCACTTTTATATGTGATTAAATACTCATCCTTCTTCTTGAAACAAGTGTTTACAATTGTAAGATTATAAGCTATTAAAAAATCAAGAATGGAATGTCTCTCCTCATTTACATCTTCAAAATAATAACCGTTATGAGCTCCCATGTATTACCTTGTTTCTTTTCTCACATGACCATTAAGGTCCCCCCCCCCAAATGAAAATTTTTTCCTCCTGTGGGATATCTCAAATCAAACCTTCCAAATTTTCCTAAAATTTTTCATTAATATATGTTTTTGACCCTACTTGAGGTACGTAAACACTAATACCATTGAAGATATTGTATTCAATAGTCAATTTTAACAATAAGATCCTATCTACAACTCCTCTGACTCTTACCACATTATTTTTTCAATCTTTATCTACAATAATACAAACTTTATTCCTTTCTTTGACCTTTCCTACATACCAAAGTTTAAAACCAGCAGTATCTAACTCCTTAACCTTTTTTCCCACCTATTTAGTTTCTTGAGGACACAAGATGTTAATTCTCCTTCGAATCATAACATCCACTATCTCCATAGATTTACCTGTTAAAAAACCAATATTCCAAGAACTAAAACTAATCTTACTCTCAAGGGCCAATTTCTTTACCCACATCCATCAAAAATTAAGTGGGAATCCTTACTCATTTAACACTACACCCAAGTACTGATGTAGCAGCTCTAAGTCATTTGACACTGTATTCCTACCATACAGTGTGTTACTTCTGGGTAACGACCTAGTCTTAGCACAAATATGTCCCTAATTTATGTCATAATGATACAAACTTAATCAACCAAGCTAATTTTCACAAGATAATTACTTCATCTAATTAGTCCAAACGTTTTGACAAATCTCATCAATTTGATCTAATCCTATCAAGAATTTTGTTACCTCATGTTAATAAAATTGCTCATGTGGACCAATATTATTTCCACCTCCACATGTTTAGTAGTATCCATATGTGTATTACAAATCATTCACGTAAGCCACCAGGGTTTCACATTAGAGACAGTTCATTCTCATGAGCAACTATATTAATATGAACACCTGAATAGTAAATAACTTTTAGGGAGGCTGAAATAATAATTACTCTAAAATGAAACTGGAAATCAAGCCCACAATCATTTTTGTTGTCCTCCAAATACAAAAAACAAAAACAGTGAGTAAATAAAACATCTCTCACTTAAAAGGAGGTTATGGGACTTACTTTATTCTGAGAGTGGTGTCCAATGACTGGTCTTGGTGGTCATTCTCAAGCCTTTGAACCTATTAACACAATTTCATTTCACGATTTGATACTTTCTGGACAAGTGAGAAACAAGAGAAAGACAAGAACCTGAAAACCTATTAATTACCTGTTGCAATCTCAGGTTTTCTTCCCTGAATTTGACTTCCTGGATTTGCATTAAGTTTGAACACATCCAAAATGAGACATAATCATTATGAAGCCCAAGAAATTAACATGAGAATCAATGACAAGAATCTAAAAACCTGATTTAGTCTCTGGTTTTCCTCCATGAGTTTGGCTTCCTTCATTTACATTAAGAATAAACACATTGTTAAAGCATACATTAGTGTAAAGTTCAAGTTACCATAATGAAATCCACAAGTATTCTATAATTTTAGAAATTTAGATACGATTTGAGAATGACTTGTATGAAAAGACAAGTATTCTTCTCTCATATAAGTCTAACCTTTTTCTTAAGAATACTGATATCCTGCTCAAATGCTTCAGCCTGAAAGACATGGAATTCATTTCTATCTGTTATAAATATAATTAGTATTATCCATGCCATGCATGGGATTCAATGAACTGCTGAGTAGTAAAGGAATATATGGAGAAAAAACAAGAAGCCATGTGCACAGGAGAACAATAAAATAATAGTGAGATAGCTGTTCTTTTTGGTCTCCCTTTGCATTATTTTGCAAGGCTAAAAGCCATTTGATTAACTTTTTCATTGGCTTCGCTAGGAATTTTTTTTTAGATAAGTATCCAAATCATCTTAAATGATTTTCTACCTTTTTCTTCTCAACAGGTGTTACTTTAACTATTCCTCATATAGAGTCATTTTATATCTTGTTCTTTCCATTTGAATATAATATAAGTACCAATTCATTCTGCTTATGTAATATTGATAGGCTAAACCAGAGCAATAGTAAAAATGCTCAAGGATATGAAGGACAAACCTTTGCTTTTGAAATGCGATGCAAGCATGTGTTAAGTAAATTTTCTAGTTTCTTCAGATCTTTTAAGGTTAATCCTTGTAGTTCTTCTCCATTGAGCTGCCTGTTAGATGTAGAATTACATATTTGAATCAACAAAATCAAATTATAGCATGTCTTATTACATAAAATTTCCAGCACGATAACAACACCTCAGTTCACGAGTCTTCTCACTTAGTTCCTTGTTTAGCTTAAAATATTCACCTTCCACCTGTCCAATTACCGAAAAATCAGCTAGCGTTTCTTTGAAATCTCAACATTTCTAGAAGCCTATAAGTAAGTACAGAGTAGAATTGTAAGTGTGTGTATGGACATAATTTCTTCACATATGAGTATAATATTCCAGAATGGCAATACTCAAGCCCTAACCTGCAACGCACCGATATATATGTGTGTGTGTATATATATTTTAAAAGTATTCTTATCAAATACATAATAATGATACATGTAGGTACTGATACTGCAATTTACATACGTCAAACAAAAACACAGTAAACTACCAATTCAGTCTTTGAACATTGAACTTGTATTTAGCTGTAGTCTCTAGACGTACAAGAGTTAATCCTCAAAAGATATACAATTTGTTTCTAGTTAGCCCTTCTGTCTACTGCTTCATGACTACGTCCCAAACTTTGCCAACACTCGTCATTCCGAAGGGAATGAGAATTTCTTGGTAGCTCATAATTTCCTATATTAGAACAAGGAAGTGGTAAATGTGTCTCAAATTAATTAAGTTTGATTTGGATTTCTTTAGGTTTGGGAAAAGGATTCTAGGGTCCATATACCTTTCGCAAAACTGTGAGTTTTGCTTATTTAGAACATAAGCAGTTTTGGACTTCTTGATGAACGTATTTAGTAGATTAATTAACAACTAAACCATGGTTGATTGTATAACCAAAGCTGCACTATTCATAGTGTGTGAATAATTTGGTTTCCTAGAGTTTTTGCTGCATATATGAGGAAGTACATAACCGATTAAAAAAGAAAAAAAAGAAACTTCCATAAAATGAGGAATATTTTATAGACTAACAGCCGTTTGGTGCGTTGGAGGAGGAGGATTTATCTTTTATTTCTTTTTATAATCTTTATTATACTCTTTTATAATTATTATTTAACAGTTTCTATATATTTTTATATTTCTTCTCAAGTTGAAACATGAAAGTCATCTGTTGTATCCTCAAAATTACTTTGTTTTCTAATTCTATTTTTCGTACTACTCCATTTTATTTTTAAAACTTGAGTTTTCATAGGTTGAGTGCCAATATATGTTCATTCTTCAACCTCCAGACAAACTTTTAGGAGGGCTGTAGAAGCTTTCAATCAATTAGGCAATTTCCTTGGGCCCACCAAAAAACAGTTTTCATTCCACTCTTTAGTCTTTATACCACAATGTAATGGCCAGTGTTAGTGTTTCATGAATTATTTTCATAATTGATACTATTGAGAAATGTAAATAGAAGAAATTAACACTCCAATAAAAGCATTAAATTATATTTTTCTTGTAATTGTATGTTTTTCTCATTAAGTAATATTAACAATACCTATAATGGTTTCTACTGGCTAAAGAAACTTTTAATAATTGAAATTGCTTTATTCCTATACGAGATTAAATATATTGAACGAATTAAGCATATTATCTACTGGGGGTTAAATATTACAATTATTTGATTATAAAGCTAGGGTAATTGATTATGTAGAATGCTCGAAAAATGAGATAAAGATTGATTAGTTATATTACCATGTGCTTCTTCAATAATTCTGCCTAAAGTCTGAAATTTCTAGACACGGCCTGGTCTTTTAGCTTCAGATTTGGAGCTCCGAAACTAAAGCATAACTAACTCAACAAAGAGAATTACGTTTCTTTTTTCCTTTTATAATAAATTTATGTAAGTTAACTACAGTGTATTCATTTTTTGTTTATAACAGAATGAAGACAAAATAATATTTAGTTATTTATAAATACTGAAGGATAATATTCACAGAATTAAAACCAGAAGAACCAAACTGAAGGTATCACAATACTAACACGAATAACAAAAAGCATATCAATGCCTAAAATTATGAGAATTTTGAAACAAGGGCCTGTTCAGCACACAGAATGAAATGAAATAACAAATTCAATGAAACAGAAAAAGTAATTTCATAAATAAGAAATACTTTTTCTGAAGCCTTAAATAAAAAAGAAATGAAAAGGAATAGCTTATATTGCATATAATTATATAAAAGAAATCTTATTGGTATCCACACTGGAAAAGGGTGAGAGAATTTATTTTACAAAGATTGAGATATATAATATTTATTATTTTTATATTGTTACTACTCAATAAAAGTATAAAACTATGAAGTATAAAGAGTATATAAAGATGAATCAAAACAGCAATTGATCAAAGGGGTAGAGTGAAGAGGAGCATTATCATACCTGCAGATCAAGAGATGGGTGGTGTGATTTGTCAAGGTTTACATCTGAATACGAGTGTCTCCTTTCAATCACCTGCCTCATGCTTCAAATAGCAAAATTATTTGTTTTCATATTAGTTCATATTTTTTTTAGTATATTTCGGTACCATAACATATATAATATTTTGACAGGCGGGTTTGGTTACTTACAGAAGTAACAATTAATGTAAGAAATACAACGCAGTATAATATAATGACTATTACTAAGCTTTGTTTTGTACATAATATAAACCACTTTATAAATTTTTAAACTAAACAAAGTAAAATTAAAAAGATTGAAATGCCCTAACCATTTTTAGTTTCGACATTTATTACAAAAAAGGTGTAGATGGAGAAGGATGAAGGATGGTGGTGTTGCAAGAAGGATGAATTAAGGAGAAGGGGGCATTCGTGACTTTTAACAATCAATGCAATGAGGATTCACTAGGATTTTTGAGACAGTGAGAATTATATGACTTGTGGTAGGTTTACCTAGGTAATGGATGTTGGTAGCATCACTGTGTTTTGAGTCATTAAAGGCCTTAAGCGATGCAATTAGTTGAAATCAATTTAAGAAATTAATAAAATGAATTATTATCTGTAATTTGTAGTTATTTTGTTCAACAATTACTTCGATTCTATATACACAATATTGGAAACTTATTTGAATTAATGTAATCACTCTTCCTGTATAGGGTATAAGGATGTGGTCAAAAGCAGGAAGTGGCAAGAAATGATGGAAAAAGAAATCAAGACTATTATAAAGAACAATTCATGGGAGTTAGCTGCACTTCCACAAAGTCAAGAGGCAATTGAAGTTAAATGAATTTACAAATAAGAAAAGGTATGTACAAAGGAAATGCGGAGTGATATTAGAAAGCAATAATGGTGGCCATGGGCTACAATCAAAAGTGTGAAATAGAAGATGAAGTGTCCATGGCTTCTCTACAAAATTAATGATAAATTAATCAACCTTTTTGAATGGATTGTTAGAAGAATTTTATCAAAAACAACTAAAGGGCTTATGTTGTAAAAGGCCCAGAAGATAAGATTTTGAGATTAAAAAGTCCTGACACAACTTGAAGCAAGCATCATATATCGGCATGAAACTGTAAAATTGCCAATTACTTGCAAGAAAACGGCTTCCTGAATTCCCACATGAAAAGTCTGCACATCTCTAGAGATGTGAATTGAATATTTTCACTTCTACAAGTTTGCAAATTAGCTCAAAGCACCTTAGTAAACGATTCTTATGAAATGATTCACTTATTTACAAAAGACAAATAACATTTCTAAATTAACAAAAGCCTATGAAACTTAGGCAGCTTTATTAACAAAATTACATCTTCAAACCGTACGGAGTTATTCGGAATAATGAATATTCTGTCCAAAGTCTTTCAATTACTACCAAGTTTGCTAGATCCATTCCTATAATTTAAAGTCTGTCTCATACATTCAACTCCTACATATATGGATTAGGTTTCATCAGAATCCTGATGGTTGAATATAGCGTTCTCACATTAGAAAAAAAAACAAAAGAAAAAGAAAAGAATAAATTAGAGAGAGAAAAGATACCTTGTAGTAGCATAATCGAAGGGTTTGCCAGAAGCAGAAAATACCAAGAGTGCAATCTCAGCATCACAAAGAGTGGACAGCTCCATAGCCTTCTTGAAGAGACCTTTCCTTCTTTTGGAGAAAGCCACCTGCCTCGCAGCAACGTTCTCGATCTTCTTTATCGCGATCTTCCTCCTCGTCATTTCAATCCCTAGCCTCCTTCAAACTAAACAAACAAATTTAGTGAAATCTGCAGATTAATACTCAAAATTAATAAATAATTAAATAAATATGTAGGAAAGTCTATGAGTATCGAATGAAAAAGAGAACCATAAAGTACCAAATGAATATTAAAGAATAGGGAGAACAAGTTGTGCAGATCAAAGGAAACAGAAATTAAAACTAGATGAAAGCAATAAGCTCAGATAGATGACTGAAACTATGAAAGATTGAGAGAAAGCGTTTTGGAGAGTAGGTGAAAAACTGAACTTCGGTATGAGATTGATTCGAAGTGGAGTACAGAGGCTTCCTTCTCAAATTCTTTTGGTTCTTCTGTCCTATCTTCACCCTCTTCTCTTGAGTAATTAAATTAATTGCGGTTTTACGTCCACTTCACCTTTAAGATGCCCATTAACTCTTAAGAAAATTCCTCCTCGTGAATGAATAATTCTTTTTTAAAGGTAGAGAAAATTTTTTTTTTAATTAGTATGAGTTCTATATACATATTGTGCGCGGAGAAATGAGTTATTGTGTTTATAACTTATAAAAAATATAATTTGTTAGAATTTTTATTATTTATATACATTAGGTAATGATATTCTTATCTTGAATCACACATTGTGTTTAATTTTGTAAATACATATTTAAATTAAAAAAATAGAATTCAAAAAATACATTATAACTCCATTTGGTATGCAGAAAGTGCTATTGCAAATGAAAAATATCTTTTATTTTTAAATAATAAAAATATGTATTATTAACAACGTGCCTTCATTGCTAACCCTAATTATCATGGGTTAAAAACATTGTTACTTAACACTTATTAAAAATTTTAAAAATATAAAATTTTCTATTGAAAAATGAGGAAATATGTGTCAAATTCAAATATGATGTAAATGCATAGGAATACCTATGTAGAATATCAAAATCTTGATGGCTACACCTCCATGTTGGTTCAAATATGGGTAAAACTAGAGGAACGTACACTACCCGGCAGCGACTGTGGTTTTCCTTTTGTGGGCAAACAGTTGAATTAGTATATAAGAATATAAGGGCCTTTTGATAACCTGAAAGAGATTAAAATTAAAATGATTAAATGAAGTCATAGAGGATTTCGTCTTTTGAGTAAGGAGTTGACGATTTGATTTTGGGGCAATTACATATTAGGATCAAAATGAGAAATTAATTAAAAATTATGACCTATTGTTCATTTAATTATATTAAATTACCAAATATTTTAAATAAAATTAAAAAATTGTAAGATTATCTAAATACTCTTAAAACTTACATCCACCTACCCTATTATCATCGGTAGTTGGTCAATGGTCATTGGCGATTTGTCAACACCATTGACCCACGGTTAACCAACCGGTGGCCACAATCACTAGTCCACTATCATCAGGGATAGATGGTTTACAGCTTATTTTTCCATATTTTGCAATTTGCTTGTTTTAGATTTGTAATTTAGTTTTTAAATTTTACTTTGTAATTTCTATTCTAAAATTTACTTATTTTAAATTTACAATGGATTTTTCAAATTTTAACTTTGAATTATTCAAATATTTTATAACTTTTTTTTAGAATTTTCAAATTGTTTACTCTGAATTTGCAATTTATTTTGATCCAGTGGTTTGCAATTTTTTTTTTCAAATTTTATAACTCTCTTACCCTAACTCATTCACCAAAATTTAACTTTAAATTGTTCAAGTTTATAAATTCTTTTTTATAATTTATAACTTATTTATTTTGAATTTATAATTCGTTTTCCAAATTTTAACTTTAAATTGTTTAAACACTTTACAACTTCTTTTTAAAATTCGCAACTTACTTACTTTAAATTGTAACTTATTTTTCAAATTTTTACAATAAATTATTTCAGTTGTTTCCTTTTTAAATCTTACAACTCTCTTACTCTAAATTTACAATTTATTTTACAAAATTTTACTTTGAATTATTCAAGTGCTTTGTAACTTTTTTACTCTGAATTTACAATTCATTTTACTAATTTTTACTTTGAATTAGTCTAACACTTTGTAAAATTTTTTTCAAATTTTGCAGCTTGCTTACTCTAAACTTATATGTCGTTCTCCAAATTTTTACTACAAAAAAATTTATTTTTAACTTCTAAATGTTTTCAATTATTCCAATAGTAAATATTTAAAAATAAATTTATAAATTTAGAATAAGCACTTGAATAATTCAAAGTAAAATTTAATGAATGAATTGCAAATTTAGAGTGAAAGAGTTGCAAAATATGAAAAAAAAAACTTGTAAACCATTGGAATAATTTATTGTAAAAATTTGAAAAATGAGTTAAAAATTTAGAGTAAGCAAGTTGTAAATTTTAAAAAAAATTGTAAAATGCCTGAATAGTTCAAAGTTAAAATTTGAAGAATGAGTTACAAATTTAAGGTAAGAGAGTTGCAAAATCTAAAAAAGAATTTGTAAACCACTGAAATAATTCATTATAAAAATTTGGAAAAATGAGTTGTAAATTCTAGAAAAAAAAAAGTTGTAAAGCACTTCAACAATTCAAAGTTAAAATTTGGAGAATGAGTTGCAAATTTAAAATAAAAGAGTTACAAACTACTAAAATTTGGAAAATGTATTGCAAATTCAAAACAAGTAAATTGCAAATTCTCAAAAAACAAGTTGTAAAACACTTTAACAATTAAAAGTTATAATTTAGAAAATGGGTTGCAAATTCAGAATAGGTGAGCAGCAAATTTTGAAACAAAAATTGTAAAGTAAAAATTTGAAAACTAAGTTGTAAATTTAGAGCAAATAAGTTGTAAAATATGTAAAAAGAAACTGTAAACCATTTAAAGCCAAGCTATCACTCGTGGCCCTTAACCAATCACCAGCAGCAAATGATAGATCGTCGGTGCTCATTAACTGGTCACTAGTGATCGTTGATCGATCTCCAACAACCATTGACTGTGAGAAATGACCAATGAACAGTGTTGAACCAGTCGCGCAACAAACATTGATCACCATTGACCGGTTACTGGCAATGGCGGGGTAGGTGGGGGGCGAGGAGTTTTAAGAGCATTATGATAATCTCACAATTTTTTAAATTTTATTTAAAACATTTGGTCTTTTAATATAATTAAATGCACAATAAATCCTTGTTTGTCATTAATTCCCCATTTTGGTTCTAATTCGTAATTCCGCCTTTGATTTTTAGCCTTTATATATGAAGAAAACTTAATTAAGAATAATTTATCTTTTTCCTTTTAGTACCTTATATTTGCAATAAATGAGAAATACTCATGTTCTTCACAAAAAGAATTAAAATAAGCAATATCTGTTATATTTTAATCAATATTCTAAGAATTGAATTGAATTGATCAAATCAGTGCAGTAGTACTAGAATCTATTAGAAATATTTTAAATAGCTAACTAAAAAGAAAATTGGTTAATAACCAGTCAAACCGGTTAAAAATTGAAAAAATTAGCCAAAACCAAGTAGATATACTTTAACATGTTTTATTTTTTACTTTTTAAGATAAAATAATATTATGATTAATAATTAGTATTTACTACTAAATATCATTATTTTTGTGTAAATTTTCTTCTTTCTATATTATAATATTATATAAGTATTATTATGATATATACTTATTAATAATGATAAAATTATTAATTAACAAATTTGAATTTAAAATAAAATTATGGATAAATATTAATTTATTCAAATTTTAATATTAAGTTATAAAACTTAGTAGTATTAGTTTTTATATTTACTATATATAACAGACAAAATTGAAAATATAAATTTTAATATTATCGGTTTAATCACTGTAAGATCACGATTGAACCATTAAATCTTGAATTGTATCTTTTTTAATTTAATAAATGGTCTCATTTTGATGGCATTGATTTTAACCATTATTACTTAATAGTATTAATTGTTTATTTAGAAACATAAAAATATTTTTAATATATAAAATTTTTCAATTTTTTTGGTTTCATTCTTTTCTACATAGGAAAAATTATTTATTCATTGTTAATTTCAATTTTCAATATGCAAATCCAGCCGATATTGTTATTATTGATAAAAAAAATTATATATTTATGCAACAATTTCTTTACATGTTTACTAGACCCAATTTTTTTCTTATACTACATGAAATCTAAATAATAAATTAAAAAATTCGTAGTTTATAACTTACAAATAGTTTAATTAATTTTAAATTATTATATTTACATATATTTAATAAAATTTACACAAAATCACACAATTTATTAGTTATAAACAACACAATTTGCCTTAAACATTATGCAAAGCATGAAATCATTTTTTTGTCATATATATATATATATATTAAATCTTAGTTTCATTCAGTAAAAAAAACATTAGCACGATAGATATAAAATATATGTGAGCACAAGGTTTGTAATTAGTTGTAATGGTCCCTCCCTCCTATTTTATACCTTGTTACAGATTATTTTAAATCTATGAGATGATCTGTTATTTTAAATTATCAATTAAGCATTAGTTATACTTTTTACTCTTTCATTCTTAATTAACAATAATGGAAGGTGAAATATAAATTATTTTTTAATATTTAAGTTAAGGTTATTTTAATAAAATAATATTAAATTTTATTATAATTTTAATTATTTAATAATTTATTGATGTCTGTAAAAAAGATTTAAATTATAAATTGCGGAAGAGAGAGTACTTATTCAGGTGTGTTGCTGAGTTATTATCTCGGGGGAGCGTAGGTGTGCTTGCAATTGCCACTGGTGAATGCGTTTAGTTAGCTGAGCCAATAGTACACATAGCCTTCCTGCTTACAATGCCCATGGTCTGCTATCATCATGACCCTCTTTTTCCCTCGTACTAATTTAATTTATCCAGCACCTTTTATATAATTGAGTTTTCACAATTTTATTAAAGTCCTTATCATAAAAATATTACTAAAAAATCTACTGTATAAAAACGAAACATACACACACCCACGACATTTCTCCTATAATATATCTATCAATATAAATGATATAAAATTTATAGCAAATTAGTAATATGTTCTTGAATAATTCTCTCAACTTCTTAATATAAGAAATAAGTGGAGAAATATTTATATTTCAAAATATAATAAAGACAACAAATTTATATTGTATGTTTAATAATTTTGTTAAAAAATAGTACTAATTAAGATAATATTTTTAAAAAAATTAATAATATAATATATTTGTATTAATATATGACATAAAAATTATTAATATTGAATGAAGATATTTTTAAAAATTATTTTATATTTAAGATAAACTTATTATTTTTTTATGTATATGATTTTATTTTTTTGTTCCTTCTATTGAAAAATTGGAGGGAGTAAAAAGTAGGATTCATTCCTCATCCTATAATACATGGGCCCACTAATTATATGAATTTGTCGCATATGAAATTAATAAGATGATTCAATAACTCGATATTTTTAACCTCCAATCTCTCTCTCTTTTTATTTATATATATTCTTTTAAATTTAAATTCTTAAATAATTTATGGCTAGTGCGATAGGTGGGAGGTAGATGGCAGAAACCTAGAAAAGCGCGACGCGAGGACAAGGAGGACAAAGATATTTTGACTTTGAATCTTTCAAGTCAATATCAACATTTTCAGATTTCCATATATACATTCTTAGTTAGTTAACTTAATTTTTACTTTTTATGGGATCGGTCAATTTTCAAACGTCATTGTTAACCTTTTCATCATTGAATGCGGTGTCGCCATCTGTGTTAACCTTTATACATAAAGGGGGTAATAAAGATTTTTAGATCAATTTATCAAAATATATATATATATTATTAGATCAAATTAGACAAATTTTTCCATGCTAAAATTGGCTACACTATCACTGCTTTACAAAAAAAATACACATAACTTGTTATATACTTTATTATATATTTAATATTAATTGATGATGATTTGTTCCGATTAATTGTAGCTGCATACAATCACACAATTAAAATCTCTAAAATAATCAAATTATAAATTATTTGGTAATTTCTCAAGTTTTTCCCATTATATTTTATTTTGTTTGCATTCTTTTTTTTTAGTATCAAAGTTAATTTCCTACCAGCAACAAAAGGCTAATCCATCTAATCCATTCAAGGCATAACAATCACATAAATAGGCTATACCTTTTTCCACAACTTTTTCCATTCATACGGTATTAAGAAATAGTTGTTAATAAAAAATTATTATTATTATTATTATTATTATTTAGTGAAATTGCGAAAAGAAATTAGCTTGAGAGAAAGAATTCCAGTACAACTCTTGCAGCTGGGCCTTAGAGACTTACATGTGGAACTTAAAAATGGTTTTAATCAAGTGACAAGCAGTTAATGGATGCTGGAGATTACGTTTCCTTGCTCATCCATACATAATTTTTTTTTTGTTTTTATTTAAATGACGACAACCTACAACACATAGAAAGCCAAACTCTCATTAGTATAGGAAGTATGAACAAATGACTAAATAATAACCATGTTACCTTATAATGTGAAATAAAAAAAATCATACTTATTATTTTATAATAGAAAATAGGAAGAGTATATATCAACATAAATAATACTAAACTTATAACATGTAAGTAATATGTTAATGAGTTGTAAACAATGGGACTCATTTTTCATACTTTAATAGATGGGCCCACTAATTATAAGAATTTGTTGGCATACGAAATTAATGGGATGATTCTCCTAACTCTTCTTATTTTTAATCTCCACTCTCTCTCTTTTTATTTAGATATATTATTTTCAGTTTAAATTGGTGACCCGAGGATGAGGAGGACAAAGATATTTTGACTTGTGAACTTTCAAGTCAATATCAACATTTTCAGATTTCTGCAGATACGTTCTTTGTTAGTTAACTTAATTTTCCTTTTTATGGGATCGATCAATTTTCAAACGTCATTGTCAACCTTTTCATCATTCAATGCCACCCATCTGTTTTAACCTTTATATAAGGGTAATAAATATTACTTATAAGATTGATTTATACAAAAGAAAATTAGAGAAAATTGGAAACAAATACCGAAATGAAAAAATATTTAGAAAGTGAGATCAAAATTAACCCGTTTTACAAATTAAAATTCTTTAAAATAAATCTAGAAAATTTTTAAATTAGAATAGAAGATTTTTCTATTCTCAATTAATATAAAAAAATTCTATGCAAACTTGAAAATTTTCTAGTTTTACTTTGAAAAATTCTAATTTACCATGAGTACAGAATGAACTTTAGATCCAATTTTTCAAATTTTTTTATTTTGATATTTTTTCACAATTCTCTCGAAAGATTATATTATTAGATGAATTAGATATATTTTTTCATACAAAAATTAGCTACACTACCACTACTTTACAAAAAATATATAAATTTTATTATATATTCATATTAATTGATGCTGATTTGTCATGATTAATTGTAGCTGCACACAACCACATAATTAAAATATCTAAAATAATTAAATTATGACTAATTCCATAATTTCCCTAGTTTTCTCCCATTTTATTTTATTTTATTTGTATTACTTTTTTTAAATATCAAATGTAATAACAAAACAACAGTTGAAAATTAATCCCTTCAAAATATAGATATCATCAAAATGAGTTTTACCTTTTTCCCACCAAACATTTTCCATATAAACAGTATTAAGAAGTGGCTGCTAATAATAATAGTAATTAATTACTATTATTATTATTATTATTATTATTATTATTATTTTGTGAATTTGCCAAACGAAACTAGCTTGAGAGAGAGAATTCTAGAACAACTCTTACAGCTGGGCCTTAGACTTACATATATTTAACAGAAGAAAATTGTTTTCAAATCAAAACACCACATACAAATAAAAATTAAAAAAGGTTTCAATCAAGTGACAAGGAGTTCATCGATGCTGGAGATTACGTTTTCTTGCTCATCCATACATAATTTTTTTTGGTTATTATTTAAATAAAGACAACCTGCAACACAGAAAGCCAAACTCTCATTAGTATAGGAAGTATGAACAAATGACTAAATAATAAACAATTTATTAATTAGTACAAATAATGTAGAACACAGAATATATATGTAGTGTCATTTTGTGTTTTTATTTCTTCGGAAAAAATATTATATTTAATTTAATTTTTATTAAAAAGACCAACAAAAAAGCTGTTGCTCCTAATGATTTATCATTATGACATCGTTTATGAAAAAAGAAATATTCTTGATATCCCTTAAGAATATATAACCTACGTGGTGTGTCTTCACACACACACTTGCCAGATGATATTAAAATACTAAAGAAAAATGAACATGAGAGCCAACATTATGGGAGAAACAGAGAATTCAGAAGACCTACATCTCTTAGTTTAACTTTCTTAATTTCTATATATATTCTTAGATTTTCCTTACTCACTATGATTATGGCATGGGATTAACTACCTTTTCACAATTCTTTATTCTTTTCATTCGAATTACAACATTATATATATATATATATCTATATTAAACAAACTCAGCTTAATATAGAGTCCAGATCTTCTAATGCTAGAAGATACTAGCACAATTCATGTTTGATCATGAATGTCCTGATCAAATCTCAACAATCCAAATATTATATCTTTGTCTGGTATGTTTATACTCATCAAAATATATATATATTTTTGTGCCATATAATTTTTTTTTCCTTAACTCTTGCATGTCAGAACATGAGCCAGACCATGCGACAAATTAACTTGTGTTAACTGTAAAGGGCCCAAGTCCAATACTTGAGAAATCCTTAATGTAAAATATAACATGTCTCTGAATGATACAAACTCAATGAACAATAATAATAATAATAATAATATTAACCTTATCCAACGAATATGAGATCAGCCACATGGATCTTATGATATCAATGGACTCTATCAAATATTATCTTATCAGATAAATCATTTATCAAGAGGTTATTTCTTATAACTTTTCTTAGTATCCTTTTTATTCTTCCTTTACGCCTTTTGATAAAACTTTAAGCCATTTGAACATATCCTCAAACTGGCTCCTCTTACCCTCTTTATTGTACATGCTCAAACTGCCTTAAACGATTTGCCACTATTTTCTTCTCAATAGATGTTACTCCGACTTTCCTTTATATACAATCATTTCATATTTTATCTAAATTTTGCACGACCACATATCCATCTCAACATTCTCATCTTAACTACTCTCATCTTAATCTCTTATTGTTCCTTTAAAACCCAATATTCACAACCATATAATATCATTGGTCTTTTAGCTATTTGATCAAATTTCCCCTTAAACTTAGTAGGTACCTTGTAGTCACAAATAACTCTATTTTTCTCCACTTTAACCACCTAACTTGTATCCTATGCATAACATTTCCATCAATTTCACTATCACTTTGTAAAATCAACCCCAGATATATGAACTTTGACACTTTTGGAATGATTTGCTCTCTAATTTTATCTCTAGATCATTTTTAACTGGCATCTTGTTAAATTTGCAACGTATATATTTTATCTTACTTCTACTCAAACAGAAACCTTTTGATTCCAAAGTATATCTCCATAACTTAAGTTCAGAGTTAACCTCTTTTTTAAATTTTCAATTAAGACTATATCATCCGCGAAGAGCATACACTTTGGAATTTCCTCCGATATATGTTCCCTATTATAAAATCCAAAACCAAATCAAATAAATATGTACTCAAGGAAAATTCTTGATGTAAATCTACCCTTATAGAAGAGTCTTTTGTCTCACCTTCAAGAGTTCTCACGTTTATTGTTGCCCCCTCTTACATATCCTTCATAACTCGAATATAAGTCACACAAGCACCTTTCTTCTCCATTGTACATCTCTTGATACTCTATCATAAACTTTTTTCAAATCAATGAAAACCCATATGCAAGTCTCTCTCTTTATTCTAGTATTTTCAATCAATTTACTTAATATATAAATAGCTTAGTATAAATCCAAATTAGTTTTCCAAAATATAAGACTCTTAGTCTATACTAAATCATTCTTTCTCAAAGTTTCATAGTGTGACTCGTGAGTTTTATTCCTTGATAATTTTCATAATTCTGTATATCTCCCTTGTTCTTGTATATAGGCAGTAGAGTGTTTTTTCTCCATTGTTCCGACATTTTCTTGGACCTTAAAATATCGTTAAGTAACTTAGTGAACCATAAAACCCGCTTTTCTTCTAAGCATTTTCAAACTTCAATAGGAATACTATTAGAACTAATAGTTTTATCATTATTCATTCACTTAAAAGTTTCTTTTACCTCTCCAAACTGAATCCTATGATAGAAGTTCAAATTCTGATCAACCTTAATGAGTTATTAATCCTTCTATATCAATAGTCATACATAATTCATCATCGAAAAATTTATAAAAGTAACTCTCCCATATTTCTTTGATGTCATCATTTGTAACCAAAATTTTTCCTTTCTCATCCTTGATGCATCTTACTTGATCCAAATCTCCTAACTTTCTTTCCCTTCTCTTGGTAATTTTGTAAATCTTACATTCATCATTCTTTGTTCCTAAATCCTGATAAAATTCCTCAAAAACTTTAGATCGAGCCTCGTTCATTACTTTCTTAGTCTCCTTTCTAACCAACCAATAACATTTCCAATTTTCATCATTATTGCACAAATACAAGGCTTTGAAACACTCTTTATTATATTCGACTTTGAAATACTCTTATATTTGACATTTTCCTGCACACTCTCATTCCATCACCAAGATTATTGTTCTTTAGATTCAAAACCTTTAGATTCACCCATGACTACTTTAGAGGTATCCTTGATCTTTTTAGACATCTCATTCCACAAAATGTTAGCATTTTCTTGATAATTCCAATTAGCTTCCTCTAATACTTTTCTCGTAAAGGTCGATTGTTTCTCACCTTTTAGTTGTCACCACTTGATCATGAGATTTAAGGCTTTTCAACTTTTCAGTTTACAGTTCTTAACTAGCATATTGAGGACAAAGACCCTATGCTGAAAAGTTAAACTCTCATTAGGAATTACTTGACAGTCTTTACAAGCTTTTCTATATGAGTTCCATACAAAAAAAAAATACTTAATTTGTCATCTTTGGACACCATTCTTATATGTGATTAAATGCTCCTCTTGTAACTTGAAAAAGTATTTACAATTATGAGGTTATAAGCTATTGAAAAATCAAGAATGGAATGTCTCTCCTCATTTACATCTTCAAAACCATAATTGCTATGAGCTCTCATGTATTACCTCATCTCTTTTTCCACATGACCATTAAGGTCCCTTCTAATGAAGATCTTCCCCTCTTGTGGGATATCTCAAATCAAACCCTTCAAATTTTCCTAAATTTTTTCCTTAATATGTGCTTCCGACCCCACTTGAGTTGTGTAAATATTAATACCATTAAAGGTATCATGTCTAATAGTCAATTTTAAGGATAAGATCCTATTTACAACTCTTTTGACTCCTACCACATTATTTTTCCAATCTTTGTCCACAATAATCCCAACTTTATTCCTTTCTTTGATCTTTCCCTACATACCAAAGTTTAAAACTAGCAATGTCTAGCTCCTTAACCTTTTCTCACACCCATTTAGTTTCTTGAGGACACAAGATGTTAATTCTCCTTCGAATCAAAACATCCATATAACTCCATAGATTTACCCGTTAAAGTACCAATATTCAAAGAATCGAACCTAATCTTACTCTCAAGGGCTAACTTCTTTACCCCCATCCATCAAAAATTAAGTGGAGATCCTTACTCATTTAACAATACACCTGGGTAATGATGTAGCAGCTCTAACTCATTTGACACAGTATTCCTACCATACAGTGTGTTACTTCTAGGTAATGACCTAGTCTTAGCACAAATATGTCCCTAATTTATGTCATAATGATACAAACTTAATCAGCCAAGCTAATTTTCACAAGATAATTACTTTATCTAATTAGTCCAAACGTTTTGACAAATCTCGTCAATTTGATCTAATCCTGTCATGAATTTTGTTACCTCATGTTAATAAAATTGCTCATGTGGACCAATATTATTTCCACCTCCAAATGTTTAGTAGTATCCATATGTGTATTACAAATCATTCACGTAAGCCACCAGGGTTTCACATTAGAGACAGTTCATTCTCACGAGCAACTATATTAATATGAACACCTGAATAGTAAATATTTTTTAGGGAGGCTGAAATAATAATTACTCTAAAATGAAACTAGAAATCAAGCCCACAATCATTTTTGTTGTCCTCCAAATACAAAAAACAAAAACACTGAGTAAATAAAACATCTCTCACTTAAAAGGAGGTTATAGGACTTACTTTATTCTGAGAGTGGTGTCCAATGACTGGTCTTGGTGGTCATTCTCAAGCCTTTGAACCTATTAACACAATTTCATTTCACGCTTTGATACTTTCTAGACAAGTGAGAAACAAGAGAAAGACAAGAACCCGAAAACCTATTAATTACCTGTTGCAATCTCAGGTTTTCTTCCCTGAATTTGACTTCCTGGAATGGCATTATGTTTGAACACATCCAAAATGAGACATAATCATTATGAAGACCAAGAAATTAACATGAGAATCAATGACAAGAATCTAAAAACCTGATTTAGTCTCTGGTTTTCTTCCATGAGTTTGGCTTCCTTCATTTATATTAAGAATAAACACATTGTTAAAGCAAACATTAGTGTAAAGTTCAAGTTGCCATAATGAAATCTACAAGTATTCTATAATTTTAGAAATTTAGATATGATTTGAGAATGACTTGTATGAAAAGACAAGTATTCTTCTCTCATGCAGGACCCATATACAGTACATATATATTCTCATGTTTTTTGTTCGAGCCTGCAAATGTAAATATCTTATAAGTTTGCAAATACTCCATGAACTAAAATTTCTATGGAATACTGGCCCAAATATGATCATATACTTCTCATCATAACCCCAGAGGAGAAGACTGAATGTGAAAGATACTTTTGATAAACAAACATATAACTCTAACCTTTTTCTTAAGAATACTGATATCCTGCTCAAATGCTTCAGCCTGAAAGACATGGAATTCATTTCTATCTGTTATAAATATAATTAGTATTATCCATGCCATGCATGGGATTCAATGAACTGCCGAATAGTAACGGAATATATGGAAAAAAAACAAGAAGCCATATGCACAGGAGAACAATAAAATAATAGTGAGATAGCTATTCTTTTTGGTCTCCCTTTGCATTATTTTGCAAGGCTAAAAGCCATTTGATTAACTTTTTCATTGGCTTTGCTAGGAATTTTTTTTTAGATACATATTCAAATCATTTTAAATGATTTTCTATCTTTTTCTTCTCAACAGGTGCTACTTCAACTATTTCTCGTATAGAGTCATTTTATATCTTGTTCTTTCCATTTGAATATAATTTAAGTACCAATTCATTCTACTTATGTAACATTGATAGGCTAAACCAGAGCAATAGTAAAAGTGCTCAAGGATATGAAGGACAAACCTTCGCTTTTGAAATTCGATCCAAGCATGTGTTAAGTAAATTTTCTAGTTTCTTCAGATCTTTCAAGGTCAATCCTTGTAATTCTTCCCCATTGAGCTGCCTGTTAGATGTAGAATTACGTATTTGTATCAGCAAAATCAAATTATAGCATGTCTTATTACACAAAATTTCCAGCATGATAACAACACCTTAGTTCACGAGTCTTCTCACTTAGTTCCTTGTTTAACTTAAAATATTCACCTTCTACCTGTCCAATTACCGAAAGATCAGCTAGCATTTCTTTGAAATCTCAACATTTCTAGAAGCCTATAAGTAATTACAGAGGTAGAATTGTAAGTGTGTGTAATTTCTCCACACGGTTTCCAAATTCTTTGATACTGTGTCTGGTACAATTTATGGACATTATTTCTTCACATATGAGTATAATATTCCAGAATGGCAATACTCAAGTCCTAGCCTGTAACGCACCGATATATATGTGTGTGAGTATATATTTTAAAAGTATTCTTATCAAATACATAATAATGATACATATAGGTACTGATACTGCAATTTACATACGTCAAATAAAAACACAGTAAACTACCAATTCAGTCTTTGAACATTGAACTTGTACTTAGCTGTAGTCTCTAGACGTACAAGAGTTAATCCTCAAAAGATATACAATTTGTTTCTAGTTAGCCCTTCTGTCTACTGCTTCATCACTACATCCCAAACTTTGCCAACACTCGTCATTCCGAAGGGAATGAGAATTTCTTGGTAGCTCATAATTTCCCATATTAGAACAAGAAAGTGGTAAATGTGTCTCAAATTAATAAGTTTTATTTGGATTTGTTTAGGTTTGGGAAAAGAATTCTAGGGTCCATATACCTTTCGCAAAACTGTGAGTTTTGCTTATTTAGAACATAAGGGGTTTTGGACTCCTTGACGTACGTATTTAGTAGATTAATTAACAACTAAACCATGGTTGATTGTATAACCAAAGCTGCACTATTCATAGTGTGTGAATACTTTGGTTTCCCAGAGTTTTGCTGCATATATGAGGATGTACATAACCGATTAAAAAAGAAAAAAAAGAAACTTCCATAAAATGAGGAATATTTTATAGACTAACAGCCGTTTGGTGTGTTGGAGGAGGAGGATTTATCTTTTATTTCTTTTTATAATCTTTATTATACTCTTTTATAGTAATTATTTAACAGTTTCTATATATTTTTATATTTTGTCTCAAGTTGAAACATGAAAGTCATCTGTTGTATCCTCAAAATTACTTTGTTTTCTAATTCTATTTTTCGTACTATTCCATTTTATTTTTAAAACTTGAGTTTTCATAGGTTGAGTGCCACTATATGTTCATTCTTCAACCTCCAGACAAACTTTTAGGAGGGCTGTAGCAGCTTTCAATCAATTAGGCGATTCCCTCGGGCCCACCAAAAAATAGTTTTCATTCCACTCTTTAGTCTTTATACCACAATGTAATGGTCAGTGTTAGTGTTTCATGAATTATTTTCATAATTGATACTACTGAGAAATGTAAATAGAAGAAATTAACACTCCAATAAAAGCATTAAATTATATTTTTCTTGTAATTGTATGTTTTTCTCATAAAGTAATATTAACAATACCTATAATGGTTTCTACTGGCTAAAGAAATTTTTCATAATTGAAATTGCTTTATTCCTATACGAGATTAACTATATTGAACGAATTAAGCATATTATCTACTGAGGGTTAAATATTACAAGTATTTGATTATAAAGCTAGGGTAATTGATTATGTAGAATGCTCGAAAAATGAGATAAAGATTGATTAGTTATATTACCATATGCTTCTTCAATAATTCTGCCTAAAGTCTGAAATTTCTAGACACGGCCTGGTCTTTTAGCTTCAGATTTGGAGCTCCGAAACTAAAGCATAACTAACTCAACAAAGAGAATTACGTTTCTTTTTTCCTTTTATAATAAACTTATGTAAGTTAACTACAGTGTATTCATTTTTTGTTTATAACAGAATGAAGACAAAATAATATTTAGTTATTTATAAATACTGAAGGATAATATTCACAGAATTAAAACCAGAAGAACCAAACTGAAGGTATCACAATACTAACACGAAGAAAAAAAAGCATATCAATGCCTAAAATTATGAGAATTTTGAAACAAGGGCCTGTTCAGCACACAGAATGAAATGAAATAACAAATTCAATGAAACAGAAAAAGTAATTTTATAAATAAGAAATACTTTTTCTGAAGCCTTAAATAAAAAAGAAATGAAAAGGAATAGCTTATATTAGATATAATTATATAAAAGAAATCTTATTGGTATCCGCACTGGAAAAGGAAGAGAGAATTTATTTTACAAAGATTGAGATATATATTATTTATTATTTTTATATTGTTACTACTCAATAAAAGTATAAAACTATAAAGGATAAAGAGTATATAAAGATGAATCAAAACAGCAATTGATCAAAGGGGTAGAGTGAAGAGGAGCATTATCATACCTGCAGATCAAGAGATGGGTGGTGTGATTTGTCAAGGTTTACATCTGAATACGAGTTTCTCCTTTCAATCACCTGCCTCATGCTTCAAATAGCAAAATTATTTGTTTTCATATTAGTTCTTTTTTTTTTTTAGTATATTTCGGTACCATAACATAGATAATATTTTGACAGGCGGGTTTGGTTACTTACAGAAGTAACAATTAACGTAAGAAATCCAATGTAATATAATATAATGACTATTACTAAGCTTTGTTTGGTACATCATATAAACCACTTCATAAATTTTTAAGCTAAACAAAATAATCTAAAAAAGATTGAAATGCCTTAACCAATTTTTAGTTTCGACATTTATTACTAAAATGGTGTAGATGGAGAAGGATGAAGGATGGTGGTGTTGCAAGAAGGATGAATTAAGGAGAAGGGGGCATTCGTGACTTTTAACAATCAATGTAATGAGGATTCACTAGGATTTTTGAGACAGTGAGAATTATATGAATTGTTTTAGGTTTACCTAGGTAATGGATGTTGATAGCATCACTGTGTTTTGAGTCATTAAAGGCCTTAAGCGATGCAATTAGTTGAAATCAATTTAAGAAATTAATAAAATGAATTATTATCTATAATTTGTAGTTATTTTTGTTCAACGATTACTTCGATTCTATATACACACTATTGGAAACTTATTTGAATTAATGTAATCACTCTTCCTGTATAGGGTATAAGGATGTGGTCAAAAGCAGGAAGTGGCAAGAAGTGATAGATAAAGAAATCACAGCTATTATAAAGAACAATTCATGGGAGTTAGCCGCACTTCCACAAAGTGAAAAGGTAATTGAAATCAAATGGATTTACAAAGAAAAAACGTACAAGGGAAAAGTGGAGAGATATTAAAAAGCAATAATGGTGGCCATGGGCTACAATCAAAAGTCTGAAATAGAATATAGGCATGAAACTGTAAAATTGCTAATTACTTGCAAGAAAACGGCTTCCTCAATTCCCACATGAAAAGTCTGCACATCTCTAGAGATGTGAATTGGATATTTTCACTTCTACAATTTTGCAAATTCTGTAGCTCAAAGCACATTAGTAAACGATTCTTATGCAATAGTTCATTTATTTACAAAAGACTAATAACATTTCTAAATTAACAAAAGCCTATGAAACTGAAGCAGCTTTGTTAACAAAAATACATCTTCAAACCGTACGTAGTTATTCAGAATGAATATTCTGTACAAAGTCTGTTAACTAATAACAAGTTTGCTAGATCCATTCCTATAATTTAAAGTCTGTCTCATACATTCAACTCCTACATATATAGATTAGGTTTCAAAAATTCTCGACCGGTTAGATTCCTGATTATTGAATATAAAGTTCTCGCAGTAAAAAAAGAAAAAGAAAAGATACCTTCTAGAAGCATAATCGAAGAGTTTGCCAGAAGCAGAAAATACCAAGAGTGCAATCTCAGCATCACAAAGAGTTGACAGCTCCATAGCCTTCTTGAAGAGACCTTTCCTTCTCTTGGAGAAAGCCACCTGCCTCGCAGCAACGTTCTCGATCTTCTTTATCGCGATCTTCCTTCTCGCCATTTCAATCCCTAGCCTCCTTACAAACAAATTTAGTGAAATCTGCAGATTAATACTCAAAATTAATAAATAATTAAATAAACATGTAGGAAAGTCTATGAGAATCGAATGAAAAAGAGAACCATAAAGTATCAAATGAATATTAAAGAATAGGAAGAACAAGTTGTGCAGATCAAAGGAAACAGACATTAAAAATAGATGAGAGCAATAAGCTCAAATAGATGACTGAAAATATGAAAGATTGAGAGAAAGCGTTTTGGAGAGGAGGCGAAAAACTGAACTTTGGTATGGGATTTATTCGAAGTGGAGTACACAGGCTCCCTTCTCAAATTCTTATGGGTCTTCTTTCCTATCCCTTTTTTTTTTTTTTACCACTGTCTTCTTTCCTATCTTCGCCTTCTTCTCTTGAGTAAATTTATTGCAGTTTTACGTCCACGTCACCTTTTAGATGCCCATTAATAACTCGTAAGAAAATTCCTCCTCTCATGAATGAATAATTCTTTTTTAAAGATAGAGTGAATTTTTATTTTAATTAGTGTGAGTTCTATATATGCATTGCATAAAAAAATAAGTTATAGTGTTTATTATTCATAAAAAATATAGTTTGTTAGAATTTTATCACATATATATTATATTAGGTGATGTTACCCTTCCCTTGAATCACACATTATGTTTAATTTTTTGAATATATATTTAAATTAAAAAAATAGAATTCAAAAAATACATTATAGCTTCATTTGGTATGCAAAAAGTGCTATTGCAAATGAAAAATATCCTTTTATCCTTAAACAATAAAAATATATATTATTAACAATGTTCCTTCATTGCTAACCCTAAGTATCATGGGTTAAAAAATTGCTACGTAACACTTATTACAAATTTTAAAAATATAAAATTTTTTATTGAAAAATGAGGAAATATGTGTCAAATTCAAATATGATGTAAATGTATACGAATACTTTTGTAGAATATAAAAATCTTGATGGCTACAGCTACATGTTGGTTCAAATAAGGGCAAAAGCTAGACGAACGTACAATACACGGCAGTGACTGTGGTTTTCCTCTTATGGGCAAACTGTTGAGTTATGCAAGAATGTAACGGCGTTTTGATAACTTGGAAGTTGGAAGAGATTAAAATTAAAATGACTAAATGAAATCATAGAGGCTTTCGACATTTGACTAAGTAGCTGCTGATTTGAATTTTTATGAAGTAAATTTAGTTAAAGTTACCTTTTGCCTTTGGTACCCCGTCTTTACTATAAATAAAAAATACCAATAGTCTTTACAAGAAGAATTAAAATAAGTAATATTTGTTATATTTTAATTAATATTCTAAGAATTGAATTGAATCAATCGACAAACCAATAAACTAGTGCTACAATAAGTTGGAAATATTTTAAAAAACTAGCTAAGAAGGGAATTGGCTAAAAACTGGCTAAACTGATCAAAAATTGAAAAAACTTGCCAAAACTTGTTTAAGTATACTTTAACTCGTTTTACTTTTTAAGTTTTAAGATAAAATATCATTATGTTTAGTTATTAGTATTTTATTATAAATTTTCTTCTTTTTATATTATAATATTATATAAGCATTATTATGATGCATACTTAATAATAATGATAAATTTATTTAATATGATAAAAAATTATTAATTGATTATTGTGAATTCAAAATAAGATTCTGAATGAATATTAATTTATTTAGATTTTAATATTAAATTATAAAACTTATTAATAGTAATTTTTCTATTTTCTATATACTCTCTTCGATTCTAAATATATAGTATTTTACTTTTATCCTAAATATAAGATCATTTACAGTATATGAGGTGATATTTATTATACATTTCCAAAAAAATATTCCTATTTAATATGTTTAAAAAAAGAGAAAGAGATTAAATAAGGGTAATTTTAAAAAAATATTAAAATTTTCTGAGAAATTAAAATAGTTAATTAACTTTAACTTTATTATTAATTCATGTAATTTAGTTAAAAAGATTTTATATTAAAAATTAGAAGAAATAATATATAACATACAAAATTGAAAATATATTAATTATATTATTATCGATTTAATCTGTTTAGTCGTTGAACTATTAAACCTTAAATAGTGCACTTTTTAGTTAAATAATTGGTCTGATTTTAATAATATTAATTTTAATCATTACTTAATAGTAATAATTGTTTATTTAGAAACATAAAAATATTTTAATTTATGAAAATTTTCTAATTTTTTGGTTTTATTCTATTCTACATAGGAAAAATTATTTATTCATTATTAATTTTAATTTTCAATATGCAAATCCAACCGAGATTGTTATTATTGATAAAAGAATAATATATTTATACAACAATTTCTTTACATGTTTACTAGACCAATTGTTTTATATAACATGAAATCTAAATAATAAAATAAAAAATTTATAATTTAAAAATAGTATAATTTATTGCAAATTATTATATCCACATATATATATAATAAAATTTACACAAAATCACATAATTTATTAGTTATAAATAATACAATTTGCCTTAAACATTATGCAGCGCATGAAATCATTTTTAGTCATATATATTATATATGTTATAGTTTCATTTAGCTAAAAAAATTAGTACGATAGATATAGAATACATGTGGGTACAAGGTTTGTAATTAGCAGTAGTATTTATTTAGGTACGGTGCTGAGCTATTATTTTGGGAGAGCGTAGGTGTCCTTGCCAGTGCCATTGGTGAATGGGGTTTAGTTAGCTGAGCCAATAGTACACATAGCCTTTCTGCTTCCAATGCCCATAGTCTGCTATCTTCATGACCTACTTTTTCCCTCGTACTAATTTAATTTATCCAATAACTTTTATATATTTAAGTTTTCACAATTTACTAAAATCTTTCTCATAAAAATATTAGAAAAAAATCTATTGTATAAAAGCGAAAAATACACACACACACAACATTTCTCCTAAAGTATATCTATTTATTTTCTATTAAATATTATTAATCAATACAATTTATAATAATAAATATTACATTAATAATGAATAAAATTGTAAATAAAATCATATTATCTTATTATATTAAACAAAAAAATTATATTTACCATCTTATAATATATGACTAAGAAAATATTTATCAATATAAATAATATAAAATTTATAATAAATTAAGATGTTTATGGGTTGTAAATAATGGAATCCATTTTTCATACTTTAATACATGGGCCCACTAATTATATAAATTTGTCAGCATATGAAATTAATAGGATGATTTTATAACTTTTTATTTTCAGGGAAAATTCTATCTAAATATCAGGAAATAAAGTTATTTCCCGAAGGATTATTCAACTTGATCAAATCAATGATCTGAAAATCAAATCGGACTAGGCAGTCGGACCGGTTAGACCGTCACTTGGTGTGAAAAAAGGCTCGATTTTTAGTTTTGAACCGTTTTAGGGGTTGAACTGAATTGGACCGCTTTGAACCGGTCTTTGAGCCGAAAACTAGAGTTGAGCCAGGAACTGGAGTGATTTTTAGAAAACCGGACGGTTTTTTAAATTGGGTAAAATTTAACTTAAATTTAATTTTTTTACCAAAATTATTAATTATAAAAATTATTAGAGAGTAAAACACTATTTTTCATTTTATTTTAAAATTACTAATTATAAAAATAAAAAATTTCATTATATTATACTCTCTCCGTTCCAAATTATAAGAGAATTTTGAGATTCTTTATTTATCCTAAAATATAAGAGACATGTATAAAATTTGTGAAGTAATTAATATCATTTTTTTGTTTATACCCTTGAGTAATTAATATTGTATTGATAATTACTAATAATGAATTAGTCTTACTTCAGACTTTTAATATGGGTAATTTTGAAAAAAATTGAAATTATAGTACAATTGATGAATTTAACTACCAAAACTATTTTTTTCTTGATATAGATGAAGTAATTATTTGTTTTTAATAATTAGGAACAAAGGAAGTATAGTCATTTTATAATATTATGGTCATATAGTATTATCATGTTAAAATGTTTTAACATTACTTTTAATAATTTAATATATATTAGTACGTGAGTTTATTAACTTATTATAAATTTAAACTACTTAAATTTATTCTTATAACAATTTGATATTTTATTTTTATACATATATTATTATATATAATATTATTTTTACTTAATTAATGATACAATCACCGATCCAACCAATTAAACCATAAAAATTGACACTCAGTTAAATTTCCACTTCCACCGTGCAATCTAATTTTTAAAACATTGGATAAGTAATAAAAAGGTAGCAGGTACCGAAATGGAATTATGCAAATCAAGGGAAAAGTCGAAAATGCCCCTAATATGACGTCCTCTCTCTCACTCGATCTCTCGCACTCTGCCCTCCTCGTCTTTCGCCGCCTCCTCCCACCACAACCTTGCCGTCATCTTCCCTTCGTCGTCTCCATCCTCTTCCTCTCCTCCTACCTCTCCATCCTTCCTGATCCCCTTCTCCAAGAACTTTGAATGAGCCCTAACCCTAAGTAGTGAAGCTCGCTCGATCCCTCGCGGCTAATATCGCTTGAGTTCACCAACTCCAGATCCCTTGCCGGCTTCAGGGTTCGAACCACCTTCTCCAGATTGGGCTGAGCATCCTCCCGCTACGGCACTCCTATTGTCTTCACTAGCCCCGTCCGTAAGTGGAAGAAGAAGAAATGGGTCCACGTCTCTCCCCCTTCCTCTGTTTCCTCCCATAACTCTCTCCACTCCAACAGCACCAACGGCTTCGCCTCTCGTCTCCTCCTACAGTAATTCTTAAGTTGTCTCTTTGTAGTTCTGTTGTAAGTTTGCTTTTGGTTAACCTCTATTCAGTTAATTTCTTCAATTCAGTGTCTTATATATTAGTTTTTATCATTTGGGTCTACTTGGATTATTTGCTTCATGTGTTTTTCTGGGTTATAGTCGCTTATCTGAAAAATTAAAGCTTAATTCAGAGTTTCTCTCGTTTTTGTTTCTATCTTGATGTATGTAGACAATTATTGGTTGGTTTTCCCTATCATGTTAGTAGACTGGTGGATTACTAGAGTTCCTTGTCGAGTGTCTTACTGAAGATCTTGCTTGTGAATTGTGATTATTTGTCATTTTATTTGAAATTGGGATAGTTGGACAGAGCCCGGAAACTGTCGACAAAGCTTTGCTCTGGCAAACTTTCAGACTATGTGCAATTATGGTTATTAAGGATCACTATAGAAATTAAAAGCATAACAAGGAGTTCTCCTTCACGAGCTACACTGATCTGATGTTCCACTTTGAACTCCTGAGATGTAGTTTGACAAAGTTTCCTATTTCAAAATCTGAGAACTCGTGGGTAATGATATGTTGTCAGCACTAATTTAATATTTTTGTCTTCTTTATTATGTTTCAATACTAGTTTGACCCCTCACTTGCACTGATCATGATAAAGAACCTGATGAGAGAGATAAGTTGAGAAAAATGAGAATTTCAAAAGCAAATAAAGGAGGCTTACCATGGAACATAGACAGAATCATAAGGAGATGTCATGTAAGAATTTTTTTTTTTGGCCTGAAATTTCTTAATGTCTTTGCTGATGAAGATTATGATATTAAGCAATATGGCATCCATACTATTGTAATATCAATCTACAACGTATTGTAGATTCACTTACCATGTTTACTAATTTATTTTTTGTTTCTTTAATAGATATCTCATTCTAGAAAAAAAAAGAAAAAACTACAAAGGACTAAAGCTGAACATACTTTTTGTATCATCATGGCTCTTGTGTGGGATTTAAGTTTGTGCTGAACACACGTTTTGTTTGCATAGGATTAGTCTATTTAGCAATGTTGTCAGAACCGGACCGGACATTGAACCGGACAAGTCACTAGTTCAAGGTTCAATGGTTCGACCGAGGTTGAACCGGGGTCGGACCGGTAGTGATTAAAATAATATATTTAAAATAAATAATATAAGTTTAAACAAATTTTATAACTTAATTAAAATCTCAAACTAAATAATATTCAATTATCAATATATTATTCACTACAAACAAATTATTAATGGGTTTCATAACTCAATATTTTAATTTAAATAAACTAATATTCATCTATAATCATATTTTGAGTTTAAAATAATAAATTAATAATTTATTATTTATTATTTATTAAGTAAATATATAATTTTTAATAGTTATATATCATAATAATGCTTATATAATTTTATAATATATAAAAAAAAATATTTTATACTAAAAATGATGCTATTTTATCTTAAAAATCAAAAAGAATTTTTTAAAAAAATTAAAAAAAATAAATAATCAGAACCGGTTCTACCGGTTCAAGGCCGGTTTCACCGGTTTTGGACCGGTTCTCACCGGTTCTGAACAGTACCGGTTGAAACCTATGACCGGACCGGACTAGGGACCAGTTCCCGGTCCGACCGGTCGAACCGGCCTGTCCGGTCTGGTTTTTACAACAATGCTATTTAGCATCTCTCCAAGCCCTCTCCCATTTTCATTTTGAATTGCCCAGATTTTTTTTTATGTGTGATTATATTTAATATTTCACAGTTGCTCTTTTGTGGCTTCAAGACTTTGTTATTGGCAGCTTAGTGGCTGTTTTTGGTGTTGGTAGCTTCATGGCTATTTCTGGTGCTTATAAGTTGAGGAAAGGTTGTTTCGAGCAGCTTAGTGGCTGTTTCTGGTGTTGATAACTCCAAAGCTGTTATTGTGGAAAGGTTGCTCAAGCATATGAAGAGTCAAAGAATATTAATCACAAGACTATAGTGTGTGCTGGAAGAATTCCCTGGTGGCCAAATTCTGTTATGGAGTTCCCTATTGGCATAGAACCAACAGCTGGAAATGTAGTGGTGGTTCACTATGAATGTACATATTTTGTAAGACTTCGTAAATGGAACTCTTAGAGAGATATTAAAAAGTTCAGTCATTTTGTTTAGGTGTTGACAGTGTTGGGAATTGTGGAATGTACTAATTTTGTGAGACTTTTGTAAATGATTTGACTGGTTCAACATGAATATATGTCTTGATGACAATTCCACTTCTGATAATATACAAGACAACTCCTTAGTATTTTTTTCTAAATAACGTAAACTTTGATATACTTAAAATATATAATTTTCATGGGATTATTTATAAATCATAGGGGTTGTCCATTTACCATAATTAATATCAAATCATTTATACGTAATAATCATGTATTTACAAATTAAAGTTGTATATTTGTAAATGTTATTGGACTATTTACTAGTTACAAGTGTTTCATAGAATTCAATTGATGTAATGTCACTTATAAGCAGTGTAGTCAAAATTAGACCAGATAGGACCTGCTAGTGAACTGGTGAATTGAACGCTAGTCCGGTCTGAACTGGTCAAACTTAGTTAAAAATCAGATTGGACCAGCAATTCTTGGAAGAACCGGCTAGGAAATGAACGGTTTGGGAAAAGACGAAACAATTCATGCTTGAACATGTGACCTTGAGCTTCTACGCCAATTCCTCACCGCCAAGCTGAAGGTTGTTGTTAGTATGTTTATTCAATTTTTAATATATATACGTATATTAAATTAAACTCTAACAACCAACTCATGACCCTCCCACTCCACCATGGGAGCTGCAAATAGTTATTATTTTGTATGTGTAATATTTAATATATATACATATATTAAATTAAACTTTTATAATTAACTTAAACATAAAGACCTTTATACTATTTATCTCCATATAAATTAATCAAATTATATTAAAGCATGCTAATCTCAACAAGTGATGTAATTCATATATCTTTTTTTTTTCATATTTCTATTTTCATTACATGATAATATGAAGTTTTATTTTCTTTATTTTACTTTTTTTCCTATTTTTTGTTAATTTAAAAAAAGTATAAAATTTGTAAACATTTGATATTTATGGTGAATGTTAATTAATTATTGAATCAAACAATTGTTTTTATCTTAATTTGAATATTAATTTTATTATTATTAATGGATATCTTTTATATTTTTATTCATATTATTTAAAATATATTAATTTATTTATAATTGGTCCGACCCCGATCTAACCATCGAACCTTGAACCAGTGCTTCACCCGGTTAAATGGTCGATCCGATTTTTAATACCTTATTTATAAGTGATAATCATGTATTTACAAGTGACTTTGGATTATTTACAAGTATTTTTCAAATCTGGTGCTAAATAATTTGACACATGTGCACTGGTTCACTAGTCTCCTATGGTAGTTGACCAGTTCACCATTCTACATCAAAACTCTCAATTTAACTAGCAAATGTATCATCTTGAGTTGCAAATACATATAATAATTTGACATATATGTATTGATCAACCAATCTCTATGGGTGATCGATTAGTTCATCATCTTACATTAAAACTTCTAATTTGACCGGCAAATATACCATTTAAAGTTACAAATACACATAATAATTTGATGAATATGCATTGATCTATCAGTCTTAATTGATAGTCGACCAGTTGACCTCCAATATAAAAGCTCACATGTGCACTAGTTTATCAATCTTAATTAGTGGTCAACCAGTTAACCTCCAATATCAAAGCTCTTAGTTAGACTTGTAAATATACCAACTGAAATTGTAAATGCACTTATCTAAATAGTAAATGCACGCTTGTTACTGTGTGATTTAGATTGTGTGATAAAATTCCAAAAGATACTTAAGCACCACTTGGTAATTGGCCAATTATTCATGCAAATGCACATTTTGCACCTGTAAATTCATCTGTGTCAATTGCAAATACACCCCTTACCGATGGAGGAAGCATTGGTCAACAATTAATGTGTGTACATGTCAATGTACACATAAGTTATACCACTTCCAAAAAAAAAAAAGTTGCCCAAAACCAAGTCCATTTTATCAAATCAAAATTGTATCCGTCATGAATGACTACTAACTATATTAACCAAAAGCAATTCTATTTTATTAAACACATAAGCACCAATCAATTAGTCTTCAATAGTTATTGATCAGTTCATCATCCTACATCAAAGCTCCCAATTTGCTTGTAAATGTACTATCTAGAATTGTAAATATACATAACAATTTAACATATATGCACTGATCAACTAGTCTCCATTGATGGTTAACTAATTCACCATTCTACATTAAATCTTTTAATTTGATTTGTAAATATACCACCTTGAGTTACAAATATATATAACAATTTAACACATGTGCATTGGTTAACTAGCTTTCATTAATGGTCAACCAGTTCATCATCCTACATCAAACTTTTCAATTTGACTTGTAAATATACCATTTTGAGTTGTAAATACACATAACAATTTTACACATGTACACTAGTTAACCAGTCTCCAATAGTGATTGACTAATTCTCCAATACAATGGAGGAAGAGCAAATTTGTCATTTTCATTCAATTGCAAAATTACATTTTAATTTCTAGATATCAAATTGGAATTAGAGCAAATTCTATAACTTTTTGGAATTATTTTTATCCTTAGTATTTTTATGAAATTTCCCCCCCTTTTTTTTAACCCCAGTCTCTCTCCTTCTCATTTATATACATTATTTTAAATTTAAATTATTAAATAACTAATTGCTAGTACGATAGGCGGAAGGTAGATGGCAGAAACTTAAAAAAGGGCGACCTGAGGATCAGGAGGCCCAAGATATTTTGACTTGTGAAATTTCAAATCAATATCAACATTTTCAGATTTCTACATATAAATTCTAAGTTAGTTAACTTAATTTTACTGTTCATGGGATCGATCAATTTTCAAACGTCATTGTCAGCCTTCTGATCATTAAATGCGGTGTCACCATCTGTGTTAACCTTTATGTCACAAATATTATTAGATCGAATTAGAAAAATTTTTCCATGGAAAATTAGCTATACCATCACTGATTTACGGACATATATAACTTGTTAGAAATTTTATTATATATTAATATTAAATTATGATGATTTGTCCCGATTAATTATAGCTGTACACAAGCACACATTTAAAATCTCTAAAATAATTAAATTATAAATAATAATAATAATAATATTATTATTATTACTACATCATTTATAAAAAAAATAAAATGGGGAAAATTAGAGAAAGTTGCAAAAAGAAACATTAGTATTATTATTTAGTGAAACTGCGAAAAGAAATTAATTAGCTTGGGAGAGGGGGAATTCCATTACAACTCTTCCAGCTGGGCCTTAGCCTTACATATATATAATACATACATATATAACAGAATAAAGTTGTTTTCAAATGGAACTTAAAACACCCCTCACATATGGGACTTAAAAATGGTTTTAATCAAGTGACAAGGAGTCAATGGATGCTGGAGATTACGTTTCCTTGCTCATCCATGCATAATTTTTTTTGTTATTATTTAAATAAAGACAACCTGCATCACATAGAAAGCCAGACTCTCATTAGTATGGGAAGTATGAACAAATGACTAAATAATAAACAAATTATCAATTAGTACAAATAATGTAGAACACAGAATATATATATATAGTGTCATTTTGTGTTCTTATTTCTCCGGGGAAAAATATCATTTAATTTAATTTTTATTAAAAAGACAAAAAAAAAAGCAGTTGATCCTAATGATTTATCATTATGACATCATTTGCCAGATGATATTAAGATATTAAAGAATATCCCTTAAGAATATTTAACCTAAGTGGCGTGTCTACACACACACTTGCCAGATGATATTAAAATATTAAAGAAAAATGAACATGAGAGCCAACATTCGAGAGAAACAGAGAATTCAGAAGACCTACATCTCCTAGTTTAAATTTCTTATTTTCTATATATATATATATATTTAGATTTTCCTTACTCACTATGATTATGGCATGGGATAAATTAACTTGAGCTTTTCACAATTCTTTATTCTTTTCAGTCGAATTACAATACAAACTCATCTTAATATAGAGCTGACATCTTCTACTGCTAGAAGATACTAGCACAATTCATGTTTGATCATAAATGTCCTGATCAAATCTCAACAATCCAAATATTATATCTTTGTCTGGCATGTATATACTCGATCAATATACATACATATATATATATATATATATCTTTCTTTTTTCCGCCCCATAATTTTTTTCTTAACTCTTTGCATGTCAGAACATGAGCCAGACCATGTAACAAATTAACTTGTGTTAACTTTAAAGGGTCTAAGTCCGATACTTGAGAAATTCTTAATGCAAAATATAAAATCGTCTCTAAATGATACACATTCAATCAACCTAATTATCACAAGATAATTACTATATCTAATTAGTCCAAACCTTTTGAAAAAACACATCAATTCAATCTAATCCTGTCATGAGTTTTTTTTTATTCATGTTCATAAAATTGCTCATGTGTACTTCAAATCATTCATGTAAGCCACTAGGGTTTCAAATTAGACAGAGTTCAATCTCAAGATCAACTATATTAATATGAACAGCTGAAATATAAATATTTTTTAGGAGGCCAGAATAATAATTACTCTAAAATGAAACTGGAAATCAAGCCCACAATCATGTTTGCCATCCTCCAAAAAAAAAAACAGAGTTAAATAAAACAACTCTCACTTAAAAGGATGTTATAAAACTTACTTTATCCTGAGAGTGGTGTCCAATGACGGGTCTTGGTGGTCATTCTCAAGACTGTGAACCTATTTTACAATTTCATTTCACGCATTGATACTTTACAAATAAGTGAGAAACAGGAGAAAGACAAGAGCCTATAAACCTATTACCTGTTGCAATCTCAGGTTTTCTTCCCTAAATTTGACTTCCTGGATTTGCATTAAGTTTGAACACATCCAAAATGAGACATAATCATTATGAAGACCAAAAAATTAACAAGAGAATTGATGACAAGAATCTAAAAACCTGATTTAGTCTCTGGTTTTCTTCCATGAGTTTGGCTTCCTTCATTTATATTAAGAATAAACACATTGTTAAAGCATAAATTAGTGTAAAGTTCAAGTTACCATATTGAAATCTACATGTATTACGTATTTTTAGAAATTTAGATATGATATGAGAATGACATGCATGAAAAGACAAGTATTCTTCTCTCGTATAGGACCCATATGCAGTACATATATATTCTCATGTTTTTGGGGCGGGCCTGCAAATGTATATATCTTATAAGTTTGTAAATACTCCATAAACAAAAATTTCTTAGGAATACTGGCCCAAATATGATCATATTCTTCTCATCATAACCCAAAGGAGAAGACTGAATGTGAAAGATACTTTTGATAAACGAACATATAACTCTAACCTTTTTCTTAAGAACATCAATCTCCTGCTCAAATGCTTCAGCCTGAAAGACATGGAATTCATTTCTATATGTTTTAAATATAATTAGTATTATCCATGCCATGCATGGGATTCAATGAACTGCTGAATAGTAACGGAATATATGGAGAAAAAACAAGAAGCCATGTGCACATGTGAACAATAAAATAATAGTAAGATAACTGTTCTTTTTGGTCTCATTTTATATTATTTTATAAGGCTAAAAGCTATTTGATCAACTTTTTCATTGGCTTCGTTAGCATTTTTTTTGTACATATCTAAACCACCTTAAATGATTTTCTACTATTTTTTTTTCCAATAGGTGCTACTTCAACAGTTTCTCATATACAGTTATTTTATATCTTGTTCTTTCCACTTGAATATAATATAAGTACCAATTCATTCTATTTATATAATATTGATAGGCTAAACCAGAGCAATAGTAAAAGTGCTCAAGGATAGGAAGGACAAACCTTCGCTTTTGAAATGCGATGCAAGCATGTGTTAAGTAAATCTTCTAGTTTCTTCAGATCTTTTAAGGTCAATCCATGTAGTTCTTCTCCATTGAGTTGCCTGTTAGATGTACAACTACTTATTTGAATCAACAAAATCATATTGTTGCATGTCTTATTACACAACATTTCCAGCACCATAACAATACCTGAGCTCACGAGTCTTCTCACTTACTTTCTTGTTTAGCTTAAAATATTCACCTTCTACCTGTCCAATTACCGAAAAATCAGCTAGTGTTTCTTTGAAATCTCAACATTTCTAGAAGCCGGTAAGTAATTACAGAGTAAAATTGTAAGTGCGTGTGATTTTTCCATTCGGTTTCCAAATTCTTTGATACTATGTATGGTTCAATTTATGGACATTAATTCTTCAAATATGAGTATAATATTCTAGAATGGCAATTCTCAAGCCCTAACCTGCAATGCACCGATATATATGTGTGTGTATATATTTTAAAAGTACTCTTATCAAATACATAATAATGATACATATAGGTACCGATACTGCAGTTCATATACATCAAACTAAAACACAGTAAACTAACAATTCAGTCTTTGAACATTGAACTTGTATTTAGCTGTAGTCTCTAGACGTACAAGAGTTAATCCTCAAAAGATATACAATTCGTTTCCAGTTAGCCCTTCTGTGTATTGCTTCATGACTGCCTTCCAAAATTTGCTAACACTTGTCATTCCGAAGGGAATGAGAATTTCATGGAGCTCATTATTTCCTAGCTATATTAGAACAAGAAAGTGGTAAATGTGTCTCAAATTAATTAAGTTTGATTTGGATTTGTTTGTGCTTGGGAAATGGATTCTAAGGTCCATATACCTTTCGCAAAACTGAAGGTTTTACTTATTTAGACCTTAAGGGGTTATGGACTCCTTGGCATACGTATTTAGTAGATTAAATAACAACTAAACCATGGGTGATTGTATGACCAAAGCTGCACTATTATAGTGTGTGAATAATTTGTTTCCTAGAGTTTTTGATGTATATATTGATAACAAAACTTGAGTAATATTTGTGTAGTACATAACCAACAAAAAAAGAAAAAAAAAGAAACTTCCTTACAATTAATGAGGGATATTTTATAGACTAACAGCCGTTCGGTGTGTTGATGGAGGAGGATTTATCTTTTATTTCTTTTTATAATCTTTATTATACTCTTTTATAGTTATTATTTAACAGTTTCTATATATTTTTATATTTTTTCTCAAGTTGAAACATGAAAGTCATCTGTTGTATCCTCAAAATTACTTTGTTTTCTAATTCTATTTTTCGTACCATTCCATTTTATTTTTAAAACTTGTGTTTTCATAGGTTGAGTGCCAATATGTTCATTCTTCAACCTCCGGACAAACTTTTAGGAGGGCTGTAGAAGCTTTCAATCCATTAGGCAATTCGGTTAGGCCCACCAAAAATAGTTTTCACGCCACTCTTTAGTCTTTATACCTCAATGTAATGGTAAGTGTTGGTGCTTCATGAATTATTTCCATAATTGATACTATTGAGAAATGTAAATAGAAGAAATTAACACTCCAATAATAGTATTAAATTATATTTTTTTCCAATTGTATGTTTTTCTCATAAAGTATTATTAACAATACCTATAATGGTTTCTACTGGCTAAAGAAATTTTTCATAATTGAAATTGCTTTATTTCTATATTAGATGAACTATATTGAATGAATTAAGCATATTATCTACTACTGAGGGTTAAATATTACAATTATTTGATTATAAAACTATGATAATTGATTTTGTAGAATGCTGGAAAAATGAGACAAAGATTAATTAGTTATATTACCCTATGCTTCTTCAATAATTCTGCCTAAAGTCTGAAATTTCTAGACAAGCCCTTGTCTTTTAGCTTCAGATTTGGCGCTCCGAAACTAAAGCATAACTAACTCAACAAAGAGAACTAAGTTTCTTTTGTCCATTTATTATAAACTCACGTAAGTTAACTACAGTGTATTCATTTTCTGTTTACAACAGAATGAAGACAAAATAATTTTTAATTATTTATAAATACTGAAGGATAATATTAACTCAATTAAAACTAGAAGAACCAAACCGAAGGTATTACAATACTAACACGAAGAATAAAAAGTATATCAAGGCCTACAATTATAAGAATTTTGAAACAAGGGCCTGTGCAGCACACAGAATGGAATGAAATTACAAATTCAACAAAACAGAAAAAGTAATTTAATAAATAAGAAATACTTTTCTGAAGCCTTAAATAAAAAAGAAATGAAAAGGAATAGCTTATATTGCAAAGGTATATATATATAATTAAATAAAAGAAATCTTATTGGTATCCACACTGGAAAAGGGTGAGAGAATTTATTTTACAAAGATTGAGATATGCAATATATATTATTTTTATATTGTTACTACTCAATAAAAGTATAAAACTATGAAGGATAAAGAGTATATGAAGATGAATCAAAACAACAATTGATCAAAGCGGTAGAGTGAAGAGGAGCATTATCATACCTGCAGATCAAGAGATGGGTGGTGTGATTTGTCAAGGTTTACATCTGAATACGAGTTTCTCCTTTCAATCACCTGCCTCATGCTTCAAATAGCAAAAATATTTGCTTTCAGATTAGTTCACTTTTTTTTAGTATATTTCGGTACCATAACATATATAATATTTTGACAGGCGGGTTTAGTTACTTACAGAAGTAACAATTAATGTAAGAAATACAATGCAGTATAATATAATTACTATTACTGAGCTTAGTTTGGTACGTCATATAAACCACGTTATAAATTCTTGAACTAAACAAAATAATATTAAAAAGATTGAAATGCCCCTAACCAAATTTTACTTTCGACATTTATTACTAAAATGGTGTAGATGGAGCAGGATGAAGGATTGTGGTGATGCAAGAAGGATGAATAAAGGAGAAGGGGGCATTCGTGACTTTTAACCTAGATTACATCAATGTAATGAGGATTCACTAGGTTTTTTGAGACAACGAGGATTATATGATTTGTGGTAGGTTTACCTAGGTAACGGATGTTGACGCAACCAAACGCATGAATTGATGTAATGGAAAAGATTTAAGCATCACGCTCTAGGTATTGAATCATTAATGGCCTTAAGTGATGCAATTAGATGAAATCAATTTAAGAAATTAATAAAATGAATTATTAGCTATAATTTGCAGTTATTTTTGTTGAATTCTTTATACACACTATTGGAAACTTATTTGAATTAATGTATTTACTCTTCCTATATAGGGTATAAGGATGTGCAGGAAGTGGAAGGAAGTGATAGATAAAGAAATCAATGCTATTATAAAGAACAATTCATGCATGGCAGTTAGCCGTGCGCACTTTCACAAAGTCTAAAGGTAATTGAAGTCAATAATGGTGGCCAAAGGCTACAGTCAAAAGTGTGAAATAGAAGATGATGAAGTTCATTGTCTTCTCCACAAAATTGGTTAGTTTATCACATGAATGTTAAAACAACCTTTTTGAACGGATTGTTAGAAGAATTTTATCAAAAACAACTTGAGGCGTTATGTCGTAAAAGACTCAGAGAAGATAAGGTTTTGAGATTAAAAAGTCCTCATACAACTTGAAACAAACATCATATATAGGCATGAAACTGTAAAAATTGTTAGTTAATTGCAAGAGAGCGGCTTCCTGAATTCCCACATGAAAAGTCTGCACATCTCTGGAGATGTGAATTGAATATTTTCACTTGTACAAGTCTGAAAATTCCCAGACATTATTAGTACTGACTCTTCAATTCTGTAGCTCAAAGCACATTTACTAAACAATTCTTATGGAATGGTTAATTTATTTACAAAAGACTAATAACATTTCTAAATTAACAAAAGCCTATGAAACTTAAGCAGCTTTATTAACAAAATTACATCTTCAAACCGTACGTAGTTATTCAGAATAATGAATATTCGGTCCAAAGTCTTTCTATTATTGCCAAGTTTGCTAGATCCATTGCTATAGTTTAAAGTCTGTCTCATACATTCAACTCCTACATATATGGATTAGGTTTCACTAGAATCCTGATTGTTGAATATACGGTTCTCACATTAAAAAAAAAAAAAGAAAAAGAAAAGAATAAATTAGAGAGAGAAAAGATACCTTGTAGTAGCACAATCGAAGAGTTTGCCAGAAGCAGAAAATACCAAGAGTGCAATCTCAGCATCACAAAGAATGGACAGCTCCATAGCCTTCTTGAAGAGACCTTTCCTTCTTTTGGAGAAAGCCACCTGCCTGGCAGCAACGTTCTCGATCTTCTTTATCGCGATCTTCCTCCTCATCATTTCAATCCCTCCTTCAAACTAAACAAACAAATTTAGTGAAATCTGCAGACTAATCCTCAAAATATGAAGGATGGAGAGAAAGCGTTTTGGGGAGTTGGTGAAAAACTGAACTTCGGGATGAGATTGAGGCGAAGTGGAGTACGCAGTCTTCCTTCTCAGATTTTTTTTTTGGATCTCTTCTTTCCTATCTTCACCTTCTCTTGATTAATCCAATTTATTGCAGTTTCACGTCCACGTCACCTTGCCATTAACTCAGAGAGGGTCCTGCCATGGCTTTTTTTTTTTTTAATCAACACTTAATGATTAAAAGACACATTTAAAACGACCGAATCCTTAGGTTGATTGTGTAATGCCCCTCGTGATACTTTTCTTTGCACGGTGTTCGCACGGTGTTCAGGACCGGAGGAGATAAGTTGAAGAGGAACCAGAAAAAGGCTCCGCGCCGCGGCAAGGAGCAGAGCCGCCGCGGCGAGAAGCTTCCAGTGGCATTGTTCCGGATAATTTGGTGGAGCCGCGGCGAGGAGTGCTGGAGCCGCGGCGAGACTCGTAAAAAATTGTTTAAATCCGGATCAGTCGGACGCGACAGAAAGAAAGGAAACGAAGGGAGCGACGGAGGAGATCGAGAGAGCAGTGCTAGGGTTCGACTTTTCCGGCATCTAGGAGCGATTTTCGGACCTCAAGAGCTTGGATTTAAGTGGGTAAGCGTTCCCTACTCCCTTCTCTCCATTTTCTTCGGTTGGAATTTGGGATTTCCGGTTGTATGGTTGGATTTTCGAGTTGGGGTGAAATCCACCGATTGAAATGGATGTTTTGGGGTTAATGGAACGTATTTTGGTATTCTTGTTGCTTGAATATGAGTTTTGAAGGGATTATGTGTGTTTAGAGCTTAACCCTAGGTTGTTTTCGGTAATGACTCTTAGGAATCCGAGGTGTCTGAGGTTGTATGGTGTTTGAGTAATCCCTAAGAGCTTATTGATGCATGAAAAGGGTGTTGGAACCTTGGGTTAGGTTAATGTGGTTGAATTATGAGGTTTGATTTGTTGGTATATTGTGCTAATGGTAGAATTGTGGCATTATAAAGGTTGTTGACTAATCGAGAGGGATTCACGCGTACTGGACAGTTCAAGGAAGTTTGTGGAACTCGTGTGTGTGTGGTAACGACAATTGAGGTAACCGGGTGTTTGTTTATATTGTATTGACTATGTTATACGATAGTACGTGTATTTGTATATATATGCTTATTTCATTCATACCACGATACTGATGGGTTGTGTGTACTGTTTATGTGTATATCTATATATATATCGTGGTATGTATACTGTTAGACGACGGTTATGATTATGATGATGATATGTGTGATGATGATGTGATATGTTGCATACATGACATTATGATGATGATATGATACATGAGCATCACCACATGACATTGTGAGATTGTGATGTATGGTGGTATGATGTATGATTATATATATGTTAGGGAGAATAAGGTTGGACTATATATATGTTAGGGAGAATAAGGTTGGACTATATATATGTTAGGGAGAATAAGGTCGGACTATATATATGTTAGGGAGAATAAGGTTGGATTATATATATGTTAGGGAGGATAAGGTCGGATTATGTATATATGTTAGGGAGAATAAGGGTGGATGATATATGTGTTAGGGAGGTTAAGGATGGAGTCCCTGTGAGGGTGACATGCATGATATTCATTTCATATTGCATTCATGATTTGTGTGAGATATATGTATATATATGTGTGTGTGGTTGTCATTCCCGGTTACTGAGACATTGTCTCACTCCCTCTCCCATAAACTAACCTTTCAGGTGACGGTTCTGGCACTAGTCCTGAGAAGACGCGGGAGTAGCTATGTACGTGGGGATAGTCTATGTAGCGTGTGTATTCTGTATTGGTATTTTGTGTCAAGTAAGATAGAGAATGGTTTGTAATGAATGTATGACAGGGTTGAGATTGATTATGTATGAATGTATGGATGTTTGTGTATGTGGTATGTATGGTTGAATGTTGTTGAGAAGTTTGTATGGCCATCTTGGTAAGTCCAGAGTGTTGTTGGGCTTTGTTGGTTTGTGTAAGGCCCCAGCCTAGATTTTGGTGCTTTTGAGTTATTTTCGCTGTGGTTTTGAATTGGAAAAGTTGTTTTGAGATGACAGGAGGTAGGGTGTTACACTTTGGTATCAGAGCAATGGTTTTGGGCCATTGTTTCTGCTTGAAGTACTACTTGGCACATGTTTTGAATACATAGACTATATTCCCACTGCAATGCTAGTCCAGAACCATATAATTGAATGTGTTGTTGCTGGTGTGTAGGAAGAATGTCTCGCAGAGGAAGGCAGAATAACAGTGATCTGATGAGGCAAATGCATGAGATGTTGACTGGCCTCAGTAATCAGGTGAATACTCAGGGAGAAACGTTGAATAGGTTGCAAGAGAGAATGAATAGGCAAGAACAGGGGGATGTGAATGAAGAAGCCGAAATGTTTGTAGATTTGAATGCAGGAGAGGATGAAACTATGGTGGAACCTGAGAGAGCCCCAAGAGTTGGAAGAAGGGGTATCTCCTCACAGCTGAAGGACTTTCGGAAGTTTAATCCTCCGGCTTTCGAAGGTACCATGGATGTGTCACACGCGGAGAATTGGATTGAACAGATGGAGAATATCTTTAGTGTGATGGATTGCACTTCAGAGCAAAGGGTGCAGCTGGCGACATTTAAGCTTGAGAAGAAGGCTAAGAGATGGTGGAGGAGTATTCTCCCAAGTGTTGAAGCGATGAGTCCTCCTATGAATTGGGGACAGTTTAAGGAACGGTTCTTTGCACATTATGTCCCTCCAGCCTTAATGATGCAAAAGGAAGCCGAGTTCCTAACTTTTCAACAAGGAAATCTGTCAGCGGATGACTACATTGATCAGTTCTTGGACTTGGCAAAATATTCCACTTATCTGAATAATTATCCTGATGATAGGTGGATGGCTCAGAGGTTATTTGAAGGTGCCCATCCCGAGATTAAGGAACGGTTATCTGTGGTGGAGTTTGTGTCCTTCGAGGACTTAAGTGCAAAGATTCGTGCCTTGTATAGACGAATGAATGAGGTTGAGGAGCACAGAAAGAGTTCCATGATTCGGGCCTTTTCTCATCTAGGACCTACAGGAGGAATTAGTAAAGGAAGTGGTTCAGGCAGTGGTAGTAGTGGTGGTAGTACAGGTTCTAGTGGAGGAAGAGGTCGCCATAATCGAGGTCGTCATGGTAGAGGAAGAGGCAGGTTTGGTAGAGAGCAGCACAATAGAGGTCGGTTTGGCAGAGGACCCTTTTATCAAGGTGGCTTTGAACAAGGGAGTTCCAGTCAGAATGAGTATGTAGGAAGGGACTCCGCTCCATCTCAATATAGTTCTGGTAGTGCATCGAATCCGTGCACAAAATGCGGGTTTAGTCATGGTGATCGTCCATGTCTGGTTTGTTTTAATTGTGGAAAACCGGGTCATATGTCCCGGAATTGTTGGGAGCCACGGCGTGATGATGCGACAAGGAGGTCCACGATGCCCGGACGAGTCTTTGCCATCACTCGACAGGAAGCGGATGCAGCGCCTAATTTGATTAGAGGTAAACTTAAACTCAATGGTTACTCTATTCATGCTTTGTTTGATTCAGGTGCATCGCATTCCTTCATTTCATTTGATTGTGCTCGGAGATTGGGTATTGTGGCAATGGAGTTGCCTTTTGAATTGTTGGTAGCCACACCCACGGGAGTTTCACTAAGAACTGTTCAAGCTTGTTTGAATTGTGTGGTTCATTTTGAACACCGAAGCACTACCCTAGATCTGATTTGTTTGCCGTTGCAAGAGATTGATGTGATAATTGGGATGGACTGGTTGGAAGCGAATAATGCCATTCTTGACTGTGCTCGGAAGACTGTGTCTTTGCCGATGAATATCCCTAATGTGGAAGGGGATGAGAATATGTGTTTGTCCTTTGCTCAAGCTGACAAGTATCTGAAGAAAGGATGTCAAGGGTTTCTGGTTTTCTTCTCTGTGAATGTGGATATGCAAGGTGGTATCGAAAGATATCCGGTTGTGAATGAATTTCCTGATGTGTTTCCAGAGGAGATTACTGGTTTACCCCCACCGCGAGAACTGGAGTTTTCCATTGATTTGGTGCCCGGGACTAGTCCTATCTCAAAAGCTCCATATCGAATGGCACCGTCTGAATTGAAAGAGCTGAAGAAACAGATTGAGGAATTGTTGAAGAGAGGTTTTATCAGACCTAGTGTTTCGCCTTGGGGAGCTCCAGTGTTGTTTGTCAAGAAGAAGGATGGTAGCCTCAGATTGTGCATTGATTACAGGCAGCTGAACCGGGTGACGATCAAGAATAAATATCCTTTGCCTAGGATTGAAGACTTGATTGATCAGTTGGCATGTGCCTCTGTATTTTCTAAAATCGATTTGAGGTCGGGATACCATCAATTACGAGTGCGTGCTGAGGATGTGCCTAAAACGGCATTTCGGACTCGATATGGTCATTATGAGTTTCTTGTGATGCCATTCGGGTTGACAAATGCCCCGGCAATCTTCATGGATTATATGAACAGGGTGTTTCGGCCGTATTTGGATAAGTTTGTGGTGGTTTTCATTGATGACATTCTGGTTTACTCCAAGAGTGAGGAAGAGCATGCGCTTCATCTTCGGATTGTGTTGCAAGTATTGCGGGATCACCAACTATATGCTAAGCTCAGTAAGTGTGAGTTTTGGCTACGGGAGGTGAAATTTCTGGGTCATGTGATTTCTGCAGAAGGTGTAGCAGTAGACCCTAGTAAAGTGGAAGCGGTGTTGAATTGGGAGAGACCGCAGTCGGTGACTGAAATTCGGAGTTTCCTGGGTTTGGCTGGATATTACCGAAGGTTCATTAAGGGATTCTCTCAGCTTGTTATGCCATTGACTAGACTCACCCGTAAGGATCGATCTTTCATTTGGGATGACAGGTGTGAGAGAGCATTCCAGGAGCTGAAGGTTTGTCTGACGTCCACCCCAGTGCTCACTATCCCTAACCCATCAGAGCCGTTCACAGTTTATACGGACGCCTCTAAGAAGGGTCTAGGGTGTGTTTTGATGCAGCAAGGCAGAGTTGTGGCGTATGCTTCAAGGCAGTTAAGGCCTCACGAGGAGAACTATCCTACTCATGACCTTGAGCTAGCGGCTGTAGTGTTTGCCTTGAAATTGTGGAGGCATTATCTCTATGGCGCTCAGTTTGAGGTGTTCAGTGATCATAAGAGCTTGAAGTATTTGTTTGATCAAAAAGAACTGAACATGAGGCAAAGGCGTTGGGTTGAGTTCCTTGTGGACTATGAATTTGCTCTAAAGTATCATCCTGGGAAAGCCAACGTTGTGGCAGATGCGTTGAGTAGAAAATCGATTCATATGGCCATGATGATGATGAGGGAGCAACAGTTACTGGAAAGCCTGAGAGATATGAAGTTATCCATTGACGTCCATCCTGGAGTACTAGTAATGAGTTCCATCAGTGCATCAAGTAATTTATTGAGGAACATTTGCTATGCTCAGATGGAGGATGACTATCTTTTGGGCATTCGAGAACAGGTTGGAATGGCGGAGACCCAGGACTTTGATATTCTGGAGGATGGTATCATCTGGTATCGAGGTCGGATTTGTGTGCCAAACGTTTCGGGGTTGCGTGAGATCATTTTGGAGGAAGCTCATAAGAGTAAGTACACTATCCACCCAGGTACCACTAAGATGTATCAGGATTTGAAGCGAGGTTATTGGTGGCCAGGCATGAAAAAGGACATTGCAGAGTTTGTGGCAAAGTGTCTGATTTGTCAGAAGGTAAAGATTGAACACCAATTGCCTGCTGGTATGTTACAACCTTTAGAGATTCCGGAGTGGAAGTGGGATAGCGTTTCCATGGATTTTGTGATGGGATTACCGAGGACCTCTTCAGGACACAATGCAATATGGGTCATTATGGACAGGTTGACGAAGTCGGCCCATTTTCTTCCAATTCGGGAAACTATTTCAATGGAGAAGTTAGCCCAGTTGTATGTGAATGAGATTGTAAGATTGCATGGAGTCCCGATGAATATTGTGTCGGACAGAGATCCAAGGTTTACATCCAGATTTTGGAAATCTCTTCAGAAGGCCATGGGTACGAAATTGAGTTTCAGTACTGCTTATCACCCTCAATCTGATGGGCAGACTGAAAGGACTATTCAGACTCTGGAGGACATGCTGCGGGCATGTGTTCTGGAGAACAAAGGCAATTAGGATCAGTTTTTGCCGTTGGTTGAATTTGCCTACAACAACAGTTTCCACTCGAGTTTGCAAATGGCTCCATATGAAGCGTTGTACGGCAGAAGGTGCAGGTCACCATTGTGTTGGGTTGAACTTGGTGAAAGGAGTCTTTTGGGCCCAGATATTGTGGATCAAACCTCTCGGCAGATAGAGAGTATTCGTCAGAAGCTTCTTACCGCTCAGAGTCGGCAAAAGAGTTACGCGGATAGGAGGAGAAGACCATTGGAGTTTGATGTTGGAGATCATGTGTTCTTGAAGGTCACTCCTACTACTGGTGTTGGAAGATCGATTCGAGCCAAGAAGCTTACTCCAAGGTATATGGGTCCATATCAAATTCTTGAGCGAATTGGGCCAGTAGCGTATCGAGTGGCGCTACCGCCTAGTCTTTCTGGGTTGCATGATGTTTTCCACGTGTCTCAACTCAAGAAGTATCATTCGGATCCGTCTCATATAATTGAAAATGAAGCAGTTCAAGTACGAGAGGATCTAACTGTTGAGGTCACACCGTTGCAAATTTTGGATATAAAGGAGAAGCAGTTGAGAAATAAGACCATTAAATTGTTAAAGGTCCTTTGGAGCGGTTTGATGTCTAATGATGTCACGTGGGAGACTGAAGATTCTATGCGGAGGAAGTATCCAGAGATTTTTGCTTGAGGCAAGGGGTGAAATTTCGAGGACGAAATTTTTATAAGGAGGGGAGAGTGTAATGCCCCTCGTGATACTTTTCTTTGCACGGTGTTCGCACGGTGTTCAGGACCGGAGGAGATAAGTTGAAGAGGAACCAGAAAAAGGCTCCGCGCCGCGGCAAGGAGCAGAGCCGCCGCGGCGAGAAGCTTCCAGTGGCATTGTTCCGGATAATTTGGTGGAGCCGCGGCGAGGAGTGCTGGAGCCGCGGCGAGACTCGTAAAAAATTGTTTAAATCCGGATCAGTCGGACGCGACAGAAAGAAAGGAAACGAAGGGAGCGACGGAGGAGATCGAGAGAGCAGTGCTAGGGTTCGACTTTTCCGGCATCTAGGAGCGATTTTCGGACCTCAAGAGCTTGGATTTAAGTGGGTAAGCGTTCCCTACTCCCTTCTCTCCATTTTCTTCGGTTGGAATTTGGGATTTCCGGTTGTATGGTTGGATTTTCGAGTTGGGGTGAAATCCACCGATTGAAATGGATGTTTTGGGGTTAATGGAACGTGTTTTGGTATTCTTGTTGCTTGAATATGAGTTTTGAAGGGATTATGTGTGTTTAGAGCTTAACCCTAGGTTGTTTTCGGTAATGACTCTTAGGAATCCGAGGTGTCTGAGGTTGTATGGTGTTTGAGTAATCCCTAAGAGCTTATTGATGCATGAAAAGGGTGTTGGAACCTTGGGTTAGGTTAATGTGGTTGAATTATGAGGTTTGATTTGTTGGTATATTGTGCTAATGGTAGAATTGTGGCATTATAAAGGTTGTTGACTAATCGAGAGGGATTCACGCGTACTGGACAGTTCAAGGAAGTTTGTGGAACTCGTGTGTGTGTGGTAACGACAATTGAGGTAACCGGGTGTTTGTTTATATTGTATTGACTATGTTATACGATAGTACGTGTATTTGTATATATATGCTTATTTCATTCATACCACGATACTGATGGGTTGTGTGTACTGTTTATGTGTATATCTATATATATATCGTGGTATGTATACTGTTAGACGACGGTTATGATTATGATGATGATATGTGTGATGATGATGTGATATGTTGCATACATGACATTATGATGATGATATGATACATGAGCATCACCACATGACATTGTGAGATTGTGATGTATGGTGGTATGATGTATGATTATATATATGTTAGGGAGAATAAGGTTGGACTATATATATGTTAGGGAGAATAAGGTTGGACTATATATATGTTAGGGAGAATAAGGTCGGACTATATATATGTTAGGGAGAATAAGGTTGGATTATATATATGTTAGGGAGGATAAGGTCGGATTATGTATATATGTTAGGGAGAATAAGGGTGGATGATATATGTGTTAGGGAGGTTAAGGATGGAGTCCCTGTGAGGGTGACATGCATGATATTCATTTCATATTGCATTCATGATTTGTGTGAGATATATGTATATATATGTGTGTGTGGTTGTCATTCCCGGTTACTGAGACATTGTCTCACTCCCTCTCCCATAAACTAACCTTTCAGGTGACGGTTCTGGCACTAGTCCTGAGAAGACGCGGGAATAGCTATGTACGTGGGGATAGTCTATGTAGCGTGTGTATTCTGTATTGGTATTTTGTGTCAAGTAAGATAGAGAATGGTTTGTAATGAATGTATGACAGGGTTGAGATTGATTATGTATGAATGTATGGATGTTTGTGTATGTGGTATGTATGGTTGAATGTTGTTGAGAAGTTTGTATGGCCATCTTGGTAAGTCCAGAGTGTTGTTGGGCTTTGTTGGTTTGTGTAAGGCCCCAGCCTAGATTTTGGTGCTTTTGAGTTATTTCCGCTGTGGTTTTGAATTGGAAAAGTTGTTTTGAGATGACAGGAGGTAGGGTGTTACAGATTGGAACACGGGGTTGTCGTACCTTAACTAAGATTTTAGGTTCGAGTTCTTGGACACGCATCCAGCGTGGTAAATCCCCCAATGAAAATGTGGTAGAAGCTTTCCTTAGAAATAGGCTTATTTGATCTTTAGTCTGGATTAGTCTGGCCCTATGATATTAAACTAGGATACCGGGTGCTTTTAAGCAAAAAAAAAAAAGGACATTTAAAAACAAAATTTTATATGAGTTGGATGGGGCCCAAAAAAATTAGGCTAAGTCTTAAATTTTAAAAAGTATTTACAAAATTACTTACTCATCAATGAGATTTGTACATCATGGTGGAATTGAAAAAATACATTTTTCAGAATTATATAGTCATGTACTTATGCAATTTTAATTTTATAATATTTATTTTATTTGTTATTGTATAACTATATAATTACATGAATCCAATTTCCATTATGTAGCATTTCGTTTTTCTTTAAAAAAAATTAACTACATAAATGCATAACTAGATGACTTTAGAAGGTGTATATTTTCATCAATAAGACTTGATTTCAAAGGAAAAAAAAAATCCATGGCAACAACGTGGCAGACGAGGGATGCCATTTACTCTTACAAAAATATCCTCATGAACGAATAATTCTTTTTAAAGATAGACAAAATGTTTATTATATCTTGTGTGAGTTTTATGCATTGTAAAGGGGAATAAATCACATTGCTCATGATTCATGAAAAAAGCTGATTGTTAGAATTTTTATATAATATACATTTATTTGTATTTGGTGCATGATGCTTTCATTGTGTTTAAATTTTTTAATATATATTAAATTAAACAAGCATATTTTTAAAATACATTATAGTTCCATTTGGCATGTAAAAAGTGAATCATAAATTTATTGCAGTTTTACGTCCATGTCAACCGTTAGATGCCTATTAACTCTTAAGAAAATTCCTCCTCTCATGAATGAATAATTCTTTTTTAAAGATAGAGTGAATTTTTATTTTAATTAGTGTGGGTTCTATATATGCATTGCACCAAAAGAATGAGTTATAGTGTTTATGACTCATAAAAAATATAGTTTGTTAAAATTTTATCACATATATATATTATATTAGGTGATGATACCTTCCCTTGAATCACACATTGTGTTTAATTTTTTGAATATATATTTAAATTTAAAAAATAGAATTCAAAAAATACATTATAGCTCCATTTGGTATGTAGAAAGCGCTATTGCAAATGAAAAATATAAAATATTTATTATTAACAACGTTCCTTCATTGCTAACCCTAAGTATCATGGGTCAAAAACATTGCTATTTAACACTTATTACAATTTTTAAAAATATAAAATTTTTTATTGAAAAATGAGGAAATATGTGTCAAATTCAAATATGATGTAAATGTATAGGAATACTTTTGTAGAATATCAAAATCTTGATGGCTACTGCTACATGTTGGTTCAAATATGGGTGCTAGAGGAGCGTACAATACAAGGCAACGACTGTGGTTTTCCTTTTATGGGCAACCAGTTGAATTATATAAGAATATAAGGGCCTTTTGATAACTTGGAAGACATAAAATTAAAATGGCTAATTAATGAGATCAAGGGCTGTCATCTTTTGAGTAAGAAGTTGATAATTTGATTTTTTCCTTTATATATTAAGCAAATTAATTGAGAGTAATCTATCTTTTGCTTTTAGTATCCCATCTTTGCTGTAAATATACTCATGACCTTCACAAAAAAATTAAAATAAGTAATATTTGTTATATTTTAATCAATATTCAAAGAATTGAATTGAATTAGTCAAACTGGTAAACTAGTATTTAGAATCAGTCAGAAATATTTTAAAGAACTAAGTAAAAAAAATGGTTAACAAATAGCCAAATTGATAAAAAAATTGAAAAAATAGCAAAAATTAGCTAGAACTGATCTAAGTATACTTTAACTTGTTTTATTTTTTAATTTTTAAAATAAAATAGTATCATGTTTTATAATTAGTATTTAAAATTGAATATCAATATTTTTGTATAAATCTTCTTATTTCTATATTATAATATTATATAAGTATTATTTTTTTTTGCTAGAATATAAGCATTATTATGTTATATACTTGTAATAATAATAAATTTATTTAATAAATAATATGATAAAAAATATTAATTGACAAGGTTTGGTTTCAATTGAAATGTATTAATTTATTTAGATTACTGTTAAACCATTGAATTGTCAACATTGCCTTTTTCGATTCAATTATTAGTTCAATTTTAATAACATTGATTTTAATTATTATTACTTAATAGTAATAAAATTTTATTTAGAAACATAAAAATATTTTTAATTTATGAAAATTTTCTATTGTTTGGTTTCATTCTATTCTACATAGAAAAAATTATTTATTCAATATTAATTTTAATTTTCAACGTGCAAATACAGCCGATATTGTTATTATTGATAAAAGAATAATATATTTATACAACAATTCCTTTACACGCTTACTAGAGCCAATTTTTTTCTATATTACATGAAATCTAAATTATAAATTAAACAATTCATAATTTATAATTTAAAAATAGTATAATTTATTGTAAATTATTACATCCACATAGATATAATAAAATTTGCACAAAGTCGCACAATTAATTAATTATCAATAATACAATTTGCCTTAAACATTATGCAGCGCATGAAATCATTTTTTTAGTCATATATGATATATCATATATATATCTTAGTTTAATTTAGCTAAAAAAATTAATACGATAAATATGGAATATATGTGAGTCCAAGGTTCGTAATTAGTAGTATCTGTATTTAATTAAGTAATGGTGCTGGGTTATTATTTTGGGAGAGCGTAGGTGTCCTTGCTATTGCCATTGGTGAATGGGTTTAGTTAGCTGAGCCAATAGTACACATAGCCTTTCAACTTCCAATGCCATAGTCTGCTATCATCATGAACTCCTTTTTCCCTCATACTAATTTAATTTATCCAATAATGTTTATATAATTAAGTTTTCACAATTTTACTAAAGTCCTTCTCGTAAAAATATTAGAAAAAAAAATCTATTGTATAAAAACGAAATATACACACAACATTTCTTCTATAATATCATTTCATAGCCCCATGATATAAGATAATAAGTGAAATTTTTTTTATTAAAAGGTAATATAATTTTATTTATTAATTTTGTTCATCACTAATATAATATTTAATATGATAAACTGTATTGATTAATAATATTTAATAAAAATAATATAAGGACTTTCAGATTTTTTTAGAAATTTAATAATATTATTTATTTTTTAATATATATACAATTTTATTGTCATTATATAATATGAGATAGAGAGTATATCTATTCATATAAATAATGTAAAATAAATAATACAAAATTTATAATAAGCTAACATGTAAGGGGACTCATTTCTCATATTCTACATCAGCCCACCAATTATATGAATTTGTCCACACACGAAATTAATAGGATGATTCTATAACTTTTTTATTTTTAACCCGCAATCTCTCTCTCTCTCCTTTTATGTGTGTGTGTATATATATATATTTAATTTAAATTCATAAATAGTAACTAATGGCTAGTGCGATAGCTGGCAGAAACCTAAAAAAGGCTAACCCGGGAATGAGGAGGACAACGACATTTTGACTTGTAGACTTTTAAGAAAAAATTCCAGATAAATTTAAAAAAGTAAAATATTTTTAAAAGGAAAACTACTTCTCCCTAACTCCTAACAACCAAAATTATAAATTAAATTAAAAATTAATAAAAAATAATAAATATGCTATTTTTTCTTTGAAGTTGATATTTATTTATTTATAATTTATTTTTATTAATTTATAACTTATATGTATTTATTTATAAGTCACGTATATTTATTAACAAGTGATGTTAGGATTATCTGTAAATGTGTCTATATCATTTATAAATATGTTACTTATACAAGAGAATTTTTTTTTATCTTATAATTTTAATTTTAATTATAGATTTTAATAATTTTAGAAAATAAGTTAAATTAGGATTTTTTTTAGAAATATCTTAATTTATTGGTCTTTATCTGGAATTTACGCAACTTTAAAGTCAATGTCAACATATCTAGATTTCGCTTTCGTCTCCTCTCCTTTTTTTTTTTCATATCTCATTTAAAATTTTTATATATAAATTAAGAAATATAATTAATATATTAAAATTTATTTTAAATTTTCTGATAAGTCCCTCAATAAATGGAAAGATAAGAAAAAATAATTAATATTATTTTTAATTTTTAATAAATAAACAAAACTATAAATAAAAAATAATAATTAATATTATTGTAAAATTTAAAAGTAACATGTAAATAAAAATAAAATATTTTTAAAAAATAAGAAATAAAAAAAAATAATGAGAGTATTCATTTTTAGTTAGTTAACTTAATATTAGTTTTTGTGGGATCTATCAATTTTCAAACGTCATTGTTAACCTGATCATTTCACCATCTCTGTTGACCTTTATATATAAAGGGGTAATAAATATTATTAGATCGAATAAGACAAATTTTTCCATGCGAAAATTAGCTACACTATCACTGGTTTACAAACAATATATATAATTTGTTATAAATTTCATTATATATTAATATTAATTGATGATTATTTGTGCCGATTAATTGTAGCCGTGTACAACCACACAATTAAAATCTCTAAAATAATTAAATTATAAATTATCCAGTAATTCCACATTTTTTCATATTTTATATGTTTTTTTAATACCAAAGATATCCTCGAGTGATGGTTCAAGACTAACCTCATTGAGTCATAAATATCACTTAAATGAGTTTTACCTTTCCCTACAACACTTTTTCTATACATATAGTGTTGATAATTACTCTCATCGATTTTATACAAGGTTCAAAAAATTAGACTGACCATTAAATCAGATGAGGCAACGGTTCAATGTTCAGTGGTCAGACCGGGGTCAGACCGGTTGTGAATAAATTAATATATTTTTAATAATATAGATAAAAAATATTTATCCATAATCATAAAATTAATATTTATTGTATAATAAAAAGTAAATTTAATAATGTATAAAAAATTAAAAATATTATTAATAAATTTTACAATCTAATATTAAAATCTAAATAAGTTAATATTCACCTATAATTATATTTTGAATTCAAAATAATCAATAGATATTCTATTTTTATCGTATTTGTTAAATAAATTTATTATTATTAATAATTATATATTATAATAATACTCATAACATATTATAATATAGAAAAAAAATTATATTAAAAATAATACTACTTAGTATTAAAAATAATATTATTTTATTTTAAAAAATATTTAGAAAAATAAAAAATAAAAAAAAGGGAGGAACAGGTTAAAACCGACTTTGTACCAGTTTTGTACTGATTTTTTACCAGTTTGACCGGTTCCCATCGGTTTTGAAACCCCCCGGTTTCCATCTATTACCGGACCGGACCAGAGGCAGGTTCCCAGTCGGACCAGTTAAACCGCCCGGTCCGATTTTTTATACCATGATTTTATATCAATTGCAAGCACTTTAAAAAATTACCTTTTCACTTGAAATTAATATAAAAAATACCAACAATTTCTATTTTACCCTCATTAAATACTCTATTTTATTATCATTATAAGATTATAAATAAGGAGTATAAAAGATGTAAACACAGTAATAAAATAGGAAAAAAAAATATCCAATACCCTATATTTTGAATTAAAAATTTATTATATAAAATATCTTATAATATGGAGTGATTGAGAAACTACTACTAATAATAATAATAAATTATCACATTACTATTATTGTTACTACTATTTAGTGAAATTGCGAAAAGAAATTAACTTGAGAGAGAGAATTCCAGGACAACTTACAGCTGGGCCTTAGCCTTACATAAATTTAACAGAAGAAAGTTGCTTTCAAATGGAAATTAAAACACCACATAAATTTAGAGAGTTGCATATGGAACTTAAAAATGGTTTTAATCAAGTGACAAGCACTAAATGGATGCTGGAGATTAGGTTTCCTTCCTCGTCCATACATAACTTTTTTCTTTTGGTTTTTATTTAAACAAAGACAACCTGCAACACAAAGAAAGTCAAACTCTCATTAGTATAGGACGTATGAACAAATGACTAAATAATAAACAAATTATCAATTAATACAAATAATGAAGAACACAGAATATATCTAGAGTCATTTTGTGTTTTTATTTCTCCGGAAAAAATATCATATTTAATTTAATTTTTATTTAAAAGACAAAAAAAAAGCAGTTGCTCCAAATGATTTATCATTATGACATCGTGTATAAAAAAAAGAAATATTCTTGATATCCCTTAAGAATACTTAACCTGAGTGGTGTGTCTACACACACACACTAACCAGATGATATTAAAATATTAAAGAAAAATGAACATGAGAGCCAACATTCTGGAAGAAACAGAGAATTCAGAAGACCTACATCTCTTAGTTTAACTTTTTTATTTTCTATATATATTCTTAGAGTTTCCTTACTCACTATGATTATGGCTTGGGATTAACTTGACCTTTTCACAATTCTTTATTCTTTTCAAGCGAATTACAACATTATATACATATATATTAAACAAAGTCATCTTAATATAGAGTTGAGGTCTTCTAATGCTAGAAGATACCAGCAAAATTCATGTTTGATCATAAATGTCCTGATCAAATCTCAACGATCCAAATAATATATCTTTGTCTGGTATGTATATACTCATCAAAATATATATATATATATATATTTTTGTGCCCAATAATTTTTTTTTCTTAAATCTTGCATGTCAGAACATGAGCCAGACCATGTGACAAATTAACTTGTGTTAACTTTGAAGGGTCCAAGTCCCAATACTTGAGAAATTCTTAATGTAAAATATAACATCGTCTCTGAATGTTACATACTCAATGAACCTAGCTAATGTTCACAAGATAATTACGATATCTAATTAGTCCAAACCAAAAATTCCATCAATTTAATCTAATCCTGTCATGAGTTTTGTTACCTCATGTTAATAAAATTGCTCAGACCTCAAAATGTTGGTAGTATATCCATATGTGTATTGCAAATAGTTCATGTAAGCCACTAGGGTTTCACATTAGAGACAGTGCATTCTCATGAGCACCTATATTAATATGAACAACTGAATAGTAAATATTTTCGAGGGGGGATGAAATAATAATTACTCTAAAATGAAACTGGAAATCAAGGCCACAATAATGTTTGTTGTCCTCCGATAAAAAAAAAGTGAGTAAATAAAACATCTCTCACTTAAAAGGATGTTATAGTACTTACTTTATCCTGAGAGTTGTGTCCAATGATTGGTCTTGATGGTCATTCTCAAGCCTTTGAACCTATTTAACACAATTTCATTTTACGCGACGATACTTTCTTGACAAGTGAGAAACAAGAGAAAGACAAGAACCTGAAAACCTATTACCTGTTGCAATCTCAGGTTTTCTTCCCTGAATTTGACTTCCTGGATTCGCATTCAGTTTGAACACGTCCAAAATGAGACATAACCATTATGAAGATCAAGAAATTAACAAGAGAATCAACGACAAGAATCTGAAAACCTGATTCAGTCTCTGGTTTTCTTTCATGAGTTTGGCTTCCTTCATTTATATTAAGAATAAACACATTGTTAAAGCGCACCTTAGTTTAAAGTTCAAGTTATTATAATGAAATCTACAAGTACTCTTTATTTTTAGAAATCTAGAAACGATTTGAGAATGACCTGTATGAAAAGACAAGTATTCTTCTCACATATAGGATCCATATACAGTACATATATTTTTTCATGTTTTTGGGGCCTGCAAATGTAAATATCAAACAATTTTGCAAATACTCCATAAACTAAAATTTCTTAGGAATACTAGCCCAAACATGATCATGTGCTTCTCATCATGACCCCGAGGAGAAGACTGAATGTAAAAGATACATTTGATAAATGAACATTTAACTCTAACCTTTTTCTTAAGAATACTGATCTCCTACTCAAATGCTTAAGCCTGAAAGGCATGATGTTAATTTCTATCTGTTTTAAATCTAATTAGTATTATCCAAGCCACGCATGGGATTCAATGAACTGCTGAATACTAAAGGAATATATGGAGAAAAATAAGAGGCCATGTGCACAGGTAAACAATTAAATAATAGTAAAACAACATTCATGCCTCTATATCATTTTGAAAGGTTAAAAACCATTAGATCAACTTTCTAATTGGCCCCATTGGCAATTTCTTTTGGAATATATCTAAACAATTTTAAATGATTTTCTACTATTTTTTTTTATTGGTGCAACTTCAACTTTTTCTCATATACAGTCATTTTGTAATTTGTTCTTTCTATTTAAATATAAGTACCAACTCATTCTACTTATATATAATATATTGATAGGCTAAACCAGAGCAATAGAAAAAGTGCTCAAGGATAGAAAGGACAAACCTTTTCTTTTCGAAATGCGATGCATGCATGTGTTAAGTAAATCTTCTAGTTTCTTTAGATCTTTTGAGGTCAATCCTTGTAGTTCTTCTCCATTGAGCTTCATGTTAGATATAGAATTACGTCTTTCAATCGACAAAATCATATTATAGCATGTCTTATTACACAATTTCCAGCACCATAACAATACCTCAGTTCATGAGTCTTCTCACTAAGTTTCTTGTTTAGCTTAAAATATCCACCTTCCACCTGTCCAATTACCAAAAAATCAGCTAGTGTTTCTTTGAAATCTCGACATTTCTAGAAGCCTATAAGTGAATTCATACGGAGTAGAATTGTAAGTGTGTGTGATTTCTCCATTCGGTCTCCAAATTCTTTGATGCTGCATATGGAACAATTTATGGACATTAATTCTTCACATGAGTATAATATTCTTCAATGGCAATACTCAAGCCCTAACCTGCAATGCACCGATATATATCTGTGTGTGTGTATATATATTTTAAAAGTATTCTTATCAAATACATAATAATGATACATATAGGTACTGATACTGCAATTTATATACATCAAACTAAAACACAGTAAACTAACAATTCAGTCTTTGAACATTGAACTTGTATTTAGCTGTAGTCTCTAGACGTACAAGAGTTAATCCTCAAAAGATATACAATTTGTTTCTAGTTAGCCCTTCTGTCTACTGCTTCATGACTACATCCCAAAATTTGCCAACACTTGTCATTCCCAAGGGAATGAGAATTTCTTGGTAGCTCATAATTTCCTGCCTATATTAGAACAAGAAAGTGGTAAATGTGTCTCAAATTAATAAGTTTTATTTGGATTTGTTTAGGTTTGGGAAAAGGATTCTAGGGTCCATAAACCTTTCGCAAAACTGTGAGTTTTACTTTCTTAGACCTTAAGGGGTTATGGACTCCTTGACGTACGTATTTAGAGATTAATTAACAACTTGACCATGGGTGATTGTATGACCAAAGCTGCACTATTCATAATGTGTGAATAATTTGGTTTCCTTGAGTTTTTCACGTATATATTCATAAAACAACTTGGGCAATATCTATGAAGTACATAACCAACGAAAAAAGAAAAGAAAGAAACTTCCTTACAATGAGGGATATCTTATAGACTAGAAGCCCTTTGGTGTGTTGAAGGAAGAGGATTTATTTTTTATTTCTTTTTATAATCTTCATTATACTCTTTTATAATTATTATTTAACAGTTTCTATATATTTTTATATTTTTTCTCAAGTTGAAACATGAAAGTCACCTGTTGTATCCTCAAAATTACTTTGTTTTTTAATTCTATTTTTCGTACCTTGCCATTTTATTTTTAAAACTTGTGTTTTCACAGGTTGAGTGCCACTATGTTTATTCTTCAACCTCCAGACAAACTTTTAGGAGGGCTGTAGAAGCTTTCAATCCATTAGGCAATTGCCTTAGGCCCACCAAAAAAAAGTTTTCATTCCACTCTTCATACCACAATGTAATGGCTAGTGTTAGTGCTTCATGAATTATTTTCATAACTGATACTACTGAGAAACGTAAATAGAAGAAATTAACACTCCAATAAAAGTATTAAATTATTTTTTTCCCAATTGTATGCTTTTCTCTTAATGTATTATTAACAATACCTATAACGGTTTCTTCTGGCTAAAGAAATTTTTCATAATTGAAATTGCTCTATTCCCACACGAGATTGACTATGTTAAAAGATGTATTTAATGAATTAAGCATATTATCTACTGAGGGTTAAATATTACAATTATTTGATTATAAAACTATGATAATTGATTTTGTAGAATGCTGGAAAAAATGAGATAAAGATTGATTAGTTATATTACCCAATGCTTCTTTAATAATTTTTCCTAAAGTCTGAAATTTCTAGACATACATTGACTTTTAGCTTTAGATTTGGAGCTCCGAAACTAAGCATAAGTAACTCAATTAAAAGAATTAAGTTTCTTTTTTTTTTCCTTTTTCTTTATAATAAACTTCTGTAAGTTAACTACAATGTATTCATTTTCTGTTTAAAAATCAGAACGAAGACAAAATAATTTTTAGTTATTTATATATACTGAAGGAAAATATTGACTTAATTAAAACTAGAAGAACCAAACTAAAGGTATTACAATACTAACACGAAGAACAAAAAGTATATCAAAGCTGAAAATTATAAGAATTTTGAAACATGGGCCTGTTTAGCACACAGAATGCAATGAAATAACAAATTCAAAGAAACAGAAAAAGTAATTTTATAAATACGAAATACTTTTTCTGAAGCCTTAAATAAAAAAGAACTTAAAAGAAATAGCTTATATTGCAAAGGTATATATATAATTAAATAAAAGAAATCTTATTGGTATCCACACTGGAAAAGGTTGAGAGAATTTATTTTACAATGAGAATTATATGATTTGGGGTAGGTTTATCTAGGTATTGGATGTTGATAGCATCACTGTGTTTTGAGTCATTAAAGGCCTTAAGGGATGCAATTAGTTGAAATCAATTTAAGAAATTAATAAAATGAACTATTATCTACAATTTGTAGTTATTTTTGTTCAATTCTATAGACACACAATTGGAAACTTATTTGAATTAATGTATTTACTCTTCCTATATAGGATATAAGGATGTGCATGAAGTGGAAAGAAGTGATAGATAAAGAAATCAACGCTATTATAAAGAACAATTCATGCATGGCAGTTAGCCGCGCGCACTTCCACAAAGTCTAATGGTAATTGAAGCCAATAATGGTGGCCAAAGGCTACAGTCAAAAGTGTGAAATAGAAGATGATGAAGTGTCATTGTCTACTCTTCAACCTTTTTGAATGGATTGTTAGAAGAATTTTATCAAAAACAACTTAAGGGCTTATGTCGTAAAAGGCTCAAAGAAGATAAGGTTTTGAGATTAAAAAGTCCTCATACAACTTGAAGCAAGCATCATATATAGGCATGAAACTGTAAAATTGTAAGTTACTTGCAAGAAAACGGCTTCCTGAATTCCCACATGAAAAGTCTGCACATCTCTAGAGATGTGAATTGGATATTTTCGCTTCTACAAGCTTGCAAATTCCTAGACTTCATTAGTACAGACTCTTCAATTCTGTAGCTCTCAAAGCACATTTTGGCAAGCAATTCCTATGGAATCGTTCACTTGTTTACAAAAGACTAATAGCATTTCTAAATTAACAAAAGCCTATGAAACTTAAGCAGCTTTATTAACAAAATTACATCTTCAAACCGTACGTAGTTATTCAGAATAATGAATATTTGGTACAAAGTCTGTTAACTACTACCAAGTTTGCTAGATCCATTGCTATAATTTAAAGTCTGTCTCATACACATTCAACTATGGATTAGGTTTCGTTAGCATCCTGACTGTTGAATATACAGTTCTCACATTAAAAAAAAAAAGAACAAAAGAATAAATTAGAAAGAGAAAAGATACCTTGTAGTAGCATAATCGAAGAGTTTGCCAGAAGCAGAAAATACCAAGAGTGCAATCTCAGCATCACAAAGAGTTGACAGCTCCATAGCCTTCTTGAAGAGACCTTTCCTTCTCTTCGAGAAAGCCACCTGCCTCGCAGCAACGTTCTCGATCTTCTTTACCGCGATCTTCCTCCTCGTCATTACAATCCCTAGCCTCCTTCAAACTAAAACAAATTTAGTGAAATCTGCAGATTAATACTCAAAATTAATAAATAATTAAATAAATATGTAGGAAAGTCTATGAGTATCGAATGAAAAAGAGAACCATAAAGTATCAAATGAACATTAAAGAATAGGAAGAACAAGTTGTGCAGATCAAAGGAAACAGAAATTAAAAATAGATGAAAGCAATGAGCTCAAATAGATGACTGAAAATATGAAAGATTGAGAGAGAGCGTTTTGGAGAGTAGGTGAAAAACTGAATCTTGGGATGAGATTGAGGCGAAGTGGAGTACACAGGCTTCCTTCTCAAATTCTTATTGGATCTCTTTTTTCCTATCTACACCTTCCTCGCCTGATTAATTCAATTAATTGCAGTTTTACGTCCACGTCACCTTTTAACAAGGCCATTAACTTGAAAGAGGGGTCGTGCCATGTTTTTTTTTTAAATTAAAGCTTATTGATTAAAATATACATTTAAAAAAATTTATATGAATTGGGTCAAGATTAACTAGGATCACGATAAATCTTAAGGTATAGAAAGTATTTACGGAGTTACTTACTCGCCAATAAAATCTGGTAGTAGAATTGAAAATATAATTTCTTAGAATTATATAGTTATGTGTTTATACCATTTTTAATTTTATAATATTTAATTTATTTGTTATTGTATGACTATATAATTGCATGGATCCAATTTCCATTATGTAGCATTTTGTTTTTCTTTAAAAAAAATTAACTACAATGCATAGTTACATGACTCTATAATGTGTATATTTTCATCAATAAGACTTGATTTGAAAAAAAAAATCCATAGCAACAACGTGGCAGAGGAGGGGTGCCATTTAGTCTTACAAAAATATCCTCATGAATGAATAATTCTTTTTAAAGATAAACAAAATTTTTATTATATCTTGTGTGAGTTTTATGCATTGCACAAGGGGAATAAATCACATTGCTTATGATTCATGAAAAAAAACTGATAGTTAAAATTTTTTATGTAATATATATTTATTCATATTTGGTGCATGATGCTTTCATTGTGTTTAATTTTTTAAAATATATTAAATTAAAGAAGCATATTTTAAAAATGCATTATAGTTCCATTTGGCATGTAAAAAGTGACGTCTAAATTTATTGCAGTTTTACGTCCACGTCACCTTTAAGATGCCGATTAACTCTTAAGAAAATTCCTCCTCGTGAATGAACAATTAATTTTTAAAGAAAGAGCGAATTTTTTTTTTTAACCAATGCGAGTTCTATATATAGACATCATATTGAGAAATGAGCTACACTGTTTATGACTCATGGAAACTATAGTTTGTTAGAATTTTTATCATATATGTATATATTTTATTAGGTGGTGATAACTTTTCCTTAAATCACACATTGTGTTTGATTTTTTGAATATATGATTCAATTAAAAAAAACCCAATTTAAAAAATACATTATAGCACCATTAAGCATGTAAAAAGTGCTATTGCAAATGAAAAATATCCTTTTATCCTTAAATAATAAAAATATATATTATTAACAAAGTTCCTTCATTGCTACCCATATGATGGGTTAAAAACATTGTTATTTAATCATCGAATGCTTAGATCAACTAGTAGGAATTGTTTTAGTTTAATCACGGGTTTTGGATTCGAAACATAAAAATGTAGCAGTGTGGAGTGGGAGAGACTTTCCACCCTTGTGGTGCCTCCCCGGCTCTGAATCTGGATTAGTTTGAGTCTGTTGAAGTCCTCTCAGCTTGAGGGAGGCAACTCAGGATACCGGATGCACACCGTAAAAAAAAAAACGTTACTACTTAACACTTAACACAAATTTTAAAAATATTAAAATTTTATTGAAAAATGAGGAAATATGTGTCAAATTCAAATATGATGTAAATGTATAAGCATACTTATGTAGGATATCAAAATCTTGATGGCTACGGTTCAAATACGGGTAAAAGCTTTAAAGCTAGAAGAGCGTACAATACAAGGCAGCGACTGTGGGTTTCCTTTTATGGGCAACCAGTTGAATTATCTGAGAATATAAGGGCCTTTTGATAACTTGGAAGACATAAAATTAAAATGACTAATTAATGAGATCATAGGAATTTCATCTTTTGAGTAAGTTGTTAATAATTTGATTTTTAATTTTTATATATTAAGCAAATTTAATTGAGAATAATCCAACTTTTGTCTTTAGTACCACGTCTTTGCTATAAGTGAGAAATACTCATGGTCTTCACAAAAGAATTAAACTAAGTAATATTTGTTAAATTTTAATTAATGTTCTAAAAATTGAATTGAATCTTTCAAACTGGTGAACTAGTGTTACAATTCCTCAGAAATATTTTAATAAACTAGCCAAGAAGAAAATTGGTTAAAAACCAGCCAAACCAATAAAAAAAATTGAAAAAGTAGACCAAAATCAGCTTACACTGGTCTAAGTATACTTTAATTTGTTTTATTTTTAATTTTTAAAATAAAATAACATCATGTTTAGTAACTAGTATTTAATACTAAATATTATTATTTTTGTATAAATCTTTTTCTTTTTATATTATAATATTATATAAATATTATTTTTTTGTCTAAATATAAGCATTATTATGATACATACTTGTTAATAATGATAAATTTATTTAACAAATAATATAATAAAAAAATACTAATTGACAAGGTTTGGTTTCAATTGAAATGTATTAATTTATTTAGATCACAATTGAACCAATATTGAACCTTCAACAGTATCTTTTTCGGATCAATTACTAGTTTGATTTTGATAACATTAATTTTAATCATTATTACTTAATAGTAATAAATTTTTATTTAGAAATATTAAAATATTTTTAATTTATGAAAAATTTCTTTTTTTTGGTTTCATTCTATTCTACATCGGGAAAATTATTTATTCATTGTTAATTTTAATTTTCAAGATGCAAATGCTGCCGATATTGTTATTATTGATAAGAGAATAATATATTTATACAACAATTATTTTACATGTTTACTAGACCCACTTTTTTCTATTGTACATGAAATCTAAATTATAAATTAAACAATTCATAATTTATAATTTAAAGATAGTATAATTTATTGTAAATTATTATATCCACACATATATATAATAAAATTTACACAAAATCACACAATTTATTAATACTTAAACATTATGCAGCGCATGAAATCATTTTTTAATCATATATGATATATATATATATATCTTAGTTTAATTTAGCTAAAAAAATTAGTACGATAAATATAGAATATATGTGAGTCCAAGATTTATAATTGGTAGTATCTGTATTTATTTAGGTATGGTGTTGAGTTATCATTTTGGGAGAGTGTGGGTGTCCTTGCTATTGCCATTGGTGAATGGGTTTAGTTAGCTGAGCCAATAGTACACATAGCCTTCCTTCCTGCTTCGAATGCCATAGTCTGCTATCATCATGACCACCTCTTTTCCTCGTACTAATTTAATTTATCCAATAACTTTTACATAATTAAGTTTTCACAAATTTACTAAATTCCTTCTCATAAAAATATTAGAAAAAAAATCTATTGTATAAAAACGAAATATACACACACAACATTTCTCCTATAATATACTCCCTTCATCTTATATTGTAACATAATAAATGAGATTTTTTTTCATATTAGAAGGTAATATAGTTTTATTTATCAATTTTATTTCTTACTAATGTAATATTTAATATTATAAATTATATTAATTAGTAATATTTAATAGAGATAATATAAGGACTTTCAAGTTCTTTTAAGAATTTAATAATATTATTTATTTTTTTAATATATATAAAATTTCACTTATTATTATATAACTCGAAATGAAGATGATATCTATTAATATAAATAATATAAAATTCATAATAAGCTAAGATCTAAGGCGACTCATTTTCCACATGTTACTTGAATCCAATAATTATATGAATTTGTCCACACATGAAATTAATAATATGATTCTATAACCTTTTATTTTTAACTCCCAGTCTCTCCCTCTTTATTATATGTGTGTGTATATATATATTTATTTTAAATTTAAATTCTTAAATACTTAACTAATGGCTAGTGCAATAGGTGGACGGTAGCTGGCAGAAACCTAAAAGGGGCGACCCGAGGATAAAGAGGACAGAGACATTTTGACTTGTTCTAACACTATAGATTGAAATAAAAAATTAATGAAAAATGACATATGCATTTGTATCTCTATTTAGAAATAATTTTTATTTATTTATAACTTAATTTCACTTATTTATATCTATCATATTTACAAGTGACATATATTTATTAGTAAGTAATATTAATAATTTTTATAAATAAATTAGTATTATTTATAAATATATTATTATCACCTATATTACTTATAAATGAGTTAGAAAAAAGATTTTTATCTTTTACTTTATAATTTTAATTCTAACCACAAACCTTAATAATTTTAGAAAATTAGGTGTATTAGGATTTTTTTAAAATATCTTAATTCGTTAATCTTTATCACGAATTTTCACAACTTTCAAGTCTATGTCACTGTTTTCATATTTCTATATATTATTTCTATCTCTTTTTATGTGTTATGTAAGATTTTTATACATAGAACAAAAAATATAATTAATGTGTAAGAATTTATTTTAAATTTTATAATAGATTTTTTAATAAATAGAAAGATAATAAAAAATAATTAATATTATTTTTGACTTTTAAATAATAGATAAGTGTATAAATAAAAAAATAATTAATATTATCTTAAAATTTAAAAATAATATATAAATAAAAATAAAAAATTTCTTAAAACGTGGCAAATAAAAAAAAATAGAGGCACATTCTTAGTCAGTTAACTTAATTTTACTTTGTATGGGATCAATCAATTTTAAAACGTCATTGTTAACTTCATCAGTCAATGTGGTGTGACCATGTGTTAACCTTTATACTCCGTCCAATTCAAAAAAAAATATTTTACAAGTATTACAAAAAAAAATTAAATATAGTTAAAAATAATTAATTTATCTTATATTTTTAATTTTTTTAAAAATTATTTCTATTTAATTAATTTTTCTCTAAATTCTTTAAAAAATGTACTTTAATTTTCAGTAGTGTTAATAAATGAGAAGAATTTTAATAAAAGAAATTTAATATAATATTAATTCTTTCTTTTTTCTTTATAAATAAAATAATTAAAAAAAATTTCATTTATAAATAGGACAGAGGAATTATAAGGGCAACAAATATTATTAGATTGAATTAGAAAAATTTTTCCACGCAAAAATTAGCAACACGATCCCTGATTTACGAACAATATATATAACTTGTCATAAATTTTATTATGTATTAATATTAATTGATGATGATTTGTCCCGATAAATTGTAGCCAAATAAAACCACAAAAATCACTAAAATAATTTAATTATAAATTATTCAATAATTTCTAGTTTTCCACATTTTATTTTATTTTATTTGTTTTCTCTTAATATCAAAGACATTTTCAGCCAACAGTCAAAAGCTAAATTTTGAGTCATATATATCACTAAAATGGGTCTTATCTTTCCCTACAAAACTTTTTCAAAACATACAGTATTAAGAGTTAGCCGCCAATAACAATAATAATAAATTATCACTATTATTATTATTACTATTATTTAGTGAAATTGCGAAAAGAAATTAGCTTGAGAGAGAGAATTCCAGGACAACTTACAGCTGGGCCTAAGCCTTAGAAAAATTTAACATAAGAAAGTTGTTTTCAAATGGAAATTAAAACACCACAAACATATGGAACTTAAAAATAGTTTTAATCAAGTGACAAGCACTAAATGGATGCCGGAGATTACGTTTCCTTCCTCCTCCATACATAATTTTTCTTTGGCTTTTATTTAAATAAAGACAGCCTGCAACACAAAGAAAGTCAAACTCTCATTAGTATAGGACGTATGAACAAATGACTAAATAATAAACAAATTATCAATTAATAAAAAAAATGAAGAGCACAGAATATATCTAGAGTCATTTTGTGTTTTTATTTCTCCCGACAAAAATATCATATTTAATTTAATTTTTATTAAAAAGACAAAAAAAAAAAGCAGTTGCTCCAAATGATTTATCATTATGACATCGTGTATAAAAAAAGAAATATTCTTGATATCCCTTAAGAATATTTAACCTAAGTGGTGTGTCTACACACACACACTAACCAGATGATATTAAAATATTAAAGAAAAATGAACATGAGAGCCAACATTCTGGAAGAAACAGAGAATTCAGAAGACCTACATCTCTTAGTTTAACTTTTTTATTTTCTATATATATTCTTAGAGTTTCCTTACTCACTATGATTATGGCTTGGGATTAACTTGACCTTTTCACAATTCTTTATTCTTTTCAAGCGAATTACAACATTGCAAATATATATATATATATATTAAACAAACTCGTCTTAATATAGAGTTGAGGTCTTCTAATGCTAGAAGATACCAGCAAAATTCATGTTTGATCATAAATGTCCTGATCAAATCTCAACAATCCAAATATTATACCTTTGCCGGTATGTATATACTCATCAAAATATAAATATTTTTGTGCGCAATAATTTTTTTATCTTAACTCTTGCATGTCAGAACATGAGCCAGACCATGTGACAAATTAACTTGTGTTAACTTTAAAGGGACTAAGTCCAATACTTCAGAAATTCTTAATGTAAAATATAACATCGTCTCTGAATGATACATAATCAACCTAGCTAATGTTCACAAGATAATTACTTTATCTAATTAGTCCAAACCTTTTGAAAAATCCCATCAATTTAATCTAATCCTGTCATGAGTTTTGTTACCTCATGTTAATAAAATTGCTCATGTGGACCAACATTATTTCCACCTCAAAATGTTTAGTAGTATCCATATCTGTATTGCAAATCATTCATGTAAGCCACTAGGGTTTCACATTAGAGACAGTTCATTCTCACGAGCAACTATATTAATATGAACACCTGAATAGTAAATATTTTTGAGGGAGGCTGAAATAATAATTACTCTAAAATGAAACTGGAAATCAAGCCCACAATCATTTTTGTTGTCCACCAAAAACAAAAAACAAAAACAGTGAGTAAACAAAACATCTATCACTTAAAAGCAGGTTATAGAACTTACTTTATTCTGAGATTGGTGTCCAATGACTGGTCTTGGTGGTCATTCTCAAAACTTTGAACCTATTAACACAATTTCATTTCATGCTTTGATACTTTCCAGACGAGTGAGAAACAAGAGAAAGACAAGAACCTGAAAACATATTAATTACCTGTTGCAATCTCAGGTTTTCTTCCGTGAATTTGACTTCCTGGATTGGCATTAAGTTTGAACACATCCAAAATGAGACATAATCATTATGAAGACCAAGAAATTAACATGAGAATCAATGACAAGAATCTCAAAACCTGATTTAGTCTCTGATTTTCTTCCATGAGTTTGGCTTCCTTCATTTATATTAAGAATAAACATATTGTTAAAGCATACATTAGTGTAAAGTTCAAGTTACCATAATGAAATCTACAAGTGTTCTGCATTTTTAGAAATTTAGATACGATTTGAGAATAACTTGTACGAAAAGACAAGTATTCTTCACTCATACAAGACCCATATACAGTACATATATATTTTCATGTTTTTGGGGCGGGCCTGCAAATGTAAATATCTTACAAGTTTGCAAATACTGCATAAACTAAAATTTCTTAGAAATACTAGCCCAAATATGATCATATGCTTCTCATCATAACCCGGAGGAGAAGACTGAATGTGAAAGATACTTTTGATAAACGAACATATAACTCTAACCTTTTTCTTAAGAATACTGATCTCCTGCTCAAATGCTTCAACCTGAAAGACATGAAATTAATTTCTATCTGTTTTAAATCTAATTAGTATTATCCATGGCATGCATGGGATTCAATGAACAGCTGAAAAGTAAAGGAATATATGGAGAAAAAACAAGAGGCCATGTACATGTGCATGGGTAAACAATTAAATAATAGTAAAATAACATTATTAAGCGTTCTTTTTGGTCTCCCACTATATTATTTTGTAAAGTTAAAAACCATTTGATCAACTTTCCCATTGGCCCCACTCACAATTTCTTTTTGTACATATCCATACCATTTTAAATGATTTTCTACTATTTCCTTTTCCATAAGTGCCACTTCAACTTTTCCTCATATACGGTCATTTTTTAATTTGTTCTTTCTATTTAAATGTAAGTACCAATTCATTCTACTTGTATATAATATATTGATAGGCTAAACCAGAGCAATAGAAAAAGTGCTCAGGATAGGAAGGACAAACCTTCGCTTTTGAAATGCGATGCAAGCATGTGTTAAGTAAATCTTCTAGTTTCTTTAGATCTTTTAAGCTCAATCCATGTAGTTCTTCTCCATTGAGCTGCCTGTTAGATGTAGAATTACATATTTGAATCAACAGAATCATATTATAGCATGACTTATTACACAAAATTTCCAGCACCATAACAATACCTCAGTTCACGAGTTTTATCACTTAGTTCCTTGTTTAGCTTAAAATATTCACCTTTTACCTGTCCAATTACCGAAAAGTCAGCTAGCATTTCTTTGAAATCTCAACATTTCTAGAAGCCTATAAGTGAATTCATACAGAGTAGAATTGTAACTGTGTGTGATTTCTCCATTCGGTTTCCAAATTCTTTGATACTGTGTATGGTACAATTTATGGACATTAATTCTTCACATGAGTATAATATTCTTCAATGGCAATACTCAAGCCCTAACCTGCAATGCACCGATATATATCTGTGTATATATATATATTTTAAAAGTACTCTTATCAAATACATAATAATGATACATATACGCACTGATACTACAATTTATGTACATCAAAATGAAACGCGGTAAACTAACAACTCAGTGTTTGAACACTGAACTTGTATTTAGCTGTAGTCTCTAGACGTACAAGAGTTAATCCTCAAAAGATATACAATTTGTTTCTAGTTATAGCCCTTCTGTCTACCACTTCATAACTACATCCCAAAATTTGCCAACACTTGTCATTCCCAAGGGAATGAGAATTTCTTAGTAGCTCATAATTTCCTGCCTATATTAGAACAAGAAAGTGGTAAATGTGTCTCAAATTAATAAGTTTTATTTGGATTTGTTTAGGTTTGGGAAAAGGATTCTAGGGTCCATAAACCTTTCGCAAAACTGTGAGTTTTACTTTCTTAGACCTTAAGGGGTTATGGACTCCTTGACGTACGTATTTAGTAAATTAATTAGCAACTAAACCATGGGTGATTGTATGACCAAAGCTGCACTATTCATAGTGTGTGAACAATTGGTTTCCTAGAGTTTTTGATGTATATATTGATAACAAAACTTGGGTTATATCTATGAAGCTAGTACATAACCAACAAAAAAAGAAAAGAAAGAAACTTCCTTACAATGAGGGATATTTTATAGACTAACAGCCGTTTAGTGTGTTGAAGGAGGAGGATTTATCTTTTATTTCGCTTTATAATCTTTATTATACTCTTTTATAATTATTATTTAACAGTTTCTATGTATTTTTATATTTTTTCTCAAGTTGAAACATGAAAGTCACCTGTTGTATCCTCAAAATTACTTTGTTTTTTAATTCTATTTTTCGTCCCATTCCATTTTATTTTTAAAACTTGTGTTTTCATACGTTGAGCGCCAAAATGTTTATTCTTCAACCTCCAGACAAACTTTTAGGAGGGCTGTAGAAGCTGTCAATCCATTAGGCAATTGCCTTAGGCCCACCAAAAAATAGCTTTCACTCCGCTCTTTAGTCTTCATACTACAATGTGATGGTTAGTGTTAGTGCTTCATGAATTATTTTCATAATTAATACTATAGAGAAATGTATATAAAATTAGCACTCCAACAGAAGTATTCAATTATATTTTTTTTTTCCCAATTGTATGCTTTTCTCTTAAAGCATTATAAACAATACCTATAATGGTTTTTACTGGCAAAATAAATTTTTTAAAATTTAAATTGCTTTATTCTTATATGAGATTAACTATGTTAAAAATATTGAATGAATTAAGCATATTATCTACTGAGGGTTAAATATTACAATTATTTGATTATAAAACTATGATAATTGATTTTGTAGAATGCTGGAAAAATGAGATAAAGATTGATTAGTTATATTACCCTTTGCTTCTTTAATAATTCTGCCAAAAGTCTGAAATTTCTAGACAGACATTGACTTTTAGCCTTAGATCTGAAGATCCGAAACTAAGCATAAGTAACTCAATAAACAGAATTAAGTTTCTTTTTCTCCTTCTGCTTTATAATAAAGTTATGTAACTTAAACTACGGTTTATTCATTGTCTGTTTAAAACATAATGAAAACAAAATGATTTTTAATTATTTATAAATACTGAAGGAAAATATTGACAAAATTAAAAGAAGAACCCAACTAAAGGTATTACAATATTAACACGAAGAACAAAAAGTATATGAAAGCCTAAAATTATAAGAATTTTAAAACAAGGGCCTGTTCAGCACATAGAATGGGATGAAATAACAAATTCAATGAAACAGAAAAAGGAATTATTTAAATAAGAAATACTTTTTCTTTGCCTTAATTAAAAAAGACCTTAAAAGAAATAGCTTATATTGCAAAGGTATATATAAAATTAAATAAAAGAAATCTTATTGGTATCCACAGTGGAAAAAGGTGAGAGAATTTATTTTACAAAGATTGAGATATATAATATTTATTATATTTGTATTGTTACTACTCAATAAAAGTATAAATCTATAAAGGATAAAGAGTATGAAAATGAATCAAAACAGCCACAGATCAAAGGGGTAGAGTGAAGAGGAGCATCATCATACCTGCAGATCAAGAGATGGATGGTGTGATTTGTCAAGGTTTTCATCCGAATACGAGTTTCTCCTTTCAATCACATGCCTGATCCCTCAAATAGCAAAAATATTTGCTTTCACATTAGTTCATATTTTTTTAGTATATTTCGGTACCATAACATATATAATATTTTGAAAGTACAAAGGCCGGGTTTGATTACTTACAGAAGTAACAATGTAAAGAAATCCAACGTAGTATAATGTAATATAATATAATGTGACTATTACTAAGTTTTGTTTGGTACATCATATAAACCACTTTATACATTTTGTTATTGAAATGACCTAACCAATTTTTAGTTTCTACATTTATTACAAAAATGGTGTAGATGGAAAAGGATGAAGGATGGTGGCGTGGCAAGAAGGATGAATTAAGGAGAAGGCGGCATTCGTGACTTTTAACCATCAATGTAATGAGGATTCACTAGGTTTTTTGAGGCAATGAGGATTACATGATTTTTGGTAGGTTTACCTAGATAATGGATATTGAGGCAACCAAACATATGAATTGAAGTAATGTAAAGCTTTTAGCATCACTCTCTGAGTTTTGAGTCATTAAAGGCTTTAAGGGATGCAATTAGCTGAAATCAATTAAAGAAATTAATAAAATAAATCATTATCTACAATTTGTAGTTATTTTTGTTCAACTTACTTCGATTCTACATACACACTATTGGAAACTTATTTGAATTAATGTACTCACTCTTCCTATATAGGGATAAGGACGTGGTCAAAAGCAGGAAGTGATAGATAAAGAAATCAAAGCTATTATAAAGAATTATTCATGGGAGTTAGCCGCACTTCCGCAAAGTCAAAAGGTAATTGAAGTGAAATGGATTTACAAGTAAAAAAAAGTACAAAGGAAAAATGGAGAGATATTAAAAAGCAATAATGGTGGCCAAGGGACACAATCAAAATTGTGAAATAGAATATGATGAAGTGTCCATGGCTTCTCCACAAAATTAATGTTAAATCAACCTTTTTGAATGGATTGTTAGAAGAATTTTCTCAAAAACAACTTAAGGGCTTATGTTGTAAAAGGCACAGAAGATAAGATTTTGAGATTAAAAAGTCCTTACACAACTTGATGCAAGCATCATATATAGGCATGAAACTGTAAAATTGCTAATTACTTGCAAGAAAACGGCTGGTTCCTGAATTCCCACAGGAAAAGTCTGCGCATCTCTAGAGATGTGAATTGAATATTTTCACTTGTACAAGTCTGAAAATTCCTAGACATTATTAGTACTGACTCTTCAATTCTGTAGCTCAAAGCACATTTAGTAAACAATTCTTATGGAATGGTTAATTTATTTACAAAAGACTAATAACATTTCTAAATTAACAAAAGCCTATGCAACTTAAGCAGCTTTATTAACAAAATTACATCTTCAAACCGTACGTAGTTATTCAGATAATGAATATTCGGTCCAAAGTCTTTCTATTCTTGCCAAGTTTGCTAGATCCATTGCTATAGTTTAAAGTCTGTCTCATACATTCAACTCCTACATATATGGATTAGGTTTCACTAGAATCCTGATTGTTGAATATACGGTTCTCACATTAAAAAAAAAAAGAAAAAGAAAAGAATAAATTAGAGAGAGAAAAGATACCTCGTAGTAGCATAATCGAAGAGTCTGCCAGAAGCAGAAAATACCAAGAGTGCAATCTCAGCATCACAAAGAGTGGACAGCTCCATAGCCTTCTTGAAGAGACCTTTCCTTCTCCTGGAGAAAGCCACCTGCCTCGCAGCAACGTTCTCGATCTTCTTTATCGCGATCTTCCTCCTCGTCATTTCAATCCCTAGCCTCCTTCAAACTAAACAAACAAATTTAGTGAAATCTGCAGATTAATACTCAAATTTAATAAATAATTAAATAAATATGTAGGAAAGTCTACGAGTATCGAATGAAAAAGAGAACCATAAAGTATCAAATGAATATTAAAGAATAGGAAGAACAAGTTGTGCAGATCAAAGGAAACAGAAATTAAAAATAGATGAAAGCAATGAGCTCAACTAGATGACTGAAAATATGAAAGATTGAGAGAAAGCGTTTTGGGGAGTAGGTGAAAAACTGAACTTTGGTATGAGATTGAGGCGAAGTGAAGTTCACAGTCTTCCTTCTCAATTTATTTTTGGATCTCTTCTTTCCTATCTTCACTTTCTTCTCTTAAGTAAATAAATTAATTGCAGTTTTACGTCCACGTCACCTTTTAACAAGGCCATTGACTCGAAGAGGTCCCGTGGTTTGTTTTTTTTAACCGAAGCTCATTGATTAAAAAATTCATTTCAAAAAAATTTTAGGAGATCTGGATTTTGGATTTATTATGTTTACGGTAAGCTTTAAAATTTAAAAAGCACTTACCAAGCTACTTACCCGCCAATGAGTGGTAGGATTAAAAAAATAATTTTTTTAAGTTATGTAATTATGTATTTATATATTTTTTACTTTTATAATATTTGTTTTATTTGTTATTGTATAACTATATAATTGCATACATCCGATTTCCATTATGTAGCATTTTATTTTAAGAAAAACAATTAACGGCATAAAATGCATAACTACATGACTCGACAAGGTAGATATTTTCACCAATAAGACTTGATTTCATAGAAAAAAAATATGCATGGCAACCAGGTGGCAGAGGAGGCATTGGAGAGAGGAAGAAAACACATTGCCCATGATTCATGAAAAAGCTTAATGTTAAAATTTTTATATAATATATATTTATTCATATTTGGTGCATGATGCTTTCATTGTGTTTTTTATTATATATTAAATTAAACAAACATATTTAATAAATACATTATAGTTCCATTAATAATTCTTTTTTAAAGATAGAGTGAACTTTTGTAACGCCCCTCATGATATCTTTATTGGTTTGTATTCAGGACCGGAGGAAACATGGCGGAGTTAGGTTCAAGAGAAGCCAGAAAGGGCTTCACGTCGCGGCGAAAAGCAGAGCCGCCACGGTGAGATGCTTTCCAATAGTGTTGTCCTGCAAATTTATGGTGGCGCCGCGGCGAGATATCTGGAGCCGCGGTGAGAATCGAGATTTTTGTTTAAATCCGGATCATTTCGGACGTTCAGAAAGAAAGAAATTGAAGAGAGCAACGAGAGAGGTAACGAGGGTTCGACATTTCCGGCGTTCAGGAGTGATTTTCGGACTGAGGGAGCTTGGATTTAAGTTGGTAAGTGTTCTCTACTCCTCCCTCTTCATTTTTCTTCGATAAAAATTTGGGGTTTTCGGTTTTGAGGTTGGATTTCCGGTTTGTGATGAAATCCACCAATTGAAATGGTTAAAAAGAGGTTAATGATATGTGTTTTGGTGTTCTTGTTGCTTGGATGTGAGTTTTGAAGGGTTTATATGTGATTTGAGCTTAACCCTAGGTTGATTCCAGTTAAGGCTCTTAGGAATCCGAGTTGTATGGTATTGTTTGGTGTGTAAATGTTCCCTAAGAGCTTATTGATGCATGAAAGGGGTCTTAGAACATTGGGTTAAGCTTAAAGTAGTTGAATTGTGATGTTTTTGTTATTGGCATATTGTGTTAACGAAAGAAATGTGTCATTATGAAGGTTGTTCGGTTAGCCGAAAGGGGTTCAAGCGTGTTGGTGTTCAAGAAAGCATGTGGAACTTGTGTGAGCGTGGTATTGACAACCTAAAGTAACCAGGTGTTTGTTTATGTGGTATTGTATAGTTGTGTATATATATGCATGTCTCTTTCATACCAGATATTTATGTGTTGTGTGTATCGTTTTCTATATATATCGTGGTATGCGTATGGTTAGATGATGATGATGATTGTGATGATGATATATATATGATGTTGACATTGATATGATGTGAGATAGTACATACATGATGATATGACATGATGATGATTATATGATGATACATTAGCATCACCACATGATATTGTGAGACTGTGTTATATGGTAGATAGAGTGGTGATCATATGATGATATATATATATATATATAACGTATGATGATATATGTGTTAGGGAGGATAAGGATGTGATATGTGTATATGTATTTGTGTTAGAGAGGATAAGGGTGGACCGTATATGTTAGGGAGGATAAGGATGAGACCCCTGAGAGAGCGACATGCATACCATTCATTTTACATTACATTTATGTGTTATATGAGTTATGTATAAGAATATATATATATATATGTTTATGTGTGTGGTGGTTCCCGGTTACTGAGACATTGTCTAACCCCACCCTCTTCCATAGCTAACCCTTTCAAGTGAAGGTTCTGGCGCTAGTCTTGAGAAGCACAGAGAGTAGCTACGGACGTGGGAACAGTCTATGTACTATTTGTTTTTGGATAATGTATTATGTGCCAAGTAGGATAAAATATTTTGTATTAAGCATATGGTGTTGTAAGAATGGTTGAAAACGTATATTGCGATGTATGGGTAGTTACATATTTTGGTTGTGTATGAAATGTGTTATTTGTAGTGTTTTGAGAGTGTTAGATGTTGGGAAGTCGGTATTGTGGTATTGGTAAGCCCAGGGTGGTTTTGGGCCTAGTTGTTGCGTTTAGGGCCTATAGCCCGTCTTGTCATGTTGAGGTTTAAGGGGATTAAAACTCAGAGGAGTGGTTCCTTTGAGGTGAAACCTCTTTGGACAGGTCAGTTTGGGGGTTTTGGACCTATATGAATGGTCTCTGAGTGACTAGTTGTCTTTGGTGACAATTGGAAATGGTTAATGGTGAGTTTTGGTCAATAAGTGGCCAAAACGGTGTTAAGGGTCCAGAATCTCCATACGGAGTTGGTTTAAGGCAATAAGGGTGTCTATGGATAGCTTGAGACTAGATTGACTTGTAGAAGTTGGAATCAAGTCAATTGGAGGTCAAAGCATAAAGTTATGCGTGTCGAAATTTCGCTCCGGATTATAGAAGTTACTGATATGGGATATCAGCAGGGGGCGCCACGGCTTCAGAGTCCAGGCCGCGGCGCTAGTGAGGCCAGAAGTGAGGGAGTTTCAGGGGAGGCTGGAGCCACAGTGGTACTGTAGCGGTCACGACCCCACCCCAATTTTGGGTGTTGTTGCTGTTTCTACTATTTTTGAAAGATGAGGTGAGTATTGGTTGATGATTTTTTGTAGTTTTGGGTTAAGTCTGGAGGGTTTTGGAGGTAGGTTGTTACAATTTTTATTATATATATATTAGGTGGTGATATTCTTTCTTCCGATCATAGGCTTTTATCTTTGAATAATAAAAATATATATTATTAACAACCTCAATATCATGGGTTAAAAACGTTGCTACTTAACACTTATTACAAATTTTAAAAATATAAAAAATTTTATTGAAAATTGAGGAAAAATGTGTCAAATATGATGTAAATGTATAAGAATACTTTTGTAAAATATCAAAATCTTGACGGCCACACCTACATGTTGGTTGATGGAGGGGTAAAAGCTAGAGGAACGTACAATACATGGCAGTGATTGTCGTTTTCCTTTAATGGGCAAATAGTTGAATTAGTATATAAGAATAAAAGGGCCTCTTGATAACTTGGAAGAGACAAGAATTAAAATCACTAAATCATATCATAGGTGATTTGGATCGCACAAGAACGATATCTGTTTTGAGAATCTAGAAAAATACAAAATTCAATAATGTGAAAACTTGACTTCAAATATGCCGGTCCAACTAGAATACAATAAGAACATATCTAAAAATACTCTAGCTATAGGAAATGTCATACAAAAGTAGATCACTATCTTAATAAGTTGAGTATATTCTAATAAGAACATAAGAACTTACAAATGGAAAATATTCTAAATTGATTAATTTGAAGAAAAATGACACTATAAATGTCTATAAATAGAAGATTAAGGGTCTGTTTGATAGCATTTTTTGTTTTATTGTCCTCAAAACAGTTTTGTAAAATTGTTTTCGAGAACAAGTTTTGAATACAAGAAAATAAAAAAAATATATTTGAATAATTATTATCAAAATTATAACTAATAAGTGTTAAATGAATTATTCAAAATTTATAACTTTACCATTAATGAGGTAGATATTTTTCACCTTTTCTTGTGTTTTTCAGAACAAAAATTACAAAATATCATAAAAACGTTCTGAGTTTTCTGTTCTTTTATTTTTCTGCTTTCCATAACATTTTATAGAAAACAAGTTTACCAAATAAGTTTTTTTATTTTTCTGCTAAAAAAAAACTGTTTTGGAAACAGCTACCAAATATGTGAGAAAATTTTCAAAAATAAAAAGGTGTCTCTTAAATGATTCATGAATTAATGATGACTCTTGAGATGATTCATAAAAAATCACAAGATTCATGAAATATAAAAAAAGTAACTTTTACCTAGATTTATGAATCATTACAATGTATATATTAATCATATGAAAGGAATTAACTTTTTATCTAGATTCATGAATCATTACAATGTATATACATTGGTTAATGTATATGTCATTTTATTGAAAGAGTCATGTTGCTTCAAGAGGTACCTTTTCATTTCCTATAAATAATCCACAATCTTCCATCATTTGATAATTCCAAGATTATTCATCCACATTTGTTTCAACATACACAATCTCACTTGCCTTTATCTTAAGTGCACAAATGATAAAAAACAAATTACCACTTTGTAAAAGCCATTGTTGTCTAGGCTTGAATTTTGGAAGTACAACACCTACTCAAGAGTCTTCATTGTATCTTGTAGGAAATTCGTCACTAACTCAAGATGCACCCAAGATTTGAAAATTGGTGTGAGTGAATTAAGCCTAAAGGAAAGTGTTGCCCATGCCTTGAAGACTTGTGCACAACTTTTTCTCCAATTTTCATTTTCTTCCACACATCAAAGTTCTATCCATCTTTTGTAACAATCTTTAGGCTTAATCTATTGAATTCAAATGGCTTCTTCGAAGGATTTAACTACAAAGTTTAAGAAATTAGAGAGGTTTAAAGGAGGCAATTTTCTGAGATGACAGAAGAAGATAAAATTTCTACTTACTACTTTAAAGGTGGCCTATGTTCTCACCACTCCCAAGCCCGAAGAAAGAGAAGGAGAAACTATGACTGATGTTAGAGAAAGGTAAAAATGGGAGAATAATGATTATATTTGTACTGGACACATTTTTAATGGACTTGGTGATTCCCTTTTTTATGTTTATTAAGAGTACTCAACCTCTACAAAAGAACTATGAGAGAAACTAGAGGCAAGGTACATGTAAGAGGATGCAACAAATAAGAAATTTCTTATTACTCATTTCAATAATTATAAAATAATTGATGAAAAATCTGTTATGGAACAATTGCATGAAATTGAATATATTTTGAATAATTTCAAACAACATAATATGCATATGGATGAAAGCATCATTGTCTCCTCAATCATAGACAAACTTTGACTGACCCAACTAGCATCTGTATATCCTTCTAAAATTGAAGAATTACCACTATAGGTCAAACTACAGTGACTTATTCCTTTCAAGTAGTTATTGAATCTCAAATTTATATACATGTCATACAAGAAGATTATCTAAATTTACATGATCATTCATGAATTTGAATAAACATATCAAATATTCATCTAAACATTCATTATATATGTTCATAAATTCATTTTTGAATGGTCACACATTTTCAATGATATATCTTAAGGAAACACAATGGTATCAAGAACAATAATTAATAAAAGTCACAAAATGTTTTTTACAACCTCTAGCAAGTCAATCATGCATATCATTAGAATTAATTATAATACTTTAGAACCTTTTTTCTACTCTAGAAAAAATATTGTCTAGTTAATCAAGTAATGTATAATTCTTGATTTCTTATAGATTTTAGAATTAAGTCAATATCTATCATCTCATTTAATATAATTAATATGACATAAATGATATCATTATATACTACAATCGTCAACAATATAAGTATAATAATAAACATTATTATTAACTTAAACAACATTACATTTGAAAATATTCCCACATAAATATCCCTGGCCTACAAATATTCCTTCCTTAGATAGAATAAACTTGTCTCCCTCAAAAACAGACTTAAACCCAAACTTATTAAGTAGGGGTACAGAAATTAAATTCTTTCTAATATCTGGTACATAGTATACATCTGTTAAAGAAACAAACATGTATTGTAGATTCCACCATGACATCTGAATTCATAGCATTAGTTGTAAGTAGTAAGGAAGCAGATTGGCTTAGAAACTTATTACTTGAAATTCCTATATGGTCCAAGCCAATGGCACCAATATCTATCCATTGTGATAGTCAATCTACTCTTTTAAAGGTTTATAACCAAGTTTATAATGGAAAGTCGTGACACATTGGAATAAGATATAATTATGTGAAAAATTTAATTATGAATGGGGTAATCTCTATTAGTTATATAAGGTCTGAGTTAAATCTTGCAGATCCTTTGACGAAAGGGTTGACAAGGTATATGGTGTTGAAAACATCATTGGGAATGAGATTGAAGTCCATTAAATCATAATCACCAATGGTGGAAACCCTACTCACATTTAATTAATATCAAGTCTTGAGTTCAAAGGTGAGAGTACACTATTAGAGTGATTGCAAATACATGAAATATTATCTATTCATCCCAAGGTTGAAAAGTACTTGGTTACCATGGATTTAAAGAAAGGCTGAGCTTTAACTCTTAATAGATCTGTAAACATATATTTGTTGAGATACTTAATATGGTGTTACTCTTGATAGAATTTACCTATATTTGAGTGAAGTGGCACTGCTTCAGGGAGTCCAGGGGCTTGACTCTCAAACTTTTATGAAAAGGATACAAGACACAAGGTCATATTAAAAGTGTCTACTAAAATTGACATACAATGCTTCGAGATCTTATACATAAGTTATATATGTCTGTTCAAATAGATTAATTGGTTCAAAGCTTGTCTACCATATTAATTCGAATGGGTGAAACCATGTCTTACTAAGTAAAGGTTTAAGTCTTTAAGACACATTTACCCAAAACATGAGATTTCCGAAAGTTATAAGAATTTGTTATTTAAAAAAAAATTATTCATTTTGAAAATGGTGAAAGATTGTGAGAAAATTTTCAAAAATAAAAAGATATCTGTTAAAGGATTCATGAATTAATGATGACTCTTGAGATGATTTTTGAAAAATCACAAAATTTATGAAATATGAAAAGAAGTGACTTTTACCTAGATTCATAAATCATTACAATGTATATACATTAATCATATGAAAGGAAATAATTTTTGGTCTAGATTCATAAATTATTACAATGTACATACATTGGTTAATGTATATGTCATTTTATTAAAAGAGTCATGTTGCTTCAAGAGGTACATTTTCATTCCCTATAAATAATCCACAATCTTCCATCATTCGATAATTCCAAGATTATTCATCCACACTTGTTTCAACATACACAATCTCACTTGCCTTTATTTTAAATGCACAAAGAATAAAAAACAAATTACTACTTTGTAAAAGCCATTATTGTCTTGACTTGAATTTTGGAAATACAACACCTACTCAAGAGTCTTCATTGTATCTTGCAGGAAATTCGTCATTAACTCAAGATGCACCCAAGATTTGGAAATTGGTGGGAGTGAATTAGTTTAAAGGAAAGTGTTGCCCATGCATTGAAGACTTGTGCACAACTTTTTCTCCAATTTTCATTTTCTTCCACACATCAAAGTTCTATTCATCTTTTGTAACAAAGTAGGTCCTAAATCTTAATAAAACCTCCAAAAACTATTAGATAAAGATAAGTTAAGTTTTATCTAATAGAATTCAAATTAAATTAAATCTAAACTTGTGATTAATCCCTTGAAATACAAATAGGAAATCATACATTATTTATCCTAATCCTAATAAACTCAAAAAGATAGAGAGAAATAAAATAATTAAATATGAAAAATTAAAATAAAATCTAATATTATTCTGAACTAATTCTAGGTGGCTTGGCTACTTCTCCCAACTGGATTTCTTCTAGATCATGAGTTTGTATAAAAATTATAACTCTCTTTTATGCCTCATGCTTAAACACTTCTTCTTCAGACATTTTAGGCTCATTATCTTGCAAGCTTTTAGTCAGTATTATAGAACTGTTTTCATAACTTTATTCTTTCCTTTAGTTAATGAGCTTCCTATTACTTAAAAAAAATCTTTTGAAACGGTGTTGTTCCACTCTTGAATTCACTAATAGACCCCATCATTAGGGGCTTTCATTTTTGAGTAAGTTGTTGATGACTTTATTTTTAGCTTATATATATATAAAGCAAACTTAGTTGGAATTAATCAATCTTTTACCTTCAATACCTCATCATTGCCATAAAAAAGAAATATTCATGGTCTTTACAAAAGAATTAAAATAAGTAATATTTGTTATATTTTAATCAATGTTTAAAGGATTGAATTGAATTGGTCAAACTAATAAGCTAGTGCTAGAATTGGTCAAAAATATTTTAAAGAACTAACCAAGAAGAAAATTGGTTAATAGCAAGCTGATAAAAAATTGAAAAAATTGGCTAAAACTAGCTAGGGCTAATCTAAATATATGTACTTTAACTTGTTTTATTTTTTAATTTTTAAGATATAATAGTATTATATTTAGTAATCAGTATTTAGTACTAAATATCGTTATTTTTGTCTAAATTTTATTCTTTATATATTATAATATTATATAAGCATTATTATAATACATACTTATTAATAATAATAATAAATGATATGATAAAAAATTATTAATTGACTATTGTGAATTCAAAATAAGATTATGGATAAATATTAATTTATTTAGATTTTAATATTAAGATATAAAACCTATTAGTAGTATATTTTTACATTTTATATATAATATATAACATACAAAATTTAAACTATTTATTTTAATATTATCAGTCTAATCACTATATAATCACGGTTAAACCATTAAATTTTAAATAGTGCCTTTTTTTGTTTAATGACTAGTCTGGTTTTAATAGCATTGATTTTAATTATTATTACTTAAGAGTAATAATTGTTGATTTAGAAACATAAAAAAAATTAATTTATGAAATTTTTCTTTTTTTCTTTTGGTTTCATTCTATTCTACATAGGAAAAAATTATTTATTCATTATTAATTTTAGTTTCCAATATGCAAATCTAGCCGATGGCGTTATTCTTGATAAAAGAATAATATATTTATACAACAATTTCTTTACATGTTTACTAGACCCAATTTTTCTTCTTATATTACATGAAATCTAAATAATAAATTAAACAATTCATAATTTATGATTTTAAAATAGTATAATTAATTGTAAATTATTATATTTACATATATATAATAAAATTTACACAAAATCACACAATTTATTAGTTATAAACAATACAATTTGCCTTAAACATTATGCAGCACATGAAATCATTTTTCAGTCATAGTTTCATTTAGCTAAAAAAAAAATTAGTACGATAGATATAGAATATATGTGAATACCAAGTTTAGAATTAGTTGTAGTAGTCCTTCGATCCTATTTTATCCGTTGTTTAAAAAAATTTTAAATGTTTAAATTTATCTCTTGTTTAAAATTATCAATTATTTTCTCTGTTCTATATTATAAGGCAATATAACAGATTTTTCTTATCTCATAATATAAGATAACATGTAATAATTTTTCATTTTTGTCCCTAATTTATTGTATGATTAGTATTGTAACTTAAACAAGACAAGACAAAATAGCACAAAGAGGCAAAAATCAGGTGCCCTAATTTGATATGGTATTTGTTGATATCCCGGATGAATTTTCGACGTACATAACGGATTTTCGACGTACATAACTTCATCCTCTGATCTCTGATTAACCTGATTCTAACTCCTACAAGTCATTCTACTCCTAACCTAACTATAGACCCTGATCATACTCACAAATAGCTCCGTATGGAGATTTTGGACATTCGAGACTGAAATGATTATTTATAAACTAAAACATGGCACTAGAACCTTCCATTTCCAAACCTTAGACCCATGTCCCAATTATCTCAAAAACTGGGTTTAGGGTGATCTTATCTTAAAGAAATCATTCTTGTAGGATGTGATCCCCTAGAACCCTCCAAAAGCATCCGGTGGGTTAGATATTCACTTAACCAAATGCACATGTATACCAACCCCAACTCAAATTCCAAACTTAACATGACATAATACACACAGAACAACCATAATTTGACCCATAAAAGGGCCTACCAGCACATAATATAGCATGCCAATAAGGCTACCATACAACCTGTCACATCAATGGGTTTCCATACAACCCCACATATTACATCAACCACATATAATATCAATTACTCAGGATACGAAGTTACCAACAATAAATATACTACTTGACACAATATATATTACATAAACCAAATACATAAAAGCTACCAGCTATGACCTCAGATGTTCTTGTGAAATGGAGAGAACTAAGATTCTTTAGTTTTTTCCGAGCTAGTGCTAAAGTCTTCGCGTAAAATGTTAATCACAAAGGGGTATGCGATAGAGCCTCAGTAACCAAGGAAATACAAAAACAACACGTAACCAAACAATATATATATATATGTATATACATATATACATATACAGAGATGCTATGCAAATATAATGATATGAATGTCCCCCAACATACACGGCTAGAACCACGAGCAAGTTACCCTCACAAGGTATGCCTAACAAGTGATTCTCTTTCAACAATTGATGAAAACTGGTTCCGAAATATCATTAAGCTTTCCACTCACTAGTATAATCTAGCCAAAGGCCACACTAATGATTGGACCGTAGTTTTCCTTCCCTTAGACCACTTGAATTGGTGATAATTTAGGAAATGTATATCCTCAATCTACTGTCACCTAACTCTCCTGGCCATATGAAGAGGATTTAGTAGCAGGAATATATATATATATATATATATACACACATTAACTTTACCACTTGGACATGAGGCTTTGTATGTTCCACGAGTGGATCGGTATACCATGTAGTATCATATAACATTATCACCCCAAACCAATCAATGTCATTCATGCATAACAATGTGATGATGTCTTTCATCCTATCATGTTTCATGCACACATATATTTTCTCATGATCATCATCATCATAGTAACATCATATCTCAAATGGCGAGGATGCTAATAAATCACATATTGTGAATCATCATATAATCATATGAATCACATACCTAAGACGAGAAAAGAGATTAACGTTTTCATAATTAGCCGTGCTCTAGGACATATCATGATATAAAAGAAATAAACATATATATATATATAAATACGGAATTTATATTACATAAAACATACGCTCCGATTACCTCAAATTGTCCACACATACAAACACACACAAGGGAACTGGTAGGCCAATGGAGAACCAATGATGATCTCCACTCTTCCAAACCACTTCTTAGAATGTCCCAACTTCCAAACAACACTCTTGAAGACTATAATACCATAATACCTTACATTAACACAATATAAACATATCCCAATAACTCACAATTTAACCAACCAAGCTTAATGATGATAAACCCAAGATTCCAATAACACAAACATACGTCAAGGAGCCCTAAACATCCATCCAACCCGTAAACAACCACAACAATTTGGATTCCAAGTATCCTCAACAAATTCAAGCGTTAGGGTTTAAGATAAACCACTCATAATAATCTCTCCAAAACTCACACCCAAGTCATAGGGATACTAAACAACACATTAATAACACAACTATTTTAATTGGTAGAAACATTAATTAAGTTGAAATCTTTTATACTCCCACAGATCTCAACTTAAACCATGAGAAAAAAGAGGAGAGGAGAGAGAAAACCACTTGCCAACCAAGATTCAAACTCCTAAGGTCAAGACCCAAGCCTTATGATGAAACACTGGCAGAGAAATTCTTCCTCTCCTCCATTTTCTTTTTCTCCGTTGACTAGTTTGTGTCTAATTTATTAGATTTTTGCAACTGGTGCCGCGACGCACGATGAACTCGTCACAGCATGAGCGTATCTGTCTCATTCAGAAATTTGAAATTCCCAATCTCTAGCCATGGTGCCACTGTATCCCGCCACGGTGCTTTTTTCTCCTTTTATCAATTTGTTGATCCTTTTGGCCTTCCTCCGGTCGACTCCTCCGATACTGCACAATTCAACAGTTATACTCCTCATTAGCTCAAAGTTAAGTCCAAAAAATAATTTATGGGTCATTACATGTGTTAGAATTAATGAAATAAGTGGAATTAATAGAATAAAATTGGAAATTTTAGGTATTTTTAAAAATATAAGGATATAATAAATATTTCTTAATATGGCTAAAACCTCTCCTATTATTTTATAATATGGGATGGAGAGAATAAATATTAATTATATTTTTAACTCTTTTATCTTTTATAAAAAAACAATGATAGATAAAGTACAAATTATTTTTTAATATTTAAGTCAATGTCATTTTGATAAAATAAATATTAAATTTTACTATAATCTAGATTACTTAATAATTTTATTAGTTTGTGTGGAAAAAAAAAACTTAAAATGGTAAATAAAAAAATGAGAATGAGAGAATATTTATTTAGGTATGGTGCTGAGTTATTATTTTGGGAGAGCGTAGGTGTGCTTGCTCTAACCATGGCTGAATGGGTTTAGTTAGCTGAGCCAATAGTACACATAGCCTTTCTGGTTCCAATGCCCATAGTCTACTATCTTCATGACCTTCTTTTTCCCTCGTACTAATTTAATTTATCCAATAACGTTTATATAATTAAGTTTTCACAATTTTACTAAAGTCCTTCCCATAAAAATATAAGAAAAAATCTATTGTATAAAAACGAAATATACACACTCACACTCAACATTTCTCCTATAATATATCTATCAATATAAATAATATAAAATTTATAGCAATAATATATTCATGAGTTGTACTCCCTTATGCCTTAATATAAAAAATAATTACAGACTTTTCATATTTCAAAATATAAAGGATATAAGAATTTATCTTGTGTATTTAATAATTTTTTTAAAAATATTCCTAATTAAGATATATTTTTTTCTAAAAACTAGTAATAAAATTTATTTATATAAATTACATAATGTAAAAATTATAACATTAAATGAAAATATTTTTAAAATTATTTTATACTTTAAATAAATTTATTATTTTTTTCTATATGTATAATTTTTTATTTTTTATTTTTTATATTAAAGAATGAAAATAATAAATAATGGGACCAATTCCTCATCCTTTAATACATTGGCCCACTAATTATATGAATTTGTCGCACATGAAATTAATAGGATGATTCTATAACTCTTTATTTTTAGCCTCCAATCTCTCTCTTCTTATTTATATATACTATTATTTTAAATTTAAATTCTTAAGTAACTAATGGCTAGTGCTATAGGTCAAAGGTGGATGGCAGAAAGCTAAAAAAGGGTGACCCGAGGTCGAGGAGGACAGATATTTTAACTTGTAAACTTTCAAGTCAATATCAACATTTTCAGATTTCCATATATATTATCTCTTACCGTAATTATAAGATTTTTTATATTAATTTTAAATATAGATCTTTTTACACTATATTATACATTTTTAAAAAATATTTTTATTTAATATACTTTAAAAAGAAAAATAAATAAATTAAATAAAAATAATTTTAAAAAAATATTATAATTTAAAAAAAATAATTAACTAATTTTAATTCTTATTCTTAATTTCCATATCTCAAATAAAATTATGTTATATTAGAGGATGGAGGAGGTACATTCTTACTTAACTTAATTTTACCATTCATGGGATCGATCAATTTTCTAAACGTCATTGTTAAACTTTTCATCATGCAATGCGGTGTCGCCATCTGTGTTAACCTTCATATAAGGGCAATAAAGATTATTAGATCGACTTATAAAAAACATGTATATTATTAGATGAAATTAGACAGATTTTTCCATCTGCAAAATTAGCTCCACTATTACTGATTTACAAACAATATATTTCAACTTGTTATAAATTTAATTATATATTTAATATTAATTGATGATGATTTGTTCCGATTAATTGTAGCTGCATACAACCACACAATTAAAATCTCTAAAATAATCAAACTATAAATTATACAGTAATTTCAGTAGTTTTCCCCATTATATTTTATTAGCATTTTCTTTTTTTTAGTATCAATATAACCCCCAACCACTATCCAAAGGCTAATCCCTTCCAAATATAAAAATTACCAAAGTGGATTGTACCTTTTTCCACAAAACCTTTTCCATTCATCGGATATTAAGAAATAGCAAATAATTATTATTATTATTAGTGAAATTGCGAAAAGAGATTAGCTAGCTTGACAGACAAAGAATTCCAGTACAACTCTTCCAGCTGGGCCATAGAGACTTGCATATGGAACTTAAAAATGGTTTTAATCAGGTGACAAGCAGTTAATGGATGATGGAGATTACGTTTCCTTGCTCATCCATACATAATTTTTTTTTTGTTTTTATTTAAATAAAGACAACCTGCAACACATTGAAAGCCAAACTCTCATTAGTATAAGAAGTATGAACAAATGACAAAATAATAAACAAATTATTAATTAGTACAAATAATGTAGAACACAATATATATAGTGTCATTTTGTATTTTCATTTCTCCGGAAAAAATATCATATTTAATTTTTATTAGAAAGACAAAAAAAAAAAAAGCAGTTGCTCCAAAAGATTTATCATAAAGACATCGTTTATGAAAAAAAGAAATATTCTTGATATATATCCCATCAGAATATTTAACCGAAGCGGCGTGTCCACACACACACTTGCCAGATGATATTAAAATATCAGAAAAATGAACATGAGAGCCAACATTCTGAGAGAAACAGAGAATTCAGAAGACCTACATCTCTTAGTTTAACATTCTTATTTTCTATAAATATTCTAAGATTTTCCTTTGTCACTATGATTATGGCATGCGATTAACTTGACCTTTTCACAATTCTTCAATCTTTTCATTCGAATTACAACATTACAAATATTAAAAACACTTCATGTTTGATCATAGATGTCCTGATCAAATCTCGACAATCCAAATATTATATCTTCGTCTGGCATGTATATACTAGATCAAAATCTATATATTTTTGTAGCCCATAATTTTCTTCATGACTTTTGCATGTCAGAACATGAGCCAGACCATGCGACAAATTAACTTGTGTAAACTTTAAAGGGTCTATGTCCAATGTAAAATATAACATCGTCTCTGAGTGACACATAATCAACCTAGCTATTGTTCACAAGATAATTCTATATCTAATTAGTCCAAACCTTTTGAAAAATCTCATCAATTTAATTGAATCCGTCATGAGTTTTGTTACCTCATGTTAATAAAATTGCTCATGTGGACCAATATTATTTCCACCTCAAAATGTTTACTAGTATCCATATCTGTATTGCAAATCATTCATGTAAGCCACTAGGGTTTCACATTAGAGACAGTTCATTCTCATGAGCAGCTAGATTAATATGAACACCTGAATAATAAATATTTTTGAGGGAGGCTGAAATAATAATTACTCTAAAATGAAACTGGAAATCAAGCCCACAATCATTTTTGTTGTCCTCTAAAGAGAAAAGACAAAAACAGTGAGTAAATAAAACATCTCACTTAAAAGGATGTTATAGAACTTACTTTATTCTGAGAGTGGTGTCCAATGACTGGTCTTGGAGGTCATTCTCAAGCCCTTGAACCTATTAACACAATTTCATTTCACGCTTTGATACTTTCCAGACGAGTGAGAAACAAGAGAAAGACAAGAACCTGAAAACCTACTAATCACCTGTTGCAATCTCAGGTTTTCGTCCGTGAATTTGACTTCCTGGATTGGCATTAAGTTTGAACACATCCAAAATGAGACATAATCATTATGAAGACCAAGAAATTAACATGAGAATCAACGACAAGAATCTACAAACCTGATTTAGTCTCTGGTTTTCTTCCATGAGTTTGGCTTCCTTCATTTATATTAAGAATAAACACATTGTTAAAGCATACATTAGTGTAAAGTTCAAGTTACCATAATGAAATCTACAAGTGTTCTGCATTTTTAGAAATTTAGATACGATTTGAGAATAACTTGTATGAAAAGACAAGTATTCTTCACTCATGCAAGACCCATATACAGTACATATATATTTTCATGTTTTTGGGGCGGGCCTGCAAATGTAAATATCTTATAAGTTTGCAAATACTCCATAAACTAAAATTTCTTAGAAATAATAGCCCAAATATGATCATATGCTTCTCATCATAACCCGGAGGAGAAGACTGAATGTGAAAGATACTTTTGATAAACGAACATATAACTCTAACCTTTTTCTTAAGAATACTGATCTCCTGCTCAAATGCTTCAACCTGAAAGACATGAAATTAATTTCTATCTGTTTTAAATCTAATTAGTATTATCCATGGCATGCATGGGATTCAATGAACAGCTGAAAAGTAAAGGAATATATGGAGAAAAAACAAGAGGCCATGTACATGTGCATGGGTAAACAATTAAATAATAGTAAAATAACATTATTAAGCGTTCTTTTTGGTCTCCCACTATATTATTTTGTAAAGCTAAAAACCATTTGATCAACTTTCCCATTGGCCCCACTCACAATTTCTTTTTGTACATATCCATACCATTTTAAATGATTTTCTACTATTTTCTTTTCCATAAGTGCCACTTCAACTTTTCCTCATATGCGGTCATTTTTTAATTTGTTCTTTCTATTTAAATGTAAGTACCAATTCATTCTACTTGTATATAATATATTGATAGGCTAAACCAGAGCAATAGAAAAAGTGCTCAGGATAGGAAGGACAAACCTTAGCTTTTGAAATGCGATGCAAGCATGTGTTAAGTAAATCTTCTAGTTTCTTTAGATCTTTTAAGCTCAATCCATGTAGTTCTTCGCCATTGAGCTGCCTGTTAGATGTAGAATTACATATTTGAATCAACAGAATCATATTATAGCATGACTTATTACACAAAATTTCCAGCACCATAACAATACCTCAGTTCACGAGTTTTATCACTTAGTTCCTTGTTTAGCTTAAAATATTCACCTTCTACCTGTCCAATTACCGAAAAGTCAGTTAGCATTTCTTTGAAGTCTCAACATTTCTAGAAGCCTATAAGTGAATGCATAAAGAGTAGAATTGTAGCTGTGTGTAATTTCTCCATTCGGTTTCCAAATTCTTTGATACTGTGTATGGTACGATTTATGGACATTAATTCTTCACATATGAGTATAATATTCTAGAATGGCAATACTCAAGCCCTAACCTGCAATGAACCGATATATATCTGTGTGTGTATTTTAAAAGTACTCTTATCAAATACATAATAATGATACATATAGGTACTGATACTGCAATTTATATACATCAAACTGAAACGCAGTAAACTAACAACTCAGTGTTTGAACATTGAACTTGTATTTAGCTGTAGTCTCTAGACGTACAAGAGTTAATCCTCAAAAGATATACAATTTATTTCTAGTTAACCCTTGTTTCTACTGCTTCATGACTACATCCCAAAATTTGCCAACACTTGTCATTCCCAAGGGAATGAGAATTTCTTGGTAGCCCACAATTTCCTACCTTTATTAGAACAAGAAAGTGGTAAATGTGTCTCAAATTAATTAAGTTTTATTTGGATTTGTTTAGGTTTGGGAAAAGGATTCTAGGGTCCATATACCTTTCGCAAAACTGTGAATTTTACTTACTTAGACCTTAAGGGGATATGGACTCCTTGACGTACGTATTTAGCAGATTAATTAACAACTAAACCATGGGTGATTGTATGACCAAAGCTGCACTATTCATAGTGTGTAAATAATTTGGTTTCCTAGAGTTTTTGATTTATATATTGATAACAAAACTTGGGTAATATCTATGAAGCTAGTACATAACCAACAAAAAAAGAAAAGAAAAGAAAGAAACTTCCTTACAATGAGGGATATTTTATAGACTAACAGCCGTTTAGTGTGTTGAAGGAGGAGGATTTATCTTATTTCTTTTTATAATCTTTATTATACTCTTTTATAATTATTATTTAACAGTTTCTATACATTTTTATATTTTTTCTCAAGTTGAAACATGAAAGTCAACTGTTGTATCCTCAAAATTACTTTGTTTTTTAATTCTATTTTTCGTTCCATTCCATTTTATTTTTAAAACTTGTGTTTTCATAGGTTGAGCGCCAATATGTTCATTCTTCAACCTCCAGACAAACTTTTAGGAGGGCTGTAGAAGCTTTCAATCCATTAGGCAATTGCCTTAGGCCCACCAAAAAATAGTTTTCATTCCGCTCTTTAGTCTTCATACTACAATGTAATGGTTAGTGTTAGTGCTTCAAGAATTATTTTCATAATTAATACTATGGAGAAATGTAAACAGAAGAAATTAACACTCCAATAGAAGTATTAAATTATATTTTTTTCCCAATTGTATGCTTTTCTCTTAAAGCATTATTAACAATACCTATAATGGTTTCTACTGGCTAAATAAATTTTTTAAAATTTAAATTGCTTTATTCCTATATGAGATTAACTATTTTAGAAGATATATTGAATGAATTAAGCATATTATCTACTGAGGGTTAAATATTACAATTATTTGATTGTAAAACTATGATAACTGATTTTGTAGAATGCTGGAAAAATGAGATAAAGATGATTAGTTATATTACCCTTTGCTTCTTTAATAATTCTGCCTAAAGTCTGAAATTTCTAGACAGACATTGACTTTTAGCCTCAGATTTGGAGCTCCGAAACTAAGCATAAGTAACTCAATAAACATAATTAAGTTTCTTTTTTTCCTTCTGCTTTATAATAAAGTTATGTAAGTTAACTACCGTGTATTCATTTTCTGTTTAAAACATAATGAAAACAAAATGATTTTTAATTATTTATAAATATTGAAGGAAAATATTGACAAAATTAAAAGAAGAACCATACTAAAGGTATTACAATACTAACACGAAGAACAAAAAGTATATGAAAGCCTAAAATTATAAGAATTTTGAAACAAGGGCCTGTTCAGCACGTAGAATGGAATGAAATAACAAATTCAATGAAACAGAAAAAGTAATTTTTTAAATAAGAAATACTTTATCTTTGCCTTAATTAAAAAAGAGCTTAAAAGAAATAGCTTATATTGCAAAGATATATATATATAATTAAATAAAAGAAATCTTATTCATATCCACACTGGAAAAAGGTGAAAGAATTTATTTTACAAAGATTGAGATATATAATATTTATTATATTTGTATAGTTACTACTCAATAAAAGTATAAAACTATGAAGGATAAAGAGTATGAAAATGAATCAAAACAGCCACAGATCAAAGGGGTAGAGTGAAGAGGAGCATTATCATACCTGCAGATCAAGAGATGGGTGGTGTGATTTGTCAAGGTTTTCATCTGAATACGAGTTTCTCCTTTCAATCACATGCCTGATCCCTCAAATAGCAAAAATATTTGTTTTCACATTAGTTCATATTTTTTTAGTATATTTCGGTACCATAACATATATAATATTTTGAAAGTACAATGGCCGGGTTTGATTACTTACAGAAGTAACAATGTAAAGAAATCCAACGTAGTATAATGTAATATAATATAATGTGACCATTACTAAGTTTTGTTTGGTACATCATATAAACCACTTTATACATTTTATTGTTGAAATGCCCTAACCAATTCTTAGTTTCTACATTTATTACAAAAATGGTGTAGATGGAGAAGGATGAAGGATGGTGGCGTGGCAAGAAGGATGAATTAAGGAGAAGGCGGCATTTGTGACTTTTAACCATCAATGTAATAAGGATTCACTAGGTTTTTTGAGTCAATGAGGATTATATGAGTTTTGGATATTGAGGCAACCAAACGCATGAATTGATGTAATGTAAAAGCTTTTAGCATCACTCTCTGAGTTTTGAGTCTGTAAAGGCCTTAAGGGATGCAATTAGTTGAAATTAATTTAAAAAATTAATAAAATGAATTATTATCTTTAATTTGTAGTTATTTTTGTTCAACTTACTTCGATTCTACATACACACTATAGGAAACTTATTTGAATTAATGTACTCACTCTTCCTATATAGGATATAAGGATGTGGTCAAAAGCAGGAAGTGATAGATAAAGAAATCAAAGCTATTATAAAGAATTATTCATGGGAGTTAGCCGAACTTCCGCAAAGCCAAAAGGTAATTGAAGTGAAATGGATTTACAAGTAAAAAAAAGTACAAAGGAAAAATGGAGAGATATTAAAAAGCAATAATGGTGGCCAAGGGACACAATCAAAATTGTGAAATAGAATATGATGAAGTGTCCATGGCTTCTCCACAAAATTAATGTTAAATCAACCTTTTTGAATGGATTGTTACAACTTAAGGTCTTATGTTGTCATACAACTTGAAACAAGCATCATATATAGGCATAAAACTGTAAAATTGTTAATTACTTGCAAGAAAACGGCTGGTTCCTGAATTCCCACATGAAAAGTCTGCACATCTCTAGAGATGTGAATTGAATAATTTCACTTGTACAAGTCTGAAAATTCCTAGACATTATTAGTACTGCCTCTTCAATTCTGTAGCTCTCAAAGCACATTTTGGTGTGCAATTCCTATGGAATGGTTCACTTACTTACAAAAGACTAATAACATTTCTAAATTAACAAAAGCCTATGAAACTTAAGCAGCTTTATTAACAAAATTACATCTTCAAACCATAAGTTATTCAGAATAATGAATATTCGGTCCAAAGTCTTTCTATTACTACCAAGTTTGCTAGATCCATTGCTATAGTTTAAAGTCTGTCTCATACATTCAACTCCTACATACATGGAATAGGTTTCATTAGAATCCTGATGGTTGAATATACCGTTCTCACATTAGAAAAAAAAAACAAAAGAAAAAGAAAAGAATAAATTAGGGAGAGAAAAGATACCTTGTAGTAGCATAATCGAAGAGTTTGCCAGAAGCAGAAAATACCAAGAGTGCAATCTCAGCATCACAAAGAGTGGACAGCTCCATAGCCTTCTTGAAGAGACCTTTCCTTCTTTTGGAGAAAGCCACCTGCCTCGCAGCAACGTTCTCGATCTTCTTTATCGCGATCTTCCTCCTCGTCATTTCAATCCCTAGCCTCCTTCAAACTAAACAAACAAATTTAGTGAAATCTGCAGATTAATACTCAAATTTAATAAATAATTAAATAAATATGTAGGAAAGTCTACGAGTATCGAATGAAAAAGAGAACCATAAAGTACCAAATGAATATTAAAGAATAAAAAGAGAACTTTAATTTCTATTTCCTTGGATCTGCACAAGTTTGCACAACAAGTTGTGCAGATCAAAGGAAACAGAAATTAAAAATAGATGAAAGCAATAAGCTCAAATAGATGACTGAAAATATGAAAGATTGAGAGAGAGGGTTTTGGGGAGTAGGTGAAAAACTGAACTTTTGGTATGAGATTGAGGCGAAGTGAAGTACACAGTCTTCCTTCTCAATTTATTTTTGGATCTCTTCTTTCCGATCTTCACCTTCTTCTCTTAAGTAATTAAATTAATTGCAGTTTTACGTACACGTCACCTTTTAACAAGGCCATTTAACTCGAAAGAGGGTCCCGCCCTGGTTTTTTTTTTTTTCAGTGAAAGCTCATTGATTAAAAAATTTATCTCAAAAAAATTTTCAGGTAAGTTGGATCTTGGATTCATTATGTTTTCGGCAAGTTTAAGGCTTAAAAAGTATTTACAAAGCTACTTGCCCACCAATGAGATCTTCGTATAAATAATAGGATTGAAAAAATATATTTTTTAGAGTGATGTAATTATGTGTTTATATATTTTTTAGTTTTATAATATTTATTTTATTTGTTATTGTATAACTATATAATTGCATAGATCCGATTTCCATAATGGAGCATTTTATTTTAAGAAAAAAATTAACTGCATAAAATGCATAACTGCATGACTTAATAAGGTAGATATTTTCACCAATAAGACTTGATTTCATAGGGAAAAAAAAATGCATGGCAACAAAGTGGCAGAGGAGGGGTGCCATTTACTGTTACAAAAATATCTTCATGAAAGAATAATTCTTTCTAAAGATAGACTAAATTTTTATGATACCTTGTATGATTCTTACGCATTGTAGAGAGGAATAAGTCACATTGTTTATGATTCATGAACAAGCTTATTATTAAAATTTTTATATAACATATATTTACTCTTATTTGGTGCATGATGCTTTCATTGTGTTTTTTTCGGGGATCGTATGAAAAAAGTGAAGTGAAGGGATAATGAATAAGGAAGGAGATGTTACATATGTCAAGTAGTACTTCAAGGGAATAAAGTGATTTTAAATATTAATTAATATTATTTCTTCATATTCTTAATATAAAACTCTTTTAATTAAATTATGTGGATTAAGAATAGGAGTTAAAATTAATTAACTACCTTATTTTCTCTAAAAATTTCAATATTTTTCCAAAACTACTTTTTTTTAATCTCTTTCTCTCTTTTTTTGGGATACAGTAAATATGTGCATTTTTTGGAAATGTATAATAAATACTACCTCATATATTGTAAATGATCTTATATTTAGAAACAGGACAAAATACCATATATATATATATATAGGGCCAAAGGGAGTAATATTTAAGCACTTAGCACAATGTATGTGGCCCGTTCATGAACGTTGGATCAAAATAAATCTAATGGTGTGTGCTTGGTCTAGTGTTTTTCTTTTTGAAAATGTAAAGTAAAGTAAATTAAACATTAAATTGATTAGAGACAGATCTTTATTCTCAAAATCAGAAATGGATCTTTTATTATCAAATCAGAAACAGATTTCCAACATTCAAAAACTATTTTTTTCTTTTAATTGCCATTAATTTCAGTTCCATATTCCTCTTCTATATTTTTAGGGTAGACTAGAAACATGGACACACAAACAACATTCTTCACCTTCCTTCTCTGCTCTCTTCACCATATCTTGTTCTGCATTGTAGATAAATACTCAAAATTGTTGTCTAGTATCTAAGGTGTTCAGAATTACTCTTAGGGGTGGTTTGCCGAAATCCTACAGCAATCTAATTGGAGGTTAATTAATACATTAAAGATAGTGTGTAGTCACACATTTCTGAGCACTGATAATTTCATTTTCTACATTCTTGTTTAACATTTTTAATATATATTAAATTAAACAAGCATATTTCAAAAATACATTATAGTTCCATTAATAATTCTTTTTTAAAGATAGACTAAATTGTTAATTTAACTAGTGTAGGTTCTATATATACATAGTTCGAAGGAATGAGTTATAGTGTTTATAACTCAGTATAGTTTGTGAGAATTTTTTATATACATATATTAGGTGGTGATATTGTAACATCCTACCTCCTTTTGCACCTCCAAATTTAACCGAAGAACTTCAAAATTCAATCACACACAATCCTGACATCTCAAAATAACTTTCCAATGCCTCAAAACAGCGGAAATAACCTTAAAACCACCAAAGATTGGGCTAGGGCCGCGGCAACTACAGTGCCGCTACGACTCCGTCCTCCCCTGATTCTCCATCACTTCTGGATTCAACCATAATCTGACCTATACATGGGTCTACCAGCACATAATAGAGCATGCCAACAAGGCCAACGTACAACATGTCACATCAATGGGTTTCCATACAACCCCACATATTACATCAATCACATATAATATCAATTATCTAGGATACGAAGTTACTAGCAATAAACATACTACTTGACACAATATATATTACATAAACCAAATACATAAGAGCTACCAACTATGACCGCAAATGTTCCTGTGAAATGGAGAGAATAAAGATTCTTTAGTCTTCCCCAAGTTAATGTTAAAGTCTTTGCTTGAAATGTTAATCACAGAGGGGTGTGAGACAGAGCTCCAGTAACCAAGGAAATACAATAACAACACGTAACCAAACAATATATATATACATGTAATGGGATGCTATGCAAATGTAATGATATGAATATCCCCCAGCATGCACGGCTAGAATCATGGGTAAGTTACCCTCACAAGGTATGCTTAACAAGTGATTTCTTTCTAATAACCAGTGAAGACTGATTCCAGAATATCACTAAGCTTTCCACTCACTAGTATGATTCGATCAAAGGCCACACTAATGATTGGACTATGGTTCTACTTCCCTTAGACTACTTGAACTGGTGATGATTTAAGAAAGGTGCATCTCCAATTTACTGCCACCTGGCTCTCCTAACCATAGGAAGAAGATTTAGTGACAGGGATATATACATATACATCAACTTCACCACTTAGACATGAGGCCTCGCATGTTCCATGAATGGAACAGTACACCACATGGTATCATACAACATTGTCTCCCCAAACCAATCAATGTCATTCATGCATAACAATGTGATGATGTCTTTCACACTATCATGTTTAATCCACACATGTATTTTCTCATGATCATCATCATCATGGTAACATGCTATTTCAAATGGCGAGGGTGCTAATAAATCACATATTGTGAATCATCATATAATCACATGAATCACATACATAAAACGAGGAAAAAGATTAAAATTTTCATAACTAGTCGTGCTTTGGGATATATCATGATATAAAAGAAACACACATACACACACACATATATGAAATTTATATCACATAAAACATACACCCTGATTACCTCGAATTGTCCATACACACAGGGGAATCAGTAGGCCATTGGATAACTGATGATGATCTCCATTCTTCCAAACCACTTCTTAGATGCCCCAACTTCCAAACAACACTCTTGAAGACTATAATACCATAATACCTTACATTAACACAATATACATATATCCCAGTAACTCACAATTTAACTAACCAAGCTTAATGATGATAAACCCAAGATTCCAATAACACAAACATACATCAAGTAGCCTCAAACATCCATCCAACCCATAAACAACCACAACAATTTAGATTCCAAGCATCCTCAACAAATTCAAGCTTTAGGGTCTAAGATAAACCATTCATAATCTCTCTAAAACTCATACCCAAGTCATAGGGATACTAAACAACACATCAATAATACACTTACAACCATTTTAATTGATAGAAACATCAATTAAGTTGAAATTTTTTGTGCTTGCACGGATCTCAACCTAAACCATGAGAAAAGAGAGAAGAGGATAGTGAAAACCAATTACCAATCAAGATTCAAACTCCTAAGGTCCAGAAATCAAGTCCCCAAGCCTTGTCGACGAAATCCTAGCAAAGAAATTCATCCTCTCCTTTGTTTTCTTTTTCTCCGTCGACTAGTTTGCTTCCAATTTATTAGATTTTTGCGATTGGGGCCGCGGCACATGATAGGCTTGCCACAGCGTGAGCCTCTCTGTCTCATTCAAAAATTGGAAATTCTCAACTCTTACTGCAGTACCACTATATCCCGTTGTGGCATAAGATACTTCTTTCTCCTTTTATCAATTTCTTGATCCTTTTGACCTTCCTTTGGTCCCGACTACTCTGATAGTACATAATTCAACAGTTATACTCTTTATTAACTTAAGGCTAAATCCAAGACAATAATTTAAGGGTCGTTACATGTGTTATAATCAATTAAAAGAGTGGAATTAATGAGTAAAATTGAAAATTTTTGATATTTTTTAAAAGCTTAAAGATATAATTAACATTTCTCAATATGCATGAAATTCCTACCATTACCTTATAATATGGGTTTGAGGGGGTAAATATTAATTATATTTTTTACTTTTTTATTCTTTATTAAAAATAATAATAGATAGAGTACAAATCATTTTTTAAAATTTAAATTTTGATAAAATAATATTAAATTTTAATATTAGTTTATGTGAAACAAAAGTTTTTAAATGATAAATAAATAAAAGAGGGAGAATGAGAGAGTATTTATTTAGGTACGGTGCTTAGTTATTATTTTGGGAGAGCGTAGGTGTGCTTCCTATAACCATTGGTGAATGGGTTTAGCTAGCTGAGCCAGTAGTACACATAGCGTTTCTGCTTCCAATGCCCATAGTCAGCTATCTTCATGACCTACTTTTTCCCTCGTACTAATTTAATTTATCCAGTAACTTTTATATAATTAAGTTTTCACAATTTTATTAAAAAAATCTATTGATAAAAACGAAATATTCACACTCACACTCAACATTTCTCCTATAATATATCCATCAATATAAATAATATAAAATTTATAGCAATAATATATTCATGAGTTGTACTTCCTTTTTGTAGTTAATATAAGAAATAATTAGAAGAGACTCCATATTTCAAAATGTAAGAAATATAGGATTTATTTTATGTATTTAATAATTTTTTAAAAAATATTCCTAATTAAGATATTATTTTTTAAAAAAAATTAGTAATAAAATCTATTTATATTAATTTCATGATGCAAAAGTTATTAATAGTAAAAAATAATATTTTTAATAATTATTTTATATTTCAGATAAATTTATTATTATTTTTATTTATATAATTTTATTTTTATTTTTTGTATTAAAGAATGAAAGTATTAAATAATGGGACCAATTCCTCATCCTTTACTACATGGGCTACTAATTATATGAATTTGTGGCATATGAAATTAATAGGATGATTCTATAACTCTTTATTTTTAGCCTCCAATCTCTCTCTCTCTCTCTCTTTTTATTTATATATACTATTATTTTAAATTTAAATTCTGAAGTAACTAATGGCTAGTGCTATAGGTGGAAGGTAGATGGCAGAAAACTAAAAAGGGTGGCCCGAGGACAAGGAGGACAAAGATATTTTGACATGTAAACTTTCAAGTCAATATCAACATTTTCAGATTTCCGTATATATTCCATACTCTCTTCTGTGCTAATTATGAATTTTTTCCTAAATTTAAATATTACATTTTTTACAATATATTATGTATTTGAAAAAATATTTTTATTTAATATATTTCGAAAAGATAGGAAGAAATAAATTAAATAAAAATAATTTTAAAAAATTATGATTTTTAGATTAAAATAATCAATAAATTTTAGTTCTTATTTTACTCTCTCCAGTTTTAAGATTTTTTATTTTAATTTAAATATAAAATTTTTTATAATATATGAGGTATTATTTATTATACATATATTTTTAAAAAATATCTTTATTTAATATATTTAAAGAGAAAAAGAGAGAGATTAAATAAATATAATTTTAAAAAATATTAAAATTTTTAAAAAATTGAAATACCTAATTAATTTTAATTTTAAATCTTAATTCATATTATTTAATTAAAAAAATCTTATATTAAAAATTGGAGGGAGTAATATGTTGGAACCGATTAGAAATATCCTATATTAAACAGTGAAGGGAACTCATTCTTAGTTAACTTAATTTTACCTTTTATGGGATCGACCAATTTTCAAACGTCATTGTTAACCGTTTCATCATCCAATGCGGTGTCGCCATCTGTGTTAACCTTCCTAGAAGGGTAATAAAGATTATTAGATTGACTTTCCAAAAATATATATATTACTAGATGAAATTAGACAGATTTTTCCATCTGCAAAATATATTTCAACTTGTTATAAATTTAACTATATATTTAATATTAATTGATGATGATTTGTTCCGATAAATTGCAGCTGCATACAACCACACAATTAAAATCTCTAAAATAATCAAACTATAAATTATTCAGTAATTTCACTAGTTTTCCCCATTTTATTTTATTTGCGTTTTTCTCTTTTTTCAGTATCAATGTAACCTCCAACCAAAGGTTAATCCCTTCAAAACACAAAAATTACCAAAGTGGATTATACCTTTTTCCACAAAACCTTTTCCATTCATCGGATATTAAGAAATAGCTAATCAGGTGACAGAAAGAATTCCAGTACAACTCTTACAGATGGGCCATAGAGACTTGCATATGGAACTTGAAAATGGTTTTAATCAGGTGACAAGCAGTTAATGGATGCTGGAGATTACGTTTCCTTGCTCATCCATACAAAATTTTTTTTTTGTTTTTATTTAAATAAAGACAACCTGCAACACATTGAAAGCCAAACTCTCATTAGTATAAGAAGTATGAACAAATGACAAAATAATAAACAGATTATTAATTAGTACAAATAATGTAGAACACAGAATATATATAGTGTCATTTTGTATTTTCATTTCTCCGGAAAAAATATCATATTTAATTTTTATTAGAAAGACAAAAAAAAAAAAGCAGTTGCTCCAAAAGATTTATCATTAAGACATCGTTTATGAAAAAAAGAAATATTCTTGATATATATCCCTTCAGAATATTTAACCGAAGCGGCGTCTCCACACACACACTTGCCAGATGAGATATTAAAATATTCGGAGAGAAACAGAGAATTCAGAAGACCTAAATCTCTTAGTTTAACATTCTTATTTTCTCCAAATATTCTAAGATTTTCCTTTGTCACTATGATTATGGCATGCGATTAACTTGACCTTTTCACAATTCTTTGATCTTTTCATTCGAATTACAACATTATAAATATTAAAAACAGTTCATGTTTGATCACAGATGTCCTGATCAAATCTCAACAATCCAAATATTATATCTTTGTCTGGTATGTATATACTCGAACAAAAATACATATATTTTTGTGGCCCATAATTTTCTTCTTGACTTTTGCATGTCAGAACATGAGCCAGACCATGCGACAATTTAACGTGTTAATTTTAAAGGGTCTAAGTCCAATACTTGAGAAATTCTTAATGTAAAATATAACATGGTCTCAGAATGATACATATTCAATCAACCAAATTTTCACAAGATAATTACTATATCTAATTAGAAGGGCGGATCTGGTGCGATGGTGGAGTCTCTCCACTGTGACCTGGAGATCCTGGGTTCGAATCAGCCTCATTGCAAAGCAAGGGTAAGGCTGCCTAGATACACCCTTCCCCAAACCCCACTGGTGTGGGAGATTCTGGGTACGCCCTTTTAATTACTATATCTAATTAGTCCAAACCTTTCGAAAAAACTCCTCAATTTAATCTAATCCTGTAATGAGTTGCTACCTCATGTTAATAAAATTGCTCATGTGGACCAATATTATTTCTACTCCAAAATGTTAGTAGTATCCATATGTGTATTGCAAATCATTCATGTAAGCCACTAGGGTTTCACATTAGAGACAGTTCATTCTCATGAGCAACTATATCAAATATGAACAACTGAATAATAAATATTTTTGAGGGAGGCCTAAATAATAATTACTCTAAAATAAAACTCGAAATCAAGAAGCCCACAATCATTTTTGTTGTCCTAAAAAAAAACAGTGAGTAAATAAAACATCTCTCACTTGAAAGGATGTTATATAACTTACTTTATCCTGAGGGTGGTGTCCAATGACCGGGGTTGGTGGTCATTCTCAAGCCTTTGAACCTATTAACACAACTTCATTGCACGCTTTGATGCTGCTTTCCAGACAAGTGAGAAATAAGAGAAAGACAAGAACCTAAAAACCTATTAATTACCTGTTGCAATCTCAGGTTTTCTTCCGTGAATTTGACTTCCTGGATTGGCATTAAGTTTGAACACATCCAAAATGAGACATAATCATTATGAAGACCAAGAAATTAACATGAGAATCAACGACAAGAATCTACAAACCTGATTTAGTCTCTGGTTTTCTTCCATGAGTTTAGCTTCCTTCATTTATATTAAGAATAAACACATTGTTAAGGCATACATTAGTGTAAAGTTCAAGTTACCATAATGAAATCTACAAGTATTCTGTATTTTTAGAAATTTAGATACGATTTAAGAATGACTTGTATGAAAAGACAAGTATTCTTCTCTCATATAGGACCCATATACAGTACATATATATTTCCATGTTTTTGGGGCGGTCCTGCAAATGTAAATATCTTATAAGTTTGCAAATACTCCATAAACTAAAATTTCTTAGGAATACTAGCCCAAATATGATCATATGCTTCTCATCATAACCCGGAGGAGACTGAATGTGAAAGATACTTTTGATAAACAAACATATAACTCTAACCTTTTTCTTAAGAATACTGATCTCCTGCTCAAATGCTTCAACCTGAAAGACATGAAATTAATTTCTATCTGTTTTAAATCTAATTAGTATTATCCATGTCATGCATGCGATTCAATGAACTGCTGAAAAATACAGGAATATATGGAGAAAAAACAAGAAGCCATGTGCACAGGTGAACAATAAAATAATAGTACTATAACATTCTTAAGTGTTCTTTTTGATCTCTCTATATCATTTTAGAAGGCTAAAAATAAAAACCATTTGATCAACTTTCTCATTGGCACCACTAGCAATTTTTTTTTTTGGTACATATCCAAACCATCTTAAATAATTGTTTTCTTGATAGGTGTTTGTTATGATCACAAGTCCAAGGGAGAGCCCATCCCAAAAGACTAATGTATTAGATGGGAGAGCCCCTTGGCCGTATAAAAGCCACTTTCTATGTGAAACTCCTTGATGTGGGACTCATAACAATACACCTCTGCTCGAGAGCCTACTTCCCCGGCGACTCCACATTGTGATACTTCACTTAGCGACACCTCACTCAACCTCCTCGTTAGTTGGAATCCTCCACTAGTCAAAACCCTCCATGTGTAGCCCTCTCCATGGTGTCGCACCATTTGTTATGACCACAAGTCCAAGGGGAAAGTCCATCCCAAAAGACTAGTTCATTTGGTGGGAGTACCACTTGGCATTAAAAACTCCACTTTCTATGTGAGGCTCCTCGATGTGGGACTCATAACAAAGCTACTTCAACTTTTCTTCCTATATATTATTTCGTATTTTATTCTTTCTATTTAACTATAGCCGACTTCACACTAGTGAAATAACACTAATGTTGTTGTTGTTGTCTTTCTATTTAACTACAATAATATATTCAATTCGACCCAAAATATAAGTCTTCTTTCAAACATTTTTATTTTTTGTTCAAAATATAAGTCTCATTTAGTAATTTCTTGGATATTAAATGTTCTTTATTCTATTTTGCCCTTATCTATGATTAAATATGAGAGAACTAGCAAACTTTAAATGCAATTCATTAAATAGGAGTACTATTACAAAATAATGTATTTTTTTATAGAATTAATAAGTAAAACTACCTTTCTTTGTTCTTATGTAATTAGTTAAATAGGATTTATATTTTGCAATGGAGGGAGTAAGTTCCAATTCATTCTACTTATATATAATACATCGATAGGGTAAACCAGAGCAATAGAAAAAGTGCTCACAGATAGGAAGGACAAACCTTCGCTTTTGAATTGCGATGCAAGCATGTGTTAAGTAAATCTTCCAGTTTCCTCAGATCATTTAAGGTCAATCCATGTAGTTCTTCTCCATTGAGCTGCCTGTTAGAAGTATCAACAAAATCATATTGTTGCATGTCTTATTACATAAAATTTTCCAGAACCATAACAATACCTCAGTTCACGAGTCTTCTCACTTAGTTTCTTGTTTAGCTTAAAATATTCACCTTCTACCTGTCCAGTTACCGAAGGGTCAGCTAGCATTTCTTTGAAATCTCAACATTTTTGGAAGCCTATAAGTGATTTCATACAGAGTAGAATTGCAAGTGTGTGATTTCTCCATTCGGTTTCCAAATTCTTTGATACTGTGTATGGTACAATTTATGGACATTAATTCTTCACATATGAGTATAATATTCTACAATGGCAATACTCAAGCCCTAACATGCAATGCACCGATATATATATGTGTCTATATATATTTTAAAAGTACTCTTATCAAATACATAAGAATGATACATATAGTTTCTGATACTGCAATTTACATACATCAAACTAAAACACAGTAAACTAGAAATTCTGTCTTTGAACATTGAGCTTGTATTTAGCTGTAGCTGTAGTCTCTAGACGTACAAGAGTTAATCCTTAAAAGATATACAATTTGTTTCTAGTTAGCCCTTCTGTCTACTGCTTCATGATTACATCCCAAAATATGCCAACACTTGTTATTCCTAAGGGAATGAGAATTTCTTGGTACCCCATAATTTCCTACCTACATTAGAACAAGAAAGTGGTAAATATGTCTCAAATTAATAAGTTCGATTTGGATTTGTTTAGGTTCGGGAAAAGGATTCTAGGGTCCATATGCCTTTTGCAAAACTGAGTTTTACTTCTTTACACCTTAAGGGGTTATGCACTCCTTGACGTACGTATTTAGTAGATTAATTAACAACTAGACCTTGAGTGAATGCATGACCGAGGCTGCACCATTCGTTGTGTGTAAATAATTTGGTTTCCTAGAGTTTTTGATGTATATATTGATAACAAAACTTGGGTAATATCTATGAAGTACATAACCAACAAAAAAACAAAAGAAAGAAACTTCCTTACAATGAGTGATATTTTATAGACTAACAGCCGTTTGGTGTGTTGAAGGAGGAGGATTTATTTTTTATTTCATTTTATAATCTTTTATATACTCTTATAATTATTATTTAACAGTTTCTATTTATTTTTATAATTTTTTCTCAAGTTGAAACATGAAAGTCAACTGTTGGATCCTTAAAACTACTTTGTTTTTTAATTCTATTTTTCATTTCATTTAATTTTATTTTTAAAACTTTTGTTTTCATAGGTTGAGTGCCAATATGCTTATTCTTCAACCTCCGGACAAACTGTTAGGAGGGCTCTAGAAGCTTTCAAGCCATTAGGCAATTGCCTTAGGCCCACCAAAAATATTTTTCATTCCACTCTTTATACCACAATGTAATGGTTAGTGTTGGTGCCTCATGAATTATTTTCATAATTGATACTATTGAGAAATGTAAATAGAAGAAATGAACACTCCAAGTATTAAATATTTAAATTACAATTTTTCTCCAATTGTATGCTTTTCTCATAAAGTATTATTAACAATGACTATAATGGTTTCAACTAGCGAAAGATATTTTTCAAAATTGAAATTGCTTTATTCCTATATGAGATTAACTATATTAAAAGATATATTAAATGAATTAAGCATATTTTCTACCGACTTAAATATTATAATTATTTGATTATAAAACTATGATAATTGATTTTGTAGTTCAAAATTGTGGGAAAATGAGATAAAGATTGATTAGTTATCTTACCCTATGCTTCTTTAATAATTCTGCCTGAAATCTGAAATTTCTAGACATCCCTTGACTTTTACCTTTTGATTTGGAGCTCCGAAACTAAAGCATAAGTAACTTAATAAAAAAAATTAAGTTTCTTTTTTCCTTTTACTTTATAATAAACTTATGTAAGTTAACTACAGTGTATTCATTTTCTGTTTATAACAGAGCGAAGACAAAATAATTTTTATTTTTAATTATTTATAAATACTGAAGGATAATATTGACCCAATTAAAACTAGAAGAACCAAACTGATGGTATTACAATACTAATAACACGAAGAACAAAAAGTATATGAAAGCCTAAAATTATAAGAATTTTGAAAGAAGGGCCTGTTAAGCACACAGAATGGAATGAAATAACAAATTCAATGAAACAGAAAAAGTAATTTTATAAATAAGAAAAACTTTTTCTGAAGCCTTAAATAAAAAACAAATGAAAAGAAATAGCTTACATTGCAAAGGTATATATATAATTAAATAAAAGAAATGTTAGTACTGATTATCCAAACAGGAAAAGGGTGAGAGAATTTATTTTACAAAGATTGAGATATATAATATTTATTATATTTATATTGTTACTACTCAATAAAAGTATAAAACTATGAAGGATAAAGAGTATATGAAGATGAATCAAAACAGCAATTGATCAAAGGGGTAGAGTGAAGAGGAGCATTATCATACCTGCAGATCAAGAGATGGGTTGTGTGATTTGTCAAGGTTTACATCTGAATACGAGTTTCTCCTTTCAATCACCTGCCTCATGCTTCAAATAGCAAAATTATTTGTTTTCATATTAGTTCATATTCTTTTAAGTATATTTGGGTACCACCATAACATGTATAATATTTTGAAAGTACAAAGGCCGGGTTTGGTTACTTACAGAAGTAACAATGTAAAGAAATCCAATGTAGTATAATATAATGACTATTACTAAGCTTTGTTTGGTACATCATATAAACCACTTTATAATTTTTTAAACAAAACAAAATAATATTAAAAAGATTGAAATGCCCTAACCAATTTTTAGTTTCAACATTTATTACAAAAATGGTGTAGATGGAGAAGGATGAATAATGGTGGTGTGGCAAGAAGGATGAATTAAGGAGAAGGGGGCATTCGTGACTTTTAACCATGAATGTAATGAGGATTCACTAGGATTTTTGAGACAGTGAGAATTATATGATTTGTGGAAGGTTTACCTAGGTAATGGATGTTGATAGCATCACTGTGTTTTGAGTCATTACAGGCCTTAAGAGATGCAATTAGTTGAAATCAATTTAAGAAATTAATAAAATGAATTATTATCTATAATTTGTAGTTGTTTTTGTTCAATTCTATAGACACACAATTGGAAACTTACTTGAATTAATGTATTTACCCTTCCTATATAGGATATAAGGAAGGATGTGCAGGAAGTGGAAGGAAGTGATAGATAAAGAAATTAAATCAAAGCTATCATAAAGAACAATTCATGCATGGCGGTTAGCCGCGCGCACTGCCACAAAGTCTAAAGGTAATTTAAGTCAATAATGGTGGCCAAAAGCTACAGTCAAAAGTGTGAAATAGAAGATGATGAAGTGTCATTGTCTACTCTTCAACCTTTTTGAATGGATTGTTAGAAGAATTTTATCAAAAACAACTTAAGGGCTTATGTCGTAAAAGGCTCAGAGAAGATAAGGTTTTGAGATTAAAAAGTCCTCATACAACTTGAAGCAAGCATCATATATAGGCATGAAACTGTAAAATTGTGAGTTACTTGCAAGACAACGGCTTCCTGAATTCCCACATGAAAAGTCTGCAAATCTCTAGAGATGTGAATTGGATATTTTCGCTTCTACAAGTTTGCAAATTCCTAGACTTCATTGGTACAGACTCTTCAATTCTGTAGCTCTCAAAGCACATTTTGGTAAGCAATTCCTATGGAATGGTTCACTTACTTACAAAAGACTAATAACATTTCTAAATTAACAAAAGCCTATGAAACTTAAGCAGCTTTATTAACAAAATTACATCTTCAAACCATACGTAGATATTCAGAATAATGAATATTCGGTCCAAAGTCTTTCTATTACTACCAAGTTTGCTAGATCCATTGCTATAGTTTAAAGTCTGTCTCATACATTCAACTCCTACATGGATGGATTAGGTTTCATCAGAATCCTGATGGTTGAATATACCGTTCTTACATTAAAAAAGAAAAGAAAAGAATAAATTAGAGAGAGAAAAGATACCTTGTAGTAGCATAATCGAAGAGTTTGCCAGAAGCAGAAAATACCAAGAGTGCAATCTCAGCATCACAAAGAGTGGACAGCTCCATAGCCTTCTTGAAGAGACCTTTCCTTCTCTTGGAGAAAGCCACCTGCCTCGCAGCAACGTTCTCGATCTTCTTTATCGCGATCTTCCTCCTCGTCATTTCAATCCCTAGCCTCCTTCAAACTAAACAAACAAATTTAGTGAAATATGCAGATTAATACTCAAAATTAATAAATAATTAAATAAATATGTAGGAAAGTCTATGAGTATCGAATGAAAAAGAGAACCATAAAGTGCCAAATGAATATTAAAGAATAGGAAAAACAAGTTGTGCAGATCAAAGGAAACAGATATTAAAACAAGATGAAAGCAATAAGCTCAGATAGATGACTCAAAACTATGAAAGATTGAGAGAAAGCGTTTTGGAGAGTAGGTGAAAAACTGAACTTTGGTATGAGATTGATTCGAAGTGGAGAACAGAGGCTTCCTTCTCAAATTCTTTTGGTTCTTCTTTCCTATCTTCACCTTCTTCTCTGAGCAATTAGATTTATTGCCAGTTTTACGTCCACGTTACCTTTTAACAGGCCATTTAACTCGTTAAAGGGTCTGCCCTCTGTTTTTTTCTTTTTTATAATCAAAGCTTACTGACTAAAAGATACCTTTTCTTCAAAAAAAAAAAATCAGATGAGCTCGGTATAAGTATTAGGTGAGCTGGTTGAGAGTCCCATGGATCACAACAAATGTCCGACATAAAAAGGCTTGCAAAACTACTTGTTAAAGAGATCTTTATATCAATAATAGGATTTGAATTTACACCTTTATGAAATATAAATCATATCTTTTTCAATGAGATCAATATTCACTAATAAAAAAATACAGTTTTAGAGTCATATAGCCATGTATTTATACATTTTCTATTCTTACAAGATTTATTTTATTTGTTAATAATATAACTATATAATTGCGGACATCCAATTTCTACTATGTGGCATTTTTTAAAAAAAATTAACTGCATAAATTCATGACTGTATAACTCTAGAATGTGTATATTTTCTTCTATAAGACTTGATTTCAAAGACAAAAAAAAAAAATCCATGGGAACAACGTGGCAGAAGAGGGGCGACATTGACTCTTACAAAAATATCCTCATGAATGAATAATTCTTTTTGAAGATATACAGGCTAAACTTTTATTATATCTAGTGTGATTCTCGTGTATTGTATGCAGGAATAAATTACATTGCTCGTGATTCATGAAAAAAGATGACTGTTAAAAATTTTTATATGATATATATTTATTCATATTTGGTGTATGTTGCTTTCATTATTCATGAAAAAAGATGATTGTTGAAATTTTTATATAATATATATTTATTCATATTTGGTGCATGATGCTTTCATTGTGTTTAATTTTTTTAATATATATTAAATTAAACAAGCATATTTTAAAAATACATTATAGTTCCATTTAGCATGTTAAAAAGTGATATCGTAAATGAAAAATATCCTTTTTATCCTCAAATAAAAATAAAAATTATCATGAAATAATACCATTCCTTCATTGCTTCCCCTAGCACCTATTACAAATTTAATAATTACAGACTTTTATGAGGCATTTTTTGTTAAATATGATGCAAGTGTATAGGCATTTCGATGTTCAATGTCCTTTTTTTTTGGCCAATCGATGTTCAATATCAAATATTGGTAACAGCCTGACAACGTAAAATACACTACAGTAGCGCCTGTGGTTTTCATGGGCAAACAGTTGAATTAAATACGAAGAAAAGGGTCTGGCCAAAAAGAAAAAAGAAAAAAATATATGAGGGCTTTTTGATAATTGGGAAGAGATTAAAATTAAGAAAGGAAATATTTTTTATTAAACTATTATTTAACAATAATAATTGTTTTTTTTTACAAAAAAAATAATAATTGTTTATTTAGAAATATAAAAATGTTTTAAATTTATGAAATTAGTTTTATTTTTTCGTTTCAGTCTACATAGAAAAACGAATAAATTGATTGTTTTAGGCTCTTTCTTAATTTTTTTTTTTTACCAAGGAGGCTCTTTCTTAATATTCACAAATCTTGTTACCATAATTATAATTATTAGTTATTATTAATTTTTACTACACAATACAAATCCCCAGATGATATTCTTATTATTAATAAAAAATAAAACTAGCTATGGCATTGGGGAATGGGTTAAGTTAGCTTTCGTACACATAGCATGCCTGCTGCTAATTAATAGCCATAGTCTGCTATCATCATGTCATTCTGGTTCCCTCGTACTGAATCTTTTTTGTTTTCTTTTTTTCCTATCCAAATTTGCTTTTCATTTAAATAAATATTATAAAAACTTTTTTGTTTAATTAAGGTTTCAATATGTTTCTAAAGTCCTTCTCATAAAAATATTAAAATAAATTCTATTGTATAAAAACAATATATCCACACATTATTAATCTCCTCCTCATCCTTACTTCGGTTTTAATACCTTCTAATTGAATTATCAGTTTAAAAATAAGAATTAAAATTAATTAATTATCTTAATTTTTTTAAAAATCACCATATCTTTTCAAAACAACTCATATTAAATTTATTTATTTTTCTTTTCCTCATGAATTGAATAAAGATATTTTTGTGTAATATATAATAAAATCTATTTTGTATTCGGAAAATTATCATATATTCAAGATGAAAATAAAAGATTTTATATTTCGAATCGAAACAAATATAATATATAAAAAAAATCATTTATCACTATTAATTTGAGTGAGCTCCATACATACATTGACACATAATCTAAAATTAATTATACTATTCATAACAGTTTTTATAATTTTTATATTTTATTTTATTTTACAAACTAAATGATTTAAAAATTTTTAATAATAGAATATTAAGTGAAAATAATCAATATATCTACCAATATGAATATGTAAATGTCCAACATTCATGTGCTTAAAAGCTCTTAGTGGGAGGTGGAGGTTTTTGAATTCCAAAATGGGAAATGAATATGTGTGTTAGTATATAGATTAAAAGATATAAACTTTAAATGGTCAATCACCAGTGGTGGACCTATGACCCCGGATCAATGGGAGTGACATAATCTTACTTACTAGTTGGATTTTAGAAAAATAAAATAATAATTTATTATAAAAATTAGTTGAGATCTTGAATTAGTTGGGCTTTTCTTTCACAAATCACATTAACTTTATTTTTATTAAAATTAATAAAATTCACATAAAAATTTTGAACAATGTACCAGGAAAAAATTTAAACCTAAATATGTTCAAAACTTGAGCAAAAAGGGTTAAAATATTAAGATCAATTGAGTCAAGATGCTTAAACTTACAAGCATAGCATATAATTTTCACAAATTCAGTGGTGGCGAGTGACCTCCCACGCTCCACATAGGTCCATCATTGCCAACTACATTAGCTGATTTTATCGAGCCTTATAAATTCAATTGGCCAAATATATGTATAAATATATATATATATATAAATATGCATAATATAATATCTACAGGCATAAGCAATTCTATTCAATTCTTAGATTCAATATAATGTAAGAGAAACCTCATTTAGTTTAACATTAAAATAAAATTTAACAAGCCATTTGTTTATAAATTGTAAATAATACCACCCATTCTCTATTGTTTGTGTAATACAAAGCTCATCACATACTTAGTTTTTTTTTTTTGCCACTAGATGAGGGAAAAATTTTAGATAAATACCAAATAAATAAGATATTTTTTAAAAAGTAAACACAGTTCACCTAATTTCCAAAAATTACTAACCTTTGTAATTGAAACTAGAATTGGAAGATAAAAGATAAAAATATTATTCTTATGCAAGAAACTTATTTATAAGTGACACATACTCATTTACAAGTGATAATAGTGTATTTACAAGTAACATAGGATCATTTGTAAGTGATAATATTATGACTTGTAAATAAACCTGCACATATAAATAAACAATTATAAGATATAAATACACTATTATTATTTACAAATGAACTTATATTATATGAAAATGGGTCATTTACACAAAAGAACATTTTCATCTTTTAATTTTTAATTTTTTAGTTTCAATTATAAATCTTGATAGTTTTAGAAAATAATGATAAACTGAGTTTTTTTAGTAAAATATTTTATTTTCTTGATATTTATTAAAATTTTTTTTCTAAAATTAATGAGATGATCTAAAATTCTATATTTAATACCCCTTACCTCTTTCTCTCTCTCTCTATATATATATAATATAACTAAATTCTTAAATAACTAATGCGATAGGTGGAGAATAGGTAGACCCACAATGAAATGATGGCACAAGCCTAAAAGAGGGTGACACGCCGACCAGGACATGGATATTTTGACTTTTCAACTTTCAGGTCAACATCATAAGGTAACATTTTTAGATTTCTATACATTAATTACATACAAAATGTACTTTTTTTTTTTGGCCAAAACGTAGTTAATTCAGCTTAATTTTACTTTTTTCAAACCTCATTGCTAACCTTGATAATTCAAGGCCGTGTCTGTTAACCTCCTTCATATTTTAATTTCTATTTAAAATATTACTCACTGTTCCATCTTATTTCTTATTTTAAATTTTTTATACAAAATAATAAAACTATTAAATAAATTAAATTATAATATAATTTATTAATATTTTATTAAAATATTCCTACATTAAATACTAAAAATAAATTATATTTATTTATTATTATTTTTAATACAAATAAAATAATAAGAGATATTTAATTCTTTATTAATAATTTAAAATGATAAATAAATTGAGACATTTAAATATTTTTAAAATAATAGATAAAATAAATCAAAGTAAATATTAAAATTAGACACATTTTTTCATGTAATACTTAATTACACTATATTCCTTACTTGTAAATAATATATTTTTATAATTTTTATTATACATTGATATATTGGTGACAATGGGAGCAGTTACTTGGGATAACGAAGAATTCTAAAATAACTAAATATTATAAATTATTCAATAATTTATGTGTTCAACATTTTATTTTATTTGTATGCAGTGCTCTAAATACTCAACTTCATACGGTAGTAAAAAGAGCTAACACTAGTTAGTGCTAACAAATCACTAACTATTATTAATCAACTAATAATAATTACAGCATTCACTTAGCGAAATTGCGAAAAGAAATTAGTTTGAAAGAGAAAAGAATTCTAGTATAACTCTTACAGATGGACCTTAGCCATATGTATATATTTTTCAGAAGAAAGTTTTCAAATGGAACTTAAAACACTAATATCTATATATATATATATATATATATATAATGGTTTTAATCAAGGGACAAGCAATTAGTCAATGGAAGCTAGAGATTGCGATTCCTTGCTCATCCATATATATAAACATTTTTGCTTTTATTTGAATAAAGACAACCTGCAACACATAGAAAGCCAAACTCTTATTAGAATATATTAAGTATGAACAAATAACTAAATAAATAAATAAATTATTAGTACGTATAGGTAGCACAAAGAACATAGTGTCATTTTCTGTTTTATTATTTCTCCGGAAAACATCTGCGCGAAATTTAATTTAATTTTAATTATAAAGACAAACAATAGCAGCTGCTCCAAATGATTTGTATACACCAGTATATATGGCATCGCTTATAAAAGAATATTATTCATATCCCTTAAGAATATTTAACTAAAGTGGTATGGCTACACACGCACATGCACTTTATCCAGATGACATTGAAATATTGGAGAAAAATAAATGAGAGCCAACATTATCTTTTTAAGTATATCGTTCTTATTGCTCTATATATTCTTAGATTTTCCTTAGTCACTATGATTATATGGGATTAACTCGGGCTTTCATAATTCTTTATTCTTTTCATTCAAATTACATTATATTAAACAATCTCATCCTAATATAGAGTTGGGATTTTTTCTTTTATTAAAAGAGATGAAATCTTCTAATGCAAGAAGATATGTACCAGCACAATCTAGATTTGATCATAAATTAGGGGAGGCTTGATGTGGGAAAGGTGGATAAAAAAAGTAAAAATTTCCAGGAAGTAGATCATTAGGTATTGCTTGATTTCAAAAAAATATAAAACTTTTTGAAAAGTTATACTTAACTTGATAAATTCTACTTGTTGAGCAAAACCTTGGGAAGTTATACTTCCCAAGTAGTTTGTGATGTTTTGTCAAAAATATCATTGACTATTTAATCCATTTCCTTAATGAAAATAGTATTAATGTCTTTTAACACTAAAACATAATATATTTATCATAAAAATAATTTGAACTTCACAAGAATTAAAAAAATAAAACAAGTAAAATATGAACTTCTCGAGCAGTCTTTTTAAGAGGAAGTCTACTTTCTAGAAAACATATCAAGCGAGCCCAATGTCTGGATCAAATCTCAACAATCCAAAATATATATATTGAAAATTGTTATCTTCTTAATATTTAAGAAAAGGAAAACACAGAATAAAAATAATCTTTTGATTATGACTTTTTTAGAAAAATAAAGATTAAATATTAAAATAAGAATATAAAAATTCAAAATTGAACGGTCTAAATTTACTGAAAAAACAGTAACATACCAGAAACAATGCTACTGTGCTGCTGTTTTCCACATTAGAGAATCTTAACTCATCTTAGATATATGCAAATTGATTTAATTCTTGCATTTGCATGAATGAAATATTAATTATGTGTTATAACAAAGAATATATAAATAAACTAATTAATTACCCCAGCCTGAGAGATGTGTCAGAACTATCACAGTCTTGAGGAGGATTGTCTGATGAACTGCAAATAATGATGGACTCAGATGACTGCCCTTGCTCATGTGGAAGGCTATGTACCTAAAACACAAGTATATGTCTGTGTTATGAGACTTTCAATTCTTCATATCAGAGAGTATAAAAGAGAGGCAATAAATTACAAGAGAAGAGTGGGATATTCTAGGGATCATCTGCTTCATCTTTCGATTTTCTTCCATGAGTTGGATTCCCTGCACCAAAGGAGATGAGTGAGACATTGTTAATGTGATAAAATGCAATACTAACATCCCTTGTGTATCAGTAAAATCATATACATTAGTTTATCAGAGTATGGAATAAACGCCGAATGTGAAGGATTCACATCATTCAAGTGAAAATTCTGAGTGAGTCTTCTTTCATACATGAATCTTCTGCAGCAGCAGCACAGTTTAGCGATAAGAGAGATCGAGAATAGTGGAACCTACTTGATATGTGAGTCTTACAACTCTCTAGCGAGCTGGACTGTGCAGCCACTGAAAAGAGCCCTGAGCCATCTTCTTTCACTTATTTCACACACATTAATTGTCATGTAGGACCTCCTCACACTTTGAGAAGATTCATATACTATAGTGACTAGATGTAGAGACTATATTCACAGAGTGAGAAGATTGAGATAAATTCATGTAATTAAGAGTTTAAGTATTGGTATTCTTAATGAGAGTAAATGGAATCTAAATCCTTTGAAGTTTGAGTCGTCTCTAAAGTTGGTGAAGTTCAGCACAAAATACTTGTATTCTACGTTTACCTTTTCTTATATATAAAGACAAAATTTTTACATAATGCAAAGTACTAGTACTTCGTACTGATCGATCTTCACCAACTTCAGAGGTTCTGAGTACCAATTTTACTTAAGAAACTGGTGATTCCGGGCAAACAAATGAATCTAACATTCAGTCTTCCATTTTTTCATCTTTTTATGTCATGAAACTAATGGTTTTTCATTTTGGGGCTGGTCACTGAATGAGACAAGGGGGGAATGAACCTAATGGCTTTCAATTGTATCTCAGGGCGACTTTTATTGCTTGGGGCAAAATCACGCAAGCATTAAACTTTAAAATATATTATCCACATAAAAATTTATGTATTGAATAAACATTAGTAAAAATGACCTGAAAAGTTGTTGGTGCTTCTGGAAGTTTAAATTACATAATCAGATTTCTTTTTGGAAACTGTGGACGTGTCAAGATTGCTTATAAATAACAAAGGATGATAGTCAAATTATCCCAAAAAATGAAGAATACAAACAAAACAAAAGATGACAGTCAGCTGATGAAGCCAAATTTATAGATAATTATCTCTGACAGCTACAAGTTTAACAAAGGACATACATAATAGATATTAACGTTCTAAGTTTTGCTAGTGTATCAAGTAGTAGTTACCTTTCTCTTGAGCGTGTTAATCTGTTTTAGGATTCTTTCATCCTGAAACAAATCATAGTAACATGCGTCAACTCAAAAGCATGTAAGCAATCCCACAAAATCACAAACTCATAGGTATTGGCTGAGGTGGAGAATAAGTCAGATGCTTCTCACAGTGAAAAAACGATAGCAGTTTTAATCACTAGAACTTTTGGTATCTACAATGAAAAACAGACATAAAATTGAACAAGTGATTTTTCACACCACTACAGAATAAGCGCTTATTTTCAGTTAAGCACTTCTAAAGCGCTTCCTTTTTGACCCCACGCATAGGAAAAGCTATCAAAGACCATATGTTAAAGGCTTTGCCAATATTTTGTTCAAAAACTATTGGCAAAGCCTTATTAAAACTTTCCTACCCCTTTTTAGCAATACTTATTTAAGAAGAAGCACCAGCTTATGTGCATTGGCAAAGCCCATCGTAGTAGTGTCAGTTTGGAATTAATGCATGCCTTTTGTTTCTTTAAATTAAAATTTAATAATAAAAATAGTTACCATATTATATTGCATATCTCTTTTCTTGTATATAAAAAGGGGGGGAAATTCCTTACTTCCTGTTTAACTCTCCCTAAATAAGAACAGTGTTCTTGCAATCCATCTCTTTTCATAGAACATACATTAAAAATTAGTATGAGATCAACAAAATACAGGTTTATGAAATCTCTTACAATATTGAAAGCATAATTGTGTACAAATAGCATCACTCATTTCTTCGGCTTGTTTTTAGGATCCTTCTCATTTTATAATTCTCCCAAGTTCAATCCCTAATAAGAAATTGAAACAAATACATTGAAAGCATAAAGAGGATCACATCAAAACCTTTGTTCTTGAAACACGGGACAAGCTTCTTTCAAGTTTTTCCTCTAGCTTCTGCAATTCGTCCAGTGTACATCCTTGAAGCTCTTCCCCATTCAATTGCCTGAAGTTAGCACAAATCATATGTCTCAGTAATATAATCTTGTTAACATGTATTAACTCTTAAATATTAATGATATTTTGTACATGTTCCTAGGAAATTGAGGGTCTACTAGGTCTTTGATATAGTTAAAATGGATAATTATTAAAAAAGAAAAAAAGTGCACCAATGAGAAATATGTTGTGCATACAGCGGTAGATTCATGGGGGAAGGGGTGTTTCCCCACCCCTCCCTAAACATTTCAAAGATTTTTGACAAATGTGTATAATTTAATTTGAAAAAATTTCTTAAATAAATTTTAGCTGCCAGTTTAATTTATCTTAAATTTTAGCCTCCCCAGCTATATATTAATTTCCTCATCCGCCACTGTATATATGCATGATCTATATTGAAACCTATACATTTTGGCCTGATTTCAGATAAATTGAGGGTCAATGATGATATATTATCATGTAAGTGTATTATGGAAGAACTGTGCATATTTGGAAGGTATAAAGTTGTATACCTCAGTTCTTGAGTCTTCTCTGCTACTATATTCTGCAGCTTGTTCTCATCACCTTCAAGCTTGTATACATTGCCAAAAAAAAAAAAGCGAAAAAAAAAAAGACAGGAGAGAAGTAGCCTTTCATGATTTTCCATTCGTTCATATAATATCATCAAAAATTGCATTCAACATTGTGCCTCTTCTTAAAATAATTCTCATCTTTCCAGTGTTCATATGGAGTTAATTAAGGATCTAGGGTTTTCTCTAGTGCATTGCAGTTTCACTCATTGTGTCATGGATATGAATAAGATTAAAGATTATCCTGGAACCTGACTCTCGAATTTTGAAAAAAAAAAAAAACAATTCAGGAAAGGGAAAACAAAAGTTGTGAACAATAATAAACAAAGAATCAGAAGGGAAGGAATTAATTATAGCAAGGTATGATAAACTTGATTCTTTCAGTGAGCTAAAATCTGCCAAGCTCAGAAGCAGAGCCCTTTTCCCCCTCTGATTCATTTGGCAACTAAGCGCAGTTGCTTATAGTTATTCAGTCGTTAAATTCCATGATCAATTAAGCGATATATATGGTAATCATTTAGAGAAACCAGAAAAGAACTAAGTTATATACCTGCAGATCAACAGATGATTGGCCTTGTCTTTGATTGGCTGAATGTTGATCATACCTTTCAATTACCTGCTGCATACTGAACCCAACAAAAAGCATTATCTCATTTGAGTACTGCCTTTATTCTATTTTCCTTCAAAATAGTCAATGCAAGAGATCATAGTCAATTAGGCAAAGTTACTATATCATACAGTGGTTAAATTTCTCAGAATCCCAATGCTTTTTACTTATAACCTTCAACTGTTGTGGATACTCATATTTTAGCCTTTTAGGTTACTAGTAGAAAGATTAGTACCAAAACACATATATAACCCATTAAGGTTAGGAATGCAACAAAAATTAGAGTCTAACTAGTAGCCTGAAGAGTGGTCAAGTTATAAATTATTCCCTTTGAATTCAACAGTTACACCAACCTGGATGAGAAAGGCTCTAATATTAATTCAAGAAACTATATTGATCCTCAAGCTTTAACAATGAATAATGTGTAAATCAATTGGACAAAAAAGAGTTTGAAATTTGAAAACAAACAAAAAACAAGACCTGCTCCTTGCTAGCTAGTTTCAAAGACCAGAAAGTGAGATAAAATGAGTCCATATATATATATATATATATATTTTTTACTTAAGAGAGTAATGATATATAGAAGAACCTTGAGCTAGCATAATCAAAGAGCTTGCCAGTAGAAGAGAAGACTAAGAGAGCAATCTCAGCATCGCAAAGAGTTGAGAGTTCCTGTGCTTTCTTGAAGAGACCTTTCCTTCTCTTTGAGAAAGTCACTTGCCTCGCTGTTATACTGTCTATTTTCTTTATCTGTATCTTCCTTCTCGTCATTTCCCCTCTTCCTCTCACAATCATCAGCGACATAAGTTTCATTACACACAGTAAATTATAACATATATGATCAAAATCAAAGTGCAAAAAGAAAACAATGAATAATAAAAACTGTACTTGAACTGATATACTAAGAAGCTATATACATAGAATAAATCCAGTGGGTTTCACATGACATGGACAAAGATCTATTAATCTATTATTATTATTATTCCTCACAAAATCCGAGTATATCCAACCAAGAACTAATAGAGATCATCAAAGAAGAGAGAAAGTGATGCTTTTGATGATAAACATATTAACCAAAAAGATTAATGGTCTTGGAAGAAGCAACTGGAAATTAAAACAGTTCCAAATACAATATTTATTGAACTGATAATTTCAGACTCAACAATTTATCGAATGTTCAAGATGCTTCAAAGAGGTTTTTTCTTCTCCGCAGATTGGGTAAGAGAAACTCAGCTATTTATAGAAGGAGAAAAGAAAATTAAGTTCTTCGCCAACAACCTCAAACCACACCTTATACTGGGAAAACGAAGAAGAAAGAAAAGCTACAGATAAATCAAGCATTTTCAGCAGAAGAAAATTAGTTAAGCTGGAGCTCTTGAAAATAGAAACCCTACCTGTTTGAGATTGAGGATATTTCTGAATATTTTAGGCTTATCTCTTGTGTCTCTCTTTTATCTCCTGGGTTCTGGCAGTTCGTACGTTAATGGCTACTCAAACGAAATTAATATATATATATATATATATACACATATATATGCTTCTTTTCCTTTTATGGGCAAGTTGATGTTCCCTGTAGCCACCATTTTAATTTCATATTCTTCCTTTTTCTGTTCGACGTATTTAACTTTGTAAAGAGAAAAAAAAAGTAACGGTTACCTTTTTACGGTTACTTTTTTTCCTTTTTTTTTGAGATACAACTATAAATATATACTCGCTCACGCAAACACCCAAGACGATAAGGGATCCTTTTTCTCCCGGATTTTTGTCTGTGCTTTCCCTTGCTTTTTTTTTTTTTTTAATTTGAAAGAAATTATTTAACCCCATTTAGTGCTTGTTTGGGAGCTAATTTTAAACGATTTTTGGGCCCAAAAATAAGTCTGATGAGATAAAATTAATGTTTGGTTCATTTTTGAATATCTTATTCTCAACTCATTTTTGCTTGGTAGATGAGTTATTAAAGAAGTAGCTTCAGTTCTCTTTCTAATTGTCTACTGTGAATGGATAGCAAATTTTTTTTTGAATTTTTATTTTTTTACACAAACATACACACATATTAATTTATTAAACAGGGTATTAGAAAAAGAACATTAACTTATTAAAATTTAAAAAAAATTATATAACTATAACTACTTTTATTTAAAATCATCTAAACATAATTACTTTTATTAAAATTAAATTTTAAATAAATTATCTAAATATAAAATTAATTTTTATCACAATTATATTACAAAACTAATTTTTGCCCAACTCATTTTTTCGATTAGATGACAGCCCAATGGGCACTTAAATGCTCTGTGACTTTTGTGCGTGTATTTGTGTAATTGATGTTCCCTCGTACGCAAGTGATGGCAACTTCTGGAGGGTGGAGAGGCTACTGTGTACGGACCTATTCAACGCATATGAATGACAGTGGGCCACTTCCACTCCTTGTCGCTCTTCCTGCAATATGATGTAAAATGGAGAACATAATTTTAAAAGCCTATAATTTTCAATTTCAATAATTAAATTACAGTGACTTTCCGTACATTTACATGAAATTTGAAATATACTATGACACAACTCTCTTTAGACCTTTTATATTTTATTAAAATATATGATTCTTATGTATTTATACATAACATACAAAAATTATTATTCATGGGTTATAAATAAAATAATTGTTAATACTTTTCATATTTTACATTGATAATATTTTAAAATCATTTTTAATTTATTTTTATCCTATTTTATATATTAATCAAACTAGACAGGACTTTACATGTATTGTACAAAATTAAGGAATAAACTACGTTGTGCATGACTTATGAATTAAACAATTTGTTATGTAGATTTTATATTAAATATTAGACATTGAATCATTGATGATGATAAGTGAATATGATCTCCAAATATAGTAACAAGCTCATCCACTTGATTTTCATGCATATGGAAAAAAAATCCATTTGTTCATGTAAAAAACATTTACGTTATACAAGGGCCCGATTTGAGTATATCTTTCTTTTTTTTTCTTGACACATGAATGGAAATTTATTATTATTGTTGTTATTATTATTATTTAACAGTAAATTTTTACTAATTATTTTTAGTTTTCTTTCAAAGAAATAAAAGACATTACTGGTTGCCGCTGGTTTAAAATTCGATCCCAGGATTTCAGAGTGCTCTACTGACATCCGCTAAGAAGAGTGTGGGCTGATGTCATGGAGCTGACATATATTACTCCGTCCATTTTATAAAAATAATTATTTTAAAAAATTTTACATAAATTTAAAAAACATTAAATAATTTAAATTTTTATAAATTGTAATAGCATTTTATCAAAATATAATTAATTTAAATATTTTTAAACAATTATATTTGATATTAATAAAGGGTAAAATAATAAAATAAGTAATTAATATTTCAATAAAATTTTAAAATAGTAAATATTATAAAAAATCTTGAAAGTCCTAAGTGACAATTTTAATACGTCTAAGAGAGTACAAACATAAAAAAAATTTAAAATAACAATTTTAACAACTCCAAGAGGCTACAAACCTGAGCTTTGACCGTACAAGGAATTAAAACAATTTGGAATTTTTAAACCTCATATTATAACTCTCATCCATATTGTATCTTGACAAAAGTATCAACATCTTTCTAAAGGTCCAACAGTACATATCAATTCATTAGAAGTTGCATTATGCATTGGCTTCTGATAAACAATGTAACTTTTACTAACTCGTAAGATATATATTGATATATTCGATGATTCTAATCAGTCTAATATATAACAATAACACGTGTATATAAATATAAAATGGGCACTGTATATTATTTGTTTTAAGTGGTCCACGGGACCACACAAATAAAGTGGTCCTCATCTAAAGCGTCGCCTAGTTTTATTTTTGTGGCCAAAAAAAGTGTCGCTTCTGTTGAAAGGGGCCCAACTTAGCAACATATGCGGAACATTTTTTCAGGGGGAAAATAATGATTTTTGGAAGAAAAAATGAAAATTTGGTTCGACCAATTGTCTTCCTCTCTTAACTCTCCCCACCTTCCTCCCTCTCTCGTCAGCATTCAAGCTGTGTTGACTGGTGCCGGCACCGGAACAGTCACCAACAACGGAGGGGAGGGAGAGAGGGCTTTGACCCAAAAGAAAAGGGAGAGGGGCATTGGTTTCACTGTTGGAAATGAGTTAAGAAATATTTCCAATCCAACCTCCCAACTTTTAGTGGCCGTGGCTTTTCAGCCAGTTAAAAATTATTTTAGTAAAATTGGTTTTGCAATATAATTATAATAAAAATTAATTTTATATTAATGTGTTTATATTTAGATAATTTATTTAAAAATTAGTTTTGATAAAACTCATAATTTTTCTCTAAATTGAGCTTAAACTATTAATTTAATTTCCTTGAACTAAAATTTAATTTATAATTATTTAATTAGGAACAAAATATATCTGATATAATATTTTCTTACAGATTATAATCTATGGAAGTTAATATTTTGAAAGGATATTTTGGTCAATAGATCGAACAAATTTTATGAAAATTTTATTTTTCTAATTTTTCTAATTTTATTTTTATTTAACTTTAAAATAAAAATATATAAAAATAAAGAAGCAGACCAAAAAAAAGCAAGTATTGAACTGCTTCTTCGAGAACCTAATTTGCAGCATAAATGAGTTTTTAACGGAAAAGTAAAAAATTAATCAAATAACCCAAAACTGCATTAAATTTGATTTTGATCCCAAACTAAAGTTTGAGTGGTAATGCCAAACACACCCTTAATAGTTAAAAGTGTGAGAAGGGAGGATGAATATGTAAGGCCTGTTTGGTTCTGTTTTCAAAAACAGAAAATTTTTTACAATAAAAAAACTTATTTGGTAAATCTGTTTTTTATAAATTATTGTGAGAAACAGAAAAATAAAAAAATAGAAAACTCAGAATAATTTTAAGATGTTTTGTAGTTTTTATTCTGAAAAATACAAGAAAATGTAAAAAGCACACACCTCATTAATGGTAAAGTTATAAATTTTGAATCACTTATCTATCACTCACTAATTATGATTTTAAAAGTAATTATTCAAACAAATTTTTTTATTTTCTTATTTTCAAAATTTATTCTCGAAAACAGTTTTACAAAAATATTTTAAGAATAATAAAATAGAAAATACTGTCAAAGGTTAAGATGTATATCCTTTTTTATCCTATTTATAAGAATTTTTTTTATTTTGATGGTTCTAAATATAAAGAAAAAGTTAATGATATATTAAATTTTTTTTTAAAAATTATTTTTTATTAATTATATGAGAGAAAAATTAAATATATTAATTATTTAAATTAGTATTAAATTAAGTATAAATAATTTTAAAAAATAAAATATGAAATAATTTAATTAATTTTAACTAATTAAGACTATATTTTTAATATCTATAAAATATTTTTTTACCTTCATAAATAGATAGGAGAACACGTGGGTTTTTACTGTTTATGCCAACTGAGTTGGTATTTTCAAATTGTTTCTAATGTGATCCCTAGCACCAGTTATCATCATGAATAGGGTTTTAATGTGTGGACGGCATTGCATGATTTAGTCCTTTGGGTTTGGTACGTTGGCTATGTATACCTCATAATGACTTGAGTACATAAGTTTTTATGAATGGCTGAGAGGTGGAAAGTTTGGCAGAACGAACATTGAACAAGAGGACAAAATGAAAAGCAAAATCGTAATAAAAACAATAATTAATTACTCAAAATTTATATCAATTAATAGTAGTTAAAAAAATATAAAAACTACATTTTGTTTCAACGATCATACGTAAATATTGATATTATTATTTTATTAAAGATACAAATTGATCTTCTATATGATATAAAATCATTTTTATTCAGTAATCAATTGAAATTTTTTGTATAACGTTTGAAAATTTGTTATAATTTTAGATAATATGAGTAATTATTATTAAAAAAGTACTAATGATAATTTATTTTTATAATTTTAAGAAATATTATTTTTTAATATTTTAAATATTAATTATAAATCTTTACCTGTTATTCTTTCATAAATCAAAAAGGGTGAGGGATACAACATGAAGCAAGCCACCCATCACAAAAATTAGTATATATGAATGAAGAAGAAATTGAGGGAAAGGAGAAAGTGATTGCAAAAATGAAAAACGACTCTTGAAAGATCGATGAAAAAGTAGACAGATTATGTCCCAATCTTTGGGCGTGTTGTCATTCCATCAAAATCACCACGAAAGCTATTTTTAAAATGAGAAGGGAAGAAAAATATTTAGTTTTAAATGGATGATAATAATAATAATAATAATAATAATAATAATAATAATAATAATAAATTTATACAACAATTAGGTGGATCATGTATATTTTGAATTTGAAGAATCAGCCATAAGCATATTGTTCACCGCGCACTAGTAAATAGTTATCCCACTATTATTATTCAAATTTTATTGAGATGCGATTATTTTTAAGGTATTTTATTTACCTATGCAATGCTACGAATATTTTCTAGTTTGATGTAAAATTTTTTATAACTAGACTTGTTTTTAGTGTATTGTATAGGGTATGAAAGATAAGTCACATTATTTAAAATCCTTAAATATTTATAAATATTAAATACAAAATATCCTTCAAAATGTAAATTCAAGTATCGTTTTTTAAAATTGAATATAATTCAGATTATAAGTCATATATAAATAGTGTGCCTTATATTATTAATGTTTATTTTAATATTTTTATTTTATTTTAAAACCTAGCATACATTTTAAATTATAAATTTTTTATTTTACTTTATATAATCTATATATATCGACATTAATATTATTGGGCTATATTATATTCATCCTTATCAGGTAAGATATATAATTAGGCTCAAACCCACATAAGAAAAATAGGGTTTGTTATTTTTTAAATATAAATGAGAGGGAGGGAACGGTTAATGGTAACCGATTCCATACAGCACACGAAAGAGTGAATTTAGTGATCGTGTATCAAATAACTGGGAGTCTTCTTTTCTGAATTAACTGACTCTCTTAAAAAGACGGAACACTCTCTCATTTTTTCTCTCAGAAATCTCTCCTTACAATTCTTTTTCCAAGGTGTATCCACAATGAAATAGAAAAGAAAGTCCGAGTAACTTTATTTCATCTGCTTGGTGTATGTATTTCTCATTTTCTCAGTGGAAGAATATTCTCAATCAGTATGTATATTTTCCTTATATCTTTTTATTCCTTCAAATATAAAATATGAAAAATATAGAGAATTACAATCGGAAATCGATAGAAATATATTGCTCTCTTCTAATTGCTTAAACAATGAATATGATGTTTCATAGCAAAAAGGAAAAAAGTTAAAAGAGAAAAGAAAATGATGTTTGCCACTCGAAATTGTGAAGACGTTGTTTATAGGAAGGAAGGAGAATTTCCTTCACGAAGGAAAAGAAGAGAGACGGTTTTTAGTTACCGATATTATTGGAGAGAATCTGCATTCTTAATTACTTGCTCATACCTCAAACATAAACCTAAAAATAAATTACTTCACATATAATAATATTATTAGTTAAAGTTTATTAATCTCATTTAATTCGTAGTAAAAATAATTATTTTTTAAATTATTCTCAATTAATATTTTTTTTTACTCTAGATCAATTAATGGTAAAAAAGGTAAGGTTCAAAAAATCAGATCGCGTATTGAACCGGTCAAGACACTATTTTAAGGTTTAGTGTTTCAACCGGTGGTAATAAATTTAATAGTTTTTTAATTTTATACATTATATAAAAAATAAAAAATATTATTAATAATTTTTATAATCTATTATTAAAATCGAAATAAGTTAATAATCATTTGTAAATATATTCTGAATTCAAAATAGTTAATTAATATTTTGTTCATATTATTTGTTAAATAAATTTATCATTATTAATAATTATATATCATAATAATGTTTATACAATATTATAATATAGAAAGAAAAAATTTATATAAAAAATAATGTTATTTAATACTAAAAATAAAAAATAATTAAAAAATAAACTGATTAACCGATTCATCATCAGTTTGACCGGTTCTTACCAGTTCTGGAAAGAGATGGTCGAGATCTATTACCAAACTTGGTACCGGGCTGATAATACAAAACCATCCCAAAATTTTCTTACACATTTAAAACCAGATAAAGCAATATTTTTAATATTGGTGTAATTATTTTATATTGATTTAATAAATAATATGTTTTAATTTTTATGATTTGTGAACAATGCAATTTAATATATATGTTACTATGTTTATAAATATTGTGGGATGTCATTAGCTTATGTCAGGGTGTGCAACTAATCAACTAGTTTGGTAAATTTGATTGTACCCTACATGCCAAGTTGGCTTAGAGATAGGATTAAGTTGGGTGTCATGTTGAAGTCAAACTTGGTGTTTGGGTATGTATATAATTTTATTTTTTAAAAAATTATAAATGTTAATTAATTTCATATAATTATTTTTTTATATATTATATGTATTAAATTAACTTTATCATTAACATCAATATTTTTAAGATTTTAATCTTTTAATTTTATGTAAAATTTTGAACTGATTCCTTAATATTATGTAAAATTAATGTATGATTATTAAGTATTTATAGTTTTAAAAAATTTAAAAAATTTACTTTTAATCATAATATTATTTTTAAGAAAATATATTTTAAATTAATATAATTATATTAGTTAAACTAGTATAATTCCCTGTAAGCTAAATTACACACTTGTTGGTAAAAAAATCTATTATTAAATTATAGCTTAATCAAAGTTGTAGCCTTGTAAAAAATATTATTAAATTTTAATATATTAGATAACAAGTATTTTAAAATTTGATGATAATTTTTTTATACAACAGAAGAAACATTAAAAAACAAACATCACAAAAAAACAAAGCAAATCAGGGGATATGCATCCAGCATCCAGGATAATAATTTTGATTCAAACAAACAATGATAACTTAACTTTGATGATTTTTAAACATAAAAATGATAAAATAAGTGAGAGAAGGGTTATTAATTGCAATTTTTTCAAAGAAGGAAAAAATGGAATGGGAATCAGAGAAACCCTAGATTTTGAATAAAAAGGAGAAAAGTTCAGGGAAAGAGGCGATTCGGGGGAGGTTGTCTGTCCATTTATGGTGATATCGATGTTTCAGTGCTTTGCCGTACAAATTACCCACGTCGACTCTATTGCTGCTCTGATCTTCTGATATTTGTGTACCCTCGTACTCCTCGAGTTTCTTTCTACTTTATTCATCACTATTATGACTCTACACAACCCTAGATTTTATTCAATAATTCAATAATATAATAATAATAATAATAATAAGAATAAAGAGAAATAGATAGTCGTGCAACCTGGTTGTTTTCTTTTAGTACATCAGTTCACAGCGACAGTTTGTTTCTTTTTTTTGAAGATTTATATTTTAAAATAAGGATATACTAACAAAAAAATGCTACCGACTACAAGATTCATTTTGTTAGTTCACATTGTTCATTAAGTATTAACTATATATTCTGGTAGAAAAAAATAATAGTATTCCCTCCGTTTCAGTTTATAGTGTACTTTTAACTACTGCACACAGATTAAAATAATAATTAGTAACTAGAATTTTTTTTTCACCTTTTCTCAAACTATTCTCATTAAATGCATTGAAAATGAAACATTTTAATAATAAACAAATATTTAGACCTATTAAATAGGGGTAATCTTGAAAAAAAAGGAAAAAATATATTACATAATCCATAAAATATAGTATATTTTGAAATATAAATTTCTCTAAAAAGTACACTGGAAAGGAGGAAATATTAACTACAAATTAACTAACTTAACATGATTTAAAAAAAAAACTATGAAGGAACAAAAATAAAAATTTTCATTTTAGGAAACCAAATAAAGAAAGAATATATTTAGAGGAACAATAAACATTAATGCGCTCATTAAGGCCTGCAAGTAAAATGAGTTTGTACAAAATTGTGCATTTCTTGTCAAAGCCAAGACATCACTGCAGATATGGGGAGCTGCAACACGATCTTTAGGTGTTGCTTTGGCCCATTTATAGTGTGTTTAGGGCTAACCCAAATCTTCATGGTTTTAATAAGTAGAAGCAGTTGTCTTTATGCACCCAAAAAAGAAAAGGAAGCAGTTGTTTTTCTTTTTCTTTTGTAACGACCACCCCGAGCCATAGTTCTGGAAAACAGAAGCAGCATCTTTTTGTTTTTTGTTATATATATATGTATGTATGTAGATATATGTAACATCGAATTTGATCCTCTTCCTTAGTTATACAAAACACAAAAGGTTCCCTTATAGTGCCCTAATATATTCTGAGACCCCAAATCACCTGACTCTCTTAAAACCTACAGACAGGCTCAAGATTTGGAGAAACAAAAATTTACAGTCGAACACCCCGAACATGTGCAATAATCCTTTTTTTTTTTCACAGATGAAATTTGAGAGGAAAGCCTTGGGCAGTAGAGATAATATCTCGCAAATAACCTCTCACAAAAACAAATTTAATTGGAAAAAATTGATAGAATAGGAAGCAAACTCATTCCGTTGATGCTCCTAAATATTGTTTAAGTTGATTCTCTCTCCCTTTTGAGTCCGAAAGAGCCACATGAGTGATACGGAGCTTACTCTATCTTAACCATCTTTTTTAAGATTTTATGAATGAATTCGTAAGATGAAACAAAACTGAATTCAGAATACAACAGGATTGGTATATATTCATTGCTCACATTTATGTATGTAATCGATCAACACGCTACTTACTTACAAATTAAGCAAACTTGCTATGAAATAATGGGAAAAAGCTCCCACAACAGCTAAATTTCACCAAAAAATAGAATGGAAAGCTGATTAGATAACCTTGGTCTGCTCTATATTGCCTCATCTTTTTTGTTTCATTTAAACAAAGACAATCTGCAACACACACAACAAACCCAAGTTAGCCTTTAACAAGATGCCACAAATCCTACCAATCCCTCACACACACTTCTGATCACAACTAATTCTTGCTTTTTATATATTAATGATATATGGAGTCATTGTTGGTAATATAGAAGGAAATAATTCAGTTCAAAGTGTGAAGTACTCGAACACTATTGATCCGTAAGGATAATTCATCTACAGGACGTATTCCACAGAATTTAATAAGCTCTATACTTTCTATATACCATTTTCAGCCCAAAATATAAGTCAAGTTTGACTAATTGTACAGAAACCAAAGAAAGTAGTTTTACTTATTAAATTGGTCAAAAAAATATATTATTTTCCAATGTTACTTCTATTTAATGCAATGTGTTCAAAGTCTACATAGTTCTCATACTACCTCTCACATTTAAATGCAGACATGGGTAAAATAATGTGTTTAATTAGAGATAAGAAAATAAACGGACTAAAAAGAAAGCTCATGAATATAGTTTCAAATTAGTTATACCAACCCCAATCTGAGAGAGGTGTCTGAACTATCATCGTCATGAGGAGGATCAGAAGTGCTCCCAATAATGCCTGACTCACATGACTGACCTTGTTCCTGCGCAATTGCAAGGCTCTTCACCTAAAAACAAACATTTTAATTCCTTCTTGTGAGATCCTTCCCACCATCTGAAACAACCAGTGTTCTCAGAAATGGACTCCATAAATGGTTCGACTCAACAAATCCAATTCTGATCCAGTTTAAAATGCTTTTAATACTAGTCCAATTAAAAACCAGTCAAAATTGATAGAATCAGTTGAAACCATTTGTAAAACTGAATTCTTTTTAATTTTTATTTAATATATATGTATAATTAAAAGTATGTTAATTTAATTATTATCAACTCGACCATAGTCAGACTAATGAACATTGAGCCATCATTTCCACTAATTCAATGACTGGTATGATTTTAAAAACATTGATAACAACAACAATTAACACTGCTTTACTATGCAACTACTTGAAAATTATACATATCGATCACCTGTTTCAATCGCTGATTCTCTTCGATCAGTTGGTTTCCCTGCGCGGACAAAAGGAGTAGCATTTGTAAGAGCAGTGCGGGACCAAGGTAGATATTGTATAGTTTTAATATTCAAGTACCAAATAATAATTAAGATATATGTATATCCACATGGATCAAGGATTATTCCATTTAAGTACTATAATTGTTTGTTCTTGAATATTAGAAATAAATAATTCTTTAGTCCTTGGTGCTGTATTAATGTAAGATTAACAAATAGTTCATCAAACCTTCAACAGCGCTGAATCATGTAGTTTTAAGATTTAAGGACCAAATAATTCAGATATATAATCATTCAAGAATTTCATAGTATATTTAAGATTGACTGGCTAAATAATGGAGACATATATGTTTCATAGGCCAAACACCACATTCCTTCTTCAATTAAATAGACAAATTTAACAAAAACATAAGAGATTTTCTCAGTCATATGCATATCAAATCCGCTATCTTAAACTCATCCCTTACTATTATCATTAACGATTTATGGCCCAATGTAGCTCTGCTACTGAGTATCATTAAGTACTACTCAATTCGATGGTTTCCAAGCGCCTTTTACTGAACTGAAAACATCCACTATCCCTGATTAAAGAATTCAAAATAGCAAAACGATCCAAATTCTCAATGGATGAATGGATTAAAGAGAACGGAAAAGGGAACGAAATTTTCTTAAATGAATACAATCTATATTTAGATTTAGCCCAACCTTTATTTTTCTTATTAGAATATATTGTCATTACAGAAAATGAATAAGAGAATAAGGGGAAAAAAGTATTTAATTCGGATACTATATGAAAATGACTAATTAAAACTTTTATACCTTTCCCTTCTCATTTCAAACATGCACTAACCCACATGGTCAGATGTTGAGTAATTTCTTAAAAAAAAAAAATGACTCTCTCTGGTTATTTTCTTTTCTTACTCAACAACCTGTCTGCAAGAATGCTGATCAGTTTCAAATGCATGTATATATACCATCATATTTATGCTGCATAAACTCATGTTGAACTTATACTATGTCTAGGAAAGTTCAAATTATTTATTTCAATCACTTGCCACACAATCATGGGATCACATAAAAGAAATACAACAACAACAATATTAGCCTTAACACAACCTGAGAAAAAAAATGATGAGTGTAAACGAGATGTGAGCTTCACACAGGCATATTCTGTGTCAAGCATGAATATAAGATTCAATTTCTCAATAATGAGCCCAAATCCTCGATTCATAGTTCTTGTATGTATGCAAACATATGAATGTGTAGAGAATTTTTTCGCATGTTAGTTGTCATATACATCATCATAAATTTTCTTTTCAAACTTTAAGTGATAACAAAAGTATGAGCATTGAACAATAAGGTTTGGAATATAATTGACCTTTTTCTTGAGCGCACTAATCTCTTTCAAGAACATTTCATCCTGTAAAACACAAGATACCATCGATGAAGATTAGTCCTGTTAATTTCTATACAGCAGCAAAGTGGCTCCAAACAATTGTAATTTTAAATGCAAAAAGTTAGGAATGGAAACGCTATCCAATCAAGAAATTTCAGAACTTCTAAATGGCACAGCTCAAAAGCAACATTAGGGTTCGATCCCTTATCATATCAAAGGAGAGGAAAGCAAAAAATTACAAACAGTTTGCTAAGATTTTCAAAACTGAATATTACGTAGCTCCACAAAAATAGGTCCTTCTTTTCACTCTTAATGCAATAACTTCATATATATCATTTAATTTCAAACTCCTCCAATCCACAATTGACATGATAAGCTTCTGATATATGGTCCCAATGCCAGCTTGTCTCACATATACTCCCTTTGGTCCATTTTATAAGTCACATTCTAGAAGCTTTTTGTGGTCCTATATGTAAGTCCCCTTTTATAGATTTTTGAAGCATTAACTACTTTATTTCAAAAATTCTCTTATTTAATTATGGAATTGTTTAAATTTGTAGAATTTAATTCCGCCTATATAGTGTCATAGCCGGTCCCAAGCCCGGGTAAAGGAAGAGGGTTGTGTTAAGCCCTCGACATCCAACGTAAAAATCTGTCGAATCTTATGACATGAATCAAAGACGTATATGTGCTAAGGCTAGGTCGTTGCCCAGAAGTAACGAGCTGTACGGCTCGAATGCAATGTCAAATGAGCTAGAGCCGCTACATTAGCGCCCGGGTGTAGTGTTAAATAAGCAAAGATTCTCACATCATGCTGAACGGACGTGGGTAAAGAAGTTAGCCAAGAAAAGCAAGATTAGATTTGGTTCTTGGAATATTAGTACGTTAACAGGTAAATTTATGGAGATAGTGGATGCTATGATTCGAAGGAGAATTAACATCTTATGTCTTTAAGAAACTAAATGGGTGGGAGAAAAGGTGAAGGAATTAGACACTACTAGTTATAAACTTTGGTATGTAGGGAAGGTTAAAGGAAGGAATGGAGTTGATATTATTGTGGACAAAGATTGGAAAAAGAATGTGGTAGGAGTCAAAAGGATTGGAGATAGGATCTTATCCTTAAGATTGACTATTAGACATAATACATTTAATGTTATTAGTGATTATGCACTACAAGTACAGTCGGATGCACATATTAAGAAAAAGTTTTGGGAAGATTTGGAGGGCTTGGTTTAAGATATCCCATAAGAGGAAAAAATCCTCATTTTGGGGGGGAGGGGGGGGGGGGAGGGACCTTAATAGTCATATGGGAAAAGAGACAAGGCAATATGTGGGAATTCATGGCGGTTATGGATTTAAAGAAGTAAATAAGGAGGGACATTCCATTCTTTATTTTTCAATGGCTTACAACCTCACGATTGTAAACACCAGTTTCAAGAAGTGGGAGGTGCATTTAATTACATATAAGAGTGGAGTCCAAAGGTCGCAAATTGACTTTTTCCTGCTAAGGAACTTAGATAGAACAACTTGTAAAGACTATAAAGTAATCCCTGGTGAAAGTTTAACTTCACAACATAGGGTCTTGGTCCTTGATGTGCTAGTTAAAAACCGCAAACTGAAAAGTCGAAAAGTTTTAAATCCTAGGATTAAGTGGTGGCAACTAAAAGGTGAAAAACAAGTGACCTTTACGAGGAAAGTTATGGAAGAAAATAATTGGGACTTGCAAGGAAGTGTTAACATCTTGTGAGATGAGATGGCTAAAAGGATCAGGGATACCGCTAAAACAGTATTGGGTGAATCCAAAGGTTTTGGACCTAAGGATAAAGAATCTTGGTGGTGGAATGAGAGTGTGCATGAGAAGGTCAAATATAAGAAAGAGTGTTTCAAAGCTCTACATTTATGCAATGACAATGAAAATTGGAAATGTTATCGGTTGGCTAAAAAGGAAACTAAGAAAGCAGTGAGCGAAGCTAGATTTAAAGCTTTTGAGGAATTTAGAAATGAAGAATGGTGAACATAAGATTTACAAAATTGCCAAAAGAAGGGAGAGAAAGTCAAAAGATTTGGACCAAGTAAGATGCATTAAGGATGAAGAAGGAAAAATTTTAGTTACAGATGATGATATCAAAGAAAGATGGGAAAGCTACTTTTATAAGCTTTTCAATAATTGATTGGATATGATTATTGATATTGAACGATTAACAACCCATGAAAATGATCTCAATTTGAATTTTTATCATAGGATTCGGGTTGGAGAGGTAAAAGAAACTTTTAAGAAAATAGATAATGGTAAGGTCATTGGTCCCGATGGTATTCCTATTGAAGTTTGGAAATGCTTAGGAGAGAAAAGGGTTTAGTGGCTCACTAAGTTATTTAATGAGATTTTAAGGTCCAAGAAAATGTTAGAGGAATGAAAAAAGAGCACTCTAGTGCCCACATACAAGAACAAGGGGGATATTCAAAATTGCGCTAATTATCAGGGGGATAAAACTTATGAGTCACACGATGAAACTTTGAGAAAGAGTGATTGAGCATAGACTCAGAAAAGACTCATATTTCGAAAAACCAATTTGAATTTATGCCAAGACGATCTACAATAAAGACTATTTATTTATTAAGAGGTTTGATTGAAAAATACTAAAGTAAAGAGAGAGACTTGCATATGATTTTCATTGATTTGGAAAAAACCTATGATAAAGTACCAAGAGATGTATTATGGAAAGCAATAGAAAAGAAAGATATCCGTATAGCTTATATTCGTGCCATAAAAGATATGTATAAGGGGGTAACAATAAGTGTGAGAACCCCTGGAAATGTGACAACGGACTTCCTTATAACAATAGGCTTACATCAAGAATCGTCCTTGAGTCCATGCCTGTTTGATCTGGTTTTGGATGTTCTTACAGAACATATACAGGAAGAAATTCCAAAGTGTATGCTTTTTGCGGATGATATAATTTTAATTGAGGACTCAATAGAAGAGGTCAACTCTAAACTTGAATTATGGAAACATACTTTGGAATCAAAAGGTTTCCGTCTGAGTAGAAAGTAAGACGGAATATATGCATTGCAAATTTAATAAGAGGCCAATTAGAAATGATTCAGAGATAAAAATTGAAGAGTAAATTATCCTTGAGGTGTCAAAGTTTAGATATTTGGGGTCAATTTTACAGAATAGTGATGAAATTGATGAGAATGTTATGCATAGGATACAAGCTGGGTGGTTAAAGTGGAAGAAAGCAACAAGAGTTATTTGTGACCGAAAGATGCCTACTAAGCTTAAAGGAAAATTTTATAGAATAGCTATAAGGCCAGCAATGCTATATGGTAGTGAGTGTTGGGCTTTGAAAGGACAACAAGAGCATAAGATGAGAGTAGCAGAAATTAGGATGTTGAGATGGATGTGTGGTCATACAAAATTGGATAAGATATGAAATGACTGTATACGAAGGAAAGTTTGGGTTGCACCTATCGAGGAGAAAATGGTGGAAAATTGTTTAAGGTGGTTAGGGCATGTACAAAGAAGAGGACAAGAGGAGCCAATGAAGAGAGTTGATCAAATGGCCTGGAGTCCGGTCAAAAGGCGTAGAGCAAGACTAAAAAGAACACTAAGGGAAATTATAAGGCATAATCTTTTGAGAAATGATTTATCTGAGGAGATGGTGTTTGATAGAGCTCATTGGCGTCATATGATCCATGTAGCAGACCCCACATAGTGGGATAATGCTAATATTGTTTGAATTTGTAAAATTTATTAGAGGGTAAAGATAGAAATTATATTATTTTTAAGACAATTTAAATGATAAAACAAACTTTTTTTGGTTGTGGTGAGGTAATTAAAAGTGACTAATATTGAGAACCGAAGGGAGTAACAATTAATGTGAAGGGTGAAATATACTGAAGAACATATTTTTCAAAATGAGGGAGTTGAGAGGCCTATCTATAGATTTTGGAAGTATAAAAAGTAGAAAAGTTTACTGAAAACTTGTTTTGATGAAAAAGAAAAAAATATTGTTAGAAACCATAATTTAGTTTGTAAAAATGCAAACTAAACAAGCCTTACAAATAAGCATGTAGCATAGGCCTATATATCTCTTTCACATCTTTAGAGATGTAGTGGATCACATCTGATCTAGACCATCTACATCAAATACAAACAATTCAAATTTTATAATTTTTCCTTATTATTTTAAAAAATTTGAATTGTTCAGATTTGATATCAATTATGGATACGATGTGTTTTGCCTTGCATGGATCTGAGTTTTGCAATGTAGTAGGGGACAAAGTGCAAACCTTTGCTTTGGCAACACAGCTCAAACCTTTTTCTAATTGTTCCTCAAGCTTCTGTAATTCTTTTATGTTCAATCCTTCAAGATTTTCTCCCTTCAACTGTCTGTTAGGCATAAGTTATAGCCATCCCTCAGTAATATAATATTTTAGGTCTATGCACGTAGAAGGCACAAAATGAAAGCTTCACAGGGCGTGTACATGTACATAAATATACATACATACATACATATATATATATATACCTCAGTTCCTGAATCTTATAGGCTTCTTCCTTCCTGTGGGCGCTGAAGGTATCCCCTTCATACTGTTTACACATTTCCAAGAGATTTCTATTAATTCATTACTATTGAATTTCAGGTTATATAACCAAAGTGAAAAATATAATTCTTTCTACATACATAATCTTTTCCTTTTTTTTTTTCCTTTCATTGATGTGGAATTTGAATCATTTCCACTAAGGGGATGAGACTAATAACTTATAAATGGACGGCAGGACAATTCCCCATAAGTAATTTATATTCAAAGAAAGAAAATGGAGCAAGAAGATTAAGAAATATGTAAGTAGACCTAGTCACTTATAGAAAATTTAGGCGAGCTCTGTGCTTTGCACAAAGACCAAAAAAAGTGACTATGAAAGAATCTGCACTGTTCACAATTTATAAATAGTACATAGAGATTTCAATATACATATATTGATGGCTGATGATCTGACCTCAATAGATGAATGGTCTAATCTTTCAATGTCTGAGTGCCAACCATGCCTTTCAACAACCTGCTGCACACTGTAAGAAGCAAAAATACACGTGATTCAAATTTATTCCTTCAAATTTGATCATGTTGGAGAAATCTTACACCATATTATGAAATATCATTATTACTTGATGTTCCTCCACAGAATGACACTAGTAGTCTAGTATACGTAGTATACAACATATTGTATAACTAATCACTTTAATCATTCTATACTTACAAACTTTTGGTATGAACATGAACACTTTAAATATTTATACCTCTTATTACGTCTCTGCAGTAATAGCCATTTTGACACAATTTTGCGCGGCCGAAATTTATTAAAGTAGGAAATATTAAAGATATACATTAAAAGCAGTAATTATGCAAGCCTTTACATGCACCTGGCTCTAGTCCTCAATCAATGCCTGGTTGTGACCCTCATTACACTCAGAGGTAATGCTATAAGGTTCACAGCTCTACATTGCATCTATTTTCTGGGTTCCCAACAAACGCTTGACTGATGTCAAAATGACTTGATCACAGCTCTATCTTGCATTGATTGTGTCTTTATATGAAATGATGGCGATACTCTTGTATTATCCTATATGGAGACTGTTAACCCCAACGTAATGTGGAGGGATTGTATTCCCCATTTGAATAAAATAAATATATTGATTTATGTTTTTATTACAAAAATCTCAAAACAAACACTTAAAAAACTTAAATTCGTTCCTGAATATCTATGTTTCTATATCCTCCTTAGCAGTATATGTAAATCTCTACAACGAAGTATCCTTAGCAGTATATGTAAGCGTCATTTAGAGAGACAAAACACACACCAGGTTTCAGCTCAAACTTGTTCAAGTTTACACATAGATTTAGGTTGATTAAAATGGATAAATCTTAAGAAATCAAACCATAACATCAACACCATGACACTACAAGATCTCCTATATTACAAATCAAAAAGGAATTATTGACATCATCAAAAGTTTGGCATAACTTTCCATAGCTCCTAAGTAGTTGCCGAATTCATGCTCCATGTCTTAACTATTTCTTTTGAACTTCACTCACCTTTTTTCATGTTCACCATATACTTTCTTCATCAGTAACATATAAACTTTCTTCTAAACTTTATTAAACATACAAAGCAAAGAACAACTTGACAACCAAAGGTTCATTTCATACTTACCAAGTTTTAATGTTTAGGTGTGTGTGCGTGCGGGCGCCAAATACCAGTATTACATTAGACATATACAGGATTTCACAATTCACACATATGCTGTGGGAGGATTGAGGTAGAAATTAGAAATGGAAACCCTATTCTCACGAGCGTAAGAAACAAGAAATTGATGCACTGTGAGTATGCTACATTATAACATTCAAAATAAAGTCTCTTGTTCATAGGCGCCAGTCCTTTTGTGTAACTGCTGAAGTCTCCAAATGAGAAAGAGCTTTCTCTTCTGAAAACTTTAATTTTTCCGAGTTTGATGTTAATCTAAGGTCATGTTTGGTAGGAATAATCCATTTTGAGACAAATGAAAAGTGAGAAAGAAAGGGAGATAAGTGTTCCACAAAAAATCTATTTTTTATTCATAAAAAATTTGAATAACTTATTCCAAACATATTTCCTAAGAATTTCTTTCTCTCTCTCATAGAATCCCTTTACCAGACCTGAGTGCCATCTTTTGCTCCAGCAACTTAAATGTAGTTCATCGATTTCTTCGCATCAATGCTCAAAAAATCTCACTCAAAATTATTTACTTGTATTGTGGCTTATATTTTTTTATTACTGTATTATATAGCAATGAAGATATTCAGGCATATATGACGTGAAATGAACTGTAACATGATATCATATTGGTACTATCTTTGCAGTCATATTTCAAAATAGCATCAGATGATTAGTTTTTAAAACTATTAATTCTTTTTCTGGGATGATGCAGATAATAAGATATTCATTTAAAGGTATACATATGAGAATCGGAGGCCAGGAAGTTGATTTTCTGAAAAGAAAGAGTTATCAAATCCATGAGGATAGGAAACAGTGTTTTACAGAAACATTGAGATTCTGTAGCTATAGCACGTTTATAGTCATCGCACTGTTTCTCTAGAATAATGAGCTTAAAATAAAATTAAAATAATGAGTACAAGTACATGGTTGCGAATCTAGCAGAAACGTATGAGAACTGTAATAAATTAATAATTCACTGGCAAAAGCATGGAACCATCATCAAGGTGGAGAAAGAGCATGTTTACGAGAAGAAGGATGAAATTTTAAATGAAAGAAGAAAGAAAGAGAGACCTGGAGCTAGAATATTCAAAGAGCTTGCCAGTGGCAGAAAAGACTATGAGAGCAATCTCAGCATCACAGAGAGTAGCAAGCTCCTGAGCCTTCTTGAAAAGCCCTCTTCTTCTCTTTGAAAATGTGACCTGCCTCGCTGTAATGTTATCGATCTTCTTTATTTCTATCTTCTGTCTCGTCATTTCCTTATTAAGCAAAAGTAGACCCAAAAATTAGGGATAAAAAATGGGGAAAAATTAATTAATGTTGCTGATCCATCCTGTCTAAAAACTAAAAAATTATTGATAAAATTAATTTTGCTCGTACAAAGAGAGGGAGAGGGAGAGGGAGAGAGAGAGAGAATTATACACGCAACGGCAACGCAGTGATAAAAATAAATAGAAAAATTAGTTTCCAGCCAGAAAAAGAAAGACGTTGACTCATTCTACTCCCAAAAAAAGAAGTAGAAAATTAATCAGCCTCAGGTCCAATTAAGTAATACAAAAAGAAAATCGTTCGTGGGTCGTCATGAGAGAAGAAAAGAATTAAGGAGAAACCTAGCTTGAAGATAAAAAAGAAGGCTTCTAATTGATGAATCTCACTGTAGAGCACTAATTATTAAAGAAGAAGAAGTAGAATAAGAAGAAAGGGGGAGAAAATAGAGAGAGAAATAGGGGGAATAGGAATAGTGGTGGAAGTACTGTTATTGTCTAAAAGAGGAAATGTAAGAAGGAGAAGATACTTACCAAGAATCTGGAATCAAACCTAGCTCGAAAGAAAGCTTAGCCGAGAGCGGTGATGAAACCCACCAACCTATTCTCCATGCGCAAATAGAGAGAGAAGAAGAAGGAGGAGGAGGAGGCAAGTGGAGTGGTAAAGGAAGAAACGAACGAATCACATGGATTCGTAAAAAATATGCTTTACTTGGAATGGAGTGGGGTGTCTTGTTTCGTTTTCTTTCCTTTTGTAGCCTAGGTGTGAAGGTGGCAAGCACTGCACCCCACTCAAACCATCCAATGAATTGCAGAGAGAGAGGAGGGGGGCGTGGCTGGGGGGGGGGGGGGAGCGAAGGATTTATATATACATATATAATATATGAGCGTTTGTTTATATATATATATATAAACATATATATAAACAATAGCTCAGCAAAAAATGAGGTTTCCACTTATGGGCCGGCGAAAAAATTGGTTTCTTTGTCTGTAAACTGTCAAATTCATCGTTGGCGGAGAAAAAGAAAAACTGTCAAATACATCATTAATACTTGGTCCATTTTGGTAGATAAGGCAGACTTTTAGCTTCCGTATCCATATTAAAGGCATAGTTAATAATATAAAAAATTATTTTTATTTAATATTATTTAAGATAATTAATTTATTATGAGTCCTAGGAGACCTCCATTTAGCCAAAATAAATATAACATATGTGATAATTTAATTTATTTTTGAGTATAAACAATCTCTCTTGGGCATTAACTCAATAGACACCTTGGGATTATCACACCAAACTATAATAATTTTGATGTATGGATATCTGAATTATGTCTTACTCAGATTCTTTCTGATACACAGATTCCTTAAGGCAAGTGTAAAGTATACTTTAATCTTAGCCAAACAAGAATAAGATGTGATTATTTCAGAATCTTAGAGAAGAGAAGGAAGGTTTAGAAAATATGCATTGTATTTCACAAAAGAAGATTTTTCGAAGGATTTTGATCTGCCTTCTCATTACAAACTAGGCTCATTTTATAGACTCAGGAGCACCACTCCTCACTCCTACAATTATTACAAACAGACAACTAAAAGTAGACACACATGGTAGGCAAGCTTTATCATCTTTGTCAGATTATTTTACATTACATGACTTAAAGTAGTGTCGACAACCTAACTTTCTTACAAGAAGACAACAGACTTAGACTATTGGCATAAAAATAAAATTTAAAAGTTATTACAGATAGACTTGTAACTAGCTGCTTTATGTCTTTTTATTCATTATGTCCCCATCAAGTTTTTTTTTCTTTTTCTTTGCAGCTTTTAGTTGTATCTTATCCAGCTTTGCGTCGATGTCAAAGTCTTCAACAGGAGTAGACTGTCCAGATGAGAGAAAATTCTACAGGACATGGGGGTCTATTTCATAAGGGTCTTGTGAATCAGGATACTGTAGTGAATCTTGATCTTCTGAGAGGTCTGTCATTGGTAAGTCTTGACTAGATAAGGCTGGTGCTTGATCAACTAATGATGCTAGAGAAAGTTGAGGCCATTCAAAGAGAATGGCTTGTCTTGTAGTAATCACGTCTTCTGGGTCGAAGAATTCTCTTGGGAGTAGTCCAAAAGATGTGCACATCTGATCAGTTGCATTACTTGTGAAATTATTAAGACTTAAAAAGAAAATCTTTTAATTCACTAATAACTTGATCTTCACAAAGTGGCCAATGCAAAGTTGTTCCCCACAGATGAGTTTGAACAAAATTATACAGACTTCCTTGGTTATCGGTTTCATATGGACGATGAACCACAAAGAAAGTGTAAACCTCCTGTTGGTGTCAGGGAATATTCCACAAATCATGTTCTTCTATGACCTTGTAAAGACGTCCTCTCCAAACTGGCAATGGTACGTACCAGGACAGAAAAATGGCTAGGTTGGAATGAGCACTTTTCTCATCAGTCAAATACTGATAAGTTTGTTTTAGAGGTAATACAAAGGCACATGCAAACAGGGTGGAGAGAGACCATACATATCACATGAACTCAGGGGTAATAGGTCCTCGGATGAAGGGAATGACCAAGTATGAAAGCAAGGGGTCAAAAAACTCTGTTTTTGGTGAGATTCTTGTGGCTTGGAGGAAAAGATGTAGGTAGTAGAAAAGGGTTTTTCTGATAACAGCATTGGTTTTAGAGACAGTGGTTGGATATTAAGTTAGAGGGAAGACCAGTTAACGACTCAAAGGAGAATAATGACTGGGTTGATGTTTAGACATGGTTGAGATAGTAAGGATAAAGAGAGGTGATTTTCTAAGGGTGTTTTTTTTATGATTTTTTGAAAGAGGCCTATATAGCAAGTCTGCTAACACATTGTGTTTTCCTTTGATATGTTTCACCTTGAATTTATAGTGAGAAAACCAGTCTTTCCAGTGAAATAGTTACTTTTCAAGAAGTATCTTCTTTTTTTGGTCTAAGATGGATGGGAAAAAAGTATTATCCATTTCAACAGTGAATTGATTGAAACTGAGATAGAAACTGAATTTCTTGATTCCTCTTTTGACAGCGAGGATCTCATTGTAGATAGCATGATAATACTTTTCAGCTTCTTTAAATTGTCTACTGGTGTGTGCATAGTAGTATATTTTCCCATTGTCTTCTTCGATAAGAACAGCTTCCCAAAAGTCTTCACTAGCATCTGTCTGTAGAATAAGATTTCCCTTGTCTGGAATCTTTAAGGGCGGTGGATGCTGAGCAATTATTTTCAACTTTTTTACTGCTTCTGTCTGCTTGTCAAACTATAATGGAGGATTCTTTTTCAAAAGTTTAGACAACTAGCTGGTATACTGAGTGACACGTGGAATGAAATCTCAGATATAATTAATGATACCTAAGAAACTTTGAATCTGTTTGATTGTCAATTTATCAGAAAAATCTAGCAATTGATGTGCAATGTGTGGGCATGATTGGAAATGTCCTTAAAAAAAGGTCATGCCCAGGAATTGAATTTGAGCTTGTCCTATTTGACTTTTGGTAGCAGAAAGCATAATTCCATAGGTTTGAACAATATGATGGAATTGGGCCAGTAAGGTTTGATGGGCTTCCTCTGTTTCAGAATACAGGAGTATGTCATCAACGTAAATGAGGGTCAAATGAAGGCTAGGTAAAAAAAATTTTATCATGGCCTTTTGGAATAAGGATGGGGCAGGTTTAAGCCCAAATGACATTACCTTCCATTGATATTGGGCATTGGGGATGCAAAATTCAGTTTTATACCTATCTTCCAGATGGATCCCCAGTTGCCAAAATCCTATTTTAAGATCGAACTTTGAAAAGACTTTAGCATTCTTCAGATGAACAGCTTGAGTATTTATCTTTGGAAAAGGAAACTTATCATCTTGTAAACAATGATTAAGAGGCTTATAATCAACAATGAACCTCTTTTTTCCCTCTCTCTTTTCTGGATCTTTTTCAACATAAAAAGCTTGGCATGCCTAGGCTGAATTTGTTGGCTCAGTTAATCCTTGTCTTAATAGACCTGCACATTCTTCTCGGGCGAGAGAAAGATCGTCAGGAGACATTTCTGGATGAGAGGCCTAGGTTGAATTAATATCTTCATTCTTTTTGAAAGGAAGTCTAATAAAGAACTCTTTATTTTTCCCAAGAGGAAAATGATGATTTAATTGCTCATGATTTTCTGGCCAAAGTGGCAGGAGTTTGTTTCTGATAGAATTATAACCGGGTGCTACTTGCTGGAGTTCAAAAAGATTCTAGACTGTTTCCCATGGAGAAAAAGAGGATTTGAAACGTATCCCCTTGGGAAGAATCTGCAATCCTTTTGCAAGATAATAGACATCCATACCAATCAACAAATCTTTGTTTGGCAATTTACTCCCAAATACTTTGGTCCAAACTGTGCGGTTAGGAAAGAACTGAATTCCCACCTTTCTCTTGGAGATTAAATTGATTATGAAAGGATTTCCATCAACAGTAGTAAAATACTCCTCATGAGGAATCCATTCATTTGGTGATAAAACATAGGGTTTCATGACACTGCAACAAGATCCTGTGTCGATAAAACTAATAGCCTGTTTAGACTTATCATACTTATCAGAAAGGACTTTGATTTTAACATTTGAAAGTGGCACCTAAGATGGTGGCTTGTTGACCAGATTGATGTTGCATAGTTGATGGTATGAACAGAATTGTTGACAACGACGTTTCTTATTGAAGAGCAGAATATTGAGAATTCTGTCATCATCAGAGAGATCTGAATCTGTGTCTTGTGGAATCACGAAATTGGTATTTTCATCGTGGAGTTCTTATTCTTCCAAAACTGATTCAAGATCATCATCATCAGATAAGGATAATGCCTTATGAATCATGCTGAGCATCTTAATTTCCTTAGATTTATTTGGTTATCTTTTTGCAAAATGTCCCTTCTGACCACAAATATAACACCTGTCAAACTTCTTTAAGGTTGAAGATCTGCGTTTGAAGAATCGGAAAGGTTTTCGTCAGCTTCCTGAATATTTCTTCTTCTGAGGAAATCTGAAGAAATGAGATTTCTTCTTTAGTGGACATGAACAAGTAGTCTTTTCTTTACACTTGATCTTTATATCAGGTCTCTTACAGACTTTGTATAAATTAGCTTTATTTTTAAGAATATTCTTGGTAAATTTCTATTGCTCACAGAGTCTGTCTAGAGAAGCTAAAGCCAATTGATAAATCTCTCTCAAAGTGATCTGTGACATGTCTCATTGAAGAGAGTTGATAGACTTTTGTAATTCTGGCTGAAGTTCATCGGGCAAAGAGGCAATGAAAACATACCTAAGATTAACATCATTTACTCCTCCGAGTATGTAATATTTTTCTGACATTCTTTTGAAATGGTTTTGTAAATCACTACGTTCTAATAAGCAACACTTCATCTCAAAATATTCTTGTCAAGTTCTTTTATCAATAATACTAAAATCTCCAATGAATTCTCAATGCAAAACTCCCCAAAATGTGTAACATCATACTGAGCCATCTGGAGTTTTTGATAGTTATTAGTATCCATCCAACTCCAACTTGGTTTATCTTTTTAATAAGTAAAATATTTTTTCCAATTTTCAATTTCAATTTCCCCTTTTAAAATATATCATTCAAATTTTAAATTTTAAGAATTTTATAGCTATCCTATTATCTTCTTTTCTTTAATAACTTTTGACATCTTGTTACTATTTTGGGTTTTGACTAATCTAAATTATCGGGATCCTGCAAGTATACAAAGTCGATCGTAGTAATAAAAAGTCCAGAGTATTCCGGAGTCAAACCCAAGGGAGGTTGTGAAATCTATCAATCCACAATTTTTAATCCTAGGAAACAATCAATAAATTGAATGAGGAAATTGAGAAATGAAAAAAAAAGCAATAAATTGAATTGTATGTTGATTCAGTCACTAGAAGTGTTAAGGGATTAGGGTTCGCCTATTGGAATAACTCAATTAATTTCTTGATTAGACTCTACACAATTATAGTGACAATTATTTCTTTTATGTTCTAATCACCTCTCAGTGCAATAGTCCTTGTTTAATTAGAGTTGAATTCACTCTCGTGCAACTCACTCATCTAATCAAACCATGAAGCTACAATTAAGTCACCACAGATTCCTAGATATATCTCTAGTCTAGTTATCTACGTTTGTCATCCTATGTCTAAGCTTACTCTTCTCCTCTCGATACTTGAAGCTCACCCACAAATTAGATTTTATGGTGGCCAGTCATAAAATCAGTATTCAAATAAAAAAGACAAATATAATTATAAAAATTCAATCAGATAGATATATATAAAAATTCCATAGTCATAATCAAAATCTTCAAATAAGTTAATCTCAATCAGGCTATAACCCTACCCCTGACTGAGAATTTAGAAATCCATAAAATTAATTATCTTAACAAAGTTCAATTCCCAAATCATAAAACAAACAAAGCTAAAGATAAAAGTAGAAAAGAGGAAACTTGAAGATTGTCTCAGAACTCCCTCAATCTCTTGCATTCCTTGTCTCCTGATCTCTTCTAGTTGCTCCAAAAGTGTGTTCTCTAGCCTCCAGATGCGCGATTGAACTCTCCCTCACGTTTCTGCTATGTTTCCTTTTATATGGAGAGTCTAGAAGCCCATGAAAAGCCTAATAAATTACTAGAATGAGAATTAATTAACTCTACTATTCGAATGGACCCGGTGCCAACTTAATATTATTTTCTTCACTCGGCACTGGCTCTAAGTTGTGATCTTGCTCAGTTTGCAGGACCACCCGGCGCCAGCTTTGAAGCTTCTTCCTTCTCAAGCTGCGAGTCCCCCCAGCGCCAGGTGGATTCTTTCTTGGAGGACCTGGCACCGGGTCCTTCTGTTTCAATTATTCTTCTTTGCCTCCTCACCAGGTCGCGGGTGAGGAACTTGGTGGGAATGAGTGGCTTCGTAAATAAGCATTTTTATCCTTCTTTTAAGCTCTAAGTAGCTCAGAAATCCTCATAAATATTCCTGTGATATAAATATACTCAAATTATGCATAATCATGTCAAAAAGTATCAAATCACAACATTCTAGGATGAAAATAGATATAAAATATAGGTGTTTTATAGGTATAAAATAGACACATTAAATCCCCATACACTTGAACCTTTATTTGTCCTCAAGCAAGACTAGAATTATGCTACTCTAAAAATCAATTTCTAGATTCATTAAACTCACTTTTCTTTATTGGTGATAGCCCGTCAGCAACATAAATAAAAGGAATACTCAACAAATCAAATATTAGGCTCAATAGTAACTCACTTATCATTTTCATTCATCCATGAGACTTAAGTGTGTGTGTGTGTGCCTAGTATGTGACAAATGTAGACAACTAATCAATCAAGATGAAGAAAAATTACAACATTTATTTGAAAACTTAAAATACATCAATCAATCATGTATAAAATTCAACTCATATGCAATAGAGTGTTAGCAAGGCTGACTTTCCAAGAGGGGGGTGAATTGGAAAGATTGAAATTTTTCTGCACAAAGTGAAGTAAGTGAAGATATCACAATATAATGAAAACAATGCTTAAAACAGAGCAAGCTGAAAAGTAAAGATAGGGAGAAGAAGACTCAGTAATTTATCCTGGTTCGGTCTTTCCACTTGACCCACATCTAGTCTCCAAGACACCTCTTGAGATTTATCCACTATACAGCAAGAATTTCAATGGGCTTCTTGCTAGGGCCACAGTACACGAGTATGCTCTGTTTCTGAGCTCTCTCAAACTCTCCAAGCACTTTTACTATGTGCTTCCCAATCCCCTTGTGAATACCCCTCACAAGTAAATCTATCTCCAAGATGAAGAGTAGATTGATTACAATAAAATAACTCTCTTGAGAAGAGTAGATATGAAAGTTTAAGTACAAGTATAGAAGTTGAGAGGGTAAAAGCTTTTGAGAAGAAGATTTAGTAGAAATTCGGTATATACAAGTTTGATTCGTTACCCACAACTTCAAATGATGTTGTATTTATAGATTTAGGTCTCAAATATCTATTAGAGACTAAATCTATCCGTTGGGGAAGTTATCCAACGGTTACTCTGAAAAACTATCCGTTTACCAACCGCATTTAATGTTTCTGACATACTGAAATTGGTCAATAGACGAATTTTGAAGGAACCGAAGATTAAAGCTTCCAACGTTACAGCACGAAGTTCGTCTGTTCATGAATTGAAATTCGAATTTTGAAACTTACAAAACATTTTCACAATGTGACATACGAATTTCCAAGAAGAAAGTTTTTTGGTTAAGTATGAACAGTGTTTTCAATTTTCTACAGTGCCTTCGAAATTCAAATTTTGGTATCCCAAAATTCGTCTGTCCACTGAATGTTTAAGAGATACAGTAGATTACTTTCTTCGAAATTCGAATTTTGGAAGGGTGAAATTCGTCTGTCAGAGAGACTCTTTCCAGACTAATTTCATCATTCGAATGTTGCAAGTTCTCATCATTCGTATGTCAATGTTTCACTTCAACAAACTCAAGAACTTAGCTTCTGAAATTCGAATTTTAATATTCAAAGTTCGTCTGTCAGAGAGCAGTTTTGAAACTTAAATCATTCTTGATCTTAGATGAACTTTAACATAGTTTCAGACGAATTTCTTCTATTTTCTCAATTTTTGTTTTGTTTGAAATTCGAATTTTGAAGACTCAAAGTTTGTCTATTGCAAAGAGGCATCTTTCAGACTTATATGAAAATTCGAATGTTGGAAGTTCAAAATTCGTCTGTCAGAGAGCATTTATCAAACTCAATTTCATTTTGATTTCAGATGCACTTTATCATAATTTCAGACAAATTTCTTTGGTTTTTACAAACTCCATTTTACTTGAAATTCGAATTTTGAACGTGTGAAGTTCGTCTGTTTACCAAAAGGCCTCTTTCAGACTAGATGAAAATTTGAATTTTGAACAGCCAAAATTCGTCTGACAGAGAGCCATCTCTTCATACTTATTCAGTTTTAGCTCGAAATTCGAATTTCCAAAGGCAAAGTTCGAATTTCCAACTTGACAGTTTAGCTTAAACTTTCAACATTCATCTGTTTGTGGGTGTTTTTCAAATATTTAAAGATTTAACATAAAATCAAAGTTTGAAAACATCTTTTCTTCAAATCAAAATCTTTTACCCAGTCATAACAAAAACTAAGGATCCTACAAAAGATCTAACAGCAAGAACTCAGAAAATCTTCACTTGAGACAGCTTTGATCTCTTTTGATATCTTCAATCCAAGCTCTTGAATGTTGGTTTGGAATCATCAAAACTCTTGATTCAACATAGAGATCAATAAGGATTTATTTATTTAGCTTCCTCACACTTTGTGCTTCAATTTTATCTGGGGATTTATTTGCTTTTCTTGGGCAGTTATGTGGTCTTTTGACTCGAAGATCTTGCATTTGTGATGCGTACCCTCGGTTACTCAAACTAATATATCCCGCTGCACCAAGATGCCTTTGGTATACTCATAACTTATACCACACCATTTTGTGCGAAGGACAACTCTTTTTGGTGAAGCCCCCCGATTACTAAGTACAGTTCAAGTTCGCGGAGTGGATTTCTCTCTCTTTCTTTCTTTTTTCATTTAAACCTCAAATCATCTCTCCAACTAAATAATAACTTCATACACAATGACTGAAAATACCCAAGTTTAGAAATAAATGTATAATCCAACTTCCTACAAACTCAATCACTTTTCCACACCTACCACATACTAAGTTATAGTGTTCAATTTTATAGTATCAAGACCCATTTTCTTGACTTGTAAATTAACTATCTTACCCCATTAAGCACAGCAATTGAGTATCCTATGATGATAGACATGACCACCAACTTAGAAAAATAAGCAAAATAAATCTAAATAAAAGTAATTAAGCACATAAATTCAGAAAAAAAAATTTTAAGTTCAGCATATCAGTATAATTCTAAGGACAGATCAGCTAAAAGCAACTACTAAACTCCCTCCCACACCTAGATTCAACATTGTCCTCAATGTTGTAGGAATAAAATAAAAGGCAAAGGAACTGAGACTCCCCTAATTTGTAGGCATTACTTGCAGTACTCTTAGAAGTCCTTTGTGTTCGTTCCAAACTCGTTTTCACCATAATCAAATCTGCAATTAGTCTTGAGGAAGAGGGTTTGGAGTAACAAGAGCAAGAAAAAAAAAAGAAAAAAAACATAAAATAAAAGAAGAAAAATAAAGTTGAGTTGCCTCCCAATAAGTGCTAAATTTAATGTTGATAGCCAGACGGAGAGCAGTGGCTTCAAAATTCTTGCAGTGAGATAGCATGAGCCTTCGCCATAAGGTCCTCATCATAGTACCGCTTCAAGCATTGTCCATTCACTACAAATGTGCTTGCATCTTGCCCCTTAATTTCAATGGCCCCATGAGGTCGCACATCGGTGACTTCAAATGGCCCAGACCATCTGGACTTCAACTTCCCAGGGAAAAATTTAAGGCGTGAGTTAAACAATAATGCATTCTGTCCAACCTTAAATTCCCTATTGAGAATCCTCTTATCATGCCAAATCTTGGTTCGTTCTTTATAAATTTGGGCATTTTCAAAAGATTCCCTTCTTATCTCATCCATCTCATTCAATTGAAGTATACGTTTTTCACCTACATCCTTCAGATCATGATTCAAAGCACGCACAGCCCAATATGCTCGATGTTTAAGTTCAACATGGAGATGAAAAGATTTACCATAAACAAGTCTATAAGGAGACATGCCTAATGGTGTTTTATATGCAGTTTTGTATGCCCATAATGCATCATCTAGTTTAACAGACCAATCTTTTCTAGATGCACTAATAGTCTTTTCCAGGATTCCTTTCAATTCCCTATTAGAGACCTCAACTTGTCCATTGGTTTATGGGTGATATGTGGTACTAGCTTTAAAATGACATCCATATTTATGCAACAAACCTCTAAATTGATGATTTCTAAAATGCACCCCATTATCACAAATAATTGCCCTTGGAACCCCAAACCGAGCAAACAATTTCTTCACAAATTTGACTATACTAGCAGCTGTATTGTTTGGTGATGAGGAAGCCTCAACCCATTTAGTAACATAATCAACAGAAAGAAGAATAACGAGTTACCAAATGAGGCAGGAAAAGGGCTTATGAAGTCTAGTCCCCAAACATTAAAGGGCTCAACTTCTAATATACCTTGTTGAGGCATCTCATGCCTTTTGCTGATAGAACTTGTGCGTTGACATCCATCACAATTAGTCACAAATGTTCTTGCATCTTTGAATAGTGTGAGTCAGTAAAAGCCACTTTGAATAACTTTAGTAGCAGTCTTGTCAGGACCATGATGTCCACCATAAGGGGAAGAATGGTAATAGCCAAGAATAGGGACTATCTCTTCTTGTGGAACACATCTTCGAACTATACTATCGACACATCTCTTGAAGAGTAATGGGTCATCCCACATATAATGCTTCACCTCTGCTAGAAATCTCTTTCTTTGGTGGAAATTGAGGTCTTTGGGGATAATGCCTACGGCTAGAAAATTTGCATAGTCAGCAAATCAAGGAGTAAACAGAGCAGAGACAATCATTAGACTTTCATCCAGGAACTCTTCATTAATAGGAATTTCATTATTTTTGGACAAATACTCAAGTCGAGACAAGTGATCTGCAACTCAATTTTCAGTACCCTTTTTATCTCTAATCTCAACATCAAATTCCTGTAACAAGAGAACCCATCTTATCAACTTTGACTTGGTATCCTTCTTACTCATGAGATATTTCAAAGCTGCATGGTCAGTGTATACTATGACTTTAGACATAGAAAGATAAGACCTAAATTTGCCTAAAGCATGAATCACATATAGAAACTCTTTTTCAGTGGTCGTATAATAGATCTATGTGTTATCCAAGACCCTGCTAGTGTAGTAAATAACATGCAAATTTTTACTTTTTCTCTGTCCCAGAACAACACCAATTGCAAAGTCACTTGCATCACATATAAGCTCAAAAGGTAAACTCCATTCGGGGGGGAACAACAATAGGGGTAGAAATCAAATCCTTTTTCAAATAATTAAAAGCATTCATACAATCATCATCAAAGTTGAAAGAAACATCATGGGCAAGCAAATTAGTTAAAGACTTAGCAATCTTAGCAAAATCCTTAATAAACCTTTTATAAAATCCTGCATGACACAGAAAGCTTCTAATAGCCCTAACAGAATTGGGAGGAGGCAAATTTTCAATTATTGCAGTTTTTGCTTGGTCAACCTCAATCCCTTCGGCTGAAACTTTATATCCCAAAACAATCCCCTCAGTTACCATAAAATGACACTTTTCCTAGTTAAGAACTAGATTAGGCTCTTCACAATTTTGCAGAACTTGAGCAAGATTAGATAAATAGATATCATAAGAATCACCAAAAACCAAAAAATCATCCATAAAGATCTCAATGATGTCTTCCAATATGTCAGAAAATATAGCCATCATACATCTTTGAAAGGTTGCAGGTGCATTACATAACCCAAATGGCATTCTACAATAAGCAAAAGTACCATATGGGCATGTAAAAGTTGTCTTTTCCTGATCTATTGGTGCAATTGGGATTTGGAAATACCCCGAGTAGCCATCAAGAAAACAATAATATTCATGGTTAGCTATCCTCTCTAACATAATGTCCACAAAGGGGAGTGAGAAGTGATCCTTACGTATTGCTTTATTCAACTTCCTATAATCAATGCACACACGTCATCCCATAATTGTCCTTGTTGGAATCAACTCTTAAGTTGATTGTGTAACTTCATATAACTTTAAAAATATTTTGATTATCATTTTATCATTCACATGATAAAAAACAAAGGTGGAAAGAAAAGAAATCAAGGAAATAAAATAGATTTGGAAAATAAAATAAAGAGAAGAAATTAAGAAAGTAAATTGAAAAGTATTTATTGATTTATAAAGGCGGGCTTAACCCAGAATTAGAATCTGGGGCCCACGTACTCTACGACAGGGATCAAAGGTCACAAAGTTCAGGATAGAAATGTGTGGTACTGGGTCGATATATTTTAAATTTTTATAATAAAGGAAAACCAATTGAAAATAATTTATCATTTTTCAAACAAAACGATCTTTTAGAATTTGGGTTGATATATTTTAATTTGTAAAAAATAATTTAATTTCGTTTACTTGCTCTTATTCTTATTTAATTTTGAAAATACTTTTAATTAATTTTTGGCTTTTTGAAAATATATTTCTTTTTTGTATTTTTTTGGAAAAAAGAATAAAAGAAAACGAATTTACTTACAGCAGAGTAGCATTATGCCTAATAGACTAATTCCTCAATTACCTATAGGAGTTTTAAAAACTCCTCACAATATAAAAGTTTTATCATATCAAAGTAAGGAACAACAGAAAAGGAAAAGGTTATCTTATTTTTATTTTTATAGTACGGTTTTATTATTATTTTTATGAAATATCATTTTCTTAAAAGAAAATTACCTTACCAATAATTATTATATTTTAATAAATCGCACTTAACTTTATCAATACTTCTTCGTGGACTCTAATCTCACGCAACAAATTAAAATACGTGCAAAAACTCCCAAATCTTCTAGATATAATTATTTAGCCAATTATTTTTTTACAATATAAAATTTTTATTGGTTAATATTAGTATTATTATTTACTTAAAATAACTTAATATTGTTATTACATTTACAAAAAATTGAAATATATGCATATTTTGAGAAAGGAATTTATAAGAAAGTTATTTATTTTAATAAACATAAGTTATTTGACCTAACTTAAATGTTTACATGGACTCGCAATTTCACATGACAAAGCAATTGATTATAATACATGCAAAAGTTGTAGAACCTCTGGGATATGGTTATTTGGATAATTTTCATAAAATATAAACGTTTTATTGTTGAATAATTATTATTATTAAAAAAAATATTTTTATATTTATTTAAAATATATATACTTGTTAAAGAGCAAAGGTGAAAATTAGTTTATTAAATGTATGTTACTTGGCCTAACATATATGCTTATGCAGATTATCTGTCTCACGCCATAATGCGATTAACTCAGATACCTACATGGTTAAAATACCTCACGTGGTATAGTTAGCTTAAAGTCCTATATTTATTATAAGAAAATAATTTTTTAATAGAAATGTCATTGGAGCCTATTATTATAAGTAAATTTTATTAATACACTCATGTAGCTACATAGTCTCGCATGATGTAATTGTTTTAACAGCCTGTGAAAGCTCATAAAAAACGTTCATGACAAACTTTTTAAGAAAAGGGTTGTCATTCATTCATTCATTTTTATTCATGATAAAAAACTAAATGGCAAAACAAGATTAAAATTTAGGGTAACTAAACTAGATTACCATTAGAGCACTCAGGATCATCTGAAATGTAAATACATAACAACTACAGTGAATCTCATTGCAAAATTAATAACTATAATTCCTAACCATATAATCCTCATATCAAAATCCCATTTCTTATGCCAAAAAATTTTCGCATATCACATTTAAAAGAAACACAACATGATCTCATTGTTCTAGGCTTACATGCCTTCACGTTATAATTATACATAGCCAAATTTCTACAAAAGATCAAAGTTCACACAAGAAATAATGTTCTCTATAAACTAATCCTTCCTTCAAACCAAACTCACTACAAAGATTTACTCCAATGATCATTATTATCAAGATGTAACAAGTTCATGACTAACAATGATTCTACCTTCTGAACACATACTCATGACATAATATATTAGCTCTCTAATAGTCAACGTACATAAGAAAATGAGTTTAATAGTCAACACGACAACAAGATTTTAACAACAAACAGACAAAGCAAGCCTCTTTGTTAAACCAGGTGAATACACAACCAAGAAACTTGATGCTATTTACCAGAGAATAAAGTGATACTAAAAACTTCCAACAACCAAACCAAAACGTCCTATGATTTCAGTGAGTGCCTTTTGTAAAACAAACAAAAAGGGGAAACCAACCAGGTTTTTTCACAAGGGGGAACTGAGAAAAAACCATTTAGAAGAGCATGAACAACATAAGCGCTAAACTAAGCAAACCATATAACAGAACTAGGTACATTAAAGGGTATGAAGCATCATTTGAAATAAAGGACATGATTGAAATTGAAAAAATTTACCGAAATTAGAGTCTCTGCTACTCGAACCTATTGCTCAATTCCCAACTGCTCCTGCTTTTCCTAGTGATTTGCATCTCAAAATAGGCCTCCAATCTTCATCTTCCTTTGTTCCTTCTTCTCTTTTCCCTTTCACCTCACGTGCTCTCTCTGGTACTTTGCCTTTCAGCCCCTTGCCTCCTTCCCTTTGATTAGGCTCTTCTTGTAACACCCTACTACAATACAACTCCACCTTTTGACCTAAAACCTTGAAAACTGGCCAAAACAAAAACATAACAGAAAATTAGAGTGCAACACAGCACCCGCTACAGTAACGCCATGGCGAAGAAGTTATCGGGTTCCAAAATTTTCTTAATAGAGGCTATTAGCACTAGGGCCTGGATTCTATTGCCGCGGCGCCTATATCAATATTTATATCAGCAATTTGCTAATTTTTGGGTGAATTGTCAGTGCACATAATTTCGTGCTCTAACCTCCAATTGATCTGATTCCAACTCCTATAAGTCATCCTCATCCCAATCTAACCATAGACATAAATTTCACTTGAATCCATCTCTATGTGGAGATTTTGAACACACAATACCATTTTGGCTAAAACTCACTATTTACCATCTCCATTTGCCACTAAAGACAATTTGGCACCTAAGGATCATTCACATAGCTTCTAATTGATTCAATCAACTTATTCAAAGAGGTTTTACCTCAAAGAAACTACTCCTCCGAGATTCGACCCCCTTGAACGCCAAATTCATATAATGGACTATATGCCCAAAACACATACGCAAGGCCCAAAAACCCCCTTTGGGCTCACACACAACCATTCTAATTCCTGAACACACCAAGACATGCATACATCACACCACATCATCACATATTATTCACCATCATCATATATATATATATATATATATATCATACCACCATCATCATTATAAATATACTATTCTACTTGGCATAATGCATACATAGATAATACCATTGTATAAAAAATCAGACCAGACCGGCCGGTTCGATTGGTCCGACGGGGAATGGGCCCCTGGTCCGGTCTGGTAGCAGCTGGAAACAGGGGGATATTAGCACCGGTGGGAACCGGTAAAAAACCGGTACAAAACCAGTTTGAATTGGTTTGGTCCCCCCTTTTTCTAATTTTTTTTAAATTTTTTTAAAAATAAAATAACATTATTTTTAATACTAAGTAGTATTATTTTTAGTATAAATTTTTTTATCTCTATATTATAATATGTTATAAGTATTATTATAATACATAATTATTAATAATGACAAATTTACTTAACAAATAAAATAAAAATAGAATATCAATTGACTATTTTGAATTCAAAATATAATTATAGATGAATATTAACTTGTTTAGATTTTAATATTATGTTGTAAAACTTATTAATAATATTTTTAATTTTCTATATATTATTAAATTTACTTTTTATCTTAGAATAAATGTTAATTTTATAATCATAGATAAATATTTTTTATATTTTTTATCCATATTATTAAAAATATATTAATTTATTCACAACCGGTTAGACCTCGATTCTACCCCGGTCTGACCACTAAACCTTGAACAGTTGTCTCATCCAATTCAATGGCTGGTCCAGTTTTTAATACCTTGGATAATACACACATACTACTATGACTTGAAAATTCCCGCGTCGGAGAAACTATGACTCCTTTGTCTTTTTTAGACTAGTGCCAGAGTTTTTACCTGAAATGTTAGTCATGAGAAAGGGGTATGAGACAAAGTCTCAATAACCAAGGATAACCACAAGCAACCTATATCATCTATCCACACGAATATGCATCTAATGTATACAATGCAAAATGTAATGAAATGCATATCTCTCTCATACATGGTTAGAACCACGAGTTGACGTCATCATAAGACATTTTATATTGGTGATTCCCTTTCAACATTCGATGAAGACAGATTTTGGGATATCACTAAACTCACTTCACACTAGTGAACCCGACCAAAGGTATCACTAATACTTGGATCGTGGCTCTCCTTCCCCTGAACTACCATGAATTGGTGGTGATTTAGGAAAAGTGCAGTCCACTGTCACTTTACTCTCTTAGCCATAGGAGAGGATTTAGTGACAATGATCCCTATCTCATTTCACAATATCATATATCATTATATCATATCATATCTCATCATCACCACCCGATTCACTTTTTCTCTAAATGCCATGTGGTGATAATGTTCATACCATATCACAATACGATGATTATCATTATCATATTCATCAATGTCATGCTATGATATCACATAATGCCACATCAATGTGTGTGTGTGTGTGTGTATATATATATATATATCACTATGTAATCATCATCATGTTCACCATTATCATACACTATCTTATTTAGCCGTGTGCATACCACGAAATGTAGAAAAATCACACATACGCAAATAATATCGTGGTGTGAACAAGGACATACATATATGCACGTATCTATATCAATATATAATACACACAATGCAAACACCTGGTTACTTTAGGTTATCAATACCACACACACAGATTCCACAAACTTCTTGGATTGCTTACCATAACTTGCACTCCTCTGATCAACCAAACAACCTCTACAATACCATAATATCCTCGATCAACATACAGTATAATTATCCAAAATCCACAATTCAATCAATTATGCTTAACTCAAGGTTCCAACCATATTTTCATACATCATTGAGCTCCAAATAACTATTCAAATCCTAACCAATACTATATATTTCGGATTTCACACTCTCAAACAATTCCAACCTAGGGTTCCTCATAGATCACACATACTTCCTCTAAAACTCATACCCAAGCATCATTAATACTAAATAACACCTTATTAATCCCATTACAACCATTTTAATTGGAAGGATTTGGCCAAAACAGAAAATTCAACATATACATCCGAAAAACCATCTCAACAACTAAAGAAAATGGAAAGAGAGGAGCAAGAATCACATACCAACAATTAACCAAGCTTCTAGAGTCTAGAAATCACTCATAAGGGTTGTATCTTCAAAGCCCTAACGCAGCTCTTCATTTCTCCCTTCGTTTCTCTCTCACTCGGCCGACTGAAATGTTCCTGATTCAAAAAAATTTCTTGAGTCTCGTCGCTGCGCGAGTGCTCTCGGCTTGGAAAAATTGAAATATCTCGAGTGTCTCTCGTCGCGGCTTTTGTCTGTTTCATTTTCAGCTTTTATCTCATTTGGATCATTTCTCCAGTCCTCATACCTCCAGTCCTACATACATCATTAAGTTTTGTTAGCCTGATACTATATTCGGGATAATATAATGAAGGTTGTTATACTTCTTAGTGACTCTCTCTTTTCTCTCTAGGGTTTTTCAATGTCGCTTTGCTTCCCTCCCTTAACTCCAATCATTTGTGGCCATTTTGACTCTAGCAAATGGCTTGCAATCGACCAAACCAAGCACATGATTGCTTCAATCATCCTAAATGCTCATCCAATGTCGTGCGTTCCCCCCACTCTGCTCACTTAATTGTCTTCGTCCCCAAATGCTCCTTGCCTTCACCATGCTGTAGCAAGGTACGGAGTAATGGGGAGATTAGCAATTTGTCGTCTCTGCGTCTCAATCTCTCTCTCTTACTTGATCACTCTATCCCACTCTCACACTTGTTTTCACGCCTTCTTTGACTCGTACCTAAGCCTCCCTCTGTTTCTCAACCTCACCAGCACCTAAGCTCAGCTGCTTTGCCCCCCTTTTTTATTTTATTATTTTTTAAATTAACTACTTTTTATTTATTTATTTATTATATTTTGGTTTTAAGGTTAGAGTACTAGACCATTGACATTCTCTTCTGCAGAAACTTTATTTTTCCTTTTCTTCTTTTTTTTTGTTTTTCCCTTTTAGTTAATTATTATTTGTTTTATTTAATTAAGGGAAATTGTTTTTTTTAAAAGATTTTGAAGAGAGTTTTCTTCAATCTTTTAGAATTTGAGAGTTTTGAGAGTGGTTTGGATTTTAATTTTTTTAGTTGATTATTATTATATTATTATTATTATTATGTATTTATTTATATTTTTTACTTATTATTATTAATGTCATCTTTAAAACATGCATTTATGAAGGTAAACACTAATTAAGCCAATTATAAAGAATTTTGATTTTTTTTTGCCTTTTTTGATCCCTTATGTGTTTTTGAATTTATTTATCTAATTTTAATTTTTATAGAGCTTATTTATTAGATATTCTAATAAAATAGGGTGTTCACAGATGAAGAGAATAACTTTTTGATTGCTTCTTGAAAACTCTAAAATACCATTTTTTGTGAATTGACGTAGTATTACGTTGCACTATCTCTATCTGAATTATAAATATTTTTTACTACATAAGGTATCTTAAAAAATTAGTTAAATGATTAAATTAGTACCCACTTCAAAACTTTTATTTCAAAATTTCAAGGTTGTGATAAATCTCTTTTTAAATTATAGTTTTATTTATTATTATTAATCCTTTTTTCCTCTTATAGTTATAGTATATTAGTTAAATAAAAGTATATTTACCAATGTATATTTTCCCTTCGTTTCAATATATAAAAAAATTTTTGGAGGGTTAAAATTTCAAATATAAATTACCTTCTTAAAGTTAGCAATTATTTATTTATTTATTTTTCACTTATGATAAATCTCAATTAAAGTTGATACTTTTTGTTATGGTAGAGAGAAATTATAAGATATAGTAATAATTAAGATAGGATAATTTAATAAGAATAATTTTAAAAAATTATAATAATTTTTTAAAAATTAAGATATACAACTAGTTTTAACTATTTTTTTTAGAAATAAAGTAATTAAATATGAGTTATATTTTGAAGCAAAAGAAATAATAGTTAATAATTTTTTAATCTCTGTCATAATTTTAAACCACAAAAATTTCTAAACGAATGAAATACTCCTCATATTCTTTTTATAAAGTATCATTTAAAATGTTTCTTTAGTTCTTTTTATAAGGAATATTATAATATTAAGTAATACTATTCTATTTTTATCACTAATAATTTAGTTACTCCTGTTCCTCATAAATTATCATACAAAGAAGTGAAGTTTTTGATGGATACATGCTCATAGCATGATTTAATTTATTTTAATTGATTTTACATTATTTTTTAAATAATTAAGATTGATAATCTAATTCAATAAAAATTAAATTACTTTTATTAATAGGAATACTCCATCCAATTTATATTATAAGATATTTTATATTATAAGTTTTTAATTTAAAATATTAAATATTAGATTTTTTTTATTTTACTCTTATTTTTAATATTTTTATACTCTTTATTTATAAACTTACAATAATAATAGAATAAAATATTTAATAAAAATAAAATAAAAAATATAAGTATTTTTTATGTTAATTTTAGATAAAAAATAATTTTTTAATATATATATAATTAATATAAAATATTTTATAATATAAACAGAAAAAAATAAAAAAATATTAACTTTTTTATTTTTTAAGTCTTATAAAAAAGAATGGTGCAAGTATTAGATTAGACTGTGGTTTTGTGAATTGACCCTTTAATAAAGGAGAGGCGTAGGGCAGAGCAGACGTTGGAAGCCGAAAGGACAGGGAAGTGGACATAGTTTTGAGGTCATATTTACTTTACCGTACAAATGACCATGCCTCATTACTGCTCTGATTACGACAATCTGAACCCTCGTACTCCTCGATAAAATTTTTTTTTTACTCCCAGAAAATCAGCTGTTGAATTTTTTTTGGCCAATTAGAATTAGTAGCTGTTAAATTTATTATCTAGTTATTCCGCAAATAGCACAATTTTTAAAATTCTATGAATCATGGAGTTACTTACGACCTTCGGTCAAAATGTGGATTTTTATTTTACAATCTTTTTTATATTTATGAGTGGGTTCAAAATTGTACAAATCTTGAAACAAACTTTTCACGTAAAAAAGTCAAATTATTTATAACATGTAAATAATGTAAGGGCATGATTGATCTATATCAGAAAAATTTATTTAGTAAATTTATTTTTTATAAATTATTTTAAAAAATAGAAAAATAAAATAATAGAAAACTCAGAATATCTTTAAGGTATTTTGTAGTTTTTATTCTGGAAAACACAAAGAAAGGTAAGAAACATCCACCTCATTAGTGGTAAAGTTATAAATTTTGAATAACTCATCTATCACTCACTAGTTATGATTTTAAGAATAATTATTTAAACAAATTTTTTTATTTTCTTATTTTCAAAACTTATTTTCGAAAACAGTTTTACAAAACTGTTTTCATAACAATAAAACAGAAAACACTGTCAAATAGATCATAATTTTTTAGAAATTTTAAACACATTGATTACTGTTTTATTATTATTTTTAAAAAAGTTAAACATAAATAATTTTAAATTTTAAATTATTAATTTAATGATTTTGATATAATGTTTTATGAATTTTTTTTTTGGTTAAGAATCAAAGTATCTCCATTCGACCATAAAAACTAATTTCTCTCTGAGATTGAGGGCATATTTTCATTTATGATAAAAATATGTATAATATTTTAGCAATCAATTCAATAAAATTTATTTTGTAGAATCTGAGAAAAAATAAAGTAACGACCATGAATCCCTTCTTGTACTTAAAACTAAAAGTGGGGTCTCATATTTTGCTTAAAACCTTAAATAATTCATATTATTCATTACTAATGGATATCATAACTTTTTAATTTGTTTATCAAAATATGAAATATATTAAATATTGATTAATGATTTGTTCATAGTGGAATTTTATTAAGAAAAAAAATTAAAATTTGGTGTTTTACGATTGTTATCTTCCCAATATTGTGCTTCCCCATCTATATGTACTAAATCAGTTGCCAAAAACAGCTATTTTTAGAGTTTTTACATGTGACACTCTCTTATTCTCTTATTTTAAATTATTATTGACTGATTGACATAACAAATTCATCATAATACATTTAATTCATATTAAAAACAATTCAAAATTTAATAACTCCACAAATATTAAAAAAATATTAGAATAAAAAATATGAACTTAAAAATTACTATTTACAAATATTTTTTTAATTTTTATATATTTTACATCTACATATATATATATATATGACAATTTTTTTATTTTGCCAAATTACTTTCAAAAGTTGAAAAAATCAATTTCGACCATTACTTTTTTTATATATATTTTCATATAAAATATTATTGGAACATCAACTAAGATAAAATAATGAAAAATTTTTTATTAAAAAAATCATTATGTGATGTTAATCTTCATGATTATTTGATATAAGTTTTCATATTAAAAAAATTCTATTGGAACGCCAATTAAGATAAAAAATATTGAACAATTTTAATTGAATTTAAAAAATATTATCATAAGATAATTGCAAATAATTGACATCCTTACATTCAAAAGTTGAAAATTTTAATTTTGATAAAATCATTGCCATAATCTCCATAATTCTTTTGATATAAGTTTTTTTAAATATATTTGAAATATCAATTATAAACAAATACTAAATATTTTTATCAAAAATATTATTTATGATTATATAATATATATATATATATAATACTAAATCAACGGCACAAATGGCATTCTCAACATAAAAAATAAAACAATTTCTTTATTATTATTTGACAACAAAGTATAAATGAGTTGACATTTAAAAATAAGAAGTTTACAGTGATTCACTTAAAAAAATCATAAAGGATTTGCATAGATTAAAACATGAAATACTTGGAGAAATCATTTTCTTTTTTAATTACAGAGGTTTTAATGATATTGGCCTTAGGATAATGAATAATGAGGTTAAAAGAGAAATCACAATAGATTAAAAGTTAAGTAATAGAAAGTGATTCAAAGTAAATGTTATAGTGGTGTTGAGTGATTGAAATGGAATTTTTTTATTACAATAATTTTTTTTTGTCTTGAACATTTATTATAAATTGAAACCAATCAACTTTAATAATTTTTTAATATGAAATTAGATAGAAGTATCTAATTAATTTAGAATTAATTATTAAATATTTCTATATGTAAATAATTTTTTAATTTATTTAATAGTTATTAAGCAATACTTTTAAATTACATGTTTAAATAAGTATTCAAAAGAAAAATTAATTTTAAATATTTTTTAATTATTGCTTTTAAATACAATCCCCAAATCAAGTATTTGTTATGAACTTATTTTTTGTTTTTAAAAATTTATTATCTATTATATCCATTAAATATATATATATATATGAAAAATCTGCAAAATATACTTAGAACCTATTTGTTTCATCATTTTTTATAAAAAAATACTTTTAAAATTTTCTAGGACGTTTATTGAAAATTTTAAAAATAATAAAAATTAAAAAAATTTCTAATTAATAAAAAAACAATAGTTATTGTAGATGATAGAGAAAAGTGGAAAGGATGAGATTACTTTTTTTTTTTTATCAATTAAAACCAACTATACAAAATTATAAAAATAATAATATTTTTCTTTAAGAGAATATCACATATGCATCCCCTACTTTCTTTTCCATCTTCTCTTATCCACTAAAATTGCCAAACAATTTAAAAAATAATTTTTTTTATTTTAACCAAATACAAAATAGTTTTTTTATAACGTATAATTTTTGGTTTTCACAAAATATGAAATAGATAGTGTTTTGAAAATGTTAATTCTATATTTGGATGAAAAATCAACAAAACTTGTGTGGAGAAATTTCCATTTTCAATAATTTGCAATTATAATGTTTTTTGTGATGTATTATAAATAGATTGAACACAAATGACATTTTATTATTCTGACTTATTGTATATACTATATATTTAATACATGTATTGAAAACTAATTATTTATTTATTATAATATTATACCAGATGAACACATATAGTTTTATAGATTTTACATACATTAATTTTAATTTATAATGAGAAAAAAATAGTATTTGGTGCATTACATAAGTGTAGCATTAGATATTAGAATAAACAACGCAGCGTTGGGATGATGGACAGCTATGAAAAAGGCTATGGCGCATTGTCACAAAGGTCAATTTAGTCACTTCCTCTTTTTCTTTTGTATTTTTGCCTGAAATGAAATCACTTTTAGCTATAAATAATAAACATTAATTGAAGAAAAAAATACTGTAAATACTTAACGAGTTTTTTTTTATGCAAGTTTAGATATTCAGGCTTATTTAGTTATCATGAGTTTTTAAAACCCAACTCATCTAAAAATTTCCTGTTAAAAAAAACAAGGTTTAGAGATTCAATAATTTTTTTTTTAAAATGCTATTCAAAGAATACTTACACATGTATTTACACCTTTTCTGCATAAATTTTTAAAAAATTGGCCATATGATTAGGGCATTCCCCATGCGTAGATCTCTAATGCATCAAGTTGCTATCAGAATTTTCACCAAGGTGGTATGTTATAAACTTGCGTTTCTAGGCCTATTTTAAGTCATGTGTAACCTAAATTTCAAGTCCTGTGCACCTAAACTGCCACAAAACCTAAGGGCAATCGCAATTCAAACGAAGTATTTTGCCTTCCCTATTTTCATTAGCAAATGCAAAGTCTATAAATTTATCAAGTATCTCAAAATACTTTGCACCTCAAATAATTCAGAACCTAGCGATATTTAAGACTCGTCCATTTTATTCACCAGAATAAATAAAAGACTCATCCATTTCTAAATTAGTACGTAGGATAACATTTGTTTCAAAGAAAAAAAATTATGTACAATTTAAAAGTTAAAAAGTAAAAGTATAAGTTTAATAAAATTAGAAAAATTGTAAAATTTACTTTTAATTAATTACATTTACAAAAACCTTGTATGTCTAAATTGTCAAAAACAACAAAACAGAGCATTCACTTTGACTTACAATTCTCTACTTGATTTAAATCCAATCATTTTCTTTTAAATACTCAATCCCATGGTTATATTCAATTGAATGTTACGATCAATGAAAACCCAACCTGAGAGAGGTATCAAAATCCTTATATTGAGGAGTATCAGATGAGCTGGACAAAATCACAGAGTCAGATGATTGTCCTTGTTCATGTGTTACCTGAAATTACAAACATTCTCATCGTTTAAATTAGAGAGACATTTCCAATCCAACCATTCACAATAATTAACAAACATATATAATAAATAACCAAGCATGATATTAAAAATCAATTACTATTAATATTAATTGATACTCCCTCCGTTGCTTTTTGGGGACCTATTTTAGTTTAAAATATAAGAAACAAATAATGATTATCTAGTGTATTTATTTTTTTTTTCCAAAAATGCTCATAATTACAATTCATTCTCATCAATTACATAAGAAAAATTATTATCATTAAATGAGAAAATTTTGGGAAACTATTTTACATTTTTGACAAATTTCATAATTCCAACTGCTTTTTTAGTTTATGTGATTAAATTACTTATCCCTTATATTAAAGAACGGAAATAGTATACAATAGTAAAATCTACAGCAAGCCCTACTCTTCATAAAGCATGAAAAGTGTAGCCTACTTCAAATTTCTGAGTAATGCATTTGGAAAAATGTGTATAGTTTAATTATATATCTCACCTGTTTTAATCTTCTGTTCTCTTCAATCAGTTGCTTTCCCTGAATGAGATAGTAAAATTTTAGAGAGAAAGATTAAGGTAATAAATAGTATAAATTACCATACCTATCATAACAAATAATTACGATTCCACCAACATCTTTTAATTAATTAAGATGTGGATCAAAGTCTCCATATCAAACCTTCTAAGATGAGCCACAAGTTATTGGCATGCCACACAAATACACACACTACTTTGAAGGCAGCAGTTCACGTGAGGAGCTGGTTTAACTAGTAGTGGCATCACCAACCATACAACATATAAGGTGATCAGTACATTATTGTCACGGGTAGAGGAAGGAAAAGCCATTGAAAGCTTAGGTAGAACCAGTTATTCACATGTTCTTTATGGACCTGAGATTGACTAGACCTTATAAAACTTAAGAGAGCTAGCTGTTCGAAAAGGCTTCAAGGTAATACTTTAAAACAAAAAGTCCAACACAAACGCAGTTGCCTAACTGCAAGACTTCAATTTGGTAAGATGAGGCTACCCTTCAAAAAGATAGCCTAGGGAGGAACTCAATAAGCGAGTATTGTATTGCATTTGTTGACGATCTAACTAAGATTCAAATATGAAGTTGTTGGAGTATTCTAGAGGTTAAGGCTTTCGTTGAAAAAATTAGTTGGAGTTTGCAAAGAATGAAGTCTAACAATGGCACTCGATCCATATTATAACAATTCAACATTTTTTTTTTCTTGGAAAAGGTTTGAACTGAACACAAGTTGAATGCTCCATTCCACAGAAAAAAAAGAATGGAGTTACTGATAGAAAGCGTTAGACGATCATGGAGATGTCCAGAGGCATGCTGCATGAGAAAGGACTTCCTAAAAAGTTTAGGGCCAAAGCAGCAAGCAAGCACTGTTGTGTTTATGCTAATAAGCATGTACAAATTCTAGTATTATGATCTTCTCCTGATAGGATGCAATGCTCAGCTCATTGATGAATTGAAAGGAAGATGATCGATGGAGGTCTTTGAAATAACAGAATGACATGTTTATTTCGTTTCCGAGTCATGGAAGTTATTAAGCAGACCCAGAAAGAGATGTTGATGTGTTAGAAAATGTATGAAAGGAAATTCTGAAGAAATTTCAAATGGAGGCCGACTTCTAAGTCATGAACAATCCAATTAATGAACCAAAATGAAAAGCTGCAGAATGATGACAGTGCTGAAAAGGTTCATGAGGCAAGTTATAGGAGTCTAATTGGCTTTCTGTTATGTGTTTGTTATCAAGATTCATTTATTATCCAACTGAGCTGTGATAAAAGGCTATGCGAAGAGTATTGAAGTGTTCATGGACAACCAAAACAACTATAGAAGCAACAATAAAAGCAAAGGTCATTCCTGCCATAGTAGCAGTCAATCAAGCCTTATGGTATGCTTGATCACAAGTATTGAAGGGTTCATGGACCACCAGTAACTCCTATCTCAATTTTCCACAATCATTGTTTCATCGAAAAACAAAAACACTTTAATATAGTTGTATTTTCTAAGAGAGAAGGGAGGATATGGAGTGAAAATACAATCTTAACATCTCATTCTCTACCATCGACGATTCATGCTATCACATTTGAAGTGAACATTCATGTTCATAACAAGAATCATCGATGGTAGAGAATGGAGAAAAGATCCTCTTACCGCCACCCAAGCTACATGCTTGAACATGAATGTTCACTCCAAGTGTGATAAAATATGGTTCAAACATACCATCACTACAAAAAGAAAAAAGGAAACAGGAGATCTGCTATGAAAACCGTGGTAAATTTAATTGTAAATTTATTATAAATCCATTGCAAAATTTGTGACAGAAAACTCCATAGCAAATAAATCTGTCACAAATTCCATCAATACAATCCGTTACCAAGTTTTTTTCTTTGGGATAACAAATTCGAGATTTGTGACAGAATTTGTGACGGGCTTATTTCTGGTTTGTGACAGAAAAATTCATCCGCGAATCACTTGTTTTTTTTGTAGTGATGATTTAACCCATCTGAAACAAGTCCAGACTTGATGTTCTTGTTGGGAAGTGTGCACATTGTGCAAAGCTTTCTCAACAAGTCAAGATTCAATTTAGAAAACCTAAATATTATATTTTTCTAAACTTTTAATCCAAAATCTGGATATTTTTTAAATTGATAATTTGAGTGGTTTTTTGTATCTTACATTTAGCTTCTGATGAAATAAAAAAAATATTAAAAATTAATATAATAAAGTCTAAAGCATCCTAATTAAATCTGAACAATTCAAGAGATATAGGCACTGAATGCAAATTCCCTAGTCAGATCCATCAGCATTTGGAACTGTGGCAACCAAGGCCAAATTTTCTGGTTTGTTTTGAGTACATCACATCATCGAAATCAATGGTGACTGAATGGTTGTCATATTGTGATTAATATGTGAGGAGATTTGGATCAAGAAGAGGGAAAACGGGTAAAAAAGTGAGAGTATATCATTTAGTAATTTTACATAAAGTTAGATTGAAGATTTCGTTCAGATGGCATAGGGTTCGCAACAGAACTAATTGGCTAGTGGCTCAATTTCATAGATCAACAAGAGTGCAAGACATTGCAATTGGAGATAAAGACCAATCATATGTATTACTAAAAAAACAAAAGATCAAGATGGATAAATACATTAATTTCTCCTTTACTTCTACTAACGTGCCTAACATTAGGGTAGCTAATATAGTTAAGATTGGATCTTATGCTTAAGTTTTACCAAGGATTTTAAATGAATGAAACTCATATCCTCGGTTGCAATTGATCGAGTCACGAAAAGTTAGCTTAATTGGTTCTTCTTATTTACTTGATAAATTAATTTATCATCTTCAGTTTTAATTAGACATATTTTTCTGTGCATTTCATAGAGTTTTAAGAATAAAACACACCACTATTCATGACTTGTTATGGCTTGCTATAGATTTTATTATATATATGTGTGTATATCAATATATTGATTAAAGCACAATATGTTGTTAGAGAAATTTAGACAGCATAGCAATTTAGCAAGTATCAACAATTATTTCTCAATTAGTGATAAAATTAAAGCAAGTAAAAAGTATGATTATAGATGATCCGAATAAGGGGATAACAAACCTTGCTTTTGAGCTCGCAGATCTCTTTTACGATCATATTATCCTGAAACAAGTATAATTTGATAATATAATTAAGCACTAATTAATTAGCAAGTCAGCATTAAGGGTATTTTTAGACGGGGTATAATGGACGAGAGCGACCTGTATCCTTTGCATATCATTATGAACGTGAAGAAGGTATACATTAGATGATCTGGATTTCCTTTGCTTGAGTGTCAGAAGTTGGATAACAGAAGATTTTTGAACTAATTAACTTTTCTAATTTCTTTCTTTTCTATATTTAAAGTTCCCCCAATTTAAGGGATTCTTGGAAGATAAAGATTATTCAAACAAGGGAAAAGAAACGTCTCACAAGGTTAGATTTTTTTCCCTTTTCTTTTCCTTACATCCCCCAGAAATATGCTAAAAGAAAGATGATTGATCATTTCAATACTCTCTCCATACACAATCTCCTTCCTTGATTATGATCGAGTGGTTGAGAAATGTATTTATAAATGGACAGTATATTTTGTTTAACGGAATGAATTTGTTATTATTAGTAGAATGTTCTTGAAATAAAACCATATATAATGCTTATTTATGACAGTGACTAAATGAAAAATATATTTGGTTTCATATTATAGTCACTCATTACAGTCACTGATATTTCATTATTCAAAATAAAATGAATGGAGGAAATTGTGTGTGAAGAAAGATATAAGGAGAAAGTATTAAGAGGATTCATTTCGTGAGGGAGAAACAAACTAACCTTTGCCTTTGAAACACGCATCAAACCCGTTTGAAGCAGTTCCTCTAGTTCTTGTAATTCTTGAATTGTGGATTCTTGCAACTCTTCTCCATTCAACTGCCTGTTAAGGTGGAAGAACCCTGCTTCATTAATACAATATGGTAGTTATGAGCATGCATGGTATGTACACAGAACTCCCTCTGTCTCATTTTATTTGTTATTTTAAGATTTTTTACATAGACCAATAAAACTATTATATGACCTAAACAATAGTAAAATTTAATAGTATCTTACCAAAATATCCTTAAATTAAATGCTAAAAGAAGACTCATATCCCACTTATTATTACTTTTAATGAAGGGTAAAAAAGTAAAGAAGATAATTAATATTTCATTGATAATGTAAAATGACAGATAAATTAGGACATTTAAAATTCTCTAAAATGATAAATAAAATGGTACTGAGGGAGTACTAATTATGCAGTAGTATATACCTCAGTTCACGAGTCTTGTTTGCAACTTCATGTCGCAGCTTGTTGTAGCTTTCACTCCCAATCTGTGATAAATTTTCCGAAGGCAAACCCATTAATGATTTCACATTAGATTAGGCAACGAGAAATTAAGTCTAGATCAACATGCAAATTGGCTTGTGGATCCTTACCATACCAAAGAAAAAGAAAAACCTCTTCCTAGATTATATATGTTGTAACTCGATGCAATTAAGTGGTTTTAATTTTCTCTAACTTTTTTAATATTCAGAAGTAGAGACCAATCAATGTCAGGATTTAGATATTGGTGAAAGCTATGATGTACATATTTTGTTTCATTATGTAAGAAATTTGAGATTTTTATGGAAGAAGTACTTCTGTATCATACAGAATAATTACACGATACTTTAACCCAAGCACCCAAAAGGAAAAAACTTATGAATGGATTATCATTAAGTTTTTTCCTTTTTCGTACTTGGGTTCTGTTATAGTCATTGAATATTTTCAGGCTGTTTGTTTTGATGATGACTTGAATAGTGTTAGGTTCTCTATATTTTGTCCAACAAGAGGAGTTACCTATTTTGTTCATAACAATGTAGCTTTCTTCACCAAAGTTTGTTTCTCTTGGGGAGGATGATGTTTTACATATGCTTTTCTGCCAAGAAGTTACATTAGTTTCTAGCTTATCCAAATGGCTAGAAATTACTTAGACCTCATTCATACATTTTCACTAGAGTTTTTCAAAAGAACATCACTAAGTACAGTTACGGGTAAAATTTAATTTCACATCACTGCGAAATTACACACGATTATGTAATCTTTTGTGTCACTCTCTAAGAATATATAAATTTAGGAGATCCAATTTACATTTCATCATTTGACAGAACCCACAGAAAGGAAATAATTTACTTACCTGCAAATCAATGCAACGCTGATCTGATCTGTGAATGTCTGAATGCATATCATGCCTGTTAGTTACCTGCTGCATACTTGAGACAACAAAAACAATATCTCAGAATTCCTTCTGTTATCAACTTATTTTCATTTAAATTGGACATGTTTAATTTCATATGCCTTAAATGGAATTAGAGAAACGAGTTGCACTTCTCACAACTTATGAATAATGTAGTTTGCTATAGATTTTATATTTTATGATATTGATTGAAGATATATATACATATATATCTCATTGAATGGAATTCTAATATCTTAATTCCCAAATTTTTACTGCAGAATACAGTAATGCATGGCACATAGCACTTTCTGTCATTTGAGCTAAATCTTTGTGTTTATATATAACATTTCATTTAAAGAGATGTTTATGTAATCAACAGTTCATAGATTGGGACTATTTATTCTCTTATCATCTGCTCCCTTTAATACTTCTAGGCATTATTCTTTTGACACCCTTCTACAAGGGAAAAAAATTCATCAAGACTTGTAGCATGCTTGTTCAAATTAAACATAAACTCATCGTATTTTGTGCTAAAACATAATTAAAAGATAGGGGTGGCAAGAATTAAACTTTAAGCTATTTGGTTGTAAATGTTTTAAATGAAGGATCTCTCTCTCTCACGCACACACACAAAAGCTTTCAGTAACAATATGAAAGTTACAGCTCACAATATTAACTTATTTAAGAAAATTCATGCTATGAATATGATGTTCCTATTTACCCAAGTATATTCATTTATCCTAGTATACTCATTATGGAGTTTGAAGAATGAGGCATAATACTTATGACTTATAAATAATATAGTTTGTTATAAATTTTATATTGATAAAATTGATATTCCCTCCATGTCATAAAGACTGTCTTCTTAGGGTTTTTCATATAAATCAAGAAAGTCATTAAATGATCTAGAATATTGTAAATTTTGATAATATTTTACCAAAATATCCTTAATTTAAATGCTCTTTCAAATGATACATTTGATATTAATTAAGAGTTAAACAATAAAATAAGCAATTAATACTTTATTGAAATTTTAAAGTGATAGATATTGTGAAAAATCTCAACAACCCTGAAGTGGCAATTTTTACAAACTAGAGGGAGTATACTGATTTGATGACGATTGATATTTTATTAATGTTTACTGGTCAATTTTTGAATTTTAGTTAATAACAAAAATGGCTTCCATGTCACATTATATTAAGGACGTTCAAGCAGGATACCAAAATTAAGTCAGATTTAAAAGTAGCAAAAGCGGATTTAAAATTAATAGTTGTGGATCATCTTACCTATGCACAATATTTGAGCTCATTGATATCCCCTCTGATAGATTATTTGGCTATGATTTTTAGCTTATCATATATTTAAGTTTTGTTTGAGAATGTTGTCATTTTTTAAAAAAGAAACACACACACACACACACACAAAACAATGACCCGGTTACTGCTATAAAGTTGCTACAATAGTAACTTCTTATATATGTTATTCAATAAATGTAACTAAAGTAGTTGAAATTTTTATATTAATTAATAATATAAAAGTGTTATTACTACAAAAGAGGTATAAGGATATATAAAGACTTCGAGCCTGTGTGAATTCCTCCCATAATCACTTATGGGATGAGATAATTGTTTATTTTACATAGTTACCAAACACACCACTCTTTTCAATAAGCAATTATGTCTCAAATAAGTGATTATGAGAGAAGTTAATTTTTTTTTACTTATCATAATCATTTTTCCTCCCGTAATCACTTATTTCACTTTTCCTTTTCATTATCCACCAAATAATCACTTAAACCCCCAAAATTAAAATACATTTATTTTTCAAACAATTAGAAACATCTAAACATAAATTACTTTTAGCATAATCACTTATTTCCATAATCAATGATGAAAAATCACTTATTCTCTTAATCAATTATGGAAAAACTAATCCAAACATAAATCATGTTCCTTATTAGAGACTTCGAACGCCTAGGAACATATCAGGTAAAAAACAAGTAGCGGCTTGAAATTTTGACATTACCGAAAATGAAAAAGAATAAAATTAAAAAAATGACTTAATAAAATTTGTAAGCATTTCAAATTGCCTATTGTTGTGGCTGCAAAAGATTTTGCTAGCAGCCATATCAGGATGATTCCTTTCTCTCTCTTTTTCTCCTTCTATTAACTTCGTCCAAGCATATAACGCAATTGACCATGATTCAAAGCCATGAAATGTGCTTTAAGGTGACTCTCTCTTTCACACACACATTGAAATTGAAACTTCCAACCAAATTAAAAGTTTTTTATGACTTTTTCATTTTCCCTTTGATTGATCTTTTATGGTTTTATATATGATGAGATTTCTTTTTTAAGTAGTACTTAGTTGGAGTTTTTTAAGTAAATTGATATTGCACAAGATTTGACTGATCAACTTGGTCTCAGTACATATGAACAGAGAAACTTCATAATTATTTTAGAATCTCACGAGTTTTTTCAGCACCTATCATACGCAGATCATTCCACCGAAAACACTCTCTCTCTATCTCTAAAAGGACTGGGAAGGCATTTCGAAACAATGCTGAAAACATTTGGAAAACCAGGGATTGGAAGTTAATCTAATGAAGGTTAATTACACTAATTAAGAATAGCTTTTATATATGAAGATGAAGACTATATATATAGAGAGAAGAAAGAGACCTTGAGCTAGCATAGTCGTACAGCTTTCCGGTGGAAGAAAAGACGATGAGACCAATCTCAGCATCACAGAGCGTAGCAAGTTCCTTCGCTTTCTTGAAAAGCCCTCTTCTTCTCTTTGAGAACGTCACTTGCCTCGCTGCTGTGTTATCGATCTTCTTTATCTCTATCTTCTTTCTCGTCATCTCCCTCTCTCTACACGCAAATCCACAGCATCAGAACTCAGTCACCGCTAAAAATTACCTCCCAAAAAGCATCCGATCAAATCCATAACAGGAACCTTAAAATAGAAAGACTCTTAAAAGTTAGCAGAATTATATGCAAGCTGCAAATAGTTGATATAGCATATATGAAAGATGCAAAAGAACAGTAAAGGAAGAAACTAATTAAGATCATCTCTCGCTCTATATGGTCACTGCAATTAGAGATATAGACGTTATGACAAGTTTTCCAGTAAGAAGCAATTTATTATTTTATTTTTTTAACTATATGGACTGTACATTTGAAAAAGTCTGAAAGAAGTAAGGGAAGAAGGCAAGAGAGTTTTCTCAGAAAGGGAAAAAAGAAGAGAAAAAAGAAATGAACAGAGCAAGGGTTTTTCTGGGTTCGGCTTTAACAGTAAAGAAAGCGAAAAACCAGAACTAGAACAAGAATCTTAAAGAGAATGGAAAGAAATCAGTGAAGTTAGGTACTGTATATAGCGTGAAACCTTGAGGAAAATGGGAGATCAAACATGAGTGATGAGAGGAGAGATCTGAAAATGGTCAGAAAATTCTAGTTTCCTTTTCATGGCATACCTTTATTCTGATTTCCTTTCCTTTTATGTGCGTGTGATGTTGGAGCTTGAAAATCAGAACAAAATTGCCCAGTGGAATCCAGAGAGAGGGAGGGGAAAAGAAAGTAATCAGATAGGATGTGACTTGCTTCAATTGGTTCGGATTTTCCATTTATGGGCAAGCGAGAAAGCTGGGGCCTTATCTGAGTTTTTTTTACCTAAAATAAAATAATATTTTAAAAAGAAAGGTCAAGTTTCGAACTTTACTTTACCTTTTTTTTAACAAGTGGCCAGAAAACCCAGGCTGGCTTTAATTAATTATTTATGGTAATATTTGCTTCACAGTACACACTACACAGGGACATGCCTATTGCCTATTGCCTATTGCCTACATCAGGCTGCGACATCTCCCGACCCTCGTACTCCCCGAATCTCCAATATCTACACAGCTTTCTTTGATTTTTAATCCTCTAAAATATTATTCTCTACATTTAGTTTTTTTTATAATATAATACACTTAGTGTTTTTTTTCTTTTTTTTTCAAGATTTTCTGAAATAATTAAGTTTAAATATTTATTTATTATTAAAATATTTCATTTCTAATATATTTAACGAAGATAATTTGTAAAAATATAAAAATATTTTTAATTACTAATTATTTTTTTAATTTACATGCAATAGTAGAAAATGTGCTATAGACTAAAATAGAAAAAGTACAACTTAAACTAGTTTATTTATTCCATTGATTATTCCCACCGCTCTTCTACATTCTCTGTTGTTTTCAAATAAAACAATGTCTTTCACAATTGCCCACATACATGTATTTTTAATAAATAAATCATATTAAATTTCTTAGTTTAATTAAAGAATCTTTTACTCTATTATTATTTAGATGATTTCTATAGGAAGTTATATTGGGAATCATTTGAGAAAAATAACTTATGAATAGATTTAATAATATTTTATTATTTACCTTGTATTAGGCTACATATTTTATTATTTTGTGACAACATTTTGATTTTTTAAATTTTAAAATTAGTGGATCATAAATCATGTTAAATTTCTTAGTTTAATTAAAGAATCTTTTACTCTATTATTATTTAGATGATTTCTATAGAAAGTTATATTGGGAGTCATTTCAGAAAATTGACTTATGAATAGTTTTAATAATATTTTATTATTTACCTTGTATTAGGCTACATATTTTATTATTTTGTGACTAAATTTTGATTTTTTTATTTTAAAATTAGTGGATCCTATTAGATAATTTTGTCACAAATATGTCTTGTGCAACATATAAGATAGATTTCTACATAGATTTAAATGTAACTCAGCAGGCTCCACATACACTGCATGATATTCATAATGTATGCATAGTATGATTTACTAAATATTTTATATTGAAAATTTAATATTACTATTTTTTATGGTTTAATATTGATATTGATGATTTAATATTTTTATTATTAATTCTTTAAATAAAATTTAATAAATGTATAATTTTTGTTTAATATATGACAAACATGATCTAATTTAATTAAAAAATTGTATATTTAAATTTGTAAAAATTATGTATGTATTGTATTTTTTTAATACCAAAAATACTATTCAACCAAGAGTTGAAGACTAATTTCTTTTAGATATAGAAATAACTAAAATGAGCTTTACTTTTCCCAACAAGGTCTTGTCTATATATATGGCTAGTAATCGAATACAAATGTTAGATTTTAATTAGAAATGATATATTATTATATATATATTTTTTGGTGCATGATATATTGTTATATTTTTATTAAAAATTTTGATATTAACTAATGGCAGTTGAATGTTGACCCTAGTAAAATGAGTTAGAGTTATTGAAGCACATTATCTCAAGTTTGAGACCATGTAAATGTAGAAACACTTTTAGTAAAACTACCTCTGGTGGGAACCTAACTGAACTCGATTTAGATTAGTCGGAATCCAAATAACTCCGGATACTGGTTGGTTGTTAAAAAAAAGAACTTGATATAAAAAATAGATTTATAATTACCTTTGAGTTTGGTTAAAATAATAGTTTGATCTATTAATTTTATCTATAATTTTAAGGTTGAAGTATTGTAAAATAATTTCTTAAGATTTCGAATTGTCTCGTAAAATTTTTTTAGAAAAAATCCTTAATTAAATATTAAATACCATTAGTTTTAATGTTCATGTTATAAGAGTGTGTGTGTATTTTTTCTTTCGTAAAAGTTGTAGGCCTAGAGTTTTCATATTTAAAGTTTTAGGAACATCTCAACGCATTATCTGAAGGATGTCTAATTAATATAATTTTAACACAAAATCTGTTCTTCTTTCGTTATTGTACATGAGAATTAGATCATTCAAATTGAATAAAAGAAAATGCAAAATAAAATAAAACTTGTTTAGTCCTGAACTTTGTGAAGCGAATTTGTCCAAGCCTTGGGTTCAAATATCTGTACAGGTCTCTTTTTTCTGTTCATTGGACTTGTCAACGCAAGTAAATATTGAGTATATGAGATTTAGACTGTAGTATCTCATAGGAGTTTCAAAAGTTCAAGTCATAATATTATTGTACAATCAGAAGTAAAACAATCTGTAGTAAGAGAAATAATACAAGCAATTAAGAAACTCACACAAATAGACAGAAATTAGCAACACAGTATCAAAAAATAAACTTCACATCCCAAAAAAAAAAAAGGATACCCACACAAGAAGGCAATCCGAAGCTATAAATCTAGTACTGACCACATCAGACAACAAGCATAGGATGGAGGGCACTAAAATTTCAAGGGCTTAAAGATGAAGGTGGTGGGGAAAAGAAGGGGAAGGAAGGGATAGATGATGGGATTGTGGGATTAGAAGGGATATTAGGTAACGAAGAAGCAGTTGTGGATGGCAATGGAGGAAGAGTGGCCTGTGGTACTGTTGGAATGATAGGCATAGAAGGAAGAGGAGGAAGTGTATTGGATTTAGGCAGATTTGGCATATTGGTAGGCAGAGGAGGAACATTACTGGGCTGAGGAATTGTTGGGATTGAAGGCAAAGGAGGTAATCCTGTTGGTTTAGGCAAATTACTTGGGATTCCAGGCATGTTTGGTAAAGAAGGTTGTGTTGTTTGCAGAAGATGACGTGCTGCTAGACTGGAACTCATGATGCTTGAGAGTGTGAGAGTGTGAGAGCCATAAGGAAAGCTGTGATGGTGAATTTGCAAGAAGAAGCCATGGCTAGCTGAGTTATGAACTGCACCAGTGAACAGTGAAGAAGAAGATACTTTTTGCTTTTAATCGATCGAGCTATGATGAGATTCTGAAGGGATAGTTGATGGTGTTATATAGATAGGGGTAGTCGGATGATGTGTGGTTTGGGGAACCATAAAGAGCCTTTGAGATGCTCTGTTAGTTCACCAATATCCTTTTTATGTATTCCATAATCTCATATTCCTTTGTGGTTAGAATAGAATGATATGATTCGGTGGTTGGTTGTTATTTTGACTCCAAATTTGGCAGTTTTGGTAGAATTGTGTTTCTAACAGAGGAAAGTATCCAAGAGTTGGTTAAACTAATTGAGTTCATCAAAGCTGAAGTCGTTGATCACATTCTCAAACCTTTTTTTGTTTTTTTTAAATATCAACATTTTTTCCTTCAAACTCTATGTAAATTTTAGATGTGGAACCCTACGGTATAAATTATTTCAATCATAAATAATTATGTGTATTATGCTGTAACAATGTTTATTTTTTAAAATTTAGGAAAAAATTATAACATGCTTTCTCTGTAATGTAGGGAAAATCAATTTAGTCTCACTTAATTTTTTTATCATCTGATAATCATTTCGTGACGATTTTAATTTTAATTTGTATTAAAATAAAAACGTAAATGTTAAAATAATGACTATTTTAATTATAAAAATATATTTACTTATAGTCAATGTATTTTAGTATTCTTTATTATTTTCAAAATTAAAATGACCATATTTAAAAAAATATACTTCACTTATATTTAATAGTTTTTGGGGTTTTAGGGCAAATCTGCCTGGAAATATTTCTTGATGAGTTATGAGTATTTTAAACAAATTTTTAGAGCAGTATTACTCATTATGTTTCAAAATCAGAACAATTGTCACCTTATGGTAGCAAACTCATAATAACATTGATTGTTAGTCAAAGACCAAATTTTTTAGGATTAAAGAGCAAATTTACCTGAAAGTATCTTTCAAGAAGTTATTGGCACCTTAATAAGACTTGTAGAGTAAAATTACCCTGTATTAACAAACCCCATAAATGGCTATTAAACTTGGCACAATAAGACTCACATGTGTGATGGTAAGTGGTTAAAGGGAAAATAAAAAAATGAAAAATAAATAGAAAATTAAGTTGAAGTGCCAAATGTTGAACCCAAATAGCCAAGTATTCATTGTTGGAGAGCCTTGCCTATATGGTGGTCGGAGTTCGTCCTCTTTGTCATAGGTGAGGTAAAGGAAGGTAGAGTCAACACAGCAAAAGAGGGTGTCAATGGCGGACTTACTGGAGTCATAGAGCTTAGAGGCCACGAGAGGGAGGGAGGAAAGAGTATTAAGTTTAGTGAATGTAGGCTTCGAATCACTCCCAATCATTCTCCCTAGAATTGATGAAGAAGAGTGAGGCGATAATTTTCATTCATTATCTGCATATGGAGAACAAGATCTCCATATTGTTGTTTTATTTCTTTTTATTTTTTGGATTGTTGTTCTCCTTTATTTTATTTTTCACTAGTTTAATTCTCAGTTTTGCAATGGGTCTTGTTCAAGAGAGAAATTACTTCAATAAAAGTTTGTTTAGAGTGCCCATAGTTCTTTAAAAAATATTTCTGATGTAGATTTATCCTTTAACTCTAAAAAAATTGGTTCATTTTTTGATTAATAATTAACGTTATGAGTTTGTTAGCATAAGGTGACAATAACTCATTAAGAAATATTTTTGGGATATATTTGCCATTTAACTTTAGTTTTTTTAATTCTTTTTATCATTTTCAAAATTAAAATGACCAATCAATTTAGGTTAGTATAAATGGAAGGATTTCCCATCTCTGGTTGAGAGTTTGTACTTTATATATGAAGTAATCCTAATTAAAAAGAGTCTTCTTTTATTCTCCAGAAATTAGAGTTTGTACCCTTGGTGGAAAATACTTGATTTTTACGTTAAAATAAATGGTCTTGGCTTAGGCAATGGGTAGACTAGCCTTAGGCAACTATATTTTTATGGTGACCTGATTTGGTTAGTCTACTTCGTAGTTAAGGGGATTAACCTTTTTAAAGATAATTAAATAGTAGATAGACAAGCACATCAAGAAAAGGTGTAGAAATCTTTTTTTCAGTATACAAAATTTTTAATTCGGTTTTACATACGTCAAAATTTAAAAATATCTTAAAAATTAATCATCAATCACCAAATTAAAAAGAATAGCGAGCATTGTTCATAATCTTCACTGCAATTTATCTCGAACTTCACACAAATACATGGGCCCACTTTTTTAGATTGATTTAATTTAATTAAGGGGAAATGACACTTGAGTACCAAGATTTTGAATTAATTCTATTTTAAGGCCATAAAATTTAAAAATACTAAAAAAGAACCATAATTTCAAATTAATTAAAAACATAAATATGAAATGACCTAAATACTCTTGTTAAAATGTTTTATACTCAATATCTACTTTTTACTACTCTTTTTCATAAATTTAACATTGAACATCCCAAATTTTACACTGAATACAATAAAGAATTTAACTCTCAGAATTTTACACTCATCTTCTATGTTTTACTACTGATATTCCATGATTTGACACTAAAGACCCCCGATTTTACACTAGATAAGTCTCAAAATTTTATACTCAACTTCCATTTTTTACTACTCAACATCTGCTTTTTACTACTATTTTTCATAAATTTTACACTAAACTTTCTCAATTTTACACTCATATTTCACAATATGTTTAGTGTAAAATTGGGGATGTTCAGTGTCAAATTTATGAAAAGAGTAGTAAAAAGAAGATATTGAGTGTAAAACGTTTTAACAAAGATATTTAGGTCATTTCATATTTACGTTTTTAATTAATTTGAAATCATGATCATTTTTTGGTATTTTCAAATTTTTTGATTCTGAAATGGGATTAATTGAAAGTCCTGGTACTTAAGTGTCATTCCCCCTTTAATTAATGGCTTCTGCTCATGGGAAAAGTTTGTATTCGTTAAACTAGCCCAACCCAACTTTTCTGGACTTGCCAATTTAATTAAAGGCTGCCATGTTCGAACAATGTTAATAAAACGGGCTCAAATTTGGTAAGCCCAATCTGTCATTTCTTTTAGGGCTAAGCTTGGCCTTGGGGTACTGTATGTATAGGGATGTTATTATTTTTTTTTTGGCGTACATGTATAGGGATATTATGACGAAATGGTGGAGTCGGTGTAATCGAGTGTGTCCCTTTTTTTGGGGCCTGGGTATTTTTGTCCAAGCCCAATCTGAGGGTCTCATAATCACTTTTGTACAACGACTTCCTTCTATGACCATTGAGTCGGCTTTCTCTTCATTCAGTAGAATAAATAAAAGTTGGATAGTTGATAAAGAACCGAAGGTTTTAGTCATGTGGTCATCCCTTGATGAGATCAATGTATCATAAGAAAATATTATACATTTTCTTGTCTATATTATAAGGTGTATTGAGAATTTTTTTTTTATTTATAATATAAGGTAACATACATATTCTTACTTCTCATTTATTATATTATTGGTATTATAACTTGTAATATATTTTAATAAAATGAATGAAATTAATATGGATAAAATTAATTTTTTTTATTAGTTTAAGAATGTAACAAAAATTTCTTAACATATATGAAAATGGTCTCAACACTTTATGATATAAATAAAAGAGAGTTAAATAGTTCAAAGCTTTAGATTGAGTGGTATAGGGCGTAAGAGTCTCAAAAGTTGAAGACAAGAAGAGTATACGTGAAAATATTATTGCACAAGCGGTACAAATATGTTTGTATAGTAAGAGAATTAAACAATACAGCAATTAAGAGAATCAAACATAAATAAAAATTAACAAGACAATTTAAATTTCACACCCGAGTAAGAAAAACAAACGATCTATAACCTCAAATACAGACACGTCCATGAAAGCTAAATATAAATCTAGTATAGTGGCCACATCAAGGAACAAGCATAGGAGGAACACTAATTTGAAGGTGGAGGGGAGAAGAATGGAATGGAGGGAATGTTTGGGAATGAAAAAGCAGTGGATGGCAAAGGAGGAAGAGTGGCCTGTGGGACAGTGGGAATGGTAGGCATAGAAGGAAGAGGTGGAAGTGTATTTGGCATAGGAAGATTTGGGATATTGGTAGGCAAAGGAAGCACATTATTGGGTTGAGGGAGTGTTGGGATGGAAGCCAAAGGTGGTAATCCTGCTGGTTTGGGCAAATTACTTGGAATTGCAGGCATGTTTGGTATGGAAGGTTGTGTTGCTTGCAGAAGATGACGAGCGGCTAGGCTTGAACTCATGATGCTTGAAAATGTGAGAGCCTGAAGGAAAGCTGTGATGATGGATCTGCATGAAGAAGCCATGGCTGTATTACGATGATGAAGAAGAAGAAGACAGGAAGAATATCGATGAGGATGCTTAATTAATTTGCTTTAAGATTTGATGAAACTGCAGGGGATGGTTCTTGGTATTATGTAGAAAGAGGTAGTTGGAACATCTGTGGTTTGGAGAACCATAACGAGACTTTGAGATGCTCTGTTAGTTCAACAATCCATGTATTTTATAATTAATCTCATATGTATATATATATATATATTCTTTTGTTGTAAGACTAATAATATAATTGGGTGGCTGGTTTTATAAATATATACATATATATATTTATTTATTTGGCAGTGTTGGAAGAATTGGTTATTTGACAGTGGAAAGTATTGGAGAGATGGTTAAACTAATTGATCAGTTCATCAGAGATGAAAGTCACTGTTAGTTTGCAGCCCATAGGGAGTTGATCACATTCTCAAACTTATCTTTTTTCTTTTTTGTTTTTCAATTAATATAAACATGCATGATGCCAAACTTTTATCAACTTTTGACCACGTTTAATTAATTTTTTTCGTTTATAAATTTTATATGTGGAACCCAACAATAAAAATTTTTGTGATCATAAATCATTATATGCATTGCACAGCAACTTTTTGGATGACTGTTTATCATGTAGTGAAGAAGAGGAGTTTCTCCAGAAATAAACAACAGATTTTAGCTTCTTTTTTTTTTTTTAAATGGATAACTTTATAACATACTCCCTTTGTAATTAATATGATTTGAATTTTGTAATTTTACTCCAGCTTAATTTATTCTATTATCACATAACTATTCAGTGAGAATTTCAGTTTTAATTTTTTTTTTAAAGTCAAAATCCAAATGCTAACGTAATAAATATTTTAATTGATAAAAATTTACTTCACTTATATTTAATAGCTAGTTTATTCTTTTCGTTATTTTCAAAATTGAAATGATTATTGAAAAAAAAAGAAAAAATTATTATTTGATCTAACTTGAGTTAACACTATTTTTATGATTATCTGATTGGGTTATTTCATTTTTATTATTTATTTATTTATTTGCTTCGACTTCTATTTCCTTGTCAATTTAGTGCATTGTACACTAACCAGCGAATCTCAAGTCTTCAAGTCCCCTTTTTTTGTTACAAAAATTTTAGATGATTTGGGTTGGGCAATCCAGTTTGTTTTTTTAATACGTAAGGGGTTGGGCTTTTTAAACAGAATGGAATATTAGACAGACCATCTCCTAAAAAATGATAAAAATGATTTGTCTTAATTATTCCAGGTTAATTAATTCAGTTCAAAACATTATATTTAAAAATATCTTAATAATTAATAAGTAATGAGTAGGTCAATTCACCCGAAAAACCTTTTTTGTGAAAAAAAAATCTTTTCATTCTCAGGTTTAATGATTTATAAAAAAAAAAGATTCCATTATAAAACTAGCCCATCCCAACTTTATTGGGCCAGCCATTGTTGTGGACGTCGAACAACATTTATGAAGAGGACTCAAATTTTGTAAGGCTGTCTCTCAATTCTTTTAGGGCTAAGTTCACTTCAGCCTCCGTAATTGTTGGCATCATAATTAAATTACTATTATTATTATCGTTAAAAAAAATTCACATTATTTTTACCAAAAAAATCACATTATTGATATGTATTTGTATATTGTATTGAATATGAAGGAAGCTATATTGTTTATGATTTGTGTATAATGTAACTTGATATAAATTTTAATTCTACATTGATAAATTTTGGGTTTTTGGAATGTGTGTCTTTTTTTTTTATTTACAAAACTCAAAACTCTTTTTCTTCTTTTTTTTTTATTGTCAATGAAGTTAGTTGAAAGAGTAAAGGGTTATTTATAAAGAGAGACTATATCTAATAAAATTTTATAATATATACTCACTCATTTGTGGATAAATTTAAAATATATACTATTTACTTTGGTCCTTAATATAAGACCCTTTTAACTGAATCATGTGGATTAAAAATTAGAATTAAAATTAACTAACTATTTCGATTTCTCCGAAAATCCTAACATATTTCCAAAACTACCTTTATTTAATCTCTCTCTCTTTCTCTTTTGATACATTAAATAGGAATATTTTTCTGAAAATGTATAATAAATACTATCTCGCAAATTGTAAATGGTCTTATATCTAGGATCAAGATAAAAAATCCTATATATAGGACTGGAGGAAGTAAATGATAATATGTGTGTGTGTAAATATATATGTACACACAAACTTGGCCAATAAATATACACAATTACATATTATCATTTAATATATATTAAAAAAAATTTTGAATTCACTACAGTATTAAACTTACTGAACCTCCAGCCAGAAAAAAAAAATTATTGAACCTGCATGTAAATAATTCCCTTCATTGCCTTTTTTTTTTGGACATTCTCTTCATTGCTTTTAGTAAAAAAGATCAACGCATCCATTTCAGTTTTTTTTTATAAATTAATTAAGAGGAATACTAAATAATTAGTTGTAAACTGTTAAAAGGTTTTTTTAGTAAATGTTGAGAATTTAGATTTCTCAAAATTTTTAGCTATTTTATCTTTTATCTATTATATAAAATTGACTAAAAAAAAGTGAATTACAAGTTAAACACCTTTAAATATTATATATATATATATATATATTTCAGAGTATGGGCTCTATCTTAGTCCATAAAAGATTGAAATGGGCCTCGCTTGGCACGATCCACTAAACTATTCACTTCAGTGTTGTTTTCTTCCTGTTCAAAAGATGCCAAAGTGGTACAAAGGCACATTGATTTAGATGGAAGGGGTTTGAATTTCTTAACCATCGTGTTTTGGGTTTGATTCCTAAGATGATGAGAATGAAAAAATGTGCTTTAGAGATTCATCCCCATTTGGAGCTCAACCCGAGTTGAATCTGAATTAGTTGGAGTTGTTGGTTTTAGATACCGGATAATTTACTAAAAAAAAAGATGCCAACATGGTAAAGTTAAGCCCTGAAATTGATATATATATATATATATATATTGACCGAGATTGGGACATTTCCTTATATTGGGTTGACAGGGATTCTTTACAGAGTGCAGATTGGTGAGCACAAATTGCCTGGGATTACAATAGTGAAATTAGGTGGTTCGACTCTGTTCTTCCTGTGTTATGAGCGAGATCAGAATGACAAACTCAGAAGTTTGGATGGCACTTGTATGTATTTAAATCCAAGATTGTTGTCCTTGGTTTTAATAAAAAATTATTATACATATATTGTCATTGATATATACTTAAAAAATATTTACCAAAAAGATTCCTACACCAATAGCGAGATTTGAATTTAATTTCTTGTGAGATATGGACCAATTCATTACTAAATAAATCAACCTTGGTCACTATCTCTATCTTATTTAAAGGTATTTGACAAATTTTTTTTTGGATGGATTTTCCGCAAGAAGCCATGCATGCCTCACTTATAAATCCCTTCAACTGAAGGCGGCGGGGATTTGAGTTTTGATGAGAAGCCAAGGGATCCAAGACTTCATGATCTTAATATATACTCCTTCCGGTCCAAAATATAAAGAGTTTCCAATTACTTCACACATATTAAGAAAAAATGGTTACACTCTTAAATTTCTAAAAAAAAACTCAACATCCCACTTTTACCCTTATTAATTACCAATAATTAAAATTATTTCTACCATTTTCCATTACAAATTACGAGATTGGTCATCAATGAATAGGGGTAAAAAAGGTAAATTACTACTAAATATTACATAACACCTTATATTATGGACCAAAGATATATTTTAGAAAATTTCTTATATTTTGGATCGGATAGAGCATATATATATATATATAGAGAGAGAGAGAGAGAGAGAGAGAGAGAGAGAGAGAGAGAGATAGTTAGTCTGGGTATCAATAAATTCCGTGTACAATTGTCGCATGCAAATATCATCCTAAAAAGCTTTTCTCCCAACTTGAATTTGGGTTAGTCGTAATATTGAATACAAATCATTTATTGCAAAAAAAAAAAGAAAAAAATTTCCATGTATATTTCGAAGTTGTATGTAAGTGTACATTGTATCTAAACTTTTTAAATTTTGTTTTGGATATAGATCATATTATATTTTAGAGGATATATATGTAGAATGCAACCTAATTAATGTCAATCTTCTAGTTACTATATTAATTATAACTTATGATAAACTTGTACTACCTTTGTTTCTTTTTAAGTATTATTTAAGATTTTAACAAAACCAATTAAGAAACACAATTAATGTGTTATAATTTATTTTAAATTTTTTATATGTTTTTCAATAAATAGAAAGAAAAAAAAGATCAATTAGTGTTATTTTTGACTTTTAAGAGGATATATAAGGGTATAAATAGAAAAATAGTAATTAATATTATTTTGGAATTTGAAAGTGACAAATAAATAAAAATAAAATTTTTTCTTAAAAAGTAATAAATAAAAGGAAATAGGGGGAGTATAAAATTCCCTTTAGCTAGCTTTAAGTATGTGTAGATAACTTTTTTAACTTATAAAAGTTAACAATAAAAATAAACCCACTAAACTTTTAAATTTTTATAGATAATTTTTGCCAATAATGAATTTTTTATTTCACTAATTTTTGTTCAATGTCTCCCTAAACTTCCAGTCACATACATGTAAAGTCCCTATGTTTCACATTCCTCTAGTGATCTTTCCTAATCGCCACGAGTTGTGTGTTCAGAAACAATAAGGATAAGATCTTTTGTTCCCTCACCATCTGTACTTGAAAACCCATCTTATGTGGCTAGACTGATAAATGGTTTTAGTTAATATTCCAAACTTTCAAACTTATGGCAATACTTAATCTCATATATAGTTTAATTTAACATAAAAGGGAAATATATAAAAACAAAGTAAAGTACGAATATATTGGTTGGTTACCCTATTTATTTCCTGGATCTAGCAATGAGTGATAATTCAGTTTTGAAACAGGGGAAAGTATGTGCGAGAGTTGGTTAACCTAATTGAATTTACAGCACTGGGTCGCATATCGATTAACATGCTATTGAAAGAAGTATAAAAGACAAACTAAAAACATGCATAATCTGCATTATAGATTAACTAGTAATCAAATTTTCGGTGTGAAACTAAGCCACTTAAAGTTATAATCTCTCTTATTCGTATTATAGGGTATTTTGTATGTCAAATTTTTAATTAAAAATATTGGGTGTTGAATATTTTTCTTCTCATTTTACTCGTGTCTTTAATTCTTCCTTACTTCTCATTTATAATCCTACAATGATAATAGAATAAAATATTTAATAAGAATAAAATAAGAAATATTGGTACTTTTTATATTGATTTTAGTTTAAAAAAATGATTTTCTTAATATGTATGTAATTGATACAAAATATCTTATAATATGAATTGTATAAAATATTATAGTTATATGTGTATTTTCTTAGAGGTTGTCCAGTTCCTGGAGTTAAAATAAAAAGATTCCTATCAAGAATGGATAACAGTGTTCTAGTTTATAAATCATAATTCCCTTCCGTACTTATAGTTTAAATTATGTGATCTTTTCTTATTTTCTACACATATTACACATAATCTGAGGAATGAGTCATAAATGTTCACAATTTGTGAATTATGCAAGTTATTATGAGCTTTATGATTTGTATTGGTATTAATTCTGATATATTATATGTTATTCAAGTTTTGCTCCCTTTTTTTTTGTGATTACAAATGGTATTTTCTAACCGATGATAGAAGACTAATCCATTTGAAATGTAAAGACCACCAAAATAGGTTTTACTTATTCTAACAATATTTTTTCTATATACATGGCCATTAATCAGATTCAAAATAATATATTTAAGATATCTAACTATCTACCAATTATATATGCCAGAAACTTATTAGTCAAGTTTGGGTTTTGTTGACAACCATGTGCTACCCACTAATTCATATTTAAGCATTATCATATCCCAACGAGAGATGCTTTTCCAATGAAATTTGTTCATTTATAAGATTTCAACTCGAGTCTACTTTTGCTTTTAATATATAGTTCCATTTCAGTTGTGTACATAATTCCCTTCAGTGCCTTAAAAAAAAAAAACTCAACCATTTTAGTATTTTTGCCTTTTAAAAATTGAGAGAAACACTAAATAATTTTAGTGTAATTTTAAAAGATTTTTTCCCAGTAAATCTCGGGAATTTTGGTCTCTTAAAGTTTTTATCTTTTCTATTTTTATTACATCGACTTAAATATTTTTTTTTTCGAAAGAATCAACTTGAGTTTTTTTTTGGCCTGAATAAGAATCAACTTAAATTTAATTACATGTTAGAGATGGGTTATCTATGTTATAAGAGAATGGGGTTTGTGCTGCTGTGATTTATATTACTTCAAATTCGATGTAATGTGCAAGGAATAATCTGAATTTAAACTTATTGAACCTATATGTAAATAATAAAAAGAGGATGAATGCATCCATTTAAGTATTTTTTGTTTTGCAAAAATTAATTAAACGGAATACTAAATAATCTCTGTATACTTCGGAAGATTTTTTTTCTCGTATTTTTGGGATTAAATCTTGAGGATTTAGATCTGCCGAAATTGTTAGCTGTTTTATTTTTTCTTATGATAGCATTGACTAAAATAAATTAAATTACAAGTTAGACCCCTTTTAAATAATACTTTTATATTTCAAAGTATGGGCCCAAACTTAGCCCAGAAAAGATTTAACCGGGCCTCGCTAAGCTCGATCCACTGAATTTTTCGCTTCTGCGTTGTTTAGTTCTTCAAAGGATACCAAAGTGCATGCCTGAAGGTTGTTTGGTTTTGGTTTAGGCTGCAAAAGACTAGACTTTCCCCAACAGCCATAGCTATAGGCTTAACCCATTGTTTACACACACACACACACACACACACACACACGCTAACAGCTTAGTCCATTAATGTTGAATGAGCAAATTCTTAAACCCTAGCTTTAAAGAAAATAAGAGATGTTGGTTTTAGTGGAGGGGGTTAGAGTTATTTAAATATTATGTTTCAATTTTTAGACTACGTGAATACCAAAAATGCCTTTTGATGAGCTACCTTGTTTGGGCACTTGATCCGATTTAATTTGAATTAGTTGGAATTCAAAGAATTTTGAATACTGGGCTTTTAAAAAAAAAATGGAGAGAAGTTTGGGGCTAAGGCCACAGTTATTGGAGTTTAACACTACTCTGACAAGTAAGCCGGATAAAGATAAGGGGAGAAAGACATTTAAGGACCCCCATATGAAGATATTCCCTTCCAAGGACCCAGATTAAAAATTCAGTACTCCTATAAACTGAATTCTCAACTCGAATCAACTGAATTCAGCACTTGTACTGTTCATTTGACAATATTTTTGTATGAAGGTCCTTAAATGTCTTTCTCCCAAAGATAAGTGTTGGGCTGGAGCTTTTACATGTACTTTATTTATTTTTGATTTTTGTCTAGCCTGTACATGTATTTTATTTCATTCATGCATAAATGCAATTCAAAAAGATTTTTTATTTGTACCCATGAGTTGTCATAAAATCTTATATAGTGGGGCCTGGATTAGTTTAGAGCGAGTAATGAACGCAGGACATCTCAGGATACCGGGTGATAAAATATTAAAAAAAAAAAATAGAACGGAATATAAAAGAGATTATTTTTTTTGAAAGAATTACATAAAAGATTATTATATAAATATATAGCCCGAAGGAAAGCTGTGATGATGGAGTTCCCAGAAGAAGCCATGGCTAGCTAGCTGAAATACGTCGTATCAAGTTGAAGAGTACTGGAGAAGTATATAGAGGATGGTCTGGTTTGAGTTTTAATTTGATGATGGTTCAAGGGATAGTTGAAATGGCCTTTCAAATAGATAGAGAGGCAGGTACGTAGAGAGGATGTGGTGATTTCAGAACCATTAAAGGACTTCGAGATCTTTCGTTAGGGTTAGGACACCAATTTGTTTGTGTGATTATAAATCCTTCTTCTGTCCTACACTCATAGGTTCGTTGGTCCTTAACTCCATACTTTACAACGTAGGATGGCCTGCTCATATATAAATATTGCAATGTAATATAACAGGAGAGGAGAATGAAAGAAAAGTAAAGAAGATTTGCTCAGTTTTTTCTACTCTTGGATGTTATATATATATATATGTGTGTGTGTGTGTGCATTAAAAATATAAAAAATTATTAATTTACTTAGTTTATCTTGGCAAAATGGAGAACTCTAATTAAATCACATGAAAATACGTTGGCTTAATTTTTATACCACCACATCAGAAATAATTTAATGAGACAATGAATCTCATAGGATTAAACAAACCCTTCCTAAATTGATAAAGAAGTAGAACTATACAGGAAATAAATTGTCATAACCAAAAAAAAAAATGCAAGAGATAATCAAGAGAAGAGGGGTGTGCTATGTTTACCCAAAGAAAGAGGAGGTCCCTATATATATGTAGTTGATAAGATTGATGAGATAAGAATGGTATATTGAGCTGGATAATAATTTTGGGGTTAGTAAACTAAATACTATTAAAACTCATAATAATTTTGAATGTTACAATATCTAATTTTATTAAAATATAATCAACCCAATATATATATATTTTGAAATACTCATCAATATATACGAATATCTAACAGTTTAGACAATTTTTATTAAACATATATAGTATATACACGACATGGTATTTTGAAAGTATATTTAACGTACATTTATCTAATATAGTTCATTATAATATGATTGATAATGAAAATCGACGATTCCAATAAGAAGAAAGAATGATGATAATTATGACAGAGAGAACTAGCCTTAAACGAATAAGCGAGCAGTTGGTCCAAAAAAGAAAAAAAAAAACGCGGGCACTTTTTAATCTATTTACTGCAACCACTAAATTGATTCTTTTAAAATAAAAATTTGAAAATAATAATATAGTTGCAAATTTAGAATAAATAAGTTACAAATTTGAAAAAGAAATTATGAACCACTTAAATAATTCATAACAAAAATTCAAAAATTCATAGTAAAAATTTGAAAACTGAATTTATAAATATATTGAAATGCTCAATATGCCCTCTCAACAGTTAAAAACTAAACTAAACTATGTGATCGTATTGTTCTTTTATACTTGATCCCCCACAATGGGTTTGGTGAATTCAATCAAATAATCGTTATACTAAAATTAAATTCACCAAATTAGTAGGTTAATTAGGCGAGAGGTTGAATTCAACCTAGCTGTTTCCACAATTCTAACATATTGTAAGTATGATTTGTTGTAATGTTTAAACCTTTAAAATCTATATTTATAGAAAATAAATAAAATATATAAAAAAAAGTGACATTATTCATAGGCCATGAACACTTCAAACTCCCATCAAAGCACAAACCCAGAATCTAGTCAGAAATAAAAATGCTTTGCTTTTGAAATTTCATAGTTGGTTCGTGAGACCAATTTTTTTCCCCGGTTCGGCATTGGTTTATTCCTTCGAAGATGGCACGATGTTGTCCTGAATTTGAATTTCTTTTAGAGCCACTTCTTTTGATCTTGTATGACTACTTTTTTCTCAACCTAAACTTACGCCAAAATTGATCATTCATAGTCAAATATTTAATATGTAGTTACTTATAATACTAGGCATATTATCCAACGTTGTTTATTATATTCATGGGAGTTAACATGCATGTACACTTGAACCAGGCCATCAAATAATTAAACAACTATGATATTCTATTTTCATTGCGTTGTTGAATATATATATATAGTTAATTAACTGCCTAACCAAGATTTCCAGAGGAGAGCAGGAACATTATGTAATTGTTCAACTATATAAAAAGCAAGACCCCATTTAGATATTGAATTGACATACAAATACAATTATTAGAAACACATACACGAATAATAATACAAATATATAACCCACTTTATTAATTGTCATACCAAAAGAAAAATACATTAATGATAGCCTCGTACAAGACATTCTGACATAGGAGAAATCAATCGAAGACTATATCAATTTATTACAAGTATGTGTGTGTGTGTGTGCAGCTGAGTGCTGACACATGCATTGGATGATGAAGAGTGTAAGTAAATATGTTGTTTAAGGAGTAGGAGATGGAATGGATGGAATGATATTTGGAATAGAGGGAATGTTTGGGAATGAGTTGGTGGATGGCAATGGAGGAAGTGAATTGGGCATTGGCATGTTTGGCAAATTAGTAGGAAGAGGAATAACGTTATTGGGCTGAGGAAGTGTTGGAATTGATGGCAAAGGAAAGAAAGGACATGGGAATGTATTAGGCAAATTGATTGGAATTTTGGGTATGTTTGGTATACAAGGTTGAGTTGTTTGGAGAAGTTGACGAGCTGCGAGACTCGAACTCATGATGCTTGACAATGTGAGAGCCAGAAGGAAAGCTGAGATGATGGAGTTCCCAGAAGAAGCCATGGCTGGATTAATTACGAGCTTAAAGAATGAACAAGAGTTAGAAGAATAGAATGCTTTGGTTTGATCTGATGGATGATGATTCAAGGGAGAGTTGATGGTCTTATATAGATAGAGGTAGGTACGGAGGATGTGTGGTTTGGATAAACATAAAGATACATGGAGATCTTTTGTTAAGTCACCGATCTGTTTGTGTGACTGAAAATGCATGCATATTCTGTTATAGACTGATAGGTTGGTTGGTCCTTAACTTAAATCTTTCAAAGCCTACTATTGCATTGGGATGTAAGAGGAAAATACAAGAAAAATAAATCTCTATATATGTTAAGTCCTTGAAAGGATAGAGATGGAAACAGGAAATATATTGGAGTGTTGCATGAAAAAGTATTATATACTTTTGGTGTGTAATATTATTCATATTCTCTTCATTAAAATAATTTACATATCCAGAGAAAAACTGAAAAAGAAGAATTTTAACAAAACATATATATATATATATCTATATGTATTAAACATATATAAATTATTAATATGAATTTACTCCTTCCATCCCATTTCATGTGTTATTTTAGAAAACTAGTGATAAATTAATTACTTTTTTTAATTGTACTTTTAAGTAATTAATAGTGTGTAGTTTCAGAAAAGTAATAATATATATGAATAATAAATAAGTAATAATTATGGATAATTTAGTAAAATTACATTATTTATTAAGTTAATTTATTTTCTTTCTTAATATTTATGCTAAAATCTTAAATGATGGGATGGAGAGAGGACATAATAAATTATTTTATTAAACATATATTGTATTTAAGAATATCTAATAATTACTTTTCCTGTTGGTTTATCTAATACTGGAATTCATGGAGTTAGTACATCAATGGACATAGTGGTAGTAGTAGTTACTATATAGTTGCCAGGCATTCCACATGCTAGCCAACTCGTCACCCCATAATGCACAAATTAAAGAAATTACGGTAAGTGATATGCACACATCTGTATTTCTTTTAATGATCATCTGATATCGGATACTAATTAGCCACAATATAAAACACGTTAAGACACCCTACACACACTGAACAGAGCACAGAAGGTAGCTATAATTGCTATCAATCTGTACTAATTAATTACTGCGTACTCAGATGGGAATATTCACATAAGGGAAAAGGAAAAAAGGAAAGAGAACTCAGAGCCAAAAGCAGTCACAGAGGGTAATCTCTCAACAATATTCTATATTTAAATGACAACCACTCACGTGATAATTCTCAAAATAAATAAAAATAATAATAGTTAATTAAATTAAGATTGCAGATAATGATTAATTAATTTTAGAAAATTAAAACATAAATATGAGTCTAAAAATGTTTTTAATCATTTTAGGAATGAATGAAACATTAAAAAAAATGATGAGGGTAATATATAATTTTCTTGATTTTAGATGTATAGTTTTTCCCAAAACTTTATGCTACAAACTTTTCATTCTATCTCCGCATGGCACCTTTTTCTCTCCCTCTTCTCTTTTCTGAGTTTCTCCATACGACATCACTATAGGATCCTGATCCTGATCCTGATCCTGTAGCATCTATCTATATTATATATATATATATATATATATATATTTGGCTATCGTGATCTCTTTCTCTCTCAAGATAGGTCCTTTTTCTTTTGTTGATTGTTATTTTCTATAATTTTTCCTTCTCAATACCTTCTCTTATTGATTATCAACAACAGTATGGAGGAAATCTTAATTAACTCACAGCCTTTTACATCTTATCAACCCTCTCAAAATCAACAGCCTCAAGGGCCTACTGCTACGCTTGTCACTCCAGAAACCTTCTATGATCCGGCCTGGTATATATGCCGATTCTGCTGCAACTAATCAAGTGACTCCTGACAACAACAATTTAGCATATCAAACTCCTTATAATGTTCCAGAAGCTTTTAATTAGTAGGCGACGGTTCAGGTTTGGATATCTTAAACGTTGGTCATTTTGTCTTACATATCCATCTTTAGCTTTAAATAATATTTTGCATGTTCCAGATATTCAAAACAACTTAATGAGCATTTATAGACTAACCAATGAAAACCCAGTTTTTGTTGAGCTGCATGCTGACAGGGGATTGATTAAATCACGGGCAACAAAGGAAATCCTGCTTCAAGGACCAGCTGAACGAGGTTTTTACAAGTTTTATAATAACCGATTGTATAATAACAGATTGCCAAATTTTTCTCCTCAAGTTTTGTCCGCTACTGCTAAAGCTTTTAGTTTAAGCAATGCGTTGCCCCTTTACATTTGGCATCATAAACTAGGGCATTCATCTGATTCTATTGTACGAATTGCACTCAGTTCTTGTAATATTTCAACTCAGTATTAATAATTAAAGACAGTGTTTGTTCTTCCAGTCAACTTGCAAAATCACATGCATCAATTACCTTTTGATGATTCTTCATTTGAAGCTGGACATCCTCTAGATCTTGTATAATATTTGGGGGATTGCCCCAGTTCTTTCCATAGAATGGTACCGCTATTATATCACATTTATAGATGCTCATTCACGGTTTGCATGGTTTTACCCTCTTAAACAAAAATTAAAAGTTCTAAGTGATTTTCTGAAATTTAAGTCCTATGCAGAATTACAGCTTGGGTTTAAGCTAAAGGCCTTACAAACTGATGGTGGAGGTGAATATAAAGCACTCGGGCATATTTTGGAAGCATATGGGTCCTACATCGCATAAGTGTCCTTAAGTTAGGCTTAGTTGAGATTGAACGATTGTACTGTTCTGTTTGCAATGTACTTTCCTTTCTCTCAGATTTACTTTCTCAGGATTCTCTCTTCACATTCGTTCAATACTCACTTCGCTGGAGCTAGATCCTAGGAGGTAGTTAAAGAGATCTCTACCACTCCTAGCTGGTAGGTATATCAATAGCAAAGTAGCATCCTTCTTTTGCACAAGTCTGAATTTCTCATAGCTAGATCCACTACTTCTTCAATCTACAAATTGCTTTGTTTTTAACACTATGACTGCTTTTCTATCTTCGCTAATTTGACTTTTCGACGTATTTTAACTTACCAAAGTGGTGGCCAAAAAATAAACTTACCGAAGTGGTTAAGAACATGACCAACTTCTTTTCAATATAAAATTAAGCCAAAATTGATAGTGTCAAAGCTTTAATATATTGCCACTTAATAGTAAGCACATTTTGTCCAACGATGTTTATTATATTCTCGAACTAAACGTTAAATATCTTTTTTTTTTTTAAGAAATATTAAAAAAAAACCTTAGAACCAGGCATCAAATAAACACATGATATTCTATTTTAATTGTCTACCAATGATTTTCAGAGGAGAGGAGCAACTTCATGTAATTGTTTAACTATATATAAAAAGCAAGACTATCAAGCTATAATATACGAAATACAAAGTACAATGATCAGTAGTAATTAAGGAACTCATTCACGAACTCAATAATAATAAAAATATATAACCCTCTTTATTAACCGTCACACCTAAAGAAAAATACAAATGTTATCCTCGTACCAATCATCCTGACATAGAAGAAATCAATCGAAGACTATATCAATGTATTACAAGTGTGTATATATAATATTCTGTTGGGGGCTGACATATAGCACAGGATGATGAACAGTGTAAGTAAATATGTCGTGTTTAAGGGATACGTAGGAGATGGAGGTGGAGGAAAGAAGAATGGAATGGAAAGAATATATGTTTGGGAATGAGTTGGTGGATGGCAATGGAGGAACCACTAAGTGAAACGTTTTTCTGATTTTAATTAGAAGGTGGAGGGGAAAAGAAAGGGATGGAAGGAATAGACGTAGGGATGGTGGGAATAGAGGGAATATTAGGTAATGAAGAAGCAGTAGTGGATGGCAATGGAGGAAGAGCGGCCTGTGGAACTGTTGGAATAGTAGGCATAGAAGGAAGAGGAGGAAGCGTATTTGGGATATTGGTAGGCAGAGGTGGAACATTATTGGGTTGAGGGAGTGTTGGGATTGAAGGCAAAGGAGGTAATCCTGCTGGTTTAGGCAAATTACTTGGGATTCCAGGCATGTTTGGTATGGAAGGTTGAGTTGTTTGGAGAAGATGACGAGCCGCAAGGCTGGAACTCATGATGCTTGACACTGTGAGAGCCAGAAGGAAAGCTGTGATGATGGATTTCCCAGAAGAAGCCATGGCTGGATTATGAAGTTGAAGGATGAAGAATAGGATATACTTGGGTTGAATTTTGATGATGATGCAAGGGATATATATAGCTCATGCTCTTATATATAGATAGAGGTAGGTAGGGAGGGTGTGTGGTTGGAGAACCATAAGAAGCTAGACTTCGATCGAGATCTTTCGTTAGGTCACCAATTTATATGATATTGATATTAAATGCACCTTCTGTTGTATATTAAGATTGATAGGTAAGGTGAAAAGAATGACTAAGATTGATAGGTTGGTTGGATGGCCTACTATTGTAATGCGATGTGAGGGGAGAATGAAAAGAAAAGTAAATTTATTTACTATTGTAATTAGATGTAAATGGATAGCGTTTTATTGACCGTTATATAGCGTCTTCTTTTTTCTTTTCTTTTTCTTTTTGCGTATGAATAAACAAGTGTTTTTTTTTTGCCATATATCTCATTTGGATTGGGCAGCCTTGAAAGGATAGCCCTTTTTTTTTACTTATTAGATTTACGAGATTAAATAAAACTATCTAACATAACATGATGGTAATTCAAACCCCTTACTCTTTTTTATCCAAAACATAAGTCATATTTTAATATATTTTTCTAATTCAAAATATAAGTCCTATTTAGTTAAAGTTAAAAGTATTAATTTTTTTTAATTTACCCTTATATTTAATTAGAGAAAATTAATTTTGAAAATTGTTTTGATTAAGGGTAATGTTGAAAAATAATTTAAGTATTTCACAAATTTAGTTAGTTTAATTCTCTTCTTTAGTCTGTGCGCGGTTAGTCAAATATGACTTGTATTTTGAATTGGAGGGATATCTTTTAACTTGTATGCCTACACAGTCACTTCTCACTGATTATTCTGAAACAAGAGATTATTTGGCTGTTAATTGAAAAATCATTATATACTCTTGGTCATTGGTGTTATGTTATTCATATTCTTTTAAATAAAATAATTTACATATGCAGACAAAAAGTGAAAAAGAAGAATTTTAACCAAAATATATAATAATTTATATATGCGTTAAAAATATATATAAATTATTATTAGTTTATTTACTTTAAAATTTTTTTATTAAAGGAAGTAAATATATGATCGAGTATGATACTTAAAAAATATCTAAATTTTCTTGGTGGTTTAGCGATGATAATTCATGGACCATATATATATATACATTTTTTTTTTGTGAGAGTAAGGGGGTTAGAAAACCCCAAATAAGAAATACAGCACTACAAAGAAAAAAAATACAACAAAATAAAATAGAGAAGACAAATCACACATAAACAAAAGACAATGCTATTGTGCGTGATATCCCTTGATCTGCTAAGTCCCACATATTGAGGTGTTGCACCTCATATATATGTAGTGTAGCCAAATATTGATAGCCAATATTACTATTTAGGTTTGAGTTTGCAATGTTATGGGCATATCTATTAGTTTATATATATATATATATATGTTATGTCTGAACTTCCCAATCCTTCAAAATCCGTTGTTTAGCACGAGCTAGTTGTCTCTCATTTCCCTTGTACTTTTGTGAAGAGTTTTTTAAAACTTGAACCAAAGTTAAAGCACCTGACTCCATGATGATTTTCCATAATCCCAACTTGTAGCATGTTTCGAGGCCACTAATAATTATCCATGCTTCTGCATCAGGCCGGCGCACCACATATACCCATCCCGTGCATGAATCCACCTATTGCCCCATCCACTTGCATTATCTGGTTCACCCTGAGCAACACCGTTTAAGTTTGACTTTACTCATCCTTCAACAGGTTTACGTCATTTGACTAGGATATGCTTGACCGTACATTTGGTTCTCCCACCACCAGATGCTCATCTCTCTACTTCATATCTTGGATAAAATGCAACATAATTTCCTTGTCACTTCTTGTCGTGCTCTCTTCTTTTTCAAACGTGACTTGATTTCACCACATCCAAATAAACAACATATAATTGCAAAAAGCAGATTCCATTTAATTCCTTTTATAGCCAATATAGCCTATGTATAGCCAACAGGCATTTCAGGGTCTAGTTTCTGTCCTCTATGAGCAATATTGTCCGCGCCTCCACTGCCGAAAAGAGTTGTCATTTTGTGCGGGCCACATAGTGGAGATTGTCATATTGCAGGTTTAGTGGGTCCATCTCTAAATAAATTAAACTGTTAATTTTAGTCAAAATACTTTACTTCTTTTTTTTTTTTTTAAGTTTAAAATACATTTTTAATTATTATACACATTTACCAACACAATGATTCGTAAGTAAATTTTTTTTTTTCAGTATTTCTCAAATTATCTTAATAATACTTCCTACATTAATAAATTATATTCATTTTCTCCTTCATTCTTTTTTTCAAGTTCCCATAGGTAATTAGTAATTGTTAAGAATGAAAATTTTTAGAAAAATTCTCTTTCATTCATTTATGATTTGACCAAAGCATTAAAGAATTTTCATTAAATGTATTGATAACCGTAGAATATATAAACTTACTTATTAGGGGTAATATTGAAAAAATAATAGAAAAAAAACACAATATCATCCGTGCAATGCATTATATTTTGAAATATGAATTTTTTAGAACAGTGAACTATATAGCGTAACAGAGAGAGTAGTATTTATTTTATTGTGTTAGCATTTATTATTATTTAATAATATTCATTTTTTTAATATTTTTATTAATAATATGAATATTAATTTCATTCACATATTTATTTCCTTATATTTTATGTTATATATATCGAACATAATTTTATCAAAGCAAGTGAGAAAATTTTAAAAAATAATTAAAGGGCTTATAATTTTTTTCTTGAAAAGTAGGTTAATTTGATCCCAAATTTTTGTTATAAAATGTTAGTGCATAATATTCTAATAAAAAAATAAGTAAAAATAACTCCCTAATTTAAATATATATATATATATAATATTGAAAAGGGAGGATATAATGGCTTAGGCCCCACTGAACCATCACCCTCAACTATGTGGTAATCACATCAACCTCACATTTTACTTTTCTCTCAACGTCTTCAACAATTTGTTCTTGTTTACCCATCCAACGACGTCGTTTCTTTTACCGTGGAGGTGCAAAGGATATTATCCGTACTGAAGACAAACGAGACCTGCATTTCACATGCTAGCCAACTGATCGCCATTAGAAGCCAAAGCGACGCGTTTGGCGTTCTCTTAATCTGATTTATTGTTGTTTAGCTATATTTGAATATGTATGGTTTTTCCCTTAAATTTCAATTAAAAATAAGGGATAATGTTGTACCCCCCCCCAAAAAAAAGGCATAATATATAAGAACACAGAGAAATATATAAGAACACAGAGAAATTAAATTAACCATTCATGTGATCACTGAAAATAAGAAATAATATTAATTAAAGAAAAAATGAATAAATTCAATTAAGATAGGAGATAATGATTAATTAATTTGGGGATAATTAAACATAAATATAGGTCTAAAAATATTTTTAATCATTTTAGTAATGAATGAAATAAAAAAGTTATGAGCAAAATATATTAGAAAAAATAACATTTTGAGACCAAAATGATAAATCTATTAAAAAAAATATTTTACTACTTAGTCTTTCAATTTTTACCACTTTTATAAGTTAAATTTTTTTTATAATTAATTCCTTTATTGGTTCTTAATTGTGATTGCCCCAATATACAATTTTCGCAAGAGTTTAGATCTCTAGTTTTTACCATAACTTTATACCACTAACCTTTCATTCTGCCTTCCCTCGTTCCCAACTTGTCTACCAAGAAAACGAAACCTTTCATTCTTCTCTGGTAAAAAAAAAAAAAAAAAGGAAAAACCCTTCATGCTTACACCTCTCCCACTACTATTGTTCTCACTGTTGAGCATATAAATAGCAAAGGGTCAATACTCTTTTACATGCTTTATCCCTTAGCCTCAAAGCATTATTTTATTTTTTTTATTTTGCAATCCAAAAACCTTTTTCTTTTTCTCTTTTTTGATGTTTTTTGTTTTTAGGAATAGTTGAATTGAGTAAAAATATTTCTAGCTACAATATTTTTATTTAATAATTAATTTCAATTATACCAACATGTATTAGTCCTAATGAAAGAGATATGATTGCTTAAGTAGGAAAATTTGGATTTGAGACTGTGTGAATGCAAAAGACAATAAGTGATTTAATATCAAACCATCCTGACATTGATTTCTCTTATTTATTCTTATAAATTTTTATTTATTTATTCATTTATTTAATTAATAGTACGTAAAGCATGGACCACAATCGAATTTAAAATAAAAATGTTTTGTTTTGAAATTTCATAATCGGGTTGCAGCACTAATAAACACGTATATTATATTCATGAATTAATAGTTAAATATCTTTTTCTGTAAGAAATATGAGGGAAAAGAAAAAAGAAAAGAAAAGTAGGGGGAATTTTTGAGCCGGGCCATCAACTAAACACGTATATATAATATTCTATTTTCATTGCGTTATTGAAAATATAGTTAATTAACAGCTTAGAAAAGATTTAAAGAAAGGAGTAACATCATATAATCGTTTGACTACAAAAAAAGCAAGACCATGCATCTAGCTATAATATAAGAGATACAAATAACACTCTGTAGCAAGAAACTCATGCACACGGATAATAATATAAATATATAACACTCTTTATTAACTGTCACACCAAAAGAAAAATACAATGGTAGCTTGGTACAAATCCTCCTGACATAGAAGAAATCAACCGAAGACTATATCAATAGATCAATTTTTATTATATACTGCTGCACATAGCATAGGACGATGAACAGTGTAAGTAGATATGTTTGTTTAAGGGGTAGGAGTTGAAGGTGTGGGGGAGAAGAATGAAATACTATTTGGAAAAGAGGGAATGTTTGGGATTGAGTTTGTGGAAGGCAGTGGAGGAGGAGTGACTTGTGGGACAGTACTGGGAATGGGAGGAAGAGGAATTGGGAAATGAGTTAGTGATATTTGTGCTTTTAGTTAGAAGGTGGAGGAGAGAAGAATGGAATGGATGGAATAAAATTTGGAATGGAGGGAATGTTTGGGAATGAGTTAATGGATGGCAATGGAGGAAGAGTGACCCCTGGTATTGTTGGAATAGTTGGCATTGGCATATTTGGGATATTAGTGGGAAGAGGAGGAACGTTATTGGGCTGAGGAAGTGTAGGGATTGAAGGAAAAGGTGGTAATCCTGTTGGTTTAGGCAAATTAATTGGAATTCCAGGCATGTTTGGTATGGAAGGTTGAGTCGTTTGGAGAAGATGACGAGCTGCTAGGCTTGAACTCATGATGCTTGAAAATGTGAGAGCCAAAAGGAAGGCTGTGATGATGGAGTTCCCAGAAGAAGCCATGGCTGAAATATGAAGTTGAAGAGCGATAAAGAAGAGGGAAAAAGAATAGGATGGTTCAGTTTGAGTTTTGATGATGATTCAAGGGATAGTTGATGGTCTTATATAGAGAGAGGTAGGTAGAGAGGATGTGAGGTTTGGAGAACCACAAAATGACTTGAGAGGTATATTAATTGTTAGGTCACCAATTTGTTTGTGTGAATGAATATCTTTCCTTTTGTTGTAGAATATAGCTTTAGTTGGTCCTCAACTCCAAACTTTCAAACGTCGGATTGCCTAACCTTAATTGAAGAAAACTTGCTCAGTTTTTTTTTTTTTTTAAAAATTCATGATACATATTCTCCAAGTGTTATGTTATTCATATTTTTTCCAACAAAAATATGAGTAAAATTAAATATATTGACCTCTTTTTAATATTGTTAAAATTATAGAGATCTCCCATCTATTTTCAAAATATAAACTCTAGTCCAATTTATAACTACATTAGGAATATTTGGTAAGAGATTCTAAAAAATGTTTTTATCAATCAAAATATATATTAAAATAATTTAAAACTATTCATTCATCTGGATAATGTAAAATCTTTATTTTCTATCCTAATCATATAAAAAAATTTAAAAAAATATATATAAAAAATTCATGATAATATTTTCTACTGATTTGACTTTAAAAATATAATATATTTGTTAAACAGTTTAAAACTATTCATTCATCTGGATAATGTAAAATCTTTATTTTCTATCCTAATCATATATAAAAATTTAAAAAAAAATATATAAAAAATTCATGATAATATTTTCTACTGATTTGACTTTAAAAATATAATATATTTGTTAAATAGTTTGAAACAATTAATTATTTTAATTTTTAAATAAATAAATTTGAAAATTATTAAATTAAAAATTAATAAAAATTATAATAAAATAAAAATTAGTCAAATCAATCAATAAAAAACCAAAAAAAATTTAAAAGTTGTGAACAATAATATATTTCATCTCAGGCTCTGTGCAAATATATATAACTCATTCTAATTGAAAGTTAAAGTTAAGAAAATGTGTTGAAAATATTACCAAATAAATATTTATGTTAAAGAGGGATATTTTGGACCGAAAAAAGTTAAATTTAGTGAGTGAATAATTTATTCACAGTTGGATAGGTAGAAATAGAATCATGAAAATATATGGGAGATTTGTGTAGTATAATTTTTTTTTTTATTTTAGGGGAGGTTTGTGTAAGTTTTCAAAATAGGAGAATTCTATGTAAGTAAGGAAGAATGTATGGGAGGAATTAGTATTTCACTCTAAAAATATAAAAAATTATTAATTTATTTAATTTAGACTATTTTTATTAAACATGATATATGCATGATATGGAGGATAATTAATCTTTCGTGTTATGGAGTTAATTATCTTTCGTGTTATGGAGTTCATGGATTTGGTATATCTATCTATGTAGCCTTTATGGCCACCAGGCACTTCACATTCTAGCAAACTCGTACCATAATGCATAATCAATTAATTAGGATCTCATTGAGAAGAAATTTGTCATTTTACATAGATTTAATTTACCTTGATTTAAAGTTGGACGTTCAGCGTTCGCTTAATTTGCTTCATTATTGTTTAACTATATTTTTAATTTATATGATTCTTCGTTAAAATGAAAAAAAAAATTAAGCCATTTAGTAGCATAAGAACAAAGCACAACGAAATTAAGTGATGCACACAATAAATGACAACCACTCCTACTTTTTTATGGAAGAAAAAAGAGTTTTTAAATTTATTCTTCAAAGTAGAATTCAAAGAATAATTTTTTTAAGTACAATACTTTTGCCCAAAATAATATTGCAAAAACAATTATCTAAATACAAACAACAAGCTCAATGCTTATGTTAACTAATTTATTTTCATTTTTGTACAAAAATTTTGAAAATTTTTAAAAGACTTAATTTTAGAAGTTATTATTTTTGGTACCAAATCGACAATTATGACATAGTATATAAGAATTTCTTGTAATTTTTTTTAATTGAGAATACTCTAAATGATAGGTGTTTCATTTTCCTTTTCTCTTGTTCTTACATCAAGTCAATACCTCTCTATACAAGTTTTTGAGGGTGGGGATGGTCCCAAAACGTTAACGTTTTATCTGCTGCTTGTTTCCTCTTCCTTTTGTATCTTTTAATAATAAATAGATGCTGTGTATTATAAAATTTGAGGAAATAATCGTAATTATAATTTATGAATTGTGTGACTTACTATAAATTTAAAATTTTAATTTATATTCATTCATTGTTTATATCAAATTTTAATATTTTAAATTTAATAGTTTAATTAATTAAGATATGTACAATTTTAAAACTAAATAAATAAATAAAGTTAGGGCATTCAAATGAATGATCCATACAGAGCAAAGAGGAAGAGGAGAGAAGCTTGCTTTGCAATATACAGCCCCTCCTTTCCTGGTTTATCTTTACCTTTTTTTCCTTTTAATTTAAAAAAAATTACCTTCAGCCCCATCATGTTACAGAGGAGTTGAGCAATAGTCATTCAATTTATTTTCATTATTTGAAATATTATTAACCTTTTTTAATAGATAATCAAAATATTTAGCTGTCCCACTTGAACTGGTGGTGTCTATGTTTCCATTTAGTCATTTTTTCCTGTAATTTCTATTTCCCTCAGCATAGAAATCGTATGTTTTATAGTAATAATAAATTAAATTTAATTATTCCAACAAGTGGATAGATATATTTTTTTTTACCACACCAATCATAATTTGATGCTTTTTCATTCAAAGATACAAGCCGATGAAGGGATAAAGTAATAACAATACTTTTTTTTTCATCTTTTAATTATCTAATAAAATTAAAGATGATCTTTTTCCCCCTATAACGAAAGCATATTATTACTTGTTAAAAAACTAAGCACTCCATATATAAGGTTTGATCGTTCTAGATATATAATCCGATTATTCACCTTCATCAAGTGTTTGATGTACAATGTGTTGTGTAAATTCATTTGATCTCTAATCAAGCCTTTCTTACTTTGCTTATTAAGCATTTCATGCTCAATTTGGCAATTTGCCCTTTTGGATCGTTGATTTTTTTCCCTACATTTTTCTTCACTAATTATAATTATTATTTGATAAAGTGCCCTTCAAGTGATAATTTGGGATATTCTTTGACCTTTGTGCGTTTGAGTCAGGCCATCAAATAAACAACCATGTCTCTTTTTCATTGGGTGGACGAAAATATATATAGTCTATAAGACTTTAACATAAATTACAATCAATATAAAGAAACTCATATACGAATAAAAAAAAATACACAATGTTTTAAATCTCACACCAAACCAAAGAAAGAAAAAAAAATGACATATATAATCACCCTATAACTCTTCCTCACACACGTACGACATTCAAGAAAGCATATAAGCCAATGGAAATGTGTTATATGTATAAATGCTGGTATGCTGCTGAGTACTATACTGACCACTAAATGAACCTGTTTTATGTTTTTAATTTGAAGGCGGAGGGGAGAGAAATGGGATGGATGGAATAACATTTGGGATAGATGGAATATTGGGGAATGAGTTTGTGGATGGCAATGGAGGAAGAGTGACTTGTGGTACAGTGGGAATGGTAGGCATAGAAGGAAGAGGTGGAAGTGTATTTGGCATAGGAAGATTTGGGATATTGGTAGGCAAAGGAGGCACATTATTGGGCTGAGGAAGTGTAGGGATTGAAGGCAAAGGTGGTAATCCCGTTGGTTTAGGCAAATTACTTGGAATTCCAGGCATGTTTGGTACAGACGGTTGAGTTGTTTGGAGAAGATGACGAGCTGCTAGACTGGAACTCATCATGCTTGACACTGTGAGAACCATAAGGAAAGCTGCCACCATGGATTTGCAAGAAGAAGCCATGGCTGATGAATTATGGGCTGCACCAATAAATTAAAGAAGAATATTGGAAGATGAGGTGAGGATGCTCTGCTTTGGGTTTTGATGAGAATCCATGGAGTTTCCTGATCTTATATAGAGATAAAGGTAGGTAGAGTATGTGCGGTTTGGAGAACCATAAAGACCGTCGGAGATCTTTTGGTAGTTCACCAATCCCCTCTATATATTCTTGTGGTTGGACAGATATGGTTGGTGTTTTTTTTTTTTTTCAAACTCTGACCATTCAAAATTAGGAGGCCAACTAGAGGGAAAAGGGCAATAAAAAGGTGTTATTATTGTTATACGCTGGGTTAGATTGGGTTAATTATAAAAAATAGTTTATAATTGCTTCTAAGAATAGCCTTCTTTACAGTCAATGGGGATTCATCCACCGCTGTCCTTTCTATTGTATTATGCAAATATGAGCAATTATATATGAATACAATAATTCATCCTGTGAGAATTGGCAAATATATATAAGTTTATTGAAAGATATGGGTGAGACATCTAATATACAAAACAAATCTGATCGAATGTTTGGATTATCATAAAAAATGAACTTTGTATTACTAAATTACACGAACAATTTCAAAGGAAGTTATTTATCAAGTGTGAAAACCATTGTGAGAATTACCAAATTTTATATGATTCGTTCCTATATCCTCTCTCTCTCTCTATATATATCATCTTAAAAGAGAAGACATATAAAACGTTGGTTGTATTATTTTAATAACTAAAAACATATTTTTTTTAGAAAGGTAAAACCTACTTTAGTGATATTATATTTTAAAAAAATTTCAATTGTCGAGTGGAGAATATTCTTGATGATCACTTAAAAAAACAAAAGCATGTGTTCTAGATATATACAAGACTGGGCCTAACTTCTGACTTACTAATTAAAGGAACGTTGGATATACATCATAACCCGTATTTATGCTTGAATCATTCAAGGCTACAAGGATTATTATGGAGTACACCTAAAGTACATACTAATTCCATGTTTGATTTGAGGGATCTAGTGGGAAGAAAATTTTTCCGTTCTTTTTGTTTTTTTGTTTTTTGGGCAAACCAAATAAAAGCGTTGAGGGATATATAGTCTTGGTGGATATATAGACTCTACAAGAAGGTCAACATTAACTTCATCTAAAGTTCTTGCTACAAATCTTAATTTTAGATTTATATTTAAAGTTAATATAACACTCTGTCTCTCCCTCTCTCACATACACATTTATAAAGAGAGAGATAGAGACATGTATAAATTTGTAGAGGATTTACTCTGGAAAGAAGCTAATTAAACCAATTAGCGTCACATTAATTTGTTTTTGTTAAGATGTACGGATAATATGAGCATGCGAAACTCATCCCTTGGGGATGGACTGGGGCACCTGATTTTGGCCATATATGATCGATTCGTTGCTTTTATCATTAAATTAGAAGTTTGTGTCTGATATGTCCAATTCAGAATGAACTAATTTCAGCATCCGCATCAGAGAGCTTTTACTTGCCAAATATCAATTTCAACAGTGTTATGCCACGTAAGGGTCATAAGAACTAGCTTTTTAATTTTAACAAATTTTAACTGTGAAACATTATTTTTAAATTATAAGGTTAGATTAGTAATATATATATATATATATATAGAGAGAGAGAGAGAGAGAGAGAGACAGATCAAATTGAAAAATAAGCTAACGCTAAGGAACAATTAAAATGGTTGATTTTTCCTGTTCCTTATCTGTCGTTTGGATTATTGAGCTTTCCAACATTGTTCTTTTAACTAATGAAGGGAAAATTTGCCTTCCACCAATTTCACTTCGTGAACCATTCGACATTTTTGTACCTTCAGTTGAGCCGAGGCCAAAGCTTGGAAAATAAACAATTCTCTTTCCCTTTCATTTAAATATAGTTAATAGAGTACTAATAAAGATGTAAGTAATTTCAGTGGAGAGGGTTCATCATACTAACTGCATCATGAGATAATAAGTGATGATACATATATAAAGTATAACATAATAAATTACATTCAGTAAAAAGAAACTCATAGGAATAACTGAAAAAACATTACACACACTGTTTTAAATTTCTCACCAAATCAAAAGAAAAAAAAATGCGTATAACCACATAAAACTCCTCCGACATACAAGAATGCAATATAAGCCAATTTAACATAAATTTATGGCATTTATAATATATGCTGGCATTTTGCAGAGTACTAACTACCGAGCCCATCAAACATCAAGCATAGGATGAACGCTAAGCCAAAACCTCTTCTGTTTTCAATTAGAAGGTGGAGGGGAAAAGAAAGGGAGGGAAGGAATAGACGTAGGGATAGTGGGAATAGAAGGAATATTAGGCAATGAAGAAGCAGTAGTGGTTGGCAATGGAGGAAGAGAGGCCTGTGGTACTGTGGGAATGGTAGGCACAGAAGGAAGAGGACGAAGAGTATTTGGGATATTAGTAGGCAGAGGAGGAACATTATTGGGTTGAGGGAGTGTAGGGATTGAAGGCAAAGGAGGTAATCCTGCTGGTTTAGGCAAATTACTTGGGATTCCAGGCATGTTTGGTACAGAAGGTTGGGTTGCTTGCAGAAGATGGCGAGCTGCTAGACTAGTCGAACTCATCATGCTTGAGAGAGTGAGAGCTAAAAGGAAAGCTGTGATGATGGATCTGCGTGAAGAAGCCATGGCTGGATTTTGAAGGAGAAGAAGAAGAAAGAATACAGGAAGATCGACGAGGATGCTTAAGGGGCTGTTTGATTCTGTTTCCAAAGACAGAAAACTCAGAAAACTTGTTTGGTAAACCTGTTTTTTAGAAACTGTTATGGAAAACAGAAAAATTAAAGAATAGAAAACTCAGAACATCTTTAAAATATTTTGTAGTTTTTATTCTGGAAAACACAAGGAAATGTGAGAAATATCCATCTCATTAATGGTAAAGTTATAAATTTTGAATAACCCATCTATTACTCAGTAGTTATGATTTTGAGAACAATTACTCAAACAGATTTTTTTGTTTTCTTGTTTTTAAAACTTATTCTCAAAAACAATTTTACAAAATTGTTTTCAGAATAAGAAAATAGAAAACCCTGTCAAACAGGCCCTAATTTTCTTTAAGATTTGATGAAAATGCAGGGGATAGTTTATGGTGTTATATATAGATAGAGGTAGTTGGAAGATGTGTGGTTTGGAGAACTATAACGAGACGAGACTTTGAGATCTTTTGTTAGTTCAGCAATTCTTGTGGTAAGACTGATATAAGGTTGGTGGTTGATCAATCTGAGGACAAATTTGTCATTTTCACATACAAGGGAGCAAGAAGTTGAGGACAATATTATATAGATATGGGATTTATAATGTTCTTGAAGTAAACAATTCTTACTCTGTATAAAATGGCTGAGTTCTGCAGGTCTGCAGCTGGTAGTGGCAGCTAGTAGATAGTGGAGGATAATGGCGGTCGGGAGACGGCTGTTGGCTGAACTAAGTTTGTGATTTTGAAAAAAAAAACATGTTTAAAATAAATTATCTTATCAATCTAAACTTTCTTTTTTATATATTTATTTGAGCGGGAGAGATAAATATAATTATCATATCCGAACTTGTTTATATATATATATATATAGTATGTGAAAGTCTGTAATTGTATTGCATAAATTAGATCAGTAAGGGAGAAATTAGAAAGAAAGGTGAGAGATCGATAATTAGAGAGAGCGAGCGAAGAGAATGGATGGGTTTGAGCTGATGCGTGTGGGCTTTAGATTTTAGCCTCCAGATGTCGAACTTTAATTGTGTGGGATTATCTTTATTGGAAAGTGAGAGAGGGGAAGAACTAGCAGCGGAAGGTGTAATTATAGAGTGTGATGTGTATGGGGAAGAGAATCCATGGGAACGTCATATTGGGAATGTAGTGAAAGCATCAGAAAGGGAAGATCTGTACGTGTTTACGAAGCTGAAGAGGAAGCATTCTAAGGTGGAGCGGAAGGTGGGATTAGGTTGTTGGAAAGGACTAAGGAGAAGCTGCTGCGAAAGAGATTAAGATCGATGGCACTAACCAATGTATTGGGTTCATGAAGAGAAGAGGTTTCGTTCTGAGAAGAGCCAAACCAACGAGGATGGCAAATGGATCGATCATGCACGAGTAGTATTCTTTACATCCCTCGCCATTTCCTTCCCACCTACAACCACCAGTGAGTATCTTTTCTTTTTGCATAACACTGTCCATGCTTTATAATTAATATATTTCTTGTAATTTACAGATGAAAGATTATGCTCTTTTTTGACTGAGAAAGAAAACACAAGTCTTAAATTACCAATGAAAATAAATTAAGAGGCAGCTGAATCTCCTTTAATTTTACGGAAGATTCAAAAAAGTTAAAATCAAGAAAAGGATGATGATGATATTGCAGCAAATAAATTAAGGGCATAATAATGCACGGTTGAAATTGTGAGAGGCATGAGGAAAAGCTCATGTTGACCATTGTTTTATTTTTTTACTTTCCTTTACTTTTTCTTTTATGCTATCCTTTTACCATGAAATATTAGACTTTCACTTAGCTTCAAATTGTTAATTTTATCACTTATATCAATTTTATTTCTATAAATTATACTTACTAATATGAGAATTAATATATTTATCACATCAACACAATTTTATTCAATTTAATAATAATAATAATAATAATAGTTTATTTACTTTAATAATATAAAAACGTGATATAGGGTGGGTTATATAATATTCATGTTTCTATAATTAATTACATTTTTATAACATTTCAAATTTTTATAGGCTCATTATGAATCGGCTTTAAGCATCAATAACAAACCTTATTATATATTAAACAATATGAATTAACAGGTCTTTTTTTTTTTCACCAGGAGACTTAATAGGTTATACAAAAGGTCATATAACAATAAAAAAAATTTACATTATATATATTCATAATTAAAATGTAAAACATATTATATATAATATATGAATAAGAATACTTTAAATTCTGGGAATCCTATCAGGCCAAAAAAAATTCTAGGAATAATAATAGAATTAATTAGTAACATATTATTATATTCATAAAAAATGTTGGCAAAAGAATATATATTAAAAAAAAAGTACGTAATTGGCGGTACCATCAATTTAATTGTAACGAATCATAAACATTGAATAAAAATATAATTCGAATTAAAATGAACAACATTTAATCAAAGTGTAAGGTCTAAAGGTTTAATTTTACCATAATTTAATGAATATAAAAGGCAACCAATATATATAGTTAAAACAAGATTTACTGGTTTTTTTTTACTGGTCATTTACTCTTTCTACCGAAAAGCGTGTATATATGTATATATTTTGGTACAAGGAGGAAGTATGGTATGAAGAATTTTACTACAAATTTTAATTTCAATTATGTCATCATTTAATAATGACATGACACACACACACACACATTGATGCAGCGGCCTGATTGTAAAACTTAGGCCACACTAGGTACACCAAAAAAATAAAAAATCTCATTAAGTAAATAGGTTGTGATCCGATTTCCTTTTAGTTGCCCCTAATAGCATCCCAAAGTCCTGGAATCATATCAATTTTAGATATCAATCATATCATTTGATTATAACAAATTTTAATCCATTAAATAGAAAAATTTCAAATTATTAAATTCGAGTTCCAAGAGATGATGCAAATTTAATTTTAAAATAAAATATTTGATAGGCTTTTGATGAATAATTCTAGGAATAGTAAGAAATTTATTTAGCAGTGGGTAATCATATTAATTTAATTGTAACAAATTTCAACTAAAAAATTAAAAAATTTCGAATTAAAATTGCAACATTAAATGAAATTTAAATTTAAAATGATAATTTAATAAGTCCTACAATTAAACAATACAAAAAATATTAAAAAAAGAAAGAAAGAAATCACATACATCCAATCACTCAATAAAAATTACTACAATCCAATGATATCAGGTTCAATACAAGGAAGACGTAGTCAACGATGTAAAGGTCACTGATACTCTACGAGAACGGAATTACTCTAGCTAACTTCGACTGTATATATACTTTTTCTCATACACCAAGACGTCCACCATAGTGTGTCAATTAACTTAGCAAACATAGAAGCTAATTCAGATTTGTCATAATTATATATAATAAAATCTATTAAAAAACCATATTATTTATTAACCATGAAATGTGGCTTACCTTAGATACGTCAGCATCTATTAAATTCATGTCAATATTAATTTCAAAATAATATCAATGTCATATATTTTTTAAACATTAATTAATATTGAATTATTTTAATTTCGTGGCAATGCATGTTTAGACAAAGCTCAAATTACATGTGATTAGTATGAAGAAAGTATGACATGCATAGTGGTCCACAGTATTTAGTCACATCGCCAAGCATAGGTGGCAGCTCAAAATTTTGACATGTTAGGGCTACGCCAAAAATATCTACCTTTTACATAAATATATAGATTGATGATCATATAAAGTGATTCTAGGCAATAATTTTCTTATTAAAAAGTATGTTTGAAATTATAAAATTATTTAAAATATATTCAAGCATAAGTAATTTTTTCTTTTATTTAAAGATGAAATCTTAAATTAGTTGAGACAATTGTTAATTTTCTGATTGTTCAAACTTTTTAAAATTTGAAAATAGTTTAATAATCAACTTTGTAATTTATTTATTGCTTGTAAAATAGTAAGAACAACTTTTTAATTAAATTTTCAATAAATTTATAATGCATATTCAAATCATTCAAGCATTATAATAAAAATCAGATTGGATCAGATCGGCAGGTTCTACCGGTCGGATAGGGAACCTGTATCTGATCCAGTCCGATCATACTATATAACCAGTACCAGTGAGAACCGGTTAAGAATTGATAAAACCGGTTCTGAACCGGTCCTAAACCGGTCATGAACCGGTTTTATATTATTTTTTTTAAAATTTTTTTATTTTTTTTTATTTTTAAGATAAAATAACATCATTTTTAAGTATAAAATATGTTTTTTTTATATATTATAATATTATATATATGCATTATTATTATATATAACTATTAAAAATGATATATTTACTTAATAAATAATATAATAATAGATTATTAATTTATTATTTTGAACTCAAAATATGATTATAGATTAATATTAACTTATTTAGATTTAAATATTGAGTTATAAAACTTATTAATAACTTATTTACGGTGAATAATATATTGATAATTCAATATTATTTAGTTTGAGACTTTAATTAAGTTATAAAATTTATTTAAACTTATATTATTTATTTTAAATATATTATTTTAATTATTACCGGTCCAACTCCGGCTTGACCTTGGTTGAACATTAAACATTGAATCAACGTCTTGTCCAGTTCGGCTTTAACAATATTGCATTCAAGTTATATTGGAATAGTGAGTATTAATTTAATTTCAAATTTAATTCAAAAATCTCTCTGTATATAATTATAAGTGATTACTCAATTGAAAAAAACATCGTATAGTCTCATTAATTTTTGCATCACGTCTCATACATTTTGTCATCCATCGAGATTAATTAGAGATAAAAGTTTATGGAAAACTCATACATACATATACTAGCTGACCTGATGCAAGCATGGAGCAAGTTTAGGACATTAGAGAATATGAGGTTGAACATGTAATCCAGAAGTGGAAGACAGTTGATCCGTTACAAGGCATGGGAGGCCTAATGACGAGATCAAGAGCTAAGGCAATGAAAGAGGTCTTGAGTGGTGTGATCAACAAGCAACTTGAGATGGAGCCTTTGCACTTAACTGAATTTGAAGCCCAAGAGCACAACAATGACATGATTATGTTATCATATATAGAAGTTCAGATTTAAGCCCAAAATCAAGCCCAACATGTGACTTTCTTAAAGAGCATGTGATTTGAGGATTAATGGGCCTAATTAGTATTAATTTCATTTTTATTAATTATGGGTTGAACTTTGTTAATTAGTAAAGTCCAATTAGTTAATTAGTAGTCCTTTTGATAGCCCACCTTGTAAATAAGCATGTCATGTGTCAAACATGTGACTTCATTAATGTGGTGGCATGTTTATAAGGGCCAAGGTCTTATTTTTATTATTTTTTTAATGAATTTTCATTATTTTGTTTTTAGGGATTTATTTTAATGGTTTCCTAGTTCTAATAGGATTACTATTTGGTCCTAAAGTCTCCTAATCCTATTAGGATTACTTAAGCCCAAATTAATTAGGGTTTCTAGACTTATTAGGTTAGATTTTACCTTGCCTAATTAAGGCTAACTTTTATATGCGTTTTTCAGATTTGATGAATAGAATTTTAGACTTTGTTTCTCTTGCGTTCTTTGAGTGCTAGAGTGAACTACGACTTATCAAGGAATTGATCCTTCCTTGTGGCGTCATCAGAACTAGAGTTCAAGAGACCAGTTCTCTTGGGTTCTAATTCACCTAGACCAACATATCTTGTGTGCTTTCTTGATTATTCTCATCTTTGTGTGTCTTTCTTCTTACTATTTTTCAATTTTCCAGTCTTTCTGTCCCTTGTTTCGCAAAGATCCGGCTGTCATACACATAAAAGTGGGTTCTTTGAATTGATTCCATAAGGGTTCACGTATCATTTGGCATCAGAGTTTTGGTTTGTAAATCAAGGTGTGTTTTATATTTTGCTTGTTTCCTTGTTTCAATCCATCTTCGTTGCTTCAAGAAAAAAAAATTCGCGTCACTGTTCATATAGTACGGATTTCACTGCTCACCAGCACTGTTTCATACTGTTCCGTTTGCCAGCACTGTTTCATTTTCACTGTTCACCGAACACTGTTTTCGGTCACTGTGCATCGTACTGTATCGTGATTACTATTCGCATCACTGTTTCTATCACTGTTTCACCGAACTGTTTTCACTGTTCATCGTACTGTTCGGAATACTATTTACGTCACTGTTTTTGGCATTGTTCGCACTGTTCCGATGACTGTTCACGGCCACTGTTTATCACTATTCACAGCATTGTTTTCATTTATCCAAATTAAAAAAAAAATTCATCCTATGTCCTACTTTGAGTCCCCAAATTAAAAAAAAAAATTTGTTTGCTGAAAAAAAAAGTAGTAAAAAAAAAAGAGAAAAAAAAATCTGAAAAAAAAAGAGAAATTGATTGCTGAAAAAAAAATAGCAGCAAAAAAAATTATATATTTGATTATTTGGGATTGTTTCTCTATAAGTTGTCTTTTCTTCTAATTTCTTTCCTTATTAATTTCCTACAAATTTTTATCATTCTTTGATTTATTTCCTTCAGATTTCTCTTATTGGAAGTTTTAGTTCTTTTGTGCTCATTTTCTGTTAGTTATTGTTTAATTAAATTAGATCTTTGAGAACTTTAATTTTGAGCTTTGGTTTTCTGTGATTGCCACTACTTTAAAACCTGATTTTCTTTTGATTGAAGTTGTAGTTTTAATTTAGCACTCTTATAAGAAAGCAAGCTTTGAGTGGAAAAAGGCAAGAGAGAAATTGCATTATATTTGAAAAAGCCTTAATTTAGTGTGAAACACGAGTGCATTTACATTATTTTGAGTGAAACACGTAAGGGAGTGGTGAGGTCCATTTTCTCCTTTATTTTCACTAACATTTCAGATCCTCAAAACATGTCTGGTGGTAGTGAACCTCAAATTCCAGATTGGAAGCTCTTCATGGACTCAATAAACGATCAATTCAAGAAGTTGAGCACAAGATTAGATATGATTGAAGCTTCTCCTTCTTATTCTAAAACAAGCCGAAGAGGAAAGAACCATGTGATATATTCTGATGATGGTGAAGAAGAAGTAGGAACTGAATTTGAGGAGGAAGAGATACAACCAAGAAGAACTAAACAAAACCGACATGCAATTGGAAATAATCAAGAGTACCAGAAGGATCCCCTTGCCAATATAAAAATGAAAATTCCCTCTTTCCAAGGGAAAACTAATCCTGATGCCTACTTAGAGTGGGAAAGGCGTGTAGAGCTTGTGTTTGAATGCAATTCATATTCTGAGGAAAGCAAGGTAAGATTGGCTGCTGTAGAGTTTACTGATTATGCTAGTATTTGGTGGAATCAATTGTGTACTACTAGGAGGAGAACTGGAGAGGGTCTGGTTAGGACATGGCACGAGATGAAAACAATTATGAGGAAACGATATGTGCCTAACCATTACCATAGGGATGTACACATGAAGCTTCAGAAACTCAAGCAAGGATCCATGAGTGTGGAGGAGTATTACTAGGAGATGGAGATTTCTATGATAAAAGCCAATATGGATGAAGATCCTGAACAAACAATGGCGAGATTCCTAAGGGGATTAAATCCCGAGATTGCTGTTGAGGTTGAGATGCAAAACTACCTTGATATGGAGGAGTTATTGCATAAGACTATAAAAGTAGAAAGGCACTTGAAGGCAAAGCAGAAAGTGAAACCATTTGTTGGATCCAACAAAGACTATAAAACGCCTTTCAAGTCCAAAGGTGAGACCAAGCCAAAGTAGGAAAGCAAGTCAAAGGAATCTACAGGTAAGTTTTCTAAACCTTTCTCTACTAATTCTTCTAAAATTAAGTGTTTTAAATGTCAAGGCTTTGGTCATGTTGCTGCATAATGTCCTAATAAGAGGACTATGATGGTTCTTGAGAATGGTTATGTGACTAGTTAAAGCAGCGGCGGAGAAGAAGATGAGGCCGAGAGGAGCTCTTATGGAGATGGTGGTTCTGATGTGGAGATAGCTGATGCCGTCATTGGTGAAGTGCTGGTTTCTAGACGAGCTCTTAACATACATCCAAAGGAGGATCTAGAAAGACAGCAATGTGAGAACCTGTTCCACACCAGATGTTTTATCAACAACAAGGTATTTACTCTCATCATTGATAATGGTAGTTGCACCAACTTAGCTAGTACCTTGTTAGTTGAAAAGCTAAGTTTGCCGACTATGAGGCACCCCACACCTTATAATTTGTTATGGTTTAATGAAAGTGGGGATGCTAAGGTAACTAGACAAGTGAAGGTAGCATTTTCAATAGGTAGTTTTAATGATGAAGTGTTGTGTGGCGTTGCACCTATGAATGCTGGTCATTTGTGTTAGCAAGGCTGACTTCCCAAGAGGGGGGGTGAATTGGGAAGATTGAATTTTTTCTGCACAAAGTGAAGTAAGTGAAAATATCACAGTATAATGAAAACAATGTGTAAAATAGAGCAAGCAGAAAAGTAAAGATAGGGAGAAGAAAACTCAGTAATTTATCCTGGTTCGGTCTTTCCACTTGACCTACATCCAGTCCTCAAGACACCTCTTGAGATTTATCCACTATACAACAAGAATTTCAATGGGCTTCTTGCTAAGGCCACAGTACACGAGTATGCTCTGTTTCTGAGCTCTCTCAAACTCTCCAAGCACTTTCACTATGTGCTTCCCAATTCCCTTGTGAATACCCCTCACAAGTAAATCTATCTTCCAGATGAAGAGTAGATTGATTACAATAAAATAACTCTCTTGAAAAGAGTAGATATGAAAGTTTCAGTACAAGTATAGAAGTTGAGAGGGTAAAAGCTTTTGAGAAAAGATTTAGCAGAAATTCGGTACACACTTGTTTGATTTGTTACCCACAACTTCAAATGTTGTTGTATTTATAGATTTAGGTCTCAAATATCCGTTAGAGACTTTAATCTATCCGTTGGAGAAGTTATCCAACGGTTACTCTGAAAAACTATCCGTTTACCAACCGCATTTAATGTTTCTGACATACTGAAATTCGAATTTTGGCTGGTCAACAGACGAATTTCGAAGGAACTGAAGGTTAAAGCATCCAACGTTACAACACGAAGTTCGTCTGTTCATTAAGTGAAATTCGAATTTTGAAACTTACAAAACATTTTCACAATGTGACATACGAATTTTCAAGAAGAAAGTTTTTCGGTTAAGTGTGAACAGTGTTTTCAATTTGCTACAGTGCCCTCGAAATTCGAATTTTGAAAGGGTGAAATTCGTCTGTCAGAGAGACTCTTTCCAGACTAATTTCATCATTCGAATGTTGATGTTTCACTTAAACAGACTTAAGATTTTTGCTTCTGAAATTCGAATTTCAATGTTCAAAGTTCGTCTGTCAGAGAGCAGTTTTGAAACTTAAATCATTCTTGATCTCAGATGAACTTTAACATAGTATCAGACGTATTTCTTCTATTCTCTCAAATTTTGCTTTGTCTGAAATTCGAATTTTGGAGACTTAAAGTTCGTCTGTTACAAAGAAGCTTCTTTCAGACTTATATGAAAATTCGAATGTTGTCAGTTCAAAATTCGTCTGTCAGAGAGCATTTATCAAACTCAATTTCATTTTGATTTCAGATGCATTTTATCATAGTCTCAGACGAATTTCTTTGGTTTTCACAAACTTCATTTTTTCTTGAAATTCAAATTTTGAAAGTGTGAAGTTCGTCTGTTACCAGAAAGGCTTCTTTCAGACTAGATGAAAATTCGAATTTTGAGCAGCCAAAATTCGTCTGACAGAGAGCCATCTCTTCAGACTCATTCAGTTTCAGCTCGAAGTTCGAACTTCCAAAGGCAAAGTTCGAATTTCCATCTTGACAGTTTAGCTTAATCTTTCAACCTTCGTCTGTTTGTGGGTGTTTTTCAAATAGGTAAAGATTTAACACAAAATCAAGGTTTGAAAACATCTTTTTCTCAAATCAAAATCTTTTACCCAATCATAACAAAAACTAAAGATCCTACAAGAGATCTAACAGCAAATACTCATAAAGTCTTCACTTGACACAGCTTTGATCTCCTTTGATATCTTCAATTCAAGCTCTTGAGTGTTGGTTTATAATCATCAAAACTCTTGATTCAACAATTTGTTACTTGGTAGGCCTTGGCAATTTGATAGGAGGATTAAGTATGATGGTTATACTAACAGGTACTCTCTTATGTATAATAGCAAGACCATTGTACTAACACCTCTTAGTCCAGTGCAGACTCTTGGAGATCAAAAAAGAATCACGCAAGAATGTAGCGTGAGAGAGAAAGAAAAGAAAGAGCATGATAAAGAGAGAAAAGAGAGTGAGATGAAAAGAAAAGAAAAGAGAGAAAGTGAGAAAAAGAAAGAAAGTGTTGAAAGTAAAGTAAAATTATTTGCAGGAAGATGAGAGATTAAGAGAGCATTGTTTTGTGAGACATCTTTTGTATTGATGTATAAGGATGTGTATTTGACTGTTTCTAACCTTGACAACTATCTTCCATCTAGTGTCCTAAGTTTGTTGCAGGAATATAATGACTTGTTCCAGGAGGAGATACCGGATGGGTTGCCTCCCATTAGAGGCATTGAACATAGAATTGATTTCATTCCCGGAGCAGCAATTCCAAATCGACCTGCATATAGGGCAAATCCTGAGGAGACTAAGGAGATTCAGCGGCAAGTTGATGAGTTGATGAAAAAGGGGTTTATAAGAGAAAGCCTTAGTCCATGTGCTGTTCTAGTAATTCTTGTGCCCAAAAAGGATTGCAAATGGCGAATGTGTGTGGACTGCCGAGCCATCAACAAAATCACAGTTAAGTATAGATATCCCATTCCTAGACTTGATGACATGTTAGATGAGTTGCATGGTGCATGTATCTTTTCTAAAATAAATCTTAGGAGTGGTTATCACTAAATTCGCATGAATGAGAGGGATGAGTGGAAGACTGCCTTTAAGACCAAATCTAGTTTGTATGAGTGGTTAGTCATGCCATTTTGCTTGACTAATGCCCCAAGTACCTTTATGTGTCTTATGAATCATGTGTTTTGCCCTTACATAGGAAAATTTGTCGTAGTTTACTTTGATGATATCCTTGTGTTTTCCAAGAGTTTAGATGAGCATAGGCATTTGCATGTTGTTTGTGTGATTTTACGTGAGAATAGACTCTTTACAAATCTAGAGAAGTGTTCTTTTTGTTTGGATTATGTTGTTTTCCTTGGTTTTATTGTAGGTGCTAATGGTGTCCGCGTGGATGAGGAGAAGGTGAAAGCAATCCATGAATGGCCTATATCGATAAATGCAAATGAAGTCAGAAGTTTCCATGGGTTAGCTAGTTTCTACCGGAGATTTGTTCGAGACTTCTCAACCATTGCTGCATCTTTAAACGAGCTAGTAAAGAAGAATGTTGTGTTTAAATGGGGAGAGGCACAAGCGAGGGCTTTTCAAACTTTGAAAGATAAGCTAACCAATGCCCCTTTACTTGTTCTTCCTGACTTTTCTAAGGTTTTTGAGGTAAATGTGATGCATCTGGAATTGGAATTGGTGCTGTCTTGATGCAAGAGGCTAGACCGATTGCATACTTTAGTGAAAAGTTGAGTGGTGCATGTTTGAATTATTCTACCTATGATAAAGAGTTGTATGCGCTTAAAAGAACCTTAGAACATTGGCAACATTATTTGTGGTCTAGAGAATTTATTTTGCATTCTGATCATGAAAGCTTGAAATACCTTAAGACTCAGAATAAGCTCAATAAGAGGCATGCTGTATGGCTTGAATTTATTGAATCATTTCCTTACATTTTGAAACACAAGCATGGAAAAAAGAATGTTGTTGCTGATGCATTGTCTAGGAGGTATAGTCTCATTACATCTATGCAAGCTAAATTGATTGGTTTTGAATTTTTTAAAAGCATGTATGAATGTGATATTGACTTCGCTGATGTTTGGAAACTTTGTGCAAAGCATGGTATTTATGACTATTTTTGTTTTGACGGCTTCCTATTTAAGAGAAATAAACGGTGTGTGCCTGTTTGTTCTATGCGTGAATTGTTGGTTCTTGAGTCCCATGGGGGTGGTTTAATGGGACATTATGGGGTTGAAAAGACTTTAGCTATTTTGAAAGAGCATTTCTATTGGCCACATATGAGAAAGGATGTCATTTCTATTTGTGATAAGTGCATTGTGTGCAAGCATGCTAAGTCTACAGTGTATCCGTATGGTTTATACACTCCATTACCTATTCCTTCGCATCCTTGGGTGGACATTTCTATGGATTTTGTGCTTGGATTGCCTAGGTCCTCCACAGGAAAGGATAGTATATTTGTTGTTGTTGATCAATTTAGTAAGATGACTCATTTTATTGCATGTGCAAAAACTCATGATGTTGTGCATATTTCTGATTTGTTCTTTAAGGAGGTTGTTAGATTGCATGGTTTACCCAGGTCTATTGTTAGTGATCGTGATGTTAAGTTTTTGAGTCATTTTTGGTGAACTTTATGGGCTAAATTGGGTACTAAGCTTGTGTTTTCTACTATTGCACATCCCCAGACTGATGGGCAAACTAAGGTTGTTAATAGAACTCTGTCTTCTTTATTACATGCTGTAATCCAAAAGAATCTTAAAAATTGGGAAAAATGTTTGCCACATGTTGAGTTTGCTTACAACCGTACTATGCATGCTACCACTACTTTTTCTCCTTTTGAGATAGTACATGGGTTTAATCCTTTGGCTCCATTGGATTTGTTTCCTTTACCATCCCATGAGTTTACTAACCTTGATGGTGCGCAGAAAGCTCAATTTGTGCAGGATTTGCATGCCAAAGTCAAGGCAAATATCGAGTGAAAAAATGAACAATATGCTCGCCAAGCTAACAAAGGTCGAAGGAAGGTTATTTTTGAGCTCGATAAGTAGGTGTGGCTTCACTTGCGCAAGGAGAGGTTTCCTGAACAAAGGAAATCCAAATTGCACCCACGTGGTGATGGGCCATTTCAAGTTTTGGAGCGAATAAATGATAATGCCTACAAGATAGACTTGCCTAGTTCATACGGTAACATAAGTGTAACTTTTAATGTCGTTGACCTTTCTCCTTTTGACATTTCAGATTCGAGGACGAATCCTTCTCAGGAGGGAGGGAATGATGCAAGCATGGAGCAAGCTCAGGACATTAGAGAAAATGAGGCTGAACATATAATCCAGAAGTGGAAGACAATTGATCCATTACAAGGCATGGGAGGCCCAATGACGAGATCAAGAGCTAAGGTAATGAAAAAGGCCTTGAGTGGTGTGATCAACAAGCAACTTGAGATGGAGCCTTTGCACTTAACTGAATTTGAAGCCCAAGAGCACAACAATGGCATGATTATGTTATCATATATAGAAGTTCAGATTTAAGTCCAAAATCAAGCCCAACATGTGACTTTCTTAAAGAGCATGTGATTTGAGGATTAATGGGCCTAATTAGTATTAATTTCATTTTTATGAATTATGGGCTGAAATTTGTTAATTAATAAAGTCCAATTAGTTAATTAGTAGTCCTTTTGATAGCCCACCTTCTAAATAAGCATGTCATGTGCCAAACATGTGACTTCATTAATGTGGTGGCATGTTTATTGTAACACCTTAGTTTACTAGGCTTTTAATCATCTTTTATATATCTAGCGGAAAGAATAAAAAATCTAGAACAATTAAACTTTTAAACTTTTCAAAATTAGGTTGCTTAAAAGACAATAACTTAACTAAAAGTTTACTATAGTTAATAAAAATGAAGCCAATCATACTGTAATTATCTAATTATTGTTCCAAAACATATCAGCATAATTCAATACATTTATTCTAATATAAAATAATATCTTCCAGCTTGCTTCTTCTTACTTAATCACCTCCTTGCCTTTGCCTTTGCTTGTACTTGACCCTAACATTGTTAGTCATTTGGTGTGAGATTTGGGAAAATCTCAGTAGTATATGTATATATTCATACAAATCATGCTCATAATCAGATAATTATGCAAACAACCAAATAACTCATATTTCATGCATCTATAAAAATCTCAACAGAGTTTTCTCTTAATACTAGACATCCATAGCATTTCAAAACATTTATATTGAAACAACTCATTCAATAATATCACATAACATCCATAATTAATTCACAGAAATTGCATTAAATAAATAATATACTACCTCCACCGAAAAGTATCCTGAACTAAGTAATTTGTCTTTCTTCTTGAATTTTTTAAGTACCTTACTTGAAACTAGCATTCCTTCCTTTTTCTTCTCTTTCACTCACACTCTCTTTCTCTCCCTTGGCTCTCTCTTTCTTTCACTCACTCCCAACTCCCACTTTCAACTAGTGATGTGCTGAAATGAAGAAATGGGAGGGGTATTTATAGTGTTGATGTCTTGACCAGTAAGTGACATCAATTCATTGTATACCTTCATTCAGTGTATGCTCATCATAATTCAATGTAATTCATTGTATACCTTCATTTAATGTATGCCCATCATAATTTAATGTAACTTATTGAACCAAAATTTATTGTATACATTCATTCAATGTATACTCATCAGAATTCAATGTAACTCATTAAAATCACTATTCATTGTATATCTTCATTCAATGTATACTCACAAGAATTCAATGTGACTAATTGAAACCACTATTTATTGTATACTTTCGTTCAGTGTATACTCATTAGAATTTAATGTAACTCATTCAAACCACTATTCATTATATATCTTCATTCAGTGTATGCTCATTAGAATTCAATGTAACTTATTCAAATCAATATTTATTATATATCTCTATTCAGTGTATATCTTTATTCCTCATATTCTAAACATGAATCGTATTAAAAATCATATATGAAAATTTATGGATGTTACATTTATAAGGACCGAGGTCTTATTTTATTATTTTTTTTATGAATTTTCGTTATTTTATTTTTAGGGATTTATTTTAATAGTTTCCTAGTTCTAATAGGATTGTTATTTAGGCCTAAAGTCTCCTAATCCTATTAGGATTACTTAAGCCCAAATTAATTAGGGTTTCTAGACTTATTAGGTTAGATTTTACCTTGCCTACGTAAGGCTAACTTTTATATGCGTTTTTCAGATTTGATGAATAGAATTTTAGACTTTGTTTCTTTTGCGTTCTTTGAGTGCTAGAGCGAACTACGACTTATCAAAGAATTGGTCCTTCCTTGTGGCATCATCAAAACTAGAGTTCAAGAGACCGGTTCTCTTGGGTTCTAATTCACCTAGACCAACATATCTTGTGTACTTTCTTGATTATTCTCATCTTTGTGTGTCTTTCTTTTTATTGTTTTTTAATTTTCCAGTCTTTCTGTCCCTTGTTTCGCAAAGATCCGGCTGTCATACACATAAAAGTGGGTTCTTTGGATTGATTCCATAAAGATTCACGTATCATGACCTTTTTTTAAATTAAAATTTTTTTTATCAATTTCGGTATGCTTCATTACCACAACAGAATTGTTTTTATTTTATTTGCTTTTATTTTTAAAAAATGATTAGGCCTGAAATAAAACTATGGTTATGCTTTTTTGTGTAGTGATTAATAGTTAAACACTAACTAATAAGGAATAAAGCAGTGCAATAGGAGATGGTATGAGATCTGCATTATTGTATGATAAGTGATAATATATGATATATCCATGATACAACATAAATTACAATTAATAAAAACAAACTCTTATACGAATAAAAAAAATTAACACACACTTATTTCACCGTGAGCCCCCCAAAAAAAAATCAAATGACAAAAAGCCTCATTTGACCCTTGCTCACGTATGGAAATACAAGAAAGTAGTTCAAGGCAATGTATATGTATCACATGCATATATGGGTCCCGCTGCCGAACACTAGTGACCACACATGGACGAACAAACTTAGGATGATGAACACAAGTGAACCGTTTTCGGTAATTAATTAGTGGCTGGGATACTGGGGACAGAGTTATGACTACTCTTTATGCTTCTTGAATGATCGTCGAGATATACTTTTACCATGAAATATTAGACTTATATCTTGTTTTGAAGGCAAGTTCATATATAGGGAAATTTTAGAGCATCATTTTATCACTTAGCTTCAAATTGTTAATTTTATCACTTATATCTATTTTGTTTCTATAAATTATACTTACTAATATGAGAATTAATATATATTAATTTGTCACATTAACACAATTATATTCAATATAATAACAATAGCAGTAGTAGTAGTTTATTCAAAAGGGGGCGACTCTTGCGATATCTGAGATATGTTGAGAGTCTCTACACAGATCTTGTGAGCCCCAGAATCAAGTCCAAGAAAAGCCTTGTACAAAGCAAGGAACCCAACATGACGAAGCATAACGAACAACTTGGCCATAGGAAGCCTCGACCAAATTGTTTGCGGGGGGCATTTTTTGGATGAAAGTAGTGTACCAGGGCTGACCCAAAAAAGACAACACGCTACCCACTCAAATGGGGTCAAGACACATCGTTTCACTAAACGACCACTCACCCTGTTCATTTGCGAGAATTCAAGGCACTACATAGATCATGGAACACTTCACGAGCAACATCAAGAGGTTTTTGATTATGGGAATCTATGTTATGGTAGTGGAAGATATCACCGACCTACACTCCTATAAATAAAGGCCTGGCTAAGCAACACAGAGATCAGACACAAAGCAAACTTAAACAACACTTATCTTTCGGACATCACGCCACAAACTACATTGCTCTAGCGGACTCCTGCTCCATGACATCTCTCTACATCGCTCTGATGACTTTAGTTTTATTTTTATTTGGTTATTGTAATATTCGTTCAAGTTTCTGAGATTTAAGTGTACCTAGGCACACATGACACTATGACCTAGGTTATTTTCATGACTTTAGTTTTATATGCATCGAAGGTCGGCCAAGTTTTCATTCCCAAGTGCGTGATACCACTTCCCGGAAATCTTGTAAACCTCTCACATCCTTCATCACATTTGCAAGCACGTCCATTATTTTTCATATCGTGGGTACTTGGTGCTGAAGTTCCTCATTTGAAACTTATCCTTATCCAAGTTGGACTTAAAATCCAGTTGGGCTCGGCCCACTAACTTTTAGGTGCCAACAACAAGAAGAACAATAATAATGAAAGTAGTATATATATTTTAATAATATAAAAAAGTGATATTGAAAAAACTTTTGGTTTATATATATACTATTTCATAAAAAGAATTATAGAAATAAGTACATAATAATATTCATGTTTTTTATAATTAATTGTATTTTTATAACATTTTAAATATTTATCATTTGATCCAAACTCAAATAAAATTACCTCAGATCAATTTGATTAATTGTCAACAATATGTGAGTTGATGTTATTATACCTTTATTGTGTTGGTTAATTCAGTTAAATGAGAAATCAGAAAGGAAGAAAGAAAGCTGAAAGATCACAAAGACCGAGAGAGAGAGAGAGAGAAGAGAGTATCCTTTATATATATATCTTTGTAAATGTGGTCAAAAGGAATGGTCTTATTGTTTCAAAAGCACAGGTCAATCTTTTTCAAATAAAAATCCGATTTGTTGATTAATTTCCTGATCAAATCCTTGACAAAACCCAATTACAACGTTTTTTAGGTTGCCTAAATTACGTAGGAGATTTTATCCCACAATTAAATAATCTTATCAAATCCCTTCATGATCGTCTCAAGAAGAACCCACCGATGTGGACAGACACCCACACGACAACTGTCAGACAAATCAAATCATAAGTTAAAGAGCTCTCATGCCTTGCGTTACCTAGTTCGCGTGCTTTTAAAATAGTGGAAACTGATGCCTCCGACATTGGGTGGAATCCTCAAACAGCTCCTTGATGGGAAAGAAAGCATTATTGCTTTCATATCAAAGCACTGGAATCCAACTCAACAAAATTATTTAACCATAAAAAAACAAATATTAGCTATTGTTTTATGCATCACAAAATTTTAGAGTAATTTATTAAACCAAAAATTTTTAGTCAGAGTTGATTGTAAATCTGCAAAAGAAGTTTTGCAAAAAGATGTTAAAACTATTGCCAGAACGGCGGTAGTCCACCAAGTCTAGACAATAAAAGTAAAGTGCAAGAAAGCTTAAACAAATGCCATAACGGCGGTAGTCCGCACAGTCTTGATGGAGAATAAAAAGGTTAATGATAAAACAAAAAGATGGTTAATGGAAAATATTATTCAAAGAGAAAGTAAGAGGCTTACAAGGGAACTCTTTTAAAAAATCCCTCTAACTCTCTCCAAATTTGCTATGTCCCTTGAAAGGGACTTGACATGACTATTTATAGACATTCTAGGTTACATCCAATGGTTACAATTGATTTAATCTGACGGCTAGGGTGAAATCTGATCTTCAACATCTGATAGTCAGCATCTACTAGTATGGTCAGCATCTGATGGTCAGGATTTTCCAGTCAGATTGTGAACAGTTTTGGTCAATGGTCAACTCATGAATAGTAACTTTGATTTTTTTTTTAAATAAATTTTCTGCTAGGTTAATTGTGAAGCATTCTTCTTCGTTATTTGAATGAGTGCTTGATGATGGGTTGGATGATGATGGTTTTTGCTCATTTTCGAGAAGAAGGAGAGCTTGTTTTAATTGGTTGACAAAAGTTTACTTATAAGAGGTGGAGGCCAAATAGGAATGTATCTGGTTCTTCTGGTTGATAAACTTGCTAGTTTCTGACGTGATTAACCACTGTGAGTTATTTCTGAACCACATTTTCATTGCATTAATGTTTGCTCTACTTGGTTCAAAGTCTGCATACCACCTAATATATGGTATTCTTTGGAGGATTGGGAGTCCGGTTGTTGGACTGCTATACTTGTAATGTTAGGCAAAAATCCAGGATATGGATAATTTGGAGAAGAAATGTAGTAACACAGGAAAAGGATTATCAACAAGGTTAATCTTTAATTGAAAGTGTTGCAAACCCTCTTTAATTGATTGTGGCAATACATCTTCGATAGGACCGAAAAAATCCCACCATTTAATAAACCATTGTGGAAAGTTGTATGTGATTTTTCGGTTGAAGTAAATGAATCAAATGTGGCACCATTGTTTGTTTTGTTACCAAAAGGTATTATACCAGGCATCAATGTAATCCCAGTAGTTATACCCAATGGGATCAAAAAGTTGAGAAAATTTTTTAGGTTTATTTAGCTCTTGGCCCTAATCTGAAGGAGTAAGGACTTTCAGTATGCAGATGGTTGTATGGGTATGTGTTTTTTTCAGTATCTACGAGGATAAACTCATAGAATCTCTGAGTTTTGTTTAACGCTAATGGATGAAAATGGAATTCTGAAGGAAATATTTTTGAGACAACATGGTTTAGATTCTTTTCAAAGAATTTTGGTTCAATTTAAATAATGGTCATTGGCTTGTCTAATTTTGGGCTATAAGTAGTTTTGTTTTTTGTTGGTTGGATAATGGTAATAGTAGTTGGTTAGGCAACAGTAATGGGTCTTTGATTTTTTGGGTTAATGGTAATTTGTTTATTTTTAAGGTTCTCGATCATAAGGGACAGAAGGTCTCCCTCATCATCTTCGTCATCTTCTTCCTTAGCTATATCAGCCCAGGATTTAGTTGGTAAATGGGTTAATCCTTGGACAGCTAAAGCTTAGAGTGTTTCAATTGGGAAAGCATAATATGCTTTGGTTTCTTTAGATTTGGTTTCTTTGGTTTGTGAGGTTTCTGCTTTTGGTTTAGCAGAGTTTGAGGAAATTGGTTTCTAGGTGGATAACCCAGTTTGAGTCTGTGACTCGGGGTTTTGGGTAGGAGACCCGGTTAAGAATTGAGTTAATATTTGAGTCATATCTATTTTTGCTTTCCCTTTGTCCTTCTTTGGAGGCATTGTTACCTTCCTTGCAAAAATTCTTTGGTGAGATAATCTGGAAGAGAGTTTGTATTGCCCCTTATATATTCAATGTCAAAATAAAAAACACTTAATATGGCTTGCCAACGGGTAAAAATCTGTTTTGATGCAATGGTTTTTACATCTTTTTGCAAAACTTCTTTTGTAGATTTACAATCGACTTTGACTAAAAAATTTTTGTTTAATAAATCAGTCTGAAATTTTGTGATGCATAAAACAATAGCTAAGATTTCTTTTTTGATGGTTGAATAATTTTGTTGAGTTGGATTCCAGTGCTTTGATATAAAAGCAATAATGCTTTCTTTCCCATCAAAGAGCTGTTTGAGGATTCCTCTATACCCAATGTCGGAGGCATCAATTTCCACTATTTTAAGAGCATGCGAACTGAGTAAAGCAAGGCACGTAAGCTCTTTAACTTGTGATTTGATTTGTTTGACAATTGTGGTGTGAGTATCTGTCCATACCTGTGGGTTTTTCTTGAGACGATCATGAAGGGGTTTGATAAGATTATTTAATTATGGGACAACATCTCCTATGTAAATTAGGTAACCTAAAAAACGTTGTAATTGGGTTTTGTCAAGAATTTGATCAGGAAATTAATCAGCAAATTGGATAGCTCTATCAATAGGAGTAATCATACCTTGATAGATATGATGTCCTAAAAATTGGGTTTTTGTTTGAAAAAGACTGAGCTTTGCTTTTAGAACAGCAAGACCATTCCTTTTGGCCACATTTACAAAGATATATATATATATATATGTTTGAAATGTTGGTCAATAGATTGGGAAAAAATTAAAACATCATCAATATAAACGATGATGAATTTAGTGTAAGGATTAAAAATTTCATTCATGATTTGTTGAAATTCAGAAGGAGCTTTTTGTAAATCCAAAAGATATAACATTCCATTCATATTGTCCAAAAGGAATAGTGAAGGCGGTTTTGTAACAATCTTTTTTGGAAATTTGAACTTGCCAAAAACCAGACTTCATGTCAAATTTTGAAAAGATTTTGGTTGAATAGAGGCGGTTGAGCAGATCTTTCTTGTTTGGTATAGGATACCTAATTCACTGAAGGGTTTGATTAAGAGGTTTGTAATTAATAACTAATCTTGGAGTTCCTTGTTCTATTTCTGCATTTTATTAACATAAAAAGCAGCACAAAACCAGGGAGTTCGACTTTCCCTGATTACGTTTTTATCAAGAAGATCTTGGATTTCACTTTGACAAAACTCAGGGAGTTCTTGGTTCATTTGGATATGTCGAGTTTTGGTTGGAATCTATGTTTCTTGGAACTCCTTTTTATAAGGCAACTCTACAAAATGTCTTTTTCATTCCCAAAAAGCATTTGGAAGATTTTAACATATGGATTTTTGAATATGGTTAAGGAGTTCTTGGATTTTCTTTTGAATTAATGGTTGTGCTAATTGGGTTTCAATATTTCTAAAAGAAATTTCTTCTTTTAGGAAACTAATTTGGTTTTCTCTAAGAAGAATATTGTTAAGTTTTTTAACTATAGATTTTTTGATAAATGCAAAAAGAATGGGTTTTCCTAAATATTCAATGGTTACTCCATTTTCATCCATTTTGAAAGGGAAAAATTTGGAGACAAAAGGTTTTTGTAAGATAATTTTGTTTTTTAATATCTCTTACTAAGGTAAAGGGGTTTTAACCTAATAACCTTGATTTTCTACAATGGTATTGGTTACTTTGTATTTTATTCCTAGTGGACTACCATTATAGGTATGAAGGCAGTCTTTGGTTTTCTTAAAATGTTTGGTTAGGACAAGACCTTACAAAATACAGTTAGAGGTTGCTCCTATATCAAATAAGGCTATTTCTTCAAGGAAAAAATCATGGTTGATAATTGTTTTGACTTTCATATAAAACGTTTGAAATTGTATTCTTGATATTAAATTAAGGAAAGGTTCAGAAAGTTCTTCCTCATGTTCTTCATCGGATTGGATGGGATCATTGGGTTTAGTAAATTTTATTTGCTCAATCATCTGGGCTTGTGTTTCTTATTGAAGTTTAAGATTCTTGACCTCCGTTTTGAGATTATTTATTTCAGACTGGAGGTCTTGGAGAGTGATGGGTTTAGGTGTATGGTTAAATTTTTTTAGTGCGTTAGTCAGGCTATATTTGTTGGCTATTGTAGAGAGTTTTGGGATTGAAGTTTGTGATTTTGTATTTTCATCAAATATTTCTTTTAGTATATTAAGGTAATGTCGTTTTTCTTCGGAGTCAGGTAAGGCACATATAATTTCAATTAAGAAGTCTTGTTCTTTTGTGATTACATTAATTTCTTCATCTGAAGAATAAATGTCATCACTTTGGGCTTGGTTAAAGATTTCGGAGGGTGAAGATTCTTGGATCGGGATAAAATTATCAGAGGATCTAGAGGATTGGTCATCACTATCTTCTTCCAAGGTGTTTACCATTAGATTATTAAGTTGTTGAAGGATAGATTCATCAAAGTTAAGGGCTCTAATTTTCTTGTTTAATCTACAATATTTGGATATATGTCTGGGTTTTCCACACCTAAAACAAGTTATGTTCTTTCTAGGGAGATCAATTGGAGGTTTGGATCTAAATGCTCCTTTTAGTTTGTGAGGTGAAGTATTAGACTTATATTTTTGGTAGGAAGGTTTTCTTGTATTTTTGTGATAATATTTTTGTGGAGGTTTGACTTTCGACTTATGTTTCTTACAAGGAGCAAATCCAAATTGCTCACAGAAGGATCTTAAATCTTTTCTATTTTGGGCTCTTTCTTTGGCTAATTACTGGTTAATCTTATCATCTTGATAGATTTTTAAAGCAATCTTTTGAGCATAAGCTATGAGTTGGCCATAACTTAGATCCTCATAAGGGATTGTTCCATTGGGTAAATCAAGAAATGAGAAAGGAAGAAAGAAAGTTGAGAGAGAGTAAGAGAAGAAAATGGGTTCATTGATGGTGCCAAGTGGGTTTAGATTTTATCTAGAGGATGTTGAGCTTGTTAGAGATTATCTTCACAAGAAAGTAATAGGGGAGGACTTAACTATAGAAGGAGCAATTGTAGAGTGCAATCTTTATAGGAAAGAAAATCCATGGGAAATCTGGGAATGATACAGAAAGAATATGGTGAAAGCTTTTGGAGATGAAGATCTTTATGTTTTTATGAAGCTGAAGAGGAGGGACAATCAGGTGCAGAGGAAGACGGGAATAGGTATGTAGGATAGAGAGTCATCTACAAAAGATATTATGGGTTTGATTGAGGGCAACTATAGATGTTTAGGATTCAAGAAATGGTACTATTTTAAGAAAATTGACAAAGGGGAAAGCCCTGTGCATGGAAACTGGATCATGCACATGTTTTCACTAGACATCTTACAGTTCCCTTCTGACCTGCTATGCCCAATGATTTTTCTTTATTTATATATATTCTTTTTACCAACCTAACGAATATTTTCTATGTTAATTACACATTTTCTTGGTAAAATGATTCGAGATGAATGTATTTCTTGTAACTACAATAGAAAAATTATGTTCTTTGTAGACTCAGAAATGTAAGAGTTGGTAATGATCCTCGGCCCAAGTCCAAGTCCAAAGACATCAATCCAAATGAGGAACGTTCCAGCATAATATCCCTCCTAGACCATATTGGTTATTAGATGATAGGAAGATATTGTGTATATCGTGTAAATCTCTGTTATTCTTGCACTTGGTCATGTAAGGTACTTTGTTATATATTGACCTCATGTAAACCTAATTGTAGTACAATACAATACATCCTTTCTTCATCTAAAATTTCTTCAAATCCATTCTTGGTATCAGAATCCTAGCAATAATGCTATAGCAAACAATAGCAACAATGCTTCCCTCGATGCATCAAAAGGACTTTGTTCCTCTAATGTGCAAAGGTTTTTCTAACAAAAAGTGAGCTTAATGGACTAAGTTTATAGGTTTGTCGATTAACCTCCTATATTCATTGATATTCTTACCTCTAGGAAAGAGAGCTTAGTAGACTAAGAATGATAGGTTAGAAAGAAAAGCTATGTTTTACAAAAAGATTGTCTTTCTGCCAAGGGTACGATAGTCGACTAACTTCTAAAGTTTGTCTTCTAATCTAGCTAACTAGAGAGCAACACTTTTTTTTTGGAGAAGTAGCTTTGTCAACTAAGCCTTAAGTTTGTTGACTAACCCTATTTTCCAGAAATCCAAATGTCGAGTCTTTGAACTTAGTGGACTAAGGTATAATATCCTAGAAAGGTTTGTCTTCTAACCTATGAAGAAAGCTTTCTAGGTAACCTAAGTCTTGAAGCTTTGTCAATTAACCTTGAACGTTTTCATAAAGACCCCTTTGTGCAGTTCTTACTCCTTTACTTCAGAACACTTGATAGTTGATTAATCCCTTTAGGTTTGTCGACTAATCTGATCCAATATTGTAAAATGTATTTAATGATTAGTTGATGTTTATGGCACTAATTGGCATGATTTGTCAACTAACCTCTAGTAATGCATTGAGTGCTGCAGGTTAACATTGCTACTCATTTATAACAGCTAGTTTTGATTTTGAATGGATATACTCCCTCCAGTCCTTTTTATAAGGAATTTTCAACTACTTTATGTAGATCAAAGAAGTTGGTTATCTTCTTAAAATCTTTAAAAAAAATAAACATTCCTTTTTTACCCCTATTTAATATAATAATGCAATCCATATTAAACATCATTTGACCAATTGAAAGTACATTTTTCATCCAAAAATCCAATAACAATTTATAAGAAAAAATAAATGATGAAAGTAAAATAGAAAAAATCTTATAAAAGAGACCAGAAAAAGTTTCTAGAATGTCCCTTATAAAAAGGATCAGAGGGAGTATTTGTCAAAAACCTATATATAGGACCTTATTTAAGTTAGTTGGTAAAAGCATTAAGTAGTATTGAGTTTATTTGTTTTTAAATCATTAAAGTTTCATTTAAACTCTTATTAAAGTCTTACCTATCCACCTTCCAGAGTGAGAAAGATTTCTTTATTATTTCATATCCACTCTTTTAGAGAGATTAACTTGCTAAATCTTTTCTTTTGCTTCTAGGTAGAAATCTTAGTGTGGAGAAATACTAAGGAATTGATTGCAAACATTCATTGTGAAGGAGTGTAGTGTGTTCTTCAAGTTCTAGTGAGAGAACTTATATTTTGTATTGTGGTGCTGCAAGAACTCAGTTTAATCTTACAAGATAGTGGAGAAATCTCAAATGATGTTTGGAGATTAAACGTAGGTCAAGGTTTAACCAAAAAATGTATTTGATTCTCTCTATCCTTTCTCTTTTACTTTCGAAATACTTGCTCAGTTTTAAGCTTACACTTGGCACTATTATATTGCATTTTGTTTTTGCAAAAATCTTGAAAGCTTAATTCACCCACTTCTTGGACAATCCAGCCAACTAATATGTGAGTCGTGCCTGAGACCAATAGAAGATGATCTAGTTACTTCAACGTCACCAAGAACATTTGAAGCTCACCATCCTATGATGACTAGGTCTAAGACAAGTATGTTCAAACCAAAATACACCTATGTTGGAGCTATGTGTAGTCCAAATCTTGTAAGTGAACCAGCTATAGTAATTAGAGGCATTGAAAATATCACATTGGAAGAAAGTTGTGATTGAGGAATATGAGGCCCTTATAAAAAATAATACATAGGTTCTTGTACCTCCAATGGGTTTTAAAACCAAATGCTAAGGTAAACTTTGGAGCAACTTTTATTCTTGTAGCCAAAGTTACAACAATCATGCTCATATAGGCCATAGTAGTCTCACTGAAATGCCTTTTAAACAATTAGATATTAACAATGACTTCTTGAACAATTTTCTTTCTGAGTAGGCCTTTATGGCACAACCGGAAGGATTTGTTGATCCTATTCAACCTCACTATATGTGTCTACCTAAAAAGGCTTTATATGAGTTTAAAACAAGTTCTAAGAGCGTGGTTTGAAAAATTAAAAGAGGTTTTAATTAGCTAGGGTTTCGTCAACACTAAGAGTGATAGTTCTCTCTTCATCTTGCATAAATGGGATCATGTAATTATAGTCCTAATTTATTTGGATGATACATTAGTTACTAGAAACAATTCTATCAAACTTAATCATTTCACTGGTCAATTGAATTTTATGTTTTCGCTTAATAGGAAGTTTGCAATATCTCACAAACACACGGCTTGACATCTTATAAGTTGTAAATCATCTCAGTCAATTCCTAAGCCAACCAACTTCAACACATTGGAAAAGTGTGAAGCGTATTCTGAGATATCTCAAAGGTATGGAAAAATTGGGACTTAGAATATCTCCATCTAGACATTTTAATATCACTGCCTATGCTGATGCAAATTGGGCAGCATGTCCTATTGATAAAAGGTCTATATCTGGATATTGTGTTTTTATTGGTAATTCTTCAATTTCATAGTCTTCAAGGAAATAAAATATTGTTGCAAGATCTAGTACTGAGTCTGAATATCATACTTTTGCAAATATTGCTACTGAAATTCTCTCCTTGTTGAGAGAATTGAAAATACCTGCCATTAGAAGTCCTGTCATATGGTGTGATAATACGAGTGCTCAAGTTTTAGCAGAGAATCTTGCTTGTATATCACGCACATACCAAACACATTGAGATCGATGCCCACTTTGTAAGAGACCCAGTCATTGCCAAGCAGCTATCTATTGGTCTTGTTCTCTCTCTTGAGCATACTGTAGATTGTTTGACCAAAGTCTTAAGTTATGCTCACTTTTTTTATCTTTGAAACAAACTCAATGTACATATAGTACCCTCTCATTTAAGGGGGCTCTAAGAGTAGATAATGATCCTCGGCCCAAGTCCAAGTCCATATGCGTCAAAGTTCCAGCATCTTCTAGTGATATCCCTCTCAAATCATGTTAGTTATTAGATGATAGGAAGATATATATTGTGTATGTCCTGTAAATCTCCATTATGCTTACCCTTGATTATGTAGGGTATTTTGTTATCTATTGACCTCATGTAAACCCAATTGTAGTGCAATACAATACATCCTTTCTTTATCTAAAAATTCTTCGGATTCGTTCTAGAAACAATGATAAATGTGTTAAATCAGATAAGAGAGGAAAAGAGGCAGTTAAATTATCTGAAGATTCAGATAAGTCCAAATCAAGAAAGCATGGAACGAGCAAGGGGTTTGTCATTCATGGTTGAGAATGGGTGAGCTCGTTGATAGATTTAGCAAAACTGGATCAGAAGCAATTATATATTGGAGGATTCACCTATACGTATTCCATTAATTGCAAACATTTAATTAATTAGATGTAGTTCAAGATTCACCATGCGTGGCTGTATGAGCTAATTTGGAAATGTAACAAGGTTTAAACTATTCTCTCTACAATATTCTTTGACATTGTCTTTTTTGGGTTCTTCTCTTTTGCAATGCGTGAAAAAGTAGACCATACTAGCCGGTTCAACCAAGAACCAGCACCTGGTCTGGTCCGGTCACAGGTGGAGACCAGAGGTTCTCTAAACTGGTGAGAATTGGTCAAAAATCAGCTGAACCGGCCAAAACCTTACAAAATCGGTTTGAACCGGTGTAGTTTTTTTTTTTCTTAATTTTTTTAATTTTTGAATTTTTTTTATTTTTAAAATAAAATAATATTATTTTTAGTACTAAGTAGCATTAATTTTTACATAATTTTTTTTCTTTCTATATTATAGTATGTTATAAGTAATATTATGACACATAATTATTAATAATGATAAATTTACTTAATAAATAATATAAAAATAGAATATGAATTGACTATTTTGAATTCAAAATATAGCTATAGATGAATATTAACTCGTTTAAATTTTAATAATAGATTGTAAAACTTATTAATAATATTTTCAATTTTCTATATATTATTAAATTTACTTTTCATCCTAAATTGAATGTTAATTTTATGATCATGAATAAATATCTTTTATATTTTTTATCTATATTTTTTAAAATAGATCAATTTATTCACAACTGGTCAGACCCCGGTCCAACCATTGAACCTTGAACCGCTGTTTCATTTGGTTCAATGGCCAATCAGATTTTTAATAGCTTGCTCTTTTGCATTCATTGTAAATGAACCCTCCAATTGTCCATGAATACTACAAATTCCACATTATAATCATCGTAGCTCTGTCTTCATCTTGAGTTCAGAAAAAAAAATAATTATTATCATTAATTTATAGTGATGTTGGGGAAAGTTTTGGATTATATATTTCTATTTTAAAAAAAAATTATAAATTAATACATAAGAATAACTTCATGTTATTTTTGTTATAATTAATCATATTTTATTTTAAACATTTTAATTATCTGTCATTTGATCGAAATTCAATAAAATTTGGTCAGATCACTTGGATTAATTGTTAATAGATCTGATAAACGAATTGTTAATATATGAATTAATTTTATTATCATGTGCTCTTATATATATATATATATATTAATTTTTTAATTTTATAAATTTTACATAATAACATATGAGAACGAATATATTTGTTCTATTAACACAATTTCATTCAATGCTGACAAGGAAAATACTTATATGGTTTTTCTTATATATTTTTTGTATTATTTTCTAATTAAAAGTTAGCATGTAAATTGTTTTTTAAGACATTGTAGATTTAGTCATTAATTATATATTAAAAATATTAACTTCTTGAACTTGAAAAATTTGAAATGTCTATATATTAAATTTTAATTAAAAAATAGTATGAAAAGTATATAAAAATATATATATAAGTTTAGTTCTATTGACAAACCTGAGGTATATTAAAAACATTCTCATTTTATAAGCCATTAGTCATATAATTAAATAAATAGCGTGGGATGGGCTGTTATAATGCAATGTTCAGGCGTGAGCAACCAATTATTAAATGCAAAATAGTGTAATATTATAGTGGAACTTTAGTCGTGGAGATCGAAAGAAAAAATTTCTTTAAAGAAAACTTCATTGTTCTTTTTTTATTAATGCTTATAAACTGTTTGTGAGGTTATCTAATTAATCCATGACATTTGGATATTTTTTACACCTCATCAACATAGTCATTCACGTCGTTAACTAACTTTGAGTAGCTAAGATAGAAAAACCTTATATTCCAATCGACCAAAACTCAATATAAATTATCTGCAATTAATTGGATTAATTGTAAATATATATATATATATATATATTGGAGTTAATTTTATTTTCATCTAAATATATCTATTTTGTTTTTATATATTACTATACTTCATAAAATATATTTTTTTATCAGACTTAATAAAATATATATAGTTGTTGCATTAATTAACACAATTTTATTCAACATTTACAAAACTGACGTATATTAAATTAATCTTTTTTTATGCAAAGAGAAAATCAATCAAGATATTACAATAGAATAAAATCTCCTATTATTGTAGATTTACATTTCATCTCTTGCATGAGCCTCTTATATTAATTATCTTATCTGAACTTCTTTATATATTTACTACGTACGTGAGAGTATGTTATTTTGTTGCATTAATGACAAAGGGTTTGAATTTTGAAACTAGAAAGAAAGAAATTTGAGAGATTGACCAGAAAGAGTGAGATATATGGATAACATTTTAAATATCTATCATTTGACCCAAGCGCAATAAATATTATCTCAGATTAATTGTTGATGTGTGAGCTAATTTTATTATCTTCTAGTACTTATATCTATTTTGTTTTTATGTATTATACTTAATAATATATATATATATATGTATATATGTATGTATGCGAATTTATATACTTGTTGCATTAATTAACACAATTTAATTCAATATTTACAAAACTGACGTACATTAAATTAATCTTTTTTAAGGCAACTATAAAATCAATCCAGGTATTATAATAGAATAAAATCCGATATTGTTGTAGATTTACATATATTTCATCTCTAAATGAGCCTCGTGTATTACTCTTATCTTATCTGAACCTGCTTATATATATATATATATATATATTACGTGAGAGTTGAGTCTTTTGTTATGTTGCATAAATCAGTAAAAAAGAAATTTGAAAGAAACGGAGGGAGCAAGAAAGTTGAGAGATCGATCAGAAAGAGTGAGAGAATAATTAGAGAATGCGTTGGTTTGAGATTCCAGGCTTTACATTTTTACCTCGAGATGTTGAACTTGTGAGGGATTATCTTTATCGTAAAGTGAGGGGGCAGAGACTACCTGCTGAGGGAGTCATTATAGAGTGTGATCTGTATGGAGACGAGAATCCATGGCAGATCTGGGAACGTTACAGTGGGAACGTGGTGAAAGCGCTTCATGATGAAGATCTGTACGTCTTCACGAAGCTAAAGAGGAAGCATTCGCAGGCGAAGCACGTTGAGAGGAAGGTGGGATTAGGCTCTTGGGAAGGAGAAGCTGGTGCCAAAGAGATCAAGATTGATGGCACTAATCAATGTATTGGGTTCATGAAGAGGTTTCGTTTTGAGAAGAGCCAAACCAATGAGGATGGCAAATGGATCATGCACGAGTATTCTTTACATCCCTCGCTATTTCCTCCCCACCTACAACTACAAGTGAGTTTTTTATTTTTATTCCCTATATCTTTCATTTTCTTTACAATTGTTTTCTTTATAATTATCTGACACCCGATAGTATTGAATCACATTCGAACAATGATGCTCTCTCAGCAGAATGTTTTCCATTTACACACAAAAATAAATAAATAAAACGTGATATTGTCCATTCTTTTCTTTATCTGTTTTATGCTAAATATTCTTTTGCACCTGCATAGTATGCTTATACTCGGGTACTTTATATTATACTGCACCATCTTTCGTTTGATTTATCTTTTCACCCAAGAAAAGTCATCTGTTTAGTTGCTTATAGATTACGCTGTTTTTTTCACAAAGATCATTATAAATTGTTTGATAAGAAAAATGAAAACTATTAGATAAAACTATCTATTTTATGTAAACTATAAAACCATATCAATAATATTTAAACAATTATAAAACTATATTTTAAATAAAAATTAAATAATTTCACGTTTTAAATAAAACGTTAAACAATTTTACATCCTTTTACATATTCGGCCTTTATACCCACAGAGTATTGCAAAATATCTTTTCTTGTATATGCATACTTTACCCTTTTTTTATTTATTTACCGGGTCAAAAATAGATTTTATAACTCAGAAACGTTATTTTATTTTTACCTGATCCAATAATTAACTAAATCGTTTTTTTAAGGAACTGTACTAATAATAACATTTGTTGTAATTTACAGATGAGGGATTACGTCGTGTGTCGAATCAGAAAGAATGACAGAAGTATCAAGTTACAGAACAAAAGAAAAGAGCCTCACTCTTCTACAGTCACACAAGAGCTACATAACTCAAAATCAAGAAAGCTGCAAAAGGACGATGATGCACCAAACAAAGGGCATCATCATCATAATTTGCCTCATCTGGATGATGAGAATCAACAAAGAATTCAACAACAGCATCCTTCGGATTATGAAGAGATTCAAACAATCCCAGCAGAGAAGAAGGAAGCAAATGTCTCACCAAATTTAGATGATGAGGAGTATTTCAGTGTATTTATGAGAAAGAATGACAGACGTATTAAATTGCAGAACAAAGGACAAGAGACTGACTCTTCTAAACTAGTTACAAAAGAATTAGTTAACTCAGGATCAGGAAAACTACAAAAGGACCAAATTTCACCAAACAGAGAGCATCGTCATCATCATAATTTTTCTCATCCAGGTGAAGAGAATCAACGAACAATTCAACCAGAGAATCAGCCAAGAATTGAACAACAACAACATCCATCGGATCATAAAGAGAATGAAACAATCCAAGCAGAGAAGGAAGCAGATGGGTTCCTAAATTTGGATGATGAACAATTTTTCAATATGCCCATTTCAAATATGCTGGATGATCAACCACTCTTTTTTAATGAGGAATTTGGCTCTTCTTCAGATGATTATATATTCAAGGATGAGGAACTTTGGTCTTGGACTGACAAATTTTTGAGGTATAATATCATTAATGAATAAAAGCAATGTCTTTTTGGCATGTATGTTTATTACTTTTATTTTCATTTTCATTTTTATTTATTTATGTCTTAAATGACAAGTATGTATGTTAATGTTGCTGCAGCAGACCGACAAGTATGGCGCGGCTTTAAAAGCGGGACACTTTAACCAGAAATGGAAGCCATTGGAGGATTCACTTGCATTGCATTGCAAACATTTAAATGTACAAGGATTCATCATGTAGCTAGATATGTTTGAAAATGTTTAAACTGTAGGAATGAATGTAAACATTGATGTAAACTACAGGTTATTTTGCCAAATATCAATAAGATTATATTTTATTCACCATTAATTATTATATTCAATTATATCTACAATAATATAAAATATCACAGATATTAAGCCATATGTTTCATAGTCCGTATTTTAGACTTCATATAAAAAATATAAAAGACATACAATTCACATAACAAGGCAGACTTTCTTCAAAAACCAATTGAATTACAATCTTCTACAAATTGCACATGAATACCTTTTTTTTTTTTTCATATATTAAGGTCTTGCTAGCATTTATTTCAAAAGAGAGATACAATCCACCACTCAGGAAAACAGAAGCAAAGGTTTAGGACCAAAACACTGTGTCTTTGACTAATAATCTACCACTTCCTTCTATTTTCATTTTTCTGTAATCTAATGTCCATTTTTCAAATGAGCATTCAATGAAATCATAATAACCTCCATGAATGAGGAGTTCTCCTTTCGAAACTCTTTCTTCTATCCATGGATAAGTAAGAAGGTTCAATAGCGAATGGTTAAGTGATTCCTGCACAGAATTCACTTGAATGGTTTCAGACTTTATTGGTTCCATTCAATTAATTTCTTTAGGAACTAAAATTTGCAAAGGCTCATATTATAGAAATCATAGAAGCTGATGAAAAACAGATCATGCAAGAGCAACAAACAAAAATGTTAGACATTATAAATTAAGTCATTCACCTAAAGTACATTAAATGTACCTTCTCACAATGCCTGCACTGCTGATCAAAGTCAAGGCCAGAAGTGGCAGCCTCAGTTTTTATTCTGGCATTTTTCCCAGCAACAACCCAGCTTTCTAAAAGGCTAGAGAATAAAAATAACCAAGTGAGAAATTGAATGGTAATTTTTCATCAACGAAAGGAAAACAACAATTAACATTTATAACAAAGTGAAACCTTCTGTTTGTACCATCTTGCATGCTCATAAGAGCACGAATTCCCCCACAGCAGCTGTGACCAATGACTAAGATGTTCTCCACCTACAGTGAGAGTAAATTTCAGGTTTCAGTTAAAATAAGCATAAAACTAAGTTCTCAGAAAGAATTTTTTAAACTCAAATGTTCTCCAGATATATAAAACAAATCCAAGCTATATAAGAAGTTTTGGTCAATTCCATTTATGTCCCACACTTAATAATTATGAGAAGTTGACCTAGCAATCCTGCAGTTGTAATATACATTTGTCCAGTTTCATTTCCTATATTGAGCTCAAAACTTGTCACTCAAGCCGTCTGTCAAAGATATAACAAGATAAACCAGTATTATAACTACAATAAAATTTTCTCTCATCCTACTTTGCGAATAGCCCATGAGAGTGAAATGAAAGCATACTCAGTGTAACTCATTATAACTGATCACCAATGTACTAAATGAATGTCGTAATGAAGATAGATTTCTCGTTAACTTTAATAAGCACATAAGATAAATGAATAAAACCATTAAAAGATCCCAGATTAACTTAAGAAGATGAATACTGCCTAGTACTATGTAAGGAAAAAATTCTTACTTTAAGGGTATTCACAGCAAATTCCAGGGCAGAATTTGTTTCTGATGGTCCCTTCTGTATCAGGGAATAAGGGGTTAGACTATAGAAAGGGAAGGTAGGAAGTGCCTCCTTACAATGCAGCAATAATATTAATTTGATGCAGGCGTATACCTCAAATGGAGTCACCAAATTAGCAACATTGCGAATCATGAAAGCTTCACCTGGTTGAAATCCCAAAATATATGACGGGCAAACCCTAGAATCTGCACAAGCAATGACCATGAACTGTTCTTGGACATGTCAGTCAGGAAAAATTAACTTCACTTAGGAGACCAATTGAATGAATGGACCAAAAAGAATAAATGAAAATCCATAAATCAATACACAGTTAAATGCCTAGACAAAGGGGTAGGGTAGGACACACGCAAAGTAATTACCTTTGGTGATTGAACCTGCGCAAGATTTTGGAAATGTTCCAAGTTTCCCCTGACAAAAAGCAGAACCAACCTTGAAGAATTTTATTCCTTTTATGATTATCAGAAGTAAAACGCTTGTGAACAAGGCATAACTGAAACTTACATATATTTATTCTTTTTAAAACTTAAGAACCTGTCCTTCAGATCATTAAACTGATCATGCCCCTTTTCAGCTTCTGTCACAGTTTCAGGATTGCTGTTTTCAAGTTGCTGTGTAGATCCTGAAGGCCCCATGGAAGCCTTCAAATCTAGAGTTTTATTGCTCCTACAAACATATGAACAAGGCACTGAGCAACATAACAGAGGGGTTTTACAGGATCTCATCACAATAAGAACAAATCACTTTATTATTCTAACTTATTACTTCAAATTGTTGATTATAAATTCCAAAAAGCAGTAGAATTGGGAACCAATAGAACACAAAGAATAAAAATTGAACAACGAAGCACCATGTGATTCATTACATCACCCACATATGTATTCAATATACAATAGTGATTAAGGGATTAGGACTTACCAAACAAGCAACGATTTGTTAAGCTTAATCAAACTGCAACCCATACAAAAGATACATCAGATCAACAGCCTTATTTTCCTTTTCAGTTTGATGTAATTTACCATTTAATGTATGCAATCAATGAACGAGCCCTATATTAATAATTTTTTCTGCCCAAATGATTTTAACTCATAGAGCTACCTCTTATTTTGAAACCAATGGCAGTTTCAGGCGACTATAACGATCCTCAGTTCTCACCACCAAATATCAGGGGACTAGTTAAGAACAACAGCTCCAGACATTAAATTTGACTAAAGAAGCTGGCCAAGTAAGCAGTTTAACGGTAATTAGGAAAGTTGACCACGCACCTTAAACCCTTCAACGATCTCGAATGGATTAGCTCGATTTTCCGTGTTTCCAGCTTAAAACTAGAGATCTGCCACGACAACAGAAGTATAATTAGCCTATTGGCAAAACCAGAACGAAATGGGCATCTAGGAGATAAATCATACAACACAACATAAATACCCTTGATGCCCTCAATGTAGCTCGATGAAGCTCAATGCAGGAATTGGAGGGTAAGGGTAAAGCAAGAGGCTTGGAAATGGAAACAAAGGGGTCACCTGAAACCGAAATGGGGGCAGAAGCAGCCATATGACAGAGAGCTCTAACGAAAATGGGTTTGCTTCTCCTTGAGTACCAGAAAAGAATTGAATGAAACAGTCCTCGCCGGGGGATTATTTTAAAGGGTGGGGAAAGTAAAGTTGGTTTGAGCAGGAGATAATGCGCATCTTCGAGTCGTCTCCAACAAAAACGGAGAAATCTAATTTAAGAAAAAGAATGAGAGAAAAACTGAGAGAGAGAAACTTTAAATATATTCTTTTGCAGCGTAGCTACTTCACTTACCACCAGTTCATGATTACGTGAAGGTATTGCTTTTTTTCCCTTTTGGGGTAGCATTAGCAAGATTCCCCAATTTGGATTCTCACCCTCGTCCGCCCTCTTTGCGGTGTGCACAAAGAACAATTTCTTTCTTTCTTTCTGTCTTTCGGATCACGACAAACAATTTTAACATCAATATAAAATATAAAAAAAATATAAACAGAAAATAAGCCGGCTCAGTTTGAACGACGTCACCCTAAATTGATCACTATGTATTTCAAGTTTCTTTTAATTTATAAATATTTTTAATTTAAAATTTATAATTAATAATAAAAATGATAAATAAAAAATCTAAAATTTAAAGTGTCCGAAATTTCCTAATACGGAAAAATGTCAGATAAGAAACTAAATATATAAAAATTAAAAAGATAAACCTCTCTATTTGGAACTTACAGATCAGCGCAGCACCATAAGGGGATCACAATTCTGAAGGTCCCATTTGACATGATAAAAAAAAATAAAGAAGAAAATATTTTTTTTTATAATTTTTTATGTTATTATTATTATTATTAGACTCAACTTTGTGCACTTATATTTTTAAAAAAATTAAAAAATAATCAACAACAATGTCAATAAAAATTAACATTATAATATTTATCTATTTTGTTTTCATATAATATATTAGTCTTCATTGTTTGTTATTTATTATTATTTTTTAAATAACAGCACAATGATTTTTATTTATATTATCTCTTTTTTTTTCTTTTTAAAGTCTTGTTTAAGATTCCACTTTACTGTTGAAAAATGATTATATCTCAAGAGCATCACATCATATATGTGTTTTCAATGAAAATAGTCTAAATGCATGTTACAAACATAATCATGGTTTTTAACCATAATTTTATAAAAGATGTATTTGATCAAACATAAACTGACTTTTTCAAAAATGAAAAGTGAGTTAAATTGTGATTTTGGAAAATGAGGGAAAAAATTACTTTTCCTTTAACAAAACGTAGATTTTAGAAAAGGAGAAACAAATTTACTCTATATTATATATTTAAAAGTACTTTTAACCCCTATCATTCAAACAGATTTTTTGTCAAACTTATTTTTACAAAAAGAATATTCAAACATAACAACTTTCAATAAACTTACTTTATCTAAACTTCATTTTTACAAACTTCATTTATCTTAACTTAACGGAGAACCAAACGGGCCCTAAATATAATCAATTAATAACTTTTTGATCTTTTCAATGCACAAATATTTTTCTCACTTCCCTTTTACAAGTTAAATTGGGAAAAGTTTAATAACAAAATGTAATGAATTGTTATATGAGGAAAGATGGCCATTAATGACTAAAGAAACGGGGGGAAATGAAAAGAAAAGGGATAGGACAACATATTCTCAAAACGGAATGATCTCAATAAATTACTTCAATGACCAATTTTTCTTTATTGAAAAATATGAGCATTAGTGTGATTTCTTGAACTCCAAATTTAACATGAAATAACCAATAGAAGTGACCGTCAGCTGTAGTTGTATTAAAAGTCAACACCCACCAAATAAAGTTTTGAATTCGAAAATTGTGAATAGAAAAAAAAAATTCATTAAGAAAACTACTCTAATTTCGGCCAACAATGCAAAACTCATAAGAAGTCCAAAAGGAAACCGTACAAGCTTCCAAACAGCATCAATCAAATAACATAAAATTTAAAAATAATCCTCATGCTCCGCATAGTATACTCCCTCGGCTCCTATTTGTAGAATGTCTTGTAACCAGATAGAGCTTTACATGAGGAGTCCATCTAGCTTTTGCGGTAAGCAATGCCGATAAAGATATGGGACTGATATATACAGACGCCACAAACACAGATAAGTCTAACTGTCAGCCGGTCTATTGCTGACATGGATAAGGATTTTGGTTACAACCTAATTTTTACACGTTTGTTATTCCACAGGTATAAAGTAATCCCCCAAAGCAAGATATATTTCAGAATTGTTTCATTTCTTTTCCTTTTTTTTTTTTTTTTGGCTCAGTTCTTCATTTCCTAATCTCATTCATTCTTTACTAGTTTTTCCTTTGATCAAATAAACAAGCACTCAAACTGAACTGGATCCTTCTTTTCCATTCATGCATGGAAGTACAAGTCTCAATACAAAGTTACAAAATATCAACAAAAGGGGCAAGCTTTTATGTAATAAAAGACGGTAATTTCTAGAGCCATGGTGTTTCTTTCTTAAAAAATCCTACTCAGATCTAACACTTCCATAACTCACTATACGAGTATATCATAACTGCACAGGCAGTAAATCAGATTGCGGAACTACCATTAACACACTAATTTAAAATCAGTAGAGACAGAAGAAAACACACCAACACTTTAAAGACATGCAATCGTCCCAATTAAAGCAATAAACCCCATGACAATTATATCATTTTAACATTCTTTAAAGTGAATAGCACTATAAAGACAATAACACTGATCAACAAGTGAAGAGACAACTTCTCAAAGGGAATAAGAAAACGAACAGAGTTAACAGAGCTTCACCAAATGACCAAAGAAACTCCATAATAACCTCAAGATATATATACTAATCAGATTGCATATTGGGTCAGCTAAAGTAAGAAGACAAGTCAATACATACAAAAGCATGCTTCTCTTTTTAAATATGAATAATGCACAACTAAAAGGTATCTATTAGACTCTATGACTGCTTTTTAAGCAATATTAACTGCCTAAATTAGGCCTGAAAGGACAAGTTAGAAGGTCACCCAATATGCATCCTGATGAAGAAAAGAACAGACAATGAGGCAATGGCAAGAATATTGGCTACAAGGGAGAGCTCCACGCACAGTAAGAAACCAAGAAAATGCTTCTCAGTCTATTCAGTTCCACGACATGCAAAACTCATCAGACAAATATAAGCAATCGACAGGTTATTGCACTTGTACTTCTGAAGAACCTCCTCACAAAAGAACAGCAGAACCACAAAAATACCAAAGAAACAAACACTGCAGCCAATACTACCCAAAAAACAGAGACAAAGAAACGCATGCATATATTAGGAAAATAGTTTATAAACTAGATTTATTAGCATGGTTAGTACACCAACACATAATATCTATATGTATCCAGATTGTGATGCACACAGTCTGGAGTTAAGTGAAATGTGTTATCACCAATCAATCATGCATGTAGATACAAATTATTAAACATAGAATACTAGAGTTTTCACCTTTAGAGACAGTATGGTGATGATTCTTGAGGGGAATATCAATTTAGTATTTTAAAGCACAAAAATAGTCACCAACGAGCTAATAAACATATAAAACAACAACCTGTAATGGAAAGGATAATTGGGTTAAAATTTTATCTCCAAACGAAGCTCTCATAGTCTATCAGTGAGAGTGTGTGACTGTTAAACTTCAATCGCTGATATATCCCTTCTCAACAGTGCAATCTATATCATAAAATATTTCAAGACGAAGCATGGACATATTGCCACAAATTATTATAAGATTAACCGGAAGATGATTCATAGTAGCTCTTACTATAACAATTACAAGCATGCATACAACTACAAAGAGCAAAATCTACAACAGGAAAAAAGTACAGGCGCCTTTAAAACTTAGTGACCCTTAACCTTGTCATCTGCTACAACATTGAGAATGGGTAAGCTATTAAGGAATTCATCAAGACCCTCAAAAAATGCAATTCCTTCAATATTCTCCTCCGCATTTCCAGCCACATTCCCATCTCTCACGGCTGGGGCTGGCTCTTCCACCTCATTACTGAATTCCACATTCAAATCCAATTTCCCCAGGTTGCCTGCACCCCTTCTTCTTGAGCTATTTGCGGCTTTTTTGCTTGATTCTGCCCTCACAGCATTTGGCACACCAGACCGACCGTCTCCAACCCCACCATTTTCTAAATTGGCATGTCCTGAACAACTCTGGCTCCCTCTCCTAGTTCTTTCTGTAGATGCCCTTCTAGCATCACCACTAGCGGTATCAGAGCCTTTTCCTTTCATATTCTTAGCCCTCTTCTTTGCCCTTTTATTTCCCCCTCCCCCTCTCCAATCATCATCATCAGAATCGTCCTCACTTGGATCAGAAAGTTCAATGAAAGCAGCAGCAGCTTCATCATCATGATAAACCCAAGGTCCTCTCTGAGCTCCCCGGTTGGATGTTGCTATTCCTCCTTTCAAGGGACAAGCAAACATTGCAGAAAATGGGTTCCACTTGGAAGGATTCCCACTAATGTCTTTGAAATCCCCTGAAAACCCTAACGGGAAAAACCCCCAGCAGCAATAATACGAATCCTTCCCCAACAGCGGCGGCGTGCGTACACTCACCGCATGAAACCCCCTTCTACAGCCCTGGCACCTTAAGGTGCAGTCCTCGTAAAGCTTCGGGTACTCGTACATAACGTAACAGTATGGGCACGCCGTCCAGAAACTCGAACCCGATTCCGACTGCGCCGGGTCGCTAGTCCGCGCTTGCGGGGTCGGCTCCCCCGTTGCAATGTGAGGGCTTGGCCTTACTTCCTCGGCAGCCGCCCTCCCGTCTTTCGACCTCGGACCCCTCCTCCCCGAACTGTGCTGCTGCTGCTGCCGCTGGACCGAGGGTGGATTCGGAGTTGGAGTAGGAGTCGGATTCGAAGCCGGAAACGGGTTCGGGGCATGAACCGGTGCCACGGGAGCAGGAGGCGGGGGAGGGGCAGGAGGCGGGCCGGTGACCAATCGCAGCTCGTTGTCGTACATGGCCTTCTTGGCGGGGTTGGAGAGCACGGACCACGCGTCATGAACAAGCGTAAACGCATGGCTAGAAAACGCGAAAGGATTGCGGTTAGGGTCGAGGAGAAGCGCAAGGCGACGATACTGGGAGGCGACGTACTCGATGTTGTGAGTGTAAGGCTGAATTTGGAGGATGCTATACCAGTTATGGAGGCCATTGATCCGGTTCTCGCCGGCGATGAGGGTATCGATGACGGCGAGGAGTAACTCAGAGGCGTCGAATGTGGGATCGGACTCGCGGGCTCGAATCGCAAAAGACCTCGCCCCAAGCAGATCATGCGCGCTAAGAAGCTTATTGGCGGTGTAGAGCCACCGTTCGGCTTCGGCTCTGCTGCTACTATGGTCCATTTTTCTGGGTCGTTCGGCTTCGATTGACGCTGTGTGCGCTGTTGTGTGGGGTTTGGGAGCAGATGGGGGAGAGAGAGGGATGGCTTGGCTGTGAATGGACGAGAAAGGACAGTGGAGGATGGAAGAATTACACGGGGTGAAGAGGATATAGGGCGGGGGACCAGGGTATATTGGTCATTGCAGGTGTTGGGATAGGGGTGATGCACATTCACAACATGGTGGATCCCTGTAAGAGTAACCAAAATTAAAAAGGACAGCAAGTGAAGTGAGTTAAGGATTCTACAGTTCAGTGTTGTGACCGTTGACTTCGATGTTGGAATGAATGAAAAGTCTATTTATTATATATCCCTAAATAAATAATCATATAAAAATTAAAAATATACTCTATCCGGTCTAAAATATAAAAAAATTTTAATTATTTTATACATATTAAGAAAAATTATTTACACTCTTAAACTTCTAAAAAAAAATTTAACATTTTATTTTTACCTTTATTAATTACCAATAATTAAAATTATTTTAACTATTTTCCATTACAAATTATGAGACTGGTTACCAATGAATAGGGATAAAAAAGGTAAACTACTACTAAATATTACATAACACCTTATATTATGAACCAAAGAAAAATTCTAAAAAATTCCTTATATTTTAGACTGAATTGAGTAATTATATAGCATACTTACTTAAGTCCTTTTATTAATCACATTTTATGAGTTTTTTTAGCATTAATTACTTTATTTCTAAAATACATTTATTTAATCATGAGAGAGAATATGGATTGTTTGAATTTATAGTATTTATTAAAGGATAAATATGGAAAACACATTAATTTTAAGACAATTTTAATGATCTAACAAATTTTTCTTAATTTTGATGAGTTAGTTAAAAGTGACTTAAATTAAGGACTGAAGGGAGTAAATATATTATAAAAAAATTTTATAAATATTTTTATTTAATTCTTCTCATAAATCAAAATTATAAATAAATATTTCCCTCACATAATTCTTCTCAAAAAAGTAATTCTACTTTAATTATGGATAAAATAAAAAAAATACATTAATTAAACAAATAAAACTCATTTATCTCTTATATTTAAAAAAAATTAAGAAATGTCTCCTATATTTTGAAACATAGAGTAATATATATTTTTCCTATGTCCATATTTTAACACACAAATTAAAAAATATAATTAATATCTTAATTTTTTTAATTTTAGTATATTTTTAATTTATTTCATATATTTTTAATAAATGTTATCTTATAGTTTTAAAATGAAGGAAAAAATATACTTAAAAAATAATAATTAATATTATCTTAAACTTTTTAAAAAAGACATAACAAAAATAAAGATTTTTGTCTAGAAAAAAACACATTAATTGGCTTGTTTAGTATAAATAGGGACAATTCCACTCCAAAATCTAGTAAAAAACTGTCATTTAGTCATGTAGTTTATTTCATTTGGACATATATTTTATTCCAGTTGGGCATATTAAAGTAGGGTCTTATGTAGAGAATATTTTTCTTACCAGATCTTAAAGTAGGATTTCCCTAAATAGAAATGGTTATATCATTTTTTCCCATGATGTGAAGCTTTCTTTTTAATAAAATCAATTTACTATATACTCAATACAACTTTTATACAAATTTTATATTTTTATACTATCTCTATTTCTTAATATAAGACTCATTTGATCAAATCACGTTGATTAATAATAAAAGTTAAAAGTTAGTTAATTATATTAATTTTTTAAAAAAATTACAACATTTTTTTTTAAATTATCTTAATTTAATATATTTCTTTCACTTATATTCTTAATAAAATAAAAATATTTTTTTAATACATAATAAATATTATTTTATATTTTAAAAAAAATTCTATATTTAGGATCTCTTGAAAAAAAAAAATTACTATTTAGAACCCCTATTCTTTTCCTCTACACAGTCTCAGAGCATTCTTCTCTTTAGAGATCTCTTTCCTTTGCCGTTGTCAGTAACAAATCTGAAGAAAGATTGTTGTACTGGGACCAAGTTTAGGATTGTTGCTCGAAGAGAGATTTGCTGCACTCAGAAGTACTTTCAAATTTTCAACATGGATTCGAAAAGGAAAAAATAATAATAATTCAACATAGGCGATCGAAGTATTGGACTGGACCTCAGAGTGGGCTTATAATTTTAGATCCAAAACAAAATTTTACGTGAAGCTCATGTGTGACTTATTGTCCTCTTTGTTTCTTTCTTTCTCCATTATTGGAGTTAAAGTACTTTAATTTCCAAAGGATTTGTATTTCAATTTTGAAGAGGGAAAGTAATATTTTAGGTGACAGAGTCTCTAAAGGAATTTTATTTTTTATGAAAAAAAATAACACTTCTGAACTAAGTTTCTATAAAGCACTCAAACTGAAAAGCGAATTGTTTTGTCTTTTTACTAAAAAAGAATACCTTCGCTAAATGAGCTTTTACGTTAAAGCTCATCTTTTTTTTTTTCCTAGTCGAATACATGAAAGGCTAAAGCTCAATCCTAAGGGACATAAAGTTGTAGCTGTTCAAAAAAAGGGGGGACATAAAGTTGTAGATTTTTTCTTTAACAGAGGGCTAACAGGGTGTAATTTTTTGGGGTACAAAAAAGTGGTAAAATTTTGTTACTGAAAATGGATTTGGGGGGCTCGTAGGTCAACTTATGTGGCCCGTAAAACTAATGGACTGAGTTTCTATTTGTTGGCCCATTATACAACAATCAAGCTATTCGGCCAGATGTGTATGCATGGTAATAATAATAATAATAACCAACCAGATGTATTATTGTTATTATTATCAAATTTTTAATCAAAATATGATATATATATATATATATATATATTTCTTTCACAACATTATGATAATTACATTATTTTTATAGGCATTTGTATAATTTTCTAGTTAAATTATATACTTACCATATTTTAACTTAGAAATTGGGAATAAAAAGAGACATAACATATAAAATTAGTCATTGTATAGATTATTCAATACAAAGTCGAATTTCAATCCTCTGTAAGCCCCACACAACAAGAGAGATGTGTCCTTTAGAGTAATATAAATCTTTGGGCTGCTTTGAGGGTAAAATGGGAATACGCTTGCATAGAACAAAAATTAGGAGTCGAAACATAGGCCACTAGTTGCTGAATTGAGGGCAGCATGACCTGTATTTTCAGCCTATTAAACAGAATGGTGCTGACTGAGTTAATAACTTGAATTGAAAGTACTAGGCACTCCACCCACCACTTGCCCTCTCTATGAAATACAGTCCAGAAATAAAAAAATATTTATGCATGTTCAATTTGTTAAAAAAATAAAATTCAAATAAATTTGATTAATCAATATATCAATGCCAATATATTCTATATAATTTAGAACAAAGCTACTATTAACAAGTTATTAACAATATGTCTTATTTTGCAAATTTTATATAATGTATGAAAAAATGTGTATATATAAAATAAATCCAATAGCTTATAATAATACAATAAAAATGTCTGATTACAAATAAATATACATACAAATTTCCTATTAGAAATATTGATATAATTTTTTGTATACTCGTGATTAATCAAGCAATTGTTTATATATATATATATGAGTGAGCTATTAAAAACTGCATAATGCAGCATTTAGTCTTCAATTTTGTGCAATACATTAGAAAAGGTTGAGATAATTATATAAATAGAGTCATACAAATATGTGATTAATGAGTGATAATTCTGAACAGTTATCTGACATTACGTGGTTATCCATCAATTCATCAATTTGTGATTGATTGGATGTCAATTTAAATGATCCACCTAATAATTAGAAAAATAAAATAAAATAAGTTAAAAGGTGGTAAAATAATACGGTGAAAAAAATATTTCCCAATAAAACTTTTTACTTGTAAATTTAATCTATTTTATTTGAGAGTTTAGTTCATAATACTTAGAAATTCTTAATTAGGGTTTAAATTGTAAAATATTTTTTTCTCAAGTCATAACTTGTCTTTTTCTCCTAATAATTCCTCCACACCCACACACACATGCATATATATATATATATTACTTTCTCTAATATCAAATATAATAAAATTTTGGTAGGATTATATTTATCTAAAATATAAAAAAATATAAATATTTATGTAATAAATAAGATATTTCAATAATATTTCTCATTAATTTGGGGATATTTATGCCTTATTTTAATATTTACTAATTGATTTAGTGTAAAAAATAAAAATAATAATTTGAGGGAAATTTAAAAAAATACATATGTTTTACTGTTATTTAAATAAAGTTAACTAACTTCAACTATGAAATAATTTTTTCTTATATATTTAACGCTAGATGTAGCAACATATATTACCAACTCATGCAAGTTGCACTTGGAAGATTCACTGGGTATTATAAATTTAGTAAGGGTTATCACAAAAAAAAAAATAACAACAACAATAATAATAATAATAATTACATGATTAAAATGTAAGCTACATTCAATCAATCAATCCCAAAACCCTCAATATGGATCCACACGTTGGTGCGGTGGGCCTTTTTAACTATACTCCTTGTGATGGGGCAAGAAGTGTAGACCGTCTCCAACCATCCTCTAACCCTCAAAGTTGGATAAATTTAATGTTGTCAGAATCGAACCAGATATTGAACCGGACAAGACACTTGTTCAAGATTTAATAGTTTAACCGAAGTCGAACTGGGGTCGGACTGGCAGTAATTAAAATAATATATTTAAAACAAATAATATAAGTTTAAATAAATTTTATAATTTAATTAAAGTTTAAAACTAAATAATATTGAATTATCAATCTATCATTCACCACAAATAAATTATTAATAAGTTTCATAACTCAATATTTTAATTTAAATAAGTTAATATTTATCTATAATCATATTTTGAATTCAAAATAATAAATTAATAATATTTTATTTATTATTTATTAAGTAAATATATAATTTTTAATAGTTATATATTATAATAATGCTTATATAATATTATAATATATAAAGAAAATATATTTTGTACTAAAAATGATGTTATTTATCTTAAAAACTAAAAAAAATATTTTAAAAAAATTTGAAAAAAAATAATACAGAACCTGTTCAAGGTTGGTTTCACCGGTTTTTGATCGGTTCTCACTGGTTCTGAACAGTACCGATTCTGTAGTATGACCGAATCGGACCAGGCATCGGTTCCCAGTTCGACTGGTCAAACTGGCCGGTCCGGTCCGATTTTGATAACTATGGATAAATCACTACCACAAAAAAAAGTTGGATAAATAATTTAATTTATTAAAAAATTCAATAATATCTTATTCCCTCTACTATTGAATAATTGACACTTTTCTTTTGCCAAATTAAATAATTGATAAATTGAAAATTGTATCTTGTTTCAAAACAATTACCACTTCAAAAATTCAAAATAGCATTAATTATTTTTTTCACAATTTTATATTTCAATAATAATGAAATAAAATAAAAGAGAATCAATCATCAAAGAGTATTACATACTATCTCCACTTTTTTTTTATATGTCATTTAAGATTTTAACATGTAGATTAAGAAATATAATTAATATTTTAAAATTTCTTTTAAATTTTCTAATATGTCTTTCAATAAATATATAAATGAAAAATGGAAATTACTATTATTTTTGACATAAAAAATGACAGATAGTGATATAGTTGAAAAAATAATAGTTAATATTATCTTCAAATTTGAAAGTGACAGAAACAAAAATTTTCTTCGAAAGTGACAATTAAAAAGAATCTAAGGAACTAATTAATATACAATAACATTTTATTAATTTTAGGCTATTTATTAAATTTTATAATTTACTCCGCCTATGTAGTGTCATAGTTGATCCTAACCCTGGGTAAAGAAAGAGGGTTGTGTTAGTCCTTCGACAGCCAACATAAAATTTGTCGAATCTTTATGACATGGGTCAGAGACGTATTTGTGTTAAGGCTAGGTCGTTGTCTAGAAGTAACACGTTGTATGGCTTAAATGCAGTGTTAAATGAGTTAGATCTGCTACATCGGTGCCTACATGTAATGTTAAATGAGCAAGGGTTCCTACACCATTCTGGACAGATGTGGGTAAATAAGTTAGCCCATGAGAGCAAGATTAAATTCGGTTCTTGAAATATTGGTACTTTAACATGTAAATCTATGGAGGTGGTGGATGCTATGATTCGAAAGAGAATTAACATCTTGTATCTTCAAGAAACTAAATGGGTGAGAGAAAATGTTAAGGAGTTAGACACTACTGGTTTTAAACTTTAGTACGTAAGGAAGACTAGATCAAGGACTTGAGTTAGTATTATTGTGGACAAAGATTGGAAAATGAATTTAATAGAATTTAGAGGGATTGGAGATAGGATTTTGTCCTCAAAATTGATTATTGGGCATGATACTCTCAATGTTATTAATACTTATATATCTCAAATAGGGTCCGAAGCACATATTAAGGAAAAGTTTTAGGAAGATTTGAAGGACTTGGATCGAGATATCCCATAAGAGGAAAATATCTTCATTGGAGAGGACCTTAATGATTATGTGGGAAAAGAGACAAGATAATATATGGGAGCTCATGGCGGTTATAATTTTGGAGAAGTAAATAAGGAGGGGCATTCCATTCTTGATTTTTTGATGACTTATAACCTCACAATTGTAAACACCTATTTCAAGAAACGAGAAAAGCATTTAATCACATATAAGAGTGGAATCCAAAGGTTACAAATTGACTTCTTTTTGGTAAGAAACTCAGATAGAAAAGCTTGTAAAGACTGTAAAGTAATCCTTGGTGAGAGCTTAACTTTACAACATAGGGTTTTGGTCCTTAATGTGATAGTTAAAAACCGTAAACTGAAAAGTTAAAAAGCCTTAAATTCTAAAATTAAGTGATGGCAACTAAAAAGTGAGAAATAATTGACCTTTTTATGAGAAAAGTTATGGAGGAAGGTAATTGAGATTTGCAAGGAAGTGCTAACATCTTATGGGATGAGATGACTAAAATGATTAAGGATATTGCTAAAGCAATCTTGGATGAATCCAAAGATTTTGAATCTAAAGATAAAGAATCTTAGTGGTGGAATGAGAGTATGTAGGAAAAGGTCAAACATAAGAAAGAGTGTTTCAAAGCTTTACATTTGTGCAATAATGATGAAAATTGGAAATGCTATCGGTTAGATAAAAAGAAGAATAAGAAAGTAGTGAGCAATACTCGATCTAAAACTTTTGAGGAATTCTACTAGAATTTAGAAACGAAGAATAGTGAAGATAAGATTTTCAAAATTGCCAAGAAAAGGGAAAGAAAATCAAGAGATTTGGATCAAATAAGATACATCAACGATGAGAAAGGAAAAAATTTTATTACAGATGATGATATCAAAGAAAGATGAGAAAGTTACTTTTATAAGCTTTTCAATAATAGATTGGGTATGACTATTGATACAAAATGATTAACAACTCACGAAGATGATCTCAGTTTGAACTTCTATCATAAGATTTGGGTTGGAGAGGTAAAAGAAGCTCTTAAGAGAATGAATAATAGTAAAGCTATTGGTCCCAATGATATTCCTATTGAAGTTTGGAAATGCTTAGGAGAAAAGTGAGTTTTATGGCTCAGTAAGTTATTTAAAGAGATTTTAAGGTCCAAAAAAATGTCAAAGGAATGGAGAAAGAGCACTTTGGTGCCTATATACAAGAACACAGGGGATATTTAGAATTGTGCAAATTATCAGGGGATAAAACTCATAAGTCACACCATAAAACTTTAGGAAAGAGTGATTGAGTATAGACTAAGAAAAGAGTCTCGTATTTTAGAAAACCAATTTGGATTTATGTCAGAATGATCTATAACAGAAGCTATTTATTTATTAAGGGGTTTGATTGAAAGATACTGGAGTAAAGAGGGAGATTTGCATATGATTTTTATTGATTTGGAAAAAGCATATGATAGAGTACCAAGAGATTTGTTGTGGAAAGCAATGGAGAAGAAATGTATTCATGTGACTTATATTCCAGTCATAAAGGATGTGCATGAGGGGGCAACAAGTGTGAGAACTCCTGGAGGCAAGACAAAGGACTTTCCTATAATGATAGGCTTATATCAAGGATCTTCCTTGAGTTCATACTTGTTTGATTTGGTTTTGGATGTTCTAATAGAACATATATAGGAGAAAATTCCAAAGTGTATGTTCTTCGCGGATAATATAGTTTTAATTGAGAATTCAAGAGAAGAGGTTAACTCTAAACTTGACTCATGGAGACACACTTTGGAATCAAAAGATTTCCACTTAAGTAGAAGTAAAATGGAATATATGCATTGTAAATTTAATAAGAGGATAATTAGAAATGATTTAGAGGTAAAAATTGAAGAGCAAACCATTCCAGAGTTGTCAAAGTTCAGATATTTGTGGTCGATTTTACAGAGTGATGGTAAAATTGATGTGGATGTTATACATAGGATACAAACTGTGTGGTTAAAGTGGAGAAAATCATCAAGAGTTATTTGTGACCCAAGGCACCTATTAAACTTAAAGGAAAATTTTATCTGACAGCTATAAGGTTAGTGATGTTATATGAAAGTGAATGTTGAGCTTTGAAATGACAGCAAGAGCATGAGATGAGAGTAGCAAAGATGAGAATAAGATAGATATGTGATCATATAAAATTGGATAAGATACGAAATGACTATATGCTAAGGAAAGTTGAAGTAGCACCTATTAAAAAGAAAATGGTGGAAAATCGTTTAAGATGGTTTGGCATGTACAAAGAAAGGGCAAGAGAAGACAATAAGGAGAGTTGATCAAATGACTTGAAGTCCTATTAAAAGGCGCAAAGGAAGACCAAAACAGACATTAAAGGAAATTATAAGGAATGACCTCTTAAAAAATGATTTATCTGAGGAGATGGTACTTGAGAGAGTTCATTGGCGTCATATAATTTATGTAGCCGGCCTCACATAATGGATAATACTAATGTTGTTGTTGTATTAACCTTTATAATTTATGTACATAACTCTAAAATGTCGATTGATAAAAAACAAAGAAAGTACTCCCTCCAATTCTAAATATAGGGTTTTTTTCCTTAATCTTAAATATAGAATACTTTACATTATATGAGATATATTTAGTATGTATTTCCAAAAAATTACCCTTATTTAATATATTTCAAAGAGAGAAAGAAAGAGATTAAATAAGGGTGATTTTGGATAAATGTTGTGATTTTTTGAAGAAATCAAGGTAGTTAATTAACTTTAATTTTCATCCTTAATTCACATGATTTGGTTAAAAATACCTTATATTAAGGATTAAATTTAGTATTAATTACATTAAATTCTAACATATTTCATATGAATAATTAACCTTTTATCCATCATATTTTAATTATAGATTAGGGACATAAATAAAAGAAAATAATTAATGTGATAAACATCTCACAAAAGTAAGTTATATATACCGAACTTCTAGCAAAAAAAAAAGTTATATATATCAAAATGTGGGAGTAGGCTAATTTAAATTTAAATTAAGGGAAAAAGACACTTTGGGACCCCCAAAGATAGATAATAACTGATTTGGATCTCCAATTTATCTAATTATCCACAAGTCCCTAGGTCCTAGATTGGGATAAAAATAAAATACTATGGAAAAAATTACCCCCACGGTTTAGAAATAAAAAACGCATGCACGTCTGCCTCTATATCAAATATGCCCTAATGTCATTTTCTCATAAACCAAAATCTTTTGCATCCATTGTCTTCAAGTCTCGGCATTCAGAAGTTCTCTGCTCTAGTTCACATTGAAAATCATTTGCCCTATCGTGTTCGAGTCTCCAAGTTCGTGAGCTTTCTACTCAAATTCGCATTCATTTGGTCAAGGTTGTGAGTTCAGAGGATTCGAGTTTCTGAGTGCTCTACTCCATTATCTTTGAGTCTCCGAGTTCGTGAGCATTTTACTCCAATTTGCGTTTATTTGGTCGAGTTGTAGGTTCGTAGGTTCCGAGTTTGTGAGCATTCTCTGGTCCATCGTCTTCGAGTCTCGGAGTTTCAAAGTTCATTTGGTCGAGGTTGAGTTCATTGCTCCGTCACCAAACTTCATCCTATACGGTGATCCCTAGGTACGACTATTCTTCAATCAGTTCTATTGGTTGTACTATGTTCTACTCCTTTGTAGGATTTAGCAAACCCTAGTAAAGGCATGACATTTTGTTTTTGGGAATACACTCTATTTCTTGTTGGTAATTAGGCTATATTTGTTTGAGAAGTAAAACTGCATTATGATTTGAAGTGGTCAGTAGGCTTTATACTCTAAAAAAATTTTGTTGTCAAGAGAGAGAAGATGTTACGGGGTAGCCAAATTTTTGTACTCTGTCTTTGGGCATTCTTGGTTATGAGTTGTTGTATTTTTTGTCTTTTTCTCATATAAGGGGCAGCCAAATTTGGTGACCAAATTTGAACAAGTTTGCAATCATCCATGCACTAGCTCTATATAAGTTGCAGACGTATTTTTCTGTTAAAAATTTGACAGAATTAATCTTTGGTTTCAATACGACTGAATAGCCAAGTGTGACAATCAATAAATAACACGTATTTAGTGTTTGTTTTCATTATTTATATCCTGTTGGTATCTAATGGTGGTTATGTTCTATCAAGTTAAAGTATATTGATCTGACAAAAAGATGCAAAATATTCTAAATAGGTCAAAAATGGTAAAGGAAAAGGGAAGAGAAATAGTATCATAATATTATGAGGTATGTTATTTGTGAGTTCAAGTAACATGGATTTCTTGATTTGAAGTAATGTTGCTAACATATTCCCTTTTTTAATGAACAGGTTCCTTTAGAAACAAGATGCTCGCCAAAGCAACTTCAGAAACTTTTCAAGCAAATGAAGAATAGAAAGACATTGGTGGAAAGGGTGGTGAAAATTGGTTTTGTCACTCTATTGGACATTGAATGCTTTGTTCTTCATAGAAAGCTATATGAGGAGGTGATCAAGACATTTGATCCACCTACCTCAACTGTTTATGTTAGAGGTAAGCAATGATTAATGGACACAAAGGCCATCAATCAGTTGTTTACCACATTGGGGAAGAAATTACATTAGAGGGTGATTCTGACACCTTCCTTTCATTAAAGGGGGAATATGGGGGAGTATCTTATAAAGTGATAGAAAATAAGATACTCTTAGGTGAAGAGGAACATAGATTGGAGTTATTTTTTATTTTGTATTACTTAGGAAACTTTCTTTGCCCAAGCACTAGTTCAAATATTAGTCATAGACTATTGAAAATTATGTATACTCTAAGGCCTAACAACACTCAATATGATTAGTCCTCTTTTGTATACAAAGAGCTTGTCAAAGAAATTTCAGAATATAAAAAGTGGGTTCGGAAAGGAAAAAGTGAAAGGAAAAAAACTGTTGAAGGGTGCTTATACTTTTTAGTGGCATGTGATTTAATTTGATAAATATATGTTTGAGGTATCATATAATATTTTCCTTGTAGTACTTATTTTGGTTCTAACATGTAGTCCATTTTGCAGCTATATTTTATCCAATATTTTCCTCTTGGTATATATGAAGTGCCACAATCTCGACATGCATTAAAATATGGGACACATGAAAGAGTTCAAAAACAAGTTGAGGATGAAAAGGAGAGCTGTTATGGGATCTTGAAAACATTTGGTATTGACAGAGCAACCTCCTCCGTGGACTTCCCACCAATGTCAACATTCCATGATTTGGTAAGAGCAAATATAATGCTTCATTTGTATAATCTCGTATAAAATGACATATTATTTTCATTAATGCAAGAATTGAAACATATGTATGGTGAGGTCATGAGTTGTATGGCTAGACTTCTGAGGCATATGTTGAAGATGCAAGCAAGAAGAGAAAATGCTGACAAGGAAGATGAAGGGGAAAAAGAAAATGAAGAGGATGAAGAAGGGAAGAAGGAGGATGTAAGAGAAGAAAAGGAAGAGGATGAAGAAGGAGGAAAAGAGGATAAAGAAGAAGAATTTTGTCCATAGCATTTTATTTTTAATTACTGAACTGTGGGGACAATTTTATCTATAGCCTTTTATTTTTATCCCAATCTAGAACTTGGAGACTTGTGGATAATTAGATAAATTAGAGATCCTAATTTGTCATTATCTGTCTTTAGGGGTCCCAAAGCGTCTTTTTCCCTTAAATTAACTCAACCCTAACCTATCATATCTGGGGCCAATGAATGGCCCTTTTTTTTTTTAACCAAATGAAGTTTTGTACTTCTTATTGGGTTTAATATAATTAGGCTGAAACCCATGCTAATGCATTGGGGAGAAGTTGTCACAGTTCAGCCTTATCTTGATGTAAACTTTAAGGTAATAATATATAATGTTATTTATGGAATTTTGAATCTATATTTTAATCTAAACTTTTCATTTAGATTGCATATATCTAAATTCATTGATGTTTTGCTCTATGTCATAATGAAAAATCATGTAGTTGGTAATTAGAGAAGTCAATTGCTGCATGTTTGGTTTTTTTTTTAATAACTTATTTGCGATGAATGAAGAAATATGTATACGTAAATAGGAATTAATTTTTATCAAGCATTTATGTTGTGTTATAATTTTCTTTGCATATAACAAATTGAGATATAATTGACATGAAAGCATAATTAGCTTACATAAGGATCAATATAAAATGATAAGCAAAAATTAATTACATCAACACCAACACAGTATATATAATTAAGTCACTATCCTTCCTGAAAGAACCCACTTCATGGTACGCTACATCCAAATTCCTTTACACAGCATAAAGTTTCATAATACAAGAATGATTTACTAAAATGATAATCCAAACTAATTCTACCAGGCAAAAAGTACGAATTTAAGGAAGATATATTAGATGGAGTATCCCTTAGAAGATAGAAATAAATCACTTGACAACTCACCAACAAAACTATTTTTACAAATGATTGTTGTCCACATTTCACCATACCAAGTATTGAAAATGGAGGCAATTCAAATTCCCAAGCATAAGTAATATAAAGATAATCAATGTCCAATTGAAACAAACCCACATGATAAATCACATTCCACCTAGAATAATTATCATCCGGTCTTAAAATTCTAAAATCCAAGTTGTTCCAATTTTTCTTCAGTGCCATTATACAACAATTTCCTGAACATTCCCCAAAATAAACAATCTTCTCATCTGTAATTTCCAATGGCATTAGCCAACAACTGGTTTAATTTCTTCGGATACCCTTTTATTGGCTAAGATATGATCTACAGCTATAATACAATGTATTACTTCACTCTCAATGTATAATTGAAGAATCAATCCAGATAAACTGCCTAGTTTTGCAGCTTCACCATTAATACAGTCCATTTATATATAGCCCTGCTTTTTCTAATATACAACTAGTTTGATGGAATATTAATTTCACTCAGCACCTAATATCCCATGACTTAATTCACTAAGCATAAAACATGGCCATTGTCATTTTTTCATCCCAGTTTATTACCTTATGAATGAGCAAAATACTGTTTGCTACTATTAGGCTAGAAAAACTGGCTTGTTTTGCTATAACCACTAGTACTATGAGTCTACCAATTGATTTAGTCTTTCCTGATAGTCTTTTATTCCCTAAGATTTTATCTATAGCTATAATGCAATCATCGTACTTTCAGTTTATAAAAATCTAGGCTGAAATAATAAACCAATTTTACCCATGGCTATTCTCAGATATACAGTAATGATTATCACTACCTCCATTATTAGAGGCTGAAAAATTCATGGGGAGCATCTAACCTAGGGTTGTTTCTTCTCTGCACACGTGGTCTTGTGTACTAGCAGATGACTTTGCACACACAAATTTTAATCAAATCTTTTTCAAATTCATTAGGTAAAAAACATATAGAACAACTCCCACTTAATTATAAAATACGATCAATATAAACACAATTACCATACTCTACACCTGCATCATCAGAGCTTGAAAATCCATGAATAGAAATTGATCTAGTACCGCCGTCTTTTATTACTAGATAACTCTCCATATAAAAATGGAAGAAGAAGCGAGCAAGAAACAAAAATATCCAGCTCCATATCACAACCATTAAGATAGAAAAATTGGTCTCTCTTCTCCTACACCTACCAGTGCTATGAGCTTATTAACTACTCCATTTTTTCCTGATACTCTTTATTCAGTAAGATTTTATTTACAGATATAAGACAATGTATAATCCCAGTCACAGTTTATAGACTCTGAAGTTGAAATGATAAAGCCGCTTTATCCATGATCATTCTTCAATTATAAAATACTCCTAACGTGTACCTCCATTATTACGGACTGATAAGTCCTTTATTGATTAAGATTTTATTTACAGATATAAGACAATGTATAATCCCACTCTCAGTTTATAGATTTTGAAGCTGAAATAATAAAACCGCTTTATCCATGATCATTATTCAATTATAAAATACTCCTAACACAATATATAATCCCACTATCAGTCTATAGAGTTTGAAACTGAAATAATGAAGCCGCTCTATCTATGATCATTCTTCAATTATAAAACACTCCCAACATGTACCTCCATTGATACAGATTGAAAAGTCCTTTATTGAGTAAGATTTTATTTACAGATATAAGACAATGTATAATCCCAGTCTCAGTCTATAGACTCTGAAGTTGAAATGATAAAGCCACTTTATCCATGATCATTCTTCAATTATAAAATACTCCTAACACATACCTCCATTATTACAGACTGATAAGTCCTTTATTGAGTAAGATTTTATTTACAGATATAAGACAACGTATAATCTCACTCTCAGTCTATAGACTATGAAGCTGAAATAATAAAGTCGCTTTATCCATGATCATTCTTCAATTATAAAATACTCCCAACACATACCTCCATCGTTGGGGATTGAAAATTCACCGAGAACATCTAACCTAGCACTCATTCCTCTCTGCACACGCCGTCTAGTTCTACTACTAGATGACTCTGCACAACAAAAATTCTAATAAAATCTTTTTCAAATTCATCAAGTTAAAAAGATAAAAAAACAATACCCACTTAATTATAAAACAACATCAATATTAATACAATTATGATATTCCATACTTGCACTATTAGAGGCCAAAAATTCATGAATGGAAACTAATCTACCACTAGATAATAGATAATCCTGCAGACAAAAAGTAGAAAAGAAGTGAGCAACAAACAAAAATAACTAGTTCCATACCACTACAAACAAAAAAAAAGAACTCCATAACCTTTGTTAGTATACTCTTCCATTCGAATAATGATTGAAAACCACAAATCTCATAGCTTGATAATTAAAAAACAACAAATTAATCAAAAAACACACAATGATATAGTAAAATATCAAAACATATAAAAATAATAGAATATCATCACTTACACAAGGAAGACGATCTCAACCCTTACACCAGCAATAATTCTTCAGACCCAAATTCACCACAATAAGTTTCTTCTCAAATCAAAAGCCTTAATTTCTTTTTGTTAAAAAAAACAACATATAAACAAATTACCAATTTAATTTCCATAATATCTACTACTAGATGATTTTGCACACACAAAAATTCTAATTAAATCTTTTTCAAATTCATTAGGTTAGAAAGATAAAGAACAATCCCAACCTAATTATAAAATACCATCAATACTAACATGATTATGATACCCCATGCTTGCATCTTTAGAGGCCAAACTGCAAGCAAAAAGGAGAGAAGTGAGCAACAAACAAAAATAACTAGTTTCATACCACTATAGAGAGAAAAAAAAACTCCATAACTTTCAGTAGTATACTCTTCCATTCCAATACTAATCGAAAACCACATATCTCACAATTTGATAAGCTGATAAAAATTCAAATTAACTCAAAAACACACAATGAGACAGTAAAATATCCAAACATATAAAAAAAATAATAGAACATTGTCACTTACACAGGGAAGACAATCTCAACCCCTACACTAGCAATAATTCTTTGAATCCGAATTGTTGTGTAAATACTAGAATTTTGTTTTCAAATAATAATGCCCTTATAAACAGACAACCCACACCTTTTTTTAGGAACCTCCTAGAAGTGGGATAAAAAAGACTACAATAAATTTCTTCTCGAATCAAGAGCCTTAATTTCTTTTTTAAAAACAAAAGGTAAGATATAAACAAATTACCAACTTAACTTCCACAGTATCCCCAGTGCCTAGGTTTGGAATTAGCCTCTCCTTATTGGATGCCTCAATTTCCCAAGAAATTGAAAATATAATGGAAAAGCAACAAATTCACTTGGCAATTCTAAATGCAAGGGTCCTAATCTACAAGAAAAACCAGGATAGAATCAATATGAATAAACACTCCAATTTGCAAGAAAACCTCAAGGTAAAATCAATATAAATTAACAATCAAAATTTTGTTTGACATCCCCTTAGCTAGAATGTTGTGAGATTTCTTTTCCACATTATAAGCATATGAGTAAAACATTAATTTTCCTTTATCTAGTAGGCTAAACCAGTATACATATTAGTATACATAAATGCAAAGGTCCCAATCTGCAAGAAAAATCGAGACATAATCAATATGAATAAACACTCTATTCATATAATAGCAGATATCAAATAGTTCATAACTCCATGGTCTGACAATCAAATAGCAGATATCTAATGATTTTGGTGTGTGTGTGGGACATCAAGTATACACCAGGTAGGTTATGAGTATCATTGATGTATGCCACTTCCCAATAGCTAAAAAGTGATTCAAAGTAAGATTTTCTTACCTTTTGTTTCCATCTTTTCAAAAGCTGAAAGAACACTACTTGTATTGACATTTCCCAGCATCTCACTCAATTTGTTTGTAGTCCTAGAGGAACATCAATCAGTAGCATCATCAATAGATCCAAAGTTTTCATGCAGAAATTAAGGGATGTGAGAATGTCAATGGGAAAATGGTCCAAAGACAAACTTTGCAAATTGAGCTCTGGCTTTTAGAGTATCCTTCTTAGACCTTGCCTCCTAAATCTTACTCTCCAAAATCTACAAAATGCACAATTTATAGAACATAACATCAATGAATATATGAATTACTAATTATAACAATATTTTAAAAAAAATTTATCATAATATTAAAATTGAATTCTACAGACAAATTGTTCAACCAACTCCAACCACTTGTAGAAAAATGCATACTTCCATTGGTATTCTAGCTTAAAGGCAGGAATTGTAGACTCTGTTCATTTTCAGTAAATTAATTTAGGTCTCAATTTTAGATTGCAATATCCAACTATACACATTGGCTTTATAAGTCCCTACCTGCATTTTAACTCACCTGTGCATTAGAGACAAGGTTCTCAACAACACTCTTTTGTTGATCAAGTTGAACTTTCATAGCATTAGCATTATCCTGCAATATTTAAAGGCACAGATCAAGTGGCATATTATTTCCTTCAGATGGGCTATCATGCGATGAGAGTGACAATGTATCTGTATACTTTATCACTGTTTCAGCAACAATTTCCTAAATAAGTAAATTAAATGGTCAAAATAAAGAAAATTTCAACCGTTATGTAATCAACAATAGACAACACTATCCAGCATGCATGCATATGGCAATGTCAGACATAAACTGAACTGTTTATTCAAAGCAATTTGCAGATGCTAAGTGTTGTGAGATTTATGCTTCTAATCAGAACCGACTTCAGCTTCTTCAAATAAATAATGACCAAGGAAAATGCCTTACCACAAGCAACCAAAATGATCCCAAAAATCCACATATTTGGTTATAAGGACAAATCATTTGGGAACAGAGGGAAGAGTTTCCTGATCGGGATCCTACAAGTATACATGGTTGATCGCAATAATAAAAAAATTTCTGGAGTATTCTAGAGTTTGAACCCAAGGGACGTTGTGATTTACTTAATTAAATAATTTTAGTCAAGACAAACGATTTGTGAAACATTAATTAAAGATTAAGCTAAGATAAAAACAATAATAAAAGCAACTATTTGAGTTTAATTCAATCATTGAGAGCGTTAGGAAATTGTGTTTCATATTCCTAGGACAACTAAAGTTACTCTTAACTTAACTTCTGCTATAATTATAGTGACATTTATTTCTAAATTATCCTAATTACCTTTCAGTCAATTAGTCTGTATTTAATTAGATTTTAATTCAATCTCGAGCAACTAAAATTCCTAATTAAACTTTGAAATTATAACTGAAGTGACCACAAACAGTTAACTCTATCTCTAGAATTATTGTTTATGTCTATCTCTCTAGGTTTAAGTTTGCTCTTTACCTTTCAGTCTATCAAGCTTATCCATAGAATGAATTTCTTGGTGGTCAATTACAAAATCCCCAATGAAGCACAAAAGAGATAGATATAATTAAACATAAATAAATTGAAAGAATTCAATCAGAAACAAGAGTCATAATTTAGAGTAAACTCTAATCAATCACAGTTAGATTACATCCATATCCCTAACTGGGAAAATCATTTACATATAAACATTGTTCTCAAAATCAAAATAAGAATAAATTCCCAAATCATCCGAACAAAATCTAAAGAAAGAAAAGTAGTAGATGAACAGAGTGATTCAGCTTCACTACATCTTCAATCCTCTCAGATTTGCCTTCAGAATGCTCCCTTTAAACTCTAGAGAATTTGGAATAAGTCTTCTAGGGCTCAGAATAGTAATTCCTTCTTTCTTCCATTCTAAAAACCCATATATATGTGTTTCGTACGATCCTCATGGAAAATTATTTAAAATTTGTTTAAAAATCCTTCACCCGGCGCCGTATGATATTATTTTTATCTAGCCGGCGCTGGGTGACCAATTTTAATGTCCTTTTCTACTTTCCACCTGCGCTGGGTGATATGCACATGTGGTTGGCCCGGCACCGGGTCAATCCATAACATCTGCTTCTTCACGCCTCCTCACCCGATCACGGGTGAGGATAATAAATAAGGACTGAATGGATTTTTCTTTGTGCCTTCTTTTCTTCTTCTTTCACTCCAAATTCCTCAAATATTCTCCAAGTTTTCCTGAGACACAATTATATCTTAAATTAAATAGAATCATGCAAATTTTATATCAAAACTCAATATTTTTGAAGAAAAATAATATCAAATATGAGTATTTTGTAGGTATAAAATAAACATATCATTTCCATTAAGCTTTTAAAGACTTGTAGAAATGGGAACCATGGCAAATGCATTAATTTGATATTTCAGTAATTTTTGGCAAAGAAGGGAGAATAAAAAACTCTTATTATTAGCAATCAGGTGAAAGAAAAGAGCAAGAAGTTAAGAGCCATGAACTATACTTGATTGATCAAAACACTACCACAAAAATACATGGTCCACTTGATGACCTTAAGTTAGAAATCCAAAGGTATTTTAGATCAAGATTTTTCAGCAAAATAAGAACATATTGTATAAGATTTACGCCTGTTCAAAGCATCACGAGCAAGATCTTCATCACCTTTCTGAAGAGCAAGTTGTGCTTTATGGTATCCACATCAATGCAAAACACAAAACTGGCATATATACACTAAACAACATAAGAAAACTAAAATAGTAATTATTTCATATATTACTACTCTTCAGAAGCTTGTTGTGTGGCTTCACAGCCAATTTACATGATATAACTAAATAATAAAAAACAGACTGATATATCATATAAAGAAGTCTCACCAAGAAAGAAGTTTTTCCAATATCACAATGGCCGAGTAAATTGATCTTTAGGCTCACCAAATCTGAATCCACCTCATATACACCACCACTGGTGATGGTAGGGTGATCTCCCATGACTCCATCAACTTTGATTATGGCCGCTGCTGGCAGAATCAAAGAAGAGTCCTGTAAAGGTAACCTTCGGTATCGGGCGGGTTTCACAATGGAGCAAATCATAATCCTAACCTAGAAACAAACTAAAGAGGTTGAGAGTCATGGCAATGGTGACGGATTAGCGGTGAAGCAATTGATTAGAGAAAAGAGGAGAATTTCTCTACCCACAACCTGATTCTCCACATTGATCTCAACCCTAAAAGAAAGATTAACAAAGAAATAAGACAATAAAAACATAATCTGATTTCTATCAAATCAGAAGGCCACTGATATGGAGAAGAAAAATAATAAGCATTACACACAAAGTTGAATCCTTTCCAATGAATAGGGTAGAAGAAGAAGGAGGAAGATAGTGAAAATTGCAGAAAAAATGAAAGAAAGGAAGGTTCGCGAACGAAGAATAATAGATCTAGGAAAAAAACACCCATCCATCACACAGGAGAACTGAACCAATCACGTGATATATTAGAATGCAAATATTTCGTACAAGATAAAAAAAGCGATACAACAGAGTAAGAAATAGAGGGTTCCAAAAAAATCCAGAATAAAAAAGTTACAAAAAACTTGGAACCAATCTTAAAATCCTGTAACCCCTACATCCAAACCCCTACATGCAGAGCTCTCAAAATCCATGCCTCATTAAAATAATAGGTCCAAAGAGAGCACACATGTACTATGAAACCTAGCAAGAAAGATCCAGAACAAACATGATGAAAGAAACAGCAAAGAGGAAAGAGAACTCTCACAAAAAAGGCGCACCTCAACAAGAAAACCTAGAGAAGAGGAAAGGAGAAATAGAAGGCATAGCCGTATAGAAGACGCTAGAACAAAGGAAATGAAAGAAAGTATGATCCTTTCAGTGATCCACCCGACCCACGTGCAAATGGGCTGATCCACCCAACCTGCATGCAACAATAAATGAACAGTAGAAGGAACAGTGAATCATCTTTCAGCTTTTTATACAGTTAAGATAAGATGGTTTTTTAAAAGGTTTTTATAATCCTTAATATAAGAATTTTTTCAAAATTTAGTTAATCATTAATGAGTGATTTTCATAAATAGCCTTAATAATTTTAACTCTCTCTCTAGACATTAATGTGGGTAGAGATTAATGACTTGTATTAAGGGTATTTTAGAAATGATATACTGTCTGCCGTCCATATTATAAAAGATTTTCTGTAACATTTAGTTGGTCTAAAATATAAGGTATTGTGTTAATTTTTAGTAATAGTTTATTTTTTTATCCCTATTAATTTATTACATGTCTCATAACTTAAAAAAAGAGAAAAATGAGATTTTATAATTAATAAAGGTAAAAGTGAAATGTTGAGTTTTTTTTGTAATTTAATGTTTGTAATTAACTTTTCTAAAAATATATAAATTAATTGAAAATCTCTTATAATATAGATAAAAATAGTAGTATTTTTTTACAAAATAAATACTTTTAGCTAATTTTAAATACTTATCTTAATCTGCATAAGTAATTAAAATGAGAGTAATTAAATAATGCTACCCCATTGAAGGAGGGCCATTGTCTAACAATAATTTCAAGCGGCCGAATTGTTAACAATTAATAGGATCTGATGGGACTCCCGTTCATTGCTTTGGCAGATGGAGAAATTTTAGTGGCCACCGTATTCAACAATTTAAATCTAATTCATCAATATTAAAAATAAGTTTTAATCATTAAGTCCATGTACATAATTTTTTTTTCTGATGTAGATGACATGATAAATTCGGTTTGGCAAGAACAATACAATTCAACCAAGATTAAAAAATAAAACTCCTATATCCCAATTGTTTTTTTTTTTAAAAAACAATAGACATGTGAATGAAGTTATTTTATAACCATTCTAACTCGGCTTGACAAAGTATATTTCCCCAATCCCATATTAGAAGATAACTTAAGGCTATGTTTGGTATGTAAGAATATAACTGAGGGAATGAGAATAGCTAATGGATTGCCTCAATACCTGCATTTGATACGAAGGAGATGTGATTGTTGAGAATGCTCCATTCCATTAAATATGGGAAATGCCAAATTCATGCCCCCTTTGGGAGTGTATCTTTCTTATCGGCTTGTCCAATATTGTAACACTTTTGCCCCCTTAATCTAGACCTCCACTATGGTCACCGTTTCTCTACCGTTGTCCATCAAATTGCTACCATCCCTTTACCATTGTCCCTGTTAATGTCACAGCTATCCCTCTGCTATTGACCCTAACTCCAGCTCTCTCTCCTCCTGTTTCAGTCTCCCTTTCTATTCACTATCACCTCCCTCTCCTCCATTTTCAGTCTTTGTCTAATCTTAGCGTCACCTCCATCTCCTCCCATTTCAATCTCTCTCTCTCTCTCCTCACCGTCACCGTTGGTGCAGTGAGCCATTTCAGTCACCTAGATCTAGTTTATCATTGCAAGTTGTTCATCACCCAAATTTGTGAGCTTTGATTTGTCTGACGATGTTTTTTTTTTTTTCTGAGATTTGCTTGTTTGTGCAGGCTAGGAAGAAGAAAGGAGGGGGATGAGGAGAGTTTTTTTTTTTTTAATTTAGGGACATTTGAGTTATTTTACATTTTTTTGTCTCTTTGTTTTTTTATTTTTATCATATTTCCTTAAGATATCAAACATACATTTAATGCTCATTTCTATTCCCAATCATATTTCCATTTTATAAAAAAAAAATCATTCTATATACCAAACAAGGCCTAAGGGTTTTTCTTATTTTACAATATAAAATAATATATAATGATTTGTTATTTTTTCCTATTATTTATCATATTATAAGTATTGTAACTTTTGTTATATTTAATGAAATGAGTGTAATTAATAGAGTAAGCTTAAAAAAAATTCAAAAGTTTAAGAATGTAATAAAAATCCTTGAATATGTATAAAATTATTTCTATTATTTTATAATATGGGGCGTATGGAGTATTTTTTTTTATTTTTTTGGACATTGCTATTTAGTAATATTCAAGGTTACCTCACTACAATGTTATTGCTGAGGCTTCTTCGTGGTACTTGATATTCTTTTTGATCCTATTTTTTCAGAAATATCTTTGTTTTGTTGTTATTATAGTATTACTTTTTTTTGCCAGCATAAGAGGGGCCGTCAAAAACGCCAAAAATTTGTTCTTATTATCTTATATGCTCTTTTAATGGAATAGTTTTCTTTTATTTTTTATTGATTTCCTTAGAAAACTTTATTATAATTAATTTTGAATCCATTATTGTACTTAATTGTTTTTGTAATCCAAGGTTTTCAAAATAAACAAGTTTCAATTTTTAACAGCTCGCTTAAAAATTAAAAATTGACACAACGTACTACACAACACCATGGAGGAAACAAATTTAGATGTTGAAATTGTTGGAATCCCTTGATTTTTCTGATTAAGATATATGTATTGTGGGGGAGAGATATACGAGGCGATATTGAATAGTTTCTACCCCACACACACATGGGTGACGTTGGTTTTGTTAGTTGGGCAAGTTGCATTAGGTTCTTGTGGTATTATATTTAAGACAAAGACTTATACTTCCCTTATTAAAGATTTTACCGAAAAATTCACTCCTAATATCTAATCATTTATATCATATATGCATGTTCAACTCCAAGTCTATAACGAGACTTACAAGACAGAATCACTGAAGTATACACTTGAGGGAGAGAACATATTGAGAGTAATTTTGAAAAAATGTATATTGTATCACAAATTAAATGACTTTAATTAATTTTATTGACATGTATAAATTGTTTTTTTTCAAAATATTTGAGACGGGAGGGAATATATATCTTCATAGTTCATATCATAATTAACATGAAGGATGGTGAATAACAACCAGATCAGAAGATAGAATATTGGTTTCTTTTTGACCCAAAAGGGACCAACTGTGTTTGTGGAAAAGTCCAGAAAAAGATGGGTAGCTGCGAAATACTGAAAAACAAGAATCTTTTTTTTTTGGCCAAGAAAAACAGGAGCCATTTTAAGAGGCATAAAAGTGGTCAATTTTGCAACTGTTTCTGAACGATTTTGAAAGTGAATGTAGTAATGCCCCCTGCCCGGTAATGGACACCTACATTTGACGCCATTTAAAACTTGTGTTTTTGAGGTGCTCCTTTATCCATAAAGCAGCATCATTCTTTTGGAGGCATTCCAACAGTTCATAAAGGTAAATAGATTTATATTTATATTAATAATAATAATAATAATTTCGAAATTTAAAAATTAAAGTTTTCCCCCCTTAATGAGCATGAATAATATTCACTTTGAAAAGTATTGACTTAGTTTAATGGTTATTCTGAAGAAGTTATAAATATGAATGATGACTCCTTTATAAGTGTCATGTTTTTATTAACAAACTCACTTTATAATGAAATAAAAAACAAAACTTACATAAGTAGTTCACTTGATCTATTAAACTCTTTATATATATATATATAAAGGGCTTATCTAAAAGGTTTTATGTACTTAATATGTATGCATGTTCTCTTCATAATTGATTTGGCCGACACATCTTTTATAATCAAATTTTTCTACAAAATTTTCTTAGCAAACCTCTCCTAAGTTAGCCTATAAAACCAAAGGGCAGGGTACCTGTCTCCCCAGCATTCCCAATCCTAAGACATTCCCTTTTGCTTAGAATTCCCTACTTTCTTTCCATTTCTGCTTTTCACTGGCCAGATTTCCTACCCAAATGGCCTCTTCTTCTTCTACCCGTTTGCTGATCATAGCTCTTTTCATTGCTGTGTCCTTTTGCAGCATCGGCAGAGTTCAAGCCATTGCCAACAGAAAACTTCTAGCACCTCCAATTCCTTACTTTGGGAGCATCCCTGGTTTCACGCTTCCTTCTATTCCACCTGTCACGTGGCCTGAATACAGATTGCCTCCACCAATCTTCACAATTCCCGGCATTCCTTACTTCTCCTCACCTGGCCCAACCACCAATCCTTGAGGGTAGTTTGGCAACTTTATGTTCCTCAGTGGACTTCCATCGCATTCTCTAGGTTGTGTGCATAAGTGTGTGCATAAAAATAAAGGCTTACGTATACAAGCCTTCTCTTCATGTTTACTTCTCTGTTCGCGTTTCTTTCTTTCTTTCTTTCTGGTGTTGCTCTTAGGAGGCTATCATGCCTTGATCATGTACAAACTGGTCAAGTAGAATCTGTTTTCCCCCTGTTTCTTGTGAAAATTGTTGTGTGAGAAGAAATGTTATATATGATATATTATATGATGAGTGGATTTCATGTTCATATGAAGCACTAATCTTTTATGGTACCAGGCCTAGCATATGCTAATTACATCTTCTAATTCTAGCATCTCTAAAAGGGATTGACAAACTTAGTTGAGAGGATTCGCCTGCAAATTCATACAGAAATTATCTTATAGCCAGGAGGAACTCATTCTATGAAGGACTGCATATAATATACTGACAAGTAAAGGCATGACATAAACTAATGGGAACCATTTTTCCACCAAAAGCTCCAAAGTAACAGATTATTATACAATTGTGTTACCAGTCAGGATTCAGATCTATGTGCAACAAAAGGAAACTTTCAACTTGAACGCTATATATATATATATATATAAATTTTATTTGTGCAAAGGACCCAGCTTCACTGCTGCTCAGCCTGACCAGCAAAATGCAAACTGGGAACTGTTCATTTTTGTTTTTGATTCTTCTGTGGTTCTCAAGGTATCCAGTAGAGAACACTTCTACCTGTGAAGGCTTACACATCAATCTAATATTCAATATAAAAATAAATAGTAAGCTGCAATATTGACAAGTCATAAATAGTGTAATTCATTCATTAAATTTCATGTAATGTACAGAGTCCACCTAGTTATCAACAACAGAATTTTAACGTGCCTATGTTTTACACTGGAAATATCAGCTGCAACGGCTACGCTTACCAACAATTCAAGCATTTACATTGTGGACGGACACCCCAAACATAAGCCATTTATTGCTGAGTTGTTTTAAAGCCTGGTTTAATATCCTGCTATTGTTTCCTCCATAAAATGTTATATTCACAATACCACCCCTCTAGAATATAAGTGCCTGTTTGGTTTGTCTTTTGTAAAAGTACTTTTAAAATAATCACAGTTTACAAAAATGAAGTTTGGATAAAAGTTAAAAAGTTTATTGAAAACCTGTTTAGATAAAAAAGGAGAAAATGATGGTTAGAAATCATGGTTTGGTTTGCAAAAATGCAAACCAAACAGGCCCTTAATCTTTTCAAAATGACACCCAACTTCTGCTCTCAGATAAAACTCAGGTCAGCATATTTGATGAAAAAGCCATAAGCCAAGCCAGAGCAACCGAATTCACAGCACATGGCATTTCGTGCGGGCAACCAATACTTCATATAACCAACATAGGAGGCATATAGTGATGGAATAATGCTCAACACCAGTAGATAGAATGAAATGAAAACAATATCAATAACACAAGGCTCTAAATATTAAAGAAAAAATAGGAAAAATTCGCAATTTATTCATGAATATTAAGTTATACCACCTGATCTAATAGATTAGTCAACAAACTTCCAACTTCTGTCTTCATTATACCTCAAAATTCAAAGTACCTAGCTGCCTTCATATTTTCGGTCAGCTGTAATGAAATGATATGCTATAACCAATACAAAAATGAAAATGCCAATATAGTTAGCAAAAAATCTCAAGCCTTGATTATCAATCATCTCTTACTTCCTGGAGAAGATAAAAATAATTATTTTAGAGAGTATTATTCATGGGAATAAGTAGATTGAATAAATACAAGTAATATCATACTTTTTAAGTACCATGATGTCAATTTCAATTCTTGCTACATAAAAATTGCCCAAAATAAACAGGATACCCCCAAGTCAAGAAAGTATACATTAAATATCAAGCCGTAAAAGGGAAGAGAGTATTTTCCTTTGAATGGACCACACGATGAAGAATATGTGATACATGGCCAATACGATGTCAATCCAAAATTATGGCTTCACAAAGAGTAATAAACAATGAATAAATGATGCAAAAATAGAGAACTAAGGTAGGCAGAGAGCAATTTTGGGGAGAGAAAAACAAAGAGGAAAATCCGAAGAAAGGGGTAGAAAAAAATAACTGTGAGAATAAATGATCAGTGAAACCATGCCAGTCAATCAGAAACAATTCAGAGCAGTAATATTGATAGGTGGCACTAATATAGCTTAAGACTAGTCACTAGGCTTCTCAATAATCAATTCATGAATCTTCCACTCCCAGCTAGGTGCCTTCTTCCACAAATTTTTACAGCCTCTAAATTTTCTAAACTAACATCTGAAGAATACTCATCCAAAATACGTCAGTTAAACAATTTTGTTTAGTCCCATAACTTTAATTGGCTAAAAAAAAAAAAACGGTTTACGGTTGGATCCGAGTGACAGTAAATTAGTAGGCCCACTATGTCATACCAGATAAAATCTATAATTATATATAACCATGTATGCAAACAACAATGATGTGCAACAATTACGTATCATACAACTCTTCATCTCAATTCAAACACAGCCTTTAAAGGAGGTAGAGACTTTTGGCCAAAATAAAAAACAGGTAGAGACTGAAAAGGAAAGATACATTTTTTTCAAATGTACGAATCAATGCTAGTAGAACGGATCCAAGGATGCTAATTTGACCCCAAACCCCCCAACCCCCTTTCTCTCTTCTTCTCTCTCACTCCATGATTAAAACCCTAGAATCTGTTTGGTAAAATGCCCAAAATTCTTTATTGAAACAGATTACGAAGATCAGGAACCAAATGAATGAAAGTGAATAACAATACGGCAATGTTTGTTGAAGACGTCACCTTTTTGTCGTTGGACTTCGATTTCTTCTGTGAGGTCTTCTGGATTTTGTGCGTTTGTTTATTTGACCCCCCAAATCTTCTGAGAAATAAGCAGTGGTTATATACGTACAACAGATTCGGATGACAGGTGACATATAAAACGTCGCCGTTGGCTTGAAATTTCGGGTTTTGAGAATAGTTGAATCGAATCGAATTCTTATTTATTTTTATATTTTTAATCAATTTTTATATGAACGACCCTAGAAATATTTTAGAACTTCCAATCCAATGACTGATAACTATTCATATAAACTGATAGATTGGTCATTGGTCGCGTTAAGTAGTAAAGTTGGATAAATGGCAGGAAACTAGGAATTATAGGATCTGCCTTACTTTGAAATTTCTGGTGAGTATGAGTCCAAGACTAAATCTTGTTTCTCAACCTCTAGAAAGAATGATGCTGCTGTTTGCAATTTTAGAATCAATCAATATTTAAATCCCTAGCAATTCCATTTTACCCCGGAAATCTAGTCTGTTGTTGTTAAATATTATTCAGAGATGACAGTACAGTGTCTGCAGCAAGTTTGAAACTGAAAAGAGAAGAAAAAGCTAAATTGTGTAGTCACTCAACCATGTTGATGCTTATAGCCACAGAAATCTGTTGCAAATTACATCTGATATGTACTGAGGTACTTCACAGTCCTCCCCTGCTGCTGTGGGAGAGGGCTTCCCTTTAGATTCTCCTTTGTCTTATGGTTACAAATTCATGAAGAGAGAAGCATGTCTTTCTTGCAGGATGAACATTTCATTAAATTCGTGACATATAGGAGTGGGATGGCTAGGTGTTACAATTTATTAATTCTTTCAACAACCTGTCTTCTGTGTTCTAACTCACCAACAGCTTAACTCCTTCAACATCTTCTTTCAAGTAAGGATCCTGTGAAGTGGAGAAGTGCAGTTCTTTAACTGGGCTTCATCACTTTACACAAATCCTCACTTCATAATAGCCCCGTCCCAGAAAACATTATATTTACTCATTGTTGATAGTGGTTTACTTCACTATTTCCCTAATGTTGAGACACAAGTATAATTGCAGCTTGGGAGGTTCCACAAGCTACTTTGCTGTAGTTTATTTGTATTCTTGGGAATATTTGACCTTAGGCTTCAGTTTGGTGGATCTCTTGAAAATCTCACATTCTTTTTTCACCCCTTCAATGCTAATGGTCTCATTTTGCTTAGTATCAATAAGATAAAATAAAGTTTGAATAGTAACTTTAAAAAATCAATAATTTCTTCATAATTTTTTTTAGATCTTTAATAGTCATTGATATAAATTATGAATGGTTAATTGTTATTTTTTCCAAAAAAATTATATTACAGTGCACACTGCAAACCATCATATTACTGCTCATGATCGATGCTTGAAAATTTATCGATAATTTTCACAAAAAAATGCCAAAAAAAAAACCCTAAATATTAAAAAGGAAAATATTTTTATATGAAATTCTCTATAAAGTATTTTCACTATTGAACATTACATCGTTAGCTCTTATAAAAAAATACATCATATCATAATAATATATAAAACTTAATGACAAAACCACCATGTGCAAAATTTGTCCATATTGTAATATCTATATATACTAATATTGTTATAACCGGACCGGACATTGAACCCGACAAGACACTGGTTTAAGGTTTAATGGTTTGATCGAGATCAAACCGGGATCGGACCAGTAGTGATTAAAATAATATATTTAAAATAAATAATATAAGTTTAAATAAATTTTATAACTTAATTAAAGTCTCAAACTAAATAATATTGAATTATCAATCTACTATCCTAATAAACAAATTATTAATAAGTTTCATAACTAAATATTTTAATTTAAATAAGTTAATATTTATTTATAATCATATTTTGAGTTTAAAATAATAAATTAATAATCTATTATTTATTATTTATTAAGTAAATCTATAATTTTTAATAGTTATATATCATAATAATGCTTATATAATATTATAATATATAAAAAAAGCATATTTTGTACTAAAAATGATATTATTTTATCTTAAAAATAAAAAAATGTTTAAAAAAAATTTAAAAATAAAACAATACAGAATCGGTTCACAACCGGTTCTACCAGTTTAAGGCCGATTCTACCAGTTCAAGGTCAGTTTCATCGGTTTTTAACCGGTTCTCACCGATTTTGAACAGTACCGGTCATATACCATGACCAAACCAGATCAGACACCAGTTCCCAATTCCCAGTTTGACCGGTTGAACCGGCTGGTCCAGTCCGGTTTTAATAACAATAATATATACCCATCTAGTATTTGCTTTCTCCTCTACTTTTTCATGTCCACTGTTTAATCTGATGTTGACCTAGGCACCTTTTGCAGAATCAACATGCATATATCATCATAAAAATGACATCAACAAGTATAAAGAAAGAAAAAGATCCTTTTATTTATTTATAGGCCTTGTCACATCATTTTAGCACCACACAACCCAGAAAGAACAACAGAAAAAGGTCAACTACATCCACATTACACTCCTAATTATCCCCCAAGGACAAATTCAAACCCTACAAACATACAAACACAGAACAATATCAACAAGCCAACCATGTAAATAATGCAAAATTCATATCAGAGAAACCATCTAGCAGGTTAACACTAATTAAGGCCCATCCATATACAAAAATCCTTTGAATAATTTGAGGCATCTAGTTGTCTGCTTCTCTTGTCATATCATGTTCTGTATTTGCACTAAATATCTGAGTCTTGGATAATTCTGTCAACCCCACCACTGATGCACTGCAACTCCTTCATCTCTGAGTCTTCCGTACAAAGCTAAGCACTCCCAGTATGCTCTGTGATTATTCTTCCTCTTCCCAGACTTCCACCATTCATTCTTGCACTCTAGAAACAATTCATCCACTATGCAGATTGTTCTCTTCTTTATCATTTCCTCCACAAACTCTGCTTCTGCTTTCATCACCACAAAGTCTTCCTCCTTAACATGCTTAGGCAACCAAGCAAAAACATCTGTTTGGGGAACAAACTGATCTTTTGCTTCAATTTCCAGACTGAGAATCTCGAATTGCTGACTCTTTGGGTAGTTCTTTTGGAACCATTCCATTGTGCCTTTGTTTTCTTCAGGCAAACCTACACCAATGAAGACTCTTCGCTGATAACCTTCGAGAGAATTACCCATCAAGTTGGGTAGGTACTTGATTTTCCTCAAGTACTTGTTAGATTTCACGAAAGATCGTTTTGGTGGCTCCAGAAAGACATCTTCAAGACCCCTTAGAACCACCTTCTTGGCTTCTGCTTCCAATTGGCAAAGCTTCCTCTTCGATGAGGATTCAGGGCCAGTTTTTTTCAAAACAACTATCATAGAACTGTAGCTGCGAAGAAAGACAACTCTGTAATTTGGTTTCTCTTTGAAAGCATTTGATGGGTTAGTGCCTAATGGAAGAGCCACAATGCCATCAGTTTTCAGAATGCGATCAACGAATATAGCATCTTCAGAACTAGAAGTGAAGACAAAATCATATGACTCATTTGGGATTGAGATTTTTCTCTCCAAATCAGAGCCCAAAACAACTTCAATTTCATTGTTGAATGGAACAACATCCCCAAATTTGTTTGAAGGGGTTATGATAAGAGCCTTATCGTCCTTTCTGAGAAGGCCTTCATCAGTCAAATCATGGAGAAGGAGGTTCAGTAGCACAACATTGATCGAAGGAGGCTCAGTATCAAATTTAGGATAAACTGAATGAGAAAAATCTGATGAAGACAATCCCCTGAGAATGGAACCCAAGTAAGGTAACATGACAAGAGCCATAGCCAAAAACAGCGAACGAGACATAATGCGCAAGATTTGTACACCAGGAATCTTTACCACTAACACAGAATCAGGATTCATAGGAATTCTTGGTCCACCACGGAAGCACTTCATCTTGCTTGCGTTCTTGGGTTTATTATTATACCCAGAAACCATCTTCATTTCCTTCCTGCGACGATTAATTCCTAACCTACCGAGCAAAACGCTTTCCAAAAATTCTAAGTACGGATGTACAAGAAGTTCAAGATTGAGTCGATTCGCGACAAAAAAGACGACCCAGATGCAGAAATAGAAGAAATTACGACGACGAAGAAAAAACTAAGCCAATGATTCCTTAAAAATCGAACCTTTTAGCGAGTGCAAAATCTGGAGGCTGTGTGGTTCCCACCCACGAGCGCGACTCTTATGCTTTGCATTCTACACCATAAGAACATCAACAGCTTCAACCTCTCGACCTCCATTAACCCCCAACCCAGATCAGATCGGTAGGATTCTAGATTCACCACAAACCATAGTGGAAGATGAAGATGATTCTGTGTCTATTTGTTATACATTGTGGTGGGAGTGAAAAATGCAAGTGGAAATTTAAACGAAGAGACGGACACGATACGAAAGGAACGAGCTTTTGAGGTTGTGGATTGTGGGGCTGCAAGAGGAAAACGTTTCTTCACCGTAAACCCATTTCCATCCCGTCCCACCTCCTCATGTAAATGAACCAAAGCCCATGTAAGTGAACCAGACCGGGCGTATAATTTAGCCATTAATAACGTGTGATATTTATTTTTGGGTTAAATATTGAAACCATTCAGGGTGGCATGATATGAACATAACGGCTTCACTCTGATAGAAGCCATTATTTTCCGTGTTATTTTAGTCCAAAGTTTAGTCATAATTCTTTCAGGTTTTGTTACTTTGTTACTACTAAATTTGTTTTTTTACTAATGAGAATATGATATGTAAAATGCATATAATTTAATATTACATAATCGGATATTTTGAAACGATTTTTTCTTGTATTGTTTGCGCATTTGAAAATCTAATAACAAATGCCATTGGAAGGCAGGAATTAATTGTCCTGTTGTGCTTAGGAAAAAAATAATTATTTAATATATTTTGGCTAAAGAGTATTAATCTTTTATCTACAAAAATAATTCAAATCTTTGTTTTTCTCACTGAAATTATCAAGCTTTATGATAGAAAGGTTATTAGAGTTAAGTTGCTATATGAAAAAAGAGACAAAACAGCAACGAAAAGTGCATCTAATTCTTGTATTTTAAGAATTTTGGTCCTTCAATCTTCTTTTTTTGGACTTTTCTTTTTAGTAAAATAGATAGGTTGATTGTAGTTAGTCTCTTTCTTTTATATGTTGAAGTGATTCATTCAGAATTCATTGATACAATGCACCTTGAATGGAGAGATTGAGCTCTTTAAGATTGGATGGATGAATCATAAAATTGATAATTTGAGTGGGTTATATCAATATTCATAAGTGAAAGGCCCATGATTATTTCTTTTTGGACTTCATATGAATGCTCATGCTTTTGATCATTCCCAATGGTCACATCAACTTGTTTCTTTACCCTAGCTATTTAACACTCAACCACCTTCTGGGTGATTTGGCTTGACTCAACTAATTTTATTTAAAAGACTTCATTTATAAGAATCTATTTTTGGAAATAAAAATTTGTGTATAAAAATTTTATTTTTTTTAAAGAGTCATTTTATAATTTTTACAAGCGATTGATCTAACTAACCTAAGAAACTAACTTAGCCCAACCTGATATCAACTTGAATCAGACTAGGCTTTAATTGGTAACTTTTCGGCTGAATCAACATTCTTCGTTGCTGAGAAATTAGAAAATTCCAGAAGAATATGATCTTTGTATTTGATTTTAATGCTATTTGGAAGTTCACGACATGAACAGGAACCTCTTTTCGTAGTAGAGACTTGTCAACAATTGAGAGATATTGTCATTTATTTCTTTCTGTTCTTTCATTATGGCCGCCGTGAAGCTAAAGGGTACTCCTTTCCCATTTGGATAGGAAAATTCAGAGAAGCAAAATACATGATCGTTTATGTTGAGGTATTATTTTATCTGTAACTTTTGACGATTTAGTTTATGAAAGGTTCTTGTTCTATTCTCATCTTACATACTTAATTTCTTCTTTTAATTACCACTCTCACAAATCCTCTACTTTCTTACTTCTGATCGCTAGGTTCTTAGCCACTGACCATAATATATGATATTAAAGCATCAAGTTACTGAATATTAGTAATGTCTACCTCTAGCTTGTGGACTCGATTCCCTTTATATTACTAAAGTCTTACTTGATGATAACTAATCATGAGGAGATTCCTCTTTCCTAGTGAGCTATAAACTCAATTTAACTATTACTCACTAGTATTTTGGTAGTTAACCTATTCCCAATGCTTAAAGTGCCAAGGCTCCGGGTGGTGGCTAAAAATACAAAAGGACTCCCAATTGTTGGAATTTCAAGCTCCGTTGGGAACTAAAAGTGCCCTCCCTCCCATCTTGTATGGCAAAAACAAAAAAAGCATGCCATGATATCTTTCAGTACCCCAGTTTTGAGCAATGTTTAAAAGAAACACATATGAGAGGGGGACAAGCAAAATGCAATTTCTTTATCTTTGCATTAAAAAAAAAACAAAATTCTTATTTTTGATCACTCTGGTGATAATACGAGTAGTTTATGTTGCTACAGGGTTGACTCAAGTTTGCGACGTTAATGAGGGACAGGAAATTATTATGGATCAAAATTATTCAATTAAATAAATTTTACGGGAAGCGTATGGTGGGAATAATGCAGTTCAGAAGAAGGTGAAATACATGAGGACACAGAAGAAATCAATGCTTTGCTTTACTCAGATGATGATGTTGAGGTCGTTCTCCATTGCTAACTGATGAGATTCATCGGATGCGATAACATTCTGGGGATATGAAGGATGTTAGAAGCTCTGATCGGCCAAACTAAAGGAAAAAATTAAGTGATGGTTGGCACAAATGATCATCACCCATGGACGGTCTGAATTCAGTAAGACTAAATGAAACCTGAGTATGTCAGTGATGCTTGCTACAACTCAAAGTACTAGTACCCTTGCATGGAAATGAGCCATTGCAAGACTTGAAAGCAAAGTGTGCAGTGAAAGCGTAATTAGTTTGTTTTCAAATCTTAGAATGGCTCATTTCCACCTAATTTGAGCAGCAAACATTCCAGACTTCAATGGTGGACAATGTTTAAATGAAAAAAGAATAAGATTCATGAATCAGTGAGAGGTCTTGAGAACTTAATTCCCAGAGCCAAGTGAAAGCAGCCATTTTTGGTCATCAATTTTTTATGTCCCAAACAAGCACTCTTGGGAGTGAAATATGACCAAGTGAACTGAAAAGGTTATTTTCCTCAACTTCCAGCAATTTATTCCTGAAAAGTTTGAATTTTTCAAAGCAGAGTGATAGGTAGTGCTGCACTCTGTTCCTGCAATAGAATTAAAATGGGGACCATAATCATTATCTTTCAACTTTGTCAGGTTAAAGATTATAAAGTTCAGAGATTGAACATATTGAAGATGACAGTGGTGGGATATATACTAATGTGTTTGCACATGAGTGCACTTTTTCCTGAAGCGTTGAACTTTGTTGATTTTGAAATGCATTTTGGTTAGGAAACCGTGGTCCCTCTCTGCACCTTTTCATTCATGATTTTGTGCCTTTATTGTTAAAATGGATGGTGGGGCTCTTTCATGGTTTTGCAATCGGAGGTAAAGGGAAGGTAACTTTGTTTTACACATTTTCTGGTTTCTAGTTTGTAATTGAGAGGTGGGTTGGGTATTCTAGGATTCTTTTTCCTCTTGCTTTTATTATTTTTATGGCACACATGAGTGAGTGTATAATAATAAGTATGTCCTTCTTCTTCTTCTTCTTCTTTTTTTTTTGGGTCAACAATTAGGATGTCCTTCTTGTCTTGTCTATTTTGTGTTTGTACTGCCAAGAACCATTATTTGAAGGGCTTCATTTTGGTATGATGGTGAGTCCCAATAAATAATTTTGATTTTGATTTTTGTCAAGTTAACATTTGGTGAAATTAATTTAGGAGTATTAAATTAAACACATTTTTTTTAATGAATTACAGAAAGTGTCAAAATGAGTTACCTTATCTATGAAGTATAATAGCATGACTTGCTATAAATGTTAATATATGTATATATATATTAAAAATATTTTTTTATTGGTATGATAAGCAACATAGTTCATATAAGCCCTACATAAAAGTTTCGTTTTTTTTTCTTAAAATGTGAAACTTAATATTTTCATTAACAATTTACAATTCGGTCATAAAACTATTATCACTGTTGGTAAAAAAAAATAAAAAAAACTATTATCACTCACCATAGAGAAAGTAGGGAAAGAGGGAGGTGAAATACCCAGATATTATCAAAATAAATCTTCCAAAGAATCATATGAATCATACTCAAAACTTATAGAGCTAACCCATGAAATTAGAGAACTTATATTTTATTTTATTTTTTTGGCCGAGAGAACTTAAATTTTATATAAGAACTCAAATATTAGAATTTCATATTTTCTTCATCGTCGAGATTCAAGCTCCACGATCGTAATATGATAAGACTAGATTACACAAGAATGGAGGAATGAGATAATGAAGTTTGGCCGGAAAAAATATTTATTGTTATTGAAAGATTAGTGTATAAAAACACATAAAACTTGAGCTTAGAAACTCTTCCATCTTCTATTTCCTTTTTCTTTTATGATAGAATAGAAGTATCCCCACCAATAGCACTCACTAGGGATTAATTTCTCTTGAGATAATGAAAGCAAAGACTAAATCCCTCATAATCCGATTTATTCCATACACCCAATAATTTATTTAAAAGACAAAAGCAGCTACCACTCACATTAATAGTTGGTTGTTTCTTTTTCTTTTGTTATTATTGTGCCAATATAGACTTGTGGTCTTGCCGTTTTCACTCGTTCATGTAATTTAAGTCTTGTTGCTTTCCTCCGGGGAATATGGACTCGAGGCTTGCATTGCATGTTTTAGTTTTGGGCTTGCATTTATATTATCTTTAATTAATTACTAACTTTATTTTGTTTTTTTACTATTGTGCCCGGTATTCTGGGGTAACCTGGGTTCATTGTTTATCCGAAACTAATCCGGACCCCGTTTTTCTGGATCTTGTGGTAGCGACGGTACCGATAGGAAATCCTCTTTGAAGACTTATTTTATACATTACTGCACCATTCAAGAATTGAAATCTCGATTAGCATGCAGATTAAAAAATATAATTAATATTTTAAATTTTTTAAAAAAATTTCTTAATATTCCCTTCAATAAATAGATAGATAAAAAAGTAATTAATATTATTTTTAAGTTTTAAAAGGATAAAAAATAATATAATTAAAAAAAATAATTAATATTATTTTAAAATTTAAAAGAGACAAATAAATATCAATAAAAAGTTTCATCAAGAGCAATAGTTTTTTTTTACCACATCAAAAGCAATAGTTAAAAAGAAATGAAGGGAGTAAACTTCAAAGAGCATTAAGAGACTGATCAGGGAGGTGGCAGTCAAGGGGTGAATTAATGGCATGGTTAGCCAGGAAGACAGCACAATGATTGCCTTCTTTGTAAGTATCATAGAGTCCGACTATCCTTTCTTGTGAAAGGACACGCCTAATATCATGAAAAAGCTGAAAAGAGTCATTTGTTCTGTTCTACTGACACTTTTTTACGAGTTGCAAATTGTGAAAGAAGCAAACTATAAGTTTCAAAAGGGATTTATCTGAAACCTTTAGTCCAAACTACCTCAAGTATAAATATTTAAATCACCCCAAGTTTAGCTTGGATAATATTGCAACACCCAATATTCCTCTAACACCCTCCAAGCCATTTACCATCGCTGTCATGAATGAGAACACATATTTTAAAGCAAAGAATAATTTACACAAGCTTATCTTGAGTTTTGTTAAAACTATATGGAACTTTCCTTCATTTTCAAAATATATGCAAGACTTTCTTGAAAATAGAAAAAATATTGGTGTGATTCAACAAAATTAAAGAGATCTTCATGCCGCTAAATTCTTTGTTTTCAAGAAATATTTGTGTAGATTTAAAAAAAATTAAAGAAAATCAATGTAAATTTAAAAAATGAAAAAAAGCTATATAAACTAATATCTGTATGTAACATAAAACTCTAACAAGTTGTAATATTTATGAGTCGTGAGTAGTCTGGCTCATTCCTTAGATTTCATGTAACATACTAAATCTACACTAGCATTTTAAAAATCTAAATAAGATCTGTATAATTTACTCAAATGATTAAATAATATTTTGAACTATATAATATGAAAATAAAACATGTCTTGCTACCCAAAAGAACTTGTTTCAGGTTCCATTTCTTGATGAACACTGTAAGATGAATTGACCAATCCTGAATTATTAGTTTGTCAGGTACAATAATTAGAATGTAGGGTCCATCAATTCTTCACTTTTTTCCCCTTTTCTGGCAGTTTTGAAATAACATGACTAATGGTCTTATAATGTGTGAACATGCAATTATGAACAATTGTTTGGCATTTAGCAAAATACACAGAAATAGGTGTTTCTTGAAAGCATGACTAATATCTAATCAATTGAATTGAAGACCCTACTACTATGTTCAATCTTTCATTGCCACTATCACAACATTAGTTTTGGGAAATAGAGTCTATTATGATTGTTTTGGTCAGAAAAATCAATAACCGTAACTCTGTCTTTCTCAGGCCAAACACCTCTCAAATCTGCACAGAAAAAGACATTTAGAAGCATATCTCTAAAGAAAATCGACATTAATAGAGCAATGCACAGTTGGACTTCTTTAAAATTTATGTAAAACATGCAAATTTTGTGATGATTAGGAGATTAAAAAAATTCAATTCTCTAAAAAGTTAAAATATCCAACTTTTGTATATGAAGCAAATTTAGATTAGAGGGGTTTACCTTTTACCCTTATTCTCCAAGGGAAATTAGTCCTTGCGGTTGGTAGGGAAATACTCCTATTCATGAAAAAAAAAAATATTACTTCAAACTTTCTCAATAAACATTAACGGAATAATTTTTCTCAACTTCAATTCCTGTTCTTATTTTCTTTTGAGCCTCAAAAGTTAGACTGAATCATTTTGCTTCTCTTAAAGGACATTGTGTCATATGGAAACCAAACTTTGGGCAAAATCATGTATTATGGAGTCAATTAGAACTTTCATTTCATTACAGTGAGGATAACTTGACCATGAGAAAACAACATAAGTATACAGTGATTGCAGTGTCATTGAAAAACATGAAAGATAATTTACATTTATGACAAATCAAAATGATCCTACAATGCAGCTTTAAGAATGTAAAAGAAGCCCCTATTTACTCTTCAAAAGAGGGGAAAAGAAAAAGGTCCTAAACACGGAGACTTGAAGGAGAAAAATCATCATCAAAAGATTGAGAAATTATCGTCTTTCAGGATATTGAGTTTCTCCAACTTCTCTGACTCTTTATGTTGTTCTGTTCTGCTGAAGCTGGAATCTGTGGTCCAATATCATGATTTTCAACATGTGTCATTTTAGTAAGCTTGGTCAGTTTTTTCCACCCACTGCTCCAAGCTGAAGTTTGTTTAGGCTTTACCATCTTATCAAACTGCTTCTGCAGATTTTCCATCTCATTTTGAAGCTCCAAGTACTTGGCTTTCACACTCTCAAGCTCGAATTTCAGTGTGTTGATGTCTTTTTTGGCAGCTGCCCATCCTTCTTGGAATGACTGTGGTGTCCCTTCTAGAAGTGTTTTTCGGTTCATGATCACTGGCTGGTAGAAGTGAGATTCCATGCCATCTCTCAGAGAAGTACTGGCTAATGCATTGCTTATCTTTACCTGTTCAGAAAAGAGGACTTGCATTACAACCCTTAATGGAAGCCTTTCGTTTTGTGCAGCATGCATGCAGGCATCAATTGAGAGTTTCTGACAATCCATTATGTGACAAAGCCGTTTCCTTTCGTGCTCAGAAAGTGTTGGATGTGCCTGTCAATTTTTTCACAGATAAGCAGTCCAGCTGTAGAAAGCCATTGCAATTATGAAGCAAACTTTTACAGATTCCTCTTAAACTAATACAATGAGTGAAACACGCATCAAACTCAAAATCTTAACTTTTCATGATGATAGCTATTAGCCAACCTTGAAAAATGACCCATGAAGCATCAAAATTTCAGGAAAAAAAGAGTTGGATCTATCCTGAAGAGAGAGAGAGAGAGTTGGATCTATGTCTGACATGTGTTACACTCTAGAAAACAACATGACACTTGGCATTGCATGTGGAAGAGTTAGACTTTGTTGTGTAGCCGTGTTTATGTTCATATTAGTGTTTCGTGCTTCTTAAGAAATGTCCATGTCTAAATCAATAGCATATCTGCAATTAAGCTTATATCACCATATCCTAGCAGGTTTACCCTCAAGTCATGAATAAATTTACTGGGATATCAAACTTCGAGTGGCACGATGCATCTTGTTTGAGTAATTATCTCCAATCTATTCATAGGAGAATCACCTGGAGTATTCACTAAGGTAGCATGAGATGCAAGAATATATGAAAATTTCACTGTTTGCTGGTTCACTACTTCACTAAAATTTAATGTATAAAGAGTATGTCTAGGTTTATTCTCCATTTTACCATGGAAACAGGGATTAATTACCTTAAGATAGGAATCAATCGCTCGGTAAAGTCCATCATCACAGGTCCTTGCTGATTCAGGCAAAGCTTCTGCAAGTACCTGAAATTTTGTGAGGGAAAGGTTTCTATCCCTGGCTACCTCTGTAAGATAACTATCAACAAGTCTTGCCACTCTGGTCCTGGCATTTATGTTACTACCTGGATACTTATTTGAAAATGATAATCGGGGTGGACTTGAATTTTCAGTTGCTTCTTGAACAAAAAAATGCTCTAGTAACCTCTGAACAAGATCAACATCATACATAATCTCAATTTTATTGTAAGAAGGAATCAATAGATCAGCCAGTGTAGCTTGTTCAAATTGCATTCCTGCTCTTTTCTCTAACTCAGTAATTAATGCAGGTGCAACCTTTAGCATGTTTGCCATGTTCAGAAGCCTAAGAAGGAAGCTGCATGAGACACTGTCCTTCTGTGGTGGAATTATGCTGATGAGGCTCTCAATGATCATCCTTTGATCTTTAGCCTGAAGACTTGATGAGTCATCTCTTGTTCCAGCCACAATCATATGGAGTCCGCCTTTCCAGCTACCGCAACCACTACTGCTATTACTTGCACTATAGCTGCTTGCTTCATCTCCCAGGATTGTTGTGTCACTTAATCCTGGTAGCCATTTGGTAGCATAATTCATTATTGCAGCACCGATCAATTCAAATCTCATACCCTTCACCTTAATAGCAGTAATGACTCTAACAAAATGATCAATCCTAAGGATTGAAACATCTTCAAACCACCAATCAGGAGGAACCTGGTGATTCCCACTAGGGCTTGAATCTTTCATGTCATTCCATTTTGGGCTGGTAACCTTGGGGTGTCTTCCAGTATATGCCCACCTTATTCCTTTCGGGTTAGAGCAAGCTTTCCAAGCTATGGATTCGCTGCACCTTCGGACAATTTGAAGGTTCTCCGCCCATGGCGAGAGCTTCTCACAGCTTTTCAACACCACTATGGAGTCTCTCCATGAAGACAAAACCACATAGCTAAGAAATGCTTCAGTTTTGAATATAAGATTGCCTTCTTCTAGGTCCTCAGTCATTTCTAGATACTCAGCAGCACACCTTAGGCCTGAAATATTGCCTGACGTTAGTTCAACAGCAATTCCATAGCAGAATTTGGCTGCAAGTTCAAAAGCCTCAGCTCCACGGGGCAAATCATCCATAGCTATCTTATTCAAGTCTTGATCAGGCGATTCGTACACAATTCTGTTTAGCTTTCCACTTCTTGACAGCAAAGGATACTTTTACAAGAAAAAAGGAGAGAAAAGGTCACATAATTTAACAGCAACAAATTCTATTTTCTCTACTCGACTATATTAACTATCCTATATTTATTTACCTTTCTACTTTATCTTCCAAGTAGTGTTTGTCTATATACAGAAAAACACAGAATTGAATAACAGAATTCAAACTTGTTTAAAATGAAAGAAAGATAAACTACCTTGTGTAAGTGGAAGCTAGCTTCTCCAATTTGAACGTGGAAGTCACTTGGTACATCAGTATCAACATACCTACAAACAAAATGCAGAGACTAAATGTTCAAGCAGCTTTACATGATCTTCAAAATCCTCTGCTAGTCCTTCTCAACCCAAGTTGTTCAGGAGTGAAAAGTGGGTGAATCAATGGTTTCAACAATATATATCAGAAGTTACCAAAAGCACTGAGGATTCTGCATATTGACGTACCTAGAGTGGCCTCTTCGTTGAAACCCATCAGTCTTGATCCCCTGTTTGGTTGAAGTGAGAAAGCCAGACCCATATTCCCTTGCTGATGCTGAATCGCTCTCCGATTCCCACATGCTGAAACCAAGATTCCCGGAATGTACTGTTCAAGATTTTCCCGGGAAGTGGCTCTGAATCAGACTCAGAAAAAAATGAACAGAAGCAATCAAGGATCGAGAGGAAGTAGAGAAGGAAACCAAACCCACATGGGGTGGTTGGAATTATCTTGAAATTGTCGGCTTCTTGGATGGAATTTGAAGATCTCCCTGTAACACGTTACTGGGGATAAAATTTGGGTTTGTGATTTCTTTCAGCTTTGGAATTCAAATAATAATCAAAAGATATCATTTGAGCAGTGTAGGATGACAGTTTGTTATTATGACTGACCCATCCATGTCTCTAAAGTCCCTTTCTTTTCAGCTTATTTTCTTATTCTTTTGAATTATTACAGTCCCGATACAATCTTTGATGAACAGAATCAATGAAAGCCTTTTTCCAATGTCATGTTTGGGACTTCGGGTTTTGTGATTTATGATGCCCATAATTACGAATTTATCACTTCATTATCAATGGAGTCACTGTCAATTGGTGAAAAACAAAAAAAAAAAGTCTTATTCTCCCAGAAATAGTACATAACTAGTATAAACTCTTTTTCTTTTCCGGGCCACCACATAATTAGTATAATGTCGCCACTATTAGAGAAAATGATAATTAAGCACTTATTAGTTATTATTTAAATTAATTTTTAAAAAATCAGAAAAAAAATAAACATTTGTTTTTATAAAAATTATCATTTGAATAAAAACACTTCTCTAATGCTTGGACCATCAAAACGTAGTTTTTATTCCTTAACTACGTTTTGATGTTCCAAGCATTAGAGAAGTGTTTTTATTTAAAAGTATTTATAAATATAGAATGTGGAGTTTCTAATTTCAGCCAAAAATTAATACAAGCAATTTGAACAAACAATAAAATCTATCTGAAATAGTATATCATATGAGTGAAGACTATTGTTGTCGCCATAGCGTACGTGCAGGAGGGCCGGGACTGTGGAATATTACAAATAGAAATAAATGACATAAAAAATACGAACAAAAAAGGTAGCTGTACAATTTAATGCATGTGGACTCTCTTCTTCAGTGGTTACGCGACAATGTCATTCAATTTGACGTTACACTTCAATTAATTATCCATCATTGATCCTCATCCATCTTCTCCCCAAATCTGAGTTCTTGTAAACACAACGTATTTGGATATTCTTTGTTGAATGGATTTCCCAATTTTCTCAAATGATGTATTGTCCTCTTCCCTTCATGCGGGACTGTTTCTCATTGGTTTCAAACAATGGTGTTTGCAGTGGGGTTTGATTCAGTTTTGTCCAAAATCAAATTAAATTAAATCAAATTAGATTTCATAAAATTAGGACCTATTCGATTTTTATTAAGAAGTCAATTTGATTTGGTTTTTCATAGATTTGAATTGATTTGGATCAATTTTAAATGAAGTTTTTAATTATTAATATTTTTTTAAAATCTTGTTTTATGATCTTTTAATTTTCAACAATTTATTTAAAAATTTAACTAATATTTCTAAATTCTAATTTCATGTTAAAAATAAAAAAATGACATTCTCTTGCTAATGATTATTTTTGTAAATATATTAAATCTATATTTTTTTTACTATAATTTTTTCTTTATTTTGTTTGGAAATTGTAGTTTATGTTTATATTTCAGTTTTTTTTAATATTTTTAACATTAAAATTCATTCAAATAAAGGATAAATTGTTAAAATTATGAATTTAGTATTTTTGAAAAACAACATTTTTAGATCCGAAATAAAAGACTCATATCTCATGAAAAAATAATTAATAAAACATTATATAGGTCTTGAAGGCTCAAAATAGAATCGAACCAAATCAAACTAAACCGATCAGATTTTGTTATTTTAAAAACCAAACCACGTCTTAATATTAATCAATTTTGATTTGTTCATGTCAGTTTAGTTTGATCGATTTAGTTTGGTTTTGAGCATCCTTAGTTTCAAAGTAATGTTTCTAATCTTATAAAATAAAATAAAAGTAATGTTTCTAAAATTGAATCTGTCATAGCCACATCATGTTAGCTTGTGTGACGAGAATGTGGTGGGATATGGATTGTAATTAAGAATTTAAGCTCTTTTAATGTAAAAAAAATGCGTTGGTGATTGAAGTAATGAATCAGTAATTGGACTATAATTAAACCATAATTGTTAATAATATAACTTAATAGACTTGGTTGATTAAATTATATTTTGGAATATAAACGATAACTTACTGTTTTTAAAGGAAGTAAAGAAAACCATTTCTCTGATCTTATCTTGTTTCTTTTCCGAAATTATTAACATTTGCAATTGAAATATGGAAAGCAATATATAATATTTTCATTCAAAGATCTGCTTGAATTAATTGGAAAGGGCCCTGGTTGATTCTGTTTGACAATTGTTGGCTTAAAAATAACTAACAAAATATTTTTTTGTATCACCTTTGACAAGTCCCCTTTACTGGCATTTGTTTTGGGGTCCCATGTTTTTTTCTTTTAAAAAACACATCTTGGTTTCCCATTATAGTAAATTATATATATATATAGTGTCAAATTATCCCCAATGCCTGTTCATTAAGGTAGAGATTAATTTTGGCAAAAACAAGACAGACATAAACTATCTAATTCTTATAATAAGGATTTGTTTCTGCTCCAACCATTATCTCAAGTTTTCTTTCCAGCCGCAATCTAGATCGTCCATTTCATCTAAATGGCTGATAAAGAAGCTGTTTTGTAGATCGTTGGATGAATCTAATCATCTAAGTTTATTTGCATTTTTTTCTTCGGGCTGGAGGGAATAATAGAAGCAGCTCCGATGGCTGATTTGATTTTGCATGTGGAGGATTCTGCTTTTTAGTTTTATATTAAGTTTAATTTTTTTCTAGTTAAAATCTCTTATCAACACAGCTATAAATTTTTTCATCATCAACTTATTTAATCTCTACATCATAAAAAGGGATTTCTATCAGAAGGAAAAAAAAAAACGGATTCATGAGCTAAAAAAGATCTTTTTTTTTTAATTGAAAAATCTAACTAATTCAGGTTAAATTGTTTTTTTGCATCACAAAAGTTTAAAGTTTTCACTTTTCACCAATCCAGATCATCAGAAACCGATATGAAATAAATACAGTACCTAACAATTATTTTCTCTTTACGAAAGTGTTGATTAGTTGGCAACAACAATGAACTTAATTGCGGGAAATAAAAATTTTCCTATTTATAATCATAAATCATAAGTGCGCCCCTTTGGAATCTCTCTTGAAGAGTTAATAGACCTGGCATCTGGTGATCAAAGACAATTTGTGGATGAATTAAAATTACAAATATTTTCTTTAGAACTCATCTTACTCCAGAGTGAACTTTCTTTTTGAATAAATTACTCATTAGCGATTGATTATACCGAACCTACCTACCTACTAGGAAGCCATCAACGGAGAATAAGGCAAGATGCATTAAGATCCACAGAAGTAATTAATTCTGAACACTACTCCATTATTATCACAACCAAACATCAAAATATGAAAATTTTGAATGCTCTCAACATGAAAGATACCTTTCAGAAGCAACATATATTTGGGGAGTTACATCTCTATAAATCAGTACAAAACTGCCATCCAAACTGTAGGATACATGTTGATGATGGATCAACGAACTGCAAATGAAATACTAAATAAATACATTATCTTTCTTCATGTCAGCATAAGATTAATCTGAAATCTATAAACTGTTTGATGCTCAGATGACATTTATTAATTCCAACAGAGCTATTTAGTCAATTATTTCGTGGATTGAGGTTTTTTTGAATGACAACAACAATAATATTAGCCTTACCTCGCTATGCAAAATTTTTCTGAATGAGAATCCCATTAAAGTTGCTGGCTAATTCAGAAAATCCCATGTCTGTAAATGCACTTATAAGCTTTTCACAGGCAAGCATATCAAAATCTGTGTTAGTAGATTGTGTCCACTGATCAATAACTACTCCTACTTCTTTCATATGACCTAGCATCAGATATGAAGAAAGAATGCAGATATAATTCCTGCTAATCATTTTCTGTTTAGTCATTCTCAGGGATTTCCATATCTGATCGATTTTATCCTTGCTTCCCAACCCAGCATATAATATGATTAGGAAGTCATAGGTAATCCATTCTCTTTGGGAGGTCCTTTTCTCTGGTTCGACAAGCGAGTTGGAGCCTGCATTATCAAGATGCCCCACAGTAACATATATATTGGCAAGGTCAACATATCTCTTCCAACTTTCATTAGAACCAGCATCACAACTCATTTCGTCAAGTATCCTTCTAACTTCATCAATATTAATAGTAGCAGCACAAGAACTTATCCACAAATTGTAAGTGAAGATATCTGGCAAAACCTTCTGCTGTTTCAGATCTTCAATGACCAATGGGACCTTTTCAACCTGTCCTACTGACATGTATAAAGTCATCATTTCATTGTACATCATGGCATTAAAGGAGAGGTTTGAATTCTTCATCCTTTGATAAAGCTCCTCAGCCTTTTCAGTGAATTTTGTTCCTGCAAAAGAATGAAGGAGGGCAGTGTAGGTTTCACTTGTCTTTGCAGAAAGAGGTAGGCCCTCGAAATAGCGCTCTGCAGCCTCAATGCCAAAAACTTTGGTCATCAAGTCTATGCGGACTGCATAATCCGAGTCTGATAACTCGTATTCTTCATTGGTAACCATCCATTCATATATCTACAGTTACCAATAGGGACAAACTACACAGTCAATGAGCATTCAGATAGTCTTTCAAAAAGTAAAACATTATAACGAATCAATTCTGTGATCTCCAAGGACCATGTGCTTCATTACGTCTGGTAATTATGAAAAGAGAATCATTCCCAGGTTGGGTAAAATTCAACATAGCCTCAAGTATTACTATATCAATTCTCTACAGAAATTTCAATTGACAAAATGATATTATTGAACTTTGAGGATGGGTTCCAATGGTGATTTTTCACAGGTAGGTCAAATCAAAATATGCATACAAGCAAGGATTTTTGGCACAAACAAATACTCAAGTGCAATACAGCTGAGATGATCAAAGAGAGCACATGCATAGATAATGTAATACATGAGTGATCTTTACATACAAGAAAGGGGAAGGGCTGGGATAAAGAGAGAAACTAACTCATAAGTAAACAATAGCAAATATAAGTCAGTTATATCAACAGCAACCATAGTTCCCACACAACTTGCTTTTCAAAGGACAGCAGACATGTTGACAGAGAGAAGACCCAGTTGACACAGCTCAAATTTGTTAAACCCCAGAAAAGCTTAGCCCTTAACTACAGCTTTTCGAAAATTTGACACAGCGAAGAAACAAAAATTAAGCATCTAAGAGTGCTTTCCACAGAGACAAGTTGAATTTTACAAGGTTGTCCTGTTTTTATGGTTCTTAATTGCTAGGTGCTAGCCATTAACTTTCTCATAGTTCTAGAGTTCTGAGCCCCTCATGATAGTTCTATAGTTGATTCATAAATTCCCTTTCTCAGCAGGCCTCTCTTTCTTTCTATGCTTACGTCAACTGCAGGACTTGGAGAACATAGAAGTTTAGAAAAGGTAACAGTTGTAACCATTGAGACATGAACCTCAAAATGTCACATCTATGGCACAATCAACAAGAGGAGGGAAGAAAAAGATGTGGGAGCATTCAATCTGATAGACGTCAATTATCAGTCTAATTAAATATGGGAGCGTTGAATCGGAATATAAGATAGCACAACTCAACTGTACTAATTAAATACCACTTAAAATTTTTGCTTATCAACATACCAGCCACTGAAAGTTAGGTTATCACAGTTGCCAGCTTTACTTTTCTAAAAGCTCCAAAACCATATAGAGCAACAAAATGATATCTGAAATATCTTTTGTGGAAGTTAACATATGGAACAAAACTAAATAGTGAAACAGGCCAGGCACTAAGTGTAACAAATCATACATTTCATGAATATTCATTCATCGAAGTTATTGCGGTGCAGCGACAGCATCCATGCCCCGATTTTCAAGGAGCCTTAGTCCCGTACCAAGGCCTTATTGAGCAATACCAACGGCCTAGGCATATATACATTGATATGAAAGCCGAGACAGCGAAATAGACACTTGTACACAATAAACACCAGGTTCTACATTGATATGGGCAATCCCAATGCTCAAAATCTAATACAAAGATTGACCCTTCATTCAAAACTGATGGTCATACCTGTGAATTCCACATATGATTTCTAACTGCCCCTCACAGGCCTATAATATATATAATAACCATGCAGAGCATCAGGAGATTAAACCTATAAAACCCGTTCCTTTATTGTTATTAAATTCCCCAATTTCATTACAAATATGGATCGTACTAGAAAATGATTGGGACAAGAATCGAACCTCTAATGCGTGTTTGTAACGTTGAGATTTCCTGAGTTCTCTGGAAATATCCCGAAGCTCCGACGCCGAAATATTATTCCCTTCGCTGACCCATCTCTCAAGAACATTGGTGGCGCTTCGCTTTGGCAGCCTCAGCCTGAATAATCTGCTCCTTAGGTCGTCGTCACCTTCCAAAGAGTTCGAAGTCTTTTCCACAAAATCAGTTCCCAACGCACGCGAAGAGAGAAATCTAAAGGGATTTACTCTACTGAGGATCGATAGCGAACGATAATCGCTGTTGATAAACCCGCAATTTCTAAATCTCCTGTAACAAAGGTGAGTTAATAAGGGAATGTAGAGAACAATTCCAGTCAATTTGGTCAATTACAAATTGTAATAAACAAAATAGAAGATAAAAAGTTTTGAAGTAGCATATTCCTAAGTCTAAGGATTAGAATACTCAGCTCAGTGAAATATATGAATTGGGAAAAACCAAAAAACAAAAAAAGCCTCGGAATCTGATAGAAACCTAGATGAAGACCCAAAATGGGACTCGCTTGGTAGGGAGTCGTAATTTATTATTCATTCATCGTCTTTTTCGGGAACCAAACAGAGCGTCGAAGAAAATAGAGGGCCGGGTATGAGCAGCACTGCTTACCGTCTAAGAGTGAAGATCAGTGTGTGAGACGCCATTGCCGCTGTTCGGAAATGCAGCTTATGCTGTAAATATAGTGTACAGCAGTTATGTGCTTTAAATTCCTTGATAGTATTTTTTTTTTCCCACAACCTTGAAAATATTATTTATTATGCATAGATAAATAGAATATAGGGGAAATGACATTTGCAGACCAAAAGTTGCATTTAATGTCAATTATGGATCCAAACATTTTAAAAATGTAGAAACAGATCAGGGTCCGAAACGGAGCATAATTTGTCAATCCAAATGACCTAAACACCCTCAGTCAAGTGTCCGTTTATGCTGAGACCCAACTCTTGCATTCTCGTCCTTGACTCGGTAACATTCTGCCCTGAGCTTCTTGAGACAGAGGAAGGAAATCTCCGAGCGAAACGAGTACCACGACAATTGGAAAATGCCACCGTGTCAATCCAATTGAGGGATTTTCTGAATACAGGTTGTCCTTTCTGTCTTACTTTTGTTTCTTCAATATACAGGTCAGACAATATCATTGGAGTGGAGTCTTCAGAAATTCATATCAACGTTAGCTGCATCTGCCCCGACTGCATCTGCCTCGACTGCATCTCAGAATCGAAAGACAAGATGTCTTCAAGGCTCATGTCTAGATTCCAAGTTAAGGATCAATAACTTTCAAATTTATGAGGCTAAGGCAGTTTCGTGAGCACGTACTAGAGAAGGAGCTATCTTATTTGAACAATATTTCCAACTTCATGGTGGTTGTTGTGTTAATTGGAACATGCAAGTTGTATATTTTGTCCTCTGTCTAGTGTAAAGTCCATGTCTCTAAATTGTGTTCAGAGATCTGGCTTCTGCTTGCTGTTTTATTGAACTATGCTTTTCTTGTAATAATAATATTATACAACTTGATATTTCATGTAATTGCATCCCCTGTTTTGTGGATGTAGGACGATGAAATTATGTTAAACAAGTGTAGGAATGAATGAGTTGTCAGATGATAATTGAAGAGCAGAGATCATATCTTATACTATATCAATTATTTATTGGCATAGCAGAAAATGTATGAGTGAATTCTGAATTCTTAGAAAAAAAAAATTTATACGGTTGATTAGAAAAATCATATTTAACACTTAACAACCCCCCCCCCCTTTTACACTGAAAAAATTGTGCAGTAAATTAATCAAATCCGGAATTTCACACTAGAAATTGGGTGCATCAAATTGTAATTAGATCCAGAATTTTACACTTGGAACCTAGCATGTGGTCAGGCCCAATTTTTGTCACTCGGAACCATGAATTTACTACTGACATCCAGTGTTTTGAAATTGACCTCCCCCAATTTTACACTGAAGGAATTGTGGTCACAATTTTTCCTATGTTCAAGTCCAGGTTTTGACACTTGGAACCATGAATTTACTACTCACGTCCAGAGATTTGATACTGAACTCCCCCAATTTTACACTAATAAATTGTTGTCACTAAACATTTCCTGTGTTTAGGCTCAGGGTTTGACACTCGGAACCATGAATTTACTACTCACATCCAAAGATTTGACACTGACCTCCCCCAATTTCACACTGATGAAATTGTGGTCACAATTTTTCCTGTGGTCAGGTCTATTGTTTGACACAAGGAACTTCGTATTTACTAGTGGTATTCAGAGATTTGACACTAAACTCCCTTAATTTCACATTGCTAAAATTGTGTTTATCAACTTGTGATCAGATGCATTTTTTGACACTTTGAACCCCATATTTACTGCATTTGTTGGAATATTTAACATTGAACCCCTAATTTCACATTAATGAAGTTATGTTTACTAAATTTTTCTTGTGGAGAGGTCCATTTTTTGATACTCGAAACTATAGATTTACTACTCACATCGCTGAATTTACTACTTGTGTTCCAAAATTTTACACTGAATTTCCCCAATTTCACACTAACGAAAATTGTTCATAAAATTGTTCATATCCTCAAATCCAGTATTTGACACTTAACATCTTAAATTTACTAATGATGGTAAAAAATTTCACACTGAACTACCCCAATTTCACTTTGCTCAAATTATGTTCATTAAATTCATGTGATCAATAAAGCACTGGGAAATATAACTTTTACATACACTTAATTTTCATTCATATCACACCCATAAGGCGTTATATCATTACATATATGGGTAGAAGGGTCCTTTTGTGTATATATATATCACATCATATATATATATATAAATATATCACATCGGTACGAAATTGGGCGAGGTCAGTGTCAAATCTCTGGACATGAGTAGTAAATTCATGGTTCCGAGTGTCAAAATCTGACCTAAACATAGGAAGTGTTTAGTGACCACAATTTTATCAGTGTAAAATTGGGGGAGTTCAGTGTCAAATCTCTGGACGTGAGTAGTAAATTCATGGTTCCGAGTGTCAAAACCTGGGCCTAAACATAGGAAAAATTGTGATCACAATTCCTTCAGTGTGAAATTGGGGGAGGTCAGTTTCAAAACACTGGATGTCAGTAGTAAATTCATGATTCTAAGTGACAAAAACTGGGCCTGACCACATTCCAAGTGTAAATTTTGGATCTGATTACAATTTGATGCACGCAATTTCTAGTGTGAAATTCTGGATTTGATTAATTTACTGCACAATTTTTTCAGTATAAAAGTGGGGCTGTTAAGTGTTAAATGGGATTTTTTTAATCAACCGTATAAATTTTTTTTCTAAGAATTCAGAATTCATTTATACATTTTCTGCTATACCAATAAATAATTGATATAGTATAAGATATGATCTCTACTCTTCAATTATCATCTGGCAACTCATTCATTTCAGCATTTGTTTAACATAATTTCATCGTCCCACATCCACAAAACAGGGGATGCAATTACATGAAATATCAAATTCTATAATATTATTATTACAAGAAAAGCATAGTTCAATAAAACAGCAAGCAGAAGCTAGATCTCTGAACATAATTTAGAGACATGGACTTTACACTAGTTAGAGGATAAAATGTACAACTTGCATGTTCCAATTAACACAACAACCACCATGAAGTTGGAAATATTGTTCAAATGAGATAGCTCCTTCTCCAGTACGTGCTCACAAAACTGCCTCAGCCTCATACATTTGAAAGTTATTAATCCTTAACTTGGAATCTAGACATGAGCCATGAAGACATCTTGTCTTCCGATTCTGGGATGCAGTCGGGGCAGATGCAGCTAACGTTGATATGAATTTCTGAAGGCTCCACTCCAACAATATTGTCCGACCTGTATATTGAAGAAACAAAAGTAAAACAGAAAGGACAACCTGTATTCAGAAAACCCCTCAATTGGATTGACACGGTGGCATTTTTTGACTGTCGTGGTACTCGTTTCGCTCGGAGATTTCCTTCCTCTGTCTTAAGAAGCTCATGACAGAATATTATCGAGTCAGGGATGAGAATGCGGGAGTTGGGTCTCAGCGTTGACGGACACTTGACTGAGGGTGTTTAGGTTATTTGGATTGACAAATTATGCTCAATTTCAGACCCTGTTCTGTTTTTGCAATTTTAAAATATTTAGATCCATAATTGGCATTAAATGCAACTTTTGGTCTTCAAATGCCATTTCCCCTAGAATATATAACAATTCAGTTTGGTATCACCCAGACCAGAACTAATATGAGCGATATGAGCCTGAAGTAAGCATTCGATTCATAATATTTACGTATCCTCGATGTTTTACGTATGCATTATAATTATGAAAAAATATTTATTTATTATGTTCTATGTAGCAAACTTTGTTTTTGCCCTCTCAACTCTATACTGTACCTTAATAAGATTATATTTTCTCCAATACTAAATATAAATGTTTGTTAACTACTTCATATATTTAAAAAGAGCTTAAATTATTAAATTTATCAAAAAAATTTAATATTTTTTATTATTTATCATTATTAATTATATTATTTCTTATACTTCATATCATTTATTTCACATTTATTAATTATAGATGAAGGATATGAATAGAAACAAAAAATAATAAATTAGATAACCCTATATGTTATCCTATATTTTCTATCAAATATTACTTTTAAAAAATATCCCATATTTAAGACTAAATGAGTGCTTTTAGTCATTGAAGGAATACGTCAATTTAAGTATATTGAAATTAAAATATTTTAAAATAGAAGTGCTAGGATTGCTGGCTTTCCAAGAGAGATGAATTGAGAAGTTTAAGATTTTTTCTGCAAAAACACAAGTTTACAGTGAAAGTAAAAACTTACAGAAAAATAGAGTACAATAGAAATAAATATAAATGTTAAGATAAGAAAAGAGAGGACTCAAAAATTTATTCTGATTTGGTCTAATCTGCTTGACCTACCTCCAGTTCTCAAGCAACTACTTGAGATGTTTACTATCAGTAAGAATTCAATGAGCTCCTTGGAATACTTAAGTATAAGACATGTGCTGTGTTCTAAAAACACTTAAAATTTTCACTCAACACTCTTACAAGTGTTTTCTAGTATCCTTTGCGATTCCTCTCACAAAGAATTTCTCCTTTAGATGAATAAAAGATTTTACACAAAATGAATACTCTTTAGAATGGAGTAGATATGAAAGTTGACGCACAATAAATGCAGTGTATGGGTGAAAAGCTTTTTCTAATAAATTCAATAGAGTTTCAATAATGATAGAGTTAAATTTGTTACTTACAACTTTAAATGAAGTTCTATTTATATATTTGTGACTCAACCAGTCGTTAGAAATAAGATCTAGCTGTTAGAAACTTTAACAAACGGTTATTTTGCAGAAATAACCATTCACCAACCGTATTTAATGAGTCTAACATAGCAAAATTTGAATTTTGGGTTCAACAGACGAATTTCACAAAGAAAGAAGGTTAAGGATTTCAATGTTGAACTTTGACATTCGTTTGTTCAAATGTGATATTCAAATTTTGAGTTTGTCAAATATATTCCATGTTAAAACATACTATTTTTCATATTGTAAGTATATTTATTGAATTTGAATAGTTGTCTCTCATTTTCATAGTGCACTCGAATTTTAGAAACTGAAATTCATCTGTCAGAGGCATGTTCAATGTGACACAAAGGTTTTTCTAAGTGAAATTCGAATTTTGAATTACAAAGTTTGTCCGTTAGAAAAATGTTTTAATAAGACTTACAAGTTTTTATTTCGAAATTCATACTTTGAAGTCTAGAGTTCGTCTGATAGAGAAGGTAACTCTACTCTCTTTGAACTTCACCAATATTCAAATTTTGACTAAACTTCATACGAATTTTGCACACTTTCACTAACAATACTTAGCCTGAAATTTGTCATCAGAGATAAAATCTCTATAACTTCAAATTTCATAAAGTAAAGTTTGAATTTTGCATAAAATACACATGATTCAAATACAAAATTTGTCTGTTAGTCAGTATTTTTCAATTTTAACACTTGCTAACATAGGATAACTGTGAAATAATTCATTTACGTGCTGTGGGAATATAAATAAGTAATAATCAAAGTTTTTTACCTAGTATATATAGTGAGAAATTCTAACAACTAAATTTTCACTTGTTCTTCATTGATTTTCTTCACTTTATTTTTTCATACTCCTTTAATATTCTCTTTCTAAATTCTAGTTGTTTGAAATTATCAAAATTTCTGATTTCAACAAAAAGAAAATATAATACAAAAGGGAATTTGTTAAAAAAAATATTAAAAAATTAATAAACAAAACTGAGATGCAATTTTTTTTTTATAACCAGAGATGCAGTGCAGTTCTTCATTATACTTAATCAATTCAGAGGGATCCCCTCTTGATAGGATGAAGGTTTAGGCATCTTCTCTATTTTTATTAAAAATAAGTGAGTTATTCATTAACTTTTTAGGAGTAATCCTTTTTCATTTTTAGAATTAGAAGCAATCTTTGTATTTTTTAAAATTAACTCAATAACCTTTGGGAAAATTCTAATTAGATACCAAAGAACAAAAATTATTCCAAAAACATAGCACAATTTGTTGTAATGCTAATTAACTACTGTAGTAAATTGGAATTAAAATTTGGTGGGGAGTGACAAAAATACCCTTAACTCAATTGGAACAAATTTCAATCATCAACCCCAAAATTCTTGCCATCTTTCACTTTCATTATCTTCCTCTATGTAGCTTTGTCGTAGTCTCTTCTAGCATTGTTCATCATCACAACCTGCAAATCCATGAGAAGCTACTCTGTCGTTCTCATTATCACAACCCAATGCCCTTCCTCCATCTTCCCCCATTATAGCTCCATCACAACCCCTTCACTTCTCTCGTCATCTTGCCTCTAAATCCACAGACTCCATCACAATTCCATCATTCTCCATACTCTTTACTCTCTCTTCATTCTCAAATTAGATCTGTTCATCCTCGTTTGTGATTTTGAATATGCCATGAGCTAGTAAAAGGAGGAGTTGTGTCATTTTTCAAATTTGCACCCTTATCATCATGTACCAATTTTTTTTTTCATTTTTTTGGTGACATTTTTGAGATTTAATATTTAGATTATGGTTGATTTCATTTTCAGTTATGGCCGATGATAAAACTCAAGGTTGAAGCAGTAACTCCTTTGATTGCTACAAGGAACATATGTATTCTTCTCTTCATTTTTTTTGATAAACATTCTTCTCTTCCTTTATTGAAGCACTTATTGCAAATTTTTCAATTTTTTATGAACAAAAGAATTTCACTCAAATTTGCTTAGCTACTATATGTTTTCAATTTTTATTTCATTTTGGAGTTTGGATTGCTTGGATGTCAATTTTCATATGAAAAAGAGTAAAAGCCCATGTTTTCCCTTTACTTAGCTTTTATTTTAGTTTAAAGTTTAGGCATAGCAGAAGTGATTAAGACTTCCCTTATGCTTTCTATGAAGAAACTCTTGGTTATTTGGTTTTCTGTGCTTGATTTGATTTAAACTTGAGTAAATGTTTATTTAGCCATGTTCCTGGTTATGCATCTTTATTACTTCACCAACTATTATTTTGATGTTCATAAATATAGATGAAAAATTCCTATTGAAGCTGTCATTTTCTACTTAGTTGTAGATGAACAAAACTTCCCTATTTGTTAAGGCCGTTAGGCATTTGAAAGAGTTGAAACAAAATGCAATCCAAACAAGTGAATAATTGATGAGGGAGATGGATATAAATTTATCCTAAGAAAGATATGGCATTGTACAAGTAAAATTGCAAAAAAATTGACAACAACTTTATCAAAAATATTGTTGTAGGTTGTGTCCTTGGTAGTATTGGTAATTAATTGAGTGAAAATTATAATAGAATAAACTTTATGGATGTGCGTTGTTATTTGAGAATTGTAGTGGTTTGCCTTGTAATGTCATAATCTATAATTTTAGCTTGCATAATGACAACTGATTTACATTTTGATTGATTGAAATATCCTTTTAAGGGAATTCAGTGTGCGAATATTATAGGTTTAACATGATAGCAAGCCATTTACATGTGATAACTATGTAATTACAAGTTAAGGTCATATATTTGTCAATGCTACTGAGCCATTTATAAGTAACATGCATGTTTTAAAGATCCTAATTGATACAATGTCCTTTACATGATAATTGTATATTTATAAGTAAATATTGTATATTTGCAAATAACACTAGGCCAATTACAAGTGTTTATTGGATCTTGTGTTTATGTCCCAATGGTCAACTATTAGATGAGATCTCCTATAATAATTGACTAGTGTATTAATGGTCATACTTAGCTGATACAATATTATTTACTTGTGATAATTATGTATTTACTAGTAAATCTCATGTATTTATAAGTAAATATAATGTATTTACAAGTGCATGTTGGGGGAAGTTACAAATTGCAAGCAAATGATCATGGCAAGTGCATATTGTTAATAATGTGTATTTACAAGTGCATATTGTTATTTGAATGACAAGTTAATATTGGCAACTTTCTATGGTGACTTTCTAGTATTGATGACTTTTGCAACAACCACTTGCAAATGCATGATATATTCATTTGTAAATACATGATACTTATTTACATATAATACCTAATTGATATAATATCATTTACATGTGATAATAATATATTTACAAGTGTATATTTGGGAAAGTTACAAATTGCAAGTGACTGATCATGGCAAGTTAATAATTGTGTATTTATAAGTGCATATTGTCATTTGCATGGCAAGTTAATATCAGCAACTTCCCTTACGACTTTCCAGTGTTAGTGACTTTTCTGACAACCATTTGCAAATACATGATATATTCACTTGTAAATATATGATACTTACTTAGAAATACATAAATATCACTTGTAAATGGCATTGTATCAGTTAAGTTTGTCAATTGATGCACTAGTCGACTATTAAAGGAGGCTTCCTTTGATGGTCAACTATTGGAATATAAGTACCAGATCTAAAAAATATAATATTCTCTTGTCAATCCATAATATTCATTTGTAAATACATGATTATTACAATTAAATGACGTTGTATCAATTAGGCATAACAATTGATGCATTGATCGACTATCACTTCCATTAGTTGAACATCAATCGGGACATGAGCACTAGATCTAACAATCACTTGCAAATAGCCAAAATCACTTGCGAAAACATGATATTCACATGTAAATACATGATACGCATTTATAGATATACAATCATTACATGTAAATGACAGTGTATCAGTTAGGCATGACAATTGATGCAATGATTGACTATCACCTCTGGATAGTTGACCATCGATCAGGTCATGAGTACCAAATCCAACAAGCATTTGCAAATAGCCAGCCAGAGTCACTTATAAATACATGATCATTACATGTAAATGATAGTGTAGCAGTTAGGCATTACAATTGATGCGCTACTCAAGTATAAGAGATAATGGTCAACCATTAGAATATAAGCACTAGATTTGATAAACAATTGCAAATATCCTACTATCACTTACAAATATACGTTATTTACTTATAAATATATGATATCATATGTAAATGACATTGTGTCAATTAGAAAATGCTTGTAACTTGGAAGTAACCCAATATGACTTGCAAATACAAAATTTTAACTTTTGAAATCACAGTTATCACATGTTAATATACTTTAACTTGTAAATGGAATTTTTTAGACATGTTAAATTAAGACTTGTCCCAATTGATAAAGTGAATTTTTAACTGATACTAATAGATTTCTAAATGATTTTGGGAAATTTACAACTACATCAAGATCACTAAGACCATATCTAAATTCCCTAAGATAACTTGTTAATTTCCTTGATTCACTTGTTAATTTACTAGGAGTGCTTGTAAATGGAATTATTTAAGCATGTTAAATTAAGACTTGTTATTTTCAATCGATGCGGGTGGATTTCCTATTGATGCTAGTGGATTTCCAAGTTATACTCAAGAATTTACAACTACAACATCATTCGTAAGATTTTTTTAGAGAAAAACAAAGCCTCTCCTTCTCTTCAAATGAATTTTCAACTCAAACTAGTGAATTTTCAAGTTATACTAGAGAATTTACAACTACAACATCATTAGTAAAATTGTTTGATTAAAAAAAAAAAGCCTCTCATTTTCTTTAGGTGAATTGCCAACTCATGCTAATGAATTTCTAAGTCATACTAGAGAATTTACAACTACAACATTATCAGTAAGATTGTTCAAAGGGGAACAAAAAAAAAGAAAAAGCCTCTTCTTCCTTTCCTTTCTTTCTCTTCACCATACATCTACATTAATATAGTCAAAATTTCTAGGCAAATAATAGAGATGTGAGAATTTGGAAAGGAATTTTCCACACAACATTATGCTATTCATAAAGTTTCAATCCCAAAATCGAAGAAGGAGAAGATGGAAGAAGTTGTTCATTGCCATTGAACCTTCCCCTTTCAGCTTCAAAAATCTTGTGCTTGCTTGCAGAACCCATGAAAGTGTTGAAGATTGGAACACCTAAACTTGTCACCTTTGATAATCTGTTGATCTTGCATTAGTGATGGTGATGGTGGTTGGAGATAGCATTGGAGTCAGTGATGGATTCATCACTCTTTACCATCAGCCACCCATGGTTTTGTCGCACATAGATTAGAAACTCATGGTACCACTACGAATCTCACCATTGCATATAGATTAGCCACCCGTGGTTTTATTGATGGTTTTGTTGTCTCTGGCAAGTTTGAAGGCTGTAGTGGGGGAAGATAAAATAAGAAAATGAGGATTGAATTTTAGGAAAAACGCATAAGGATGCATAGGGGGACTTTGTTCATTTCCCACCAAATTTTAATTCCAATTTATTATTATGGTGTTAATTGGAATTACAACAAATTTTGTTATTTTTTGGAATTATTTTTGTTTCTTGGTATTTAATTAGAATTTTCCCAAATGTTGATTGCTGGTAGGGGTGTAATAAGTTTATACAGCTCTTTATACTCCCTATATTTTAAATTATAATAGAGTAAGGTGGGTTGAGTTGAGTGCCAATGTTGTTGCGACTCAAAGGTGTGTATATGTGTGTTTTCTTTTCCCTAAGCAGAATAGTACTCATACATTTGATGAAAACCACATAAGGTAGAGTAAGTGCATTGCTCATATGTAAAGTATCGCTGTATTTCTTTTTATCGGCTTAAAGGTTTGAACAAAGATTAAAAAATATAATTAATATTTTAGAGTTCCATTTAATTTTTTTAACATGCCCTTCAGTAAATGGATAAATAAAAAAAGTAATTAATGTTATTTTTAATTTTTAAGATAATAGATAAGAGTATAGCCAAAAAAATAGTAATTAATATTATTTTAAAATGTAAAAATGACAGATAAATAAAAATAAAATTTTCTTAAAAGTATCAGTTAAAAAGAAATGCAGAAAGTATTAAAGAGAGATAACATTGTTTCATACAAAATAAAAATATAAACATAACATAACTATTTTAATTTTTATATTGCATGTGAGCAAATGAAGGAGTTGAATATTTCGGAATCCAAATCCGTGTATACAGAACAATATTTTTTTTAAAACAAAGAACAAAATTTATTATAAAATTTTTAGGGACTATTTTATAATTTTAATAAAATTTTTAGAAACATTTTACAAATTATAAATAAGCAAGCTGTCCACGTTCTTCTTAGGACATTATTGAATATGATTGTCACATCTACATAGAAGATGAGAAGAAAAATATTTTTTATGTGACAGCAAAACTCAAAATTTAGTGTATATATATTTTTAAATAAAATAAATGTCTTTTTTTATGTATTTATTCTTTAATAAAATAAATTTAATATGTACATCTCAAAAAAATATCAAAAATAAATGGAAGGTACACTTTGGTTCATTATCTTCATCATAACTATTTTCCAACAACACAATAGAAAAGTGGAAATTGATTCATTTTGGAGTACATAATGGTTATCTTAAAACCAATGGATTTCCTGACCTTATCGTTCAAATATAGTTGTCACACATAAAACAACCACATATATTAAAAAAACCAGATAATCAAAATATAAAATTTAAATACCTTGCGTACTAGTGCAGCTCATCATTCCACTTTACAGGATTACATGTTGAACAAATAGAACCAAAGGATGAAAATGAGTAACGGCTAAAATTTGATTTACCTAACATTCATCTAGTGGTGCCTTTCACATTATGTATAAAATTCACCTTGATTTTATTCAATGATGTCACAACATCTATCATATTAAGGCGTGTCTCCGGTGAATCAGTGCAACAAGTTAAGGCCAACTCAAAAATTGATGATATATGTGGTAACATATTGCCAATATTTTGATTGTCTTTGTGCAGCAAATTGCCATCAAGAATACTGATGATTGAATGTGGTGTTGACATGCTAATCCAATCTTTCAAACTTAGACCTTCAACAAACATGCCATCTGTTGGCTTCTTTCTTGTAAATGTTTCCATTAGCAAAATACCATAACTATATACATCTCCCTTCATAGAGATAGCTCCTCTTGATCCATACTCTACATGTCAATTTGAATGCTAGTTAAAATAGCCAATATGTTGAAAAAGAAAATAATATTTGTTGTTAAAAACCTTTTGCATATCATTAATAGAAATCTTCAAATGCGAAGAAAATATAAATATTCATTAGTACTCAAATAATTTATTGTTTCCTATAACATATATGTATGCATGTATAAAATAACATAAAAAGTGTACAAATAAAATAAAATATAAAACAATCATTAAATCATTACCTGGTGCCATATAACCAAGTGTAGCCAAAGTTTTGGTATAAATTTCCAATTGCCCTTCACCCAACAATTTGGCAATGCCAAAATCACTAAGATGGGCTACCATATCTTCATCCAACAAAACATTACTTGGTTTCACATCACAATGAACCACTGGTATAGAGCAATCGTGATGAAGATACTCTAGTGCAGATGCCACATCAATCATTATATTCAACCTTTGCAAGATATCCAAGCAATAGTTATGAGAGTACAACCATCTCTCAAGACTTCCATTTGACATGAATTCCATTATTAAAGATTTAAAAGCATCATTTGAACAAGTACTAATGATCTTAATGAGATTGCGATGACGTAAATTGCATATGGTAGCACATTCAACATCAAAACTTCTTAATACTTCTTCCAAGTCCAAATTAAATACTTTAACAGCAATTATCTTCCCACTTGAAAGAATTCCTTTATATACTGATCCGAAACTTCCCCTTCCAAGAAGATTGCTCTCATCAAATTTGTTTGTTCCTTGCAGAAGTTCATAATAGGATATCCTAACTGGTGTGTCCAAATTTAAGAAATCCTTGCTAGTCATTTCGCTGAAAGAGCCTTTCTTACACTTAAGAAATACTATGCATGAAACAATCAAAATGATTGCAAACATGATAGGCAATAAGCATTTGATCAAGAGCATCCTTTTAGATGACAAGTGCTTATTTCCTTTCTTACATGGATGGACTTGTAGTTGGGGCTTCCCACAAAGATCTTCATTCATAAAAAAAGATTCGGCTGTAAAATTTTGAAAAGGCCCGCCATCCGGAATTTCACCTTGCAATAAATTGTAGGAAACATTAATATGTTTAAGATGGACAAGTGACTCTAAGGACTTTGGAATCACACCAGTCAAATAATTTTGTGAAAGATCTAAGAACTCCATGCTTATCATGCCACCAAATGATTCAGGAATAGGTCCTTGCAATTTGTTATGTTCCAAAGATAGGTTTTGCAAAGCTTGCAAAGCACCGATTGAAGAAGGAATGTTTCCTGAGATTTGATTTCTTGACAAGTTCAATAATATAAGTGCTCTTAAGTTTGAAAGCTCGGGGGAAATTTTTCCGCTTAATGCATTGGAGGATAAGTCTAACCCCATAATATCTTTGAGACTCCAAAGAGAAAAGGGCATATGAGAACTCAATGTGTTAAAGCTCAAGTCCAACCATCGCAAAGAAGTAAGATTCCCAAAGCACATTGGAATTGTTCCTGAAAACATGTTGTTGCTTAAACTCAATGCACTCAAATGTTTGATTTGGCAAAGCTCATCTATGATGGAGCCATGCAATTTGTTTCTACTAAAGTCAAAGTATTGAAGACTTTGTAACTTGTTAATTGTAGTAGGAATCAGCCCACTCAAATCATTCCCATTGAAATCTATTCCAATCAACTTGGTTAAATTCCACAATGTGTTGGGTATAGCTCCATGAAATTTATTCTTCCCTATAGATAACTTGATGAGCTCAGAAGCATTTGATATGCTCCTTGGAATTTGTCCTGTAAGTTTATTATGCGACAAATGCAATTCCTTCAGGTTGGGAAGGCCACTTACTATATTTGATGGGAGAAGGCCAAAGAAGGAATTATCTGCAAGAGACAGGTATGTCAATGTTGAAATGTTGAATGTTTCCGGAGGAATAGATCCATTCAAATGGTTTGACATCAAATCTAGCTCCTCAAGTTCACCAAGATTGCCGATGTCCTTGGGTATAAAACCTGGAAGCATAAAAGCTAACGATAGTATCATTTTTATAAGTGTGTATGAAAATTAAATTTTGATGTTTACTACTGTTTATTTTGATATTTGCATGTTTGAATGAAATTAACTAAACATGTGAAGAAGATAAACAACACACACATATTATCTATGGATGGACAGGGTCATACCAGTAAGTGAGTTGCCACCCAAGTATATTTCTTTCAAGGATGTGCAATTGCTGATTGATTTTGGAATGCTTCCCTCAAATTTATTTGCAGAAAAATCAAAACTTACAAGTAAAGGAAGTTGATGGCACATCTCTTGTGGCAAATTACCACGAAAATGGTTGGTGCCAAGAGACAACTCTCTCAAAGAAGGGATCTGGAAAACAGAAGGAGGGATTTCACCTGAAAAAACAATACACAATCTTGTGAATTCTTTTCTCATTTCTTTTATTGGTAATTAACATGACTACACCAACTATGAGTGTGGATGTAATGGCAAATGGATTCAGTGCACAACTGGTGCATTGGGTGTACATCTTTTGTAAGTCATCTAATTTAATTTAAATGGTATGAATTTTATATTTTTTTAGTTTAATATTTTATTTTTAAGGAAACAAGATGCAAGATAATAAGGAAGGCTAAAAAAAAATCTAGACCATCCAACTAATTAAATATGAAAGACTTAAATAAGACATGCACTAATACGCATTTGGAGATGTGCACCAAATTTATATTTGATGAGATGTGCCTTTGAACACACACACACACACACACACATTACTTTGCATAATTTTATTCTTTAAAACCAATTTTCGTTGGCAAATACAAAAATATTTATATATATATGTATATTATAGAATTTCATTTTCAAAATTTCCAAAAGTACAATAATTCAATTATCATTTATTTTGCAAAAAATAGTAAGTAAATAAATACAAAGTCTCAATATAATATAAAAATAAAGATAAATTTGCATAAAACTTTTATTTAGAATATTTATGTTTTTTCTACATTAAAATTCTAATGTTAAGTATATGATTGATTATAGTTGGTGGAGCATCGAGGACTTTAAATCAGTGGGGGATATATATATATATATATATAATCCTTATATTTATTAACTTATTTTTTAATATATCATTTAAAATAAAATATTTTAAGCTTAATTTTTTTTTTGGATGAAAAGAAAGGGGGGGACGCTTAAAAGTTAATATTAGTAAAATTAACTAACTAACAATTAATATTTTTTTCTAAAATTTAGAAATACATTCAATTCAGGACTATTTTTTTTTTTATAACAAGGACTAAAAGTGTATTAAGCATTTTGTTTTCTATATCAAATATCAATACTTTCACTATTTAAATATGCATGAGAGCATAATTTTACATATGCCCAATATTCATTTTATTTTTGATAAGGATATATTAAAAAAAAGTACCATTTAACAATATCAAAATAATTTAAAAAATAATATCTCAAAATATTTAGAAAGAAAAATATTATCAGTGAAAGTATAAAATTTATGATTATCAATTTGTAAAATAAATATATTTATAGAATGTCATAAAAACCAGTTAATCTAATAACATATCAAACTTTGTTTGGCCAAAAGAAATTGCATATCAAAATTTTTAGTATTATTTTTATATATTTGCATCCAGAGAGCACAACTTGGCCATTTTAAAAAATAAAGTAATAAGGGGAGAGCATAACAAAGGAAAAATGCTAAGATTTTTTCTTGATTAGCAACTTTTTTTTTTGGCAAATTTCATCTGTCATTGTAGTGCTTGGCCCCAGACCTACATTGTAGTGCTGAGATTTTGTTTTTCTTCCAAATTTCATCTTCCATTGTAGGGGTCAATAATAACTATTTTTCTTCCTTGCAAATTTTTCGCTTATATTGCCTTTCAAATTCTACACGGTGACAAATTTTATCAGCCCAAACACAAATATATTTGAGGATTATATGGGCATATTAAAATTAATTCAACGGAAAAGAATTAAAAGGAAAACAAAGGCAGAGGCAATCCAATGAAGGAAAACTGATAGTGATAATCTGGATAGTTTAGATTAAAATTGAATGGTCTAAATTTAATTTAATTTTATTATTATATTTTTAATATGTTTTTATTTTATTAGATGTAAAATAAAAAATAAAGATAATTTTCTAACTATCATTTTTAAAAAAAATGTTATTAGGTAAAATATAAAATAAAAAATTTTAAATTCAGATCGTTTAGATTTAAATTGGATGGTTCAAATTTCTTCACAATGACAAGTATCATAATCTCATCACCTTGATGAGTTGGGAATGAAGGTCCCAATGAAGAGATCCAAATTCACCATGGTAAATTGCTCAAGTTTTCCCATCCAACTGGACAACCAACTGCAAAAATAGATTTTTCACATATAAAAACTAATTTAATGTTGGCCAAAAAAAGTAATCTAATTGGTTTAGATTTTCCTTTCAGGGTTATTTGGTATAGGGAAATAAGAGTGGGAAGTTAAGCTTCTCGTGAGTGGGAGATAGAGGCAATCTGTCAATGGTAAATTAGCATATTATATGGGCCAACCTGTTAACTTATCAATAAATTTATTTTTCTACATAAATTAATTTAAATTATTAAAAAACACATTTAAACTATATAACCCACACAACCCATCATCAAATAACCTTACTTTTTATTAACCCCATCATATCATATTCATATACCATATATTTCCATCCATTAGAGAATATCACCAAACCATAAAACAAATCCACATATCATTATCAATAGCAAAAACAAAACTGTTTCTGGTAAAAAAAATCTATTTCATAAAATATCTATTGGCCTCAGGTTTCATAAAATATTTTGATGATAACAAAAATTAATTTTAAATAGTATTGAAAGAATTTATTAATAATTTGAATTTACTTATTGGATTAAATGAATTGAGGTTAATATTTCTAATGGACCTTATATATTAATTTTGTAAATAAAATAAATTGTAAAATTCATGATAAACTTTAAATATAGGTGAGTCATGTATGCATTTTCTGATTTGCAATGTGAATTGAAAAACTTTTGAATAAATAAAATATTCCCATTCATGAATGTGGGTTCACAAATTATCATTATTAGTTTATAGAAAAATTTGGCTACGCGGGGAAGAGATATGCAAAAGAACTTTGACTTTTCAATGCTGAAATATATATATATATATATATATATATATATATTTCCCAAGGTTTGCTTTAGGCCTCCCCTTTAGCAAAAAGTAAAATTGTATATTGGCTTTTTATATGAGTTATTGTTAGTGAAAAGAGAGCATTAAATGCTTTTTATTTTTTTTTAATTACGCATATATTAAAAAAAATTATTTTTCACTTGAAATCAATATAAAAAGTACTAATATTTCCTATTTTACCCTTATTAAATACCCTATTCTATTATCATTATAGAATTATAAATAAAAAATATAAAAATATTAAAAATAGAGATAAAATAAAAAAAAATCCAAAATCCTATATTTTGAATATAAAACTAATCATACCAAACTTTTTATAAAATATGAAGAGTTCATTGCCTTCTCGTTTTGGGATCATGGAAGATTTTAGCATATCATATCCCTCGGAAAGGCAAATCAGATTAATTGCCTCTATCTCTCAATCTCGCCATTCTATCGAAGGATAAAGAAGGAAGAAGGAAGAAGGAAGAAGCTTTGACAGAAACGATTTCTCTCTCTCATCTCCATCAAGTCGTTGCTCAACGAAAATTTAGTGCATCCATTAGACAGAGAAGAAGAAAATCTCAGGCATTCTATTTCCATAATCTCTCAGGCATTCAAGGGATTAACGGCCACTTCCTCCAACGGGTCTCTAAGGATCAGTGTAAAAGGAGAAGAAGATGGAGGCCGCAAATAGAGCAGAGTGAAGAACGAAAATTTTAGAGCTTTCAATAATACTTTTCTTTCATCGTCTTTAAATCTGTTTCTGTGCTTAGTCCCTGTTTTATCTAGCTATTGAAAGCTTGAGAGATTGAATTTGAGTTATCGTGTAGTACTTCTCATAAAGGTTTGTTTCTTGCTTTGATTGAAAAATCATTGTCAATTGAGGGTGAGCTGAGTGAAAACCTACGGATTATATAAGTTCTAGGGGTTGAGGGTGAACTGAGTGAAAACATGCTGATTACATAAGTTCTAGGTATTGAAGTCATTAGTGAGTTTGAGAGCTAGATGATTTTGGAAAAACCTTAAAATTAATGATCCTGTAAGTATTTAATTTGACAGTGAAAAAAGGTGACAAGACGAATGTTAGAGGAGACCAAATCACGATAATTTGTTTGGTGTGATCTTTTTTTGGTCCCCTCTCTTTAGTTAATTTCTAGCTTTGTTAATTTTAATTTAAGCTAGCTAATTTATGTGGTTGTTTAGATACTGATTTGTTGATATTGCAGAATTGCTCTTAGGTTATTAATTTTATTCTGTTTATTTTGAATTTAAAGTTGTTGAAGTAAATTAATTAATTTTAGAAGTATTTTAGAACTCGAATCAATTATATTTAGTTAATAAAAATTCAAAAACACACATTCAGCCCCCTTTAGGTGTATTTCTCAATATCACCACACTTTCACAGCAAATTTACATGATTACAACGTCATCCAACATCTCTAGATTAAACAATAAGCTTTTCATTCATCATCATCAATAACAAAATTAAGAAAAAGAAACAAAAAGAAAATGGGCCAACCTATGGTTTAAGCAGGCTATAGGTTTAAGCAGAATAGCCTGTTTAACCCTACGGGTTATTTGGTCCAGCTAATTTTAGCCCATTTTTATATGGATTGTAATTTTTGCAACTCAACTAAGTATTATTTTATAAGTTATATGGATCAACTGACTGATTGTAACCCATATTTCTCATTCTACATTTTTATGTTTTGGTACCCTCTATATTTTTATATTTGACATAACACATGACTTTTAAATCCCACAAAACAATGTTCCTCACTCACACATATTCACATATAAATAATAAATAGAATTTTCGCAAGGCATTAAATTTCTTTTTTTTTTTTATAAATAAAAGCAACGACTTAATGTATGGGAAGATTGAGTGTACCTGTATAGGAGTTGTAAGTTATATCGAGCATTTCGAGCAATGTGGAATTGCCACTTGGTATTGGGATACCACCATGAAGATTGTTTCCATATAGAGAAACCTCAATTAAATAAGAAAGATTGAAGATGGATGATGGAATTTCACCTGTTCAAAATTCAAAATGAGCACCACTATATATTTGATATTTTATAATAAATCAACTGAGGTATTAGCTACAAGGCTCTCTTTAGCGCTAAAATGATACTGGTGTCTTAGAAAGAGAAAAAGAAAAAAAATAGATAATAACCAAGAAAATTGTATGAAATCATATTAATTGATTCTCCATTTTCTCCTCTTTAAGAGTTATAAAAAATGTTCTGTAAATCTGACAGAGAGCATGAGCATATATTTGTTCGATATATTATAGACACACACGCACACAGAGAACTACTAAATTAATACTACAAACCAATGACCTATCAAACAAAGAAATTTTATGATTAACTAGAAATTTCTGATAAACAAACAACATACCGTGGATAAGATTAAAACTCATACCTTCAAAGTTGTTTTTGTAAAGATATAAGTACTGAAGGTTGGTCAAATTCCCTATGTCACTTGGCATGTATCCTCTATCAAATCTGGTATCAGCTAACTCTAAATTTGTCAATTCTTTGCACTGATGCCAAACATAGGGTATTTTGCCAGAGAAGTCATTTCCATATAGATAAAGTACTTCAAGTTTTGGAAGCCCAATACACATGTTTTTTGGGAGACTACCAGATAAATGATTGAGAGCAAGCTCTAAGGCCTGTAGCATTGAAACATTAAATAATGAAGATGGTATAGAGCCAGACAGCAGATTGTTTCCAAGATACAATATCTGTAGCTGCGGAAGATTACCAATCCCATTTGGAAGGCCTCCTTGGAATATTAGAAAACAAAGAATACGTCAGTATAAAACTTCTTTAGCATACAAGTGATTTTTAAAGCTGACAAGTGGACATCACAATACTTGCTCATTTTGAAAAAAATAACATTACAAGATGTTTTAAAGAACAAACTAGAACTAATTAAATTTACTTTCAAGGGGAAGATACCTGATAAAGTGTTATAAGACAAACTCAATATTTCAAGTGACGATAAGTTGGAAATTGTTTGGGGAATGATTCCTGAAAGCTTGTTATCTGCAAGTCGTAAAATCTTCAAGTGCTTAAGTCTTCCCAACTCAAGTGGAATACTCCCTTCAATTGAATTGTCATTCCAATTCAAGTTCTCCAACCTTGACAAGTTGGATATAGATGGTGGAATCAATCCGTTAAAACTATTATTGGATAAATCCAAGAGTTCAAGTCTAGATAAATCCCCTATCCAAGTTGGAACTTCTTCATTAAAACCATTGTAGCTCAAATTCAGTTGTTTCAATCTAGGCAATCGAACTAATTCTTTTGGTATTTGACCATAAAACATGTTATTGCCAAGATCAAGTTCAACAAGGAATGAGAGGTTTCCTAGTTCTGGAGATATACTACCCATGAGACCCATGTCACCAAGATTCAAGGAATGGACTCTTCCATGGCGAGTATTGCAAGAGACACCAACCCAATTGCATGGAGAAGATGAGACAGACCAATTAGCTAACAGATTGTATGGATCCAAAGTAATCAATGATTTAAAAGCAAAAAGTGCAGATGCATCAGTGATGATGTTCGTCTTACTCAAAGCTAAAGAGGCCATAAAGAAATGAAATGAGAATACTAAAACAAAGGAACCAAGTTTTCTCATGTTCAACATATTATACCGACCAAAGCTGCTAGTGTTTAAGCAATCAGGAATCCACCCATCATACTTCATATATATCAAATTTGTTTTGGATATTTTATGCTTTTTCAAAAAATATTCCAAGTCTTCGGACATTTGCTTTAAAGTCATCAAGTCCAATGGACTTGACTTATTGTAAGTGCTTTATTAATTATTTGTTCTTCACGCGTGCTTGTGAACATGATTTGTATCAGTTCTGTGTTAGTTTGCTTTATTGTAAGTGCTTTATTAATAAATGAATATAAGTGGTGCTTGCATTCAGGTGCATGTCAATTATTTTGATAGTGCATTTGACAAACTGGTATTCAGGTGCATGTCAATTATTTTGATAGTGCATTTGACAAACTGGTGTTCGTATTCTTAACGCGAGTCTGTAATAGTAAGTGTTAAAGATGTGTCTGTGACTCTGTATGATGCTATTGCTAGTCTTTAGTCCAATTCTTCCATTATAAGGGCATCGAATTAAGTGAAGTCTGGTGGGCTCGACTTGTATCAGGGTTTTCTTGGAAAGCACAGAATAGTTCTCCTTTTCTATTTAATGTTTTAAGGCATCGAAAATATATTTTTTAATTTAATTAAAGGTGAGTGTTATGTATTAGGAATAAGTAAAGCAGTCATTACTTATCAATAATTCATCAGTCAAAGAAAATCGACACTATCAATCATGCAGAGATTAGTAATTAAATCAATCATATAATACTTCATCAGTCAAATAAACAGCCAGCCATATAAATAAATAGTAATTACTTGAAACTGTCGTATTAGATGCCTCCTAAACTTCATTAGTCCATTTGTCATTGGAGAATTTCTTCCATTACTCTCCCTGTCCATGCACATTACAGTAATTGTGAGGACTTAAAACTGGACACTTTATCAACCGATCAAAGACCGTTAAATTAATCAAAACCCAAATTAACCCGCATAAACGGATCTATTTACAGGCCCACTGATTCAGATTTCTTTCTTTCATTTTTTTCCCCACGCAGCCGGTTCAGAGTCAAAACCTCTAAACCTAAATCCAAGTCATGACCCATGAACCTATGCAGCAAGTAGGAACATTGATATAATATTTCAGTTATCTTTCCATACAGAAAGGAGGAAGGGAATGAGAAAGAAAAAAAAAAACTTTGCCTCATAATTAAACAATAGCAAATATCAGTTGCATGAATGTATCACCAGCTTCTATTATTCCCACACAACTTGCTTTTCAAAGCACAGCAGACATGGTGATGGAGAGAAGAATCAGTTGACACAGCTTAAATTTGTAAATCCCCTGAAAACCCAGCCCTTAACTGCCAGCTTTGAAGAATTTGAGGCAGAGAAGAAACAGAATTTGGGCATGGAAGCGTGCTTGCTACAGAGACAAATCAGCTTTTACAAAGCTGTCCTATAGTTTTGGTTTTAATTGCTGGTAATTAGCTTTATCATAGTTCTAAAATTCTTGCCCCTCATTATGGTTATACAGTTGATGGCTACAGAGATAAAATTCTTCTTATGCTTACCTTACCTGGAAGGCTTGACATTAGACATTTAGAAATGGCAAAAGCTATAATCTAACCATGGAGACGTAAAGTCTAACATGTCATGTCCCTGGCAGAGACAAGAGGAGGAGGAATAAAGGGTGTTCATTCTTGGGTTACACGGGGAATGAACGATAGTGAACGATAATCGCCGTTGATAAACCCGAAATTTCGAAATCTCCTATAACAAACACCCAATTGGGTGAGTTAATAAGGGAATATAAAGAACAATTCCAATCAGTTTGATCAATTAGAAAATGTAATAAAACAAAATAGAAGATAAAAGTTCTGATGTTGCATGTTCCAGAGTCCAAGGATTAGAAGACTCAACTCAGTGATGAAGACCCAAAACGGGATATTTTTTGTTGGGAGATTGTTACTTATTATTCATTCATCGTCTTTTATTGGGGGAGCCAAACAGAGCGTGTGGGAAAATAGAGTGGTGAGTATGAATTGAGCAGCATTGCTTACCGTCCGAGAGTGAAGACCAGAGAGTGGGACGCCATTGGCACTGTTGGGAACTGGGCCGTGTTTGATGCAGGTGCAGCTGTTGTAAATACTTCATGAGCGTACAATTTTTGTGCTTTTTTCTAGGACATTTTTCCTTGACAATACTATAATGAGTAAAATATATTAATTGTACATCTGTTTTATTTTAATTACATAAATGTCCCCTCTATTTTAAAAAGTTATATAGACCTCCCCTCAAATGAAAAATTATATTACAAAAATCTTCATATTACTTTTAAAATTCCATTTTCGTTTTTCTTTTTGTTTATAGACTGTTAAATCACTTAATTTTATTTATTTTTGAGAAAAAATTACCCTTCTTTAATAGAAATATTTATTTAATCATACTTTCAAAATATTTTTATAACATTTTAAATACGCTAATATATATATATCTTTTATAACTTTTTAAAAGACGTATCTTTTTTAATTGATTTAACTTCCAATTTGAAAATAGTGAAACCTAAAAATTTCATATCTAGAGAAAAAAAGTTTCATCATTTTGATTTTCATTCCCGCGATTCTGTTAACCATGGCTTCTCACCATATTGTTGAATTGGTGAATTAGTCACACCATTGGCCATTGGCCTCGCTTCACTATCCTTCCCTATCTTCACACCAAAGTATCATCACCTTCTTAATTAATTACCTTTTGTGAAATCTTGAAGAGAAGGAGAATTTTCATCTTCCATATATTGCCCAACTATTGGCTACGTCAATGAGTCCCTCTCAATGAGCACATTTGAACTCAAAAGTATCACATTTTGGTAATACCAGTTACTGAACTTGCTGGATGATTGAATTTTGTTGAATGACAACGCGGGGCAAACTTTCCTCAATCCTTCAATCAATTTTGGATGCTTTGTCGGACTTGGCAGTGAATTAGGGATTTAAGTGTAGAGAGGTAAATTTGTATATATAAATTATGTTAATATAAAATTTAATTAATAATTAATATTTTAGAATCTCTTTTCAGATATTCTTAACAGACTTAGGAATTTGGGTTAAAGTGTAGGTTTTTGAAATTGAGGGAAGGTATTTGTAACAAAGACAAACCAGAAGGGTTGTCATTTTATTTTACTCTACTATAATTTATGCCTAGATAAATAGAATATTCGTGAATTCACGGATATTGAAATTAAAATATTTTAAAATAAAAGAGATAATAATAAAAAAAAAAAGGTGAGATCCTATATGCAGATGGATGTATTAGTTTCTTTTATTTATTATTTATATTTCTAAAATATTTCTAATGATTAAATTATATTGTATGTAATATAGAAGTGAGTGGAAGTGGAAGACTAAATTGAATCTCTCTTGATGCATTTAAATATTTTGAAAGAAAAAAAAAAAGCAACATAGCTAATGAAGGTTGATACAATTGTTATGGATATGACTTATACTTTACAAGGTTGTGAGTTCAAAACCTCATTTAATTTAATTAGAAAAGTAGAGATTGCGTTGATAAAAATCCTAACCATATCCTTGGCTACTAACTTGGTTGGCAGATGTTTAAGTTTCTTATGCATGCTGTCCCAATTCAATCCTTATCGGTTGGGGAATACTACAGAAAAAGAACCATTTAAAAAATAAATCTTTATGGGGACTATTTTATAATTTTATTAATTTTTTTGAAACTTTACAAATTATAAATAAACAGGCAACCAACGTTTAAGTCCTTCCTGAATAAGATTGTCACATCTACATGACAGAACATGAGATAAAAATATGTATTCTTTGAGGTGAAAGCAAAAACTCAGAATTGAGTATACATTTTTTTAAAAAAAATAATAAATTGAGTCTACATATATGTATGTCTCGAAAAATTATCTAAACTAAAAGATGTAGGAAACTCTTCGGTTCATCAAGAAAACCATTTCTTCATTATAACTGTTTTTCAACAACAAAATTGAAAATTGTCAAATGAATCAAGTTCCAACTAAAAGAATGGACTCCATGTTCTTAATATTCAAATGTGGTCATAACACATAAAACAAACCTAGATATTCAAAATTCAGATAATGAAGCTCAGATTCAAAATTTAAATTTAAAAAATTTATATGCTAGTACCGCAAGCATCATCATTACATTTTACATGTTCAACAAATAAAATAAACCAAAGAACCAAAGGATTAAAGAATAAAATTTGATGAACCAAATATTCAACTAGTGGTGCCTTTAACATCATCATTTTGCATAAACTTAATCTTTATTTTTTTCAATGACACCACTACTTCAATCATATTAAGGCGTGCCTTAGGTGGATCAGCACAACAATTTAAGGCCAACTCAAAAATTGATGATATTTGTGGTAATATATTACCAATACCTTGATTGTCCCCGTATAGCAAATTGGCATCTAGAATATTGATGATTGAATTTGGTGTTGATTTGCTAACCCAATCTTTCAAACTTAGATCTTGAACAAACATCTCATCCGTTGGCTTTTTCCTTGTAAGCATTTCCATCAGCAAAATACCAAAACTATATACATCTCCCTTCACGGAAACAACTCCTCTTGATCCATACTCTACATGTCAATTTGAATGCAAGTTAAAATTGCCAATATGTTGAAAAAGAAAATAATATTTGTTGTTAAAATACTTTTGTATATCATTAATAGAAATCTTCAAATGTGAACACAATATATATTCATTAGTACTCAAATGATTCATGGTTGCCTATAGTATGTATATGCATGTGTGTATGCATGCATCAAATAGTGTAAAAGACATATAAATAAAATAAAATAAAGTTCCATTATTAAATCATCACCTGGTGCTATGTAACCAAGTGTAGCCAAAGTTTTGGTATAAATTTCCAATTGCCCTTCACCTAGCAATTTGGCAATGCCAAAATCACTAAGATGGGCTATCATATCTTCATCCAACAAAACATTGCTCGGCTTCACATCACAATGAACCACCGGTGTGGAAGAACCATGATGAAGATACTCAAGTGCAGATGCCACATCAATCATTATATTCAACCTTTGCAAGATATCTAAGCAATAGTTATGAGAGTACAACCATCTCTCAAGACTCCCATTTGACATGAATTCCATTATTAAAAATTTAAAATCATGATTTGTGCAGCTACTAATGATCTTAATGAGATTGCGATGACGTAAATTGCATATGGCAGCACATTCAACTTCAAAACTTCTTAATGCTTCTTCTAATTCTAAGTTAAATACTTTAACAGCAACCATCTTTCTACTTGAAAGCACTCCCTTGTATACTGATCCAAAACTCCCCCTTCCAAGAAGATTGCTATCATCAAATCTATTTGTTCCTTGCAAAATTTCATAATAGGATATCCTAATTGGTGTGTCCAAATTTAAGAAATCCCTGTTGGTCATTTCACTAACATAACGTCTCCTACATTTAAGAAATAGTATGCTTGAAACAACCAAAATGATTGCGAACATGATAAGCAATAAGCATTTGATCAAAAGCATCATTTTTGCTGACATGTGCCTATTTCTTTTGTTACATGGATGGACTTGTAGTTGGGACTTCCCACAAAGATCTTCATTCATCATAAAAGATTCAGCTGTAAAATTTTGAAAAGGTCCACCATCTGGAATTTTACCTTCCAATAAATTGTAGGAAAGATTAATGAACTTCAGATGGACAAGTGACTCTAAGGACTCCGGGATCACACCAGTCAAGTAATTTTGCGAAAGATCCAAGAACTCCATGTTTATCATGCCACCAAGTGATTCAGGAATAGGCCCTTGCAATTTGTTATGCTCCAATGATAGGTTTTGCAAAGTTTGCAAGCCACCAATTGTGTTAGGAATGTTTCCCAAAATTTGATTTCTTGACAAGTTCAATAATACAAGTGCTCTTAAGTTTGAAAGCTCAAGTGGAATTTTTCCACTCAATGCGTTGGAGGATAAGTCTAACTCGATAATATCTCTGAGACGCCAAAGAGAAGAGGGCATATGAGAAGTCAATTTATTAAAGCTCAAGTCCAACCATCGCAAAGAATTAAGATTCCCAAAGCACCTTGGAATTGATCCTGAAAATATGTTGTTGTTTAAAATCAACGTACTCAAATATTTCAATTGACAAAGCTCATCTATGATGGAGCCTTGCAATCTGTTGCTACCAAGGTTCAGATGTTGAAGGCTTTGTAATTTGCTAATTGTAGTAGGAATCAACCCACTCAAATCATTCCCATTGAAATCTAATAAAATCAACTCGGTTAAATTCCAAAATGTGTTGGGTATAGCTCCGCTCAATTTATTCTCCCCCATATCTAACTTAGTGAGCTTAGAAGCATTTGATATGGTCCTTGGAATTTGTCCTGTAAGTTCGTTCTGTGACAGATACAATTCCTTCAGGTTCGGAAGGCCACTTACTAGATTTGATGGGAGAAGGCCAAAGAAGGAATTATCTGCAAGAGACAAGTATGTCAATGTTGAAATGTTGAATGTTTCAGGAGGAATAGATCCATTCAAATGGTTTGACATCAAATCTAGCTCCTCAAGTTCAGCAAGATTGCCTATGTCCTTGGGAATAAAACCTGGAAGCATAAAAGCTAATGGATAGTAACATTTTTATAAGAGTGTATGAAAATTAAGTTTTGATGTTTACTACTGTTTATTTTTATATTTGCATGTTTGAATGAAATTAATTAAACATGTGAAGAAGATAAACAACACACATATTATCTATGGATGGAGAAGGTCATACCAGTAAATGAGTTGCTACCCAAGTATATTCCTTTCAAGGATGTGCAATTGCTCATAGATTTTGGAATTCCTCCCTCTAATTGATTTGTTGATAAGTCGAACATTTCAAGTAAAGGAAGTTGATGGCATATCTCTTGTGGCAGATTACGCTGTAAATGGTTGGGGCCAAGGTACACCTTTCTTAAAGAAGGGATCTTGAAAAGCGAAGGAGGAATTTCACCTATGAAAATACACAATTTTTGTGAATTCTAATCGATATTTTTTTATGGGTAACATGGCTAAGTTAATATGCAACTATGTGTGTAGATGAAATGGCAAATGGATCTAGCCCACATCTCATGTGTCATGTGCACATATTTTTCGAGTTATCCAATTTAATTTGAATAATATATATTTTATGATTTATATATATATTTTTTAAAACTCCGCCTATGTAGTGTCACAGCCGGTCCCAAGCCCGGGTAAAGGAGGAGGGTTGTGTTAGGCCTCGACAACCGACGTAAAAATCTGTCGAATTTTCATGACATGGATCAGAAATGTATATGTGCTAAGGCTAGGTCGTTGCCCAGAAGTAATGCACTGAATGACTCGAATGCAGTGTCAAATGAGCTAGAGCCGCTACATCGGCACCTGGGTGTAGTGTTAAATGAGCAAGGATTCCCACATCATGCTGGACGAATGTGGGTAAAGAAGTTAGCCCAGAAAAGCAAGATTTGATTTGGTTCTTAGAATATTGGTACATTAACAGGTAAATCTATGGAGATAGTGTATGCTATGATTCGAAGGAGAATTAACATATTATGTCTTCAAGAAACTAAATGGGTGGGAGAAAAGGCTAAGGAGTTAGACACTACTAGTTATAAACTTTGGTACATAAGGAATGTTAGAGCAATGAATGGAGTTGGTATTATTGTAGACAAAGAGTGGAAAAAGAATGTGGTAGGAGTCAGAAGGATTAGAGATAGAATCTTATCCTTAAAATTGACTATTGGATATGATACTCTCAATGTTATTAGTGCTTATGCACCTCAAGTGAGTCGGACGCACATATTAAAGAAAAGTTTTGGGAAGATTTGGAGGGCTTGGTTCAAGATATCACACAAAAGGAAAAGATCCTCATTGGGGGGGGACCTTAATGATCATGTGGGAAAAGAGACAAGACAATATATGAGAGCTCACGGGGTTATGGCTTTGGAGAAGTAAATGAGGAGGGACATTCCATTCTTGAATTTTTCAATGACTTACAACCTCACGATTGTAAACACCTGTTTCAAGAAGCGGGAGGAGCATTTAATTACATATAAGAGTGGAATCCAAAGGTCGCAAATCGACTTCTTTCTAGTAAGGAACTCAGATAGAACAATTTGTAAAGACTGCAAAGTAATCCCTGGTGAAAGTTTAACTTCACAACATAAGATCTTGGTCCTTGATATGCTAATTAAAAATCGTAAATTGAAAAGTCGTAAAGCTTTAAATCCTAGGATTAAGTGGTGGCAACTAAAAGGTGAGAAACAATTGACCTTTACGAGAAAAGTTATGGAGGAAGGTAATTGGGACTTGCAAGGAAGTGCTAACATCTTGTAGGATGAGATGGCTAAAAGGATCAGGGATACTGCTAAAGCAGTATTGGTTGAATCCAAAGATTTTGGACCTAAGGATAAAGAATTTTGATGGTGGAATGAGAGTGTGCAAGAGAAGGTCAAATATAAGAAAGAGTGTTTTAAAACCCTACATCTGTGCAATAACGATGAAAATTGGGGATATTATCGGTTGGCAAAAAAGGAGACTAAGAAAGCAGTGAGTGAGATAAAATCTAAAGCTTTTGAGGAATTCTACTAGGATTTAGGAACGAAGAATGGTGAACGTAAGATTTACAAAATTGCCAAGAGAAGAGAAAGAAAGCCAAGAGATTTGGACCAAGTAAGATGCATTAAGGATGAGGAAGAAAAAATTTTAGTTGCAGATGATGATATCAAAGAAAGATGGGAGAGTTACTTTTATAAGCTTTTTAATAATGGATTGGATATGACTATTGATACTGAAGGATTAACAACCCATAAAGATGATCTCAATTTGAATTTCTATCGTAAAATTCGGGTTGGAGAGGTAAAAGAGGCTCTTAAAAGAATTGATAATGGTAAAGCCATTGGTCCCAATGGTATTCCTATCAAAGTTTGGAAGTGTTGAGGAGAGAAGGGGATTTGGTGGCTCACTAAGTTATTTAACGAGATTTTAAGGTTCAAGAAAATGTCAAAGAAATGGAGAAAGAGCACTCTAGTGCCCATATACAAGAACAAGGGGGATATTTAGAATTGTGCTAATTATCGGGGGATAAAACTTATAGTCACACCTTGAAACTTTGGGAAAGAGTGATTAAGCATAGACTCAGAAAAGATTCTCATATTTCGGAAAATCAATTTAGATTTATGCCAGGACGGTCTACAACAGAAACTATTTATTTATTAAGGAATTTGATTGAAAGATACCGGAATAAAGAGAGAGACTTGCATATGATTTTCATTGATTTGGAAAAAAACCTATGATAGAGTACCAAGAGATGTATTATGGAAAGTAATGGAAAAGAAAGGTGTCTGTGTGGCTTATATTCAAGCCATAAAGGATATGTATAAAGGGGTAACAACAAGTGTGAGAACCCCTAGAAGTATGACAAAGAATTTCCCTATAACAATAGCCTTGCATCAAGGATCTTCCTTGAGTCCATACCTATTTGATCTGGTTTTGGATGTTCTTACAGAATAGATACATGAAGAAATTTCAAAGTGTATGCTCTTCACGGATGATATAATTTTAATTGAGGACTCAAGAGAAGAGGTCAACTCTAAACTTGAATTATGGAAACACACTTTGAAATCAAAAGGTTTCCGTCAGAATAGAAGCAAGATGGAATATATGCATTGCAAATTTAATAAGAGGCCAATTAAAAATAATTCAGAGGTAAAGATTGGAAAGCAAACCATTCTTGAAGTGTCAAAGTTTAAATATTTGGGGTCGATTTTACATAATGATGGAGAAATTGATGGAGATGTTATGTATAGAATACAAGCTGGGTGCTTAAAGTGGAGAAAAATAACAGGAGTTATTTGTGACCGCAAGGTACCTACTAAGCTTAAAGGAAATTTTACAGAACAATTATAAAGCCGGCAATGCTATATGGTAGTGAATGTTGGGCTTTGAAAGGACAACAAGAGCATAAGATGGGAGTGACAGAGATGAGAATGTTGAGATGAATGTATGGTCATACAAAATTGGATAAGATACGAAATGACTGTATGCGAAGGAAAGTTGGGGTAGCACCTATCGAAGAGAAAATGGTGGAAAATCGTTTAAAGTGGCTTGGACATGTACAAAGAAGAGGGCAAGAGGAGCCAGTGAAGACAGTTGATCAAATGGCCTGGAGCCTAATCAAAAGGCGTAGGAAAATAAAAAAAGACACTAAGGAAAGTTATAACAAATAACCTTTTGAGAAATGATTTATCTGAGGACATGGTGTTTAATAGAGTCCATTGACATCGTATGATCCATGTAGCCGACCCCACATAGTTGGATAAGGCTAATGTTATTGTTGTATATATATATTTTTTAATTTAAAGGAAACAAGATGCAAAATAATAAGAAAAGGAAAAAATAAAAAATAAAAAAAGATCCAGGCCATCCAACTAAATATGAGCGACTTAAGAAATGCACGGATGCACATTTTCAAAGATGTGCATCAAATCTATATCCAGTCAAATATGTTTTTGGGAAAATAAGACGCGCGCACGCACACTCATTCACAAATTAATAGCTATCCATGCCCAGCAGAATGGATGAATTTCAAATTTCATGGATTTGATGGAAAGAATAGAAGTGAAGCTAGTGTTTTTTTTTTTTTTGTGTAATCCACTATTTACATAAATAGGAAATTAAATTGTTTCAGTGGCTTCCACTAAGCATTTTCTTTCCTATCATGCATCGTGTAAGAGAAGCCTTGTTCCCGCCACAAAAAAAAAAAAAAAAAGAAGCCTTGTTGAATAACACTTCAGCTTGATTAAAAATTGGAGTTACTGTGAATTTTTACGAAAAAGTCATTTCTGTCGTAAGATGTGAAAGATTTCGAAACACTTAATTTAAAGAATAAATTTACTTAGAGTAAGAATACACAGAGAGATAACTATTTATTTATTTATATGCAAGTATGCAAATATATGTATGTGTATACATGCAAATATAAACATAGATATACACATGTAATATGCACGCATAAACATACACTACAAGAAACCAAAAAAATTAGATATCAGAATTTTTTTTTTTTCGTGGCTAATGGTAATTCTGTCTCAATTTCATCTTAAAGTGATTATTGTTGTTTAAGAGAGATGCAGTGAGAAAAGAGAGATGCGGTGCACAGATTTTGCAAAACAAATTTAAGGGGGATAAAAAGTTATTACCATGTGTCACACTACAAACAATTCAATAAATCTTGTAGCTAACACCTTACAGTCAATTTGATAAATAATATAAATGCACTTTTTTTGTAAGGCATTAAATTACATTTCTTAAGAAAAAAAAAATAATGAATGGGAAGACTCAGTGTACCTGTATGGGAGTTATAACCTAGATTTATTCTTTCGAGCGATGTGCAATTGCCAATTGATATTGGGATACTACCATGTAGATTGTTTTCCCATAGATCAACTTCTCTTAAATAAGAAAGGTTGAAGATAGATGATGGAATTTCACCTAAGTTCAAAATTCAAAATGAGCAACACTATAATTCATATTTTACATTAAATTAAATGAGCTATTAGCAACAAGGCTCAGGCATTGATCTTTTGTGCTAAAATGATATTGATGTCCTGGAAAGAGCAAAAGTAAGAAAAAAAAAATCTGAGAATGAAGCAGGAAAACTTTATGAAGCCATATTAATTGATATTGTTAAGACTTAAAAAAAATCTGAGAATGAAGCAAGAAAACTTTATGCCATATTAATTGATATTGTTAAGACTTACCAAAAAAAAAGTTCTATAAATTAGAGTACGAGATACATATGTATACATGCAAATACATACACATACTCACACACACACATGAAAGAGAACTATTAAATTAATACTACAAACTAAACACCTATCAAACACAAATAAATTTTATGATCAACTTATAATTTAAGATAAACAATTAACATGTAGTGGATAACATTAAAACTCATACCTTCCAAGTTGTTTTCGTAAAGATATAAGAATTGGAGATTGCTCAAATTTCCAATGCCACTTGGTATGTAGCCTCTATCGAATCTGTTATTGGCTAACCATAAATCTATCAATTCTTGGCATTGATGCCAAACATATGGTATTTTGCCAGACAAATCATTTTCATCAAGGTAAAGTACTTCAACTTTTGGAAGCCCAAAGCACAGATTTGCTGGGAGACTGCCAGTTAAATGATTTGAATCAAGCTGAATTCGTTGTAGCATTGAACTATTAAATAATGAGGATGGTATAAAGCCAGAAAGCAGATTTCCTGAAAGAATCAATATCTGTAGTTTTGAAAGATCACCAACCTCATTTGGAATGCCTCCTTCAAATATTAGAAAACAAAGACTACATCAGTAACAACTTTCTAGCATACATTTGATTAAATTTTACATGTTCTAAGCCGATAAATAGACATTAGAAGGCTTACTCATTTTGAAAAATAACAGTAGAAGATATTTTAAAGAACAAACTAGAACTAAATTTATTTTCAAGGGAAGATACCTGATAAAGTGTTAAACGATAAACTCAATAATTCAAGTGAAGATAAGTTGGAAATTGTTTGGGGAATGATTCCTGAAAGCTTGTTGCCCGCAAGTTGAAAAATCTTCAAGTACTTAAGTTTTCCCACCTCAACTGGAATACTCCCTTCAATTAAATTATAATTCCAATCCAAGATTTCCAGCCTTGACAAGTTGGATATAGATAGTGGAATCAATCCACTAAAACTATTATTGCGAAAATTCATGAGTTCAAGTCTAGATAAATCTCCTATCCATGTTGGAACTTCCCCATTAAAATCATTGTAGCTCAAGTTGAGCAATTTCAATCTATGCAATCGAACCAATTCTTTTGGGATTTGACCATGAAAATTGTTGCTGCCAAGATCAAGTTCAACCAGAAATGAGAGATTTCCCAGTTTTGGAGATATAACACCCGTGAGACCCATCTCACCAAGATTCAAGGAATGGACCCTTCCATGGTGATTGTTGCAACTAACACCAACCCAATCGCATGTAGAAGATGAGAAAGACCAATTAGCTAAGAGATTGTATGGATCCAAAGTAATCAAAGATTTAAAAGCAAAAAGTGCAGATTTATCAGTTAGTATATCCATCTTACTCAAAGCTAAAGAGGCAATGAAGAAATAAAATGGGAATACTAAAACAAAGGAACCAAAGTTTCCCATGTTTAGCATATTACACTGATCAAAGCTGCAAGTGTTAAAGCAATGAGGAATACACTCATCATATTATATTTCCCCCAACTTCAAAGTGATCAATGATGCAGTCCCAAAAAAAATAAAGTGATCAATGATGTCAACAAAGCAATAACGTCACACTAGGTATAGTAACTCTATCATGTGATTCCAATAATAATTGTCTCTTTTTCTACCATTTTATTTTAATATATTTAATCCAGTTAATGAATATGTACCAAGAAATAACTACAGAATATCAAAATAAGAATGATAAAGGGAAAACAAAAACTTCAAGTCAAGTCTACCAAGGATGATTCTATTGGTAAGGGCCAGCTCTATATCTCATAATGGTGTGAATGAATTCCACTCACAATGTGAGGATTTCATTTATGGATAATCTGTAAGTAATCTCATAGGTGTTTTTTGAATTATAAAAGTTGCCCTGACCTTAATAAGTTTTTTAGATTCAACTTATCAAAATGTTTTTAAACAAAAACAAAACTTTAAGTCAAGTCTGATGGGCTTGACTTGTAAGTGCTCCACCAACTGGTGGATTAATTTTTTTCGTTCCACTATGTGATGAGAGTAAAGCTTTAAGTCAAGTCTGGTGGGGTTGATTGGTTGTAAGTGCTGCACTAACTTGAAAACCATATCACCGGAGCAGATTTAATTGAAAAATCAAAACTCAGAAAACTTAAAATCCACCCACAATGAGAGGTAAACAGTAAACACTAAATGTTTCAGAAGTTAGCAAACGCCTCAATGATTTTGGTAATCATCTTATAATGTTTGTCTGACTAAAAAACAAGTAAATATACATATGTACATGTAAAACATTTTACTGGGTTATTTTTATAACATAAATTTTTAAAGAGAATGTTGACAATCAAATTAAATTAAATATATGAAAATATAAAGGGGGAAAATAAAACTTTTCACTTTGACAGATATTTTAAATTAAAAAAATGGAAGTGGAAGCAAAATGTGGATGAAGGAAGAGCTTGAGGGACTAATAGAAAAAGCAAAGTTGGCAGATCAATCCCCTATGGTGCTTTTTTTTTTTTTTGTGGGATCAATGTGGAACATGAGCACTTTTTAAGCATCACATAAGTGAAAAGCTTTCAACAATAGATATAATCAGGCACTTTGATACTCTAATGTGTGCAATAGGTAATGCGTGGATTGAGAATTTGAACACCAGGCAAATGGTGATCAAAGACAATTGGAGAACTTTGAGGCCTGAGATTTTATAGGTTACACCATATTCTAGAAGAAAATAAGCATATAGAGCAAGTTTGCAAATTAAATTAAAATTCTAAATATTTGTTAATAGAATCCATCTTCTTCCGAATGAATGATGATTAAAAAAAATAAATAAATAAAACTAGACCAGCCATTCAAAAATCAGACCATTTAGGACTTAAAACCGTGTCATCAACCGGTCAAAGACCATTAAATTAATCAAAACCCAAAATAACTGGTATAAACCGGACTATAACTGATTCAGATTTTTTTTTTGGGCCACACAGCTGGTTCAACGTTAAAGCCTCTAAATCTTAATCCATGAGTAGGAGCATCGATAACATAATTCATAATTCATCTTGCCATAAGGGAAGGAGGAATTGAGGATGTGAAAGAGAGAAAAACTTTGCCTCATAAATAAACAACAGCAAATATCAGTTGTATCACCAGCTTTTGTTGTTCCTACACACCTTGCTTTTCAAAGGACAGCAGACATGTTGATGGAAAGAAGAATCAGTTGACACAACTTAAATTTGTAAAACCCCTGAAAACCCAGCCCTTAACTACCAGCTTCTGGAGGATTTGAAGCAGAGAAGAAACAGAAATTATGCATGGAAGAGTGTTTGCAGTTGCACAGCGACATATCACCTTTTACAAAGCTGTCCTTCCATATTTTTGGTTTTCAATTGCTAGTCATTAGCTTTAGCATCGTTCTAAAACTCTTGCCCCTCATGATAGTTATATAATTGATTCATAAATTCCCTTTCTCTGTAGAGCTCACTCTATTCTTATGTTTACCTCACCCGCAGGACTTGGACAACTTAGAAGTTTAGAAATGGAAAAAGCTATAAAAAAGGAGACGTAAAGCTTAACATGTCATATCCTTGGCAGAGTCAACACGAGAAGAAAAAAGGGGTTCTTTCTTGGGTTACACATGGACCACCTAGAACATAAGAGTTAGGCAGGGTAATTAGGTCATCTTTATGATTCCTGCTAGGGGACTGGGGAGGAGGAAGGGCACTGCATCAATTGATAGCCATAGTAGCCACAGTGCTAAACTAATGGAAATAGTGAAGTTTAGGTCAAAGCTTAACCAGCCCCTAATGAAGCAAGGTAAACATTAGAATCCACAACTTGCGATAAAATTAGAAAAGAATTAAGGAAAAAAAAACCTGATCCTGGGATCCTAAAACATTTCTATCTCATGCTTTCTCTGAAAAACAGCATCAACATATAAACTGATATATAGAATGAAAAAGCCAATTATCAGTCCAGTTAGATATGGGAGGATTGAACGTGAATATAGGATAGCACAACTCAACTGTACTAATTAAAGACCACTTAAAATCTAAGGTTTTGCTCATGAAAATACCAACCACTGAAAGTTTGGTTATCAAAGTTTCCTGCTTTTCATTTTTAAAAGCTCCAAAACCATATAGAGCAACAAAATAACATCTGAAATCTATTTTGTGCAAGTTAACATATGAAAAAATATAAATAAATATTGAAACAGCCCAAGCACTAAGTGTAACAAATCAGACAGTTTCAAGAATATTCATTCCAGGAAGTTAATGTGGTGCAGTAACAGATCCATGCCTAGATCTTCCTAGAGCATTGGATCCATGCCAAGGCTTTACTGGGCAATACCAATACCAGGGGCGTAGGTATATATACATTAATATGGAAGCTGTGATAGCAAAATGTACTGGCCCTTCATATAGACAATTGTAGACAGTAAACACCTGGGTGTGTATGTGTGAATACAAATGCTCTTAAAAATCTAATACAAAGATTGACCCTTCATCCAAAATTGATATCATTCCCGGCAAATCCATAAATGATTTCTAACTGCTCACAGACCTATAATAAATATAATACTCAATTAAACCTACAAAACCTGTTTCTTTATTATTATTAAATTCCCCCAAGTTCATCACAAATATGCATCGTACTAGAAAATGATTGGGAGAAGGATCAAACCTCCAATGCGTGTTTGTAAAGTTGAGATTTTCTCAGTTCTCTGGAAATATCCCGAAGCTCAGACACCGAAATATGATTCCCTGAGCTGAACCATTTCTGAAGGACGTTGGCGGCGCTTCACTCAGACACCGAAATAGACTGCTCCTCATGTCGTCGTTACCTTCCAAGGAGTTCGAAGTCTCTTCCACAAAATCATTTCCCAACGCACACGAAGAGAGAAATTTAGAGGGATTTACTCCACTGAGGATAGACAGCGAACGACGCAATTTCGCAGTTTGATCAATTGGAAAATGCAATAAAACAAAATAGAAAATAAAAGTTTTGAAGTTGCATGTTCCTGAGTCTAAGGATTAGAAGAGTCAGCTCAGTGAAATGTATGAATTGAAGAATAAAGCTTGGGAATCTGATAGATACATAGATGAAGACCCAGAACGGGACATAGTTTGTTAGGAAATTGTAATTTACTTTTCATTCATCGTCTTTTTTTGGTGAACCAAACAGAGCGTCTAGGAAAATAGAGTGGTGAGTATGAGCAGCATTGCTCATACGGTCATACCGTCTGAGCGTGAAACCAGTGAATTGAGCGAGGCCCCCATGGCGGTGTCCGGAGCTGACCAGTGGTTTAAGCATTGTGGTTTTTTTTTTGGTATCAATCATCTTCTCCATTTTTTTTTTAACATTTTTTTACAAGTGTGAGAACGGTATTCAAGTATGATTTTTATTTTTATTAAATAAGTGAATTATTCATTAACTTATAGGAGCAATCTTTTTATTGCCTTTTTCTGGGTGAATTATGCGAGTTAGTGCTACGCGGCCAAATCGATTTTTATATTTTAAACTAACATCTATAGGCAGGATAAGTTGGGGTAAGTGCGTGTTTGGATTTACAAATTAAGCGCTTATGATGTAAAAAAAAGCACTTATTTAATAACTTCCCAAACACCAACCCAGTTTGCATAATTGCTTATCCCAAAATAAGCTCGATTGAATTAAGCTGGCTTCCGTAGCTTTTCCATAATCACTTCAGGGAATAATATGACCGTTGGACGCATTCAATGGGCTCTTAACTTTTTTATCAACCCATTTGACCAAAACTGCCCCACCTTTACTTTTGTCTCGCGTATCTTCTTCTTCTGCCATTTGCTCCCCAGCCACCGTCATCGTCCTGCTTGGTTCTTTTTCTGCTTGGAGTGTCACTGCGTTCAACAGTCGTCGGCCTCCTACAAACTCCTCCATAGCTGTCGTCCTCTCTTCTCCTTCGGTGATAACCGCGTCAAACCCCCATCAGCCGCCTACAAACTCCCTCACTGTCGTGCTCTGCCTTCTCGTTCCTTTCTCACCATCGCGTCTCAGATCCAGTCAACCTCACGGCCACAGTCGTCCAGAAGAACTGTTCCTTGACCTCTCCTCCTCGTCATCGCCGGGAACTCTGCCTTCTCTTAGATTTTCGACCACCGCGTCTCAGAACCACTCGGCCGTGGGACCACAATCATCCAAAAAATACTCTGCCTTGTCCTCTGTTTCTCATCCTCGCCATGAACTGTCGTCGGCGTTTGGAGAATTCTGCGAGGCACTTCCCGGCTATATCACTGTAGGTGCCTTCAATCTCTGGATCTGGGACAGACGGTATGTTCTAGTAGCAATATTGCTTGATCTGTCGGAGTTGGACTTAAATCTGAGTATTCATCCTCCATATAAACCTGATTTTCCCTGATCTGATATGTCTCACGCTCCACTATGATTTGCTTGCAGCTCCATCGTCTTTCGTGGGTGTGTTGCCTCATCCTGTGTCTGCTACCTCCGTGGGTGAGCTTGCTGTGTGAGTACCCTCTGTCCTGCCCTCTCTTTCAGTTCTGCTCTATGCTAAAAAGAAACAAAACTGAAATGGCTTGCTTGTTGGGTGTGCTTGCTAGGTGTCCTAAAGTTGGTTTTTTTTTATATACATTCCTAGTTATTGGACTGTTGTTCGATTTGAAGATTTGCATCTCAACTCTTTTCTGCATTTTATTATCCTCTTTATGTGCTTTAATTGGCTGTCATTTGTTGATTATCAGTTGATTGTGTTGTTAGGTGTTATAAAAGTGTTGGATTCTTTTAGCTAAACTTTTTGTTAATAGAGTCATGAGTAATGAGAAGGTGAAAGCAACTTGGGACACGAATGTAACTGAGATTTTGATCAAACTATGTGTGGAACAAGTCCAAAAAGGGCAGCGACTGGGCAGTAGTCTGAATAAAACTGGATGGGTTGCTGTTATTGCTGGGTTTAAGGAAAAGACTGGCAGAAATTACACTAGGGCACAGCTTAAGAATAGGTTGGATGTCCTTAGAAAAGATTGGACTTTATGGTGTAAGATGCTCGAAAAAGAGTCAGGTGTAGGGTGGCTTCCTAGACAACAAACTATTGATGCATCTGATTCATGGTGGGAGAAAAAGATATCGGTATGTAATTTAATTTATTTGATGTTATAATATGCGTAGTTAACTGAACTTTTGTGTAATATGTTATACTAATTATAAGTAAATTTGCAGGAAAATCCAGAATATAAGAAATTCAGATATAGAGGACTTCAATTTAAGGATGAATTAACAATATTATTTAGAAGTGTAGTGGCAAGTGGGGTGCATGCATGGACACCGTCGTCAGGGACATTACCTGATGATGTTGGAGAGGATGATGATGTGTACTGTCCCTGTGTAGACCTACAGGAGGGATCAGGAGATAGTGAAGAAGATCTCAGTAATGATTCATGTAGACAAAGTGCTGGAGTGAGTGGTGAGTTTGGGAATCTGAACTTGAACACTTCCCAAGGGTACTCTAGTGAAAAAAGTAGCGGCAAGAGGAAGAGGATGGGACCTTCAGAAGGAAGGAAAAAACATAAAGCCACCAATACAGGGCAGATAGTTGATGCTATCAGTAGGATTGCTGATGCACAGGAATCGCGAGGAAAACAGAAGGCCTCAACATCTATGGGTGAAGTTATGGCTCAATTAAGTTCATTAGAGACTGTCTATAGTGATCTTGACTGGTATTCCAAATGTTGTGAAGTCCTCTCAGACCCCACCAAAAGGGACATCTTTGTACATTTAAGACATGATGAGGAAAGATTGTTAACCTGGTTGAAGCTTGCTGCATCTAGAATTTAGGACAGTTAACTTTAGTTGTAAAATGTGACTTGTAGAGTTCCTATGAGGATGTTCAACTTTATTGCTAATTTAGGATGTTCAACTTTGTTATTTTAGGTTGCTTCTTGTGACTTTGTTATAAATGTGACTTGGATATTTGCCTACTGTAGATTGAAGTATAATTTTAGTTCACTACTTTTTTTCAAAGAATTATGAAGAACATGATGTTTTCTAAATATTTACTTTAATATTTCACCTTCCAGGTTTGAAGAGTTAAATGGGAGACTCAGACTCATCTGAAGATGATTTTAATGACGTTGCAAACGTCACTGCATTAGTTGGGTTGTATGCGGTAAAACATTTATGTAAGGAGCCCCGAAGAACTAGTGAATACACAGGTCATGTGTGGGTAAATGAAATTTTACAGGGTCATCCTATTCGTTGTTATGAGATGTTTCGTATGGAAAAGAATGTATTTTTTCAACTTTGCAATGAATTGGTGGAAGAACATGGGTTAAAGGGAACTAGGAGAATGGGGGTGCAAGAAATGCTTGCACTTTTTTTGAACATGATTGGACATGGGGTTGGAAATAGGATGCTACAAGAGAGATTTCAACACTCAGGAGAAACTATAAGTAGACATTTCCATCGAGTCTTAGCGGCTTGCCTTAGACTAGCAACAAAAAATATTAAGCCAAAAGATAATAGATTTCGTGGTGTACCATCAAAAATACGGCGTGATAAGCGATATTGGCCGGTTTTCAAAAATACTATAGGCGCTATTGATGGTACTCATATCCCATGTGTTGTTGCTCCTAGTGAACAACCGAGATTTATTGGAAGAAAAGGATATCCAACACAAAATGTAATGGCTGTATGTGATTGGGACATGTGCTTTACTTTTATGTTAGCTGGATGGGAAGGCACTGCACATGATGCTCGTGTTTTTGATAATGCCATCACAACGGCTTCCATGAATTTTCCTCACCCACCTGAAGGTATGTTTCTTATTAATACCTTTATCTATTATTGAGTTGCCATTACAAATGTTTGACAATGTTTCCATTGACCATTAGGTAAATATTATTTGGTGGATGCTGGTTATCCAACACCACCTGGATATCTTGGTCCATATAAACGTGAACGCTACCACATTCCAGATTTTCGGCGTTCCTCTGGATATGCGAACAATAATGAACGATTCAATTATTACCATTCCAGTTTAAGATGCACCATAGAAAGGTCTTTTGGAGTTTGGAAGAACAGATTTCCAATTTTACATCGCATGCCTAGTTACAAATTTCAAACACAAGTTCAGATAGTATGTGCAACAATGGCTATACACAACTTCATTAGAAAGAATTCTCAAACAGATTCTGAATTCTTACGATTTGAAACTGAAGATGTGGTTCAGCAAGACGGTAATGATGGTGATGAGTATCAACCCGCATCTGGAAGTTCAACTATGACATCCTCAAGAGAAATGGATTATATTCGTGATTTACTTAGAGATCAAATTGTCCAATCTTTACAAGACAATTAGTTATGTATAATTATTTTTTAATATTAAACTTTAGTATTTTTAATTTTTACTTTAACATGAATACTGACAATTCTAATTATGTAATATTTTCATATTATTCATAAATTAGAATTTTACATATTTACATATTAAAATTTTATCCCATTACATAATATTATTATGTATAAATAATTCATTTATAAAAAAAGTAGTATTATTTAAGGACCAGGGGCATTTAAGACATTTCAAGTCAAGATTTATCCAAAAGTGATTTTCAGAATTTTTATACAAACACAATCAATTATGGAAAATCACTTTTTAAGTTTAACTATCCAAACACAAATCATTTTTTACATAATCACTTATTCTCATAATCACTTATACATAATCACTTATGCATATAATCACTTATGGAAAAGCTAATCCAAACACACCCAGTGTCCCAGCCGATACTGTTGCGAGTCAATAGTACGTGCGTATGTGTATATATATATATATATATAATATATATACTTTCTTTATCCTATATTATAAAATATTTTAAATCAATTACATGTATATTAAAAAATTATTTTTTAACTAAAATCAATGTAAAAAATATCCATATTTTTTATTTTATCCTTATTAAATACCACATTCTATTATCATTATAGGACTATAAATGAGAAAAGGGAAAATATTAAAAACAGAAGTAAAATGAGAAGAAAAATATTTAATCCACTATATTTTAGATAAAAAATTTATTATATAAAATGTCTTATAATATGAATATGAATGAGAGAGAATATATTTTAACGAAATAGAATAGTGTTCATATATTGATGAAAACCACATAGGGTAAGTAGATGTGTATCCGTGCATAAAGAACCAAATTTTTTTAGGAAAAAGATTTTTAGGGACTATTTTATGATTTTAATAAAATTCTTAATTATAAATTATTATAAATATACTGTAGGCAGCCAACATTCTTGTTAAGACCTTCTTGAATATGATGAATATAATCGTCACATCTACATTGAAGCAATGTTTTGAGAATTGAACCAGACTGGATGGTTGGACTGTCACATGAAGAGAAGAATGACTCGGTTTTTAGCTTTAGACTATTTTAGGAGTTAGACCGGATTGAATCACTTTGAATTGGTTTTTGAGTCAGGAACCGGAGCAGTTTTTAGAGAATCGGGATGATTTTTTAAATTATGTAAAATTTAACTTAAATTTAATTTTTTTTTTACCAAAATTATTAATTATAAAAATTATTAAAGAGTAAAACACTATTTCCCTTTTTATTTTAAAATTACTAATTATAAAAATAAAAAATTTCATTGTATTATACTCTCTCCGTCCTAAATTATAAGAGAATTTTGAGACTCTTCATTTATCTCAAAATATAAGAGACATGGATAAAATTTGTGGAATAATTAATATCATTTTCCTTTTATATCCTTGAGTAATTAAGGTTGAATTGATTATTACTAATAATTAATTAGTCTTACTTCTGGTTTTTAATGTGGACAATTCTGGAAAAAAATTGAAATTGTAGCACAATTAATAAATTTAACTACCAAAATTATTTTTTTCTTGATACAGATAAAATAACTATTTATTTTTTATAATTGGGGACGGAGAGAATATAGTTATTTTATAATATTATGGTCATGTAGTGTTATCATGTTAAAATATTTTAACATTACTTTCAATGATTTAACATATATTATTACTATATGATCTTATTAACTTATTATGAACTTAAACTACTTAAATTTATTTTCTTAACAATTTGATATTTTATTTTTATACATATATTTTATTATATATTATTATTTTTACTTAATTATTACGTTACCGGTTTGACCACCAATCTAACTAGTTGAACCATAAAAACCGTGACCCGGTGACATTTCTGGTTCAATGTCCGATCTGATTTTTAAAACATTGCATTATTTAAAACATTGCATTAGAGACGAGATGAAAAATATATATATATTTTTTATATGTATAAGCAAAAGCTCAAAATTTAAGTATATATACTTTTTTTAATAAAATAAATGTCTATTTGGCAATATGCATATATATGTAAATCTCGAAAAATTATCTAAAATTAAAAAAAAATGTAGGGTATCCTTTTGGTTCATCATCTCCATTATAATTACGTGTTCAATAAAAAGATATTACTTGGAATGATCTATATACAATAAATTTCCTAAAAATACATCCTAACTGCCAATTCTCGTGTTCAATAAGAAGATATTCGTATGTATCCCATTGGCTTATTATTTAGTAAGAAAATCTGAAGATTATAATGGAACAGCTCACTTGCATGCACTTGTAGCTAGGGTTGCCCCATTTGTTTACAATATTCTTTAATGTCATTATTTTTTTTATACATATATAAGTTTTATTAATGAAAAATAATAATAATGACAAAAAGCTACTAAAATGTTAGTTATGGGGTTGGTCGAGTAAAAAGGACTCAAAACCCTTAAAATCATGATTTTGAATTTAATTTTTATAGATGAATATATATATATATATATGTTGAGAGAACTTGTTCCCATTTTAGAACATGGCAACATTCAAATTTAAATTAGTTGCATGATTAAAACTAATTGGATCATAATGCTGTTTGAGAGAGTGTAACCCTGAAAATGGAAGTAAATGAGATCCACTTTATTTTCAATTACACACATTTTAATATTTTCTCTCTCTATCTCTCTTGCATCACAACATACAGAAAATTATTTTACTGGAGAATCTAGATTGTAATATTATATGTAACATGATTTTTTTCCAATTTTTTTTTAAAAAAGCTACGGAACAACAGATATTCCAGAAACAAACCCTAGCCTTAATTTACTCAAACCCTCACCCATCGAACCAACAGGAGCAATATACAACGTTTTTCAATAAAGCCGGGGCAGAAGATGCCAGAGAGAAGTTGTTGGAGGAAATTCACATGGCAGTTCATGAGTTTAAGGTTGATGTTGCTGTCTTCTGATCTCCTCGTTTATGTGACTCTTATTTCTGTCTCTAAACCTTCATTTGAGTTACTTGATATTTTATTGTCTAGATTTCTTTTATTTTTCCCTTATCCAAATAAAGTACAAAAGCTTACACTCGTAGTTGAATCTAACAAAGCAATTGTTCCCACTTTTTACAAAGGCATGCATGCCTTCACCACTTCACGTCAAAACTCACAACGTAAGCCAAGCCATCCTAGGTATATATGACAACGTAAGCTTTTATTTTGACTCGTCAACTTCAACCACCCACGGGAACTTCAGCAAATCGTCCCAGATTATCAAGCCCTTAATGTTAGATATATTTGGTTAATATTTAGTATTTGAAATTATTCAAATGATATATTTATATTATTTGTTTAATTAAATATATCTTAATCGCCAGTTAAGTAATTTTAGAAGATAAGAGATAAACTCAGTCATAATTTTATCTTTATCTTTATTTAAATTCAAATTCAAATTTAAATTCAAATTCAAATTTAAATTTAAATTTAATAACCGATTAATTGATGATAGCCAAGGCTATTAAATAGAGAGAGACTTAATTGAGTTTAATAAATGCTTTGGTTCCCTAACTAACTAATTAATTTTCAGACTCTATTACTGAGTCTAATGACTAGTTAGAAAAACTATTTATCTAGATTATTTTCTTGTATTTTCTTCTAACTTTTTTTTATAAGTCTTTTGCTACTCTCATAATTTGTGAGAGAATTCATATATGGAATAATTGTTTATAATTGAAGTTGTCTCACACTTAACACTTTCTTTCTGTTGATTTTGTCAGATTTTATCTAGTCTCATAAGTTTAATCGGAAAAAAAATTGTTTATGTTGATTTTGTCGACCAAATATTTTGTCACTTTCTCTAGGGACAGCTAGCTTTTACACACACTTGCTTATGGAAAAAAAAAAAGCAAGAAAGAACTAATGCGTTTATATATATAAATATATATGTTTTAGTGGGAGAAGGTTGTCTCCACTATTCGCCCATTCGATGAGTCCAAAGTTAGCCCCACACGTTTGGTTTATTGTAATTTGTAAAGCACAAATCAAGGTTACCTTATTTTAAACCTAATTAAATTATCAAGATCAAGGTTTTTTTTTTCCAAACTCGTTTCATACCTCGATTGAATATTAATTAATTTGACTAACCAAATAAGACTGATTCCTGTGAGTACATGGGACTTAAATTGCCAATCCCAGAGATATGAGTCAAATTTAGACAAGGCCCAAATTTTAATTTTTTTCTAATCACACAAAGTGCAATCCAAGAAGCAAGATCATCCCCACCCATGTTTAAACAAGGAATATTTAAACTATTTTTGCATTCTTATATGATGAGGGCAATATCAGCCGGCCATCCGTCCCCTACGTACATGCATGCATGGATTCGTCGACAAGATTTTTATTTCAGCCTTTACGTTAATTAATTCCAATTAACCTTGAACCGTCAAAATTACGATATCTTTCCTTGCTTATCTGTGACTAGGTTGTCCAGTTTAACGCGCACCGTGAAAAAAATGTGTGTGTGTGTCTATATATAGATATCTTTCCATCCCTCAAATGCGAAACAAAGCTACAAGCACAGTACTTAGCAGAAAACCAAGAAACAATTCCCTAACCTTAAAGATAGCAGATAACAATATATTTATAGTAATGCAGCGTTTCTCAGTCAAGTTGTGGCGCGAAATTGCAGGTCCAGCATGCGATGTCTTCATCACCCATCCTGGGATCGACACGAAAAGGACAATCGGCCACTTGCTTTTCGACCATCTATCAAGGCTTGGAGTCAAATCTTTCCTGGGCAGCATCAACATGAGACCAGGAGACAAGTTGTTCGATAGAATTCATGAGGCCGTTCGTGACTGTAAGGTTGGTGTTGCTGTTTTCTCACCTCGTTTTTGTGACTCGTATTTTTGTCTCCACGAGCTCGCACTTCTCGTCGAATCCAACAAGAGAATTGTTCCCATTTTTTACGATGTCAAGCCTTCACAGGTTCGCGTCAAAGCTCAAAAAGTAAGTTGTACAGCAAAAGAACTTCACAGGTTCACATTAGCACTAGAGGAAGCTAAATACACTGTGGGGCTATGTTTTGAATCGTCAAAAGAGTGTGTTTCAATCCTTTTTCTTTCTTTTCAAATTTTTGCATGAGTAGATATGTTTTTCGGTGCATTACATAAAATTTAAAGAATCAATGAGTCATACTGTAACTGTTTGCAACTTGTGAATATTAGTGTGGCTTGCAATGAATGTTATATTTCATATATATTGATGATGATTGGTTTTTCAAAATTTGTAATACTGTTCATCAATTTCTTTGCTAGATATTAAGGTTAAAATTTGATTCTGGTGTGGTTTCAGGAACCAGGCAGCGCTGCTACAGAATACTTCCGATGCAATTACTTGGAACTTGCTCAAGGTAGAGGAAGAGAAGCGCAAGGCTCAATTGAGTCAATTCTGACACCATCAAGCTTTCATTTTTGGTTAATTTTAACTTCGAAATCTGATCCTTCTCCATAACCTCGTCGACTTTCTATATGTATCAGGAGAACCGTTGGCCTAAATAAAGTTTTTAATTGGTTTAGGCTTCAACGCTTTTTTTTTTTGTGTATATTTTTTACAATTTCCACTTTTACATGCACGAGAGATCCATCAGTTGGCCTCAATTAAGTTTTTGATCGATTTAGGCTTCAAAATCATTGTTTGTATATATGTACACCATTCATTTATTGTGGACCAAATAAAAAAAGCTTGTTGAATATATGTGCTTGTTGTTTCATTCCTATAGCATGAGTGTGGTGTGCTAGCCTCCAAAATGAATAAAGTTGGTATCAATGTGGGAGTTTGTAGCCAAGATATGATTGTATTCTTTTATAAATAGTAATATATAAACATGTGTGAACAGAAAATCAATTTAATTATCATGACCATCTGATTGTAAATAATTTTCATATTTTATATTCGATTATTAGTCCATCGCTCTTTCGACCGAACATCAATATATGTATAAAGAAAAATATTTATATATACATCAATATTAAATATATATTATAATAAAATGAGAACGTTCTTACAAAGCAGCCACCTTAATTTGTTGGATTTGACGTCCAGCAAAAAACTAAAATAAAGTAGCAATATTTCGCGTCGACTTGGATCTTTATCATTCTAAATTTTTTAATGATTGCTTTCAGTCTGAACGCGGCATATTTTAGGATTGTTTGGTTTTCAGTTTTTGTAAAAATAAATTAAAATAAAAAAATTTATAAAAATAAAATTTAGTAATAATAAATTTATTGTAAATTGTTATATTTAGATTTGTCTTACAAACCATATTTTGACAAAAAATCTGTTTAAATGATAAGAGTTAAAAATATTTTTAGATATATAATATAAAATCAGTATCTATCTCTTTTTTTCAAAATCATGATTTTGAAAAATAAAAAGTAACTATCCCTCTCTTTTTTTTTAAATCATAATTTAATTTATTTTTTATTTAAAAAAATATTTGTGTTTGATCAAACACATCTTTTTGAAAAACTATCATTGAAAATCATGATTTCGATTTTAAAAAAATCAACCAAATGCCCTTAGTGTTTTTCTTCTTTAATGGAAAGAAAACGGTGGACATTCAGAAGCATCCATTAATGAACGCCCTAACCACAACAATTCAAAGTGGTTGAAATTTCATTCCGTCCTTGCAGAAATTAAGAAGCTTGATCTAAAATGGTTACTTATGTGGGCCACCTGTATTTAGCTCAGATGTGCCAAGAGTAAAATAGAATGGTTATTATTCAAACTTTCCTCGTGTAATTATAACAAAAAAATGGTTATTTGAGTAAAGATAAAAAAATAATATCATTTTTTTAATAATCCAAGATCAATTTCTTTTTTTCATAGACTAGGAGTATCCTTACTAGATGTAAAAACTAATCTTGCTTAAAATATTAGAGAGATCAATTTCTTTTTTAATATATTTTCTCTGATATCAAATATAAGAAAAAAAATCCAAATCACTGATTAAGAGTATTTTTTTGAAATACTATATTTATTGTTATAGAAATCTATATTTTTTTTATATTTTAAACTAATATTTTGTACAAACTTTGCTTATATTTGAGAGGAGATTGAGTAATTATCTAGATCCAAGTTTAATTTCTTTATAGGACAACGCAGGAGAAATTAAATATCAATTTATATTCCAGTTGTCAGTTTTTTTCATTCCGAGTCGCTCAACCATTGGCAATCATTTGTCTCCACGTGTTAAGAACAAATTAAACAAACAATCTTAATTTATAGTTACGTGTGTGTTTGTGTGAATGATGGATGATATGTATCCAAATCCACGCTAGCTATCATCAAATTCTACGTAACTATATAATATTGTAATCTGAATATGTCTCCTATGAGTGCGGGCTTCATACATAACTGTTGTCTCACTTTGAATATATGTATGAGTATAGTTTGGATATGATTTTGGTTCAGTTATAACTCTTTACACTGGTATTTATATGTAATTTTTCCTTTTAATTTATGCAAATTAAATAATAATTTGAAAAAAATAATGAATTAGTCCTACTTATTTTGAGATTATCCATTCTCTGTCAATAAAGTTTTTGGCAAATCGTCCGGGTTGGCTTTGCAAAATAACAGATAATGAAGAGAGGTCCCAATGTTCTTCAACGTTTGGTATATCACTATTGATCCCAACTTGCATCCCTTCAACCAACCGTTGCTTCGGCCTCGTCCTGACTTTATTCTCAGATTTGTTGGGCTCTATCCACCCTGACTTGACTTCAATATTTGCAATACACAACTCAGAGCATACCTCTCCCACTTTCTCACCACCACCCATGTCCATAATTAAACTCTAGCCACACCAACTCGAAGTTGCAGAATATTGGAAAATGGTAAAAAATTCCTAGAAGGGCATATTCTGAGATGAGATTTGGCCTCGGTTTCCTTGTGACCCCCCAGAATTGTAGCCTCTACTCCAAGCGCTTATTCACAAAATTAATAGCTCCTTTTAATGGAAGGTTGATCGCCCAGCAAATTTATTAACTTGCAAAGTTTTATTGCATCCCTCTTAGAAATATATATGAAGGGGAAAAAAAAAAGAAAAGGAAATCTGAGGAATCGGCATTATTGGATTCAGATAATGGTGAAAAGCTGTTACCAGGGTCAGAGGATGGTGGATTGGGGAGATATAATTCTAGTGGGGTAGCATCGATGGGGGAGAAGAAGAGCCAAATATTGTTCCAATCTTCATCAAAACCATAATTTTATATGTTTGGGCGTAGAGAAAACTGAGGGAGCCTTAATCATCTTGTTCGGCCGGGTTGAAATCGTCGTAACAGGCTCAGTGAGCATGGTGTGCGCCACATCATCTCTACTTTGCCTTGCTTGCAGTCTATTAACGTTGTCTTGGCCACATAGACAGCTTGGGGATCATTTTATAAATGGTTCAAAAACATGAGGATTAACGGGGTAAACTTTGTAACTATAAGGATGGATTTAAAAAATTTTGAACTACAAGGACCTATTTCCAAACTCATGTAAACTATGAGGATTAATACATTATGTTTTCCTAACTATTTTGTTCACATAAGTTTCATTGGCTGGGCTTGGACCATTTTACGATTCATCAAGGGTGGACTAGTATGTATTTCAAATGGGTTCGTGAAATTAATAGCACGGCCTGCGTCTAGTTTAATTACTATATCAGTCAACACATTAGTTTTTTTTTTTACCTGAATATACGTATATGTTAATAGAACAAAGATATTAAACTGAGTTCAAAGTACATAATAAAATCGAGTAAGTGACTATGCTAGTAGTATCACTGAGGACAATATCTACTAGAAGGGACAGGGGAAATAAATCCCAATCCTACTATTAAAGTGCGTGGTTAGTCAGTCGGCAGCCTTGTTCAAAGTTATAGGAATTTGTAGATAGAAGAGCCCATAAGCAAGGAAACCAGTTGATAAATATCAAATACTAATACCCAACTTTCCCATTTTGGACCCCATACTCCCTGCACCACCACCTCCACTAACTACTGACAATCAGATTCAAGGATAACAATATGGAAATTATGAATCCGAGCCATTTGAATCCCATGGAGTAAAGGCATAGCTTCAGCCATAAAACAAGAAGAGGCTAGACATCTGGAAGCATAAATATCCAAGTGTAAGAGACATTAGAGGTATTAAAGATGAGCCCAGTAGTAGGCCCACATCTGTTAGTAAGCTCAATGTCACAAGATCCAGATGAGTTATTTAGTTAATTTACATGTGTTTTTTCTGATTTTTTCTCCGATTTTGTACTGTATAGATGCTTATCTGTAAACCCTTGATGATTGAATGAAAAGCTTGAGTCAGTTCCAATTACTCAAAACTTCTTTAATCTTGATTTGGCAATCAGAGCCACCGACACTCGATAATAGCTTAACCTCTGACATTCAAGTGTCCGCAATTTCCACCCCTTTGGTTCCACTGTTCGGCAAGGCACCATCGATCACATCCTCCGGCTGCCTGAGCACCCCTATCAAGCTCAATAGAGAGAACTATCTCCTGCGGCAGCAGACCATGTTGCCACTGATTAGAGGATACCAGCTCAAGGCACATTCTTGATAAAAACTCATGTCTTGCAAAATTTGTCACTGGCAGTAAAGAGACGATCCAAAATCCAGCATTCAAAGAATGGGATTCAGTTAATCAGTTCCTACTTGGGTGGTTGTATGGCACAATGAACACTGAAATTGCTTGGCTACTCTACTGCCATTGATTTGTGGAAAGCAGTGAAGGATTTGAATGGGGCACAATCACGAGCAATAGTTACTCTATTCAAGAATGAATTGCTGAGGACAAGGAAAGGTAATATGGCTATGGAAGAATATCTTTCAAAGATGAAGGGAATTTCTGAAAAGTTCTTTGATAAAAGGGAATTTATGAAAAGCTCTTTATGGCTGGAAATCCAATTTCTACCAATGACTTGATAGCTCAAGTATTGGCAGGATTAGACTCTGAGTACAATCACATTGTTGTTCAATTGTTGGAGAAAGAAGATATGAGTTAGGTTGAATTTCAAGTAGCCCTTCTCACCTTTGAAAGTTGTCTAGAGCAGATTAATAGCTTTGCAAATCTAAATCTTGGATCCCCTTTGGCTAATGTTGCAACATATTCAAGAGGCAATGCAAATAATTGCCAAATTACAGGTAATAACTCTAGTAGAGGCTATTCAAATAGAGTTTCAAGGGGTGGAAGAAATCATGGCAGATTCTTAAGAGGCAACTCAAGGCCTACCTATCAAGTTTGTAATAGAGTTGGTCACACCGCGGTTACCTGTTATTTTCGTTTTGATCAAAACTTTGCGGGACCTACTTCTGATGCACCAAGGAGAAATAGTGCACCACCATACTATTCTGCTATAACTGCTACTCCCAGTGTTGCAAGTGATGCTAATTGGCATGTCTACAGTGGAGTTAACTCTTATGTTGCTAATGATCCTACTTAGTTTGACTAGTGTTGTAGCTATACAGATAACTCTCATATTAGTGTTGGCAATGGAGAATCTATACCTATCATAGGCATTCGTCACACCATACTACCTTGCAAAAATTACAAAAAATTGATTCTTAAAAATGTATTGCTTGCTCCTGGCATAAGTAAAAATTTATTGAGCCCTTCTAAACTTGCTAAAGATAATATTTTTATTGAATTGCATGATGACTGCTAGTTGATAAAGGACAAGAGAATCGGGCAAGTCCTGTTGATAGGGACACTTGATGATGAAGGATTGTACAAGTTGAGAAGAAGACAAAAAAAGCAAGTTGATTTTTTGTGTTTTACTGTTTCTAGTAGTAAAATTCAATATTGTATGAGATAGACTTGTGGCACAAAAGATTAGGCTATCCTTCAATGAGCGTTTTGCAAAAATTTTTGAAAGATTGTAACATGAACAGTAAGGAGAATAAAATGTCATTTTGTGAAGCTTGCCAATTTGGAAAATTACATAATCTTCCTTTTAACAAGTCTGATTAGTGCCTCTAATCCCCTTGATTTAATTCATTCAGATGTTTGGGGACTTTCCCCTGTTCAAACTACGAATGGTTTTAGAAACTATGTAAATTTTATTGATGATCTTAATCACTTTACATGGATATATCCTCTAAAACATAAGAATGAGGTAAAAGAGCCTTTATTCAATTTAAAAATTCAGTAGAAAGTCAATTTGGAAGGACGATTAAAGCACTGCAATGTGATGGTGGTGGTGAGTTTAAAGGACTCCTTGATATACTTCAAGAATATGGGTTTCGATCCTCTTGTCCCTACACTTCGGCTTAAAATGGAAGGGCAGAAAGAAAACATAGACACAAAATTGAATTTGGTCACTCTATGCTTGGACAATCTAATATGCCTCTTTATAACTAGTGGCTGGTAGGAGTCCTTGCAGATTGCAATCTACCTAATCAATCTACTTCCCACACTAGTTTTATCTTGTCTCTCCCCTTATCAGGTATTGTTTGGTAAGAAACCCGGTTACAACAGTCTAAATGTAACATCCATAAATTTCTATCTATGATTAATATGGTTTCAATAAGTCACATTGAATTATGATGAACATATACTGAATGAAGGTATATAATGAATTGTGATTTTAATAAGTTATATTGAATGAATGTATATAATAAATTAGGGTTTAAATAAGTTACATTGAATGAAGTATATAATGAATTGTGATTTAAATAAGTTACATTGAATTATGATGAACATACAATGAATGAAGGTATACAATAACTTACATTGAATTATGATGAACATATATTGAATGAAGTTATTTAATGAATTGATGTCACTTGCTGGCCAAGACATCAACACTATAAATACCCCTCTCATTTCTTCATTTTAGCACATCACTAGTTGTGAGTGAAAGAAAGAGAGAGCCAAGGGAGGGAAAGAGAGTGTGAGTGAAAGAGAAGGAAAAGAAAGAAATGCTAGCTTCAAGTAAGGTGTGGAGATATTTTTCTAGAGTTTATTTTTAGAGTATAATTTTTATTCATATATAGATTGTTGATTAAGTTAGAAATATATAATGAGAATTTGGGATTAGAAATGAGAATAATAAGATATCAATGGTTAGAAATTAAGCTTAAATATTTTAGATTTATGCTCATGAGATAATTCTATTGGTACTTATGTGACTATTAGGTACTTAAAAAATTCAAGAAGGAAGGTAAGCTGTTTAGCTCAGAATACTTTTCGGTGGAGGTAGTATATTATTTATTTCATGCATTTTCTGTGAATTAATTATGGATGTTATGTGATATTGTTGGATGAGTTATTCAATATAAATGTTTTGAAATGCTATGGATGTCTAGTATTAAGAAGAAACTCTGCTGAAAATTTTATAAATGCATGAAATATGAGTTATTTGGTTATTTATATAATTACCTGATTATGAGCATGATTTGTATGAATAAATATATATACTACTGAGATTTGCCCAAATCTCACACCCAATGACTAACAATGTTAGGGTCAAGCAAAGACAAATGTAAGGAGGTAGTTAACTGAGAGGAAGCAGACTGGAAGATATTATTTAATATTAAAATAAATATAATTAAATTATGGTGATGTGCTTTAATTATGATTTCTACTCGCTGGTTTTACTTTAAATATTTTGGAACAACAGTTAGATAATTACAGTATGGTTAGTTTAATTATTATTAATTATAGTAAACTTTCAATTAAGTTATTGTCTTTTGAGCAACTTAATTTTGAAAAGCTTAAAAGTTTTATTATTCTAGGTTTTTAATTCTTTCCGCTAGATATATAATATATGATTAAAAGTATAGTAAACTAAGGTGTTACACTAAAAGTTTTCAAGTGTGCTTGTTATTCTAACTCGAGGCCATACAATCAACATAAGTTAGATTTTCATTCTTCTCACTGTGTTTTTCTAGGATATAGTGGGCAATATAAAGGCTTGAAGTGGCTTAGTTCATTTAGCATAATCTTTATCTCTTGGCATGTTGTTTTTAAAGAAGAAGAGTTTCCATTAAAAAATGGCTTCTTACATAATTCACAACTAGTTACTAATGTTGATCAAACTATTGTTAGTTCTTTTCCTATAATTATGCAAGAAACGTTTACATGTTCAATAAACAGCTCTACTCAAACCTGAGAGAATGATCCTCAACTACTACAAGCACCCATTTCAAATCTGCAACAAGCCGAAACCAATGTACGTTCTCTAAACATAGTACATGTTGATAAGTCTTTGAAACTTGACAATGAACAAGCTGTTAGTGATCTTGATGATACAACTACCAATAATGCAGCCATAACCAATAATACAACAATGAATGTTTTAACACTGGACGTCCTATGATCACTAGATCTAAAAGAGGAATCTTCAAGCCTAAACATCCCTTTGTTGGACTCACCACAAAATTGTCTGATGGCAATGAACTTGAACTAACTATGGTGTGTGAGGCCTTGAAAATACCAAAGTGGCAAGTGGTTATGGTTGAAGGGTATAATGCTCTTATTAGAAATCATACCTAGGATTTTGTACCTTAAACTAACTGATTAGGATCCTGCAAGTATACAAGATCGATTATAGTAGTAGAAAGTTCTTTAGAGTATTCCAGAGATCGAACCCAAGGGATGTAGCAGTCCAAGATTTTAATCCCAAAAAGTAATTAACAATCAAATTGAGAAACTCAAATTAAAAAGGAAAGAAATAGATAGCAAACTGATGTCTGAGTGTTGATTTAGTTACTAGAAGTGTCATGAGATCAGGGTTCATCTTATGGGATAACTAGATTTTATTTTTTAGTTAGACTCCACACAATTATAGTGACTGTTGTTCCTAAAGTGTCATAATTACCTCTTAATCAATTAGTCATTATTTAACTAGAATTCAATTCACTCTCGTGTAACTAAAGTTCCTAATCAAACATTAAAAGTCACAACGTATATCATCATGAATTCCTAATTCTATCTCTAGATTAGTTATTCATGTTTATCTCTCTAGATTGTGGTTCACTCTTCATCTCTCAGTCCATCAAGTTTACCCATTAATTAGACTTTATGGTGATCAAGCATAAAATCCATATGAACAAACAAGAGAAATAAATATAATGAAGAAACAAATTAAATATAACTTGAAGAACAAATTCAAAGAGTAATAACTAAAGAGAACAAATCCAATCAATCCTAATTGAGCTACATCCCTACCCCTGACTAGGAAATTTGGCCACATAGAGAAATAAATATCAAATAAAAACTAAAGTCCTAAATCATAGTGAAAATAATAAGAAGAAACAATTATATTAGAAGAAAATGAATATATTTCTAATACTCCCCAGTTCTCCTTGGTTTCTCTTTCTATATAGATTGTTCCTAAATGTGTTTGAATCGTGTTCTTTGGCCTCCAGGTATTTTTATGAATCTCTTTTCATGCTTCCCTCACATCCCTTTATATAGAGAAAGTCTAGAAGCTCATAAAAGTTTATAAAATCATTAAATTGGGTAAAAGATAAGTCAAGCAGGTGAGACGAACTGGCGCCAAGTCCAACAATTTCTTCTCCATCTAATGCGGCCTCCAGCGTGTCTTCTTTCTTAGGATTGAACTCACTCGGCGATGGCTGCTTGCCTTGTTTTGTTGACTAGGCACCAGGTCCTTCTGTAACTTCATTTGTTCTTGCTTTCTCACCCATCTGCGAGTGAGAAATTATGAGGAAGGCGGATGGACTTCGTATTTTATGTTTAGCTCTCACTTTTTGACTCTATGTTGCTTAAAATCTTCATAAATATTGCAGTGCAAATATACTCCAAGTTATACAGAATCATGCTAAAAAATATCAAATCACAATATTTTAATATGAAAATAGATACAAAATGTGAGTATTTTGTAGGTATAAAATATACACATCACTAACCAAAAGATGATTGATTGTAGATGGGTCTTCAAAACTAATTATAACTTAGATGATTCCATTTAATGACATAAAACAAGACTCGTAACCAAGGGATTTCAACAAGATGCAAGAGTAAATTTTGGAGCAACCTTCAATCCAATTGCTAAGATTTCCACCATCAGAATAATATTAATAGTTTCAATGACCTTCAATTGGCTGGTAAGGCAAATAGATATCAATAATGTCTTTTTAAATGGTTTTCTTGTTGGAAATGTCTAAATGACTCAGCTTGAGGGCTATGTTGATCCTATTAGACCCAACCATGTTTGTGAATTGAATAGAGCCTTATATGGGTTCAAACAAGCCCCTAGGGCTTGGTTTCAATGGTTAAGAACCGTGTTGCTCAATTGGGGTTTCACTAATATTGTAAGTGACAACTCCCTATTTGTTTTAATTCATGATAAGTATATATTTTTATTCTCATCTATGTGGATGATATACTGGTGACTGGAAACATCAAAGACAAACTTGATGAATTCATCAGTAGGCTTAATTCTTTGTTTGCTCTCAAGGACCTTGGAAACTTACACTATTTCTTAAGCTTTGAAGTAACTTGTGATTATACTGGTTTTTATCTTACTTAGACAAAATACATTGAAGATTTATTAAGAATCTTTAACATGTTGTATGCTGTACCATGTGCCACTCCAATGGCCATTGGTAAGTCTTATCTACCATAAGAAGGTGAACCACTTATTGATCCATTGAAGTTTAGAAGTGCAATTGGTTCTTTGTTATATCTCACCAATACTAGACTAGAAATTTCTTATACAATAAATCACTTAAGTTAGTTTTTGAGTCAACTAACTTCAGATCATTGGCAAGGTATTAAGAGCATTCTCCAATAAATCAAGGGAACTGCTTATCTTAAGTTACATTTGAAACGATATAAACATCTTCCCATCATGATCTATGCATATGCTAATTGGGCTGCTTGTCGATATCTAGTTTATCTAGGTACCTCATTAGTTTCTTAATCATGAAAGAAACAAAGTGTTGTTGCTAGATCTAGAACAAATTTAAATGCGGGGCTCTAGCTAACATGGCAACAGAAATCTAATGGATAAAATCGCATATTGAAATACAATTCCAACTACCCCTAATACTAATGGTTTGGTGTGACAATATTAGTGCTGGAGCACTAGCGAAAAATCCAGTGTATCATGCTAGAACCAAACACATTGAGATTGATGTTCATTATATTTGTGATCAAGTAACTGCCAAATAGTTTTCTGTTAATTATATACCTACTAGGTAGCAAAATGCTGATTTGTTGACAAAATCTCTTTCTTATGCATAATGTGTCTACTTATGTAACAAACTCGAGGTTATGTTTGGACCCTCTCGTTTGCCCGGGGAGGGGGTGTTAGAGATATTAGAGGTATTAAAGATGAGCATAGTAGTAGGCTCACATTTGTTAGTAAGCCCAATGTTGCAAGGTCCAAATAAGTTATTTAGTTAGTTTACACACGTGTTGTTTCCTGACTTTTTTGCTGACTTTATAGTGTGTAAATGCTTATCTATAAACCCTTGATGATTGAATGAAAAGCCTGATTCAGTTCCAATTACTCAAAACTTCTTTAATCTTGATTCCAAGACATGTCCATGGTTATAACAAATAATAACACCAACACTAGCAACTCCACTAGCAGTAAAACACATCTAGTTTAATTACCATATTAGTCAACAATCATTGTTTTCCCTAGAAAATTAAGTTGGAAGGTATTTTTAAATACCAATTCTAAATGTATCTCCTTAGTATTTGAAAGAAGCTAGTCTCATGCAATGTACAAGGACTTAAAAATGAGCTGCACTCATGGGTTATAAATTATGCCACACTGTTCAATATATATGCAATCAAAATGTTGGAATTTACTGCAATATAGATCATTCCAAGTTCAATTTCTTCAATGGCCACAACGCGCACCGGAGAAATTAATTATTGCACTATGGATCACTTCCTTTAATTTTCAATTTTGTCATAGCCATTAGTTTTTCTCATTTCGAGTTGCTTAATCATTGGATCTCATTTTGAAGGCCAATAAGAAGTATAAGCCACATTTGTCCTTCCTGGTTATTCTGCATATCCAACTTCATGTTCCAATCATTGGCTTTGTCTCCACATGCAAGAGAATAGCTTAGAGAAAACATATTTACACACACACACACATGTTTGTGTGTATCCAACTTGTTATCAAATTCTATGGAACTAGTTGCTTATTATTCACATTCATAATTAATTAATTAAGATAGTAGATATATATACTCTCTCCCATCCTAAATATAAGTGACATTTGAGGCACTTCTTTTATTCTAAAATATAAGGGATGAATAAAGGTGTTGTTTATGCATTTAAGGTATTTTTTCCTCTAATACCCCTTATGAATCAAAAAAATTTCTTGGCATTTTAACAATTTGGTCAAGTCCGACTCAATGGACTCCATATTCTTAATAGTCAAGTATAGCTGTAACATCACATGGCTTAAAAAAAAATACTGCTACAACACAAAAAACAAAACCTAACATTGAAACCTAGATAATTTAAGTTCAAGATTCAAAATTTAAAAACTTGATCATAGTATCGCAAGCATCATCATTTGATTTTACAAGATTATGTGTTGATCAAATTAAACAAACCAAAAGATCAAAGGAACAACAACTAAAATTTGATTTACCAAATATTCAACTAGTGGTGCGTTTAACATTTGGCACAAACTTGACCTTGATTCTTTTTAATGACACCACAACATGTGTCATATTAGGACGTATCTCTGGTGAATCAGTGCAACAATTTAAAGCCAACTCAAAAATTGATGATATATGTGATAATATATTTTCAATATTTTGACTGTCTTTTTGCAGTGAATTGGCATCAAGAATATTGATGACTGAATGTGGTGTTGATTTTCTAATCCAATCTTTCAAACTTAGATCCTGAACGAACATTTCATCTGTTGGCTTCTTCCTTGTGAGTATTTCCATAAGCAAAATACCATAACTATAGACATCTCCTTTCACAGAAATAGCTCCTCTTGATCCATACTCTACATGTTAATTTCAATGGCCATTAGAATAGCCAATATATGTTGAAAAAGAAAATCATATTTGCTCTTAAAAACATTTTGTATATCATTAAAATGTTTTTTAAAATTTTAACACAATAAATATTCATTAGTACTTGAATTTTTTTATGGTTTCCTATAGCATGTATGCACGTGTGTGTATGAATGTATGAAATAACATAAAAAACATATATATGAATGAACTAAATTATAGTCCAATCACTAATTAAATTATCACCTGGTGCCATATAACCAAGTGTAGCAAGAGTTTTGGTATAAGTTTCCAATTGCCCTTCACCTAACAATTTGGCAATGCCAAAATCACTAAGATGGGCAACGATATCTTCATCCAACAAAATATTGCTTGGCTTTAAATCACAGTGAACCACTGGTGTTAAAGAACCATGATGAAGATACTCTAATGCGGATGCCACATCAATCATTATATTCAACCTTTGCAAGATATCCAAGCAATAATTGTGAGAGTACAACAAGCTCTCGAGACTTCCGTTTGACATGAATTCTATTATTAAGGATTTAAAATCATTGTTTGAACAACTGCTGATGATCTTAACAAGATTGCAATGATGTAAATTGCATATGGTAGTACATTCAGCATCAAAACTTCCTAATGCTTCTTCTAAGTCTAAGTTGAATACTTTAACAGCAATTATCTTTCCACTTGAAAGAATTCCCTTGTATACTGATCCAAAACTTCCCCTTCCAAGAAGATTGCTATCATCAAATCTATTTGTTCCTTGTAGAATTTCATAATAGGATATCCTAATGGGTGTGTCCAAATTTAAGAAATCCCTGTTGGTCATTTGACTAACATAATGCCTCATACATTTAAGAAATAGTATGCTTGAAACAATCAAAATGATTGTGAACATGATAGGAAATAAGCATTTGATAAAAAACATCATTTTAGCTGACATGTGCCTATTTCCTTTGTTACATGGATGGACCTGTAGTTGGGACTTCCCACAAAGATCTTTATTCATCATAAAAGATTTTGCTGTAAAATTTTGAAAAGGCCCACTAGCAATAAATTGTAAGAAACATTAATGTACTTAAGATAGACAAGTGACTCTAAGGATTTTGGAATCACACCAGTCAGATAATTTTGTGAAAGATCCAAGAACTCCATGCTTATCATGCCGCCAAGTGATTCAGGAATAGGTCCTTGCAATTTGTTATGTTCCAATGATAGGTTTTGCAAAGTTTGTAAGCTACCAAGTGTATTAGGAATGTTTCCTGAAATTTGATTTCTTGACAAGTTCAATACTATAAGTGCTCTTAAGTTTGAAATCTCAAGTGGAAATTTTCCGCTTAATGCATTGGAGGATAAGTCTATCTTCAAAATATCTTTGAGACTTAAAAGAGAAGAGGGCATATGAGAAGTCAATTTGTTAAAGCTCAAATCCAACCTTCGCAAAGAAGCAAGATTCCCAAAGCACCTTGGAATTGATCCTAAAAACATGTTGTTGCTTAGAATCAACTCACTCAAATATTTGATTTGGCAAAGCTCTTTTATGATGGAGCCATGCAATCTGTTCTGGCTGAGGTCCAAATATTGAAGGCTTTGTAATCTGCTAATTGTAGTAGGAATCAACCCATTCAAATCATTCCCATGGAAATCTAATGAAATTAACTTGGTTAAATTCCAAAATAGTTAGGTATAACTCCACTCAATTTATTCTCTCCTATATCTATCTCTCTAAGGTTAGAAGCATTTGATATGCTCCTTGGAATTTGTCCAATAAGTTCATTCTGCCACAATAGCAAGTTCTTCAGGTTAGGAAGGCTGCCACTTTGTATATTTGATGGGAGAAGGCCAGAGAAGGAATTAGCTTCAAGAGCGAAGTGGGTTAATGTTGAAATGTTGAATACTTCAGAAGGTATAGATCCACTAAAATAGTTTTTAACCAAATCTAGCGTCTCAAGTTCACCAAGATTGCCTATGTCCTTGGGTATGAAACCTGGAAACAACCAAACCAATAATGGATAGTAACATTTTTATTATATGTGTATGTGTTTGGACATTAACTTTTTTTTGTTTACTACTATTCATATAAGTAAACGAGTTTTCAGCCAAGTATATTCCTTTCAAGTTTCAAGGATGTGCAACTACTCATCATTGATTTTGCAATGCTTCCCTTAAATTGATTCAAAGATAATTCAAAAGTTTCATGTAAAGGATGATTACCATGAAAATGGTTGGAGCCAAGTTGCAAAATTCTCAAACAAGGGATCTTGGAAATAGAAGGAAGAACTTCACCTACAAAAAATACACAATTTTGAGAATTTTTTCCTTATTTTTTTATTGGTAACATGACTATGTTAATTAATATGCAACTATTAGTGTAGATCTAATGGCAAATGGATATGTGGTGCACATCTAGTGTGTTTTTTACATTTTTTTTATAAGTCATCCAATTTAATTTGAACTGTATTTTAAAATTTTTTTTTCATATTTTCACTTTAGAGGAAACAAGATGCAAAATAACAGTTGGGATACTACCGGGCAGATTGTTTTCCCACATGGAATATTGAGTGTACCTATAAAGGTGTTCAGAGCTAGACTTAATGTTTCGAGCAATGTGCAATTGTCAATTGATGTTGGGATACTACCATGCAGATTGTTTTCCCATAGAACAACTTCTCTTAAATAAGAAAGGTTGAAGATAGATGATGGAATTTCACCTGAGTTCAAGATTCAAAATGAGCAAACACTATAATTCCTATTTTACATTAAATTAAGTGGGATTATTTGCTATAAGACTAAGGCATTAATCTTTAACACTAATAAGATATAGGTTTTTTTTTTATATAGAAAAGGGGCTTAAGGACCAAATCAAAATATATTCAAACCCTCTAGGAAACAATATTTCAAGAACATCAAAACATAAAAGATAAAATGACAAAAGAGGAAGGGTTGTGCCAAAAATGCAAACTCGATAGAAGAGAAAAACTAAGGTTATAAAAAAAGGCAAAAGTAAGAAAAAAATAAAATAGAGAATGAAGCAAGGAAAAAATTTTTGAAATCGTATTAATTGACTCCATTTTGGCCCCTTTTTTGAAATTTATAAAAAAAAATTGTAAACCAGATACAGAGAATAAGCATATATTTGAACGACATGCATATCTATACATGCAAATACATACATATGTACAACATACACAAACATATATATATATATATATATGTAAGAGGAGAACCACTAAATGAATACTACAAACTAATTACCTATATCAAACACAGAAATTTTATTATCAACATATATAATTTAAGATAAAAATAATCGACCAATAGTGAATAACATTAAAACTCATACCTTCCATGTTGTTTTTGTAAAGATACAAGTATTGGAGATTGGTCAAAGTTCCTATCTCACTTGGCATGTGTCCTCTATCAAATCCATTGTCAGATAACTCTAAATCAGTCAATTCTTTGCATTGATGCCAAGTAGATGGAAGTTTGCCAGATAAGAGATTTTCAAATAGATAAAGCACTTCAAGGTTTGGAAGCCCCAAACACACATTTTCTGGGAGACTTCCAGATAAATGATTTGAAGAAAACTCAAGATCTTGTAGCATTGAATTATTAAATATGGAGGATGGTATAAAGCCAGAAAGCATATTTTCATTAAGATACAATATTTGGAGTTGTGTAAGATCACCAATTTCATTTGGAATGCCTCCTTCAAATATTTGAAAACAAACAATACATCAGTAACAACATTTTAGCATACAATTGATTTAGTCTCAAAAAATACAAGATGTTTGAAAGAACAAGCTATGTATAACAAAATTCATTTTCAAGGGAGGATACCTAATAGAGTGTTATAGGACAAACTCAATAATTCAAGTGAAGATAAGTTAGAAATTGTTCGGGGAATGATTCCTGAAAGCTTGTTGCCCGCAAGCCGTAAAACCTTCAAGTGCTTAAGTCTTCCCACCTCAACTGGAATACTCCCTTCAATTAATAAATTATCATTCCAGTTCATGATCTCCAACCTTGACAAGTTAGATATAGAAACTGGAATCAATCCATTAAAACTATTATTGCAAAGATTCAAGAATTCAAGTCTAGAAAGATCCCCTATCCATGTTGGAACTTTTCCATGAAATTCATTGTAGCTCAAGTTGAGCAATTTCAACCTACGCAATTGAACCAATTCTTTTGGGATTTGGCCATGAAACTTGTTGTTGCCAAGATCAAGTTCAACAAGAAACGAGATATTTCCTAGTTCTGCAGATATAGTACTTGTAAGACCCATGTCACCAAGATTCAAGGAATGGACCCTTCCATGACGAGTATTGCAACTCACACCAATCCAATTACATGGAGAAGACGAGACAGACCAGTTGGCTAAGAAATTGTATGAATCCAAGGTGATCAAAGATTTAAAGGCAAGAAGTGCAAGTTTATCAGTGGTGATGTTTGTCTTACTCCAAACTAAAGAGGCCATAAAGAAAAGAAGTGAGAACACGAAAACAAAGGAACCAAGTTTTCCCATGTTTGGCATATTACACTAACCAAAGGTGCAAGTGCTTAGCAATGAGGAATACTCACATCATATTATATTTCTCTAACTTCAAATAAAGCATATGGACTTGAGTGGTTGTTTTCCTACTTCAAAATGTCTCAAAAACAATGATGGAGGGAAAGTTGGTTTAGTTGGTAACAATCATTCCTATGCAGTATATATACTTACAAAAGTAAAGTAAGAACTCAAGTCTTACTAACAATGTGAGGATTTTGTTAAGGTATATATTTGTAAGTATCTTTTTAAATATTTTTAGCCATAAGGACTTCCTTGTAAGGTATTAAAAATCGAGTATTGAACAGGTAGTAATAAATTTAATAACTTTTTTAATTTTTATGTGCTATATATTACTTAAAAAAGTATTAATAAGTTTTATAACATAATATTAAAATCTAAATAAGTTAATATTTATCCATAATCATATTTTGAATTCAAAATATTTAACTAATATTTTATTTACATATTATTTGTTAAGTAAATTTATCATTGTTAATAATTATGTATCATAATAATACTTATAAAATATTATAATATACAAAGAAAAAATTTATATACAAAATAATACTATTTAGTATTAAAAATAATGAAATTTAAAAAAAAAAATATTAAAATATTAAAAATAATTTGACCAATTCGCCACCAATTCATTATCAGTTGACACCAATTTGTAGCCAGTTTGACTAGTTTTATATAGATTTACACCGATTCTGGAACCATTCGATTCCTCTCTTCATTTAGACCAGATCTAGCACTGCTTCCTAATCCAACCAGTTAGTCTAATCCAATTTTTAATATTTTGCTTAGTAGTACTCAACCCATTGAATTTAAAAAAAAATTCTAGCTTGAATATGTGACAACAAATAAGTTCACAATGTGTCAATAACAATGATGATGGAGGAGAGGTTGGTTCAATTGATAAGTCTCAATCCTATGCTTGATAGGAAAATAGGTCTAAATGTGTCATCACTAATGATGTGAGGTCTTTGCATGTTAATATATAAATTTATAAGTATTTGATTAAGTATTTATTTTTTTCAATTAATGAAAGTTTAGATGAATTTGATCGTAGGGTTCATGAGAGACAACATGGATTTCACAACTTAAACAACACTTGAAGTACCTACATATTACCACTAACAAGACTCTCACATTAATAATGAGATTTGAACCCATATCCTTATGGGCAAGCAAATTCCTTAAACTAATTTTTATTTTTATTGGTTTCATTAAATACTTTTTAAGTTATGAGACAAATCTAGCAAATCTCCCAAGACAGGTCTGGTGGGCTTCACGTGTTGACGTGCATGCTCCACTAACTTGGTGGGCTAATATTTTTATTCCTTTATATGTGGTTAAGTCTGTAACTATGGTAGACATTTTATAATGTTTGTGGGAAAATAACGGACCAAAAAAGTAAATATATATATATAACTAAAAATTTTTACTAAGTCATATATTACATTTTGTAACATAAACTTTTAAAGAAAATGTCGGCAATCTATTTTATAGTCAACTTAAATCAGACAATATGAAAAGGCCACTTAGACAAAGCATTCTGGGTTTGTTATAATGTACTTTCTCCGGTTTTATATATAGGATCTTTTTATTTTGATTCTAAATATAAAACCCTTTACAATACACGAGGCAGTATTTATTATACATTTTCAAAAAATATCTCTATTTAATGTATTCAAAGAGAAAGAGATTAAATAAGGGTAGTTTTGGAAAAATGTTAGGATTTTTGGAGAAATCGAGGTAATTAATTAGTTTTAATTCTAATTCGTAATCCGCGTGATTCAGTTAAAAGGTTCTTATATTAGGGATAAGAGGGAGTATCCAAGTTTAAAAATGTATTTATTTATTTTAACATATTTTTAATGCTTATTTATTGTTCTTCTTTTTTGTCCCCATATTCCATGTTATTTGCATTATGGCGGCATACATATATATATATATGTGTGTGTGTGTGTGTTTCTTATATACTCCTTCCGTTCCTTAATATAAGAGATAAACAAGAAAGTTAAAAATATAAGGAATTTGGAGATTTGTCTAGTGTATTTAATGATATTTTTTTTAAAATATCTCTAATTAAGATAAAATTTTTCTTATATAATTTATTTATATTAATTGCATGATATAAAAGTTATTAATATTAAATAAGGATATTTTTTAAAACTATATTATATTTTAAATAAATTTATTATTTTTCTTAATTTATGTAATTTTATCTTTTATTTTTTATACTAAAAAATAGATAGAGTATACTTGATAAAAAAAAAAAGGGTTTGGAACAACATCAAACGCGTCCATAGTATAGTTTTTTTTATTATTAATTTAGTTCTAAAAAGATGGTATTGCTCTGATATCAATGATGCAGCGTGAGAATTAAGGTCCATTGAGACTTGAAAATATTATAATATTGGCCACTAGGAGAGCAATCAATTCATCATTAGAAAGAAAATTCATGCGGATGCACGTGAAGGAAGCACAACTAAAAGAAATGAAGTGGAGCATAGATGATGATGAGAATTTAATTTGACAAATAAATCCTTTTAATATAACAAAAAATGCATTTGAAAAATAATACTTTCTTCAATTTTAAATATAGGGTATTTTATCTTAATTATAAATATAGAATTCTTTACTATATATGAGATAGTGTTTATTATATATTTCTAAAAAGAATGTCTTTATTTAATACATTCAAAGAGAGAGAAAGATGTTAAATAAAGATAATTTTAAAAAAATGTTATAATTTTTGAAGAAATCAAGATAATTAACTAACTTTAACTCATATTTTTAATTCATGTGATTTAGTTAAAAAGATCATATATTGAGGATAAGAGAAAGTAGGAGATACCCAAGTCAATAGATCATACAAAGTGCTATTGCTTTCGAAATAAAAAATTTTGCATTTGCAGAGAATATAAATATATATTTATTTATATGTGACGTAAATAAAAAAAAGGGTATGAAGGTCTATGTTTAGGGGTGTTAATAGCTGATTAAGTTAGACATCATCTTGACCCGTTGTCCAACCCGAAACACCTTTGGGCCATAAAAAATTTACTATAACTTAGCCTAACCCAAGGATGGCCTAATGCTTGACAGGGCCAATACCTAGGGTTGGCCCAATACAAAATGAAATTAAAAATAAAAATAATAAAAAATAAATAAATAATATATTTTGGGATCAAAAGTAAATATTTTTTGAATTATAAATATTCAATAATTATAGATTATTTATTTTTACATAATATTAAAGTTAATAAATAAATTTAAAATTTGAAATAAAATTATAAATTGGAATAATAAAATATCTTTATCATAATTATAAAATTAATTTATTACATAAGGAATATTAGTAAAAGCAATCATCATTCAATATTCAAGAAAAATAAAGGAAAAGGGAAAAATTTTTAAAAAATATAATATATATATACACACTAAGTCAGGTTAGCACAGGTCTATGCCTTACCTAAGGTTCGATCGAACCAGGTCCCTTTCCTGACTCAATTTTCCTTTCTATTACATCTTTTTCCCTTTCCTGATCGGTCCCAAAATGATCAACATATGTCAGACCAACCGGACCATAAGTCAGGATGCAAAGCCCTATCTATATCTATATATTTCATTAAATTTACAGCAAGTCACTAACTTATGAACAATATTTTTACTCTTCCTTTTTTTTTACCTAATTTTTTGGCTTCTTTCAGTTTCTGTATCTTTGTGATTTTCTTTTTCTTTTTAACAATTCTCTCTTAATTTTTTATTAGTACCAAAGATATACATAACACCCTACTTTCTAATACCTCAAGACTCGACCATAACCTTCAAAATCCAATCAAATATAACCTTAACATCTCAAATAATATCCCAAAACTTCAAAGCAGTAGAAACAAGCCAAACAACATTAAAATCTGAGCTGGGGCCACGACTGCTACAGTACCGCCGTGTATAATATCCCTATTTTTATGGGATTTTATAAAATGAATAAAATATGAGAAATGAAGCGAGACGACAATGCTATATATAATTGGGTTTTAGAAGGAATTAATTTCTCATCTAATTTTCTGAAAAAGTTATGTTCAATCCTTAATTGAAAATAATTTTGCATAAGATCCTTAACAGAAATTAATTCCAGAACTCACCCCTGAAAAATATGCAATATACCATTTGAATGAAAGTCCGCTCCAAGCTGAGCACAATGATATAAGTATTGTGTATCCGGGAGGTCTAGGTTAAGAGACAGACCAATTTGAAAGTTAATGTGAATAGTAAAAAAGAAATAATAAAAAATTGGTCTTTGGGTGAAATTATAAGAAAGTGCTCGAAAGAATAAATAATTACATTTTTGACTCATCTTAAGGACAAAATAGTCATTTCCTAAATTAGAAGTAAAATGTGAATAATGCATTTAAGGCTCAAAAATGAAAAAGTTGACACCGTAAAATGTAAAAAGAAATTAAAAAAATAGAAAGATATCATTAAGCACAAAAAGGGGTAAAGAGGTTATTTTTTCAAATTAAATAGAAAAATGAAAAAATTATATTTTTACCCCAAGGATTAAGAATGCTTGTAAGTTAGTCCATGAAGGAAGAATTTCACGCGGAGGGGAAATGAAAAGAAGTTTGGAAAAAATTACAGTAAATGACTTGAAAGTTTTAAAAATTATAAATTACCTCAGGTCAAGGGTATTTTTATAAATATAAAAAATTATAGTCAAAATGAAGCTCTCAATGAGTTAGACGCAATGAAATATATTATGAAATTTATTAAGGTCAAAATAACATTTATGGGGTGATTAAAATTTAATATTAATATTTTACCCAATATAAGTCATTTTAGACTGCAGGAAAAGGCAATATTGATCCAAGGATAATGATTGGACCTTACTAAAATATATTTTGGGTCTAGATAATGATTTTGGACCAAAAGCAATTGTTGGACAATCCTATACCAATTTAATGACAATTTTGGCAAAAATACTCAATCGGTATGAGTAAATTTAATCGGTAAAGAATATTTTGATCCATTAAAGTTTATGAAGCAATTTTTGGCCAAAAAAGAAGGTGAATCACGTTGGAATTTAGAATTGGACACAAAAACAATTAATTGAAAAGCTTTATTGAGAAAAAGTAACCAAAGGTTAAAGGAAAAGTAACCATAATTTATTTTTATTTGATATCTTCCCTCATAAGTTTGGTTAAGCCATTTAGTCCTCATTTTCACCTTCATTAATGCATCTAAACAGAAGCCTTGAGGGAGAGAGGGCACGAAAATTAGAAGAAGAGAAAGCAAGAGCAAGAAGTAAAGTTTAAGAATACAAGTGTTAAAGGTAAGTTCTATGACTAGTATTTTGTGCTTCTAAGTCTTTATGAGGCTTTTCATGAAGTATCTCTCTCTATTTTATCTCTGAAATTTTCTGCCTAGTGAGAGAGTAGAGAGAGAAAATGGAGTCATGAAGAAACTGAACCATAGAAATGCTTCAAGATGCAAGAATATCACATTAGATTGCAAATTAATCGGGTAGATATTTTTTTACAAATTTCTAAAATTTTCTACCTATTTAGGGTTTGAAAAGGAAAGAGAATTTCATGATTTTGGCCCCAAAAATGGATTTCTTGGGTCCAAATTATGTAAGAAAACAAAATGGAATTTTTAGATCAAGTATACCATTTTATGATTGAGCTTAATGAAATGATATGATGATATGAATGCATGATTGGATATAACTACTGAGATTCTTTGAATCTCACCCTTCCAAATTGTCATCATGTCTAGGCCCAAACTATGGTAAGAAGGGGTCAAGAGTGCCAAGGAGGAAGAAGAAAGAGGATGAAGCATAATGTCGTTTTAAAGTTATGATCTAGTTGTTTGAAATGATATTTAAAGTTATGAGCATATTACTAAATATGTATCTCCATGCTATTGTGATCATTAAAGCATTATGAAATGTTATGTATGAGTTTAGTGCAATGAATGATGATGTATTATGTCTATGAAGCTTACTTTGTAAAGTTATGATTGGAAATGCTCAAGTAGAATACTTTGAGGATAATGTAGGACTGTTTATGTACGACAAGGAAGCTAGTTTAAGTAATATATATGCTCTTAAAGTACACAAGTATAGATTTAAAATGGTCTAAAGAGCACCCCATTTGGAGATATGTATAAATTATAGTGATTTTTCAAAGTTAGGGTTCAGAACAGAGAGTGATTGGGAAAACTGGAAACTAAAAGTTAGGTACTGGAACATTAAAAAAATGATATAAACCGTGCAGAGCTCCAAAAATTCAGTGGTTTGTACTTATGGAAAGGTCTGTGTTTTAAGTTTCATATGCCACTGATTTGGAGGTAATTAGAGCTATATGATAGGAGATATGGAGGTTTTCCCAAAACTATTCCAGCAAAAGTGGAATTCTAACCCTTTATGATTTAAGTTAACACCATGTCCTGTGCAAGTAAAATAAATATACAATAAAAATATGTCTAAAAATTGTACATTCATGGCTTTCATATGACATAAATAATGTATGATTTGGCTCAGGATATAATGAGATATGAATTTTTAAATATAAGGCCAAAATCTTGGGAAAGAGAAAATGACCAAATGTACAGTGAATATTTGAAAAATAAACTGTATGAATTGGTTAATAGAATGATCTGTTTCATCTTTTTTCCATGTAGAGAAGGTTTTTATCTATTCTTAGAAACTTGAATCATTATAAAATGATTTTTTTAGAATTAATTATACATTTTCAAAATTCATCGAGTAAAATGGAAAATACACAATGAACAGTACCCGAAATAAAGAAAATTCTGTTTTAATATTCTTGTGCAATCAAGTCTCTAATCATGCAATAATAGACATAAAAGGAGTCCGATACATGAGAAATGAGTCTAAAAGTAAGGTGTTACACCGTGGCTCCAGACCTCCCCTGTTTTTCACCCGTAACTAGATTCTCTGGCATAGCGTCCTGATTCCTGGTGCTGTAGCGCCCCATGCTAGTTTTCACACCAGCAAAAATCCAACACCAGGGTGAACTTCCGACAGGTATAACTTTATGCTCTGACCTCCAGTTGACCTGATTTCAACTCTTACAAGTCAATTAAGTCTCAACCTATGGACCAACTTCACCTCCATCTAACTATGTATGGAGATTTCGGACCCTTGACACTGTTTTGATCACATATTGACCAAAACTTACCACTAATAACCTCCAATTGCCACCAAAGGCAAATGGTCACTCAAAGATCATTCATACAGGTTCAAAACCCCCAAACCAACTTGTCCAAAGAGATTTCACCTCAAAGGAATCACTCCTCTAAAATTTGACCTCCTTGAACCCTATTTGACAAAATGGGTTACAGGCCCTAAAACATACCAACGAGGCCCAAACATTCACATATACACCACCATCCAGCATACACAATGCATATAACACAATTCCACATACATAACAATCCTTACAATGTCATACATCCATCCATAACAAAACATTATATCCTACTTGGCACAAGATACAAATCCAAAACACATATAGACTACATAGACCTAGTATTCCCACATCCGATGCTACTCCCTCGGCTTCTCAGGACTAGTGCCAGAATCGTCACCTGAAAGGTTAGTCATGGGTGATGAGTGTGAGATAATGTCTCAGTAACTAGGAACACACACACACACACACACACACATATATCTCATACAATCCATGAATGTAATGTAAATGAATGGAATGCATGTCTCCCTCGCGCACAGCTAGAACCACGGGCTATCGTCATGATAGGACATTTCATATAGGTAATTCCCTTCCAACAGTCGGTGAAGACTAATTCTGGGATATCACCAAGCTCACCTCCCATTAATTCACATGGCCAAAGGTAACACTAATGTTCGAATCATAGCTCTCCTTCCCCTTTCCCACCACGAATGGACAGCGATTTAGGGAAGGTGCAACCCACTGCGCGCCTTTCCTCTCCTGGCCATATGAGAAGATTTAGTCATAGGGATCCTATCCTTATCCTCCCTAACATAAATATAATCATATATCATATCGTTATCACATCATCACCACCCAATTTTCCATATATCACAATCTCACAATGCCATGTGGTGATGCTAATGTATCATTATATAATCATCATGATCTCAATGTCATGCTATGTATCATGTCATATCATATCAATATCATCATCACATATGTAATCATCATCTAGCTGTGTGCATACCACGATATGTAGAAAATAGTACACACAAACACATCAATATCGTGGTATGAAAGAAACATACATATATATACATGAATATACATAATATCATACAATACATACAAGATAATACAAACACTCGGTTACCTCAATTGTCGTTATCACACGCACATGGGTTCTACAAGCTTTTTTGGACGCCAATCCCATGACTAGTCTTCTCCGAGTAGCTAAACAACCTTAACAACACTATAATTCCTCAATTAACCACATATACCAATAAACCAAATATCACAATTCAACTACTTTAGCCTAACCCAAGGTTCCAACACCCCTTTCATGCATCATTGCTTTCTTAGGAATCGTTCAAACACCAAACAATCCCACACACTTCGGATTCCTAAGAGCCCTAACAAAAAACAACCTAGGGTTAAGCTCAAATTATGCATACACCCTTCAAAACTCGAACTCAAGCAACAAGAACACCAAAACACACTTCCTTAACTCTTTATCATCCATTTCAATCGGTGGATTTTGACTAAAACTAAAGATCCCAACTCATAACCAAAAAATCTCAAATTCAACTGAAGAAAATGGAGAGAGAGGAGTAGGGATCACTTACCAACGTGAATCCAAACTTCCAAGGTCTGAAAATCACTTTCCAAGGCCAAATCTCGTAAGCCCTAACACAGCTCCTCCATTCTTCTTTATCGCTCCCCTTCGTTTCTTTCTTTGTGTTCGTCCAAAATGTTTCTGATTCAAACGAAATCCTCAACTCTCGTCGTGGCCTCAGATAAGTCCACCACGGCACCATCGTGTTTCAATTGAAACAAGGCCACTGGACTTACTTCTCGTCGCAACGGCCCTAATTCTCGCAGCGGCGTGGAGCTCTTTTCTGTCCCACTTGAACCTTCCTCCGGTTCTATACATAATGTCAAAACAAAGTCATGAGGGGTGTTATAGTATACCAAACCAACTATTGAAAACTAACACCTCCAAGGTTTAAGAATTACTAAAGTGGGCTATAACTCTCCTAATATAATCATTTTCCATACACAAAATCAAGAATTGAACACTAAAGAGCATGTTTAAGGGACCCAACTATCTATCAACTGTGCTAAGATCATATTGGCAATTCTCTCTTATTTTTCACACAATTCATTAGTTGTATTTTTTTATTATTTTTCGATACTTACCCTAATTTTTATTTTTTCTTTTAAATAAATTAACAATTATCTATCCATGTGCATTATTACCCAAAAAGAAAAAGTCTACTTAAGAATAAGGGACGGCAAGTGAAGTACTTCAGTAAGCACTAAAAAAAATTTAATAATAATAATTTGAATATTGAGAGAGAGAGAGTCGAGTTGTCTAACAAATTTTCCTGAAAAGAATGGATGTGAAGACAAATATATTCTATATCTTAGGAAAATATCATATCTAAACACATTATATTAGAATTTGAAAAATATCTTCTTGGCTTCTTTGCACCATGATATATACTAGCAGAAACAAGAGTAATAACTATTCAATATTATGATTGAATTATTCATTATTATCTTTGAATGATTTATCTAATATGTAACTTATGCTTTAGATGAAAAAAAATCAGGATCTTAAATTGTTGTCAGCTATTGTAAGAGCAATACAACATTTGAGTGTCTAAGTATCTATCTAGAAAAAATATGCATCTTTAATTTATTAATTAGGATATGTCTAAGAATTGAAATGACAAGAAGGAGAAGAAAACTCAAACAAAAAACAAGAATATGAGAATAAAACTCACAAGACTTTTTGAGTTTTTTTGGTCCTATCCCTTTGTTCTTTACAGCTCCTTTGGTTCAAATATATGAGAGGTAATATAATGTAAATGGGATTACATTATAGGGATGGCCATGTTTAGTTCGCAACATTATATGGCTATGAGATTATGCCCGGGAAGCCAATTACTCCTCTAGATGTAAATGGCAAACCTCTTCAGAAACTATGCAGTGGATATTATATAGCAGTGAATGGAGTAATAAGATGATACTGCACTTATTCAACAACAAAATGACACCCATATATTCATTTCCCTTCGTTATATCCCCTCACCGGTAACCCCCTCCTACAACCTTCTCTGGCAACCCTCGACCCCCCCTCTCTGGCTATCTTCACTGTCACCTTTGATGACCTTTTTCTTCGTTGATCTCACCTTCGCAAGGGCGCTCCTCCTTCCCTTCCACCTTCTTCCTCTTTCGCCACCATGGATTTGGACCTTCTTCACCATTGAAGTGATTTCATTCAAACTTCGCAGATCTTTTCTCTTTCTTTGCTCCTCCTTCTTTGTTGGATGACTTTGCTCGTCCTCTTGTGCTCCTTCTCCATCAGCTTTCATTCAAACTTATTCCTTTCCTCAGATATGGAATTCCTTCGCTATGAGAGGAGCATGATGGTGGCTGATCCAATGTTCGAGCCCCTTCCTTTCATTTGCAAGGTATGATGTTTGAATTTTTCCTTCACTTTACTGGCTTGTCTGCTGTTGAGAATGATGGTAGCTAGCGAGCAAGAAGATGGTGGTGCCAATCAGTAAGATGGTGATGGTGCTGGCAAGTAAGGAAGAATATAGAGGGAATGAGTTTTCTTTTCTAGTATAAGGGCATTTTAGTATTATTTATTATTTATATTTAATTAAATATACAAAGTAAATTCATTTTCCTTATACCCAATGTCATACTAAACAAACTCATATGTATTTTATTTACATTACATCCCTTCTTATTATATCCCCTAACCCCCCGGTAATTGAACCAAATGGGTTGTTAGTGTTTATAACAATGTTGAATTGATTATTTGATAATTAAAACTAGGTTTAGTAGATAGGAAAGGAGTTTCATGAAAAGAAAATGGGGAGAAAAATTTTTATATAACATGTTTGGTGCACATAATTGAAGCTCGTTATCAACAAAATATATATATATTTATATATATTAGTTATATATTGAAGCAAAATTGGGACATTATCTATGAAATTTTCAACAAAGTTTCATTATTGTAGAGGTAGACAGGACTGTAATGGTCATAAATATGTTCCAAGGTGTTCTATTCTAAAGATGCCCTAAGTGAATATATAGCAGAATGATCAAGGGCATCAAAATTTACAATATAAATAATGTTGATAGATGAACAATTTCGAAAAGTCATTTCATTGTTTAACTATTCTTTTCATAATATCTATCTTATTCAGGCCAACCTGCCAATATATTTTTTGTTTCAAAATTTTTTAACATAAATCAATCTAAAGTTTTTAAAATTAAATAAAAAAATTATTTTTTAACCTTATATTAACAAATATGTGATGAATCATATATATAGTAATCTATATTTTTATAAGTTAACAATTTGATGAAAAATCTGTTATCGTTACTTATAATAGGGGGTTTTTCAAATTTTCATTTACTCTTTTATTACACTTTTGTGGTCTTTTTCTAGTATTATTATTTATCGAGCTTTTTATGTATTCTTATAGGTTATAGGTCATGAAATGTTTTTTTTTTCATTTTGGATTACTTCAAATTTTCTTTTGTCTTGTTAGAGCCTACAAAAAAATGTAAAAAAAAAAAAAGAAGAGCCAACTCAAAGGTTATACGATTCGGGTTGATTTTGACATGTTCTAAAAGAGTTTCATATTTTGCAACTTAACTCGTACCTTTTCACGAGTTAAACGGCCAACTTGTGGGTGTAACCCATATTCCTGACTTTACTAATGATTACCTAAATCAAAACCCCGCAATTGCAAGGTCCAATCCAATTTAAAAAAATAAAAATAAAGAAAGAACAAGAAAAAAGAATACAAAACTTGACATAAATAATAACTCCACTGTATAACATATTCTAATTTTATATATCATAATTTTTTTTCCAGAAGTTTTATATAATATAATGATTAGAAGAATTTGTTTTCTAAGAACAAGAAGCAAGAACTAAAAACTGGATGTTCTTGAAAGTTGAAGCAAAATTATGGCATTATCTTTGAAATTTTCCACAAAGAGTTGTTATAGCAGAAGTAGATAGGACTGCAATGATAAAATATATTCACAATGGTTTTTTGAAGATGCTCTAAGCAAATAGCAGGATAATCAAGGGCATCAAAATTCACAATACAACTAATTTAAAACATGAATAGTTTTCTAACCAAAAAAAACATGAATAATTTTGACAAGCCATGTTAGTGTTGAATTTAAAACATGAATAATTTTATGGGAAAAAAAAGAATAATTTTGACAAGTCATGTTAGTGTTGAATATTCTATCGATACTATAGATTTTATACTGTATCATAATATTCATCTCTATGCTACATTATTATCTGTGCCAATGCCCATGTTTTTTTAGCTCCAAGGCATAAGAGGCATAGGCACCACTTACTACCACATTGAGATTATGCAAATTATTATATAGGTAATATAAACAAAGCTAATACAAATTTCTCACCCAAACTAGTATGACTGAATCCATGAATTCTCATACTAAACTAGTACTAAGTATTATCAGGTATACATTAGCAACATGAATTCAGAGCCAATTAAATGATCTTAATACAGACTCCAAGGGTATAAATCAAACAGAAGGCTTGAACTTCTATATCAACCTCATCTCAAACTGATACTAGTAATGCCATATGGGTTTTAAGTTGAATAGAAAAAAGCTTTAATAATTTTGATGTACTATATGGATGAGAATGACACAAATTTTACATAGCGATTACTCATGAGTAATGCTTGGTTTCTTTTGAGTCATCGAAGTTGGAATGCTTATACGATCCAAGACAACTTTATCATCAAATGAGTTTGATTGGTTCAGTTCATAGAATTTCTTGTATGTTATTGATGAGTAGGCTAGTGCATGTGTTTCACTAACAAACTTCGTGCCGAGCTGATAAGCTGGTTCAGTGATAGACCATTTAAAGTTGCCATTGATATCCTTGCTGCATTGGAGCATAGTACTGCTCTATCCACATTGTTCTTGTACTTCCCATTAGGCATAATCTAAACAAAACAAATCAAAATGAAGTTTAAGTCAAATATGAATGAGTTGCTTAAGCATCTTAGAGTTTATGAAACATGCAACTTTTTTGTGTTTGGCATATTATATGTTTGCATGATGATGATGATAGAAGATTGGGCACCTTTAGTGCATCAGCTACGTTAACCATTAGAGCATTGAGAGGAGCATTGATTTTCACCCACGTGTCATTATGTAGAGTTTGAAGGCCACTAATACTTTCTGTGAGTATAGTGAGCAAGCCATGATCAAAGTAAGGATGAATCCCCACAACAAGTTCTAGCCCTGGACATAGAGGGTATAAATTTGCAATAAAGACTTGAAAGCTTGACTCCATATTCATAAGCTTAGTTATGTAGTTTGGTTCTAATCCCAAACTTTCTGATACACCTTTCAATAATTCCCTTATGATTTCTCTCACTGTCTTAAAGTACTCAAATGCAGTATAACTGAAGAATCAAGAATTAATGTCAGAAAATGGGATGGCAAATCAAGAATAGAATATTCAAAAGCACCTAACTTCAGTGAGAAATATCATGCATACCTAAATCTTGCGGGTTTATAAGGGAAATGAAATTCTGGATGCACAAAGACTTTGAGAAAATCTCTCCAGTAGTATGCCTCTTCTACAACAGTATTGATGCTAGAGCCATACCTTATGGGGTCAAAAATATGCTTGCCCTAAAACTCCTCTCTCCCTCATTCGAAAGACTGAAAAATTCCTTCACCCCTTCCATCATGATGTTTATCAGACTCTCTGGGATACCATGGTTGATCAACTACAAATCATGAACTTTAGTACTCAATTCACTACATAAGTAGGATAGTGAATTAACTAGTTTATAGTTAGAAAGGTAGCTTGTACATCAGTTTGATCTCCAATCATTATTTTATATCACAAGAATTGACAAGTTCTACGCCCGTTTGGGGTATTTTGTTTATCTTAGTATTAAATCATATGATATGTAGTGAGGGAAGGTAAATTTGTGTGTTTAGGGTGATTCAAAAATTCATTGAATGACTAACGTAATGCATAAGTCATCTTTCAGGGATGAACTAGTTAATCCAGTTCAGAAGAGCAGAACAATTTTGTTTCTGCATAAGCATAGCTAGGTAAGCTAAGATGTTATAGATTTTTATGGAGAAGTGGCCCTATTCTTCACAAGCTTGACCAGGGTCTCAGATGGTTTTGCCCCATTATTCAGAATTGCTGGAGACAAGGAGAGAGAAATTGATAATGGGAAGTGTGTCTTCTGATGAATCTAGAACTAGAAGGTCATGAAGATTTTTGCAAGCAAAAGAGGATGGTTAAGAACTAAGGCCAGATTCAGACAATGATTTGATAGTGGTTACTTTGGTTGAACTAGTAAAAGATTTCTCTAAGAAATCAGTAGCAATAGTTATTGTTGTAGCCATGGATTCTGGATAAGAGTAGTGTGAGAGGCAAGGAAGACAAAGAGTGAGTGAGAGAATGGGAGAACCTTTACTATTCAATAGAGATAATTTCATTTGTTTCATTTAAAGACAAATAGTGACAGTGAGATTTTGCTGGTTATTTTTAAATATTTGAGAGTTGAGAGAAAAATAAAAATGAGAATTTAGTGGAAGATATCAGATTAAATATTTATATATCTAATAAGAAATTAACTTGCAAAAAAATCTGCTACAAATAAGCTATTAACAAAAATTAAATTCAAAATTTAAATCTCAACAAATAAAATATTCAAATCCAATATAAGCCATATCATCTCCATCTTTGAAAGATACAATATTTTCTTCACAAGATGGAGATATTTTAGAATGCAACTCATGTTGTAAATATTTAAAGCCTTTCAAATCAGATAATAAACTCTGCCTATGTAGTGTCATAGCCGGTCTCAAGTCTGAGTAAAGAAGGAGGGTTGTGCTAGGTGCTCGATAGCCAACGTAAAAATTTGTTGAATCTTTATGACATGGATCAAAGATATATATGTGCTAAGGCTAGGTCGTTGCCCAGAAGTAACGAACTGTATGGCTCGAATGTAGTGTCAAATAAACTAGAGCCGCTACATCGACACCTGGGTATAGTGTTAAATGATCAAGGGTTCCCACATCATTGTGGACGAATGTGAGTAAAAAAGTTAGCCCAGGAGAATAATATTCGATTTGGTTCTTGGAATATTGGTACTTTAACAGGTAAATTTATAGAGGTGGTGGATGCTATGATTCGAAGGAGAATTAATATTTTATGTCTTCAAGAAACTAAATGTGTGGGAGAAAAGGATAAGGAGTTAGATATTACCGGTTTTAAACTTTGGTATCTAGGAAATGTTAAAGCAGGAAATGAAGTTAGTATTATTGTGGACAAAGATTGGAAAAAGAATGTGGTAGGAGTCAGAAGGATTGTGGATAGAATTTTATCCTTAAAATTGACTATTAGACATGATATTCTCAATGTTATTAGTGCTTATATACCTCAAATAAGTTGAAAGCACATATTAAGGAAAAGTTTTGGGAAGATTTGGAAGACTTGATTTGAGATATCCCACAGGAGGAAAAGATCCTCATTGGGGGAGACCTTAATGGTCATGTGGGAAAAGAGACAAGGAAATATATGGGAGTTTATGACGGTTATGGTTTTGGAGAAGTATATAAAGAGGAGCATTCCATTCTTGATTTTTCAATGGTTTACAACCTCACGATTGTAAACACATGTTTCAAGAAACAAGATGAGCATTTAATCATATATAAGAGTAGAGTTCAAAAGTCGCAAATTCACTTTTTTTTGGTAAGAAACTTAGGTACAAGAGCTTGTAAAGACTACAAAATAATCCCTAGTGAAAGCTTAACTTCATAACATAGAGTCTTAGTCCTTGATGTGCTGGTTAAAAACTATAAACCAAAAAGTCAAAAAGCCTTAAATTCTAGGATTAAGTGGTGGTAACTAAAATGTGAGAAATAAGTGACATTTACGAGAAAAGTTATGGAGGAAGGTAATTGAGACTTGCAAGAAAGTACTAACATCTTGTAAGATGAGATAACTAAAAGGATCAAGGATACCGCTAAAGCAGTATTGGGTGAATCAAAAGGGTTTGGACCTAAAGATAAAGAATCTTGGTGGTAGAATGAGAGTATGCAGGAGAAGGTCAAACATAAAAAAAAAGTGTTTTAAAGCCTTGGATTTGTGCAATAATGATGAAAATTTGAAATGTTATTGGTTGGCTAAAAAAGAGACTAAGAAAGCAGTGAGCGAGGTTAGATCTAAAGCTTTTGAGGAATTCTACCAGGATTTAGGAACGAAGAATAGTAAACATAAGATTTACAAAACTGCCAAGAGAAGGGAAAGAAAGTTAAGAGATTTGGACCAAATAAGATGCATTAAGGATAAGAAAGGAAAAATTTTGGTTACAGATGATGATATCAAAAAAAACAATGATAGATTGGGTATAAATATTGATACCAAATAATTAACAACTCATGAAAATGATCTCAATTTGAACTTCTATCGTGGGATTCGGGTTGGAGAGGTAAAAGAAACTCTTAAAAGAATAGATAATGGTAAAGCTATTGGTCTTAATGGTATTCCTATCGAAGTTTGGAAGTGCTTAGGAGAGAAGGGGGTTTTGTGCCTCACTAAGTTATTTAACGAGATTTTAAGGTCTAAGAAAATGCTAAAAGAATGAAGAAAGAGCATTTTAGTGCCTATATATAAGAACAAAGAGGATATTCAGAATTGTGCAAAGTATCGAGGGATAAAACTCATGAGTCACACTATGAAACTTTGGGAAAGAGTAATTGAGCATAGACTCAGAAAAGAGTCTCATATTTCAGAAAACCAATTAGAGTTGGAAAATAGGTCAGCTAGCCCTAAAATAGGCTAGCCCGATGTAGGCTACTAGAAAACGGGCTAGGGGTGGGCCGGCCTATTTTCTGGCGGCTGGGATTTGCCCAGCCTAGGACCACCAAGGTGAGTTAGCGGGTTAGTCCATCAAATCACCATATATTTTAAATATATATATATTTCCATTTTTTTTTTTGGTATTTGAATGATAAGCTAAATCACTAATATGAATAATAAAAAAATAACATGATTGATTCATAATTAAATTAGAAATAGAAACCATATAAACAATCAATTTATCAAAATACATCAATACATATTAATCATCATTTATGTAAGTATCATAATTCAACAATATTAAATATGAAATATAGGGAAATTTCAACTCTAAGTATAATGTAATTCTAATTTCAAGTTCAATATTAAACAAAATACATATTAAGAAATAAAAAAAAGATAATTTGAAGGAAAAAATAAAAAAAAGAAGGCTAAATGGGCTAAAATGGGTTTTTTGGGTTAACCCGCTTAACCCACAGGTTAAGTAGTTCAAGCTGGAAAAAGACCACCTCAATATGAGATCTATTTTTTTCAGCTCAGAATTGCCATAAAATGGGCCAAAACGGGCCAACCCAAGAGTTGAAGTCAGTTTTCTCGGCTCTAAAACTAATTTGGATTTATGTCATGACAGTCTACAACATCAGCTATTTATTTATTAAGGGGTTTGATTAAAAGATACCAGAGTAAAGAGAGGGACCTGATATGACTTTTATTGATTTAGAAAAAGCCTATGATAGAATACCAAGAGATGTATTGTGAAAAATAATGAAGAAGAAATGTGTTTGTATGGTTTATATTCGAGCTATAAAGGATATGTATGAGGGGGCAACAACAAGTATGAGAACCTCTGGAGGTGTGACAAAGGACTTTCCTATAAGGATAGACTTACATCAAGGATCTTCCTTGAGTTCATACCTATTTGATTTGGTTTTAGATATTCTAACAGAATATATACAGGAAGGAATTCCAAAGTGTATACTCTTCACGAATGATATAGTTTTAATTGAAAACTCAAGAAAAAATGTCAACTCTAAACTTAAGTTATGGAGATACACTTTGGAATCAAAATGTTTCCATTTGAGTAGAAGTAAGATGGAATATATGTATTGCAAATTTAATAAGAGATCCATTAAAAATAATTTAGAGATAAAAATTGGAGAACAAATCATTCAAGAAGTGTCAAGATTTAGATATTTGGGGTCAATTTTACTAAGTGATAGTGAAATTGATGAGGATGTTATATATAGGATACAAGTTGGGTGGTTACAGTGAGGGAAAGCATCAGGAGTTATTTGTGACCGCAAGGTATCTACTAAACTTAATGGAAAATTTTATTGAACAGTTATAAAACCAATGATACTATATGGTAGTGAATGTTGGGCTTTGAAAAAACAACAAGAGTATAAGATGAAAATGTTGAGATGGATGTGTGGTCATATAAAATTGGATAAGATACAAAATGAATGTATACGAAGGAAAATTGGAGTAACACCTATCGAGGGGAAAATAGTGGAAAATCGTTTAAGGTGATTTGCGCATATACAAAGAGGAGGGCAAGAGGAGCCAATGAGGAGAGTTGATCAAATGGCTTGGAGCCCTATCAAAAGACGTAGAGGAAGATAAAAAAGGACACTAAGAGAAGTTATAAGAAATAACCTTTTGAGAAATAATTTATGTGAGGAGATGGTATTTGATAGAGCTTATTGGTGTCGTATAATCTATGTAGCTGACATCACATAGTGGGATAAGGCTAATATTATTGTTGTTTCAAATCAGATAATAAAAATGCTTCATAAAGCTTAAATATCCATCAATAGGACATTTAGCTTGCATATTAGATTCAAAAATAATGGAGGTTATGGAATCTTCTCTTTGTTGTAAAGGCTCCTACATTTCTTACATTAAATTCAAGGCAAAGCTTTTGCCTTTCATTTGAACTTTGAATAATTCTTCTCCTCCTTTATCTTTAATGATGCAACTTTTCTCTTAAAAGAGCACCTTGTAGCCTTTTTCTACTAATTGACCTACACTTAAAGGTTTTGATTAATTTCAAGAAGATATAAGACATCAAAAATTAATTTCAAACATGTGTGACCTTTGATTGCCATTGTTCCTTTACCTTTTACATCAATGCATGCTCCATTACCGATTCTGACTTTAGAGATAGCAGTTTTATTGAGCTGTCTGAAGAGTTCTTGATCATAAGTCATATGGTTTGTACAACCACTATCTATAAGCCAACTTTATGAAGAAGAGTCATTGGTTGAAAAACATGAAGCCACAAACAACTCCTCCTCCTTCGTTGATCTATAGCAGCCTTGACTTGTTGCAGTTGAGATTTGCATATCTTTTCCATATGCCCTAACATACCACATTTGTGACATTTTGCATCTAGCCTCCACCAGCATTTGTTATATGGATGATTGGTTTTTTGTTTTTGCAATTGGGACAAAGTGGGAACACTTGAGCGTTTTTGCTTTTGTTGTTTCTTGATTTCTTATTCTTGCCATTGTTCTATGATTTGGCCAAAAAAGCACCCTCTGTAAATCCTTCTTGACTCATAAGTCTCCTTTGTTCTTGTGCCTGCAATGCATTTAACAATCCTGCCAAGGTAATACTTGACAAATCTTTTGAATTTTCCAAAGATGAGATTGTAGCTTCCAATCTTTCAAGTATTGTCACTAGAATCCTTTGAACTATTTTAGAATCAGAAAAATCAGCACCAAGAAGTCTTACGTTGTTGGCAATGGCAGAAGCTTATCAGAATATTCCGTGATTGTTATGATTCTTTCATCTTCTTCATCTCAAACTCTCGCATTAGATTCAGCACTTGCATCGCTTTAACTCTTTCATCGCCTTCATATTCTTGCTTCAAGAGATCCCAAATTTGTCTGCCAATTTTTAAAATCATAATTTTGGTAAAGATTGTTCTTGAAACTGATGCAAACAAGCTCTTGCTTTTATTTTTTCTGCTTCATCTCCTTGTGATTTTTTATTTGCGCAAGAGTTGGATTTTCTAGTTGAGGTGTAAGTTCATAGTCTTCTTCAACGGCTTCCCATAAATCATGTGCCTCAAGATAGGCTTCTATTCTAATAGCCCAAGCTTGATAGTTTGTTCCATTGAATGCTGTGAGTGAATTTTCAAAATTCATTTTGTGGATTGTAGCTTGTGTTTCTAGAGTTACAAGTATAGGGTTCTTAACTCAATCTCATAGGTCCCTGCTCAAGAAAATAGATTTGGTACCAATTTTTTGTTATTTTTGAATATTTGAGAGTTGAGAGAAAAATAAAAATGAGAATTTGGCAGAAGATATATTTTATTGAATCTCAAATCAAATATTTATATATCTCATAAGAAATTAACTCACAAAAAAATCTGCTACAAATAAAATAGTAAATAAAATTAAATTCAAATTTTAAATCTCAACAAATAAAATATTGAAATCCTAATAACTACTTCAATCCTTTATTTTCTAAAAATGAATAATAATAATAATAATAATAATAAAATCAATAAATCTTAATAGCTTGATGATTCACTTTTTAACATATTTTTATCATGAAGCATACATGGACATTCTTTTTTTTGCAGATCTGTTTGTATTGCAGGATTGGTTTTTAGTGATATTTATCAATAAGAATGGAAATCAAGCTTGTACTAGGATACTACCTATTGCTGCCGATAATGTTATGACTTGTAAAACAGAAGACAACCTAAAGAATCTCTTCTCAATAAAAATAAGTCAACGTAATTGGTTTCATTCTCTATCATTCTTTATTATTTTGTTTAACATGACATATACAAACATAACTTTAGTTCAGTGTGTGAAAGTAAGCATCTTGAAAAGGAGTAATGATATACATAGGCCATTGTTGCTTTTCTAATAATTTTCTCAGTTTTTCACATAATCTATGGTGGGTTGAATTGTTTGAGCAATTTTCATAAGATAATTCCCAACTACAACTTATTACTTTGATTAAGATAATTCTAGATGATATACTTAAGAGAATGGGTCATGGCATAATAAATGAATAATAAGCAAATCTCAAGTTTATTTCTAACACGAATCCGTTACCTTGAATTTCCTTTTATTTTTGAATTTGGAGGAGGATCCACCGTATACCAGTAAGAATACTCGAATTGCCCTTTTTTTATGTCCTTTTTTTAATTGACTTAGTGGATATACATCGAGCTTATTTGCTTCATTCATGTATCTCTTGAAGTAAATTCTTTCAATTTCATAGAAAAAAGATCCCAAGTGAGCCATATATATGTTCTAAGGCTTTGTTTGTTTGTTTGTTTTTTTTTTTTTTGCAATTAAGTGATGAGAAATTTTCGAAATGAATTCTTTGAAATGGCGCAGCTAACCACTATATCTATCTCTCTTCAACTGGATAAATAAAAAGAGTTTTATATTATGAGTTTGTTCATACAAAGACAAGATAATACTAGAGTGCTTCATCTCACTCTACATTTTATCAATCTTGTTTTATTGAATGTGATGCTTTCAAAACTAAAATCAAGTCCCTTTCAACTTTTATACTAATAGAAATTACATCATGTGTATTTTATCCTTAAAAGTATTGACTCAAATTCAATATCACATTTTCTCATAATTAGCTTAGAGAGAGGATTGGAATGAAACTAGTGCCAGTTTTGAAGGGAAATGTCACATTTTAAGGTTTTCTGAAGATACTCCAAGTAGCATAATGAAGAAGGGCATCAAAATTCACAACATAAACCATGTTGGCAAATGAATAATTTTGAGAAGTCATTTCATTGTGGGCCATTCTTTTTAATACTTCAAATTTTATACTGTACTATAATATTAATCTCTGTTATATTCTGCTGTGTGCCAATGCCCATGTTTTTGTACTTGAAACTGTAAGAGGCATAGCACCACTAACTACTCCATTAATTGAGGTTAAGCATATTATATAAATAATATAAACAAAAAAAAAATGCAATTCTCACTCAAAATAGTACAACTGAATCCATGAATTGTCACATACTAAAGCAATACTGCGTATTATTAGGCATACATTATCAATAACACAAACTCAGACCACTTAAATGATCTTAACATGGACTACAAAGGTATACTTAAAACAGAAAGCTTGAACTCTTATAATGCCATATGGGCTTTTAGTTCATTGACAGGAAAGCTTTACTGATTTAGGTGTACTTCATGGAAGAGAATCACACTAATTTTATACGGTAATTACTCATGATTGATGCTTGGATATTACAGAGTCATCTAATTTGAAATGCGTATACGTTCCAAGATAGTTTTGTTATCAAATGAGGATGATTGGTGAAGTTCATAAAATTTCTTGTATGTTAGTGAAGAGTAGGCCGGTGGGTGAGTTTCATTGACAAGCTCTGGTGCTGGGCTGATAAGTTGTTCTAGTGATGGGCCATTTGCAGTCACCATTGATATCCTTGTAGCATTGGAGTACACTACTGCTCTATGCACATTGCTCTTGTACTTCCCATTAGTCAGAATCTAAACAAAACATACCAAAAGGAAGTCTAAGTCAAATATATGAATTAGCTAGCTATTAATAATCTTAGAGTTCAAAAGAAATCTAACATGTTTGTGTTTGCATATTATATTTTTTCATGATGATAAAGATGATGATAGTAGAAGATTGGGCACCTCTAGTAGATCAGCTGTGTTAACCATCAAAGCATTGGGAGGAGCATTCACTTTCACCCACTTGTCGTTATGCAGAGTCTGAAGGCCATTGATGCCATTTTCTAAGACTATAGTAAGCAAGCCATGATCACCGTGAGGACGAATCCCCACGGCAAGTTGTGGCTCTGGACATGGAGGGTATAGATTTGCAATGAAGACTTGAAAGCTTGACTCCATATTCATAGCCTTACTAATGTAGTTTGGTTCCAATCCCAAACTTTCTGATACACCTTTCAGTAGTTCCCTAATGATTTCTCTTATGGTCTTGAAGTACTCAAATGCAGTATCACTGAAGAATCAAGAACTAATGTCAAAAACTAGGACGGAAAATCAAGAATAGAATATTCAAAAGCACCCAACTTTAGTGAGAAACATCATGCATACCTAAGTCCTGCAGGCTTATGAGGGAAATGGAACTCTGGATGCACAAAGACTTTGAGAAAATCTCTCCAGCAGTGTACCTTTTCTATAGCAGTATTGAAGCTAGAGCCGTATCTCATTGGGTCAAAAATATGCTTGCCCTGAAACTCTCTCTTTTCCTCATCTGGAAGATTGAAAAATTCCTCCACCCCTTCAATCATGCTGTTTATCAGGCTCTCTGGGATACCATGATTGATCAACTGCAAATCATGAACTTTAGTACTCAACTAACTACATAAACAAAAGAGTGAATAAACTAGTTCAGAGCTAGAAAGATAGCTTGTACATGAGTTTGATCTCCAATATTTTTTATATCACCTGAATTAACTAGTTCTGCACCTGCTTGTGATCTTCTATTTATCCTAATATTAAATCTAATCATATGCACTTACAGAAGGAAATGATAATTTTGTATTTAGGGTGATCTAGATTTTTTCTTTTTTTACCAAGAAGAAGCCCCATTCTTCACAGGCTTGACCAAGATCTTGGATGGCTTTGCCCCGTTGTTCAGAATTGCAAGAGGCAAGGAGAGAGAAATCGATAACGGGAAGTGTGTCTTCTGATGAATCCAGAACAGGAAGATCATGAAGAATTTTGCAGGCAAAAGAGGATGGTAAGGAAGTAAGGCCAGATTCAGATAATGATTTGATAGTGGTTACTTTGGTTGAATCAGCAGAAGACTGCTCAGAGAAATCAGTGGCAATAGTAATTGTTGCAGCCATGGATTCTGGATAAAAGTAGTGTGAGAGGCAAGGAAGGCATAGAGAGTGAGAGAATAGGAGAACCACCCCTAATTAGCAGAGATAACTTACTTTGTTTCATGTAAAGACAAATAGGGACAGTGAGATTTTTATCATGAAGCATATGTGGACATTTTTTTCCTGCTGATCTGCCACTATTGCAGGATTGGCTTTTAGTGGTATTTATCAATCCGTGGAAAGAATAGAAATCAAATCTATAGTAGGATAATACTACGTATTGCTGCTGATAAAGTTATGACTTTTAAAGCAGATAACATCCTAAAATATATGTGCTTAATCAAAGTAAGTCTACGCAGGTGCTTTTATTCTAAATCATTCCATTTTTGTTTGCTTAACGTGACTTTTATAGACATAACTTAAGGTTTAGTTCTGTATAGGAAAGTAAGCAGCTTGAAAAGAAGTAATGACACACATACGCCATTGTTGTTCTGCTGATAATTTTCTCCATTTTCCACATAATTTGTGATAGGTTGAATTGTTCGAGCAATTTTCATAAGATAATTTCCAACTACTTCTTATTTCTCTGATTAAGATAATTCTAGATGATATACGTAGAGAGAATGGGTCATGTGTTAATAAATGAATTATGAGCAAATCTCAAGTTTATTTCTAACATGAATATGTAGCCTTGAATTGCCTTTTGTTTTTGAATTTGGAGGATAATCCACCGTATACTTGTAAGAATACTAAAATTGCCTTTTTTTTTTATTGTCTGTTTTTCTATTGATTTGGTCGATATACATCAAGCTAATATGCTTCATTTCGTCTATCTTCAAAAGTGGATTCTTTCAATTTCATAGAAAGAAAATCCCAAGTGAGCCACACATACGGCCTATGGCTATGTTGTTTTGCAGTTAATTGATGGGGAATTTTCAAAATGAATTGTTTGAAACGGTGCAGCAGTCCAATAAAAATGAAAGTGGAGAGACTGATAAGCTCCACTGATCGACCTTTCACAGTGTCTAAGAATGAAAAGAGTTTTATCTTGTGAGTTTGTCCAAGACAATACTAGAGGAGATCATCTTGGGGGGTGATCAATTTTGTTTTATTGAATGTGATGTTTTCAAACCTAAAATCAAGTCCCTTTTTACTTTTTGACTAAACTATGAGCTTGTTCATACAGAGACACAAGACAGTACTAGACAAGATATTTCATTTGTTTCATGCAATGACAAACACGGACAGAAAGATTCCCCAGTATGAAATATATGTGGACAGCTTTTATGGAAAAAATTTTTATCATGCATGCGGATCTAATTACTATTTAATGTTATATGATATCTTTATATATCCCAAATTTTGGAGTATCAAATGGTAAAATTTTAATTAAGCTCATGAACCATTTTCAATTGTAAGCACTAAGATACCTCTTGTTAATGACCGAAAGCTAATCCCTTTAAGGTGGGGAAATAAAATCAATTTTATTTTTTAAGAATTGATAATGGATTTAATTCAAAGTAGCTCACTTAACTATTTTTTAAAAACATGTTTATAATAGAATTTGCATAAATTCTCAAAATATTCTATACGAGAAAAAAATGAAACAAAAGTACTGTAAAATTTGATAAGAAATAAATATAATGGAAATGGAAAATAAATTCCTATCAATGAAAAATTATTATGAATCGAGTAAATTAGTATAAATAGAGCATTATCAATGAAAAATTAGTATTAATAAAAAATAAGCTAGAAAATGGGGGTTAAAAAATAAATTTGATGAAAAAGAAAAATTAGAGAGACAAGTGTGAGATAGAAAAAAGAAAAAGAACAAAAATAGCTGGAGAAGGATATGTGACCGCGGCCACACCAAAAAACTAGAAAGGGAATCACATGGCTGCGGGCCCCACCAAAAAATTGTAAAAAAAGAGAAGAAAAGAAAATTGAAGATCACATGACAGCGGGCCCTGGACATTACATTACAGTACTTTAAACACTAAAACTTCATCTTGAATTTACATACATATATATATATAATGAATAAATAAATATAGTAAATTTTCTCACTTAATCCATGAATTCTCTCGTAGCAAAGCAGTACTAAATATTATCAGTCATGCATTATGAGTAACATAAACTCGAATCAACTAAATGATCTTAATACAAACTACAAAGTTATACTTAAAACTGAAAACTTGAACTCTTATAATGTCATATCAACTTTCAATTCAATTACAGAAAAGCTTTACTGATTTAGATATAATTGATATATGAAAATCGCACTAATTTTATACAGCAATTACTCATGATTGATGCTTGGTTTTTACAGAGTCATCTAATTTGAAATGCGTATCGTTCCAAGACAGTTTTGTTATCAAAGTAGAGGAAGAGAAGCGCATGGCTCAATTCCGACACCATCAAGCTTTCAGTTTTGGTTAATTTTAACTTCAAAATCTGATCCTTCATCTCCATAACCTCGTCCACTTTCAATATGTATCAGGAGAACCGTTGGCCTAAATAAGGTTTTTAATTGATTTAGGCTTCAACGCTTTTTTTTTCTTGTGTATTTTGTACAATTTCCTCTTTTACATGCACGAAAGATCGATCAGTTGGCCTCAATTAAGTTTTTGATTGATTTAGGCTTCAAAATATTGTTTGTATATATGTTCACCATTCTTCTGTTTTGGACAAAAAAAAATTTGTTGAAATGAGAACGTCCTTACAAAGCAGCCACCTTAATTAATTTGATGGATTTGACTTCCAGCAAAAAACTAAAGTAAAGTAGTAATATTTCAATTACTTTATCATGTGTCGACATGGATCTTTCTCATTCTAAATTTTTTAATGATTGCTTTCAGTCAGAACGCAGCATATTTTACTACTTAATGTTTTTCTTCTTTAATGGAAAGAAAACGATGGACATTCAGAAGCATCCATTAGTGAACGCCCTCACCACGACAATTCAAAGTAGTTGAAATTTCATTCCGTCCTTGCAGAAATTAAGAAACTTGATCTAAAATGGTTACTTATGTGTGCCACCCGCATTTGGTTCAGATGCGATAAGAGTAAAATAAAATTTATTATTCAAACTTTCCTCATGTCATTATAACAAAAAATGGTTAGTTGAGTATTGCTTAAAAAAATAATATCATTTTTTTAATAATCCAAGATTAACTTCTTTTTTTTAAGATTAGGAATATCCTTGCTGCATGTAAGAATTAATCTAGCTCAAAATACTAGAGAGATCAATCTCTTTTTTAATATACTTTCTCTAGTCTCAAATATAAAAAAAAAATTATTTTACACATACCAATGAAGTTAGTTAGACTATTTTAATTTGTAATAAAACTTTTTTTAAATTACTCTTAATTAATGATTTTTTTCTTACACTAGATTAATTAATGATCACTGATTAATTAAAGGTTTTTTTTTAAATACTACATTTATTGTTATAGAAATCTATATATTTTTATATATTTTAAACTAATATTTTGTACAAACTTTGCTTATATTTGAAAAGGGAGAGAGTAATTATCTAGATCCAAGTTTAATTTCTTTATAGGACAACACAGGAGAAATTAAATATGAATTTATATTACAGCTGTCAGGTTTTTTTTCATTCCGAGTCGCTCAACCACTGGCAATCACTTGTCTCCACGTGTTAAGAACAAATTAAACAAACAACCTTAATTTATAGTTACGTGTGTGTTTGTGTGAATGATGGATGATATGTATCCAAATGCACGCTAGCTATCATCAAATTCTACGTAACTATATAATATTGTAATCTGAATATGTCTCCAATGAGTGCGGGCTTCATACATAACTGTTGTCTCACTTTGAATGTATGTATAAGTATAGTTTGGATATGATTTTGGTTCAGTTATAACTCTTTACACTGGTATTTATATGTAATTTTTCCTTTAATTTATGCAAATTAACTACCTTCCATTTTGTTCAAATAAGTTTCATTGGCTGGGCTTGGACCTTTTTACGATCCATCAAGGGTGGACTTGTATGTATTTCAAATGGTTTCGTGAAATTAATAGCACGGCCTGCGTCTAGTTTAATTACACTATATATATCAGTCAACACATCTAATTTTTTTTCACTTGAAAATATGAATATATTAATAGAACAAAGACATTACACTGAGTTTGAGTTTAGAGTACATAATGAAATCGAGTCACTGACTATACTAGTACTATCACTAAGGACAATATCTACTAGAGGGGATGGGACAGATAAATCCCAATCCCACTATTAAGGTGCTTGGTTAACCAGTCAGCAGACCTGTTCAAAGTTCTAGGAATTCAGCAGAGTAATCCACAAGCGAGGAAACCAACTAATGAATATAAGTTATTAATGCCAAACTTTCCCATTTTGGAGCACATGTTCCCTACACCACCGCCCCCACTAACTATTGACTAACAGATTCAAGGATAACGTTTTGGAAATTATGAACCTGAGCCATTTAAATCCCATGGAGTAAAGGCATAGCTTCAGCCATAAAACAAGAAGAGGCCCAACATCTGGAAGCATAAATATCTAAGACCTGTCCATGATTATCACAAATAATAACACCAATACCAGCAACCCCATCATTAGCAATAAAACAGATCTAGTTTAGGTACCATATCAGTCAACAATCATTGTTTTGCCCCAGCAATTATTTTGGAAGGGATTTTTAAATACCAACTCTAAATTTATCTCCCTTGTATTTGAAAGAATTTAGTCTCATGCAATGTACGAGGTCTTCAAAATGAGCTGCACTCGTGGCTTATAAATTATGCTACGCAGTTAAATACATATGCAATCAAAATGTTGGAATTTACTGTAGTATGGATCATTCCAAGTTCAATGTCTTCAATGGCCACAATGCCCACGGGAGAAATTAATTATTGCACTATAGATTTCAAGCTTTAAATTTGTCACGGCGATCAGTTTTTCTCATTTCGAGCTACTTAATCATTGGATCTCATTTTCAAGGCCAATAAGAAGTGTAAGCCATATTTGTCCTTCCTGATGCATATCCAACTCACATTCCAATCACGCACACACACACACACGCTTTAAAAATTGCGTTCATCCTAAATTAATTAATTAAGATAGCATATATACTCTCTCTCTTCCTAAATATAAGGGATGAATAAAGGTGTTGTGTATGCATTTAACATTTTTTTCCTACTAATATCCCTTATTAAAAATTACTTTCATTAATTATATGATAAAAGTTTTAAATATTAATTGTGGACATTTTTAAAAACTATTTTAAACTTATAACAAATTTAATTATTCTTACTATTTTTAACTATATTCCTTGATCTGATGAATTAGTTATTTATCTCTTATATTTAAGAAAAAATAGTATTTTTGAACCCTCACCTATGGTTGGTGTAAGGAATCAGTTATAATATAGCTAAGTGGGTTTTGTAAGTTGGTTAATTGGTTGATCCACTAAATGATCTTTTGATGTATTTCTATTTTCAGTTTACAATTAGTGTCAATGTTGAATATTCTTATTAATAATTCTTCATATACATATGGTCATGATATTCATCTGTGTTGTATTCTGTTCTATATATATGTCTATGTCCATGTCTTTTAGCTTGAAACTATAAGGGCCATAGGTACCATTAACTATGACATTAGGGTTAAGCTTATTATTCCTCCCTGTAGTTTATGATATACTCCCTCCGGTCCTTAATATAAGACCATTTTAACCGAATCACGCGAATTAAGAATTATAATTAAAACTAATTAACTATCTCGATTTCTTCAAAAATTCCAACATTTTTCCAAAACTACCCTTATTTAATCTCTCTCTTTCTCTTTGAATACATTAAATAGGGATATTTTTTCTAGAAATATATAATAAATACTACCTCATATATTGTAAAGGGTCTTATATTTAGGACCAGGACAAAGGATCCTATATATAGGACCGGAGGGAGTAATGTATTATACCTTCTCATACGCATAATTTAAGATATGAAACAACTATAACTCAATCCATGCTCAAACCATAGCAATAATAACTACCATAAATAGAAACATAAACCAATAAGATGATCTTAATACAAACTAGGAAAGTATACTTAAAACAGAAAGCTTGAGCTCTTACAACAACCTCTTCTCAATTTGAATTTGAAGACTAACACTAATATAATGCCATATACATGGACTTTCAATTCATTTAAAGAAAACCTTGCTTTACTTGTTTAGATGTGCTAGATGGATGACAGTCACATATTTTATAGAACGATTACTCATGATTCATGCTTGGTTCCTACAGAGTCACCTAAGTTAGACTGTGCATTTTGTCCAAAACAAGTTTATTATCAAATGTGTTTGATTGGTTCAGTGCATAGAATTTCCTGTATGTTTAGGCTGGTGGGTGAGTTTCACTGACAAGCTCTGGTGCTGGGCTGATAAGTCAGTCTAGTGATGGACCATTTGTAGTTACCGTTGATATCCTTGTAGCACTGGAGTAAACTACTGCTCTATGCACATTGCTCCTACACTTCCCACTAGTTATAATCTGAACCAAACATAACAAATTTGAGTGAGCTACTTAAAGTATCTAAGATTAATTTCATGAAACATCCAATATGTTTGAGTTTGACATATTATATGATTGCATGATGACAGTAGAAGATTGGGCATCTTTGGCAAATATGCTGTGTAAACTATTAGAGCATTGGGAAGAGCATTCACTTCCACCCACTAGCCACATCATGCAATGTCTGAAGGCCACTGATAGTTTTTTTGGGATGGCATTAGAAGAATAGAATATTCAAAAGTATCTAACTTTAGTGACAAGGACTTTGAGAAAATCTCTCAAACGGAGTACCTTGTATACAACAAACTTTGAGCCACACCTCATGGGGTCTGGTTTTAGTGCTCATCACTCTAATGAGATCTAGACCCTCCAAATCTAATCTAAACAGTCCAAATTTACAATTTTTTATTTTAATTTTTTTTAAATAATAACATCATTTTTTTTTAAAAAACTTACATTTATAAAGTTATCTTTACTTCAGATTTTATATCTAATAAAATAAAAATATATTTAAAATATAATAACAAAAGTCTAGTTTTGATCTAGACAGTCCAGAACTGTGATGAGCATTCGGTGCTCATCTCTCCAAATCCAATCACAAAAATATGCTTACCTTAAAAGTCATTCCATTCCTCATAAGAAATATTGGAAAATCTTTTGACCCCATCCATCATGCATGTTTGTAAGGCTCTCTAAGATACCGTGATTGATCAACTACAAATCATCAACTTCACTACTCAATTCACTACATAAATAGAGAACTGAATTTTTTTCCACTAGTTTGATCTCCAATTAATTTTTTTCTTATATCATCTAAATACACAAATTATCATTGAAAGATAGTTTAGTACTTGACCAAAATCTTGGATGACTTAACACCTTCATTCATAATTACTGGAGGCAAGGAAAGAGAAGTCGATCATGGGAATTGTGTCTTTTGATGAGTCCAGAACTGGTACATGATGATGATGATTTTTGGAGGCAAAAGAGGAAGGTAAAGAAGTAGGGCTAGATTTAGCAAAATGATTTGATATATATATATAGTGGTTACTTTGGTTGAACGGAAGAAAAATGCTCTCATAAATCAATAGCAGTAGTAATTGTTGCAAGCTTGCAGCCATGAATTTTGGGTAAGAGTAACATCATAAGAGGCAAAGAAAATAAAGATCAAGAGTAGAATTTCCCTTTTTAAATAAATTATTTATATATGCAGATCAAGTTAAAAGACAGTAAACTTCAAAATAATGGATTGTAGCTAAACATGTTAACTTTCAAGTTAAATAAGTTGATCATGTTATGTTCATGTGATATATGAACAATGTTAATTATTATCATCTCTAATTAATTAGTACAATAGTATAGATATTTAGGTGCGCTCACCTATGATTAGTAGTATAAGGAATCAATTGATAAAATAGTAAAGTGGGTTTATGGGGACAAAATTAATTTTAAATGATCTGATCCACAAGCTAATTATAGTTTGTATGGTTTTTTTGTGTGAGTGCATTCCTTCCACTTCACACCAATTGAAAATTGTTATCAGAAATACAGTATTTGATTTGGAATGATACCTTTTACTAGGACAAAATCAATTTTAAAGTTACACATATGAAAATTTTTATTTTTTGAATATTTAAAACTAGTTCGTGAAATGTCAGAAAATAAATTACAAAACAAAAGTGTCGCACGCATATGTTATAATGAAAAAACTTTCTGGGCATTTTGACAACGTGGTCGAGTCCAACTCAATGGACTCCAAATTCGTACTAGCCAAGTATAGCTGTAATAGCCGTTGGCCTTAGAAAAAAAAAATACAGCTAAAACACATAAAACAAACCATGACATCGAAAGCAAAATAATCTAAGTTCAAGATTCAAGATTCAAATACTTGATAATAGTATCTCAAGCATCATCATTTGATTTTACAAGATTATGTGTTCAACAAACTAAACAAACCAAAAGATCAAAAGAACAATGACTAAAATTTTATTTTCCAAATACTCAAGAAGTAGTGCCTTCAACATTTGGCACAAACTTGACCTTGATTCTTTTTAATGACACCACAACATCTGTCATATTAGGACGTGTCTCTGGTGAATTAGTGCAACAATTTAAAGCCAACTCAAAAATTAATGATATGTGTGGTAATATCTTATCAATATTTTGACTATCTTTGTGCAGTGAATTGGCATCAAGAATATTAATGACTGAATGTGGTGTTGATTTTCTAACCCAATCTTTCAAACTTAGATCCTGAGCAAACATTTCATCTGTTGGCTTCTTCCTTGTGAGTGTTTCCATCAGCAAAATACCATAACTATAGACATCTCCTTTCACAGAAACAACTCCTCTTGATCCATACTCTACATGTCAATTTCAATGGCCATTAAAATAGACAATATATGTTGAAAAAGGAAATCATATTTGCTGTTAAAAACCTTTTGTATATTATTAAAAGAATTCTTCAAATGTGAACACAATAAATGTTCATTAGTACTTGAATTTTTTTATGGTTTCCTATAACATGTATGCACGTGTGTGTATGAATGTATGAGATAACATAAAAAACATATATATGAATGAACTAAATTATAGTGCAATCATTAATTAAATTATCACCTGGTGCCATATAACCAAGTGTAGCAAGAGTTTTGGTATAAGTTTCCAATCGCCCTTCACCTAACAATTTGGCAATGCCAAAATCACTAAGATGGGCAACGATATCTTCATCCAACAAAATATTGCTTGGCTTCAAATCACAGTGAACCACCGGTGTCAAAGAACCATGATGAAGATACTCTAATGCGGATGCCACATCAATCATTATATTCAACCTTTGCAAGATGTCCAAGCAATAATTGTGAGAGTACAACAAGCTCTCGAGACTTCCGTTTGACATGAATTCCATTATTAAGGATTTAAAATCATTGTTTGAACAGCTGCTAATGATCTTAACAAGATTGCGATGACGTAAATTGCATATGGTAGTACATTCAACATCAAAACTTCCCAATGCTTCTTCTAAGTCTAAGTTGAATACTTTAACAGCAATCATCTTTCCACTTGAAAGAATTCCCTTGTATACTGATCCAAAACTTCCCCTTCCAAGAAGATTGCTATCATCAAATCTATTTGTTCCTTGTAGAATTTCATAATAGGATATCCTAATTGGTGTGTCCAAATTTAAGAAATCCCTGTTGGTCATTTGACTAACATAATGTCTTCCACATTTAAGAAATAGTATGCTTGAAACAACCAAAATGATTGCAAACATGATCGGGAATAAGCATTTGAGAAAAAGCATCATTTTAGTTGACATGTGCCTATTTCCTTTGTTACATGGATGGACTTGTAGTTGGGACTTCCCACAAAGATCTTTATTCATCATAAAAGATTCTGCTGTAAAATTTTGAAAAGGCCCACTATCTGGAATTTCACCTTGCAATAAATTGTAGGAAAGATTAATGTACTTAAGATAGACAAGTGACTCTAAGGATTTTGGAATCACACCAGTCAAATAATTTTGCGAAAGATCCAAGAACTCCATGCTTATCATGCCACCAAGTGATTCAGGAATAGGCCCTTGCAATTTGTTATGTTCCAATGATAGGTTTTGCAAAGTTTGCAAGTCACCAATTGTATTAGGAATGTTTCCTGAAATTTGATTTCTTGACAAATTCAATAGTATAAGTGCTCTTAAGTTTGAAATCTCCAGTGGAAATTTTCCCCTTAATGCATTGGAGGATAAGTCTATTTTCAAAATATCTTTGAGACCCAAAAGAGAAGAGGGCATATGAGAAGTCAATTTGTTAAAGCTCAAATCCAACCTTCGCAAAGAAGCAAGATTCCCAAAGCACCTTGGAATTGATCCTAAAAACATGTTGTTGCTTAGAATCAACTCACTTAAATATTTGATTTGGCAAAGCTCTTTTATGATGGAGCCATGCAATCTGTTGTGGCTGAGGTCCAAATATTGAAGGCTTTGTAATCTGCTAATTGTAGTAGGAATCAACCCATTCAAATCATTCCCATGGAAATCTAATGAAATTAACTTGGTTAAATTCCAAAATGTGTTAGGTATAGCTCCACTCAATTTATTCTCCCCTATTTCCATCATTCTAAGGTTAGAAGCATTTGATATGCTCCTTGGAATTTGTCCAATAAGTTTATTCTGTGATAGTAGCATGTTCTTCAAGTTGGGAAGGCTACCACTTTGTATATTTGATGGGAGAAGGCCAGAGAAGGAATTAGCTTCAAGACCAAAATGGGTTAATGTTGAAATGTTGAATACTTCAGAAGGTATAGATCCACTGAAATAGTTTTTAGCCAAATCTAGCGTCTTGAGTTCACCAAGATTGCCTATGTCCTTGGGCATGAAACCTAGAAACAACCAAACCAATAATGGATAGTAACATTTTTATTATAAGTGTGTGTTTGGACATTAAATTGTTTTGTTTACTGCTATTCATATTAGTAAATGAGTTTTTAGCCAAGTATATTCCTTTCAAGTTTCAAGGATGTGCAACTACTCATTGATTTTGCAATGCTTCCCTAAAATTGATTCAAAGATAATTCGAAAGTTTCATGTAAAGGAAGATTACCATGAAAATGGTTGGAGCCAAGTTGCAAATTTCTCAAAGAACGGATCTTGGATATTGAAGGAAGAACTTCACCTATAAAAAATACAAAATTCTGAGAATTTTTTCCTTATTTTTTTATTGGTAACGTGACTATGTTAATTATATGTAACTATTAGTATAGATCTAATGGCAAATGGATATGTGGTGCACATCTAGTGTGTTTTATTACATTTTTATAAGTCATTCGACTTAATTTGAACAGTTTTTTTATTTTCATTTTAGAGGAAACAAGATACAAAATAACAGTTAGGATACTACCATGCAAGTTGTTTTCCCACATGGAATATTGAGTGTACCTGCGAAGGTGTTCAGAGCTAGACATAATGTTTCGAGCAACGTAAAATTGCCAATTGATATTGGGATACTACCATGCAGATTATTTTCCCATAGAACAACTTCTCTTAAAAAAGAAAGGTTGAAGATAGATGATGGAATTTCACCTGAGTTCAACATTCAAAATAAGTGAAAACAATGTAATTCATATTACTTTAAAATAAATTAAGTGGGATTATTTGCTACAAGACTAAGGCATTAATCTTTAACAATAATTTGATATACGGTTTTTTTTTTACCAAAAGGGGGCTTAAGGACCAAATCAAAATAAATTAAAACCCTCTAGGAAACAATATTTCAAAAATGTCAAAACATAAAAGATAAAATGACAACAGAGGGAGGGTTGTGCGGCAAACGTGAACCCAACAGAAGAGAAAAACTAAGGTTATAAAAAAAAAAGGCAAAAGTAAGAAAAAAATAGAGAATGAAGCAAGGAAAAACTTTTTGAAATCACATTAATTGATTCCACTTTTTCCCCTTTTTTTGAAATTTTATAAAAGAATTGTAAATCAAATACAGAGAATAAGCATATATTTTTGCGAGATACATCTATACATGAAAATAAATACATACAACATAAAAAAAAAAAAAAAACACACACACACACACACACACACACACACACACACACACACACATATATATAAGAGGAGAACTACTAAATGAATACAACAAACTAATGACATCAAACTCAGAAAATTTATGATCAACATATATATATAATTTAAGATAAAAACAATTGACCGATAGTGGATAACATTAAAACTCATACCTTCCAAGTTGTTTCTATAAAGATACAAGTATTGGAGATTGGTCAAAGTTCCTATCTCACTTGGCATGTGTCCTCTGTCAAATCCATTGTCAGATAAGTCTAAATGTATCAACTCTTTGCATTGATGCCAAGTAGATGGAAGTTTGCCAGACAAGAGATTTTCATATAGATAAAGCACTTCAAGTTTTGGAAGCCCCAAACACACATTTTCTGGGAGACTACCAGATAAATGATTTGTAGAAAGCAGGAGTTCTTGTAGCTTTGAATTATTAAATATGCAGGATGGTATGGAGCCAAAAAGTAGATTATCATCAAGATACAATATCTGGAGTTGTGTAAGATCACCAATCTCACTTGGAATGCCTCCTTCAAATATTAGAAAAACAAACAATACATTAGAAACAACATTTTAGCATACAATTGATTAATTTGGTCTCAAAAATACAAGATGTTTTAAAGAACAAGCTATATATAACAAAATTCATTTTCAAGGGAGGATACCTGATAGAGTGTTATAGGACAAACTCAATAATTCAAGTGAAGATAAGTTAGAAATTGTTCGGGGAATGATTCCTGAAAGCTTGTTGCCCGCAAGCCGTAAAACCTTCAAGTGCTTAAGTCTTCCCACCTCAATTGGAATACTCCCTTCAATTAATGAATTATCATTCCAGTTCAAGATCTCCAACCGTGACAAGTTAGAGACAGAAAGTGGAATCAATCCATTAAAACTATTATTGCAAAGATCCAAGAATTCAAGTCTGGAAAGATGCCCTATCCATGTTGGAACTTTTCCATTAAATTCATTGAAGCTCAAGTTGAGCAATTTCAATCTACGCAATTGAACCAATTCTTTTGGGATTTGACCATGAAACTTGTTGTTGCCAAGATCAATTTCAACAAGAAATGAGATATTTCCTAGTTCTGGAGATATAGTACTCACAAGACTCATGTCACCAAGATTCAAGGAATGGACCCTTCCATGACGACTATTGCAACTCACACCAGTCCAATTGCATGGAGAAGACGAGACAGACCAATTAGCTAAAAAATTGTATGGATCCAAAGTGATCAAAGATTTAAAGGCAAGAAGTGCAAGTTTATCAGTGGTGCTGTTCGCCTGACCCCAAACTAAAGAGGTCATAAAGAAAAGAAGCGAGAACACTAAAGCAAAGGAACCAAGTTTTCCCATGTTTAGCATATTACACTAATCAAAGGTGCAAGTGCTTAGCAATGAGGAATACTCATTTCATATTATATTTCTCTAACTTCATATAAAGCAGATGGACTTGAGTGGTTGTTTCCCTACTTCAAAATGTCTCAATAACAATGATGGAGGGAAAGTTGGTTTAGTTGGTAACAACCATTCCTATACAGTATATATACTTACAAGAGTAAGATCTCAAGTCTTACTAATAATGTGAGAATTTTGTTCATATATAGATTTGTAAGTATCTTTCTAAATATTTTGAGCCATGAGGACTTCCTAGCAAGATATTAAAAATCAAGTTGGTCAAACCACTATCTTAAGGTTCAATAATTTAACCGCTATTGAACAGGTAGTAATAAAATTAACAATTTTGTTAATTTTTATGTGCTATACATTATTTAAAAAAATATTAATAAGCTTCATAACATAATATTAAAATCTAAATAAGTTAATATTTATCCATAATTATACTTTGAATTCATAATAGTTAACTAATATTTTATTTACATATTATTTTTTAAGTAAATTTATCATTATTATTAATTATGTATTATAATAATACTTATAAAATATTATAATATACAAAGAAAAAATCTATATAAAAATAATAATATTTACTATTAAAAATAATGACATTTTATTTTAAAAACTAAAAATTTTAAAATATTAAAAATAATTTGACTGATTCTCTACCAATTCATTATCAATTTATACTGATTTGCAGCCGGTTTAACTAGTTTTATATCAATTCACACCAATTTTGAAGCCATTTGATTTCACTCTTCATTTAGACAAGATCTGGAACCACTTCCCGAATCAACTGGCCAGTCTAACTAGAATATGTGACAACAAATGACTTCATAATGTGTCAATAACAATGATGGTGGAGGGGAGGTTGGTTCAATTGATAAGTGTCAATCCCATGCTTCATAGGAATATGAGTCTAAATGTGTCATCACGAATAATGGGAGGACTTTGTTAACATATAAATTTATAAGTATTTAATTAAGTATATTTTTTTCGATTAATTAAAGTTTAGCTGAATTTGATCATCGGGTTCATCAGTAGGTTTCACAACTTAAACAACACTTAAAGAGGCAACAAGATTCACACGTTAACAATGGATTTTGAACCCATATATCCTCTTGGTCTAAGTGAATTCCTTAGACCAATTTTTATTGGTTTCATCAAATACTTTTTTAGTTATGAGACAAATCTAGCAAATCTCCCAAGACAGGTCTGGTGGGCTTCACGTGTTGTGCCTGCGTGCTCCACTAACTTGGTGGGTTAATATTTTTATTCCTTTATATGTAGTGAGAGTATGTAACTATGGTAGACATTTTATAATGTTTGTGGGAAAATAACCGACCAAAAAATTAATTAAATATATATAACTAAAAAATTTTACTGAGTTATATATTACATTTTGTAACATAAATTTTTTAAGAAAATGTCGGCAATCAATTTTATAATCAACTTAAATCAAACAATATGAAAAGGCCACTTAGACAAAGCATTCTTGGTTTGTTACAATGTATCCAAGCTGAAAAACGTATTTGTTAGTTTTAACATATTTTTAATGCTTATTTATTGTTCCCCTTTGTCCCCATATTCCATGTTCTTTGCATTATGCCAGTACATATGTATATACTCCCTCCTGTCCTTATTATAAGAGACTTCCAATTATTTTACATAGATTAAGAAAATTAGTTATCTTCTTAAAATTCTAAAAAAAAAAAACAAACTTAATTTTTTACCCATATTTAATTTAATAATATAATCCATATTAAATATTATTTGACCAATTAAGAATGTCTCTTTTATTCAAAAAGTCCAATAACAATTTACGAGAAAAAATAAATGATAAGGGTAAAATAGGAAAAATTTTATAAAATATTACAAAATCCCTTATAAAAAGGAAAAAAAAAAGCTTCTAAAAGATCCCTTATAAATAGGACCAGAGGAAGTATATGTTTCTTATATATACTTAGAAAAAAAAAAGAGTTCGGAACAAAATCAAACATGACCATAGGTTTTTTTTTATTATTAATTTAATTCTAAAATTATGGCATTGCTCTGATTTCAATGATGCAGCGTGAGAAGCAAGGTCCATTGAGACTTGAAAATATAATATTGGCCACTAGGAGAGCAATCAATTCATCATTAGAAAAGAAATTCATGGCGATGCCACCTCAAGGTAGCACAAGTAAAAGGAATGAAGTGAAGCAGAGATGATGATGGGAATTTAATATGACAAATAAATCCTAAATTAACAGATAATGATAAATAAATTCTTTTAATATAACCAAAAATGCATTTGAAAAATAATACTCTAAATATAGGATATTTTGTCTTGATTATAAATATAGGATCATTTATAGTACATGAGAGGTAATATCTATTATATATTTTTAAAGAAATATCCTTATTTAATGCATTCAAAGAGAGAGAGAAATGTCAAATAAGGGTAATTTAAAAAAAAATATTATAATTTTTCAGAGAAATTATGGTAGTTAACTAACTTTAACTCACATTCTTAATTTATGTGATTTAGTTAAAATGATCTTGTAGTAAAGATAAAAGGGAGTAGGAGATACCCAAGTCAATAGATCATACAAAGTGCTGCTTGCTTTCTAAATAAAAAATTATGCATATGTAGAGAATATAAATATATATATATTTATTTATATATGATATTATTAAAAGAAAAGTACAGAGGTCCATAACTAGGGGTGTTCAGAGCTTGGCCAAGTTGGGTATCAACTTAACTTGATGTCCAGCCTAGAACACCTCTGGATCATGAAAAATTGCTCGCAACTCAGCCCAACCTGATCGAGGATGGCCCAATGCTTAACAAGGCCAATTCCTGGGGTTGGCTCAATACAAAATGAAATTAAAAATAAATAAATAAATAAATAAGTAAATTAATTTATTAACAAAAATATGATTACTTTCATCTAAAACATATTTCTATAGGAAATAATATTGTGATCAAAAGTAACATTTATTAAATTATAAATATTCAACAATTATAGATTATTTATTTTTACATAATATTAAGTTAAGACATAAATTTAAAATTTGAAATAAAATTATAGATTGGAATAATAAAATGTCTTTATCATAATTATAAAATTAATTTATTAAATAAGGTATATTAGTAAAAGCAATGATCATTTAATATTCATGAAAAATAAAGGAAAAGGAAAAGGAAAAAGTTTTTTTTAAAAATATAATACATATACCAAGTTGAGCTAGCATCGACCTATGTGTTACCCAGGTTTAGTCCAGTCAAGCCCTTTTCCTGGCACAATTTTCCTTTCTATTACATCTTTATCCCTTTCTTCTTTTTGGCTGGTCCAACCGGGCTTGAAATGATCAAGACATGCCAGACCAACTGGGCCACAGTTCAGGATGACTACACCAAAAAAGAGAATAGTTGGCATTTGTTTTTGCTCTTTATTGGCGTTTCCAAAATGTCATCTATTCCAGAGCTGATAAAAAGAAGTAGTTTAGTTAGCATTCATAAAATGCCATCTAAAGTTAATTTTGGTTGGCATTTTTTTTAGAGACGCCATCTAAAGTGTCAACTTTAGTTGGCTTTTTTTATACAAACACCCTTTACTTTGCATTTATCACAATAAACACCATCTAAAATATAGTTTAAATTGGCGTTTATATCAGAAAAGCTAACTAAAGTGTTAACTTTAGTTATTACAAACGCCAACTATAACTCTAGTTAGCATTTCTTTAATAAACGTCATCTTTTATTTTATTATTATTTTTAAATAGGGCTTTAGTTGGCATTTCCCATAGAAATGCCAACTAAAGCCAGAACTTTTTTTTTTTTGAAAAACCAATTAATTTTGTTTTTTTAACTTGTATTTACAATTGTAACTATAATTTACAGTTTACAACCTGTATTTTCTTCCCAATCAACAATACTAACAACTTAGACAAACTTTTTAATATTTCTCACACTATATATACATAACTATACTCAAGTTTTAAACAACTATACCAACAAAAACAACATGTTCAAAACTATATACCAGCACTACCAAGTCCACCTTTATACAAATAAGTTAGCATATATGTAAGTTGTTTTTTTCTTAAGAAAAAAACCAATAAAATGCAAAAACAGCTTACTCATGTAATTCAAGACATTGATTAATTCATCTACTTATATTTTCGATAAGAATTGTAGCAGCACAGGCTTTCTGAGTAGCTTTAGGTTCTTCAAACCAGATGTATCCTAAATTTGTTCCAATCTTGAAATACATGTATTGATTCGTAGACAAGGATATAAAGATTAATTAATATATCAGTCTCAATCAATATAAATCTTGAAGATGGACCATTTATTTGGTAGCAAGGATGTGCCAATCATCATCTAGTCTAGCTGTCTATTCAAAATCAATTAAAACTCAAAGGCAATAAGTTAACATTCTAAACAGTGCCAAAAAAATAAAGAATAAGGCAACTTAATAAACAGCTATGAACTGAAAATCAAACTAATAAATGACATAAATCTCACCCAACAATAGGAAGAGGAGATTGCAATTACTTTCACAGAACCAAACTTCTCAAAGATAACCTTCAAATCCTCACGTAAGACAACATCCATGTTGTCCTTGTAAGCATTGGCCAAAATTTTTATTTTAGCTTCTTGAATTTTTTTTCTTCAGCTTTAGCTTTGTTTCCTTCACTGTCCCCTTGGTTTTCTTTATCATTGTTACTATTATCTCATATCTTTTGTTCATTAACCTCGATGACACCTTCTGAGGGATTTTGTTCATCAGTGTTGGAGACACTGCTATTGTCAGTGGCTTCTTGATGAGCACCATTTTGTCCCATAGGAACATTATCTGAAATGCATTTTAGCTTGAAGGAAATAATTACGCCCTTGGGATAGCTGCAACTAGCATGAATGAAGACAATCAGCTTATAAACTATTTCATTTATTAAGGGCAAGGTGATTTTAATGAATTTGGTAGCATCTTACACTACTTCAGCATTTGAGTTATTCTGGCAATTGAACCCATATGTGCACTAGACTTTTCATACTCCTCTAACTCTTTTTCTCTCTCTACATCGAAGTCCATCCTGGATTAGATGTGATCAACATCAGACAACCAAAATATGCATCAACAAATGCCTAATATCAACACATCCCTGTCTCAAATTGTGTGCTACAATGTAGATAATTAACATCCTTCAAAAAGAGATGCCAAGAGCATCATTGACTTGAAATCAACTTTCAAAACTAGCTTTTTCTTTCAGAGAGATGGAAATGGCCTCTGACCTCAATACCTTCTTTCATGTCAGACCATCAACTAGAGGAGTTGATAGAAAATTTGGTAACGTATACCCAAAAAAAATAAAGGATCATATGAGAGTGATCTTTCAACAGACACCAAAATCTAAAATGACCTCCAGGACCTAAAATGCCCCATAAATGTTTGCACAAGCACTTGAACAACAATGTAAGTGATGAAACTAAATATGACAAACAGAGTAAAGAACATGAAAGTGATACCAACTTACAGAAAGATGCAGCAGGAAAATTATTTAAAGAACAACCGAAGGATATGCAGAAACATAAGGCCATTCAACACTCAACAAGCATGTTCTGTCAAATAAGTTCATATAACATCAAAAGGCAGAACTGTAGTGCAAAAATGTTTGGAGAATCATTGGATATTTCTAACAACACAAACCTTTAGCTCATCACCCTCGCCCTCGATCATGCTTCCATAACTACGATGGATCTGGAAGGACTGATCAATCTACAAAAATAATTGCCACTTTGTCATGCTAATAGGACCTACCGCCAAATTCACAGGTAACTTAGTTACTGTCTCATTTATAGGTATCATCTTATCCCTGAGTAACCAAAATTCATTGAAAAACACAGTTGGATAGTAGTTCTCAGTGATAGGATCAACTTTCAAGTGTGGACATCCAGAATTAAGCAAACTTAGTTTTGAATTGGTTAAATAACAGCCCATACTCCATGGTCAAAAAACTACATCATAAGAAAGGACCACCACAGGAAAAGATAGCATGAAAATATATCAAATTGTTGAAATAATCAAATAAGGAATTTTAAAATCAAAAAATAAATGTGCCGTCCGCAGGTTTTTTATCAGTTAATGTGGATAAACTACTCTTAAATAATATGATTAGAATTCTTTTAAATACCAAATATTGAATACAAAACCAAGGCTAAAATTAGTGAAAATAAAAACAAATAGCAAAATATGAAAATGCCAAAAGGATATGTGGAGCAATATTTGGTGGGACACCACTTTTAGGGTTTCTGAAGACAAGGAAAATGATAACTTAGTTAAAGAACAGCATATAATCATGGGAATTAATTCTGTTGCAGGCCAATAAAACATTTGAATAGAGTAAAGGATCAAGAAAATAGAACCAAAGGACTAGCAATGAGAAGGAACTATGTAGGTCAATTTTATTTATTACTCTAAAAATGACTTACATAAATCTCCTCAGTGAAGGATTTATGGGCAAAGAAAGGTTCAAAATCAAGGGTTAAAACTGTATATAATACACTGAAAATTAGAAACTCACTTCACAGAATACAAATAAGTGTAGCTTTCTCAGTACCCATTGACACTCAAAACAAACAAAGGAAAAAGAAATGAATAACAAAAGTATACATGGAAGGATTTATAGGGGTCCTAGCAGGGGTGCTAACCCCCCCCCAAAAAAAAAAAAAGGATTTCTTACATGCCAAAGACAATCCTTGAAGAGTTGCTAAGCAAAGTTAAAGATTGCCCTCCCAGAATTTTTATCTACGCTATTTCTCATTTTATAAGTAGTAAAAATGAATTCTTTTTTTTTGTTTACTTTTTCTCTTTTTCCAAATCATACCAGTTACAATTTATATATAACCTCAGCATAAGAAGAAAAAGAATGACTATTTTTCTCTCTCACATACCCATTCTCTCTCTATATTCTTTGTGCTACTATGTTTCTCATCCTTAAAACACACCTATATTCTTTAAAACTCCTAGTAACCTGCTAACATTTCATGGAGCACTCTCGCTATTGGTTTCCATCTAGGTTCCTTTACAAAGGCATGTTTATATATATATTCATATACAATATGAGTTTGTTAATTATTTAAATTTTTGCACCCCCCATACTTTATTTCTGGATCTGTCCCTAAAAGCATATGACTAAGAAGGATAAAAATAACCCTAAAGAGAGGCCCAAGTAGTTGCAAGACACAAAAATTACTTGGATGAAATCGTCATTCCCATATAACCATCAGAAACCATGAAATTACTAGAAGTAAAGTGTACTACAAAAATCAATTTAAGAAATTAAAGTGTAGAAGAGAGAGAAGAGGGGCGTGTACTGATAATTTAGGTTTTAGCTTTGATGGAGAGGATTAAGCTTCGACAGGGAGCATGAATCCTTGACGGAAAGCACAATGCTTCTATGGAGAGATGCTAGCGATAAGCTTCGATAATGGGCCTGAGTACGAATTGACGCCATGCAAGAAGTGAAGTCGTGGAAGACAAATCTCGATGGTTTCTGGTCTATGTTCGCAACAAGTGACACCATGCAAGAATTGAACCCTTATCTATCTTAATTTTTTTTATTATTAAATAACCTTAGTTTGCGTTTTGGTGAGAAACGCCAACTAAAATCTTGATCTTGGATGATGTTTCTAATTGAAATGCTAACTTAAAGATTAATCTTAGTTAGCGTTTAAACCAAAAATGCCAACTAATATTTATTCAATTTTTATTTTAATTTTATTCTGTATTTCACATTTGTTAGCATTTTTTAATAAAACGTCAACTATTGAGCGCCATAAAAGGCTATTTTTGGCGTAGCTCTATCTATATTTATGTATTCCGTTAAATTTACAGCAAATCATTTATGAACGATATTTTTTCTCTTCTTTTTTTTTTAACCTAATTTCTTGACTTCTTTCATATTATGTATCTTTGTGATTTTCTTTTTTTTTTTTTAACAATTCTCACTTAATTTTTTTATTAGCGTAAAAAATATCCCAAACTGACTATTGAAAACTAATTCCACTCAGATATAAAAATTACTGAAGTGGGATTTACCTCTCCCAAAAAAACTTTTTTCCATACTCAAAGTCAGAAATTGAACCTTGAAGAGCATGATTAAGGAATCCAACTATCTACCAATTGTACCAAAGCCTTATTGGCAATTCTTTCTTATTTTTCACACAACTCATTAATTGTATTTTTTATTATTTTTCGATACTTATCCCAATTTTTAATTTTTTCTTTTAAATAAATTAACAATTATCTATCCATGTGCATCACCAACTAAAAAAGTCTACTTAAGAATAAGGGACGGAAAGTTAGGTACTTCAGCATACACTAAAAAAAAAAACTAATAATAATAATTTGAATATTGAGAGAGAGAGGAGTTGAGTTGTCTAACAAAATTTCCTGAAAAGAATGGATGTGATGACAGGTATATGTTATATCCTAGGAAAATATCATTTCTAAACACATTATATAAGAATTTGAAAAATATCTCCGTGGCTTCTTTGCACAATGATATATACTAGCAGAAACAAGAGTAATAACTATTCAATATTATGATTGTATTATTCATTATTATCTTTGAATGATTTATTTAATATGTAACTTATGATTTAGATGAAAAAAAAATCAGGATCTCAAATTGTTGTCAACTACTGTAAGAGCAATACAACATTTGAGTCTCTGAGAATCTATCTGAAAAAAATATATATCTTTAATTTATTAATTAGGATTTGTCTAAGAATTGAAAGGACAAGAAGGAGAAGAAAATTCAAACAAAAAAAAAAAGGAATATGAGAATAAACTCACAAGACTTTCTGAGTTTTTCTTGTCCTATCCCTTTGTTCTTTAGTCTTTATAACAATGTTGAATTGATTAATTGATAATTAAGATTAGGTTTAGTATATAGGAAAGGAGTTTCATAAAGAGAAAAAAAGGGAGAAAATTCCTTATATAACGTGTAGTATACATAATTTAAGCTCCAGTCATCACTAGAAAAAAGAATATATATATATATATATATATTAATGATGACCGAAGCTTCGATTATGTATATTAAACATGTTCCAAACATGTTATATAGGAAGGGATTTTTATAAAAAGAAAAAATGGGAGAAAATTCTTATATAACATGTTTAGTATACATAATTTAAGTTTCAGTCATCACTAGGAAAATATATATATATATATTTCACTTAGATATTGAAGCAAAATTGGCACATTATCTATGAAATTTTCAACAAAATTTCATTATTACAGAGGTAGACAGGACTGTAATGGTCAAATATGATTGAAGGTGTTCTGTTATGAAGATGCCCTAAGTAAACATATAGCAGAATGATCAAGGGTATTAAAATTCACAATATAAATGTTGACACGAATAATTTTGAAAAGTCATTTCATTGTTGGACTATTCTTTTCATAATATTCATCTTATTTGTAATCTATTCTCTGTTTATGTCATTGCTTCTTAGCTTGAAACTATAAGAGGTATAGACACCATTGGATTTAGCATTGAGGTTAAACATATTAATGTATATTACTAACAAAATTTTCAAGCTATATTAGTCAAAATCCATCAACGGTGTGGTGATTCTTCTTACTCCTTGCAATACACGGACCAATCTCTCTAGTTACAAAAATAATATAAACAAACATAATAAAATTTTCTCACTCAAACTAGTATAACTGAGTCCATGAATTTTCCACAGACCAAAAAGCAATACTAAGTATTATCAGGCATACATTAATTAGAAGCACAAATTTGAACCAACTGAATGATCTTAATACAAAGTACAAAGGCATACTTGAAAAAAAAAAAGCTTGAACTCTTATATTTGATGGTGATTACTTTGGCTTAATCGGCACCAGACTGCTCTGAGAAATCAGTGGCAATAGTAATTGTTGCAGCCATAGATTCTGGATAAGAGTCGTGTGAGAGGCAAGGAAGAAAAAGGAATCTAATGATTAGCCGCAATTGCAGGGGGCCAATCTAATTTAAAAATATATATATAAATAAAGAAAGAACAAGAAAAAAGAATACAAAACCCGACGTAAATAATAACTCCATAGTATAATGTATTATAATTTTCTATAATATAATATTTTTTGCCAGAAATTTTATATAATATAATGATCAGAAGAATTCGTTTTCTAATAACAAGAAGTAGGAACTTAAAAAGGGGATGTTCTTGAAAGTTGAAGCAAAATTGTGGCATTATCTTTGAAATTTTCCACAAACTGCTTGTTATAGAAGAAGTCGACAGGACTGCAATGGTAAAATATGTTCACAATAGTTTTTAGAGGATGCTCTAAATAAATCGCAGGATAATCAAGGGCATCAAAATTTACAGTATAACTAATTTAAAACATCAATAATTTTGACAAGTAATGTCAGTGTTGAATATTCTATCAATACGTCAGATTTTATACTATATCATAATATTCATCTTTGTGTTGTATTATTATCTATGCCAATGTCCATGTTTTTTTAGCTTCAAGCTATAAAAGGCATAGGCACCACTAACTACCACATGGAGGTTACGCAAATTATTATATAAATAATATAAACAAAGCCAATACAAATTTCTCACCCAAACTAGTATAACTGAATCCACGAATTCCCACAGACTAAACCACTACTAAGAATTCTCAGGTCAACATAAACTCAAAACCAATTAAATGATCTTAATACAGACTATAGAGGTATAATTAAGACAGAAAGGTTGAACTCCCATATCAACCTCATCTCTGACTGATACTAATAATGCCATATGGGTTTTCAATTCTATGGAAAAAAGATTTAATAATTTAAATGTACTGCGTGGATGAGAATGACACATATATTGTACACTGTGATTACTCATAGGTGATGTTTGGTTTCTTCTGAGTCATCTAAGTTGGAATGCGTATACGGTCCAAGACAACTTTGTTATCAAATGAGTTTGATTGGTTCAGTTCATAGAATTTCTTGTATGTTATTGAAGAGTAGGCTGGAGGGTGAGTTTCACTAACAAACTCTGGTGCCGGGCTAATAAGTTGGTCCAATGATGGACCATTTAAAGTCACCAATGGTATCCTTGTTGCATTGGAGTACACTACTACTCTATTCACATTGCTCTTGTACTTCCCATTAGTCATAATCTAAACAAAACAAACCAATAAGAAGTTTAAGACAAGTATGAATGAGCAGCTTAAGTATTTTAGAGTTTATGAAACATCCAACATGTTTGTGTTTCGCATATTATGTTTTTGCATGATGATGAAGATGATGATGATAAAAGATTGGGCACCTCTTGTAGATTAGCTTTGTTAACCCTTAGAACATTGGGAGGAGCACTGACATTCGCCCACTTGTCATTATGTAGTGTGAGGGGAAAGGAAGGCAAAGATGAGTGAGAGATTTAGAGAACCTTCACAATTCAACAAGATAATTTCATTTGTTTCATGTAAAGGCATATAGTGTTAAATCAGAAGTTTTGATGATTCAAAGCAACTAGAGCTTTGAAAGGAGAATATCAAAGGAATGTGAAAGAATTAAGTGAAGAAATCTAATGAAGAATATGAGAAGACTTATATGTTAGGATTTCTCCTTTTGTATTATGGGTAAAAAGCTTTGATCCTTGTTTACTTAAGTTACCACAATGTTTAAATATGTTATCAAAAGTTAGCTTGTGTTATAATTGAAAAATATTGGCAAACAGATGAACTTTTACTGATAAATCATAATTATTTTGTGTAAAATTTGAACTTTGCTTGGTGAAATTTGAAGTTATAGAAGTTTTACCTCTGATAGACGAATTTTAGTTCTAAAATTCAAATTTCGAATTAAGCATTGTAAATGAAAATATACAAAATTAATCTAAAACTCAGTCAAAATTCGAGTGTTAGTAAAATTCAAAATCACTGTCTCTAACAGATGAACTTCGGATTTCCAAAGCGCGAATTTCAAAACTAAAACTTATGAGTCCAGTAAGAGCATGGCTCTGACAGATGAATTTTAGAACTCAAAATTTGAATTTCAAATATGAGAACTTTTATGTCAAGTTGAACAAGCCTCTGATAAAAAAATTTTAGCTTCTGAAATTTGAATTTCGAGTACACTATGGAAATATAAGATAACTATTCAAACTCAACAAATGCACTTTAAATATGAAAATTCATATGTTCTAACATCTAATAACTTTGACAAACTCAAAATTTGAATTTTGTTCTTGAACAGACGAATTTTAGAAGTTCAATGTTGAAGTCTTTAACATTTGCTCTTTGCAAAATTCATCTGTTGACACCCAAAATTCAAATTTTGGTGTGTTAGAGGCATTAAATGCAATTGGTAAATGACTAGTTTTGCAGTGTAACCATTGGTTAATGTCTCTAATGGATAGATCTTATCTCTAACGACTAGTTAAGTCACAAATCTATAAATAGAACTTCATTTGAAGTTGTGGGTAACGATTTTAATCCATTTTATACAAAAACTCTGTCAAATTTCTGAGTCAAAACTTTTTACTCTCACACTTCATTTATTATACTTCAACTTTCATATCCATTCTAATCTAGAGAGTATTTACTCTGTGTGAAAATCTTTTCTTCATTTGGAAGAATGATTCTTTGTGAGGTGATTCACAAAGGGAACTGGGAAATACTTGTGAGAGTGTTAAAGTGTAGAAATTGAGTATTTTTAGAATAAAGCATGAGCTTATACTGAGGTATTGCAAGGAGTCCGTTGAATTCTAGCTAATAGTAGAAGTCTCAAGTGGTGGCTTAGGGACTGGACGTAGGTCAAGTGGATCAGATCGAATCAGGATAAACTACTGAGTTCTTTCTTCTCTTATCTTGCATTTATACTGAGTTTCACTACACTCTATTTTTTTGCAAACTTTTGTTGTCATTGTGAATTTATTTTTTTGCAGAAAAATTTTGAACTTCCCAATTCATCCTTCCTCTTGGGAAGCCAGCAATCCTAACATATAGTGACAGTGAGATTTTTATCATAAAGCATACGCGGACATTCTTTTTCTACTGATATGTCAGTATTACAGGATTAGCTTTTAGTGATATTTATCAATAAGAATGGAAATCAAGTTTGCAATAGGATACTACCTATTGCTGCCGATAATGTTATGACTTGTAAAACATATGACAACCTAAAATATCTCTTCTCAATCAAAGTAAGTCTACGTGGTTGGTTTCATTCTCTATCATTCTTTTATTATTTTGGTCAATGTGACATTTACATTCATAATTTTAGGTTTAGTTCAATATGTGAAGGTAAGCATCTTGAAAAGGAGTAATGGTATACATAATCCATTGCTGCTTTTCTGATAATTTTCTCCGTTTTCCACATAATCTTTGGTGGGTTGAATTGTTTCAACAATTTTCATGAGATAATGTCCAACTACAACTTATTACTTTGATTAAGTTAATTCTAGATTATATAATAAATAGAATGGGTCCTAGCTTAATAAATGAATAATAAGCAAATCTCAAGTTTATATCTGTAACCTTGAATTACCTTTTGTTTTTGAATTTAGAGGAGAATCCACTATATACCAGTAAGAATACTCAAATTGCTCTTTTTTTAATGTCCTTTCTTTTTAATTGATTTGGTATATATACATCAAGCTTATCATTCATGTACCTCTAGAAGTAAATTCTTCCAATTTCAGAGAAAGAAGATCCCAAGTGAGACATATACATGTTCTACGGCTTTTTTTTTTTTTGGCAATTAAATGATGAGAAATTTTTTAAATGAATTCTTTGAAATGATGCAGTGGTAGGCTTTGTTTTTTGCAATTAAGTTATGAGAAATTTTTTAAATGAATTCCTTGAAATGGTGTAGCCTACCACTATATGTATCTCTCTTCAACTAAATGAATAAAAAGAATTTTACCTCTCAAGTTTGTTCATACAAAGACAAGACAATACTAGAGTGCTTCATCTCACACTACATTTTATCAATCTTGTTTTATTGAATGTGATGCTTTCAAAACTAAAATCAAGTCCCTTTCAACTTTCATACTAACAGAAACTACGTCTTGTGTATTTTATCCTTAAAAGTATTGACTCAAATTCAATATCGCATTTCTCATAATTAGCTTAGAGACAAGATTGGAAAGAAACTAGAGCCAGTTGTGAATGGAAATTGTAACAACCCTCATTACATTGTCCCTAACTAACTAAGTATAATTGGCGTTGTGTGTAAAATCGAAGAGCCAGGATGGAGGAAAGAATTGAGTGGAGGAAAAATGAGCTTCATGCCACAGCGAAAAGCATGGTCGCTGCAGTGAGTGAGCTACAGATTCTGAAATATTTTTCTAGCCAAGGGCAATCACGCAGCAGCGAACTTACCCGCCGCCACTGTGCTTCACCTCAATTTCGTTTAAATCATAAATATTTCAGTTCGGCCGAGAACGGAAGAGCGAGAGAGAAATGGAAGGAGGAGGAAGAAGCAGAGTTAGGGTTCATGATTCTCTACCCTTGGGAGTGATTTCTAATACCTTGGAGCTTGCTAAATCACTGGTAGGTAATTCGTACTCCTCCCTCTCCATTTTCTTCGGTTTTGAGTTTGGATTTTTTGGGTATATATTGGGTTCTTGGGTTTTGGCCGAATCCCACCGATTAAAATAAATGGGATTTTTAGAGTGTGATTTGGTGTGTATGATCCTTGGGTATGAGTTTTAGAGGGTGTATGTATGATTTGAGCTTGACCTTAGGTTAGAATTGTTAGAGGGAGTATGGAATCCGAGGTGTGTATGTTTGATTAGAATTTGGATGGATTTTAGGAGCTTAATGATGCATGGAAAGGGTATTGGAACCTTGGGTCATGCCAAAGTGGTTGAATTATGGAACTTGGACATTAGGATTGTATGTTAATTGAAGATTTTATGGTATTGTAAAGGTTGTTTGGTTGATTGGAGAAGTGAAGTCGTGGGATTGGCATTCAGGAAAGCTTGTGCAACTCATGTGCGCATGATAGCGATAATTGAGGTAACCGGGTGTTTGTTTTGTTTGTCTGGTTTGTATTGTATGGTGAGATATGATAGTATATATATGTATATATGCATGTTCCTTTCCATATCACAATATTGTATATATGTATGTGTATGGTTTTCTATATATCGTGGTATGCACGTGGCTAGTTAATATATGATGACTGTATATGTTGTGTATGTATAATGTGTAGCATCCCCATACCATTGCATGCTAACATGTCCATATTATGTTTGTGATGATGATATATATGTGTGTGTTTGAGGCATGTTAGCATGACATTGGTATCATCACCATATGATTGCATAGTGAGAGATTGATGATGAGGTGATGATAATATGATATGAGATGATGATATGATAAAAATCCCTGTCGCTAAATCCTCTCCTTGGAAGAGCTAGGCGGCAGAGGAGAATATAATATGATAAAACATCCCTATCACTAAATTCTCTCCTTGGGAGAGTCAAGTGGTAGTGGATTTGGGGATGCACTTTTCCTAAATCACCACCAATTCAAGGTGGTACAGGAGAAGGAGAGCCACGGTCCAAGCACTAGTGTAACCATTAGCCGGTGCATTATGGTAAAGTAATCTTCGTGATATCCCGAAATCAGTCTTCACCGACTGTTAGAAGGGAATCATCTATTGAAACGTCTTGTGATGATGACAGCTCATGGTTCTAGCTGTGTATGAGAGAGAACAAGCATATCATTCATTAGCATTTCGTTGCACCATGTGCACGATTGTGTGGACCAGTATATATATATTGTGTGTGGTTATTCCCGGTTAGTGAGACTTTGTCTCACACCCCTTTCCTATGAACTAATATTTTAGGTGAAGGTTCTAGTACTAGTCCGGAGAAGAGAAGGAAGTAGTGTCTCAAATGTGGGAATATCCAGGTTACGGTAATAGGTTGTATTGTTTATATATATTGTGTTAAGTAGGATAGTGTGTTGTAATGGATATGAGGAGTTAGATATTTGTAATGATATTCAGATGTGTATGTATGTTAATGTTATGATATTGATGTGGAATGGTGTTAGATGTAATTTCTTGTGACGCATGTAGGGTACGAAGTGTTGTTGAGTCCGTATGGTAGTGTTTGTGAGGCCAAAGGTAGAATTGGGCCTTGTCAGTATGTTTTGGGGCAAGTAGCTCACTTTGTCAATTTGGGGTTCAAGGGGGTCAAATCTTAAAGGAGTGGTTTCTTTGAGGTAAAACCTCTTTGGAAAAGTTGGTTAGGTGGATTAGGACTTATGTGAATCATTTCGAATGGTCAATTTGCCTTTGGTAGCAAATGGGAGTTGTAATTGATGAGTTTTGGTTGAAAAGTGATTAAAATGGTGTGAGGTGTCAAAAATCTCCATACAGAGATGGATTGAGGTGAAATTTGTGTCTATGGATAGATTGGGACAAGATTGATTTGTAGGAGTCAGAATTAGGTCAATCGGAGGTCGGAGCATAAAGTTATGCACGTCGGAAGTTTTCCGCAAAAGTTGAACTTTGCTGATTTTGCATCAATAAGGGGGCGCCATGGCGCCAGGAAGCCAAGCTGCGGCACTAGTGAATCTAAGAGCTCCAGAGCCACGGTGGTATTGTAGCGTCCACGGCCCTGCGTACTGTTCTGGCTATTCTAGTGTTCCTTGAGGTGTTTTATAGCGTTTTCCGCTGCTCTAATATTCAGGAAAGTAAATATGAGATGTTTGGGTTGTGTTTGATTGGTTTTTTGAAGTTTTTGGTTAGCTCAGGAGGTGTCTAGGAGTAAGGTGTTACAAAAATACTGCATTTTAAGGTTTTCTAAAGATGCTCCAAGTAGCAGAATGAAGAAGGGCATCAAAATTCACAATATAAATAATGTTGGCATGTGAATAATCTTGAGAAGTCATTTCATTATGGGCTATTTTTTTTAATGCTTCAGATTTTATACTGTATTATAATATTAATCTCTGTTATATTTTGTTGTGTGCCAATGCCCATGTTTTTGCGCTTGAAACTGTAAGAGGTATAGCACTGCTAACTACTCCATTAATTGAGGTTACACATATTATATAAATAATATAAATAAATACAATTCTCACTCAAAATACTATAACTGAATCCATGAATTCTCACATACTAAAGCAATACTATGTATTATTAGGCATATATTATTAGTTACACAAACTGAGGCCACTTAAATGATGTTAACACAGACTACAAAGGTATAATTAAAACAGAAAGCTTGAACTCTTATAATGCCATATCGGCTTTCAGTTCATTAACAGAAAAGCTTTACTAATTTAGGTGTACTTCATGGAAGAGAATCACACTAATTTTATACAGCAGTTACTCATGATTGATGCTTGGCTTTTACAGAGTCATCTAATTTGAAATGCATATATGTTCCAATACATTTTTGTTAATAAATGAGGATAATTGGTGAAGTTCATAGAATTTCTTGTTCATTATTGAAGAGTAGGCCGGTGGGCGAGTTTCACTGACAAGCTCTGGTGTTGGGCTGATAAGTTATTCTAGTGATGGGCCATTTGCAGTCACCATTGATATCCTTGTAGCATTGGAGTACACTACTGCTCTATGCACATTGCTCTTGAACTTCCCATTAGTCAGAATCTAAACAAAACATACCAAAAGGAAGTCCAAGTCAAATATATGAATTAGCTATTAAGAGACTTGGACTTCAAGAGAAATCTAACATGTTTGTGTTTGGCATATTATATTTTTTCATGACGATGAAGATGATGATAGTAAAAGATTGGGCACCTCTAGTAGATCAGCTGTGTTGACCATCAAAGCATTGGGAGGAGCATTCACTTTCACCTACTTGCTGTTATCCAGAGTCTGAAGGCCATTCGTGCCATTTTCTGAGACTATAGTAAGCAAGCCATGATCACCGTGAGGATGAATCCCCATAGCAAGTTCTGGCTCTAGACATGAACGGTAAAGATTTGCAATGAAGACTTGAAAGCTGGACTCAATATTCATAGCCTTACTAATGTAGTTTGGTTCCAATCCCAAACTTTTTGATACACCTTTCAGCAGTTCCCTAATGATTTCTCTTACTGCCTTGAAGTACTCAAATGTAGTATCACTGAAGAATCAAGAACTCATGTCAGAAAATAGGATGGCAGATCAAGAATAGAATATTCAAAAGCACCCAACTTTAGTGAGAAACATCATGCATACCTAAGTCCTGCAGGCTTATGAGGGAAGTGGAACTCTGGATGCACAAAGACTTTGAGAAAATCTCTCCAGCAGTGCACCTTTTCTATAGCAGTATTGAAGCTAGAGCAGCATCTCATTGGATCAAAAATATGCTTGCCCTGAAACTCTCTCTTTTCCTCATCTGGAAGATTGAAAAATCCCTCCACCCCTTCAATCATGCTGTTTATCAGGCTCTCTGGGATACCATGATTGATCAACTACAAATCACGAACTTTAGTACTCAACTAACTACATAAACAAAAGAGTGAATAAACTAGTTCAGAGCTAGAAAGATAGCTTGTACATGAGTTTGATCTACAATCATTTTTTATATCACCTGAATTAACTAGTTCTGCACCTACTTGTGGTCCTCTATTTATCCTAATATTAATTCTAATCATATTTACTGATGGAAGGAAATGATCATTTGTGTATTTAGGGTGATCTAGATTTTTTCTTTTTTTACCAAGAAGAAGCCCCATTCTTCGCAAGCTTGACCTAGATCTTGGATGGCTTTGCCTCGTTGTTCACAATTGCTAGAGGCAAGGAGAGAGAAATTGATAACAGGAAGTGTGTCTTCTGATGAATCCAGAACAGGAAGATCATGAAGAATTTTGCAAGTAAAAGAGGATGGTAAGGAAGTAAGGCCAGATTCAGATAATGATTTAATAGTGGTTACTTTGGTTGAATCGGCAGAAGATTGCTCTGAGAAATCAATAGTAATAGTCATTGTTGCAGCCATGGATTCTGGATAAGAGTAGTGTGAGAGGCAAGGAAGGCATAGAGCGAGTGAGAGAATTGGAGAACCACCCCTTATCAGTAGAGATAACTTAAATTTGTTTCATGTAAAGACAAATAGGGATGGTGAGATTTTCATCATGAAGCATATGTGGAGATTTTTTTTCCTACTTATCTGTCACTACTGCAGGATTGGCTTTTAATGGTATTTATCAATATGTGGAAAGAATGGAAATCAAATTTATAGTAGGATACTACTACGTATTGCTGCTGATAAACTTATGACTTATAAAGTAGTTAACAACCTAAAATATATGTGCTTAATCAAAATAAGTCTACGCGGGTGCTTTTATTCTAAATCATTCCATTCTATTTTGCTTAACGTGAATTTTATAGACATAACTTATGGTTTAGTTCTGTATGGGAAAGTAATCACACTTGAAAAGGAGTAGAAAAAAAAGAAAAAATGAATTACAATAATTTCGGTCAAACTTTTATTCTAAATCAAAGTAACCCATGACACACATACGCCATTGTAGTTCTGCTGATAATTTTCTCCATTTTCCATGTAATCAGTGGTAGGTTGATCGTTTGAGCAATTTTCATAGGATAATTTCCAACTACTGCTTATTTCTTTGATTGAGATAATTCTAGATGATATACATAGAGAGAATGGGTCATGAGTTAATAAATGAATTACAAGCAAATCTCAAGTTTGTTTCTAACATGAATCTGTAACCTTAAATTGCCTTTTGTTTTCGAATTTGGAGGATAATCCACCGTATACTTGTAAGAATACTCAAATTGCCTTTTTTTTATTGTCTGTTTTTCTATTGATTTGGTCAATATACATCAAGCTTATCTGCTTCATTTCGTCCATCTCCAAAAGTGGATTTTATCAATTTCATAAAAAGAAGATCCCAAGTTAGCCATACATATGTTCTATTGCTTTGTTGTTTTGCAGTTAATTGATGGGGAATTTTCAAAATGAATTCTTTGAAACGGTGCAGCAGTCCAATAAAAATGAAAATGGAGAGACTGATAAGCTCCACTTATCAACCTTCCACAGTGTCTAAGAATGAAAAGAGTTTTATCTTGTTTGTGCAAGACAATACCAGACGAGATCATCTTTGGGCTTGTCAATTTTGTTTTATTTAATGTGATGCTTTCAAACCTGAAATCAAGTCCCTTTTTACTTTTTGACTAAACTATGAGTTTGCTCACGAGATAATACTAGACAAGATATTTCATTTGTTTCATGCAAGGACAAACAAGGACAAAGAGATTCCCCAGTATGAAGTATATGTGGGCAGCTTTTATGTAAAACATTTTTATCATGCGGATCTACTTACTATTTAATGTTATAAGATATCTTTATATATGGCAAATTTTGGAGTATTAAATAGTAAAATTTTAATTGAGCTCATACACCATTTTCAATTGGAGGCACTGAGGTACCCTCTAATCAATAATTAAAAATTAATCCTTTTAGGGTACAGAGATAAAACCAATTTTCTTTTTCAAGAATCGATAAGCAATTTAATTCAAAGTAGCTCACTTAACCATTTTTTTTAAAAAATGCTTATAATAGAATTTGCATAAAAAGTATCATTAGCCAAAAATAAAATGAATTCTCAAAATATTCCATAAGAGGAAAAAATGAAATAAAAGAAGGAAATAAAACTACCATGAACAATAAAAATTGATAAGAAATAAATATAATGGAGGTCAAAAATATATTTCTATCAATTAAAACTTATTATGAATAAAGTAAGTTAGTAAAAATAAAGATTTATTAATGATGAATTAGTATTAATAAAAAATATGCTAGAAAATGGGGGTTAAAAATAAATTTGATGAGACCAAAAAAAAATATTGACAAGACAAGTGGGATATAAAAAAAACGTGCAAAAACATGTGAAGAATGACATGTGACAGCGGGCCACACTTAAAAAAAAAAAACAAAAAGGCGATCACATGGATGCGAGCCCCACCAAAAAATAAAAAATAGGAGAGGAAAAGAAAAGTGAAGATCACATGATAGCAGGCCTTGGACGTTACAGTACTTTCAACAGTAAAATTTCGTATAGATATTGATATTGATATTGATATAGATATAGATATATAGAATAGATAGATATAGATATAATGGATAAATATAGTAATTAAATTTTCTAACTTAATCCATGAATTCTCTCAAAGCAAAGCAATACTAAATATTATCAGTCATACATTATTAGTAACATAAACTCGAATCAATTAAATGATCTTAACAACAACTACAAAATTATGCTTAAAACAGAAAGCTTGAACTCTTATAATGTCATATCAGCTTTTAATTCAATTACAAACAAGCTTTACCGATTTACAATAATTTATGAAAATCACAATAATTTTATACAGCAATTACTCATGATTGATGCTTGGTTTTTACAGAGTCATCTAATTTGAAATGTGCACACGGTCCAAGACGGTTTTGTATCAAGGTAGAGGAAGAGAAGCACATGGCTCAATTCTGACACCATCAAGGTTTCATTTTTGGTTAATTTTAACTTCGGCATCTGATCCTTCATCTCCATAACCTCGTCGACTTTCAATATGTACGTATCAGGAGAACCGTTGGCCTAAATAAGGTTTTTAATTGATTTAGGTTTCAACGCTTTTTTTGTGTGTATTTTTTACAATTTCCTCTTTTACATGCACGAAAGATCGATCAGTTGGCCTCAATTAAGTTTTTGATTGATTTAGGCTTCAAAATCATTGTTTGTATATATGTACACCATTCTTTTGTTTTGGACCAAAAAACAACTTGTTGAAAATTGATTTGGTTGTTGTTTCATTCCTATTATCATCAAGTGTGGTGTGGTGGACTCCAAAATGAATAAAGTTGGTATCAATGTGGGACTTTCATTTTCCAGGTTCTGATTAATTTATAGTAATTTGTAGCCAAAATATGATTGTATTCTTTTATAAATAGTAGTATATAAACATATATGAACACCAAATCAATTTAATTATCATGACCACCTGATTCTAAATAATTTTCATATTTTATATTCGATTATTAGTCCATCGCTCTTTGGACCATCAATATATGTATAGGAAAAAAATATTTATATATCAATATTAAATATATATTATAAAAAAATGAGAACGTTCTTACAAAGTAGCCACCTCTGTTGGATTTGACTTCCAGCAAAAACCAAAAATAAAGTAGTAATATTTCAATTACTTCGATCATCAAGCGTCGACATGGATCTTTCTCATTCTAAATTTTTTAAATGATTGCTTTCAGTCAGAACGTAGCATATTTTACTACTTAATGTTTTTCTTCTTTAATGGAAAGAAAACGTTGGACATTCAGAAGCATCCATTAATGAACACCCTCACCACAACAATTCAAAGTGGTTGAAATTTCATTCCGTCCCTGCAGAAATTAAGAAGCTTGATCTAAAATGGTTACTTATGTGTGCCACCTGTATTTAGCTCAGATGTGCCAAGAGTCAAATAGAATGGTTATTATTCAAACTTTCCTCGTGTAATTATAACAAAAAAATGGTTATTTGAGTAATGATAAAAAAATAATATCATTTTTTTAATAATCCAAGATCAATTTCTTTTTTTCATAGACTAGGAGTATCTTGCTAGATGTAAAAACTAATCTCGCTCAAAATATTAGAGAGATCAATTTCTTTTTTAATATATTTTCTCTTGTCTCAAATATAAGAAAAAAAATCCACTTTACATATACCGTATCGAAGTTAGTTAAACTATTTTAATTTGTAATAAAACTTTTTTTTTCTAAAATTACTTTCAATTAATAATTTTTTCTTTACACTAGATTAGTTAATGATCACTGATTAAGAGTATTTTTTTGAAATACTATATTTATTGTTATAGAAATCTATATTTTTTTTTATATTTTAAACTAATATTTTGTACAAACTTTGCTTATATTTGAGAGGAGATCGAGTAATTATCTAGATCCAAGTTTAATTTCTTTATAGGACAACGTAGGAGAAATTAAATATGAATTTATATTACAGCTGTCAGTTTTTTTCATTCCGAGTTGCTCAACCATTGGCAATCACTTGTCTCCACGTGTTAAGAACAAATTAAACAAACAATCTTAATTTATAGTTACGTGCGTTTGTGCGTGTGATGGATTTTATGTATCCAAATCCACGCTATCATCAAATTCTACGTAACTATAATATTGTAATCTGAATATGTCTCCAATGAGTAACTTTAATTCATGCAAATCAACTAACTTCTATTTTGTTCAAATAAGTTTCATTGGCTATCCTGCGTTAAGAGTTATAACTGAAGGTGGATTTGTATGTATTTCAAAGGGGTTCCTATCCTGCGTCTAGTTTGATTACTATATCAGTCAACAAATCTAGTTTTTTTTTTTTACCTAAAAATATGAATATATTAATCAATGTTGTCAGAACCGGACCGGATATTGAACCGGACAAGTCACTGGTTCAAGGTTTAATGGTTCGACCGAGGTCGAACCGGGGTCGAATCGGTAGTGATTAAAATAATATATTTAAAATAAATAATAGAAGTTTAAACAAATTTTATAACTTAATTAAAGTCTCAAATTAAATAATATTGAATTATCAATCTATTATTTATTACAAATAAATTATTATTGAGTTTCATAACTCAATATTTTAATTTAAATAAACTAATATTCATCTATAATCATATTTTGAGTTCAAAATAGTAAGTTAATAATTTATTATTTATTTTTTATTAAGTAAATATATAATTTTTAATAGTTATATATCATAATAATGCTTATATAATATTATAATATATAAAAAAAAACATATTTTGTACTAAAAATAATGTTATCTTATCTTAAAAATTAAAAAGAATTTTTTAAAAAAATTTGAAAAAAAAAAACTTCAAAACCGGTTCAAACCGGTTTAGGACCGGTTCTACCGGTTCAAGGCCGGTTTCACCGGTTCTTGACCGGTTCTCACTGGTTCTGAACAGTGCCGGCCTTGGACTACAACCGGACCGGACCCGGTACCGGTTCCCGGTCCGACCGGTCGAACCGGCCTGTCTGGTCCGATTTTAATAACCTTGATATTAATAGAACAAAGACATTACACTGAGTTTTGGGTACATAATGAAATCAAGTCAGTGACTACACTAGTACTATCACTAAGGACAATATCTACTGGAGGGAATGGGAGAGATAAATCCCAATCCCACTATTAAGGTGCTTAGCTAGTGTCATGAATTTTCAAAATTAGGATTAAAATCTGCACATAGTTGGAAAACGGTATATTTTAATCATAAGTACTGTTTATTTAAAAAATATAAAATCATATGGAGTTCCAAAAATTTAGTAGTTTACATATATGAAGATGTGTATGTTTTAAGTTTAATCTGCCATTAGTTTGAGAGTAATTAGAGCTATATAATAAGAGTTATGCATGTTTTCCTAGAATTATTCTAGTAAAAGTGAGGTTCTAACTCTTAATGATTTAAGTTAGAACCATGCACTACACAAGTTAAATAAATATACAAGAAAAATATGATTGTAAAGTAGACATGTAGATCTTTCTAATGATGTAAAGAAAGCACAAATTGACTCAGAATAAAATGTAAAATAAATTTTTAAATTTAAGCCCAAAAAATCTGGGCATTACTATTGACCATTTGTATGGTAAAAGTTTGAATATATAATAAACTATACAAATTGACCCAATAAAACTCAAGTTTCTTATTTTTCCCTTGTAAAGCATGATTTCAACTATTTTTTGAGATTAAACCACATCAATATAATTTTTCTGAAATTAGTTATGATTTTTCAAAATTCATCTATAAAACTCAGGATATGAGTGAACAGTACCTTATCTTTTTAATTTTAATATTTTGGTTCTATTGATGGTTTAGGCCTCTAAAATGATCCAATTTGACAATAAATATGCTTTAATACATGGGAAAATACATACTCATTAGAATGCAATTATACTTGATTAGAAGTTTGAATCACATGTAAATTAAAAACGGAATTTTCATTTTTTGTGGCATATTCATTTGGCACTTTTTTATTTTTACCGGTAAATTTTAAAAATTCATATCTCACTTTACCCTAAGCTAATTCATGAATTTTTTATGTCATTGAAAAGTCATATATGTTTACTTTCTAGACATATTTTTTTGTACATTTATTCAACTTGTACAGGATATAACATTAACTTAAACCATTGAGGTTCAAAATACTACTTCTATTAGAATAGTTTTAGGAGAAATTACATAACTTTTAAGACTTAAAATAGCATAATGGCAGCAAGACAAAACTCTACAAACTCACATATAGTTTTATATATAATTACAAAAACACAAAGAGCTATGGCCATTATAATATTAGTCATCCAAAGCCTTCTCCTTGTCATTCGCCTTCTTAGTGGCCTTGCCATCCTTGGACCCTAAAATTTGGGATACTTGAGGGGATGAGATTGGGGACAATCTCAGTAGCAAGTCACATTCTATGCATCATGTTATTCATTTCATATAATAATCACATAAAAAACATATTTAAATAATAAATTATCACATTGGTCATAAAAATTTCAGCAGTATAACGGTTTAAAAAATGGACATCCTGGGAAATAAAACCCCTCACATTGCAGCCAAACAAATCAAAGAAAATACAATTCACAATATAATAACTCAATTTCATCATATAAACATCATATAAACATAATGAAATAACATAGGGCAAATAAAGGATTTAACTACCTCTTGAAGTATCACTTAGCCTTTTACCTGAAACCAATAGTTCCACTTGCTTTCCTAGGCTTCCTCAAGTCCCTAGACGTCATTAAACAAATGATCAAGCCATTGGTTTCATGTTATTATATATAAAACTCTCATGAAACCCTAGAAACCGTTAAATGTCCAATTTGTCTATCTTAGGTTTAATCTAGAAGCATATACTTATTCTTAAGGCTTTTTGACTATAGGGAATCTATTTTTGGTATAAAAAACATGAGATTCCCACTATAAGACACACTTCTACGTCTGGCCGAAAACTGAACCCTAGGTAGCAAAGTTTACAATTTTGCACTTTATTACCTTGCTATGTTTTGAAATATTTTATGATGTGCCATATTGTGTATTTGATGATTGGTGATTTTTTTGGTTGCTTTAATGTAAGGGCTTCGTGCCTGGGATATCTATTTTCTAAGCCGTTATGCTGCCAAATTTTTTTATGAACAATATGTTATCATGTGATTTTATATGATCTTTTTATAATGATTGCATGACTTGCTTGATAATATAATATGTGAACTGTGACTTGCTACTGAGATTTTCATAATCTCATCATCCCAAATAGTAACCATGCTAGGACCATGTCATGGAGGAATCCAAAGAAAGGCCAAGAAGGATGAAAAAGATTATGAAGTATAATTGGTTAAAGAAAGTTATGACATTTTACTTCTACCATTTGTATATGAATTTTATGAGATGTTATGAGGCTTTGTATCACTGTTGTTATGTTTTCTCTAGGCCTCTTGTAATATTATGAAAATGATTTGGACAAGTTTTGAGCATCCATCTTGTGTATAATAATGAATTAGAGATTTAAAATGCAAAATTTATCCAAGATGACCAACAATAAAATAGATGGAGATATTTCATGCTAAACAAGGCAATTAAGATAAGTGTTACATATTCTTTGAAATTAGAAAGAACAAGTTTTCCAAAGAGCTAAAGAACACCTAAATTGGGCATATGCATGATTTATAGTGTATTTTTGAAGCTAAGGGTCAAAATTGGATAGTAGTGCAAAAATTGTGTATTTTACTATAAGTGTCACTCATTTTAAAAGATAATATAAAATTGTGTAAAGTTCCAAAGATTCAGTGGTTTACATGTATGAAAATATCAGTGTCTTAAGTTTAATATGCCACTAGTTTAAAAATAATTAAAGTTATATAATGAGAGTTATACATGTTTTTCCAAAACTGTTCCAGTAGAAGTTCTATTCTAACCTTTAGCAATCTAAAATGATACCATATGCAAATTATCCTTAACCATCTTAATCAACAGTAGAGAATTATTGAGTAGCTATAAGAGATAGTTAATGCTCAATGATTCTAAATAATTTGCTTCATGTTCTTCCATCATTAATCTACTCCTTTTCAAACATATCAGTTATCATTAAGCTTCCATTTTTTATGTGGAGGCCATTATCTTGAAAATATTTTCAGGGCTCATAATCCACTCTTTGGCAACTTGCATGTCAAATTTCCATCAAAGCCTAGAAGCAAATGCTTTCTAAACTGTGCAATCACATGTTGATGGTTGGTAAACTCCACCAATTACCTTGCACCTTGTCCGGCAGGAGCTTACTGATTTGCTTGAGGCTGCTACAACATAGATGGAACTTAATGATAAATTGAGTGCAATTTATCATTTGCAAGTGTTGAATGCATGATAAGCATGGTTTTAGCTATGAGTGGGAACAAATTTTTTTATAAAATTATTATATAAAACTTGGGTTAATATTGCCCCTCAACCCTGTTACATTACTTATACCCTAATTTATGCTTACTTTCATTATCATAAACTCCCAGGGTCATTATTAGATCAGAATTAATCATCTTAAGGGAAGAGATTTAGCCTCTTTAGTTTTTAAAAACTCATTTTATAATCTCTTTCCCATAAAAGCCTTCTTTTCTAACTAAATGTTATGACAAACTTAGAAAAGCTTTCATAACATCTTACTAAACTCAAAGACCTCTCATCTCTATTGAAGTGTTCAATCTCTCATCTTCATAACTTTACTTGCTTTACTAGGATCTACTTTGATCCATATGACAGATTCTGTAACGTACCAACCGTACTTTTTCTGGAGCTCAGCTCTTATCTACTAAGTTCAACAAGCTTTTGCTTTTACTCGTAAACATTTTTAGTTATCTTTTATGCTCCTCTAAAGATTTAGAGTGCTTTTAGCATATTATCAGATATCACAATAAACTATTCATCTTTTATTCATGTAGCCTAATAGCTACTTTTAGTAAGACTATCATAAATTCTTACTGCTTACATTTAACTGTTAGCACATCTTTCTTACCTTTTACATCTTTCACGTGCTTCCTACTAGGTCACTCATCATAAAATTTTTCTCACATGTACACACTAAACTGTAAAGTGATGAGGGTTTCTACTGCACTCTTTCTATTCTTGGACTTAGAGAATGTGACATTGGGCTTCCTTTCAAACTATAACTCGTCTGTATGACCTCTGGATAACTTACTACTTTTAACTCTAGGGCATTCAATCCCTAACTAATACTGCTTCTTTTTTACTCTAGTCTTTACCAGCTTAGAGTTTCATTTTACCACTATACCTTTACATATAAACATACCCCCGAACCCTATACTCTGCTTATCTTATTATAATCTATGAAATCTTCAAAGTCTCTAGAGTTGAGATCTAGACAATATCAAGGTAGTGGTTACTATCTCTTTGTTCGTAACATCTTTGTTTTGTCTATTCTCATACAAAACTTTTCTTAGCTACTTAGCCAAGGTCAATCAGTAGTTTAGCAGATTAAGAAAAATTTTTCTACCCTTTGAAAGCCTCTTGCTAGCCTAGTTAGGATCTAGTCTCAGCCTCTTACCATTACTTATTCTTCCTCAATTGTGCATCACCCTAGGAGCCCCCTTCCATTACTTTGTCTTAGTGACTTTCATTTGATGGAGGATTTTATCTCTTTGCTCAATTGGACTTTTCCCCAAGAGCTACCTCCCATCTGCCTTACCTCGGCTGCTTTTATCATACGGAGGATTTTATCTCTTTGTTTAATTGGGCTTCTTCCCTTTTACATTGTATTGGCAACTAATGGAAGATTTCATTCATTGTGAGATCTTTTGGTCAATAACTCTCTTATAGCTAGATTTCACACTAAGCTCAACAATCAACTATCTCAAGGTTTCGTAGTTCCCTAACTGCTTGCTACCAATCAATAACTCTCTTATAGCTAGATTTTACACTAAGCTCAACAATCAACTATCTCAAGGTTTCGTAGTTCCCTAACTGCTTGCTACCAATCAAATACCTTAGGCTAATACTTCGTAACCTCATAAGTACACTAACTTTTCTCACAGAGGCATTGAATCTTTTTCATTCATCAACTTTACTGTTTATCCTTGACATTTTTAAGCATTTCTCAGCTTAAGCTATTAACATAGCATTCAACTTAACCTTAGCACTTGGAACACATTCAAGGGTAGGAAAAATCATAATCTTATTCTTGCAATATGGCAACTCAATTTCATCATATAAACATCATATAAACATAATGAAATAACATAGAGTAATAAAAGGACTTAACTACCTCTTAAAGTACTACTTGGCTTTCCACTTAAAATCAATGATTCCACTTGCTTTCTTAAGCTTCCTCAAGTCCCTAAACATTATTAAACACTTGCTCAAACCATTGATTTGATGGTTGAACATATAAACTTTCATGAAACCCTTAAAACCTAACTTCTTTATCTTAAGCTTAATCTTTGAGCCATACTTGCCTTTAAGGTTATTCATCATGGAGAATCCATTTTTGGGGTAAAATTAATGAAACTCCAACCTTAAGACACTCTTTTGCATTGGGCCAAAATCTGCCTTAGGAGAAAAAGAATGGGTTTTTTCATAAAACTTACTTCAAAATTTCCTAGATTGCTTCATTTGGTAAAATCTCATACTTTCTCTTGATTTTGGCTTAAAAACAACTTTCCTCCCATTACCAAGCTTAGAACAAAATCAAATAACAAGTGGAGGAGGAGAAAATTTAAGGAAACCAACTTGTACTACCAAAGAATTATGCTTGGACACTTGAGGATCACAAGTTAGCAACTTACCAATTTTGTTGAATTTCCTTCGTCCTTTTTCTCTCTATGCTCTTCACATGGTTTCTCTCTTTTCTCACTTTGCAGTAGCTATTCACTCTCTTCTCTAAATGAATGGTGTTAGGTTGGCTGGTCACCCAAAAGAGGGGTAAATTGGGTGATGTAAGATTTTCATTCTTTTTGGATCACAACCGAAATTCAACAAATGTATAGCAAAACAAGGATGAACAGAGAGAGTTAAGTGCAATAAATGAATAGAGAAGATGAAAAGCAATACACAACAATTCATACTAGTTAAGCCCAACCACTTGACCTACATCCAGTCCCCAAACCACCACTTGGGATTTTCCATTATATCTCACAGGTTCGATCCAGGCACCTATGAAACCTCAATATATCCCACAAGTTTCAGTACGCACTTGTGAAGCTACTCTCCCTACACCCTTACAAGATGTTTAGTCTCCCTTAGTGATACCTCACACTAAGTATCTACCCAAATTTTATAGAAAGAAATATTTATAGAATGAAAACTCTCTTGAAGAGTAGATAATATATTGAAAGCTCACTCTATTGAGGTAGGTTTTTTAGAAAATGTTGACACATAAAGATTTTATGTGTATGAACAGCATTTTCTCATAGATTCTCTTAAGGTTGTTACCCATAAGTTTAAATGATGTTCTATTTATAGATTTATGGTGTAACGAGACGTTAGACATAAAATTTATTCATTAGAGAAAGTTCTGGCCATTCTTCTCAAAGAAATAATTGTTCACCTATTGCATTAAATGCATTTGACAGAGGTTATGGGGATAACCTCCTCATATTATGTGAATAACGGATGACCGTTAGCTCTTTGTTTCAATGTTAGACTTTCGTTATGTAGATAACCTAGCTAGGTTATGCGGATAACGTTCATTCCAAAATGACTAAGTTTTTGTTCAAGAATATTTTCATGAAAACCTACTTAGTTGTTCGAATAACATCTCATAAACTTAGATACCTTTGAGGATTATTAGAATAATCTCTTAGGATGTTATTCATTGTTCAGATAACATTTAATCAGCACAAACTAAGCTTTTGAAAGACAATCAGCACAAACTAAGTTTCTAAAAAATATAGGTTATCAGTATAACCTTGGGAGGTTATCCTAATAACGAATTTAGCTGAAGAAAATTCAAGTGTACTGAAACATAGGTTATGCGGATAACCTCCCTAGGTTATGTGGATAACCTACACATTATGCTGATAACCTCTCTAAGTTATGCAAATAATGGGCTGTACAGTACAAATGGCATTTACTGTTCATTACCTTATGCGAATAAGGTAGGTACCTTATCAGGATAACGACCTAGATAGAGCCGAGGACATAGTGCACATCTATGTTATACGGATAACCTCAACTCTTTTCATGAAATCGAAGAGGGAATACTTAGAAAAGCTTTAAGATTGAAACTTTATCCCATAACCTTCATTACTTATACGAATAAGGTGAAACTTTTTATGAAAACCATTTTGAAAACATGAGCCAAACACAAAACCAATTTGTTCGCCACTATTTTTAAATTCTAACTTATGTTAACATCATATTTACTTAATCTAACTCATTTAAAATATATGGTAACAAAATTAAGTAAATTTTCAAAGATTAATTCTACTTCAAGACCTAAGTGAAAATAAAATATACCTAGTGACTAGGTCTTCAAATAATGAGTTCCACTTCCACTTGGTCATTTCCTTCTTGACATGCTCCCTTCTAATCTTTAGTTCTTTGACACTTGAATTCTTTACATCTTGGAGCATCATTTTCCTTCTTCTTCTTTGAGTGAGTCATGATGCTGATTTTCTTTTCTTTATTCTAATACTCACTCTTCTTTGTTGGATAACCCTACATTAAATGTATTACACTTATAAGTCAAGTAGTTAGTCCAATTTGTATATATCCATCTTGTATTATACAATATAAGAGTACAGTGGATATATTAGTACATAGCATAATATATGCACTATAACCATAATTGAATACATGCTAATGCATATTTTATTTCTATAAGGGACATTATATATTTTCGACACATATGATACTTTTGTTCCTTATTTCTCTATATTTGTTATTTATATTATCCATTGTAAAAGTACAATGAATATACTTGCACATAGCATGATATATGTGCATTATAATCATAATTAAATATATGTTAATGCACATTTTATTTCTATAAGGAACATTATATATGTTAGACACATATGATATTTTTGTCCCTTATTTCTCTACATTTTTCATCATCAAAACTTATATTATATTAAACTTAACAAATGGGACATCCAAATGTGAGGGAGTATATATAAAGCCTACTAACTATGGTTAATCCTTAGGTTAGTTGCCTTTTACCACTTTAAGTTAATTAACTTGGGTTAATAGTTTGCTTAGCCATTAAGACTCTAAATTTGGTCACATGGCAGCTGATGTGACACCATTTTAATGGGATACTATCTGCAAGATACTGCATAATTTTTTCAGTCCAGTAATACCCTATGTTGGTTACTTTATACTTGAACTGGTAAAATTACTTTTTGCAATATAAAATCACTTTTTGAGTGCAGGATTAAAGTAAACTTGTATCAAGAATTACTTTATAATCATGTCTCTAAAAGCTCCTGTTATAGTGTCCAATAGCTTTTTTTTTTTTACCTTTTTAGCTTTTGTAGATCAAAAAATAGCTTTATCGATAAAATATTAGTTTTTAATCTTTAGCACTAATTATTTCTTTGTCCTTAAATATTAACCCTTAGTGTCATCTACTATTGGACTCATCTCATCGGGAGCTTCATTTTGATAGTAACTTTACATAGTTACAATACTACCCTAACATAGGGTAAAATCATAATTTTTAATTTTTTGGATCATTAGCTGTAATTTTTTTCAAAATATTTGGCTTCTCGCCACTCCACTTGACTATTATATGTGCTTCTCCTCTTTTTTCTTTTTTCTCTAGCAAAATTATCATTTTCTTATTTTTCTATCAAATCAAGAAAAATAATCTCTTTATCTATTCACGAATTCTTTTTACATTTTTAGATATCTAGTCTTTTAGAGATGTTACAACTAGCCACTTTGCAAACTTGTTCAAAGTTCTAGGAATTCAGTAGACAAAGTAACCACAAGTGAGGAAACCAACTAATGAATATAAGATACTAATACCAAACTTTCCCATTTTGGATCCCATGTTCCCTACACCACTGCCTCCACTAATTGTTGATAATCAGATTCAAGGATAACATTATGGAAATTATGAATCTGAGCCATTTGAATCCCATGGAGTAAGGCACAGCTTTAGCCATAAAACAACAAGAGGCCAGACATCTGAAAGCATAAATATCTAAGACCTGTCCATGATTATCACAAATAATAACACCAATACTAGCAACCCCACCATTAGCAGTAAAACACGTCTATTTTAATTACCATATAGTGAACAATCATTATTTTGCCCCAAGAATTAAGTTGGAAGATATTTTTAAATACCAATTCTAAATTTATCTCCTTGGTATTTGAAATAAACTAGCCTCATGCAATGTACGAGATCTTAAAAATGAGCTGCACTCATGGCTTATAAATTGTGCCACACTGTTCAATATATATGCAATCAAAATGTTGGAATTTACTACACTATGGATCATTCCAAGTTCAATTTCTTCAATGGCCACAACGCACGCCGGAGAAATTAATTATTGCACTATGGTATGTATCACTTCCTTTAATTTTCAATTTTGTCACAACCATAAGTTTTTCTCATTCGAGTTGATCAATCATTGGATCTCATTTGAAGGCCAATAAAAATTATAGGCCCATATTTGTCCTTCCTGGTTATTCAAGGGATGCATATCCAACTTAACATTCCAATCATTGGCCTTGTCTCCACATGCAAGAGAACAGCTAAGAGGAAACATCTTCACACACATACACGTTTTTTTTTTGTATAAAACCTGTCATCAAATTCTGTGTGACTAGTTAAGAATACTTATTATTCACATTCATAATTAATTAATTAAGATGGTAGATATATAAACTCCCTCCCATCCTAAATATAAAGAACATTTTAGAGACTTCTCTTATTCTAAAATATAAGTGATAAATAAAGTGTTATCTATGCATTTAATATTTTTTCACTAATACCCCTTATTAAAAATTACTTTCATTAATTACATGATAAAAAGTTTTAAACATTAAATTAGGGCATTTTAAAAAATTAGTTTGAAATTTTGGCAAATTTAATGATTTCAATTACTTTTTAAATATATTTCTTGATCTGTGTGAATTAATTATTTATCTCTTATATTTAGGAACGGAGGTAGTATTTATGAACCCTCATCTATGGTTGGTGTAAGGAATCAATTATAATATAGCAAAGTGGGTTTTGTAAACTAGTTAATTGGTTGACACACTAAATGATCTTCTGATGTATTTCTATTTCCAATTTACATTTACTGTCAATGCTGAATATTCTTATTAATACTTCATACACACAAGGTCATGATATTCATCTGTGTTGTATTCTATTCTATGTCCATGTCCATGTCTTTTAGCTTGAAACTATAAGGGCTATAGGTACCATTAACTATGACATTAGGGTTAAGCATATTATTCCTCCTTGTAGTTTATAATATAATATATTATACCTTCTCATACCCATAATTTAACATATGAAACAAGTATAACTCAATCCATGCTCAAACCATTGCAATAATAACTATCATAAATGGAAACATAAACTCAAACCAATAAGATGATCTTAATACAAACTAGGAAAGTATACTTAAAACAAAAAGCTTGAACTCTTCCATCAACCTCTTCTCAATTTGAATTTGCAGACTGACACTAATATAATGCCATATATATGGGCTTTCAATTCATTTAAAGAAAATCTTGCTTTATTGATTTACATGTACTAGATGGATGAGAGTCACATATTTTATGCAACGATTACTCATGATTCATGCTTGGTTCATGCAGAGTCACCTAAGTTGGAATGCGTATTTTGTCCAAAACAACTTTAATGATCAAATGTGTTTGATTGGTTCAGTGCACAAAATTTCCTGTATGTTTAAGCTGGTGGGTGGGTTTCACTGACAAGCTCTGGTGCTGAGCTGATATATTAGTCTAGAGATGGACCATTTGTAGTCACCATTGATATCTTTGTAGCACTAAAGTCCAGTATTATTGCTCTATGCATATTGCTCCTGCACTTCCCTTTAGTCATAAATCTAAACAAAACTTACCAAATATGAATGAGCTACTTAAAGTATCTAAGATTTCATGAAACATCCAATATGTTTGTGTTTGGCATATTATATGATTGCTTGATGACGGTAGAAGATTAGGCACCTCTGGTAGATAGGTTGTGTAAACTACTAGAGTATTGGGAGGAGCATTCACTGTCACCCACTAGCCATATTATGCAATGCCTGAAGGCCACTGATAGTTTCTGTGGGATGGCAGATGAAGAATAGAATATTCAAAAGAATGTAACTTTAGTGACAAAGTGTAACATCCCAATTATTATGCAAAAGGATGTAATAAGACAAATGAATGATTAGGTCCTTAATTAAGTTTTCTTAAAATTTTTTTAAAAAAGGAAAATTTTCTCTCTAAATTCTCTCTCAACATGTCTAAAGGATATTTTAAGAAAGAAAAATGTATTTCTCTCTAAGTCTCTATCTTGGCAAAAAATGTAAGGGCAAAAATAGAACTTTAGTGTGTCATTTATAATGTCATAATTAGACCGGATGATGTCATAAAATGGTCCAAAAATGATGTCATAAGAGGTGATAGAAGCTTGGACAAGAAGCAGAAGCAACTTGGAGAGGAAGTTAAGCAACTTGGGAGGCAAGTGGAATTGACTTGGTGACCAAGTTTTCAAAGGCCTATGTAAGGCCTTCCTCCCATTCAATCCACACCAATTCAATGTGAGGAAGTAAGAAAAGAGAGAGTGAAGGTGTGAGAGAGAGAGGGAGCAAGAAAGAAAGAGAAAAGTAAAGAAAGAAGAAAAGAGAAAAAGAAAGAAAGAAGAAAGAGAAGGGAAAAGGAAAAAGAATGAAAGGAAAGCTTTAAGAGGAAGGAAGGAATGGAAGCAAGGCAAACTAGGCAAGTGGATAGAGATTTAAGCAAAGGCTAAGGAAAAGTTAAAGCTCTGAGGTAGTAACTTGTACCACTCTTATATTATTACAAAATTTTCAGGTTGATTTGGATACCCTTAACCCGGGACATATTTATAATTTTTAAAACTTCTGGGTTATTAGGTGTAATATTTCCCAAAATTCATAAAAATTTTTTCATTGTACGCATGCGTCCACCGCCTCTTCTTCGTTCATCTCATCCCTTTTTTTCCTTCTTCTTCTTCTTATTTTTCAGGGACAAAATAGTTATTTTCTCATCTTTCCTTCTGATCGAGATAATTGATCTCTTTACCTTATATTATGTAAAATGGCATATATCTATTTTTGTAAATTTCTTATAGATTTTAAAATAATGACCCTTAAATATTTAAGAGAAATTTCAGGATATTACAGGAGGGGCATATGAATGAATCGAATGCATACCAGAACGAGAGGGATCTAGAAACTGTATAGGTATGGGACTATACGGTTAAGGATAGTTTAAAGAAATTGATAGGTACTACCTATACCAACAAGATGCATCTACCTTTTCAGTAGCATATCCCTTAAAAACTCGGTAGTTAAGCATGTTTGACTTGGAGTAATTCTAGAATAGGTGACCTCCTAGGAAGGAAATGTGTGAGTGAGGACAAAGCATACCGAAAGGGCTTGTATTGGTTTGTAGGGACATTCGTTATGGCCAAACGTTAGAGTTGGTATCAGAGCCCAGCCTCTCTCAATACGGTATGGTTCGAGGATGAACCACACGGAAGCTAGTGGGCATGTGACATCCAGGCACTAATGAGGGCAAGGAGTGATCGCTGGTGCAAGAAAGGGGGTGTGCGATAAAAGTGATGAGGCACGGATAAGGAGCGGCTCCTGGCAGACTTCTAAGTGGGAGGGCATATGAATGAATCAAATGTATACCGGAACGAGAAGAATCCAGAGACTATATAGGTATGGGACTATATCGTTAAGGATAGCTTAAAAGAATTGATAGGTACTACTTATACCAACAAGATGTATCTACCCTTTCGGTTACATATCCCTTAAGAACTCAGCAGTTAAGGGTGCTTGAGTTGGAGCAATTCTGGGATGAGCGACCTCCTGGGAAGGAGATGTGTGAATGAGAACAAAGCACACTGAAAGGACTTATATTGGTTTGTGGGAACAGGCGTTAATCCCAAAGAAGTAGCCGGACGTTACAATCAACTCATTCCCATGGAAATCTAATGAAATTAACTTGGTTAAATTCCAAAATGTGTTAGGTATAGCTCCACTTAATTTATTCTCCCCTATATCTATCTCTCTAAAGTTAGAAGCATTTGATATGCTCCTTGGAATTTGTCCAATAAGTTTATTATGCCACAGTAGCAAGTTCTTCAAGTTGGGGAAACAACCAAAACAATAATTGGTAGTAACATTTATTATAAGTGTATGTGTTTGGACGTTAAATTTTTTGGTTTATTGCTATTCATATAAGTAAACTAGTTTTCAGCCAAGTATATTCCTTTCAAGTTTCAACAATGTGCAAATGCTCATCATTGACTTTGCAATGCTTCCCTTAAATTGATTCAAAGATAATTCAAAAGCTTCATGTAAAGGAAGATTGCCATGAAAATGGTTGGAGCCAAGTTCCAAATTTCTCAAAAGAATAGAAGGAAGAATTTCACCTACAAAAAATACACAATTCTAAGAACTTTTCCCTTATTTTTTTTTATTGGTAACATATATGTTAATTAATATGGAACCATTAGTGTAGATCTAATAGCAAATGGATATATGGTGCACATCTAGTGTGTTTTTGTACATTTTTATAAGTCATCCAATTTAATTTGAACAATATTTTTAAAAATTTTTTTGATATTTTCATTTTAACGGAAACAAGATGCAAAACAATAGTTGGGATAGTACCAGGCAGATTGTTTTCCCACATGGAATATTGAGTGTACCTATAAAGATGTTTAGAGCTAAACTTATTGTTTCGAGCAATGTGCAATTGCCAATTGATGTTGGGATATTACCATGCAGATTATTTTCCCATAGAACAACTTCTCTTAAATAAGAAAGGTTGAAGATAGATGATGGAATTTCACCTGAGTTTAAGATTCAAAATGAGCAAAAACACTATGATTCATATTACATTAAATTAAGTGGGATTATTTGGTAAAAGACTAAGGCATTAATCTTTAACACTAATATGATATATGGCTTTTTTGACAGAAAAGGGGCTTTAGGACCAAATCAAAATAAATTAAAACCCTCTAGGAAAAAATATTTTAGAAACATCAAAACATAAAGGATAAAATGACAAAAGAGGGAGGGTTGTGCTGCAAACGTGAACCCGACAGGAGAGAAAAACTAAGGTTATAAAAAAAGGCAAAAGTAAGGAAAAAAAATAGAGAATGAAGCAAGGAAAATCTTTTGAAATCATATTAATTGATTCCATTTTTGCCCCTTCTTTGAAATTTACTAAAAAAAACTGTAAACCAAATACAGAGAATAAGCATATATTTGTATGAGATAAATATCTATACATGCAAATACATATATACAACATACACAAACATAAATATATATATAAGAGGAGAACTACTAAATGAATACAACAAACTAAAAACCTATCAAACACAGAAATTTTATGATCAACATATATATAATTTAAGATAAAAACAATCAACCAATAGTGGATAACATTAAAACTCATACCTTCCAAGTTGTTTCTGTAAAGATACAAGTATTGGAGATTGGTCAAAGTTCCTATCTGGCTTGGCATGTGCCCTCTATCAAATCCATTGTCGGATAACGCTAAATCTGTCAATTCTTTGCATTGATGCCAAGTAGATGGTAGTTTGCCAGACCAGAGATTTTCAAATAGATAAAGTACTTTAAGTTTTGGAAGCCCCAAACACACATTTTCTGGGAGACTACCAGATAAATGATTTGTAGAAAGCTCAAGTTCTTGTAGCATTGAATTATTAAATGTGGAGGATGTATAGAGCCAGAAAGCAGATTGTCTTCAAGATACAACATCGAGAGTTGTGTAAGATCACCAATCTCACTTGGAATGCCTCCTTCAAATATTTGAAAACAAACAATACATCAGTAACAATATTTTAGCATACAATTGATTCGATCTCAAAAATACAAGATGTTTGAAAGAACAAACTATGTATAACAAAATTCATTTTCAAGGGAGGATACCTAATAGAGTGTTATAGGACAAACTCAATAATTCAAGTGAAGATAAGTTAGAAATTGTTCAGGGAATGATTCCTGAAAGCTTGTTGCCCACAAGCCGTAAAACCTTCAAGTGCTTAAGTCTTCCCACCTCAACTGGAATACTCCCTTCAATCAATAAATTATCATTCCACTTCAAGATCTCCAACCTTGACAAGTTAGATAGAGAAACTAGAATCAATCCATTAAAACTATTATTGCAAAGATTCAAGAATTCAAGTCTAGAAAGATCCCCTATCCATGTTGGAACTTTTCCATTAAATTCATTGTAGCTCAAGTTGAGCAATTTCAATCTCCGCAATCGAACCAATTCTTTTGGGATTTGACCATGAAACTTGTTGTTGCCAAGATCAAGTTCAAAAAGAAATGAGTTATTTCCTAGTTCTGGAGATATAGTACCCGTAAGACCCATGTCACTGAGATTCAAGGAACGGACCCTTCCATGATGAGTATTGCAAGTCACACCAATCCAATTGCATGGAGAAGACTAGACAGACCAGTTAGCTAGGAAATTGTATGGGTCCAAAGTGATCAAAGATTTAAAGGCAAGAAGTGCAAGTTTATCAATGGTGATGTTCATCTTACTCCAACCTAAAGAGGCCATAAAGAATATAGAACACTAAAACAAAGGAACCAAGTTTTCCCATGTTTGGTAGATTACACTAACCAAAGGTGCAAGTGCTTAGCAATGAGGAATATCCTCACATCATATTATATTTCTCTAACTTCAAATAAAGCTGATGGACTTGAGTGGTTGTTTCTCTACTTCAAAATGTCTCAACAACAATGATAGAGGGAAAGTTGGTTTAGTTGGTAACAATCATTCCTATACAGTATATATACTTACAAGAGTAAGAACTCAACTCTCACTAACAATGTGAGAATTTTGTTAATATATAGATTCGTAAGTATCTTTCTAAATATTTTGAGCAATGAAGACTTCTTAATAAGGTATTAAAAATTGACCAGGTCAAATTATTGTCTTAAAGTTCAATGGTTTAATTATGATTGAACAAATAGTAATAAAATTAATATTTTTTTTAAATTTTTATGTGCTCTATATTATTTAAAAAATTATTAATAAGTTTCATAACATAATATTAAATCTAAATAAGTTAATATTCATCCATAATTATATTTTAAATTTAAAATAGTTAACTAATATTCTATTTACATATATTATTTGTTAAGTAAATTTATCATTATTAATAATTATATATCATAATAATACTTATAAAATATTATAATATACAAAGAAAAAATTTATATAAAAATAATGTTATTTAGTATTAAAAATAATGACATTTTATTTTAAAAACTAAAAATATTAAAATATTAAAAATAATCTAACCGATTCTCCACCAATTCATTATCAGTTTACACCGATTTACAGCTGGTTTGACTGGTTTTATATCAATTCATACCGATTCTAGAACCATCCGATTCCACTCTTCATTTAGATTAGATTTGGCACTGCTTCCTCGTTCAATCGACCAGTCTGATTCAATTTTTAATACTTTGCTTCGTAGTACCCAACCCATTGAAATTTAAAAGAAAAATTCTAGCTAGAATATATGACAACAAATAACTTCATAATGTGTCAATAACAATGATGATGGAGACGAGGTTGGTTCAATTATAAGCGTCAATCCTATGCTTGATAGGAATATGGGTCTAAATGTGTCATCACGAATAATGTGAGGACTTTTTTAATATATAAATTTATAACTATTTGATTAAGTATTTATTTTTTTAAAATTAATGAAAGTTTAGATGAATTTAATATATCATGGGGCTCATGATAGTTAGCGTAGGTTTCACAACTTAAACAACATTTAAAGAGGCAACAAGATTCCCATGTGAACGATGGGTTTTGAACCCACATCCTCATAGGATAAGTGAATTTCTTAGACTAATTTTTATTGGTTTCATTAAATACTTTTTTAGTTATGAGACAAATCTAGCAGCAAATCTCCCAAGACAGGTCTGGTGGGCTTCACGTGTTGTACGTGCGTGCTCCATTAACTTGGTGGGTTAATATTTTTATTCCTTTATATGTGGTGAGAGTGTGAATTTCTTAGACCAATTTTATTGGTTTCATTAAATACTTTTTTAGTTATGAGACAAATCTAGCAAATCTCCCAAGACAGGTCTGGTGGGCTTCACGTGTTGTACGTGCGTGCTCCATTAACTTGGTGGGTTAATATTTCTATTCCTTTATATGTGGTGAGAGTCTGAAACTATGGTAGACATTTTATAATGTTTGTGGGAAAATAACTGACCAAAATAGTGAATATATATAAAATTTTACTGAGTTATATATTACATTTTGTAACATAAATTTTTAAAGAAAATGTCGGCAATCAATTTTATAATCAACTTAAATCAAACAATATGAAACGGGCACTTAGACAAAGCGTTCTTGGTTTGTTATAATGTATCCCAAGTTGAAACACGTATTTGTTAGTTTTAACATATTTTTAATGCTTATTTATTGTTCCTCTTTGTCCCCATGTTCCATGTTCCATGTTCTTTGCATTATGCCAGCATATAGATATACATACATATATATATATATATATATGCATGTTTCTTATATATACTTGATAAAAAAAAGAGTTTGGAACAAAATCAAACATGTCCATAGGTTTTTTATTATTAATTTAGCTCTAAAAAGATGGCATTGCTCTTATTTCAGTGATGCAGCGTGAAAAGCAAGGCCCATTCAGACTTCAAAATATAATATTGGCTATAATGTCCGGCCATTGTTCGGGATTGATGACTGTCCCCACAAACCAACACAAGCTCTTTCGGTGTACTTTGTCCTCACTCACACACCTCGTTCCCAGAAGGCCATCCATCTTAAAATTGCTCCAAGTCAAGCACGCTTAACTGTAGAATTCTTAAGGGATATGCTACCAAAAAGGTAGATGCATCTTGTTGGTATATTACCTATCAATTCCTTTAAACTATCATTTAACCGTATAGTCCCATACATATATAGTCTCTGAATCCCTCTCATTTCGGTATGTATTCAATCCATTCATATGCCTTCCTGCTTAGAAGTCTACCAGGAGCCGCTCCTTGTATATACCTCGTCACTTTATCTCACCCACTTTTTCTTGCACCAGTGATAACTCTCCACCCTCAATAGCGCCCTCAATAGCGCCCGGATGTCACATTCACTAGGAGAGCAATCAATTCATCATTAGAAAGAAAACTAATGGCAATGCCACCTGAAAGAAGCACAAGTAAAAGGAAAAGTGGAGGATAGATGATGATGGGAATTTAAGATGACAAATAAATCCTAAATTAACAGATAATGATAAATAAATCCTTTTAATATAACCAAAAATGCATTTGAAAAATAATACCCTAAATATATGATCCATTATAGTATATGAGATAGTATCTATTATATATTTTCAAAAAAAATGTCATTATTTAATGTATTTAAAGAGAGAGAAAAATGTCAAATAAGGGTAATTTTAGAAAAATATTGTAATTTTTAGATAAATTAGTTAACTAACTTTAACTCACATTCTTAATTTGCGTGATTTAGTTAAAATAATTTTATATTAAAGATAAAAAAAAGTAGGAAATACCCAAATCAATAGATCATACAAATTAATGCTTGCTTCCTAAATAAAAAATTATACATTTGTAGAAAATATAAATATATATTTATTTATATGTGACATTATTAAAATAAAAAATGTATCAGAGGTCTATAACTAGGGGTGTTTATAGCCTGGCCAAGCTGAGCGTCACCTTGGCTTGATGTCCAGCCTGGAACATCTCTAGAACATGAAAAATTGCTCGCAACTCGGCCCAGCCCAACGATGGCCCGATGCTTGACAGGGACAATACCTGGGGTTGGCCCAATACAAAATGAAATTAAAAATAAAAAATTAAACAAATAAATTAATCAATTTATTTACAAAAATATGATTACTTTCATTTAAAATATATTTCTATAGGAAATGATGTTGGGATGACAAGTAACATTTGTTAAATTATAAATATTCAACAATTATAGATTTTTTATTTTTACAAAATATTAAGTTAAGAAATAAATTTAAAATTTGAAATAAAATTATAGATTGGAATAATAAAATGTCTTTATCATAATTATAAAATTAATTTATTACATAAAGTATAATAGTAAAAGCAACCATCATTCAATATTCATGAAAAACAAAGGAAAAGGAAAAAAATTTTAAAACTATAACACATATATCAAGTCAAGCCAACACCGGCCTATGCCTAACCCAGGTTCAGCCCAGCGAGGCCTTTTTCCTGGCATAATTTTCCTTTCTATGACATCTTTTTCCCTTTTTCTTTTTCGATGACCCGACCAAATTTGAAATGATGAAGACATGCCAGACCAACTAGGCCACGGGTTAGGATGCAAAGCCCTATCCATATCTATGTATTTCATTAAGTTTACAATAAATCACTTATTTATGGACAATATTTTTTTCTCTTCTTTTTCTTTTACCTAATTTTTTGGCTTCTTTCGTATTATGTATCTTTGTGATTTTCTTTTTTTTTCAACAATTCTCTCTTAATTTTTTTTATAAGCATCAAAAGTATCCCAAGCCGACTATTGAAAACTAACTCCTCGAAAGTATAAAAATTACTGAAGTAGGATTTACCTCTCCCAAATAAAGGTTTTTTTTTTCCATTCACAAAGTCAGAAATTGAACTCTAAGAAGCATGATTACAAAACCCAACTACTACCAACTATACAAAAAAACTTATTGGCAATTCTCTCTTATTTTTCACAAAACTCATTAATTGTATTTGTTATTATTTTTTGATATTTATCCCAATTTTTATTTTTTTCCTTTAAATACATTAACAATTATCTATCCACGTGCATCGCCAACAAAAAAAAGTCTACTTAAGAATAAGGGACGGAAAGTGAGGTACCTCAGCACACACTAAAAAAAAACTAATAATAATAATTTGAATATTGAGAGAGAGAGTCAAATTGTCTAACAAAATTTTCTGAAAAGAATGGATGTGACGACAGGTATACTTTATATCCTAGGAAAATATCATTTCTAAACACATTATATAAGAATTTGAAAAATATTTGAAAAATATCTTCTTGGCTTCTTTGTATCATGATATATACTAGTAGAAACAAGAGTAATAACCATTCAATATTATGATTGAATTATTCCTTATTATCTTTGAATGATTTATTTAATATGTAACTTATGCTTTAGATGAAAAAAAAAATCAGGATCTTAAATTGTTGTCAACTACTATAAGAGCAATACAACATTTGACTGTCTGAGTATCTATCTGCAAAAAATATATACCTTTAATTTATTAATTGGGATATGTCTAAGAATTGAAAGGGCAAGAAGAAGAAGAAAATTTAAACCAAAAAAAAAAGAATATGAGAATAAACTCACAGGAGTTTATGAGTTTTTCTTATGTTTTCCCTTTGTTCTTTAGTGTTTATAACAATGTTGAATTGATTATTTGATAACTAAGACTAGGTTTGGCATATAGGAAAGAAGTTTCACAAAAAAGAAAATAGAAGAAAATTTCTTATATAACATGTTTGGTATATATAATTTAAACTCCAGTTATCACTAGAAAAAATATATATATTTGTAATAATGACTAGAACTTCAATTATGCATATCAAACATGTTATATAGGAAAGGAGTTTTATAAAAAGGAAAAAAGAGAGAGAAATTCTTATATAACATGTTTGGCATACATAATTAAAGCTCCGGTCATCACTAGAAAAAATATATATATATATATATATTTCACTTAGATATTGAAGCAAAATTGGGACATTATCTATAAATTTTCAACAAAGTTTCATTATTGCAAAGATAGACAGGACTGTAATGGTCAAATATGATCGAAGGTGTTCTGTTCTGAAGATGCCCTAAGTAAATATATAGCAGAATGATCAAGGGCATCAAAATTCACAATATAAATAATGTTGACACATGAATAATTTTTGAAAAGTCATTTCGTTGTTAGACTATTCTTTTCATAATATTCATCTTATTTGTAATATGTTCTTTGTTTATGTCATTGTTTCTTAGCTTGAAACTATAAGAGGTGTAAACACCACTGAATTGAACATTGAGGTTAAACATATTAATGTATTATTATTAAAAAATTTTCCAAGCTATATTACTCAAAATCCATCAACGGTGTGGTTGATTCTTCTTACTCCTTGCAATACACAGACCCATATCTCTAGTTATGAAAACAATATAAACAAACATAATAAAATTTTCTCAGTCAAACTAGTATAACTGAGTCCATGAATTCTCATAGGCCAAAGCAATACTAAGTATTAGCAGGCATACATTAATTAGAAGCACAAATTCAAACCAACTGAATGATCTTAATACAAAGTACAAAGGCATACTTGAAACAAAAAGCTTGAACTCTTATATTTGATGGTGGTTAATTTGGTTGAATCGATAGAGGACTGCTCTGAGAAATCAGTGGCAATAGTAATTGTTGCAATCATAGATTCTGGATAAGAGTCGTGTGAGAGGCAAGGAAGAAAAAGGAATCTAATGATTAACCGCAATTGCTGGGGCCAATCCAATTTAACAAATAAAAAATAAAAAAAAATAAAGAAAGAACAAGAAAAAGAATACAAAACCCAATGTAAATAATAACTCTACAATATAATGTATTCTAATTTTATATAATACAATATTTTTTGCCAGAAATTTTATATAATATAATATTTTTTGCCAGAAATTTTATATAATATAATGATTAGAAGAATTTGTTTTCTGATAACAAGAAGCAAGAACTAAAAAAACGGGATGTTCTTGAAAGTTGAAGCAAAATTGTGGCATTATCTTTGAAATTTTCCACAAACTATTCGTTATAGCAGAAGTAGACAAGACTGCAATGGAAAAATATGTTCACAATGGTTTTTAGACATGCATAATTTTGACAAGTCATGTGAGTGTTGAATATTCTATTGATACTTCAGATTCTATACTGTATCATAATATTCATCCCAGTGTTATATTATTATCTGTGCCAATTGTTAGAACTATATGTAGAAAATGGAACTATTAGTGCCCAGAAACATATGACAATACACTATTCTTAAGGTGTTATCCACCTCCACTAGATTTGCTGCAGGGATCTGGTGAATTACTCTTAAGAATTATCCCAACCACCACCAGAGACACCTATCAGTAACTCCAAATATCTCACAGTACAAACGAAATAGAGAGAAAAAGTTTTAGAGAGAAGGATAGAAGAGTTGTTACTACACAAAAAACTCTAATCTAAACTCTTTTTAAAAATGAAGGAAAACCAAACTAAAATCATCATGATTAAATCTAATTAAAGCTGGTTAATGAGTAGCTTTAACGTTTAAAAATGACAAAATATGATTAATGTGAAAATCAAAACTGAAACATTTAGCTTTGAGTTTAAACCATCAGATTTATCTAACGGTCACGACGCGCCAATGTGCTAAGTGCTTTAAATATTAAATATTTAATATTTAAGTCCACCTAGCTTTTCCCTCCAAGATACTTTAACATATGTCAACTTCCCTCTTTTATACACACTTTAAGAGTCTTATTCCTATCCAATGTAGGACTTAAGTTTTCAAACTAACTAACTCTATAACACCAATGTCCATGTTTTTTTAGCTCCAAGCTATAAGAGGCATAGGCACCACTTACTACCACATTGAGGTTATGCAAATTATTACATAAGTAATATAAACAAAGCTAATACAAATTTCTCATCCAAACTAGTATAAATGAATCCATGAATTCCCACACACTAAACTAGTACTAAGAATTATCAGGCATACATTAGTAACATAAATTCAGAACCAATTAAATGATCTTAATACAGACTATAGAGGTATAATTCAGACAGAAAGGTTGAACTCCCATATCAACCTCATCTCAAACTGATACTAATAATGCCATACAGGTTTTCAATTCAATGGAAAAAAGCTTTAATAATTTAGATGTACTACATGGATGAGAATGACACATATTTTACATAGCGATTACTCATGCGTGATGTTTGATTTCTTCTGAGTCATCTAAGTTGGAATGCATAAACGGTCCAAGACAACTTTGTTATCAAATGAGTTTGATTAGTTTAGTTCATAGAATTTCTTGTATGTTATTGAAGAGTAGGCTAGAGGGTGAGTTTCACTAACAAACTCTGGTGCCAGCCTAACAAGCTAGTCCAGTGATGGACCATTTAAAGTCACTAATGATAGCCTTGTTGCATTAGAGTACACTACAACTCTATGCACATTGCTCTTGTACTTCCCATTAGTCATAATCTAAACAAAACAAACCAATAGGAAGTTTAAGACAAGTATGAATGAGCTGCTTAAGTATCTTAGAGTTTATGAAACATCCAACATGTTTGTGTTTCGCATATTATGTTTTTGCATGATGATAGAAGATTGGGCACCTCTAGTAAATCAGTTGTGTTAACCTTTAGAGCATTAGGAGGAGCACTGACTTTCACCCACTTGCCATTATGTAGAGTCTAAAGGCCACTGATACTCTCTATGAGTATAGCGAGCAAGCCATGATCAGAATGAGGATGAATCCCCACAGCAAGATCTAGCTCTGGGCATGGAGGGTACAGATTTGCAATGAAGACTTGAAAGCTTGACTCCATGTTCATAGCCTTACTTATATAGTTTGTTTACAATACCAAACTTTCTGATACGCCTTTCAGCTGTTCCTTTATGATTTCTCTTACTGTCTTGAAGTACTCAAATGTAGTATCACTGAAGAATCAAGAACTAATGTCAGAAAATGGGATGGCTGATCAAGAATAGAATATTCCAAAGCACCAAACTTCAGTGAGAAACATCATGCATACCTAAATCCTGCAGGTTTATGAGGGAAATGGAATTCTGGATGGACAAAGACTTTGAGAAAATCTCTCCAACAGTGTGCTAGAGCTACACCTCATGGGCCAAAAATATGCTTGCCCTGAAACGCTCACTTTTCCTCATCTGAAAGATTGAAAAATCCCTTCACCCCCCTTCATCATGCTCTTTATCGGACTCTCCAAGATACCATGATTGATCAACTGCAAATCATGAACTTCAGTCTTCAGTACTCAATTCACTACATAAACAAAATAGTAAATTCATTGGTTCAGACCTTGAAAGATTGCTTGTAAATCAGTTTGATCTCCAATCATTATTTATATTACCTGAATTATCAAGTTCTGCACCTACTTTTGATGTTTTGTTTATCTCAATATTAAATATAATCATATGTAGTGGTGGAAAGAGATGATAATTTGTATATTCAGGGTGATGCAAAAATTAATTGAAGGACTAATGTGTTATACAAGTCGTCTTTCAGGGATGAACTAGCTAATTCACTGCAGAAGAGCAGAACAATTCTCTTTTTGCAGAAGCATTGCTAGGTACGATAAGATGTTAAACTATTCTTCACAAACTTGACCAAGATCTTGGATGGCTTTGCCCCGTTGTTCAAAATTGCTGGAGACAAGGAGAGGGAAATCAATAACGAGAAGTGTGTCTTCTGATGAATCCAGAACTGGAAGATCATGAAGATTTTTGCAAGAAAAAGAGGATGGTAAAGAACTAAGGCCATATTCAAACAATGATTTGATAGTTGTTACTTTGGTTGAACCAGTAGAAAACTGCTCTGAGAAATCAGTAGCAATAGTAATTGTTGCAGCCATGGATTCTGGATAAGAGTAGTGTGAGAGGCAAGGAAGGCAAAGAATGAGTGAGAGAATTGGAGAACCTTCACTATTCAACAGAGATAATTTCATTTGTTTCATGTAAAGACATGTAGTGACAGTGAGATTTTTATCATGAAGCATACGTGGACATTCTTTTTCTGTTGATCTGTCAATATTGCAGGATTGGTTTTTAGTGATATTTATCAATAAGAATGGAAATCAAGTTTGTACTAGGATACTACCTATTGCTGCCAATAATGTTATGACTTGTAAAAAAGATGACAACCTAAAATATCTCTTCTCAATCAATGTAAGTCTACGTGGTTGGTTTCATTCTCTATCATTCTTTATTGTTTTTTAACGTGACATTTACAGACATAACTTTAGGTTTAGTTCAGTATGTGAAAGTAAGCATCTTAAAAAGGAGTAATGATATACATAAGCCATTTTTGCTTTTCTGATAATTTTCTTCATTTTCCACATAATCTGTGGTGGGTTGAATTGTTTGAACAATTTTCATGAGATAATTTCCAACTACAACTTATTACTTTGATTAAGTTAATTCTAGATGATATACTTAAGAGAATGTGTCCTGGCTTAATAAATGAATAATAAGAAAATCTCAAGTTTATATCTGTAACCTTGAATTGCCTTTTGTTTTTTAATTTGGAGGAAAATCCACCATATACCAGTAAGAATACTCGAATTGCATTTTTTTAATGTCCTTTTTTTAAATTGATTTGGTGGATATACATGGAGCTTATCTACTTCATTCATATATCTCTAGAAGTAAATTCTTCCAATTTCAAAGAAAGAAGATCCCAAGTAAGCCATATACATGTTCTCCAGCTTTGTTTTTTGGCAATTAAGTGATGAGAAACTTTCGAAATGAATTCTTTGAAATGATGCACCAATAGGCTTCGTTTTTTGCAATTAAGTTATGAGAAATTTTCAAAATGAATTCTTCGAAATGGTAAAGCCTACCACTGTATTTATCTCTCTTCAACTGAATGAATGAAGAGAATTTTACCTTGCAAGTTTGTTCATACAAAGACAAGACAGTACTAGAGTGCTTCATCTCACTCTACATTTTATCAATCTTGTTTTATTGAATGTCATGCTTTCAAAACTAAAACCAAGTCCCTTTCAACTTTCATACTAATAGAAATTACATCTTGTGTATTTTATCCTTAAAAGTATTGACTCAAATTCAATATCGCATTTTCTCATAATTAACTTAGAGAGAGGATTGGAATGAAACTAGTGCCAGTTTTGAAGGGAAATGTCGCATTTTAAGGTTTTCTGAAGATGCTCCAAGTAGCAGAATGAAGAAGGGCATCAAAATTCACAATATAAACCATGTTGGCAAATGAATAATTTTGAGAAGTCATTTCATTGTGGGCTATTCTTTTTAATACTTCAAATTTTATACTGTACTATAATATTAATCTCTGTTATATTCTGCTGTGTGCCAATGCCCATGTTTTTGCACTTGAAACTGTAAGAGGCATAGCACCACTAACTACTCCATTAATTGAGGTTAAGCATATTATATAAATAATAGAAACAAATAAAATATAATTCTCACTCAAAATAGTATAACTGAATCCATGAATTGTCACATACTAAAGCAATACTATGTATTATTAGGCATATATTATCAGTTACACAAATTCAGGCCACTTAAATGATCTTAACACAAACTACATAGGTATAATTAAAGCAGAAAGCTTGAACTCTTATAATGCTATATGGGCTTTCAGTTCATTGGCAGAAAAGCTTTATTGATTTAGATGTACTTGATGGATGAGAATCACACTAATTTTATACTACAGTTACTCATGATTGATGCTTGGATATTACAGAGTCATCTAATTTGAAATGCGTATATGTTCCAAGAAATTTTTGTTATCAAATGAGGATGATTGGTGAAGTTCATAGAATTTCTTGTATGTTATTGAAGAGTAGGCTGGTGGGTGAGTTTCACTAACAAGCTCTGGTCCTAGGCTGATAAGTTGTTCTAGTATGGGCCATTTGCAGTCACCAATGATATCCTTGTAGCATTGGAGTACAATACTACTATATGCACGTTGCTCTTGTACTTCCCATTAGTTAGAATCTAAACAAAACATACCAAAAGGAAGTCCAAGTCAAATATATGAATTAGCTATTAAGAGTCTTAGACTTCAAGAGAAATCTAACATGTTTGTGTTTGGCATGTTATATTTTTTCATGATGACGAAGATGATGATAGTAGAAGATTGGGCACCCCTAGTAGATCAGCTGTGTTAACAATCAAAGCATTGGGAGGAGCATTCACTTTCACCCCCTTGCCGTTGTGCAGAGTCTGAAGGCCATTGATGCCATTTTTTGAGACTATAGTAAGCAAGCCATGATCACCGTGGGGATGAATCTCATAGCAAGTTGTGGCTCTGGACATGGAGGGTACAGATTTGCAATGAAGACTTGAAAGCTTGACTCCATATTCGTAGCCTTACTAGTGTAGTATGGTTCCAATCCCAAACTTTTTGATACACCTTTCAGAGTTCCCTAGTGATTTCTCTTACTGTCTTGAAGTACTGAAATGCAGTATCACTGAAGAATCAAGAACTAATGTCAGAAAATGGGATGGCAGATCAAGAATAGAATATTCAAAAGCACTCAACTTTAGTGAGAAACATCATGCATACCTAAGTCCTAAAGGCATATAAGGGAAATGGAACTCTGGATGCACAAAGACTTTGAGAAAATCTCTCCAGCAGTGTGCCTTTTCTACAGCAGTATTGAAGCTAGAGCCGCATCTCATTGGGTATGCTTGCCCTGAAACTCTCTCTTTTCCTCATCTGGAAGATTGAAAAATCCCTTCACCCCTTCCATAATGCTGTTTATCAGGCACTCTGGGATACCATGATTGATCAACTACAAATCATGAACTTTAGTACTCAATTCACTACATAAACAAAAGAGTGAATAAACTAGTTCAGATCTAGAAAGATAGCTTGTACATAAGTTTGATCTCCAATCATTTTTTATATCACCTGAATTAACTAGTTCTGCACCTGCTTGTGATCTTCTGCGTATCCTAATATTAATTCTAATCATATGTACTGATTGAAGGAAATGATAATTTGTGTATTTGTGGTGATCTAGATTTTTTCTTTCTTTACCAAGAAGAAGCCCCATTCTTCACAAGCTTGACCAAGATCTTGGATGGCTTTGCCCCATTGTTCAGAATTGTTGGAGGCAAGGAGAGAGAAATCTATAACGGGAAGTGTGTCTTCTGATGAATCCAGAACAGGAAAATCATGAAGAATTTTGCAGGAAAAAGAGGATGGTAAGGAAGTAAGGCCAGATTCAGATAATGATTTGATAGTGGTTACTTTGGTTGAATCGACAGAAGACTGCTCTGAGAAATCAGTAGCAATGGTAATTGTTGCAGCCATGGATTCTAGATAAGAGTAGTGTGCGAGGCAAGGAAGGCATAGAGCGAGTGAGAGAATAGGAGAACCACCCCTAATTAGCAAAGATAATTTGTTTCATGTAAAGACAAATAGGGACAGTGAGATTTTTATCATGAACCATATGTGGACATTTTTTTCCTGCTAATCTCTCACTATTGCAGGATTGGCTTTCAGTGGTATTTATCAATCTGGGGAAAGAATGGAAATCAAATTTATAGTAGGATACTACTACGTATTGCTGCTGATAAAGTTATGACTTATAAAGCAGATAACAACCTAAACGCGGGTGCTTTTATTCTAAATCATTCCATTTTATTTTGCTTAACGTGACTTTTACAGACATAACTTAAGGTTTAGTTCTGTATAGGAAAGTAAGCAGCTTGAAAAGAAGTAATGACACACATCAGCCATTGTTATTTTGCTGATAATTTTCTCCATTTTCCACATAATCTGTGATAGGTTGAATTGTTTGTTCATACAAAGACAAGACAATACTAGACAAGATATTTCATTTATTTCATGTAAAGACAAACAAGGACAGAAAGATTCCCCAGTATGAAGTATACATGGACAGCTTTTTTCCTGCTAAACTATCACTATTACAAGATTGGCTTTTAGTTCTATACATGAAAGTAAAATTCTAGAGAAGGAGTAATGACAAACAAGGTTATTTTTCTGATAATTTTCCTCATTTTCCATATAATCTATGGTAGGGTGATTTGTTTTGATGGAATTTCATATCATAATTGCGAACTGCAACTCATCACCTTGAATAAGATAAAATTCTAGATGATATGCTCAAGAGAATGGATCATGACTTAAATTAATTACAAGACATTGAGCCAAATCTCATGTTTATTGCTAGCATGAATCTGTAACATTGAGGTTAAGCATATTATAGTAAAAATATAAACAAATATAATAAAAACTGGATTTTTCTCCTCATGTGATGCATGGGAAGTTTTGTGTGGTAAATATGTTGCAAATTGGTCTAATATCAATTGTTTAATATTGATTTTGGAAAAAAAAATTACCTAAATTACCTAAGTTGAGAAGTTTTGTTTAATACTAATAAAGTGATAAGCTGTAAAAGTAAAATGGAAAAGAAAATTTTATCACGTGCATCTAGTACTATTTAATGTTATAGGATATATTTGCATTTGCCAAATTTTGGAGAATAATAAAATTTTAATTAGACTCGTACACCATTTTCAATTGTTAAAAATTATCATAGTTCATAGTACAAAATCCTTATAGATTTGTATATTCATAAGTTATAGTGAAGGTTAAGTATGCATTGGTTGTTCATGGCAAGTTTGTCTTTTGATGATTACCATGTAAAGTAAACTTTGTCAAAAAATTTTAATTGTTATCTTCAACTAGCAATGGACCCATATGTATAACCTTCTCACATTTTATTTGTAAAAAAATTTAAATTTTAGATCCAAAAATTAAAAAATTTTATGTTATGTTTGAAAGTTTTTTTTAGGGAGGGAAAAGAATGACTATATGAATTAGGCCATTATTTGGTCTTTTTTTTTTAATAAGAGAGTGAGATGGTAGAGAATGACTTCCTAAGCTATTCTAAACCTAATTTTTCTTATCTCTCATATTGGGGGATTAAAAATGGAATGATCAAAAGTAATTATTCGAATTACAAAAACACCCTTTAACCCTATGAAAGAACATATACATTCTCATGATTTTTTTTCACTCTTTCCTTGCCGCTAAAGCTATCTTGCCATATTGTGTCTTTCCTGATTTTTCATCATCACATCAATTGAATTACTCAAATCATGTCATGCCTCGCACAGTTAAATTACTGCTTTAAGGTATGCTTTCTTCCACAAATCCTGTGATTTACCATAACTTTCTTGTAATTAGGCTTCAAATCAAAATTAAAAAAAATTTTATTGTTTCTTTGAATTACATGGGTTTGAACATTAGAATTTTTATTATTATTGAAAGATGTTTTTATTATAAAGTAAAAGCAATAAGAATTTTTTTATGTGCAAAAAAAAAGAATTTTTTCACACACTTTAAATTTGCTAATAAGGGTAATATTAAAAAAAAATTATAGTATATTTCATTCCATCCATTTTATAATAAAACTCCCAAATAATAGAACATTTCATTCCATTTCACTCCATCCTGTTCCATTTCATTATGTTTCATTAGTGATCATTTTATTTCATTCCATCCTAAACTCCTAAACATAGCCTTTAAGCGTTTTGTCCTACCCTCCCCCAATTTTCTTTTCTTTTTTTAAGAATTGATAACGAATTTAATTCAAAGTAGCTCATTTAACTATTTTTTAGAAGTGTTTATAATTTGCATAAAAAAGATAGTTTGCCAAAAATAAAATAAATTCCCAAAATTATTCAATATGACGAAAAAAATGAAATAAAAATACCATGAACAATAAAAATTGGTGATAGATAAATATAATGAATGTGAAAAATATATTTCTATCAATAAAAAAATTAGTATGAATAAAGTAGATTAATATTAATAAACTATTACCAATGATGAATTAGCATTAATAAAAAATATCATAGTAAATGGGGGTTAAAAATAAAATTGATGGGGAAAAAAAGAAAATTAATGAGATAAGTGGGCTATAGGGAAAAAAAAAAGAAAAAATGTAAAAATATGTAGAAAAGGAAATATAGAAGGAGGCCCACCAAAAAAATGTGATCACATGGCTGCAGGCCCCACCAAAAATGAGAAAAAAAAAAAAGAAAAGAAAAGAAATGTAGAGATCACATGAGCCCCAAATGCTACAGTACTTTAAAATAGTAAAACTTCATCTTGAATTTATATATATATATATAATCATGCTATAGTACTATTAAACAGTAAAACTTCATCTTGAATTTACAGATATATATATATATAATAGATTGATATAATAAATTTTCTCACTCAAACTACTATAACTTAATCCATGAATTCTCACAAAGCAAAGGAATACTAAATATTATTAGTCATACATTATTAGTAACATAAACTCGAACCAATTAAATGATCTTAATACAGTTATACTTGAAACAGGAAGCTTGAACTCTAATAGTGCCATATCAACTTTCAGTTCATTGACAGAAAAGCTTTACTGGTTTACGATGAAATTGATAGATGAAAATCACACTAATTTTATACAGCAATTACTCATGATTGATGCTTGGATATTACAGAATCATCTAATTTGAAATGCGTATACGTTCCAAGATAGTGTTGTTATCAAATGAGGATGATTGCTGAAGTTCATAGAATTTCTTGTATGTTATTGAAGAGTAGGTCGGTGGGTGAGTTTCACTGACAAGCTCTGGTGCTGGGCTGATAAGTTGGTCTAGTGATGGGCCATTTGTAGTCACCATTGATATCCTTGTAGCATTGGAGTAGAGCATTACTCTATGCACATTGCTCTTATACTTCCCATTAGTTAGAATCTAAACAAAACATACCAAAAGGAAGTCCAAGTCAAATATATGAATTAGCTATTAAGAGTCTTAGACTTCAAGAGAAATCTAATGTGTTTGTGTTTGGCATATCATACGTTTTCACGGTGATAAAGATGATGACAGTAGAAGATTGGGCACCTCTAGGAGATCAGCTGTGTTAACCATCAAAGCATTGGGAGGAGCATTCACTTTCACCCACTTGCCATTATGCAGAGCCTGTAGGCCATTGATGCCATTTTCTGAGACTATAGTAAGCAAGCCATGATCGGTGTGAGGACGAAGCCCCAAAGCAAGTTGTGGCTCTGGACATGGAGGGTACAGATTTCCAATGAAGACTTGAAAGCTTGACTCCATATTCATAGCCTTATTTATATAGTTTGGTTCCAATCCCAAACTTTCCGATACACCTTTCAAAAGTTCCCTTATGATTTCTCTTATTAGCTTTAAGTACTCAAATGAAGTATCACTGAAGCATCAAGAACTCATGTCAGAAAATAGGATGGCAGATCAAGAATAGAATATTAATAAGCACTTAACTTTAGTGAGAAACATCATGCATGCCTAAATCCTGCAGGCTTATGAGGGATATGGAACTCTGGATGCACAAAGACTTTGAGAAAATCTCTCCAGCAGTGTACCTTTTCTACAGCAGTATTGATGCTAGAGCCACACCTCATGGGGTCAAAAATATGCTTGCCCTGAAACTCTCTCTTTTCCTCATCTGAAAGATTGAAAAATTCCTTCACCCCTTCCGTCATGCTTCAGTACTCAATTCACTACATAAGCAGAAGAGTGAATTAACAAGTTCAGACCTTGAAAGATAAGCTACATCAGTTTGATCTCCATTCATTATTTATATATATCACATGAATTAACAAGTTGTGAACCTGCTTGGAAGATAGCTTGCAATGAGGGAAGGAAAATTTGTGTGTTCAGGGTGATGCAAAAATGAATTAAAGGACTAACGTATTGTACAAGTCATCTTTCAGGGATGAACTAGTTACTTCACTGCAGAAAAGCAGAACAATTCTGTTTCTTCATAATCATAGCTAGGTAAGCTAAGCTGTTATAGATATTTTTACCGAGAAGCAGCCCCTTTCTTCACAAGCTTGGCCAAGATCTTGGATGGCTTTGCCCCGTTGTTCAAAATTGCTGGAGGCAAGAAGAGAGAAATCGATAACAGGAAGTGTGTCTTCAGATGAATCCAAAACTGGAAGATCATGAAGATTTTTGCAGGCAAAAGAGGAAGGTAAAGAGGTAAGACCAGATTCAGACAATGATTTGATAGTGGTTATTTTGTTTGAATCGGTAGAAGACTGTACTGAGAAATCAGTAGCAATAGTAATTGTGGCAGCCATTAATTCAGGATAAGAGTATTGTAAGAGGCAAGGAAGGCAGAAAGTGAGGGAGAGAATTGGAGCACCGCCACCAATCAACAACGATTTTTCCTTTGTTTCATGTAAAAAAAAGGACAGAAAGATCCCTTGTGTGAAGCGTATGTGGACTGTTTTTGTTTTCTGCTTATATGTCACTATTGCAGGATTGGCTTTTAGTTGTATATATGAAAGTAAGCTTCTAGAGAAGAAGTAATGACAGACACGTGTCAAGGCTTAATAAATGAATTACAAGATACTGAGTCAAATCTCAAGTTTATTTCGATCATGAATCTATGATTTTGAATTTGGATGAGGATCACCGTATAATTGTAAGAATACTCAAAAACGGCCTTTTTCTTTTTCTTTTTCTTTTTCTTATTTGATAGGGCGGTTTTCAAATGTGTAGTTTTAAATGATTTGGCGATTAAATGTCAAGCCTATTTGCTTCATTGGTGTATCTTCAGAAGTGGGTTCTTTCAATTTCAAAGAAAGATAAGTTCTAAGGCTTTCTTCTTCTGCAATTAATTGATGTTGAATTTGGAAAATGGTAACTTATCAGGTGAGGCTTATGACCATGTCTATTTTTTTCTTCAACTAGATGAGAGTTTTGTCCCGTGAATTTTTTTTTTTTTTGTCCTCAAGTTTTGTCCGATAAATTTGTCCATATGAGTTCACCAGAAAATAAATAAATAAATTTGTTCATATGAATATGAGAAAATACTTGAGTGGTACATCTTATGTTACACTTTATCAGTTTTGTTTTGTTGATTTGAATGACTGTGATGCTTTTAAACCTCAAATCAACAAGTCTCTTCAATTTTTTTTTTATGAAAAGTCTCTTTAACTTTTACAGTAACAGAAAATACGACTTCTTGTATATCTTATGCATCAGTTATGAGGATTTTTTTTTTTTGAAAATTACAAAAATACTACTTCCCACATTTTGGTTTCGAAAATGTAGTAAACTATTTGTTAATGCCTAAAATTTATGGGATTTTCTTTTGTAATTAAAAAAAATACTCTCCTAAACAAAACAAGTGGATATTGGAATTTGGGGATAGAGAATCATTATTAGGCGGGTACAAAATCCATCCAATTACAACAATAATTTTTTTTCATAAAATAATTTTTCATTAAAAACTCTAATTTTCATGAATCAAATCAAATCCAGAATGTAAATGGCCGAAAAACAAACCAGAATAGAGGCAAAATGAATGGGTTTGATTCAATTCTATTTTGAACTAAACTAAATTCAACCCAACATGTAAATACAAATGATCATTACGTACTATAGCTCTGGCTACCAATTCAATAAGGACAAGATGAAAACTGAAAAGTGGATTCCGTCTCAATTCTGATTATCCTTCTATTCGTTTTTTTTTTGTTTTGGGCAACCCCAGGAATTTTTTATGAAGCAATTTTTTTTTTTCATAATAAGAACAATAAAAGCAATGATAGCTTGAGTCTCCATCCTCCCTCTCCTTCTCTGTTTTTGTCAGCAGAATAAGAAAAACACAATATATATATATATATATATATATAATGTGTGTGTGTAATGGGACCGTCTCAGCAGATCCCTCCTCTTATTTGTTTCTCACTCCCCGAGAAGGAGAGAGAGAGAAAAATAGATTATCCTCATTCAATCTCCTTTTTTCTAAGAGGGTAAAGTTGAGCTGAAGTGCTGAACAAGGAAAAAGAAAAGACAAAAGACCTTGTGCTTGAAGTTGAGGGGAGAAAGAATAAAGAGAATGATGAACCGTAAAATTAAAAAAGAAAAAAAAATACAAAGAGATTGAAGATAAATTGCTACAGAGGTATTCAGCAATGAAAAGAATGATGAAACAGCTGATAGGAATATGAGAAGAAGAGTCACTTGTAAGAGAGAACAAAACCAATGATGATCTTAATGCAAAAATACATCAAAGAACGTTTGGGAGTGTTAAACTCGTGCATCTGTTACCATTTCTTGATCTTCACTATTTTTTTTTCTTTGAGCAAATGATAACTTTACTGACGGATTTTCTTTTTCTCTTGTTTTCCCCTTCAATCACGCTTCTCAAAATCTATGGTACGCTGAATCTGTAACCTTGGAGAGTCTCCTACGGTTTCTGAATTTGAATGAGCACTCAAAGCTAAATAGTCTATAATATTGTATTTGCCAGCTGAGATGCCTAACTTTTACCAAAGCATCTGACTTCACTGTTCAATTTCATTGAATCTGATTCTTCCTTCCCTCTTTATTATTTTCATTAACCAGATTTCTTCCAAACAGATTGCCACTAACACAAGATTTCATTGAAAGCATGAAAACCCCTAATAAATCTTTGCCATAATATAATACTTCACATTTAGCGATCAAAATTTGTGTTTCAGAACTTCAAGAAACACTCGCAGGACAGTAGCATCATCATCACTATCACTTGAAGTGTGGAAAAAAGCTTATTAGAGTGTGATTTTAGGCTCTAGAAAACCAAAATGATCATGTATATTGCAACACGAATAAAGCTTTATGAAACAAAATTTGACAGAGGCATCATAAACCTCACTGTATAAGTAACTTTCCATTTAAGCAATATACACCTCTGCATCACATGGTTTATTCGATGCATCAAGGAAAAAGCTTACAGCTTCTCATCTCTCACGTTGTTGAGAGTTCATACATTAACTTCATTCTCTCATTACATGTCTGGATTGAGGAACATGAAGATAAAAAAGAAGAAGACTTTCTTTCTGTTTGTTTTTGTTTCATTTTTGTCTCATCCCAAACATATGCTGAGATGACTTACCGAACATGGAAGGCCAAAGTCATCAAAAGCTTCTCACAGGAGCACTTGGCTTCCTCTGACCTCGACTATACCAAGAATGAAGATGTTTCCCATGGTAGGAACCAGATCTCTTCATCGAAGTACCTGCAACACTCTGAAGAGACTTTATCCTGAAAGAAGAAGAACTACTTTTGGAAACCCTCTTTGAAGAAGATGATGCTCCTACTGAAGACATAACATTAGTAGTTCGAGCAAGAGCACGACTGATCTTCTCTACAGATGAAGAATCCAGAGACACCGATCTTCTTCTTGGCTGCAAATTCTCCACCTCCTCTTCATCCACCATCTCTCTTCTTCTTTCTCCTCCTTCTTCCTCACCTCCATTTCTCAATTCACCATCCGTGTTCTCCACCACCCCACTATTTTCCCGTCCATGTACGACGATTTCCATCTGGGGTTCTTCTGAATCAGTCGAAGTTACAGCGTTCAGCTCCGGCGAGGTGATAACCGTGGCGGGGTTGGTGACGATCGGAGCTCGGCACATGGGGCAATTGGTGTGAGATCGAAGCCAAGTATCAATACAAGGGAGATGGAAAGCGTGATTACACTTGGGCAAAAGCCTGAGATTCTCGTCCTCTTCAAACTCACTCAGACAAACAGAGCACTCTGTTCCATCGATCAAACCCTCCCCTTTCTTATACTTACAGACAGTGATCGCAGAAATGATTGATTGTTGAAGACCAGGGGTTCGGATATGCCATATGGGATGGTCCACCACAGGGCCGCGTTCCTCATCGAGAAAATCCCCACGTGTCTCCTCCTCCGTCTCCGAACTCCTCCTCCTGCTGAGCCTGCCAGAGAGGAATCTGCGGTACACGGCGTAGCAGATGAGGGCGAAGAAAGCAGCGGCTAGACAAGCGATAACAACGGTCAAGAAGGTGGAGATCTTGTGGGATTTGGATGGATGATCGAGATCGTCATGGTCGATGATGACCGAAGGAGATGGTGGAGGGTGGTAAATGGGGGACTCGTTAGAGCAGTGTTCGAAGCAAGCGTGGCAATCGGAGGATAAACAAGAAGAAGAGTCTTTGACGTGGCAGATGAGGATACAGATTTGTTCGAGAAGCTTCCGGTGACGGAACTCCATGGTGGTGAGAGGGCATCAGCGAGGGAACATCAATGGAGGACGAGATGAGATAGAGGCAGAGAAGAAATTGGTTTTGTTCAAAGATAAGAACCGTGACATTAGGGGGTCAGTGTGAATGCGCGTTGATTGTTTGACTTTATGAGTTAGCTTGAGGATGAGGTCTCTTCTTTGTTCCTTCATGGCGGCTGACGTCGGTGGATTTGGACCCACCCTTCACCACTCTCCTCCTTCTCGGCCCAAATCCAGCTACCCAATAAACGCCTGATGGACAAGGGAAGTAATAATCTAAAAAAAATAAGATCCTCTTTCTTTCTTTCTTTCTTTTTTTAACGAGATTTCAATTCTCCACCTTACTTAAAATTATTGAATTATTTTCACTTTTATTAATTGGCATTGGCATTTGCTACACATTAGTTTTTTATTGTATATAAATGAATATATTTTCTATACATTACAATGATCTAAATGATGAGTAACATTTTTCATTGTATATGAATAATGTAGCTTATTATAGATATCTATTATATATATATTGATATGAGTCAGACAAGCTTATTATACATTAGACAGTTTTTTGGCCAAATACATTGGACAAAGTTTAGAAAGTAAAACATACTAATTTGTAAATAAAATGGGGTACCATAAATTTTATATTTTGCCTTAATATCAGTATTAATTGATGATGGAAGTAAGATCCATCTTTCTTCATCCCTAATAAGAAATAAAAATATGTTAATCATCCAAATCAACCAAAATAACACATTTTACTTGCACCCCATATTCTCTCAACTTGCCAACCTTGAGATTCATTATATTGAACAAAGTTATATGGAAGAGTTATCCTCAATCTAACCTGATAATATTTGAATCAAATCTAAAAGTGTCGGATATTAGATAATTATACCAAAAAGCAAATAAAGTGTGTACAACAAAACAAATAAATTTTTTAGATATTGTAAAAGGTTATGATTTAGTTAAAATTATTCATTTACATAATAGAGTTTACTTCACAAGTCTTATCTTAAAGGGATTGAGGCCACTATATTCAAATCCTCGAGCACTATAAATAACAGAGTGTAGTGGTTGAGAAGGGGATTGGCTAACCCAATTTCCTAATTCCTAATTGATTAGAAAGCATGTGGATGGAAAAGCAAAGGCATTTTCTTGAGGAGACAAAAAGGTTAGAAAATGTCAAAAGATAGAGGACATTGAGAATCTGTACAACATAATTGCATGATAGAGATGCTAAGAAGACTTTCTCAAACACTCTCACACAAAGCAAAGTTGCATCTTTTGATGCTCCAACAATTGACAGCAAACTATGGAAAAACTATAACCTTTTTTTGGGCCTGAATGGAAAAACTATAACCTCACATTGCAATTGATTTTTCACCTTTTAATAATATATATATATATATATCTCTCTGTGTGTGTATTATATAACACTGCGAATCTGGTTAGAAAATGATGAATCTTTGTCGGTGTTTTATTTTACTCTATATAGCCGAAGCGATTAAGTTGGGCCATTTCTAATTTTCCGACCTTATGAAATGTCCCTATCCATATCTATTCTAACAAGTATTTAGTATTTACGATCTTCTTTTCCCGATTATTTTAATAGAAAACTTTGTTAGGAAAAGAAGAATCAATTGATCCGAAAGAAAAAAAATAAATTAAATGAAGTTGTTTAGGTTTTAATATCAAAATTTTCAGTTAAAACGTAACATATGAGAGGAGCTTTAAAAAGCATAGCCATATAATATTGAGCTATCAAAAATTTCATTTATTAAATTATATTTGGAAAAATATAATTACAAACGCTGGAAAATTACATCTTGATCTTTTTTGAGAGTTTTGATCTTTTGCAACCACAAATTACTTACATATAATCCAATCCAAAAGAGCTCTAGAGAAAAGAGAAATGAATGGGTTAAAGAGAATAACCTTGACAATAGTTTATTTCTTTATGGCACTCTATTGAGAATTTCATTTCGTTTTTTTTTCTTACTTGCTGAAAGACAAACTGATTTGTAAGTTCTCCTTTCTTTGACTTGGTTAGGCCCCAACCCAAATTAGCTTGGCCTTGAAGTAACTTGGGCCAATACCCAAAAGAAATTCAGTCCAAACCCTAGTATAGGCCTACTTCAGGCCCAACCCAACTGACCAAATCAGCGTTGGAAAAAAAAAGGAACATCCCACCCACAAAAAACTTGGGATCTATCTTTCTTTTACCACCTTAAAAAATGTAAAACTCATCCATTCCTAGTTTTTCTTGAATAATTTAAGAACAAACTAATCTGTTTGACCAAATACCAACGAATGATCGGAAAATCAACAAGCAAATGATGTTAGAAAACGTGAAAGATTCTTTTTTTCGTTTTTTTCTTGGCAAGAAGAGTGTGTGAAAGACTGGTTTGCCTTCAAACCAGAAAGTTTTAACTTACAAGAAAACACAAATGACAGATCAACACACATAGCTTAACGTTTCCACTTTGCTTGGAGTAACCAAATTCATATCAGAAAAACCCCACCTTCTTTCCTCCCCACTTTCCCTTCTTTTTCCTCCATTTTCTTATCAGATAAGCCCAAAAGTTGGAATCTTTATAGGTTGATTCAGTACTGCCATAGACATCACCATTGATCATTTTCTCTTACCTTGTAGACTGTGACGAAGAAAGCAAACTGATGCTCAGTATGTCTAGGAGAGGTTCGCGGCTGACTCAGAATTTCAGATTTGTTCTTCAGATTCTTCGCACTAGCAGGAACAGCAGACTTGAATCCAACTATGGAAGATTTCAAAGAAACAGCCTATTTGTGTCTGGATCTATGCTTGGAAGCGGGTATTGGATTCATCCTGGAGTACAATTTTTCAGCACCAACAGAAGCACTAGTTCTGATTCAGATGGGTAATTACGTACTCACCAAAATTTTGATTTTGTTTCTCATCTTCAGATAAATCTGTATCTGAGTGTTGAGTTTCTATTTGAAGGGTAAAGAGTGCCAAGGTTCAGGTTCAACCACCGGTTGCTTCTTCTGCAAGCTTCAATTTCTCCAATTGGTATGAATTCTGAAAGATAAAATTAATTCTTCATATGGATTTCTAAATGCTGTGTGATATGGATTCAAGAATAAAATCATTTGGTCATGTTGTAGGCTAAAATGGGTTTTGGGATCTATACTTTCTGCCTTACTAGCTTTCAGTCAAAGTTGGCAAAAATTGCGAAGAATAGAAGGTATATTATGCTTATACATTTCTAATATTTATCCCCTATATGTTAGGCCAATGGATTATCTTATTTGAGAAAATAAGTTATTTTGAATAACTAGATATATTTTTCTATATATTATACAGAGTCTAAAATATGAGTGATATTATTCATGATTTGTAGATAGTTCTACTTGTTGTATATTTATATACATATAAAATGGAATACAATGAGATAGGATTTTATTTTTGTTTTGTTCCCAATTGAAATTGATGGAAAGATGAAGTGATAAAGTTGAGGATGAAACAGGAGAGGCAGAGATAGTGGTGGAAGAGGTAGAGAAGGTAGCAAATGTAGTGGAGAAGGTGGCAACAGTGGCAGAGAAAGTAGCAGAAGATGTCTCTGAAGATCTTTCTGATGATAGTAACCTTAAAAAGGCTGCTTTGGTGGTCGAACATCTTTCCAAAGAAGCTGCTCATGATGCTCATCTCACACAAGAGCTCATTCACAAGGTACTTTATTATGCATATATCAATTTTGGAATATTCATACTCTCAACAATTTGATTCAAATAATCATGCCCACACTCTAACCCATTATTTCATGATCATATGACAAGGTTAAGCATTGAATGTTTCATATATAATTTAGACAACTAACCATTAGTTGATGAAGTGAAGAATGACACATTTGTATGGTTAAATATTACGAATTTGGATTCTGTGTAGTCCGATGTATCTACTCCAATCCAATTTAAAAAAAAAACAATTCTCATTTGTCTATCTTAATCTAATAGATGTTTGTGTGCTATATCATCATATAAAAGTTTCAAAATAACATAATTTTATTTAACACAATAGATGGTGTAGCACACCCACAACCAAAAGATCAAGGAAACTTTTTAACTATATTAGATTGAAAACTCATGAATTGTATTGAATTCATTTGCAAGAAAAAAATTTGACATATTTTATGATTGAGAATTAAAACTGTACTTTTCAAATCATGACATTGATCACGGTTAAACAACTTAGTTCTTCATAATTTGATAAAATTAGGTTTACCTTTAACCTATTATTGTTTGATCTCATGGCTTTGATCAAGCATTGAATGTTTCTCATATAATTCATTTGGGGAATGAAACACAGGTTGATGAAGTGAAGAATGACCTGGATGATTTGGAATCCTTGGTGAAACCCATTATTGACAAGATTTCAAAAAAAGAATCCCAGATAAACTGATTCCATTTATTTATTTGTTTTTAAAAAAAAATTATTGTTCATCACTGTTTGTTGAGTGAGAAAAAAAATGCAAATATTCTACATAGGATTTACGAGATAATCCTGTTGTAATCAAAGTTCTTATGGTACATAAATTCATTCATTGACAACAAAATGTTATTTGCTACGTATCATCTTTTGGGAAAAATTTGTTGCTTGATCCATTTATCCTCTTAATGTTGAACATTTCGATTTATTTTTTAATTCTTGTATTGTAGTATATATTTTTCATATGTGGATCTCTGCAATCAAATTTTATATCGGGGTTGAGTTAGATATTAAAATTAAAAAATTATGTTTGTCCAACATATGAATAACAATAATACTCGATTTCTTCAATAAAAGCGCAACAAATATTTATAAATTTAAAAAATTATTCATCTGATCCCATTGCATTAAAAATATGAGATACCTTAATTATCATTTAATAATAAATGTCACTTTTATTAATATTTTTTATTCACAAATATTAAGGACATTTGCAACATATAAAACTAATTATTTTCTATTCTCATCTCATTTCATTTGCTTACCAAACCGCCCTAAGTCCTTGAAAAAATTAAAAAAGAGGATAACATTCTCTTTATCTTAAATTAGATCGAGCTTCGATCAAATTTAATGCTTGACCCTAATATAAAACATTTTTACATCTAATCATAATTTCTTTAATTTATTTATAGTTCATAAGTAGATATATATATATATATATAAATTTTTTCCCTAACTTTTCGTCATCCGTGATTTAATTGATTGCCAATTATTTAACAGAAGAACTAGGTGCAGTGGTTCTAAATTGAACAATTTTTAAAGCTTTCTCACAAAAATTACATTACCAAACCATTTTGCAAAACATGGTCATGTTTGGACTACGTTTGAGAAAATTATTTCAGGTAGTTATCTTAAGAAAATTTAAAAGTCAGATAATATCATTATCAAGGTTCATACCATAACGTGAGTTACACAACAGATCCCTCTGAAATCAAACTTTCAAATTCTGCAAGTTGGATCAATACAAACCAACACTAAAACAAGCTTAAAAACGAAATGTCTCATCATGTGAAATGCCAACACGCAAACATTTGCCCAGAAGCAAGATAATTCTACATACTATTGTATCAGTGTAAGCAGATTTATATTTCTGGCATGGCCTTTGTGTCCCAACTATATCGGCCAAAAATTGGCTGCATTATCCTAGTCTGGCTGTACCTGAGCTTGATGACTCACCCATTGCATCAGGAGATGCAGCAGCCTGTGGTGACTCCCTCTTTAAAGAAGTTGGCATACCCGAAATCTCCTGACAATCATGGTAAAACCCATGAAGAATCACAGAGTATGGATAAATGAAATAAGAGCTAGGTGGCAATGAAGGCATACATAATCAGATACTAACGAAGAATGTTGTATCATACCTTCATCAAATGTAACCTCATATCACAGGGACGAACCTGATTCCCTATGCATGCCATCACAAATTTTGAATATTGAAATAAAACATCAGCAGCAGCCTGCTTTTTCTCCTCAATCTGAGAATTAAAAAAAAAAAAAAAAGAGTTCAAAAAAAGGATCAAAATCAGAGAGACATTAATCAGTAAGATTGAAAATCCCAGAAGCAGAGAACAAAAATCTCAATGCTCAATACGACATGATTTCAGGAGTTCAAATGTTTCAGAAGCTGCTAATGTTAAAATTATATGTTCTGCCACTTGTGCCCTAACTAGTAGTTATAACTTTTGGCTTAGTGGTAAGCACCATTTCCTAAAATTTGCTATTAGAGCTCGATCATGGGATCAAATCCTACCTCCACAATTTAAATTAAAGGCTGAACCTTTCTTAAGAGAGACAGAACAATATGTCTTGAATATGGGGGGTGCTATTCGGATTCATTTAGGTGGACCACAAAGTTGAAAGTAACTGATGAGCTTGTGTTTGGTTTGGATTGATAATGAAAGTGTTGCATCCTCAGTAACAACTATAGCCTTTAGTCTAGCAGTAAACACTTTTTCCTACCGTTTGGTACAGCAACTCACTTACTTAAAACTCACAATTCATTCAAAACTCTGATTTAATTTTCCAGCTTTCCTGGATTGTGATTCAATCTTGTGTGAATTTGCAGCACTCGTTGTTGGAGGGTTCACACCAGCTTTTAATTAATGGTTTTCATTAATGAATACTAACAATCCTGTTGATTTTTATGATTCTGCCTTTTGCACCATCATAACTCCCCAAATTATTAAAAAGGGTAGCATTTTTATTGTGTAAAACACCAAACCCAAGATCCTCACAAAGTGAAAACCCAAGCAATAATAAGGAGGCCAGCCATCATAGACTCAGTTAATGGATATGCAAAATTCACATTTTGCCTCAAACAAATATATAGAGAACATTAGAGATTGCAACAGAAGCACCTACCAGCAATCAGAATGAGCATCATTAAACAGTAACTCAGATTCAAACTAATTGAAGAATAAATAAGTACCTACAACAGCGAAAAGTTTCAGGCTAGGGGGCCTAAAAGGTTTGCTCCACAAGTTAATAGAATTATCAGAGATAGATTTTATTCAGAATAGAATGTCACACTTGTCTCAATCAAAAGAACCAGACCAATATGACCACATCTTGCCTATCATGGAGCCCAACTGCCTTCCAAGAAAGAAAAGCCCGGAAAATCACTCGCCGAAGAATGTAACATCTGCTAGGTCAATTCACCTGATTTATGTCATGCTTGATGTACAAGAGCATTTTTCATCTGTCATAAAAACTAATCCATCCTAATAGTATTATCGTTGGCTTAGAAAATCACTCTGGAAATTCAGTTTTTTTTTTTTATGGGGTTTTACCACTTGCGAATAACAGGACTGGTGAATCAAACCTACCCACTTCCGTCAGTTTAAACTAGGGAAGAAGGCGCTAGGTTTTAAACGAGGAAGGAAAGAACCGGCCAGGGATGCATTTTTCAGGCACAGGGAGAATCAGCCGGAATCTCAAGAAATTTGAATTGGAGATTGATATAGCAAATTAAGTTGAAAGGTGAAAGCATTAAAAGGAAGTAATTAGAGAAGCACCTCGTAGTCGTCTTTCATGGTGCATAATCTCCCTTGCTCCTTGCTCTTCTTCCCCTATCGACTGGTGTGTTTATGCGAAAAGTTCGAAATGCGCCCTCGACATCTCTTTCTCCTCTAATGCCTCTCCCTATTTCACGATCTTTTCACTTCCTTTTTGTACTCACTGTCATTTCTTTAAAAAAAAAAAAGGGTTGAGTAAATAAATTGAGTTTTAATGGATATGCAAGTTTTTCTACATATGTATAATTTAAACAAACTCCTTTTAAGAAGATCTATATAAAAGTGTTGACATAAAAATTTGCATAATCGATATATTAGAAAATATATATATGTATAATAAAATATAAAAATAAACATAATAAAATATAAAAAAAAAAAAGCTGTATTATTCATTAGCCTTTTATTCAGCTGTCCAGATGAATACTCTACAAAAACAAATGCAACAAGAATTTTCAAGCTACGTATTTCTAGTTCTTTTTTCTTTTTTGTGTCCATGTGCATAAGCTGAAAATTAATTCCTTTCAAAGCATAAAAATCATTTTTTACTTCTTCAGCAAGACATTTTCCATTACCTCTCCAAAAAGATGTTTTGCATGCATATAATTAGAGTAGATCTCTAGGACGCTGTTGGTTTGGCTCATCCTTTAGATGTGATGACTCTTGAAACTCCGTAAATAATTACTGGAGCACCACAAATGCTCATTCCATCCAACAAGCAACAGGATGCTTAGCCATCCTAACTATCTTTTACACAGTACGAATTAGCCCTTCAATTTTTTATTAGTAAATGAAAATTTAATTTATTAGCAATTTAAAAATGATTTTACAAATCAAAAAATATTTTAATATATTTTATATAATGCCCTTAATCTTTTAATTAATGCAAATTATAAATGTATTTTTTAAATTTAAATAACAAAAGCATCTCAATCTTTTAAGAGTAATACAATCACCCAAATTACCTGTACTTGAAAATCTTGCACAACCGCACAAATTAAAAGTAATATTTTCAGTTATGGAATTGCTAATCCTAATATCAATTACAGGTGCAAGACTACCAAATTTGCGACTTGTGAGCATGCAGAAATACATAAAATTATAAAGCATATTTTGACGCAGCCTAACCTTCGTTCTAAACTATCACATATGATCTCCCGATTGTAAGTTTGTAACCATAAACAGTCCCAATAATCATCTTGATATCAATTGATTTCATATCTAGAACCAACTAGTTTTAAAGAAGAAGTCACAATATCATCAAAGTTGCTAAATGATAGCAAATCAAAGAGGAGAAGAAAAAATTCACTGGGCTTGATACTCCAAACACATTAAAATACAGAACATGATATAAATTTTTAACCCATAGAACAATGTATGGATAACAGAACAAAAGAAAAAAGAAAAGAAAATCATGTCTCCTTAGGAGGGGCTTTCTTTGCAGCCTCAGCAGCTTCTTTCTCTGCTTCAATCTCAGCAACAATGGCATCAATTTCAGCTTCCTCAAGTTGCCTAAGGCCATGTTCCCTAGTCATCACAGCAACTTCTATGTTCTTCCCTCCACTCTCGACAACCTTAATTACATATGCAAACAGAAAAAGTTATAACAAGCAAACGACAGTTACAGAAACCAGCTCCAGGTGTAAATTATACAAATATCAGAATTAGTGACAGACAGAACTAGTAGATCCCAATTTTTTTAGTTCTGAATCTGAGTACAAATATCAGAATTATCAGGTTTTATACTTGTTTGCTTGACTATGTATATAAAATTGATACACATAAACGCTAGTGGAGCTATCACTGAGGGCAAAATTTTTATAATAAGCTGCCCAGGCATTCACAAGCAAAAACAATAGGGTTTGAATGCAGAAATATTTGGATCTCCATGCGCCTTTATACTGCACACAAAATAAAGGTATATTTTTAAAACAGAAAACTCATTTACAATGTGTCTTCCCAGTTATAATACGGCCACCAATGTGTGTCCAAATCAAGGTTGGATACAACAACAACAACAACATTAACTTTATCCCACTAAAATCAAGATTTGACACACCCGGAGAAAATCACATGAGTATAGGATGGGCTCACCATTGAAGTGGGCAAATTTGAGGTTGTATAAATTGACTTAGACAAAGTAAAAATAATCGACCAGGATGTTAGCGCAAGAACATGAATCAAGGTACAAGGACATGGAAATTAATGTACACATAAGATAAACTGAAGGTTTATGCACAAATCATGTGTTCAAACTTCCAACACACATTTCAGATAAAAAAAAAACGTAAAAAAATTCAAACGCATGTATATGTATATGCTGGCACAAAACAATCTATATAATTTGCTATTTAGCCTCATGCAATCCTAAAAAACATTTGGATATTGATGTCTGCATTATATGAAAAGTTTGATGAATTCTATCAACTACTATATATTCACTATCCAGCAAGAAAACATTCTTTAAATTGAAAACCAGCAAAGAGATGAGATCTCAAATGAAAATTATTCAACACCAGTTTTAACTCTTGGCAGGAAGCCACAGCAGTCTCAGTTAAGCATACAAATAAGTGCCCATTTGATTTATCTTCTTGTAAAAGGTCTTTTAGAATAACCACAGTTTGCAAAAATAAAGTTTGGATAAAAGTAGAGAAATTTACTATAAACCTGTTTAGATAAAAAAGGACAGGCACTAAATTTATCTATCCAAGATATAAATTACTTATCCAAAAGTAAGGTCAACTCACAATTAAGTGCTTCTCTGAATGTTTCTTCCATTTTTATTGACTTCACAAACATATGGAGCTCAAGACAATCTCCATAAGCTCTATGAAGTCATTGACGTCAGATTACATAAAGAAGCAAGACACACGTGTAAAAGAAAAGGAAGTGGCACATTAAAAAGGAGCCTTGCAGGTTGAGGCAAGAATGAATGTTTAAGTATTGTCTCAGAAAAAACAGAAAGAACCAATTACTCACTTCAAGCAATGCTCGGATAGCCAGTTTTACAGTTTCTTGCCCAGAGGTTTCTTTATAGTTCTTCTCCAGGAATTCCCGAATTGAATTTGAGTTTCTCCCAGTTGCATTAGCTTTCCAAGCTGAAAAAGTCCCAGAAGGATCTGTTTGGTACAGGGAGGGTGCACCGGCGTATGGATCAAAGCCTACAATCAAGGTTGAAAGGCCAAATGGTCGGACACCACCACTTTGAGTGTACTTTTGCTGAAGACCAGCAATGTAACGAGTTATGTACTCAACAGTTACTGGATCCTCAACTGTGAGCCTGTGGCTTTGACATTCAACCCGTGCCCTGTTTATAAGGACACGGGCATCTGCTTTTAGTCCAGCACAAGCAAGGGCAATGTGATCATCGAGGTTGACAATCTTTCTCACTGTTCTGCAAAACAAAAGCAATAACACAGTGAAAGAGCAAACATAAAAGCATCTAGCCAATACATTATGACATCACATACCCCATTTCTGAAACCGAGCTAGTAAATTTTGGGAAGATTATTCATCACAACATCAGTATTTTAAAAAGAATAAAATAAAATCATTTGATAGCACATTGAAAAAAACTTGGCATCTCTACTCTGAACTTCCTTGGGTCATATCTTTGTGATGCGGTAGTGTCTAAATTATGTCAGGAAATGCCTATAAACCTTCCCCACTCAACAAGCCCCAAAATTAAAGTATCACCAAGTCCATATATATAGTAAACAAAATGTAAAGCACTCGACTTGTCATTGTGAGTAATGATATAATCCCAGGACCTGAATGGAGTCTTGTACTAGCAACCTCTTACTATAAATTGTACCTGAACCTACTTCTCTTTCAATTGGGTTAAACCAAATCGATATCACTGTTGAAAGAAAAGTAGCCAAGAAGCTAGAAAGGAAAGACGAATTCCACCGCGCTACAAAACCCCAAACGCTAATCTGATTGTCCCAAGAGTCGGATTCTAGCGTACTCAGGAGAGAAACGGATCGACCCTTAAAGATTTATAACCATCTAAATTACAAAATGACAAAGATCCCAACAAAGACTCATTTTGGCTACGAACATCATGTAACGCTAAGACGAAAGCAAAACAATGAAAAATAATCAACTTTATGGGAAAAAAGACTTTATACATGAGTGCAAAAATGAGGGAATACCTGGAGTCCTGGAGTTTGGCGGTTGATTTTTTCTCGACGCCGAGAACCACGATGTCAGTGCCGCGGACACCGACGGCGGCGTTGCCTTTACGAACAGCTTCTAGGGCGTATTCGACTTGAAAGAGATGGCCATCGGGTGAGAAAACTGTAATGGCTCTGTCGTACCTCGCCATGTCGATGAGATTGAGGTTCTTCCTTGTTCAAGAAACTAGTCAAAGTATTTTGCTTTTTCTTCTGCTAGGGTGAATTGAAGTCCGAACAATGATCCTGTATTTCATTTAGCTTGCTCAACGCACCCGACCATCAACTTAGGCAACAAGTTTACTCATGGGCTCATATGAATGGGCCCAACCCATAAAGGCCCACGCTAAATTCGTCAAAGCTCTGGGCTAATTCTGAAATGCGAGGGTCCATAATTGATATATCAATTCGAAAATTATTTATTAAGATATGATATGAATTTCAATTTTAATTTTTAGATTAATTATGAAAATATTATAGATTCAAGATTTTATAAAAAGTTATCTATTAAGATTTTACTTTAATTTTAATATGCTTCTGTAGATATTTTGTATTGTGAATTATTTCATTAATCTATTTCAATGTTCATCTTATAATATCTAAGAAATAGAACAACAATTTTAACAATTATAATATCTCATCCTTTATTTTCATTGATATTAATTTAATTTAATTTAACTAAAATTAAGAAAACAAAAACAAAGGAAGGGCACGGAGCATAAATGGGGTGGAACCACACTATTTAGTTAATTTAATTCCACCTTATTTTTAATTATATATTAATATATCAAATTGGTGGATATGTAGGACATATCCATTGCACTAAGGAATAATTCAAATCCCGGATGTCAAAGATAAAATAAAGTGTGGATAAAGATGAAGCCCAAATGATGGATAAAAAAAAATTCAAAACTATTTCATATTATTTCTTTCTAACTAAACAACTCATGCCAGATTACATGAGGAAACATGCTAGATCTTCAAAAAAAAATTTATAATACTATTTTCAAGGATTAATTTTTGTAAGAAGAGCCGAACATTATACTAATTCTTTAAATTATTAGAATTAATAAAACATGAGAGCCACATTCTCACCTCATTTGGAATAACCAAAACCCCATGATCTCAGTATCATGAGTTGACGAAATCTAAATATCAATTCATCATCTTGATGGCTCTGATAACCAATTATTTCTGTTAATGGTGTTTCTACTTCTTTTAGAACTAATCAACCACCTCTTACCAACCCTATCTTCTCTTCCTTCACTCAATCTTATGATAATTTCAAAACTAAACTTTTTTTTTGGGTAACCTATAGTATTTAACAAATATAAAAAATATTTGGAGATATCTTGTAAGTCAATATTTAGCATATATAGATGGCCGATTAAGATTTTTTACTTAAAAATTTGTATCAACTGCCTAGTATATTTCTTCATTACTGGAAAACACATTTAATTAAAAGTCTATATATTAATGCATTATATTTTTCCGCAAAAAAAAAAAAGAAAGAAAACACATTTAAAAGTATGTGGCCCAAAAAAAAAGATAACACATTAAAAGTTTTTATTACTTTACAAATGTCCACAACCTGAATATGTTTGGTTAACCTTCTCAACTTGCGCAAAATTAAGTAAATATCTTAAGAAATGAGAAGGTTAGTAGGATTAGAATCTGTTCAGGATTTTTAATCCAAATCCTAAACGCTGTGTGTATGAAATAATATCAACTTGATTTCAATTTCAAATTTTGTACAGTAAAATTAATTAACATTATAATTATAAAATTGTCATAAAAATAGCTCACTCTAATCAATTACATTTCTCGTCGATATGTTGGACGAACGATCATATAATGCTCGGGATAGGTATCTTTTCCTTCCTTTTTTTTTTCCCCTGATATTTCTTAATTTTAGAAAACAATATATTAGTGGATTTTGTTAAATTATATTTGATACGGGTTTATGGGATAAAAGTACTTTTATTCCAACAAATATCTGATAAGTAGAATAAGATGTGCAGGACAACTCAGTCACACTGTATATAAGCTCCAAATTATCAAAAAGTATGAAAAACAAATACTAAAAATCCAAATTAAAAGAAAAGAAAAAAAGGAAATCTAAAAAGTGACAAATTCCGCAACAGTGAGTAACAGCGGAGCTCCAATTCAATGCAGCGCTTTATATGACCAAAACGGCAGCGGCGATGGCAAAGGCTACCGATCCGGTGACCGTGAAGCTATGTGTAACGGCGCCATTCCCGGTAGGCGCGGGAGCCTCGGAAGGAGGAACAGAGATCGAGGAAGGAGTCTCTGCAGGAGATGGAGAAGATGCAGTAGGCGAAGGAGGAGAGCTCGCACTTGTAGGAGAAGACGGAGACGCTGAAGGTGGAGTCGTCGTAGACTCTGGCGGAGAAGCAGGCGATGACGCTGCCTTGGGTGAAGGAGTCACCGCCTTGGGTGACGGAGACGGAGCCGGGGACTGCGCGACGGAGGAGAAGACGCACAGCGCCATGAGCGTCAAAATCAGAGTTTTCGCGTGAGCCATTCTCAGCGTCAAAGAAAGAAGACAAGAACAGATAGAATCACAAGGAGATGGAAGAAGCACTGACACTGAGAGTAATACTGAGAATGATGAAGAAAAGAACAGCGAATGAGTATACTTATAGGAGGGTGGAAGCAAAGGAAATGCGAGTGGGGAAGAGAATGACCGTTGGATCGCGTGATTTGTGATGGGCACGTAGTTGGAGGAAGATCATAGGGTCCATATTCCAAGGAGAGCGCGTGGGGTAATAATGAGGGTGAGAGGCCAGTTGTATGAATGGTGAGCGTCCACGTGGAAGGAAGGAGGAGGGAGAGCCGTTGGATGGGATAGGGGCAACGGTCAAGAAATTGGAAAGAGAGAAGGGTGTGGGGATCCACGAAGTTGTGATTTTTCTCTTTTTGTGATGCGATTGGAAGAATTAAGAAAAGGAAAGGAGTCTTCTTTAGTTGAATGACAACGTTAATTACGGGGCTGCAGCTTCTGTGTATTTTTGTCTGGGTCTCCCAAAAAATATTAAGGAGAAGAAATAAATTTATATACTTTTTTTATATTATTTTTAATTAAAATTTAATATATGAATTTTTTAAATTTTTTTAAATTTAAAAAATTAATATTTTTAATATATAATTAATAATTAAATTTATAATATATTAAAAAATAATTTTAATATTAACTTTTAATTAAAAAATAATATAAAAAATATATAAAAAAAAACGTATAAATATTTTCTAAACCGTCAAAGGGTTAAGAATGTCAAATGTTCAAAGTTTCAATGGTCCCAATTTTTTAAACACAATTTAAGAAAAATGACAAGTAAAACCAAGAACAATAAGCCATACATGATGTGATATGATATGATATATTTATATATTGTATAAATTAAGATGCACATTCTTATTTTCTTTATTTTATATTATAAAGAAATAAGTGAAATTCATGCATATTAAAAATATATATAATATTATTAAATTTCTCAAGAAAACTCAAAAATCCTTATTTTACTATATTAAATATAATTAATCAACACAATTTATAATACTAGATATTATATTAACAGGGGTAAAATTGATAAATAATATCATATTGCCTTATAAGATAAAAAAAAATTCACTTACTCCCTTCTATTTTATTTATAAAATGTTATCCAAAAGATTTGATTTGTTTTACTTATAAGATGTTATATCACTTTCTTAATTTAAATTTTTTTCTTTATCCTTCCTTTAATAATTTTATTATTTCATAAATTGTTTTAATATTTAATCAGTAGAGCTAAAATTAGAAGTTTTTGCTAATATTTTATAACTTTAAAAATATAATTAACTCTCATTAATTCCTATGCATTAAATAATAATATTTTATAAATAGAATTACAGAAATATTACCTTATAATGTGAAACAGATAGAGTATATCACTTTAAATTTCTCTGAGAAAAATATTGCTCACATAAATACGCATAAATTTTTTAACATAATTTTTTATTGATGAAATTCGAGCTCAACTTTATCTAAGGAATATTTAGTATCTTTTAGTCCATTCAATCACTATTGATTAAGTTGATATAAACATTTTATTATGGTTTTATCATTTCCATCATAATTACTTTTAAAATTTTTAATACTCATTTTATACATTTTAATAAGTTAATTGATTAATTATATAACATCACTAACACACTCATGCATATTCCCTCCAACATGTATCATATTTTTTAAAATTGTTGTATCTTACTTATCGCATCCTATTATTGTGCTATATAAGACACTATTTATATACATTTGAAAAAAAGGACAATTTTATCTATAGAAATTATAAGAAAAATCTTGCAAATTAAAAGTTTCTCAATGAATGAAAAAATATTTCATTTCTGAAAAATATTTTTCACTTTGAAATTTCAATAAAATATTAATTGTATTTTATAATTTCTCCCTTATTCTTTATTAATTTTATTGAGAGAGAATATATGAGAAATATTTGGAGAATCATCACAAGGATATTTTAATCGAATATAATTAAAACGCTTTACCATGTGAACTGTTTAAGAACTTTTTTTAATCCTTTTGCATGATTTTAAACGACAGTTACTTTAAAGTGGAAAATGAGTTATTAATGATTTTTTTAATTATATAATGAAAAGGAAAGAAAAGAATCATTTTAATTTTGTGAAATTTATAGTAAGAAGAGATACTTACGAAATTAAATCATACATATATGTAAATTTTTTAGAACATTTCAATTGATACATGCTAGGGACTCGGATACTTTTTTTTTTTAATGACGGGACTGATTGGTTCAATTAAAAATTCATTTGAATTATTTATAAAATTAGTCATTAAAATTACCCAAGAAAAACAACTATATTGGTTACAAAAAAATTAATATTTTTTAAAAAAATTAAATATAAAAGACAATAAGAGAAAGAAAAGTTGAAATGAGGAGAATTAGTAAGAACAGAATAATTTGTAGCCAAATAAAACAAATGACCAAAGTCAATTGTTAGGAAATTTGAATATTGATATGATTTTAATGAGCCTGTACGTGGTTATGACAGGTTACTTTAGACATGTGAGGGAGGGTAGGTAAGGCTATACTTAGTTGGACGTGACCAAAAAGCTCGAATCCGCAATAATATAACGTGTATCGGGGTACAAGGAAAGCGAAACACAAAAGTGAAACGAAATTCATATTCTCCATTCATATCAAAGTATTTTAAAGTGCCAAGCCAAAGCAGTCTAAAGTAAATTTTGTCTCGTCCTTATCACTACAAAGTTAAAGCTATTGTACTACCATGACTCACTTTCACTCCCAATTTCCTTTTGTTCTTCTCATTCCAGGAAGAATTGGAAGAACAACGCTTTTAGGTTAAAATTAAAAAATATACTCATTATAAATAATTTGAAATTTTAACATTAATTTAAAAATTAAGCAAGGTCAACTTGTGGATAAAAAATCATGTTATAAGAGCTTCATCTAATGATGGCCCAATACAGTTTAAATTCATATTAGTTTTCAATAATATCAGTAATATTTTATATTAAATATAAGGCTGAGAAAATGGATTTTAACTCACTGGCTTCTCCGTTTTATAGGCAACTCAAGCTAGGAAAAACAAAACCCATGTTGACTCATGCTTTTTTCAGTCCGCATTGATTAACTTGCTTTTATTATTATTTTTTTCATTCTTTCAATTTCCTTCATAAATTTCATGGGTTTTATACAATTTTATTTTTATTATTTTGATATTTCTTCATGTATTTCTATAAAGTTTTTTTTATCAAAATATTTTCAATAGATTTTAAATATTAAAATATGGATATAATCTTAAAGAAAGTTTTAAATTAAATAGAGTTTAAATATTATGATGATGTTAAATGAATTTATAAATTTGAATCATTATGTTGATAATGTTGAATTTAGAGTTTTGATGATTCCAAATCAACATTCAAGAGCTTGAAATGAAGATATCAAAGGAGCTCAAAATGTTTCAAGTGAAGAAGTTCTGAGTAATCTGTGCAAGATTTGTTGTAGAATCATTAGTTATGTTTAAATATGGGTAAAAGACTTTGATTTGATGAAAAGATGTTTTAAAAAACTTGATTTTATGTTAAATCATGAAATATTTGAAAAATACCCACCAATAGACGAAGTTTGAAAAGTTTACATTGAACTGTCATATTGGAAATTCGAACTTTGACTTTGGAAATTCGAATTTCGAGCTAAAATTTAATAAGTCTGAAGAGATGCTTCTTTGACAAACGAATTTTGATTTTCCAAAATTTGAATTTTCATAAGTGTCTGAAAGAAGCTGTTGAGCAATAGACGAACTTTGAGTTTTGAACATTCGAATTTCAGACAAAATGAAACTTATGAAAACTGAAGAAATGCGTCTGAAACAATGTTAAAGTTCATCTGAAATCAAGATTATATTGAGTTTCAAAAATTGCTCACTGACAGACGAACTTTGAACATGGAAATTCGAATTTCAGAAGTTAAAGTTGTGAGTCTGTTGAAATGATATGATGACATACGAATGACAGTGTTTACAAATTCAGATGTTGAAGTAAATCTGAAAAGAGGTCTCTCTGACAGACGAACTTTACTCTTTTTAAATTCGAATTTCGAAAGAAAATGAACTACTGTGCTTCTTGAGCATGCTACGGATAGACGAATTTTGGGTTATAAAATTCGAATTTCGAGAGCACTGTAGCAAATTGAAAATACTGTTTACACTTAACAGAAAAACTTTCTTCTTGAAAATTCATATGTCACAACATGGAAACACTTTCTAAGTTTCAAAATTTGAATTTCACTTCATGAACAGACAAACTTTAGTATTTCAACGTTGGAAGCTTTAACCTTCGGTTCCTTCGAAATTCGTCTATTGACCAACCGAAATTCAAATTTTAGTATGTCAGAAGCATTAAATGCGGTTGGTTAACGGATAGTTTTTCAGAGTAACCGTTGGATAACTTCCCCAACGGATAGATTTTGTCTCTAACGAATAGTTGGGACCTAAATTTATAAATACAACATTATTTGAAGTTGTGGGTAACGAATTAAACTTTGTATATACTGAAACTCTGCCAAATCTTCTACTCAAAGACTTTTACCCTCTCACTTCAATACTTGTACTTCAACTTTCATATTCACTCTATTCAAGAGAGATTCATCTTTGTAAACAATCTAATCTTCATCTGGAAGATAGATTTACTTGTGAGGAGATATCACAAGGGATTGTAAAGCACTTTGTGAAAGTGCAGAAAGTGATTGAGTGAGCTCTAGAAACCAGGGCACTGACGTTGTACTGTGGCATTTGCAAGAAGCCCGTTAAATTCTTCCTGAATAGTGGAAAATCTCAAGTAGTGACTTGGGAACTGGACATAGGTCAAGTGGAGAGATCGAACCAGGATAAATTTTTTAGTCTTCTTCTCTTTTCTGCTACTTTCACTATTATTCATTTATACTCTGTTTTACCATCATATATTGCATTCTTCACCTCTTTGATATTTTGCAGAAAATTTTTAATCTTCCCAATTCACCCCCCTCTTGGAAAGCCAGCCTAACTAACAGATAATTGAAAACATATGAACTTTTGTGTGTGTAAATTGTGATTATATGATAGTTTAATATTGTTAGATTATTGTAGAGCTGCACATGGGTAGGGTTCGACCAGGCTGCCCACCAACCCATTGCCCGACCCAAAGACATGGACGGGCTAGGTTGGTTGACCCGATGCCCGACCCTACCCGATATTTAGCCGGATCTTGATAGGGTCGGGCAAGTAGGACCGGGCAATTTCGGGCACTTCAGGCTGAAAACTTTTTTATAATCCTTTTTTAGTTCACAATGAGCTACTTGTTCAACCCAAAAAAAAATGAAAAAAAAATAGCCAAATTTCAAATTTGTAAAAGCCTATTGGAAACATGGCCCAACTTCCAAATATGCCAAAGCCAAAAAAAAAAAGGGAAAGATAGATGAAAATGCATGAAAAAAAAGCCTCAAAGCATTATATCCATTACCATAATTGATAACAACCAAAAAAACTCAAAGCATTAAGTCTGAAAGTATTATCCATATCAAAGTGCATGTGCAATATATATATTTTTCAGTCAAATATGTGAGAATTGGAGCCTTTATAAGTCTCAAACCATTACATTCTCTTATCCAATTTCCACTATTCAGAAAAACAAAAAAAAAAGTAATAGCAAAAAATCTCAAAGCCTAACTATTAATTAGCAAATATGGAAGAGTAAAGGATAGGAGTAGATCTTGATTGGTGGCTATAAGATACAATAATTGCAACACTTGTCCTTCACAGCATCACAAACTCAATAAAGTCTAACTAATAAACATGTATAGAAATATAAAGGCCAAAAGATTTTGTCCAAATAAGCAGTAAAGTCTAACTAATCAAGTCAATAATATGGCCATTAATCATAACACATGGGATGTTACTTGTGAGCAATCTTTATCTCAAACTCAATAAAGTCTAACTAATAAACCTATATAAAAATATAAAGGCCAAAAGGTTTTGTCCAACTATGCAACAAGTTATTAAATCTAATTATCTCAACCTGAAAGACAAAAGCTGAAGTAACAAAGTTCCAAGTACTAACTAAATACATGATAATTATGACTAAGTTCCCATACATACATGAAAAAGAAACATTCAAATGTCTAACTGACCAACACAATCAAAGTTCAAAGTTTAAACACCATAATAAAATTATAACAAGTCACATTTCAACAAATAAACAGCTACTATCATGATGATAGTACCATTAATGGCATAAAGAGTGAGTTCAACTTCAATCATCAAGAGTTGTAATAGTATCAAACAATCCATCTCCATCCTCATGCATGGTTGCAACATCTGAAAAAAAAAATATGTATAAAGAATAAATTACATTTCAAAACATATATATGAAATATGAAATAATAAAATGATATATTATATATTTTGAAGAAACAAAATATATATAAATTAAAACATTACCTGATTGAACTACATTTTCTATCTCTTCAAAGTTGTCAAACTCATGTAAGTTTCCAATGACCTCTGAAAGAGATTGCCTCAGATGTAGCCAATTTTGAGAACAAATAAGTGCTTCAATCATTTTAGGAGATAGAAAGCTCCTATACTGATCAACTGCACATCCTCCTGTGCTGAATGCTAATTCAAATGCCACAGTAGAAACTGAAATGACAAACACATCACGTGTCATGCGAGAGAGCACTTTAAATTTCGTGGAATTTGCTTTTCACCATGCCAATATGTCAAAATCAGTACCAGATAGGATATCATCAGTCAAATTAGACGAAAGATATTTATCTAATTCTGATTGAGGATCTATCGTGGTTCTTTGCTTCGTTGACTGTAACCATTCCACTCCTGGATCCTCATCTTCGTTAGGAGAACTGAATGACAATGCTGATGATAAACTAGCAACTAAGGCTCCTCCAGATGTAGATGTGGGAATTGTATTTGATTGGGTAGAAACTCCCAATGAATACTCATCAAATAAATGATACAAACAAGCTTTCACCTTCTTTGTCATAGCCACAACTACATCAACATCATTGAACATCATCTGAAATCTATAGTTCAAGTAATCCATTTTGTATTGAGGATCTAAAATCACCTCTACTACCAACAAAGGATTCATATTATCTGTGCGACCCTAGTATTTTTCATATTTTGTCTACACACTAAAGCTCATTTCTCCAAGAAGAGGATAAGAATTAATGATATTTTTTTGCAACATTTGTTGGATGCGAGTTATTTGCTGGAAACACAAATGTGATGTGACACTAAGTGCGCTTGAGAACATTAGAGTAATGTCATAGAAAATCTTCAAGAACTTTAAAAACACATGTGCCTTACTCCAATCATCAAAGGTAGAAACTTGATGTCGAGGAGTGCCATCACGCCTAGAATCTAAATTGAAGTGTGAACGATAGTCATCGTCTTCATCAAGCATGCGTTCAAACACTTTTTGGAACTTCAACCCAACTTCCAACATCAAGTAAGTTGAATTCCATTTAGTACTAACATCCAAACACACAAGGCTCTTGGTGTCTACTTTTTCAGCATCAGCCCATACTTTAAACTTTTGGAGTCTTGATAGAGAGAAACGAACATATCTCACTAAATTACGAATGGCATCAAAGCTATCTCTTAGTTTCTTGATTCCTTCATTAACCACCAAATTAAGCACATATGCACAGCACCTCAATTAAAGATAATCCCCTCCACAAACTAGTCCCTTCCAACTCTTAAGATGCCTCTTTAGATATGCCAAAGTTGTGTCATTGGACGTTACATTTTCTATAGTTATAGTGAACACTTTATCGATCCCCAATCTAACAAACACTTTTCTATTGTCTTCCCTATAGTGTCACCTTTGTGATTTTCAATCATACAAAAATTAAGAATTCTTTTGTGCAGTTTCCATTCAAGATCAATGAAATGCACTGTCAAACACAAATAATTGAAGTTCTGGGTTGATGTCCAACAATCCGTAGTAAGGCACACGTGATTGGCACACTTCTTTAATGCTTTCTTCAACATCTTCTTTTCTCCATTATATAACTGCCAACAATCCCTTGTGACCGTCATCCTTAATGGAATTGGAAAATGTGGTTCCAATTCATGCACAAATTGTTTGAATCCTTCCTTCTCCACGATTCTAAATGCCTGCTCATCACAAATAACAAACTTTGAAAGTGCTCTACGACAATGCTTCTCATCATATACATGGGCAACTAGGCCTCTTCCTTGTTGCACACCTGTCCCAGTAGGCACATAATTTAGCATTGATTGTTTATTATCAGTGGTGGCTTTATGTGGGTTCTTGGTGCACTTGGGTATATGCCTCTTCAAGGAATTTGTCTCATGCTTGACTGGATGACAAAGATAGCTCATGTTGCAATATTTACATATTGCCATGTGCTCTCCATTTGTTTCTTCGAATGGCAACTTCACAAAATGGTCCCATGCTTCTGATTTTGATGGTTGTTCTTTTTCATTTGCCTTTTCCAGTTCTTTTCTCTTTTTTTTTTTTTTACCTTTATCTATTTCTGCTTCTTGGGGGGCATGTGCTGTAGGAGTGGGAGCTGTAGCTGGAGGAGGAAGATAAGAGGAGTAGGTCCTGTTGGACTTGGAGTGGGATTAGTAGGAATGAGATTCTGAGATGGTCCGATTGGACTAGGATTAGTAGACATAGGATTTTGAGATGTTCCAAGACTAGTAGGTGTTGCTACAGTAGAACCTTGATCCTCTATTTCAAACTATAATTAAACTGTAATAAAATAATATATATAACAAGTAAGAGTCCAAGATGATACATTATACAACATGCAAGGGAAATCATGAATCATTGAATATATAATGATCTAAAACAATACAAATCATACTCATACAAACTAGCTACAAACCATACTCATACATACTAGTTACAAAACATACTCATACAAACTTGTTCAAATAATCAACGAAAAAGTAAAGAATCGGTAAACAACATAACCACATTCAAGCCACCTCAAAATTGCTTTCAAGAGTCACAAATAAAAATAAGAAAAATAAAAATATATCAATATTTTTGCCACCTTTCAGAGGTGGCCCTTCTTTCATCTCTTTAATATGCAACTATGAAACTTGAATGGTCTAATCTGATTGAAGAAACTAAGTTAATCGTTTTATAGACAAAACTAATAGCAATATATATATATATATTAAAATTATACTTCCAATAGATTATTATAACGTTGGGAGGGGAATCTAGCTACTGCGAGAATCATTATGTGTGTTTGTTTGGATGAACCTGGTCAGTAAGACATGAGTGAAACTAAATGTGAGAAGAAGAGCGTTGTAACGCTCTAAAAAAATTGTGAGACAAGAGCGTTATAACACTCTAAGATGGCTTTGCGATGCCTTGCTAGATGTTTCTGAATAAGAAGAAGACAAGAAAAAAATTATTTTTGTTGGATGAGATGAGTTTTTCAGTTCAATACCTACTAGATCTGAAAACATGGCAAAATTAAAAAATTATAGGAGGAGTGGAGTGTAGAGATGATGTACTAGGAGGTGTGACTGAGAAGATGTGTAACAGAGGCAGCTTCTTCAACACGAGAAGGCGGAGGAGGAGGTCCTGACTGCAATGCTCAAATAGTCATGAAGGATGCCACTAGTCTCGACAAACTCTCAGTCGAGAATAAGATGGTGATGAAAGAGGTCCACCACGTAACAGAGGCAACTTCTTCGACGCTATGGCACGACCATAGATGATACTGTTAAGCTGAAGAGTGAAGAGAGTCATAGAGGGGGGGATGTCGGAAATGAGAAGTGGAGAAAGCGAGAGGCAAGCATAGAGGAGTGAGGAGAACGCGGTTAGGGTTTCCTTTGAGTGGATTGCAAAATTGGGAATTTTCTTTCTAACCTGTAGCTTGCACAGCCTCGTCCCTAACTCCCCGTATAAGCAACATTGTAAAAAAATAAAATAATAATAATAATTTCTTCGGGTCGGACTAGACATTATGGCCCTATATGCCAGCCCTAACCCCCACCATGCCCTTGCACGATTCATTAGGTCGGGCTAGCCCAACATACCTCGAGCTATTGTTTACATCTTCGGATCGGGCGATTTCTGTTTGGGTTGAATCGAGCATGTCAGGCTACCGGGCAACCTATTCAGCCCTAGATTATTGTATTGGATAGATAGTTGGAGTTAGAAAATGAAAGCTAGAGTTAAACAACTAATCTATGACTATTTTAAACTTTTTTTTAAATCTAATATTTTGAACTTCCAGTATGTATTAACATATTTTGGTGAATTGATGGTTTATGTGATTTTTAATTTGATTATGCTGGATTATTTGTTTAGGTTATTATTCAAAATATTAAAAAAAATTGAATATATGGTTCACCATGATAGTCTTGGATTGGACAAATCTCAACCCATAAGAAAATAGGTCAGCTCATGTGCGGCTCATTTTCTGTGCAACTTGTGATGGATGTTTGGGGTGACTAGCCCATTTATTGTTAAAATATATGTCTTGAAATAAAAATTATTGCTACTTTGGTTCAATTTTAATTTTTTACTAAAATAATTTCCAAGATTGTAGATGAAGCAAGAAACGTGTACGGCAAATAAAATGACTATGGTACAATTGCTTTTTGACTACATAAAATAAAACAAGACAATACAAACTTAATTTTTTTTTTGGTTAAAGTATAAATCTACCCCCAAAATTTCTCCAAAACTGCTACTAGTATTCTAATTTTTTTTTAATGCAATGTTACCCTTAAAGTGTTAAAATCAGAGGAATTTTTTTGATATTGTTAAAGTCAATAACGTTGACCATTGACATGTCAACTATATTGTCAATTGTATCACTAACTATATTAAATCATCTTATGTGACAATTCATGTGGTATTTTTGTTCCAAAAAAATCCTAAAAATTTGAAAAAATGCAAGAAAAATAGAAAAAGTTGTTTAAATGAGAGAATTTAGTCAAAATACATTGGTTCTAACACTGAGAGTATTAACTTTGAATCAAATACCCCAAAAAACTATTAAAAATTATTTCATAAAAATCTGACATGGCAGTTTATGTGGCATCCAAGTGAGAACATATTATGAAATGATCATAGTACTCTTACCAAAAAGACCACCTTTGTATTCAATTAAAATGTACTAACTCAACCCAATTAATTTTGGCATTTTCCCATACATCCAAACCCTAATTAAAATTCTCATAACATAATAAAATCAATTAACAAACATAAAGAAATAAAAAAAATCTCAAAAATCGTTTGCCGAGAGTCATATGGAAAAATAAATTAAAAAATTCTCAAGAGAATGGAAAAATTTTGAAAAAATCTAAAAAATATAAGAAAAATAGAAAAAAGTGGTAGAAAATGAAGGACTTTGACAAAAATAATCTAGCTTTAATATCCAAGGGTATTAAGTTTTAGTCAAAGATCCCAAAAACTATTAAAAATCACAAATCAAGTTTACTTTAAAGTTTAACTAAGATCACAATCAATCAATTAATGCAATTAGTTTGACTAATTTTTTTTATTTGTGATTTTTAATAGTTTTTAGAGTATCTGACTAAAACTTAATATTTTATTGATATTAAAACCAGTGTATTTTAACCATATTCATTCATTTCAACAATTTTTTTTTCTATTCTTCTTGTAATATTACAAATTTTTTAAGATTTTTCCATTGTTTTTGGGAATTTTTTAGTTTATCTTTTCTTATGAATTTGCACATGACTTCTGTGATTTATTTATTTCTTTGTGTTTATTAGTTCATTTTATTATGTTTTGAGATTTTTAATTAGGATTCTAGTAATTAAGGTTTTGATTTCTCACTTGAGACCGAAATTGATTCGGTTGAGTTGATGCTTTTGTTTTAATTCATTATGTTTCTACTTGAATGCCATGTAGACTACCACATCAAATTTTTATGAAATGATTTTCAATAGTTTTTTTAAGTTTTTGACTAAAAGTTAATACTCTGAGTGTTAGAACTAATGTATTTTGGTTAAATTCCTCCATTTAAACAACTTTTTCTATTTTTCTTGCATTGTTTCAATTTTTTCAGAATTTTTTTCCAATTAAGATATCACACGAACTGCCATAGAGAATGATTTGGTACAATTATCAATAGAGTTAGTGGTACAATTAGTATATTAACAGTTAATGTTATTGACTTTAACAATAAGAACAAAATTGCTCCAATTTTGGCACTTTAGGGGCAATATTGCACACAAAAAAAGAGTTTAAAATACCAGCAGCAACTTCAGAAAAATTTCATGGGCAAATTTGCATATTAACTCAATTTTTTTAGTTTGACATAAAATTTTTAAAAAATTGCCTTATATATTATATGCATCTTGAAAGTAATTCATTTTTCTATTTGTTGAAAAATAAGTCTTGAATTTTTTTTTTGTGAATAATAGGTCTGAAATTTTAATTGAACCATATGGTGGTGTTGTAGACCTATGGCACTATGAATTACTGCAATGTGTTTTTCCTATTTCGAAGTATATTGGGATTTATTTTTTAATTTCAAGTTGAATATTTTTTTTCCACTTTAATTATTTATATTCAAATTTTGTTTGTATTTTATATTTCAATTTTTTAACTTCTAAGGGACACATTTTTCCCACTTTAATTATTTATATTCATATTTCGTTTAGATTTCATATTTGAATTTTTTAACTTCTAAGGGACACATTTTTTCCATGTGAAAGGATATAAATTTTAAGGGAAAATTAATCTTTCAGTCCCTAAACTTTACACCCATTTGTAAATCAGTCCCTAAGTTATATTTTTTTCAAAACATTCCTCAAAGTATTGCATTGTTTCAGCATTAGTCCCTTAATTATGCAATCGTTAGCCACTCAATCCTCAAAATTGCCACATGGGAAGATGGCATGAACATTTTGCTGAGATGTCAAATTGAGCTGCTGATATAGAGGACACCTGAAAGAGATGGCTGATGATGAAATAAAGAATAAAGCCTTGGAAGAAACCAGAGCAAGAACCCAGCTAGATTTTTTTTTTGTTGCTTGATGAGAAGGGATGCAATAAGAGAAACAAGAGCAAAAAAACAAAAAAAGCTAACTTCCGATGGCAAATGGTGACAATAGTATATGCTTGAACTTCTTCAAGAAAAAAATCATTATGAAAATTCGGCTTTTCTTTCTTGAACATAAGCTTTTCTTTCTCGGTGCAAAATACAATTTGGCTTTGGTTCCTTTCTGTCCAAGTCCATGGCTCCACACTCAAACAATCATAATGCAACTTTGAAAATAAAAACTCTCCTAACAAAGGACTTTTTGGTCTTAACCGAGGACCTGGATATGTAGAGAATTGTGTAATACACATTATAATATATATGTGTGTGTGTGTGTGCGCGCGTGTGGGTCTTTTTTTTTTTGGTTGGGGGCTTGAATCCATGTAAATGAGCAATTATATTTATAGTAGTTAAAACAAGATATGACAACTAGTTTGCATTTGTTTTTGTGAGTCTGACTTGGTATATTTATATTTAGAAATCAACAAGAGATATGCAAAGGAAGGCCCACTTTGTATGGTAAGAAAACATTCACACTCTTATAAGTCCACATGAAATTAAACCCAACTCACACACAAAGAAGAGAGATTATAAGGATCTCACTCCTAGTTTTTTTGTTTGCTTTCTCTAGTGCAATTGTTTTTCTTGCATCCCAACAATGCTTCTCTATTATCATATTATGTTTCGTGCTTCTAATCTCACTCATCATTTGTCTCTTGTTGATTTCTTTTTTCATACTTCTTTCATCATCTTTCTTCATTTTTGCATATCTAGCTATTATCTATAGTTTAAAGTTTTGGACATCCTACCTCTGTTTGCCTCTATTTTTAGAGACAAAAACAGAGATAAGGCAATAAATTGTATGTTTTAATTTATTTATTGTAAACATATCTTGTATGAAGATGATCAATAAATCTATAGATTATCATTCAATAAGCCAAATTAATATTAGAAGACAAGGGAAACTGGTCATAAGATGTGTTTGGATTAGATTATGTATAAATGATTATGAGGATAAGTGATTATTTATAAGTGATTATGAGAATAAGTGATTATGTCAAAAGTGATTTGTGTTTGGATATTTTTACTGATTTTAAGAAAAGAAATATCTTTGGACATTGGGGTTTAAGTGATTATTAGGTAGATAATAAGAAGAAAAAATGAAATAAGTGATTATGGGAGGATAAGTGATTATAATAAGCTGAAAAAATTAACTTCTTCCATAAGCACTTATTTGAGGCATAAGTGCTTATTGAAAAGTTGTTTCTGTTTGACAACTCCACCACATAAGCACTTATGGGATCCCATAAGCACTTATAATCTGAATCCAAATAGACTAATAAAATATGTATAGATAAGATAGGACCATTAAGTAAGATTAATGAGTAAAATTTTGCTTGTGTTGGATTCTATAAATTAGAGCACCTAGTGTGCTCTATTTTCATGTGTTCAAGGCAGGGCATATGTAGAAATGACAATAGAGATCTAGTTGAGGACATTCTTTGTGTTAGCTAGTGTTTGTATTAAAGATCTCTGTTTATAGTTTAAGAGAAGAATTATGTGTCTGCACATGGTGACTCCTAAACTTTTGCAATGAAGTTGAAGAAGAAGCCCCTAAGATGGGTAGACCAAGAGTCTCTCTCTCTCTCACACACAGACACTTACACACAGTCAAGTAACATCATCAACGAGTATGCAAACTTATTGAGTGGCTTTATTCCTTCATCATCAGTTCTCTCTCTCTCTCTCTCTCAAACCACCATTGTATTTTTTTGTGTGGCATTATTTTTTCTTTTATCATCAGCCATCTCTTTCGCATCTCAGTTTGACAATAAAATGTTCGCATCGTCTTCTTATCTGGCAGTCTTGATTGCGTTGCTAACATTTGAATTAAGGGACTAATGCTGAAACAGTGCAATACTTTGGAGATGGCTTTGAAAAAAAATATAATTTAGGGACTGATTTATAAATGAATGTAAAGTTTAGGGACTAAAAGATTTATTTTCCCAAATTTTAATTACAGCTATCCCTGATTCTTTTGCCTAAACAAATGCTGTACTTTCTTTTCTGATCCCTTTTGGTACATTTAAAGGTTCAATTTTTTTCAGATCCTTTTTGAAGGTTCAAAAAAAATCTCAGATGCCACATAAAAAATATTCCATTGAAAATCTATCATATGCCAAATATACGTGCAATTTTGTTTAGTTGATAATTAGTGTCATGCTAAAAATGATTAACTTCACCTTTTTTCCATTAAAAAGATTACCAATTTTCTTTTCCAACAGAAGACTAACGATTAAAAACACAAGGACAACACATAAATTAAAGGGAGAATTATATTTTAGGATCAATATTTTAAATTAATTATAAAATAAAATTTTTCACTATTTATTCTTTCAATTTTACAACTCAGAACTCAGTCTTTCATTTTTATTATTGGTTTTTAGTTAAAAATCTTTATTTGTGATTAATTTGAGATAATGTGCCAGATATAATTTTCCTAAATTAAATCATATGAAAAAGTCAAATGCTTTAAGAGAATATTATTCTGCTAATGATAAATAGAATACACAATAAAATAATAAAATGAATGAATCTAGTCGGTGACTCTCCCATGAAAATGGAAATAATAATAATAAAAACAAAAAAGGCTAAGGACTCATTTGATTCGACTAGGACTCCATGAAACTCTCTACACCAGCAAAGCAGCTGCGAGAATCACAACAGCAGCAGATCCACAGACGCTAAATCTGTTCAAAACGGCACCGCTTGCGGCAGGTGCAGGTGCTTGCGATGGATTAGCGGCAATCGACGAGGGAGAGTTGGTTGGAGCACTAACCGGCGACTCAGAGGTAGACGGAGGAGGGGAAGGAGGAGAATTGACGGTGGTAGGAGAAGGAGCAGATCCGCTCTCAACAGGAGGAGACGCAAGCGGTGAGTTCGCGGATGGAGTCGCCGCCGTGTGAGACGGAGCCATCGCCTTCCGTGGAGCAGCTGCCGGTGTCTTCGCCGGAGATGAAGCGGGAGATTGAGCCATTGTCGAGCTCACCAGCAGAGCAGCCACCAGCATCAACACAATTCTGGAGCTTGCCATTGTAGAGAGAGAAAGAGGATGAGAAAGAGAGAAATTCTAAGAACAGTAGAGATTTTAGAGAGAGAGAACGTGAGAGTTCAAACTTTAAAGCTCAGTAATAAAGCTAGGCAGTAACAATTGTGAGTTGTTAGGGAGAACACAGGCTTGAGGGGTATTTATAGAAGGAGAAACGCAAGGAGACGCGATTTTTGGATTGAATTAGTGAATAGCCGCTGATGCGATGGAATCAAATAACGATGATCTCGAGGTTAATCTAACGGTACAGATTGACTTTCAAAGATAGGAAACGCGGTGAAAGTAACAGTGGTAAATGAGCGAGTCCAAGCTGGTATTTGGTGTATCGAAACCGTACACGTGGTTAGGAAAAGAGGAGGATGGAGGGATGGAAACCGTTGGATGAGGGATCGTGCGTGTGAAAAGTCGCAACGGTCGAATATTGTCCTTTTTATTAAAAGGAGAAAAGAAGGGAAAAGAATAGTAATCGATCATTGATAATTGCTGCTGAAGACTACAGCGGCGAAAACGGTACCGAACATCCGCGTGAGACTGCTGGGACCACGTCGTCGGTCGTCCCTTGAAAGGTCTAGATTCTTCTACTAGCCGTTGCATAAAAATGGGGAATTTACATTTGATTAATTATTTTAATGTAATTATTTGATAATTTAATTTTCTAATTCAATATCTTAACTCTTAAGAAAGTTTACGTTGTTATGCTCATAATTTTATTTAATTTAAACGATTTTGATTATTTTGATTATTATATTTATAATTAAGATTTGTCATATAAATTACTAGTTAATTGTACTTTGTTATTTAAATTTTTAATACCTTTTTATTTTTATTATTATTATATAAATGTAAATATTTAGAATATTATAATGATATATAATTAGTTGTACCTGTAAAATATACTTCCTCCAATATTTTTATTAATCACATTCTAGAATTTTATATGGCCCTAAATATAAGTTAATTTCTATAAGTTTTTGAAGCATTAATTACTTTATTTTCAAAATGTACTTATTTAATTATGAGAGATAATGTGAATTATTTGAATTTGTAGTATTTATTAGAGGGTAAAAATGAAAAACACATTAATTTTAAAATAATTTTAATGATATAACAAACTTTTCTTGATTTTAATGGGATAATTAGAAGTAACTTATATTAAGAATCGAGTGAGTAATAAATATTTACTAATAATAGAGATTAAAAAAATTATAAACTTTTATTTACTGAAAATTGGGATAGGAATTTTTAAAATATTACATTAAATAAAATAATGAGATAAAAAAGGCAAATTAAATATTATGGGAGAACCTATATCAATAAAAAAGAATACAACAACAATAGCCTTATCCCACTATGTGGGGTCGGCTACATGGATCAAACGACGCCAATGAGCTCTATCAAACGCCATCTCCTCAGATAGATCATTTCTCAAAAGGTCATTCCTTATAACTTCCCTTAATGTCCTTTTTGGTCTTCCTCTACGCCTTTTGATCGGGCTCCAGGCCATTTGATCAACTCTCTTCACTGGCTCCTCTTGCCCTCTTCTTTGTACATGCCCAAACCACCTTAAACGATGTTCCACCATTTTCTCCTCAATAGGTGCTACCCCAACTTTCCTTCGTATACATTCATTTCGTATCTTATCCAATTTTGTATGACCACACATCCATCTCAACATTCTCATCTCTGCTACTCCCATCTTATGCTCTTGTTGTCCTTTCAAAGCCCAATATTCACTACCATATAGCATTGCTGGCCTTATAACTGTTCTGTAAAATTTTCCTTTAAGCTTAGTAGGCACCTTGCGGTCACAAATAACTCCTGTTGCTTTCCTCCACTTTAACCACCCAGCTTGTATCCTATGCATAACATCCCCATCAATTTCCCCATTATTCTGTAAAATCGACCCCAAATATTTAAACTTTGACACCACGGGAATGATTTGCTCTCCGATTTTTACCTCTGAATCATCTATAATTGGCCTCTTATTAAATTTGCAATGCATATATTCCGTCTTACTCCTACTCAGACGGAAACCTTTTGATTCCAAGGTATGTCTCCATAATTCAAGTTTAGAGTTGACCTCTTCTCTTGAGTCCTCAATTAAAACTATATCATCCGCGAAGAGCATACACTTTGGAATTTCTTCTTGTATATGTTCTGTAAGAACATCCAAAACCAGGTCAAATAGGTATGGGCTCAAAGAAGAACCTTGATGTAAGCCTATTGTTATAGGGAAGTCTTTTGTCACACCTCCAGGGGTCCTCACACTTGTTGTTGCCCCCTCATACATATCCTTTATGGCTCGAATATAAGCCACCCGGACCCATTTCTTCTCCATTGCTTTCCACAATACATCTCTTGGTACCCTATCATAGGCTTTTTCCAAATCAATGAAAACCATATGCAAGTCCCTCTCTTTACTCCGATATCTTTCAATCAAACCCCTTAATAAATAAATAGCCTCTGTTGTAGACCGCCCTGGCATAAATCCAAACTGATTTTCTGAAATACGAGACTCCTTCCTGAGTCGATACTCAATCACTCTTTCCCAGAGTTTCATGGTGTGACTCATGAGTTTTATCCCCCGATAATTAGTACAATTTTGAATATCCCCCTTGTTTTTGTATATGGGCACTAGAGTGCTCTTCCTCCATTCCTCTGGCATTTTCTTGGACCTTAAAATCTCGTTAAATAACTTAGTGAGCCACCAAACCCCCTTCTCTCCTAAGCACTTCCAAACTTCGATAGGAATCCCATCAGGACCAATGGCTTTACCATTATCTATTCTCTTAAGAGCTTCTTTCACCTCTCCAACCCGAATCCTACGATAGAAATTCAAATTGAGATCATCTTCATGGGTTGTTAGTCCTTCAGTATCAATGGTCATATCCAATCCATTATTGAACAGCTTATAAAAGTAGCTCCCCCATCTTTCTTTGATATCATCATCTGCAACTAAAATTTTTCCTTCTTCGTCCTTAATACATCTCACTTGGTCCAAATCTCTTGACTTTCTTTCCCTCCTCTTGGCAATTTTGTAAATCTTATGTTCACCTTTCTTTGTTCCTAAATCCTGGTAGAATTCCTCAAAAACTTTAGCTCTAGCCTCACTCACTGCTTTCTTAGTCTCCTTTTTAGCCAACCGATAACATTTCCAATTTTCATCGTTATTGCATAGATGCAAGGCTTTGAAACACTCTTTCTTATATTTGACCTTCTCCTGCACACTCTCATTCCACCACCAAGATTCTTTATCCTTAGGTCCAAAACCTTTGGATTCACCCAATATTGCTTTAGCGGTATCCCTGATCCTTTTAGCCATATCATTCCACAAGATATTAGCACTTCCTTGCAAGTCCCAATTACCTTCCTCCATAAATTTTCTCATAAAGATCACTTGTTTTTCACCTTTTAGTTGCCACCACTTAATCCTGGGATTAAAAACTTTTCGACTTTTCAGTTTACGATTCTTAACTAGCACATCAAGGACCAAGACCCTATGTTGTGAAGTTAAACTCTCACCAGGAATTACTTTGCAGTCTTTACAAGTTGATCTATCAATAAAAAAGAATATTATAAGATAACCACAACATCATGTGAATAACTTAATAATCAACATACTCCATCTGATTCTTAATATAAGGTATTTTTAATTAAATTATATGGATTAAGAATTAAAATTAAAACTAATTAACTATTTCAATTTCTCTGAATATCTCAACATTTTTTTTAAAACTACTCTTATTTAATCTCTTTCTATTTGAATACATTAAATATGGATATTTTTTGAAAATGTATAATAAATATTACCTCGTATATTGTAAAAAGTCTCATATTTAGGATAAGAATAAAAGATCCCGTATATAGAATCGGAAAGCGTAATTTTTAAGCATAAAAATATATTTGAAAAAGAAAAAACTGTCCGAGGATCGAGCCCAATCATGTCAGATTTAGGAAACCACAACTAGTCTAGAATGAATTAAGGAGAAAGACACTTAAGGACCTCCATGTAAAAATATTGCTAAATGAACAGTACAATTGCTGAATTCAGTTGATTCAAGTTGGAAATTCAGTTTACAGGAGTACTGAAATTTTAATCTGAGTCCTTGAAAGAAAATATCTTCATATGGAGGTCCTTAAGTGTCTTTCTCCCTGAATTAATGAATTATTAATATGGCATGAATTCAACTTAATTAAAGAGGAAAACGTCAAAAATAATGAAAAAGTATTCAGCCTTCGATAATAAATAAACCGGAACGCGAAGACGTGCGTGGCATCTCACTTTACGGGGAAGGGAGACCGGGTAAGCCTGTCCAACCAAAAGTAGGCTAAATTAATTATAAAAAATATTATTACATATACAGTAGATAAGTTTTTAACTGAAATTTACCTAATTATAGTACACTTTTGTATTTATTCAGAATATAATACATTGGGAAAAAAAAAAGGAGAAAGAAAGAGAGGGGGGTGGGGGTGTGGAACTGGGACAGTCTGTCTGTTCCGGTTATAATATCCATGTATCATGCGTTTAAGGTTTTTTTGGGTAATTTAAAATAGAGAAATATTTGAATGGATACGAGTGGGTCATCCTACCAGCTGTAATATATTTGCACAGTTGTTCATCAATAGTTAAATTAATTTAATTTGCTTTTCATAAAGTATTTCTTTGATTAAAGACGCCAGCCCTCCAAACTAATTTGCCTTCTCTACTTTTTCATAACCATGATTATTTTGAAAGACGCACACCAACCGGATCCCTCGAATTATGACATGGTCTAAAATGGATCATAATAAATTTATTGAGCTGGTTATATCGATTTGAAATCCCATGATTCCCTATGTTTCAATATTTTAATGATGATCTGTTCAAATCGGGCTCTAATTTACTTATTTTTAGATGTAGGAAATTCCAGATTGAAATATAGTAATTAAAATATGTTAAATTTGAAACTGTGAATTAATCGGTTGTTGTTATCTCTATTTGAAATCTCAGGATCACGTATATTATGTTACGATATATTTTAATGGCGTGTAGATAAAATATAGCTCTAATTTTGTTATTTTTTATGTTTTAAATTTAATTTTGTAATTGTAAAATAAGTTGTCAGTGAATTATTTTTATGCACGATGAAAGTATACAAAATTGCAATTCCAAAAAAGTTGTTACGATATTATATGATGCAATCAAAACTAAATAATTTTTATTAATTGAATGATGAATTTTAACCAATGATTTAATTTCTCAATTTTTAAATATTTTTCGAAATATACCCACCATTTAAATATGAAATATTATGTTGTTCATGTTGTTATTAATTCAATTTGTTATATCTATCCGTAAATTATTCCTCATGATATTTGCCAGATTTATTTATGAATTAAAATTAAAACTGATTATAATATGGCTTATAAATAAGTGAATGAATACATGAAGCCAAAATGAATTAACATGGTGTTTATCCTCTGCCGTGTTTGAATAGCTTTTGTCAGCTGCCATGATTCTTCATCCATCTTGTTTGAATAGTTTCTAGACTTTAAAGAAATATGGATTATGATACACATTCATTTGATCAATGTTCGTCTAAATACACTTTATCTAGATGTACTATAATTTTTTTATTGAAATTGAAATATAATATTTCATTATATGTTGAATTATTTCCCTTCAAATTTTGGTGTTTTTTTTATAATTGGTCGCACATATATGATGTCACTAAAACTTAATCAATGAGGTGGTTCTATGTTTCTTCATAAATCCTTTATCTATTTTATTACATACTTATATTAATTGTTAATCATATTTCGTTATGCTTTACCATATTTATAACCTTGATTTTCCAATGTCAATATACAGTAAGTCCATCGATTAAATAGCATTGGCGGGTTTGATTTTACGTTCAAATCGTGATCAGTTCAATTTCTAGATTAATTATTCCAAATAATAATAATAATAATATTACCATTTCAAATTTTGTTTGAAGAATATACAGATGTGTTTTAGTTTTATATAGTTATAGACCGACTTTGTCTCATAAATTATCTTCAATTTATATAGTAATTTGTAATTATAATATTTTATTTTCTAATTTTGTTTTATATTATAATTTAGATTATTATATTTTTTATTCACAATATTGTATATTATTTATGTTGTCGTATTACGTGTATATATTATCAATTAATGCAACTTGATAACAATCTCAGTCATATCGTGTTAAAACTCATTAATAATATAATACTTTAAAAAATGTCATCCCAATATTTTTTATTATAAAATATCTTATATTAATATGATCAGATAAACTTATCTCATCAAGTTGAGTATTTAACCAGAAAATTAAACTTTCTCTGATAGTTTGTTGGAGCATCTTAGCAACCAAGAAGCTGTTAACATAATCAGTAATTACTCACGAAATGTGAGCTTTCAAATACAGACGCTCATGTTTAGATGTGTTTTCATAATTTTCTTTTTCGGACAAATGAATGATGACAGTTTATTATAGAATAAATGAATATTATGTTGTTTGCATTAGATATCCACCATACTGAAACGTTTATTTAAAATTTTTTTCCTAATTCTTAATTGGAAAAAATTGTGCTCAATATATAATTAATTGATGCATAATTGTCTATTAGACAAATTATAGATCGATCATATATTAACCATCTAAAGCATATATCAAATTTTGTTTTACATTATGCAAAATATGTAGTTGAAAATAAATCTTGACATTCTTAACATTACGATAAATATGAGATATTAAAATAAATATAAATTATAAGTTAAATTATAAAGTATGCATGTACATATTAATTTAACCGTTGGATCTTTGTAAATAAAAAAAATTAAAATCAAGGATTAATTTCTAATTGACTTGTAACAGTGGAAATGGCCTGATCAATTTGGAGGTATTTGGAATTTGTTATAATCCTCATAAATCTATAGATATTATTAATCTTGGATAACTAGATTTTTCAGTTTAATTGAAATTCATCTGATCAATTTTAGATCACACAATTAAGATATTATTTGATCATATAATCTTTTTTATATATATATCAAAGAAAACAATTGGAATTGACAATTACAAAAATTAGTCACGAATTTAGAATTTCATTAACATGTGACCAAAATTAATTTTTTTAATTTTTTTAATTTTCTGTTAATTTTCAATTATATTATGAAATAATTTTTTTTTGCCAGCAAGTATCTAGACAAATTAAATTACACACATATTATTATATTTATTTTTCAATGATATTCAATTTCTAACTAAAAACTAATCTGGATATTCATGATATGATTTTTTAAGATATTGTTTGCTGAAAATGTCATGGATATATGAAGTGGATAAGGCATGATAAATTTAAACATTAAATTATAATGGTTTAGGGATTCATTATACGACGCTTAAATATTTTTCTACAAGTTCAACATCTTTTATTGGGATTCAAACTATAATTCAAATTTAATGAATTGTGGAAAACATTTTAATTGATTTCTAAACTCTAATAAATTTTCAATTCATTTAGAAAAAAGATCCGATTAAATTTTATTACATATTCAACATTTAATTAAAAAAATGTCTTAGAAATGAATCTTTTTTTTTTTATAAATGTTGGAAATGAATCTAACCATTGATTTGCAAAGTAATTTTATAATTGTCAATCTAAACTCTGTATATATTCAACATTTACTATTCCTTATTCTTAAAAACACACAATTGAACATATTCAATATAGTTTTTTGGCCACCAACATATTTGATATATTTATTGAGATTTTCCCAAATAATAGATGATTTTGTTCAGTTTTATTAGTTCAATTAGTGAAAAAAAAATATTCAGCAAGTATTCGAAGCATAGTAATATGCTGATGTTCTCATTTAGGAATTAGAAAAATAACTTATTATGGATCTTTAATAAATCGGGCAAATACATTGTGTCTGGCGGTTACAGGATGCAAACTCACCAATGTTACAGCCCCGAACTTCTCAAATATGTATAATATTCAAATTAATTAGTTTTTTTTTATGAAATAATTTTGAATTTTATATCTCACTATGTTTTAAATAGTATAATAACATTGACTAATTTATCAAATTTTTTTAAAATAGTATAATGTTGGTAGGATAGCAAATCTGAATGTACTATACTTGATATTATTTTTTATCCGAAGGCCATGGTTTATACATAAAAGTTTTAAATAATTTTCAAATTTAAATAAAATAAAAACAATTAATGTTCTAAATTTTCAATCAATAAATTATATAGTGTACAAATGATTAAATTTTCAATTATATAGAGGATGACATTTCTTCTTTTCAATTGGTTTATTAGGGTTAATTGAGATGGGTGATGTGAGTTGTAGGTAGTGTTTAAAAGTTTAAACCCTTTTAATGCAATAAAAATATATGTATATATATTGAGGTATTTTATTAGTTGGTACAAGTGATAGGTTGTTCTATTTTTACCTTATAGTATGTTCAAACTTTTTTAAAAACAATTAATATTTTCAGGGGCAATAAATTGTAAAATGGAAATAGCCTTTTATTGGTCAATCTAACTATGATATAGGAACATATTCAACTATCTCAAATGAAGAATTGGGATAAGACATTTTAGGATTTGCTAAGAGAGAATATTATCATAAATGAGGTGAAAAATTTCTACAGGTAATGTAGCAATTAATGAGACTAAGGGGCTATTTGGCAGAGTTTTTAAAAATAGTTTTTCTATTTTTGAAAATAAAAAAATAAAAAAAAAATTTTTGGTAAACCTGTTTTTTTAAAAACTGTTCTGAAAAACAGAAAAATAAAAGAATAGAAAACTCATAATATCTTTAAGGTGTTTTGTAGTTTTTATTCTGGAAAATACAAGAAAAGGTGAAAAACACCCACCTCATTAATGGTAAAATTATAAATTTTGAATAACTCATCTATCATTCACTAATTATAATTTTAAGAACAATTATTCAAACAGATTTTTTTATTTTCTTATTTTCAAAACTTATTCTCAAAAACAGTTTTACAAAATTGTTTTGAGAACAATAAAATAGAAAATACTATTAAACAGACCCTAAGATTCTTCCTAATTTGTTGTTGAATGTTTTTTATGATCCTGTAATATCAATTGTAGATTCCAAATATCTTAACCTTCATGAGAATATAAATATGTTGACAAAAAAAAAAGAGAATATAAATATGTTATCTTATTTTGTAAATAAAGTTATATTAGCACATACTTTTTTTCATCTTTTTTTTTTGTAACAATTAAGTTAGGCTCAACCTCAACTTTATTTGTCACTCATACTGTTAATGTATACATACTAACATATTATAGTTCTAATACTATAATAAAGGAAAATGGTAATGTGGATTCTATTGATAATCTTTATTCTACTAAATCTTTTAATTCAATTTTCATGTAAGTTCTTTCTTGCCATGAAAGAAGGTTAAAAAATAGAGTACTTATAATTCTCTTTGGAAACATTGATAAGTCATTAGGTATAGATAATAGCACAATTTCATTGTCACATAAACCGGCAAACACGTACTTCAAACTAAATTGATGTCTAGATCAAATAAAAGGTTAAAAGTTCGTGTTTTTAGAATATATATGACTTCATCCAATTATAGACTATCATTCAATATAAAAAGATAACAACTCCTGTCATGTTAGCGTCTACAATGACTATCAATAAGAATCAAGTTTAAAGTCTATATAACGTGAGATTATATTTGCTAAGACCTTAGATTACTTATGGCCAACTGTATGTTATTTTATCCTGTCTGTGATCTAAATATGGACTAAAGATATTAATTCTAAATAGAATGACAATTCAAGTGACATCATTTCAATATTGTGTATAAAAAATGTTTAATAATCTCAGTTAATGACTTCATATTTTCCTTTCCTTTTTGGTCATTGAATATTTGTATAATATCTACATATTAATTTTACTTTATTTTTCATTTTTTTTTCTAATTATAAATGTAATTTTAGTTTACAACATGTTTAAAAAATATATTTATTAACCTCATGCATCGCATATGTGTATATCCAGACTTATTTATAACCTTCATATGCATCCTAAATGACTTGAAATAATCAAATTTTTGGAGAAGGACAATCTATGAATCGAGGATTATCCATATGTTATAGTTAAACTTTTCAAGTTAAAGTTGTACATAATGATAAAAGACATACAAAAAAATTAGATATTTGAGAAGGTAAAAAAGTAGCTATTATTTTTATGATTTCTTTATAAATTTCTACTAATTTATTTGTATAACATTAAATTTCATATTACTCATAATATTTTATTATTATTGCAGCTTTATATACAATAGAGTTTCAGAAGCGTAGTTTATCCCATGCTCATATTCTAGTGTTATTATATAATGATGACAAAATCCCTTCGTCATAAGATATAGACAAAATAATATCAGCTAAAATTCCAGATAAGAATACAAATCCTAGACTATTTAAAACTATTAACAAGTTTATGAGTCATGGACCATGTAGAACAATGAATCCAACATTACCATGCATGGTTGATAGGTAGTGCTCTAAGCATTATCCAAATGTATTCAATGGTAGCACAGTAATTGATGAAAATGGATATATCATATACCAGGTACATGATGTTAGATAGTAGTATAATCATAGTAAAAAATAGTGTTGAATTAGATAATAGATTTGTTATGCGATATAATTCATATTTGTTGTTAAAGTACAATAATCACATAAACATAGAGATTAAATTATACTATAATTGTAGATATTTATCTCCTTATGAGACTATTTGGAGAATATTTTCTTTTGATATTAATTATAGGAAACCTTTTGTGGAAATATCATCTTTTTATTTGCCAGATCTATAAGTAATTGCCAGATCTATAAGTAATTGCATTTGATGATGATGAGTCACTTGATTCAGCTCTAGTATGCAACTCTAACAAAAACACTATATTTTTGGTATGGTTTTAAGTTAATATTAAGTATAAAAATGAGGCAAACAAATTGTACTACCATAAATTCCCAACTAAATTTGTATATAAGAAGAAAACCCATAAATGGACTCTTAGAAAGAAATGAGTTTTATCAATTGGAAGACTATCCTTTACTCTACTTGGCAATGGTGAATTGTACTATTTTCAAACTTTATTAGCTATAGTTAGAGGTTATATATTTTATGAAAGCATCAAAATAATAGATAACATTGTTTATCCCACTTTTAGATATGTATGTTATGCACTTAGGTTGTTAGATAGTGATAAAGAATACATAGATGAATTTACAAAAGCAAGTTATAAGGCTGCTACAAGGTTTCTTTGAATATTATATTGTATTTCTCTTTTGTCTAATTCTATTTCAACACCAGGGGAGAAAACATAGAGTTCTTTTCTCATTATTTATTGTATAAACAAAGATCAGTTACAAACTATCAAAGTTTGTTTTAATTATATGAAATCTAATATATAGTCAATTATTTTTATGCAAATAATCAATTTGATCATTCAATTACATTTATGTCATAATATAAATAGAGCAGTATGAAATTAATTATAAATAATGTTTGATATTAATATGTACCTTTTTTTCATAGAATTACAGCTAATAGATGAAGAAATACATAATTTTGCTCTTATAAAGATTAAGAGCATCTTGCAATCAAATGGTAAGAGTTTCAACGATTTCCAACATATGTCCATTCCCAACATGGTAAATATACATATCAGTACGAACAAATTGATTCGGACTAAATTAAGTTATGATAAGATTACTCTTACTAATTAATTGTCTGCATTGATTACATCTTTAACTTCTGAATAATTGAAAATTTATGATGACATTATGTTAGCTGATGAATCTAGGAAAGGATGAGTATTTTTTGTTTATGGATATGGAGGTATTGGTAAAACATATATATGAAATACTCTTTTAATCTCTTTTAGGTTTATGGGCAAAATTGTTCTTAATATAGTATCAAGTGGTATTACTTCTTTATTGCTGCCTAGTAGAAGAATTGTGCATTGACAATTTTACATACCTCTTGATGTTCATGAAAATACAATATGTAATGTAAAGCGGGGTAGTCATTTCAGTAAGCTGTTGGTTTATACTTCATTAATTATATAGGAAGAAGCACCTATCGGTAACAAATTTTGCTTTAAGACTCATGAATGTAGCCTAAGGGATATCTTAAAACTATTCAGTCCTTCAAATGTGAATATGCCTTCTGGGGGTAAGGTAGTTGTATTTTGTGGAGATTTTAAACAAATTTTGCCAATAATACCGAGAGAAACTTGAGAGAATATAGTTTTTATTACTGTTAATTCATCTTATATCTGAAATTACTGTAAACTCCTCATTTTTACAAGAAATATGAGACATTTTCTAACAAATTCACTTGATATTAATAGAGAAATGCAAGATATTTGATAACTAGATTCTTTCTATAGGTGATGGAACAATTATTGATATTAATGATTGGACCACCGATATTAAAATTTATCATGATTTGTTATTGGATGTCGTAGATGGTTCTATCATATCAATTGCAGAGAAAACATATCCAAATCTCTATGAGAATTTAAACATCTCGTTTTATTTCAAAGATAAAGCTATATTAGCCCTTACTTTGTATATTGTTGATAATGCTAGTGAATGTATGATGTATTTATTATAGGATGAAGAAGTGGTCTACTATAGTTTTGATAATATATTAAAGGAAAATAGCAATGTGAATTCTGTTGATAATCTTCATTCCACTGAATTTTTTAATTCAATTTCCATGTTAGGTATTCCTAATCATGAAATAATGTTAAAAGTTGGAGTATCTATTACTCTTATGAGGAATGTTGATAAGTCATTAGGTTTTTGTAATGACACCCATTTTATTGTTACACAAATTGACAAGCATGTATTTCAAGTTAAAGTTAGGTTTGGATCAAATGAAAAGTTGAAAGTTTGAATACCCAAAATATCTATGATTCCATTATATCCAAGGCTATAATTTACTATGAAGAGACAACAATTTGATGTTAGCTTTTATTATAACTATAAACAAAAATCAAGGGCAAAATTTTTGCAATTTAGGTTTGTATTTGTCAAAACTTGTATTCACACATGAACAACTTTATATTACTTTATCCTGTGTACAATCTAAAAGTGGATTAAAGATATTGATTCTAAATTAAAATGACAATTCAAGTGGCATAACTTCAAATGTTGTGTATACAAAAGTATTTAATAATTTTAACTGATGGATTTATATTATTATTTTCTTTATGATCATTTATTACTATATATGTATTTTACACTTTGTAATGTTATTTCGTTTTCTATTTTTATATATAATTTTATTATTAACCATATTAAAAAAATGCAGTTAATCTTATTGATCCTTTACATTGCATGAGTGACATAGTATTTTTATATTTGATCTAGACCAAAAAAATAAATAGTGAATGAGCGGTTATTATTTGACTATTATAATTCCTAAATATTATTTTTGGCACATAAAAACTTTCGATAGGTTAAATTTCGAAAGCTTACCGGGATTATAGTAGCTCTTATGGCTTAAAAAGTGCTAATAAAAATGGCTTAAAAAATGCTAATAAAATTTATCCACTAATGACGAATTTAAATTCAAACTCCTATAAATAGTATCCTTGGACGATATAAGATGGCTAATTCCTAAATATATTTGTTTTCATTTAAACGTAGAAGATTCGGATTCGCCTCCACAACCAAGACTACACAATAACTAGCAATAATGCTTCACGTTTGTGGGCAATTTCTTTATTTGCTTGGATGAAAATCACAAAGAACAACAAAAATGCGAACCAATCAAGTTCTATGAACGTATACACCCCACACGGTATTCACAATTGACTCTGAGAAGATACACAAGTAGTTTCTATACAGTAGTTGTACAGAACATGTTATCCTTTTCCATTAATGAAATTTGTTGTACAGTACATGAGCCTTGTTCAGAAATGATAGCAGAAACTGAACTTATATAGGCATTTTCCTCCAAAGTTGAGAGGCAACTTTTAAGCAGCAACCTTTGTAGTAAGTGACAAGAAAAAAGAATACAACTCGTCTAGGCAATGGCCTGGACTACATGATACACCATATAGAGAAGAATGGCATTACATTACGTAGGACTGGGTAAAATTCCCAGCTCACAAGCATGTTTGGAGAAGCCTATGATTCAGATAAGCCTGGTTGAAGAAAATTCGGTCAGATGAATCAAATAAATCAAATCATATGTAGATTGTTGTTTCTATCACTACTTGGATTCAATATGTGTTGTTGGAATTCATATTCTTTCTTCCCCTTCTGCTTCGTGTTTATGCTAAGCCAGAAACAGCTTTAGATTCATCAACTTTAACCTCATCATCACCATTGCTACCTTCTTGAATGCTCAATTGGCTGTTAAATTCTAAGCCATAAACATGTCCCATTTTCACGCGTTTGGTCTCCAAGTATCTCTTATTATCCTTTGTGATCAGAGTTAACAATGGGATCCTGCCAGAAACTGTCAAACCATATCCCTTTAGCCCAACATATTTGGCTGGATTGTTTGTCATCAGCTTCATTGATCTCACTCCCAAGTCCCTCAGTATCTGCAACCAGAAGTTCAACATTTCTGTAAATAATTTAATTGAAGAGCCTTGTAACAAACACTTGAAGAATTACATTTAACTTCTCTGAATGTTACAGAATAAGAAAGGCCAGAATTCTATGTTCCACCAGATAATATAGTTCCATGGCCTCTATCATTCCAGGAAACAACCACAACCACTGTAAATCAAATATGATGTCAAATACTAAAACAGTTATATGAAGTACCTGTGCTCCAATGCCATACTCCCTCGAGTCAACAGGCAATCCCAACTCCTCATTGGCTTGGACAGTATCTCGTCCGTCATCCTGTAGGTTATAAGCACGAAGCTTGTGGCCTAATCCGATACCCCTTCCTTCATGTCCTCGTAGATACACAAGCACACCACTACCAGCAGCCTCAATCTGTTTCATAGCAAGTGCAAGCTGATTCCCACAGTCACATCTGGCAGAGCCAAATATGTCTCCTGTCAGACATTCTGAGTGTACCCTCACAAGAACATCCTGTCCATCTCCAATGTCACCCTGTTAAATAATAAAAACTGTTAAAACTCAAATGCAGCTAAAAGTTTACTACCAAATAATCTAGAAATCAAATATAAAAAAAATTCAAAATAGTTGTCGGAATAGCTTGGCATAGTTTGCCAAGCATCCAGGCCTATCCACTAATTAACAAAGACCTATTTCTTGATGGAAAAAAGAGAGGGAAGAATAGGAAGGCAGTGAGGAGAAGCAATAAAAGGAAAACATTGATCTATTCCCCAGGCTACAAGCAGCTATCACCGTAAAAAATATAATAACAAATAGCTTGATATCCATTAAAGTCTCAAATGAGAATTCAATTTTGAAGAAAAAGTGCAGCATAGCACTGACTGAAACAATAGGAAAAATGCTTCAGATTTGCATCCTTCTTATTTCAAGGGTCTTAAACGATAGCACTGACCAATGAGGCAATAACTTGGAAAAGGCCGCCCATTGAGATAAAGAGTAACGTGGTAGCATATTGGCTTCTTCCCCATGCACAAGGTTTATATTGTATACTGTGATAAAATCATTCAGTTCAACATGAATGCTAGATACTGCTTAGCAGTTATCCATCCATAGATTATATCAAGATGGCATCACTGAGGCAGCTACTATTAAGGGCGATCATACAAATAAATAAAAATAAATAACAGAAACAGCTCATCCCAAAAAAGGCAGAGCGCTGAATAAACAAACCTCAGAAGACCAGATAAATCTATTGGATATACCAGATAGCAGTGCCACTAAATATCTTACTCTCAACTTCACATGGACTAGAAGTCATTGTCTACCTTGTGGCACATCTGCTTACGTTTATTTGCAGATTTGGCAGTTGCATTATTTACAATCTAATCTCTTCACGCCCCGCCCCTCCCCCCGGTTCTCATTTTCTTTAGTATTTTTCATATAATCAACAAGTGGAACTCCTTTAAGATAGAAAATCTTGGCCTGATAAAGCAAGAGAAAGCATACATAGCCAATTCTAGTCTCAATAAACTGGCTTTGCCTAAATCTCTATATTCTAATTCAGTAGATTTCTAACAAGAAATAACTTATAAGTAACTATTATATTTAATTGCATCAACGTTGGGTATTGTGTAGCATTATTTGCAAGTTCAAGCCTCAAGAATATGCCGGTCTTACTTTTAGTTGGTTCTAGCAAAGCAACTTACATGACTTCAAAATTCTTGTACACTGAAGAATGAGTGGGAAATTGTAATGGCCCAAATTGATTTCTTTTAGCCATGTAGACCAAAGTTGCAAAAATCAAATAAGGTTAGTTCATATGTGGATAAGGTGTGATTCACACTAAATTATAAACATGGCAAAACCACACTTCGCATGAACATGAAAGCACTGCGATATAGTTCAGTTAAACAGAAATGCAAGTATTGCCTTACCTTAACCATCGCAATATGCTCAATCCCATCTATAAGTGATTTGTAACAGTAAGCTGCAAATGGACCCCACATTGTAGGAATTCGGGCAACAGCCACACGATCTACTAATTTCTCTCTCTTCCTTCTATATCTGCAAAGATATCATGCGTTAATATATTCAGTGTGTAACTAAATAAATAGTAATAAAAAAACCAGGCGGCTGTAACCTTTGCATACAGGCTAAAATAAGGAACAAAAGAAATAAAGTGCAATTTCATCCAAGAAAACAAAAGGAATTAGAATGAAAAAAGAACAAAAGAACCACATAAAAGGTTTAAACCAAAGATGACCAGATAGCAATCATTTTATTTCAGCAATGGTATCCCAAAAAAAAAGTAGCACACAAGGATTAAATGCTAATGATGTGCTTAGGAACTAGTCAGAAAAATTAAAGCATCATATAACATAGAAATTAATTTATGGCATCCATATTTAAAAGGAAAATTTAGACACAAATGTCATCATAAATTTATGGTATCACCACATACCTTACTAAATCAGCAATAGAAATAATTTTCAAGTTCTCACGCTCAGCAAACTGGCGAAGCTTTGGCAATCTAGCCATGGAACCATCTTCATCTACAACCTCACAAAGAACTGCAACAGGTTCCAAACCAGCAAGTACAGCAAGATCAATGGAAGCTTCTGTGTGTCCAGCTCTCTTCAGGACCCCACCTTCCCTGTATTTTAGAGGGAAAATATGGCCAGGACGATTGAAATCACCCGGTTTTGAATCTTTAGATGCAAGAGCCAAAACTGTTGTTGCCCTATCATGAGCTGACACCCCTGTTGTGGTACCATGTTTGGCATCCTATAAATGCAGTATAAATTGTTAGAGCCTGCTGCAACATAACAGGTGATGAAATTTCTATCATCCCTGTAGCCTACTAGTGATTTTAATAAATAATAATGAATTTCTGTTATGCACTTGGAAGTAAAATCCATTGGGTGTAATAAGCTAAGAATTAGATGCATAATACAAATGGAAGTAAAAGAAACAATTACTGAATTGCCAAATAAAGTTCAGTTCTCACTGGATGGGGAAATGTTTTGTTTCTCACTAATATTACCAATGCATGACCTTGATGAGAGACACGTACATAATCAATTCCAAATATGCAGATGCATGTAAAAATATTACGTACCACTGTCACGGTGAATGCCGTACAAAGTTTCTCTTCATTATCCTTACTGTTTACCATCAAAGGGAGTTCCAATCTTTCCAAATCCTCCTCTTTCATGCTTACACAAACTATCCCAGTTCCATGCTTCACAATAAAAGCCATAGCCTCGGATGTTGATAATTGTGCTGCCATAATCAGGTCTCCTTCATTTTCTCTGTCCTCATCATCAACAACTAATACCATCTGCATAATTAATATTAGTTAGTAATGGAAAGCTAAGTCATCCTTCATACAAAAGCACAACTTTTAACACTATAGACCTCCGCTGCCATAAGAAAAGAGGGAGGCTGAGACAGAGACAGAAAAAGTAAGCAACCTTTCCCTGGCGAATGTCTTCTATTGCCTCAGGAATGGAAGCAAATCCTTCTGTTGGCCTGTCCAAATCAAATTCATCATTGTCAACAGGAAAGCCATTGGTTGTTAGCGCTGTGTCTGCTGCTAGTGTTCCAAATGCTATTGCATCAGGCTGTACCTCAATTCCAACTGATTTGTGGCCAATCAAATCTTCACTTATCATAACATCATTGCCATTTGAATAAGAAAGAAGATCACCTCCTCCAGCCACCAATGTTGCTTTGGGTCTACTAACACCATTGTCACTTGGAGAAAATTTAGAATTCAATTGGACAAAAGCCAAATTACATCTGTGTCCATTAAGCAATTTGAATTGTTTGCATGCCCTGCATAGAACAGAAGATCCCAAGTTTAACAGGTAGGACATGCTGAGCAGCTGTACAAACTACACAACCCAGCCCACAAAACCAGTGCAAGATTCCGCAAGTTGGTGGGCATGGAGAAAAACTTAACCTTCATAAGACATCAAAACTTAACATTTTTCCTATGATAGAGTGAGGAAGATTACAAGCAAAGAATGGTGGTCCAGAAATAGACAAAAGTAGGAAAAGCTCAACAAAAGAAAAACACATGACCAAACTGTTTAGATCTTCTGAGGTTGAAGTGCCTATGAAGTGGAAAAGTGAGTTACACAAAATGTGAGCATTTGCATCCAATCACTTCCTCTCTTTTCACCCACTTCCTTTTTTCTCTGTCCCTCTCTTATTTCATAAGCACAAAATCCAAGCAACGGGTCATTTGATTACACTAGAGAATGAACCCAGAAAAATGAAATTGTGAGATCAAAAGATGCTCAGCTTATAGTGTATGGCATCCGTAAGAACTGAAAATTATAGTAAAGTCTTAATTGTTTAATGCAATATGCAAGGACTTGTCAGATACCTCTTGAGCTTGTTAATTATAGAGTTTAGAGTTATAGTTTCCATTAGGTATCCGTTCAAGTGGAGAGAAGATGAACTCTTGATTAAGATTAAATTTAAACATAACAAGTTGGGTTGAGAAGCTTTATCTCACAAGCATTGATATTCCAAACTCAAAAAGGAAAAAAAAAATCCTTTTTTATTCAACATCATCATCATGCCACCATTTCTGCCTTCAGTACCAATTTTCTAGCGTTGAAAATTGTTATCTCAATAGCATAGTTTTATTGAACACAAACCCGCACCCCCTATACAATTTCATTCAGTTCAAGTGAGATTTCCCACAAATTGTGGATCATAGAAGTCAAAATGGTTTCCCATAATTGATCCCAGAAATAAAAACACATCACGCTTTCACATAAATGAATATTTCAGATATACGAAGCCCACTCTGAATCCAGAATGAAGTACAATGGGACGAGAAAAGACAAGCGAAAAACTATACTCAAACAAGCAATTACCAGAGAATCAATCCAGGATATCTCAAACTCAGATTCTGATAAAAAAAAAAAAAACTCAGACGGCTAAAACTAAAACCCCTCCCCACCCCCCAAAACACCTCCCAAGGAAAAAGAAAAAAGAAAAACAGAAACCTTGAGAGGGAAGGGAAAACATACCGTGGGCGCGAGAGAGCTGACGTTGACGAGTAAGAGAGATTGAGAGAAGCCATTGTTGTTTGTAAAAAATTGCAGCGTCCCTCGAACAGTCTACCCAAAATGGTTTCCGGGTTCTTCTATATATTTATATAATTTGAACAGAACACCAAAGAAAGGGAGAAAAAATGAAGCAACTTGCAGGAAGCATCCACGACCACGACCACGACCACGAACATTAAAACGTGGAGAAGGCATGGTCTGCTACCCGCTGTTGACAGCAATATATAATATAAGATCGAGCGAAAATGTTTTTTCCAATAATTTTTATCCATCAGCAATAATCAACATATCAATATATTAATATATATAATAAAGTTTATAAAAAATATGTAATAGAATTATCATAAAGTTTTTATAATAAATCATTAATATCATATTTCGTACAGCACACGTCTACTTGTAATTTATATCAGATCATATTATTTAAAGTCATGAGTTGTATTTTATTTATTTCTTTTAATGCGTGGAGATATACAATTATAAGAAAATATGATATGTGCCCTTACGCCAGTAGTTTTACGTTTTAATTTAATGTTAACATTACCTAGGCTTAAAAGAATAATAATAGAATATGGGCACTTGAGAAATGCAATAATATTAGAAAAAAATAGAACTCATTACTTCATTAGATTATTTTGGGGGAATTACTCGGGTATTCCTTCCTGTTTTTTTATAAGGTATCATTTAAGAGGTTTTTTTTATTTTTTTTATAAATACCCTGTAATATTAAGTAAGACTATTTCATTTTTACCTTTAATTATTTACTACTTCTTAAACTGATAAATTATTATATAAAGAAGTGGAGTCTTTCATAGATTCAAGTTTGATTAGTCAATTTTAGTTTAAGTAATATTTTTATCTCATGTTTTAATTAGTTTTACATCTTTTCTCATATAATAATGATTGATGGTTTAATTTATATATTATTTTATTTTAATTAATAAAGGTAAAAAAATGGATGTTTAATTTTTTTTTAATTTTAAAAATGTAACTAATTTCTTTATTTTATGTAAGTTTGTAAAAATTGCCTATTAAAAATGATTGGAGGGAGTAATGTGCGGGGATGAAGGTTATAGAAATGTGATTACTCAAACTGATTCCATGGATGCTTTGGCTATTATGAATGGTGAGGATCAGGACTCACATCTTCACTGGGATTTGATTCAAGAATTGGTTGGGATGTGTCGAAGATGGCCTTGGTTTCTACCCCTCGTTTTTCCGGATGAGCTAAAGAACCTCTTGCGATTGGACTGTCAGCATATTGCTCTTCTGAATCCTGCCCAGGTGCTGCTTCTTTTGTTTTCCTATGTTTATCCAAAAAGAAGAAGAAGAAGAAGAAAAGAAAGTTGGTTTGTATGACTTGGTGGTGGGACGGCGAAAGATGAATTGAGAATTCCATTACGGAATGCCAATGTTGATGGGCTGTAAATAAATGCTAAATTTAAACATGTAGTAGCATCATTTCATTGACCAGGACCATTCCCCACCACCACCAACTGCTTTGGTTTGACCACGCAGTCTCTTTCGGCTGCGCACTTTAATTAAAAAATAAACTGTTACTGTAAATGTTACACAAGCGATATATTTTACTCTCTCTCTCTTATTTTTACTATAAATCATATTCTAAAAAAATTAAATTATTATAAAATATAAGATTTACCCTCATTAAATAGTTATGATAGAAAATATATATATAATTATGGTGAGTTATAAGTTTATATTATAGGAGTTTTCAACTATTTAAAAATTATTAAGAAAAGTTAACTGTGCTTCTTAAAATTCTTAACAAAATCTAACATATTAATTTTACCTTTATTAATTATCAATAAAAGTTATTTTAAAAATTCATCATCTTTCTCTCTTTTAACTTACAAGATGATAATTAATAGAGATAAAAAAGATAAATTTTTATTAAAAATTATATAACTCTTTATATTTTGCACTAAATAAGGGTTTTTCTAAAATCCTTATAATATGTACTAGAGAGTAACTTAATGAAGATAATATTAAAAAGTTTTGAAAAATTTTGCAAAGTTTAAAAAATTTAATTATGTTGAACTATTTTTTATTATATACCTAAAATAATTATAAGTAATTTAATAATAAAAAATAAAGAGAGCACATCATCATCATTATTATTATTATTATCTTGGGACTTGTAAGTAAAGTTTCACTAAAAAAAATGCCCATTTAATTACGAATTTTAGAGATGGATTAAAATCTGTCACTATTAGAGACGAAAATAGAGACGGATAACGAATTTTTTTAGCAAAATAATTTTCTTTCATATTAAAAATAATGGAAAAGTATTAGAAATGGAGTTTGAGACGGATATATATCGTTTCTAATAAAATCCGTATCTAATAATATGATAGAGACATACTTAGTAACAACTAATTTTTCATCACTAAAATAAAAAAGTCCGTCTCTATATCCGTCTCTAAAAATATCTTATTATTTCTTGAAAATTCTTTAACATTTAGAGATGAATTTTGTGACTGATATTTTTAATTTATTGTGATGGATAAAAATTTGTCACTGAACCTATCTCTAATTTTTTTTTAGATGAATTTAGATACGTATTTTTAGTGAATGCAACAATAAATATCTTGCCCTAAATTTATCTCTAATATCTATTTAAAGATGAACTTAGAGACGTATTTGTAATGAACGTAGCAACGGGTGCCTTATCTGTCTCTAAATTAGTCTCTAATTCACATTTAGAGACGGATTTAGATACGGATTTTTTTTTAAATTACTTCAATTTTATATAGTATTATTTTTTAATATTGTAATATGTTAATTTAAATTTTGAGAGATATTTTCAAATTTTGGGTATTTTTTAAATATTATAGTATGTTAAATGGATCAAACTCATGAGTTAACTAATTTAAGTTAAGTGAATTGTATTTCTAATCATATTAAAAGACATTTCAAAAAGCGACCTTAAACTAAACCACTGGAATCCTAAAACCTAATGTTTTTTTTATTTTTTTAGGAGCATGCTTGGTAGTTGATGGAAGAAGATCGAGAAATTGAGAATATAGGATGAGAATGAAAAATAAGAAATGAAGGAGAGAGGAGATATATAGAAAACTTTAAGATTAGAAATAGTAAAATGAAATTAAAGGAAGCGTTGAAGTTTTAAGAAATTTTAGACTAAAAGAGAACGTAAGCAATTTTATCATAGAAGACATTTAATTGTCCTAGTAATTAACAAATATCTAGAATCAATTAATATTAAACAATATTTTTTATTTAATTAGTAATCCATATGTTGATAAATTTTTTATATTGGATATGTTTGTAGAATTGATTTAAAAAAAAGTTTATCTTTAATAATATTATTTGGTTTAAAATACCTAAGTAGATTATCTTAATTTTATTAATTTATTTTACTTTGAATTAATAAGTTAATTTTTAATTCTATTTCATGATAATAATTTCAAAAAATTGTGACAACAATAAATTTATTATAAACTTATTAATCATTAATTCTTTCTAAATCAACCTTCTTTTGAGAATTTACATCTACATTTTAAAATTAAAGTTAAAAGTAATAATGATACTAAAAAATAAATCAAATCAAAATCAAATAAAATTTCAATCCTTTTTCATTAGGAATCCATAATTAAATTTATGGTGTAAATAATAAAAAGATATGTTCCTTTCTAAATTTAAAATGGATATATATAATACTTAACCAAGACTTTGAGTTAGATCATGGACTGACATAAAACTCGATCATATCTTGTTTCCTCCCACCTCTAATATATATTAAGCATATATATAATATAATTTATTAAATAATATAAAATACGATATATGTATATATATATATTATATGATATGACTATGCAAAAAATAACATAATAAAATATTAAAACATATGGATCAAAAACATAATATATATAATTATTTTTATTTACAAATAAAAATTAAATTTAAAATTCGGCTAGGAAAATAATTTTTTTCTTTCCAAAGAAAAATAAATATATTTATAGGAAAATTATTTAAGATCTAAAAAAAATATAAATATATATAAATAATATATTTTATGATATTAATAATTGAATATAAAACATATCTGTATTTTTTAATAATATATTGACTTATAAATATATATGTTTATATATTAGTGTGTAGATAAATAATATATATTTAATATTACATATAGAGATTGCAAAAACATTTCATTTCAACGGTCAACATGATGACTACAAAGGTATTGGAAGTAAGAGGTTACGACTTCGAACCTGGGTGAGATATATTTGAAGCTATTAATATGATATGGCACTACAAATGACATACCGGTGATGTGGCGTGGGCTTTGGGTTAGGGGGTGAAGTGACTAATGATTATATTTTATTTTTATTATTTTATTTGATTATTTTTAATAATTTTGGTAACAAATTTTGATTGAGATTAGAGATGAATTTATTTTATTTAGAGATGGAATAAATCCGTCTCTAAATAGAGCCCTTTCTAATTATTTAGCGACGCCACTTTTAGAGACGACTTAAATGTTGTTTCTAAATTCGTCTCTAATAGATTAGAGACGGATTTTGAGTTATTTAGTGACGAATTTTGGCCATCTCTAAATACCTCTTTTTTTGTACTGTTTAGACATTCTTGAACTCGCCCGCTCGTTTTTAATGATTTTGCGCAAACCTTTAAAATTATTAAATAACTTATATTATAATAAAATTTAATAGTATTTAAACAATTATTAAATTAAATATTAAAAGATAACCTATATTTTATCTACTATTATTTTTAATAAAAAATAAAATAATAAAAAAGATAATAAATATTTTATTGATGATGTAAAATAATAGATAAATAGAAATATTTAAAATTTTTTAAAATGTCAAATAAGATGGGACGGAGGGAGTAATAATTTTAATTTTTTAAAACAAGTAGTATAATTTAAAACTTCATAATCTAAATTTGTTTAAATTTAGATATATATATATATATACACACTTTTAATTTAATATTTTAAGCGTTGCACGAATAATTTAATTTTTTCTTGCCACACCATCCACGTGGACCTGTTATTAAAAATATTTTTCCGAAATTGCACAGGGGACATATAATACCTTGAATCTCACATAAGTATATAATTTTGAAAAAGACAAATAGAGTTTGCATTATCAAAAGATTTGGAACAATAAACAAGTTGATACGGATCTCATGCGATATTGTGGCAGAAGATGAATGAGATAAAAAATGTCATTTGGAAGATTAAGAATCTTTGAAACAAAGTAAAAAAGGAAGTCATAGCACCAATGCCGATTGCATAGGCCTTTTCCAAATTCGAGGATTTTCATTATAAACTATCTCCCTTTGACAATTTCCACTATTTTGGGACTAGGAGGTGACCTTGGAGCTCTAATGGAGGAAGATTATTGAGGTCGTAGGAGGTTAGAGTTTGGGGGACATGTAGGAATTTTAGCTTCCACGGGTAGTTTTATATATCTTTCCTTTCTCTTCACTTTTTATATATTTTGTTGTTGAAGAGTTGGCATGTCACTATGTGTATTTGTGTATGAAAATAGTAAAATACTCATCAATGTGTACCTAAACCTTCTGTTAGATTATTATAGCTTGATTATGAATTAGTAGATAAATATTTTCCACTTTGATTGCATTAATGAATGATGTTTGTTGAGGAATATGATTGGGACTGATGTAAGGTTTTCTCGTGAAGATAAGCATAAGGGATTTAAAATTGATCATCAATTAAGTTGTGTAAGATTCAATGCTCGAGACACTGGACATTTGATTTACTTGTAAAATAAAAATATACCTATCAGTCTTATATAGTTATATTAGGCTTGTAACTTACTAGTCCAATTAAATAATTACCCAAGGAATTAAGGGTTAACATGATTGGAATGCTTTAAAATAGTTTAGAAAAACTATTAGCTAATTAAGAGATATAGCTTCAATTATAATTAGGGGGATAAATGGACATCAAGAAATAATTGTGGTTATAATAACGTAAGCTATCACTTTAGTTCCAATATCATTATTAATATTAACAATAGCTTAGATTTAATCTGTATTTTCAATCAGGTTGTTGGTATAAAAATCTGGTGGAAACAATACCCTATCCACTCTTGTATTATTCGATACAACATAGGCGCACATGGGTTAATGTTTTGTATATCAATAATAAATGGAAATCCTTGATTCTTTTTTAACTGAGATAGAGGCTAACATTGCATGACAAAAAAAACCATTATATTTGTCATGTAACAACCCATATTTAATCAATTGGGACATATGTATGATTTAGGGAAAGGGCCGGGAGTAGAGGAACCTATGAGAAACAGAACAAGAAGAGAAAAGCAAAACAAAAACACCTCACGCCACGACGAGATTCAAACTTGGCTGAACTCATTTTGAGACAAAAGCACTCCACACTGCAAGGGCTTCCCTTCACGCCACGGCGAGAAAGTGCAATAAGGCTAGTGGGCTCATAGCAAATAGTAATGGCACTACGGTACCATAATCCTCCACCACAACACCAGTCGAGAAAGTTGGATAAATCATACTCGAATAGTTCGGTGAAACAGAGGGAGTTTGGGGTTTTTGGAGAGAGCTCCTCCAAGGTTCAATATTTGGAGGCAGAGAATGCAATTTGTAAGCTCAATGAGACTTGAACTTGTAAGGTATGTGATTTATTCATTTCTTCCCTCCTCCTCACTATTTGTTTCTGAGCATTTTCTAGTGGTGACTATGAGTTCTGAACTTGTGTGAGTTTCTATTGATTGAAATCTGTTTAAATACTTCAATGAAGTGTTATTTGGTATCTTCAAGCCTTGAGTTATTGATTTTGGGTATCTATGTTATTGTTTCTGCAAACCCTAGGTTCCAATATTAGGAATCTTTATGGAATTCGAATTGTATAGACTCAAGGTTAGTTTTGGGAGTTGATTTGAGTATATTGATAAATGGGTATGCTATTAGATTGATGGTTTTGTCAAGTTTGAATTTGGATTACCAAGTTGGGTTTTAACGGAGGTTATGTTCTTATTTGATTTGTGTTTTTGGTGGATTATGTAGGGTTGTGCTTAGTTTGTTGAGGTGCTTATGCCTCAAAAAGTTGTTTGGAAGTGACAAAATCAATGGTAAGTGGTTAACTTATGATGTAGTGAAAATTGACCTTGTAGGCATTGAGTAAGCATTGAATGGTTTGGTGGTTGCATTATGGTTTTTAGGAATGTTTGAGTTTATTCTGCATTGAATACTGTTGGTTTGACTTGCACTTGTATTTCCTTTTGTGTATGTATGTAGTCAGAGATTCTATGGTCTTCCATGATGTCAAACATGTGTTCGGGTGACCTGAGATAACTGAGGAGTAACTTTGTTTGTCAATGAGTTTTAAACTTTTCTTATCATGATATGTACTTTATGTCACGGCTAGTAAGCTTACTTAAACTCTTTACCTTTTGGAAAGAAATTATAATAAGAAATGGATATAGCTAGTTGTGTATGTTTATGCAGGTATATGTGTATATGTATGTATGCCCAAGTAAGTGAGGAAAGGGCTTGGCCCATAATTGTTGTGTGTACTCATTGATATTATGTGTTATTTGTAATGTTAATATGTTCATGGCAATGATGATAATAATGATAACGGATTGAATGTGAGAGCTAAATAGCATGATAATGATAAAATGATGATAATGGATAAGAATGGTTAATGTGGACCAACAGCTACGTGAATGTATACGTATATGATGATGAATATAGCAAGCACTGATTATTAGTACTGTGCAACCCTATTTGGTTTACATGATAATGATAAAGAATGAAACCGGTGGGAATGTATATATATGTGTGTGTGTGTGTATGTAAGCCCATGAGAAGGATGAACACCGATGTGTGTGTATATATGATTAATGTAAATCCTAAGACATTTTGTATGATAATGATGATATGCTAGCATGACCATATGTACACAGCATGAAATGACGTGTTAGTATCCATTGGGCATTGTCACGAGTCATACATTGTGAGTGCATGATATTTTTGGGTGACAATACCTTAATATCACGCAGTATGCCAATCCATTAAATAGCATACGAAACCTTGTGTTTAGGCGGTGTGGTTTATAATATCCCTGCCATTAATTAGTTATCCTTAGTTGGGAGATTTAAGTGGTAGTGGATTGGAGATACGCCTTCTTTAAATAGCCACCAATTCAGGTGGTTCAGGGGAAGGAGAACCATGGTCCAACCATTAGTGAAATGGCCTTTGGCTGGGTCGTGACTAGTGGAAGGTGAGTTTAATAGCTACCCCGGAATTGTCTCTCAACAGACGTTGGAAAGGGGCTACTTGCTAAAATTACCTTGTGACAGTAACTAGTTCATGGTTGTTGCTATTATCAATGTGGGATTCCATCGCATATCATGAGCACTTCATCATGCATGACATAGCTTGCATATGTACTATATATGTATGGGTTTGTATCTTTCTCTTGTATTCGTATTGGTGTTGTGTTTCGTGATTAACCAATGTATTGTACCTTTTACATTTAAATCCCTGTTTGTGTTCATTTGATTGCTCCTTCGTTACTGGAACTTTTGTCTCACCCCTAGTAGGAAAATATTTACAAGAATGAGACTTAGTTCTAGCAAGAAGAAAGTAGAGGTGGATGAGTCCCTTCAAGGGTATGCGAGATATCTAAGTACCTATATGACATGTGCTTCTCTGAGATCACATGTTTTATTGTAGTATTATGCCAAGTGTAGAATCATGATTTGATACCATGTGTAATGTGATTTGTGAATCATCCTAGCTTGCTTTTGAGTTCTTGCTTTTCATGCATGTCTAGTGTGACTTGAGATCCTAAGACTCTTTGAGTCTTTGATGAGAAGTGAGAGGTGTGATGTGTTATGGAAAGATGTGAGTGTCATGCATGGGTGGTCTAAGCCACCAATTGTTCTTGTGATGGTCAAGTTGTGATTATGGTTAATATCAAGGAGTGTAGTCTATTTGCTGCGTGTTTGAGGCTGAGCATTGGATTACTCATATGTATCTTGGCAAGTTAGACTGATATATGAGTCTGGTTTTAATATTTGGTTTATATTGGAGAAAATAGGTATGTAACTCATTAATTATGTCTGGGGTCCAAGAGAGTCAAATCTTAGGGAAGTGATTTTCTTATAATGTCACCACCTTGGACAGTGTTTTTGGGTAATTTGTGATTTGTTGGAAGATGTTCGGTAGTTAAAAGGTATATGGTTTGGTAATGGGAATATGTCATGTATCCAAAATCTTCATACAAAGAATTTTTGGAATGTGGTCTGTACCTATTATTAGAGGAGGTGTAGAATGAACTGTAAGCTTTGAAATCATGTCAATCGAAGGTCCAGATAAGAAGATATGCTCATCCAAAGTTCGTCTAATTTGACAACAAACTACTATTAAGATAGTAGTTGATGGCACTGCAGCGCCATATCCTTGTGCTGCAGCGCCATAAGGGAAAATTGTTTCCCTCATTTTGTGTGTTGTCTAGCCTTATTTCGAAGTCTTTTGGTCATGTTTAACCCAGATTTTCTCAATCTCTCCTCATGTTTCTCATCAGGAGTGTTTCCTTTTGGTTGTTTCTCTTATTTGTCTTGTTTCTTATCGTTTGAAGTGCCCGTTTTTGTCCGTTTCATGGTTTTATGTTGTAGTGTGTTACATGTCACACCCTTAATTAATTGTCATGTGTAATATGTTTAACAGTATTTGCATAGAGATTAATTAGAAAACAATTATAAACAATATTTGGGAGTTATTTGAATATTCTGGATTTAAATTATAAGAAAAGAATTGAATATAAAAATAAATTATAGAAACTAAATAATTAATTTTTCTTAAAAATATATAATAAATTTTAGATAGCTGGTGCCTTGACTTGTTGGAGCCATCTTCTTATCGCCCAAAATATGATCATGTTATACGACTAATTCACTCTTATCTTTTGTTTAGCAGTTTAATAAATAATAACAAAGATTCTTTTCTTTTCTCCCCTTCCACGTGGACATGTTTTTAAATATAATCTTTTGGAATAATGATTTTGTGGACACATATAGCTTATCTGAAAAGATTTTTAGCCAACATATTATCAGAAAAGATTTACATGATCAATAGGCAAATTGATACATATATAGATTTGATAATTTAAATAATTTTTATTTCTAGCAAGTTGGTGGTTTGGTTTGTTGTTGGGGATGTGGTTTGTTTTGTGTGTTTTTTTTTTTTTGTATTTAGGATTAGGGTTTGATTGGGTGTGTGGATTTGGACCATGAGTTTTTCGTTTGTTTGGTTTGTGTTTTAGTCTTCTGGTTTGTTTCTTTCATCCTTTTATGCTTTTTTGACTCTTTATATTTTATAATGCTTTGTTTTAGTGGAAAAAAAAATAGTAGAACTTGTTATCAATTTTATACTTTCTCGGATCCAAAATATAAATCTTCTTTTAAAATATTTTTTTGTCCAAAATATAAACCGCATTTGATAATTTTTAAAATATTAAATGTTCTTTTTTTTTCTATTTTAATTTTATCTATAATTAAATATAATAAAGATAATAAACTTTATATATAATATATTAAATAGGGATACTATTAAAAAATAATATATTTTTTGATAAATTTAATGAGTAAAAATATTTTTCTTAATTTTTATGTAATTAGTTAAATATGACTTATTATATTTTGGATTAAAGAGAGTATTAGATATTAATGAAGATCCTATAATTTGGTTGGATGATGCAAAATTTTAATGAAATAACTTTTTAGATGCACGAATATTCATAAAATTGTTGAGTGTCATGATGTAGGTACATGTGATAAGCACAATTTAATATGGATACGTGAGATTTATTTGACAATAATTATATGTCAAAGTTGTGAAAGCACATGGAGGGTTGCATGAATTACGTTATATTTGTACACACAAAAAATGAACTTTTTTCTTCTCAGCCCAAGGCCACAAGCTAACTTGATTTGCAAACTTGGGATGATGGAAGATTATCATTATCAATCATATATATATATATATATATATTACATCAATTAGGGGTAGAATCCATGCATTATACAAAATCCAAGGTGGTCATATTATTTATGAATAATGAATAGTGTGACTTCCTATTATTTTTAATAAATATATTGATATTGATTTTTTTTTCATTTATTTTCTTGTATGTAAATAATGTTTGTAATTTTATCCCATTTAGTTAAATTTCAGAATAGTGTCTCATACCATAACCTTATCAACCTCCATAGAGCATATGTTAATTTCGTCTCGTGCTCTCCAGTCCATCAGCCACGTCGCTGGTGTATATATGAATTTCACGTCAACCTCAACCTTACCCATTATCATGAAGAATCGGTGATCGTTGAAAAAGCTTTTGCTTTCAATAAAGAGATTTCAATTACAGTAGAATTGACGTAGGGGAATGGAAAACTGTCTCTAACGAAACCTTCCCATGAAGACGCTAACGGAGTACGGTCGTGGAGCCCATATATGTTCATTGAAAATGATGTGCCTTTAATGAAGATTACAAAAAAGAAAATAATTGTAGAATTTTTGTAATATTCTTTTTAGGTTATTTTTTAATTAAAAATTAACATGTAAATTATTTTTTAATATATTATAAATTTAATTATTAATTATATATTAAAATTATTAATTTTATAAATTTAAAAAAATTTACATATTAAATTTTAATAGAAGAATATCATAAAAAAAAAATATAAAAAACACATACAAGTTTAATCCTTATAAAAATATCTTCATATCTATGAAAATAGGTATCAAAGCAGAACTCTTGCCACGCCATATGATCTTATAAAAGAAATCTAAATGCAGAATATCTAGTTGTCATTCATCAATTTTTTATTAATTTAATTATTATTTAATTCAATTATGTGATAGCATAATATATTTATTAATGATTAATATAAATGGAAAAAATTAATTCAATTTGATTTTATTGTAAAATTTCTTAATGATTGTTTGACTCTGATTTGCTATTTAACTCATATCAATTGTGATCCATTCCTTACTGACGTGCACGCATTTTATATTTTATTGAATTGACAGAATTTGTATATATAATCTGTTCGCATTTAATATTATATATATAAGTAGGGATAAAAAACTTACCTCTGAGTAAGGGTGTTCAAAACCAAACAAAACCGACCAGACCGAACCGAACCAAACCAAACCGACAAAAACCGATCCAAACCGAATTGAAATGAGATCTATTCGGTTTTTTTCTTTTTGGAACCGACTCGGTTTGGTTTGGTTCGGTTTTAGTGCAACGAGACCTGAACCAAACCGAACCACATCTGATAACTATATTATAATAAATTATAACATATAAATTTACCCAATTACTCATAATCACACCTATTTTATTTCACTTTTGTAATATTTATAATGTATAGTGGTTAATAAATTATTTAGATTTAATTTGTGTTTAAAAAATATATATATATATGTAACCTATTTAATTTAATTTTTGAAAAATGATACTATTTAAAAAAAAATTTGAAAAACATGAACCAAACCTGAACCAAACCGAACCAAACCGATTATTAAACCGAACCAAACCGATTAAAATTTAAACCGATAAGGTTCCAAAAATAGACAAACCGATTGGTTTGGTTTGGTTCGGGTTTTGCTCAAAATCGAATCAAACCACACCCTTGAACACCCTTACCTCTAAGGATTCTCAATGTATTTTCTTTTCTGGACAGAAAATTCTAAATGTACTGAGTGCTTCCTCAGTAAGTCTTACATGATATATACGGAAGGAAATAACAGATTTCGATATGAGTTATCAGCAACAAAGACTGGATAATTATCTCTTTTTAAAATGTCATCAATTATGATTCAAGCTTTAGTCCATATGTATTTTCTGGGCAAAAAAAAATAATCCAAACGTATTTAAAAAAAATCATTTATTGGAATGTTAGTTGATCTGATTTAATCAGAAATTTATTATTGATTACTATAATTTCAAATTTTGTATTTATTGTTATGATTTTTACTTGATGCACTCGTAATTGTATTCAATACATTTACTATTATGAAAAATTATTAAATACCTTTTAAAAAATAACGTGATTGGTAGACTATGTTTATTACAATAATTATCAGGATGCATAAATTAGGAAGATGTTTTCAGTGAATTCTGTCAAAAATGTATACCTATATTTATTTTTTTTGAATTTCCAGTAAGCGATGTGAAGATTTTTGCATTTCCATCAATAATATTTAATTTAATGCATTTATTATTTGATTCTCTGCCAACTAATCTCTTTGTCCCATTTTATTTGTCTATTCAAATTTTGATGCAAGAATTAAAAAAGACAATAAATGATCCAATAAATTGCATAATTTTATTACATCGTCCTTAATTATTATACTCATTTATTATTTATAGTATTCCTTCTATCTTATTTTATTTATCATATTAAATAATTTTAAATATTTTAATTTATTTATTATTTTATATTATTAATGAAATATTAATTATATTTTTACCGTTTTACCCTTTATTAAAAATCACTACGCCAATTTGTGGTTTTAATAGTGCTCAATAGTTGGCATTTATCAAATAAACGCCAACTAAATCTGGACGCCGGAAAAAAGTTGACATTTATATAGATAAACGTTAACTTATACAAAGATTTTTATGACGTTTATATTTTTAAATGTTGAATAAAACTTTTAGGTGGCGTTTGTACATTTAAAAGCCAAGCAAAGCTCTAGAATTTTTTTTTTATTTTTTCCTTAAATTTCTAGTTGGCGGTTAATAGATAAATGCTATCTATATATTTTAGCCGGCGTTTATATTTTAAATGCCAAGTAAAGTCACCAATTTTTTTTTATTTTTTTTTAATTTTTAGTTGGTGTTTAGAGGGGAGTGGCCCCGAAGGACTTAAAAAGGAAGAGGGGAAAATAGAGAAAGTGAAGAAGAGGAGTAGACGGACTACTTAACACATATCAAATTATGTAAATCATGAAGTAAATATGCTAAGGGGATGGTTCAAGAGGAACTTCAGGCGGTAGAACCAGCCAATTCAGTTCATCTGAACAAGGCAAGGATATGAATGCAGAATTTAAACTTGAAAAGAAAGATTTTATTTAAAATAAAACACTTACAAAGATAAATGAAGAGAGAAGGAAGAAGGAAGGAGGCTTTTCTCTCACAGGGATTGGGAAAACTCTTTAGGAAACTCAGTATCTTGTAATACCAAGTGATGATTTCCTTTGAGGCTCCGTGTCCTTATATAGAAAGGAAAAGCAAAGTTCGAACCGAGAAACTGTTAGTGACTGGCACTGTTTGAACAGTTCCGGTTTGTACTTTTGATACTGTTTTGCCGACACTACAGTGTTTATTAGTGACTTGCAAAACGACATCGTTTAAGAAAAAGAAAGGTTTGCTGACATCACATCATTTATTGATGACTAGCAATATTTTAATCTTCTCCTAAATCTATAAGGTCTTCATCATTTTCATCTTGACTTTCAGAAGTTGATGAAGAAGTTTGTTGATTTGAGGAGGATGCCTGATCTTGAGTTTGAAGTAATACCAAGATGGAGTTGAGTTGATTAACTAAGCTGACTTTGTCCGTAGTGGAGGCCAGCATTGATTGAATCCGGGTCCTTTGGTTTAAGAATTTACTTTGTTCTGTTACACAAAGATATTTAGGGTTTTCTTTGAACCATCTTTCGACCGCTTTGTCATCAACTCGTTTGATATCAAATTTAGCCCACCATCTTACTGAGGGTATCCTTTGAAGTATAGGCAAGGTGTTTGATCCTGGAACTATTATTGAAAACTTGTATTTCCAGGTAAAAATCCAGGATACTGATAACTTTGAAAAATAATGAAGATCGATGGGAAAAGGGTCTTCATTCTGGTTAAACTTTTGTTTGAATAATTCATAAGCCTGTTCAACTTTGGGAGGCATAATCTGAGGAACAGGTCCAAAGAAATTCCACCATTGAATGAACCACTGAGGGAAATTATATTGGGTTTTTATTTTAAAATATATGAACCAAGTATGAGACCATGATTCATTTTGAAAATAGAATACATGATACTAAGCGTCCATATAATCCCAGTAATTGTATCCTTCCGGATCATATGGTATTCCAAAAGTTTTGAATTTTTCAAGAGGTTGCCCCCATCCAGAAGGAGTGAGGACTTTTAATATCTGAAGGGTACTATGCGTTATCATTGGTCCACTTCGCTTATCATTTTTCTGCTCGATGTTAATCGACTCAGAATGAACCAAAATTAACTCATAGAACTCTCGAGATTTTTTCAAGTTAGTTGGTCTATAATGAAATCCTGAAGGGAAAACATTAAGAGCAACTTGATTTGGATTTGGATTATAAAATTCAGGTTCTATTTGAATCAAATTCCTTACTTGATTTTCTTTATGGTAGTAAGGAGTGGTTAAGTTTGCTGGAGTGGGAAGTATAATTGCTTTGGAGGAAGAGGAGGAAGCAATTATTTGTTTTTGAGGATTGTTTCTGGTTATGAGTGGGTTTTGGGACAAACTATCATACTCTTGTTTTGAGATAATAGCCCGATTGTTAACAATCTGCTGCCAGGTGCTATTAGGTAACTGTTTGTTGGCATAAGATTGTGCATAAGAGGCAAGGGTCCTTTTGGAAGAGTGTTTGGTTTGAGCCGAAGGCCCTGTTTGAGTTTGTTGGGCTGAAGGCCCAGTTTGTGTTAACTGGATTGATGATCCAGATGGAGTAGATGACTCCTGTTTAATTTCAGAAGTGGATCCTTGGGTTTGAGATCCAATTTGCTGAAGTAAATTTTTTACCACACTTTCAAGTTCAGCACTTGAAACTGGTGGCTGGGCATCTTGATAGATACTCAGTTCTCTCTGTTCTTCTTTTGGTTCTTTTTTCTTTTTGGGTGGCATTTGGTTCACTCTGCTTGTTTTCCCTGTAAGAATTCTCGGGTAAGAAAGTCTGGAAGAGAGTTTGAAGATCCTTTTATAAACTCGATTTCAAAATCAAAAATGCTTAGGATAGCTTGCCATCTAGCAAAAATTTGTTTTGAAGCTATATTTTTAACATCCTTTTGCAAAACATCTTTTGCTGATTTACAATCAATTCTAAGTAGAAATTTTTGATTTAATAAATCAGATTGAAATTTTGAAATGCAAAGAACTATTGCCAGAATTTCTTTTTTGATTGTGGAATAATTCTGCTGAGTATTATTCCAATGTTTTGAAGTGAATGATACTACCTGTTCTTTACCATCAATTCGCTGTTTTAGAATACCTCCATAACCAATATCAGAGGCATCGGTTTCAACAATTTTTTGAGCAGAGGGATTTGGAAGGTTAAGACAAGGAAGTTGCTTAACCTGAGACTTGATTTGTTTGACAATGTTTGTATGGACATCTGTCCAAGGAGGAGGACTAGATCTTAGCCGTTCGTGGAGAGGTTTGATGAAATTACTCAAATGAGGAATAAAGTCTGAAACATAGTTTAAACAGCCTAAAAATCTTTGAAGTTGAGTTTTATCAATAATTTGATTTGGGAATTTATCAGCAAACTCTATAGACCTTTCTATCGGTACAATAGATCCTTGAGATATCCAATGTCCCAAAAATCTTATTTTTGTCTGAAAAAGACTTATTTTCTTTTTTGAAACTGCTAAGCCATTGGTTTTGGCAATTCTCATAAACTTGTAAATATGTTTAAAATGTTGATCTATAGAATGAGAATAAATCAAAACATCATCTATGTATATAATGATGAATTGATCATTATCATTAAATATATCATTCATTATTCTCTGAAATTCAGAGGGAGCATTTTTTAAACCAAAAGGCATAACATTCCATTCATACTGACCAAATGGTACAGTAAAAGCAGTTTTATACCTATCTTTTTCATCAATTTGTATTTGCCAAAATCCAGACTTCATGTCAAATTTTGAAAATACTTTTGCAGAATAGAGTCTTTTTAACAAATCAGATTTGTTCGGGATTGGGTATCTAATCCATTGTAAAACTTTGTTTAAAGGTTTATAGTTGATTACCAATCTAGGAACTCCTCTCTCTTGTTCTGCATTATTGTTAACATAAAAAGCAGCACAAGACCAGGGACTTCTAGATTTTCTGATCAAATTCTTTTTTAACAAATCATTGATTTCATCTCTGCAGATTTGTAAATGTTCTGAGCTCATTTGAATTGGGCGAGCTTTAGTTGGAATTTGTTTTTCGTCAAAATCCTTTTCATAAGGCAGATCTACTATATGCTTTTTTCTGTTCCAAAAAGCATTAGGTAAATCTGAACAAATAGTTTTAACAATTTCTTTCAAACATTTCAAAATTTGTGTTTGAACAGGTTTTGAAATCAATTGTTCTTCAATTTTCTTAAAAGATATTTCTTGCTTAAGAAAATTAATTTGTTTTTGTTTGGAAGATATAATATTTAGCTCTTTGATTTTTGGAGCATAAGTAAAAGGAAACAAGATTGTTTTTCCCAGATGCTGTTTAGAAATCCCAGCCTCATCTGTTAAGTATGGTTTAAGTAAATGGGCAAAAGGTGCTCCTAGGATAATCTTGGATCCCATTCCTTTAACCATAATAAACGGAGTTTTGACTTGAAAACCTTGATTTTCAATAATTACATCTGGAACTTTAAACTGTACCTGGAGAAGGGTTCTCTCAACACCTCTAAACCGCTCGGTTGTTTTTTCAAAATATTTTGTTGGAATGATTCCTTCTCTGAAACAGTTAGCCTCAGCTCCTGTATCAAATAGAACATCTTCTTCCAAAATAAATTCATTGTTTATAATTATTTTGGCTTTAATGTAGAATTTTTGTGTAAGAACTTTTGTAACTAAGTTTAAAAATGGTTCTGGAAGATTTAGTTCATTGGGGACACTATCTTCTTCGGTTTGATGATTTAACTGTATATCCTGTATTTGGGATATAGCCTCACTATGAACTTGTTGTTGTTCTTTAATAAGGCGAATTTCAGTTTTAATATTTTGTATTTCGAACCGAAGGTCAGAAATGGTAGTTTGTTTAGGCTCTTGTTTAAACCTAGCTAGAGTTTGGGTAAGGTCATATTTAGTTGGGTTTTTCGGTTGTAATGGTTTACTGTTAGATGGGCTAGAGAGTATTTCTTTGAATTTTAAAAGATATTCTCCCTTTTCAGAATCTGGTAATTTACTAATGATATCAATAAGGAGATCATGTTCCTTACTAATAACATTTATTTCAGAAGATGAATTTTCTTGAAGATCATCATTTTGAAGGGATTTAAGATCTTCAGAAGATTCCTGTTCTGATTCCGATGCTGAATCTTCTAGAAGAATATTGTTTATTTTTTCTAAAACATCTTTCTCAATTTCAATATTTTTTAGTTTTCGGGTGATTCTACAGTATTTTGAGATATGACCCGGCCTACCGCATTTAAAACAAACAATGTTTTTCTTTGGTTTGGATTCAAACTCTCTTTTGGGCTGAAAGTTTGATTTAGGCTCGGATTTGGGTTTTGAATAGTATTGGGCCCTTTTGAAAAAAGGTTTTTTTTGTTTTTTGTGAGGTTTAGGTTGTTTGCAAGGAGGGAAACCGAATTGCTCACAAAAGGTTCCTAGTTCTCTTTTATCGGAAGCTTTCTCTTTGGCAAGCTGATTTTGCAGTTTGTTATCTTGACAAATCTTTAGCGCAGTTTTTTGTACATATGATACTAACTGTCCATATGTCAAATTCTCATAAGGGATTTTGCCATCATTTGGGTTTCTTAATTTGTCTCTAACTTTATTACCAAGTGAAGTTGGTAATCCAGCTAAAAACTTTTCTTTCCAAAATGGCTGATTAGAGTCATCCCTAGTAAGAACTCGACTTAAGAAAGTATCCTTATACCATCTAAAATCAGATAATGTTCTGCACTTAAGGTTTGATAAAAGTTCTGCTGACCTATCTTGCCATAAAGAAGGATCACCAATAAAATGTTTAATAATTGTAAAAATAAGGTGATTTGTAGAATCGGGAATCACCTGATCATTATGCAAAATGGGCGTTCCATCTGCTTGTGTTTTGATGGAAGAGTAAATGGTATCCTTATCTTCAGAAGAAAGACAAAAATCCCACCAACCTTTTAATTGTCCAGTAAACCCGGAGACTAAAAGATCAGTTATTTGTTCATCTGTATAATCGTTTTGGGTTTGATAAGCATTGCTTACCATAGTCATATGTTGGAGAGTTTGAAGGATAGCTGGCTCACTCAATCCATCTATGTTCCATTCATAGAGGTTGTCAGAGTTGAAAGCTTTGAAATTTTGATGGTGTTTTTCTTCTAAAAGGACATCTGGGGGTGTTGCCCTACTGTAGTATAGTTTGGATGGTTTTCTCCAATTTTGTTGGTTTATTTGAAGAGAAGAGTCTTGACTAAACTCTTCTTCTGTCTCAACTACCGAATCTTCTTTAAGGACTTGTATGGCCTTAGAGGTTTTGGATGGCGCAGGAGGAGTTTCTGGGATAACAGTTTGATGAAGTTTGATTTGAGACATTTTATTTTTTATTTGTTCAATAATTTTGTTTTTTGATTTTGTTTGTAAATCCATTTTCTGTTGAGGTGTGTATTCAAAGGGTTTGAATAAGGGTATTTGAATTGAAGGAGTTTCTAAAGAAGAAGTTCCTATCTCTGTTTTAATTTGAAAGTCTTGCTGAATTAAACAATCACCTATCCTTTGTAAATAAAGGTTAGTATAATTGTTTTGTTCAACAATATTCTTTATATCAGAAGGTTTTACTTCTTCAGAAGTGTGTTTGTATTTGTAAGGAGAGGCCCAAATGGGTTGGTTAAGGTTATCAACCTTTCCAGGAATTTGGACTGTTCCTGGTGGAAATTCAGAAGAAACAGTTTGATCAAAAGTTTTCCATTCTTGTTTTATAACATCTATTTCAGAAAAATATGGATAATCCAAATTTTCATTTTTGGCGAAAGCCTCAAACCAGTCAAAGAATGGAATATTTTCTCTTATAATTTCAAGAAATGAATAAAACTGTTCTTGAATTTGTTTTCTCTTGATTCCTTGAAAGCGTTCAAAAAACCATTCCTTTTTCAAAGTATTTTCTGAAGAGTAAAACTCCTTTTGTAAAGAAGGTTTATCAATTTTGAAATTCTTTTGTAAGACATTTATATCCCTTGGCTCTCCTAATGCAGAATAATCAGGAGACTCAATTGACCTTAAATCGTCTTGTGTTTCATAATTTATGTGAGGGACGTTTGTAGAATTGTTTATTCCTGAAACGGAAGTATTTTGAACTTTAGGTTCAGGATTGTTTGGGGCTGCCATATATATGACAGAAGGAGGTTGTGGTAGTGAAGAACAAGAGAATCTTGCTGATTCACTTACTGTAGACCTACAATCTTCATATATAGATGGTTTATATGTTTGAGACATAGATTTTCTTGGCCTGTCAAAAGACAATCTAACAGTCCCATCTTGGGTTTGAGCAATTCTACTGATTTGTGGCATTATTTTAGGAATTGGCTGAGAAGCCCTTTCCATGATCCATTCATCGGGTAGTTTGACTTCTTCCCACATAATGGTTTTTGGGATTGAAACATTGATATTATTATAGTCGGTTAAGAAAATTGTTGTTTGACCAGTATCAGGGAGTATTTGGGCATTTGTGGCGTTTGAGTTTAAAACTTTGTAGCTAATCCTATAGATTAGTGTAGCGGGTATAGACCCTGGTTTCATATTTAAACCATGAAGCTGTATCCTAAGTTTTAGGGCATCTAGGACATGTTCATCGGTTAAATCTAGGGTTCGATCCGAATAGCAGTTGAAGTAAACAGACCCATTGTTTAAGCCCATTTCAGCAGCTGCTAGAAGTGAATCGGCATACGTATAATGTCTAGTATCTTGTAGACATACTAAACATGATACGTTTAACCCTTTCCTTATTAATGGTTTAATTGCCACCTGGACGCATCCTATGTGTAGGTAATTAAACTCTTTTTTATGTTTTTCAATTGATTTTTTCGAAAGAAGGAAAAAATTTTCATTTTCTGGTTTGATAGGAACTGATTCCTCAACTGTCCTGATTATATAATCAGATTTTGAGAACCATTTCTTATCTTTTTCTGAAATTTCATAAAGACAGTTTGGTGTGATAGTTGGTAAAGTCCAATTATCAATGTTTTGGTTTAAGTTTGAAAAAGAGATTTCCTGTGAGAAAATCTTTTTGTTTGGTGATTTTAATTCCTCATTTGAAGGAGGGTTTGAAGAAGAGGCAGAAGAAGAAGATCTTCTGGAAGAGAAAGAAAAGGAGCGTAACAAAGACATAATAACGAAGGTTATGAAGAAAGTAAGGAAAATGAAAGCAGTAGATAAGCAGAAATTAAAGTAGCGGTGAAAGCTTATAAGAATTCTCCCATATCTAAGCATCATTACCATCTGGATCCATAGTGGTATAAGAATTAAAACTTTATCTAACTCTAAGGTTCAGAATAATTTATTAAAATCACCAAACAAAAAGATTTTCTCACAGGAAATCTCTTTTTCAAACTTAAACCAAAACATTGATAATTGGACTTTACCAACTATCACACCAAACTGTCTTTATGAAATTTCAGAAAAAGATAAGAAATGGTTCTCAAAATCTGATTATATAATCAGGACAGTTGAGGAATCAGTTCCTATCAAACCAGAAAATGAAAATTTTTTCCTTCTTTCGAAAAAATCAATTGAAAAACATAAAAAAGAGTTTAATTACCTACACATAGGATGCGTCCAGGTGGCAATTAAACCATTAATAAGGAAAGGGTTAAACGTATCATGTTTAGTATGTCTACAAGATACTAGACATTATACGTATGCCGATTCACTTCTAGCAGCTGCTGAAATGGGCTTAAACAATGGGCCTGTTTACTTCAACTGCTATCCGGATCGAACCCTAGATTTAACCGATGAACATGTCCTAGATGCCCTAAAACTTAGGATACAGCTTCATGGTTTAAATATGAAACCAGGGTCTATACCCGCTACACTAATCTATAGGATTAGCTACAAAGTTTTAAACTCAAACGCCACAAATGCCCAAATACTCCCTGATACTGGTCAAACAACAATTTTCTTAACCGACTATAATAATGTCAATGTTTCAATCCCAAAAACCATTATGTGGGAAGAAGTCAAACTACCCGATGAATGGATCATGGAAAGGGCTTCTCAGCCAATTCCTAAAATAATGCCACAAATCAGTAGAATTGCTCAAACCCAAGATGGGACTGTTAGATTGTCTTTTGACAGGCCAAGAAAATCTATGTCTCAAACATATAAACCATCTATATATGAAGATTGTAGGTCTACAGTAAGTGAATCAGCAAGATTCTCTTGTTCTTCACTACCACAACCTCCTTCTGTCATATATATGGCAGCCCCAAACAATCCTGAACCTAAAGTTCAAAATACTTCCGTTTCAGGAATAAACAATTCTACAAACGTCCCTCACATAAATTATGAAACACAAGACGATTTAAGGTCAATTGAGTCTCCTGATTATTCTGCATTAGGAGAGCCAAGGGATATAAATGTCTTACAAAAGAATTTCAAAATTGATAAACCTTCTTTACAAAAGGAGTTTTACTCTTCAGAAAATACTTTGAAAAAGGAATGGTTTTTTGAACGCTTTCAAGGAATCAAGAGAAAACAAATTCAAGAACAGTTTTATTCATTTCTTGAAATTATAAGAGAAAATATTCCATTCTTTGACTGGTTTGAGGCTTTCGCCAAAAATGAAAATTTGGATTATCCATATTTTTCTGAAATAGATGTTATAAAACAAGAATGGAAAACTTTTGATCAAACTGTTTCTTCTGAATTTCCACCAGGAACAGTCCAAATTCCTGGAAAGGTTGATAACCTTAACCAACCCATTTGGGCCTCTCCTTACAAATACAAACACACTTCTGAAGAAGTAAAACCTTCTGATATAAAGAATATTGTTGAACAAAACAATTATACTAACCTTTATTTACAAAGGATAGGTGATTGTTTAATTCAGCAAGACTTTCAAATTAAAACAGAGATAGGAACTTCTTCTTTAGAAACTCCTTCAATTCAAATACCCTTATTCAAACCCTTTGAATACACACCTCAACAGAAAATGGATTTACAAACAAAATCAAAAAACAAAATTATTGAACAAATAAAAAATAAAATGTCTCAAATCAAACTTCATCAAACTGTTATCCCAGAAACTCCTCCTGCGCCATCCAAAACCTCTAAGGCCATACAAGTCCTTAAAGAAGATTCGGTAGTTGAGACAGAAGAAGAGTTTAGTCAAGACTCTTCTCTTCAAATAAACCAACAAAATTGGAGAAAACCATCCAAACTATACTACAGTAGGGCAACACCCCCAGATGTCCTTTTAGAAGAAAAACCCCATCAAAATTTCAAAGCTTTCAACTCTGACAACCTCTATGAATGGAACATAGATGGATTGAGTGAGCCAGCTATCCTTCAAACTCTCCAACATATGACTATGGTAAGCAATGCTTATCAAACCCAAAATGATTATACAGACGAACAAATAACTGATCTTTTAGTCTCCGGGTTTACTGGACAATTAAAAGGTTGGTGGGATTTTTGTCTTTCTTCTGAAGATAAGGATACCATTTACTCTTCCATCAAAACACAAGCAGATGGAACGCCCATTTTGCACAATGATCAGGTGATTCCCGATTCTACAAATCACCTTATTTTTACAATTATTAAACATTTTATTGGTGATCCTTCTTTATGGCAAGATAGGTCAGCAGAACTTTTATCAAACCTTAAGTGCAGAACATTATCTGATTTTAGATAGTATAAGGATACTTTCTTAAGTCGAGTTCTTACTAGGGATGACTCTAATCAGCCATTTTGGAAAGAAAAGTTTTTAGCTGGATTACCAACTTCACTTGGTAATAAAGTTAGAGACAAATTAAGAAACCCAAATGATGGCAAAATCCCTTATGAGAATTTGACATATGGACAGTTAGTATCATATGTACAAAAAACTGCGCTAAAGATTTGTCAAGATAACAAACTGCAAAATCAGCTTGCCAAAGAGAAAGCTTCCGATAAAAGAGAACTAGGAACCTTTTGTGAGCAATTCGGTTTCCCTCCTTGCAAACAACCTAAACCTCACAAAAAACAAAAAAAACCTTTTTTCAAAAGGGCCCAATACTATTCAAAACCCAAATCCGAGCCTAAATCAAACTTTCAGCCCAAAAGAGAGTTTGAATCCAAACCAAAGAAAAACATTGTTTGTTTTAAATGCGGTAGGCCGGGTCATATCTCAAAATACTGTAGAATCACCCGAAAACTAAAAAATATTGAAATTGAGAAAGATGTTTTAGAAAAAATAAACAATATTCTTCTAGAAGATTCAGCATCGGAATCAGAACAGGAATCTTCTGAAGATCTTAAATCCCTTCAAAATGATGATCTTCAAGAAAATTCATCTTCTGAAATAAATGTTATTAGTAAGGAACATGATCTCCTTATTGATATCATTAGTAAATTACCAGATTCTGAAAAGGGAGAATATCTTTTAAAATTCAAAGAAATACTCTCTAGCCCATCTAACAGTAAACCATTACAACCGAAAAACCCAACTAAATATGACCTTACCCAAACTCTAGCTAGGTTTAAACAAGAGCCTAAACAAACTACCATTTCTGACCTTCGGTTCGAAATACAAAATATTAAAACTGAAATTCGCCTTATTAAAGAACAACAACAAGTTCATAGTGAGGCTATATCCCAAATACAGGATATACAGTTAAATCATCAAACCGAAGAAGATAGTGTCCCCAATGAACTAAATCTTCCAGAACCATTTTTAAACTTAGTTACAAAAGTTCTTACACAAAAATTCTACATTAAAGCCAAAATAATTATAAACAATGAATTTATTTTGGAAGAAGATGTTCTATTTGATACAGGAGCTGAGGCTAACTGTTTCAGAGAAGGAATCATTCCAACAAAATATTTTGAAAAAACAACCGAGCGGTTTAGAGGTGTTGAGAGAACCCTTCTCCAGGTACAGTTTAAAGTTCCAGATATAATTATTGAAAATCAAGGTTTTCAAGTCAAAACTCCGTTTATTATGGTTAAAGGAATGGGATCCAAGATTATCCTAGGAGCACCTTTTGCCCATTTACTTAAACCATACTTAACAGATGAGGCTGGGATTTCTAAACAGCATCTGGGAAAAACAATCTTGTTTCCTTTTACTTATGCTCCAAAAATCAAAGAGCTAAATATTATATCTTCCAAACAAAAACAAATTAATTTTCTTAAGCAAGAAATATCTTTTAAGAAAATTGAAGAACAATTGATTTCAAAACCTGTTCAAACACAAATTTTGAAATGTTTGAAAGAAATTGTTAAAACCATTTGTTCAGATTTACCTAATGCTTTTTGGAACAGAAAAAAGCATATAGTAGATCTGCCTTATGAAAAGGATTTTGACGAAAAACAAATTCCAACTAAAGCTCGCCCAATTCAAATGAGCTCAGAACATTTACAAATTGCAGAGATGAAATCAATGATTTGTTAAAAAAGAATTTGATCAGAAAATCTAGAAGTCCCTGGTCTTGTGCTGCTTTTTATGTTAACAATAATGCAGAACAAGAGAGAGGAGTTCCTAGATTGGTAATCAACTATAAACCTTTAAACAAAGTTTTACAATGGATTAGATACCCAATCCCGAACAAATCTGATTTGTTAAAAAGACTCTATTCTGCAAAAGTATTTTCAAAATTTGACATGAAGTCTGGATTTTGGCAAATACAAATTGATGAAAAAGATAGGTATAAAACTGCTTTTACTGTACCATTTGGTCAGTATGAATGGAATGTTATGCCTTTTGGTTTAAAAAATGCTCCCTCTGAATTTCAGAGAATAATGAATGATATATTTAATGATAATGATCAATTCATCATTATATACATAGATGATGTTTTGATTTATTCTCATTCTATAGATCAACATTTTAAACATATTTACAAGTTTATGAGAATTGCCAAAACCAATGGCTTAGCAGTTTCAAAAAAGAAAATAAGTCTTTTTCAGACAAAAATAAGATTTTTGGGACATTGGATATCTCAAGGATCTATTGTACCGATAGAAAGGTCTATAGAGTTTGCTGATAAATTCCCAAATCAAATTATTGATAAAACTCAACTTCAAAGATTTTTAGGCTGTTTAAACTATGTTTCAGACTTTATTCCTCATTTGAGTAATTTCATCAAACCTCTCCACGAACGGCTAAGATCTAGTCCTCCTCCTTGGACAGATGTCCATACAAACATTGTCAAACAAATCAAGTCTCAGGTTAAGCAACTTCCTTGTCTTAACCTTCCAAATCCCTCTGCTCAAAAAATTGTTGAAACCGATGCCTCTGATATTGGTTATGGAGGTATTCTAAAACAGCGAATTGATGGTAAAGAACAGGTAGTATCATTCACTTCAAAACATTGGAATAATACTCAGCAGAATTATTCCACAATCAAAAAAGAAATTCTGGCAATAGTTCTTTGCATTTCAAAATTTCAATCTGATTTATTAAATCAAAAATTTCTACTTAGAATTGATTGTAAATCAGCAAAAGATGTTTTGCAAAAGGATGTTAAAAATATAGCTTCAAAACAAATTTTTGCTAGATGGCAAGCTATCCTAAGCATTTTTGATTTTGAAATCGAGTTTATAAAAGGATCTTCAAACTCTCTTCCAGACTTTCTTACCCGAGAATTCTTACAGGGAAAACAAGCAGAGTGAACCAAATGCCACCCAAAAAGAAAAAAGAACCAAAAGAAGAACAGAGAGAGCTGAGTATCTATCAAGATGCCCAGCCACCAGTTTCAAGTGCTGAACTTGAAAGTGTGGTAAAAAATTTACTTCAGCAAATTGGATCTCAAACCCAAGGATCCACTTCTGAAATTAAACAGGAGTCATCTACTCCATCTGGATCATCAATCCAGTTAACACAAACTGGGCCTTCAGCCCAACAAACTCAAACAGGGCCTTCGGCTCAAACCAAACACTCTTCCAAAAGGACCCTTGCCTCTTATGCACAATCTTATACCAACAAACAGTTACCTAATAGCACCTGGCAGCAGATTGTTAACAATCGGGCTATTATCTCAAAACAAGAGTATGATAGTTTGTCCCAAAACCCACTCATAACCAGAAACAATCCTCAAAAACAAATAATTGCTTCCTCCTCTTCCTCCAAAGCAATTATACTTCCCACTCCAGCAAACTTAACCACTCCTTACTACCATAAAGAAAATCAAGTAAGGAATTTGATTCAAATAGAACCTGAATTTTATAATCCAAATCCAAATCAAGTTGCTCTTAATGTTTTCCCTTCAGGATTTCATTATAGACCAACTAACTTGAAAAAATCTCGAGAGTTCTATGAGTTAATTTTGGTTCATTCTGAGTCGATTAACATCGAGCAGAAAAATGATAAGCGAAGTGGACCAATGATAACGCATAGTACCCTTCAGATATTAAAAGTCCTCACTCCTTCTGGATGGGGGCAACCTCTTGAAAAATTCAAAACTTTTGGAATACCATATGATCCGGAAGGATACAATTACTGGGATTATATGGACGCTTGGTATCATGTATTCTATTTTCAAAATGAATCATGGTCTCATACTTGGTTCATATATTTTAAAATAAAAACCCAGTATAATTTCCCTCAGTGGTTCATTCAATGGTGGAATTTCTTTGGACCTGTTCCTCAGATTATGCCTCCCAAAGTTGAACAGGCTTATGAATTATTCAAACAAAAGTTTAACCAGAATGAAGACCCTTTTCCCATCGATCTTCATTATTTTTCAAAGTTATCAGTATCCTGGATTTTTACCTGGAAATACAAGTTTTCAATAATAGTTCCAGGATCAAACACCTTGCCTATACTTCAAAGGATACCCTCAGTAAGATGGTGGGCTAAATTTGATATCAAACGAGTTGATGACAAAGCGGTCGAAAGATGGTTCAAAGAAAACCCTAAATATCTTTGTGTAACAGAACAAAGTAAATTCTTAAACCAAAGGACCCGGATTCAATCAATGCTGGCCTCCACTACGGACAAAGTCAGCTTAGTTAATCAACTCAACTCCATCTTGGTATTACTTCAAACTCAAGATCAGGCATCCTCCTCAAATCAACAAACTTCTTCATCAACTTCTGAAAGTCAAGATGAAAATGATGAAGACCTTATAGATTTAGGAGAAGATTAAAATATTGCTAGTCATCAATAAATGATGTGATGTCAGCAAACCTTTCTTTTTCTTAAACGATGTCGTTTTGCAAGTCACTAATAAACACTGTAGTGTCGGCAAAACAGTATCAAAAGTACAAACCGGAACTGTTCAAACAGTGCCAGTCACTAACAGTTTCTCGGTTCGAACTTTGCTTTTCCTTTCTATATAAGGACACGGAGCCTCAAAGGAAATCATCACTTGGTATTACAAGATACTGAGTTTCCTAAAGAGTTTTCCCAATCCCTGTGAGAGAAAAGCCTCCTTCCTTCTTCCTTCTCTCTTCATTTATCTTTGTAAGTGTTTTATTTTAAATAAAATCTTTCTTTTCAAGTTTAAATTCTGCATTCATATCCTTGCCTTGTTCAGATGAACTGAATTGGCTGGTTCTACAGCCTGAAGTTCCTCTTGAACCATCCCCTTAGCATATTTACTTCATGATTTACATAATTTGATATGTGTTAAGTAGTCCATCTACTCCTCTTCTTCACTTTCTCTATTTTCCCCTCTTCCTTTTTAAGTCCTTCGGGGCCACTCCCCTCTATCTGACCAACTAATAATCGAATTTTAGATGATGCTTACATATTAAACACCAAGCAGAGTTCCAAAATTTTTTTTAAATTTTTTTTTGTAAATTGTTAGGTGGCATTTAATATATAAACGTCATCTATAATATTTTAGATGACATTTATATTTTAAATGCCAAGCAAAGTTGCAGAAATTTTTTTTTTATTTTTTTTAAAATGTTAGTTGGTGTTTAAAATTTAAGCGCCAACTAAGTTATTTAAAAAACCTTTTAAACCCTAACATCGCGTTTACTCTGAATTGTGCCGTCTTTATTCCCATCGTGTGCTTTGAATCCCTTCCTCTAACATAGTTCTTTTGGCATAGCTCTTTGGCCAACACGCGATCAAAGTTTACACGCTTTCCTCCTCTGCCATGACTGTGCTTCTTAGAAATCCAATTCAACCTTAAGGTCGAAGCTGAGACCCCCATTGTCAGGGAACCACGAACTTGCTTGATCTTGAAACCTCTCCCAGTCAACGGTTAAGGTGAATAGAGTGAAAAAGGCCTAGTTCCATTCTCTCTGACAAACTTGAAATCCCTCCCAGTCCCAACAATGAACGGCAACTAGCTTTGAGGTAACCCCATTGTCCCAGTGACGCTCTCTTCCTCCTTGCTCTCTCTACCTATTCTCTTTTTTTAAACCCTGTTTTCATTTGTCATTTCGTCTATTCATTGAGGTAACAAGTTCAGATTAGGTTTTCATACCAAGCTCTATATGAGATTAGCTCTGTAAGACTTTAGTTGGCATTTATCTGTTAAACGCAAACTAAAGTATTACTTTAGTTGGCATTTAATAAAGGAATGCTAACTAAAGTCTGTTTTTAGTTGGCGTTTCTTAAACACCAACATTTTTGTATGATTTTTATGAGCACATTATTAAATGGCATTTTGAAAATGCCAATAAAAATTAAAAATAAATGTCAACTATTTCCAATTTTGACGTAGTGAATAAAGATAAGTGAAGTATAAATAATCTTTTAACATTTAAGGAAGGGCTATTTTAATAAAATAACATTACATTTTACTATAATTTAAAATATTTAATAATTTTATTGGTATATGTGAAAAACCTTAAAGTGACAAATAAAATGAGATGGGGGGAGTATTAATTTGGTGAAACAATATACTATTATTAGGGGGTAGTTGGAAAAAATTAATTTTTCATTAGTTTTCTAAAATAATAAATAAAATGAGACATTTAAAATTCTCTAAAATGACACATAAAATATGACGGAAGAAATATTAATTATTATTAATTGCTATAAATTGCATTCAGTATTTTGCATAACTATTTGGTTATTACATCTGAGTGACCAATTTTTTTTTTAAATTTCATCCACATTAAATAATAAGTTTAGAGTTCTCTATAAATTTCATCACGTAATACCATTTAGTCGCCTGTGTTGCTCCTGCGCTCAGGGTTGGGCATTAGTGAACACTGAACAAGGCATATCAGGTATTCAGGTTTGTGTATTTTTCAATCTGTTGCTGAGATGATGTTGAAAAAGAATCATAAATTTTCATATCAGATTTTCGGGACAACCCAGCAATGCAATGAGAATGCTAGCTCTGCTATTCGTGTCAGCCATCCTAGTGGATTGTTTAAAAATTAATTATGAATCCTTTGTTTAATCTACTCAAGAAAAATAAATAAATAAATAAAAATGGGTCTCATTTTCACCGTGAAAGACAAGGAAAAAGAAATATTGTACTTTAGACTAAGGTGAGGTTCTGTGAAAGACCAAAAAGATCTGTTAGATGGAGAATGAGGGTTGAGGCACGAGCATAGAAAAAGCTTAAAGAAGATTATCTTCAAAAGCTGAATGTACTCAAACTACAGGGTGAATCTAAATTTAGACCATGAAAATGAGTTTGGGAATCGAACCCTTGTTTGGTATAGGCTGTATAATTGAAAATGAAAGAAAACTATCAGTCCCAATTATATCAGACCCATAAGAAAAGACTTCCCATGCATATAAAAAATATATATATATATATTCATTTGAATTGTACATAGTGCTATATATATTGCATTTGTCTGTCCACCTTTGATTAATTTTCCGTTCTCTATGATTATAAATGGATCTTCTCTCAATGCTGATGCTTTCCTTTAACTTCTGTTTTCATGATCTTCAATCCCACCTAACGGCATTGGTCTCTTTAGTTTGTTGGGCAGATGCAATTAGCTATATATATATATGGTGCAAAAAGATCTGCCATACACGTGGCACAAGGTTAAAAAAAAAAAATGATGTGTCAAGGTTGACTCAGCAAAATGGTTGCTTTAAAATTATGTGGTTGAAGGAGATGAACCATTACCAATTGATGTGGAGGGTATGCATTAAAAAAAAAAAACTAATGGAGTTTGGAGAACAAACAAATATGGAAAAATGACTCTTTTATTCGTGTTTGTGAATAAGTTTCATTCCTAGTCTATGTTTCACCCATTTTGTTTTTCTTTGTTTCTGTAATGAAAGATTTTCATTGGTAGTTTCTCTCTTCCACCCTTTTCTAATAGCCTTTTCAGTAATAGGTAATAGAATAAGATTGCAATTCAGTAGGAAAAGGTATATGGAGCTGCATTTATTCTTTTACATATTTTGAAGTATAAAAATTCTTTTCTTAATTTAATTAAATTATATTGTTGACAAAAAATTCATTTTTTTTTCAAACATCATCATGTAAATTTAAATACATAGCAAACATAGTATGCTATGAAAATAACATGTGTATATATATAAAATTTATTTTATGATAACATGACGAGTCATGCCTATTATTCAGATTTAAAATTGTCAATCCCAAGTCAATGGAGGATGAAAATTCTTGGCATATGGGTTGTCTATCTGAATGGAAAATAGCATCCATGGTAATATTGTGATTATTTGAACTATTCAAATTTGCTGTGGAGTGGATTTATGACACTGAACAAAACTGTTTAATGCTTAATGTGGGTGTAAAAATCCTTATCTCCTAACTTATACACACCCATACTAACATCTCATTGGTATAAGCTTAACAACATCCATCTCCTAAATGAAAATGAGACCCAAGCACAGGAGTCTCACTCTTTGGATAAATGGTGGATAAAATCCTTTTTCTACTTTCATTTTCTTTCAATATATAGAAGGGGAATCAAATAGGTGTGAAATCTTTATTTTTGTATGAAAATCAATATATTGTACAAAAATAAAATAGATGAGTATTGCTATTTTATTATTTCTTATTATTTATTATCATGGTTGTTTATCTATATATATACTCATGAGCTTGAATTCAAAACCATCAGTCAAATTGGCATAATCTCAATTAGCTGAGTTACATAACACTTTTGGTTCTAACCCTATTCTTGTTTATCTATTTTTTAACTTGAATTCATAAATTTTGCATCATCCTCTTGTAAACTTAATTTTATATCTATTTTATAAAGTCATATTTTTTAAATCTAAAATGTCTGGTGCAATCCATCAAATAATTTAGTTTAGTTTTCAATTTTAGAACTATAAAAAAAATCCTATATTCGTATAAGAGTGCACGGTTGATAACCTGATACAGTTAGATTAGATTTAACGTAGTACTTTTAGTTGCATCTATTTTTTTTTCCTTACATAACAGTTGAATGATTTTAAAACCATGGTTGGCTGAAAACTGACAAGAATCTCAATCTCGCATAATTTGATTGATTTCCCTACTCACATCAACTCGCGTTGGAATTCACAAGCTCACTTCCTGAAGAGTGAAGACACAAACCGGAGCAAAGTCTCTCTCCAACCTGCCAATCCCATTTTCTTCCTCTTTCTCTTCGACTGAGCAACCATTGCTCCTCCAATGGAGAGCTTCGCGCTTCACTCGCTCTCCACCTCAACCTCCTTCTCTCTCTCTTCCTCTCGCACTTCCTTCCTCCGTCGTCGTTCTATCCCTATCTCCAAATCTCATTTGTCTTTTCGCTTCAATTCCACTTCCCATTCAATCCCACCTCTCAGATCAACCATCTCTCATTTCTCCTTCTTTCCCTCCAAATCTTTTTCTCCCTTAAATCCTCTCTCTAAGCCCCGCATTGCCAATTACCCAATTCAAGCTTCTTCGTCTGCATCTTCGCCCTCATTATCGTCAACCTCTCCCCCAGTTGCTCAAGGTGCCAAGCCTTTAACTTTTTTAATCTCCATTTCTGTTGGACTCATTGTTCGCTTCTTGGTTCCTAAGCCCGTCGAAGTTACACCTCAGGCATGGCAATTGCTCTCGATTTTCCTCTCGACCATTGCGGGTCTTGTTCTGAGTCCATTGCCAGTGGGAGCTTGGGCTTTTCTAGGTTTAACAACCTCCATCGTGACTAAAACGCTGAGTTTTTCTGCGGCTTTTAGCGCGTTCACTAACGAGGTGATTTGGTTGATTGTGATTTCCTTCTTCTTTGCGCGTGGGTTTGTGAAGACTGGATTGGGGGATAGGATTGCGACTTACTTCGTGAAGTGGTTAGGAAAGAGCACATTGGGGCTGTCTTACGGGTTGACTTTTAGCGAAGTGTTTATTGCGCCGGCGATGCCCAGCACCACCGCGAGGGCCGGCGGCGTCTTCTTGCCGATTATCAAGTCACTGTCGCTCTCAGCAGGGAGTGAACCCAATCATCCTACTTCCAAAAAGCTGGGGTCCTATCTTGTCCAGTCGCAATTTCAGGTTGGTTTTCTATTTCAACTTATTTATTTAACTGCTATGCTTTATTAGTTTGCAAAAGTATGAATATGATGCTTAATGATGAGGAAAACTGTTCATTTAAATGCATTTAAGATGGTTTTAAGTTGCAGTTGTCGACTGTATTATAAAACTTTTTTTTTGGGAAAAAAGGGAACTTTAATGCAAAATATACAGCATGCCAACTCACAAAGGAGTTGCAAGAAAGAAAAGAAAAACAGAAAGAGCAAACCAGCTAGCCCATGTTAGTATTTACAGAACTAGTGGTGATGTGATTATAAGCTTTTTCTTGTCAGTTATCTGTAACATAAAACTTTGATTCTTAATGATTAATAAAATTTACTTACTTTTGATATACATTAGGAATCCCAAACCTTTAGTTATAGACGCAGTTTGGTAGAAAGGTGCGGCATATTGACAGTGCCGAATGTGATTATAAGTTTTTTCTTGTCAGTTGTCTTGTCAATTAAACAGATACATAACTTTTATTCTCAGGTTGGTAATTTACCATTTTCTAGACTTACGCATGATAAAAGTAAAATCATGAGCTGTCCTTCTGCAGTTGTTTAAGCAGAGGAGACGGATCTTGATTCATTGAAACTCTTGAACCCTAGTAAAATCATTACGAAACTTAAATTTTCCTGTCAAAGGCCAACTTGGTATAGAAACTTCCCTCGTCTTTATGCTAAAAGATTTAATATTAGACCTGGGACGACAAAGATCAAAATTCAAACCATCAAAGTCATGAGGAAGTGATACCGTGTCAAGAGCAAATGAGAAACTTCAGGCTACAAATAGTAAAGCAAGAGCCAAAAATTGGTATTTTATAGCCCCAAGAGTTTCAATTGTCATTTAATAGGTATGACTATGAGCAGAGTGTTACTTTTTTGCTAAGAAAAAGTCTATCAACAAATTAAAGTGATAAGAACACTATCATTATCATGATTGAGTTCCAAAAATAGTTTTGCTGCATATATTCTTTCATTTTGAGATTGCCTAAAATCTTGAGGAAAGCATGATAACTTTCTCAAAATTCTCTTGAAGATATGAAATTTTTTCAATTTCGAAAATACGCTCGGGAAAACCCTGATGATGGGAGGCACATAACATTTAGTTTTGCTACTGAGATGATGCCATCTTAAATCTGATTGCTATTGTGCATTTTCCATCAAGTGTAGGCCTTCCTCTTATGTATGATGTAATGTTGATGTGCCTCTCAGACTTGAGGGCCATAATCTGCAGTATATTATGATTTGCACTAGTTGTTTCACTTCTTTATTGCTGTCCCTGTTTAAAGGGAAATTTGGTTGAAGAGACTGGTATTTTAGAAATTAGAAGATACAACACAAGAAAAGAGAGGGATCATATGTTAAGAACCTTTAATTTGAATGAGAAGAATGGCGCATGTTGGCTATATTTAATTAAGATGCATACAGAAAATTTCAACAATTGATTGCTTATACTCTGAAGAACGTCTGGATATTATTCTTGAGTAAAATATTATGCAGTCTGTGATTCAGGTAATAATTAATTGGGAACTGACTACAATTTCCATCTTTTACGTGATTTAGCTGTTTTGAAACAACTTGAAGACTTTCTTGAACATAATTGATTTGATGTGTGCCTTACTGTATTTTAAAATGTGTGTTCTCTTCCTTTTTTAATTGGTGTCTCGTTTCTATGTGGCATGGAATGGTGGCACTTAATATGACTATATTAGTTATGAGCTTTTGGCAATGATCATCTTAGTTTCTAATGCTGTAGGATTCTCTGTTTAATGTGTCTTAGTTCTTGTTTGAGATCTACCATCATGCAATGGTGAAGTAACTTGTGCGCTGCTGTATCTTTGACAGTCTGCTACAAATTCTAGCGCTCTTTTCCTAACTGCTGCTGCTCAAAACCTGCTGTGTCTTAAATTAGCAGAGGAGCTTGGGGTGATAATTTCAAATCCATGGGTTACATGGTTTAAAGTAGCTAGTTTACCTGCATTTGTTTCTCTTCTTGCTACACCATTAATTTTATACAAACTATATCCACCTCAAATTAAAGATACACCAGAGGCGCCTGCCATGGCTGCGATCAAACTGGAAAGTATGGGTCCTGTCACTCGAAATGAATGGATTATGGTTGGTACAATGCTGCTTGCAGTCTCTTTGTGGATCTTTGGGTATGTCAGATATCTTATTTCAAATCATTTGAAAATTTATCTGTCATTTCAATTCAATGTATCAATAATTTACATGTTATGATATTTGATATGCACAATCAATATGATAATTTCATGATAAAACTGTGAGAAAGATGGAACTCTCATTTTATAAAAAGGTATTTGACAGTAAGTGCGTGTCATGTTATGCCAGTATTAATGGATATTACATTGAGAGAGAGAGAGAGAGAGAGTATTCATTGCATATCATGACACACTTTAACCAGCAAATGAAACAGAGGATTTTTTTTTTTGGGAGCAGTACTCTCCAGTCTCTATATTTTTAAGACTTATAATCAGTAGATTATATTATTATTACATTTGATGCCTTCCCATACATTACTTAATCATTACATTTGCTATTGATGATTCTAGTGATGTGAAACCTGTTTCATGTGCACATAATTATTCTCTTATAATGAAATTTCTTCTAATTGAATTCAATGCGATCATTATTTCTTTATCCTGCAGAGAGACTCTCAGCATAGCAAGTGCTGCATCTGCAATGATTGGCTTATCAACACTCCTTGTATTGGGAGTCCTTGATTGGAATGATTGCTTGAATGAAAAATCAGCATGGGATACCCTGGCTTGGTTTGCCATTCTAGTGGGGATGGCAGGTCAGTTGACAAACCTTGGTATTGTAGGCTGGGTGTCTACTTGTGTGGCCAACTCCCTTAAGTCTTTCTCTCTGAGCTGGCCTGCTTCGCTACTGGTTCTTCAGGCATCTTATTTCTTCATCCACTACCTTTTTGCAAGTCAGACTGGACATGTTGGGGCTTTATACTCTGCATTTCTTGCTATGCACCAGGCAGCTGGTGTTCCTGGTGTGCTGGCAGCGCTTGCTCTAGGTTATGTCACAAATCTTTTTGGTGCTATATCACACTATAGCAGTGGTCAGGCTGCTGTATATTATGGAGGTATGGCCCTCTCTTCAATGCCTTGGTTATATCTGTTTGTCAATTTCCCTTTAAGCTATTCCATTCTTTAGCTTGTTTATTGAGTAACTTAGTTATATTTCATGGCTCCAGTGCATATATCTATCCATCTTATAAACTAAACATTAATCTTTTTCTGTTCTGATGCATTCTTTTTCCCTTTCACCCTCTCATCTTAAACTTGTAAATGTTTCGTCAATGTTATAACGAATGGAGTGGAAAGAAAATAGTTTTAAATCTTCAAACACCTTCCAAAATTAATCTTCTAAGAGTCCACTTTTTCCCTGACTTGTGTTGGTTCTGTTAGCAACCTGAAACCATTAGGCTATTCCCATCTGATCACCCCCTCCCTGCTCTCTCTTTCTTACCAGTTTCAAGATATGTTAAAGCATGGTAGCTGATGATATTATATTTTTTCTCTTTTTGACAGCTGGTTATGTAGACCTTCCTGATATATTCAAAATTGGGTTCATAATGGCTTTTTTTAATGCCATCATCTGGGGAGTTGTTGGCTCTTTCTGGTGGAAATTTTTGGGCTTGTATTGATTTTCCATTTCAATGTAAGTAGTATCGGTTTTCCTTGTTTCAATTGGACATTCTTCTCCTCGGCCAAATGAAAACGTCTTTCATCTGGATGACAGTTGAGCTCATCATTTTGCCATGATAATTTAAATCTGCTTTTAGTTTTATTCATTAGTTGACTTCTCTATGTTTATCATTGCTTTAGTTCATACAGTCAATAATATATGGATAATTATTTTGTTACCAATCTCTATTAAGGATTTGAAACTGATTTGCTCTTCCTTTTTGCAGAGGTTTGCATGTTTAATTAATGAAGCAAGCATTTCAATATTTAAATATCCTGATTTATTGAGCCCTCTTAAAAAAAAAATGAAACTATTGGTGATATAACTTCTCTTTATCATCGGAACTAGAAATTTGAGTCTGTAAGGCATTTCTGTCAAATTTGTATTGGGACTTTTTTATCCAAATTCTTAAGTAGATTGAAATATTCAATGCACCGAAAGTCTATGGGTTGTCCTTAGTTTTTTCTCCCTTTTTAATCCCAGAATTGCACTGACTTAATGGTGGCTTTATTTTAGGTCCTGAATAGCAAATTTGTTGCCCTTTGCTTCACTAAATAATTTCTTCTCCTACCATGAATAACATAAGAAATTTCATAGTCATTATTTATTGAAAATTTTCATGGTATCAAACCTTACAAGGCCTAAATAGTATAGATTGATGGTTAGCATGAGAGTCATATGTTGATGGATAGCATGAGAAAACTAAGACCTCTACCTCAACAAAAAGTGAGGTGAGGAAGTTAAGAAAAGATGACTGCATCTCATATCAAAGTGAAGTGAGGAAGCCAAAATCCTTTACCCTCCATCAAAATGCCAAGAAAGAAGAAGATTGACAGTGCTAGCTCCAAATTGTTTACACTTTGAGGGGAACTGTTGGAATCCTACATTTATGGGCTTATTCATTTTCTGATTAGCTTTGGTTATCAGATGGGATTTTAGCTTCATAATCAACTTATTTAATTGATATTTATTGTGATTGTAATCAAGGACCTAATTAACGCATATCTACTTTTATTATATTGTCTTTGTTGTCTGATTTAGTTATTTAGTGTAGATTTCCACATTTCCCCCTTTTTTAGATTCTAGGACTCCGCTGCTGTAATGGTGGCTTTATTTTGAGGGCTAAATGGCAAATTTGTTGCCCCCTGCTTCCCTATATAATATCATCTTTCACCATAAATAATTTAAAAAAAAAAATTCAGTCATTATTTTCTGAAATTCTTCAAAAAGCCTACAGCCACCGATTTATAAAAGAAACTATTATGCAAAACCAAATGAAATAGCAATAAAAAAGCCATAGGTCAACTTAGATAGACATTGCATCCAGAAAGTACTAACAATGACAGCATAGAAATTACTTTACGCCTACAGTGTTGTTTGGTGATAGCAGCTGGCAACTATAGGAATTAGAAAGGATAAAAATGGATCTAACTTGCAAACATTTCAAAGCATTCTCTATTGTATTGCTCTGTGGGAGAATACCCTGATCCCTGTTTATACCACAGACATGTACTCAACATTCATGAACTCATTAATTAATCATATTGGAAGGAACAACTTGGGATGAATTTTCTTTCCTTTACAGTTAAGTATGTCAACTGATATGCATCATTCTGATATATAACTTTGTACCTACACCAATAACTAAGACACAGATTCTTATAAAGGATGCAACCAACCTGTCATCTAGTTCAATGCTATCAAAATCGGAATCAGTCGGTTTGACCAGCTGGACAGAAAATCAGTGACTGATCTAGTCCAAACAAGAGAAACAACCAACCAGTTTTCAGAACTAGTGGAATTGGCCAAATCGATTATGGACCAGCCTGAGAACCGGTTGAACTGGTCCTATTTTTAATTTTTTTATTTTTTAAAGATAGAATGACATTATTTTTTTTTACAAAATATTTTTTTTATTTATATTATAATATTATATAAGTATTATTATGATATATAATTATTGAAAATTACATATTTACTTAATAAATAATATAATAATAGATTATTTGTTGGTTATTTTGAATTCAAAATGTGATTACCGATAAATGTTAACTTATTTAGATTTAACTCTTAAATTATAAAATTTATTAATAATTTGTTTGTGTTGAATAATAAATTAATGGTTTAGTATTATTTAATTTAAGACTTTAATTAAGTTATAAAATTTATTTAAAGTATATTATTTTAATTACTATCGGTTCAATCCTAGTTAGATTACAATTAAATTATTGAATCTTAAATCAGTATCTTGTCCAATTCAATGTCCAGTCCGATTTTCACAACATTGATCCAATTGATGCCTGTTTTGTAGGTTATAAATCTCAGTATCATTGTTGTCCTAACACTGTTGACACGGTTCCCCATGCTTATAGATGTCAGAATTTAAAAAAAAAAAGAATTCAACTATAGCTAGGACATGTGGCTCAGATAATATGTTACATAGTTTTGAGAAAGTGACGAGGAAGGTACGTAAAATATAGAATAATATCAACTATGCTTTTTATTTTTGTGAAAAGTAGATTCTGTGTGGAAAGGTTAGACCAAAAATTTAAGTATGACTTGTGTGATAAGATATTTTATATAAGATCGTTTCATGTGGTGCTTTATGTTTTAAAGTTTCATGTGTTTTTTTTATTTTTTTCAATATCCCTACTCCAGAGGTAATAGGTATATGTAGAATTGAAACATGCAGAACCTCAGCCTGCAACTTGACCATCCACAAACCAAGGACGCCAAGAACACTCTACTGTCAAATTAAGGGCATTTAACCATTGTTCTGTGGCTAAATGTGCGACAGCAAGGTCTTGATCACCCCTACAATAAGGAGAGGAAAAGAAAAAAGTGACACATTTTTGGCTAACCTGAGTGAATCAAACCTCAACTTCGTTATGGAAAATCTAGTTTAGTGTGTTTGGGTTGGCGTTTTGCCAGTCCAAACCCATGTTTTGCCAGCGTGGAACGTAGAAGCTGCTCTCTAGAGCTGCTGCTTCTACATTATTGAACGTGGTTTTGGTTTGACAAATGCTAACCTAAACACATGCTTAGAATGTTATTTGAAACAATAATCATTACTTCAAAAAGGAATATTCAAGATACTTACGTAAAGTAAGAGTAAGACTTGTAAATCTGTTGTAGTAAAATTATTCTGGTAGTAGAAGACAGAATCAACATTGTGATTGTACAGATCTTGTAAGATGAGATCGCATCTGTACCATTTCTTAATGGTTCCCTATGTACAGTATGAAAATTGTGAATGAATCATATACTGAAGGAGAAAAATATTTCTTTTCATTTATTTATAGTATTTATTCTGTTTGGTCAAGGTATAAAACTTTTTGATTAGTTTACAGCAGGATCCATTTTTTATTGCTGGAGAGAATCAATAGATGGAAAGCCCTACCAGACAGAAACTCTCTGCCTCTCTAATGTGAAGTGCTTCTAGAACTGTCTCATTGTTTGCCCATGCATAAGAAAGTAAATAAGCAGAATGCATAAGAAAGTAAATAAGCAGAATTCTGCATATGAAAATTGATTGAGTGGTTTTATGAAGTATCAGAAATTGTGCCAAAGGGCAATGAGGTAAAATGATGGATGGATGATTTTATACGTTGCACCACCATTGTGGATAAGATGGACCAAAGAAACGTCTTGCTTTCTGTTGCAGCCTTTTTTTCCTGTTGCGTGTCATCTTCATCTGGTTTTGGTGATACAGTCACACACTTTGGACCCAAAACGTTCTCATTGTATATATCATTCAGCAGCTGCAATTTCAGATGCATTCTTTTTCTTATTTTTGGAAGATTGAAGACAACATTATGAACGTGACAATGCAGCATTATGACCATTCATTTTGGTACGTTTTTTGGGACATCTATGCAATGGAAATGCTTTACACACACACATATCAGAGAACGAGGTCAAACACTAATTGCCTTTCTAGTAAAATGTTGATTGAAAAACTAATGTTAACAAATAATTTAAGATATGTTTTAAAAAAATAATTTAAAATAGGACAAAATAAGACCTCATCAATCTTTCCAAGTGCTTGCATGCATTTCGTATTTGAGGCATCCACGTCAACATACTTGCCATTGCAGCTCTCTTTTGCTTGCTGTGTATGAGCACAAGCATCAAACCATTTCTCACGTTAGAAAGATTTTTTTTTTTGGATTTTTTTGGGGGAGGGTGGGGGGGGGGGGGGGTTGGAATGTTATAATTGCACCAAAATAAATATACATAATAGATGAAAGTAACAGAAGTCTGATCAAAATTGACTTGATTACCTGATATTATAGTCTGTCTTCTATGAGTCCCAATCTGTAAGCTAAGCTAATTCTATTGTCGCGTTTTCTTCTGAATCATTACCTTGATTTGGAGACCCACTTGTAATAAGCATATAATATGAATAATTGTCTAAGGAATAGAGGATGGGAGGTATTCATCCCAGATGAATTGCAAAATTTTGTGAGCAAGTGGAGATGGAAGTAAAGTCAGCGGAAAGACATGAAGTTGTGTTGTCGAACAATGTTTGGTAAAAGAATTGCATAACCCTTCAGTTCTCCAACGTAAAGGTTGCACATCTTGAATTTCAGAATTTCAGATTGTTAGGTATCTGGTACAATACAATCATATATGAGTAATGTGGGGTTCAAAGCGGAGCAACTTAGTTTTTTTACCCATCCACAAGAACTTAAAACCTTATATAAAGGGTATTGAATTCCTTATTACTTAATCTAAGTGCCAATGGAAAAAGTGAATAGGAAAGGTAATAGAATTGAGTTTTTTTTTTGGGACAAAATCACTCGATATCTGAAAGTCATATTAGATTCCAACTAATTTGAGTTGAGTCAAGTGTAACACAAGGATAGCAAAATTTTCTTAACTAGTATTTAATATTCTTGCACACCCGCAAGCTTGAATATGAGTTCATTAATTAAATTAATATAGTCCCTTACCAATTAAGTTATGTGCTTATTGGTAGATGCGTAAAAAAAAAAATGAAATTCAAATATAATTTTTACTTGATAGGTGTAATAGATTGATGGAATGGAAGATTTTAGATACTAACCGACCAAAATTCCATGACTAAAAAAAATATTTTGAATACAACAACAACAACAACATTAACCTTATACCACTATGTGGGTCGGTTACATGGATCATATAACACCAATGCGCTCTATCAAACACTATCTCCTCAGATAAATCATTTCTCAAAAGGTCATTCCTTATAACTTCCCTTAGTGTCCTTTTTGGTTTCATCTACATCTTTTGATCGGGCTCTAGGCCATTTGATCAACTCTATTCATTGACTCCTCTTGCCCTCTTCTTTGTACATACCTAAACCACCTTAAACGATTTTTCACCATTTTCTCCTCAATCGGTGCTACCCAACTTTCCTTCGTATACAGTTATTTTGTATCTTATCCAATTTTGTATGACCATACATCCATCTCAACATCCTCATTTCTGCTACTCCCATCTTGTGCTCTTGTTGTCCTTTCAAAGCCTAGCATTTACTACCATATAACATTGCTAACCTTATAGCTGTTCTGTAAAATTTTTCTTTAAGCTTAATAGGTACCTTGTGGTTACAAATAACTCCTGTTGCTTTTCTCCACTTTAACCACCCAGCTTGTATCTTATGTATGACATCCCCATCAATTTCACCATTATTCTGTAAAATCGACCCCAAATATCTAAACTTTCACACCTCAGGGATGATTTGCTTTACAATTTTTACCTCTAAATAATTTCTAATTGGCCTCTTATTAAATTTGCAATGCATATATTCCGTCTTATTTCTACTCAGACGGAAACCTTTTGATTCCAAAGTATGTCTCCATAATTCAACTTTAGAGTTGACATCTTTTCTTGAGTCCTCAATTAAAACTATATCATCTGCGAAGAGCATACATTTTGAAATTTTTTCCTGTATATGTTCTGTAAGAACATCCAAAACTAGATCAAACAGGTATGGACTCAAAGAAGATCCTTGATGTAAGTCTATTGTTATAGGAAAGTCCTTTGTCACACCTCCAGAGGTTCTCACACTTGTTGTTGCCCCTTCATACATATCTTTTATGGCTCGAATATAAGCTACACGGACACATTTCTTCTCCATTACTTTCCATAATACGTCTCTTGGTACTCTATCATAGGCTTTTTCCAAATCAATGAAAACTATATGCAAGTCTCTCTCTTTACTCTGGTATCTTTCAATCCAACCCCTTAATAAATAAATAGCCTCTGTTGTAGACAGTCCTGGCATAAATCTAAATTGGTTTTCCGAAATACAAGACTCTTTTCAGAGTCTATGCTCAATCACTCTTTCCCAAAGTTTCATGGTATGACTCATGAGTTTTATCCCTCGATAATTAGCACAATTCTGAATATCCTCATTGTTCTTGTGTATTGGCACTAAAGTGCTCTTTCTCCATTCCTTTGACATTTTCTTGGACCTTAAAATCTCATTAAATAACTTAGTGAGCCACCAAACCCCCTTATCTCCTAAGCACTTCCAAACTTCGATAGGAATACCATCGGGACCAATGACTTTACCATTATCTATTCTCTTAAGAGCTTCTTTTACCTCTCCAACCCGAATCATACGATAGAAATTCAAATTGAGATCATCTTTATGGGTTGTTAATCCTTCGGTATCAATAGTCATATCCAATTCATTATTGAAAAGCTTATAAATGTAACTCTCCCATCTTTCTTTGATATCATCATTTGCAACTAAAATTTTTTCTTATTCATCCTTAATGCATCTTACTTGGTCCAAATCTCTTAACTTTCTTTCCCTTCTCTTGGCAATTTTGTAAATCTTATGTTCACCATTCTTCGTTCCTGAATCCTGATAGAATTCCTCAAAAGTTTTAGATTTAGCCTCGCTCACTGCTTTCTTCGTCTCCTTTTTAGCCAACCAATAACATTTCCAATTTTCATCGTTATTGCATAGATATAGGGTTTTGAAACACTCTTTCTTATATTTGACCTTCTCCTGCACACTCTCATTTCACCACCAAGATTCTTTATCCTTACGTTCAAAACCTTTGGATTCACCCAATACTGCTTTAGTGGTATCCCTGATCCTTTTAGTCATCTCATCCCACAAGATGTTAGCACTTTCTTGCAAGTCCCAATTACCTTCCTCCATAACTGTCCTCATAAAGGTCACTTGTTTCTCACCTTTTAATAGCCACCACTTAATCCTAGGATTTAAAGCTTTTCGACTTTTCAGTTTTGGTTTTTAACTAGCACATCAAGGACCAAGACCCTATGTTGTGAAGTTAAACTTTCACCAGGGATCACTTTGCAGTCTTTACAAGTTGTTCTATCTGAGTTCCTTACCAAAAAGAAATCAATTTGCTATCTTTGGACTTCACTCTTATATGTAATTAAATGCTCCTCCCGCTTCTTGAAACAGGTGTTTGCAATCGTGAGATTGTAAGCCATTGAAAAATCAAGAATTGAATGTCCCTCCTCATTTACTTCTCCAAAACCATAACCGCCGTGAGCTCCCATATACTGCCTTGTCTCTTTTCCCATATGACCATTAAGGTCCCCCCCAATGAGGATCTTTTCCTCTTGTGGGATATCTTGAACCAAACCCTCCAAATCTTTCCAAAACGTTTCCTTAATATGTGCGTCCGACCCTACTTGAGGTGCATAAGCACTAATAATATTGAGTGTATCAAGTCCAATAGTCAATTTTAAGAATAAGATCATATCTCCAATCCTTCTGACTCCTACCACATTCTTTTTTCAATCTTTGTCCACAATAATATCAATTCCATTTCTTGCTCTAACCTTCCCTACATACCAAAATTTATAACCAGTAGTGTCTAACTCCTTAACCTTTTCTCTCACCCATTTAGTTTCTTGAAGACATAAGATGCTAATTCTCCTTCGAATCATAGCATCCACTACCTCCATAAATTTACCTGTTAACGTACCAATATTCCAAGAACCGAATTTAATCTTGCTTTTCTAGGCTAACTTCTTTACCCACATCTGTCCAGCGTGATGTGGGAACCCTTGCTTATTTAACACTACACCCGGGCGCCAATATAGCGGCTCTAGCTCATTTGACACTGCATTCGAGCCATACAGTGTGTTAGTTCTGGGTAACGACCTAGCCTTAGCACGTATACGTCTTTGATCCATGTCATAAGATTCAACAGATTTTTACGTTGGCTGTCGAGGGCCTAACACAACCCTTCTCCTTTACTCGGGCTTGGGATCGGCTATGACACTACATAGGCGGAGTTTAAAAAAAAATATTTTTTTAAATTATTCAAAATGTTTTATTTTATTTTATTTTATTTTTGAATAATTAAAAAAAAAAAACTTTGATAGCTACCAATTCCTTATTCCTCTCCAACAACGAGGGCGAAGATGGTTAGATCTAAGATGCTGGAGGACAGTTGGATCTGCAATGTTGGAGCACAACCAGCAAGAGAGAACAGACCCACACCTCCACAGTTGCATTTTCGACTTGATGTTATGTTCGCTGTCCCAAAATGACCAATCAACATGGCAAAGACCCAGACCCAGTTTAGCAAAGGCTGGAGAATTTTACTCCAAAGGAGGTTGAAGAAATTTTGCGGGGAAGTTGTGGGCAAAATTATCAAAAAATTTGGCTTCCCTAAAAAAATTAAATCCTTCTCGAGCTACCTTCATGGAATGACGTTTCCTACATTTTCCAGAGTGGTTGAGGACAAACAGTATTGCTTTTTTACGTGTACCAAACGAAGCAATTTTGTGATTCCAAATTACTGTTATTGGGTAAGATGTGAAGAATTTAGAAGCTGCTAGTATTTTTGGCGGAAAAAAGTGGCTGCTAGTATTAGTGAATATAAGATCACAATAAATCTCTTCAACCTAATGTTAGTTGTGAAAATATAAAACGCCTTTTCAATCAGATCAGCTTACGCTTAAGCGTCAAATCCAACCAAATTCTGGTGCTCGGCAGAAAATCTGAAAATGGCCTAGTCCAGAGAAGATTACAAACTTCTCAGGCCTCGTAGCGACGTCTAACTCATATAGGAGTTTGATGGGCCAAAAAAACTCATATAGGAGTTTCGCATTAAGACAGTAGACAATAGCCCAAGAGGATACAATGCAGCTGAGTTAAAAGACCCTGATAGATTGGATGAAATGGAACTTCAAGCCCTGTGCAGGACAATGAAGACAAAAGAAAATTCCATGGAAGCAGCTTTTTGCCTACAACGGCCTGGTCCATTTGGTTAGCTCGTTGCAGTTTGACGTTTACTCAGTGTCTCACTTGACGCCCATCTGGAATCCCAGAAAACACGGGGGTCAAACATTCCTAGCTATACTGCTGAGGACGAACATACACGTGACGATCCCTACATGAGGTTACAACTTTCTGGACCAGTCACTCCCAGTGGTGGGTTCTTGGGTTTGGTCCTCGGCTTTGTTAACTTATATAATCCAAGCACTGCATCAGAATTGTGAGGATTTTACTTAAAAAAAAAAATCCGCTGTATCTAAGTAAAAATATAAAATGCCAAACAATCACAAATACGGTGTAAATGCAGATTGCATGATGAATATCATATACTTCCACAAAAAATTGTGCTTCGAGAGCACTCAGCAGCATACAAGTCTGTATTCCCTCCACAGATGAACCTGTCACTGTTTAACAGTAAACTTAAATAGCTACTTCTTCCCTGAGCCTGCATGTTTCACGTGAAATCAACAAGATCATTGAATATATTGTTCTTGGAGTAATACCACATATAAATAATAAATACCATGGAACAAAAACGTACGACAAACCACATTATAAAAGGATAAGAAGAAATATCATACTTGCATTGTTGTAGGGAGCAATATCTAACAATAAAATGCAACGAGGTCAAAATGTTCTAATGATCATACATACGCACTGATATGGTCAATTACTACCCAAACTAGTATCTAATAGAGCCTGTTCATTGAAGTCCAACACCTTAAACTGCAGTTTTAAATGAACATCATCAATTCTGGTCTACTGTATACATTGTTGTGCTCGTCCTCCAGGATAGGGTAAGAAGCCACAAGAGCATCCTGAGCTCCAATATAAAGTGAGTTGTAGATCTTCCAATACACTTCCCTAACCTTACGCGCTGGGTGGAACAGCCCTTGGAGACAGTAGTTGAGGATAATGGCAGCACCCAAAGCTACCCTCATTCCCTCAACGGCTTCCATGACAGCATTTATTACATGAGGAGAGGTCTCGAATATGTTTGGCCAGACATAATTCAGCAAATGGATAAGAGCATCCTCACAACCCAAACCAGCCACACCCAAAGCCATGTGCTTCACAGCAGAAGCAGCTGTCTGCCTATGAACCAAATCCCTGTCCATGAGAGCATCCTCAAGCAATGGAGTCACAGCATAGATATAGTCTTTTCCCATTTCACCAATATACTCAAATAGGAAAGAAAGGGATTTCAGGACACCATTTTGGACATTAAGCTCTGGCACCCGATACTCATTCATCAAAGCTGGAAGAACTGTAAATGGCGAACAGGTTTCCGCAACTATTGCAATAGCCACAGTTGTGCAAACACGATTTTGCCTCTCCTGCACCTTGAGATTATTTAATAGAGTAGCCAAGACATCTTGTGGCCCAATGGCTTTGGCAATATAACCAAAAGTATTCACTGTAGCACGGCGAATTCCCTTCTTATGTGCCTTAAGCATCTCAAGAAGCTCAAAGCAGATTCTCATCCATTCTCTTGCGGGCACAAACTCTGCCCCACGGTCAGCAATTCTACCCACAAGATCAATACAGTTCTCCTGGACCTTCTCATGCCTATTCTTCAAAATTGGGGTTAACCGTGGTAGCAAATCCTTAATAGGAGGAGTCATCTTAGTCATACCAATAACGTTGACAATGGACTTGAGTGCTCCAAGAATTGAACCTAAAACTTCAGGATACTCCTCTCCCAGATACTCGTACAATACAACACCAAGATGACCCATCAATTGTTCTTCTTGGCACTGCTTCATGACAACTGCAATTCTTGAAATAAGATCTGCTGCTTGCTGCCTCACCTTTGCACTCTTGTTATTTAACCGCCACTTGATGGTACCACAAATCTGAGGCAGATAAGGTTTTACTCTCTGTCCAAGAGCATTCACAACAGCACCAAATCCGTTAAGCATAACATTAGCATCATCACTGGTTTGCTCTTGGAATGCATAAAGAATACCATCAATCAGTAGCTCTTCCAACCGAGCATCTATGTCAGATGCACCCAGGTTGGTAACCACCTTCTCAATAGTTTCCATTACCATTCTCCTATAAGGTTCACTCTCATCTTTAAGGTCCTCAACAATTCTCCCAACTATATCAGCAACACCAACTTTGTTTGCTATCTCTACAGTTGTATCTACAAGCTGCCTATAGTTTCTTCGATCCAAAGCCATCCTCCTAACCCAGAAATTTCTGAAAAACTCTGGCAGAATATCATTCCTAATATAATCAGCTTCCACACCCTCAGTGCTTACACACTGCTTCACCACTTTCAAAACAATTTTCTTCATTTCTTCATCAGGTGACTGGAATTCACGAATCAGAATCAACATGACTTCCTTGGTATAGTAACTGGCATACAGAGCTTCCATCAAAGGAATGATAAAACCAATGGCCTTAAGAAATGCAGCCAACACCTTTCCACGATGTTGTCTTATACCCTTCCAAAGTGGCTTCAGAACAGAGTCAAAACTTTCAATGCCATAAGGAGCAGCGGCCTCAGCTAGAGCTGCAAGTGACAATGCAGTAATGGTTCTCACCTTCTGATTCTCATCATTCAGTCCATGCTCTATAATTTCCACAAGAGATCTTAGATGAGGCAATACAGCACAACCAATCAAGATGGCGATCTGTTGAACAATCTTAATCCCTGTATGCCTAGCCTGCCATGATTTCTTACTCTGACAAACGGCCTTCAAGAAGGGCAACAGTGCAGGAATACCAAGTGCAGAGGCAACAACACTGAAAGCTCTAGCAGTAGTGTTCCTAACATATTCATCAATATTGTCAATATCAGGCCGCATTGCTGCGATCATAGTGGCCAAGCCGGCTGCTTTACTCAAATTGGAGATGATTTCCCTACCCTCCACACGTGCATAGTAGTCTTCATCAATCAATAGAGGTTCAATCACAACAAGAATCTTATGGACATACGGGCGAACAAGCTCATCCAATTTATACAGAACTCTATCAATAACCTTAACCAAAAGATGCCTCTCTTGGTCCTCAAGAGTAGGTTGCATGAGCAATGGTAGGATTCTGTTAAACAATGGCCCTGCTCCAAACTCACGAGCCTTGTCTGTAAGCTGTCTTAGAGCAGTCTTCCTTTGTGGTGGTGTTCCATTCTTAACTTTAAGCAAAAGCTTCATAATCTTCCGTTCCTTTTGTTCTTCCGGTGACAACTCCTCTTCATTTTCTTCATTCAACAATGCCCCAAAGTACTGGTAATCTTCAGGTTTCATAAATGGCAAGCCACCAGGTGCTTCCTTTGGAACATCAAACTGTTGACCACGGTTCTCCTCAGGTATTTGATAAAGGGGCGTCCCCAGTGGAGTTGGCGTAGCAAGAAGCTTCCTTGCAGGTGTTCTAATTGGTACATATGAAGCTGGAGGCTCCAATATCTTATATCCTTCCTGGGGAAACATGGCATCAAGTTCCTCATCTGTTAAAGGGCGATTCCTCTCTTCAATATCCCTCTCCCATCTCAACAAATTATATTGCTCTGGTGTAATGGCACCCCGTAAATTAATTGCCCCAGGAGTTGGAGTAGCTAACTCAACTCCTCCAACCGGAGTTACACCTGGTGTATAAGCAGCAGCAGGTGTGGCGCCTGGCAGTGGTGTCGCACTACCCATAGTAGCAGGTGTCTCATCCCACCTTGATCTCTGCTTCTTAGGAGTTGGTGTAGCCATACCAGAAAGCTTTGGGGTGGCATCCCAAGTCATACCAGCAGGAGTTGCACCGGGTGTAGCACCACCAGCCGGAGTTGCATCAGAATCAGCCAATCTTCCAGGTGTAGGAGTCTCATCCCACCTATTCCTCCTTCCTGGCGTCGCATCCGTCACTCTCCCAGGGGTTGGAGTTGCATCCCACCTACCAGGTGTGGTATCAGGCATATCCCAGTCTGAAGTCTTCGCCTTCTTCGCCGCCCCATCATCCTGAGACTGGTCCCACCTATTTCTTCTCTTTGGCACTGCCGCAGCATCGGACTCCTTACCCTTTTCCGGAGCAGCCTTAGCCGCTTCTTCTTCTTCCTTCTTCTTCTTCGCAATCTCCCTCAGAGTTTCCTCTTTCGCCCTCTTCAACGCCTCCTCCCTCATCACATCCGCATACGTCCTCACGGACGGGTCTGGCGTCTTTTCGCCAGCAGCAAAAGGATCATGCCGCTCAGGCGATATAATCCGATTCAACCTCCTCTGCCTATAATCATCTTCCCGATCAATAATCCTCTGCGGCTTCCTAAACCCAACATCCGCATCCGCTTCACCGACTCCGGGCATATCCTTCAACAAGGATTTCGGAGCAGTGTAAGACGCCAATTTCCTAGCGACTTCGTTGTCCATAGCATCGAGATTCTCCTCATCTTCGTTCGCGGGGATAGAAGTGAGATAGGCATCTTTGTCGCTCCCACCATAGAGATCCGTATCGAAAGTCACAGTCGTGAGCGACGCCAACTGCTGCTCCATTTTTCTCCGCTCTTCCTGCGTCTTTGCAATCTCGGGGTCCATCGACGCCATTCTGATGGCTTCGAAATGAAACTACCTAACTAGGTTGGTAGTGTTCCAAAACCCTAGGGCCTGAAAAATACACCAGAAATTAGAATTTATTTTGCGTAACAAATAAAAATAGAGTTCAACAGAAAAGTAGATAAATTGGCAAGCGAAGAAGCCAAAAGTAGAAGGTCTGAGAATTGAGAAGAAGCCTCACCGATACACAATTCGCCAATGTTCAATCCTTTGCCTTTCTGAAATAAAATCAGAATCTCAGACCGACTGGGAGAGCAAGATACATGTAACGAAGACAGTCTCGGATAGGTCGGCAAGCACTGCATTGGGCCGGGTTTAATAGTAGTTAATAATTAATTTATTTATTAACTCTAAACCGACTTCAAATTAATAATAAATAATGAAATTTAAACTGATTCCATAAAATAAAATTACATATGAAAATTTTATATATATTTCCTCTCTTCCTTATAAGATATATGCAAAATAAATGTTATTTTCTAGAAAAATTTCCATATACAAAATGCAAGTGGTATTTTAGATTTTAGATATTATTTTCCATATTTACTCTTTATTAAAAGTTATGATGAATAGAAATTAAAAATATATAAATAAGATAAATTATAATTAATAAGGGTAATGTTAAAAAATTATGATAAATTTTATAAAATTTAAGAATTTTAATTAATTTTAATCAATATATATAAATTAGTTAAAAGTGAATAGAGGCAATAATAAATTTTGATATATATATATATATATAATGTTGATTCTTTTATCTTCTTTTTTTATTTATTTAGAAATTATGTAAAGGGAGATTAGGGAAACTTTCGGAGATGATTTTTAGATACTCTTTTAATTCCTTTTTCTACGTTATTTTTTATTTTATTATATATATATATATATATATTCATCAGAACATAATCCTCAAATATCATTCTAACATCCTTGGAGAACACTCTTAAATATTTTGTAGTTAATTTCTTCCATGCCCGTGCAATCCAAGAATGCCTAATACTAAATCAAACTGAATGAATCAAGATAAAAAAATTAAGTCAAAAATCAAATTTTTACATTTCAAAAGTAATTGAATTAGTTGATTGGTGATTTAGCTTATTTGGTTGAGTGAAGATCAACTTAACTGTGAGATATTTTTAGGATAGAAGAATATATTTAGGACTATAATGGCTTAATATTCTTGACATTTTTACAAGAAATATGTCCGAGGTTGATTTTTGTAGCTCACACTAACATATGATAGAAATATATCCCAATTTTGGAAAAGAAAATAGTTTCATTGATTGGTTAGCCAACTCTAATTTTTTTCTTTGGGTCCCTAAAATTAGGATCTATTTAACGGTATTTTCTATTTTTTTTTTTTCAAAATAGTTTTGTAAAACTTTTTGAAAATAAGTTTTGAAAACAAGATAACAAAAGAATCTGTTTAAATGATTATTTTCAAAATTATAACTAGTGAGTGATAAATGAGTTATTCAAAATTTATAACTTTATCATTAATAAGATAGGTGTTTTTCACCTTTTCTTTTATTTTCCAGAATAAAAATTACAAAACAACTTAAATGTATTCTGAGTTTTCTGTTATTTTGTTTTTCTATTTATTAAAACAATTTATAAAAATAATTTTACTAAACAAGTTTTTTTATTTTTTTATTTTTTAAAATAAAAAACTATTTTTAAAAATTGCACGAAACATGCGCTTAGTGTTTCTCAAGACTGAAATAGTGATCACTTGTGTTTGATTCAGGTTGGATGACATGACAAAAGAAAACCACGCAATAGTCTAATTAACTTAAAATATTATTAAAAAATAGTCATATAATTCAAAGGGGTAGAAATGCTAAACAATGTCAGGAAAAATTGGTTTAGTTAAAAAGCATTGTGCCCATACCATGTAAATTCAAATCTTGTTATCGTTTCAAAGGTCTATTTGGTGGACGACCGACACTCTTTGATTAATAATTAATAAACTTATCTCAATCATAGTGAACACTATAATAAAATAAAAGAATATGAAATTCTTTTGAAGAGGAACCGGAAGATTAGATCAGGCCATATTGCTGGGCTGTGGCCGTCGCATTAGCATGAAAATGGCAACTTCTTGTTCAAACTCTTATAAAAAAAAAACTTCTTGTTCAAACAATTAAAAACAAGATTAGACATTTTTTTGTATGTTTCTGCATAATCTAATATAATATAAGTTATTATAACTTGTTATAGATTTTATATTATATATTAATATAGTTATGAGATATATATATATATATATATGCACTCACATATATATATATATATATATGTATGTATATATTGGTTCAGACTTCAGACAGAGACTCATCCAACATTAGTAGGGTTGTTGACAAAAATAATAAAAGGGAAAACGGCCTGAACCAATATATTTTAGATGGGGCCAGCCCAGTCCAGTTTTGGTAAAATCATTTGTCACAATTCTATGTGTAAACGTTGATTTCGAACCTGCCTAAGACGTTGTTGTTTTTAGGATTGGGCCAGCCCAGCCCAGCCCATTTTTGGGTCTGGAAATACCGACTCTGTTACTATAAAAGCCGTTCCTGTACAAAACCCTAGTCGCTCGTTTCCTATCTCAGCTGCCCGTTCAGAAGTGGTCGACGCTCTTACTTGCGGCTGGAGCAAGAAGACAGTACAATATGAAGGTTATCATCCGAAACCCTCATTTGCGGCAATTTGATCTCTTGGTTTGTTTGCGTTCTTAGTTTTTGTTTGTTGCCTGTGTCTAAATCTCCTGCAATCTCTGCAGTTCAACATTGCAAATCCCACCACTGGATGCCAGAAGAAGCTGGAGATCGATGACGATCAGAAGCTGTAAGCTGTTCGCTTTCTAGTATACATGTTTAACTCTCATTGGTGGCTTCGTGCTGGGTGCCCATTGCTTGTGTGCCTAATATAGTTTTAACAGCTCTTAGACAATTCATTTTTTAACCAGGAACCTCAAGTATGGCGCTTTTTATATTATTCCGATGAATTATTATTGGTCATGCCGTTTGGTCTTTTATAGTGACCTTTATATTTCTGAAAGACGTAATATTGGGATATCTGTAATTACATTGCCTGTGATTTACATGACAAAATATCATGATTGTGTTGAATACTTGTAAATAATTTATTTTCATTGTGCAATTCACTTTTGTTGCACTGAAGAATTGGTGATTCATGTAATTGAGCTACCTTTTGGTGATTACTTTTATTGTTATACTATTATTTATGTTGTGCAGACGAGCTTTTTGGGACAAGAGGATCTCACAGGAGGTCAATGGTGATGCTCTGGGCGAGGTATGTTATGAGCAACCTTCTTTTTCTGCTTCAAATTTGAAGTAACTTTAAAATCTACGCATTTATTTATATTTTTTTGTTTTTCTGTCAACAGGAATTCAAAGGCTATGTCTTCAAAATCACAGGTGGTTGTGACAAACAAGGTTTTCCGATGAAGCAGGGAGTGCTGACCCCTGGTCGTGTCCGTCTCTTGCTCCATAGAGGTAGGATTACTTTAAAGCCCTAAATGTTTTTAAATTGCTAGTAAAGTGCAATAGATTTTTGGTACAGTAAATCTTGTAATGATTCCATTTGTTTTCCTACCTTGGTTGTCAGATTTGAATGAAATTGTAGTTTGATACAATTCATCTATTAAATTTTGGCTTTCTTTAGTATCCTATTTTTATCAGCATCTAGGGTCCTTTTCTGTTTTTTGGTTCAGGGTTCTTAGCCAAGCTGGTTTCCACTATTATAGCTTTTTCTTTTTAAAATATTATTGTACTAATGATTTCTTTGTATTGGTTGTTTGAGCAGGAACTCCTTGCTTCCGAGGATATGGAAGGCGAAATGGAGAACGTAGGAGAAAGTCTGTGCGTGGTTGCATTGTGAGCCCAGACCTTTCTGTTCTGAACTTGGTAATTGTGAAGAAGGGGGAAAATGATTTACCTGGACTCACTGACATTGAGAAGCCAAGGATGAGAGGTCCAAAGAGAGCATCCAAAATCCGCAAGCTGTTTAACCTGTCCAAGGAGGATGATGTGAGGAAGTATGTCAACACTTATCGCCGTACCTTTACAACAAAAGCTGGTAAAGTCTCTGGTGCTGCCAATTACTTTGTTTACTTCCATCAATATTATGAAAGCTTAATCAGAGGGGGCAAATGGGCGCAATGGGCAAATGGGTTTGGGATGATATCTCATTGTTTTCAATGCCATAGTTATTTCTACTATTGTTTATATGTATATCATTTAATTATTTAATTGCCATCCTTATAATTGAAGGAGATTTAAGTTGTGTTGAAGTTAAATCCTTTTATAATTAACAGTGTTTTTTAACTTCATGGTATTAGTCTCAAGTCTGTAATTCAATTTTCTTTTTATGGTGACTACATTCCAGAGCTTGTCTCAACTCTGTATTTGTGTGGTCACATTTACTGTGTATAACCATGTTGGATTTACAATTGCTTTCTTAATATTTTTTCTTTTTATGGATTTGTGGCAAAATATTATTTTCATTGATAGTTTTTTCTGACATTGCTCCCTGATAAAGCTTGAGCTTTTGCTTTACAGAAACACCCCCACCCATTCAAATTTGGTTACATGGTTTTTGTAGTGCATTGTACGACAGAAAATTACCATCATAATCTGCCAGATGTAGCTAAGTCGACTGGGGTTGGGTGTAGCCTTTTGAAATAGATAGTTTTTAGAATACTCGGAGCGGCTTATAATTTGTTAGTATTCTTGTTGCTGATTAACATGTTTGGTTGCAGGGAAAAAGGTGAGCAAGGCTCCTAAGATACAAAGACTGGTCACTCCTCTGACCCTCCAAAGAAAGCGTGCAAGGATAGCAGAGAAGAAGAAGAGAATCGCCAAGGCAAAAGCAGATGCTGCTGAGTACCAGAAACTTCTTGCCTCCAGGTTGAAGGAGCAGAGGGAACGCCGAAGTGAGAGTTTGGCCAAGAGGAGGTCCAAGCTTTCCAGTGCTACTAAGCAACCCGTTGCAGCATAAGCGGCCTTTTTCAGAGATATGGTGAAGGTTTAATCGTCACCTTAGTTTTTGGTAGCGTTATTCCATGATGCCTTGTTATGATATATTCGTGTGGTTTTCCCATTCACATACAATGGATTAGTTGAGTACTTGAAATGTTTTTTAATCTCAAGTTTGACATTACACTCGAGTTCAGTTGGGTTCCATTATCATTTGGTATCATTAATTTTACTACTTATCTTAAATATACTGCTTATGCAAAAGTCTGTGATAACATGCCAAGACTGAAAATGGTATTATGTCGGCTTAAGATGTTGAAGCATTTTCGTGATTACCCTCAGTTTTCTTTTCCAATTATTAGATTTATATATTTGCTTTCCCTCTTTTGTTTTTGGATAGTGGACACCATAATATACACCATGCATTATGGAATGTGGATTACTGAAGTATTCATGTGTAGTAGGTTGCAGTGTTTTCTATCTATAGTTTTTGTGGCCCACAATTTTCTATCTATAGTTTAGGTAAAGGCAAATCTTAACTGCTAGACCTCAAGACTCAATTAAATATTCAAAATTTAATTGTAGTTCATGAGTTAGAGTAACTTGTCTTTCGATATTCAATTTCTTTTGGGCCAACTTTCATATTCAATTTCGATGGTTAGTTATTAACATGATCGTTCATGCAATTCGTTATTTGTATAGGGCACGAGATATGTTGGTTCAATCCCCAGTGCGAATAAGTCTGTCTTTTCCATATGAATTTTCATGTGGTAGAAAGATTTAAATCTTGTTAATGCGAGTTCGTTGAATTGATTAAGAGCATTTGAATTTAGTGTTTTTCATTTGGCAAAAGTGTTTTTTTTCCCTTTAATTTTATATTAGATTTAATTTTGTATCATAATTTTATTTTATTTTTTTAATCTTTTAATTTGTGAAATACAATCAAAAGTTTATTTATGACCAGTATTGTAAACCAAGTTAACGAAAAATGCTGATACATTTATATAAGTCATTTTTTACCGCAAACAATTCCTAAGATTAATTTTTTTTTTGTTTAGAAGATGATTATTTGTAATTATTTATTTTAGTTTTGAAAATGTTGTAAACCTAATAGTAAGGGATGAATACATGATGGTATTAGTGACTTGGTGGTGTAAAGATTTGCATACTAATATTGAATAATTATATTGAAAGCTTTGTCCCCATTATTAGTGATGAGAAACTTTTATTATATTCTGAAAATTAAAAAGTTAACAATAAATAAAATAAAATTAAGGACCAAAGTGGAATCAGATGTAAAATTAAGGGACCAAGTGTGCTTTTTATCTTTTTATTTTTATGTTTGAAAGTTTGAATTCCAAGTGAATCTCGGATGTTGTGATTAGTAATGAAATCATATAAGTCACTGAGGTTAACTTAGGTGGTAAGAATAAGGTAGGGTATGGGTAAAGATTAATAATTCAAATTCTCTTGATATATGAAAAAAAAAAGTAATGAAATCATATATTTTTTCAAAAAAAAAAAAGAATGTTGGATGATGTGCAGCAAAATTATTAGAAAAAGAGAAATTAGAGATCAAAAATAGAAGTATTAATTTCTTCTAAAGATCTTTTAAGGAGTTGAATTTCTTTTATATTGATAGTTAATTCTATGAGAGATCAATTTATAGTTTCTAAGAATTCTAATATACATTAATGAAATTACAAGTATAAGAAATATAAGAATAATCCATTTTTATCACGATTTTAAAAGAAGTTGAGAAAAATAAATTATACGGCATATTTAATTTGGAGAGTATAAAACATACATTTTAACATATTTTGAAGAATATATCTTTATTTTCTTCCGTGAACACATTTTTGTTTTATTTTTATATTTTATAATTATATATTAGTTTAATTTAAATTTTTTTGGTATAATTCTTATTCATTTTATTAGACCTATATTTTTGAAATGTTCAAAAGATTTGAATGAAAGATATTAAAAAAATAAAATTAAGATAAAATATATACTGATTTTTTTTTTGGTCCAACATGTACTAATTTTTTTCACTTTTAAAAAGTTTGTCTAATTCATTTGGCTATGTAAATCAATGTCAATATAAAATATAAAATTTATAAGAAGTTAGAGTAGATTTGATATACATAAAAAAGAAAATAAAAAAAAAATTCTTATAAAACACATTTAGTACACTTCATTTAAATTTTTTATAAATAAAAAATAGTTTTTTAATGGAATCATGCCCTCTCTTTCTTTCTCCCTTTCAATTTTTCTGAAAATGGTTAGTTCCTACCAAATGTAACCTTACAATTTTTGAAGTTATAAATTCAATAGTGTCGCTCTCTTTGGATTCATGCATTTTTTTTTTTAAGAATTTCTTGACGCATTTCTATTAGGGTCCGCATAGCTTTTTTGTTTTTTTTTTCCTTTACATTTTTCAGCAAAATTTTAATCGAACTGTTAAAAAAACGAGAACGATACTGGAAGAATATTTAAAATGTCAATACATGCATCTCTTGTATAAAAGAAAATTGTTATTATATTTATGATTTATGGGGTTGCAAGGAAGGAGGTTAGGGTCAAGATCTGACCAGCGAAATGTGGTGGGTCACTGTAGAGGGGCGTCAGAGTTGGTTGCTGTGTTTTGGTGCGTGTGGTTTTTTTTTGGGGGGGTGGGTGCGTGACGTCGTCGGCAGAGACGGGGGAACGAAGAACAGAGGAAGAAAGAAAGCGGGAGAGCGCGAGTGAAAGAGGGAGGGATTGTGAGTGAATGTGAAGAAAGGACATTTTGGCTTGTGAACATCCAAATTTAAGTAGGGCCAGGGGCGGGGGCGGACTTACATCCACATAATTAACTGTATGTATATGTTATATTACTATTTTGTATATATATATATATATATATCATTTTTTAATTCACTAAATTTGTATATAAATAGAGGTCTAAAGTAAACTATCATTAGGATAAAAGTAAGCTCAAATCCATAATGAGAAGGGGAAGAACAAGAATAAATAAGTCCAAATATATAATATTATTTCAATATTTCAGATCTCAATATTTCAGAATTTAAGAAAAAGAAAAAAAGAGTAAAAATTAAAACTCAAATCAAAATAAAAATAAAAGAAAATACCACTTAAATCTAAACTAATAGAAACTTTATATGTTGAAATTTTATATGATTTTAGTACATCTTTTTTATGATAATAGTTTATATCATTTGGAAAAAAAATCACACCCACTGAACTAGGGTCCTAAGTCTGCTGTTGGCCAGGGGCCTGCCCCTTTAGAAATGTTTCAAAGCTTAATGGTTTACAAGCTTAATTAAGGACTAATTTCAATGTGCTTTTTATTTTAATATTTTTAAAATAATTTTATAGAAGTATTTTTTTAAACAAGTTTTAAGAATGAGAAAATAAAAAATTTATTTAAATAATTGTTCTAAAAATTACAATTAGTAAGTATTAAATAGTTGTTCAAAATTTACAACATTCTCATTAGTGATACGAGTGTTCTCATACTTTTTTTCTATATTTCAAGAATAAAAGATACAAAATATTCTAGAGATGTTTTAAATTTTATGTTATTATATTTTTTTATTTTTTTAAATATTTTATAAAAAATTGGGCTTATTAATCAATTTTTTTTACTATTTTATTTTCAAAAACAATATTAAACAGGCGCAAAGCTGCTTCCAAAGTCTTTGACACTAACTGTCTCCATTTAGAATGAACATGGCCCATAAGATACCAACAACGAATCCAAGCTGAATGAAAGAAGCAAGCCCAATTAGAGGAAGAGCACAGTGCATAAGAACGTTTGCCGGTGCTGCTCGCACCGCCCAAGTGAAAGAATTAGGCAACGGCAATCGTACCCTAGAGTGAATGGTGCAGCAATTGGGCCCAGCGGATTGACGGAGCTCTTGGCGTTGCTTTGTTTTTCTCTCCTTTTCTATTAGCGAGTTCCGATCCTTTTGTTTGAAATTTCTTCGTTCGTACCGAACCGCTTGCAGAATCAAATCCTGTTCCACAAGATCCTATATCAGCTATACATCCTCCTTGCATTTATGCCGGAGACGTCGCTAGTGCCATGGGCTTTGGATTATGTAGATCAAAAATGATGATGGGATTGTGGCACTCCAGGTGGAAAAGATTTTACTCAAAAAGTAAAATCTATTTCGGTGATCCTTATATCTCAATAAGGAATAGTCTTCAGTTATCCGGATATATTTTTAGTGCTATAAAAAAGAAACATAAAAGCCCTCTTGTCTCTTCCATTAGTTTTTACTCTTTTGTTTTGTTGTAAGTGTTTTGCCAATGTTTATGTTGGGCTTCTATACGAAGGAAACATTATTTGTTGGGTTAGTGTCGTAGAAAGGCTGTGTAAAAATAATCTTACAGCCACAACTGTTGAAAGCTGGTTTTTATCCACTGCTTGGAAACCCCAACGTTTTTTACAAGAGGAAACCGACTCAACTATGACTTGCAGGTTTCTGGCCAAAAAAGAAAAATGAGACTTGCAGGTTTACCCAGAAGTCAACCCTGTTATTCTTCACCTACAAATTAAGGGATAATAACTATGATATATCCTCTTCACGCCTGAAGACTTTTGGATGCCCTAAAGCCCGCCACTCCTCTCCTACAATGTATCCCTCCAAGCTTCTTCTCACTAGTTCTTTTGGGGTCCCACTATACTTGACTACAAACGAAACAATGCAGTGACGATGAGGTGCTCAAAGAAATTTAGATTCTCTCAATTTGTTTCAATTTTAATCTTTGGCCGTTAGATCGATATTTAACGGTTTAGATTAATTACTAAAAAGAATGTTGTTCAAAATTCAGTTTTATTTAATGAATTTACGACTGATTTGAATTTTATAGTATCAATCTTACAACTAGAAAATATAATTGAAACAAATTGAGAAAAATCCAAATTCGCAAGATTCAAGTTTGTCCTAAGAAGTGATAACATAAGATATAGACCCCACAATTTTCTTAGGTCATTTTTTTGGAGTATTTATTTTATGCATCATTCACAATTTTTTCGATCAAATGATGATTAAAAATAGTCACATGGATTTATAGTCTGTAATTGGTATTAATTTTATTTTTTTTAATATTTATTTTATTTTGATAACCATTATATATACTTTCATAACTTTTTTAGTTTTACTCAAGGTGATAGAGATGCTGAGAATCAAACTTGTGAAGATATTCTTAAAACTTTCATTTGTAATTTTGAGATGCTAGTTAGTTAACAGCAGAGATGGATTCACCACGGTAGTTTTTTTGCTTTTTGGGCACCCCCGGCACTCGAGGGGGATATCTTCAATCCATATTATATTATGAGGTATTAGAATTAATTTCATATATATTAAAAAAATTTTATTATATTTTTAAATTTATAAAAAAAAAAGACTAAAATTTTCAATTTTATTTTTATTAATTTCACTATTTTTATTAAATATAACATAAATTATAATATTAGTATTATAATAAATAAAAATAGTAAAAATAACAAATCAGGGCACTTTATATTATGAATTAAGAAAAATTCTTTTAAATCCCTTGAAAGAAATTTTACTATAAGGAGCAAGGAGCCAACTGAGAGTAAGGTGGGATAAAGGGAAAAACACATATCCTTCCTGCGTCAATGAAGAATGAGTGATGTGGCTGAGAGCCACGTGTATCACGAAAGTAACAGAGAGGCAGCTTATTTAGATGTTCTAGATAATAGACGTGTATATATCTTAGGCTACTCACGTTTTAGATGATCCTCCAAGTGGATGAAGATGAACCGCTCTTCAGTGCTCATCGAAGGTGATATGTGCTCCTCATCATTGTTTAGCTTAAATCTTTACGGTCCAGATTCGTAGATTTTTATTTTAATTATTTTATATAATAACAATATATTTTAAAAAAAATGATAATTTTAAAATTATATATTTTAAATTCTACATCTAATAAAATTAAAATATATAGTTAAATTTAAATTTAATCTGAATGGTCCAGAGGCCTGTGCTCACCTCATCTAAAGAGTATTGAAGAGCGGTTTGGATGAAGATACTGCAAGATAACTTTACCCAGGCTGTGTGTGGTGTATCTTAAGCATTATTATTTTTTATATTGTTTCATTCTATTTTATATTTACACACATATTTCATTTTTAAATATATAGTTTAATAGATAAGTATGTGTTTATTAACTTATTGAAATTCTTATTTTATTGAACAATATAAACTCTTAATTAATTAAAAGAAAATTATGTTTGTTATTTATATTATACATATGTCAGATATATACTTTTTAAATTTATATCTCACACATATATATTGATTTATTTTATTTAAAGTTTGAGGATCTATACATTTTTATTTTGTTTTGTTTTGCAATTTTTAAAGATCTTTATATAATTATATTTGATTTGTTATGTAATGAAAAAAATTATGTTATAAACTTATTTAAAAGGAATTATTTATAATAAATATTAAAATTATATACGTTATGCGTGTGCCTGGTTAATAGTCACCTAGTTATCTTGGAAAATTGTGGATGAGGATTCAGCAGAGAGAGATTATTAAAACTGTTGCATGCTTACGTATATCAGCTACGGCAGTAAACAATGCTTCAAGATAGTTTTGGGATTTAATCCCTTTGTGCTCTGTCAGCACGTTGTCGTTCTTCTTGTATAAAAAAAAAAGAAGAAAACTGCGGCAGTAAGTAGTTAGTTTTAGTTGGTCAATTTAATATTTTAAAACTTGTTGAATTATTGTGAATATTTATGAGTTTGATGAATTTTATGGCAAATATTTGGGTTATCAATTATGCCCATTCTTTGCTTGTATAAATACATAAGTTTGAGCATGAAAATGTTCATATAGTTAGATGTTAAATATTGCTATAAAATCTTGGGGTTGAGATCAATGTGTGTGCTAAGTGTTAAATGTTGAATATGTGTATACTTTTATTTTTTATGCATTCACTAAAAAAGCAAAAAGGATTTGGCAATGGTAATTTCCTGCTTTTGCAATGATTATAACTGCTATAACAAACAAGGGTAAAAGTTAATGCAACCGCCACGATCACAAGTGACACCTATTGTTATAGGGAACCCTACTAACAACGTAGATGATTGCTGTAACAACAGTTGCTAACATTTGGTAGCAGTTAAAAAAGTTGTTACAACAGTTAAAGTAACCGCCTCCAAATTTGAAAATGAAATTCAATTTTTTTGTGATTAAAATTTGACGGCATCTTTGTAACAATTCATTAACCACTATGAATTTAGGCTTGGTTATGGAAGTGGTTGTTAACCGCCACAAAATTTTCAGATGTGAGAAAAAAAATAATTAAGCCATAATTGTCATATATTTAATAAAAGATTATTAAGAAATTTCAACCAAAATTTAGTTTAATCACTTAAAGTAAATTAGAATGATTAGAAATTATTTACTAATAGAAAAAATTTGTATATAAACATTAATCAAACATTTCAACCAAACATTAATCAAACATAAATTAAGCATAAATAATTAATATTTATTCAGAATGTAATAACAAATTTACACTCAATTAATATCATTGATATTATTACATTAGTAATTTTAAAATAAAAAAAATATTTACATCCCAAAATTCACAAAATAATCTCCATTTCATGTTTTTCTCCATAATCTAACTCATTTTGAATTTCTTATTGATAGCAATCCCAACAGAAGAGAATTCCACCACTAGAAAAGAAGAGGAAGAGAAGAAGCTATGATCCCATGCATTGCAAAGTGATTATGGGAACAAGTATTTATAGACTCTAGAAAATAACAGCGGTTGCAATGGTGGTTGTACATAACCGATGCAATTTTCATCTCGGTAACGGTTACAACTGTTATGTTTAATATAATAAAAGTTTTAATAATGATAAATATAAAGAAATAAGGAACAAATACATCATATTTATTTAACATATATATATTGTTCTATGCTGGTTTATATCATGGTGAAAGAAAATGCCATGTCTTCATACCCATTTATTCCTAGTATATGATATGTGAGAACATGTCTTTAGCTTTTATATGTGATTCATTGGCATCCCTTATGATAGAGCTAGTATGTTGACAAGTATGCCAATATGATGAGTATTTACAGGTGAGCATGGAACATGATAGCATGAAAGGCATCATCACATTGTTTTGAATGCATGTGTACATTGGTTGATTTGGGTGATGATGTTGTAAGATATGACATGGTATGCCCATCCACTAGTGAAACACATGAGGTCTCGCGTCTAATTAGTAAGGTTTGATATAGATATCCCTACTATTAAATTATCGTCTTTTAGCTAGGAGATCTAGATGGCAGTGAATTTGGGATGTACTTGTTAATTCAGATGTTTTGATGATTCTAAAATAAATGAGTTTGGAAGATCTAATATCAAAGGAACACATGTGAAATGAAGAATAAAATTAGAGTTTCATGTTGATTAAAGAACCGTTTCACAAACTTAAGAATATTATCTGTAAAAGAAGGTAGTTGAGCTTTGAATTTCAATTAACCCAATATTAAATGAGATAATTAATTGAATGATTAATTATTAGCTCATAATTTTAAAATGGTTTTCAAGAAAAGAGCTATCTAATGAGGATAAAACTTCAATTTCAAATTGGTTCTAAGTGTTTAATTGGTTTTCATAAAAATATTTTACCTTATGGGGATAAGATCTCAATTTCAAAGATACTTCTAAGTATTTACCTTGTTTTCAAGATAATATCTTACCTTATATTCATAACCATTTAAGGTTATGGGGATAAAGAGTTAATCTCAAACCTTTGCCAAGGTCCATTTTTTAATTTCATGAAAAGGGATTGAGATTATCCGTATAACACAGCTTGTGGATCAAGTTTTCAAGTCTGTTCAAGAGGTTATCCTGATAAGATAGGCACCTTATTTGCATAACATATTAAATAGTGAAGAAAAAATATACTGTGTAGCCCGTTATTCAGATAATCTAGGGAGGTTATCCGCATAATGTGTGTCATAGAGTACTTGGACCCCTCGGGTCAACAGGTTATCCACATAATCAAGGGAGGTTATTCACATAACGTATATTTCAAAATACTTGAACTATCCTCGGGTAAATAGGTTATCCGCATAATCAAGGAAGGTTATTTGCATAACCTATATTTCAGAATACTTGAACTTTTCTCAGATAAAAAGGTTGTTTCGCATAACCTTGGGAGGTTATCCTGATAACCTAAGTTTCACGAAAACTCAGTTTGAGAAAAACTTAATGTTATCCTAATAACAAAGTGGGTTTTCAGGAAAATGATTCTGAGCTAAGACTTAGTCATTCTAAATAGTAAGTTATAAGCATAACGAAAAGCTCCACGTATGAAAACAAAAGCAAATAGTTACCCGTTATTCGTATAACTTAAGGAGGTTATCCATATAATCTCTATCAGATGCATTTAATGCGGTAGGTGAATGACTATTTTCTTAAGAGTAACGACTAATTTTTGTTTCCAACGGATAGTTCTGCCCCAAGACTATAAATAGGACCTTATTTAAGTTATTAAAGATAGAGAAAAAAAATATTCACGCCAAAACTCTTTTGGTTCATTTATCAATTCATTCAAAGCTCATCTACCCTCTATTTTACTTATTCATTGTATCTCAACTTTTATATCTACTCTTTTGAGAGAGTTTTTATTCTGTAAAACATCTGAACACTTGTAAAGAGTACTTAGTGTGAGATTACATTAAGGGAGATAGTCTTACTCTTGAGTGAGAAGTGTGAGAAAACTTGTTTTAGTCCGAAGTTCGGACTGGTGTTTTACTGCGGTTATTACAAGAACCCATTCAAATCTTGCAAGAGATAGTGGAAAAATCTCAAGTGGTAGCTTGGGGACTAGGCGTAGGTCAAGTGGAATAGACCGAATTAGGATAAACTACTGAGTTCTCTTCCCCTTGCTCTTTATCTTTTATACTTTGTTTTCAGTTACCTTTTTAGTATCGCTATTATATTTCGTCTTTGCAGAAAGTTTTCAATCTTCCCAATTCACCCTCCTCTTGGGAAGCCAGCTGAACTAACAGTACTTTTCCTAAATCATCACCAATTCGGGCAGTCTGGGGAATAAGAACCACGGTCCAATTATTAGTATGGCCTTTGGCCAAGTTATACTAGTGAGTGAAAAGCTTAGTATGTCTTAGAATCAGTCCTCACTAATTGTTGAAAGACAATCACTTATTAGGTGTGCCTTGTGATGGTAGCTAACTTGTGGTTTTAGCCATGTACTTGTGGGACATTTATATCATTTCATATGCATTGTATCACATCATTTATATATATATATATGTATATATATATATATTTATATATGCATATTGCTGTTTGTAAATGTGTTAGTAGTAGTTTCCCTTGGTTACTGAGATTCTGTCTTACATCTTTCTATGGTTAACATGTCATGTGAAGATTTTAGCTCTAGCCAGAAGAAGACTAAAGAGTCTTAGTTCCCTTCTTCATACGGGAATATTTGGGTTGTATCTTGTAGTATGTTATGTAGGTTTATGTAGCTTTATTGTGCCAAGTGGGATGCTTGTAGTGAGTACCTTATGTAATGTCGTATTTCAATTGCATGATGATATTTCAATTGAATGTCTTGGGCCATATGTGGTCATGTTAATGGTGCTTGTTGGATTGTTACATTGACGGTATATTGTATGTGTGTTGCTCTCTAAGGCCTTGGTGTGATCAAAGTGTGGTTGTTTCTCATGCATGTTAAGGTGTTGTTCAAGGAATTGTGCTTGTATAGGTTTTTAGGTGTATATATGGGAAAATGGGCATGTAACCCGTTAGTTGTTTTGTGTTGTTGAGGGGGTCAAATCCTAGAGGAGAGGTTTCTTTAGGATGCCACCACCCTGAACCCAGTTCTTGGGTTGCTTGGGACTTGGGGAAAGTGTTAGCATGGGTCAATGTGTAGTGGTCTAGAATTGGGAGGTTTCAAAAACCAAGTTTTGGTTAAAAATGACCAATTCGATTTCAAGTGTCTGAAATCTCCAATGAAAGTAATTTGAATTGTGGTTGGTGCCTATAGTTAGATTAGGAATAGGATGACTTGTAAAAATTAGAATGAAGTGAATCAGGGGTCGGAGTAAGAAGTTAGATATGTCGAAAATTGATCCCAAATATTAGCAAATAATTGATAGCTTATCAGCATTTGACACCGCGGCACTGTGGTTCAGGCTTTGCTGCTGTACTATTCTGTTTCTTTTCCCTTCTCGTCTCAATCTAGTCATGCCATGGCGCCTTGCACCCACGCAGACGTCTTGCTGCCTTGTGTTTTACTTTTGTGAGCTGTTGTGTTTTGGTTTAGAGGGTAGTTGAGCCTCGTGGGATGTTACATCATATGACTTCCAAATTTGTAGAACCATAAACGCGTTTTTACCTTTAATGATCATTAATAATAAAAAATTAATAAATCCACTAATTATATATACCTTCTAAAAATTTACAACTTCAATTTCCTATATTCATATATCATTGTGTATGAAGCTTACATTCTATTATGCTTATTGTCTATTTTATCTTTATTTCTCTCTGAATGTAGATACATTCATCTCTTTTCATCACATATATATAGACACACACACACATTCATCTCTGTGAATGTACTTTCATTCTCACATATTTTAAACTATTAAAAATACTCTAATTAAGAAATTGAAGGTATAACTTTTTATAAAATAAAATGATAGACTACAACTCTGTAAAATAACTGTATTGCAAATTGCAACTATATACATATCAAATTCTTCAAAAATATAATATTGAAAAGTCCAGTCTAAAATTGAAATTGTTCCGTCAGTCTGTGCTGGTTTATCACATGTTGAAAGAAAATGCCGTGTCTTCATACCCATTTTTTCTAAGCATCCTTTGAAAACCCTCCAAATCAAATAATGGAGCGTGGAATTATGGTCATCCACTTAATTTTTCCTTTTGAGAAATTAAATGAATGAAAGTGTTGCTTTCAACCCTATGTGTAACAACTAAGGAAGAAGAGAACAAAGACTTCTTTGATATTACGTAATTAATAGATAATTCAATTATAGATATTGGACGTACGGAAAAAGTTGGATGAATAGATACCCATGTATCGTTTGTTTGAAGGCGCTTTGGGCAAACTATCTAGAATGAAACTTGATAGTATAATTAAAATCTGATTGAATAGGGCCTGATAGCTTAAGATATAATAATTTTAATTTTAATTTTAATACTATACAGTCACTACACTAAAGAAAAAAATAGTTTACATTTATTTTTTATCCTTTTCAACATTCCAGAAACACCAATTATTCCATCACTAATAAAAATGAGAGGCTTTTTATTGGCATTTATAAACCTCACTTCAATTGGCGTTTGTTCATATTAACTAAAGTCCAAACAAATACCAACTAAAGTTTAGTTTGGTTTTTAAAGAAAATAGAAAAGGAAGGATAATGTTTCAATGAAAAAGCTATTTATTGTGTCCCTAAAAATCTAAATAATATATACAGAATATATTTCACATTGATTTTTGTCACTTTCCCTACATGAAAATCCTTCCATGTCAGTTAACCGGTCCAGCTGGTGAATTGTGACTTCCAGGCCCCCTCCACAGGAACCGAGCTTGCCAAAATTGACCGCAACTCCATAAAATCTTATTCTAGCTAATTCTATTTTAAATTTTTAATAGAGCAAGTTAAATTTGAATTATAATTAAATCTTCATCAATTAAAAATTCTATAATAAAAAGGTGGAAAGAGGGATACTCCACGTTTGAACACGTTAGGAATTTTTATAAATGCACAAAGTATCCAAGATAAATTTGATATTATGTAGTTCAATTAAATTTTGAAAATGTTAAAGAATAATATAACCAATATTGTCAGAACCGGCATTGAATCGGATAAATCACTGGTTTAAGGTTTAATGGTTTAACCGGGGTTAAATCTAGTTAGATCAGTAGTAATTAAAATAATATATTTAAAACAAATTATATAAGTTTAAACAAATTTTATAACTTAATTAAAATCTTAAACTAAATAATATTGAATTATCAATCTATTATTCACCACAAATAAATTATTAATAAGTTTCATAATTCAATATTTAAATCTAAATAAGTTAATATTCATCTATAATCATATTTTGAGTTCAAAATAATAAATTAATAATCTATTATTATATTATTTATAAAGTAAATATATAATTTTTAATAGTTACATATCATAAATTCATAATAATACTTATATAATTTTATAATATATAAAGAAAAAATATTTTGTACTAAAAATAATGTTATTTTATCTTTAAAACTAAAAAATATTTAAAAAAAATTAAAAAAAATAATTTAGAACCGGTTCAATACCGGTTCTACTGATTTAAAGTTAGTTTCACGAGTTTTTAACCGGTTTTCATCAGTTCTGAATAATAGTGGTTCTTTTTTTTAACTAGACCGGACCATATATCGATTCCCAGTTTGACCGGTCAAACCGACCAATACGGTCCAGTCTAATTCTTACATCAATGCATATAACTTCAGAACAAATATAAAAAAAAATCAAATAAATTTGTTGATGATTACAAAATCAAGGACATACTTGTTTGGCATTAATTTTGTCCTCAGAAAATGAAAAATATTAGTACAATCGGTGACAAGACTGGGGAGATTAGTAGAGGCCGTGGTCAACCCGAGTTTTAAACTTTGTTTTATAGTATTTGTATATATATATATATATATGTATTATCAAACTTTTATTTTATATAGAGATTATGTATTCTTGGCCTTCCAAAATTCATACTTTATTCTAAAAGTAGGGATTATAAAAAGTTTGTAGATAGTAGAAAGTCTAGATTTTACTCTTTGATAGATTCCTATGACTTATATTAACTCTTCCAGGAATAGCAACCAGCTTTTTTAGTTATAAAAATTATAAAGACAAGACTTAACAATAAAATAAAAGATAATTTTCTCATTGATTATATAATTGTTTATATTGAGACGGAGATTGCTAAAAAAATTACTACATATGTGATAATTGAAGATTTAATATTTATACTATGAAATATCGACATATGCAACTTAAGAAATGAAATTACATGTTTAATTTGATTATATATTTAAAGTATTAACTATGGAAATGTTAAAATATTTATATTATGACAGTTATATATATTATAGTTTGTTTCATACTTTAGGTGATTAGATTTTTCTTCAACTACTAAATTTGCTCTTTAATCTTGGCCCCTCCTATGATCAATTCCTCACTCCGGACAATCATAATAAAATACAGCTACATAGACAGTGAGATGTATCTGCTTTCACGATAGGTATGCGCTTGACTCTGGTATATATATATGGATGGAAGTATAAAATGATGTGTGCATTCTTGAATGCGCAGTACTCGTAGCTAGTTTTCATTTATCTGATATATATGCTAAAGATGGGAAAACTTGTTAATTCCTTTGTTTTAGGCTTCTTACTTCATTGTTCCCTGACATCCTTAGCTTGGGGCATGAAAAGTATAATCACAGATAAATCTGCACTTGTTGCTTTCAAATCTTGTATCACCTTAGATCCTTATAATCTCTTAGCCAATTGGTCGGTCTCTTCTTCTCCATGTAATTGGGTTGGTGTCAACTGCAATACCCACCATGGAAGGATCCATTCCTTAAATCTTAGTGATATGGGTCTTAAAGGCGTAATATCTCCACAATTGGGAAATATTTCATTCCTTGTTGAACTTGATCTGAGTAACAACAATTTTCATGGTCAGCTACCAGAGGAGTTCATTCAATTGCGAAGACTGAAACTTCTCAACTTGAGCTACAACGAATTCGACGGAGAGGTTCCAACATGGATAGGAGATTTATCAACACTGCAACACTTGAGACTTCGCAATAATTCTTTTAGTGGATTTATTCCACTATCCATATCTAATCTGTCAAGGTTGGAGATCTTGGATTGGAACTTTAATTTAATTGAAGGAACCATTCCACATGAGGTGGGAAGACTTGAGCACTTGAAGATTTTACAGCTTGCCGGTAACAGACTTTCAGGATTCATTCCTCAAACAATTTTCAACTCATCTTCACTTGAATTATTGAGTTTGTCTTCTAACACTTTGTCAGGTATGCCTTGAATGATCTATAACATATATATATTTATTTATATTTGCTTAAAACAAGTTTATTTGGTTTGAATTTTTTCCTGCTGCTTTCTTTTTAATTTTTCACGCATTTTCTTCATATTTTTAGTAAATTTTTTCTCAGTTTTCCTTTTAAGAAAATTTAGTTATCCAATTTTTTTCCCAATAAGGTGGGACGTGGGGTGAAGTGGGCACATTAGTGGGAAATCTACATGTATAAATATAGATTAGGAAAATATTACATCACTTAAATACGATCCTCGTTAAATGATTTTTTTTTTTATTTGGTGCTGGTAAAAAAATTACATATCTACAATTGAAGTAGCTACAATTTGCACAATGCACCCAGATGGGAGCTGCACCTTTTCTTCAGAACCAATCAGATTTGACAGGTCTTCGTCTTGTTTTTTTGGCACCACAGTCTTTGACTTTTTTTTTATTCGCCAAACGGTCTTTGATTTTCAAGATGGGTAAATCTGACGACGGACTTGTTGGAAGAGCACTAAATCATCTCAACGGTACAAATTTCATATCTTACTTTTTTCATTATTAATTATTATTTTCTAAATAATTATAATTAAAAAATGATCTTTGTCCGGTATATTACTCAACACTCATTCACCCTATTTCTTTTTATTTGTCTTTTAGAGTATTAAGTTTAGCATATAAATTAATAAACGTAATTAATATGTCGAAATCTGTTTTAAATTTGCTAATATACCTTTAAAGAAATAGATAAACAAAAGAATAAATAATGTTGTCTTTCAGACTTTCACCTTTGAAATAATATAAGTAATATAAATAAAAATTTATTCAAAATAGATAGTTAAAATTCAATATTTACATATATAATATTTAGACCCACCAGATTTGACCGGGATGACCTAATTTTGTTGTTGATACTTGATACAATAGCACCACAGTGCTACATGTACAGTTTCAGCAACAAGCTTGACTATGTCTAATTATGTCTCCCGTACATATTAACTCATGATGCTTAATTAAAACTAAAATATATATAAGCATGCTATAAATTAAGTTTGATACTGACATATTGTTTGATTTTTAATATTTTAAGGAGGTATTCCCAATGAGATTGGCAATCTTCCAAGGCTACGGATATTACATCTTTCGAACAATAATAAGCTTTCTGGTTCTTTACCATCTTCATTATTTAACAGTTCAGTGCTTCAAAACATTGATCTTGATCGAAATAACTTTTCTGGCAATCTCCCGACAAATGTTTGTTTTGGGCTTCCAAAAATTCGAAGTCTTTATCTAGAGGGAAATGACTTGTCTGGTGAAATACCCTCTATCTGGCGTCATTGCAAAGAATTAGAATATTTATATTTAGGCTTGAACGGATTCACTGGAGGAATACCAAGTGACATTGGAAATTTGACCAACCTCCAATCCTTATATCTTAACGACAACTTCTTGCAAGGTACGAGTTTCAGCTATGTCCATAATATGATAATTGTTTATCTTAAATTATATGTTTATCTTCAAATTTTCGTCGTGTGTTTGATATAAGTCATTTACTTGCATTACAAATTTAGTGGTTCACTTTGTATGAATACTCATTTAGCTGGATTATTTTATTTTATATACATGCCTTTCATTTTGTCATGGATTAGAAGCATCTGTGCAGTAGAGGCTAATGTAATATATAAATCTCACAGTTCACTTTTAATTTCACGTAAGTGAAAATTTTATTATTATCATTATTTAACAACACTTATTATTTTACTCCCTCCGATTATTTATAATGGAAAATTTTTTCCTTTTAATAGTCCTTTTTATAAGAAAAAAAAAGAGAGTTTATGTTGCATTAATTTCTTTTTATCAAAATTACCCTCATTTATTAATATTATTAAGAGTCACGAGATATATCTTTAGAAGGAATTAATAGAGAGATGTTAATTAAGTAGAGGTAATTTTGAAAGAAATTTAAAATGTAATACAAATTAATTATCTTTAACTAACTTCAACTCCATTTCTTAATACACGTGAATTAATTTTTTTTTCTTATAAATGGGATCAGAAGGAGTATTATTTTTTAATATAAAGTCACAAAGAATATTTCTCATATACTCCTTTTGATCCAAAATATAAGATATTTTCTAAAACTTTTTTGGTTCATAATATAAAGTGTTATGTAATTTGTAGTTCTTCCTTCTGTTCATAAAAAGTTTCATTATAGTATTTTTAGGATTTATCATAATATTTACCAATTTAGAATATCAATAAAGTATTAATTACTTTTTAAACTATTTTACCCTTCATCAATACTCTTAATTCTCTCTCTTGCTATGTGTGAAACAAATTTGAATCATAGTCATTTTAATAAAATACTATTAAATTTTATAATAATCCATATTATTTAATGATTTTCTTGATCTTCGTGAAAAATTCTAAAATGACACTTTTTACAAATAGGAGGAAGTAGTAGTTTTTTATCTCTATTTATTTATGACCAGTCTTATAACTTGTAATAGAAATGAGATAAAACAACTTTAATTATTAATAATTAATAAGGATAAAAATAAGATGTGATTTTTTTTAAAGTTTAAGAATATAATTTACTGGTATCTGAGGTAGTTAAAATCACTATATATTTTTTACGGGAAGAAATACACAACCACAAAAGTCAATTTTTCTTTTGGGAAATAAACAGTGGAACTCGAATCCACTTGGAGTTTAACAAATCCCACAAGGGCTTGACAGTCAGCAGGGGTGTGATCCAGAACACTCAATTTGTTGTTCATACATACGTAGGCACAGGAAAGCCATTCCTGCGTTCATGCCAAATTACTAAGGAGATGCAATTTGTCCATAGGTTGAAAAAAGTCTGGATATAGTATTAGCTTTTTTAATATGTTAAGAGTGGACCTAAATAACGTTGTAGATCAACCTATCAATATATATATAATTAATGTATGTATGTATAACTTTAAACATAAATGCTGTGGTTTGCCTATGCTCCTAGGTTCAATAGGTTCTTTTAAGTTTTATGGCAGATCCTCGTTTGTATTACTAGTAGAGAAATAGAAACAAATTCATAAATTGGGGTTTTGTTGTAGGTGAAATTCCTCCGTTTCTTTTCAACATGTCTTCTTTGAGACGATTTGACCTTGAGTACAATCAGTTTTATGGTACTTTACCAGAAGATTTGTGCCATCGCCTCCCTTTACTTGAAGTCTTTGCAGTTGATGAGAATCAATTAGAGGGAAACATTCCAAAATCATTAAGCAACTGCACTTCTTTGCTATATTTATATTTGGGCTCCAATTCATTTACAGGTATACCCCTTACATACATACATAATATAATAATTGAATTGTGCGTTCTTCTATATCTTTTTCACATGTTTAGTATTTTCACTCAAACATGCTAATGTGAAATGAAATAATAAAAATTTAATTTTCAAACACTTTTACTTAATTCTTAACCTACTTTTAAAGTATGGATTAATTAGCATAACAAAAATGTGAAAGTTCTCGGAATTGATAAGATATGCGCAGTTTTTGTAATATAAAGTGATGTATTCAAATTGATACATAATTAATAATAATTTATAACAGGGCGAAAAATGATCCTTCATCCCAGGTCACCCCCTGCATAATTTCTGTGAGAAGAGCCTAGTCAAAGACCTTCTTTGTAATTTTGTTCATTTTGATTTTTCCCTCTCCTCTTGCTGACTTTCATTTAACTCTTTTCCTTATTATTAATAATTATATTACTTACTTTTTATCAAAATAAAAATTGTTGATTCATTCAAAAGGACTGATGTACAGTGGTAGTGGTGAATTAGATTATTTCAAATTAAAGACTTGATGTTTCCTTGCTAAATGAATTCATTCAATAATGAATTAGCTTTGGATCAGATTGTTCAGTAAAAATGTGAACATATGCATAATCTATTTGTAAAATAAAGATGCATAAAAATAATGCAAATCACAATTGATTAAAGAAAAAAGTGAGAACAGTTATAATTTTTGTGAGTTCTGGCGTGCATGTATACATGTGCACATATAAGGTATATATGATAATAAGTTGACAGCAGCTTACTAAAGTAAACAAAAATGAAAATAATTAATTTTCCGATTCCATCCAGTAAAATCCTTGACAAGTGAAAGATCTTGGATCATTAAAAAAAAAAGTTAATCAAAACAAATATGTCGAAATGTGACATCGGATTTTGAAAACAAATAGAGAACAATAAAAGTCAGTGTGAAGGAAACATAATTTAGAGGCTAATCTCCAAGGATGGAATCCATTAGTATGATTTGATAAAAATTTCTCGTTTTTTCTGCAATCATATCTTGTTTTTGATCTTTTCATGACACCTGGATCAATTTATTGTGTGGAAGATCAATGTGAAAGCCTTGTAACTATTAGCTCACTTCAATCTAAAATATAAATTTTACTGTTGCTCTCTTTTTTAACTCAACAAAAGTGAAACTAATTTTTACTATTATCATTATTTAATAGTATTTTTTATTATTTTTTAATATGAAGTCACATAGGATATTTCTCATATATATACATAAATTAATATGAAAAATTAAATTTTCATCCAAACAAACATATACCAAAGGCATCCCTGCACTGTACACCAAATTATTAAGGAGATACAATTCGTCCATAAGTTTTAAAAAGTTTAAATATCAGATTAACTCTTTTTGTTATGTCATGTGATTGGACCTAAATAATGTTGTAAAGATCAATCTATTTGTATTTCTAATAAGGAAATGGAAACAAATTCATAAATTGCATGTGTTCTTGTTGCAGGTGAAATTCCACCGTTTCTTTTCAACATACCTTCTTTGATAGCGGTTTACCTTGCCTCCAACTATTTATATGGTAATTTGCCAGAAGAGATGTGCCATCAATTCCCATTACTTGAATTACTATCGGTTGCTGCAAATCAATTAGAGGGAAACATTCCAAAATCATTGAGTAACTGCACATCTTTAAAAAGATTACTTTTGGGTGGCAACTCATTTACAGGTATACCCTTTACATATGTGTAATAAGTTGTGTGTTAGTCTATATATATCTCTTTCACTTGTTTAATATATTTTCACTCAAACATGCTAATATGTAAGGAAATAATAGTAAGCATCAAAAATAAATTTTCAATTAAATACTTATACTGAATTCTTAACCTATTTTCATGTATGGATTAATTAGCATGACAAAAATATGAAAGTTCTCTGAATTAATAAGACATGCATAGTTTTGATTTCTTTTCCTTTAAGTATAAAGTGATGTATTCAGATACTTGATACATGTGTATGCTGTATGCAAAAACATATTAACTGTTTAATATAATGTTCTCTTTACAAGCCTATTTTCTTATAAAAATTGTTATTATCCATCAGTATCTTGTTTCCAGGTTTCATACCTAATGACATCAGCAATCTTGATCAACTTGATAAATTAGATTTGTCATATAATCATTTCAGCGGACCTTTTCCTTATAATATACTCAATATTTCAACACTGACACATGTCAACCTTGGAACTAATTCCCTCTCTGGCCTTCTCCCATCATATTTTGGAATTGGCCTTCCTAACCTAGAGCAATTGTGGATGGGGCAGAATGAATTTACAGGGCATATTCCAAACAACATCTCAAATGCTTCTAAGCTCATTATGGTGGACATATCTGCGAATAAAATCAGAGGAGGTATACCTAATGAACTTGAGAATTTGACCAACTTGGTGGCATTATTTTTGGATGGGAATGATTTGAACGGGTTGATTCCTTCTACAATTAACAATTTACAAACCCTTCAACTTTTAAGTCTCAGTAACAACAAACTGCAAGGTTCCATTGCTAAAGAAGTTTGCCAAATCAAAAGTTTGAGTGAGTTGTATCTTGATAACAACATGTTTTCAGGAATGATTCCAGGGTGCCTTGAGAATCTTACTTCTTTGCAAAAGCTGAATTTCAGCTCGAACAAATTGATTTCTCATATTCCTTCTTCTCTTTGGATTCTCAAAGATATCTTGGTCTTAGACTTATCCTCCAATGCATTGAATGGAAGAATTTCACCTGAGGTGTCAAACTTGAGAACAATTATACTATTGAACTTGTCAAGAAATCAAATTTCAAGAAACATTCCTGCAACAATGGGAGACTTGCAAACTTCGCAAAATCTATCATTGGCTTATAACAAATTACAAGGGTCTATTCCTAAATCACTTGGTGACATGATAAGTATTGAGTTCTTGGATCTTTCTCATAATTACCTGTCTGGTGTGATTCCAAAGTCATTAGAGTCACTTATCCATTTAAAATACATTAATCTTTCCTACAATTTATTATATGGAGAAATTCCCAATGGTGGACCTTTCAAAAATTTTACAGCAGAATCTTTTATGATGAATGAAGATCTTTGTGGGAACCCCCAACTACAAATTTATCCATGTAAAATAGGAGAAAAGCACAAATTAGGCAAAACAATGTTTTTGATCAAATGCTTATTGCCTATCATGTTGGCAATCATTTTGGTTGTTTCTTGCTTAGTGTTTCTCAAGTGTAAGAGGGATCATGTTAGTAAAATGACCAACATGGATCTCCTAAATTTGGACACACCAATTAGGATATCCTATTATGAACTTTTGCAAGGAACAAATAGATTTGATGAAAGTAATTTTCTTGGCAAGGGAAGCTTTGGATCAGTATACAAAGCAATTCTTTTAAGTGGAAAGATAGTTGCTGTGAAAGTATTTAACACAGACTTGGAAGGAGCATTAAGGAGTTTCGATATTGAATGTTCTGCTCTTTCCAATTTACGTCATCGTAATCTCATCAAGATTATTAGTAGTTGCTCAAATGATGATTTTAAGTCTCTAATAATGGAATTTATGCCAAATGGGAGTCTTGATAGATGGTTGTACGCCCATAACTACTGTTTAGATTTCTTGCAAAGGTTGAATATAATGATTGATGTGGCATCTGCATTGGAGTATCTTCATCATGGTTCTTGTTCACCAGTGGTTCATTGTGATGTAAAACCTAGCAATGTTTTGTTGGATGAAAATATGGTGGCTCATCTAAGTGATTTTGGAGTTGCCAAATTGCTAGATGATGAACAATCAGAAATTTATACCAAAACTTTGGCTACATTTGGTTATATGGCACCAGGTGATGATTTAGTAATCATATATATATATATATAATTTAATTATATTTCTTATGTTCTTATATACCTTCATATATAGACACATATTACCACTCACACTTATGCGTATCCCATAAGAAAATGTAATCATTTATTTGATTACTTATGAATATATATTATGTTCAACATATTTTACTATTTTACTTAACATTCAATTTGACATGCAGAGTATGGATCAAAAGGAGCTGTTTCTATAAAAGGAGATGTATATAGTTTTGGTATTTTGCTGATGGAAACGCTTACAAGGAAGAAGCCAACAGATGACATGTTTGATCAAGGGCTATGTTTTAAAGATTGGGTTAGCAAATCAACATCACATTCAATCACCAACATTCTAGATGGCAATTTGCTGAATAGAGACAAGCAAATTATCGGTAATATATTACCACATATTTCATCAATTTTTGAACTATCCTTAAGTTGTTGCATTGATTTACCCGGGGCACGACCTAACATGACCGATACTGTGTTGTCATTGAAAAAAATAAGGTCATCTTTATGCAAAATGTTAGGGTAAATACTAATTGAATATTTGTTAAGTCAAATGTTAGTTACTATTTCTTTATTCCTTTGGTTTGTTTTATCTATGGAACATCTTGTAAAATGAAGTCATGATTTTTGAGGTATCAATATTTTGAAGCATTCGAAATTTGAGAATTTCAGACTTTATTATTTGGCTTTTGGATATCCTCATGTTATTTTTTTATCATTCTTTTTTTTTACGTATTTGAATAATAATTATGATCATGGTGCCATTCTTATTTTAAGCTAACGTTATAAAATTTGGAAATTTTGATTTACTTTTTACTTTCGCTATGGTAAATTTATATAGACACAAACCTACATATATATATATATACACATATACAAACATATATTTATATATAGGGAAGAAATGGTTTCATACACTGTTCTTTTTTACTCTATTTTATGTTATCAAATACCAATACTTCAAAAAAGTAAATACACCTATATCCAATAGTTGAAAATCTCTCTATTTTTTTTTTGGAAATTCACTTTTTTTTTACTTGAAATAATTATAACTATAATAACTAAGTTTAAATAAAGAACTCCTCCACTCAAAAAGTATATAATGCCACGAGACTATTAGACAATTGGCAAGAGGAAATCCACTTGAATTCAATTAAGTTTAAATAACTACTAGTTAACTAAGCTTTCAAGAGAAGACTTTGGAAACATAACTATGCAGTTTCGAGATTTTTCTTAAAAGAAAATAATTATATATATTTCACGAGATTTTTTTTTTTGGTTGAAAGTTAAGTTAGTGATTAAAATTGAAAAAATAATGAAATTATTAATCTTTAATATATAACCATAGAAAAAAAAAGTTATAAGACTAAGTATTAAATAGGAGCAAATTATGTTCTAAGTAAGATACATATACCTTTGTTTCGATTGTGAAACACGTTTTTTTTTTTCCACAGCGTCGCAGTAATATTGAGTTTTCCTTCCATATGTATGCCACATTTTTTGTTGGTACCTTCCAATCAAAACATAAATGGTTTATATTTTACTAAAGAATTAATGTTTAACGTTTTACCCCCTTTATTTGATTCGGCCAAAAAACTAATTCATGTCTTCGTCTTTGAAATACCAATTCAAAGGGAATGTAGTGTGCATTGCATTGGTTTTCTGAGACGAACCAAACAAAGAAAAGCAACAAGAAGAGCTAGCCAACCCTTCTCTCTCGGCAGCATCAGATGAATCATCACCCGACAGTCTAGAAGTAGCGGCATCCATATCTAGAAGATTGGAAAGAGGGAGTGATGGTATGTGCACCCACCCAATGGGGCATACTCTCTTAAGCACATCAACAGCCAAACAATCTGCTGCTCTATTACCCTTTCCATGAATGAAAGATATGAAAATAATAATAATAATAACCAATGAAAAAAACGATTGTCATTCCCAAAGAAATACAGGATGACTTGAAAATTGATAGTACCCGGAATTGCTGGGGCTTGAGTTTTTCTTTGAGAAGACGGTGGAGGGAATTAAATCCACAAAGAGAACCATCGGTTGGGACCTTGAATTCTTCCTTGACTTCCCCGGTTTGTGTTCCAACATCTTGGGTCTTCCCCATGTTCAACCTGCAAAAATGGATTATTGAGAATCTTTTTGAATGGAAAGAATATTTATACTCAACAAAGAATTACATAGAGAGAAAAGGGAGAGAACATATACTCCTATAATATATCAGTGCCCTGAGACAAAAAGAGGGAGGCTTGCTGATATTTGCAAAGAGAAAAAAAAATACTGTCATGATTAAGAAAAGCAGAATGAGCAAGTCGTTTAGCGTTAAGATTAGCATAAGTATGCACCAAACTGACAAACATTCAAGTCTCTATTGAGCAACCACCGAGCTTCACACATAAGCTCCTCTAAAAGGTGATTATGACAGTCATCACGAAGTAGAAGGTTAATGGCTTCTACATTGTTCGAAAAAGCCTCAACGTTCCTGTATCCCTTAATCCAGCATTGCTTGAGTCCAAAGATAAGGGCAGATAAAGCTGCTATAGCAGAAGGGACATGTTCAAGTTCGAGAGAGAAACCACTGTTCCACGTTCCATCGCTGTTGCTTATAATACCACCACAGCTACTAAGGTCAAAACCTCTGGTGACTCCACGAGTGTCTGGTCTGGAGCTGGACAGTACCATTTTGGGCATCTGATATGAGGCAAGTTACTGTTGCTGGCAGCCGTTTCAATGAGCCAGGCATCTTGTCTAACTCTTTAAAGAATTCCAAATTTAGCAACATTAGAATTTGGATTGGCATTACTGTCATTAGAGAAGAGAAAGGAGCATCCAAGAGTTCAGATTCCTTAGCAAACGTATCCAAAAAGAGTTCTCCATGACGCATTTCCAGAATTTGGTGAACTTGCTTCGTGCTTATATTTCCAGTCTGCCCACTCTGACATCAAGACTCCAAAAGAGTTGTCTATAGCTTGGATCAATTAAAAGATTCCAAACTGCAGGGGCATGTTGACAGTCTGGTAGTGCATGCAGAACTGTCTCCTCATCACTGCATCCAAGAGGAAACCTAACAGAGAGATCAGACCTCTCTTTGCCCTGAGGGAGGCCGTGTGAATCCCACTATGACAGATAAGCCATATAAAAGATTTGGCCACTTCAGGAGCTCCATCTTCATCATCAGGAAATTTATTCAAATCAAATCCCAATCTACAGTTGCATTCATGCCGAACTCTAATAAAGTTTCAGAAGCTTTTTCTGTGGACACTGAAACTTTTTTAGAATCTACATCACCAGAGTTTTCGATTATTTCAGAACCATCCAATGAATCTTAAACTCTCCAATGAATCTTCAACTCTTTTAAGTTTTTTTTTTCTTTTTCCTTTAGGAGCTTTATCTTCATCATCAGGAAATTTATTCAAATCAAATCCCAAATCTACAACTGTATTCTTGTTGAACTCTAATAAAGTTTTAGAGGTTTTTTCCATGGAGTTTGAAACTTTTTCAGAATCTACATCACCATAGTCTTTGATTGTTTTAGAATCATTCAATGAATCTTCAACTCTAAGTTCTTTTTCTTCAGTAGCTTCATCTTCATCATCAGGAAATTTACTAAAATCAAATCTCAAATCCACAACTGCATTCATGTTAGACTCCATTTTTTCAGCTGCAGTGCTGAAAACATTAATTTCATACATGTATTCTTTTAATTCATAAAGGTTAGCTTGTAAAGGCAATAAGAAACAATAGAAATCAAAAGAGTGATATGTATGTACCCAAGAAACAAAAATAGCAATACCTTGTTTTAAGTTTTAGGTTGCTTCCTTACTTTTGCTTTAAGGATGAACGCTTAAATGAATACCTTCAATAGAAACACAGAAAGACGTTTGACTTTGATTAAAATCTAAAGGAAAAAGCAGGAACTTTACCAGAGTATGAAAAACACTTACAAAACTTTACCAAAGCCTTCTTCAATTATGAAACCTATACCGTTCATTAAAACTTTACAGTCCTAAGCAGCTCATTCTGACTAAATTTGCATTGATATATACAGACACACACTTAATTAGCAGGTATAAGAAAGTAAATCAATGCTTTTTAATCCGTATTTTCAGTCTCTAACTAAGAGGAAGGCAACCCTGAAGGCATTTAATAGGTTTTGCAAATGTTGGTGCACTTTGTTTTGCGTTGGCCCACCTCACAGCAACATCTCTCAGAATCATAAATTTCAAGCAGTAGGACTTGGTGAGAACTAGGGGCTGTATCATTGAATATAAAAAATAAGGTGTTTATCTATATATTTCTGGGAAAGTTTAGTGATGTTCTTCTTAGATCTACCCCTGGCTTCTTATATTACTCCATTATCTGATCTTCATCTGTACTTTCATAGCAATTTTCTTGTGGCAGTCTGGGCATTTAATCACTCTGTACTGCATAGGCTGTCATCTAGAGGTTTAGAATTTACATGAGATTACATTCTGCAGGGCCTTGAGGCTTATGCAAACCTAATATCAATAAATGATATCAATAATCCATTAGGAAGAGAGCTAGAGGTTTATAGACAACTTTGATCCTTAATCCATATTCAAAACTTTGAATGCGGAGAAATAAGCCATAGTAAAGATAAACTTAACAAGTCATGGAGATGGGAAAGGAAGGGACCCTGCGGTTGATTTGCATGATTGCTACAAACAAGTCTACAATAGGAAGAAGGATCCTGTGCTTATGCTTTCAAATCCACTTCAAAGATCCTAGTGCATCAAGAAAAAAGCTAAAAACATGTATATATGCTGAAACCCGTTTCTCAAGCAGATCTTATACGTTTGTGTGCTACACATATATATGTGTGCTACATAGTAATTATATGAATATGACGTAGTATATAACTGTTAGATATGATTCTAGGCTACATGGTAGTTATGTTAGTTAGTCATCATTCATGTGTAACCAAAAAAACAAAAACCAAGCAGTCATTTCTAACAATTGTGATCAAGCAATAAACGACTACAAAGATGGGGTTAAAAAAAATAAAGCTAAATGCCACTCAAATTTCAGATTTTTGCGTGATCATATGTTCTCATACATTCTTAAAGCAAAAGAAATTGGTTCCATGTAAAAAATTGTCCCTTATATATACATACATACAGAAATCAAGTGATACAGATGAACTTGATCATTGAAAACCTACAAGCAGAAAAATATAAAGCCATCATACATTAAACCCACACGGAATGGGTTTGGAGTAAACATAGTTTCAAAGAGTTGGAACTGTAACCCGACGGAATAACCGCATGATAAAATAGGTGGGAACCCAAAAATAAGCTTGGCGGCAGGGGTTGCCAAATTTAAAAAATAAGATTAAAAAAAAACAGAGAGAAATTGAAATTTTAATTAAATAAAACATTTGAAAAAAGAAGTAAAAAATTACCACAATCCATCATGTTCGGCGATGCAGTGGGTGATGGAGGAAGGAGATAGAGATGAGGACGAATAAACCCATAAAAATATTAAGTATCACTGGAAACGGACGAATTTGTTTGAATCACAGTGATTGACACATTCTCCTTGCTTGAATGGAAAGAGTGAACTTGCTCTCCTTGCTGAAAATGATAATGATAAGAGAGCACAAGAGAGCGATAGAGATTGAAGTAGGAAGGAGAAGAATGATCGACGGGAGAAACAGCTTTAGACGGAAGGGATTCGGCTGTCCTATCCCTCTGATTCGCAAACCCATTTTCATTTGAAAAATATTAATATTTTTTTTCCATAAGTAAATTCTGTCAAAATTAGTGAGTTGAAAATACTCACCTTTTCTATTTCTCATTGAGCCTGTAAGAAACTTGTAAGCAGCTGACAGTGAAATTTCCATCAGGGGATGAATGCCAAAGGGACTTATCTTCTCCAGAGCTAATAACTGAGTTGGCATGTTCAAGTTGTCTGATTATCTGACTTGGCAGACAATTTGTTAAAAACTGGAGGTTCCAAGAGCCTGACGGAGTGATCAAATCTGTAACTGAAGCAAAGATGTTCATAGAATTTGGAAGCTTGGTAGCATAGTGAATAAGGAATCCGCATTGTGATGAGCACCCATACTAATCATTTTGAACAGGGACATTTTAAATTTACAGTTTTTTATTTTAATATTTTTATATAATAATAATTTTTTTTTAAAAGAGAACAATTATAAAATTATATCTATTTTAGATTTTATATATAATAAAATAAAAATATAATAAAAAATATAATCAAAATTTAGACTGTTCAGATATTAGCATAAGTTGCTCATTACTTGAATGAAATTGCACAATTTGAAAGCAGAGCAGTTGGCAAAAAAAAAAAAAAAGAGAGAAAGAAAGAGAGAAAAAGAATAAAAGAATGAGAACGTTCGCTTGGATGCTTGATTTACTCCTTTGACATTGCTGGGCTGGGCTTTGTCCATAAAAATGATACAAAAGGTGGGGGTCCAACTTTTTCGTACCTCTGAACAGGATCATTTTTTTGGTACACCAAAACTGGGCTCAACTTAAGGTTGAAGATATTGCTGGAACACCAAAGAACCTGGTTTCCGTGATATGGCAATGGGTGTAGCCTGATGAGCGTATGCTGTGGATTCCTTAGGGAAAAAAGACAGTTTAATATCCCCAATCATAAAAAATAATAAATTAGACCCCAAATTTAACTAATTATTAAGAAATACCCATGGCCTAAATTGGGATAAAAATAAAATGTCAAGACCTGGAAATTTAGGTTTCACTACTTGAGAATTCAATATGTTCAGTTGGAAATTTATTTTAAAAATATTTGGGAATTTATTTTTTACCACTTGAGAATAGAGGTATACCAATTTAGAAATGTAGTTAGAAGCACTTGTGAATTTAAATTTCACCACTTGATAATTCAATTATGCCTAGTTGAAAATATAGTTAAAAGCACTTGGGAATTTATGTTTCATCACTTTGAAAGACATTTTATTTTTATCTCAATCTAAGACCTAGGTACTTCTTAATAATTAGTTAAATTTGAGGCCTAATTTGTCATTATTTATGGTTGGAGTTATCAAAGTGTCTTTTTTCCTTCCCTTTATAGCAGAATTACATTTCAGTTCTCTGCATGTTGAGAAAATAATTAAGTTAAACTTTAATCTATCCCTATGTAGCATTAATTTGAGCCTTGATAACTCCTCTAGTTCAAATGAAGTAGGATTAAGATACTCAGTGCACAGAAAAAAAAAAAAAAGAGAGAGAGATAACAAAAACAGTAACAGAAGGGTTGTTTTTTAAATCAAAATATAAGAATAGAAGGGGGTTGATTTTAAACTTCAAATGGATAAGAGAGTTATGCACAACAGACTGAAAATCTTTTAATTTATATTGATAGTTAATTCTTTTTGGGCAAAACTATGGTGCTCTTTGATTCATAGATTTAGAACAGTTTTTTTTTAAATAAAATAAAAAAATTTATTTCATGTTTTTTATAAAATATTCTAAAAAATAGAAAAGCAAAAAAATAGAAAATTAAGAATATTTTTAAGGTGTTTTGCATTTTTTTTCTGAAAAATATAAGAAAATGTGAAAAATACTTATCTCATTAATGGTAAAATCATAAATTTTGAATAACTTATTTAACATTTTACTAGTTATAGTTTTGGTAACACTTATTCAAACAGATTTTTTTTTTATTTTCTTATTCCCAAAACTTACTCTGAAAAATAATTCTACAAAATTATTTTGAAAACAACTAAACAAGGAAAGTAGTCAAACAAGGCCTATATATTTGATTCCTTAACTTTAAAGCATATTTTATTTTAATCTAACTTTTACAAGCTTCATTATAATTATTTAACTTAGATGAGGTAAAAAATTTTCTAAATTTAACACCATTAAATAAGCTAACAAAAATCTATTTAAAATTTATCTAATCACTATTATTATGCATTAATTAATATAATAATTATAATTATCTTATTTTTTAAGCTTTAAATAAATAATTAGTACCTTAGAAAAATAAAAAAATTAAAAATATTTTTATATAAGGCATTAAAAATTATAATCTTTGAATAAATTATTTTTAAAATATTGTGATAAAACGTTTAAAATTATTATATTATAATGAATAAGTTTTATTTGTTTTGGATAAGTTAACAAATTGAAAATTTTAATTTGACAATGTAAAGTATAAAACTAAATATTTATTTTTTATAATTAAAATATTTTAATGTCTTATATAAATAAAAAATTTTATTTTAAGATTATAATTTTTAATTTCTCCCATTAAGATACTTTTAAGGTAGTAGTTATTTAAGCCTTAAAAATATTTTTGTTATAATTTTTATATTAATTTATTTAACAGTATAAGAATTAGAAAGTTTTTTATTACATATTAATAGTTAAATGATTAATATAAAACTTAATAAAATCAAATGACTAAAAATATGAAATCTATATCAAAATTAAATCACTAAATGTATACTTTTATCTTCCTTTTCGATACGAAGGAGTCTCTTATATTAATAATGAAATTATGACTATAAGAAATATTAGAATAATCCATTTTTATAACAATTTTTTAAGAAAATGTTTAAGAAAAATAAATTATACGGCTTATTGAATTTGGAGAGTATAAAACATACATTTTAGTTTTCATGATATTTTTAAGAATATATATTTATTTCCTTAATTGAACATATTTTTATTTTATTTTCATATTTTATAATTATATATTAGTTTAATTTATTTTTATAATTTCTTATTTATTTACTTAGATGTATATTTTTAAAGTATTAAAAAAATTAAAATGAAAGATATTAAAAAAAATTAAAATTAAGCTAAAATATATACTAAGTTTTTCACCTTAAAAAAGTTTGTATAATTCATTCAGTTACGTAAATCAATATCAACATAAAATATAAAATTTTACATTTTATAAGTTATATATAAAGTTTGAATTCATGCTGTATTTGTAATTTGTTTTTCCACACATTTCTATTGGGCTCTGTATGTTCTTTTCTTTCTCTCTTTTTTTTCTCTGTTTTACATTTTTCAGCAAAATTTTAGTCGAAATGTTAAAAAATGAGTACGATTTTGAAAGAACTTTCAAAATGTCACCTCACCCACGGAAAAAAATCAGAGCCACTAAAATAAAACCGACGTGAATTATGTTAATGTCAGATCATGTAGAGAGGCTGCTCCTAGGCTAGGAGTGGCTTTACATCATCAGTATATTCATCTCTTGTAATGTTGTAATAAGGTCAATTGTTACGGGAAATAGACAAGAGTGACTATTTTATCTTTACGTAACTTTGATGCCCATCTAATCCCTCTCTATTTACAGGGATAATATATATATATATATAGGAGTAAATGACAAATAAATCATACCAGCTCACCAAGAAACATCAAATTCGTTTTGTGTTTTTTCTTAGCACTAAAGACATCTCCAGTCTATATCATGCTTATTTACTCTGTGTTGTGTTATATATATATATATAGGAGCTATATACAGCATGCTCATTTTTAACATTAATTACATTCTAAAATTTGTGGGTGAGGTTAATCTGCAACTTCAATTATTGAGTGATATGTATGTAGTAGCCGCCCATGCATGTCAATTCTTATGAAAAATGATCCCATTAGGTAGGAATGCTTGTTTTTATGTGATCCCTTCATCCTTTTTTCAATTCCATTCTCATTCCGCACTTTCGCTCATTTTATATCACTTCAACAATGCTGCTCTTTTCTTTTCTTTTCTTTTCTTTTCCTTTCTTTTCCAATAAATGTAAGTTAAATTATGATTGAACATTATATTGAAAATGCATTCAATTAGAACACAATAAAAATATTTCAAGAGTATCTAAAGGCTAGAAGCTAGAAGCTAATTAACTGTAATTATATGATATATATAGTTTTAAGCTTTGAAACGATACATCCTTCAATTAATTATTAGTTGATCTCCAAGTTTTATAAATATGTGATTTAGTCGTCATTGAAGAACATATGCTCAAACTGTTTATTGTAGTCTTTCAATCTGAAAAATACATGCTTCAATTTCCTTCCAAGTTTAGAGTTATTAGTCCCTAAAGCATGTATTAATGGGACAAATCAATAGTAGTCTAGTAGCTACGTCAAAGATTTTTAGGAATTGATGAATAAGATTTTGTCCATGTCCTGAACTCATTTGAAAGATACACCTCTCAGAACATATATATAATTGCCTTGTGAAGTTCGCCATTAATTTTAGAAATATTGTTGAATAAGCCACGTTGTTGGAGGCATAATGTGATAAAGGGATTTTGTGAGGAGAACAATAAAGACAAGACCTTCTTGTTAGAGGTTGCTAGAATGAAGTTGAGTCAGAGAATGAAACAAGCACTACAAGAAAAACAAGAATTTTCTCACGGATAAAATTCTTGAGAAAATCCTAAAAATCCCTGAGAAATAGTTTCTCAGGGATATTTCTCATGGAAAAGTCACTATGAGAAAATCACTTGCGAGAAAATACTATTTCCCTGAGAAATTTTTCTAAGAAAACATTTCTCAGGATATTTCTCACGGAAAAATCTCTGAGAAAATTTTCTCAGGGAAATTTCCCAGAGAAAATTTTCTCTAGGAATATTCCCTGAGAAAATTTCTAAGGCCGCGTTCCCAGAGAAATATTTCTCTTGGAAATTTCGTGAGAAAATTTCTCAGGGAAATATCCATGAGAAAACCTCTGAGGCCGAAATGTTTCTCTCGAACAGTCCGTGAGAAAATTTCTCAAGGAAATATCCATGAGAAAATGTGTGAAGCCATTTGGAAATGTTTCTCAAGGACCTTCCGTGAGAAATTTTCTCATGCAATACTCCCATGAGAAAGCGATTAAATTTCCAGTTTTCTCACGAAATTGACCTTGAGAAGTCCGTGAGAAAACTACAATTTAGCCACCGCATATATTCATTTGTTATATCATTTGCATTTTCAAATACAAACCAGTAAACCAAAAACAAGCCAATGCCAATAAATAGCCTAATGTCATAACATAGATATCATTACTAACATTGTAATTAACATCCAATTTTCACATAACATTTACAACAAAAAACTAATATTCAACATTCCAAATTCATAACATTATCTAATAGTTCACTACCATTATGAACTACTCATCATCATCATCATAATCGTCTTCATTCCCATACTGATTATTTGCACCCTGCCCTTCCTCCTCATCATCCTCCTCACTATCACTACTAACAATAGCACCAGGTGTTTGAGCTGAAGTGCTACCTTGAGCATTATGAGAAATCAGTTGAGCTAAGACTTGTTTCATCACTTGATTATTCTCATCTAGTTGGGCTTGAAAACGTTGTTCACGATCCTCAAACTTCTTCACAACCTCAGCTAAGGTTCTCTCATAATATTGTGCCTGTTCATGCAAATGTTGTCTTAGCTGTGATATCTCGCCATAATTATATGCAGGTCCACAGGACTTTAAGACACCCGCTTGTGAACCCAGCCCATACACTCGACCTTTCTTATTCTTTCCACCTGTAGACTATATCCATATTGCATCATGATCTATATCTGTTCCTGGCTCTTGTCGATCACGCAACTCCTCATATTGCTTCTGCATTATCAAAGAGTAAGCAATATTAAATGTACATGAAAGTTTACATATTTTGAAAGAATATAATAAACCAAAGAAGTCTTAAATAACTTACGATTGATCTTCAGCTTCTTTTGCAACCCAACCACCTTTTCTTTCATCATGGTTGACTTTCTTAAACACCTCTGGATAGTGAACGGGCCGACCAGATTCTTTTTCCTAAGAAGTCAGAAATTAATGAAAATAAACATGGCAACACCACCTTAGACAGTGACAATTAATCAAAATTCAAAAAAAGATGTACAAAGTATAAGGAAAATGTCTAATTCTCAATCATAATATCCAAAATGAAATGACATCAAACAAGACTTACCATTCTATCTTTATACTCTACAAGTGAGATGCTACCACCCCTATGCTTACATCTTTCAGGCTTAGTTGCTCTGTTTGCCTTGTTTTTCGTTGATATTTCCTTAAACTCATTAGAATCCCAATACTTTTCTAACTTATTTAAAGATGAATCTGGCAACCATACTCCTTTTGACTTTTTTGTTCGAATGTCTCTTAGTCCTGAACATATAAAGCTGCTACATCTCTTTTTCCATATGTCACGAATGATTGGTTCTTGATTGGGATCCCAAGCACAGTGTAACTACAAAAGAAACAAAAAGCATTATAGTTGAACAATGATAAATGTGGATAAATATAATTTGCAAATGATTACCAAATTAACTCACCTTAAACTCATCCCACCATATATCCTTGACATCTTTAGGCACACTAGTAAAATTTGGCCATCCACCCTCATACTTACCATGGATGATTCGAGACAATTTACGTGTTGTTTTATTGGTATGGTAGAAGCTGTGATATATAGCATATTTAGCAAAATGTATGAATGAAAAAACATTGACAACAAAATTAATGAAAAGAGACATACGTGTCAGCACCGTGAGGTCTAATAACCAATCGACCATCTTCCAATATTGATCCCGCATCATATGTGACAGGTTCAAAAGAAGGACTATCTGTGCTCATCACACATGGTGAATTTCGTTCTGCACTAGCAAATGAAGAATCATTGGGAGATGATGAAATGTGGCGGGATGGTGTCAAAGATGATGCCACATTCGATCCTGGTAGTGTCATATCTTGTTGGGATGAGGACGGTCGAGAAGATGGAACCATAGAAGGTAATGGTTGAAATTGTTGTTGTGGTCGTGGTCCGGGCGTGGTGGGCGATCATCACGTATCACTGCCTTACCTTTGTCCTTCTTCCTATCCATGAGCCTGAAATATAAAGAAAACTACACAAATTATAAAAATTTGCACAAAAAATAATTTACTCAAAATAAATAAGTAGTACAAGTGACACAATGTTACCAATATTGTATCAATCACTAGCTAAATAAAAATCACTAGGGGGGTCCTCTTCAGTTTCAGATGAGTCGGTATGAACAAAGTCTTCATGTGCATTTTCATGGTCTTCAATGTCATCTTGGAACGTAGCATCATCCACTTCTTCACTCTGAATTGTGTTATCTCGCAAATTGTGCCCATCAATGTCCTGCAAATTGTACTCAATTAATCGAGGAGAATGATTGCCCTCATCTTGGAATGGCTCATCCTCCTTATCATAACTAGGGGCATCAATTCTGTTCCTTGCTCTTGTCCTTATCACAACAAGCCAATCCTTTTTATTAGGGGTTGATTTTGGATATTTTGTAAAATATACTTGTTCAGCTTGTTGGGCGAAGATAAAAGTATCGGACCCCCTATATGTTCTTTTTGAATGAACCTCCACAATATTATGTTTTGGACAAACTCGAGTCCCTCAATTAGTTGGATCATACCACTTACAATTGAATACTACCAAGTGCCTATTTTGGTCACCAATGAAATCTAATTGTATGATCTCCTTTACTACACCATAATAAGCATATTCGACTCCACTATGACCAGTTCCCTTAACACTTACGCCACTATTATTAGTCTTTTTCCCTTCTGCCCAAGTAGTTGTATGAAACTTATAATCATTCACCGACCATTGATCAAATGTTCGCACACGCCTTATAGGACCCCAAGCAATAGAAGTCAACAACTTATCTGTTATCCTATTATCAGGATTCAAAACCTATTCAAGTAAAATAAAAGATGATTATTTGTTAGGGAGTAAGAATAACTAAATTTTTATTAAACATACCAAACTTACATAAGTCTTGAACCACTGAGGAAATTCAGATGCAATATGCCTATCCATATCCTCGCTTGACAAATTATGGTTCATTGAAAGTATTCTCACTTCATACAAACTGCGTTAGAACACAAATATATTAAACTTTAGGGAATGTTAAATTAGCAACTACAACAAATCAATATAGGAAAGATTCATACTTGAGAATAGGTTTAACTTCAGGAGCATTGAGAAGAATATACAATGTTATCGCCTTTTGCTCATCCTCAGTAAGAAAGTGTGTGTTTTGAGTTCTTCTTCCATGAGATTGACCAGGATAGTTGAAAATAGACACAGGAGGATGATCATCACTCTCCCCACCATCGTCATTCCGAGGAACTCTCCTAGCTCTTGATTGAACATGTGTGTCAAAATAGTAAGAACAAAAAGTTGAAGTCTCTTCAAGTATGTAAGCTTCACAAATAGAGCCTTCAACATGAGCCTTATTCTTTACCTTGCGCTTCAATGTGTACAAAAACCTCTCAAATGGATACATCCACCTATATTGTACAAGTCCACCAACTATGGCTTCATACGCCAAGTGAACAGGAAAATGCTCCATGACATCAAAAAAAACTTGGAGGAAATATCTTCTCAAGATTACACAGAATAATAGGAATGTTTTGTTCCATCACATTGAGGCTATCAAGATGTAAGGTAGGAGCACAAAGATCTCAAAAAAAATGACTTATCTCAGAAATAGCATCATATATTGGGGTTGGCAAACTAGCACATACTATTGGAAGTAACCTCTCCATGAAAACATGACAATCATGACTTTTCATTCTAACTAATGTGCAACTTTTCATGTCAACACATCGTCCCAAGTTGGATGCATAGCCATCCGGAAGCTTCAAAGTTTTGACCCATTCGCACACTGCTCGCTTTTGCTCCATACTAAAGGTATATGTAGCCTTGGGTATGGTTTTTTTGCCATTGTCTGAAATCTCAATGTGTAAGGAGGGTCGTTTACAATGCATGGCCAAATCATATCTGGCTTTCTCATCGTCCTTTGTCTTATCTCTTACATTCATTATTGTATTGAATAAATTATGAAAGAAATTTCCCTCAGTATGCATTACATCTATATTATATGGATTTAGCAACTGATGCCAATAGGGAAGATCCCAAAAAATACTGCATTTTGTCCAGTTATGATGCTTTTTGTACCCCTCTAAACATAAGTTTGGTGCTTCAGTTATTTTTGGAAATCCCCTAATTTTGTCATACACTTCCTCTCCTAGATACCTTAATGGTGGTGGAGAATTCTCCACTCTGTTCTTTTTAAAATTTTGTTTATTTCGCCTAAATGGATGATTCAAAGGCAAGAATTAACGATGACAGTCAAAATAACACACTTTTTTCCAATGCTCCAAGTGGAATGTATTTAAACGACCCATGCAAATTGGACACCCATGCTTTCCAGAAGTCTACCAGCCACTCAACATGCCATACGCTGGAAAATCATTTATAGTCCATAAAAGAGCAACCCTTAAATTGAAATTTTGTTTTAATGATATATCATAGGTTAAGACACCCTTTTCCCAAAGCAACTTTAATTCATCAATCAGAGGTTGCAAGAAAACATCAATTCTACTCTTTGGATTATTAGGCCCAGGTATAATGATTGTCAAGAACATGTATTCCCGTCGCATACACATGCCAGGTGGAAGATTGTATGGAGTAATAATCACTGGCCAACAAGAGTATGTCCTAGAACTTAGGCCAAATGGAGTAAACCCATCAGCACAAAGCCCTAACCTAACAATCCTAGGTTCATATGTAAATTCAGGATGAGTTCAATCAAAATGCTTCCATGCATCACCGTCTGATGGATGCGACAACACGCCTTCATCACGACAAATTTCATGATGCCAACGCATATGCTTGGCTGATGCATTAGATACAAACAACCTCTGGAGTCTTGGAATAAGTGGTAAATACCACATTTGTTTTGTTGGGATCTCCTTAGATCTCCCTTTTTCAACTCTAGCCCCTTTGAATCTTGCTTCCCCACAAATCTACATTTTTTATCATTGACTGCATCACCATGGTACAACATGCATCCTTTAGTACAACAATCAATCTTTTGATAACCGCAACCAAGTTGCTTAACCAATTTCTTGATTTGGTACAAATTTGATGGCATATGATGATTAGCTGGTAAAATCTCTTTTATAAGTGTGATAAGTTCATCCATACATGTACTAGGAATGTTATAATCAGACTTGATACTCAATAACCTCACAGCTATTGACAACACCGTGTGATTCTCACATCCATCCCACAATGGTGACTGTGAAGCATGAAGCATATCATAAAATTTGCAGCACTTGGATTAGGATCCTCGAGAATGTTATGTGGCTCAAAAGATGGCCCAGCTGCATCCATAACCATTTGCTCGTATAGATTAGAAGCTGTACAAATGTTGGCCTCAATTAGAGCTACTCGGGGGCGTTTCTCTCCATGATTATGCCAACAGTAATAGTTAGGCATAAATCCTTTATAGTACAAATCCTTCCTAACATCATCCGGAGTTTTATGCTTCAAACATTGACATTTTAAGCATGGACACCTCAGCTTCCCAGATTCCTTAAAATTGTCCAGTTGACTTGCAAACTGAAGAAAGGCCTCCACTCCTTCAATGAACTCAACACTAATCGTTTCACGCTCCTTATCAAATCTATTGTCCATCCAACGACGATGCTCAGGAGGAGCCATCTAACAATAATGTAGCACACAACTTCAAAGTAATGGTTAATTATGGACACAAGTTATTTATTAGGTTGGCCCCAACTTTTTTTTTTTAATTTTCAAAGAGAAATTATAGTCTAATGATTAGTAATAAATATTAAAATATACATACTATTTTAAAAATAAATATTAAAACAACCAAACGGGAGCAAGGAGAGTATATCAATGGGTGTTTATATGAGTTGTTATAGTTTCCAATATCCAAGATTTTAAACTTTAGGTAAGACAATATGAAATGAAAAATTCCAAATTTCAGCACTCTACTCAACTAAGAAACAACCAAATGGGAGCAATAATAGTATATCCATGTACGTGAAAATCTTTCTTCTATAGCACCAAGCATCAACACTTAACATGTTCATATTTGTTAATTATTTATATTTATATTATATATAAAAAGAAAATTAAAAGTCTCAAAAGATGACCCTGTTGCATGATCACTTTTGCCTCTTGACCAATCGAAGTCACATTAGTTAGAGTCATTAAATTTATTAAAAAAATATTATTGTACAAAATTGCCTCTAATTGAATTGATTTAATTGTAACCTCATATTATAGATACTTTTTGCCAATAATCGTAACCTCGTATTAATTAGTGAGTGTAGTTAGTAAGGACATTGGTAAAAAAGAAATGATGTTCAAACCATTTTATAGATCCATACAAATTACAATCCTATTAACTTAAACCTTCAACTATATACAAATCCATACATCTCTCTATCTAATGAAATAAATTAAGGAAAGGGGAAAAAATTTACTAAGACAAACATGTCATCAAATCAGCAAGAGCCAGAGAACGAACTATATACAGTATAGAGCATGGCTTGAGAGAGTTCTATGAGAGAACTAGAGAATGAGTTGAACATATATACCTTGCTTGTTCTATGAGAGAGAACCAGAGAACAAACTGGGAGTGGGAAGCCGTCCGTCTACGAGGCGCGAGCGAGGGAATGTCGGAGTGAATCACTAAGAGCTGAATGTCCGTCTGTGAGGTGTGAGTGAGGGAATATCGAAGTGAATCTGCAAGAGCCGACTACGATCTTGAAAATTTGGGAATGGGTAGAACAAATTGGGAGTGGGATTTTAGGGCTTTTTCATTTGGGGGTGGGAGGGATTTTGAAACTTGGGAAATAAAATGGCATCGAAGAGGAAGAAAAAGGAAGGTCAGGGAAGAATTTTGAAACTTGAGAGGAACGACGCCGTTAAACTTCTGGGGGTCTTGTAAAATTTAATCAGCAAAATTTAATCACTTGTGCGAGGATTCGAACTGCAGACCCATTATATTTTTGCTACTCCCGTTACCAATAATACTTTGGCCCCTTTGAAGTTTTTAGCCGAGAAATTATATATACATATTAACTTTATACATTTAAATTGATATTATTATATAAAATCTATATTATTACAATATATATCACACATATAATATATATATATATATATTTCTTTTTTATACATTTATAATATACATGTTATGTTTAAGAAATATATATCGCAAATACCATATTATAATATCTTATATCACCAATAATGCAGACATCTCTAAAAGTTATATTATTATCACATGTAATAGTTCCATTTTCAAATTTGTAATTAATGCTATCAGTAAAGACTATTTCATTTTCCAACAAATTAATCTAATGCATCATAAATCATATAAATACTTTATATATCCAAACTACTTAAATTTATCTAAATGACAAGAGATTACCTATAAAAAAAATCACAAGAAATTAGATTTAACTATAAAAATAATGAAATTTATTGGTTAACACATATAAATAAAATACACATTTCAAATTAATAGATATTAAGTAGAATTATAAATTTAATTTATATTTTTAAATATGTTCAATATTTCTCATATAATTCCATGAGAAACTAAAACTTTTCACAAGAAAATATTTTTGAGAAAACTTTCTTATGGACAAAGTCATGAGAATTCATCAATTTTTCTCATGGAATATATCCATGAGAAATACCTCTATTTTTAAATTTTCCACATTATGTGATAAAAGAGATAATTTCTCATGGTATTTTGTGTAATAAACTACCATATATTTATTTTGTTTTTTCAAAATTGCTTTTTTACATTTCCTCACGAATATGTTCATGAGAAATGGTCACCATTTCTCAGGGCATGAGTCATGAGAAAAGACTGCTATGTTCTTAAAGAATTTTTCATCATTTCTCACGGATATTTTTGTGAGAAATTCTCAAGTTTCTCAGGAACATTTCCCTGAGAAAATTTTCTGCCATCTCGCGCATTTCTCACGGATATTTCTGTGAGAAATTCTCAAGTTTCTCAGGAACATTTCCTTGAGAAAATTTCCCGCCATCTTGTGTACTCTTTCTCAGGAAATTTCTCATGGATATTCTCTCCATATTCTTTTTCCATGAGAAGTTTCCCTGAGAAATTCTTTTGGTGAGAAATTCCCTGGGAAATTCCGTGACTATTTCTCACAAATTTGTTCCCCTGAGAAATATCCTTGACAAAAACACAGTTTTCTTGTAGTGAAGGGGCCGGAATAACTGTAACACCCTACCAACTCTCAACCTCAAAACCTTGATCAAATAATTCAAATACCTCCAAAAACAATTAAACCACTCCAAAGCTTATCATCTAGAGCACCAAAAGCTTGAAAAACACTCAAAAAGAAACAGACTGAATTAGGACCGCGGCCAGCAAGTCAGTGACTATCACGTCCGGCAGCTTTTTTAGGATTGATAACTGCCCCCACAAACTAACACATTTCGGTTTGATTTGTCCTCACTCACACACCTCTTTCCCAGGAGATCACCCATCCTAAAATTGCTCCAAGTCAAGCACACTTAACTAAGGAGTTTTTAAGGAATAGACTACCGAAAATGTAGATGCACTTTGTTGGTATAGGTAGTATCTATCAATTCATTTAAGCTATTCATAACCTTATAGTCTCATACCTATACAGTACCTGGATCTTGCTCATTCCGGTATGCATTCAATTCATTCATATGCCTCTCTCGCTCAGAAACTTGCCAGGAGCCGCTCCTTGTCCATGCCTCATCACTTTTTATCTCACACCCTCTTCTTGCACCAGCGATCACTCTCTGCCCTCATCAGCGCCTAAACGTCACATGCCCACCAGCTTCCATGTGGTTCGTCCTTGAACCATACCGTACTAAGAGAGGCCAGGCACTAATACCAATTGTCACATCTGGCCGCTTCTTTGGGATTGACGATTATCCTCACAAACCAACACATTTTGGTGTGCTTTGTCCCCACTCACACACCTCATTCCTAGGAGGTCATCTATCCTAGAATTGCTCCAAGTCAAGCACACTTAACTAAGGAATTCTTAAGGGATAGACTATCGAAAAGGTAGGTATACCTTGTTGGTATAGTTAGTACTTATCAATTCCTTTAAGCTATCCTTAACCGTATAGTCTCATATCTATACAGTCTCTGGATCCCTCTTATTCCGATATACATTTGATTCATTCATATGCCCCTCCCACTCAGAAGCTTGCTAGGAGCCGCTCCGAGACCTGCCAGGAGCCACTCCTTGTCCATACCTCATAACTTTTATCTCACACCCCGTTTTTTGCACCGGCGATCACTCTTGCTCTCATTAGAGCTCGTATGTCACATGCCTATCAACTTCCATGTGGTTCGTCCTCGAACCTTACCGTACTGAGAGAGGTCAAGCTCTGATACCAACTGTCACGTCTGGTCGCTTTTTTGGGATTTAGTCCGGTCATTTGTTTGGGATTGACCACTGTCCTCACAAACCAACACAAGCCATTTTGGTGTGTTTATCCTCATTCACACACCTCCTTCCTAGGAGGTCACCCATCTCAGAATTATTCTAAGTTAAGCACGTTTAATTGAGAAATTCTTAAGGGATAGACTAACGAGAAAATAGATGCACTTTGTTGGTATAGGTAATATCTATAAATTCTTTTAAGCTATAATTAACCGTATAGCCCTATACCTATATAGTCTCTAGATTTCTCTCGTTCCAGTATGTATTCGATTCATTCATATACCACTTCCGCTCAAAAACCTGCCAGGAGCCGCTTCTTATCCGTGCCTCATCGCTTTTTATCTCACACCCCATTTTTTACACCGGTGATCACTCCCCATCCTCATCAGCGCCCGGATGTCACAATAATAGTTAAAGATTAAAATGACAAATTAATTATAATTTCAGACAAAAAAAATTAAAATTTTAATAATAGATCTAAGGTCCTTAAGTGATTATAAATTAAATTGAAGCTATTAAAATTATGAAAGATGAATGTAAAATCCCTACAAATGAAAAGTGAAGTTTTTTGGTCCGTTCATTTTCATTGTTCCTCATAAAATTCTTACAAAATCTTCAAGGATTCTGTATGGAACAATAAAAATGAACTAAAGAATATTATTTATCCTTTTTAGAGATTTTACATTGATAATTTGTGAAGATTTTACAATGCTCTTCTAAAATTTGTATAACTTTATTTATTTTCATTTTTGATTACTTAAGTACCCTAAAGCTGTTAGCCAAATTTTGGAATCTTTCAATCTAAAATTATAATTAACTTGTATTTTGGTCTTCTTCAATTGTACTCCCTTTATTCCCTATTATAAGTTATATTCTAGAAAAATTGGAATATGCAAAATATAAATCATCTTGTAAGCATTAAATATTCAGTTTTATTTTTGCCTCTCATTAAATGATTATGATGAAGGGAGATTAAGAAAAATATAATTAAGATGTGCTATGATTTAATAAGAGTAATATTGAAAAACTATTATAAATTCTTTAGAATTTTAATTATTTTTAATTTTTTTATGGATAAATCGGTTAAAAGTAATTAGAGAGATTAATTCACATGATGAATAGAAATATGAAAGATACATAAGAGGCGTATCTTCAATTGTGATGGAGTAGCTGTACCCACCATTTAGCTGGAGGTTTATAATTTATTGGCACCATTGAATTTTTGGACCCACAATCTACTAACTGCCGTGTCGAACTTGTAAGCCAAATGGTCATACCATGTCCTCGTACAATAATAAGCATCATAATAATATGTGAAATCATGTGGTTATTATAATTTAGCCTTTTAAAAAAATTCTCTCCAACCAAATTTTACATGAAAAATCTCATTTTGATACTCACAAGTCCATGGATGGTGATACGAGTGAACTTAATTAAAATGACTCCTCAACTTAAGCCTTGAATAATATACGTGAATTAAAATAGAAATTATTTGTCAATATTTACTACTATTATAATACCAACACCATATTCTATTGCTGTCTTAACGTCAAATTTGAAGGGTCTAGATAGTTTAATAATATAAAATACAAAATAAGAATAATTTTTAACTATAAATATAAAAAAAAGGATTATTAATATTGTTAAAAGATGATAAATTTTAAAATATGAAAAATAGATCGTCATATTTTTGTAAAACAGCAGCAGAATCCCAAGTACGTACGTGGATGTTTGATATCATGCATTCTGATGGACCCCATTAGGGGGATGGAGATTTGTGGCCATTCAATTTTTCTCACATTGGACCACATCTGTCCCCACATATTTGTTGTTTCCATTTAGTCTCAAGAAACGGTCATTAATAAAAAAAATAATTTTCTTTATATTACAAATGCTTTTATTATATATTTGAATGAAATTGTTATTAATATAAAATATAAAATTTATAATAAACTGAACGATTAATAATTCATAAACATGTAACTCAACTTAATTACACTCTTTGTAAATAGACAAGAAAATGAAAAGGAAAATATATTCTTATAACATCAAAAAGATTAGTCTGTAACAAGATTATGATCCTTTGAATTAAACTTCAGCAACAAATTAAGGAGAGAAAAAGACATAAAATGTATGCGTCTATGAGATGACTTATTTTTGCTATGAGAGTTTCACTTCAGTTTCTCTTTCTTTCGCATGACTTCACTTGAATCAAAACAATCTGAGGTTGGTGATTAAATATAATGATAAAAAAGAAAAATTATTCTATAATATTATATAACACCTTATGAAAATGATAAAAAAAAATTTCAGAACACGCCTTATAAAAAGTACAAGATGAAGTATAAGGTCATGTTTGGTATATTGAAAAAGAGCTTCAAGAAAAGGAAAATGAGAAAGAAAACCTCATCTAAAATGTTTGGTATATAGCAACTTATTTTTTTAAGGAACTATTATTTTCCTTATTTAATAGAAGTTGGTTTTCTTTGTTGCACCTATAGAAATCATCTTTCCTTCCTAAAACCCAAATTTTGTGACTAATTATTATTTGACAATTTCTTCTTCTCATGTAAGCTATAATATATATTTTGATATATGTTTAACCCAACTATTTTTATAGATTGATTTTTTTTTAATTTGGGTTATAATATAAATATAAAAATTTTTAACTAAATAATTATTGCTATATTTTATATTTGATAAGAAAGATCAATACAACAATGAAAAGTAAAAATATTATATTTAATATCACTAATGAAAATGTTATAAAAATGAACATAAAATTTGGCCAAAAAAATGCATTATTAACTAATTTAAGACACTATCTTTGGCCAAGTGAAAAAATTATGCATAATTTTTTATTGAGATATGTCAAAATATGTTTTTTGTGGGATAGAACAAGAGGAATATAAATTAGAAAATAAAGAATAAAAGAAAACTAGATACTGCATTTTATTGATGATAGGAAAATATGTTATTTAAACATATTATTTTTTTTCTTACATTCCTACCAAATTGCCCTATTTAACTAAAATAGCCTTTTTTTTTTATCTTCATACCAAGTATGATTTGAACTTGAAAAATAAGTTTCCATGGGAACTTTCCTCTCTTTTTCCTTTTCCCTTTTGCTTAAAAATTCTTCCATTATACAAAAAATGACCTAAATTATAAACCACTAATTGTCCATATAACTAGGACCACTATTATTAGTGAACCACATGATTCGAAGAAAGAAAAATCTGAAACACATGTTAATAAGTCGGGGGCAGAGACAGTTTATAAATACTCGGTCTTCAAAGCCATATATCAGCATCACCCATACTCAACTACTCTACTTCCTCTCTCTCTCTTTCTCTCGTTTCTGGCAATGGCTTCCCTTCATCCTTCATTTCAATCTGCAGCCTGTGACAGTGAAACTAGGCACAGCTTTAGAGTTGCTGGAAAAGAGCTAGGGATTGAAACGAGGGCGTTAGACGTGGAGGCATCAAGTGGTCCAACAAAGAAGAAGAAGAGTGATATTAATGGAGGAGAAGAGAAGGGGTTATGTTTGACATGGAAGGATCTGTGGGTGACAGCTTCTTCAAGTGGGAAGAAGAAGAAAGGGATTAATGGAAGCAGAACAATACTGGAAGGTCTCACTGGTTATGCCAAGCCTGGTCAGCTCTTGGCCATCATGGGTCCTTCTGGTTGTGGCAAGTCCACTCTTCTTGATGCTTTAGCAGGTAATTCATTCTTAATTTCCTTCAAATTAATTCTATATCATTCTTCTGCTTATAACATGAGATATCTTACATGTTACTATCTAGGAAAATAGATTCAATACATTCTGTGAATTTTCAGTCCAATTCTGTTGAGGAAATCGTCACCATCTATTTTGATTTGTCGTTTATCATTGTCCCATCTCATTTATTATACTAAGTGGAATATTGACACCATTTCAGAGTTTAGATATATATAACATGGTATGACAAATAATAGATCAAAAGTGAGATCATAAAAATGTTTTCAATAAAATTGAATTGAAAATTAAACTTATTCGACTAAATTTATATGGTTGGACATATTATCCTTTCTTTTTTATGATAATTATCTGACATTTAGGTATCACTGAAAAATTCAAATTTGAGTATTATTAGATTTAATGGAGATGATTCTCCTAATATAATTTTTTTATTCATAAGATTTGAGTTATGAACCCTATTTAAGAGTTTATTCCAGTCAACTCAATTGCTATTAGAAACTTATTATTTACTATAGTATGTTTGATTGAAATAAAATCCATTTTTTTAATAATACACAAAAAATTTTATGATGTTTTTAATTATTGATTATTATTTAATAGAATTACACATCCTTTTCATCATCTTTTGCAAAGCAGATGTCCGAGTTATTAATAATCTTATGTGTCAAACAACTCTTAATGATGGTACACAACCATATTAAAAAAGTTAATTTAGGTTACTTTATTTATTTTAAACCCTATTAATTTGCAGGGTAAATCACTATCAGTTATTATCGATGTGTCCCCCTGCAATTAGTATGGTTTCTAGAAATGTGGCTCACAGAGGACACATGGAACAATAATGTGTTTCTATGAAGCCTTTCTCAATTCATAACCTCAAAAACTTCAACTAACATTCTACTAATTAACATATAAAACCACTTAAATATATGGGACTGTTACTGGTCTATCTTTTCTTTTCTTTTCTTTTTTCCCCACATTTAATAATAAAGAGGAAGCTTCCTTAAGGGTTGTTTGGGAGCGTTGACGTGATCAACCAGGTGGGACACAGTGACACGCCAACAATTTTGATATTTTTTTTCCACCGCACTGATCTCCCACCAACCCTTTCTTTGTCCTGTCGTCTGAAGAAAAAGAAGTATTTTGTTTTCTTCGACAATAAACATTATTTGATTTTAAACGAGGTTCAATTATATAAAATTCTCATAAATTTTAGGCTATATTCAATTAATTTTTAACTTTTAAAATTTTGTTGTGAAATAGGAGACGAATTAATTAATGTCACGAAATTGCCTGTACAAATTTAAAAGTTTGAGAAATTCATGATCAAATTTTCCAAATTAAAAAATTATTTGTACATAATATGAAATTTAGAAAATTATATAGTTTAACCTTATTAGAAACAAATAAGAAGAATGTTATGACTGAAATTGTTGAAAAGAAAATAAGTTTATTGGTATTCTAAATCCTCTATTTATATTTACAAAAGTGAATACATACTAAGCAGTTAAAAAGAGATAATGAGAAGAAAATAAATTAGCATAAAAAATCATATATAGGTCCTACACAGAGTTTTTTTTTTGTCACTCTTTCTCTAAAAAAATCATATATGTTGTCTTTGTCTTGAAACTGCATTTATGGTGTTTGAACAAAATTTTTTAAATGAATTTGAAATTGCAGGGAGATTAGGTTCAAACACAAGGCAAGCAGGGGAGATTCTTATTAATGGCCACAAACAAGCACTGGCTTATGGGACCTCGGTACATAAACCTTTTGATCCATTAAGAAAAATTAATTTCTCTCTCATTTAATTTCAAATCTCTAATTCAATTTCTCTGTGCTTCGATTTGATATTACTTAGTCATCCTATGGTCAACTTTTCGATAAATAATTAGGAAAATGTTAAGATGATTTCAAGGGTATGTTTGATCATGCGTTCAATATTTCATATTGCATAGACACAAAACACAGAGAATGTTCAAGATCTAATTAATAAAACGGATAGTATTTAGCAATAAATCAACTCATCACCTTCAACGTTTATTCAAGTGAGGTCGTTGAATGTGTACTTAACTAATCCTAATAATTGAGTCAAAAAGCATAACAAAAATGTTTAAAATAATAAAATTTTAGTTAAATTAATTGACAATTAAAAATTTATCACCTGATCACGTACGGATCCAACTTAATTAGGATGCTTTAATTTTTAATCGTGCAACCCATATAACTGAAGAAAGATAGGCACAATTAATTAGAAAGTATTAAGTGAGATTCAACTACTCTCTTTGCTACTTATTATAAGACACTTTCTAGAAGAATACATATATATAAAATATAAGTTACATTTTGAATATTAAATATTATTCATATTTGTCTTTCATTAGAAGTTATGGTGGAGAGAGATTAAGAAAGATATAAATAAAATGGGTTATAATTAATGAGAGTAATATTGTAAAATTATGATAAATTTTGCAAAGTTCCACAATTTTAATTACTTTTAACCACTTATATTTATATGTGTAAATTAGTTAAAAATAACTTATAATAAAAAATATTTTCCTTAAAAATTGGATGCAAAATATTAGATACTAATTCAATAATAATTGATCAATAAGTTCCATATAAGTTTAAATAATAACAATAAATCAAATATTTTCATCTTTTTAATTACAGGCATATGTGACACAAGACGACACTCTATTAACAACCTTAACTGTGGGAGAAGCAGTGTACTACTCCGCTCAGCTGCAACTACCAGACACAATGTCAAAGGAAGAGAAAAAGGAGAGAGCAGAATTCACAATAAGAGACATGGGTCTTCAAGACGCCATTAACACAAGAATTGGAGGGTGGGGTTGTAAGGGAATCAGTGGAGGTCAGAAGAGGAGAGTGAGCATCTGCATAGAGATCCTAACACGTCCAAGACTTCTCTTCCTTGATGAACCAACCAGTGGACTTGACAGTGCAGCTTCATACTATGTCATGAGCAGAATCGCAAGCCTCGATCAGAAGGATGGGATTCAAAGGACCATCCTTGCGTCAATTCATCAGCCTAGCACTGAAGTGTTTCAGCTTTTTGATAATCTTTGTCTTCTTTCTTCCGGTAGAACTGTGTTCTTTGGTCCAGCTTCTGCAGCAAGTGAGGTTAGGGTTTGCATCCATACATATATATATATATATATCTTGGTCGATCAGTTTTTGTTTAAATCTAATGTGACTAACCAATATACTATGGTCTTGTTTTGTTGTAGTTCTTTGCTTCAAATGGCTTTCCCTGTCCTTCTCTCCAGAATCCATCTGATCATTACCTGAAAACTATAAACAAGGATTTTGATCAGGTCTGCATTGTTGCTCTGCAGTCAAACATTATAGTACTCATGTAGATAAACTCAGAAATTTGACTGAGATTCCTATTGTTTCAGGATGACATTGAATTGGGTTTTGCTGGCACCCAAACAAAAACTACTGAAGAAGTAATTCAAATACTTGTGAAGTCATACAAATCATCTGATTTGAACCGACAAGTTCAAGCAGAAGCAGCAGTACTATTCGCACAGGTATGTTGGATCCGTTTTCCCAACCTGATGACAGTTAGAGTGTCAAGATTAGAATCTGGCATATATTATTAATGTCTAATCATGATATTAGAGTAACTTTGGTTAATTATATATATTGTTTCATAAAACTCAAGTTAAATTCCAAAACGGAGCATATGCAATAATTGAAGATTGACCCATGAAATTGACCAAAGACTGACATAAAGAAATGCAATTGTGGGTTTCAGAAAAGAAGTGGAATGGAGGAGGAGAAGAGAGGGCATGCAAGTTTCCTCACTCAGTGTATTGTTCTGACAAAAAGATCATTCATCAACATGCGTCGTGATGCAGGCTATTACTGGTTACGCCTTGCCATATACATCGCTTTGGCTATAAGTTTGGCCACTGTGTTCTATGATCTGGGGATGAGTGATGGATCTATTGAGGCAAGAAAAATAATGGGAAAATTGTTTGTGACTTTATTATATGCATGGCCACAATATATATATTTCCGATTAATCATGTTTACACTTGTGATTATTGTTTCAGGATAGACGTTCACTTCTAGCGTTTGTGTCTTCATTCATAACTTTCATGAGCATTGGTGGATTCCCTTCCTTTGTAGAGGATATGAAGGCATGTATTCTGATCTCTTTCATTTAAGCTCTCACTCTATGAGTTAACTTGATGAAGAGAAACCCGTGTGTGTGTGTGTACTTATATTAGTATTATAAAATTTTAAAACTAATAGACATAACACTTATTAATGCAGGTATTCCAAAGGGAAAGACTAAATGGGCACTATGGAGTCACAGCCTATGTGATAGGAAACACTTTATCTTCAATCCCATTCCTGTTACTCGTCACTGTCATTCCTGGAGCCATATCCTACTACCTCCCAGGCCTTCAGAAATCTCTTCACCACTTCATCTTCTACTGCTGTGTCCTCTTTTCCTGCCTGATGCTAGTGGAAAGCCTCATGATGATAGTAGCTAGCATTGTCCCCAACTTCCTCATGGGCATCATAACTGGAGCCGGAATTCAGGGCATCATGATGCTCGCCGGAGGCTTCTTCAGACTGCCTAATGACTTGCCAAGAATGTTCTGGAAGTATCCTCTCTACTACGTGGCCTTCCATACATACGCCTACCAAGGTCTGTTCAAGAACGAGTATGAAGGACTCACGTTTAGTGTAGGTACTGGGGACGAGATTCTGAGAAACAAATTGGAAGTTGACATGAGCTATACTAAGTGGGTTGATGTTGGGATCCTTGTGGGGATGATTGTTGTGTACAGAGTTCTGTTCTTAGTTATCATCAAGGGAACTGAGAAGATAAAGCCTATGCTTGCTGCTCTGCTATCTAGTCCTCCTAAGAGAAGCATTCATGTCATGGCGAATCCAAATGCCACTCCTTTACATGCAGAGACTGCGTAAATGAAATCAAATAAGGAATTAGAGAAAGCTAAAATTAATGTCTGTTTGTAGACCCTACTAGCGAAATATTCGTGTATATCTCCTGGGGATAGTTAATATAAATGTATATTAGATCGAGGTGATTAGTATTGTTTAGTACGCTGTTTGCTGTATTGCACCACATGTGCATAAGTGCTTCTCTGGTGCGTCTCCTGTGCTTCAAATCTAACCATCCATTTAGCTTATATCCTCCATGCGACTTTAATAAGTCGCCAGTGTTTAATTCCTACCTTGTTGTGTGGTTTGTGTGTCATTTTGGATGCCTAATGTCATATACTGAGGAGAAACGATTGTAGATTGATTATAGACTATGAGCGACGACGTCGTTTTGGAATGCGTGGTTTAATTGCATCCATCCGGGGTGGTATGAAAGGGTGTGCTTCGCTTCCCTCATGCCATGCACAGGATCCATAGGGAGCTATAGGTGGGTTAAAACTAAAATTTGTTGGTGTGATTTGGGTTTTATGAACTTAATGGGGTGCAAAATTGTTGTTCTGATATGGGATTGAAGAATGATGAGTGTGGCTTTGAAATTCTTGCTCTTATTTTGGGTTGTAGCTATGGGTTGTATTTATTGTGGCCTTTTTGGTTTCATAAAGAGTGGCTTCAAAATAATACCCCTCAAATAGCTGTAGCTTCGCTCAGGCTGCAATATAGTAGTCCCCTGTTTGGATGAATGGGGTATATTGTATAAGTTTTTAATATATCGGAAATATAAGTGACTTTATAATATTTAAAATTTATTAAATTTTTTTTTATTTTATCCAAAACATTTGTGATGGAGAAAGAGAAATTGAGTAATATAATTATGATAGAATTATAATTTAATAAGGATAATATTAAAAATTTTCAATAACCTTTTAAATTTTCAAAAACTTTAACGAACTTCTACTAATTATTTTGATTAGTATAAAATAATTAAAAATAAATTATATATAAAAATAGAAGGGGTATACAGATATTTAATTAATATGTGTAGGCAACATCGGACGAAATTCAAATGCATGGTCTCCATCCCAAGCAAGGTCCTACTCTTTATATATGGGATTCCAGCGAAGAAAACATATGATGGGTGCCGAAAACCAAGCAACTATGAACACAATTTTTTTCTTTAAAAAGAAAAAAAAACTTATCTTTGCTCTGTTACTTATTCAGGAGAACAAAGGTGGAAAATCATTTTTCCACCTTTGCGTATAAGTTGGCAATGCATATGAGAGTTGCATTAAAATCACTTTTTTTTGACAAAAAAAATTGACTATTAAATACTCCATTAATTTCTTATTATAAGTCATGTTTTAAAAAAATTCAAGTATACAAAATATAAATCAGTTTGTAACTATTAGATATTTAATTTCATATTTGGCTGTCATTAAACAATTATGGAGGAAAGAAATTAAGAAATATATAATTAAAATAAGTTGTAATTTAATGAGAATAATATTAAAAAATTATGATAAGTTTTACAAAGTTTAAGAATTTTAATTATTTTTTAAAAAATGATTAAAAGTGACCTAGAGAAGAAAAAAAAATTGGGATTTCATAATAATACTAAGGTGGCCCCCTACTTTTTTTCCCGATTCAACCACATGGTATCCTATAATTATATTAGATTTCAACTAATTTAAATTGAGTAAACTAGGATCATATTAGTGATAAAACTCTTCCCATAAGTCTTTAATGCATGCATGCACTGCTTTGTGGCTCTTGAACTGTTAAGATATTTGGTTGGCAAATGAAAGAAGCAAGTTAAGTGCATCTTTGGATTGGAAATTTAAGTACTTATAAGTAAAAAAAAAGTGATTATCTCATTAGTGTCTAAACGCTTTTCGGATCAAAATAATTATTTATGGCCATTTAAATGATTATTTCCATAAATTACTTTTTTCTACTTATGATAATCATTTATCCTCTCATAATCATTTATTTTACTTTTCCTTCTCATTATCCACCCAATAATCACTTAAACTCCTAAAATTCAAACACATTTCTTTTTTTCAAAATCACTTATGAGGTAAAAAATTCAAACATAAATCACTTTTGACATAAACACTTATCCTCGTAATAATCTATTATGAATAAGCACTTATCCTTATAATCACTTATTTATAAGATAATCCAAACACACCCTAACATATTTATACCAAAGTCCATGGATCATTAACGAATATTTAAACCAGTCTATCCACAATCGCCGACAAGATGCAATATTATCCGCAGGTACTTTTCTTGTTACGTCTATATTATCAGCACATTGTTATTCTGCTCACAAAAAAATATCAGCACATTTTTTTAGCCAGCCATTTATCATTAAGGACACAAAGTCATCTATACCCATGATGAGGGCCATAATTAAAATTAAAATATATCCAAATGCAAGCACAAAATGAGAGACCCATTTGCAAAAAGGAGGAAAAAATATAAATTGTTCAAACATAAAACTGGAATTTGAGGGTGTAGAGAGATCAGATCATTTAACAAATATGATCACAGAGCTCTGAAAAAAATTAAACGTAAATTCTATGCTTTGCATGGAGCCAAAAAAATGATGGTAAGAGGAGCTGCTCTATTCAAGATTTATGAATTATACTTCTTTATAAAATTTTTAATACACTGATATGATTTCATCGTGATTATCTTTTTCTTACCCATCAAATAGAGCACACATGCACAGAGTGGTGAGTAGCACAAACACACCTTGTACAAATTTTCCCCGCAAAACAAGGTTTTGTTGTTTAATTTTGTTGAAGTTACACATGTTTTTTAAGTTTTAATTATATAAAATCATTTTAAAATTAGACTAAAGTGTATAATATTTATTTTTTATGAAAAATATGAAATTGATAATCAATTATAAATCTGTTATTCATATGATAAATATAAGTATGAAATATTTTTAATTAGTGCATCTCTAATTCCAAAAAAAGTAGACCTAACAATCGTTAATTAGATGGAGGCTTGTAATTTAATTATTGGCACCATTAAATATGGGACCTCTTGTCAAGGAAATCATGTATATATAACCAAACTGCCATGTTGGATTTGTAAATATTCTACTATACTACTTTGGGCCTGTTTAATTTATCTTTTGGTAAATCAAATCATAGTTTATAACTATCATTTTTTTCCAAAGTTATCCAAACAGATTTATGATAAACTTCTTTACTTTTATCCAAATTAACTTCATTTTTGTAAACTGTGATTATTCTAAACGACCTTTTATAAAAAGACAAATCAAATGGACACTTCCTCTTTCTCTAGTTTCTAACAATGGCTTCCCTTCATCCTTCATTTCCATCAGTAGCCCGTGACAGTAGTGAAACTGGGCACAGCTTAGAGTTGTTGGAAGAGAGCTATGTTTTATATTTGGGTTATAATATAAATATAAAATTTTTTAACTAAATAATTATTGCTATGTTTTATATTTGATAAGAAAGATCAATACGATGATTAGATTTGTGAAATACAACAATGAAAAGTAAAAATATTATATTTAATATCACTAATGAAAATGTTATAAAAATGAACATAAAATTTAACCCAAAAAAATGCATCATTAACAAATTTAAGACACTATCTTTAGGCAAGTGAAAAAATTATGCATAATCTTTTATTAAGATATATCAAAATATGTTTTTTTGTGGGATAGAACAAGAGGAATATAAATTAGAAAATAAAAAATGAAAGAAAGCTAGACACTGCATTTTATTGATGATGGAAAACTATGTTATTTAAACATATTAATTTTTTTTTTTTACATTCCTACCAAATTGCGCTATTTAACTAAAATAGCCTTTTTTTTATCTTCATACCAAGTATGATTTAAACTTCAAAAATAAGTTTCTATGGGAGCGTAGTTGTTTCTCTTTTTCCCTTTCTCTTCCGCTAAAAAATTCTTATATTCTACAAGGTGACCTAAATTATAAACCATTAATTGTCCATATAACTAGGACCACTATTATTAGTGAACCACATGATTCGAAGAAAGAAAAATCTGAAACACATGTTAATATGTCGGGGGCAGAGACAGTTTATAAATACTCGGTCTTCAAAGCCATATATCAGCATCACCCATACTCAACTACTCTCTCTCTCTCGTTCCTGGCAATGGCTTCCCTTCATCCTTCATTTCAATCTGCAGCCTGTGACAGTGAAACTAGGCACAGCTTTAGAGTTGCTGGAAAGGAGCTAGGGATAGAAACGAGGGCGTTAGACGTGGAGGCATCAAGTGGTCCAACAAAGAAGAAGAAGAGTGATATTAATGGAGGAGAAGAGAAGGGTTTATGTTTGACATGGAAGGATCTGTGGGTGACAGCTTCGTCAAGTGGGAAGAAGAAAGGGATTAATGGAAGCAGAACAATACTGGAAGGTCTCACTGGTTATGCCAAGCCTGGTCAGCTCTTGGCCATCATGGGTCCTTCTGGTTGTGGCAAGTCCACTCTTCTTGATGCTTTAGCAGGTAATTCATTCTTAATTTCCTTCAAATTAATTCTATATCATTCTTCTGCTTATAACATGAGATATCTTACATGTTATTGATCGGGATATCCTGCAAGTGTACAGAGTCGATCGCAGTAATAAAATTATCTCTAGAGCATTCCAGAGGTCGAACCCAAGGGAGGTTATGATTTACTCAATTAAATAATTTCAGTCCGAGCAAACAATTTATGAAACGTTAATCAAATTCTAAACTAAGAAATTAACAATAAAAGCAAGGGTTTGAATTTAAATCAATCACTGAGAGTGTTAGAGAATTAGGTTTCATCTTCCTGAGACAACTAAAGTTACTCTTAATTTGACTCCTTATAATTATAGTGACAATTATTTCTAGTTTATCCTAATTACCTTTCAGTCAATTAGTCTGTATTTAATCAGGTTTTAATTCACTCTCGTGCAACTAAAATCCCTAATTAAATCTTGAAGTTATAACTAAAGTCACCATAAACCTCTAATTCTATCTCTAGAATTATTGTTTATGTCTATCTCTCTAGGTTTAGGCTTACTCTTCACCTTTCAGTCTATCAAGTTTACCCACAGAATGAATTTTATGGTGGCCAATCACAAAATTCCCAATAAAGCACAAAAGAGATAGATATAATCAAACATACATATATTGGAAAAATTCAATCATAGACAAGAGTCAAAATCCAGAGTAAACTCTAATTAATCCCAATTAGACTACATCCCTATCCCTAACTGGGAAGATTAGCTACGCATAAACATGGTTCTTAAATTCAACATGAGAATAATCTACCAAATCATCTGAACAAAATCTAAAGAAAGAAAACTAGTGAAAGAATAGAAAGATTCAGCCTCACTACGCCTTCAATCCTCTCAGAGTTTCCTTCCGAATGCTCTTCCTTAGCTCCAGAGAATTTGGAATTAATCTTCTACGGCTCAGAATCGTCATCCCCTCCTCCTCCAACTTATATATATATCTCTATTTCGTACGACCCTCTCGTAACATTTAAGTGTTACTGAAAGATTCTTCACCCGGCGCCGTATGATATCATTTTTCTCCAGTCGGCGCCGGGTGAACAACTTGATAATCCTTCTTCGTGATTCACCCGGCGCCGGGTCAACTCGCATTCCTGGACAGTTCATGCCTCCTTACCCGGCCGTGGGTGAGGAACACAAATAGGGACCGGATGACTTTTTTTCTTTTTTTTTTCTTGGTGCCTTCTTCTTCACTCTAAATTTCTCATTTATCCTTCATATTTTCCTGAAATACAAATATATCTCAATTTAAATAGAATCATGCAAATTTAATATCAAAACTTAACATTTTTCAAACAAAATAATATCAAATATGGGTATTTTATAGGTATAAAATAGACATATCAGTTATTATCTAGGAAAATAGATTCAATGCATTCCGTGAATTTTGAGTCCAATTCTGTTGAGGAAATCTTCACCATCTATTTTGATTTGAGATCAGTATATACAAACATCAACGATGAAAAGGATTATGGGCTCGTTTGTTTTTCAGTTGATTAAAAATGAATTTTGGTAGAATTGGTTTTGTAACGTAGTTATGATAAAAATTAGTTTTAGACTAACATATTTATGTTTGGATGATTTATTTGAAAATTGGTTTTGACAAAACTCATAATTTTTCTCTAAATTGAACTTAAACTCTATTTCATGATTAATTTAATTTACTTGGACTAAAATTAAATTTACATTTATTTAATTGAGAACATAATATATCTAATATAATATTTTTTTACAGGTCATGATCTATAAAAATTAAAATTTTGAAGAGACATTTTGGTTAATAGGTAAGATAAATTTTATGAAAATTTTATTTTCCTAATTTTTCTCATTTTTATTAGTCTATTTTAATCTGACTTTAAAATAAATACAGATAAAAATGAAGAAGAAAAATAGAAAAGCAGCTATTGAACTACTTCTTCAGAAACCACGTTCTGCATGTGAAATCATTTTTAAATAGAAAAGTAAGAAACTACCCAACACACATATATCAAACTTGATTTTGGTCCTAAATTAAGATTTTGATAGTGATACCAAACAAATCCTATATACAAAATGAGTTGTGGTGGATATCACTATTTTTTACGGCATCTCACAACCATATTATAAAATTTTAGGTTACTTTTTTATTTTAAACCCTCTTAATTTGTTGGGTAAATCACTGTCAGTTAGTGTCTCCCTGCAACTAATAGGGTTTATAGACATGTGGTTCACAGAGAACACATGAAACAATAACGTGTTTCTACTTTCTATGAAGCCTACTCACCTCGAAAGCTTCAACTAACATATACGACCACCTTAAATGTATGTAACTGTTTTTCTTTTTTCCATGTTTAATAATAAAGAGGAGGCTTCCTTAAAATTAGGGCTTGTTTGTGAGTGTTAATGTGATCAACCAGGTGAGATACAGTGATTGAGAGCATGTTTGATTCATTCTTTTATAATAGTTTTTTTTAAATAAAAAAATAAAAAAAATTATTTGATAAACTTATTATTTATAAAATATTTTAAAAATAGAAAAATAAAAAGAATAGTTTTGTGGTCTGAAAAATACAAGACAAGGTAAAAAAATATCCACCTCATTAATGACAAAATTATAAATTTTGAATAACTTATTTAACACTTATTAGCTGTGATTTTGATAACAATTACTCAAATAATTTTTTTTATTTTCTTATTTCTAAAACCTATTTTTAAAAATAATTATATAAAACTATTTTGACAATATTAAAACAGATAACACATTCAGGCAAATCCTAATGATTAATACACCAATAATTTTGATATTTTTCCCACTGATCTCCCACCATCCCTTTCTTTGTCCTGTCGTGTGAAAAAACAGTATTTAATTTTAAACAAGGTTAAATTATATAAAATTCTCATAAATTTAAGGCTAGGTTCAAATAATTTTTAACTTTTAAAATTTTATAATGAAATAGGAGACGAATTAATTGATGTCAGGAAATTTCCGGTATAAATTTAAAAGATTAAGAAATTCATTATCAAATTTTCAAAATTAAAAAATTATTTGTACATAATTTGAAATTTAAAGAATTATATAGTTTAACCTTAGGAACGAAGAAGAAAAATGTTATGACTGTAATTGTTTAAAAGAAAATAACATAATTGGTACTCTGAATCCTCTATGTATATTTACAAAAGTGAATGCATGTTAAGAAATGATGGTTTTCCACTTCACCGTCCAGCCCAAGCCCATTTTTTTTGTAATGTATTATTTGTTATTTCAATTGGGCTTGCTTACTTGTTTCTTGACCTAGGCCCAGTTTCTCTCTGTATCCACTTGTAACTTTACTTTTGCCCTTTTTCTGAGAGTGCGTAGTTGCCCGAATGTGGTGGTGCGACCACCACTATCTGCTATTTGTACAGTATTGTCGCTTCTGAGGTTTAGAGTCTATTTAACTCTAGCCTCCATTGATGAATAGTATCAACCATTTCAGAAATCCTTCTATACTCTCTATTAATTATCTTTACATACTACGCACTTAAAAAGAGATAATGAGAAAAAAGATAATTAGCATAAAAAAAAAAAATCATATATAGGTCCTATACAAAGTTTTCTTTCTTTCTTTCTGTTTTTCTTTTTAGCTCTTTCTCTTAATGCATGAATGGAAGGCATTGACATTGGAATTTGCGAGGGACAAAGACTTTTATGCTGTCTTTTTCTGGAAAATGCATTTAAGGTGTTTCAAAAATTTTTGAAACGAATTTGAAATTGCAGGGAGATTAGGTACAAACACAAAGCAAGCAGGGGAGATTCTTATTAATGGCTACAAACAAGCACTGGCTTATGGGACCTCGGTACGTAAACCTTTTGATCCATTAAGAAAAATTAGTTTCTCTCTCATTTAATTTAAAATGTCTAATTCAATTTCTTTGTGCTTTGACTTGATATTACTTAGTCATCCTTTGGTCAACTTTTGGCTAAATAATTAGGAAAATGATAAGATGAGGAATAATTTTATCATCAAGGGTATGTTTGATCATATGTTCAGTATTTCATATTGCATAGACACAACACTGAGAATGTTCAAGATCTAAATAATAAAACAACTCATCACCTTCCACCTTTATTCAAGTGAGGTTGTTGAATGTCTCTATTTAATTAATCCTAATAATTGAGACAAAAAAGCATAACAAAAATGTTCAAAATTTTAGTTAAACTGACATTTAAAAATTTATCACTTGATCACAGATCCACACCTTAATTGGAAGCTTTAATTTTTAATTGCGCTACCCATGTAATTGAAGAAAGATAGGCACAATTAATTAGAAAGTATTCAATCAGATTCAGCTATATTTTCCTTAAAAATCGGATGCAAAACATTACACACTAGCTCAATAATAATTGAACAATAAATCAAGTACTTGGTTCTAGTAAGTACAATAAATCAACTATTTTCATCCTTTTGATATTACAGGCATATGTGACACAAGACGACGCTCTATTAACAACCTTAACTGTGGGAGAAGCAGTGTACTACTCCGCTCAGCTGCAACTACCAGACACAATGTCAAAGGAAGAGAAAAAGGAGAGAGCAGAATTCACAATAAGAGACATGGGTCTTCAAGACGCCATTAACACAAGAATTGGAGGGTGGGGTTGTAAGGGAATCAGTGGAGGTCAGAAGAGGAGAGTGAGCATCTGCATAGAGATCCTAACACGTCCAAGACTTCTCTTCCTTGATGAACCAACCAGTGGACTTGACAGTGCAGCTTCATACTATGTCATGAGCAGAATCGCAAGCCTCGATCAGAAGGATGGGATTCAAAGGACCATCCTTGCGTCAATTCATCAGCCTAGTACTGAAGTGTTTCAGCTTTTTGATAATCTTTGTCTTCTTTCTTCCGGTAGAACTGTGTTCTTTGGTCCAGCTTCTGCAGCAAGTGAGGTTAGGGTTTGCATCCATATATATATATATCTTGGTCGATCAGTTTTTGTTTAAATCTAATGTGACTGACTAATATACTATGGTCTTGTTTTGTTGTAGTTCTTTGCTTCAAATGGCTTTCCCTGTCCTTCTCTCCAGAATCCATCTGATCATTACCTGAAAACTATAAACAAGGATTTTGATCAGGTCTGCATTGTTGCTCCGTAGTCAAACATTATAGTAGTCATGTAGATAAACTCAGAAATTTGATTGAGATTCCTATTGTTTCAGGAGGACATTGAATTGGGTTTTGCTGGCACTCAAACAAAAACTACTGAAGAAGTAATTCAAATACTTGTGAAGTCATACAAATCATCTGATTTGAACCGACAAGTTCAAGCAGAAGTAGCAGTACTATCCGCACAGGTATGTTTGATCCGTTTTTCCAACCTGATGACAGTTAGAGTGTCAAGATTAGAATCTGGCATATATTGTTAATGTCTAATCATGATATTAGAGTAACTTTGGTTCATTATATATATTGTTTCATAAAACTTAAGTTAAATTCCAAAATGGAGCATATGCAATAATTGAAGATTGACCCAAGAAATTGACCAAAGACTGACATAAAGAAATGCAATTGTGGGTTTCAGAAAAGAAGTGGAATGGAGGAGAAGAAGAGAGGGCATGCAAGCTTCCTCACTCAGTGTGTTGTTCTGACAAAAAGATCATTCGTCAACATGCGTCGTGATACAGGCTATTACTGGTTACGCCTTGCCATATACATCGCTTTGGCTATAAGTTTGGCCACTGTGTTCTATGATCTGGGGATGAGTGATGGATCTATTCAGGCAAGAAAAATAATGGGAAAATTGTTTGTGACTTTATTATATGCATGGCCACAATGTATATATTTCCGATTAATCATGTTTACACTTGTGATTATTATTTCAGGGTAGGCGTTCACTTCTAGCATTTATGTCTACATTCATAACTTTCATGAGCATTGGTGGATTCCCTTCCTTTGTAGAGGATATGAAGGCATGTATTCTGATCTCTTTCATTCACGCTCTCACTCTCTGAGTTAGCCTGATGAACAGAAGCCCATGTGTGTGTACTTCTACTATTGATACAGGTATTTCAAAGGGAAAGGCTAAATGGGCACTATGGAGTCACAGCCTATGTGATAGGAAACACTTTATCTTCAATCCCATATGTATTGCTTGTCACTGTGATCCCCGGAGCCATAGCCTACTACCTCCCAGGCCTTCAGAAATCTCTTCACCACTTCATCTTCTACTGCTGCATTCTCTTCTCCTGCCTGATCCTAGTGGAAAGCCTCATGATGATAGTGACTAGCATTGTCCCCAACTTCCTTATGGGCATCATAACTGGCGCTGGAATTCGGGGCATCATGATGCTCGCTGGAGGCTTCTTCAAACCGCCTGATGACCTCCCAAGAATCTTCTGGAAGTATCCTCTCTACTACGTGGCCTTCCATACATACGCCTTACAAGGTCTGCTCAAGAACGAGTTTGAAGGACTCACGTTTAGTGTTAGCGGGGAAGATATTCTGAGAAACAAATTGGAAGTTGACATGAGCTATTCTAAGTGGGTTGATGTTGGGATCCTTGTGGGAATGATTGTTGTGTACAGAGTTCTGTTCTTAGTTATCATCAAGGGAACTGAGAAGATGAAGCCCATACTTGCTGCTTTGCTTTCTAGGCCACCTAAGAGAAACATTCAGGTCATGGCGAATCCAAATGCCACTCCTTTACATGAATGAAGAGACTGCATAAATGAGGCCAAACAATGAATTAGAATGAGTTATTATATGATGTCTGTGTCTATATATATATATAAATGCACGAGAGTGTGTGGCTTAGCTGATAAGGTAATGTATTAGCTTAATTAGTAGTTTTGTGTTTAAGCCTTGAGTACGTCACTGCATTAGATCTAAGCATACATCTAGTTTAAGTTGCCAATGTTTAACTCCTACCTAGTTGTGCGGTTTGTTTCGTTAATTTTGGATGCTTCATGTCATATATACATATATATATATATATATATAGAAATTACACGTTTGGTAGAGTGGATAGCTAATTCCTCGCGATTATTATCCTTTTTCTAACCCATAAAACAGGGTACACGTACATGCACAGAGGAGTGAGCAGCACAAACCCACCATTACAAATTTTCACGGCGAAGCATGGGTTTATCATTTAATTTTGTTGAAGTTACTTATGTTTAATATTTATTTTTTATAAAATATGTAATTGACTCAATTATAAATTTGTAATTCGTATGGTTAATATAAGTATGAAAGCTTTTGAATTTGTGCGTCTCTAATTCTGAAAAAATAATAGATTTAACAACCATTTGGTTGGATGCCACCCTTAAATATTTAAATTTGGGACCTCGTGTCTAGAAAATCATATATATTGAACAAAAGCTTCCGTGTTGAATTTGTAAACTATATTATACTTAATGTCTCATCATGTGAGATTTTATAAAATAGTTTATTTAGTTTAAAGTATACTTAACACTCTTATCCTTGCAAGAATAGAAGGAAAGTTGAGGGAAAAGCATTGGTTTAATGAATATTCAGTAGAGTACTATTTCCTTGACTTTCCTGATGAACAGTATTAATCCACCTTTTCCTAGTTGCTACTATTAATCATCGGTCATTTTGCAAATAAATTGGAAGCCGATTGCGTTCTTCTATTAATTAAACTAGATTTTTCTCCCCCCTGTGGCAGATGGCGATACATGTGCGGACACGAGGGCATTTTATTTAATTTTAAAATATATTAAATTAAAAAAAATCATTATTAACTTTCCCTATGTCAACAAAATGATATAAAATGATATTAATTAAAATTAATACAAATTAAAAAAAATAAAAAAAAGTGGATTCCAATTAAAATAGTGAGAAAAAATAAATTTCACTTAAAAAAAATGAATAAGAAAAAAATTAGATTCAATTAAAATAAGAAAATAGAAAAAAAAAGTAAATGGGGAGCAAAGCCTAAGAATGGAACCGCAATGTTCATGGTTAATGTACAGTACAGTTCATTCTACTTTTATTTATATATATATATATATATATATATAGATAGATAATGGCTTACAAAATCAGAGTACACATTTTTTTTATTTTGGTCAACATTTTTAATTTGCCCCCTAGTTTCGCGGTTTCTCCGCCAACCTAGCTAGCTTCCATGTTCAGCTTGTCAAAAGAAAGGATATATTCTTTTAAAATTTATAGTCATTCTTGCCCATTACATATTTCCGTCTCTTACGTTCTATTTGGTTTGTCCACATATTATGTAAAGAGATCTAAATGGATTTACATCACTGAGTCTTGCTACATTTGGTTTGCCAAAATATATGTAATCCAAATTACATATGTGAAGCCAATTTACATGTTAATATGTAAATGATTTCATATTCAAAAACTTATATAATTCAAATTACAGATATATAAATGAAATAAAAATATTACAATACCTTTTATGAATAAGATAAAAAATAAATTCATTTCACATATCTCTCAATATCATATCAAACAAACTCTCTTGTATTATATTTATATCACATTCCTTTATATCCCTTCTCATTATATCTTATAACCTCCTGATAATTGAACTAAATACCCGGTGATTGTTTAGCAACAAATTTCATTAATTTGTACTGGCCTCTTGTTCAATTGTAATATGACACTAGCAATAAGGACTTTCTAATATTAGCAACTCTTTATAATTTATAATTCCGGAAATATTCTCTTGTTGAATATGTTGTCCCAAGGCTTTTTGATTAGACAAATTAAACATGTGAAACGGATCCGCTGAAGTAAGAGCGGGCGGGAGGGAGAGGCGTGCGAAACCAAAATCAGATATTTTCCCCCCACATTAGTCGGATATTTCTTTTCATAAGTGAAGATATTTTGTAGGATAAAATGAAAGTCAGATATGTTTTTTATAAACCAAAAATCAGACATTTTCAAGACAAATGTTTTAGAAAGACATGCAAATCTAAAGAAATTTATTAATTAATGTGGTAAACATAAAATATATAAGTATAAAGATCTTTTCACTATGATTGATGAGTTAATTTGTTGAATGGAAAAAGCGTATTTTTATTTCCTTAATTTTATTCTAAATTTTATTTTTATTCCTTAACTTCATTTGGTTTTTTTAATTCTTTAATTTTTGTAATATAATTAAAAATTTTCCTATCACTAACACTGGTACGTATATTAATAGAAAATGTTGACAAATTTCAGCATGTAAGAATCCTTTTAGCATGACAATATTGGTGAGAATACTTTTGGCATTTTTTAGCAACTTATATTTCCTCTCTTCCTTAATATATAAGAACTATTTATGGATCTATTTTATTGGGATAAATAAAGGTTGTTTAGTGTATTTAATATTTTTTCAAAACATCCATACTTACAATTTATTCTCATTAATTACATAATAAAATTTATTAGCATTAAATTAGGATATTTTTAAAATTATTTTTAAAACTATATTATATTTTTGACAAATTTAATAATTTTAACTATTTTTTTAATTTATATGATTTAATTTTTTTATCACGTATAATTTAGTTATTTATTTTTTATATTAAGAAATGAAGAGACTAATTAATAGTTTTTGTAATAAAAAAATTTTTAATTACATTTTAAAAATTAAATTATTAAAAGAAGGAAAAATAAAGCTTAGGGAAGATAAGTAAACTTTTTTTTTAATTTATTTATACAGTACAACCAGAATAAATGCAGCACAACGACTAAACACCTACCGAAATAAACACCACAACAAAAAAGTCCACCAGCAGTGGGGCATCTTCTCCACTCATACTCACGAAAAGCTTCCTAAAAGCATCTTAAGATCACGAAGAACAACTTCCACCCCTGGGGTTTTTGCTTTGAGCTCTGCAGCTGCTTGTGCCAAGTTAAGATTGTACGTAGAAGACCAAGCACAAACAGGTAAGATTAACTGAACCCAACTCACTATATCCCCTTGTTTACGGATTGTACGTAGAAGATATATTCATCAAGCACAAACAGGTAAGATCAAGTTTACTTTTGCCTTTGAGTAATTAACCTGACTTTGACTTTATCATATTCACTAATACAAAGCTGATAAGAATATGAATCTGAAAGGTTTGAGGATTTTGATAGTGAGGAGGGAATAAAGTCTCTTTTACAAATCATGCATCGACCATATATATATAAAGTTGCAAATTGGGTTTATATACTATAAAAAGAAACGACGTTCAACGCCTATCACTTTCAAGTATATACAAAAAGAAAGCAAATTAAACACGGCGAAGTTGAAAGTTGCTTTAATTTTGTAGTATAAATGTAAATGGCAGCTTCGTCGTCTTCCCTCTGTTGATGTATGAGCCTAGTTAATATATCTTTTGTTATGTGGACCATGTGCTTTTGGTTAGGCCCAATGAGAGTTTGTTAACTAGGTTTGTTAGGTTTATTAGGTCCATGTGATATGGTTCAGAGTCTAGCGCAAAGTTCTGATTATAATCTATATAAGTCTGACAAAGTGTAATGGTGTTTCATAAAAAGATCCAGATCATCTGAGATTGAGATCTGGTTTCGATACCCTCCACTGGCGGGTTCGTCAAATTCCCTCGAAAGCCAGCATTTTTCATGAGTACAGTCAATATCTTTCTTACAACGTTGTTGACAGCCATTTTCCCCTCCTTCTTTCCTTGAGCACGCTTTGGTCAACGAGAGGAGAAGCATATAAACCTTCCAGATATGAAGCTAGGCACAAATTTAGAGTTGTGAAAGAGGGCTACAGATTGAAACGACGACGTTAGACGTGGAAGCATTAAGTGGTCTAACGATGAAGAAGAGGAGTGATATTAATGGAGGAGAAGAGAAGGGGTTATGCTTGACATGGAAGGATTTGTGGGTGACAGCTTCTTCAAGGGGGAAGAAGAAGGAGAATGGAAGCATAACGATACTGGAGGGTCTCACTGGTTATGCCAAGCCTGGCCAGCTTTTGGCCATTATGGGTCCTTCTGGTTGCGGCAAGTCCACTCTTCTTGATGCTTTAGCAGGTAATTCATTCTTTAATTCACTTTTTACATTATTCTTTTGCTTATAACAAGCTACATTAGATTAAAAACTCAAACTACATTAAATCACCAAGAGCATGAATGCTTGAAGAGAGTAAAGTGGGGATCATTCAAATTGGTATTTGCAAGGAAGAAAGACTTTCATTTTCTGCTTCCTGAAAAAGCATTTAAGGTGTTTGAATAAAATTATGACATGAATCTGAAAATTAATTGCGTGCAGGGAGATTAGGTTCAAACACAAGTCAAGGAGGGGAGATTCTTATTAATGGCCACAAGCAAGCACTGGCTTATGGAACCTCGGTACATAAACCTTTTGATACATTCAGAAAAATTACTCTCCTCTCTCTCACACACACACAAACACACACACACATTTAAAATGTCTAACGCATGCAATTTCTCTGTTTTTCATATTATTTGGTCATCCTACAGTATTACCAGTCTTAACTTTAGGACAAATAATTAGGTAAATGTTAAGATGATGAATAATTTTATTATCGAAGGTATATATGTTTGAAAGGTTTAATATTTCGAATTGAATGTGCTTACTTAATCCTAATAATAGAATAGAAACACCGTGAGAGCGCTATATAATAAAACAAACATTTATCAATAAAATAACCATGACTTCAAGGTTTATCCAAGTGAAAGACTTGAAAGTGTGTCTACTTAATTCATTAATCCTAACAATTAATTGAGTCTGAAGCATAATAAAAATGTTCCCAATTTTAATGAGACTGACTATTAAAATTTATTACGTGATAGCTGATCCAACCTAAGATACTTTTCAATTGTGCAGTCCAAGTAATTGAGAACGGATATAGGCATATGTAATGGTAACAACACTTGTCAAGGTACATGATAAGCACAGATAGGGAGGATCCGATTAAATTCAACTATTTTCCTTAAAATTGGGATGCAAAACTTTGCATATTAATTAGTTAGATAATGATTGAACAATAAATTAAGTACTTAGTGCCAGTAACCATTTAAGAATAAAAGAAAGATATATTTTTCATCATTTTTTTTTTACAGGCGTACGTCACACAAGATGAAACTCTATTAACAACCTTAACTGTGGGAGAAGCAGTGTACTACTCGGCTCAGCTGCAACTCCCAGACACAATGTCAAAAGAAGAGAAAAAGGAGAGAGCAGACTTCACAATAAGAGAAATGGGTCTTCAAGACGCCATTAACACAAGAATTGGTGGAGGGTGGGGTTCTAAGGGAATCAGTGGAGGCCAAAAGAGGAGAGTGAGTATCTGCATAGAGATCCTAACACGTCCAAGACTTCTCTTCCTCGATGAACCAACCAGTGGACTTGACAGTGCAGCTTCATACTATGTCATGAGCAGAATCGCTAGCCTCGATAAGAAAGATGGGATTCAAAGGACCATAATCGCCTCAATTCATCAGCCTAGTACTGAAGTGTTTCAGCTTTTTGATAATCTTTGTCTTCTTTCTTCTGGTAGAACTGTGTTCTTTGGTCCAGCTTCTGCAGCAAGTGAGGTTAGGGTTTGCATCTATATACCTTAATTTGCTGATCAGTGTATTAACTCTACTGTGTGCACTAACTATAATTATATATATGGTCTTGTTTTGTCGTAGTTCTTTGCGTCAAATGGCTTCCCGTGCCCTTCTCTCCAGAATCCATCTGATCATTTCTTGAAAACTATAAACAAGGATTTTGATCAGGTCTGCGTTATTGCTCTATTGTCAAACAGTAGCCATGAAGCTAAACTCATAGAAATTTGATTGAGATTCTTGTTGTTTCAGGACGACATTGAACTGGGTTTAGCTAATACTCAGAGTACAGAAGAAGTTATCGAAATGCTTGTGAAGTTATACAAATCTTCTGATTTGTACCAACAAGTTCAAGCAGAAGTAGCTGTACTATCTGCACAGGTTTGTGGGATCCTTATTCCATCCTGATCAAGAGCAAAAATTTCTGTATATCCCAAATATATTACTAGAAAATAGTGTGCGCGCGCGCGCAATGTAACTACACATATTTGCTCAAATGAACACAAGAATTAGATCACTTGACAAAAGAGTTTGGCATATGTTATTGTTGCCTAATCGCATTATTGTCATTCAAAACTAAAATTAAATGCCAAAATGGAGCATATACATTCATTGAATATTGACCTAAGAAATTGAGCAAATTAACTGACATACAGAAATGGAATTGTGGGTTTCAGGAAAGAAAAAGAATAACAATGGAGAAGAAGAAGAGAGAGCATGCAAGCTTCCTTACTCAGTGTATTGTTCTTACAAAAAGATCATTAGTGAACATGCGTCGTGATGTTGCCTATTACTGGTTACGCCTTGGCGTATACGTGGCCGTCGCTCTAAGTTCGGCCACTGTGTTTCTTCATCTAGGCAAAAGTGATGGGTCTATTCAGGTAAGAATAACACTGGCAAAAATGTTTTTGGGAAACAAGTGCCAATCAGAAGTTTCATATTAGAAAAAAGTTGTTGGGAAACAAGTGTCAATAAGAAGTTTCACATTAGATAGAGTTAGGTTAAATAAGAAGTATATATGTAAAAAGACCTACACAAACCCAATGCCTTAAGGTTTGAGATAAAGATGTAATCTCGAGCCCAATGTAGGTACATTGGATCCATATTTACTACATTTCTAATCTTGTTTAATTTCCCGTACTTTATGGTTATTCTTATTTCAGGATAGAGGTTCACTTCTAGCGTTTATGTCTTCATTCGTAACTTTCATGACCATTGGTGGATTCCCTTCGTTTGTGGAGGACATGAAGGTATATATTATTTTCTCTCTCATTACATAATATTAATAAGAACTAAAATGTGATATCAATAGTGGTTTCATCAAGTAGAAATAACTTGATATTTTTTAAACAAGATATCAAATTCAAGTCTTGGGAATGAAAAAAAAATTACTTTGGAAGAACTTCCTTTCACTCAAAGCTGGACATGGCATGAATTTAAATTAATTGGTAGACAGCAATATATTATCATCACTAAAAGACTCCATCTCTACTGATGCAGGTATTTCAAAGGGAAAGGCTAAATGGGCACTATGGAGTTGTTCCATATGTGATAGGAAACACCTTGTCTTCAATCCCATACCTAATACTCATCTCTCTCATTACTGGAGCCATAGCCTACTTTCTCCCAGGCCTTCAGAAATCTTTTGACCACTTCATCTTCTTCTGCATCATCCTTTTTTCCTGTCTGATGCTGGTTGAAAGCCTCATGATGATAGTGGCCAGCGTTGTCCCTAACTTCCTCATGGGCATCATAACTGGAGCTGGACTTCAGGGCATCATGATGCTCGCGGGAGGCTACTTCAGACTGCCCAATGACCTCCCCAAAGTCTTCTGGAGGTACCCTCTGTTCTACATCGCCTTCCATAGATATGCCTTCCAAGGTCTGTTCAAGAACGAGTTTGAAGGACTCCTATTTATAAATACAAGTGGGGAAGAGATTCTGAGAAGCAAATGGGAAGTTAATATGAGCTATTCTAAATGGGTTGATCTGGCGATACTTCTGGGGATGATTGTTGTGTATAGAGTTTTGTTCTTGGTTATCATCAAGGGAACTGAGAAGATGAAGCCCGTGATCTTTGCTTTCTGGGCCTCCTAAGAGAAGCATTCAGATGGATCCAAACGCTGCTACTAGTCCTTTCCATTAAGATACTGCATAAATTAAAACCGGTAAGTAATTAGAATAAGCTAATATATATATCTGTTTCTATCTAAATATATCAATGTGGACAATCAGCCAATAAAATATCAGTGTGCATCTTTTTATTGCTTGATTTCTATCTAATATGTAAAAGTTGTGTTTATATAATTAAATATTCATGAAAAGTTATATGATATTCCACGTCTTTTTAATGTTCATTTTATTTTTAATTTGCATAAAAACCTTTTCAGTCTACAAAGAGCAACGTAGTTTTCAGAGTCCAGGGAATAATTTTATGACCACTCTAGGAAAGCAACCTCTATCCGATCGAGGTGATCTTCCCATCCATAATTTCTCATAATGTAATATTAAAAAAAGTGGGAATGACACTTGAGGAATAAAATTTTTAATTAATTTCATTTTAAGATAAAAAAATTTGAAAATATCAGAAAATGACCATGATCTCAAACTAATTAAAAATGTAAATATGAAATGACTTAAATTCGCTTATAAAAAGGTTTTATAATCAACATCTACTTTTTACTACTCTTTTTTATAAATTTGACACTAAACATCCTCAATTTTACACTGAACACATTGTGAAATATGAGTGTAAAATTGAGAAAGTTTAGTGTCAAATTTATGAAAAATAGTAGTAAAAAGTAGATGTTGAGTAGTAAAAAATGAAAGTTGAGTATAAAATTCTGAGACTTATCTAGTGTAAAATCAAGGGTCTTCAATGTCAAATCGTGGAACATGAGTAGTAAAACGCAGAAGATGAGTGTAAAATTCTGAGAGTTGAATTTTTTATTGTGTTCAGTGTAAAATCGGGGAAGTTCAGTGTTAAATTTCAGAAGAAGAGTAGTAAAAAGCAGATATTAAGTGTAAAACGTTTTAATAAGGGTATTTAGGTCATTTCCTATTTAGAATTTTGATCAATTTGAGACCATGGTCCTTTTCTGATATTTTTGAATTTTTTTGTCCTAAAATGAGATTAATTAAAAGTTTTGGTCCTCAAGTGCCATGTTTCCTATTGAAAACTGTAAAGACATATTTTTGCAATGTTCTTAAAATCGAATCCAACAAAACTAGCAATAAAATTGATTCAAAACTTTACAAAATCAGCTAAAAAAAAATCAAGAATCTGCCAAACTAATAAAAAAATAGTAAAACCAGGAAAATTTGACCAAAACTAGTCAAAATTGGTAAGAATTAGTGAAATTATTTTTAAAATTTTTTAGTTTTTAAAGTAAAATGGCATCATTTTTTAATTTTTTGGATAATTTTATTTCTATATTATAATATCATATAAGTATTATTATATGATACATAATCATTAATTATTATAAATTTACTTAACAAATAATATGATGATAGGTTATTATTTGACAATTTTAAATTTAAAATGTGATTATGAATTAATATTAACTTATTTTTATTTAAATTTTAAGTTATGAAACTTATTAATCAATAATAGTTTTTTTTTCTAAATTTTTATACAATATAACATTAATTTTATTAATATCATTTAAATCACGGTTTGATTATAATTAAATCAATAACCGGTCTAGTTTTGAAACCATTATATTTTTTACCTATGCCAACAATTTTTAAAAACATTGTAAAAGTAGAATGTTTTATCCAACAATTTAGTTTAGATGACATTTAAGGAAGAGAAGCTATTAAAGTGTACTTCCTGTTATCATTCCATTAAAAGAAGGAAAGTTGAGTGAAAGCATTGATTCTAGAATATTTCATTATTTTGTAAAAGTTTTGCTTAATATTATGTAGAATAAAATGGAGAAATTGTAATTTCATTTTCATTTGTTCATCAAATGCTTCTCCAAGCTTATATTGAGGTGTATAGCCTAACATCATGAGCTCCAAACCATATATACATGCAATCTAAGGGCCCGTTTGGTTCTCTGTTTTGTAAAATTAAGTTAAGATAAATGAAGTTTGTAAAAATGAAGTTTAGATAAAGTAAAAATTTGTTGGAAGTTATTATGTTTGGATATTCTTTTTGTAAAAGTAAGTTTGACAAAAAATCTGTTTGGATGATAGGGGTTAAAAATACTTTTAGATGTATAATATAGTGTAAATTTGTTTCTCCTTTTTCAAAACCAACGTTTTGTTAAAGTAAAAGTAACTTTTCCCCTTTTTTTTCAAAACCACAGTTTAACCCACTTTTCATTTTTTTAAAAAGGCAGTTTGTATTTCACATGTGTTTGGTCAAACATATCTTTTAGAAAACCATGGTTACGTTTTGCAAACATGGAACCAAACAGGCACTAAATCTCATGTTTCATACAACATTTCACATTTTTCTCTTAATAGAAATTTTTTAAAAGAAAAAAAATCAAAACAAAGAAACTAATGTTCCAAATCATATATGGAAAATATTGAGAAAAGTATGGAGAGAATTGAGTTCCATATTAATTCTAACACCACCTTCATCATGTCCTTTTTTTTTTTACCAAACCAAAATTTCAGTAATTTCACAATATCTATTGATTGAATGGTCAATCCAGTTCAAATGAGTCATTTTTCCTCCTTTGAAAGAAACCTAAATATTTAAGTTTCATAATTTTTCAGATACTTTGCTGTATCAAAAGTTAATGAAAGGAAACTTGAGAGATGAAACACAATAGCATAATTAACTTGAGAGATGAAAAAAATTAAATAGCATATTTAATAATTGAGTTGGCTGAGGGATCAAATAATTGAATCTTGTTTAACTTGAATAATAGGGAATTAATACCGTTCAAGTAAAGTCTCGAATCTTGTTTTATCGCTATAATTTATCATAATATAATTTATGTACAAAGTATTGAGTGTATATAGTGTACCATTTGAAACTAATTTATTCAGATAGTTACAAAATGGTTGGATGTACTTAGCAAGGTATTAAAAATCGGACTGGTCATTGAACCGGATGAGACAATGGTTCAAGATTTAGTGGTCAGACCGGGGTTAAACCGATTGTGAATAAATTAATATATTTTTAATAATATAGTCAATTGATATTCTATTTTTATATTATTTGTTAAGTAAATTTCATTATGTATCATAATAATGCTTATAACATATTATAATATAAAAAAAAAAGAATTATACTAAAAATAATGCTATTTAGTACTAAAAATAATGTTATTTTATTTTTAAAAAATATAAAAATATAAAAATATAAAAAAATAAAAAAATAAAAAAGTTGAGACTGGTTGAACCTGATTTTTTACCGGTTCAACTGATTCTTGGCCGGTTCTAAAACCCCCCGATCCTCATCTGTAACCGAACCAAACTAGGGGCCGGTTCCTAGTTGGACCGGCCAGTCCGGTCTGGTTTTTAGTTCTATGTACTTAGTGATGTGTCCAATGCTCATCTTTGAAATAAGATTTGCATAGTTCAAATTTAACTAGGATTGTCTAGAATTAATTAATGTTTTTCTTTTTTTAAAAATTTTTTAGTTAATTTTTTTTTAAATATCAATTGTCAGATTGTCTTTACATTTCATACCTATTAAAGTAAAAAGAATATTAAAATATAATAAAATTTGGATCATTTAATTTTGTTTTGGACAATTCAAATTTAGAGATGAGCATTCCATACCCATCTTTAAGATGAGGATGGAATCATTCTTAATAGTGACTTCAATTTTTCTTTGATGTAAAATTAAGGAAAAAGATTGAATGTATTTCTTTAAGGAAAAGGTAATTTTCAATTATTATACTTAATATAAGAGCATTGAAACGTTGCATTATCCTATAATAATCTAAAACTTTGCCTCCAATAATTTAATATGCTGAAAAACTATAAAATATGTGAGAATCTACCATAAAAGGAAATAGAAAAATGAGAGTTTCATAGTATCAACACTAGGGGTGGGAATATGTTAGATCAGACTAGACTTTGTCTAAATAGACCAGACTTGTAATGTAGGCCTTAGGCCTGAGCCTGACCTATTAGTCTATATCAGACTTTTTTCTAGGCTCGAGCCTGAGCCTCTAAGGAGCCTGGCCTGACCTGAAGCCTATTTAAAATGTCTACTAAATTAGTAAGCCTTCAAATAGGTTTCAAAACTTAGGCCATAAAAGCTTTAAATAGGTTTTTAGCCTATTTGAAGCCTTCATAACAATATCAAATTAGCTAAAATAATATCTATATTTAAATACAAAAAATCAACAGAAGACTTTATTTGGCATATCATCCCACGTAGTAATAACAAAAATAAATCTTATAGCAAGATCCATATTCAAGTTATAGTTAAATCTTATCTATTTAACCTGTTTTAGTTTCTAATAGATAAATTCCAAAAGGCTTTAATATACACTTTTGACAATATGCACTTAAAAATCTTATTCTGGTTCTTAACTACATCGCACCCATATTAGGCAGTAAAGAATGAAATATCAGGGAATTTCATTTTGCACTTTTGACAATAGTCCGATGTGCACAGAATCTAGCAAAGTATTTTGCAAAGGTATTCCCTTGCACCCCATAGTTAGGTATTTGCTTCTTGTAGTAGTGTCGTTTAACTACAGTGAACAATTTTTTTTTTGGGTTAAATTACAAGCTTTTAAGTCACACTAAGGATGGAAGGTGCAATATCTGGTGCTACATGTAATGAATGCTTATGTTAGACTTCAAAAATCTATGGGGAGGGAGGAGTCATTATCATGGTATTTGATTATATCACTAAAGTACTAAACTAATGAAATGGTTGTATTTGCAGGGCCATCTAATTGTTGCTTGACCTATTCAGTCGGTATAGTTTCTCTCAAAATGCTATTATGCTCCTAATGTGGTTTCTCTAGTTTCAAAATAAAAAGTATTGTCTCTTTAATTATTTGAAAATTTGCAAAATAATTTAGCTATTTTTCTTTACGAAAATATGTTTTAAATGCTTGGCCTAATAATACTCCTGCTCCCTTTAATTTTGTTAGCTGACAAGCTTAGTTCCTTTAGTCTGAATTAAAAAAAAATATGTCCCTTAACTTTGCTTCGCAAGCAATTTAGTTCCTCTAGTTTTAATTAGAGCATTATTGTCTCTTAAATCAACTGAAAAAAGGTAGTTTAAGGAAGTTCAAACTCTCTCTTGTTCCTTGAAAAAAGGTAGCAAATAACTCATATTCCATCCACAAACCTCTATATGACTATACCAGCTAGCAATTAAAAGAAATTGTGCCAAGAAGCAAGACGTGTTGAAAATAGAAGAAACACAATCCCAAACCAAAACCAAAATGGAGAGATGAGAGAGTAAGGATCATACTAGATTGACAATTTCAAACTCGAACTCGAATTCCAGAGGCAGAGATTCGAAAGCTTGAACAAAGTAAGGGTCACCCACCACTGTCTATCGGTGGAGCTTCTAAAGTAGAAAGATGAGAGAGAGACCAAACTCCACGTGTTGAAGATCATGTGCTATGTGTGACTATCTGATGGTCAAAGGATGAGAGAGAGGCCTATAGGTGATGGCTTGAGAGTTGAAAGGAACAGAGGCGTGGTGGAAGCTTGTTCAGCTTGAGGCAATGGCGATGTCTTCAGTATAGATGGAGGCTGGAGGGCAGAGGCAATTAGGTAAAGTACCGTTGTTGGGCATTGGCAATGAGAAAAGTGGCAGGTTAGGGTTTAAGATTAGCAATTGAAATTGCAGAAAAGGAAAAATAAAAGTGGAGGATTAATACCAAAAAGAAAAAAAGAAAGTGGAGGATGGAGAGATATATGTTAAATCATTAGGTAGGATATGATGAAATAAAAATATACAATATTATATTATAATAAAAAATTAATTTATATTATATTATATTATATATAAAATATAAAATTAAAAAAAAATGTTAACAAGCCTGACCTAATAAGCTTCAAGCCAGGCTTATTTATCTAAATGGGTCTGCCTGATGGCCTGAACCTGGTCTATTTAGATAAATAGACCTAGCTATTCCCTCCCTTAATCAGCACTCAATAGATACCTCATACCATTTCTCTGTGCTTTCATGCACTTTGGGCTTTTGATCCCTTCAAAAACTACGTCGCTAAACAATTTTTCCACCAAAATTTTGTATCTTTCACTTCGGAATCCTTCTCTTCTCCATAACTTTGTTTCAAGATGGCTCTCACTTCATCACTCTCATCACCTATAGACCTGCTCACCATTCCTATACTTCTCCCTTCCTGACATTTTGACCACTGCCACCGCCGGCAGGTCCATTTTAGTAGCGAATTCTATTAAGTTGTCGAAATTGACTTCCCTTCCACTGCTACCACTACCTCAATTCACACCAAATGGACGCTTGATAGTTGGAAGACTAAAAAGGCCCTTCAACTTACGAAGTACCCAAATCAAAATGAGCTCGATTATGTCCTTAAAACCGTCGAATCGTACCCTCCCATTGTGTTAGCCGGAGAAGCAAGGAGCCTCAAGGATAAGCTAGCTCAGGCCGCCATGGGCAACGCTTTTCTCCTTCAGGGTGGGGATTCTGCCGAGAGCTTCAAGGATTTCAATGCTAACTATATTCATAATACATTCTGTGTTATTCTTCAAATGAGTGTTGTCTTAATGTTCGGCACCCAAACGCCTGTTATAGAGGTTTCTTTGTTTTTCTATCTCTTATATTCTTCACCTAGACCAATTCTAAGAAAGGTGGAATTGGGAATTTCTTCCCAATTAATAGAACTATAAGACAAAATTGTATGCATTGAGCACATAAACCAATAACAGTATATAGCCTTATGTAAGTCTCCTTATACAAATAAAGGAGGACAACTGTCCGAAAAGATAAGAACAAGCGGTAACAAGAGACACTAATTACAAAATACAATAAATAATGAGTTGGCAAATCAGAAAGTCAAAAATAACAATAGTAATGGCTGAGTCAGCATAGTCACAGGGTATTTTGTTGTCTTAACATCTCCTTGCAAGTCTAGCTGTGGAGGAGGTAGAATAGCAAGGTTCAAACATAATGTAGAGAACCTTGTATGAGGGAGTGCTTTAATCATTATACTGCCAATTGATCCTTAGATTATAGGGTAGAAATTCGCAAATTTTTTACAGCTACACGCTCTCGAACAAAATGGTAGTCAAGATCAATATGTTTAACTCTTGAGTGAAAAACAAGATTGGCTCCAGGATAGGTAGTTCCAATATTGTCACAAAAGACACTAATTACAAAATATAATAAATAATGAGTTGGCAAGCCAGAAAGTCAAAAGTAGCAAAAGCAATGGCTGAGTCAGCATAGTCACAAGCTATTATTTGTTGTCTTAACACTAGTGGATTATTGAAACTTGAGATCGTTGTTTATGAGTCAATGATTAAGCTATAATGGGTAAAAGGGTGCGTTGTTTTGGGGTTGATCAAATTGTTATTCTATCTGAATTAGTTGAAACTGAGTGTGTGAGTGACCCATTAATCAATATATAAAATATAAAATGTACTTAGATTCATACTATAGAAGTGGTGAACAATGCGGCATAGCTCAAATTACATGTAAATGCATAGGAAACTAAAATGATTTGTTCCAATTGAGCATTTATTTATGGGATAATTTCTGAAGATATGATGAATGGGATTGACATGTATATAATTCAATTGGTGACTTAGGTAGGAAGAATGATGGGTCAATTTGCAAAGCCAAGATCAGAGCCATATGAGGAGAGGGATGGAGTGAAGCTGCCAAGTTATAGGGGTGACATTGTGAATGGTGATGCATTTCTGGCAGAATCAAAAGTTCCAGATCTACACAAAATGGTAAGAGCTTACTGTCAATCTGTTGCTACTCTAAACCTTCTAAGGGCCTTTGCCACAGGAGGGTATGCTGCCATGCAAAGGGTTAGCCGGTGGAATCTAGATTTCATGGATCACAATGAGCAGGAAGACAAACATGTTATCTACTGTCTTCTGTACTTTGTTTGAAATTTGTCTTCATATTATGGTATTCATGCTTTCTTTCTTTTGAGAACTGAATCAATTCTTTTCATCTAGCTAGAAAGATAATGAAAGACTAGAAGGGATGGATGGAATCAAGAGGATTTTTTTATTATTTCCCTTGTTTATATTTTTCCTCCTGAATCAATTCCTAGGAGAGATGATAATGGAGAGAGAGTTAATAAAGAATAGATAGGATATGAAATGAACTTACAATAATGACTTTATCATGTTTAGTCTGTTAGAGTAAAATAATATGATTGTTGTTAGAAATACATTTCTAAATTGACTCTCCTAAAGTGACTTTATTTAAAGTGAAAAAAGGAATCATAAATACATAATAGTGGGTTCTACTTTTTGTATGACTCATATGTCAAAAAAGGGTTTATTACTATGTGTTATCTTTTTCCTTACTTTAGAAAACATTAGAATCCTTACACTTCATGGGATCCATATAAGATACACTCCTTATCACATGTCACATGTTTTATGCTTTCTAAGAGTTCAGGGATGAAGCAACTCTAGATTCTGGTTTGGATTTCATAATATTTTATCTGTAGTTTTCCATCCAATATATTTTATTATTATAATCATTTGAATATCTCCAATTTAGTTTTGCTATTCTAGTCCAGTTGCATGCTATTCATTGGCAAATTTAGGAGTTGTGTGAAAAATTAGAAGATCATTCCAAAGAGAAGTGGACCCTTTTGATACTTTAGAATTGTTTCCTCCTGAAGTTTTCAGTTTCTATTACGTTTGCTCGTTTTGTTGTGTCCCCACAGGTACCGAGAACTGGCTCACCGAGTGGATGAAGCCATGGGCTTCACGAGTGCTGTTGGATTGACAGCTGAGCATCCAATCATGACCATGACAGAGTTTTGGACCTCTCATAAGTGTTTGCTTCTCCCTCATGAGCAAGCACTTACTAGGGAGGATTCTACTATTGGGCTTCATTATGATTGCTCAGCTCACATCCTATGGGTTGGAGAACGCACCAGACAACTTGACGGTGCCCATGTTGTGTTCTTGAGGGGAGTTGCTAATCCACTTGGCATCAAGGTTGCGTCTTTTCTGTTCCTCATTTATGTCTTGAGACTTTATTCAATTGTTTTTACACGCCTTCCCAAATGACATTATAGTGCTTTTCTGCGTTTTGTACCTTCAATTCATCATTATTGCTTTGGTGACTGATTCATTGAGTAATTTAGCTGTTATTATGTTTTGGCATTGTACATGTGCTTACCATATGCTTCAAGTAGTTTGCATCCCATACTTTAAAAGGTGAAATAGGAAGAAAAAAGAAAAGAGAACTGGGCCTCACTTATGTAGATCACATATATAAAAATAGATCCCACTTCTCTATTCCGACAAACTTGAATTCTCTCCCCCCAACAATTGTTCTGCCAAAATGCTGCCTCTCACATACATTAAAACTATAGCGCACTCTTCTTAAATTTTATGTGATTCCATTCCACTTAACAACATGGCTGAATTTTGATAGAACACATCTTGACAAGAGAAAATCCAAATTCTCCTTTTCTCTCTATTTCACAGGAATGAAATACTTCAAAAGATTTGAATTATGCTCTGAATTGAGAACTCGGGTTCTCTATAGTTGAAATATTATTGAATTTAGTGTCAAACAAAAAGCAAAATGCACAGCTGCTAAAATGTACTTTATTTTTCAGGTGAGCAATAAGATGGATACAGATGAACTACTGAAGCTGATAGATATATTGAACTCAAAGAACAGGGCTGGAAGAATAACAGTGATAGTAAGAACGGGAGCAGATAATATGAGAGTGAAACTTCCACTTCTAATCAGGGCAGTTCGCAGAGCAGGTCAAATTGTCACTCGGGTTAGTGATTCCATGCATGGAAACACCATTAAAATTCCATCCGGACTTAAAACTCGGTCCTTCGATGCTATAAGGGTAATTTTTTCACACTCGTTGTCAAACAATCATGTGGCCACATTCACAAAGTATATATGGATAAAACTGAAAATTCTGTTTGCCTTGGCTGATTGTTTATCTCTATGAATCACAACCTTTGTACTTATGAAGAACTAAATCCTTGCAGGTTTCGGTTTGCTGATATGCTTGAAAGAAAATGTCAGGTAGACTGACTTACCTTTTTTTTTGCCAAATAGTGAGTCATCAAATTTGATTTGTGAAGTATTTATAGACAAGGTTTCCCGTAGAAATTTACACCTAGGAGTTATCATCGCAACATAGAGATTATATAATTAAGTCTAACACTGTTTCAGCTGGAGGGAAGGGGACCCATTCGTCTATCACTGTCTGATGTGTCTTTACTGGCGTACAAAGCTTGAAGCTTTGTTGATAGTTAACTAAATTTGAATCTATGAGTGTTTGAGAGGCTGAATTGAGAGCATTTTTTTATGTGCATGAAGAAGAAGGAAGCTACCCAGGAGGGGTTCATTTAGAAATGACAGGTCAGAACGTGACAGAGTGCGTGGGAGGCTCAAGAACCGTTACTTATGATGACTTGACCTCACGCTACCAGACTCACTGTGATCCACGCCTCAACGCTTCCCAATCTCTAGAGCTCGCCTTAAAGATTGCCCAGAGGCTTCGCAGGGGAAGGCTTACCTCATTGCACCCTCTCGCCTCTCTTTCCAATTAGCTCAGAAAATTTCACTTTTGAAGTATAGTAAAATATCGGTGGCTTGGGGTACTTGTTTCATGGGGCCATCATAAATTTTTATTCTGAAAAATTGATTTTTCTCTCAGGGAGTACTGTTATGACAAGTACTAATGAAGCAAGCTGCATTAATAACGAGTAAGAACTGTTTTGGTGGGAATCAGTATTCAATCACACCCTATAACAATATTTTAATTAAAATGGTGAAGGATTTATCTCTGAGAACACTAATTTTTATTGCCCAAAAGATAACTTAAAAATCATTCCCCAAGCGGACAGTTTGTTGACGCATGAATTACACATGGTGCAATTTGGACAACTTTTTCACCAAGTTGGAACACCAAAGCACGCCCTCTTTCGGATTTGAAAGATTTCACCATATCCAAAAAGTCGACATTACCCACCAAACCTCACCAAACAAAATAAAGACAATCAATTAACGTGCTTTATTGAAATGAATCACTTCATCCCATCATTACACTGCCTCACCATAATGCTCTTCATATCCCCACCAACAAACTATTTATATATCCTATCTTCTAAGCAAACAAAACCAATACTCTCTGCCCTATTTTCCCACAAAATAACAGCCTACACACTGCAACTTCAGTTCACTTTCCGGGGAAAGAAACACCCCACTGTAATTTTAAATCTTCTAACATTTCAAAAAAAAAAGACATTGCTTGATAAATACGAACACCAAGTATAATGCTATTTTTTTATTTATTCCTCATTTTGAATATTTTTAACATGACATATTCCCTCTTTATAACCCACAGAATTTACACGTCACACTTAATGACAAATACAGCTTCAAACTTCAAAGACCTATGAACACATTCAAACAAACTGCCACAGCTTTCATTGCAGCTTTTGCTTTCCCACCATTTCGTTCACTTCTCTGCATCCGTTCCTACCGGTCCATATCTACACCCGCTCCGCCAATTCTGCAACGTGTTACCATCCTCTTCTCAAACCAGCGTCTTGCACGCCGACCTCTGCGGATCCCACATCGCCGGAAGTAAGTACTTCCTCCCGTTCACGCCTTGGGCATTATAGCTCGCCCCGGTTGTCTTATCCACCAGAACCCGACCCGGGTATCCAGGATATGATCCGCTCCCAAACGCCCCGGTGCAAGCTGATACGGCTTCGAGCGGCGCGGAAGCTGGACCCTGGAAGTAGCCATTGTTGAAAGGGTTTGTCACCGTGCCAGCTAGCAAGGTGGCTAGGTTGATGATCATTCCTTCGACTCCAACATCACCATTAGGCGCCACTAACGGCGGAGTCTGTGGGCCATACATGGGCTGGTGGAAAGGCCAGGCGCATTGGCCCGGACACTGAGTCTCCGGATTCCCAACCCAGATAAAAGCTACGCGAGGCTTACCGATCGGTTGTCGGATCGCCCCGTGAGTCCCGCACCGGCTGACGCAAAACACGTCGACGGCAACGTCCATGGCGGTGAGGACAACGGTTATGGAGTCAAGATCGTTGAACTTGGAGGCCAACGCGAGCAAGTGCCTCTGCCTGAGGAATTTGCCGAGGGAGTAGGTCTCGTGGAGGAATTGCTTCCCAACGACGAGCGCGGAGGATCCGCCCTTGTACTTCCCGGTGGTGTTCCACCACGTGGCGGCCGAGGGAAGTGGGGCCTTCGGGAAGTTTAAGGACTGTATGAAGTCCACGATTATGGAGCGTTGGATCGGACTGAAGGTACCGTACCAGACCAGATTAACGGTGATCCTCCCCTTCAGGAGCTCGCCGTTGTGGTACTTGAGCACCAAAGGTTGCTGCTGTACCATTGCCCCGTCAGCAGCAAGCCACAGCGACACTACAGTGAAGACTAGAATGGCATTCTGGTAAATACGACCCATGTTTAAGGATTAGAAAGATGAGTTTATGAGAGAACTGTGGAATTATCCGAAGTGTGAGATGAAGACGAACGAATGAGATGGGCTATTTATATAGCGAGCAAGAGGAGACAGCTGTATGGCGCGAGTTGTCACAATAAGGCTTCCCGTGGCAGGTTCTAATAGGGTTCTATATCTCGTCAACTGTGCCAATCTGAGAGGTTCTGAAGTGGCGTGACGTGGCTGTCTAAATGAAAGCGACGTCGGAGTGCACAGGAACTGAAATTACTGATTTGACCTCGCCCTGGATATATATCCACAATCCCAAGAAGTTATCAATGACACCATGCATTTCAGGCATCAAGTTCGAACCAAATGAGTGGGGTCCCAGCAGGAACTCACACTCAATCGGAACCGTCCCATTTCGATGGAGGGATATAACTGGGTAGAAGTGGATGTAGGGGATGACGTCATGCTCAGAGTTTGAGGGTGCGTTATTTGAATACAGTGGGATTTATTGAAATAAAAAAATAGGGACGCATGAAGGTGGCAGACTGGCAGTGAATAAGATATACTCCCTTCCCTTCAAAATATGTAAGTAGACTTTTAAAAAAATATTTTTTAAAAAAATAAAACATAAATAATTATTATTTAATAAATTGATATATTTTTAATTTTATTTTTAAATTAAAATAAATATATTATTATAATATATGAGTTAAAAAATATTTAAATAAAAATATTAAATAAGATTAATTATTAAAAAATAATTATAATATTATTTAAAATAATTAATTATTTTTTATTATAATAATTTAACTATTTATTTTTAATATTTTTTAAAGGTTACACTAAAAGAAACCTTAGTTAGGTTTCTTGTGGCGTGTAGTGTGGACTGTAGTAGGGAGCAGTGCTAGAGAGGTTAGGGTGGGGCCCAGCGGAGGGGTTGGAGACTTGGAGGATCGTAAATACGTCAGCGTATTAATGTAGTATTTCATTTTTTTGGCGAACGCGTATTAATGTGTTTTTGAATAATGACAAAATGGGAATTACGTGATGGTCGTGGAATGCAAATTCAAATTTTTTATTATTTTAATGTTTATTATTGAGAATAGGATTTTTATGAGCATCTCAAGAATGTGGTTGTTTGGGTTTTGTAGTGTCATTGAGTTAACTTTACTACTTTTCTTTGATTATTTAGTACTTTTTTTTTTTTAAGTTCTCAAGCACAAATTGGGACGGTGCCGACTCTCTCTCTTGGAGGACCAAAAAATGTGTGATTAATTTCATCCCATCCAAAGTGGTTAATTAACTTAGTATTTCCATAATTCATCAAGTCTTCATTTTCTTAACGTAAATAAATTTGTATAGGTTTAATTTTTAATATAAAACTTTAGGACAATGAAGTAAAAGAATTCACCATCTAAACAAGTTGTTTATGGTGTTCAAAAGTTTAAATGGGTTAGCTCAAATAACTCACATTCTCATTAATTAGATAAATTTTTATTGGTTCTAACATATATCCGTAATGTACTAATAGTTTCTCAATTATATAAGCTTTTGAGAACTAGGTGCAGAATATGTGTGACACGTTCTTTTAATTCACTACAAGTTGCTAAACTTACTGTTTACATGAAAAGGGGAAAAAAGAAAATAGATGGAAAAAAAAAAGTGAGTTGCATGCACTTTAAATCTCTTACATCATTTTTTCTCATTATGTTATTTTTTAAAAGCATCTAAAGTTTAATTTACGTAACGTCAACCTAAATTTCACAGTTAAGACTAATTTAATATTAAAGGTTCAAATGTTATTAAATGACCGAAACATTTTGGCCATTAAAATGAACGTAGCTATGAAAGTAGCATAATTGCAAATTCGAAAGAAATTTGCTTACGTATCATTGAAATTTATTTATAATTGTGATTTCAAACCTTTTCCAAAATTTTGATTTTTATATTAATTAGTAATTAATTATTATTAATTAATTCATAAAATTAGCAAGAAAGAGAGAGAGAGAAACTAGCTCTACCCAACTATTCACTTCTAATAAATACTATAATTTCTTATTTTATATATGTGTGTGTACATGCATGCGCACAATATCAGATCATGATTCATCCACTTGTCCCTTTGAAAAACAGAACTCACATCATACAAAGAGAGTGAGGAAAAGAAGGAAACAGCTTTTTTACACCCAATGAGTTGACCAACCATAAAGGAGAATTGTTTCTTTAATCATAAATAAAAAAAATAGAGAAGCTGGGGATGTGGATTGAAATTTGATCATCATTTTATTGATATTTTCCTAGTCCATTTTGTGAGAATATAATTATTTTTTATTTAAAATAATCCAATATGATTATTTCATATAAATTTATTTTGTTTAATTTAAAAAGAACTATTAAACGAGTCAATGTCAGAAAAATTATGTTAAAATCCATGAAAATGTTAAATATTCCATTTTACCTATGTAAAACGTGTCTGTCTAAGTGTCCATTGCTATATATTAAAAAAAATAAAAGAGTAACAGAGAAATGATTTTAAAAAATGAAAATGAGAAAGAAGAAAAAGGCAGTCACGTGCAAAAAGGGGTGAAAGGACAATGGAGTACACCGGAAGCGTCGGCATAGACCAAGACAAACCTTTGGTATATACTACTTTTTTTAATATTATTATTTTTCATTTTTAATTGACATAATTTAAATTCTTTAAATAAAAAGTACTAAAGTTGGATATATCAAGATAAAATACAAAAAGGTATAATGATTTATATTATTTAGAAGTTATAATTCGTATAACTATAAAAAACCCAACTTAGTTATGATCTTTGAATTTCTAAATCAAAGTTACATAATTTTTTATGAAAAATATGTTTTGTTTATAATATATATCACATTTTATTTTTCACTGTAGTTTTTATTTTATCCATTTTAAGAAAAAACACATTTTAAGTCCCTTAAATTTATACTAGATTTTATTTTAATCCACTAATTTTATTTTATTTCTTTTTCATCATTTAATTTTTAAAATACCATCAAAAGTTTCCTTATTACTAGTATTATTAATTATGTTAACTTTAAATTGTGATAAAATATTATTTAATATTGACACATGCCAATTTTTATTACCAAGTCTCTATTATCGTTATATATTTATTAATCCTAGATTTAAAATATTTTTAAATTAAATTTAAAAAATAGAAATAAATAAGTACAAATAACCAATTTCTAAATAAAACCTTAATTTTATAATTTTTTTGATCAAAAAATGAGTCGAATAAATATATAAGTATTTAAAAATGTTTTATCAGTATTTTCTATTAATATAATCAACAATATTAGTAATGGGGGAAAATTTTAATTGTATTTTAAAAATTAAATAATTAAAAGGGTATTTTGAAAATTAAAAGGAAACAAAATAAAAGTAATTGATCAAAATAAAATCTACTATAAAATTAGGGGACTAAAAGTTTATTTTACCTTCATTTTTGTACTTATTTTCATGTCATTAATCCACATGCATGGGTATACAAATATTATGATGAAGTTCAAAATGTAGTTAGATATCTTTGTATCATAGAAGAGAAGACTTGATAATTAAATTATATTTAACTATAAGCAAGCCTCGATCAAAGTCTTACAAGTATACATGGTCAATAATGATAGTAAAAAGTTTTTCAAAGTATTACAAAAGTTGAACCCAAATGAGGTAATAAATTTACCAATCCAAAATTTTAATTTCAAAAGCTAATAACAATTAAATTGAGAAACTCAAATTAAAAAGAAAAAAAATAGAAAATAAAATTATGTCTGAGTTTTGATTCAATTACTAGAAGTGTCAAGAGATTATGATTCACTTTATGGAATAACTAAAGCTAATTCTTTAGTTAGATTCCGTACAATTATAGTGACCGTTGTTTCTAAGGTATCTTAATTACCTCTAGATCAATTAGTCATTATTTAATTAAAATTCAATTCACTCTCACATAACTAAAATTCATAAGCAAACATTGAACGCTATAATGTATATCACTACTAATTCCTAATTCTATCTCTATATTAGTTATACGTGTTTATCTCTCTAAATCTAGGTTTACTCTTCACCACTTAATTCATCAAGTTTGCTCATTAATTAAACTTTATGGTGATTAAGTATAAAATCCACATCAACGAACATGAGAAATAAATATAATAAACAAACAAATTAAATATAAGTTGAAAAACAAATCCAAAGAGTCATAACTAAATAGAACAAATCATGTCAATCTCAGTTATATTATATTTCTACCCTTAATTAGGAAATTTAGCTACACATAGGAATAAACATTAAATTAAAATTAAAGTATCAAATCATAGTAAAAATAATAAGAAAACAGAGTTCTACTAGAAAAGAATAAATCCATTTCTAATACTTCTTATATCTCCTAATTATCTCTATAAATTACTTCTAACTACTCCCAAATGCGTTTGAATCGTGCCCTTTGACCTCCAGTTGTGTTTTTTTTTAATACCCCTTATATTCCTTTCACGTCTCTTTATACAGAGAAAGTCATGAAATGACATAAACGAAAAGTCAGGCATTCGAGACGAAGTGGCACTGGCTCTATACCTTTCTTCTCCACACAGCGTAGTCTCCAACGCATCTTTCTTTTCTTTTAGGGAATGAATTCACCTAGCACCGGCTGAGCTCCCTTTTTTAATAATCCGTCACTGGGTCAACTCGTAATGCTGAATTCTTCTCTCCTTTTCACCAGTCCGCAAGAGAAAATATGTGAAAGGTGGATGGGTTTTGTATATTACATCTAACTCCATTTTTTGGTTTTATTGTAACTCAAAATTCTCATAGATATTCATGTAGTGCAAATATACTTCAAATTTTACAAAAACACGTAAAAAAAATCAAATTACAATATTTTGAGATGAAAATAAATATTAAATATAAATATTTTATAGGTATAAAATAGATGTATTAAGCTCATTGTATATATTGTAAGAAGTATGAGTAAGTAATATATAATACAATTTTTTAAAAATTTTATTATATGTTGAGTTCATGATTGATTTAAATTAATTTCTTACTCTAAAATAGGTGTACGTAAGCAACTCGATTAACATTGTAAAGATGTGATAAACTTTTCAAATAAACCTAACTTTATTTTTGATAAATAAAAAAAATTTGATGAGGTGGATCTAATAAACATTTATTAGCATTAGGACAAGATTCAAAATTTAAAAAGCATTTAAATACTTACGGCGGGTAAATTTTTTTCTCATTGACAACAAAGCTGCTTAAATCTATATTCTTATTGAGATATGAATTCATTCTCTACAAACTTATAAAATTAAAAAGCTTAGATGCATTACACTGAAGTAAGCGACAATAATTGTTAAAAACTAGATATATATATATACACACACACACGCGTATGTATGTATGTATATGGATGTTGATGTTGATGTTGATGTTGATGTTGATGTTGATGTTGGGACCACACATATAATTTTATCTTACTTCTATGAGGGAGCAATGCAGTTCAATGCACCCATCCAAAGTAATAATCACACACAGCAGACAAACATGGTGTACAATGAGGTACAAGGGCCACGTCCACCCTGGTTTTCTTGTTAGCCTTATCCAAAACATATTCTCTAACCTTGCAATTTGCATTCTTGCGCTCCACATTTCTATGTCCGCTAAATTTATTTAAAATGTTTCTTAAATAAATAATTAATGGATGTGCCCCATGTGTACTTTTTTTTTTTTAAATTGTCCAATAAAATTTGGATGGTCGAGATATTTTTATTTTTTAATTAAATTTGAATAATTTTTATTTCAAATAATGCAGAATACAAAATAAAATCAATTTTATATTAATCTAAATCTCATTGTTAACTGTCCAAATAAAATGCGCATGGTGCACAAGTCTAGGCTAGGTTGAAAGGCACACTGTTCAGTGTTGCTTATAAACAATGTGGCGCCCACTATGAATTTATTGTGATTCTTTGTTGTATTAATATATTATGTAAGTATATTGAGTACATTTGATTAATCAGTTTAAATTATAAAGTTTATAAGAAATCATACTATTTACAATTGATAAATAATATGATTCATTCAAAATCTGCAACAAGAGTAGTGACCACATAATTAATTTCAGAACAAAAGAAGAAGAAACCCATATCAATGCTGGACCTACTTTATAAGTTAAGGGGCAGCTGCCCCCACAACTTTTTTTTCCTCCTTAATTTGATATTATGTATGTGTGTATCATGTATTTTAATTGCCCGCAATATATTTTTTTGCCATGAAAAACTAATTTCCCCCAAATATTCAAGTATATTAATTCTTAGTTATGAAATTAACTATGATTATATTAATTTTAGTTCTATCTAGGTTCTAGTCATGAAAAAATTTCTTAAAAGAAAATCTATATCAAAACATTCTCTTCATACATTTAATAAATGTACATTTGATCCATCTATGAATTCTTTCGTTAATTTGATTTGAAAAAGCACCCTCATGATCTTATTTAAGAATATCATTAAAAATTGAATGCGAAATCGTATTGAAAATGAATTGTTGAATGATTGATTGATTACTTATATAAAGAAAGAAATTTTTTATAGTATTGATTTGTCAAGAATAATTATAATATATATTCATAATATTATTAATAATATGTTATATTTTAATGCTATATATGTCCATGTATTGCCCCACAGTAAAAGATTTCTAGGTCCGCCACTGTCACCAAACATATGCCCCATGACATTAGCAAAACTGTTTGCCTCAATGGTTGGTATTCATGAGAAGAAACGTCTAAGGCACCCCCTAAATTGTCTGTTATTACTACATAATCGAACTGTGGGATACAATACAAGCTACACGTTGTAAAAATCGTTTACTCTCATGTAATATAATATATTTTTCAACTAGTATTAATTATTTTTTTTTTCGAAGATCTCTTCTACAAACGTTTCATTTTCCTTAATATAAAACTTTTTACAAAACTGGGAATGCATTTGTCAGCTTTTTATTAAAAAAATGCCTTTTATAAATTTACTTTGCAAATATCTTTTTCTTTTCAGTGTTGTTATTAAGAAGAGTAATTTTAAAGGGCTTAGTCACTTTCGAAAAAATAAAACTCTTAATTAATTTTAATTGCGTTTCTTATTTTGATTAAAAGGGATTTTATAGAAAAAAGTAATGGAGGGAATAATAGATTGTAGGAATATATTTAAACTTTTGAAAGAACACAAAAAATATAAAATATATAATGAACTTAAAAAATGATAATTCTGTTTAAGAGTACAAAAGTTTGTTGTGACTTTAAGAATAATAATTTGCAGTGATAAATAGAGCCAATTATTTTTTTATTATGATATATCATTGAAAAAATTAAAAAATATTATTTATTTACACTACATACAAAGTAATATGATAATGGGAATAATAATAAATAGTAAAAAGTATATTTTGAATGAAAGAAGAAAAAGCGAAAAGAAAAAGATTGCAATTATGCAAATGAGTATGGGGAAGATGCATGCATGGAACCAGGCGGGTGGAGGATTTGGAAAACAAGTTATGGATGGATGGCCATGAGATTTGGTATCCAGATATGGTATAGTGATGGATACCTCCTACCTAGTACCACTTTTGACTTTCTTTTTTTTTTTTTAAAGAAATTAATTAAATTAATTACAACTTTTGGGGACCATCTCTTTGGGGTTTTATAACATTCACCAAACAAAAACTCCATTATTATCGCTTTAATTTATTCATGCAATTTTCAAAGTTGGGCAAAGTTGTTGGGATGGTGGTGGCAATAAGGCCAGCACACAAGTTGCACAAGAAGATATTGTTCATTTTTTATAGGACTTTTTTCCTTTTTACCTTTCTGTGTGTTCCTCATATACAATAACTCAGGATAATTCGTCTTATTTTTCATTATTTTCCCTTCCAAATTAAACAATATGCAAGCAAAGAGACACTTCCCTTTATGATAAACAAATGCATGAAAACCCAAAAAAAAGTGTATCGTTTTTGTTAAGAAAAGTTAATCCTTACAATTCTGATGTGTAGCATTACAGTTCAAATAAAAAAATGTCGAATGAATTTGCTAGCTTCATATTGCATGGTTAATTAAATGTCAAAAGTATTCTTCATTAAAAAAAATGTCAGAAGTATTATTTTGAATCGACCATAAAAGCATTAGAGGGGTTATATTTATGGATAAAATAAGCTATCTAAGTTAATTCATTACCCTTTACAAATTTGAAAGACATAATAATAATAATAACAATAATAATAATAATAATAATAATAATAATACAATAAACATTACATCAAACCATTAATAGTTGGCTAGAATACAAGGGACTTATGCTATATGTGGTTCATGAAAAAATCATGTGGAAAAATGAAAGGGAGAGGAAAAGTATAAAAATTATATTTGATAAGTATCAAAGTGACTTTTATTGAAAAAAAAGAGTTTCCTATATTTATGAAAGAGAGTTTTCTTATTCCCATTGCTTTTATTATTTCCATTTTATGTCAAACGGGTCTTTAATCTTTCTTAAAAAAACTTTCAAGTTTAAATCTTATTAGAAAAAAAAAAAAGAAGAAGAAAAGTTACGTCCTATTGGAGTCCCATACTCAAATATAGATTAGTTGAAGATACAAAAAAATTAGATAATTATTTCCTCGAATCTATATTATAAGGTATCTTAAGATTTTTTCTTGATTTATAATGTAAGATATTATGTATTGATTTGTCTTTTTTACCTCTAATTTATTTAATGACTAGTTTTGTAACGTATGTTGAAGTAATAGAAATGAGTGAAATAAATAGAGATAAAAATAAAATTTTTGATACATTTTTTTTAAAAATTAAGAATGTAATAAAATTTTCATAAGATACAAGAAATTATTGGAAACACTTTATATTACCAACCAGATGGAGTATATTAAAAAAAAAAAAGACATTACACCCAATTTCACTTCAACCTTCATATACCAAATAACTTTTGTAACGCTCTCATATCATCGTGGTCTTGAGTAAACTTGAGAGATGTATCTATAATTCTATATGCATAAAACTATTAATATGGGAATTAATTATTTGGAGGCATAGTGACGGGGTGGTGCAGGATAGAACAAGTTTGCCTCAACATATTTGTGAAGAGGAAAGCATTATTGTTAGTGGATGGGAAATCAACATCTCAATAATGTCATTCATGACCGGAAATGAGATATAGAGTCAATAACCACGGCCTTAAAATGTGTCCCCCTTTTTGTATCAATTGTGGAAAGCCATTTATTTCGGTCTTCATCCCCTTCATTTACCAAAATTAATAAATGTAAAAGCTATAAATATAGGAGAGAGATAGAAAAATAAATAAATATAGAAATAGAATATGGGTCCCATATATATGTAGTAATTTTCTTGGTATCATTCTCTCTTTGAATACATGAATGTTTATGTGAACAACCTAGATTTTTTTTATTGAGTTTAAATTTTTTATTTGAAACGAAAAATATTATTTTAAATTAATTTTTACTGCCTAATTGATTTGCATAGTTTAAAATACAAATATTTATATAAGAAAATTTCAATGTAAATTTATTCAAAAAAATTGTAGTGCAAAAAAATTGATTTGAAATTTGACTTGCAATTTTTATATATAGTCAAATTAAGCTATTTTATCTTAAGCAATGACAAATTAGTCAAATGAAATAAACTTAACATCTTAAAAATACGGTCTTAAATTGGAGTTTTGCAATGAAAAGTAATAACGTTAGGATTTTTTTCTCTAATTTAGAACTTCACTTGAATTTAAATTAGTATTTAAAACTTAATATTGGATAATTCACTATAAGAAATTGGAGTTATTATTTTCATTCAGACATTTGAAAAGAGAATGATTCAAAAGAACATAATATAATTGTATGTGGGTGTCATATCTCATTTTACACTGACAATTTATTTATATATATTTTATATAATTATTTAGTATTTAACCCTACCAAGTCAATCCAATTACCATTGATTAAATATAAATGATTTGAATTAATGTTAAAGAATTTTACCTAGTGAACCAAAAAAAAAAAGGAGAGATAATGGGCCCCACATTCAAGGTTAGCCCGTGAACCAGGCATATAGAGCATGCGATGGATTAGATTAATGATCTGTTGGTCCCTCCTAATTAAGCTAGTATTAGAATGTGATTATTATTTATTTTAAATTTAATTAAATTAAAAGTTGTGTTGATTGTTGATAATGAAGCACCAAGCTTGACGTGGTCTGTTTGTTTTGTCACCCTACCAGCCTCCAATGTTCACCAGACACCATCACTTTAGGCTATTTTGATGGTTCAAAAGCAGACATAATTTAATCTTAATGAACTTTTGGAATAATTTAATGTAATATAAATTGCTATTTTAATTAAAATATCCCTAAGTGGATGTTGATTCATGCACAATATCTTAATTAATTGACACCTTTCACTTTTCAAAGAATAATGACACCTTTACCCACTTCTCAAAGATTACCTTATAATGTGTCGCTTTAAGTGCATTTAATAAGATTCTCAGTCATCACCTTCTACATATATCCATTTAAGTTAAATATATTTTTATCTTTTTTTGATGAAAAATATATTTTTATCTTAAAAATAAAAAATCACATTTTATTCTTTTAATATTTATAGTAACTTTAAAAAAATTTAAATTATCCTTAAAAAACTAAAATGCTTTTGTTAGGTGTAGTTTTGTTAATTTTTTTTTAAATTGTAGCAATCTTCTAATCATATACCATTAGAAAAATTGATCGAGTAAACTTTTAAGAGAAATTGCACTTTCAATCCTTTCTGTGGTCGCTGCGCAAGGAATCCAAAATATTTTATATTGTATTGTATAAAAATAAATAATAATATTAGATTTTGGGTTGGAAGCTGCACTGTTTAAGGTTATTTTATGAATAGTGCTGTATCTACATATGTGTGTGTGTGTGTGTATATATATATCTATCTGTGTGTATTAATATTGATGATTTAAATCTATTACAATATTTTCCTTTAGGGGATCAAACAATAAATAAATAATTTAAAAGTTCAAAGTCAGATTAAAATGAAGAAAGGACCCATTTGAGGTTTTGAGTTCCAATTTGGCTTCTTCTTCAAATAGATTCAATTTTAAAAAATAATTATTGAGTCATACATTACTTTTTGGTAGGGCTGTGCGTGGACTGAGATGGAACCGGGTTGGCCCTGCCCGATGTTTTGCCCAAAAGAAGGGTCGGGACTGGTTTTTTAGTTCATGGCTTGTCCTAACTTGAAGTGACCCATGGCCCGCACTAGACGGGCCATAAGAAGACTACACAGGACTGGTCCGGTCTTGAAAGAAATTTGCTAAATAGGCTTGTAAAAAAACAAACACAGCCAACCAACACCATGGTAATAAGTCATATCATAATGTCATCTTTTAACTTGAAAATATACAAGAAGAAGCATGTTTTCATGAAAAATAGTGTTTCCTTTTATTTTCCCACCAAATAATGAGGAGCCTAAGAGAATCTTTCCATTGTGATATAGAAATATTTAAATAATAAACTCTGTCTATTCTTCATAATTCACATTGATCTGTTTAGTTTGTGCATCACATCAAAATAAAAATGGTTTCACTCACATTATGATATGAAAAAGATACAAAACCAAGTCTTTTGAAAGTTCAAGACATTACTGACAAATGCAATGCAGACACTTCAAATTCTCTTTAAGATCATAACAACTTCAATTCAATACCTATGCCATGCTTGCTCATAACTAAATATTAAATTTTTCACAAGCTTTACTATAGGAGAATCATCTACTTGATCATTTGCATTACTAATATGATTTAAGGTCCTAGATATTAATATTATAAAATATTAGCACAACAAAGTAACTATGAAACCTAAGATGCAGAAAACTAAATAAATCATGCAACATGACACTTCGGAGGAATATAGAAATAACATTCAAATTCAAATATAACAATGATAAGAAACTATACCCAGATCAATCAATGGGAAACCTGTGCACCATTACCCTAAACTTCAAGAACATAAAGTTGACGAATGCTGGAATCATAATAAAAAACCCCTATTATGCACAGATAGATTCAAGAATTCTTCAATTTCATAAGGGACATGAAGAGGGGGTTTTTGAAGAAAAAGAACATACAAATTAAAAATGTAACAGAAGCAAGCACATTGAATTGAATAAAAGAATGAAAAATAAGGAGCACACACATTCAACTTAGTAACATTAACATGAATGAATTTGAGGAATAAACAGAATGTAAAAAAAATTGCAATATTGTTTTTAAATGGCCCTATATACACTAGTCAAAGCATAAGGCCTAAAAAAACCAAGGTCATCTATGAATGATAACAGGAGAAAAAAATAAAAAAAGCTTATGCCTCATGAACGAACTTGGAAAGTTGGCATCATGGACTATAAGTTTTCAACTGTATGCAAAGGTCATCTATAAAAAATGGTTATTGTATTGCTTCCCTTTCCTTTCTCTCTGCTTTCTTCTTGTGTATCTTTTCTGGGTTTCTCAGGAAGACTGGAAAATCATGTAATTTTTCAAGAAGAAAGCTAGAGAGGATAAGAGAAAGAAGTTAAACTAATGCATTTCACATAGATCTGTCTAATTTGTTGACTAATTTTTTTGAAATTTGCTACACTTCAAATTGTTGTTGATTTAAGAGAATATGATATGATTGAGTATTTTGACCGAGAATAGTTGTAGCAACAATACTCCACAAGCTTATAGGACATTTATGCAATATAATTATTTAACAAGCTTACAAATTTAAATTATTCGTATAACTTAACAGATTTTGATTCTATTATTAGTGAATACAAATATTTTTAATGGTAAAAAAATTGAAAATTCAATAATAAGAATTAGGTGGTTTTTCATAATCTTATTGTTGGTCATTTTTCCTACTTGTTTCATTTCATACTCCATTATGTGTCTTCTAATTCTTCTTTCTTTTTTCTTTCTTGTTTTTGGACCAAAGCATAGATGAGATGAGAAAATCAACTAACACCAAACAATGAAAATGCTTATGTGAATAAGTGCAGCAAACCCGATCTGGATAGACAAGAAAGAAGGAGCTAGCAGCTTGGTAAAACACAAATATGAACTAGAGTGGTTTACAGAGGCACTCACGATTCACAAACAAGAACTCAGTGGAGGAGAGATGTAACATCCCTCATGACATTATTTTGGCATTGTGTGCAGAACCGGAGGAAACAGAACAGAGGAAGGTTCAACTGGAGTCTGAAAGAGCTCCACGTTGCGGTAAGAGTGTGTTCCAGTGGCTCTTTCTGACTAAAAACTGGCGGAGCCGTGGCGGGTTGTCCTGGAGCCGCGGTGAGAGTTGAGGATTTCGTTTAAATCAGAAATATTTCGGTCAGTTGGATGCGAAGGAAAAGAAGAAAAAGGAGGGAGCGATAAGGAGCTGTGCTAGGGCTTGTGAGATTCGGCCTTGGAAAGTGATTTTCGGACCTCAAGAACTTGGATTCAAGTTGCTAATTGATTTCTACTCCTCCCTCTCCATTTTCTTTAGTTTAAATTTGGGGTTTTTTCAGTTATAAGTTTGGATTTTTTGTTCTGGCCGAAATCCACTGATTGAAATGGATGAAACGAGGTTAAGGAAGTGTGTTTTAATATTCTTGCTTGGATGTGAGTTTTGAAGGGTGTATGTATGATTTGACCTTAACCTTAGGTTGTTTTTGGTTTTGACTTTTGGGAATCCGAAGTGTATGTGGTTGAGTAATGTTTGAATGGTTCCTAAGAGCTTATTGATGCATAAAAGGTATGTTGGAACCTTGTGTTAGGCCTAAATTGGTTGAATTGTGATGTTTGGTTATTGGTATTTTTTGTTAATTGAGAAATCGTGATATTATGAAGGTTATTTGGTAGTCTAAGAGGGGTTCAAGCGTGTTGGACAACTCGAGAAGTTCGTAGAATCCACATGTGTGATATTGACACTTGAGGTAATCAGGTGTTTCTTTGTATTATATTGTATGATGTTACGTATATTTGTATATATATGCATATTTCTTTCATACCACAATATGTACATGTTTGTGTGTACTGTTTTCTATATATCGTGGTATGCATACAGTTAGATGATGATTACGATTATGATGAGGATTACATATGTGATGATGATATTGATATGATATGGCATGATGCATAGCATAACATTGAGATCATGATGATTATTATATGATGATACATGAGCATTACCACATGGCATTATGAGATTGTGATATATGGCAGATTGGGTGGTGATAATGTGATGACGATATGATATATGATAATATATATGTTAGGGAGGATAATGATGGAATATATATGTTAGGGAGGATAAGAATAGAATATATATATATATGTTAGGGATGATAAGGATGAAATATATATGTTAGGGAAGATAAGGATGGGATCCCTACGAGGGAGGCATGCATTCCATTTGTTTCACATTGCACTCATGAGTTATATGAGATATGCGTATATATGTGTGTGTGTGTGTGTGGTTGTTTCCGGTTACTAAGACATTGTCTCATACCCCTCTCCCATGAACTAACCTTTCAGGTGACGGTTCTAGCACTAGTCCGGAGAAGACGAGGGAGTAACATTGGACGTGGGAATATTAGGTCTATGTAGTTTATGTATAATTTGGATAATGTATCTTATGCTAAGTAGGATAGAAGGTTTTCTAATGAATGTATGACATTGGAAGGATGGTTATAGATGGATGTACATATGGTTATGTATATGAAATTGTGTATGTTGTATTGTAGTGTTTACATGGTTTTGGATGTTGAGAAGTCAGTATGGTGATGTTTGTATGCCCAGAGTGGATTTGAGCCTCGTTGGTGTGTTTTAGGGTCTGTAGCTCATTTTGTCAAGTTGGAATTCAAGAGAGTTAAATCTCAAAGGAGCGGTTCCTTTGAGGTAAAATCTCTTTGGACAAGTTAGTTTGAGGGTTTTGGATCCATGTGAATGGTCCTGAGTGGTTGAATTGCTTTTGGTGGCAATTGGAGGTGGTTAGTGGTGAGTTTTGGTTAATAAGTGACCAAAACGGTGTCAGGGGTCTAGAATCTTCATACGGAGTTGGATTGAGGTGAAGTTATTGTCTATGGTAGATTGGGACTAGATTGACTTGTAGGAGTTGGAATCAAGTCAATCGGAGGTTGAAGTATAAAGTTATGTGCGTCGGAAATTCACCCTAATGTTGAGTTTTTGCTGGTGTGGAAACTAGTAGGGGGCGCCGCGGCACCATATAGTTCAGTAACAATGGAGAAACAAGGGAAGGCCAAAGCCGTGGCAGTACTGTAGTGCTTGCAGCTCCAGCCCAGTTTTTTGGGTTGTTTGGTTCGTTTCCGTTGTTTTGAAGTTTTCGGAAGTTGTTTTGAGATGTTTGGGTTATATTTAGTTGAATTTTAAAGTTTTTGGTCGAGTCTGAAAGTGTTTAAAGGTAGGGTGTTATAAGAGAAGACAGAAGATGAGAGGCACCAATGATGCCACGGTGGCTGTGAGCTGTGAGGTTAGTTGGTTAGGTTAGGGCTTGAGTGAGTATCGAGATGATGACGAGACAAGAGAGACGAGAGACTGAGTGAGAGTGATGAGTTATCTGAAATTGAATGACTGAGTCTGAATTTTCCTTCGTCTTAGTAGGAAATGACATCATCTTTGTAGTGTCTACAAATAAAAAAAAAATAATGAGTAACCTATATACACAGGCCAAGATAGGGATGAATATGACCTTACCCATGGCCTGGCTGAGCTTGTGTCACCTGAGCCCGAATTTTTCTAGTGTCCTGTTCTTTTATTTTTTGGCTTGGCTTGAATGGTGCGGGCAAAACCAGGCAGGTTAAACAATTGGGCACATTAAACACTTCTACTTCTTGGAAGGTTCCCATGCTGTATATTGTATAGATAAGTTTAATTTTTACATGTTAAAAAAATAATATATTAAGAAAATATTTAGATGTAAAAACATATAACAATTTATATGTTACATATATGTAGAGCTTAAATTTTTCCATAAAAACATTTGATTACTTGAAAGTTAGAATTCCCGCTACCATAGAATTTCAGGTTGAGGTATCAGGGATGGATTAAGGAACATACTGTAGTTTTTCAATAACTTTTTATTTTCATTTTTTTTTATCAAACCATCTAGTAGCCACAGGACAACAATAATTTTTAGATACATATAATAAAAATTAAATCTAATGTATGTTTCAAATAAGGACTAATTAGATTCAAATAAAATTTTGTGTTTGTAATTAAATTTTTAAATTAAAATATGATACAAAATTTTAATTAATGGAAAGAAAAGTTAAAATTTAATTAATAATAATACCATTGTCATATTATTATTGATAATTTGATCTCTCTTCGTTATTTAATAACAACTTTCATATAAATCATCAACATATTAATATAAAATTTATAAGAAACCACATTATTCATAAATTGTAATTAGTTTAATCACACAGGGGGGTCTGTACTACATAGACAAAGAATGGCAAATTACCTTGTCCGGGGGTTCAGCTCTGTGCCTCTTGCTGGCTCCGACAGAGGTAGGAACAACATATAGTTATTTTTTATTTATTTAATGCGAGATCCCGGTTTAAGTAATAAATAATTAGCATCATAAATCGTTTTAAGCACCAAATACTCTAAAAGAATGATTAAGTTTTTCTTATTACTGATTGTATATCAAAATGAAAAATGCCATAAAGAAAAAAAAAAGAAAAAGTAAAACTTAATTAGTGTCTTATAATTCTCTTATATCAAATAAACTACTTTACTTCATGTATTAATGCTTGAACAAATGTAAACTTTAAGCTTGTTTTAACGCGTACGGGGGCGTGCGTAGTATTAAAAATAAGAAATATTTAATTTAATTTTATTGCATGACAGATTATATGAGCATTAAACTAATACTGTGAATGATGTAATTATAATTGCCTGGCCGACCCAACTATAATTAAAATATTTTCTTTAGTTTTAAGTTACAGGTGCACGGGTGGGATCTGGGGATTCGAATTATTTTATTAGAAACCTTTTTTATTTATCTAAGAGTTTGTTTGACCCAACTCTAATTAATTTATATACGTGCATGGGTGGGAACTGGGGGTTCAATTTAAATTTAAATTTAAATTATTGGAATAATAAGAGCCTTATCTTCAACTATTAAATTAATACATCTTTTCCTAGGACTGCTTTCTCCTCAATAAATATGGGTCGATGGCGAAGCCCGTGATTTGCACCCAAATCTCATATAATAAGATGTATTATTTATAAGTTATAAATGATAATATTTTTATCAATTTCTTAGATATTTTCTTAATTTCAAAATAATTTTCATTTTATAATTTTTAATATAAAATTAATATTTTTTATAAGTTTATTTTTCAATAATAATAAAGAGAAAGAGAAATATTAAATAATACTATGTAATTAATTAGGGTATTATGATAAAATATAATTAAATTTTATCAATTTTTAGATTGTTTATTAATTTTTTAACCTACATGTATAACTTTAAAATGACAAATATTTTAATATAGGGGAGTACATTGATATAGATATTTTTCTTTTTTTATCATTTAATTTTTTACACACATTTTGCTTTATCATTTGTACTGTGGATAACATATAAATTTAAATTATTATTCTAAATTGACAATTAGAACTCCGAAGACTTGGGTTATATTGTTATTCTATATTTTGTTTTCTTTTAAATAAAAAAAATATAATTTGTTTGAACAACAAAGAAAAATATATTTTTTAAAAGAATAAAATTGAAAAGGTTTAAAGTTAATCTAGATGACGTGGATCAAGATAGGCACACCTCTCTGCCCATCGTTAAGATTATGAGTGGAAGATTATTATATATTTTATCGTTAAATAGGAATAATTTTACTCTACAATATTTTTATTTTTTCATTTTACTCTATTTTTGTACCAATCACTATTGAAAGAAGATAACATCAATTTATATTTTCTTTCCTCATAATTAAACTTTTCAAACATGGGGACATTTTTTCTTTCCAATACATCCAAGCCTAAAAATCTCACATATGAGAAATACATATAATTTGAGCTATATTTATTAAAATTCTTTAACCATTTAATAGTTAATATGATATAAATAAACCCATCAAAATTTCTCTAAATTCCAATCTGAAGGAGTTTGATCGATCAATAATAATAAAAAAAAAAAAAAAGACAGTTTGGTTGTTGTGAGAAACTCATCATGAGCTCCCCCCCAAAAAAAAAACTCATCATGAGCAAATGAAAAATTATGGCAGTGCTAAGAATTTTGAGTTGAGACCAAATATCACACACAAAAAGCCTTTAAAGATATAAGCCTGATTCGGGCCCAAGTACTAAAAGTTTGGGCCTAAAAGCATGGTTCATAATATATTGGTCACTTCTTCAGTAATAACCTAATAAGTTTCACAAGAAAAAAAAGTTCCTCGTGTTAAAAAAGGAAAAAAGTCTAATAGTTGGTTTAAAAGCCTAATAGATTACGTAAATTAATGTTAAACTAATTTTTTTTCATACATGAAAATTTAAGTTAGTTGATCCCGGGAATTAAAGTGACATTCTAAAAGTTCTATATGCTTGTCCTTATATTAATATAATAATATAAGGAATAAAATGGTAAAATTAAGTTTGATTAAATAATGAACTTTTCAAATTCTCTTCCACTAATTGATGATACCCATATATAAACTTAACATTCTCAAGGCTTTCAAATTATTTCTCTGATTACTACTTACTACTACTTGAGGAAATCGTCAACTTCATTTTATTATTTAGATTTGATTTTTTCTCTGTTTACAGTTCCAATTACGTTGTCAGTTCTCACTTGCAATAATCAATCTAATTGCTGGCCCAAAAAAAAAATCAATCTAATTGATGCTCAATTTGAATCCTTTCAATTTTCATTTCTTTCAATTTCCCTTAATTTTTTTTTAGCTGTTAAATCAACATATAATGATCCAAATCAATCACATATTCATTAGATGAAATTGTGGGTTTTGAATTTTATTTTTTTTAGTAATTGATCTGATTCATTAAATTTCAATCTGATGGCTAAAAGTTAAAATTGACATAAATTTAGAGAAATAAAAATTCAGATACCCTGATACTTAGATTTTTTTTCCTGCCTGAAAGAATATTTTAGATTTAAATCTTTAGACTTTAATTATGATTATATTTTGAGAAACTATAATACTTAACTTTTGTTTGGTTTAAGAGATTTGAAAGAAAAGGGAGTGAAAATTTTTCATCATAATTTTTTCTATACTAAATAAAGGGAGATGAGTATTTTCCATCTTATTTCCTTCTCTTCCTCTTATCTAAAGATAGAAGGAAAAGTACTCCATTCCTTTATTTGATTAGAGAAAAAAAACAAAACTAAAAATTTTTCCTCTATTTCCTTTCATCTAAATCCTTTAAATCAAACATAAGATTGGTAAGATATTTAATATAAAATATTATATATATATATATATTTATAGCAACCTATTAATTAATTGACAAATAATAATTCATTCATAGTACTCGATGGATGGTCCTATCTAATTCAAATCTAAACCGAATAATCGAACATAGAAGAATCGACGGCCTTGGGGCCACGACGTTCTATGAATTTGTCATGCACAAACACAGTGACACAATATTCCCAAAGAGAATTTCTTGCCCACCAACGCAGATGCTAGCAAATTGATAACTGAGCCACAAGCAATTAATCTGGCAATACCTTTGCTTGTTTTTGTTGAGTTGAGAATCACCATCATGAATCTCGATGACTTTCTTCTTGAGAGCTTTTTATATTCGAGAAGCCGACGACGCCAATCAAGCTACGCCATTAAAAGAAGAAGAAGCAGCAAGAAAGAGAAGGAATACCAATGAAAAATTAATTACACTTTCAGCGGCCAAAGAAATCGAAAGTGGGGAGCATCTGGTTCTTGCTGCTTTATTGTGAGAATCAAGGAAAGCATATCTTTCCTTATATTGACGCGCAAATGAGATGCGCCATCCATCGACACAATTTTCCATTCATTTCTTGTTTTCCCACTTGAACGAAGCTACTTTTCATATGAATTCCCAACTGACTTTCTTAGGTTCTCTCGGCGATTGGGGCCAACTCTGCACTGCACAATTGACTAACATTGTACTCCGACCTATCAAATATGAGTTTTCAGCATCCCACAATCTTGCCCCAAAAGTGCGGTTTCATTCTATATCTGCTATTATTTCTGATATCTGTTTCTCTGTGTTACTGTGAATCTTTTGAATTTATAATAATTTACAACTCAATTCTTTCCTTGATTGATCGCACTTAGGATTTTTCTTCGAAAGTGCTCCCCAAAAGTCATTTCTTACGTGTGAGCTAACCTTCTTGGAGGGAAACAAGAACAAGTTATTTTGGCCCCTCGATTTCCAAGTTATTAGTGGAGCACAACTTTCAAGTAAACGCTACTTCCTACCATCTTAACAAATGGATTCACAAAGGTGAAAGTCGTTTATGCTGTTTCGTTTCATCGTATGCATTTTGGTCTTCTCTCTCTCTCATAGAAAAGTACACAGAAAACAATGGAAGCTAAACTAAAATGCGGAACATGCAGAAGGGGTATTCTGGTTCCCACAAGCACGACTGTATATCGTTGCTATAATTGCCAGGGAGTTATTAGTTCACGTCCAAATGTGGGAGCAAAAGTTACCTGCTCGGGCTGTGGAGGAGGGTTTATAGTGCCCGTAAAGACTACTGCATACCGATGCTCTATCTGCCAAGCTGTTACTATAATTTCAGGCCATGGGCAACCAAGCCAAGATAATCCAGTTCATCGCCAGAAACAAACACTTGATTCTCTGTTCAAATCTCATCAGTTACACAAGGTGATGCAGATATTGAATTATTTATATAATATCAATATAAAATATAAAATCTATAAATCTACAGTAAGCTATGGAAAGTGTGACTTATTTCAAACTCAATGTAATGCACAAGAAAATGTGTTGGTTTATTCTAAGTTGAGAGAATTGAAATTATCAAATATTGTTCAGAAAGTTCTTTGCTAGCGTTTTACTTTGGTTCTGCACCACAGGGCTAACAAAGAAATGATAATGTGCAGAGTCACCAATCATCATCATCTTCAACAGGATCTTCCGCCTTGTCTGGCAGATTTAACAAACGAGCAGTGCTTTGTGGGGTTACCTACAAAAAAAGGAGATTCAAGCTCAAGGGAACCATTAATGATGTTATGAGCATGAGAGAGTTGCTGGTCAAGATATTTGATTTCCCAGTAGGGGGCATACGTATCCTAACAGGTATCTCTTGAAACATTTTAGCCGATGATTCTATTTGTTCTGCAAATTTTCCAACTGTTCATTAAGATTTTAATTTTTCTACTTGAGCATCTGCTACTTTCTGAATCCATAATATGATAAAATCTCACTGTAGTTTGGGTGAAGGACCATTCCACCTATAATCTTTATGTTTTTTAGTAAAAGCCCATGAATAACTTTATAAATAAACTTTTAAGGTACCCCTAAGACTTAATTTATTTGGGAATGAGACATTTTTTTCGGTCAACGGAATGAGACATTGTAATTATAGACGAACTCTCGATCACTTATTATAAAGACTCATACTGCCCTGAATACACGCTGAACTTTTCTTTTGTTTTCATTATTTAATATTCTAAATATATACTGATACTGAAGGACACAGATTAATCTCTTTTCAAATTAACTAAACAAATTGCAGAAGAAGAGAAAAATCCAGAGTTTGTTCCCACGAAGAAGAACATTCTAGCATCCTTGCAGTGGCTTGTGGAGGACTGCCAGCGAGGAGACTCGCTGGTCTTTTACTTCTCAGGACATGGTTTACAACAGCCAGATTTGAAGGAAGATGAGCTTGATGGGTTTGATGAAACTCTGTGTCCTGTTGATTTTCTGCGAGAAGGCATGATCATTGACAATGATTTAAACTCTATCCTTGTTTGGCCACTAAAGAATGGTGTCACACTTCATGCTATTGTTGATTCTTGTCATAGTGGCACAATTCTTGATCTTGCCTATGTTTATAACCTACAAAAGTGAGTGCATTTGGGATTCTTTTTCCATTTGTCATTCTGTTTCCCTTCCAAACTACCTTGACTTCCTTGAAGTCAAAGTTATTAGTCTCTATACAATGACCGTTTAAAATAAAAAGCTTGTTATTTCACGTGCTTGAAACTTTGTTAAGGATCTGACTATCAATTACTTCTATTACTTTTGGCCAAAAAAAAAAAAAACTACTAATACTAGATCATTTCAACTCAAATGCTTAACCTACTAAATGAAGAACCCTTAAGTAGTAGTTTCTTTCTTTCTTTTTTTTTTTTGTGAACTAAGTAGTATTTATGATAATCTGTAACATTTCTTGACTGCTTGCAGCCAGGAGTGGCAGGATAACAAGCCCCCTGCTAAAACGCCTATGAGAAAACACACGAGTGGTGGTCTGGCCATTTGTTTCAGCGCCTGTGAAGATAATCAGATGGCTGTTGATACAACGGTATATATATATCTTTTTATTTTATTTTATTTTTATTTTTATTTTTATTTTTTTACCTTACAATGCAATGCATATACTTATTTGGCACTTGAGTTGTGACCAACCCATGCAGGCTTTTAGAAAGGGAACGCATGGTGTTATGACCTATCTTTTTATAAAAGCAATCAAAGAAAACCCGGATATAACATATGGGGAGATAATAAAAAAGGTCCAAGATGGAATTGCAACGATTAATAAAAACAGATGTCACCCCAGAATCTTGCATTGTGTTCGTCGGCATAAAATTTCACAGGTTGGCTCCCTTCCCCACTCACTGTTATTACTTTTAACTAGAATTTACCCTAATATACTATTTAGTAGGTGATGTAGTGCTACTTCACTAGTAGGTGATGTAATGGCTTCTTTACCAGCAAAACGTCTCTTTTAATGATGTAAATGTCATTGTTTGGCTTAAGGTAGGTTGATAAATATCAAACACAATCTTTAAAATCTCATGCTATGAGAGTAGTGTATATGATTCTTCGAAAGTGTAAGATCCTTTCTAGTATAAGATAACCAAACACCCAACTCTTAAGCAAGCAAATGGAAGGTTTCTGCACATTGCAGAGCTTTGTCCTATCAAAGTGAAGTATGTTTGGTGGATAATTGTGGAAATGTATCAATTTTTTCCGGGGTCAGAATGTTCACTTTTCAATTTCGAAAGCACAGAATCTGATTATATAGTACATCAATCATAAATGAAAGGAGCTACGAATTGCCTCCTAAGTTAAGAATATCCTATAGCCTTTTTTTCATCATTCAAAAATTATTCTAAATCATAATCATAATTAGCAGTTCCTGATTTACATTGACATGATGACACTGAGTTTATTTGGAGATTTGCAGGATCCTATTCTATCATCATCTGAAATATTTGATGTCTTTAAGAGGATATTCACATTGTGAGCTGGCGAGGAGGAAACAACAATCTTATCTGTACAATGCTATTGTTGTTGCATATTCTGTGACCATATAGTTTGATAATTTTTAAAATGCTCATAACAGATTCTGTTGATATTTAGGATTTGGATCCTCTGCATTAGCTAATAAATACATGGTGAGTATTTAAAGAGAGATGGAGAGAAAATAAAAAGTGGGTGTAAAGAGAGGGAATTGGGCACTTCCATTATTTTGTGTGAGTCTCTCTTCCAAATGTATGGTGCATTATTGCGGAAGATCATAGTCCTTTTTGTATTAATCTGGATCAGTATATGTACCCAACTCAAGCATTCCATACTATTGGGAAGAAAATCCATGTAAGGGGAGGGTATTGTAGGGAACCGAAGCTGTATTATTTTTCCAGAATTTGTGATAAATGATTGTTTTATATAGAACAAGAATATGCATTCCAAAACAGCTATACTTTCTTAACCAACCCATGCAGCATGTAAATTCCTTACCTTAAAACGTAATTAGTACTTTGAAACTGAAGAAATTTGATGCTACCCTTTTAAAAATGAGACTAAATCGGTGGACAATGTTTATTTATTTATTTATTTTAAGAGTTTCATAGGGGTTTGAAAGCGCTTAGTTCTGAAAATAGATTTGCGGATCATGAATGGGGAAACCTGAAATTGAAGCCTAAACTGGGTATTTACTTTGACTTATACTTTCAAATAAACACTTTCAAAAGTGTAAGGTGACGAAGATGAATAAAATTTAACAGCACATCTCTATCTTAACTCAGTATTCCTCCCACTTTTATCTGTACCACATATGCCATGAATGTTACATATGTTTTCATGACGTTCTTGCTTTTGTCATATACCTACCCCAAATAATTAGATAAAAAATACCAGAAAAAATATCATATGCATTTTAAACAAGACACAAAACTTGGATAAAACATTCTAATTAGAAATCTGATTGGGATTGAGTTCTTCTTAAATGTTATAATAAACCCATTGTTTCATAGACAAAACATAATTTGCATATCCAAAAGCTTCGTCCTTCTACATAACAGTATATGAAGACCCAATTTCGATATAAAGGGATGACTCTTTGGTTAGGTTGAGTTCTGAGGATACATGTTTGCATGTACAGTAATAGTATGTCTTCAGCTTCACAAACTAACACGCCTAATGGCTTTTTAACGTAACTTTTCATAACATGTAAATATATACAATTTTCACTCTAATCCATCCCTTTGTCTCTTGGTCACACATATGTTGTGTTATAAACAATTTAAAGATACATAAAGAATCTATTGTTTGCTTTTATTATTATTTTTGTGGGACCTTGAGTAGTCTTTTTTAAAGAAGTTGGTTTTAGTTTCCAGCAACTTAATGCTAAATGATTGATATGTTATTCAAAGTAGGTAAATGAATTTTAAAGTGATTATCCAATCTTAACAATTGAAATCTAAACGAAAAGCATGAAAAATAATTAACTGCCCTCTGGCAGAATAGCCATTCTTAAATTGAAAAACTCAGATGTTTTCTGTTCTGGACATTGAACTAAATAGCTCAAACAATGAACATCCCAATAATTTCTGAGGCAGAGTTGCACATTTGACCTGATTCTATCAACCCAACAATCAATGGGTTATTAGGGATTTATTTAGTTCAAAATGATGAAAGAATAGTAGTTCGTACAGACAGAGATTGAAATAGACCTTGATACTTGGGATTTGATCTGCATATTGATAAAAGATGCAGGCAAAGAGAAGGAAGAAGGCCTCATGCTTTACCCTGGCTCGAGAGTTCTTTACATCATTAGTTCTCTGTGCCATGGCTAAAGTGCCTCACAATAATTAGTTCTCATTGTGTTCATCTTTCTCTTCCTTTTGCCTGAAACTTATTATAACTTTATTTGCTTTGTATGTTGTCTGTTTTTTCACTCATCATCACTATTTCTTTCAACAACAAAGACTGTATTATATAGATTGGCTTGAAAATGAGCACAAACAAGCTCATTTCGCTTATATATATTCGAAAAACTCTGCAAAAAAGAGAGAAAATAAGGTTACTTCATGGAGAAATTGATGCCATGCATTTGTGATGATTACCTACAATGGTGGAGTAAGGGGATGATACAAAGAACAACTTCCTATATTCCATCTTTACAAGATAAATCATAAGTGCTGGGCATGGCTTATGAGATGCTTGCACTTACCTTATTTTCAGTCTAGTGATTAGGAAGAGTTATATACTATCTCCGGTCCTATATATAGGATCTTTTGTCTTGATCTTAAATATAAGATCCTTTTTAATATATGATGTAATATTTATTATATATTTCCAGAAAAATACTCCTATTTAATGTATCCAAAGAGAAAGAGAGAGGAATTAAATAAGGGTAGTTTCGGAAAAATATTGGGATTTTTAAAGAAATCGAGGTGGTTAATTAGTTTTAATTTCAATTCTTAATCCGTGTGATTTGGTTAAAAGAATCTTATATTAAGGATCAGAGGAAATATATAAAAAAAAAAGGCAACATTTATTTCCTTCAAACGACGAATGGGGTCATGGAATCTTCGTGCTCCTTCTCCTGCTTTAATTTTGTAATTTTGCAGGGATAGAAGAACACGCAATTGTTCCAGTGATCAGTGTAGGACCTTTCAGGGATACAGACTCTGACTCTAAGTTGGTCATTGGGTTTGGCCCCGCAGAATTAAAGATCAAGGCATTCCTGTTCCCTATTTTAATGACCCAAGAGACTCAAATTCAATGCTGTTAACAGCATCGCTTTGTCTTGCAAGACAATTATATTATCAGTCACAGGTTCCCAACACACTTATGTCACCAAGGATCTTATTTCATCTTCCAAAATGACGTTATTATCAATTTATTACTCCTTCTATTCTTTAGAATAACACCCTTTTAATTGAATCACGTAGTAGTTATGAAAGTTAAAGTTAATTAATTATCTCGATTTCTTTAAAAATCACAACATTTTTTTAAAACTATCCTTATTTAATTTCTTTCTCTCTCTTTTTAAGATACATTAAATAGAAGTACTTTTTGAAAATACATAATAAATATTACCTCGTATACTGTAAAAGATTTTATATTTAAAATCAAGATAAAATGTCTTATATTTAAAACTAGAGGTAGTATTTCACTTTTTTTTTTCCACTTTAGCACCTAGCATGGCGGTCTTCTAATCCCCTTTAGATTTTTTTCTTCTTTTTTTTATAACTATTCAATATCTAATTCTATCAATTATTTTGGAACTAAATATTATTGGGTCCTGAATGAGAAGTAACTCTTTTAGTGTAAAACTTAACTTAAGATCTTTTTTAAGAGGAATTAAGTTCTTTTCACTAAATCCAATCACTTTTGATAACTGTCATGGACATTTGTTTTTTAATTCTAGAAAGATGGTGCCGATATAATTTTATTGATCCAAAACGATGAAATTGGAATGAAATCACATTCTCTGACTGCTAAAGTGATAAAAAAATCTCAACTTGAAAATGACCTAATCTTCAGAGGATTGAAATATGGTTTTTGTCCAGGCAAATCATTGACAAACAGTTCACAGCCTATAACGAATCAAAAGTTCCCAATTTTATACTCATTAGAAAGCTAGAAAATCCGGGATTGCTTATGTTGCAGTTTAGGCTTTTATTCTTTGTCAACTTTTATATCCTTTGAGAGATGACGGTAACAAGAAAGTCAAGATATTCACTCTCCACTTAAAAAGAAAAAGCAAGTGGAATCTGATTCTGTGTTTAACCCTCCAATCCCCGGAACAGACAGAATAAAGTTAAGCTTCATAGAGGCACCTCTGATAAGAAGTCTCCCATGGCTTCATGTTTTCATTTCTACAACCTTTTCCTTCTTTTATTGGCCTCACAACTCTTCAAAATCATACAAAGGCCCCCCATGGTGGAGAGAAAAGAAACTTGCAGTCACTGTGGAAGACTACTGCTAGTGCCACCAGAGGCACACACCATCATGTGTGCTCTGTGCCATGGCATCACTCGGATTGGTCGAGCCAACAATGCAATGAGTCTGGCCCACAACTCTATGTCTCATGCCGCAAACAGGTTAAGAGGGTTCATAAATACCATAGTGAATGGTTCATTTTACAGCAATGTGGGTTATGGGGCACCTTATTATGGCTATTATCCTCAGCCTCAGCCCCTAAGGCCACCAACACCATTGGTGCCTCCTTCTTCTTATGGCTCAAAGAGGGCAGTGCTATGTGGAATTTGCTACCATGGACGAAGTTACAGGCTCAAGGGTTCTGTAAATGATGTTAGGTTCATGAGATATTTTCTTATAAACCAGTTTGGGTTCCCTGGTGACTCCATTCTTATGCTCACAGGTAATAACTGCAGTTCAGTTAAAAATTTTGTAGCTGTCAACAAAGTGGTTCTTACTTGGTGTACGTTTATTATAATCCTCAACTTTATATATACTTTTGTTTTGATTAATTACTAGCTATAGTTTATAATAATCTTCAACTTTTCTTACCTTTTTTTTTCTAATGAATTTTAAATTTGTATTTTTTAAATATTTTGATGGGTTATATAAGACAAACTGATAACTCTCCACCCACCAAAAATGAGCTACATTGATATAATTTTATATCCATAACAAAATGGGCCGACACGTGTCAGTCAGGTTACTCATCTGCTCCAAACTTTGTCATGGTATTATGCCATAATAAGTATGTATGCCACAGTAAGTATACTTATTATGGCATAATACCTTGACAAAGTATGGATACTTGTTATACCATAATACCATGACAAACTATGGAGCAAATACACATGCACATTGTCATATATAAATTTAGCTTCATTCAGGGATAAAACCAGTTTTCAAATATTTAAAGATAAAAGCAATGAGGTGCAGATTTAACTCGAACTATTAAGGTCATCTTTGCTTCATTCTTTGTTAATTTTGAACACTTAAAACCTACGTGCAGATGATAAGTGGGAGAAAAACCCACTGAAAATCCCAACCAAAAAGAACATTCAAGCGGCCTTGCGTTGGCTGGTTGAGGGTTGCAGGCCAGGGGACTCACTGGTGTTCCACTTCTCAGGGCATGCCACACAGGAAGTGGACCGTAACATGGATGAGATAGATGGGTACGATGAAGCACTATTGCCAGTTGATTATGAGATCAATGGGATGATCCTTGATGACGAGATCAATGCAACTATTGTCAGGCCACTGCCTCGTGGTGCTAAACTTCATGCCATCATTGATGCTTGCCACAGTGGGACGATGCTTGATTTGCCATTTGTGTGCAAGATTAACAGGTCAGTTTTACAAAGTCTTGATTTCTGAAACCTCTTGTGCTGTTCCTGATGTAGGAAAAGATGGGGGATAAGAGAAAAGGAACAAGATTCTCAGAATACAACATCAGTTTGATATATCAGTACATTGGCTCTTGTTGTTTGATCTATCAGGGAAGGGATGCACGCATGGGAAGATCATACACAGCCCCAAGCTGATTATAAAGGTACAAGTGGAGGGCTTGCAATTTGTGTATCAGCTTGTGATGATGCGGGGTCCTCTGTAGATACATCAGTTAGTATAAACCATTCCTGATTCCTTTGACTTTCATGTGAATTGATGAAAACTGTTTGTGAGATTCATGGACATAAGTGGGGTTGGTTGTTTTTGGTAGGCCTTTGGTGGTGGAAAGGTTGTCACTGGTGCTTTGACTTATAATTTCATTCAAACAGTGCAAAATGAACCTGGATTAACCTATGGTCGCATGCTAAGTGCCATTCATACTGCAATCAGAGGAGCCAAAGTTGGCATAGTTGCCCTAAATGGTCCAATTATTTCACTGATAAATAAAATGCTTGGGATGGATCGTATCAAACAGGTATTGCTATGAAAAAAATAAATCTTTAAACGTCTAAACAATAAGCCAATGTTAAAAGACATGTAAAGACATTAGAAATGAGTCTCATCAGTTGATCTGTCTCTCTACATATATGAATATAAATTATGTTATTATAGAGGGTTTTGGAATTGGGATTTGCAGGATGCACAACTATCCTCTTCTGAGAAGTTTGACATTCATACACATCGGTTTGAGCTATGACATGGTTTCCTGGCATCACTTGTTTTACAAGCCATTATGAGTTCATTTTGTCAAGCTGACAGAAAATTAAAAGATGTAAACTTTCAGAAAATCTTGGAGGAGTTTGATCTTTGAAGATAGGAAACATTACTCCCCATTTAGCTGCTCTTTAACTTAATCTGTTGCAAGTTATTTCTCTGCTCCATTTTAATTTTATGTTAATGTTAAGTATCCTTACCTATGTATGGCCGGCATTCATCTATGTATGACATATGCATTAGATACTTGGACAGTACGCTAAAGCTCAATTGACATTTGGATGAGTCCGGTAACAGTAATGACATTTGGATGGTCTGGTTTCTCTACTATTATTTCTAGGGATAATGGATTTTTCAGCCCTCAAAATTTTCCAAAATTTTTATATTGATCCCTATGTTTTCATTTTGACTAAATAGATTAATATAATTTTATATCATTAGAGAGTTGGTTTTCAATAATTTAAAAACTAGTAAGTTAATTCTGTTGTTGTTCAGGATAGTATTAAAGCCATTAAAATTGAGATGATGTGCCTAATAATTAGTTGACTTGAATTGATACATGGACTATTAAGGATGAATGGACTTTACATTTTTTGTAAAAAAAATGCAAAGATAAATTTGAATCATCCGTGGATGTGTGTTTTAAAAACAAAATATAGTCCAGTAAGCTTTAATAATCTATATATTAATCCAAGTTAGTTACGCTCTTCTGTCCATATTATAGGATATTTTATATAATAAGTTTTTTATTTAAAATATAGGATGTTAGATATTTTTCTTCCCATTTTACCCATATGTTTAATTTTTTCTCACTTCTCATTTATAACCCTATAATGATAGTATAATGATTTATTTAATAAAGGTAAAATAGGAAATGTTGGTATTTTTTGCATTGATTTCAAGTAAAAAAAAAAATTTCTTAATATACGTGTAATTGATACAAAATTTCTTATAATGTGGACCGGAGCAAGTACTTGTTAGTCACATCATTTTAATTTTAAAAAGCGTTAATGATATCCTAGAGGACAAAGGGATATTGAGTTTTTGAAATGTTAATGACTAACTCTATAATGATATAAACCTATAAGGGGTTATTTAATTAAAATAAAAACATAGGAATCAATATAAAAATTTGGAAAAATTGAGGTATCACCACTCAATATTCTTTGCACAAAAAATATATTAAATTGATGAACTTATTGCACATAAATAATAATAGACTTTTTTTTGCCACTAATAACAATTTATTGACATATCCCACTATTTCAAATTATTTCCCGGATGAACTCAAATTTTGAATATATCTGAATAATAAATGGGCAATCTTTACTATGAACCCTGTTCAAATCAAAATTGATTGATATGCGCAATATGTGATGGCAAATTGACAATCCTTCCATATACTTCTTTAGATGTTGGATCAACCATTGGATGTGCCTACTATTTATATTAGGACAATAAAGATATCATGATGTAAATAAGATTTGAGTTGTCCAATTTAAAAAAAGTATTTTCACAATTAATTAATTTTAATGAATTAAACAGGTTCACAATTAATTAATTTTACAATTTGATCTAAAAATATTTACTATATTAAATTTGACATACTCCTATACTACCTTAACTTTCAAATTGATTTAAAATTCTTGGTTAGAAAATTTGGAATTTTGTTTGCCAACGGAAAATTTGGAATTTAATTGGTAGTCATTTATTACATATTTCAATTAATTAGATCAATTATATTATAGATATGAAATTTAATTCAAATATTATCCATTAATTGGAAATTATGACAATTTGACATCTAATTTTTGACCAAAAACAAAAGCTTAATCATGTAATTAAATGTGATTGGTAACAAATTAAATGTAGATTGAAGGAATTCAAATCCAAATTGTCAATAAAGAATATTAGGATTAACTTCTAATAAATAGGCAGTACTTTTTAAACTTATATATAAATATTAAATTTATATTCCAATTCTATATTTTAACTTCATTGTCTTGTACTCTTGTCTCAATGGAATGAGATGAAATTTTAACATTATTCATGATCTCATCATATCTTTTTAAAGCATTTGTCCAAATCATTAAGTTGCTTCCATTTACATCATGTCCGTGACAGGATCTACATTTTTAAAAAAGGAATTTTGAAATCAAATGAGCTGCAATATTTTGAATATAATAAAACAAATGTTTATCTGCACAACTCAAGTTAAGAACATACAACAATGATAAACTTGAGCCTAAAACAATAGCACATTTTCAACATTTATATATCAAGGTACAAATCTAGAAATGGAAGAGTTTTAGAAATTGATTATATAATGAAATTAATAAAGCAGTTCCATATGAGAGTCCTCAAGTTTTGATGGTGGTGATGATGATGAAAAAATAATTGGCTTTGCTGGATGGTCCTTCACTATCAAGCTCAATACTTCAAGTCTTGAATAGTGTCCAACCAAATAAAAAAATAAACTCAGCCCTTCCTATTTTTCCTAGATAGATAAGCCAATATCCACATTTTTAAGCATTTTTGCAGCATATAAAAAGCAATTAAGATATATAACACACACACACACACACACACACACACACACACACCTTATATTAGACATCGTTTAGAATATTCATGTGAAAGGTAAACTTGATACTAACCTGCTACGTCCATGGAGATTACACAAAATCCAAAATCTTCATCCATGTTGGTAAGGGCACTACATATTGCCAATGCGCTGCAGGATTGTCTTGTCAACAAATGATACATGGCATGATCCTTAATTTTTATGGGATTGGTATTGGTCACTTTTGAATGTCCCAATCATCCTACTTAATTAGGTTTATATAGAGAGCCCTTCAACCATATAATATATCTGATTGAACGCAAAATCATTAAATTAAATTAAATTGGCACCAAAAAGGCAAAAGTAAAACGAATTAAGTGCATATTCAATTATTCAAATTGTCAATAAATAGTACTGGCCAATAAAATTGTCAAAAAAAAGTAAAAATTAAACTTTCAAAATTGATAATCATAAATGATGCATTAATATTTTATTTGCATACATTTAAGGAGAGCCATGTTATCCCTTAGTTGGGGTCCATTTTTTTTTACATTTCACCGGGATAATGTGGCAACATATAATTTCAACACGTTATTCCAGTATATTTTACTTTACTAGATATGATATACTAGGAATCAATAGCAATATAAAATATAAAATTTATAATAAGTCAGGTTGTTTATAAATTATAAAATACTAATATTCATTCTTAATTTTTCAAATTTATGAATACACGACTCAACTTTTTTGCTTACAATCTTGGTCACACAAAAAGGTTAAGATTTTATTTTCTATTTTCTATGAGGATTAAAAAATATGAGAGGAGTAATACATGCAACAAAGAAGAAAAGGGGGAAAAAAGAAGAGTCCATTTTATATTTGGATTCAAATTTTTTATTCCTAAGATCTATTTTGATCTTAATCACACAAGTTTTTTTTAATATTAAGAGTATCTTCTAGCAAATAGTAAAAAACTAATCCCTTTGAAACTAGAAATTACCTAAATGAGTTTTATTTTTCCTATCAAGACTTTTTTCCTATATACGAACAGAGTCAAGACCAAAATAACATGTTTAAGGAACCAAAGCCATTTATTAATTTTGTTAAAACCTTATTAATTACTTTGATCATATTTATAAGACATTTTTAATCAAATTGTACATATTAATAGAGTAGTTAAAATCAATTAATGTTTTCTAAATATGATAAGAGGAAATCTATTTTTAATATTTTTATTTTGACAAATGCAGAATGTGAAAGAATAATTTTCTTACAGACATTTTGTTTTAAAAGGTGAAGTTATCATTTAAAAAATTAAGAATTGAAAACTTTAAATCTAGATGGTGAGATCTCATTTAAAAAATGAACACTAAGCCAAATGGAAACGATTCCCAGCATTTAATCATCCTCAAGCATGAACAGAGTCGTTCAACCTATGAATTTAACTCCTTGAACTCCCTGCAAATCATTATCTGGAGAACTCATAAAAACTTTTATGAAAATTTAGATATAACTAGATTTTTTACCCGTGTGATACGCGGCTTATTTTTGCATAATGTGGAACCTACAATTTTATTATAAATCTCAATATATTTATATCAGTTCAAATTCAAATTTAAATCAACTTAAATAAATATTTTACTCAAATCCAAATTTAAACCAATCAATCAATTAGTAAGACAAGAAACAAAGTCTGAGATAAGGCAAGTACATAAAAGACACTACTTCTAAGCCATTGACTTCCTATAATTTCTTATTAGAATAGATGTTTTCATATATCACGTAAGTCGAAAAAATAAATTACATTAACTATAATTTATGAATTGTATTATATTAAATTTTCTATTAATAATTTTTTGGCCAAATTTTCTATTAATATTGATGATGATTAATGAACAATTTTTTGCTACCTTGGACAGTTTAATTTCTTGATTAATTATATGCTCCTCCAATCCAAATATAAGTTACTTTGAGAAATATTTATTACCTTAATTATATATTTGGGGACTTGGTGAAAATGGGGAAGTAAAGATTAAAAACGAATTTAAATTAAATTTCTATTTATTAATATTAAATTAAATTTTGATTTAATAAGAACTTTGCAACTTTTTGAAAAAAATATAAGTTGAATAAACTAATTTTTTTTACAATTTATAAGTTTACAAGGTAATTTAGGGATATTTTGAACATCACAATTTATTTTTTTAATCTAAACATCTTGGTATTTTATTATATTTTCTTTTTTTAAAACTTCAAACATTTCATTGTATTGTGTTCAGGGTATTAAAAACCCAATCGATAAATAAATTGGTCAATATATCAATTCAAGGTTTAATGGTCAAATCATAATCAAATCGATTATAAATAAATTAATATATTTTAAATAGTTTTTTGTAATTTATAAATTCATAAGGTGATTTATGGGATATTTTGAACATCACAATTTATTTTTTTAATCTAAATATCTGGGTATTTTGTTATATATTTTTTAATTTGAGCCTTCCATTGTATTGTATTCAAGGTTATAAAAATATGAAGATTTAATGGTCCAATCATGATTTTTATATGAATTAATATATTTTAAATAATATAAATAAAGAATATAAATATATTAATTCATTATCATAAATTAATATTCAAATTACGATAAAAATAAGAGTTTAATACAGATCTGATCTGGATTCCCGATGCAGAGTTTTCCTGCTCATCTTTGTGTTGTTTGGAATTTGAGCCGTTCAAAATAATTAATGTTCTACATATTGCCACATCATTGAAGAGTTAAGGAACCGTCCCTCCCTACTTGAAGGACGTTGCTAACATTTTTATTTCAACATTGAATGGGGATTTGATGAGACTAATTTTTTTTTCCCTAAAAACTTATTTTGTGCATCAGTATATATATATATATATATATGTATGTATGTATGTATGTATTAAATGAATTTAGTTCCCTAGTGTGCTACAAATTTTTATGACGGATCTTCTGAGCTTTTAATTTTTTATAGTCTAAAAAAATTTCGTTAACCTTTTATTCCATCTAGTTCGGGGATTTTGAAAGTTAGACTTATTATTTTGAAAGTCAATTAAAAATTATTTTCTTCTAAAAAAATTATTTTAAAGAATTTTTTGTCTATTTATTTTGTGCTTTTCTCTTTTAGTGATGAGCCCTCCTATTATGGCCTAACCCTATGGGACTGAACTCACCCATGATTTGGTGGTACAAACATATATTTCTTCACATTTGAGGAAATTGAATTGGAGGAAACAAGTTTTCACAATCATGTGAGATGAAGTCAATGTGAAGATAGGATGACATTTTTAAATAGGTTTTACCTTATAAGAGACAAATTATTTTTATTTAACAAATTAATGTATTTTTTTAATTTTATTCTTAATTAAAATAGATTTATTATTATAAGACATGAAGTAAATGAAAGTTAAGTGAAAATATTAAATAAAGACATTTATGTAAAAAAAATTTTGTAACAAATTTAAGATGTTTAATTGTTTTCTTAATTATAATAATTTAGTTATTTGTTTATTACATTTTGAAAAAAAGGAGTATATGTTATCGTAGATTTTTGTATAAAGATTAAGAAATAAAATTATTATGTTAATTTTTTTTAAAATTTTGTTAAATAAAAAAGAATAATTAATACTATATTTAAATTTTAGAATAATAACAATAAAGGTATAATTGAAAAAAAATAAGGTATTAAAAACCGTACCAGCCATTGAACCGGATGAGGCAGCGGTTCAAAATTCAGTGGTTGGACCGAGGTTGGACCGGTTATGAATAAATTAATATATTTTTAATAATATAGATAAAAAATAAAAAATATATTTATCTATGATCATAAAATTAACATTTATTCTAGGATAAAAAGTAAATTTAATAATATATAGAAAATTAAAAATATTATTAATAAGTTTTACAATTTAATATTAAAATCTAAACAAGTTAATATTCATCTATAATTATATTTTGAATTCAAAATAATCAATTAATATTCTATTTTCATATTATTTGTTAAGTAAATTTATCATTATTAGTAATTATTTATCATAATAATGCTTATAACATATTGTAATATAGAAAAAAAATGTATACTAAAAATAATACTACTTAGTACTAAAAATAATATTATTTTATTTTAAAAAATATTTTAAAATTTTTTAAAAAATAAAAAAATAAAAAAGGGGCCAAACCGTTTCAAATGGTTTTATACCGATTTTATATCGATTTTTGACCGGTTTGACCAGTTCCCACTGGTTCTGAAACCCCCCGATTTTTATTTGCTACCGGATCAGACAAGGGGCTAGTTCCCGGTCGGACCGATCAAACCGGTCGGTCCGATTTGGTTTTTTGTTCACCAGAAAAAACTATCTCAATCAAGGTATTAAAAACCGGACCGGCTATTGAATCAGATGAAGCAACGGTTCAAAGTTCAGTGGTTGGACCGGGGTCGGACCGGTTATGAATAAATTAATATACTTTTAATAATATAGATAAAAAATATAAAATATATTTATCTATGATCATAAAATTAACATTTATTCTAGGATAAAAAGTAAATTTAATAATATATAGAAAATTAAAAATATTATTAATAAGTTTTACAATTTAATATTAAAATCTAAACAAGTTAATATTCATCTATAATTATATTTTGAATTCAAAATAATCAATTAATATTCTATTTTCATATTATTTGTTAAGTAAATTTATCATTATTAATAATTATTTATCATAATAATACTTATAACATATTGTAATATAGAAAAAAAAATTTATACTAAAAATAATGTTATTTTATTTTAAAAAAATTTCAAAAATAAAAAAAAAAGTCCAGACTGGTTCAACCCGATTTTGTACCGGTTTTTGACCGATTCTAAAAACCTCCAGTCTGTATCTATGCCTAGACCAAAATAAGGGCTGGTTCCCAATTGGAACAGTTGAATCAACTTGTTCGATCCGATTTTCTTTTCATGGATTCTAATAAATCATGTTCACAGTTTTCAATAAATTTACTTTTCAAATAGTAGTGGGTATCCCTATAATTAGCACCACTAACTAACTTGTTGGAGTGCAATTTTTTTTAAGCCATAAAAGTGACTTTTCTTAATAATAAATTAATAAGTATAATTTTTAAAAACATGAGATAACCTTTTAGACATTCAAAATTATTAATTAATTTTAAAAATTTATTTAATTTGTATGAATTGATTAAAAATAACTTACTTCTGATATAAACCATTCACTTATTATAATTTTTAATTATAATAATTTTTTCATATATTACATAAATTTTAAAAAATAAATTTATATTATTTATAATTTATGAATTGTATTATATTAAATTTTCCATTAATATTGATGATGATTAATGAACAATTTTTACCCTGGACAGCTTTCTCGATTAATTATATATTTCTCACTCTAAAATATAAGTCATTTGAAAAATATTTATTACATTAATTATATATTTTGGGACTTGGTGGAACTGGGCTGGTAAAGTTCTTATTAAATCAAAATTTAGTTTAATATTAACAATATAAATTTAAGTTTAAAGTCGTGTTATATGCGTCACAATTTAATTTTTATATCTAAAGATCTGGGTCTTTTATTTTATTTTTACAAATTTCGAATCTTTCATTGTGTTGTACTTTCTTAGGGGTCTTTCAATGTTAATTTTATTAACCCTGTATTTTCTAAGTGCTTGTTTGGTTCTCGTTTTTGGAAACTAAATTGTATTTTTTAACCATTATTTTTTTCTTTTTCATCCAAATAGCTTTTTAGTAAACTTTTCTACTTTTTTTCAAATTTTATTTTTATAAACTATGGTTATTTTAAAAGCACTTTTACAAAAAGGCAAATCAAACGGGCACTAAAAACCATTTTTAAGTGTATAAAGGCATGCTTGGCAGTAAAAGGCCATTTTTAAGGAAAATAAAAAAATTTCATAAAAGGTTATTTTTTATTTATAAAAAAATTGAACAATTTGTATCAAATATATTCAATAAGGTTTTTTTTTTATTTTTTTTATAAAACTCTATTCATATGTATCAAATTTACTCTAACTTTTTTTTGTTCTTTATATAAGTTACTTTAGAAAATTTATGCATAAAATATTTTTTATCTTTGATTTATAATAAATTATGTTAACTATCCCATACTTTTCAATAAATTTTTTTAACATTCAAAATTATTAATTAAGTTCAACATTTTTTTCATTTGTATGAATGATTAAAAATAACTTACAATAATAAAATGTCTTAAGTTAGTGTGTCCATTATAATTTATAAATACACTAAGTAAGAAACAAATGAAAGGTGATTCTAGTAGTAAAGGAAAAAGAGAGTAGCTGTGTTATTTTAAGTCTCAAGTTCTAACCTGGAAATGTAGGTATATAAAATTTCTTTTTTATCTCATGCACATGATATCTTAATCTATCTCATTTTAACTAGATGATTTATCGAGATCTAAACTAATTCAGATTAAACCATATTGGATCCTTTTGGGTGACAAGCTCTACTATCGAATATTTAACACTATTATATTCTCAGGACTCGTACTTGAGATCTGTACAATCCTTTATCAGTTAAACCAAATGCTTAATGATAACCATGTTAAATACTTAGTGATCCAACATTGCTGTCTTCTATAATTATACCCTACTTAATTTAGATTAGTTTAGATAGTAATAAATCCTTTTATTAAGATAGAATAATGGACTGACATCTCTAAAACATAAAAAATAATAGAAAAATAACATAAAAAATTTTTTTATGTTAAGCAGAATAATGGACAGATATCTCGAAAACATAAGAAATAACTTTTTACAGTGCTATTTACTCTAGTTTACTTTTAAGAACAGAGTACTATTTACTGAGATGATATGCTTGTTTTGCCACGGTTATGGAAATTATTTGATAAATCTTTCTATTACAAAATATTCTTGAAAAACAGAAAAATAATAAATAAAAAACTAAAAATATATTCTAGGGTTCATACATGATGATTATATTAGGACAGAGATTGATAATCCTAAGGTGATCCGTCCAGAGTGCCCAGGAGAGGCCGTTTATCGGATAAAGTTGGATTATCATTCTTCTACTAAGAAAAGTCATCATCTATTACCCCTAGTGTTCTCATTACTGGAAAGGGACCCGAATTGGTATCAGAGCCTTACCAGGCCAGACAGGAAGGAAGATATAGTTATAAAAGAATGATAGAGAGAGAGCATTAGAATATCATGACTGAGTTATCAGAAGCTACTTCTACTTCCACTACTCCAGTTAGACTTTCCTCTGCCTTCTCTTTGGATAAACTCCCTTCTTCAGTTAAAAGAATCCTTTCCAACAAGATTGACAATCTTGTTGAAATCACTCATATCCCAGAAGAAGTTCGTATTGATAACACTGAGTTACCCTTACTTAGTCCATATGCAATTTTCTCCCAAGATAGAACCTATGCTAGATCTCTTCGTCAGAGGATAGCAAGGATTGTTCATACTCCCAGGCCACAGGTGAAAGAATATGTCCAAAGTTTCAAACTGGAACAGTGTGGACTCAAAGCCACAACTGCAGAGCAGCATGTTACGTTGGAAATCCCTCAACTCTTGATCAACACTTGGAGGCAACAGGGATACACTCACATCCATATTGGTGCCATTAGATTGGTACTTACTCTTCATGGAAGAAAAGGCATCCCAGCAACTGCTAGAGTTGCAATTCTTGACTCCACATATAAATCATACTCAAATGCTATGATTGGTGCACTCTTGACCACTTGTAGCAACGGAAGTGTGGTCATGACAATTGCCCCTGATTTTAATATCAAGCTAGATGATGCTACTCTGCCGTACCGACTGAAAGTTCAAATCCAGATTCACGGAGCAGAGCAAGACGAAAAAGCCATTATGGCTACTCTCCATCACCAAATGATCTATCGTCTGCAAGATCATGCGGTAAATTTAGAGTTCCCAAACTCTACTTCTGATGCACTCTATATGGTGTCCAATCAATCGGATACCTCTGTAATCCAGATACCCAAGAGAATTCCAAAGGAAGAACCGGCGCAGATTATGCCCCTGGAATGGATCAACAACTATGAGAAAGAGTTTCACTTTTCTTGTAGGGATGTACATACTATTGATGCCCCTGTCCTAGAACGCCTAGAAACTGAAATGGTAAAATCTACTTTCAAGAGGCCAGGACAACCACCAGTGTCCTACTCATGACAAATTCTAACGATCAAACCAGCCTATAAGCATAAGGAGAAAGTTCCCATCCATTCTGTAGATGCGGCGGCTAAACCATGCTTTGTTTCAAAAGTTCATGGTCATTTTATATAGGATGCAGCTCCTGAAGAATGCGACCCAGACTGTGGTTGCTATGATTGGGATCATTGGCAAGGACCTGAACAAAACCTTTACCAAACCTCTCAACATAAACCCACTCCATACCTTAAACAGAAACCATCCTGCAAATCTTTCAAAGTCAGACAAGATCATGATTTTGATCATGGTCCAAAACAAACTATCCGAAGAAAGAAAGAATGGGTTGAAATACCCAAAGAAACACCCAAGCCAACTACTTTTCACCAAATGCTTCAAGAATTAGGACATTCGGACTTAGCTTCATCAATCTTTTCAAAAGAAGACTTCACCTTCTCAGTTTATACTCCCAAACCAGAACCTGTTATACCAACAATCCCATCAAAGCCTACCCAAGATCTCCCTTGCATAGCCATGATTCGTCCTACGTATGAAGAGGATTTTCCTCCTTTGGAACGAAGGACTAATGAATCATCCAGATACACTTCCTGACCATTTGTTCAGCAAGACCAAATGACTCCTCAAGGTGCAAGAACTACAACCCAATCTGAAGAAGTTCTAAATTGGCACACTGAGAATTCAGTTAGCCAAAACAAAGTCCTACACAGGATAAACACTCGATTAGAACAACTTCATGATAAGACAAATGTGTTCTCCAGCAAACTGGATATTCTAGACCAAACGGTCAAGAATCTTTATGAGAACTACTCTCACAGAGCTCAGAAGCTTGATCAAGAGCTCAGGGGATATATTGATGCTCGATACACAGGACCATTGTTCTTCCAAAAAGAGCAGGAATTGAAGCATGTAAAAGAAGAACTGAAAAGGATTGAGGCAGATTTTGCAAAACAATCAGCCATCCATCATCAAGAACCATTATTCCATACCCCGTTATACACACCACCCTTTGTGTCTTCCACACCATATTTCCCATCCACATCTACAGCCAAAGAACCTTTCAAAATGAATTATCCAATCTTCCAGCAGCTTAGAAAAGAAAGGAAACAACAAACCCAAAGACACCAACCAGTTCCTCCAGTCCCTCAAACATTTGCTCAAACCCAAGTGTCTCTTCCTTCAACCTCATATACCCTAGAATACATACCTCCACAAAAACCCTTGAAGATTCATACCCCATCATCATCACCAGAAAGACAGCCACCACCTAAAGACTTTTCAAAAAATAAGACCATTGCCACCATCAAACCTATGTCAGAACCATCCACTGATTTTGAAGGAGATTTATCCTTCTCAGAATCAGATTCTGTTACAACCACCGATTCCTCTTTGTCCTCAGAAAAACCACATCCAATATTCATGGTTGATATAAATCCTCCTCCATTTGAAGAAACACCAGCGTCAGCTGTTGAAGAACCTAAACCTATGGTCCAGGAAACAACTGAATCAGTTCACAGTGGGCAAGAAGGATTTCACAAACCTTCAAATGGTCCATATTTTACATTCGATGATCTTCCCCATCATCGTTGGAGAGAGAAACTTCACCAATTTGGTGCATGGCTAGATGTACAGATGAATGACCCTGGAGCCAACAGACAAAAAGTTTTGACCAACTTCTTATCAAGACTGACGGGAAACCTAAGAGAATGGTTTACCAGTCTTAGTGAGTATCAAAGACTCCAGATGGCTCAACATGATATACCTACATTCTTGGGTATTCTGCACGAAGAATTCATTGGAGATTTTGGAATCATTGGCAGGAGAGCTCGTCAAGAGTATTTTGAAATGAAATGTTGTTCATTGGAGAGGCATGACTTGCAGAAGCATTACAAGAGAATGGCAGAAAAGTATTATATGCTAGGAGGAGCTAATGACGTAAATTTGAGGCATGTCTTCATAGCTTCTCTACCAGAAGAACTGTTGCCAGAAATACAAAAATCCATCAATGCCTTGCAGAGAGATATGACACATATATCTCTCGGAGAAATTTATCAAATGGCTCTAGGAGCACTAGACAGACTATGCGAACAGCAAAAATTTGTTAAGAATGTGCTTAAGGAGAAAACTCATCTTTACAAGGTCTGCAGGAGGCCAGATTTGAAAATCAAATGCAAGGATAAAGAAACTTGCTCATGTTCATCAAAGAAGAAATCACATTTCTTTCAGTATCCGAAGAAAAAGAAGTTCTACTCAAAAAGGAGAAGAAAACCTTTCAGGTTTTTCAAAAAGAGAACTTCTTCAATTGGCAGATTCTCCAATAGGTGTTATCTTTGCGGTAAAAAAGGACATTACGCAAAACAATGTCCAAACAAGACCAGGAAAGGAATAAAGATGTTGACAAAACTTCAAGAGATGTATCTCTTATCTCCTGAAGAAGATTTTGAAGAAATCTATGAAGAACAGAAAGAGAAAGATGAGCAAACAGTTATTGTTATTCCTCAATCAGAGGAGTCCAGTACTGAAGAAGAAGAAGAAGAAATAGATTATTGTTGCAATCATCAAATTTGCAATATTAATCTAGTAAAGCCTATTATTAAAGAAATCCCTTCTCCAAACATCAAAGTTCAAGTTTTGACAGAGAAGTATGCCAGGCCAATTTCAGTTATTGGGTTCATGGACACAGGTTCATGCAGAAGTGTTATGAATCCCAACATCCTACCGGAAGATGAATGGTTACCACATGAAGAGTATTTCTCTTCAACAGACGGAAAATATTTCTCCATTAATCTTATTTCCAGAAGGAAGATTGGAGTTCAGTTTTTCCCTAACTGTGTGGTATGGACAAGGATACTAGGCAGCAATCTACCAACTAAAGATTTACTGATTGGAATGGACGTGTATCACAAGGCAAAGAAGTTACAAATACTTCCAAAAGGAGTTCATTACAAAGCTCAATTTATTCCATGGGAGCCTATTAACAACTTATTTGAACTTCTACAAGTCCCTTCGGATTATATCCCTCTCAGGGATAAGCTGCTACCTTTATGTCCAGAAAACCATCAGAGTTTTAAGCATCCTCACCCATTATGGAAAAATGAAGAGTTCTTTGTGAAACTTCCATTCAAAAGAAATGAGGATATTAATCCTATCAAAGCATCTCATCCAGGAATGTCTCCAGAAGACTTGAAGCTAGCAAGAACAGAATGTGCAGAATTGCTGGCACAAGGCTTGATAGAGCCCACAACTTCACAGTGGGCTTGTTATGCTTTTTACGTGGAAAAAGATGCAGAAAAGAAAAGGAAGAAGAAAAGGTTCGTAGTAGATTATACTCCATTGAACTACTTCCTCCAAGATGACAAGTTTCCATTGCCAAAAATCAATACCCAAACTGTTCATTTGAAGAAGGCCCAAATATTCTCCAAGTTTGATCTCAAAGCGGGTTACTGGCAATTGGGAGTCCATCCAGAAGATAGGTATAAAACAACTTTCTGTATACCCAATGCTCAATATCAATGGACGGTTATGCCATTTGGGCTTAAACCGGCCCCATCACTATTTCAAAAAGCCATGATCAGAATTTTTGAGCCCATTATACACTCTGCTTTAATATACCTGGATGATATCCTTTTATACTCGGAAACTGTGGAGGCCCATAAAACCCTACTGGATCAATTTTATAATATAGTTCAGAAGTATGGGATTATGCTCTCAGCCTCAAAGAGCCAAATGGGCTTAGCCCAAATAGAATTTTTGGGTATGACTTTCTCAGCAGGACAATATCAGCCTAGCCCACACATAGCTACAAAGCTATTGGATTTTCCTGATAAGCTGACAAACAAGCAGATACAAAGCTTTCTCGGAGTGGTCAATTATATCCGAGACTTCATTCCACATGTCAGCAAATATACTAGCCAGTTGTCCAAGATGTTAAAAAAGAATACACCTCCATGGACAGATCAGCAAACTGCAGCAGTAAAGAAGTTGAAGCAGATTGATCAGAATCCTCCACCATTGAAAATCCCTGATAAAGGTGAATTAATTTTACAGACTGATGCCAGTGAAAATCACTGGGGAGCAGTATTGATTGAACAAGATGGAGACAAAAGACACTAATGTGCTCACGCCAGTGGAGAATTCAAATCTGCAGAGAAACATTATCATACCATCTACAAGGAGATTCTGGCAGTGAAACGTGGCATTGAAAAGCTAAGTTTTTATCTCAGCTTTACACCTTTCACAGTGGAAATGGACAATACATCATTTCCAGCCATACTGAACCAGAAAAAGAAGATTCTCCCAGAAAAGCAACTGCTCAGGTGGAAAGATTGGTTTTCCCGCTATAAATTCTCGGTAAAGCACATCCAAGGGAAACACAACCTCCTAGCTGATTTACTCTCAAGACCTCTTCCAAAGAATCAGCAAATCCACCATCTCAGGAAAAACCCTTTGTTCATATTGACAATTTCAGAAATGCCTAAGAGACATCCTCCTCCTTCAACTCACTTGAGTTATGATCTAGTATTCCCTCCATCTCACCATCCTACTACCATTTCCCAGATCAACAGTTTAGCCAGAAAAACCTTATTTTTCTACTTCCATCTCTTCCTGAATGATACGGGTATTACTCCTAAGCCGGAGTACTTTGATCCCCAATTACCCTATCTGGTTATTCCCTTTGTTAAAGGTCCAATAACTCCAGAGTTTATGTGGTACGTATGGTCAATGTCAACCCTATTTGCTTGTGCCATTGCCTTTCCTCCCAAACAAACTTACCATTATCTTACAGACAAGAAAAATGAAAGGTCCAACCTATCTATTTTCTTATCCTGGTTTGCACCACTTGCAATATGGAGAGGAAAACTGTATAATACCATAAATGAGAATAACCTTTGGAATATTCCCTCTTCCAAAACTAAGGCCTATTCCTTTTTCGTTGTTCATAAACCCTACCAAACAGACCACCAAGGCCTTATCTACACCCCTGTCCAGTCTCACCTTTGGAGCACTGCCCTACACTGGCCTTTACGCCAGAAACATGTTATTAATGAATTATATGATTTTCTTTTAGATTTAAATAATTTTGCAGGTGATAAAGAAGATCAAGTTTGCACTTCTCTCGGACCCTTTCCTGGAGAATTCTATGATCCAGATGAAGTGATGACAGTAGGACAAGCCATTTCCTTTGAATGGCCACATCTCAGTCTTACACCAGCAGAAGACCCAGGAGAAGCCTCTACCAGCAGAGACCCGTATACTCCTCAGGATCCATCAGCCTTTATGGATTCCCAGGATCCATATGAGATAGATCCACATTTCCTTCAACAGTTTCTTGGAACAACTCCAAAATGGGAACAATACCCACAACCTCCAAAGAGAACTATTGAAGAAGAACTAGAGATAATCAAAGGACAACAGGAAATGCTGATGAGAGGAAGAAGACAAGAAGATACTGATCCAGAAGATGACAGTGACTATGAAATGATGAATGCGTCACCAAGTCACGAACCAATATCAAAAGGAGATTAGATGTCACGCTAGACTCCTTTGTCGCTTTGTACAGCTGTTATGTTTTGTTTGTTGTGCCGACAGTCACATGTTAAATATGTGTGGTGACTCAGCTACTTTACTTTATCAAAAATGTGTAAAAGTTTGTCGGCCACGTTGTCGGCCATGAGTGTACTTAAAGTAAGTCAGTGAGTGATGAGTCAGATATCAATAATGTAAAAGTTGTTTTGTCAGTTTGTAGTCCCTCACTCTATATAAGGGACGCAGCTTGTAATCTTGGGATAAGCTGAAACTCATTCAGAAAGTCCCTTTGTAATATACAATGCTTGAGTTCTAAATTCTCTCATCTCTCTCTAGAATTCCAGAATAGTTATATCTCTAACCTGTCTATCCTAGTTCTCGAGTATGATCTACTCTCGCCTCTGATGAGGATCTTGAGTATCAGAAAGGAACGGAACCAGATCCATGTTCCAATAACTTCCTTGTAATATTATTCTAAGGTTCATACATGATGATTATATTAGGACAGAGATTGATAATCCTAAGGTGATCCGTCCAGAGTGCCCAAGAGAGGCCGTTTATCGGATAAAGTTGGATTATCATTCTTCTACTAAGAAAAGTCATCATCTATTACCCCTAGTGTTCTCATTACTGGAAAGGGACCTGAATTGGTATCAGAGCCTTACCAGACCAGACAGGAAGAAAGATATAGTTATAAAAGAATAATAGAGAGAGAGCATTAGAATATCATGACTGAGTTATCAGAAGCTACTTCTACTTCCACTACTCCAAATACTTATCTTATTAATAATAAAATTTTAAATTTTAAATAACTCATTTAATATCTACTAATTATAATTTTTATAATAATTATTTAAATAATTTTTTATTTTTAAAACTTATTTTATAAAATTATTTTATAAATAATAAAATAGAAAATACAGTAAAACATATCATTATTTATTCCGTCGGAATTGGTTTCCATCAGAAATTTTGTTACCCACCTCACTTTTTCCATCATGCGGCTTTGACTCTGCAACATGCAGCTTTACAGCATGAAAGCTGCATGCAACGTCTAATCAGATTATCAGCGTGCTGATCAGATTACCGTGACGCTACAGTATGCGTTCTTTTCCTTTTAAATGCCCTTCTATACGTGGGAGTGGGCTTACATTTTACTCTCTCACGTTTTATATATAAAATTTTTTATTTTAATTTTAAATATAATATCCTTTATAATATATAAAATAATATTTATTATATATTTTAAAAAATACTCCTATTTAATATATTAAAAAAAAAGAAATTAAATAAGAGTAATTTTAAAAAAATATTAAAATTTCTAAAAAAATTAAAGTAGTTAATTAGTTTTAATTTCAATTTTTAATCCATGTGATTCGGTTAAAAAGATCTTATATTAAGGATTAAAGGTAATATTTTACTTCTCAGTTCGGTTCAATTCTCAACCTCCATCGCTTCTTCATTTTCTGTTCCTGCATCCCACTCCTTCATTAATTTCTTCCTTCCTGCGGTTTCTTCTTCATTCAGCTCAGTGCCATCTGTCCTAATCTTCACCATTTTCTTCGTCATGATCAATAAAAGTAAGTATATTTTGTTTAATTAATATATATTACTGCATCTAACTTTATGGTTTACTTATCTCAGTTATTTATTTTATATTCCATTATTTTAAATTGCATAGTTTTTATTTTTAATTAAAAATAATTAACTTTTGTTTTATATGCACTTAATGAATAAATTAGGATATAAAGTGTTATTATGTAGTTAATTGATTTTGTTTAGTATTTAGTTCATTGTATATTGATTGATGATAATAGAACGCGAGGGATAAATTATATGTACGTGGTATGTAATGAATCAGTGAATAAAGAATGTAACATATGCAAATTTGAGAGATGATTTAGAATTTAAGAGAAATAAATATATTTAGGTTATAATAATGGTTTTCTTTCTTTTAATTTCATGTTTATAGGTAAATAATAAATAATTTTTATCATAGGACAAAGAACGGGCAAATAGAAAAGAGTCGCTGTGCTTTTTGAGTATCGCAGACAGGTTGACTTCACAGTCACAATTTGAGTATTCTCTTCAATTCATATTATAGGGATCCACTTTTAAATCTATTAAAAAAGTTAAAAATTCTAAATTTATCCTTATTTATTGAGGAAATGTTATAATAATTAAATCAAGTAATTTCTTATGAGATATCAGACTTTTATGAGTGATTACACTTATAGGGAAGAGAAAAATAATCAATTAAATATAGAAATGATAAAATTGTCCATTTGACTTTCTACACCTTATATTGTGAAAAAAAAAAGAGTCTCACACCCTATATTATGATCTTAATTACTTTGAAATTAGCACTTGTTTGAGAGGTGCGCATCCCAAGATCCATGCTTTTCATACTATTCACACTACACCAAAATAGCATATTTCTCATAGACCAAATCTGTGAGACAACATGAAGAAATTCTGTGGGAAAGACACTTCTCATAGGATTTCTCATGTATATAGCACAGTAAGAAATATGCCTGTGGGAAAAAAAAAACTTTCTACGGCCGTAGGAACCACCCCTCACACAATTTTTCATGGAACACACCTTGTGAGAAAAAGTTCTCATGGAGCGTGCACAATAATATTGAAGGGTGTGGTAGTTTAGTTGGGCTGGGAAGGAATGTTGGTATGACACTACAATTAGGCAGACATCTATGAATAGCGGCTCCTTGGAATTAGACCACTTTTGAATAAAGTCATTAGTTGGTTGGCTAAACATTTTGGCCATGATGATGTAAATCAATAACAATGCAACAATTTACTCGTGCATACGTACTTAATTAGCCTAATTACCAATATACTATAATTTCAAAAGTATTTATCAAGATGCTATAACTTTAGCCTATAACTTTAGTAATTCGAAATTCCATGTCACCCTTTCCTCCTGATGCTACGAGCACCTTAAAAAAAAACGCATTATGTGAGTTCGATTTATGCTGGTTGGACTAACACAATACATTTTGATTATTTTTTAAAAATTCAAAAAATAAAGTCTGTCAGTTGATAAACTTTTTGCAGTGCTGTATTAAAAAAAATATTGCTGCATGCAGCAGCATTAAGATTTAGTAAATAAATTAAATTATTTTTTTTATTTTCTTTTGTAGTTTTTTTGTTATTTTTGTGGTGATAAATAATATTATATGGACTGAAATAAATAATATTAATTGTAATTTTTTAGAGAGAATTTTATTTTCAATTTCTTCAAAATAAATAGGTTATTAGCCTATAAAATTTTATTGTGTAGTTGTTAGATTTTTATTTTATTGTGTAGTTGTTAATTTTTTTTTGTGCATTAATATTTATTTTTTGTTTATGAGCAGATAATAAATCATTTTCTAAAATAGGAGCAAGAATGGACAATAGAATAATTGGGTGTACCTATATACAAATAGATGGATATTTGTTGGTCCACATAATGTAACATTCAAGCCGGACAGTATAAAAATGATAAGTGTTAAGTTATATATTAGTTTGATTTAATTAAATCAAGTCATTGGGCAAAAGTTTCAACTTCTTCCCAATTAAATTGGATCAAATTTGGTATATAGATTTCCAATATACATAAATCCATTAGGATACTTTAGACAATATACTTTTATACAATTGAATAACATCATCCTGATCATATGCTTAGGTAATTTGGTTGTCAACAAACAATTTTTATCACCCTAATTTATTTAGGGAATTACCACATAATCCAATTAAGAAAAATATCATAAGATTGCATTTGAAAGCACATGAACTTCATTGAATTATGGTTTGGAAGGCGTAATGCTATTGTTGAGTCACCTATGGCACATGAGGATTAGATCACACAATTGAGTTCATGAGATGATATTGAAGACACACTTGATGGTGGATCTATCCAACTAATGCCGCAAACAATTTTGCGGTAAGTATTTAACATCATTGTCTTTATTTTTGTTTTATATAGATAATGTTATTACTTAATAATGTCTTATTATTGATTTTAGGTTGATATATTTGATGAATTGATTCATCTAAGTATTCAAGACCTTCTACAAATGCCAACTAAAGAATGTCAAGAAGAGATTATGTGGGACTAACATAATATCAGAATGGTGTTGAAAGAACAACACTACAATATGGTTACTCAATTTATTTCACTTGTGATTGAGCTACCACATCCAATGATTGTTCAGGGTAAACCAAGAAATTTATCAACTCAATCACTAGTTGTGACTAAAGATGAAAATGAACAAAATCAACGTCTATTTAAAAATGTAGAGGAACAAAAATCAAGGAGCCACTTCTCTTTTAGACATTTTTAGTCAATACCATTACATGCCACTATCTTTCTTATCCCAATTTAACTTGCTCAATTTAGATCAATTATGGTTATTCATGTTTTTATTGGAAATTTCAACACTTTTTAAATTCAAGTATAACAATTACTTATTCAAACTCGATGGGCCATCAAATGAAGCATTTATGCCTCCCCAACAATCAATTCCTTGTATTAAGTCTTTTGTATTTGGTTTAAATTCCTTACTGGTTGTAACTAGCATCGAGTTATCTTAATCTCAATATGAAAAACCCATAAGACAAGGGCAATAACAATATGTTCAAAGTGAACCGTGATGTGACATAGGAAGTCATTATGTATAGAGTAAATAATTTTTTTTTAAAGAAAAATTTTTATCTTTAATTGTTGTAAGAATTTCGCTTTATTAATTGAAATTTAATAATTACTAATTAATTTATTAAAATATTTAATTTTTAAAAATTAATTTTTTATTATTTACAATTTTAATTAATTTATTAAAATAGTTTATGTTTAATAATTAATTTTTTTAATTATCATAATCTGAATTCTTATTATTATTTATCATTTGTTAGTTTATTATTAATTAATGAAGTTAATTAATAATTAATTAATCATTAATAATTAATTTCTAATAATACTCTCTCCGGTCCCATTTATAAGATACTATTTTAAAAATTTGCTTGGTCTTATTTATAAGGTGTTGTAATATTTTTTCATTTAAATTTTCTTCTTTACCTTTCCTTTAATGACTCTTTTGGTCTCGTAAATTGTTCCAATCTTTAATCAGTATGAGTAAAATTGAAAGTTTATACTAACTTTTTATAAATTCAAGAGTATAATTATGTCTCCTTAATATCCGTGTGATGAATAGTAACACCTTATAAATAGGACCAGAGGGAGTATTTGTTAGTATTTTTTACTAAGCATTATTGTTAATCATTACTTAATTATCATCTCTTTTTATCATTATTAAATAATTATGAAAATGGGTGAATTATTTATTTACAATCATGAGTTCATTACTTAATAATTATTTCTTCCATCTCATTCTATTTGTTATTTCAATGTTATTAACATATACCAATAAAATTATTAAATGATTTAGATTATAGTAAAATTTAATAGTATTTTATTAAAATATTCTTACATTAAATACTAAAAGATGACTTGTATTCTACCTACCTTTATTTGTAATAAAAGGTAAAATAGTAAAAAGTTAATTAATACTTTATTTATAATTTAAAATGATAGATAAATTAAAACATTTAAGATTTTTTAAAATGATTGATAATATGGGATGGAGGGAGTATATCCATTATTTAATTATAAAGTATTACCTAATTAATACTATAGTTATTATTTTAATTCTTACAATCATCACTATAGTCATTATTTTAATTCTTACAATCATCTCATAAACGGTCAAACCATGTCGGAGTAAACAACTTCAATGCAAATCGTGGTTGCACTATCCGATTTATTTTAATGTTAATGTAATCTCAAAATAACAACTTTTTGGACAACAAATTCATAACAATTTGTTATTGTCAAATTTTGTACTCCCTCCAGTCCGAGACATTTTCTATGACAAGTTTTTAATCTAAAATATAGGGTATAAGATATTTTTTTTCTTATTTTACCCTGTATTTAATGCTTCATCTCTCCTCATTTATAACCTTATAATGATAATAGAATGTGATATTTAATAAAGGTAAAATAGAAAATATGGATACTTTTTATATTGATTTCAGTTGAAAAAATAATTTCTTTAATATGTTTATAATTGATAAAAAATGTCTTATAATATAGATCAAAATAAATATTTATGTACACATCATCTCAATAAATATCATCATCAAATAAATCATATATCTTAATCAAATGTTGTTGACAGACAAATCACAACCATCACATAAAATTGTTATAAACAAATATACATGTTTTTTTTTTTACCAAAAAGATATACATGTTTATAAAACTATTATAAACAAATATAAAATTAGATTAACAATAAGCCACATTTTAAATTTAAAATCGACTTTTAAGCCACTATCTCATATCCTCTATTGAGGTATATATGTATCACTATTGCTAAAAATAATACATAAAACTCGTAAAGCGCTGATTTCAATCAAATCAAACTAATAAAGGCTATTCAGTTTAAATAATTTTGATATAATATCAATTTATTGGGATTTATCATCCGGCAAAAAATCAAAATTTTAATGATTTAAATTTATTTATGAAATTAAATTTGGCCAAATAAAATAATTTATATCATGATAAAAAAACAAACTGAATCAATTAACCATTCAATATATATTATTATTTTTTCAATAAACATAACAAAAAAATGCATAGATTTTGTGAGAAAGGAAATTTTTTAACCCGGTGTAACGTAAAAGAATTTCATTTTTATCACTATAATTGCATTTAATAATTATTCCTACCAAATCAGCATTTAATAAATGTCAACTTAAATACTACTATAATATTATCCTAATAATGGTTTTTCAAAACATAGGAGCCAATTCTGGTAATATATATATATAGGAGCCAATATGCAATAACTCAATAAATGACCCATTAACGGTACACAAATTTTCTAATCATAATTAATACTAATAAAACACGCTACGTGATATGCCAACTATGCATTTCCTTTTGAGAATTCCCTACTGATGTGGTTTCACATAATTTCCTCAATTCCACCTATTTTTATATGTATAATACATATTGGCATGTTTTGGTCTTTCAACTTAATTTTTTCTTCTTTTTGTCGGTTGGATAAATTAGCATGAACACGTCAATTTAGTAAGATATCTAAAAAAATGATTCAAATAATAAAGTTCTGAGTCATTTTATATAAAAATTTACTGAGACTTGACAATCTGCTGAGTGGAGTTAAGTTGAATTATATAACTATAAAGCTTTTTAATGATAATTTTTTTCCATTTATATTCGTCAAATTTGACATCTTATTTATGGAGAATAGATGATAAACACAATATTGTTTTAAAAAAGAAAAAGAAAACCACTAAAATTAAACCGGTTGCTTTGACTGTTCTCCCTGTCTAGTATCAATTTCTTATGGTCTAGAATCTTATTCCCTAACAAATGGCTATACACTAAATTATCAAAACAGAAGATGATTGTAGAATACACCAATGATGCTGCCCACATGATGTAAGCCTCAAGATGCAAGCAAATGTATTTCACATGGAAGATTCTCACTTACCTTTTGAATTTTGAAAAGGAATCCAACTCTTATAATTTTTTTTGGTGAATTATAAATTTTTTTTTAATTATATATAAAAATCGACAAAAAGTAAAAGTAGTAAAGATATTTTTTTTAGGTGGGGAATAAAAATAATTCTAATGTTAGTAAATTTTATATCTCTGTTTATGATGATATATATAAGAACTTTAAAATTATTTTTTTAATTCAAAACACATGGTGGAACTTGGAAATCTGGAAGACATTGGTTTTTGAGATAGATATTTAAGACAGTTTAGATTTAGACATTTTATTTATCATTTAATTTCTCATCTCATTTTATGTATTATTTTAAAAGTTTTCACACAAATTAATAAAAGTATTAAATAATCTAGATTATAGTAAAACTTAATGATATTTTATTAAAATGTTCTAGACTTAAATGTTAAGGAAGACTTATAATCTATTTATCATTATTTTCAATAAAAAATAAAATAATAAAAAAATAATTAATACTTGATTGATAATATAAAATTTAAAATTAAAATCATATTCATAGCCATTCATTTCAAAGTTAAAACTGAAAAAATCTTTTTCTTTGGTTTCAACTAAAAAAAATCTTTATTGTATAGAAAAACCAAATTCCATATGTCATCACATTCAGAAAATATTTAGGTTAAAAATGCAATAATATTTCATCACATCTTCAAACTTGAAGGTTGAAACAAATAATTACTCACTTAAAAACTAAAAAATATACTGAATTTATATATTTCTTTTTCTGTACACATGGAAGAAGTATGTTCAAAGAGGAACAACACGTGGCGTAGTATAAGATAGGCCAAGTATGATGGGATCTAGTGGCGATTAAAAAGAAAAGGCTAAAAATTTTGCAGTAAGATTAACTCGTGGAGACGGCATTGCACTCGCGATTTTACTGTTTGTCTACGATTCCACTACGTTTCAGAGCGATTTTGACATCTTCTAAGTTTGTATGCTAACAAACACGTAAGGAGGAGTTTTAGGTCTTGTTTAGTTTATTAGAAGGTAAATTAAATTATGATTTTTAATTATTATTTTTTTTAAGTTATTTAAATAGATTTGTAGTAAATTTCTTTATTTTTATCTAAATTTTATTTTTTTAAAGTGATTATTCTAAACGACCTTTTACAAAAAGATAAATGAAACGTGCACTTAATCATAAGCACAATTGCACGTTTTGGATCACGTTTTTAATAACTATGACTATAATTACATTTAATAATTATTCCTACCAAATTAGCATTTAATACTCCTATTTTTTTATTATAACTCATGTTTACCCATTTCATAAGTATCTAAGAAATTAGTTGAAACACTTAATATTTTAAAAAATTATCCTTACTTCCTAAAATTATTTTCATTAAATTATACTCTCTCGGATCCTATATATAGGGTTTTTTGTCTTAATCCTGAATATAAGATATTTTATAATATACGAGATAATATTTATTGTACATTTTAAAAAAATATCCCTATTTAATGTATTCAAAGAGAAAGAGAGAGATATTAAATGAGGGTAGTTTTGAAAACTGTTGGGATTTTCGGAGAAATCAAAGTAGTTAATTAATTTTAACTCTCATTTTTAATCCGCTTGATTCTGTTAAAAGGGTCTTACATTTAGGAACAGAGGGAGTAATTCATTTTAAATACATCCCTCTTAATCTCTTTTCACTATAATTCTTTTGGGTATTTTAAGAAGAGTAAAAATGAAAAAAAAATATTAAATGATGCATAGATTTTATAAAATGACATATATATTTTGAAACTTTAATATTTTAAAAATATTACCTCTGATTCTTAATATAAGATCATTTTAATCAAATCACGCGGATTAAGAATTGGAATTAAAACTAATTAACAACCTTAATTTCTTTGAAAATTCCAATATTTTTCCAAAACTATCCTTATTTAATCTCTCTCTCTTTCTCTTTGGATACATTAAATAGGAGTATTTTTTTGAAAATGTATAATAAATACTACCTCATATATTGTAAAGAATCTTATATTTAGGACCAGAGTAAAAGGTCTTATATATAAAACCGGAGGAAGTATGTCTTATAAGAGGGAATAGAGGGAGTAATTGTCAACTTAAATACTACTATAATATTATCCTAATAATGATTTTTCAAAACATAAGAGCCAATTCTGGTAATATATATATATATATATATGAGAGCCAATAAGCAATAAATCAGAGTAAATAACCCATTAATGGTACACAAATTTTCTGATCATAATTAATGCTAATAAAGCACACATAAGTTGTCAAGTGATATGCCAACTATACATTTCCTTTTGAAAACTCCCTACTTACGTGATTTCACAGAATTTCCCCAATTTCACCTCTTTTTATATGTATAATACATAGATATTGGCATGTTTTGGTCCTTCAACTTAATTTTTCCTTCTTTTTGTCAGATGGATAAATTAGCATGAACACATCAATTTAGTAAGATATCTAAAAAAAAAAAGATTCAAATAATAAAGTTCTTAGTCATTTTATATAAAATTTATTGAGACTTGACAATCTACTTTATCAAGTTAAGTTAAACTATATAACTTTAAAGCTTTTTTAATGATAATTTTTTGCACTTATAATGGTCAAATTCGACATCTTATTTATGGAGAATAGATGATAAACAAGATATTGTTTTAAAAAAGAAAAAAAAAGAAAACCACTTAAATTAAACCGGTTGCTTTGACTGTTCTCCCTGTCTAGTATCATAATTTTCTTATGGTCCAGAATTTTATTCCTTAACAAATAGCTATACACTAAATGATCAACACAGAAGATGATTACACATAGGGGAAAAAATAGAAAAAGTAAAATACACCAATGATGCTGCCCACATGATGTAAGCCTCATGATGCAAGCAAATGTGTTTCACATACATGGAAGATTCTCACTTACCTTTTGAATTTTGAAAAGGAATCCAACTCCTACAATTTTTTTTCGGTGAATTATAAATTTGTTTTTAATTATATATAAAAAATAGACAAAAAGTAAAAGTAGTAAAGATAATTTTTTTAGGTGCGGAATAAAAATAATTCTAATGTTAGTAAATTTTATATATATATATCTCTGTTTATCATTATACTATGAGAACTTTATTTTTAATTTTTTAATTCAAAACTCATGGTGGAACTTGGAAGTCTGGAAGACATTGGTTTTTGAGATAGATATTTAAGACAGTTTAGATTTAGACATTTAATTTATCATTTATCTTAGAACGGTAATAGATGTCATCTCGTCTTGGATAAGAAAAGAATACTCCATCAGATGGGATAATATTCTTTTCTGTGTGAATGTGACAAAGTGTTCAAGAATTAATCAGTCGAATTCGAGATATCATTCTTAAACAAATCTAACCGGTTCCACTAAAACCAATATTAATTAGGTATATCCACACATGTATTGTATACACCCCTGTTTCTACTCCTTTGAATTTACCCATGTCACATCAAATTTTAATAATAGTAAAATAGAATTTTTTAAGTTTATAAGGTTGAAAAAAAGTTTCATGAGTGTTTGCAGTATTTAATATGATATTTTACTTTTGTTTTGGGCCAAATGGTTTTTTTTTTTTTATTTTACGAAGAAATAACAGAAATTTTTTGAATGATGCTCCATCATGCATGGACATCCCCACCAGGCCACCATCCCTGTCCTGGGATCTCATGAAAAAGGTGAATCACGGGATGTGTGTCATAGTAGCCAGAGTTAATTCGAGCATTGGACAAAGATACAAACGCTTGCCATTGCACCATAGCATATGTCCGTTTCTATCAGTGCTTTTTCGTAACAACCAAACCAATACATCGATATCACGAAAGAATAATCGTGTCTGGAAAATAGCCCTTCTGGAGCCTGAGGCGGTTTTAATTTCGTTCTTTTTACTATTTAATTAGTCGTTGGATAAACAAGCATATTTGTGCACATCAATTCGGTAAGATATCAAAAAATACCCAGATCCAAGGGTTCTTATCAGTCCTAATTTTTACAAAAAAAGAAAGAAAAAAAAAGATCAGATTTGATCCGGTTTTGGACCATTTCCTTCTTCATCTCACACAATTGACACAAACAAACTGAGTCGTTTCTTTTCAATTTCCTCTTTCATCGTTCTCAGTTTGAACTCGAACAATTCATGCACAGACGAGATTTTTTTAGTTTAAATCTAATATATATAACAAAAAATATTATTAAGATGTTAAATTTTTAAAAGAAAAATTGAAGGGGAAAGAACTCGATCTCATATTATTACACAGCCACGAAGAGCATGACCATTCCCATTCTATATCACTTTTTTTCTCTGGTCAAAAGAAAGAAAAAAAATCACTTTTTACAATTTGTGTGGTTTTCTACTAGAATCCCATTCTCTCTCGACTTTAAAATAATAATACAAGTGGATCTGATTCTAAATAGTAAATATGCCTCCCCATGCAACTTAAATACTCTTGATCTAGTAGTGCCAAACTCGAGCCACAACACACAAGTCATCTTCTTCCTCACTCTTTGGAGCTCCGAATAATGGCACGTATAGTTCAAAGATTCTGCCCGTGTGGGGCAGTACCTCTTGGAGTGCCACATTATTGCCAAGCCACTAACAATCAGGTCGGGAATGGGTTCAGGGCCCCCGCCCCTTACAATAACCGGGTCCCATGCGGGGCTCCGAACGGGGTGTATTACCAGCAATTGCTGAGGCCGGTGGCGGTGAGGCCACAGCCACGACCACGACCACCGATCATGGGTGCTCCCTACTATGGTGGCGCTAACAAGAGGGCGTTGCTGTGTGGAATCACTTATGGGAATGGACGTGATGCTCTTAAGGGTTCCGTAAATGATGTCCTGCGTATGAAAGCATTTCTCGTAGAGAACTTGGGATTTCACCCTAATTCCATTGTCGTCCTCAGAGGTACAAAATGAACCTCTCTGATATGTGTGTGTATAGTGTCTGTGTAGCTTAGCAAGTAGAAACTGTATTAGCTTAATCAATATTTTCGAGTTCGAGTAGTTTGATAAAAGACAAATACGGTAAATTTCATTGCCTACGTATCTTCATGCATACAGGGGGAGAAATAACATTACAAAAAGCAAAAAAATTACTGTGTACCAACAAGGTCTTGACATGCTATCTTGGATTCGATCTCTAACTATGTGTGTGAATCTTTGATGTTCTAATGAAGTTACCTGCCATGCAGATGATCTGTATAATAACCCGAAAACAATCCCGACAAGAGCCAACATAATAGAGGCCATGAAGATGCTGGTGAGGGGTAGCAAGGCAGGAGACTCTCTAGTGTTTTACTACTCAGGACATGGATCCAGTGTGGTGGACGACGACAGTGACGAGGAGGATGGGTTCGATGAAGCAATATGCCCTGTGGATTACGAGCGCGCAGGCAAAATACTGGATGACACTATTAATAATATTCTTGTGAAGCCTCTCCCTCATGGAACCAAACTCCATGCCATTATTGATACTTGCAGTAGCGGCACTGTTCTTGATCTGCCTTTCATGTGCAGGATGAACAGGTTCGTCTTTTCGTTTCATTTATGTTCTTCATGATTAATATGATTCTGTGTGTTTATATGTGGATTAGGTTTATGAGGAATGGTGTGTTGAAGCAGGTTAGGTCAATACATATGGGAAGATCAAATGAGGGGAAAACCACATTATAAAGGCACAAATGGAGGGACTGCTATTTGTATCTCTGCATGTGATGACGATGGATCCTCAGGAGATACCTCGGTCAGTTTTCATGATTAAAGTCCTTAGTTCGCAGCTTTTGATACTCTTGATTTGTGGAGGAAATTTAAAAAAATCGTTGTTATATATACTTTCGATATTATATGTATATCGAACATTAATTAATAATTTATTGGTTGATCATTTAAATATTATATATAATAAGAATCTTGAGATGCATGTAATTAATGAAAAGGTTCAATCTTTCAAGAAGTAATTTTTCTTTCGTGTAAAATTATCTTTTCAACAAACATATACAAAAACGTGAGGGAAATTAACACTTGGAAAATCAATAAATTAACTAGGATTATTTAATCACGTATTGGGTGTTACACATGTTTAGCTTCCTTTCTTTTCTAAGATCATTTTTTTTTACCACCTTTTCTAAGATATTCGAATCCCTTTTTCTTCCATCATTGTTACGTAAACAATGATTTATGCGGGAATATATATATATATATATAGAACAAGTTGTACTACTTATATTTTTAATTTTTTTTTATAAAACATATGGGTAAATGTAGATATTTTGTCAGTTTCAATAATATAATATAATAAAATATAATAAATTATACTATTCTTAAGTCATTATCAATAATATGACTTATGTTTCAAATTTGACGTGATGTATATGAAAACATGTCTAGTTAATTAATAATTTGGTTTGTGCGGGTGAAATAGATATTTGGGGTGAATGGTGGAGCATTGACTCACAGTTTCATCAAAGCCATGAGAAACCAGCCTGGATTGAGCTATGGCCAATTGCTTCATTCAATGCGATCCATGATCTTTGAAGCTAAGCAACAACTTGGCTTAAATGCCTACCAGCAACGTTTCCCCGTTAACCATCGCCAACACTATTCTCATGTACGTAACTTGTTCTATTTAAGCTTAATTAATTACTTTCACAATTTACATGACAAAGTTATTATCACGTAATCTATAAAAAAAAGAAGTTTATGCTAAATAAAATGGAGTTTAATTTGCATTAATGTGATTTGCAGGAGCCACAGCTTTCGTCTTCTGAGACGTTTGAGCTTCATTCAAGGCCAGTAATAATATAAACTAGTCAAAGTACGTAGTGAAGCACATGTTTGTACTGAAAAAGTAGAAAGATAAGCAAATATGAGCATATGATAAAAAGTCACGTTAAAAAGAAAAAGAAAAGCAAAAAGATGTATGAGTTGAGAGTTTATATGTGCAAATATATAAAGAAGAGTGGGTGATCGAAGGAGTTTAGTACAGTAGCTAGTGTATTTGACATGGATGCAAAGTGGTCATTCCCAACAGTGAAACATATGTTTATGGCCAAATCACCTAATCACTATTATAAAGGGTTTGCTTTTGATTTGAAGAAAATTAATCTGAGGAAGTTCTCTAATTGTTTATTTATTAATTCTCAAATATAAGAGGAGACATAAATTATAAATAGGTAAATAAGCATAACTAGAGGATCCGTGATTGGCGCTGCAACACTGCAACATATATATAAAGGATTGAATTATGGATAAGCATTATTTTTGTAATACTTGCAGTTGGATGATCACTTGTTTGGCACTGAGAGGCACGGGAAGTTGAAGGATTCAGGTCAATGACAAGATGTGCTTAATTAGACAAAGATTTATATATACACCGTAAACTGGCCGGGGGAAAAAATCAACAGAGACATTCATTAACAAGAGAGAAATATTATACACCATGGTAGTCATGATTTCTACATTGGCTGCTCTACATAGAGCAGAGCAGATAATCTTCAAATCAATGTGATATATATTCTAGTCGATCCTAAACATGTTTCTAATAATAACTACATTTCATTCTACTATTCCATTCGTGTACAGTCAAGTTCGATCACATCACATCACATCACATGTGATCAAATAATAACTAGAGTCATCTCATTGAGAGAGAGAGTGCTCTTAATACTTAGGAATCCATCCGTCCAGTAATATTAATAATCCAGTTCATAACCAGGGACAGGGAGTGCATATTATTATTGTAGCATCTAGAAGAAACGAAGATATATGATGGCATGATATAATTAAACTTTCTACTTTATTTTAGTTTTGTGTCAATTACTCTTTCTTTCTTTCTGTTATTTTGCCCCCCTCATTTAGTTGGATGAGGAAGCATATATAAGGTATCAATTTAATAAGATATCGAAAGCTGTGAGTCGTTTCAGAAAAAAGCTAATGAGGCTTGACCCGCAATTCATTCATATATAGATTTGTTGGGTTTTAATAGGCCATCCATCATGTCTATTTCACAAATAGCTTTCCAAATGGACGGAGTGTGATTCTTCAAATTTACATGAAGCAGTATCTCCTAACAATCACTTTTGACCATTTCTTCCTTCTACATCAACCGAAAGCACGACTAGCTATTTCGCATTCACTTTCTTTTATGGTCTCTGGAATCCTTTTCCCTGGCTAACAGATGGCAATACTAAATCATTAACAAATTAGGAAGGAAGGTCATTATTATAGACCTACAAACTAATCATTAATACACCAATTATGGTGCCCTGCCCCGCATGATGTCAAACAATGTGCGTAAGATAACTGTCACAGTACTTGCCCTGAATTTTAAACAACCATCGTTGAACTTCATATACACATATCTTACAACTCCACCTCTATTTATTTTATCCTCACTTCTTTCTTAACCCACTTCACTTCTCCTAAGCCCATATTCAGATAAACAACTGGCCCATTAGTCCTTTTTCCTCATGGTCCAAGTCCTCATTAAAAATAATCCCATTCATTTTACACATGCTCGTGACACGTTTCTCCCAGTAATTCTTGTTTTCTTATAGACATTAATTGTCTGTCAGTGAGAATGCCCGGCCGTAATTTAGTAACATTCTCGTGATACCTTTCTCACAGAAATATGTTTGCGAGAATTTTCTTCTCACAAAAAATTCTGCAACAAATTGTTTCTCAAGAAAAATATTCGTGTGAAGTTTCTTTTTTGATGAAATCTATGTTCACAACTTATTTTACACAATAAATGCGCTAGTCACGGACTTCTCAACGTTTTCTCATGCATTGATTCTATCTGTGAGAAAATTACTGTTTTATTGTGGTGAGAGATAGAAGGGTAAGGGCCACTTAAGCACTGCTATTCTGGAGACCAAGTGGCAGATATCTTCACTAAAATATTGGCTTGAGATGCTTAGAGAACATTTAGGAACTAGAAATGCAACTCACTTTTTCTTTTGTTTGAGTCAATATCAGCTTTGTTTTTTTTACTACCTGGGTGGCTGAATTCTGTTTCAATGCGGTAGTATGGCTCAAGGTTAATTTAAGGAAGCACATATTAGCATAATTTGAGGCAATTTTAGTAAAAAAGTAAAGTCTCCTGTCATTCCTATAATTACCTTTCTGTGCAATGAAGAAACTTAATCTTTCCCCCTTCACTTCTGTGTTCTGTTCCTTTTCTTTCTCTGTTAATTCTGCAGTTTTTTCTGCTCCTAAAACTCACGCATTATAGCCAGTGGTATTGTTATTCCCTTTTTTCATTTAGTTGGATAGACAAGAACAGACATGTCAATTTTATATAACATATCCGGAAAGAATCAGATAGAAAAACAGGCCTCCACCGTTTGTTTCTGAATCTCCAAAAGCCAACGGCATGACCATTCCCATTTTCTTAATTAATCACCATTTTGTGGTTCTCGGCTGTAGAATCATATTCCCTAATAAATGGCACCAATAAATTAATTACAAGAAATCCGATCACCTGATATTTCTCTCATCACTTGAAATAAAAAATGTGAGTGGATTTGATTCCAAGTATGCCTCACCATGTAGCTTAAACACTAGACGCAAGCCTCAAAACACAAGTAATCTTTAACAATCTCTCTCTCTCTCTCACACACACACACACACGCTTATGTGCTGTGTGTTCTTCAACCTCTATTCTGACCTCTGAAAATGGCAAGTAGAAGAGAGGCTCTGCTATGATAAATAATTATTGACATGAAATTCGATAGACTCATGTATTTATTCTCCACTTGAAATTAAAAAAAAAAGGATCTGATTCTAAATATGCTTAATCATTGCAGCTTAAATACCAGGCTCAACCCCAAGTCACAAGACACAAGTCATCTTTTCATAGTTTCTGCACAACAAGTATCTGTGTGTTCTCCCACCTCTGTTCTAATCTATCTTCTATCTCACTCCTCAGAGTTTCCAAAAATGGCAGGTAGAAGAGAAAGGTTTTGCGAGTGTGGAACACCTCTGGGATTGCCACATTATTGCCAAGCCTACAACGGCTGGGTCGGGAACGGGTATAGAGCACCGGAACCTTACAATTATCGGGTCGTGCATGGGGCTCCGAACGGTGGGTATTACTGGCAACAGCCAAGGGCAGTGATGATGGTGAGGCCACAACCACAAGCACCGTTCGTGGGTGGTCCTTTATATGGCGGCGGTAATAAGAGGGCGTTGCTGTGTGGAATCACTTATCGGAATGGAAGTCATGCTCTTAAGGGTTCAGTGAATGATATCCTGCGTATGAAGGCATTTCTCATAGAGAACCTGGGGTTTCATCCTGATTCGATTCTCGTTCTAAGAGGTACAAAGAAGAAATCACAATTTTGAAAAGAAAAACCTAAGAAATATGAAATATACAAGTTCATGAAGCTTGACGCAGTAAGATAAAAACTCAAACGTTAAGGTTGAGATGAGTTCTAACCAACAATAACAAACCTATGTGCAGATGATCAGTATAATAACCCGAAGACAATCCCAACAAAAGCGAACATGACAGAGGCCATGAAGATGCTGGTGAAAGGTTGCAGGGCAGGAGACTCGTTGGTGTTCCATTATTCAGGGCATGGATCAAGGCTTGAAGACGACAACATGGACGAGGACGACGGGTTCGATGAAGCAATATGCCCTGTGGATTACGAGTACGCAGGCAAAATACGAGATGACACTATCAATGATGTTCTTGTTAGGCCTCTTCCTCGTGGAACCAAACTCCATGCGATTATTGATACTTGCAGTAGCGGCACTGTTCTTGATTTGCCTTACATGTGCAGGCTGAACAGGTTCGTGTCTTCGCTTCATGAATATTCATATTCTTCATGATTCATAGGAATAATAACGGCTGCACATAAAATTCTTTCAAAAGTTAGAGGTTACAACTTACAAATATAGGTTTACCATAAGTAACAAGTGATACATGTCAAAATGATTTCATTGATTCTTATAGTTTTGATTCAGTTTTCAATTGATTTTTGATAGTTTGAAAATGGGTATCAGGTTCTACTTTTATTGACATGATCAACTATGTGTTGTTTTGATGCTCTAAATGTAAATTATTTTTGCTAATGAAAGAATTGTACATATAGATAATAAAATGAAACTAGCACACCAACAGTGATTTGATTAAGTAAAAAGATACTCCATGTTTAAGATGGGAAAAAATCATGTCAAAAGAAATTATCTCCATTTGGGACCTCAATAATTATAGTTTGGTTAATAACATAATTCAAAATCATTAACCATAATTTAACAAGAGCATGTCCCGTTAAGTTCATGAGGTGTTGTGTGTTGAAGCAGGTTAGGTCAATACATGTGGGAAGATCAAATAAGGGGAAAACCATATTATAAAGGCACAAATGGAGGGACTGCTATTTGTATATCTGCTTGTGATGATGATGGATCCTCAGGAGATACCTCGGTCAGTTTTCATAATTAATTATACATGTTTCTCCGTATATTGTATCAAAATATGATGAATGAGTTGTATTATTTATAACTTGAAAATAATATAACATATATATATATATATTGATATATTGATGCCCTTTTTGATCTTTCGTTGTTTATGTAAACACTTGACGGGATTTATATTAAGCAGGAATTAATTAATTAATGTATTAGCTTGTGTTGGCTAAGTAGGCCTTCGGAATGAATGGTGGAGCATTGACACACAGTTTCATCCAAGCCATAAGAAACAAACCTGGATTAAGCTATGGCCACTTGCTTCAATCCATGAGATCCATTGTTCTTGAAGCTAAGAAAGAAATTGGCCTAGATGCTTACCAGCAGCAATTCCACATTAACCATCGCCAGCACTATGCTCATGTATGTAACTTCTTTTAATCTCATTCGTCCAGATTTGATCTGGGTAGCATATATGTAGATTACTATATGAAAAGTTGATGCTAATGGGGTTTAGCATTGTAATTTGCAGGAGCCGCAGCTTTCATCTTCTGAGAGATTTGAAATTCATTCAAGGCCTGTTGTAATATGAAATAGTCACAAATAAGGTATTGGAATAAGTAGAATTAGAAGCAAATATTAGCTTGCAATAGTCATGGAGAGGGGAAAGAAAAGACGTTATAAGTTCAGGTTTATACGTATAAATAAAGTCTTATAATGAAGGGAGTTCTTAAATGAGTTCATTTTCATTTATTCATTTTCTTTCACTTTTCATTTATTCTTATATAATCTGTATCCAAACTGGGCTTAATATGCATACAACGGGACAATTTGAACCTAAATTGGCTCTCAAATGAGAAATCATGATGAAAATCATTGCCAATGCCTGAAATCTAAAGGTAACTTGCCAGCTCAAGATGTACAACAGTTTTTGGATCCTCTTAGTTCATGAGTCACAATTACAACAAGTATGACAAGAAATTACAGCCAGCATCGTAATACACAATATGTACATTATACTGAGATTTCATGCGTCACTGTATATACTTTTCTGGAAATTTCATGAAAAAGAAACAAGAGTTCCTCCAGGTACACCCGTGTATGATCAACTTGTTTGCCAGTAGTGATTGATCCACTTCCCATTCCATGGATAAAGCGTTTAATCTTTCCTATGTTCATTTTTGGAAAACTTATGAAGTATCATATACTGTATGTGTAACAATTTGGCACATGGATCCCACACGTGTCTGCCGTTGCGTGTACTTGCACATGATAGATAAGAATTTCTCTCACTTTGGAAGCAGAAATCACTGTAAGTAAAGTTGGTTCTAGCATGTGGATGCTTTAATACTTGTGGGGTAAGACAATATGTATCATGACCTGTGGAAATCAAATACTGTCTTCTGGAAGTGCTCCTTGAAAGAAGGTGTGTGATTACATGGCTGTGTTTCAATAAGGAATGACTTTAGATGCTTGACAAACTCCTTAGGCTTCTCTAAATTCAAAGCATGCCCTGCATTCTTAATAATTGCCATTTGAGCAGTTTCCCCAATATAACTGTTCCAAAATCGTTTACATCTCAATCATTTTTCAACCATTGTCAAACGCGAATTATAAGCAATGACATAAAAATTGTACTGAAATGAAACCTCACCTTTTTAATCTGTAGGCTAATTCCAGAGGGAACACCTGATCTTGCTCTCCCCATACGATTAATGTAGGCTGTTCCAATATAATACCCACAATGTTGTTAATATTCAAAGTATATGATAGCGGGCGTGCGCGCACACAAATAAAATCATTTCTCTTTTCTGGGTTCAATAGTCTAATTTGAGAGTGAAAACTAGGACTCAATACATGAAGAGAAACCAATTGTTTGGATTTGTTTGACAGAGCTTGTAAATTGTGATCGGTAGAATATGCACTTAAGGCTGAGATCCTGAAAATGACTGTCTGGGTTTCATTATAGTTTATATCCTTAAAAGTATTTAAAGGAAAATGATGACAAATAATCCACCAGGAGTGACTAGCGTTAAGGACTATGTATAGTTTGCAGAAGTTTCTGAGTTTGATTCTCTGTGCCATCATTGTACCAAAAGAAACGAATGACAAATTATACAGAGTAGAATAGGTAGCCAACTTAGATGTTATGAGCCAAAAAATAAATAGCACTGGTACTGGCTATATCATCAAAATCAAAAGCACAATGTGGTTTTTAGGTGTTTCATATCCGAATCTTTGATAAAATTAAGACATGTGGAAGAACTTTGTAAAATGATTCGATAATATAATAGTAAAATGTAGCAGATGTCATGTTATTATTAAAGAACTTGATACCAGACACAATAATAGAACCACAGCATAAGAGTGCGTACTTCTTGTCATTCATGTCTTGTAAGCATAGAGGGATACCTGGGTGATCTTGGGAAGGTTGGAAAGTTGTCGACCTTTGAGTATTGCCTTAATTAGCTCTTTCTTCTCTTCAACATGTTCCATACACATCACCTGTCCAAATCAATCAACGTGAACATGGTCAATAATCTGGGAACGAAAAGAGATTAATTTCATAAATGTCAAATTAAGGAATAATGTGTTAAATGATCAGTTAATCTGTGATATCAATTCAAGCCTTGATCATAAGAATTTCAACCTCTCAGGATTTTGTTGGGCTGACTTCTGAATGAATGTTCAAACACAGAATTTTTTTTTTGTATGATTGTGAAATAGCAGCATCTATGACCGCTTATAAAAAATTTCTTCTTGAGACACAAATTATTCAAATGTTAAAACAGAAAATCCAGAAGCTTACCTCAATGAAATCTGTAAGGAACCAAGAAGGCACGCCTCTGGTAGGCCTCACAAACGAAAACCGCATCAGTTCCCTAAGTTTCTCAGGCGTTTGTGGCACCAAAATGCTAGTAGCCTCATCCAAATCCGAAACCTTAAATAATCCATTTTTCATATCCTGTTCTTCCAAGCAAACCCCAGAGCAACACAACACCAATTTGTCCACCGCCTCTGGAAACTGCGCCGCCACACTGTACCCCACAAACCCACCATAGCTTATCCCCACCAAGTTCATCCTCCTGATTCCATGCGCGTCCATCAGCTTCTTCACGCACACAGCCTGAAACGACTCCGTTCGCTCGGGACGCGACGTGAAGGACTCGCCGAAGAAGAGGAGGTCTGGCACGTAGACGTTGAATCGCGGGATGAAGTGCCGAAGGAGCTCGCCGTATTGCCACATTGCGTTTGCCCCGAATCCATGGATGAGAATAAGCGAGGGTTTGTTCGGTTTTAGGGATTTGGGAACCCAGCAATGCATGGTGGTTCCGTCACCGAGGTCCGTGATCACCGATCGGAGGCCAGCGTTCGCAAAGGAGTGACGGTAAAACCAATCTCTGTAAACGGTGAAGCTGAAGCATTTGGTTGATCTAGGATACATTATGAAAATTTCAATGCTTGGATGAATTCTTAGAAGATTGAAAAGTCGTTCTTTTTTATGAGAAAATCAAATGGGGCTCTTTCTCTTCTCTTCTATCCTCGTTTATATCGGTGGAGGCTTTCTCTTCCTTCCTTGTCTTCTTCCTGGTTAAGGATTAAGCGAAGCGTACGTACTGATTATGTATGAATGACAAGCAGGACGTGTCGAGAGAACAGGAAGAGGAACAAGGCATTGGCATGCAAGGATTGCGAATTGCCGATTCAGGAAAACTGACACATGCAACGGGTTTTCTGTTTGTTTGGTTGAGTTTTTAGGGATGTTGTCCCAAAAAAAAACAATATTGGCCAAACAAGAAGATGCTAGAAACAAGAAGATCTTAATGAGTATTCCAGAGTAATTTTGGAAATCAAATATTTAATGGTGGTATTTTCAATTTCTCTTATTCTAAAATTACCTCTCCAAAATTAGTGGCCTTGAAAAGCTAATATAACAATACGTAAAGCTTATGTTTTTTATGTTTACTTATTTTGAAGGAGTTTATATTTAGTTTAAACTTCTGTTTCAGTTGATGTTACTAGACAATGAGGTTACAAAAATAGACGTTTAAGAGACGGATAAATTGTGAAAATTGACAGTTTTAATATTGAATAATTTTCAGTTTTTTAAAAAATAACCTTCCTTTTCACCAGTAACAAAAAATCTGTACAAGTTAAATAAATTGTTAACCAATTATATTAAAATTGAATGAGTCGTTGAATCTGTCAAAGAACATGTTCAATATTTAATAGTTTAACTGTAGTTAAATTATACTCCCCCGGTCCTATATATAGGATTCTTTGTCCCGGTCCTAAATATAAGATTCTTTAAAATATACGAGATAGTATTTATTATACATTTCCAAAAAACACTCTTATTTAATGTATCCAAAGAGAAAGAGAAAGAAATTAAATAAGGGTAGTTTTGAAAAAATGTTGAAATTTTTGGAAAAATCGAGGTAGTTAATTAGTTTTAATTTCAATTCTTAATCTACGTGATTCAGTTAAAATTGTCTTATATTAAGGATCAGAGGAAGTAATTAAATTCATAGTGATAAAATCAATAATAATCAATTATATTTTATAGTGAATAGTTTTCATTTTTTTTAAAAAAAATTTCCTTTTCATTAATAACAAAAAACTGTAAAAGTTAGAAAACTTGTTAACACATTTTGATTATATTAAACTAAATAAGCAAATTTCTGTTCAGCATTATATTAATATTTATTAATTCTACTAAACTATTTTCAATCTTTCATATTTAATTATATAATATAAAATTTTTAGCAATTTACACAATTCACAAATTGTCAATAATACAACTTATTTTTTAGACTATCCAATGCGTACTAAATGTGTCTTAGTTTTCTAGTACAAATTAAATTACAATTACTTACAAATAATTCTTTTACTAATAAAATTAGCTCAATATAAAAATATAAAAAGTAATTATTTCGTTTGCTTTCTCATCCAAATCAAATAGGCTCTTAATATGCTGAACATGAGAAAAAATAAACAAGATCCATTTTGCATACCAAGGGTACTTACATAACTCAATTCCTAACCTTAGCCAAAAAATTCATAAGAACATGGTGTCAGTGAATACAAGTAAAAATTCTTGTACAAAGCAGTTCATTGCCCCCAAATGACACCAAGTAATGATCAATCTCAGGCCCCCCAAAAAAAATCAAAATATATATATAATAAAAGTAGAATCATTTGTATTGTACTTTCACTATTTGAACACTTTTTTAATTTTCTGCACATTTTGCACAAGTAGTTGCTAGTTTGATCAAATGTGGCAAAACATACAAGATATTATCTCACTAAAAAAAGTATACACATAATAAGACCAAAATTTGCTAGCCCTCGTGAACATAGGCACGTCTCCTCCTTTCTCCTCAACTTACTCCAAAGATAGACAGCGACAGGGAGGATCTAAAATCACATTTTTTCCCGCAGCCATTAACATTCTCTCCAATAGGGAGGGAGGTCATGGAGGAAAAATTTTGAAAAGAACAAAATTCAACTTATCAATTTTCTGATTCTTTTCTCCGCATCACTGGCGGTCTTGTTCTGTGGTTCAAGAACCAGAGCATGCTTGAAATCTGTATGGCAGGAGAAAATGACAATGGAAAAAGAAAATTATTCAGGACACGAGATATGAAGTATAACTAACATTTTTTTTTCCATTTAAATCCCAAAATACTTTTTATAGGCCCACCTATGCTGACAAATGTTCGCAGTAAATTAGTAAGATTAAGATATTTTTTTCCTATAGATCCCATCTATAAAAGATTGATATATCAAATTAATCATGAAGAAATATGTAACTAGGTTATTCATACTTTTTAATGAGATTTACGTATAATATACTTGTATATTTATAATGGATTTAGCCCAGGTATCTATCGTAGAACAGGTCTTCTTCAAAATTCTCTGATAGTGATGAGACAGAGAACCAAGAGTTAAAAGATGAAGTGCTGAAGACAACATTTATGGACAAAAGCCAGACAACAGGGAACTCATCTAACATTAATGCAAGGTGATATATTAAAGAACAACTGAAAAGTCTAGCTATGTAAAACTCAGACAGGTCTACCACAAACAATAATTTTCTCTCTTTATGTCTTTGCTGAGACATCTGCCAGTATTCTTAGTTATGAAAGTAACTCTAAAAGAATCACAGTAAGTAGAAACAAACTCTTTTTACAACTCCAAGAATCAGGAAGACACTGAGATGCAAAATTTCGGCAAGATGAACTGAGTCTAAGATTTTGGAAATCAACTGTAATGGGTTTTCAACAGGATGCCCTTATCCAGAACTCATGGAACATTTTCAAACCATATTTTTAATGAAATGAAATATCAAGTTATTCTTTAAAGATCAGGTCACACCTTCTAAAGCCTCTTTATAGCGTAGTTGTGATTCTCTAGCAGTTCCACGTCTCAGATATGCCTTCACATTCTGCATGGAAATGAAATAGTAATACACTATTCTTAACAAAATTGAGACGCAATGTAAATGGTTGTAATGGCAGATTTAGCTGGTATTCAGTGAACAATTATGCTTTCTGCATAAGACAGATACCATACAATGTTGGCATGACCAGAAATTTTTCGGGCAATAGATCTTTAAATATTTACATATTGTAACACTAATCATAATATTAGGAAGACCCTACTTATGCGGCTAATGTCTATCAGACTAAAGAAATCATAATTCCACATGCAGATACTGAAATTAAGTTTTCATAAAAGTAGTCACTACCGCTTGCCCATCTTCTTACCTTCTTATCATGTAATATAGCCTTATTGCAATCCTCTTCTGCTTCCTGAAAGCTGCAAATCTCACAACGGAAGCACATATCACTAGGGGAAGAGAGAAAAGATGGAAGTGCAAATAGACAAACAGGAGAAACTCCATACCATCCTAACATTAGGTAAGCAGCTGCTCGATTGGAATAGTAAGTTCCATTCATCCCATTCAGCTTGATAGCCTCAGTATAGTAATTAACTGCCTTATTCCACTGCCTTCCCTTAAATGCTACATTTCCCTGAACAGATTATTATTTTAAAAACCATGTGGTGCCACATCCTACAAACCTACTTCCCATTGCAGCACCTTATATTTATGACAATGGAATCTTCTTAAGCAGCTTAGAAAAAATTCACCCTGTAGCCATAAAAGCTGCTATCAAAGTGCTCAAGAAAAAAGCACATATATAATTAGAACTCATACTCAACCGATCTCATAACCTTTGTAAAATACCTACACAACAGATTATGGAAACAAACTACTAGGAAAGGATCATTACTTATGAATTAGCATTGCATTTAAACATGACAGTTCTAACTTCTAACACACCATTTTTCATTGTCTCAGGTAAAAACTTATACAGCAACTTAGATGATTCATAAAAATCAGCCCTTTTTCCTTAAGTAATCAATTATTTCTGCTTCAAATGATACGGCATTTAAGGTGATGTCAGGGCAATTAGGTCTACATAAACTAATCAACGAAGCAGAAAAATATGTGATATTTATAAAAACTGACTTCAAAAATTTCAAATCTTAAACTTAAAAACTGCTATGTCATAATAATTATGCTTTCCAAATGAAACTTCACATTATTAAGGTTAATTTAAATTAAATTCACAAAGTAAATTTTTTAGGGAATAATGCCCACGATGACAAAATGCTAAAAGAAAACAAACCTTCTCCTTCAAAAGTTCTGAAGTTTCTAGGTTACCATTCGCATCTTGGAATGGCAAAGCATAGGAAGATGCATAACTAACTTGCTCTTGAAGAGTTGTATACATATCCAATACCGTATCAAGAAGAAATTTATCAGCTCCATGGAAAGAGATGAATGAGACAGAAACAGGACAATCATTGGAATATCCTAATGGAATTGTAACCTGTAAATAATGTAAAGCTATTATACAAGTCAATCAAAGTTGCAGGACAATAATAAAATTGATAAAAGGAAAAAAGATCATATCTAGATCCTAAAACATATTAAATTACCTGACAACAACCAGACATACTAGAAATGCTTGATAATACAAAAGTTCTGTCATAAAACTCAGAAGAAAACCCTTTCTTTGTCTTAAGCTTTAAAGGACTGTCTGCAACAGTGGGAATAACCAGTATTCCATCATCCTGGTACAATCAAAACTGAGGCGGTAAGAAGTTGAAATATGTGGATACAGTAGAACTGCCAAAATTATTTTGCCATTTCATAAAAAGATCAAAGATCTCGGTTATCTTCCAATGAGAGTAAAATTCCATCTCAAAAATTGAAGTCATACAATTTATTCCCAACTTTTATTTGAAAACTTATAGTTATACTGGACTATTTACTCTTCTATTTTCCAGCTATCCTCTAAGTCTTTAGTAACTCTTGAACATCAAAGGATTACTAATATCTGTCGGATCAAATCTCAATATAAAAAAAAATAGAAGAAGAAGAAGAAGAAGATTATGCATGTGAAGAAAACATGCTTTACAACACATGTAATTTAGCATATTTTTATATTAGTTTTGTTATTATTCCGTAGCTTTTCTAATATCAGCTTTTACTTATCCTAGAAGACATTAAGTTTTTTATTACCTTATCTTCAGATTATTATATTTAAAATTCTGATCTAAGACACTAGGCTTTTGTTGTGACCTAGTATTCCCGGGAATAAAATAATGGCCAGAAAGGAGTAACCAAGTAATGGCAACTTCATAAACTAAGATCTGTACGAACGATCCACTGATACATCAATTTAACCCTAAATCATTTTGTTTACAGTGCCCTTAAACTTGTGACACAATTCCTGAAGCATAATCAACAAAAAGTAATTGATTGTGAAGTGTAATCACTCCTGACAAAGTCCTCTGAAACCAAATGACCAGATACTCTACAGCTAAGTGAGCCTTCTTCAGTTCCACTGTTTACAGCATTCAACAGTAAGAACATCTTTTCAAAGGGGGTGGTTGACACAAATAGTTACAACAAATCCAAATCCAAGTCCCAAGGTGCAGACTCATAATTAGTTTCTTTCATGAAACTGGTCAAATTCTTTGACAAGATGTCTTCACGGCAGTTCCAGATGGTTACTATAAATTATCTATCGTGAGAATATATTTTGGACTCTGAACTTTATATCCTTATACAAATTGTTCCCAAGAATGACTAAAACTAAATAAAAATTGGTCATGCTTGGTTGGAATTGGATTGGCTCTTGCCTAATCGATGCTACAAGGGTAATGATTATTTGTTTCTCAAGAAATTTCAGAGGCAAATAAGAAAGTAGACTGAAAAATAGTTAGGATATCAACTATAAGAACCAAAAAAAAAACAAACAAATAAATAAATAACTGGCCATTCTAATATCAGGAAATCTGCATGGAAAAGGAAAATAACAATATCTTTCTATTTCATTTTAGGTGTAAAATCATTTAAATCTTACATTATTGATAAATACACTAGAAAACTACTGAGGGAATAACTACAGATGTTATGGTACCTTCAATAAACTTTGAAAAGCACCTCGCATCTCATTCTTAACTTTGTACAAGGTTTTTATGTTATCATATGCAGCATTAGTGGTCGCACTAACACGATCAAACACACCACAACCTAACCGAGGCTTGACTGATTCAATCCATTCTTCATGATTTGTTTTGAATTCATATCTGAAAAGAAAATGCAAGTATCACTTATGTTTGTCAAAAAGAATCAGGCTCTGAACATAAAACTTTCATTTAATATCTTCCAACAAAAAAAGGGAATGTCCACACTCCTCGACATGTACTTTAGAGAGCATCCACCTTTAATCGCAAAGGACAATAAGAAGCCCTTCACTATGATACACAGACACTTTCCATGGCTGACAAGCATTGTACACGCATCTTAGACATGGCACAACACTTCAAAATACATTCAAACACTTCAAATTTTGTCATGTTGCTGTGTCCATGTTAGTGTTGTGTCCCATGTCCGTGCAAGTATCCATGTTTTCAAGCTTTTAAAATTGTCATGATAAGAATTTCAAAAGCTAATTCATTTCATAGGAAAATTTAAAGAGATAAAGAAAATATTCCAAACACAGGCATTTATATTTTTATTTTGCTTAAAACCAGAAAGCACCACCAACTACAAAGGTGCAAGACCCAGATATGATCAATTTAGAAAAAGAATGGGAAAAATTAAGCCTCCAGAACACTACACAACAGTGATAATATCCTCCCCAAAAAATTAAGTGTTCAAACAGCATTTTGCCAATTTGTAATATTTCAAAGGTGGCATATTCAAGACTTAAGTACAACACCAGAAAGGATTATAGACTCTACAGACACCCCTTTTTGGGTAGTTCCCACAGAAAACAAGTTGTAGACACATGAACAGTATTGGTAAATTTTTAAATCATTATAATTCATAATATAGAGTATGCATTGTTCACTTTTCGTGCATTGTTCTCTCTTCTCTTCAATAAACTCTCCTTTTTAACCCCCACCCCTAAAAAAAACAAATAGAGCCTGTATCTAGGCCATATAACAGATAAATTCAGAATTTGTGAACTAATAGAGCAATGTATTACATAAATAACACCTAACTAATAGAGCAATGTATTACCTACCCACTTCCAAATAGTTACTTTCTCATCATTAAAGCATAGGTGGGGGGAAATGAGTGTGAATTATTTAGTATAAAGCATGAGACTCTAAACATATTATAGTATTATAGTACTATTATAAAAGCTAGAACCATAGTCGGTTCTTAGCCTTGATCTCTCAGAAGACCTACAAGTAAACTTTAGCTTTTTCTTTTTATCAGTCCCAGATTTTCCAGAGCTAGTTGTCAAAGTTACTAAAATTACTTTCACTTGATGCATTCTAGCGAACATAGAATTAATGTTTTTAAAGCAGATTAATAGACAATTACATAAACATTTCATGGGCTGTTTGTAATATTCGTCATGATCACTTGCACCTAAGCTTTAAGGATATAAGAAAAGAAAAGCTTATAACAGAAAAGCAAATATAGATGATAGGCTTCCTACTCATTTAATGTTGTATGATAATGAAATCACCACGTTTTAGACATCTTAATTCACAATTATATATCAGAATTTAAATGGGCTTCTTAATTGAAAAGCATGCAAGGGTGCACCAAATGGAATACTGAAGAAAGACTAAAATCATGAACAATAACAATACAAAAAAGAGCATCCCTTATAAATGAGGAAAAGAAAAAATCTTTGGTATTCAGCTTATGGCATCTTTAGGACTGTCCCACCTACTGATACTGAGAGAAATTAAGCTTTGTTCTCCTGAGTTTTGTACTCTTTTCTTTGTATTTTTCTCAGATCACTATCTCACCTTTTCTCGAAACATCTGTTCTTTACACTTAATAACTTTCTTCCATCAAAAAGAAACATAAATAAGCATAACAAATAATGTGAAATACAGTATAATTTATAAGTGGACTTTAGATGATGAGACTTCAAAGCATATAGATTACCCTTGTAAGGAAAACATGACAGTAGAGAGAGTTTTCAAAACGAATGCTCCATTTTGTTGGTGGGTTGATTGTTCACAATACCCCTTTAGACTGTGTACACTGGAAGCAATATACTGACCAAGATTCATGTGCTTTAATGACTGATCTGTAAACCAAAAGGACCAAAACACTTCATAATTAACACAAATAATTCTTTTAAACAAGAAATAGAAGTATTTTATAAAACTAGCGGTTCAATAATAGACCATGTTATCCGGAAAACTGAAAGCATGACCAATCAGTCTGCAAAGGTCCAAAAACTTACACCCAGACAGATTCTCAATAGCTTTGCCAATAACATATACTGTCTTCAGCATAGGAACTTTAGACAATTGAAAGAGATCATCAGCAAATATAATACGCCTTGCTCTTCTGGGCTCCACTAAGTTCAACTTAAGCAGAGCCTCTCCAACATGATGTAGTACAGATGGATCGCGAGCAAACCATCCTGACAAAATTATAGAACAAAAGAATTAGCAATTGGAAAAATAAGCTTTTGAAAAAAAAAAGGTGAGAAAATGGAGTCTCAGGTAATTATGACACTTCTTTTTCTAGGAATAATAATAAAAGACCACATCATAAGATAAAGAAATGAAAGGTTAAAGCTTTTAAGGATGATACCCTAAAAATGAGATGGGAAAAGAAGTCACAGAAATGCAAACATGCAACATAGAAGATCTCTGGGAAAATCAGAACAGGAAAAATTCCCTTAGAAGTTAAAACATCCACAAACATACTAAACTGAAGCCATAAACACCACTTCATCCTTGGCAATTTATTAACCAATATGTCTAAATGCTCCAATGTCTTTGCCTCATGTTAGTCACATGGAAAAGACAATGCAGATTTTATTACTTAAAACACTGATCATATGAAGACATAGTCACCCGCACATCTACTTAGATACTCCTATGGGGGGAAAAACTTGTAACCCATGACCAGTTTCAAAGCAAAGCAATAACATGACACAATTATGCTCCATACCAACAGTGTCTAAGCTTTGTGCATTTGGAAGAACCCCAACTGTGGATACCGCCCCATGAGATGGTCGAAACCCAAGAATACCACAGAATGATGCTGGTATCCTCACACCTCCAGTAGTATCAGTGCCTACAAAAATACAATATTCTTCCACGTTCACATATATTATTAAGAAAACAAATGCAGATAATTCTCATGAGCATAATATAAGTTGCAAGTGCACATAAGCATATTCTAGATAAAACCAAAAACAAACCATGCACAGAGAGCAACACTACACATACAAAATCACAATACTAGATTAGTGATCATGAAACTGATGCTCCTATCATGCATAGATCAACAACTATGAAACTAAACTTACTCTGTCAGAAAGTTGATGCTCAAATCTTCTACCAAAAAAAAAAAAGAATAGAAAAGAAAAAGAAAAAGTTGATGCTCAAGTCACAACAGTAAGAAGCATCAAAGTTAGGTATAAGGAACAAGAAAACAGAGATAATTCCTTCATACATGTAGATGTTTTAGTATGCAAGGATTGAAAAGACGATGGAGAGGCAAATTCTCCAAGTATATAATTTCAAAATTAATATCATAGGGCAAAGTTTCATCAAAACGCCCCAAACAATGTCCTTAAAAGTGAGAGCTTCAAAAGTGACAGAAGAATCGAAAAAGAAAAAGGTGATCGTCAAATATACAAAATTTCAAGCAATTAGAGATGACCAAGTAAACTCACCAATGGAAAAGTCAACAAGCCCAGCAGCAACTGCAACTGCTGAACCACTAGAAGAACCTCCTGGGATACACGATGGCATCTGAGGATTTGTCGGAGTTCCGTAGTGCACGTTCTCACCTGAAATTCTGACAATGTCTTAAACAAATCATTTCTGAAGGTTCTTTATACTGCTAAATAATGGAAGTAATGAAAATACATATTCCTACCCAAAAGACAATTCATCCATAACAGTCTTCCCGACACAAGTAGCCCCGCCCTTCAGCAGAGCAGTCACCACTATGGCAGTCCTCTCCGCCGCCTCATGTGTCCTCTTCCAATCCGGATTTCCAAACCCCGTCACGTAGCCCTTCACATCAAATCTGTCAATCCGGAATATTTTCCAATAAAAGCACCAATCACACACAACGATATCAAATACTGTAACTTTCAGCATTGTTCCATTTAATATTTTTCAAATGAATACGGAAAGAAGGTAACAAAGGTATATCAGGTCTCCAGAAACAAACATGTCCGTTATGGCAAATGTAAGACCAGCGAGTGTTTGCTTGGCTGCCGGAGGAGGAGGTTGCGGGAAAGGAAGAAGCTCAAGACGCTCAATAAAAGCACCGAAACCCTCTTTCACGGTCTTCAACCTTCGTCGCCTCCTCCGCGTCTCCGCCAGGACTACGATCCCGGCAACGCCGATTCCGATCACCAACCAAAGTTTAGGATTGGACGCATTGTCCTTAATGAGCTTCAACGATTTTGACATGATCAGCCACAGAGAGATTGAGAAAGTGCCTGCGAATATGAACAATCAGAAAACGTTGAGACACTCTTGAAAGGGATTTGAAGAAAGAGGAGGGTTTTGGCCGGGTTTTAGAGCAAGGAAGTAGAGACAAGTGGATCGCCGGAGCGCTATCGTGCGCCCTACGTGAATCCTAGCTGTTGGTAAGAAAGAAAAACCAAGAAAGAAACCGCGAATCTTTTTCCCTCTTGAGCGAATTTTATATGTATTATTATATTATTATTCTTTGCTCTTAGAATTTATTTTATTTTCTTTTTTTTTTATCATTTGTATGTAAAGAGATTTGCAACTTATTACATATTTTGTCACACTATTTTTCTTTTATTTCACATATTCTGTCACATTATTTTCAGCTGATAAACAATGTCATTTTGTATAAATTTATTATGTGCGTGTCTATGTGAAAGATCCATGTTGATAAAAAATATGTAGAAAATCCTTCAAAGTAGAATAAAAAGATTGGTTTAATAAAAGAAAACAGTAGTTTTGAATTATAAATTTTAAGAAACTAATTGGTGTACTATAACAGCATACATCTTAAATATTAAATTATGTATTACTTTTAATTTTAGGTCTCATTTTATGGAACATCAACATTTGGTGAGGTCATATAGTGTAGATTTATGTGATGTCTATAAATTTATAGATCAAATCATCATCCAAGAATTAAGACTTATTTAGGGGTATTGTTATTATATAATAAGTAATTGGAAAATTGAATATTTAAATAGAAATCTTAAATGCATTTTAAAAATAAATAATACGATTAGTTAATTTTAAATATTTGATTTATACACATGCTTTTACGAAACTTTGACCATCGTTGTAACAAAGTAAAAAAAAAAAACTGAATTCTTTATAATTATGTAGTATTTTAAAAAATACAAAAATGTTACTAAATAAGATTTGTAATAAACATCTTCTTCTATGGTCTAATGCAGAACTAAAAACCCAAGGTACAAAAAACTTGCACGTATATTTTATTTTGATTTCTTGAATTATCTTAGAGAACTTGTATTTTTGAAGCAATTCAAGCATTCCTGTATAGTCATGTTCTGTCTCGTTTCTTCACATTTAGAGATATCATAATTTTTAATTATAAAAAAAGGTTCGTTGTAAAAAAATTTAATTGAAAAACACAAATTTTAGCTGTAAACACAAAATTTTAAGCCCATTGATCTTCTAATTTAATTTTAAAATTTAAAATCCTTTATGAAAAATATTTTTTCGCATTAAGTATTTTTAAATTAATTTTTAAAATTAAAAATTTTGTACTCATACTGAGCTAATATTTAGTGCACTATTTAATATGACCACGGAAAAAGAGGCAAAATGCAATAGGACATACTCCCTCCGTCTTTTAATATAAGAGACAATTGGAGAAATTTTCATATTTTAAAATATAAGGGACACATGAGATTTATCAGGTGTATTTAATAATTTTTTCCCAAAATATCTCCAATTAAGATAATATGTTTTCAATATAATTCATTTGCATTAATTGCATGATGGAAGAGTTATTAATATTAAATAAGAGTATTTTTGGAAACTATTTTATATTTCAGATAAATTTATTATTTTTCTTTATCTGCGTAATTTTATCTTTTGTCCCTTATATTAAGAAATGGAGAGAGAATATATTGTTTTCTATTGGATTTGGAGAAACGTGATTTTGAACAAACATGATCTGTAAAATTGATTTTAAAATCAAAAGTGAGTTTGTTTAACCTTGATTTCTCTTTGCAACTTTTTTCTAAAAAGAGATATTAAGAGAATTGTGTTTGAAAACTTATTTTCTGAAAATTGATTTTGAGATAAATGATTTCTTCACTGGGACACTACTATTGAATCTTCAACGAGAGTTTTTCATCACATAAGACAAAGTTGTTTCTAATTAAATGTGGGCTTAAAGGTGAAAGTGTTTTTAAAAACTTACTTACATACGTAAAACCACACAATATCTTTTGATTTTTCTTTTGCAAACTCAATGTTTCGTTCTTTTTTTTTTTTTGTTCAAATGAGCTTTTAGAGTTTTAAACATGAAAAGGCAATTGCTTCAACAACGTAGATTCTCTGAACATAATCACGGACGCGGTGTTGCTAAAAGAGGGTATCCGTTTAAATTGTGCACTTTCCCATGTATGCAGCAAAAGAAAAAGTATCTTCTTTGTGGCCGAAAGAAAAGAAAGAGCATCTTCATATTCATATTCAATGAAGGTTATTCTAGGTGATAAGAATATGATGTATACCTATAAAGTAATAATACTTCAAAAAGATAAATGTATCCACATCTAATATACGATACAATTTCTGTATTATATTTATACATTTATATCCATTCGTACTAATTTTATATCCATTTATATGGCTTCAAATTTTTATAGTAAAATATAATCATTTCAAATTATTATAAATATTTTATAATTTATTTTAATATTTATATTATAATTTTTAGAATATTTAATATTCATTTTTTAATAAATTCATTAATTATACATATAAATAATTACATAAATAATATTATATAAAAATTGTTATATATTCTATATCATATTCAATATATATACTCATATTGCTATTCCATAGCACTTCAACGGACATAGATTGGAATTTCATTTCATTAACAACAAGAAAACCTAGTTAGTGAATAATCAATATCCCATTCTTGACCTTTTGGCTAAAGTCAAGTGTTTCTATAAGCATCACTTTGGGTGTGTTTGGTAGGAGGGAAAGTAAGGGGAGAAATTTTGATGGAGGAGAGGGGAGGGGAGATGAGATATGGAGGGAAGTGAAGAGAAAGGAAATTGAGGTGAGGAAAGGAATTTTAATAACTTGTTGTTTGGTTCAGGATGAGAAGGAAGGGGAGGAAAGTTAATAATAATTTGATCATTTTACTTTTGAAGTTAAAGAAATTTTCTAACATTTTTATGAATATAAAAAATTTCAATGTTGAGTATAAAATTATGCTTTAATATTTTATACTGATACTCACGATTTTATACTAAATACTGAAATTTTTTATACTCACTTTTTGAGATATGAGATTTATATGTAATATTTTTTTATATTAGAAATCTTTAGATAAATATTTTTATGATTTTAGGATTTTTAATAAATTTTTTTATTTTTAAAAAAATATTTTTTATTTATAAAAAAAATAAAAAACATTAAAAAAAAAGAACTGTCACCCCGATTTCGGGGGAACACTTGAGGGGGAGTGGAGGAGAGTTGCCCTCAAATTGGTTATGCAAACATGGAGTAAGAGTCATGAAACAAACTTGTCCTGTCCTGACAGCTCGGGAACACACCTAACCGAAGCATTTTCTTAAATTACAAAAAAAAAAAAAGCGCATCCTCACGGGATAATAACCAACAGGGAACGAGTTTTGAAGCTTAATAATTGCTTCACTCGGTTGCATTCTAACAGGAGATTAAGCCACTCAAGGTAAGGGGCATGTCAAGGATACCATACACTGTTTATACAAATGCATACATCCCATGTTCAATGAAGTTAAAACAAAACCCCAAAAAAAAAAGAATTATGGCCATTTTCACACTGCTCCGTTTCATAACGCAAATTACAGAGAAAAAAAAAATGATGGTATGAATCTACACAAGATAAACTAAGAAGCACCAAAAAGCACAACCTAAATTCCAAGGACTTCGATAAATTTTACAGAGGAGGGGAAGGGGAAAATATTTGCAGAAAATTGCAAATTCATAATGGGATTTTTTGTTTTTTCTTAATCATGTCTATGAAGTTCCCTCTTTCATGACTTGAACCGAACTACAATGCAAGAGATATCATCCTTGCTGTCTCTGTTCAATGCCTCTGTTGCCAGTTGTTTGGCTGCCCTTTGTGGATCCTTTATCCTTCTTGCAATATCAACTGCTTCTTGGTTTGCCATTACCTGGATTCAATGAAAATTAACAACAAAAATATGAATTTTAAAACTATTTGAAATCACAAATAAAACAAATCCTAGCCGTATCCAGTTTCTCTATATTCCTTTGGCAGCACAAGATAATCTTGGCCCCTCCAAATAGAAGAGGTCAAGACTTTTCCCTTTTTTTTTGGGTAATACCAACTGGTTTTCATAAGCTACATTAATTTTCTTTATATACAAGACTCTGAACTCAAAATTTTGCTTTAAAGGTAACAAGGGTCGAACACTTGAACCAATTGTCGTTGGTTAAGATCTTTCTTTCTTAATATGAAATATGTGAGAGAAAATATGTGAGAAGAACAGCACCAATAACAATGAAAAACAAAACAGCAGAGAATCTATTCATATTGTAGACCTTGTTTTGGAGTTTTGAACGTAAGAGTGTCAGTTTCAGGGGGAAAAAAGGTGAAGCGTAAAGAGGGACAGATTCCATTCCATTGTATGAAAGTTTAATTAAAAGGGAATACTCAGATCAATCTTGAAGAAAAGGAAAGTTCAGTGTGTAAAAATTAGATGACAAAGGGTAAAACAGAAAGTAAATGAACCAAAAAAAAGAAAATCAAACCAACTCATTTTATAACCATCCAAACAGTGGTGGGTATTTTTTCCCACCCCACCCTATCCTCCTTAAACAGTCCCCATGCCTCTTATATTGAAGTGGTCATTAAGATAATTTTGAAGTCCGTATTATTCAGTGATCAGGAGTTTGATCTTCGCCAACCCATTTATTACTTGGAGTAAGTTTCTACGCAAGGTGTGGTGGGCATGGGGCTGTAATTTCTCTACGCTCGAAGGATCATTTGAGGAGAATGTCAAAAATTATAATGGAAACCAGTTGAGAATTAACAACTTAAACGTGTGAGTTAAATTAGTGTTTGATAACTCATGGGGAGGGAGGGAGAGTTTGATGTATGACCTTCCACAGACCATCACTTGCAAGAATCAAAAGCTCCATCTCTGAGTCAATGTTAGCCTGCTGTATGTCAGGATCAGATCGCAGGTGTGATTTGAGGTTTTTGTCTCCGAATGCTCGAGAAACTGCAAGCTGGCCATTCACTCTTGCAACATCTCCTAAAAAAGCATCAAATAAGTCAACGAATCATTATGAAATACAAAACATTGAAACAAAGGGACACTTAAGCGCTGCATATTTATATAGTAATAGCTAGTCATGTCTCTTGAGGCTTCTCATTTAGGTATATCAATAGAAGAACTATGTCCCAAGAATAGAGTTCATGGTCACTTTACCAAGTGAATAGATGTGATAAATCAAAAAAGGATTGTAAGACTGAATCGCAGTTAGAATGAAAAGTATAGCACACTGGAACTGAGCATGGATTCTGACAAGATCCATGACCGAGCCAGACACTATGAAACTTGACCAATGTTAAAGGACAATATGTCACCAAAAAAAAATTTGTTTAGGCACAATAAGTCTGTTACTTAAGGAACTTCTTTCAAGTAACAAATCATCCCAGAAAACAATTAATTATTGAAAAAATTATAGGTTTTGCCTTATTTTCAATGTTAACATGCCATCTTGAGAGTGTGGTCAGTCAGAAGGGCTCAGTGAAAACCTATGATTTACAATCAGATTACAATGTTTAAACAAACACTTAAGAGGTATTTAATGTGTCCGTAGATGTCTTCATCAGTTTGCAAACTCAAGGTAGAACAAGTAGCACAACCTTAAGACCCGCAAAATCCTTTTTTTTTTTTTTTAAATTGAGAGGCAAGCCAAAGCTTGAAAAGCAAAATAAAAAGGAAAAAAATATGGGACACAGCCCATAGAAAACAGCCACACAGGCTATGATCGTAAGTAGGAATAGCAAATAATAATACATAAACGAATAAGTACTAAATTCCACCATAAGTTACAAATGAACTCTATAGCAAGGGAAAGTGATAGTGAGAAGGAGGGTGAAATTCTAAATAATACCCCTCCAAGAGAGGACAAGCAAGACAAAAGAGAAAGTAGCAGTTAGAGAGTAAAGTGGCAGCTACTGGATATATTGGAGTGGTTGATAGGGAGGGGGTAAGAAATTTGGAAGAAGAAGTCTTGGGAATAGAACTAGCCTCTTGAAAGGTCGTAACCTTGTTATAGTCCTATGTGTTCTGTTTTCCTTGGATTCTCTATTTACTTTTGTCAGTATGAGAGAAAACATGTACGAATGTATAGAACTTGTGTTGTTTCCTTGCAAATTACGGATTATAGAATGAAATAGTAGTTTTTCAGTAGATTTTACAGAATTGTGTTGCAGCTGCATAGGGTTGAATTATAGTTTCTGGAGGAAGTTCTATCAGACACAACCAGGCAACTTAACTGCGTAAGGCATGCCATTTCTGCCCATAGCTTTCAGAAATAAGTTGTATGACTTGAATATCAGATGAGACTAATTAATAATTTCATTTCTTGAATATCAGATGCATTGGGCTTCACTTAGAATTTCAAGGGTTAAAAAATGGTCAGTACAAAAATCAAACTTGTTAAACTTGCATATAAACTACAAAATATCAAGTTTGCATGCAAGTTTATAGAGTTTGACAGCTTTAGCCATCAACTTTGAAGGGGTCTGAGTTTAGATATAAAGTGACTCAAATTCGGTATGCACAGTAACTCCCATAAACTCATAAGAGTTAACTCATACGTAGCAAATCCAAACCAAACCATATGCACTTATGGACCCTATTTTCTGTGTAATTTAATATATTAAATAAGTATGTGCTACGTAATATCTATATACTATAGGCCATTGTTTTCTCCTTACACTCCTAAATATTAGGTCATCCTTATTTTGGATCCACATTGGAGCATGGAGTTGTTATTATCATTCTTTATTTTCTACTGACATAATTTGCAAATGTGTATTAAGGAAACTGATCATTTCAATTATCATTCTTTATTACCATGTGTCTTGTCTAAATTCATCATAATTAACAAAAAATGGAAAAATTATGAAAACAATGAACCATGGGTTCAAACTGAACGAAACTGGTAGTAGTGATTGAGTTAGGTCTGCAATGAGTCATGTTTACCAAAGCAAGACATACTCTCTCCTCGTAGTTTGAAATTGTAAATGAGACACCCCCTCACCCTTACTAAAGACAACTTATAAATGAAATATTCATAGTATGAAAAGATAAATCCCACGTCAAATTTGTGAGCAGAATGTCATAGAGCTCAAAGTTTATGAAAGAACCTGGCATGTTTGAGACGAAGCCGCCTCTGTCCTCGATGCTGTCCCTCTCAGTATTGGGCTCATGATCTATACTCATCTGTATGGCCTGCCCATCCTTTGACAGAACTGCTCGTGAATCTCCAACATTAGCTACCCATAACTTCTGATTATTTATAATAATTGCAGTCACTGCAGTCGATCCACCTCGTCCCAAATCAGGACTGTGAGAAAGAATTGCCTGATCTGTTGCCTCATAAGCTTTTACAATGGACCTGGCTGTATCAGTCCAGAAGTCCTCCTGGAATACAGTTAAATTATGAAGAAAGGCATTATTTAACAAGCAGATTAACCAAATATACTATTATCTAAAGAAAATATGCTTTAGCAATTGCATCAAGAAAATCAAGTCAAAATAAAGATTTTCTTTGTATGGTAGATAATGATTGCCGAAAAGGATGGGAAGTTGGAAAGTAGAAAGAGAATCCTCCTATACATGCAACATAAATCAGAAAAGGGACAATATTGTTGTCCTGATCAATTGAATTCACTTAAAGCAATAATCAAAGACATAATATATTTAGTTTAAAATTAAATCAACAACTCACATCTTTTAATATATTAGAGAAGAGATTCTTTTGCAGATAGGCTGGCACACTGTCTCCCAAATGCCCATCATATATAGCAAACAGTCCAAGCTCTTGCCCTCTGACCTGGACAAATTTTGCTACATGGTAGTCCTCCATTGGGTGGTTTGCTTTCCCTTTAACAAGGCTAAAGCCATACTTGACCTGATTCTGCTGGCTCCTGCCCTTGCCAGAGCTACATGATGAACGTCCTCCAACCGCCTGAAGATATACAAGTTTTTGATAAAATAACATGAGTAGATAGGACTTGTTCAACATATTTGGACAAGATATTTTCAAAAATTTTCAAATGTAATTTGTTTGATTAACCAAAGGAACATAATATGAATGCTACACATGGGAGTATCTGACCAAGATATGAATATGCTGCAATTAGAGTCCCAGAAAAAGGCAATGACAACAAAAATAAAAATGACATTCTCATAAAAAAAAAATAACAATGCCATATCAGAATATCTGATCAGAATATCATCTGAGTCCAAACAAAATAATTATATAAATGGCACTCAAGAGAAGAAAAGAAAAATGGACCAAAACACACTAATCAAAAGAAGATTAATTATTTTATCAACAAGAAGAAGACAGTTTTGTTGCCACACCCACACATAATCAGAGTCCAAACAAAATAATTATATAAATGGCACTCAAGAGAAGAAAAGAAAATGGACCAAAACACACTAATCAAAAGAAGATTAATTATTTTATCATGAAGAATAAGAAGAAGAAAGAAGAAAGAACCAAAGAAAAATGGACCAAAACACACTAATCAAAAGAAAATTAATTATTTTATCAACAAGAAGAAGAAGACAGTTTTGTTGCCACACCCACACATAATCAGGGCAGCAATTTCAAATCAATTATAGCTGACAAATGTAGTATGCAGCAGAAAGTTCAGGGCTGACTGCTCAAACTACTTCTGGCAGAGAGTTCTAGATGGATCTCCCCCTGTCCTCACTTTCCAATGCAATTACTGTTTTTCCTTCACCTGTTTCAGTATCAACATTACTTAAACAGCAAAAGAATCAGGAAGAAGTAGAACCTACAATTATTTATGCAATCAAGTAGCCCTATTGACTACAGTCTCTAATGGGAGAAAATATCTGCTTTTTCAGCAATTGGTGTATTTCCCAAGTCCCACCAATTCTGGGATTAATATTCAAAGGCAGCAAAGGAAGGGGAAAAAGCCCAGAAATGATCATCCCAACAAACCAGCCTTGAAACACCAATTCTTAAACCAATCACACAATACTCAAATTTCGTCATCATTTGAGTCCATTCATACCTATGTTGCCTTCTGTCAGTCTTCACCACTCGGTTTGAGGTGAATTGATGGCCATAAATTGACAGAAATAATCCCTACATTTCAATTTTCCTTCAAGTAGGAAGGCTTGGAATAAAATTTGAGACACTCCTCAGCCATTCATAAAAACTAGAACTTAAATGTGCATATAGATAACTAAATATCTAACTATGACATCTGCCTCATACCCCCTGCCAAAATTCATGGAAATCTCCAAAATACCTAAGCTTTTGGCATTACTTATTGGATTTGTTAGGCCAGTGTCTCCCATAGTATTCTTCAGCTTCGACTTAACATCCAGGCCTCTGGCATCCATAATGGGTGCAACCCCTTATGCTAAATGCGGCTATGAGAAATTATAATGAGGCGATTGATCCTAACAACTGGCATCAAAGTAAGGTTGAAGGTTCGAATTCTCCCAGTGACAGCTCTGAGAAATTATAAGGAAATCAAGTTAACCCTTGTCAAAGCTCGAGCTTTTACTGCAGTGAGCTTTTACTGGAGTGATAAGCTCTTGATCCTAACATTACTATAAGGAAATATCCTCATGTTGTGCCGGAAACTAAATCCTCTCCCAGGCAATTTTGAAGATGCATCGTTTGAAAGACAAACTTAGAAAGATAACAAGCAGCAGAAATCCTCACCTGAGTGACAGAGTTGAAGCAGCAAAGGTTATCCATGTAATTCAGCCCCTCCTCACCTTTCAAGTTTTTCAGTCAACATGTAACTCCCCTGCTAATCTTCATAACACAAAATTGCACAAAAACACGATGTCAAACAACCCTAAACATCAAATAAACTAACAACTGTGAATTTGAAGAAGAATTCCGATCACCAACCAAGCTGTTTTATCATCCACAACTACCCAGATAAAAAAACAATAATCAACAGATAACCCATACATCTACTTACCGATCCAAAAGCCTCAAAATTATTTAAGAAAAATGAAAGGAAAGATCTGCAGAGGAACTGGGTCACCGACTCTGCCGTCTCCACTCAGAGATGAAGAGAAGGGAATAGACACAGACACCAGAAAACAGAGAAATTGATATAAGAACACAGAGCAAGAGGGTTACAATTATAATAGGAGAGAGTAATAAGACGATGGGTGTAACGGCCTGGTCTTGATGAGAAAGTCTTCTCTCATGGCAATGGCAGCCAAAAAGGCTAGAGCTTGCCCTTATTGACTTCGCAGTTTCGAGTTTGTTGTTTTATTGCTGACACTATTGTGGTTAATTATTACAGCTGTTTTTGAGGTTTCATTGTTCGTATAAAAAGGAGTATTTTGTGGGGACCCCTCAAAAGTCAGCCAAATTTTCTACCTTGGAAACTCTGTTCCTTACTCAATGTCTTTGATAACGCTCCAAGGGCTCTTGTTGCAAGCCATTAAAATAAAATCTCCCCATTAACATCTGCTTTTAAGCGCAGTAATGGTGTTTGGCATAAATTAATGTTCCGATTTAAAACAATTGTGACTACTATGTCCGTAAATTAAAAAATTTATAAATAATCCAGTGATTACTTCTTCTATCCTAGTTTATACCTAGAGTAATAAAATTATTAAATAATCTAGATATAATAAAATTTAATGTTATTTTATTAAAATATTTTTAAATTAAATGCTGTGGCTTTTCTCCATTAATTTATTTTTAATTATCACTTTTAAACAAAAATTTTTTTTATTTGTCATTTTTAAATTCCAAGACTTCCAACTATACTACTATTTTTTACTCATCTATCAGTTTGAAAATTAAAAACAATATTAATTAATATTTTTTATTTACCAGTAAATTTAAAATTTTAAAATAAATTATAATATATTAATTATATTTCTTAATCTCTATGTAAAAGCCTTAAATGCCATATATAAGGAAATGAAGGGAGTACTCACCTACTAATATTTTTAATGAATGGTGAAATAGTAAAAAATATAGTTAATATTTTATTAATAATATAAAATGATAAATAAATTGAGATATTTAAAATTTTATAAGATGATAAATAAAATGGAACGAAAAGAGTAACAAAATTTGAGTGTGTTTTACTATAACACATTTATTTATAAACAAATAAAATACTTATTAATAATATTATTATTAAGAATAAACTTGTGAACAAACAATTAATATTATCATAAAAATTGTACAATGACTTAAAAAAAAAAAGCGTCAATTGTTTTAAAATAGAGAGTCTATGCCCTCCTCCTTGTAAGGACTTTTAACAAATTCACATGTAATAAAAAATTTAGCTAAAATTAGTTAATTAGTTGAAATTCTTAAATTTGACAAAAGTTTCAACAAATTTCCAAAATTTCAACATATTTGACCTTTAACATAATACTCTTTATTGTCCTTAATATAAAACCTTGATTTTTCTAAAAATATAAATATTTTTTTTAAATTACCCTTATTTAATCTTTTTTTCTCTTTGAATAAATTAAATAAGATATTTTTTAAAAAATATATAATAAATATTACCTTATATTCTTAAAAAAGGCCTTATATTTAATATCAAAATAAAATATTCTATATTTAGAACCAGAGTATATGATGATATAATTGGAAAAATAATAATTAATGTTATTTTAGAATTTAAAGTTAACAAATAAAAAGAAAAAAATTCTTTAAAAGTGCCTGTCAAAATGAAACATAGAAAGTACTTATCAACATGCTTCGATTTCCTGTTCAATTATCATTTTTAAAAAATATTTCTTTTTTAACAATTTTTCAAAATTATCATTATTTGAAGTGAAGGGAGTAATTAGTAATTGCTATTAATACAGAAAATTAGATCATTAATTAGTAGTATATTGAATATTTTTCTCTTGAAGAGAGGAAAGAATGTCACTCCCTGTCTCATATTATAAAATGTTTTAAAAAAATACATAAGTTAAAAAATATGATTAAAGCTAGTTGAAAATACTTTCCTTATTTCTTATTATAAATCATATTTAACTACTTTACATATATCTAAAAAATTAGTTAAAAGCTTGATATTTTAAAAAATTATCACAATTTTTCAAAATTATCTTCATTAAATTATAACTTATTTTAATTGTATCTCTTTTAATTTTTTTCCACTATAGCTTTTTTGAGTATGTTTAATAATGGTAAAAACAAAAAACAAATATTAAATGCTACATAGATTTAATAAAATTATTTATATTTTAAAATCTTAATTCTCTAAAAATATGTCTTATAATAAGAAATAAAAGAAGAATTAATTTTATAAAAAATATTACTATCTTCTTTCCAAAATTGTCCTTCTTTAATTTCATGAACTTTTGTTTTGCTAGTTGTAGAGTGAATTTATGAATGATACTATTAAAAAAAGTTTATAAATACCTTACTAAATTCTATAAAATATTTTATATTATGGAATAAGAAAAAAATTATAAAATATCTTATTATAATATGAAATAGAAGAAATATTTATGAATTTTAATAAATGGGGGTAAATTTGAAAGATAATTAAAATTTTACACAAATTTAAAAAAATTAATTATTTTTAACTAAATTTCTTAATATATATTATTATGATAGTTAAAAGAAGCTTATAAAAAAATTTGAGGGAGCACATAACTTTTCTTTTTTTTATAAACAGGAGTCCTTAAACTTTTTCATGCGAGAAGATTCACGCCTCTCAATTTATTATTACTTGTCTCCTTGCAATTAAATGTAGGAGACATGAATGGCAAGAAACCCTTACAACATTTAAAAAAAAGCAAAATAATAATTAGAAAATGAAGATGAACTTTGTAATCTTTGCAATTGATTAAAACAGGGAATTAGATCTGAAATCAAGAAGTCAACGCTGCAGGTTAGATTTTTCAGACAGGACATCAACTCTCACGCTCATATCTGATGCAAGAATACAAATCTGCCACAAGGGACAAGAAAGTGTGAAGGGTTTATTTGACGGACAGAAATGTGAAAGGAGATTAAATTCATTCAATTCAATTCAATTGAATGAGGTTAAATTTGTTGGAGGGTGTAAAATAATAGAGAGTGTCTGACCATTTTCTGAGAAAGTTCGTGCAAAACCCTGCCCTGACTTTTGCTTTTTCTTTGTTGTTTTCTTCTCCATGTGGGGTTTGTCTCCAGGTCCGCTCAGAACTGAAGCTATCAGAATATAAATTGAGATTTTATGCCAAACAAACCCAATATTTGTAAATTGCTACCTCAGGCAGAATTAATGGCATCAAGGATCATCATAACCAAAACATATGACCCCGAAGGACCATGATAATCTTTTTCAAAAAGAAGAGTTTTTTTTTGCCTTTTTTTTATTGTACTTAATTATTTTAAAAATAATATTATAATAAATATATCTTTCAAGGAATTATGCACATATTTAATATAATATTATTTTTAAAATAATTAAGCATAAGGAAGCAAAAAGAAAAAACAGAAAAAAGAACTCAATTTTAGAAAAGGCATTATGGTCTTACTGAGTTAAGTATGATCCTTAGATGTCATTTGTTTTGGTTATATCGGTCCTTCCGTGTCATTAATTTTGTTCTAAATATAAGATCTTTTATTTTGATTTTAAATATAAGACCATTTATTGTATAGAAAATGATATTTATTATATATTTTAAAAAAAGTTCTTATTTAATATTTTTAAAAAAGAAGAAAAAAATTAAATAAAAATAATTTTTAAAAAATATTATAATTTTTTTAAAAATAATTAATTAATTTTAACTTTCATTCTTAATTCATATGATTGAAGGAGTAGCAATTTACAAATATTAGTTTTAGTTGGGCACCAAATCCCAAGTCTCCCTAAATTTAAAACTGAATGGTCAAAGCATCTCCCATTCACACGCATGGCCGCTTTTGTCATCACTGACCTTGAGTAATAGAATGAAATGAAAAATAATAGAATAGAGATCAACGTAAATCTCCTTGATATAACACTAGGAATCTTTGGGGAGAAAAAAAAAACTTATTTTTATTTAATTAAACCAAAATAAATATCAAATAACCCAAATACCCTATTAAAAAAGTTTTTTTCCCTCGCTTTTCCCTTCTCTGTCATCATCCATGTCAGAATAAAGTAAGCAAACTCCAGCAAAACCAATTCGGTCAAAATAAAACATGAAATAAAAATTTCATCTGTATATTTATATATATATTGAATGATTCAATCCAAAACACGAAATGGTGACTCAAAAATGAAGAAGATGAGGTCGAGGAGTGGGGAGTTGCAAATATGAAAAGTTGCAGACAGTGAGAATGGAGAAGTTGAAGAGGTCCCAACGGCAAGTTGCAAATCTAAAATCGATGAAGGAAGCTGAAGTCAAAGAGGTCTCTCTTGTGCTCTGTAACTATTCCACCACCATTTTCATTCTTCACAACCAAATATGAGACACAATACTATGAATGGGATGGGGGAAAAGAATTAAATGAAAGGGTACGTCTAATGGTAAAAGCCGCCGCAACCCATGAATTGACCCAATAGCACGTAACAAAATGTGGATTGGATTATGAAAAATTTAAGCCCATTAATAAAAAACAAAGACCAAAATTGACTTAAACCATTTAACTTAGATTAAACTAGGTAACCCACGTAACTTTTGAGTTGGCACCTTTTTTATTTTAAAATTTTAAAATATTTTTCACAAATAATAAATAGTGTAATTCGTTTACAAGACTTAATACACTATATAGGAACTACTTAAGGTATGTTTGGTTTAAAGGAGGAGAAGGGATGGAAGAGATTTTATTGGAAGGAAAGAAAGGTGAGGGAAAAGAAAGAATTTTAATTTTATCTCGTTTAGAAGGAAAATGAGAAATTTTAATGGAGGAATTTTAATGTTACCTTGTTTGAGTTAGGAGGGGAAGGGTGGGAAAATTATTATAATTTGACTATTTAAGTTAATATTTTTTTTTATATTAAAAAAAGTTTTTTTTATTTGAATATTAGACAAAGTTTTTAATCATAAGGAAATACTCTTTTTTTTCTCAACCTCAACCATGATTGTATGTATCTTCTTTTTTTTTTCTCAATTTTAACCATAATTATATATGTTAATATACGAATGTGTATATGTGTGTACATGACTTTATGTATGTATGTCACTAAGATATTTCATATTTTATGAGTGAGACCAAAAAGAGACGCCACAAGACTGATCAGTATATTGTGTGGTTGAGTTGTGAAAAAGTGAAGAGTATTTTGGTTATATTGAACACAATAACACATTTTTCCCCGAATTACCCCAATTTGGGGGAAAAATATATAAAGGGAGGGGAGGAAAAATTTTAATAACATTTTTCATCCCCTCCTCCAATTATTTGATTGCTAAACAAGGGGAGGGGAGCAAAATCCCTCCCCTTCCTTTCCCTTTCCCCCAAACCAAATAGACCCTTAGTTTTGTTAAAATTTTATAGATTTTTAGTTGTTAAAATATACTTTCATTCCAAAATAACTATTATTATCAGAAATATGAATGTTATTTCTCCATTGCTCTTCATTATTTCAACATCATTTTTATCCAATTAAACACATAAATGGGACAATATTTTTATTCACATTCATATTATTTCAAATGTAATTATTCTATTTCATCAACTTGCTAATGCTGACATATACTTTCTTCCTGATAAATCAACAATTTAAAAGAGTATTATAGTCATTAATTATATTATATGATCTTTTGTTTGGCTAAAAAAGTATTTTCAAAATTTGGCTACCTACAAGATAATCCTCTTATCCTACAAAAGATATTCTTCTTATTTGACCTTTTTTTTCGCTAACAACAGTATTTATTTACACTGATATATTCTTCTTTCTTAAAATATAGTAATTAGTTTATTCTCCATTCCATGTTTTCGCACTTTCCGGAATGCCAATAAATATAGCATTCTTGATTCGTACTTGTTCTTTATAACTTGATATATTAGTTGGCAAGAAAATAAAATAAAATAATCAAAATGAAATAAACGAGTCGATCTGGCCGTTACAGAATCGCACGTGTAGAATCGGGTCTGCCTACGTGTACGAGTGCGGTGTCGCCACGAGTTTCCATCTCTCTCTGTTCTGTTAGCTGAACAGTGACCTCTGAGACTGTTTCACTTTCATTGATCATCGTCGTCTTCAATTTTTTTTTTTTTGAAAGCTCTCAAATGGCGCGAATGCAATGGGCAAAGATCTTTGCTCTGGGAGATGGAGGAAGGATCGTTGAGCTTGAGGGCGTAACCGACTGGTGGAACAGTATCGAAGAATCGGATCAATGGCAGAGAGGCATTTACTTTGCCCTTTGTGCCGCTTATGCCTTGCTCTCTCTTGCCGCTCTAGTATGTTATTTTTCTGACTTTTCCCAGGAAGATTTAGGCTTTCTTATTAACTTCTTACAATTTATCTGGGAGCCGAGCATTTCGAAAACAAAGAAGCACTGAGATGCATACAGGACACAAACCGTAGCACTGATAAATAGAGTGTCTAGATGTAATCTGTACTGTCATTCTGTATCTGATAAGCGGACGTTATACATCTATGCTTTTGAAGTATTGATGTTTGGTGGAAGAAAATTGAGTAAGATATCTGCTGAAAGTGATTGCGCTATATGAGTTTGGGTTCACTTATAATTAAATTATTCTGAGGCATTTACTATTCCTCTTGCTCCACTTGTGCCTCGCTTTTCACTGCTACTCTAGTAAGTTATTTTCTCTCGTTTTCCGGGAAACTAATCTGGAAAGCTAGCATTGAGAAAATTGAGCGAGACATCCCCTGAAAATGATTGCGTTATGCGCTTTGTTTCGTTGATAAATTGTTCAGAGGCATTGCTGTCCCTTTTTTTTCTTTTTGCTTGATTAGCTGAAGGGAAAAAAAAATTCTTGTTAACAATTCGTTTCCTCAGCCAGAGATGTGAATTTTCTGATGAATTACTTGTTAGCGAACTGTGTGTTTTTGGTTTTTTGGATGCTATGTCTTTATCTTTCAGGTGCAACTAGTGCGCATTCAAATGAGGGTACCTGAATATGGGTGGACAACACAGAAGGTCTTCCACTTGATGAATTTTGTTGTCAATGGATGTAAGAGCTGTGAATCATATGTATATGAATAGTTCTGCTAGCATATATTTGCCTCAGCTCGCTGAAACCCTATTAAATTTGCAGCTAGGGCTCTCCTTCTTGGTCTATACCAAACTGTATTCCTCATTAGACCAAAGGTTTCTTCCTATACTCAACTTAATGCATCTAAGCATTTCACATGGAAAGATGTAAATTAGATTAACTAAAAATTACATTTGAGTGTGGTTTTTTTCTAATCCTCACACTTTGTTGTAGTAGCATAACATCAAAACCAGATTTTATTTCATTTCTTTCATTTTCTTTGCCTTTGACATTTCAACTTATTCTACCTCAATTCTTTTCAAGCTACTAGATCTCTCATCTTATGATCATGTTCTGACCTGTTCCATACAATAATATCATGTGCCAGGCACTGGAACAGGTGCTAATGGATCTTCCAGATCTTCTGTTTTTCTCTACTTATACATTACTTGTCTTGTTCTGGGCTGAGATATATCATCAGGTATATATATCTTTAGGAAAATCATTATAATGGAAATCATCTCTGATTTTTTTGCCGAAAATCATTTTTGCTTCACCTGTTTAAAATTATTTCAGGCAAGAAGGACACCAGCTCATCGACTTAGGCCTGCTTATTTCATTATCAATGGATTTATTTACTTCACACAGGTAAAAATACTAATTTTATCTATCTCTTTTCCAATCCTAATTGCTAAGCCTTGGAAGAAGTGGCACTGTTGTTATTTCAATTAATGTGAACCTTTCTTTTTTTATCTTCTCACGCCCGGATAATAATAGGTCTGCATCTGGATATCTGTTAGCATAAGCAGATCTTCTGCTGCTGTGGAAGCCGCTAAACTCTTCCTTTCAGGTTATTTCTGTCAACATTATCGTGGTTGATTACTTATATGTTTATTTCATTCAATAACAGGTTTAATATTCTGAAAATAGATAAAAAAAAACATTGGTTGCTTTCAAAAAACGCTAGAATGAATTTATAGTCAGGTGCTTCTTAGGAACTTCAAATGCATATATATAATTGTATGATGTGACAACTTTTCTTGCAGTTATTTCATTCTGTGCTGCTTTTGGATTCCTGTTGTACGGTGGGAGGTAAGCAAATGTGTATCTGAAAAGCACCATTGTTGTTCTCGGTCACTAAACATTCATCACCTTATGTAGGTTGTTTTTCTTGTTGAGACGCTTTCCCATTGAATCCAGAGGTCGTCAGAAGAAGCTTTATGAGGTTCGTTTCTATGTGCCACATTAAAACTTCAAATCTTGGAAAAAAAAGTATATCCTTCCTATGATATATTTCTTGAAAAATGGCGAGATTATCATATAAAGTTCATAATTTGTAAAATATATTGTCAAGAAATTTCATCCTATGTCTCTGAACTTGTTACAGTTTATATAGAGTAGCTTTTAAGATAACATGCCCACATAATGTACAAAATAAGAACTGTAGACATCATAAGAAGAAAAAATAAGAGTTAAAAAGTTACTTAATGATATAAACTTTTAGAGTCAGGCATGAGGAGATCATTGTTGATTAGAAAATCTGATATTGCTAATAGTTGTTGGAACCTAACTTTTCTACTTGGCAGGTTGGTTCTGTCACAAGCATATGCTGCGCTTGCTTCATGATCAGATGTGTTTTGGTGGGTTTCTTTCAGTTTGGATTTATTGCACATATTCATTTGAAGTTTTTCTTATTTTGACAAGAACATCCTTGTATCTTTTATTGTAGCTTGCAATCTCTGCATTTGATAAGAAAGCTGATTTTGATGTTTTGGATCATCCCGTTCTTAACATACTGTATTACTTGGTAAGTCCTAGCATCTTATATACTTTGTTGGCCAAGTTATACTTGATCTCATTGTGCCTTGAATTGTGTGATTCAATCTCGTCTGATTTTCTCAGTAATCAATTAACTATCTTGCAAGACGGAAATAGTTACATGAATGTAGAAACGTTGATCAATTTTATTCCGGTGGAATTAGAAGACATTTGAAAATTGAAATTGTCAGTTTAATTTGAGCAATTTTCCCCAACTACTATTAAATTGTTTTAATCTTTAATATTATGAAACATAGTTTTAAATGAAATGTAAGTTGTTTTATTTTTGTGTGATTATTTTCATTAAATGGTATACTTTAAACCCAACGCGGGTAGCTAGCTTTGGGCCAAAAATAGAGTAAGTTGCAACTTACCCTCCTTTTTCATTTTTTTTTTCACCCTCAGTTCGAACTGGGGTCATGGTTAGTACCATTGCTTCAATCATGTGCTTACACTGGCCATGTTTGGTGTGAGAAAAAGAAGGATAAGTCGAAACCAAAAGGAGACCATTTTTCCTGTATTAATATATATTGTCATTATTATTATTACTCAATAATATTTTCAATTTATCAATATTAATATAAAAAGAAGTCATAACTAAACATTTTAGTGTCCTTCATGATTTGTATCATCATGAAACACCAACTATCCAATATAAGAGTTCTTATAGGATAGTGACCTTGAAGGATGTCCACATGTAAGAGACTCATTTTCAAAATTACAAAAAAAAAAGAGAAAAGAATATCATTGGAAAAGATATTTATGCTACTTGTTGTAGCTAACCACCTTTGAACTGGTCGCCGTTGCTATGTTTTTCATTTATGAGATTGAGAATGTCGAGGAAATTGATGGAAACTTTCAGTGTTCTTGTTGTGGGTGAAGATTAATGAATGAGCTTTATCTTTAATTTAATCCTTCACACAATATAGTAATTCTTAGGCTTAAAGCATGAATCAATGTTCTGGGAACCGAATCGAACCGGACGATTGGATCGGTTGAACTGTTACTTGAAGAGAAGAACAGCTCGATTTTCAGCTTTAGATCGTTCTAAGGGTTGAATTGGATTTGATTGCTTTGAATCAACTTTTGAATCAGGAAGCGATTTTTAGAGAATCAAATGATTTTTTAAATTATGTAAAATTTAACTTAAATTTAATTTTTTTGTCAAAATTATTAATTATAAAAATTTTTAGAAAGTAAAACACTATTTCCCTTTTTATTTTAAAGTTATAAATTATAAAAATAAAAAATTTCATTATATTATACTTCCTCCATCCTAGATTATAAAATAATTTTGAGACTATTTATTTATCCCAAAATATAAGAGATATGAATAAAATTTGTGGAGTAATTAATATCATTTTTCTTTTATACCATTGAGTAATTAAGGTTGTATTAATAATTACTAATAATTAATTAGTCTTGCTCTAGGCTTTTAATGTGGATAATTCTGAAAAAAATTGAAATTGTCACACAATTAATAAGTTTAACTACCAAAACTATTTTTTCTTAATACAAATGAAGTAATTATTTGTTTCTTATAATTGGAGACGGAGAGAGTATAGTCATTTTATAATATTATAATCATATAGTGTTATCATGTTAAAATATTTTAACATTATTTTCAATAATTTAATATATATTATTATTATGTGAACTTATTAACTTATTATGAATTTGAACTACTTAAATTTATTTTCTTAACAATTTAATATTTTATTTTTATACATATATTTTATTATATATTATTATTTTTACTTAATTATTACGTTACCAGTTCAACCACCGATCTAATCAGTTAGACCATAAAAATCATGACCTGGTGACATTTTTCAGTTCGACATCGGTCCGTTTTTTAAAATATTGGCATGAATAAGATGTATGTGTATTTAATTTAATAGGAGAATGGAACAACTATGATACTCAAACTCAGTCATTTGGCAGTGAGGGTTGTTACATGATAAATCATATGTCATGCGCAAGACTTTTGGTGCCACGTGAAGTTTCTGGAAAGGTTATATATAGATAAAAAAAAAAAAAAGTGGAAAGATATTCATTTCTTATAGGCATATCTATGGCTGGTGAAAACATTTTTCTGTGGACAATTTTCCTGTATCCTCATTGGATGTTTCAATGTGATTAACGTGGGTTAAAATATGAGATTTTGATATTATATTAATATTATCAACTCTTTTAAAAATAATGAGTGGAAAGAGGATGAGTCGGAAAGCCCCTTCTATTAGCTTTTAAAGAACTCAAACCCTTTATTTTAGAGTGGTTATTGGATGGGTTATGATTAGCTGCTGAACAATAACTATAAAAAATAATAGATATTATAAAAAAAAAAAAAAGAAAAAAAATTCTTTCCCTCCATCGTAGTAAACAATCCCTTAGGATTTGAGCTTCAAGCCTCAAATTTCCAGGTAAACAAAACTTAAGACTTATGATCAGGTCTAGTTCTAGTCATTGTAGAGGTTTGTTACATTACATTTATTTGTGTTTTAATTTAATGAGCTGCAGACGGTAGAGATTATTCCATCGGCTTTGGTGCTCTTCATTCTGCGAAAGCTGCCCCCAAGAAGGGTATCTGATCAGTACCAGCCCATCAGATGAGCTCTTTTTCTTTTAGCAACCAACGTTTCTTCAATTTTTGCCTTTTTTCATAGATCTTTTCATTCTTTATATAAGTCCCTTTTTTTTTTCTATATTTATTCCATTGAATTGAATGGATTATTGTTCGTTGTCTACTATAATAGTATACCTTTTTGATTTATTAGATTTTCATTTAACTGACTAATCTGATTTGATTCCGTACAACAAAAGATATGAAGCTTTGTTACTCCAAAAAAAAAAATGAAGCTTTTAGAGGTGAGAGTTGAAAAAAGGCTGAGATACAAATCAAACAAACTCAAGTATATTACAATTTATATGATATATTTAGAATTTTTTTATGAAAAAAAATAATTATTGAAACATAATTTCCCTCTTTGTTTGGAGCCGAGACCTGGTTTAGTTTGATTTGACTTTGATGTAAGTCTCAAATTGGACCAAAGTGCTGCAATGTAGTTGTTTTAAACAGAATTAATCACTTTTGACTTGGTTTGAGGCTTTTATTTGATTGGTTAACCATCATTTGAGTAAACTACTGAGCATTTAGTTTAACTGATAAATAGTTATACTAGTTTAATTAGAAGGTTTAAGTTCGAGTCCTGAGAATATAGTAATATTAAATATTCAGTTCAAGATATTAGGTGCACATGTATAAAAAAAAAAAACTATCATTTGAGTGAACACAGATGAAGGTTTAATGTTACTTTTATTAGCCCCATTTCTTATGGAACACTTTTCTCTAGTTCCATATGCATGTATTCAGGTGGTTAACCATGAAAAAGTACCCACGCATCATGGAATCTGATGATGAATTATTTGGTTGAAACTGAGACTCTAATGTTAAATTGAATAACCATAGTATGCCTTTTATTATTCACAATGTGAATCAAAACAAAAGCAAAATGACTAATTACACTGTGTCTCAGTTTTTGACCTTTCGCGGTTTTGTCCACTATTCTAATCGAGAGTAAGTATATTTAATATGAATTATATGATTGTTTCACAATTCTCTTGACGTAGCCATAGCTTAGTAGTTAGCATCTTGATTCGAGCTCACCCCACCCCCCCCCCCCCCCCCAAAAAAAAGAAAAAAAAAACACACACACACACACACAGAGCTCCTTTTTAATATATATTTTTTTAAAAAAGTATGATTTTCTCACTTTAAATTTCAAATTAAAAAAAGTAAAACCTAATGAACCCACATGCGATCAGTATAATACATGCGAGAGACGACCCAAAATCTCTTCTTCCTTTTCTGATCTCTTTTCTTTGTCTACTATTTCTTGGAAGCAATTTTTTTCCTTAAATTTGTCTCAGTAATTATTCTGGTCTCAAATCTTCCTCCCCAAGTCAGGAAAGATCCTGTCCACTCGCGCTATTGTCAATCTGCTAACAGTACATATTGAGTGTGAATAGAAGTGTATAACATCAAGATTTTGTGTTAAATTCCACCTAACTTGAAGAAAGAAAATAACAAAAATACAAGTTGGACTCACTTTTGCCCACGACCTATTCGATAGATTCCATTATTCCTCTTTCTGTGTCAATTGCAGCAAATTGACAAAAAAAAAAACGTAATATTTATTATGAGCGTCAATATTTGAGAGAAAACTCTTAAAAAGTGGGGTACTGTCTTCCATTCAACAATTTCAAGACTCGCTTCTCTTTTCATTCTTCTGACTCGTAATACTGCAGTTTTTATATCCATGTCCTGAGGATTTGCAACCCAAGAGATCTTCAACAATACCCATATTTTGTCCAAATAGCTGTTATACACTTGTTGGCAGGCCATACAGGGGCGGACCCAGCCCTGAAGTGTAAGGGGGGCCAACATATTTTTTAATTTTATATTTTAATACTATTATAAATTTTTTAAAGCAATTTTACAACTTAAAAGAAATTATTAAATAAGAAATCATGTATAATGATAAATTTTTTTTAAAAAATAAAGTGAAATCATATACGATATATTAATTCTAAAAATTATAATATATATATATATATACATATTTATAATTCATATTTTTCATACTAATATAAATAACAAATGGTGAATGCTTAAAATATATAAAAACTAAATCCCTAAAACTAGGATACGTGAAGCATGACTATAATAAGGCCAATCATCTGTTAAACTTACAGACTTGGTTAAACCCCATCATAGACACCAACAATAATTATTTGAAATAGTTGTTTCAACAGATGGATGAGGACTGGAGAAGAAAACGCATTGGTGAGCATGACTGTGGTAAGATAGCCTGGACCGGGATGGGAGGTGGGATGGACATATTCACTTTTAGTTCAGCCTAATTCTAATAAGAAATTCTTTTTTAAAAAAAACCTGCCCCCCAAAAGCACAACCTGTGTCCGCCACTGAAGCCATACTATTATGTTACATCCCCCAGCCAATTATAAATAGCATCAATCTGTCTTATAAATATCAGTGAAAATAAAACAAAACCATGTCACATGAAATTACATTCAACAGTCAAACCTGAATGTAAGCTAGCTTTGGATCCAAATAAATAAGATTAGACATATATACAGCAAAGAGCAAACCATGTTAGGACTTAGGACTTCCACAATGCCAAATACAGCAAACTGGCCATCTATTTACGGAGGAGAGGATCAGAGCAGCCAAGGTGGCTGGGAATCAATCAAATGCTATGGGTATGAAATTATCATCTAAAAGCATGTCAATATCAATCAGCTGCTCCACGCCATCAACAGTCTCTTCCGAATGGGACAAGTCCATATTGCATTCCTGAAAAATGTCAAACGAACATATCACTTTCAGTAAAATAAGAGAAGGGTTTTTTTATTCCTTTTTTGGACCAAAATAAGAAAGTGAGAAAAGAGTATAAACACTACTAGATCAATAGATGGTAGAAAAATACCTTTGTTTGACGGAAGTCCTCAACAACATTTAGCACCCGCCGATATTGAGCCCGTGCCTCTGGATACTGAACCATGGACTTAACCCTTGAAAGGGCCTTTTGGAACCTTTCCTCACTTTGTTTCCTTCCTTCCTTGAGAAAATCATAGTCATCCTCTTTCAAAGATTCACTTGGTCGGTTGGGATCTTTGTTAACAACATCAGGTCGAAATCCTCGTAAACCACTGCCCTTGCGTCTCCATCGCAATATGACCTTCTCCAGGATTCCTACTGACCAGATGATTGACTTATACTGCTTCCTTACCTGGTGCCCTCTTACATGGGCCTTAAATGCAGAGAGTTCAATCAGTACAAGGATGTGTCAAATGTAAAGGGGCAAAGTTAGAAACAAAAAGAAAGAATATACAAGGAAAACAGAAGAGAAGTATTTAAATAGTTTTTCTTCTTTTCCTACGTGCTTTTTGATCAATCAAAATTTAGAAAAGCTGTTTGCATCTTCTAGAATAAAAAGTATTTGGTTAGTTTCATTTTATCTAAAATTATACTTAAAGATAGCTATAACTTCAAAATTCAAATAATCATCTTGGACTATCTACTTGGTTTTTACCTATAGGATTTCATCATTCCAACAGCAGAAAAAAAAAATCATGTTCTAAATAAAAAGCAAAGCCAGTCAAAGACTTCCAGAAACATCTAAAGCCACATAAATAACCCTTATATACTTTGGGTGAGTAGTGAAAATAAAGGTGCTCATTACCTAAGTAAAGCTCATACTTTTTAGTGTTCTTACATAACCTAGATTCCTATATGAGAATACGTTTTTATGGCCTTCCAATGGTGTTCATCCCTCCAAAGAGAATGCCCCCCAATTTATGTATAGAAATCAAAATTTATCATATTAACCAGCTTCATTTTCCCCCTTTGTTTTATTCTTCATTTTTGTGCCTTTGTTAAGGAAAATTTCTTGTCCACACCCCTTTCATAGTTCTTTCTCATCCCCCTCCCTGCTATTTTAAAATCTCTATTTCTTATAAATAACAAATCCCACTATGGCAGCAATCCAAGAAGAAATAAGTTAAGACAACAGACATTGAATACAGAGCTAACGAAATGAATTCGATAAATTGAAGGAGGAGCCCAATATGGAGAATTTTTTAGGCATGATTTCTCTACATGGTGAAGGAATTCTCATTTTTGACAAAATAAAGAGCTCTTCAAATAAAAGCTAAATAGTACTTTAGGAGAAAGATATGGAGAGGCTTTCAAAAAAGCATTTTTACATTTCCGCTTTTAGTTTTTGTCAACTGACCCTTACGTTATGATCACTTTTTTTGCAGCTTTGATTTCCAAATTTAAGCATAAAGCAGAACTTCAGATTATCTAAATGAGAAAACAAGAACAATTAATAAACCAATGTACAGAAAAGAACTTCCATCATACTAAATCAGAAAAATAAATATAATAGAGATCCAGGAAAGAGAACAGGACAATGAACCTGGATTTTAACAATTCTTTGACGAATTATTAGGAATTCTTTTCTTTTCTTCCAACCACGAAACTTCTTCTGTATTTGTGTTGCAGCAGCATGGGCTAACCCATCTCCCTGTCCAGCCTTCCCCCCTCTAGATGCTAAAAGGGAAAGAGCTCGTTGATCTGACAATCCAAACTCATCATTTTTATATTCAGTTAACTGTTTCCTCTGGAATGATTGCATTCTGAATACTTGATGTATACGATCGGCTGCTTGTGTAGCATTACGAACAGCAGTGAGAGAATCCTTAAGGCATAGGGCGTCGGGTATATCACCACAAAACAAAGGTGTTGTAGAACGTTCTGAAACAGTCTGTATTGCTTTAATTCCTGAAGCTTCTTGACCACCATCTCCCTTTCGATCATCCATTGTGAGGGATGCAAGGTGGCTAGTTAATGAAGACTCTGCAAGAAAGCCTGATATTCCCTTGTGTCCATTGCCAGAAGCAAGATCTGCAGGTGTTCTGCCTGAAGGAAATGCTGGAGATGGATCCGTCAATGCTCCAGGGGCCGCACCCATGGTGACAAGGAGAGCAACTGTCCGCTCTCTAAGAAATTGATGACAAAGAATAACATAAGCAACTCATGTTATGCTGAACATGATAATTGAGACTGATTTGAGAGTAAAACTTAACAATCATGATAAATGTGATATATAGAATAGTTTATATAGTAGTTGCAGCTTTTATTTGTCTTTAACAGACCAAAGCAACCGCTATGAGGATGACAATAAGCATGCGACTTATATGCATAATAAACAAACCACTATGAATCCTTTATTCTTGGGGTTAAAGATGAGGTCAAAGACCTATAATTAATGTGAAGTTTAGCATCATAAAGTTTGAATACAAAGATAAAAGATGAATTTCAATTGGAAAACAGTGTAGGAATACTCGTCTCACTTCCTTTCAAAAAACACATTTAATGACTTAAAATTATAGGAAAATTAAATTTCTATTACGGAATCCACAACAATAGAAAGGTGGAGAAAATACAAGCAGTAAGAGAAGGTCGACCAAATGAGTAGATACAAGTTATGCTGCCTCAACATACTAGAAAGAAAGAATCTAATGGTCATTTACCGGCCACAAGAGGCAGCCCAATGCAGAGCTGTCCATCCATTCACATCCCGGAAATTGATATTTACTCCAGAAATAATAATTGGTGCTATGGCCCAATCATAACCAAGAGCAGCTGTTAAATGTAGCGCACCCTGTCCCTCTTCATCTAATACATTTGGCCCTTTACCATCTTCAGCTACTTTGTGAAATAGCCATGAGTACAGCTTCTCTTTCACCTGCCTGTGAAACTGATGCTCCTTCAAAGTCTGTTGGTACAAATCCTTATCTAAAGTTGGCTCTTCCTTATTGTGATACTCCTCTTCCTCCTTCAATGAAATAAGCTTATAGATCAAGCTTCTTTTCTCTGTATCACTGTCAAATGACTTGCCATTTGAAGGGTGCACTGATTTTGAAGAAAGCAAAGCTTCCAACCGCAAATAAAGCAGCATTTCAAATGGACTGCTGTAAAAATCTTCAACTTCTACATCTTTAGCAAAGCCCTCTCTGTAATCAAATTCCCTCACTTCACTACATGCTAACCTATTGGAACATGTTACATAGAAGGGGAACCTTCCAATCTTATGAGGTGGAGCAAGACAACACAGAATTCCATCGGCTAAAATCTCAGCGGGAACTTCAACTTCCCCAAACATACATGACCAGTTGCAGTTTACCACCGCTGGTTGATTCTTCAAAAATGTTCCAACGATCAAAACCTGTGTGGTTTTAAATAGCATAGGATGTTAGTCAAATAAGAGCTTCCTTCTCTTCTAGTGACACAGATAGAAAAGAGTAGAACACAGGAAATAGTAGAAGGTGGGAATTAAATAATAATTTCCACTAAAACAAAGTCTAGATGGATCTGATCAGGACAAGAGCAGCTGATATTTGAAGCAAGAGATTGTGAGAAGTTCTAATTATAAAAGCACTCTATGGAAACATGCATTCTATATAACTACTTACTGCAAGTAACGAAGATGATTTTTTTTTTCAGTGAAGAATAGAACAGAACTACAAAGATAATAAATGATTAGCTAAAACAATAATTGTATACTAGAAAATGAATCTTGAATCAAAATACAAGTTAATATTTTCTTTCTTTTCTTATCATGATTGATTTCAGCTAAAACAAAATCTAGATGGATCTGATCAGGACAAGAGCAGCTGATATTTGAAGCAAAGAGATTGTAAGAAGTTCTAATTATAAATGCAAATCCATGGAATCATGTATTCTATTTAACTACTTACTCCGAGTAACAAAGATGATTTTTTTTTTTTCATTGAAGAATAGAACAGAACTACAGAGATAATAAATGATTAGCTAAAACAATAATTGTATACCAGAAAATGAATCTTGAAACAAAATACAAGTTAATATTTTTTCTTTTCTTCTCACGATTGAAGATACTATCAAAGCAGTACCTCAGTTTCAGATTCAGCATAAGCCCATTTAGGTGAAAAGTCATATATGCTAAACAGCTGATCATGAGAGAGGGAGGGACTCAATGAAGAGTCATCTATAACTTGACCACAGTCATCTGTGCTCCATGAAATACCAGATGATGACTGCATACGCAGATCATCCACCTCTGGAAGTTCTTTACTAACCCACCGGGAAAAGCTGTCAACTTTCTTCAGGCTATCATCTCCCTCTAATAATGGGCGTTTAACGGTGAAGGCATGGTTAATACTTTCTTCAGAAGGAACCTCACTGTGAGAATTAGACTTCGGAGAAAGTTGAGAATGTGCATCTGCATGCTGTCCAAAAAAGTTTTCCTGCAAAGGTTGCTCTCTTGATTGGCCATTAAAAGTTAACAGGTCTGAAGCAATTTCAGTACTTGCATTATGAGATTCATGCTCAAGTAAACCAGTGCTAAAATCAGATCCAAATTCAGAACTCAACAATTGGGTCATTGGCCATTTGTGCAACTGTCCTGAATTGTCTTCAAAAGGAATCTGTATAAACATAACAAAGAAAAAAATAATAGTTACATATTGCTAAAAATAAAATAGATAAACTGCAGATTGAAATGTCAATATTGCACATAAAGCAATCAAAGATAAATTTAAATACAAGACCACTTAACATGGTTGTATAACATCAACGGGCAAGATATGCACATGATCCTGGGGTCAAGCTACAGTTTTGGTTGCTAAATACTCATATCTGCAGAAGATATGATAAGACTACATTTGGAGAAGGTTTTGCTATAAAAGTTCTATAACAAAAAAAATACTACCAACGATGCAATTTATCCCAATAATTTTACAATTTCAGAAATGATTCAAAGCTTTGAATTTCATTTCTATGGAAAGAATGTTTTAGAGTATTTTACCTAGATTCAAATTAATCCAATTTTATTGGATGTCCCTAAAGGACACTAGAGTCAAATTAGTCAAATTAATCAAACAAAAAAAATTAGTGTAACACAAGAAGCAACTCACTAACAGGAAGTCCAAAAATGGTCCAACACCATTCACCTTTCGATAAAGTTAAATTAAATATGAACACACATAGATCAATGACTAACTTAAGTGTTGAAGGCAGTAAGCTATATTCCAAGGTCATTTCATTTACTGTCTGAGATTGAATCTTTCTGGTCAGAATCTGAGATCAATAAACCCCATGAATGGCCTCTGATGCAAGATAGAAGTAAAATGTTAAGCTACTTTCAACGTATAGGTCCCCCAACCATTTCTTAAAGGCATCTGTACCAAGCAACATGCTACTAAATACATGCAAGACCAACTTAGGATGCAAGAACTAGAGTTTTGCAATGGAGTTCTTTTTTTTTCCCTCCTTAAAATTGAAGTTAGAAATATGAATAAAGAAGATAGAAAAGATAAGTAAAACACAGAACACTCAAATGATGGGTTTCTCTACCAAGAGAACATAACTTCTGAATAACGAATTTCACATGTTAAATTTCTCAACTTTCTATCAATTAATAATCACCAACTCCCATAATCTCCCTTTCCCAATCTCACTCCAGCAGCAACTCCGCTATGAAAAAAGAAAAGGCAAACTCACAATTTCATCAAGCATCAAATCCTCTGATAAAAACATGCTGATTTTCAAGGATAAGTGAAATTACATGACAATCACATACTGCAAACTTATTTTTACCAACCAAGAAATGTTCTGGGCAACACATTCCAGTTACTACTAATCGAACCTCACACATGCTACTTGACGCATCAATACCCACAGGAATGACTGAAAACAAGCAAGCATCAGATATTCTTAACTCATAATAGCTAAAAGTTAAAATCACCGCTATTCTCAGGAATCTTTTAGCAGGATAATAAACTGGACAGTGGAATAGCAATTTGCAACTCTAGAGCAGCAATCTAGACAAGAAAACAAAAAGGGAGTGCTATTCAATTTGAATAACAATCATACACCAAAAAATGTAGATAATAGCAGCTGAACCATATTTGATCATACAACACAATCTCAAGTTGATTTTACCATTCAAAAAATTATTGTCCTAGAATGTAACTTGCAGACAAAGCATGCAGTAGTACCAAGTACCTGCCAATTTGATTGGAAAGACTGAGATGTCCCTGCCTCCTCAGCGAGGGTACCCGTACTTACTAAAAGATCACCTTCAAGGATGTTTCCAACTGAATAGGATGGGATGGAGGGAAATGATACAAGAGAAGGATCATTATGTAATCCAGCAGTAGATTGGTCCAAGACACTGTCCCAGGAGGCCATGCCATGCATAATTTGGCCCTCAACGAAAGGTGTATTGCTTCCTCTGGATTTATCCCCCTGAACAAGTGGGATGTAATTTGTTCCAGAAATTGTTGACTGTCCATGATCACCTGAAAATATTTTTAAATAGACAATTCAAATGTCAGTATCAGAAAAGCTTGTTACTTGACTGCCTGCTTGATTGAAGCTGCAGTATAATCATTTAATACAACAGACAAGAGGCTGGAGGAGCATAGTAATATGAACTACTAGAACGAGCAGTGATCTTGCTCTTCAAAGGACCATTCCACATGACCTGTGTGATTCACAAATGAGTGTAATCCAAACTTTTTGCTCGGTGAAAATCCACTAACACAAATTTTATTAAAGATTGTGACAAAATGAGCAAAACTTATAGTCTTGTGTAAAACATTGATCTGATACATCATGATATTAAGGCAATGGTCGTCTGATCTATTGATCCAGGCCACAAAAATAAGCAAAAAGTATATTCCATATAAATAATTAATAAACAAAAGCTGAAATACCTGAATCAGCATCTTCACATAAGGAAGATAAAGTGCTAGTTGGGCTCATGGCATCAGTACTTCTTGAAGGCACATTACCATAATTGGTAGGAAAACCAGATGATGGAGATGGAGATGGAGATGGAGATGGAGATGGAGATCTGCTCTTTTGGGAATCTGATGTAACCTCATCACTATCAGTATGTCCTACACTATTTGTTTTGTTGCCCTAAGAAATACCAAACCCATAAAACATCTATTAATAACTCATCAAGTTTGCTTGTCCAGAAATACAAAACAGGAAGCATAGGTCCAGTATAATGTTTATGCAGACATGTGGTGTTTATGGATGGAGCATTATTCTTACAACAGATTTCTCCCTCTGCACCTTCTGTGGATATAGTAGTTACATTGGTTTCTCCATAGGCTTCAAAACAAAGCCTTTTTTTTTAATCTTTTGGGGCAGGTAGGAGGGTCTCTATTGGATTTATGGAGTTATTTGAGAGCTCTTGCAAGCTTATGTGTTTTCATTCATATCTTCATTTCTTTTTTATCTAGTTAGTTTTTTTGTTTTGTGTTTGTTGGGGGGGGGGGGGGAGACTAAGAAACTAGGAGCCTTCTGCATTAGACAGCTTCAAATGTTATCGCATGATATGCACAGTTTGCCACATAAACTTCCAGTACAGAACCAACACACAACAGTATCATAAAATGGACCTCAACAACCTTTCATAAAAATTATACAACTATAACAGTACCCTCAACTGACATTTAAGTAAGAAATCAAGGGCCTTATCGTGATGGTAAGACAATAACTTAATGAATAAACTGAAGAGAAAATATCACATTCAGGATTTTAAGAAGGCTAAAGAAATTAAGCTCATCCACCCAACTCTACCAAACAAAGAAACCATATTACTCAATTCTCAGCAAGAAAGTGTGAGAAATTTAGACAGAAGCTGGACTAAACTCAGCATTGCAGTTGATGGTTTGGCATGGAAAAATATGGTAATAATTCCCATTCCAATTTTATAAGGAAGTTTTGGGGATAAATTGTCAGGAACAAATTTCGTCTATGCTCTTAGATGCTATAAATAATCATGTTACAATTACCGCAATCGTTAAAGTTTTCTAATTGCAAACTTAAACAACCACCATATTCATTCCATGAGTAGTAGAGACGGAAATATGAGATCTCTTTCTCTTGCACCCTCACAAATCAGCCCCCTCCCCCATAGGGAAACCAAATAACAAGAAAGAATAATAACACTGAAAATAAAGAAAACAAATAGAAAATTACCTTTACTTCCAAGTAGTGAACGAAAACTATATGCATCATGTCCCTGCAGTAAGTGTAACAAATAATAAAATAATATTCTGAATCATTTTTGTTAGAAGATACTAGAATACTTTTAATCAATTAGGAGATTATTCAGATTGTATTTTTTTGATTCTTTTTTATTCTTATCTTTCATATAATCAGGCCCTACGTTTATTGTAAATATTATATATTTATTTTTTATCTCTTAGGGTAACTTGTATATATACCAGTGTACTTTTCAGCTGTAAATCATCAAAGAATCCCTTTCCTGACCATTATTTGTGTCAATTTTTAAAGAAGAAAAAAGTTTCATTCAGAAGATTTTATTTACTTTTATTCATGCCAGGAGATGTGCACCTAAAACTACAACTTTATAGATAACAATTATCAAAAAATTGCCTTAAGATAACACCACAAATGAACTAAGGTTGTAACTACCATAAAGCTTTGCAAAGCATCTGCCACGTCAAATGTGAACGCACTTTCTTGTCCAAGAGAGATCAGTATTGAACAAAACTCTGAAAAGTTAGTTAATACTCACGGTTCAAGCATCCAATAGCTTCGCCTCTGAAAACTTTCATTTTCTTCCCCATGGGCATAGTAGCAATGTAACACATCAACACTTCCCACCTAAAATTACTTGACAAAGGTTACAACCTCAGCAAATAATTTAATTTATTCCAATTAGACGACATTAATAGAAAAAAATTGATTCAGCTTAAGGCTTTCTCTATGATTGTCCCACAAGAACTCCATTACCGAAACACTAAAACTTGAGGAATAACAAACCTACCTTCAGCTTTTCATGAGCTTCCTTCACAGTCTTTCCATCCTTTTTCTTTCTCCAATTATGTCCATCCTTTCTAAAATATCTCAACACCTTCCGATCAAAAAGAAAAAGTGAACCACCTAAAATCATGATATATGCGTCATGAAACGTTTTAAGAGCATTAACTAATACAAAACAAGATTTAAGCGTGAACAACAACAAAAAAATAGTAACAATAACCTGAAAACCACTGAACTTAGAAAACTATACCCCACACACACGCACACACAAAAAAGGTTTCCTCGCTGCCAAATCTTATGAAAAAATTATTTGTTAACATGCAAAGAAGTGCTTGTATTCCTTGTAAAGAAATGTGTCAATCATTAAAGGGAATTATTGATACATTGAGCTGAATCTCTTTTAGGACAAGAAAACCATATCCAACCTCAATCATTGGCACTTCACCTAGATGGCTGCCATTAATTCCTGCTAAAAGCTTTGCAAACACCCAGTTACAGGAGGTAATGAAAAATTCATATCAGATTAGTGATTTTAATCTTCTGAGGCATCCAATTTAACCATCTATGCATGTGCAAAAAAATATATTTAATAAGATGGCGATAAGGTATCAGTAACATATATAATAACCATACTTGGGGGCCTGTTTGGAGGTTCTGAAGTGATTTGAAACATCCGATAATTACGGAGAATTTCACATATTTCAGCAGGCCGCAACCACCTATGCTGGGCTTCAAATTGTAATTGCTGAATATCTGCAAATTCGATATGAATCAATTAGCAGTTAACTATTTTATAACTGTATATTCACAAAAGCAAGTACAATGAAAATAATACTCACATGCACAAAATGCATTTGAATGTGAAAACAAGAAAGCAAAAAGCATGTTGATGGACGCAGGGAGCAGAAAAAAGGAAACTTAAGTCAATGAAATATTATGAACCAGTGAGTTGTTGATTTTGCACTCAAACTTATGCACAAAAACTCTGGTTTTTCTGATGAGTGAATAGATGCCCTATATTAATTTACAGTAGGATGCTAGGTCTTTTTTTAATACAGGGGGACAAGAAAATTTTAAGATCAACAAGTTCTCCAGTTGTTAAATTTAGTCAGGTGTATGTACCAAACACTAAGCCAAGGGCAACTGAGCTATAATCAACCACCTATCTAGTATGGTCAGCTTCTTGTTCTTAGTATGGTACTACAGTAATGTGAAGTAGAAGCAAAATAGGCACAGCAACACTGTTCCAAATAAATGAGAAAACTATTAATGCAATATGCCTTCCAAGCATCAGTAAATAAAAAGTCTTGTAAACTTTATTGAAACAGTCAAGAGATTACACAAATCCAAACCTAGCATTCGGCAAGATTATAATTGGTAAACAATTGGAAAATCTTCATTCAAATTGTCTTTCTCACCCAAACAGCCAATTAATAGGGCCAATAGACCTAATGAACAACACATTAAAGAAATCTCTTCAATCTTTGACTAAATCAATTATATCACTGTAATCACTGGATCCTAGCTTGTCACAAGGATGCAAGTTGCAACATGAGTTCTCTAAACCCAATAACATAGCCCCAGAAAATTTCTATTTGATGGGAAAATAGGATTGGAACAATTGGGAGTAAGAAAACCCGGGTCACAGCATTTTCGTACTACACTCCAGGCTACACATATCCTCATCAGAAATCTAGCAACCTTTTAATCAGGCAACACATTGCAATCAAACTCATCAATACAAGTTCAGCAAATGCAATAATTTCATCAAGTCAATTTAACTATGTAAGTTATAGAACCTTATAAACAACAGACCTTCATTATAATGCCTTTACACATAATTTCAATCAACACTCCTCCATGCCCATTAAGTTTTTGAAGTCCACATCATTAGAACTCTGCCTGTGATTCAGTTCCTCTCACTACACTTGTTGTCTTAATTTAAATAATAAAGTCTATCTTTAAGGGGTTGCTGTTTCTATCGACTATTCTAATAAACTATTCCATTCTTATCAGAAAATTTAATTTACATCCCCTTAATTCTTATGGCATCACTTGATGCAGCCCAAGAAGCGCTGCCCCAGGAATAAATTCTTTCTCCATATTTTTCCTTTGTTTTCCATTTTTGAGTTAAGGGAGAGGGTCTGAGCGAAGTTGAACTAGTTTGTTATATCCTTACAACTTCAGCCTACCGAAAAATTAGATGCAAATATTTAATAGACAACACCAACAAGCTGAACTTGAAGGCAAAGATTCTGACAGACACAGTTGTTCTGCATTCCAATGAGCGTCTACTAACTAGCTTTATTAAGCATAACATCTTGTCATTTAAATAAACCCAATATGTATACAGTCTAAATCCTTCATACCTAGACACAGTTGTGGAAATGCCATCAAAGACGCTTTTCAGCCTACTATGCCAAATTGGAACAAATTCCTATCTCAATAAAAACCGAAAATTGCTTATTTACAGAAAATTTGAAACCCATCTGGATTATCACGAGTTTTCTCAACCTCAGAATGGACTACACAACAGCAATGCTCCATTTCAGTAACACTAAGCTCCCGCAACAATACCATTCAACATGGAAACAAAATCAAGTGAAATTTTGAACTTCCCCAATTCTCTATCGCACCAAAGTTTTTCGGAAAAAAAGCACCAACAAAAAAATTAAATGATCCGAAAATCAAACGAAGAAAAAGCAAAAACAAAAATCGTTAGAAATCTGACCTAATCGAGGACCCACACCGTAAGAAGCTCGCTCCGCCATGACGAAGACTGAATCAGAAGAGATTAACGCGGAGAAGAAGATGACTATAGAGCCTGCGAAAGTAATTTCTTTCGTTTCGCTCCTTCCAGTCAGCTTCTCTGGAGTGACGTGAGAGAGTGAAATAACGAGCCTCAAACTTCGACTTTTATATTTTCTGTGAGAAAGAAACCCAAAAAAGAAATGGAATATAAATTCGGAAAATGCGGTTTACGACCAATAGAAATCCGCCATTTGGGCGGGTAGGTGGATATCCGGATTCACAGAGCCTCCATGTCTTCGAATCCACGTGAATCTATTCGGCACTGTAATAAAAGTCTCAGAGCGTGACCCACTGCTCTAAAATCATGCATTTAAAAAACGAGCGGAAAAAAGGGGAATGCTTAGCCAATGGGATTATGGGAAGACTTAATTAATAAACTTAATTAAACCTTTTTTAATAAAAATGAGCTCAATTTGATAAGATTGAGAATTTAGTTCATTAAAAAAATTTTATTTAAATTTTTTGAATATGTCTAGGAGTACTCCCTCCGGTCCAAAATATAAGGGATTTTTAACTACTTCACGCATATTAAGAAAATATAGTTACACTCTTAAATTTCTTAAAAAAAACTCAATATCTCATTTTTACCCTTATTAATTACAAATAATTAAATTTATTTCCACTATTTTTCATTACAAATTACGAGACTGGTCATCAATGAATAGGGACAAAAAAGGTAAACCACTACTAATTATTACATAACACCTTATATTTTTTACCAAAAAAAATTCTAAAAAATCTCTTATATTTTGGACCGGAGGGAGTATTTCCTACCTTCCATCCTCAACTATGGAGGGAAAAATGAATATTTTATAAAAATTAAACCATTAGCCACTTACTTTAGAAAAGAAAATCTTGACTTAATTTTTCTAATATAAGTTTTTATGCACATATTTCAAATTTAAAACTTTATTTAAGAAATATTATTTTTTCTGCTTATGAATTCTTTTTACTAGAATACTCATGGAAATTTGATGCCTAATGTTAATATTAATGATGATATATGTTATTTATTCTATTTTATGTATATAAAAAAATTTCATTTTCCACATTAGATTGACAATCTTAAAAAATACTCTTACATAAAAAGTGATATATTTAAGAGAATATAAAAAATTTATATATGAATAAAATAAAAAGTTCACTTTCCTACAGATTTAATCATTCAATTATCTGCTAGTGTTAGAAAAAAGGTTTCCGCTGCCAGAAAACAGAGGCCTGTATAATAACACAAATATTAAGACAATCAAAACTGATGCACTAATATATCAATTGAACACTATCAGGTGGGCAAAAAAAAAGGACTAACATTATTATTTAAGAAAATTTAAATTATTGTTATAAAATATCTAAAATCTTTATGGGCTTGATAGGATGACTACTTAAAAAGTTTAAATATGCAAATGTGCAAGAAATATATCTTTACATTTAAATTTTGTTTATTATTAATTATTTATTTAATAACTATTGTGGAGTACTTTGAAGCTAAAATAATTTGTTATTTTTAATTTTCTTCTCAGAATATATATGTGTGTAAGTGATAATATTTAATTCAATTTATACTATATTTTGATTAATTTATCAGTCAGGACTAAGCATTCACTCAGGATGAAAAGGAAAGATCTGAAAAGTTGGTCGCAATTATTATTATTATCATAAATGTGAAGAGGGAAGCTTCATGGCTATAAGACCATACGCGCTATTATTAAATAAAGTTTACCTTTGACCAAATCTAATACAAATCAAAGAAAAGTCCACCGCGTTTTCAAGTCACCGCCATTTCATTCTCTTCTCAGTCAATTCATAAGACTTAAATCTTGTCTCCTATCAATTTTAGCATCTGCTAAATATAAATACTCCCACCGTTTGCTTAATATAAGAGATAATTGGGAAGTTTCTGTGTTTCAAAATATAAGGGACACGTGAGGTTTGTCCGGTGTATTTAATGACTTTTTCTAAAAATATCCCTAATTAAGATGACATGTTTTCAATATAATTCATTTATATTAATTGTATGATGGAAGAGTTATTAACATTAAATGAGGGTACTTTTGGAAACTACATTATATTTTAGATAAATTTATTACTTTCCTTAGTCTGTGTGATTTTATCTCTTGTCCCTTATATTAAGGAACGAAGGAAGTATAATATACACCTTTAGTTTTTAATATAAAACTTTTTTGTCTGAATTATCTGAATCAAGGGTGAGAGTTAAAATTAGTTAAGTATCTTAATTTTTAAAAAATATTATAACATTTTTCTAAAATTACTTTTATTTAATCTTTCTCTCTATTAAAGATACATTAAATATGAGTATTTTTTTAAAAATATATAATAAATACTACCTCATACATTATGAACGATCTTAAATTTAGGATTAGAATAAAATAACATATATTTAGGACCAGAGGGAGTACACATAATTTGAAGAAATTAATATTGGTTTAGTTTTCAATTCAATTGAAAAGTACTAAAAACCAAAATAACGGATCGATAGAGTATAATAAATAATTGGAAGAAATGATCATATACGTATTTTAAGTATAAATGGTAAAAAAAAATTAAAGTAAGAATCGCCATTTACTTCAAAATAATGAGTTCAAATTATTAAAGAAGAATTCATATGTTTGTATGGATTACAGTTGTTAAAGGAGAAACATGTCTACAGTCCAACACGGATTTTTTACATTACCGTTATATCCATACAATTTGAGGGAGCTCGATGATAATCACTAATAAATTTTCCAACTTAACATCACTCTTTACCCCATCCATTGCCTCATCACTTTTATTGCTGGAAAGATTGGTAGTCAAAAAGTGCGATGGACTAAGACATATAATAACCGACGAGGGAGATGGCCATGATCACATGAATTGCAGCTTTTTGTTTCCCAACTTATGAGATGTTGTTGTCCAGAATTGTAATCAATATTTCCAGTTTCTCATTCTAGAGCCTTGATGCATATGGAATCTGTGGAAATTTCCAACGCTAATCAGTTGAAATTTGTGTTTGGAAAATGTTGCTGTGATGATAATTTACCTTACCAGAATCAGAATTCTGAGCTTCACCTTGACCTCCCTACTCTCAGAAGACCATCCCTTGAAGATGTACCAAATATGGTCAGTATTTGCATAAACAAAGCATCGTCTCTAAAAGATATTGTTTTGAAGGAATGTGCACAACTTCCTATGAGACCAGTTATGGATTTCCTCGTTGGTGGGTGTGAAAGACAAGAAGATCTCTCAAGGAGATAGGTAAGCCTCTCTGCAACTTGTTCTTCTAGTTTATGATTCATTACTTTCTATTTGATATTCTAATATCTCTTATGGCACTGACAGGCAATTGAGATGCGCTCGTGCAATTTGAACCATCTTGAGTGAGAGAACTCTTAACACTGTTACAATTTATGATCTAGAAGGACTTCAAATTAAAAGAGCAGTGAACTCAAGTTTACAATTCTTAAGTCTGCAAAATCTAACTGAGTTAGGGTATATATATGCGGGACTGAAAAATATTCTGAACCTGGAAAATTTCATGAACTACGAATCATAGGATGCAAAAAATTGAAAGTCATCTTCATTGTATCTGTCTTGAGAAGCCTTATCAAACTGCGAAGAGCTAGCACACATCATTGAAGATGAAGAGATTGAGCAATGCATTTGCCTCAAGTATGTTTTCTTGAATTAGCTAGAATTAATGTGGAGCATTGCAAGAGCTTGGAATGCCTATTCTCTATTTCCACTTGGGGTATGCTTCCAAATCTCTAGCAATTGAAAATAGAAGATGCCCTTGAGCTAGCGCAAGTATTTAGATGTCAGAAAGGCAAGACAAGAAAGATGGTCAAGGAGGATGTGCTCCCTAAACAAAGTAGAACTTATAAATCTACCCAAGCCTTCATAGTATCTGCCAAGGAATGGATTTCAAGATAGTGCAAACACCCCCAGTATCTCCTTAACTTCAACTGCAATGAAGACATGTCAACCTAAGAATTCAGAAAAGTAACTGATCACAATAGTCGAGTGTTAAAATTTTTCTCATAATAATAAAATTGTGTTTGGCTTGGTGTATCTCTACAAGTCAAAATGATGAAAGAAACAGGGGATCTAGGTGCATTTTGGATGCCACTATTTCAATCTAATGAATCAGATGAAGAAAGCACAGGGAGACAACAAAGGGCCATTGATTCATCAAACATGACTGAAGTATATCAGATTGTCTAATACAAGGATAAACATTTTCCCTCTTATCTTGTTACTGTATTCCTCCTCATTTGTTCCAAAATTGGGGAGAAATTCGATAAATCCACAACATTTTCTACTTTGAGGCATAAGATTTATTATATTTGTTAATGATTGCAACTTTATTTATATCCTTTCATCTTTTTTAAGAGTAAAAAGGAAGCATAAAAATGATTGTTGAAAAGGACTCAGCAATACAACAACAATGTACAGTTCACAAAATTTGACAAAGGTACATATATTATAGTTTCTCATATCCGATGTCCTCAAAGGGACATTATAGTTTCTTACAATAGAAAAAACTTGAAAATCTAACAAATGCTTTGACTGTCAATTAATGTATGGTATGTTTGTAAATGAATCTTACTTCTTTAACAACTTCATCATACTATATGTTGTGTGTATAGTACCAAAGCAGCAGCGATTGAAATGGTTGAAGAACAATTTTCTATTTCTAATGTAGGCACAAAAACATTTCCATCATCTAATTCAGATATAGTTAGAGTCATTCCCCAGCAAATGCTCTCTTTTAAGTTTATTGAGCTCTTTTCAATAGCATGTGGTAGTGAAAATGGCATAATCGTAATGATTTTCTTCCATGAAGAGTTCATAAGAGCCTCTGATACAGCATTTGGCTATCAAAGTTGATGCTAATAGCAGACTATTTTTTTTTTTGGTGGTTTGTTACACCGCAGAATAAGGAAACAGTGCAGGCAAGTGTTCAAGAAAGTCCAATTTCGGGGGAAATTATTATAGCAAATGAAGTAAAGGATTTAGAACTAGGCAACATACCAGCACCATTTGCTAGTCCTTTACAAGTTGAGTATCCAAAGTCAGAGGAAACTATTATGGTAGATGACTTAAACTAATGCATCCTTTTGAATATTCATTTTCATGTAGGGTAAGTTCGTTGGTAAAGAAGCCAAGAAAGAAAGAATCATGATGGATCGACACAGATGAGTAGAAATATGACTTATTTGTATCAATGATTCACAGAATGTTGACAATGTACAGATTATTAGATCCTAGTGCTTTAGTGTCTTAGAAAAATCCAAATTACATATTATATGGTGTGTGCAGAATATTGAAGTACATGTTGGAAAAGGGACTTCATCCAAATATTATAACATAGAAAGTTCATCATCTCATTCAAAACCAAAGATGTCAAATTTAGGCCCATTAATTAACTTCTACCATGGTAAGTTTGTCACATTCATTCCAGCTGTAAATATATATCTCTCGTTACTTACATATCCCGTGGCTCAGGAGTTCCATGAAAAGGAATCAATGGGTGATATTCTGAGAGAAAGTATAAGCTCCAATGAAGCTACTCTGAGAGTTGATAAACCATTGGATATTGCCCAAAAAGTTATAGAACCTGCTATTGAATTTTTTTCCGAAGAAAGATCAAACAAAACTGCATTAGCAATCCCACCAAGTACAATTGCTGAAATGACAAGGTGGTTGAGGCCTTGAGAATGCTCTCAATGTCTTGTCCACCCATTCTTCTCAAGATGAGCCTCCCGGCTCTTGGCCTTATCAGAGGCAAAATAGACTCTCTCCGCCTAGAAATCCGGAGTATTCTGTCTTCCTTCAGGCAAGCCTCTATTACTCTTGACACATTCACCAAGCTTTAAGAAAAAGAGAAGTTGATCAATGAAAAACATTCTCAAAGAATGGAGGCAGCCATTACACTTGTATTTGAAATATCCATAACTGAGAATTGTATGGTTGAATTGAAGGAGCGGCCCTCTGGGTTGCAGGCTGAATTGAAGAGGAAGGAAACACTATTCAGAGAGCGTGAGATCAAACTGTCATCTCTTTACTCTATATATATATATAAATATGATCATGATCTATTACCAGAAAAATAATTATTTAAGACACGTGCCAAATTGATTATCCCTTTTAAAATTAATCATGGAATCAATAAGAAATGCAAGAATTCTTTGACCAAGGAATACTTCAGTGTATTCATATGTTCATTTATGCAAATTTAACAAACTGAAGGATTGATGAAGGAAAAATAAATATTAGAAGCTCGGCAAGTTGGAATTTTTATGTTACTAATACTATGAGAATCAATTAGCAGTATTTTAAAAATTTGAGATTTAATGAACAACAAACCACATGGCAGTGACTAAGCTTGTAGATAATGTCCATGCGCACCTTGAAGGTGGAAGAAACATAAATTTGCTGCTTGAGAGTTGCCAATAAAAGGGGCCAAAAAGGTAAGACCTTCAACCTTTTCTTGCACTCTGTTTTTATTAATTAAAAACAGAGGTTACCATAATAGGTGCCAATGCATTGATGAATTGCCCCACTAAGCCAAGGTCAAGAATTGTAGGACAAAAATATATGTTTGGTTCTTTGCTTTGTCGTTTGGAGAGTCCTGGATGAGATATAGGAAAAACAAGGGCATGGGAATCTCATGTGGCGTTAGACATATGGATTATGTGGTTACCTATGACTATCCACCTCAGCTTCTATTAGCCACATAGGAGATGGGAGTTAACACAGTTATAACGGCAAGGACCATTTCTTGACTTTATCAAGGTGTAGGGATAGTTTTGAAAAAAAATAAAGTATAAGGACTAAATTGAAAATTGATGTAAACTAGAAGCAACATTGGATTCATTTTGCCTTATATTTTTACAGCTGAAGTTTCTTTGGAATAGATACACAGTTGCATTATTACATGCACACAGTTTGAATGCTTCCTTCTACAAATAACTTATCTTTTGCACTTGTGTACAGCTGCAAAATCCATCTCGAATTTGTAGACTATCTTTCATGTAACCATTGTAAAATGACCCCCTAGTTCCGAGGGCCCAAAAGGAAAAAGTTTTAGCATTAAGAATTAAAAATTTTGGTGTTGCACACATTGATTTTTGTTTTTTTGCTAAAAGAATAAAGTATTATTTATAATAGAACAAGTACAAAAGACGGAATAAAGAGAATTATCAACACAAACTACCAAGATCCTAAACAAAATGAGCAGCATCTAATGAGATAAGTTTGGAGAGAGGAGGAGGGGGTAGTACTACCCAACTCGGAGGGCACTCCTCATGTAACTAGAGCTGGTAAAAAATGGCAGGGCAGGTCAAAAAAATTAGGATACTTTATAATGAATATAAAAAATTTGGTCTGCTTTGCCAGCCCACTAGTTTAAGCAGGCCGGCCCATCTAGCCCACGGGCTGACTTTTTTTTTTTGGACATTTTTTTACTTTATATAATTATATTTAAAAAAATAAAAATAAGAAAAAAAAAGGCCTTAAACATCATTTTCTTTCTCAATCTTTCTTATATTGTAATTTTAGTTGTATTTTATTTTGTTGAACTAAATGTTACTTGTGGTATTACCATATTAATATATTAGTATATCATACTTTAAGACTTTATGTACTAAACCGATAAAAGATTTTGTGGATGTAATTATTTAGTTCATGATAGTGAATAGGAAATTAATAATTTAATTAAATAAGGGAAAAAGGGGGCTAACAAAAAAAAAGAGTAAAAAAAATAGAAGAAATTTTATGATTTAACTAAAAAAAAAAGGGTTGGCCCGTTTGGCCCACCAGCCCATGTATGGCAGAACAGACTGGGGATTTCCAAATCCACCCTTATGGGTACCTCAGCCCACCCTACCTACCAAAAAGTGGGCCTGTGGCGAGCCTATCCATTTAAGGCGGGCTGGCCCGCTTTACCATCTCTACATGCAATGTTGCTTTAATTATCCAATTGGCAACCTCATTAGCAACACGAGGGATCCAAGAAATGTGTGGTTCCCTAAAGAGCTCTTTTGTTCAAGGATGTTCTCAACTCGTTTGTCACTATGCCAATCAATAGGTATAGATCTTTTGTTAATTGAATTGATTAGAGCTAGGCAATTAAATTCAAATTGAACATTCAGTAATTGATTTGAAATCACATAATTAACAACTTTTTTCTAGAGCCAAAGTTTCAACCATATGAACCGATTGTGCTTTGCACTTCAAATTAAATCCATCTATCAGTAGGCCATTATAGTCACAGACAATGAAGGAGATTGCAGCATCCTCAGTATTTTTATCAAAGGCACCATCGGAGTTGATTTTCAAAAAATCTGGAGGAGGGGCTTTCCAAGCATGATGATCATTAGAAGAATTAGACAAAATGCTTTAAATGCTCCAACCATTTGCTTCCCAATACTCTTGAACTAGTTTTTCTGCATGCGTGATGATATAGGACGGATCAAGCTTCGTGTTTTCATAGACCAATTTGCACATGCATTTCCAAATTAACCAAAGAATAGTTGCTAGTGCTTATCGTTTTTCATTGAAGTGGATTTGAAAAAGGCAGCATTCAAGTCATTTTTCAAAATGAGTGATAACTGTTTTAGAGATTGGAATGGATAGTGAGAAACCAAACCAAATTCTTTTAACCCAATCACAAAGAAGAAAGGTGTGCTCAAGAGATTCAATAGAACAATCACATATGGGACCTGAAGAATTCAGAGTACAACCATGCCTATTGAGATTTTCAAAGGTGGTTAAGGCATTTTGAAGAATTTTCCAAAGAAAGAAATTAATCTTCCTTGGGACTTTAATTTTCAAAATACGATTCCAAAGCTTCCCAGGCACAAAGTAAGAGCAACTAGGTTTAGAGATTGAATTTTGCACACTTATAGATTTGGCAATTCGATAACCATCTTTGACAGAATATTCCCCTTTACTTCCTCCAGTCCCATTCTACTTGTCATCCCTACTAGAAAGAGCTTCAGTTGTATTTAAAATGGCTTCACATTCCGAAGAAGATAACCAATGATGGATCCAGGAAAGCTCCCAAGAATTGTTGTGGATAATATTTGCAACTGTCAAATTTCAAAGATGGTCTAAAGGGCAATGGGAAGATATATGCATGCCAGGAATTGATGATAACTAAGGATCTATCCATAAATTGGTGTTATTGCCATTCCCAATGCTGACATAGACTCTTCCTTCCAATATTGATCTCCCAGCTAGGATGTTGTTCCAAATCCATGAGGTTCAGGATCTTTTCCCTGCATCCAGAGAATTACAATTTTGAAAATAGCACCCTTTCATAATTCTAACCAAAGGTCATTAGGATTCTGAAGAATTCTCCAACCCAATTTTGCAAGTAAAGCAAGATTAAAGTCTGCAAAATCTTTAAAACCAAGTCTAGTTGCAGTTCTTGGAGCTTTTAATTTATTTCTTGAAATCCAATGAGTTTTCCGATGATATTCAGTAAAGCCCCACTAGAAGTCAGAGACGATTCTATCTAATGCTCTACATGAATTTTTCAGGGAAAAAAAAGATATCGGATCGGGTAAACTAGAATAGCATTGGCAACTGCTTTTATTGAAACTTCTTTCCTAGCTGTGGATAAAAATTTCTTTTGCCAACCAGAAATTTTCTTTTTAAGCTTGTCAATGACAAAGTTACGGGCTTGAAATTTAGAATGACCCCAAAGTACTGGAAGACCAAGATAATTATCAGGAGCATCAACAAAGTAAATTTGAAAAATATGACCAATTTCTTCTTTTAGAATATCAGGAGTATTATGAGAGAAAAAAAGACATGATTTACCGTAGTTAATAACCTATCATAAGGCAACACAATAAATATCAAGGATGTTCCTCATGTTTTTGCAATTCTCAATATCTGCTTCTAGAAAGATGGCCAGATCATCTGCAAACAAGGAATGAGTTAACCTTGGACAGTTTTTTGCAATTTTAATTCTTTTCAATAATCCAGCATTTTCATGCTTTTCAATCATTTTGGATACAACATTTGAAACAATTATGAAAAGGAAAGCAAACAAAGGATCTCCTTGTCAAAGACCCCCCTTCGAAGAATTGAAGAGACTTGCTTTCCTGAGAGGAGGATATTAGATTGTATAGAGGAGACACACCACCTAATGCGATCAATCCATTTAGGATGAAACTTTCAACAATAGTGCAAGCAGAAAATCCAATTCAACTCTGTCAAATGCTTTATTCATATCAAGTTTAATGGCAAGCTCATATGAACCTTCTTTCTTAATCATCAAATGATGGAAGGCTTCATGAACAACAATGATATTATGTTGGATTAATCTACCAAGGACAAAGGCTCTTTGAGATTTAGAAATGCATTTGTTTAAAAGGGGTTTCAACCAATTAGAAATGATCTTAGAGATGATTTTGTAAGAGAAATTGTACAAGCTAATTGGCCTAAAATGATACACATTTTCAGGAACATCAATTTTTAGAATGAGAACAAGATTTATAGAATTAATAGCATCAAGAGAGAAACCATCAGAGAAAAAAGATTTGACCATGAAACAAATATGATTGCTAGTGATATCCCAAGATTTTTCAAAAAATAAACTTGTATAACCGTCCGAGCCAAGAGCTTTAGTGCTTCCCAGGTCAAAGACTGTTGCTTTCACTTCCTCTAAAGTAATATGCACCAAGAGAGCAATGTTATCTGCATCATCAATGACTAGATCAACAAAGTTAAAGAGCCTCCAAGAAATCTCTATTACTTGAATTGTTGAACAAATTGTTGTAGAAATTTGAGAAATAAAGGTCGATACTTTCTTCATCTTCTAACCAGTTGGCATTATCATCTTTTAGTTTGATGATCTTGTTTCTGTATCTTCTTTGGATTTTGGTCAGATGGAAAAATTTTGTGTTCCTATCTCCACACTCTAACTATTGAATCCTAGACTGTTGAGCTTTATACATTTCCTCATGTTGCCAAAATTCATTGATTTTTTTTTTGAGATTTGCCACTTTTGATGTCACTTCTTGATTCCATTCTCCTTGAAAATATTTATTTATGTGTGCTAACAAATTTTTGATAGATTTGGAAGTGTTTCCAAATTCCTTTTTGCTCCAACTAGTGAGAACATCTCTAAGTTTATCTAGATTCTGAATAATATCAATCATTAAATCTTCACTAGAAATTTCAGATGAGATCCAACTATTTCTAATGATATCAAGAAGATCAGGATGTGAAAGCCAACGCAAAATCTGAATAGAGGCAGAGTTTTCTTCTCTTGAAAATCAAACTGAATAATAAGGGGACAATGGTCAAAGCCAATGGGCTCCAGAGCAGTGCATTGAGCCCTTGGAAGGAGAGTCTCCAAGAAGAATTGATTATTGCTCTATTTAATTTTTCCTTAATGAAATGATCTCCATCTTTATTATTAGCCCAAGTGAATTTAATTCCTTTAGTCTCCAATTCAAAATGATCCTCGTTGAAAATAACGTTTCTAAAATTTTCTATCTCATAGTTCATTTTAGCTTGCCCTCCCTCTGGATCTAAGTTATAAAGCACCTCATTAAAATCCCCAGGGAATGAAAAAAATACACCTAGAGGGGGGTAAATAGGTGTTTTTACAAATTTATACTTAAATATAACTAACTTAGATTCAAAAGTACCTATAAAAATTAATTACTAGATTATTTTTTATTTTTATTTTAACAACTTTAAATTCCAAATAAATATGACTTATCGAAATATCTTAGTAACTATTAATAATAGAAAACAAAACTCAACAAAATTAAAAAATAACAAGAATTAAATCACAGCTAGGCAGCAATATACAATATGTAAGATAATAGAAAATTGAAATTTAAAATAGAAGAGAAGAGATAAAAAAAAATTCACACCAAGCAAATTATCCTGATTCGGTCCTCTGAAATCTATGTCTAGTCCTCTTGTACTATAAGAAATTTTTTTTCACTGTCAGACCAACAAATTACAATGAATGATTTCCAAGCTTACCACTAAGGGTTTGTTTAGTTCAAATGAGGGAAATAGAGGGGAAGGATTTTACTAGAGGGAAAGGAAAGGAAGGGAAAAGAAGAGATTTTAATTTTACCTCGTTTGGAGGGAATATGAGGGATTTTAATATTACCTTGTTTGGGTTAGGAGAGGAGGGGAAGGAAAATAATTATAATATGACAATTTTACCCTTTGTATGTTTAATTTAATATTTCCTTCCTATATTAAAAAAAGTATTTTTTTGTAGCTTGAATATTAAAAAAACTTTTAAATTAGAATTAAACTTCCTATTCACAAAGTCATACTAACCTCCGTACAACCCCAACTTCTTGTCCCACAATCCCCTCTATACATATGGATATGTCTGCAAATTCACCAATGAGTTGTTCACCAATTCCTGCATGTCATCCACGACACAAATCACCATCTTCTTCTTTACCTCTTCATCTCCATTTTCATTCCTAAATATGTTATTTATATATATTTATTAATTTAATTTATACTTTTCCTTAATTAAATGAAATGAATTCAAATCAACTAACCTCCTCACAGAATTTGCATAACTCTTCAAAACCTGTATTACTGCCATGTTCACTCTTCACCTTGCTTTCCCTGGTAAACCAATTTTTATCCAATCATCTATGAAGTTACTACATACATACATATATATATATATGTATGTATGTATATAAAGGTTTCAATTTAACAATTAATGTTACTTTTTCTTCATTTCCTCTTATATTAATATAATGACTTTGCCAAATGATTCAACTCATTATATATATATATATATATATTATTATTAGTCTTACAAGGGAGCAGAACCATCCTCTGGATGTTCCATAAGCCTTTTGATTCCCCCACACTGACTCTGTCCAGTCATTCCCCATATTATTATACGTCACCATCAAACAAGAATATGATACTGGGCTATGAACTTGTAATTTATAAATATATAGATAGATCCAGATATAGCTAGGATACCAGCTGTGATACCATATAAACAAAGTTCAGCAATATATGGATGCTCTAATATTTTACAAATCACCTAAGTGCTAAATATTAGAGCATCCACAACAAAATATCATGTAAGTGCTCATCTATAAAGCATACAACAAAATATCAACAAAGTTTAGTAACATCATTTATGTACCAATCTATGCACCCAAGACCATCTTCATTATTACTTCCTTGTGTAGCTGAGGTGGACATTGTATGACTGTCCTGAGCTTTGCAACATCATTCATCAGGAAACAATAAATATTAGGGATCTTCTCAACATCGCATCCACTTTCTTCAATCAGTTTCAAAGTTTCTTCCCTTGAAAGCTATGGGTTGAATCTCTCTCTAAGCACAGTATTCCCATCTCTCAGTGCACTTGCAACATTTTCTATTGCCCCTGTAATTCGAGCTAGTTGTGCAACTTGTTTCTCTTTGCTTGCAACGACCCTTTTGTTCTTCTTGCCACTCTCACTAGTTGCTCCAGGTGATTGGTCTTCAATTGAGTAGTTTTCCAAGTCAATGGATGAAGAAAAGTTCTCCAAACTCACCTCATTTTGAGAAACAAGATTATCAATCTCATTAATATTAGTGAGATCTTCTTCTAGGCAGGTACACTTCCGCTTTCTCATTTTAGCAGCAATTTCAGCCTCTTCTCCTGTGGCTCTATTACTTCCATAAAGTATAGTTATCTTCCCATAATGTGGAAGTGGTGTATTCCTCCAAAGCGCTACCTTTGGGTTAGCCTACAAACCAATTCAGTTTATCATAAATAGATAATTATTTATGTAGTTGTACAAAGTTTGGTAATCAATGTTAAATACAATCAGTATAGTGGATAATGTTTTTGTATCTCAATGCCATATTCAGTAGCTAAATAGAGTTTTCAGAAAGCTGTAAAAGTGTGAATTGCACAAGACAAGACAAAGGTGCATCAAAGTGACTAAGAGATATGACATAATACTGATCCATGTGACATAATACTAATAAAAGGATGCCAGAATACAACTAATGACTATACATATATTTTGTCTAGTTATCTCACTTCAAATAGTTATAAAGTTAAAAGTCAACTTATCATATCTCAATCAAAGCATCACACACTTCTGGCTTTGCATTCCATTGATTTGTTGATGAGTCCCAAGAAAAGCCACTCATACCATTCTTAAAAATGTCATACACTTCAGAGAAGTTTTTCTTCGAAGTCTTCCATCTATTTTTAACCTTCTCCTTATCAATTTTGTTTCCAAATAAGGCACTCAAATATTTGACTATGTTATCATAGGCTGCGGAAGTAAATGTTCCATTAACTTTGTTACCAATATCATATTCATGCATAAATGCATCAATCAATTGATAATCCATTTGTCTTGTCCAAGTCAAGTTCTTATCCCCACTGGTAGTGTTTGAGGTTGATGCCTTTCTTGGAGCCATACTAACAAAATTTATGTATCATTGAATACAATCAACATAAATAAACAATAACCTCAAAGAAAACAACAAATTGCAAGTCACAATTTTGTTATTTTTTGAAGGATAAACTCACAAGAACACATAAATAGCAAACTCACTAGAATACATAAAAGTCAATATCAACAGATCCATCACATAAGCAATTAACAAACTCAACCGAATACATAAAAGTTCAATGTCAACAGATACATCAAATAAGCAAATAAACAAACAACACACACAAAGAAATATGATAGACAATGGTCAATTATCATTTTGATAATCAATCCACATCTGATGAGCTATTGCATCCCTTATAAGCTCATCCCGAGCAGCCTCATTGCCATCACCCCTTGCAGTATGATTATTATCATCAAATACATGTTGAGCCGCAAGTTCAGCATCAACTTGAGCTACAAGCTCTTCATTAGAGTCTACACTCATGAGGTAATTATGAAGAATGCAACATGCAATGATGATCAATTTTTGAGCTTTGACACCATAATTAGGCTCTGATAAACTGGATAAAATTTGAAACCTTTTTTCAATACCTCAAAAGCTCTTTCAATAGCATTACGTAGTGATGCATGTTGAAGATTGAATAGTTCTTTATGATTTTGAGGTGGATTTCTTGCAGAATATTCTTTCAAATGGTACCGCACTCCTCTATAACATGCTATAAGACCACTTGTTAACATGATGCCAGCATCCACAAGGTAATATTTCCCTATCATCAAGTAAAGTAGTTACTATGTAGTTATGTCATGCCTTATTTAATTATTTAAGTTAAACAATTTTACTAGCTCATAAAACAAATTACCTTCAGGAATTCTAAGATTATCTTCTCTTCTTAATGCATCCTTTATAATTCTTAAGTCAGATGCAGTGCCTTCCCAACCAAGGAGCACATAAGTGAATTTCAGATCAAATGTGTATGCTGCTAATACATTTTGTGTTGGGAAGCCTTTCCTACCATGATAGCAGGGAGCATCTACAAGAGGTACCTTTGCACATATATGTGTTCCGTCTATAGCACCAACACAGTCCTTAAAGTATGGGTAGAATCTAGAACTATTCTGAATTTGGGAAGGGACTCTAGAGCCATTAGGTTGTACAAGTAATTTATCTCCTAATTCAAGGATAGCATGCAACACACGATGGAGATGACGACTAATTGTCTCACCAGAACACCTAAACCAAACGATTAACTCATGATTTCTTACTTGGTGGATTAATATGTAAAGAGCTTTTGCAACTTGTTCTTCCACACTTGACCAATGTGTGGGATGTAAGCCACCATCTCTTTCTAGCATAGAACACAATGTAAAAAAAGCTTGAGGACCCATTCTAATAATATTTCAACTAGTTCGATGACTAGTTACTTGACTCATTACTTCCTCACAGACCCTTTCTCTCTTGAAGCTCATACTATAACTTATTTCTCTCCTATGACACATCTGAACCAAATAATAATATACAATAACACAAACGAGGTTTGCTACAAGTCTTTAGCGCATGTCCCACCATTGGATCAAAAAGTCATCATCAGACTCCATCTAACAAATCAAGAAAAAAGATTTCAACAAGTTATGATGCTTGCATGCGAAAAAAAAAGGTGCTGCAATAGTAGAAAATGATATAGTTATATTGTTGATTAGAGCCTCTATTACAGACTTCATGCCAACTAGCATGGAAACAAGTAGACCAGACAATTTCATATATAATCATTATAAGCTAGTTTAAATCATGAAAACACAACATTAATCATAGAATTGGAGCCACTACCACAACCAAGACAAATCTAATAAAGCATCAGCACATCAATTCAGCAAATGACAGCATAGTAGCAGGGTTAATTCAACCCACAATCATAATGGTAGCCATTCAGCTACAACCACATTTAAACACACACACACACACACATATATATATATCTATATATATAATTCAAGAATATATATATACACTCTTTTTTTGGCCATGAAAAAAAATACGTCATATATATATAACTGCAAAGCAAATTACTTCCAGTGTTCACACAGTCTCCTACGAAGGATCCTAGATAGTTCAACAATGCAAACCAGGAAAAAGAAGACAATAAAAGGGGATGAGGGATTAGTATATATCTCAGGAAGACAAACCCATCATATATAATCCAAGTGCTTGGCAAACCAAATTACTGCCTTGTTCAAATGCTAAAGAATCCAACAAATTACAAGCCCAAGTGTGTGTACACTAATCAAAGTTAAAATCGTGCAACTAATAACAACTCATGCAACTCTTTTATGGAGCCTCAATTTCATTTAATAAGTGGAACGTTAATTATCATGAGCAATACCAAATTCATACAAATATACCTAATTAGTAAGAAGCCCAAAATTTTTTATAGAAGAATGACAAAATCATTGGAATTTTTGAAGGTAAACATAGTTCAAATGGGCTTAATCATACTGTGGATGTATATCAGGGCATGGATTCCAAAAATGAAAAAAGCAAAATAGAGAGAGCAGCGATGACACCTCCGTCGGACCACATATATGACGGCAACAATGGTTAAATAGTTCAAATAAGCTTAAAAATCATAGTGGGGAAGTAGATCGGGGCATGGATTCGAGCAAATAAAAGGTAAAAAAGCAGAGGGAGCCGTGATGAAACCTGCGACAGAACAACAAACATGATGGCACAGTAGCTAGAGAAGAGGTCCAAACAGAGGGATCAGTGACGAAACCTAGCCTCGGACTAGACACGACGGCAAAGGCAGCTGAAGACGAGGTCGACAATGGCAACGACAGTTGGAGAAGAGCACTGGACGTGAGAAACAAACCCTATCCGAGCGAGTGAAGTCTTCTGAAATGAATAAAAGGGAGGTTGGAATTTTTGAAAAAGTAGAAGGGCAATTTAGTCAGGATAATATGAAATGATACATTTCCCCCCCAAATTACCCCAATTTGGGGGGAAAATGTCACCGATGGATGGGGGAAAAATTGCAACCAAATTTTCCCTCCTCTCCCCTATTTATTTTTATACCAAACAAGGGAAGGGGAACAAAATCCCTCCCCTTCCTTTCATTTCCCTTCTTTCCCCCCAAACCAAACAGACCGTAACTTATCTTTATTAGCCACTTAGATCTTGAACCAGCACTCACTGGGTTTTTTAGCTCACTCTCAAACTGATTTCCTCACACAGGAAGATTTTTCACTCAGTATATATGAAAAATACCCTAAAAGAGATTATAGATAAAACTCAATAGATACTTCCAGAAGCAAATAAAAATATAAACAAGGCTCAAAAAAGAGAAAAAGTACTACATGAATTGCTCAGCTTGTCTATATAGTATTCACCATTGAAACCCTTTTATATTACTTGAATTTTTTTTCCGTTGGGGCTTCTTCAGTGAAATAGCCGTTGTTAGCATATCTTCAGGATTCTTCTCCATAATGGAAGAAAGACATTGGAGATGGAGATAAACTTGTGATTTTTTTTTTTTCGTTGTGAGATAGATGGACTGCCTCAGTTGCAATACCTTTCCTCCTGTTATTTGGAGATTTTCATCCATAATAAATCCGCAAAACTTGCGCCGCTTGCTTTGACGAACGAAATTGCTTTAGGCATTTAATGGGTCAAAAAGAATCCAATATTTGCTTTTATGCTTCAGGAGAGAGACAAAATACTTTCTTTTTCTCCAAAGAAACTTTAACCATTTTTTAATTATGACGAGAGGAGAAAGGCAGCAGTAGAGAAAAAAACAAATTATTTCTAATAAATATATATATTTTGTTCTGAGAAAAAAATTTGCCTCCAAGGGATAAAGCTTTCGAATAAATTCAAAAAAATTTTTCAAACCCATTAGATATATGAATTTTTATATAAATCCAAATATTCTTTTGAGCCAAGAACTGATAATTATATATAATTATATCCAAACATTATATTAAAAAATAAGATTAAAAAATTCATTTAATAATATTTAAAATTTTATTTTTGTTGTCATCCAAATATTTTTGTGAAATTTTGAGGCCAACAATTATCCAAAGGGTATCATCCTAGGAAGCAACTTATTCATGAGTGACCGCCATCATTTTTTAGATTTTCTATCTAGGGCTCCATAGACAAATGAAATGCCTTTTGAAACACCTTCCACAGTTAATTTCACCAGATGCGTAATGGTTTTATTTATCAAACTAGAAGTGAAAGCGATACCTTGTTTCCACCATGATGCAAGTCCTCCAGAGAGCCCAACTGGATCCACATACAGAGCTTGATCAAATCTTAATCTTCTTCTAATGTTCTCAATTCCATCTCTTCTCATCCTTGTCTCAGAGAGGAAGACACATAGAGGCTGATACTTGATACACTGGAAGCGAAGATTGCGAACTGTCGGGGTCTCTCCCAAGCAGTGACAGTTCTGATTTCTCAAAAGCTATACAATTCTGCGTCTGACTACCTCCTTATTTGCATGATACAACTGAGCCTTCGCCTGAATTTTTTTCTTCCTTTTCATATATAAAGCAAATGAATCTAAATCAAGCCAATCCCAGCTTAATTTATAACTAGTTACCAATTCTTCACAGTAGATAGTGACCCCTACATTGCTTCGCAATGTTAGGGTGAGCTAGCAGCCTCAAACAAATTCATTTGATGAAGTTCCAGATTAATGCTTTCTACTATCCAAAAATTGCTGGTGTTAAAATCACCAGGGTGGCTGCCTTCCCTTTTTGAGGATATCCAATAAACAAATAAGCTACGTTCTGAATATCGTTCATTTAGGAGAACAAGCCTATGCCAAGGGATAAAATATTTTGCCACTAAAAATTGGTGTGGTCTGAGAGCAATTAGGTGTAGATCTTTAACATCAGTACGTGTGATCAAACTGGTTTATTTTACTTGTTTTCATCCAAAAGAATTGTATAGCTTTTAAGGGTAATGGGACGAAAGGGTTGGAGAGAAGAAGTATTATCCCAGAGGAGTTTTCTGGCAGAGGATGACTTTTTCTTTTTACCCTTGCCATCAGGCGAAGATTGCTTGCCAGAATTGACTAATAGTTTATCTTCAATGGATTGAATCCACTCCCTACCTGTTCTTCTCGATTCAACTCTTGAAGGTGAGTCTTCGTGTCCAGCTTTGATTCTTTTGACATTGGGCGAGTTCCAGGTTACATCCGTTACACTTTGACTCTTCCTCATCTTGGTGCTCATCGAAGTGGGGGCATCTATCTGGAGATGGAAAGAGTAGTATTTTGGGCTCTAGGTCCAGTTTAAGATTTTGAAAACCCAAGTTAGTATTGAAGCCCACAAAAGGATTTTTGAAGTAATATTCCTTAATGCTTATTTATTTCTTCACTATTATTGGAAGATAAGTTTATTCAAATATAATTAATACTCTCTTAATTAATTTTTTTTTTTTTGGGTGAGATAAGGAGATGTACCAATATTGGGTTTGAATAAGTAATGCTAATATCCACCTTTCTACCCATGAGTCTCTCCTCGTTGTCAACACGCTGTTACATTTTCTATTTTTCAGTCCTTTCCCTCCCACGCATATCGATGTGACAGCATGCATATTTTAGTAAAATGAAAGTGATATGGTTTGAGGGAGACATTTCTTACTAGCAATGACGAAGACCTCATGGTTATCGATTCAGATTATAAAATGTAAAATGACGAGCCTTTTGAAATGTACAGTAATAATTTGAAAATGATTATGATTAGCACTAATTAAGCATAATCTGACATTAGATATCAAATGGAGATGATATAAAATATAGAGGCACAGCCTGTCATGGGAGTGGTTACAGAAATGATCAAAGGAATCAGGCAGGCGTGGCATGGAAATGGATCGATCGGAAGCAGACAAATGTCAACAACAAATAAACGATGACTTCAAAGTTCAAGTCACCGTTTGGTAATATAGAATTAAAAAAAAAAATCCTTTTCTCTCCCACATGACAATCAATACCAATAATATACACTAATAAAAGGATGATGGAGTCACACTAACTATGCATTGGTTAAACTGCGCGACTTCACTTCTTGGAATCCGTGTCTTTCTATTTTTTCTGGTTGCTTTTTCTTTCTTCATTTAACTGAGTCCCTTTTTGTTTTTGTAATTAGAATTCATCTTTTTCTATTTTTAGATGGGCCCAATGTTCTTTCTTTCTTTTTTTTTCAAATTTAATATTTATTAATTTTAAAATCTATATTAATTTTAAATAATATTATTTAATATCAATTTTTTTTTGGAGATAAAGGAGAGTTAGTGATGAAACTTTTTTTTAAATTTAATATATTTTAAAACTAAATAAAATGTCTCCTGTGTGTCTTCGCACATCCATGTCTTCTACACAAGGGGGGGTAAGAAAATCTAGTTTACATTTTTTATTAGGAATGATGAAGGCCTAATGGTATTTAATTATGGGATCACAGTATAGAATGAAAAATGATGAGCCTAGAGAAATGTACTAATTTGAAAATGAGTATTGCCTTCATTCGATGATATAAAATTTTTTTAACAAAATCACACATATTAAGAATAAGAGTTAAAGTTATATAATTATTTTAATTTTTTCTAAAACTACAATCTTTTTTTAAAACTATCATTACTTAATATATTTCTCTCTCTCTCTTTAAAATACATTAAATATGAGTATTTTTTAGAAATGTATAATAAATATTACCTCACATCCTATAAAAGATCCTATATTTAATACCAGAGGAAGCATTAATTATTAGAAATAATAATTAACTATAATCTGACATTAGCTAGATATCACATTGATCAAGATTATACAATACAGAGAGGCACAGCCAGCCATGGGGTGGTTACCGAAATGATCAAACGGATCAGTCAGGCATCACATGTAAATGGATCGGATCCAGACAAAGTCAACAAAAAATAAACAAATACTTATCGTTGGAAATATGGATAACAATGAGACTTAATTTGAATCAAATTCATGTGTTAAGTATATAATTTAGCCAATTATCAATATCCCCTCTATTTTCACTACACTACCTTCTGGTTTTCTGCTTAATTCCTCTCTGGAATTTCTGTGCTCCATTTGCCCTCTCGTTTTGTTTTTAAACTTTTCCGTCCCAATGATTTGTAATCTTAATATTTTTGAAATACGGAATGTGATTTTAAAATTTTAAAAGATTCAAAAATAATTTCATACTTTACTTAAAATCACCATTCTCATTGATCTCACATTTTAATCAATTTTACCTCTACCTTGTTTTTTCTTAACTAAATATCAAAGTTTGCAGAAAAAAACATTTTAAAAAACAACTAGTTATCAAATGAGTAAAATATATTGACCTTCCTTCAATATTACTTAAATTATAGGGACTTCTCCTTTATTTAAAATATGTATATAGATATTTTAGTTCAACTTTTAACTCTGTTTAAAATTCCAAACTACCCTTTTTATTAATTAAAATAAAAATTTATATTAAAATAACTCAAATTTATTCATTTACCCTTATAATATAAAATTCCTAATTTCTCCGTTTATAAAATCTAAATAAATTTAAAATACAAATACCAGACTTTTTTTTTTGGTGCCAAATAGATACGATTCTTTAAATTTTTTTTTTATAGATAATCAATTTTGATCTGTGGACCGATTTTTAAAACTAGCCAATTTTCAAAGTCATTTGAATCAAACCAAAACTTGGTTCGCTTATTGAACCTACCGATCCATTATAATTTTCAAGACCTTAATGAATACACTTTAAAATTTTTCGGTGCCATGAGGAGAATATATAGGGTTTGAAAAATACTAGTAGTAATATCCACCTTTGTACCCGTAAGTCTCTCTTGCAATTGTCAACCCACTGTTACATATTCTATTCTTCAATCCTTTCCCGCCTATGTACATGTATTGCGTGACAACTTTTTTTTTTTTTCTTTTTTATAGTATAAATCGAAGTTATATGTTTGAGGGAGACTTTTTTTTTTTTTTTGGGAATGATGAAGACCTCATGGTTATCCAACGGTTCACATTACAAAATTGTAAAATGAGGGGCCTTGTGAAATGTGCTAATCTGAAAATGAGTATTATTGGCACTAATTAAGCACGTATGTGACATTAGATAATCACGTGGAGATAATGTAAAACAGAGATTAGGTGGAAGTAGACAAAGTCAGCAACAAATAAACAAAGACTTCAAAGTTTAAGTCACCGTTTGGTAATATAGAAATTAAACGGAGACTTTGAAATAATCTAATTATTGTTTAAGTATTTAAGCCAATACCCCCTGTATTCAGTGCACTGGTTTGATCTCTGCTTTCTCTCTAAGCAATTTCAGTGCCCTACCTGAATTCTGGCCTTTCATTTTTCCCTTCAATCACAAAAAGCTTTCGCTGTTCTTCTTCATCTTAAGAAGACAACTTCCCTGTCCAGCATATATATACCTCTTCTTTCGTCAGACATTTGGCTTCTGTTTCACAGTTTGTTTAATCTATTTCTTTGTATTTCAATCCTACGTTTGCTTTTCTCTCCTTTGATCGTTCTTGTTATTTTCTTCTTCTTCTAAAAAAAAAAACCAAAAGCAAAAATAATCTGTGCTCTTGCTTTTTCTGTCCAGTTATTGTAGTTTCTGCTGTTCTTCTTATTCTCTTAAAAAGAAAAAAAAATCTCAGGTTTGTTTGATCTATTTTTCTTGTTTTAGTATCCATCCTTTGAGTTTCTCTTTATTATCGGTGCTGTCATCAGTGTTCGTCTTCATTAAAAAAGCAAAAAAAAAAAAAAAGAAGAAGTGTGCTCTACTTGAATTCCTGTTTTGATTTCTCTCTGGTCGCCTTTCTTTTCCTTATTTTTTGGAAGAAAACAAAAACAAAACAAAATTCCCTGTCCTGGGTACCTCTTAAATCATTCCACTTTTGACTTTCTCCATCTTCTTTCTCTAAAAAAAAAACGGAAAAAAAAGAGGCTTCCCTGTCGAAGACACCTTTCCAATCACTAAAGTTTCAGCAAAACATGTACAATTAGTTTGCTGTTTCCTTTGTATTTGAATTCTTCAGAAATTCTTAAAGTCACAGAGAGAGAGAGAGAGACAGAGAGAGAAGCAAAAAGGAGGCTTTCCCATCAAAGGCGCCGTTGAAAGGCATTGAACTCTCATAGATAATAAGAGGTATATAAGTATTTTGTCTTCTTCAATTTTGTGAGTAGGTGATAATTACTGATACACACACTTATTAGTTTGAATTGGGTTCAATTCTAAATTTGAAGTCAATTGCACCAATAATACTTTTAAAAAAAACATACCCATATTTAATACGTATTAGATATGAAACTCATACCATACTCTACAATATATATCATATATGTATTTTTAATTTTTCTTTTCTAAAAAATTTTAAAATAATTTAAAACTTATGAGAAAACTCAATTTTTTCTTATTGCAAAAATTTTTATATTACTTTTAAAATACTAGTTTAAAACTCTATTTTCATATATTTTATTTGATACATTAATTTATTGAATATATATATAAATTATTTTTATAGTAGGATAAAACCAATATTATTATTGTGTATATAAACTTTATGTATATATATCTCGTACTTGTATCTTAAAATTTTAAAATTTATCGTACTTGATGTATTATATTATATCATATCCGATACTTATATCCACATACATGTATAATACATTTTGGATATAGCTAATATTCCACCCGTGAGATGCACTAGGTGTTATTAATTGTACTTCCATAGAAAATAATATCACCTATAATAACAATGGGCATGCAAAAGCGTCAGGTTTGAGATTTAACATTTCTTGAGCAGTCTTGAGTTTTTATGAGTAGTAAATAATATCACCAATAAATACATTTTTTGTTGTAAATATTTTTGAGTTGTATTTTGAGTATAAAGTTCACCTCGATCCCTTTAAAAAAATAATATCACATATGATAAAATATTTCCAATCATGTTTTATATATAATTAACAGCCAGTAATGATTCATAATATGTATAGAAAAAGCCTAGTACAACGTAACTGATTTAACATAGTTGGTAGATAGTTAGGTTCAAAATTTCCAACCTCTAAAAGCAATTTTCAACTCTTTAGTTTAGGATTACTTTTTAACTTGGTTATTTTCGTTGACTGTGAAATTTTTCTCAGCCAAGAGCCTTGATTCTTAATTTTATATAGAAAATTCACAAATTTTATGGTCCTTATTAAAAATTATCTCTATTAAACAGTCTTCGAATGTCATTTTCCCTACGTATAATATCCACCTCTCTAACCATAAGACCGTCCTTCTTTGGTAGCAATTTATTACATTTTCTGTTATTGAAGTTTTTTCATCCACATGAATCTATTGCGTGACAGCAATTTTTATTATCTATTAGCGTTACAAAGGCAATTTTCTTTTCTCAGTAATGATGATGACCTAATGGTTATCGGTTCAGAATAGAAAATGTGAAATGATGAACCTTGTGCAAATTGCTAATTTGAAAATGAGTATTATTACCGCGAATTAAGTATAGACTTTGACATTAGATTTCAGGAGGATATTTGTAAATAGTAATATACACAGTCAGTAGTGGGGTATAGACTATAGTTCTTGGGAGGCTGCTTGCTTTACTACTACCTTGATTTCCTTGTGTTATTTAATATTTTAGTACATTGATAAAAAATATAATTAATGTATTATTATTTATTTAAAATTTTTTAACATACCCTCTAATAAACAGATAAATAAAAAAGAATGATTAATTTCATATTCGATTTTTAAAAGGATAGATAAGGATATAATTGAAAAAATAGTAACCATGTTGTCTTAAAATTTGAAATTGACAAATAAATAAAATAATTTTTTTCAAGTGACAAATAAAAGAAATAGAGGGAGTATAATATACCACTTTTTTTTTTACCCTACGTTATTAATTAATTAAATTGGTTCTAATTAATATTTTTCCATGTCCTATATATAATTATAAAACCTTTTTGATTGGATGTCATAAATCAAAAAATGATTAAAAATAGTTGAGATCTTTTTTTTCTTTTTTTCAAAAATTACTACAGTATTTCAAAATTACCTTTTATTAAAGTCATTAAAAGTGACTCTTTTTTTATTGTCCTTGAAAGCGGAAGAAAAAAAATTCTTCTTCCGAGTTCCAATATAAAAATTATGAAGGGCATATCTAAAAAAAAGAGAGGCAAAAATACACAATAACGTCCCTGAATTTTAGATCAGTTGCATATAATTCCTCTGGACTTTTAAAAGTTTAAAATTAACTACCCTCATCTTTCAAATCTTGACCATAAACTCTGTTACCATTAAAATCACCGTTAAATCTAACTGTTTATGCCATGTCATGCTAAATAAAACACTTGGTAAAAACATTTGGCTTATGACACGGAATTTTCAGTATTTTTTATGATTTTAATAATTTAATATTTTTCCTTAAATCAAAGTGAACATCATCACGTGAGGGTCATTTTGTCATTTTAACCAATAGCAGTCCCTAGTTCCTATTATCTTTCTCATCGTTTTTGTCTCTGCATTTTTATCTTTAGCGTCCTCTTCAAATCAGGGATTTTTTTTTTCTAATAAAGTGGTGACTTTAATAAAAATTGATTACTAAAGGCAACGGCCTATTCATCCCCCACATATCTTTATCCAGCACCTTGCAACAGGAGGAGGGTAGTTGCTGGAAAACACAGAAATCCACATATGTTTTTCCATCGTGGGTTGTAGTGTAGGGGAAGGATCCCACCGATTGTTTCATGGCCTTCCTATAATTCTTGTGTCCAATTAGTATGTCCCTCAATCACCAATTCTCTTCCATTCATTTTTGTTAATCCTTTCCCTCCACTCTCTTTTTTTTTCTTTTTAATCTCTAATGTCCGTATCAAAATCATGGGTAAAAAAAAAAAAAGGAGTGGCGTGTTCTTCCCTTATTTGGCTATCAAAAAGATACCCAAAAGCTAAAGTCATCGTCTTTTTCACTGAGGATGAATGTCGTCGGGGCTGAACTCTTTATTCTGAAAGAATCTATTGTCAATAGAGAATGATCAAACGCATAAGAAAAGAATACGTGCGGGCTGGATCATTGTGAGGAGAGAGTTGGCGCGAAAGTGGCGATAAATGAGAAAGAGGTTAAGAGGGTAAGAAAAAGAGAGCGTGTGTTGAAATTTTTTAAGATGCCAACCAATGTGATTTTGTCGTAATGGAGGCTCAGAGAATGACTTCTGCAGAGAGAAACGGAACGCTAAAATAAGACGGGTATAGAAAGACCAACTTCTCTCATAGAGGGTGGGAAGCAAGAAGGACAAAATAGCCCTTAATGATGCTCTGTGTTTAGAGTGAAAGTCGAATTATTAAAAATACTTAAATTTTCATGTCATCTATAATGTGTTTTTATTTAGTATGATGCGGCATATGCCATTAGATTTAACGGTGATTTTAACTGTAAGGAAGTTGATTGTCAAAATATGAAAGGCAGGGTAGTTAATTTTAAACTTTTAAACCTTAGGAAAGTTATAAGCAACTGACCTAAAATTTGAGGGAGTTATATGTATTTTTGCCTAAAAAAAATTAATAGATGTTTCATACATTTTGTAAAAGATATTTATATTAAGATTACAAAAAGCTTCTAAAAAAACTCTAACAAAATATCTAATATCTTCTTTATGGGATTAGATTTGAGCATTATCAAACATAAATAAGGATGATATTCCAATATAATTTTTTTTGTACATATCAAATCCATAACTTAATAAGTATTGAGTCATTTCCATTGGATTTAACTACTGGTGGTATTCTAACAAAGTCTTCTGTATCAATAGAAGTTACAAAGATAACGACCTTTTACAAGTAATGATGAAAACCTAATGGTCATGGCTTCACAATATAAAATGTGAAATAGTGAAACTTGTGCAAAGTGGTAATTTAAAAATGAAAATTATTAGCACTAATTAAGTGTTAACTGACATTAGAGGTCACATGCATGGAGATTAAATAATATAGAGGATTAGCCTGTAGTGAGGTAGTTTGGGAAATGATCACACAATTAATCCAGGTAAGCATCCCATGGAATTGGTGGGAACTAAACAATAAACAAAGACTTCAAACTTTCCAGCCAAAAAAACAAAGACTTTAAAGTTGAGTCTACGTTGATAATATATAATGTCTATATATGTTTTTAAATATTTGACATTTTAAACATTTTATTTTGTTTTTAAATAGTTGTCACTTTAAAATTCTAAGATAAAATTATTTCAAATAATTTTATGCTTCAATAATAATAAATGAAGAGAGAAGCATTTAAAAATATTCTAAATAATTAATAAGAGTATTACAGTAAAATATAATCACATCTTGTTAATTCTTAAACTATTTATTAATTTTCTTAATTTATGTGTATAATTCAAAGGTATCAATTATTGAAAAATGAAATAACTAGATAATAACAAGGAGTAAATAATTCTTAGGCTAGTTATTAATTTTTTTATTTTTCTATTTAAGAATTTATTTAAGTAGTTTGTTGTTGATAAATCGTTGTCATTTTTCTTTTGAAAAAGTGAAAAAGATAAAGGAGGCTTTCTTTTGGAAGGCACCTCTCCAATTTCTATTTAATTTAGTTAACTAGTCTGTTGTGCTCTGTTTCCTTGTGTTTGGATTCTTTTATTCAATTTTCTCTATGTGAATATTGAATCTTTTGTTCTTTAAAGGAAAAAAAAAGGGTGAAAAAGCAAAAAAGAGGGCTTTCCTACCAAAGGCGTTGAAATCTCTAAAACGGTAAGTATTTGAAATTCTGTAATTATATATATATTTTTGCCGGAGAATGTTATATTATATATGTGTGTGTGTGAAGTTTACGGACTATCTGAGAATATTCTCGGCATATAGTTATCTTTAGTAGTTTGGTCAGTACTCACATATTAATTAATTAATCTTATATCTTCGTAAACAGCACGTTCGTTTCTCTGGAGTCATAAAGACGTCAGCCGAAGATTCTTTGTTCAATTAATTAATTAATTAATCTTATATCTTCGTAAACAGCACTTTCGTTTCTCTGGAGTCATAAAGACGTCAGCCGAAGATTCTTTGTTCAACTAATAGATTTGGGTAGTTTTTCAAGGTTTTAGGGGTTCCAAAAAGATTTGAACATCTATAAGGCCCCGTTTACTTTTGATAAAAATATTTTTAAAATAATCACAATTTACAAAAATAAAATTTAGATAAAAATAGAGAAGTTTACTGAAAAATTATTTAGATGAAAAAGAAGAAAATAATGATTAAAAAGTATAATTTAGTTTCCAAAAAGAGAACCAAACAGACACTAACTCTCTTCCATTATTTTAATTTGAGTTCTAAAAGATCACTTAATCATGACTAGCTAACCAAAAAATAAATACTAACTATATATATATATATTATTCATTTAATTATTATCATAAATAAATATTATTATCTTATTTTTAAAAGTATTTCATTCATAATATTAAATAGAGAACATCAAATCAAATATATTATATCTTCAGAGACTGTTTTATCAGTTATTCAATCATGGTTAATGAAAAAGATTATATATATAGAGATATATATAGATGAAATATGGAGATAGTTCAAATCCTTTAGAAAATTAATAGAATCTTTGTTGCAAAATGTAATTTAAGCGGTAAAAAGCCTTAAACAAGATAAAAGAAATTGAAACACAAAATAAAAACATTTTTTAATAAAATATTTTATTGCCTTAACTCAAACTAGGTTTCCAACCTCTCGTCAAAAGGGAAACTAGTACGCCTTATGTATTATGCAGTGTCTTTAGTAATTTGTAAATAATGTAGTTTGGTATAAATTGTATAATTTGATATTATTTAAGTGTACACTATCTCACCTTATTTCACTACCCCTGTTTTAACGTATAATCGCACTCATCACAACATTATGTATATGTATCTATATTTGTATGTGTGTGTATACATGTATATATTTTCTTACATGTTTTATTATTTACAAATCATGAATAATACATTTTATCTTTAGAATTTTGTACAAACACACAAAAACATGTCTTAAGACAAATAAAAGATGGAGATTCAGTTAAGAGAAACTAGCAAAGGAAAATAGATAATATACTAGTCCAGACTGCGTAGAAAAAAACCAAACTCGATCTGTATTATTTTTTGGTCACTAACAAAAGATGTCCTTAAGGTCTTGTTATATACTAAAAGAATATATGAATAGATATTAGACTAAAATTATCTCAAAGGAAGTTCACTAGATTTTCTTTCTTTAATAAATAGAAGTCATAAATCAATTGCATCAATCCTTTAATTTTTTACCTTGCTGTTCTTGTTTCTCTATACTCTAGTTCACTTTAATTTGATATACGCTAAATTACAATTAGAAGTATCCTTTAATAATACTCATAAAATAGAGCTTATTAAAAAGGACTATATAAAAGAGTGTGGAAATTAAAAATAGGTTTTAACTAACGCTTGTGAGTTAAAAGATAACATATAATAATGTTTCTATAAAGAAGCGTCATTAAAGAGAAATCTTTAATAATGCTTCTAATAACAACGTTACTTTATTTTAGTATTAGAGTGGTGTATTTTAATATTTGAAGGTTCCTCTCAACCTGGTCAAAGAAACAAAGGTTACCCTCCACACTCCCGCTCTCCAAAATATACTTCTTTCACCGCAAACCTTTTCTTTCTTCAACTGTTCTCCTCCCTCATCCATTTCTCACCACCTTACAACATTTTTATTTTATTGGAACAGCTAAAACGATGCTGTTATAGTTATGAAAATTGTTGCCAATAGTCAACAATTTTCAAGTTGTGCTTATCAAGTGTTATTGTAATTAAGGCAACAATTTTTCGTTCCAAACTTGTTGCCATACTATAGTATTGTTGTCTATATAAAGGGAATAAGCAATAGCCATAAAGTTAACATACGGCATCCAATTTGACATGATGCACATTGCCCAGGATAAAAACGGTCGCATTAACAACGAATATGCAATTTTCAACTCTATGCATAGCTTAAAGGTAACAATTGAAAATTGTTGCTTAAACTACTAAGTTTGGCTCCAATTAGTAACTTTATTGTTCAGATATTAAGGGTGTAGCCTTAATTTTATGAATGGATTATTTTACAGTAAATGCCTTAATTTGATCTCATAGACATTGCACCTACCTCTTTCAATTTTAATCTCATCCCAATTACGTATCTATAACTGAAAAAAAGATAACTTATGAGTTATACCAAATTTATAAACTTTAACATATTATAATATTTTCTACATATGGTTACAGTCAATAAGTATATAGTATGAGTTTGAACATGAGTCCTTGGACTTATTTACAGTGGCCAACAAAAAATACAGATATTAATAATTAATACATTATTATGTTGCTAGATATCTTGGGTCGAGTGCCTTTATAACTATAGATAGTACGTTACCATCACAGTAATTTTCTTGTATTCTATTCAAATCCTATAACACGCATGGTATGTGTTGCTAGATATCTTGGGTCGAGTGCCTTCATAACTATAGATAGTACAGTAGTCCCTAATTGTAATCTCATCTGCATGTTAGATCATGGAAGGGGTTGCTACCAGTGTTGCAACAAAAGTTGCCGAAACAATGGTAGATAAAGCAATTAACGAAGCTCATTATTTATGTTGCTACAAGAGCTATGTCGAAAGCTTTGAAGAGGAGCAGACTAATTTATCTGCAACAAGAGGTAAAGTACTTAATGATATTGAAGAAGCTAAAAACAAAAATGAGAATCGAACTGAGCCTCAAGTTCAGCTGTGGCTAGATAAAGCCAACGGTCTCATACAAGAAGACACCAAAAAGAAGAAATGGTTTGGTTTGGTTACTAATTGCTGTTGGCAATACAAGCGAGGCAAGAAGTTGGAAGGTAAGACGCAAACGGCTAAACAGTTGATCGAAAAGAGTGACTTCCCTCGTGTTGCGCGTTCAACTGGGCTTCCGAGCATCCAGTTCTATTCTTTAGCAAATTTTATGCATTTCGAAAATAGAAAGTTGAAACTTGAACAACTTAAGGAGACATTGAAAGATGACAAGAAGTTTATGATTGGACTGCATGGCATGGGGGGAACGGGGAAATCCACAATGGCAATAGAAGTTGGCGTTGAAGTTGAAGAATCAAAGTTGTTTGATAAAGTCATCTTTAGTGTTGTATCAAAGGATGCAAATGTGAAGAAGGTTCGGGATAACGTTGCAAAGCACTTAGGTTTGCTAATGGAGGAAAGCATGGATGAATTTGAGCAAGCACAAAATTTGTGGAAAAGGATAGTTAGAAGGTGGACAAAGGGTACTTATAATACTGGATGACGTATGGAAAAGGCTTACACTTCAAGACATAGGGATTCCTATTGGCCGTCATGACAAGGGTTGTTGTACCGTTTTGCTAACCACACGTGATTGGGGAATTTGTAGAGAAATGGAATGCCACGAAACTATTAAACTTGAGGTCTTACCTGACAAAGATGTGGTGGAGCTATTCCTATATCATGCGGGCAAAAGCGTTGATGGTTCTTCCAGTGAATTCAAGGATGTGGCTCTAAAAATTGTGAAGGAGTGTGGAAGATTACCAGTTGCAGTTATAGCAGTGGCAAGAGCATTGAATTCTAAGCCTCTAAATGTCTGGAAGGAAGCTTTGGAAAGATTACAAAATTATGAGCCAGTGCATGGTGTCAAATGAAGATTTAAAAGAGGCTTATAATTCTTCGAGATTAAGCCATGATAATCGAAAGAATGAAAAAGCCAAGAAACTTTTCCTCTTGTGCTCTCTCTTCCCAGAGGACTATGAAATACCTATAGAACTTCTAAGCAGAATTGCTATAGGTCTAGGGTTTTGTGGAAAAGTTAATAGATACCAAACGGCAAGAAGTCAATTCACTCCAATTAAAGATGAAGTCATAGATTCTTGTTTAATAAAGGCTGAGGAAGAATGTATAAGGATGCATGATTTGATTCGTGAAGTGGCTTTGTGGATAGGAAACAAACATATTCAAGCTGTCATGGATTCTAACACAACTTTAATGGAGAATATGCAATATTCATCTTGGAAAATAAATGATGACTTTCCCAAGAATTTTGATGGTAGCAAACTTGAGGTTCTTTTATCTTGGATAGATGCATATTCAGTGGAAGTTCCAAATGCAGTCTTTGAAGGGATGGAGAACCTTAAAGTTTTGGTTTTAATTTGTATGAATTGGAAAAGATTACACATTTCAGCTCCATCTTTACTTCAACCAGTTCAGTCATTAAAAAATGTTCAAACTTTTGCCTTAAAAAATTTGAGGTTAGGAGATATATATCTATTATGGGAAACTTGAAAAGCATTGAGACTCGAGTTAGTTGATTGCTCAATTATTGAATTGCCAGATGTCGTTAGAAAACTTGAGAAATTGAGATTGTTGGAGTTGAGAAAATGTTCGATTGAAAGAAATAATCCTTTTCAAGTGATTGGAAGATGCTTGCAATTAGAAGAGTTGTATTATGTTTCAAATGATATTGATCAACTTGTTTATGAAAAACTTAGTCAAATTACAACTCTTCCTACATTGCAAAGGTATCATATACTAATGGATGAGTATGGTGGGCATTATCAAGTGGATTTTTCAACATCTAGATATTTCAATTCAAAGTGGTTAGAAAGAGTTTTCTCCACAAGAATATTTACATCCCTAGTAGCAAGAGCAGAAATTTTGGAGTTAGAAGAATTAGAAAATGGAAAAGGATGGACAAATATTATTCCTGACATCAATCCTATGGAAGAAGGAGGCTTGAAAGACTTAACTAGGCTTTGTTTGAAATCTTGTTCTGAGATGAAGTGCCTAGTCAACAATCTTGACTCTGGTGTGGCTATCTTCTCCAAGTTGGTTGACCTGCGACTTGATGATGTGGGTGTGACAGAATTATGTTGTGAACATTATCCTGTTGACTTTCTCAAGCAACTACAGAAGCTAGAATTAAATGAGTGTTTAAAACTGGAAATCGAATTATTCAAGGGCAAGCTAAACCTAGGTAATCTTTATTCCATAAAGCTAGCATCATGCTCAATGACTTGTCTTTTTCATCCATCCACAGCTCAAAGTCTAAAGAAGCTGGAAACATTGGAGATAGAGAAGTGTTCTGAGCTGGAATACTTAATAAGTCAGGATAAAAGATCAGAAGAGGAGATAGGGGATGATCACGATCCCAATCAAAAGAGTCATGACTCAATATTCCCAAATTTGAAATTTGTCCAAGTTGAAGAATGTGAGGATTTAGAATTTATGTTGCCAATTTGTTATTGTGAAGATCTGCCATTACTAGAAAGTGTGAAAATCTGATATTGTGCGAAGCTAAAGTACATATATGGACAATACCCAGAGGAAGAGGAGAAGGAGGAGGGGGGTTTGCATCAAATGGGAAAAAGAATCATACTCCCTTCACTGAAAGAAATGGAAATTTGGGAAGTACCTGATTTCATCAACATATATCCAAAATGTTTTCTCCCCACACCTTCTCCAACTACAGGAGATGGGACAAATGTAGGAGATGGCAGTCACAGTAACAGTTTATTATTTTGGGGCCCTTCATGTTGTTTTGGTCCAAAATCAAAAGCCTCAAGTGAAGATCACCCATCGGTTTCCAAGCCCACTCAAGCACACCCCACTACTTCACTGCTACTTCCCTCTCAGTCTTTCTTTTTGTTCGTATATTTCTTTGCATTAGAAATTAAGAGAATAGAATTTCACCAGTTACCTAGCAATATTAAAGTTAAAACTTGTAGCAATGCTTAGAATGTCTGTCTGACCGACACTATATATATCTATATATGCAAATTATCCAATAGTTTTTTCTTTATTTTTTTTGTTTTTTGAAGAAAACAAAAGATTTCATAAAATTGGATAAATTTGTCAGAACATGTTTTGTTGATTTTTTACTGTAAGATGGGAAAGAAGCAATTATAGTATGCATTTCCTTTCATTTATGATATTTTATATGCCTATATAGTATATATACACACGCGCCCACAACTAACAAATTACAAAAATCGTGTGCAAGATTGTGCTGCAAAGTACTTGCAGGTTACTTGCTTCCTCACATCCAACTCTCGCACCGGCTTTGAAACATTTGTTTTTAAGTATTAAATGTTGCTTCATCATTTTAATTAAGTATTATGTGTATTACAAATTAAAATGATATGATTAAATTTAAAAGAATAAAAAAAAATTTTACATTTTTTTTTAAAAAAAGAGAGAGGAGAAATTTCAAATTGGAAGAATAAAAAGGATGTTTTTAAGAAAGAAGAGGAGAACTTAAATTTCTTTTATATTTAAGACTGGCATTTTTTATGTACAACTGAAAAAAATTAGATGAAAACAACAACAACAACAACAACAATAGCCTTATCCCACTATGTAGGGAAGATGAAAAGTTAAAAAAATAATTATTTAAAAATGAATTGTTAAAAAAGTTAAAATAAAAGTCATGAATTTCATTTGCCTTTGGCTCTACGAACTGAAAAAGTTGTCAACTTTTGTAATATATAGTAGAGAGGATTCAACATGATTGCAGGGAATACAGGGATCAAAGGAGAAATATTATATTTACAAGCCTGCTGTTAGGGCTGTTCATTGGGCCCGGAGGCCCGGTTGGCCCGGAGTGGCCCGGTCATTTCGGGCCGGGCCGGGCCGGGCCAAAAAGTAAAAATCATAAAATGGAAAGGGACCGGGCCAAAAAGAGCACCGGGCCGGGCCGGGCCTCGGTCAAGCCACATGCCCGTCCCGGCCCGGCCCGGTATATATATATATATATATATTTTTTTTCAATTTTCTCATTTTCCTTTATTTGTTAAAAATATTGAATAATTTTATATAATTGTTTTTCCTTCATATACCTCATGTAATAAATTAATTTTATAATTATAATAGATACATTTTATTATTCCAATTTTTAAGTTTATTTCAAATTTTAAATTTATTTCATGACTTAATATTATATAAAATAAATAATGTATAATTATTGAGTATTTATAATTTTGATACATGTTACTTTTTAACTTAATATTATTTCCTATAAGAATATATTTTAAATTAAACTAGTTATATTTTTATTAAAAAATTAAATTTACTTATTTATTTATTTTTTTTTAATATTTTTTTAAAAATCGGGCCAAACCCGGCCCGGCCCTGGCCCGGTGAAGGACCGGGCCGTATCGGGCCGGGCCGGGCCTCGGGTCCATTTTCGTGGCCCGGGGGTGTTCCGGGCCGGACACCGGGCTAAGGTGATGCCCGGCCCGGCCCGGCCCGTGAACACCCCTACCTGCTGTTGGTCGGAGATTTTTCACACCCCCATTATACCCTTCCAATCTGAGAGAGAAGAAAATCACTTATATTAATTCCAACATAACATCACTCTTTACTCTATCCATTGCCTCATCTTTGCCATTCCTTGGAAACACTTACCGTGGAAGTGTGTGATGAACTGGAGCATATTATAGTAAGAGAGGAGGGAGATGCTGATGATCAATATCACACAAAGCGCACCTCTTTGTCTATCTTTCCCAACTTACGGCTGGTTAGAATCCGGAGATGTAGCTGTTTGAGGTATATTTGCAACTTATTCAACAAGCATTGTGCAATTGGATTCGTCTTCAACTATAGGAGATGGGACAATTCACAATTTATCATATTCATGGGGGCCTCTTTGCTGCTTTTCCAAGCCCACTCAACTCGAGCCCACTACCTCACTGCCACAGGTATGCATATTTTCATCTCAAATTATATTTAAATCAACCCAACTTAATATTTTACTTAACAATTTTAAAGTTTAAATTAGTAACATGCTTAGTTATCCACCCTCATGGTTAATTGCATTACACAATCATGGAACTTAACGTGATTCCCTGATTTTTTTTTCTTAAAAAAAAACTTATAAGTATTCCCAATTCTTTTTATTTCTAAAAAAGATATGCTTTTGAATTAGACTACACAGCTTTTTACTTTCTTTTCTTAAAAAAAAAAAGATTTCGTGAAATATATATTTATATTATGCAAGGTACAATCACTAATTACTGTTCTGCCTGTTCGATCATGCCATGATATTATTATATATTACTTTTACGCTAAAAAACATATTATTTTTGTCCTCTCTTACTCTAGTTTTATCAATTAGAAAGCTCCTTACTTTAAATTTTAAATCATTTAAAAATTTCAATTTATATATTATTTTCCCATAGCCATGCAGCAGTAATCATATACATGTTCCATGTTCTAAATGTTTGATTATTTACAATATTGCATTATTGTTGCTCAACATTTCTTATTCGTGATTAATTGTATTATAAAAATAAAAATTGAAAACAAATTACACTATATTATTTATATTCCCATTTTCAACGTGCATATTACTTTAATAACAAAAAAAATCATTCACCCATATATAGTTGGATAAATTATTCACATATGTTTTATTCAATTTTTTATGTAAGATTAGAATGGTAATTAGCCATAAGTTTATAAATTAATTTTGTATTTTCCTTCATTTAATACACTTGATATGCATATATTTATATATATACACCAGCAAATTACAAAAATGGGTCCAAATATGGGCCGCAAAAAGTACTTGCATTTTTTTTACATAACTAGATTGTTTTATTTCATGCATTAATGCACTGGACATATTGTAATTTAAAGAAGTATAATATTATTATTTATTAAATAGATATAAAATCAGATTCACAAAAAGATATAAAAATTAATCAAACAATTTGTACCAAACCAATAAATATTTAAAAATTATTTTGAAGAAAGAAAAATGAGGGAGATTAAATAAAAATAATGACAAAAAATGAATGAGAAAATGTAAAAAAATATTAATTTTTAAAAATAACAATTTAAAGTAAAAATAGATGATAAGTAGATTTAAATAAAAATATAATTTAAAAATAGTACGTAAAATGTTATCTAAAATTAAAAAAAATAGTAAGATTTAAATAAAAAAGATAATTTTAAAAATAATAATACGGTACCATGAATTTAAAATTATATATAAAAACCTAAAATAAAAGAAAATAGAGATAATGGAGATGAAAGTTAAGATTATGGGGGAATGTTTTGAAGATTTTAAAATTTTGCAGTTAATTGAAAAATATAAAAAGCAGTACCGCTATTATAAACAGTAAATTCTCTTGAAAAATACTCCATTTTATTCTTAATATAAGATTATTTTAACTGAATCACGCGGATTAAGAATTGAAATTAAAACTAATTATCTACCTCGATTTCTCAGAAAATTCCAATATTTTTCTAAAACTATCCTTATTTAATCTCTCTCTTTCTATTTGAATACATTAAATAGGGGTATTTTTTTGGAAATGTATAATAAATACTACCCCGTATATTGTAAAGAGTCTTATATTTAGCATCAGAGTAAAAAATCCTATATAGGACCGGAGGGAGTATTATAATATAAGTGATACTTGAGTGTTTAATTTTCACATTTACTCACACTAGCATGCTTTGAAACATTTTAAATTGTTAAATTTTGCTTCATTTCACTATTTCATTTAATGAAGTTTTTTTTTTTGCCAATGAATGTTGAAAAATCACATGCTTATTAATTAATTTCTAGATGAGATATAATGCAGATTAAAATAATTTTGCGTGTTCCAAAAACATAATTTTTTCATCTTAGAATATGATTAAATTGAAAAGAATAAAAAAGGTTCTTTCTTCTTAGAAAAGGGGGAAATTTAAATTTCTTTTTTTATTGATGAATAGCATTAATTTTTTTACAATAATGAAAAAATTAGATGAGAAGGGGAAAATGTTTATTTAAATATAAATTGTTAGAAAGTTTAAACAATAATTTCTCTTCGATTTACCTATGGTTCTACAAACTCAAAAAGATTTCAGCTCCTGGAACATTAATAGAATTCACATGGTTGTGCGGAATATAGGCATCGCAGGAGAAATATGTTTACAATACGGCTCACAGATTTTCTACACCAACACCACCATTATTCCCATGCAATTTGCGAGAGATGTACATTCAAGATAATTCCAACATAGCATCACTCTTTACTCTATCCATTGCCTCATTGATGTTAGTCTTGGAAACACTACAAGTTGAAGATTGTCAAGCACTGAAGCATATAGTAAAAGAGGAGGGAGAAGGTGATGATCAGAAAAAGTGCACCTCTATCTTTCCCAACTTACGGCAGGTCGAAATCCGACGCTGTAGGCTTTTGGAATGTATATTTCCAGCTTCTTATTCTACAACCTTTAAGCATTTGGAATCTATGAGAATCGAGAAGGCTCGTAAGTTGAAATATGTGTTCGGAAAATGTCACTCTGACGATAATTTGCCTAATCACCAGAATAAGAATGCTCAGATTGATCTCCCGACTCTCAACACACTTGAACTTGATGATGTACCAAACATGGTCAATATTTGCCCTCAAAATTATTATGTCAAAAAATTAGTTTGGAAGGATGTCCTCAACTTCCTAAAATACCTTTTATAGATTCCACAATTAGCAGGCATAAAAGACAAGAAGATCTCTCAAGGAGCAAGGTAAACCTCTTTCCTACTAGCTTTTATAGATTCATTATTTTTTTTTAACAATCTTTGATACTAATATATCTTAAGATATTAACAGGTAATCGATATTAGCTTGGGCAATTTGAAAGGTGTCTTATTCGAGCACTTGAACATCAATACAATTTTTTATCATGAAAGAGTTCAATTTGCAAGTACAGTGAATTCAAGTTTAGAAACCATGTGGTTGGTAGAGTTGCCAGAGCTAAGGGATATATGTGTGGGGCCTAAAAAACATATGAGCTTTCAAAATCTTTACAGGCTACATATCTATCAATGCCAACAATTGAAAGTTATATTTTCAGTATGTATCATGAGAAGCCTACCAAAATTGAGTAGTGACCTAAAGGTACGGAACTGCGAAGAGCTCATGTGCATCATTGCAGATGACAAAGAGAATGAGCAAAATCCTATGGGTTGGCACCATGTATGTTTTCCACAGCTACAAAGCATACGAGTGACAGGGTGCAAGAGGTTGAAATGCTTGTTCTCTATGTCCACATGTGGTATGTTTCCACAACTATTGCTGTTGAAGATAAAAGATGCCCGTGAGTTGGAGCAAGTATTTGGAATGGAGGAGGGCGAGACACAAAAGCTGGCCATCAAGGATGTGCTTCCAAAACTAACTGTAATGGCACTTAAAAATCTACCAAGCCTTCGTAGTGTCTGTCCTGGAATGGATTTCCCCACAGTGAACGTCCGTCGTGTGGAAGACTGTCCCAATATCTCTTTAACTTAAGCTAAAACTAAGCACTTCGAAGGTAAGCATCCAGAAAAGTAATTAATTACAATTGCTACCTAATTGCTTTTATTTTTTCTTAAAATAATGAAACTGTTTTCTTTGGTTAGATATTGTCTTCGATATACATTGGATAATTGATGCCAGGGACTTGGACGAACGAGATCGTTACAAGAGAAATCTTGAGGTGATCAGTACCAAAATAAAATGGCTCGCTTAGATGAAAGAGTAGGCACAGGAAGACAACAAATGACAATTCTTATACCAAATTTAAAAACCAAAATATATCAAATTAACCAATTATAAAAGCATAAAAATTTTCCTCCTTACTAATTTTGGCAGGAATTCAATAAATCCACAACTTTTTTTATCTTGTCGGCTATCATTTACTTTGTTTGTTAATGATTTCAACTCATTTTGGCTTATTATTCATCAGCGAGACTTGAAACAATTAGAAGAAGAAGACAATGACAACGACAGCGATGGGGATCATGATGATGATGATGAGGAAGAGGAAGATCCGGAGAAGGCCTGGACATTACGGGAACAGAACAATAGTTCACCAATTGAGAGAAATGTATGAATATTATACTTTTCGAAACGTTTTTTTATTTTGGGGACTAAGCTTTATGAAGTTTGTTAATGACTCCACCTCATTTTGTCTTATTTTTATGCCTTTTGTTATTGTTTAGAGTAAAGAGGCATCAAAGGAGAGTCGTGAAAAAGATTCGGCAATACAAAAACATAACAGTAGTTCACCAAATTTGAGAGAGGTACATATATTATGTTTTCCTATAAATAAAAAAGACTCACAGAGGCCAACAGACGGTTTCTCTCTCAATTAACTTAGAAGAGTTTGTTAATAACTTCAACTCGTTGTATTTTTTTTCTTTTTCTTTTTTTTAATTATGTCTTTTGTTATCATTGGGAGAGAAGAGGCATTAAAGGGGAATGTTGACAAAAACTCAAACAAAACTCAAACAAAACAAAAGTAGGACATGACAATAACACACACGGATTCTACAAGCTTCTCGGATTGCCAACCACGACTTGCACTCCTCCAATCAACCAAAACAACCACTACAAATCATAATATTCCCAATTAACATAATATACAATTTGACTAAAATCTACAACTCAACTAATTAAATTCAACCTAAGGTTCCAATAACATTTTCATGCATCAATGAGCTCCAAATAACCATTCAAATTATAACCCATCATATAAACTCCGAATTTCATGCTTCCTCTACAATTTTCATCCTAGGGTTAGGCATAAATTACACATACTCCTTCTAGAAGTTATCCCCAAGCATCATAAACACTAAATAACACCTCATTAATCCCATTATATCCATTTTAATTGGTAGATTTTGGAAAAATGAGAAACCCATATATATATATATGTCCAAAAATCCATTTGAAACCGAATAGAAAAATGGAGGGAAATCAAAGATCACTTACCAATTGAGATCAAAGCCTTTGGGTCCAGAAATCACTCCTAAATGCTGGATTTTTGAAGTCCTAATGAAGCTCTTCATCCCTCCCTTTGATTCTTTCTCACTCGATTGACTGAAATGCTTTTGATTTATAAAAATACGAAGTCTAGTGTTGCCGCAGTAGGTAAGTTCACTGCAACGTGGAACCTTTCTTTTCGAAAAATTTTTCAAAGTTGTAGCTCACTCACTGCGGCGTGGATCTTTTCTACCTCCACTTTAATCTTCTTCAATCCTGGTTCCTATGGTCCTGTACACATCATCAATTGTACTTCCTGTTAGTTAGAGACTAAGTTCGAGATAATATAATAAGGGTTGTTACAAGTTTCATGGTATAATTCATGAGTTTTATCCTTTGATAATTAACACCATTCTAAATATCTCCCTTATTTTTGTATGTGGGCATCAAAGTGTTCTTCTCCATTCCTTTAGTATTTTCTTTGACCTTAAAATTTCGTGAAAAAGCTTCGTGAGCCACAAAGCCCCTTTATTTCAAAAGTACTTCCAAACTTTGATAGAGATACTATTGGAGCCAATGATTTTATCATTATCCATTCTCTTAAGAGCTTCATAACTTACTTTTAATTATTATTTTCTTTCCCTATATCAAACTTATTATCATTCGTCACCAACTAGTTTTTTTTTTAAAAATATTTAGAGCTTCATAACTTGCTTTTAATTATTATTATTCTTTCCTATACCAAACTTATTATCATTTTATACTCTGCAGGCCTGAACCAATGACCTCCAAGACCCATGAATTGCTTATATGCTTTGCTAGTTGAGCTGCAAGAAATATTCAATCTTTATACTCAAATTTTAATATATATACAAAAAAACACACACACAAAATATTATGCAATATCAAATAATTTATGATTAAGTTAAATAATGTATCTTCAATTTCATTCATCCAAATAATAAATTTATATTTATTTATTTTATTTTCTCATATGTATAAAATGAAATTTTATTTATATTTTTTATTTCAAAAGAAAATAAAAATTATATATATGTATTATTTTGAAAATGTTTTTTGGACAATATTTTATTAATTTTGATAAAAAAAGTCTATAACTAATTTGTTACTAAGATTAGTGATGGATGTAATGGTTGTCATTAATTCGTCAATAAATAAAACTTTGGTGACAACTTTTAGTGATGGCATGTTATCCATCAATAATTATATGAAAATTTTACAAAAAATTGATAGACTTCAATGTCCATTACTAATCCATTTCATATATTTAAAAAAATTTGATAAATATTAGTGATACATTTCTATGTGTTACTAAAATTAGTAACAAATTTAACAGTTATTACTAATATGTCACTAACTTAAAATTTTAGTAATAACTTGTAGTGTTAATCACTAATTTAATAATTTTTGTAGTAGAAATTAGTGACCATCTGTCACTAAATCTAACAATTTTTAAAAAATTGTGACAATTCTTGTTGGTTGTCACTAATCCACCACTATTATTTAAATTTAGTGACGAATTTAACTCTATCACAAATATTCTATTACTAATTTAAATTTTTCTTGTAGTGTTTATTTCCTTAAAATTGCATTGCTTCTGTCTCTCTCACAAATTATAAAGATATGTAAAATGGTTTTCTAAATTATAATTATAAAGATATGAGTCTCTGAAGTTTTATTTTTTTTTACAAAATTAATTTTGATCTGTTGGACTGATTTTTAAAATTAGCCATTTTTTAAAATCCGTTGGATGATTGGGTCAACCAAAATTCAGTTCGTTTCCCGATCTAATATATAATTTTATAGTTCGTAACTACGTACCTTACTGAATACGCCTTAATTTTTTTCGGTGCAATTAATATTAAGGAGGTAATATATACTAATACTAATATCATGGGAAAAGAAAAAAAATACTAATATCAACCTCCCTACCCATAATAAGTCTCTCCTCTTTGTCAACCTCCACCATTACATTTTCTATTTTTCAATCCTTGTCCTTCGGTTGGCCAAAAAACAAAATCCTCTCTCTCCCACATGCATCTATTTCGTGACAATTAACATTTTGTAATAGGAATGGAAGTTAATATGTTTGACGGAGACATTTTTTATTATATATGATGGAGGCCTAACGGTACTGACAAACCGTGGTGAGAGTTGTACAATTTAATATTAGGTGTAAAAGCTTTACAATATAGGGACAACGTAAGCCTATCATCCAATTGGAGATCTGCATTACCTACCATTTAACTTTTCATAAGGTGCCATTTGAATGTTGGCCTGCTAATTATTGTTACACGCAAACTCCAGCAGAGACAAATCGCTATCCTAACTTTCACCAAAATCTAAAATACAAGATCTCAACATATCTTCGGAAACTGTCCATCAATCTAGTACTTCTAATTGTTTATGTAACCTTGCCGACGTCTAACGTTCTGCCTTAACCCATTGACATACTAACGAATGAGAAACAAAGTCAGCAAAATTCTTCTTCATGCCATCCCACTGTACAACTGTTTCAAATCTTGATACGCCTTTGTTAGTCTTAGGTGAACAGAATATGTTGAGCGATAAGCTTCTTCTTAATTATATTCTACTGGAGGTACATACAATCAGTTATCACGTCTTAACATGCCCTTAAGATCAAGAGTGAAGTCAATGTTCTTCCCATATTTCGCAGCATTCATTAACATGCATAATTTCAAATCTGAACTTTGAGTGACATATATAAATTTGATAGAGAAGATTAAGCGTGAGCATTAGCCAAAAATGTTCGTCTCAGAAATCTCAAACTCTATTATGCTTCTTTCTGAGTCATGAATCTCTTTAATCAATGAATAGTCGTTTTATTTTACCACTGCCTCATGAGCCAAATTACCGATGGATTTTCTCCTTGAAACATCCACTACCGTATTAGCCTTGCCGATGTGATGGAGAATAGCGTGATCATAGACTGAGTTTGGTACAAATGAAAGGAGTTTCTTGAAAAGGAGAATGAGAGAGAAATTCTAGTAAAATTTGTTTGGTATATATCATTCAAACTTTCTATAAATGAAATATAGCATTTTCATGAAATTTTTCTCTCCATTTCCTTCTCCCTTTCCATTTCCTTCAAAATGACTCCTTCTTACCAAACATGTCCTATAGTCGTTGAGTAATTCCATCTATTTCCTCTGTATTAGATTGATATCCCTCAGTTGAGACTCTTATGAATTGTAAAGATCTCACAAGTCTCACCATGCAAGTCATGTCATCATATCTTCATAGCTAAAATAGTTGTCGTCATCTCTAAATCAAGTGTCGGGTAATTCGGTTCATACTGCTCAAGTTTCCTTGAGGTGTAAGTGATCACTTCTCCATGCTGCATAGTGCACAACCCAAACCAACAGAGAAGCATCACAGTAAACCGCATATTCACATGTCTCTGATGACAAGCTTAAAATTGGCTTGGAAGTTAAACATTCTTTTGACCATTGGAAACTCTTATGGCAAGCTTCATGCCACATGAACTTAAAGTTTTTTTTTTAATTATTAGTTTATTTTCTTTTTTTATTTATTATACTATTTTATAAATTCTTTAATATAGGGTCATTACATAGGATTAAGTTCAAATATGTAATTTATCCCTCACCATATATGACAATGACAAGCACTTCTAGAGCCTTGAGTCCGTGAAGATCAATTATGGAGCTTCGTACATCCGATTTCTACCCTAAATTTATGTTGTTCTGTTTTTTTTTTCTTTTTTTGGTGGTTGTATTTTATTCACATCAATTATTTATCATATAAAAAAAATTTGGAGAACGGAATTGTTTGCTGATCTCCTTGATATCCTTCTTGAGTGAGCAAGAAGAAGGCCCTACACATTTGAAATCCAATGCAAATAAGTTTTCTTCCTGAAAATTATCTTAAAACTTGGATCATCATGTGCCTCAAATTCTTCTAATGTTCTGATCCAGCTTCCCTATTTTCCATAAAACAGCTAAGTTCATTGGCCTGTGTGTAATGAGATCCCATTGCTTATCAATTATCAACCAAGTGAGGGAAAGAACGATCCTGCTTTTCAGGCTGTTAATGCCATTATTGTCTTTGCAAGTTGTAGCATCCCAGGACCAAAAGTACCTACTTGGTTTCACTTTTGTAAAAAGTAGTTTGAACAAAAAACTGAGTTTGGGTAGAAATAGGGGATATGTTGCTAATATATTAACTAAGTTTTGTACTTGTAACCTAGATTTACATTTTATTAGTTCTATTTGATAATAATTGAGAAAATTGGATTTTGAACTCAATCGTGATTTCAAACATAAGAGCAAACAAACCCAAATTTATCCATCCTTCTGTTTTATCATTTGTTACATTTTACAGCACCTAAAATAAAATCTGCTGCTCCTTGGAGAATCTTCATGTCTTTGAACTGATGCATTAATCTGCAAAATGGCTTTAATTCTCTGAAGAGTTGATAAGGGATTGGGACAAATGTTGTCATGCTTTTTAGTGGACTAAAGCATTTTAGTGGCTTTAGTTGATGTAATGTGTCCAGAGAATGACTGGACTCCATATACTCATATCAACCAGTTTTGTCCGTTTCAGTAATTGGTGTGGCTTTCCGTACTGAGCGGATAAGGAAAATGGGACCCTTGATTTTATATTATATTCCTTTTTGACTGGATATATATCCTCTGAAGCATTATATCTTACAATTATGGAGTCGTTGCTTCAGCATGCAACCAAAAAACAAAAAAAATCATGACAATTCTCATGCTGTACGTGTAAAGTAAACTTCTTCCATTTACCATACTGATCAGGAAACTTTACATAGAAGCATTACAAGTATTTATCACATGACATCATACTGCAAAAATAATTTTGATTAATTGATTTAAGTTAATATATTTATGTAATATATAAAGTGAGAAATGGGTTGTACTACTGTTCATGACATGATTTATTATAAATTTTTAGATATATTAATTATTATTTTTTATCAAAAGCTTTAATATTGTTAATTAAATTACACAAAAACATTAAAAAAAAAGTATAAATTTCTAGTCAGATTATTATTATTATTTTTTTAATCACTTTTTTTCCTTTTTTTGGTTGGCTGGCTTGTATTGTATGTAGTGTTCAAAGAATCGGATCGAATTAGCCAATTAGATGGGAAATTGTTGCTAGATCCAATCCAATCCGATCATAGATAGCAATTGGTTATTTTTAGAACTATGGAGAACTAGCCATGAACCTGTGTTGAACTGGTCTATTTTTTTATAATTTTTAAATTTTTTTAGTCTTTAAAATAAAATAACATTATTTTTTATATAAATTTCTTTTTTTCTATATTATAATATTATATAAATATTGTTATAATATATAATTATTAATAATGATAAATTTACTTAATAAATAATATAAAAATAAAATATTAATTGAATATTTTGAATTTAAAATATGATTATAAATGAATATTAACTTGTTTAAATTTTAATATTAAGTTGTAAAATTTATTAATAAAATTTTTAAGTTTTTATATATATATAAATTTATTAAATTTATTACCACCAATTTAATTTTCATTAAACTATTAAATCTTAAATTAATATTTTAATCGGTTTAATATCTTACCCGGTTTTTGGAACTCAGGTTGTGTGTGTTCTGGTTCAACGTACATCCATGTAGTGATTTTCACTTAGTTCATCACACGCCACACCAAGGATTGAATTCATGATTGTCGGAGACTTTATTGTTGTCCCTATTGATACGTTGATATAGATTTTTCCTTTTCTGGACTAAGTCTCGTGATATTTATCTTCCATAGTAAGAGAATTTTCCACCTTAAAAATTATGCATTCCTGATTCCTCCATTTTCGTTACTCTTAGATATACAAACGATTACAGTTACTCTTTAAAAAATGTATCTATTATTATTTTGTTGGTGTGGAAGCTTTAACTGCATGAGCTTGTTAGTTTTATTTCCTGGAAACAACACCATGACAAAACAAAAATAAATTTTGCACGTAAGTCTTTGTGGACTAATGTTGTATCATTAAAAAAAAAATGTGAGCACTTTTACGTTCTTTTTTCTTGCCTACAATTTTGAGATAGGTTTAGTAGATGAGGTTACTCCATTGGATTCTAATAGCAAGCATTGTTTCAATTTGTTTTTTTACACAACATAATAATAATATCTTTGGGTAAGTTTAAGAAACACTATATATACACCCGTGCATTTGGTGAATAATAATAAAACCCAATCATATAAATCATCTTCATATACCTTCAAAACATCATTCTTATCAGACATTCGGAAGACAACATAATTGGAAGGATATGCCTTCCCATACGTGTTTGATGTCATGATCCTGAAAACGAATTTCTTTCCAAGGAATCGATCAAAACACTCTGGCACATATTCATCATCTTGGTTATTCTACAAAAATAAAATATTAGAACTTAGAAGTTATAAAACTTAGTCAAAGAATCCTAGGGAAACAAATAAAGATGGCAGATATATATATATATATATATTATATATATATATTCAAAATAGCATATAAACCTTTGATATACTCTCCTTCAGTTGAAAAGTAGTGTACTGAATAAACTTGGTAAACTCATTATCAAATACAATGAATGAAGCAAATCCAGTATCATCAACAATAGTGAAATAAACTTTATACCTAGTGAAAATGATATAAGAAAAAAAAAAGAAAACAATAACAAAATGATATATGTTATTAAAAAGTTGTATCTATTATTATATATTTTTATATTCTAATTTGTGCATGTAAGTTTCACAGGATTTTAAAAAATATAATAATAAGAAACTTAAAGTTTGATTATAATAATCTTAACTTTCTTTAAAATTCCAATAATATTAAGTAATAACTTTTTTGACAGAAAATAAGCAAGTGAATTTTTATTTATTTATAACAATATTAAATTCTTTTGAACTTAATTTCTAAATAATTTTAAGTTCACTAATTTATGGTCCTCTTCTTGCTAAACCACATCTTAATTTTCTAGCTCACCAAATGAACTCAGAATTAACTCTGATTAGTCCAAACACTCAAAAGACTTCAGAGCATGTTTGGTAAGCAGGATCAAAAGATAATGTCAATTATGTGTGATTCATAAAATCAATTAGGTCTCTATTGCTTAATATATATACTTTTCATGAAAATATGAATAAAAATTATTCTTATTTTTAAAATTATTCATTTTCTTTTACTTTATTTTTTAATATATTCACTGGGTTTCAGCATCTCTTGATATTAGAACACATAAAGTAATCCTACTTTCCCTTAAATTAATCTCCACTAGACAACACAAGGAAAGGAAATCTTGTGCGTGAACTGGAACTGCAATAGCCAATGGGTTTGCTGATAACGTGAGCAAAAGTGGGAGAGATGGACTTGGATTTCATGCTTTTAATTTCATGTTAATTTTTATTGATATATAAATAACATTAGTTATAAATTAGAAAAGAAATAATTAAGCACTAACTTCGAAATGACAATTATAAAAGATAAAAAGAACAATAATTAGATGCACAGCCTGTCGTGGGGTAATACGTAAAAAGATCAAAAGAAGGACTTTAAAGTTAAAGTGACGATAAGATATAACAGGATTGCTTTTGGAACAAAAAAATCATGTCAAGTATTTGAGCCCATACCCCCACTTTATGATCACTACGCTTTCTTCTTCCTCTCTGCAATTTCTATGTTTCATTTGGATTCTCCCTTTCATTTTTCTCTTCACTCACAATAGTTTCTCTTGTTCTTCCTCTAGTACTTCTTCTTCTCTAAAAGAAATCCCCTATGAAGCATATCTGTTCAATTAATCATTAGACTTTTGGCTTGCTTCTCTTTTACAATCTGTGTGATCTGTATAATTTTTCTTTGTATTTGGATTTCCTCTGAGTGTCTCTTTATTAATTGTTGTTGTGCTGGTTCATCATTTAAAAACCCAAAAAAAAATTGCGTACTTTACTTGGATTCCTACTTTGTTCTTTTCTCTCCTGTCATATATAGTTCGTTCGTTCTTCTTCTTCTTCAAAAAAGGAAAAAAAAGAAAGTACCTGTCAAGGATTCCTCTCCAATCATCAGACTTTTGGCTTCTGTCTAAGTTTTATTTGTTGGTGTGTTTGGATCGTTCCTTTGTTAATTAAGCTCTCCATTAATCGTTGTTGTTTGTGTGCCTCCACATCGATCCAAGACACCTGATCGATCATCTCCAATCATTAATTTCAGCTCCTTCAACACAATTTGTATTTGTTGGCTGCTTCCTTTTATTAATTTGGATTCTTCCATTCATCTTTTCTACTCCATCAATCCTCACTGTTCTTCGTCCTCTGAGTTATTAAAAAAAAAAAAAAGAAACGGAAAAGAGGCTTTCCCAATATCAAAGGCGTTGGAATCACAGGACAAGAACTTGGTAAATTGCCAGTGACTTATAATTAGTGCTAACAGTGATGTCACTTTGGACTTACGCGTGGTACTAACTTGTGTTGTGCTGACTTCCTAAATTTATTTTCAATGGTTCAAATCTTAATAACTATTTGGTGGTAATAACTTGTGGTGACTTTTTAAATTTACTTTAAATTGTTCAGATCTCATTACATTTATCTTGCTTTGTAATTTAATTTATCAATTAGTCTTTGTAAGTTGGTACTAGTTATTATTGTTGTTGCATATCTTGCTTTTAAAAAAACTATTAAAATTTAATAAAAATAATAAAATTTAAACATTTTTTTGGCCATAAATTTTGAATGATATTAAAACATGCATACATACATGTATTATATATACAAACAAAGACTACACAGTTTGTCTATATATATATTGATATATTTATGTGACTGAGTTAAATTCAAGCAATATTAGACCCCAAATAGAATAACTCTCATAATGTGACTTTTTCCATTGTATTTATATATATTAATTAAAGATGTGTAGGAAATCTATTTGTGTCTCTGCCTTGTGTGTGTGTGTGTGTGTTTTTTTTTTTTGGTCTGGTGTCTCTCTGCTTGTGTTAAATGTTAGAGTTTGTATAATTTAATTTCTTTTCAGATATTTGGGTTCTTCGCTTAACTTTTCTCTCCATTATAATCATTCTTGCTGTTCTTGTTTAGGAGAAAACAAAAACAAGAAGGTATAGGCTGCCGTATCAAAGACGTTGAAGTCTTTCAAAATTAAAGAGGTAAGCACCAGAAATTTTATATTAATGATATGAAATCTAGAGAATATATATATATAGGCTATTCATTGAATTATAATTACGATGCTGTTATTCAGTTATAGTGTATTTTTTTATTAGTATATCCTTATCAAGCATTACATTAAGATTACGCATATGTATACAAAATTATATCTTCATGGACATTTTAGTATATCTTTTTTTCGGTACACAGAATATACTTATATTTTTGTTTATTTAGTTTTTGTTGGCTGGCTAATATTTCTCCTAATTCATTAAGAGTTGGATTTATTGCCCGACATTAATTATTGTAACGGGACTAGTAAATTCTGGCTGTAAGCCATTACTTATGGTTTGTCCCATCCTCATTTTAGAGATTTTATTTTCTTGAGCTAATTCTGAGATTTCATCACAAAAACGAATCCTAGTATACCATATTTTATAATTGTTAGCATTTAGCATTTGATGAACCAATATTTACCATAGTGATTTGGTAATGCTTATGCCAAATTAAAGCAATTTTTTATATTATAGTTATATTTTAACATTCTATACGTATCTTGCCAATTTTTGTTTTCACTCTACTTTTTTTCACGAATAAAATTTGAAAACTTAAAATTAATCTACTAGTACAATTCTGTTAAAACTTTGAAAAAAATTTAATACATTTAAAATAAAATAAAGAAATTAAGATAGGATAGTAAAAAAAAAATTCACTCCATCAATAGTAAAAATAGGAAGTATATATGGCTCTAATTCCTCATACTGGCAAATTAACAAACCGACGCTGGTAGAATTGAAAGCGTTAACGCTCAAAAACATCATAATGTTCTTTTTTTAAAAAACGTAGTCTTTGCTCTATGGCCGCCACCCCGAAATCGCTTCTCAAACGCATATGCTCATGCGTTTTGGTTTATTATCACGTTTGGAACGTGATTTTGTGATGGCAACACATTACACACTCAGTAATAATTTAAAACTTGCACACGAATTTAAAAGCAAGTTAAATGTCAGAAAACTGAAAAGGAAGTTTAGCAGCAGGAGTACAAATTTTTATAACTAAGGATCTAATTATAAATTTTTAAAATATGGAAATAGGAATTAAATTTCAATAAAATTATGAAAACTAAAAATTATTTTAACATGTTCATAGAATATTAATTTAAAAAAGTCATTATTTTTTATTAATTTAATTGAAGTTATATGAGTATATTTAAAGAATAATTAAAGACATGTGGTAAAAAAAACGAGTGACGTTAGGTTTTACTGATGGAGAACAAATTTGAGGATATTTCGATATTTCTAAATAGACAAAAAAGAATTAGCCATTGATTTTCAAAACAATTATGTTAGAACTTCTCATATTGGAGGTATATTTGTAGTTTATTTTTTAAATTTAAAAAAGGGTTATGTAAATTGAATTTAAAATTTGGTTTTAAACAATGGCGTGGAGAGGTGTTTTCAATTTCTTTTCATCGTTAGAGATATAGTTATCAACTTTATAGAACATGTAATTTTAGAACCAAAAGACATTAAGAAAAAGAATTACAAACAATTTTTGCACCTAATTGATTGGTTCGAGATTGACTTGCAATAAAACAATCCAATTGCTCATTGAAAGCGATTATTAATTAAAAAAAGAAGGAAAAATTATTGACTCATGAAATAATAAGGAAATGAAAATAAAAGAGAAGAAATTAAAAACAAGGGAAATAACTCTCATTATTGTAATGTAGTACCATAGTTTATATTTCTATCATCATCATCACATAAATACAGATATGCAAAACCAATTTCTATTTCCTTCATCACATTAGTTGTAAAACTTATTACTCATTACCATCAGAGAATTTTTCTTGTATGCTGTGGAAATCCTAGAAGTCGGCATGGAGCCAGATATCTTAGGTCGAGTGCCGTCAAAACTATATGCAGAAAGTAGTGTAGTCCCTAATTGTAATCTCATCTGTATGTTAGATCATGGCAGAGATTGCCACCAGTGCTGCAACAAAAGTTGCCGAAACAATGGTAGAAAAAGCAATGATGGAAGCTCATTATTTATGTTGCTACAAGAGCTATGTCGAAAACTTTGAAGAGGAGCAGACTAACTTGTCTGCTACAGCAAGTAAAGTGCTTAACGATATTCAAGAAGCCAAAAACAAAAATGAGAATCAAATTGAGCCTCAAGTTCAGCTGTGGCTAGATAAAGCCAACGGTCTCATGCAAGAAGACATCAAAGAAAAGAAGAAATGGTTTGGTTTGGTTACTGATTACTTTTGGCAATACAAGCGAGGCAAGGAGTTGGAAGGGAAGACGGAAATGGTTAAACAGCTAATCGAAAAGAGTAACTTCCCTCGTGTAGCGCGTTCAACTGGTCTTCCAGGCATCAACTTCTATTCTTCACCAAATTTTATGCATTTTGAGGATAGAAAGCAGAAATTTGAACAACTTAAGGAGGCATTGAAAGATGACAGGAAGTTTATGATTGGACTGCACGGGATGGGGGGAACAGGGAAAACCACAACGGCAATAGAAGTTGGTAAAGAAGTTGAACGGTCAAAGGTGTTTGATAAAGTCATCTTTAGTGTTGTCTCAAAGGATGCAAATGTGAAGAAGATTCAGAACGACATTGCAACGCACTTAGGTTTGCCAATGGTGGAAAGTAGAGATGAATCTGACCAAGCGCAAAATTTGTGGAAAAGGATAGCTGAAGGTGGAGAAAAGGTACTTATAATACTGGATGACGTATGGAAAAAGCTTTTGCTTCGAGATATAGGGATTCCTGTTGGCCGTCATGACAAGGGTTGTTGTACTGTTTTGCTAACCACACGTGATTGGGGAGTTTGTAGAGAAATGGAATGCCATGAGACTGTTAAACTTGAGGTCTTATCTGACAAAGATGCCGTGGACCTATTCCTATTTCATGCCGGTAAAAGCATTGATGGTTCTAATGAATTTAAGAATGTGGCTTTAGATATTGTGAAACAGTGTGGAAGATTACCGGTTGCAGTCATAGCAGTAGCAAGAGCACTAAATTCTAGGCATCTAAAAGACTGGAATGAAGCTTTGGAAAGATTGCAAACTTATGAGCCAATGCATGATGTTAATGAAGATTTAAAAGAGGCTTATAATTCTTTGAGATTAAGTTATGAAAATCTCAAGAATGAAAGAGCCAAACAACTCTTCCTCTTGTGCTCTCTCTTCCCAGAAGATTATGAAATACCTATAGAACTTTTAAGCAGAATTGCTATAGGTCAGGGGCTTTGTGGAAAAGCTAACAGATACCATACAGCAAGAAGTCACTTCACTCCAATTATAAATGAACTCATAGATTCTTGTCTATTAAAGGCTGAGAAAGAATGTGTGAAGATGCACGATTTGATTCATGAGGTGGCTTTGTGGATAGGAAACAAACAGATTCAAGCAGTCATGGATTCTAACACAACTTTAATGGAGAGTATGCAATATTCATCTTGGAACGTAAATAACTTTCCCAACCATTTTGATGGTAGTGAACTTGAGGTTCTCTTAGCATGGATAAATGCAAATCCTCCTATGAAAGTTCCAGATGCATTATTTGAAAGGATGATGAATCTTAAAGTTTTGGCCTTAATTGGTGAGAGAAGATATTCTGCAATTTCAACCCCATTACTCCAACCAATTCAGTCATTAATAAATATTCGAACTTTATTGATGGAATCTTGGAATTTAGGGGATATATCTCCTTTGAGAAACTTAAAATTGCTTGAGTCTTTTCAGTTACTTGGTTGTTCGATTATTGAATTGCCAAATGAAATTAGAGAACTTGAGAAATTGAGATTGTTGGAGTTGAGATCTTGTTTAATTGAAAAAAATAATGCATTGGAAGTGATTGGAAGATGCTTGCAATTAGAAGAGTTGTATTATGTTTCAAATTATCATCATGTCTATGAAAAACTGCATCAAATTACAACTCTTCCTAAATTTCGAAGGTATCATATAAAGAATCACTATTTTCTTGGTCATTATCAAGTGGATTTTTCAACATCTAGATTTTTCGATTCAAAGGGGTTAAAAGGAGTCTTCTCTAAAGAAATATTTGCATCCCTTGTAGCAGGAGCAGAAATTTTGGAGTTAGAAGAACTAGATAGTGAAACGGGATGGACAAATATTATTCCTGATATGGTTACTATGGAACAAGGTGGCATGAAAGACTTAAGTAGGCTTTGTTTGGAATCTTGTTCTATGATAAAGTGCCTAGTCCATATAAAGCATCTTCAATCTGGTGTAGCAATCTTCTCCAAGCTGGTTGAGTTGCGACTTAAACAGGTGGGTGTGACAAAATTATGTTGTGGTCCTTATCCTAGTGACTTTCTCAAGCAACTAGAGAAGCTTAGAGTAAAGAATTGTTTGGAACTAGAAAACATTTTATTTGATGGGATGCTTGAGCTAGGTAATCTTAAGTCCATTGAATTGGACTGTTGTTCAATAACATGTCTTTTCCATCCATCCACGGCTCAAAGTCTAAAGCAGTTAGAAACATTGGTTATAATTTATTGTTCTAAGCTGAAATACATAATAAAACAGGATAAGGGATCAGTAGAGGAGATATGCATCATGTTGCCAAAATTGAAATTTCTCAGAGTTGAAGGATGTAAGGAATTGGAATTTATATTGCCAATTTGTTATTGTGAAGACCTTCCAGTATTAGAAAGTATGAAAATCGATAGATGTGAGAAGCTAAAATACATATTTGGGCAATACCAGGAGGAGGAGGGAGGTTTGCATCAAATGGGAAAAGAAATCATACTCCCTTCACTAAAAGAAATGAAAATTTCTAATGCACCAAAATTTGTCAACATATATCCAAAATGTCATCTCCCATTGCCTACCGAAGTGCAAAAATCTTCTCCAATTACAAGAGATGTGACACGGGCAGAAGATGAGAGTCATAGTAGCAGATTATCATGGGGCCCTCTATGCTGTTTTGCACCAAAATCAAGAGCCACAAGTAGTATACCTGACCCATCTGATTCCAAAACAACTCAAGTGGACCCCACTGCCCCACAGGTACTTACATCTTTTCCTTGCATTACGAATTAACGAAGTAGAAAGTCAACAGTCACTTATCAATATTAAAGTTTAAACTTGTAAATATGATTCAATTGTTCTCGAGCTACTCTAAATGTGCCTGTAAATTAACCAACAGATTTTTTATTTTTTGGAAAATAATTGGATAAATTTCTCAAATATGTTTTGTTGAATTTCTCTTATGGTTAGATCAGAATGGCAATTGGTTATACTAGGCCAAAAAATGGCAAATTAGTCAATGAGGTTATGAATTAATTTTGCACTTTCTTTCATTCAAGACTCGCACACTTGCTATATCTATATAATATATACACACACACACGCAAATGTTGAAAATTTACATGCTTTGCAATTAATTTGCAATATAGTACTTAAAATAAAATTTTCTCTTTCATTTATTTACCTTTGGTTCTACAAACTCAATGTTTTCTACTTTTTGTAATATAGTAAAAAAGAATTCCATGCCTGGGTTTCATGCTGTGGGGGGATCCGGATGACGTTCTTTGTGTGTTGATTAAGAAAGATTGTGTTAGACCCATTTATACTGGGAAGTTGATGTGAGGCTTTTGTCTCCTTTTGTTTATAAAAAAAAAAAAAAGGATTAACGTGATTGTACGGAATCCAGGGATCAGAGGAGAAATGCATTTACAATTCTGCTCGGAGATTTTTTACACCACCATTATACCCTTTCAATTTGAGAGTGATGAAGATCATTGGCATTAAATCCAGCATAACATCACTGTTTACTGTATCCATTGCCTCATCAATGTTTTTGTTGGAGACATTGGTAGTCAACGACTGTGAAGCACTGGAGCATATAGTAACAGATGAGGGAGATGGTGATAATCATAGAAAGTGCAGCTCTATATTTCCCAACTTATGGGAGGTTGTCATCGTGAATTGTAGCCTTTTGGAATCTATATTTCCAGCTTCCTATTCTAAAAGCTTTGTGCATTTGGAATATGTGGGAATTGAGAGGGCTCATCAGTTGAAACATGTGTTCGGAAAGTGTTATTCTGATGATTATTTGCCTCACCAGAATCAGAATGTTGAGATTCGACTTGATCTCCCAGCTCTCAAAATACTTCGCCTTTATGATCTACCAAAAATGATCAGTATTTGCAGTGAAAACTATTATGTGATGGCATTATCTCTTGAAAATATTCATTTGGAAGAATGTCCACAACTTCCTATAGAACCTTTTATAGATTTCTCGGTCGGTGGGTGGAAAAGACAAGATTATCTCTCCATAAGCAAGGTAAGCTTCTTTCCAACTACTTTTTCACTTGATGATTGATTATTATTTTTTTCAAGTATCTTCGATACTGATATATCTTATGACACTTACAGGGAAATGGGATGCGCGCATGCAATTTGAGGCATGTTTGTTTAAAGAAGTATGGCATGGATTCAATTTATGATTTTAAAAGATTTCAGATGGCAAGTCCAATGAATTCAAGTTTAGAAACCATGAGTTTGTGGGAGTTTCCAGAGTTGAGGAATATATGCGTGGGACCTAAAAGTTATCTGAGCTTTCAAAGACTTTTTAAGCTAGAAATCTTTGAATGCAAACAATTGAAAGTTATATTCCCTGCATCTATCATGAGAAGCCTACCAAATTTGAGAAAAATAGTGGTATCAAAATGCAAAGAGCTAGAGCGCATCATTGAAGATGATGAAGAAGAGTATGAGCAAAATCCTACGGGTTCGAACCATGTATGTTTCCCAGAGCTATGTATAATTGATGTGGATCATTGCCAGAGGTTGAAGTGCCTTTTCTCTATGTCCAAATGTGGTATGCTTCCAAAACTCATGGAGTTGAAAATAGAGGATGCCCCTGAGCTGGTGCAAGTGTTTGCATGGGAGCAGGGTCCCACACAAAAGGTGGTCATAAAGGATGTGCTTCCAAAACTATTTGTGGTGGGACTTATAGATCTGCCAAGCCTTCTTAGTATTTGTCCTGCAATTGATTTTCACACAGTGAAATCCCGTTGTGTGTGTGGCTGTCCCAATGTCTCCTTAACTTCAGCTGAAACTAAGCTCTTCGAAGGTAAGCATCCAGAAGAGTAATTAATTATTACAATTGCTAATTGCTATGAGTTTTCTTGAAAGAAAATAATGAAATTATTTTGTTTGGTTAGATTTTCGCTGGAGTAGAGGCTGGAATGATGATGAGCATATCATTGGTTTAGAAAATTCCTGGAGGATATTTGAGGTCAGTACCATAATAAGATGGCTCGATCCAATGGAAAGAGAAAGCACAGAGATACAACAAATGACAATTCTATCTCAACTTAAAAACTAAAATATATCAGATTAACTAATTGTAAAAGCATAAAGCTTTCCCACTTATGAATTTTGGCAGAAATTCAATGAGTCCAATTTTTTTTTTATTTATATGGGCTAAGATTTATTATATTTATTAATAACTTCAACTCATTTTATCTTATTGTTGTTCAGAGAGAAGCATTAGAGGAAGCTACGGAGAAAGCCTGGACATTACCAAAACAGAACAATAGTTCACCAAATGTGGCAAATGTATGTATATTATACTTTTGTTAATGACTATGATTTAAAAAGTTTGTTAATGACTACAACTCATTCATTTTTGTTATTTTGTATGCCTTTTATTATTGTTCAGAGTGAAGAGGCATCAAAGGAGATCGGTGAAAAAGACTCGGCAATACACAAACATAACAGTAGTTCCCCAAATGTAACAGAGGTACATAAATTGTGCTTTCCTATAAATCAAACAGACTCACGGACCAACAAATGGTTTCTCTCTTAATCAATTTATGACATGTTAATGAATTTAACTTCTTTAGCAACTTATTTATATTTCACGGGGTGCGTAGTGTATCAAAGCAACAAATACTTTCTCTGATATGTTCATTGAGCTTTTATTCAATTATGTAGCAATGTGGAAGTGGAAAAACCTTTGTAGTAATTTATTTCTTTGTGGTTTGGTATGCCACAGATAGAAGAAATAGGGGAGGCAAGTGTTAAAGAAACTTCCAAATCAAAGGGAGTTGTATTAGCAGATGAAGTCAAGCATTCTGTGCTAAGCAACATACCAACACCATTAGAGGAATCTCCACAAGTAAGATTATTATCTTCTTCCTTTTCTTTATTATTCAAAATAGATGAGTCAAACGCGGCCTTTCAAATATTAATCTTCCATTAGGATAAGTGTGCTGACGAAGAAGGTAGGAATGCAAGAATCATGATGGTTCAACAAGAACTAGTAGAAAGAGGACATTATTTGCATTCTAATGATTCACAATCAAAACCAACATATATATATATATATCCTCCAATACAGCATATTCACGGGTAATTTTATAGTTTTTGGCATTATTTTGAGCCTAAATACTTCAAAATTTGAAGTACTAATGCTAAACTAAAGTTGTTTGAAAACACTTGCATTTTAAATTTTACACTTTTCTACATTAAAGTAGACTTAAGAAGCCATTAGATAATTCCTCCCAGATAGCATCTCCACAGGTTTATTGCAATATTTTAGGCATAAATTTTCTCCTCAAAATATGAAGTGTTAATTAATGCTAGATTAATCTAGTATTTTTAAAATACTTGCATTTTAAATTTATCTTACACTATTCTTTCTAATAATAAAACATTCTTTAGAAACCAACAAATGATTTGTCTCTTGATTACATTCTATATGTTTTAAGTTTGAATATTTTGGAGTTATGAAATCATATATTTAAAGAGAGAATGATACCAAGGACTCCGTGTATGGGATCCACTTTTTATTGACATTCTCTCCTCCTCCCCCCCACCCCCCCTCCCTCCCCCTCTACAAATGCACTATATTGAGAGAATCCAAATTAATTTATTCACGAATGCTAACTTCATTTATCAAATGGTTCATAAATTTTGGTGTAGATAGCTAGAGTACCAAATTAGCAGCTAGCAAATGAAATTGTTGAACAAGTTTCCTGTTTTCGATATACTAACAATGACAATCCCATCATCTAATAGAGATTTTTTAACTGCATTCCCCTGTAAATCACTTCCACTTGAATATCTGTTGAACTGTTTTCAGTAAAGTGGTATTGGAGTTTGTAGGAGCTTCTCATGCACTACTTTATTGTTTACTACGAAATTTAGCTAGTAATGAACAATGCTTCTGATGACATGGAACTAACAGTGACGGCAAAGAATTTACTACTTTGTGCAATGCCACAGGTTATTAAGGAAACAATAGAGCCAAGGGTTCAAGGAGGTTCTAAGTTCGATGAAGATATTAGAGAAAATCAAATCATGAATTCAGAAAAAGAATCTCCACATGTAAGATTAATATAGTCCTTCCTCATATTGTCAATTTAAACCGAAGTAATAATGAGGTGAAATAAGATGAAGATTAAGTGTGAAGAAACTTGTACAATGCACCACCTTATTCACTCACATTCTCTAATTTTATACACAAGAATTCAACTTCCTAACTAAATTGCTATGCACTTAATTGTTCTTATAACGTCCCAACTAGTAACATCACTTAAACAATATGGGTTGAATTTATGCTAAATGACTTAATCTTATGCCACTTTTTGCGTATTTTATATTCATTTAGGATATATTGGTTCGCAAAGAAGCCAAGAGTGAAAGAATCATATTGGATCAACCTGCCCTACGAAATACAGGACCTGAAATGCATTTTAATGGATTGCAAAATGTTAACAATCTCCGTAAGACTACCAGAAGGGAGGAGAATTCCACTGATAGTCCCAGTTTGGTTCAGTATTCATGGGAAGCTCCTGCGGAAGGAGTTGTTAAATTGAACGTAGATGGGGAATCGGAAAGAGTTTCTAATGTGGCAGGTTGTGGAGGTATCCTCAGGAATAGTAAGGGAGAATGTTTGGGTGGATTCATTCAAAATATAGGTAAGGGAAGTAGCTTCCATGCCAATGCGTGGGCTTGCGCGATGGGTTTGAAGTTCTCGTGGGATTTGGGGGTAAGGAAACTGGTTCTGGAGACAGATGCTACGGAAGTTATTGAAGCTGTTAAAGGTCCCGCAGGGCATGATCATCCGGAGAAGGAAGTGCTTAATGAAATTCAGACGATGTGTGATCGTGATTGGGAAGTATGCATAATCCATTGTAGGAGAGAAGGCAACAGAGCAGCTAACGTTCTTGCTAAGGCATCTTTGTCCTGTGTGCAGGGTTTCCACCCTTTTAAGGATAATATGCCTCAAGAGGTTGAGAAGATTGTCTTAGATGAGGCTAGAGTGAGTCCGTTGTAAAAGTTAAGGTTGCACTACTAGTACTTTTACTAATTACCGTTGAGACTAATTTTTCTATATTATTGTTTTTTCAGGTCTTTTCAATCTGTACTCCTCAAACAGATACTTCAACTATTCTGAAAAATCTAATAAGTTTACAATCAAGGCCATCAGATATTTCCTCTAATACAACATCTCTACAGGTAAGTTTATATTTTATAGTGTATGACTCGTTCTACCTGCCTTGAATTGCTTTTACTTCTTACCTTATTCAAGAGGTAAAACTGGTTCCTCAACAACTAAACCATCATGTTAGTTTTTACTAAATATATACATTGAGAGGTTACAGAGCATACAATTACAAAGTGATACTTGTCTAGTGACTGATAAGAATCTTCTAACAGACTCCCAGGCTATAGTTGCGCATGGTAAAATAGTGTATGCAAATAACAAAATATAATTATTGCATTCTGTAAACCAGCTAACCACAATTAGGAAATGTACTATTATGTCATAACATACATTACTTGGCATAGGAGTTGCATGAAAAGGAATCACCGGGTGATATTCTAAGAGCTCCTAGAGGAAGTATAAGCTCTAGTGAAACTACTGAACGAGTTCATAAACAATTGGCTAAACCACAAAAAGTTGAAGAACTTGCCACTGAATGTTCTTCTGAAGAAAGATCAAACCAAACTGCAGTGGTAGCCTCACCAACGATTGGTGAAATGAAGGACTCAGCATTAGTAACATCGTTAGAGCTGGACACATATCCATTGGTAAATAAGTTATCTTATGGTTTATTAAGCAATTCCCTTGCATTGATCTTTACACTGCTAGTCCTTTTATATTTTACCATTGAGATCAATTTTTCTATATTGCTTGATTTTTAGGTTTCTTCAATCTCTACTCATAAGAAACCTCAACAAGTTACTTCAGATGCCCACATAGATCCTGAAAGCTCACTATCAAACCCATCGGATCTTTCATCTAAAACAATATCTTCACATGTAAGTCTAATTGGGATTAAATTTTTCCTTAAGATTTCAAGTACCAATGCTTGATTAAAGTAGTTCAGAAAAACATGCATTTTAAATTTATCATATTATTGTCTTTAAATTCAACACTTCAAACGACATATATGAAATATCTTCACACGCAGAGCAAGCAGCTACTTAAGGTGGCAAATTTTTCAAAATATTCAGTAAATTTACAATTTATGTGTAACTCATTATACGTGTATACTGAGTTGTTTCCATTGCTTATATGCATCTACATGATGTAGTAGGGAAAGAAAAAAAAAACTGTCTCTAACCTTATTCAAGAGGCTTACTGATGCTTCTTTTCATTCATTCAGGGTCAAATCATGGTCAAACAAACAAAGACTTACAGTGACAGTGAAATTTATGATCACTATGTGAACCCTCAAGAAATTGAGAAATATGATCTCGTTAGATTATTTCAGACAATGAAGGAAGGTGCTGATATGGAAGTTGACATGCCTTTAACTTCTAAAATCGCTGCATTTGAAGATGACAAGGTGGCTGAGGCCTTTGCTGACTTAGAATCCTCATTGAAGATGGATCTCAAGCAGATAGCTAACTCAAAAGAACACAATCTTTGCCTTGAGAATGCTCTGAACTTCTTGTCCACCCATTCTTCTGATGATGAACCTCCCACTCATGGCCTTAGGAGCAAAATAGACTCTATCCACCAAGAAATCCAGAGTATTCTATCTTCCTTCAAGCAAGTCTCTCCCTCCCTTGAAATATACAACAAGCTTGAAGAAAAAGAGAAGTTGATTGATGAAAAGCATTCTCAAAGTATGCAGGCGGCCTTTCCTTTGGTATCTGAAATTCTCCACACTGAGAAATGTATGGCTGAATTGACAAAGCAGATCTCCAGGTTGCAAACTGAATTGAACAACAAGGAAAAGGAATTTGAGGAGTATAAGAGTAAATTGTCATCTCTCAAGAAGCAAGAGAAAACAATTGCTTTTGATGCCATAGGATTGATGGAGGAGTATGAGGCTGTGAAGAAAGACAAGTCTCACATGGAGGACGACCAAAAAGAAGCAAGGCAAAAACTGGAGATGGTGGAAAATCAATGGCGTTCATGTGTTGCCAATTTGAGGAAAACTGCACTGTCATTAGGAATTCTTAAGCAAAAGCTTTGACCATTGGAGACTCTAATTTAAATTTCGATGAGAACGACATAAAACAATTTAAGGTAGAGTCAAATTATTATTTATTTTGATGGCTGCATTGTTATGTGTTATTAGTTTTGTGCAATATTATGATGACTTCCTGGTTGTTGATAGTGAGTAGTGGTTGGGTTAATCATTACTGAAGACTCATCATTATTGTACATATTGATCCATTGATAGTGAAGTTTTTTATAAACTGGGTTCCATGGTTTTTACCTCTTACATCGAGAGAGTTTTCCATATAAAAAATTATGTGTCTTCTATTTATTTTATTTGCTTCTTCTTCTTCTTTTTTTTACACGTGCAATTTGAAATTTTTTAGTAATAGCTCATATTCTCTAAAATTTTATGCCTATGACCATTTTGTTTGTAAAAATCCTTTTCCAATGCACTTTTAATGTGATACTTGACTCTAATGTCAAAATTGTTTCAATCTATCTTTGAAGTTGGCCAAAAAAGGAAGTCCTTGAATAAAATTAAGTTCTACTACTATAAACTTGAGTTCTGAAGTAATTTTTCACTTGTCAAAAGTTCTGATAGAACACGTTCCTAGAATAGTAAATGTTCTTTTTCTTTCTCACCATTGAGTAGTTAATGTTATGTCACCTTAACGGATATTTCACACGGGATTGTCACACCGAATGACTGGTTTCTTCTAAATTAAGAGCAATGGAATTTCAGTCAAGAAAGAGCAAAGCCACATCAATTCAATAGATGCATTGGCAAAGTATATGGACTCAGATTCTGTAATAAAGCATGCCAAATACCTCTTTGAAAACCAAGAGATGAGTGAATCACCAACTGCACACACAGAACCGGAGAGCTCACACTCTTTACTACCAAGAAGCCTCAAACAGCATCAACTACACACACAGAACCATAGAGCTCACAATCAGACCTATTAGATATTTCTGCAATCATTGTTTTGGGATATCAATTTTTTTCTTTAAAATTTGTATGTATTAATGCTTGAATAAAACAATTTAATAACATCAACCCGTACATATATTCTAAATTTTCATTATGTTATTTCCAATTTAACCATTATACTAATATGTATGAATCACTCTACATTCAATAACTGAATCAAGGAGGCAAATTTTTAGACAAGTTATTGTTAGAAATAATAATAAATTTATGACGATTAACAATTATAAATTTATGTTATCTTTCTTCTTTTCAATTTAACTCCTATACTAACTTGTAAGAATAATGGTCGTTTCTTCTTATTGACTTCAGTGTAAAATCATGGTCAATCAAGGAGAGACTTCCACTGATGAAGAAATGAAGTTTGACAAAAGAAATTCTCAACAATTTGAAGAAGACGACTTGATGAGATTATTCCAAATAATGGAGGAAGGTGCTGACATGGAAGTTCACACTCCTAATGTATCTGAAGTTGTTGCTCCTAAAGAAGATAATAAGGCAAGTAAGGCCCTTGCTGACTTGGGGGCCTCGTTGAAGATGGGTCTGAACGAAATAGCTAGCTCAAAAGAAAGCACACTTAGCCATGAAAATGCTCTCGACACCTTATCCTCCCATTGTTCTGAAGATGGTCCTCCTTCTCATGGCCCTAAACCTACAATTGACTCTCTGCAACAAGAAATCCGAAATAGTCTGTCTTCCTTTCAAGCAAGCCTCTGCTACCATTGACACAGTCAACAAGTTTGAACAAAAAGAGAGACTTATGATTGAAGAACTTTCCACACGAAAGGAAGCAGCCATTACTCATTTGTCTGAAATTCACAAGACTGAGAATTTGATGGCAGAGGCCCAACAGAAGGAAGCATAATTAAAGGAGTAGATCTGTAAGTTGCAGTCTGAACTGAATAGCAAAGAAAAAGAAATCAAAGAGTGTGAGATGGAACTGTTTTCTCTTCGAGATCAAAAGAAGAAGAGTGTTGCTGACACCATAGGGTCATAAAAGAGTTTGAGGCAGTGAAGAAAGGAAGGTCACAGATGGTGGAAGACCAAATAAAAGCAAGGCAACAACTAGAAAATGTGGACATTAAGTGGTCATCATGTCTAGCCAATTTGAGGAAAACCATATTGCTGCTAGGAGTTCATCTTCAGCACAAGCTTTCACTGTTGAAGACTAGTATTTAAATTTTCTGAAAGCAACATTACAAAAAGGACAAAAAAAATAATTATAGAGTATAGTCAAATTTAATTACTAGTTGGGTTAATTGTCATGTGTGTGTGTTTCGGTTTTATGTACTGTCATTGTGGTAATTTTCACTGTGTTGATAGTGAGCAGGGGTTGAGTTCTTTAAAAAAGAAGAAGAAGAAGAAAAAGAGTAGGGGCTGGGCTGATAAGCGTTGAAGAAGATTTATTGTTGTGCATATTGATTTTATGATAGTGAAGCTTTTCTAGACTAGGTCCTGTGGTTTTTATCTCTCACATTGACGGAGTTTTTCACATTAAAAAATTGTGTTATTATATTTTCTTTACTTGATGCAATTTCTATATCTACTATTTATATTCTTTTCATACATTATATTAAATCATTAAAAAAATATCTATGATATTTTATATTTGTGAAATCCTCCGCCAAACACACTTTTAACGTCGTACTTGATGGAATGGCAAAGGTACGTGGTACTTGATTGGTCTCTCATGGCAAAATTGTTTGAATATATTTATATACAAGTCTACAAGCTAGTATAATGGTCCTTGAATGAAATTAAATCTACGATTGCCATACAAAGTTGTGGAGTATTTTTTTTCACTTACCAAGTTCAACAAATCACATTTCTAGAGTAACAGGTGTAATATATTTCCTTTGATTTGAATTATTTTTATTAAAAGTAAATAATTTGATACTTTAAAGATACTTAAAAATTTTTTCTCACTGCATGCACTCAGTTCTCATTTTCTATCCTATGCCCAGGTACCTTCTGCTGGTCAAATTTCTTATAATAAAGTAGCCAAATACATATTCATGTGAAAATATATAGGAAAGCCAGATCCAATATTTATTCATAATTTTAGTGATATTACAAGATACAAACTCAAACACCAATTCAGAACTTAAAAGCCACTTAAATCTCAACTCATCAATTCATCTTATGCATTCCCCTAAATTCAAGTGGACTCTGGATTGTTCCTTACTAACTCATTGATATTCCAAGGGTAAAAGGACTTTGAAGTTCAAAGTGCTTCAAGAATAGATCCCAGAATCTATTGGGGGTGTGTTAGCAAACCTCCAGCTGAAGTAGTCCGTTCTATCATAGTAACGATCACCTGCCACTTCATCAATGGGAACTATCTCTGAAATTTCTTTGAGATCCCCATCTAGAAGTTTCACTGCTAAGGCACCAACATTTTGATCTAGGTTCTTAATCTTGGTTGTTCCTGCAAAGGTCCACAAAATTTATGTTGGCTAAAAAGGAATATTTGACATGCACTATAACACCATGAGATACAAAACTATACCATAGGTAGTGAGTTTTAGAGTAATGTTAGCCACTCACCAGGGATAGGCACAACATCATTGCCTTGATGGAGAACCCATGCTAAAGCTAACTGAGCAGGAGTGCATTGATGCTTCTGAGCTAGGCTTTCTATTCCATCATATATTTTCTTGTTCTTCTCCAAGTTCTCTGCTCGGAAGCGGGGATGTGAGTTCTGATATGTGAAACAACCAACCAACGAGAAGATAAGACAACTGTGGTTCTTTTAATTAACAAATTCACATTGCTATACAATAAGGATAGTAGTTTCTGAATATCAAAGAAATCGAAGGGAAAAGATACAAACCAAACTAATGTTTAAGTAAGGACTGAAAAAAAGTAGACAGTTATATTCTCTACCAGGGAGCTAACAGCAGGCACAGTTTCCAAAACTCCGCGACCGCCAAAGAAGCCACGACCAAGAGGGCTATATGGCACTATTCCAATACCAAGCTCTCTGTCACAAAAATCCATCACAGAAGTTAACTCACATTGTCAGGCGCAAGGCAAAGTCTTGGTTGTTATTTTTTTTAACCCTCTCTTCTCAAGAGGTTGGTAATGAAAGACACTGTTCACATTAATTTCTATGAACGAAGGGTCACGAGAGAGCTGTAATCCTAAGAACCTGTATGGCAAATAAAACTAACCTGCAGAGTGGAACTATCTCCTCTTCAATGTCACGTGTCCAGAGGGACCACTCTATTTGCACGGCTGTGATGGGATGAACTGCATGTGCTCTCGTAATTGTATCTGCACTGGCTTCTGATAACCCAATATATTTGACTTTTCCCTCTTGCACCAGTTTCTTAAGTTCACCAACCTACAACAGAGCAAACTCATCGGTCATATATACCACTGTAACACGCCATTATATTACTAAACATTCACTGGCTATATCAGAGGCAGAAATGACGAACGGTATCTTCTATAGGTACTGATGTGTCCACCCTGTGCTGATAATAAAGATCAATGTATTCCACATCAAGGCGTTTCAAGCTGGCTTCACAGCATGCACGCACATATTCAGGTGTACCCTTGACCCGCATATTAGAGAAGCTTGCATCTACAATACCAAACTTCGTTGCCAGCTGGATTTTTTCTCTGGGTAGCTCCTTCAAGGCCTGCTCAACAGAATTAAAACTCGAAACATTTAGAAGAAAATCATGACACTGAACCATTACAAAATGTAAATAAAATTAAAATGACACATTCAAATAGCCTCTTTCACAAACCAGCAGTAAAATAATATTTCTAATTGCGATGAAATGAGTAAAGAAATCCTTTCGCTTTTGACCAAAATGTAAAACTGTAAAGACATCGTTTCTCACCTTGCCGACCAAAATTTCATTGGCATTATTGGCTCCATAAATATCTGCGGTATCAAAGAATGTGATTCCTTGAGCGAATGCATGCTTGATAACAGGGATGCCAACCTCATCAGGAAGGCGTTCATTGTAAGCGCCAGAAAGCCCCATACACCCAAATCCCAACTTTGAAACCTATCAATCGAATGATTAAATTGGTCATGAACAAAGATTACGCCATCGGAAAATTGCCCTTGGCACCAGCAGAGCAAAGGAAAATAATTGAAGGAACCAGAGAAGTCGAAAGAATTTGATCAAAATTAAACTTTATTTCTCGTTTTGATTAGCTGTAGTTCTGCAAATAAGATGGCAGATAGCGAAGAGAACGAAGAACTTCAGAAGAAGAAATTAAAGTGGAAATACCTCAAAGCCGAGTGTTCCAAGTTTTACGCGAGGCATGAGTGGGGCCATTATTGTAAAATGATTGAAGAGTGGGATAATGGATTTCAGCTTGAGTGCATGGATACAAATGGGATGGACATATATATATATATATATACAGGTGATCAAGAATTGCTCCTGTTTCGATGTTTTGATCGTCACTGAATACGTGAGCCATGGTCAGTGATGCTGATACTGTGAGGTAGACAGACCAGGGAGAATTATAGTCAAATAGCAAAGTAAGAAACTGACAGCCAAAGAATAAGGATGGAAAAGGACAATTCATATTTTAACACTTAAAAAGGTTTAATATGGCGGCTTACACACCCATATATGGTAAGTTACAGTAGAAAGTTACAGTCCAGTAATCAAACAAGCAAGACAATGATAACTAAGTGAAGGGTTAGATTGTATCCACCCTGGGTAAATAAAGAAAAAATAGGACTTATTGTAATTTTTATTTGGTAAGCGATTCCATATTGTGCATGATCGAGAAAATTGAATGAACGTGTGTCAATGTATTTGAGAAGAATTTTTTATAAAAATTTTTCTTTCAACAACCAAAGGGCTCTCTCTTCCGCTTGGTTATTTGCCTCATGCTCCTAACAATTTTTTTTAGAGGGTTTTCTACAATGAATTAGAGAATAAGGTCCGCATGATTTTATTTCATTTATTTATGTGTTTTTCATTTTTTCAATGAAAGAATGTCTTTGATTTATATGTATTTTTTTCCTATCTTTTTTATTTCATCACTAAGGATAGGAAAAGTACAGTAATCAAGCAAGGAAGACAACGATAATTAAGGATAGGAAAAGACAAACGAAGAACCATAAAATATTATTTACAAAGGACTCCCTGGGTTCCTCAATTCTCTATTTGCCTTAAGGATGCGTGTGCTATGTGGAATGAAATCAGAGCAGAAAAAAAATTGAAATGAGGATGCACAATTTTCAACAAATTATTTTGTCATTAAACAAAATTTTTATACCTTGAAGTTTTCTTGCACTTTTTTCACTTAAATTTATTTTTCATCTATCATTTATAACATAAGGATGCAAAATTTGAAAATGCCAAATAAAGACCAAAGTTCTAAGTGACATGAATTATGTGGAGCAAAATGCTCATGTTGACCTAACAAAAGGCTCGGTTAGAAATATTCTATAAACAAGTTAAAAATTGTGAAAGTTAAATTAAAAGAATTTCAATTAACTATTTTTGTCAAATTAATTCTTGACTTCTAAATGGCAAAAACCTGATTGGAAAACTTCACGTTGCTTGGTATGATAGGAAATAGAAAAAGGAAATGGAACTTCTCGAGAAACAAATTATTTGTTAATATTTGGTTTAAAAATTATGAAATTTCCTAGAAATTTTAGATTTAACTCAAAAAATTTTACTTTTTAAGTAAAATCTTGGAAATTTTACTTTTCCAACGGTTTATATTTTTATAAAAAATATTCATATTACTTAATCCATTTCTTGAACAAAAACGACATTTATGTTTTTAAAACTAAAAAATAGCATATTTATTTTAAAAATAATTTAATTTTTTTAGGATTAAAAAAGTAAACAAACATATAAAACATGAAATTTCCATAAAATTAACTTCTCCAAAAATATACTTATTTAGAAGTTAGTTCAAGAGATAAAGTGACCTGATTATATACTTCCTACGTTGCCTAATATAAGAAACAAAAAATAAAATTATACAAACTAAGGAAAATAATAAATTTATCTAAAATATAAAATAGTTTTAAAAAATACCTCCATTTAATTTTAATAATTTTTACATAATGTAGTTAATACAAATAAATTGTATTAGAAAAATGTCATTTTAATTATAGGTATTTTTAGAAAAAATTATTAAATATGTTAAAATAAACCCTCTATATCCTTTATGTTTTGAAACATAAAAACTTCTAAAAAAATGAAAAAAAAAATGGAGGGAGTACAAATAAAATTGGAAGGTTTTCAATTAAGTCAATAAGTACGTTTTGGTATATAGAATTTTTTTATCATTGAGTGATCTGTATTTTCAAATTTTAAAATTCTTAATTATTATTACTATCTTGCTTAAAGAGATGCCAAACTCTCATCCCCTCGGAAAACATTTTTTTTTCTGGAACACATATATTATGCGTACACATATATAAATGATATATTATCATCATTCATCAAAATTGTTAAATCTTCTTTTGTTCAATGAGATCTTCCCTTTGAATTTTTTATTTATTCCTTTTAATGCATTAAAATTTTAGCCGTTGTTAATATCCATATTAAAAAAAAAAACTGACATTTGTTGGCTTGGAGGAAATGATAAGAGTATAACTATGAAACAAGATGAGGGAAATTCATATATGATTGGATAGAAAGAAAAACTTTTGTGACTTCAAAGGAGGGGCTTAAGTCAAGTGATATATATTTCAATATAATCAATTTGAAATTACTTCCAACTGTACCTTCACTGATCTAATGTGGTAAATAACATTTTGACAACTTTTTCTTTACCAAATTCAAGCACATCAAGAAGTTATTAGAAAATCCAAAATAAATCAATTAATTAATCTATGAATTGGAATGTAAGACAACACTTTTTCTAAATGCATTTTATATTTCAAATATTTGGATTTTAATTCTCCGCTGAGAATTCTATAAAATATTTAAGAGATAAAAAAGAATGATTAAAAATAATATATATATATATATACACACACATATGCTCTTTGTTAGGTTGGCTAGTCATCCAAGAGGGGGAGTAAATTGGGTAATGGAAGATTTTCGCTCTTTTTGGATCACAACTCAATTTCACTAAGAGTGCAGCAAAACAGGAATAAACAGAGAGAGTTATGTGCAGCAACTTAATAGAAAAAATGAAGAACAATACACAATAATTTATAGCCCAACCACTTGGCCTATATCCAGTCTCCAAGCCACCACTTGAGATTTTCCACTATATCCCACAAGTTTGATTTGGACACACGTGAAGTCTCAATATATCCTACAAGTTTCAGTAGTCACTTGTAAAGTCACTCTCCCCACACCCTTACAAGATGTGTAAATCCCTTAGTGTTTTCCTACACAAAGATTCTACCCAGAATATGTACAAAGAAATATTTATAAAATAAAAACTCTCTTGAAGAGTAGATAATACATTGAAAGCTCACTCTATTGAGGTGGGTTTTTCAAACAATGTTGAGATAGAAAGATTTTACAAATTATTGCAGCATTTTCGCATAAACTCTCTTAAGATTGTTACCTATAAGTTTAAATGATGTTTTATTTATAGATTTATGGTGTAACTAGACGTTAGATACAAAATCTAGCCGTTAGAGACGTTACCCAACGGTTGCTCTGCAAAATTATCTGTTCCCCAACCACATTTAATGCGTTTAACATCCAAAGTTTGAATTTTGGAGTGTCAATAGACGAATTTTGCAAAGACTATAAGTTAAAGACTTTAACGTTGAACTTCGAAATTCATTTGTTCAAAGGTGAAATTCAAACTTTCATCTTGACAAATATTTCCCACATTAGAACATATAAATTTTCAAATTTAAATTGCTTCTGATTAATGTGAACAGTTGTTCCATATTACTACAGTACCTTCGAAGTTCGAATTTGGTGCCCAAAATTCATCTGTCAGTGAGCAACTCAATATGACACAAGTTCTTCCTTTCAAAATTTGAATTTTGGTTGTAAAAATTCATCTACTGGATGTTCCAGAAATATTTTCACATTCTAGAGATTCGAAATTTAAATTTTAAAAGCTAAAATTCATCTGTTAGACTTGAAGTTCCAATTTTAGATGTGAAAATATGTCTGTTGGCTATTTCAGAAGTATTTTCACATTGTGGAGTTTCGAAATTCAAATTTTGAAAGTCGAAATTCATCTATTAGACTTGAAGTTTGAATTTCAAAAGCCAAAATTCATTTGCCAAAGATTCTCTTCGAAATTCGAATTTCGGAGACTCAAAATTCGTCTATCATTGACAGAACTTCTATAACTTCAAACTTTGCACTGTAGACAATTTTATAGAAGTTATAGCTCTCTCATTTTTACTCCAAATTAAGCAAATGACCTATGGTTGGAAAACTCTCAATGTCTACTTTCAAATGCAATAAGTTTTACTTAAAAAGCAATTGTATTCTGTGAGATATGATCAAAATAAGGATAGAAGGTTAAAATTGAAAATCCATATCTCACTACTCAACTTTAAATGACCATACCTTTTTCATATGACCTTTATTTTGAGTGAAATAACCTTATTTGAAAAGCTTATTAAGTCTAGTTTCATATGAAAAAGTTTTACATCAAAACTATAAATATTTTGAGAGATGTATTTAAAAAATTAATCAAAAGTCAAACTCTAGATTCTTGAAAATCAGATTTCACTATGTTTAAAAGTAAGGATATTTTACTTTGATACTAAAAACTTCTTGAGTTAATCAAATGCAATTGTAAATCATTGAGTTTTATTCTAAAGTTCAAATTTTGAAATCCAAAGTTCATCTATAAGAGGAATTGACCTTAAACTTTTTTTATATTTTAATTTCAGATAAACTTTAGCATGACTTTAGACGAATTTTGCACTTTCCACTCACTATGCTTAACTCGAAATTCAAATTTCAATACTCGAAATTCGTCTGTTAGAGGTAATATCTCTGGAACTTCAAATTTCAGTCAGTAAAGTTCGTATTTTCACAAAGTGTATGAAGCTTAACTTGTCAAAATTTGTCTGTCAGTAATAGTTTTTCAAATTTAATATATACTAACATCAGATTTACTTAATCTAACTGATTTAAAATATATGGTAACAAAATTAAGTAATTTTCAAAGATTAATCCCACCTCAAGACTTAAGTGGAAACAAAATATATCCGGTGACTAAGTCTTTAAATATTGAGTTCCACTTCCACTTGGTCATTTTCTTCTTAATATGCTTCCTTCTGATCTTCAATTTTTGGAGCATCCTTTCTCCTTTTCTTTCTTGAGTGAGGCATGATATTGATTTTCATTTCTCTATTCCAATGCTCACTCTTTTTACTTGGACTATCTTACATTTAATATATTACACTTACAAACTAAGTAGTTAGTTCAGTTTATATATCCAACTTATATTATTCATTATAAAAGTACACTGGATATATTTACATATAGTATGATATATACATTATTATAATAATTAAATACATGTTAATGCACATTTTACTTCTTTAAGGAATATTATATATGTCAAATACATATAATACATTTATTCCTTATTACTCTATATTTGTTATCATCGAAACTTATATTATACTAAACTTTACACTCTTATTCTTAATTAGAGTTTAAAAATTGTGTAGGAGTAAGAAAAATAACATTAGAAGGAAGTGTATATGGATAAGGTTTTGTTATTCATTAATTTTTTTTCTCTATCTTTTTCTTATTTCAAAAATATTTCACAAACATCTAATTCAAAAGATTTTTTTTTTGGGTGAGATAATTTCAAAAGACTTAAATTCCATTTAATGTGTCCCATTCTAATCTACTTAGAAAATATTTTAGGAAGTTTTCAAAAAAAAAATCTAAGTTAATAAGAGTTATAATTATAATGTTTTATATTTTAGGAATTTTTCAGTCAAAAAAAATTATAAGTCAATAAGAGTTATAATTATAATGTTTTATATTTATAATGCCAAAAAATAATTTAAAATAAATTTTCTCATGAAATTTGTTACGCACTATATTTTAACTAAAACGAGCAACATGAACATTGATAAAACTAACATTAAAAGTTTCATTCAGATAGATCTAAGTGTATTTTATTAAAAAAAATATAAATATTTTTGTGCATTAAATAGAATTTGAAAAATAAACTACGACTTATATAAGATTTTTTTATTAATTAAACTAGACATGTTTATTATATTATATGAAGAAATGAATTGTACATTATATAATTTCATTTATTATAAATTTTATATTTTATATTAATATAGAAATAAAATTATATTAATATATAAATAAAATTTATATTTTAATTTTATCATGTCTGCATCGAGCGAGCAAAGGAGGAGAGAGATAGAGGGAAGGACTCCCTTCCTCACATGGATTCTGCCTTGTCTCTGTCTACCACAAACACAAACATGCCGCTTTCAATTTCACCTCTGAGCCATTTCGCATCCACACAACTCCTCCATCGCACCTTCAAATGCTTTCCTTCCAACAGCACCATTCCCAACTCTTCCTCTCTTGTTGCTTCTTCTGCCTCCTCCACTTCCTCGCCTAGGAGTTTCTCTGCGCTCCACCCTCCAAAACGCTGTCGCTTCCGACGCCTTTTGGCCTCTGCTGCTTTTGGAGATGATAATTCCCAAGGGGCTGGTGATCTTTCGGCACCCTCATCTGAAGTTGTTGTTCTCAATGTTGAGGTATGAGCTGCGTGCTTTTTCTGGAACAATTGAATTTCTTTTTTCCTTTCTTATATTTTGCTTTCTCTGTGTGTGTGAGCTAGGGAATGATGTGCGAGGGATGTGCAGATAGTGTGAAAAAACTTCTAGAGAGTCGGGTAAGTTTGTTGAACTTTACTTATGGCTCGGTTTAGATAGTTGCGTTGCATAATTGGATAGGTGATTGGAGTTCTTGCTGTTGCACATTGACTTCAATATTGAGGAACGTATTCTGTCAAGTTTACAGTACTAGCGATGTACTTTCATGACCATCAAACATTCTAGTCTGCTACATGACTTTTTTTAAAGAAATTATCGGTTTTATGAAAGTTCTTGCAAATTATAGTATAGAAGTGAATAGGTATGACGCTTACGGATTTCAAAGCAGCACACAGTTTTCTTGAGTTACAGAATTCTTCTAGTTTTAATTATAATTTTTTATTTATTTCTGTATAATAGAAAATGAATTTGGAAATGAGTGGTGATGGAATCATTAATTGAGCTAATTTAAGGTAGGAGTAAGGTTTTATTGATATTGATAATTATTGATGCTTGGATAATTCTACAAACTATTGGAAACTGGGAATTCCCATGGCGATGGTTTAGCCTTCATGCAGAAATGTTTCAATGACACTTGGTCCAGTACCTAGAGTCAGAGACCCCCAGGTTGAATTCTCCTAGTGCTTTTTACCTGTTGTTTTGGAGCCAGTGTCACCTGCCACCAAGGAAAAGAAAAAAGAAAATCGAGAGAAATAAACCATTCAACCTTGGCGGAGAAATTTAGGTTTTGGGAGATTTGCTAGTTGCATTTAACTGTATTATTATAACAGTGAGTAAAAAGGCAATATTCTTAGTATAGCTTGCACAATTTTACTTTAAAACCACCATAACATGAAACCAGGGTGCAGGGAGAAGTTGGGTGAAAGGGTAAAATTATCATTCACGCTCGTATGCTTTCAGTAGACTAGGAAGAAAAGAAAAAAATGTGTGGTATAGATAACTAATGGTGTATATCTTCTTAAAATGCATAAGCATGTAAGTATTATTTCTTCAGCTATCTAAGCCTATGTTTCATACTTTTAACATTGATGGACAGCCTCAAGTATCATCTGCCAGTGTAAGTCTAACAGCAGAGACAGCAACAGTTTGGCCAGTACTTGAAGCAAAAGATGAATCAAATTGGTATAGTAAATTAGGAGGTGTACTTGCAGAGCATTTAACTAACTGTGGCTTCAGGTCTCGTCTTCAAGGTAGATTTTCAAGATCATCAACATTTTTTTTTTTTTGAAGAAAGGTGAAAATAATATTAAGCTAAAAAACCAATATACATTGAGGCAAACAACCTATACAAAAGCTGCTATACCAAAATACAACAACAGCAACAGAATCGGCCCCGAATTAGATGATGTTAAATCTCCTATCTAATATCTTTGTATACCTATTCCTACCATTAGGCAAATATTTCCATTTAACTGTCAAGTCATTTAACATTCTATGTCAAATATGAGCACTATCTAGAGATTCCTGTTTGAAGATCAAAGCATTTCTTGCCTGCCAAATTGCATAAATTATAGCACAGAACATAGCTATCCTAAGCTTATAGACCAGCCTTTGCTTCTTTCTAGCTTGCACAAAAATGTGTTGCCACACTGAGAGTCTAGAGGAATTAATGTCAAAGTCCATATAATCCATCAACTTTTTCAGAATTTCAGCAAATGTAGGACATTCAAAAAATAAATGATCCAGTGTTTCAGGGTGAGCATGACAAAAACAACAAACTCATCGTTTGTTAAATTAAAGCGCTTCAATTTGTCTTTTGTTGCAAGGCTACCATGGAATGCTAGCCAATCAATTATTTAATGTTTTGGCAAAGCATACCTGTTCCAAATAATAGGGTACCAGGGAACTTCAGGGACAGGTGGATAAAATATTCTGTAACACTCATTAAGAATGCACTTTTTGGGCAACCTCAATACTTTTTCAAGATGATCAACATTTTATTATGTCATTCAGTTTCCGTACGATTTTCATCTTTTCAATACTGTTATTCTGTTAATGCTACACTACTATTTTTTATTTATATAATATTAAAATATCATGTGAATGTGAAGAAAGAGAAAGGTGTTACTTAAGTTAAAGATCATGAAGCTTATGACTACACTGTTAGGCTGGTTGTGATTTGTAAATTTAGAATTTTAGTGTATCAAGGAAAGCTGCAAAATTGGGAAAGACAGTTCTTTCCTATACCTTTCTATCCATAAATTTCCATTCCTGGGCAAGCCTACGATACATGTTAAGATGCTCTGATTTCGTCCCCCTTCCTGGCCCCTCGAAAAAATAGTTTAGGAGAGCTGCATGAATACAGTGGACACTGGGCACTAACTCATGAGTATGTAAAGTAAACAAAAGAGTAAAAATGTCTTCAAACAAAGAGAACTTTGGTTTGCAAGTTATTTAACCTGTTTTCATGTATAAAATTTAGGCCTTCCTACTCAATATACCAAATCTGTAGTGCTCTGTGCCTCTATGGTCTGTAAAAAATTCAAACAGCCGTCCATGTTTACTTTCTGGTCAGTGTAACTTTTATTTTGGGTAAACTGTTGCCGGCCTATTTCTCAAAAATTGTTTGCTTGTTTGGTTTTTCTTCTTTGCTAACTTTTGTATTGCATTATCCATTTGATCCCGTGCTTGTGCCACCGTCCATCCCATCTTTATGTGTATGCTATTCAAGTGTATATTACTGATAGAATTGCAAGGCGTTATACCATTATGACTTGTTTGAAATTGTAAACATGCTTAAAGATATCTAAAGAGTTATTTTTTAGGACACTACTCTCAGCTTAATCTTTGTATCACTGAGCTAAATAGAATTCAAAAGTCTTGAGAAAAGCAGTATATAACTGCAATATCCCAGGATTCGCTGTTAAATTTGGATTGCTTCCTTTTTCTGGGGCATAATTCAAATTATTTAGCATTTTGTTTGTGAAAATCCTGCTAATATAAAGTATGATTTTTCCTTTACATTGTCAAATTCACCTTTAAAATATTACATGCACACATTTACTCCTCTGATTGTCAACTAAATAGTCATTTACTTGAATGAGATTAGAAGTTACATAGTTTATAATTTGATTTACACAAAGCTTGCTGGGTCTAGTGGCAGGTCAGGAAGATAGAAACTGAAGGATTTATTTTTCCATGAAAGAGTGATCGGCTATTTGGAGTCAATGGTATTTCCTCAATTCACATGGTTTTGAGTTTTATCTCTATACATTTTATGATTAACTTTTCAAAATATATATCTCCCTTCATAGATGAATATGTAGGTTTCGAAAGGATAAATTGATTGTTCATATTATAATTCCTCCCTTCAGTAGGTGAGTCTCTGAGGCTTCATGTGGTGGGTATTGGATGAAGAGGTCTGTGCTTGGCATGCAGACATTTTGAAGAATTTGCTGATGTTCAAAATATGAAATAAGCAATCCATTAATCATCAAGATTTTAAAGCACTCTTGCTAATGTGAAGTTGGTTGTAAATAGTTAGTATGATGATGGGAATATCTAGTGGTGTACTTAATTGATGTTTGTCTATATTTGATGTGTATTTTACGCAATTACATATATTCTCTTTTTGGTAATGAACTAATGCCTACCATTTGGTCTCAATCCTTGCAGTTGAGGGGAGCTTCGTGCATAAGTTTGATCCCTATCCCTTTCCTTTACTCCAACGCTCAGAAGCCTTATTTGTACCCAACAAAAAAGTATTTTCTTTTGAGGATTTATTTCATCTGCGATGTCTAAATATATTTTTCATCAAAATAAATGCAGTTGTTGTTTATACTTTGATTTCAGGAGACCCTTTGTAATTTTTCTTGATAAAAAGAATGATAGGTTAATTAAATCATTCCAGAGAGAGGAATAATTTTTCTTGAACTGAAGAAAAGTTCATTTGCGTTGCTGTTCGCCTGTAATAGCTTCTACCCCTTTCATTATTTTAGTTATTGGAGCCTCTTTGTACAGAGAAAAGGTGCCTATGGCTAGATGTTTCTGCGAGGTAAGTTTGACCATGAATCTTATTAGAGATAAATAAATAAATAATGCAACTGAAAGAAAATGAGGTTGGATGAAATATTGTTGTATCAGTATCATTCTCCATTAAAGTGAAATTCTCGATTTTGATGTCAACGTATCACGGATTTGTAATCTTTACAATCATTTTACTTTTATCATATAGGATATAACTTGGGAAAGTCTTTCCCTTTCTTCCCTCCAATTTCCTAATCAGTAAAAAATCAAAACATGATAAAAAACTATTATTTCATTGGAAAAATTACTATTCAGGACCAGAATCAACATTTAATTATAAAATGATATTTATTGTTTATTTAATTACAAAAAATGATTATTTTTTGTTTAAATATAAAAAATATAAAATTTCCAAAATACTACCGGTTAATAGTCGCTGGCGGATGGTCAATGATCGTTGGCGCTTGGTCAACATTGGTTAACAGTCACTAATGATTGGTCAATGATTGCCAGCGATTGATCAACATTTGCTGGTAACTGGTTAACATTCACCGGAAATTTTTACTAAATTTTGTAAATTACTTGTTCTAAATTTGTAATTTAGTTTTCAAATTTTTACTTTACAATTTCTTTTCCAGAAATTGCAACTTTTTTACTCTAAATTTACAACTTATTCTCCAAATTTTTATTATAAATTATTTCCGTGTGTTTGTAACTTCTTTTTCAGATTTTGTAACTTACTTACTCTGAATTTACAACTTATTTTCCAACTTTTTATTATGAATGATTTCAGTGTTATACAACTTCATTTCTAGAATTTACAATTTACTTACTCTGAATTTACAATTTATTTTCTAAATTTTTACTATGAGTTGTTTCAGTATTGCTGCAACTTATTTTACATATTTTGTAATTTACTTACTTTGAATTTATAACTTATTTTCTAAGTTGTTACTATCAATTGTTACAACTTCTTTTTAAGAATTTACAACTTGTTTACTCAGAATTTACAATTCATTTTCTAAATTTTTACTATGAATTTTTTTCAGTGCTTGTCAACTTTTGTTTCAAAATTTTTTAACTTAAAACAATTCGTGATAAAGATATAAAAAATAAATTGCAAATTTATAGTAGACAAGTTCAAAATTCTAAAAAATAACTTGCAAAACACGAAATCATTTCATAATAAAAATTTGGAAGATGAATTGTAAATTAAGAGTAAATATATTGCAAAATATGTAAAAGAAGTTGCAAAATTACCGAAAAAATTTGTAATAAAAATTTGAAAAATAAGTTGTAAATTCAAAGTAAACAAATTGTAAAACATGTAAAATAAGTTGCAAAAACATTGAAATAATTCATAGTAAAAATTTAAAAAATAAGTTACAAATTTAGAATGATCAAATTGCAAATTATAGAAAAGAAGTTGTAAAACATTAAAACAATTCATAATAAAAATATGGAAAATAAGTCGCAAATTCAAAATAAGCAAGTTGAAAAATTTAGAAAGAAAGTTGTAAAACACTGAAACCATTCATAATAAAAAATTGAAAAACAAATTGCAGATTTAGAGTAAGTAGGTTGCAAAATCTGAAAAAGAAATTGTAAAAATACTGAAATAATTTATAGTAAAAATTTGAAAAATAAATTGTAAATTTAAAGTAAAGAAGTTACAAATTCTAAAAAAAAATTACAAAATAAAAATTGGAAAACTAAGTTGTAAATTCAGAACAAGTAAGTTGTAAAATCTAGTAAAAATTTCTGGCGAATATTAACCAATTGCAGATGACTATTGACTGGCCATTGGCTGGTTGCTAGAGGCTGTTGTCGAGCCTTCGACTATTGTTGACCAGCAATGATAGGGAGAGGAATAAAAGTTAATGGTGTTTTGTTAATTTTATTTTCTTTATATTTACTTTGAAAAAATTGGTCTCTTTTTGTAGTTAAATATTAATTATGGTCCCGAATTAATTCCTTCAATTTCATTTGCGGTCTAGTCAGAACAATATCTCAGAAGAAACTCAGCTGTAATAACAAACAGTTGACACAGGCTTGCAGAAACTTACAGGGAAGAATGAAAATGGGGACATGATTTACTGCCACTGTACAAAACTCAAGATTCTATCACTGTTCTGTTGCTAGTCTTTAATAAGAGTAAAATCCGACGCATCCAAAATATGTTTTATCATATCCACCCACCATATTCTTTTACATATCTATTTCTCTTTGTTCTCAATCCATTCCATTTCCATATATCCAGAGGGCAACCCCACAAGGAACATACAAAAAATTGAGATGATGAGGAATGATCAAATAAAGAATTCTAACTGTGCATTCCAAAAAGAAACAGTCCCAAGCCCCACTCACTGCTGTCAAACTATAGCTCCAGATTAAGTGGCATCTTTTGTTTTGGTTGTGAAACCCACATTGTCAAACCATGTAGGTCATACCGACCTGCATCAGATGTGAGTGGGGTACGCTTAAAGTTGTGATCCCCCTCCTGCAGTTCTTTCTCAAGAAAACATAAGAATAGTTAATAACTAGCTTCTCTATAAACCAGGAATCCTTCCTTGCCCTTATATCCCCATGACCCAGAAGATAAACAACTCCAGATTCTTTCGCTTTCCGGATAAAAGACAGCTCCCTTTCAAGACTCTGCTCTGCATCAAACACTGGAGGAATAGAGGATGCTGGGTTCACCTCTTGTGATGTGCTTGTATCCAAAATGGGGGTTCGGATATCCTGGAAATCAGCCAGAAGAGGAACACCCAGTGAGTAAACACTCCCATTGGCACCTATGAGAACTCTTGGAACAGAATTTTCCTCTTCTGCATCTGAATCATCGTCTCCATCACTTTCCAGTGATCGCTCTTGAGCCTCTCGACGCATGAATTTCTCCAGGCTCTCTATCAGCAACTGCTCAAAAGCCTGGTGATTTTCTCTGCGAACATCTTTATAATCATATCTCTTGACATGTAGAAAGTTGAGTAGCAAAATAAAAACTGATATGTCCATTTTATACAGGTAAAATATCCATATTTAAGATTTAAATTATATCTAAATATATTTATATTAGTATATTTTAGCATGATTTTACATATTTTTGTGTTTTATGACGTAATAAGTTCATTTGGAAGTATTCGGAGCAAAAACGTTACAAATCGTTTATGCTGAAAAGTTTCGACACTCTTCGATATTTTGATCATAACTCTTACATATGAACTTCGATTGAGGTGATTTAAGATGCGTTGGAAAGTTAAGACATAGATATACAACTTTTATGTTTTGAGTTTTTTCAAATTCCAACATTATCATGATAAAAATTGAACTCAAATTGTCAACATGAGCTGATAACGTTATGAAACTGAAACAAGCAGGTTCCGTACAACCGAACAACCGGCGCCAGGTCAACGCGAATTTTCAACTTTTCTGCCTTCTGAAACCACCCAGCGCCGAGTCAAGCAAGAAAAGCTCATAAAAACTTATTTTTGATGTATTTTGGTGATATTTTGGGCTTTTATGAGCTTCTAAATTTTTTCATAAGGAGACACGATAGAAACATAAAAGGAGATTCTGAAACACACTCAGAAGTTAGGGAACACCGTTTTAAATGTATTTAGGAGCAATAAGGAGCATCTTATAGAGAAAGAGCAAGGAGATTTGTGGAGTATTAGCATAGATTCATTCTCCTCTAATATAACTCTGTTTTCTTATTATTTTCACTATGATTTGAGATTTTAGTTTTGATTTAATTTGTATTTCCATGAGTAGCTAAATTTCCCAGTCAAGGTAGGGATGTAGCCTGACTGAGATGAATTCAATTTGTTTTGTTTGTTAAAACTCTTTGATTTGTTCTTCAAGTTATATTTAATTTATCTTTTTATTATATTTATCTCTTTTGTTCGTTCATGTAGATTTTATGCCTGATCACCATAGAATCTAATTAATGAGTAAACTTGATGGACTTAGAGGTGAAGAGTAAACCTAGATATGGAGAGATAAACATAAATAACTAAACTAGAGATAGAATTAAGAATTCATGGTGATATATGTTGTAGTTTTCAAGGTGCAATTAGAAAATTTAGTTGTACGAGAGTGAATTGAATACTAATTAAATAAGAATTAATTGACCGAGAGATAATTAGGACATTTTAGAAACAACAATCACTATAATTATGCAGAGTCTAACTAAGAAATAAAATCTAATTACCTTATAAGGTGAATTTTAATCTCTTGACGCTTCTAGATCTGAATCAAAACTCAGACTTTGTTTTATTTTCTATTTCTTTCCTTTTTAAATTTGAATTTTCAATTTTACTATCACTTATTTTTGGGATTAAGAGTTTAGATATATAAATTTACTACCTCTATTGAATTCGACCTCTGAAATGCTCCGGAGATTTTTTATTATTGCGGTCGACCCTGTATACTTGCAGAATCCCAATTAAAAACCTTATCATAAAAATGAATTAATTAAGGAAATTATCCAGAAATCATTCCTTAACAGAGGTTCTGGCAAAGCTTCTACACGCATTCTTTCTCAAACTTTTCTGATGTTAAACAAAATGGACTGGATATAGATATCAATTCCCCACTGATATAATGTTAGCATGGCCTAGGTGTAGACCGCAAGAACAATTAAAAAAATTTGGCAGAGGTATTGCCCATAAATTATGCTTTCTTATACTAAAACATGTGAGGCCTTTTGAATATTCATGTACGTGTGGGATCAGTTTGTCAGAAATGAAGTCTAGAATGAAGGAATCATGATGAATCAACCAGCGCTAGTACAAACTGGACCTGATTTGCATTATGAGGATTCCCAAAATGTAAACAATCTACAGATTATGGTATTCTAATGATTTAGTGTCAGAAAAATCCAAGTTACACATCATTTGGTGTTGTGCAGAATATTGAAGCAAGTGTTGCTGAAGAGACTTCAGAGAAACATAATATAGCAGGTTCAGCAGCTCATTCAGAATCAGAGATCTCCCATACAGGCCCATTAACTTCTACCATGGTAACTTTGTTCTGTTCCATTCATTTTATTAGTTGTAAATACATCTCTTGTTTCTTACATATTAGTTGGCTTAGGAGTGCCATGAAAAGGAATCAAGGGATGATATTCTGAAAAGTAAAAGCTCCAATGAAGCTAATGGAAGAGTTGTTAAACCTCAAATGGTTGCTTCGGCTACTCATGCTGAACCAAAGATCTCACCATCAAAACCATCTGATATTACCTCCAATACAACATCTCCACAGGTTTATTGCAATAGGCATAAATTATATCTCCACAAAGTTTTAATTAATAATGCTAGATCAAAATATTATAAAAATACATGCAATTTAAACTTATCATACATTATCCTTTCGTATAATAAAACAGACTTTAGAAACTAACAACTGATTTCTCTCTCGATTATCATATTGTAAGTTTATTGATAATTTGAATATTTTGAATTATGCAGCCATGCATTAAAAAAGAAAATGATACAAAGTAGCATAGCTGTGTATGGGGTCCATTTGTTTATTTTTGTTCTCTCCTGTTATGTATGACCAAAATATTGCTAGTAAAAAACAATGCTTCTAAAGATATGGCATTCATAGTAACTGCAAGCTAATTTACTACTTTGTGCTATGCATCATTATCAAGGAAACCATGGAGCCAAGGGTTCAAGAAGGTTCTAAGTTAGATGAAGCTATGAGCTATCATAGCAACTCAAATCATGGATTCAGAAAATGAATCATCACATGTATGAATAGAGTTCTTCCTCATATGGGTTGAAATTTGTATCATCCCCATTTTTCATGTATGAATATTATGACCAGATAATATTATAAATGATATTAATTTGTTCTGAATTAATTTATGATGATTGGGGAAGCCTGGATATTTAATTAAATTAGTTTAAGACCCAAAATATCCAAAAAGATAAAAAGGGGCTTAAAAATGGCAAAATTATTATTTTTAATAAGACAAAGAAAATAATATTTTAAATACTCTGATGCAAATTAAAAGTACAAGTAATACTGATTATGTGGGTCCTGAGAGACAAAAAAAGTATAAATCCAGTAAAAGATGGAGTCTCACATAAATAGTAAATACCGGAAGAGATAAATAGTAAAAAGTAAATAAGATAGGTGGACCTTACCTGAAAAAGTAAAAGAGAAAGATAATGGGTCCCCTAGATAAAGTAAATAGGAAATACACTGAGTATAATAGAAAATTCGGTTCAAAAAATACTCAAAGCAGAGTCAAATTTATGTGCAAAAGTAAAAAGTATACTATCTACTTTTTCTGATTTGATAAAAAGTAAGGAGGGAAAAGCTGGACATTTTTGCCCTTCCCTACTCTCTCACATGCCCAAAAATATCTAGGGATATAATGGATAATTAATATATTAAATGTGAGAATAATTATGAACCCTTGGATTAAATCTCAATTTGATAACCACCAGCCTTCCCTATAAATACCCACACCCCTTCCCTCATTTTTCCCCACACACACGCACAAGAAGAAAGGAAGAGGCAGCGTGAGAAAGATAGAGGGAGAGCGTGAGAAAGAGAGAGGGAAGAGGAAAGAGGAAGAAAAAGAACAAAAAAGAAAGATGAAGAAAAAGAAGAAAGATGAAGAAAAAGAAGAAAGAAGGAAGGAGAAAGGAAGAGAAGGAAAGTAGGGGTCTTCTGATATAAGTTTCTACTCTAAATCTCTTCTAGATTTTCTATTTATTTATTTAGTCTAAGATTAATTTTAGTTTAAGTTATTTTTTTTCTCCCTCTTGCTTCTCTATTTGGATTAAGATATAATTTTGAGGTAAGTTTCTACTCTAAATTTCTTCTAGGTTTTCTCTTTATTTATTTAGTTTAAAATTAGTTATAGTTTAAGTTATTTTCTTTCTTTCTCTTACTCCTCTATTTGGGTCAAGATACGATTTTGAGGGAAGAGTTTATAGTTTATGGTTGAGTTAGATTTATATGATGATATTAAATTATAAAGTAAGGTTTAATGATACTTTAGACTTAAATCAAGTTAAGGAAGTGATTTAATGCTAAGTAAAAGTAAAGTTCAAAGAAAAGTTAGTAAAACTCCAAGGTAGTCTCTTATCTTTGCTTAATATTATTGCTCATAAATATTGTATATGTTATAATGATTTATAAATGATATCATGTTGTTGTTATGAATACTTTTCTATATTGGTGCCTGTTTTATGTTAAGGATACGTCCCGGAATGCCGATTTATTAAGCCGTTATGCTGCCGAAATTTTATTAAACAACATGAAAGTTTTGATGATTTAATGAAAGTATATTATGTTTTCAAATGTTTTATGATGACATGATGATATGTGTAAGTTGATTACTGAGATTTCTCAATCTCACCCCATAATTAATCAATGTTAGGGTCAAGTCATGGCAAAGGAAAACATGTGGAACATGAGGAATAAAAGTGATGGAACTTTACTGAAAGCTGTTAATGTTCTATTTATATACTATCTATTTCTAACTACTGTATAAATCCGTACATATCTCCAAAAATTCAGTGGTCTATATGTATAGATAGCTACATGTCTTAGGAATAAGAGGACACTTGTTTGACTATATTTGTAGCTATATAATAGTAGTTATTTCTGTTCTACCAAAACTGCTCCAGTAGATATTATTTCTAATCTCTGATGACATATATTGCTGTTCTGACTAGTAGGAGTAGAATAAATGTATGAAAAAAATATGGTTAGAAAGTAGACAAGTAAAGCTTTCCAATGATTCTAAGCATGTACCAAATGACTTTGTATATTAAGAGAAATGAATTTTTAAAGTTAAGGTTCAGATTTCGGACAGAAATAGGGACGCAGAAATCAACAGTAATATGTTTATATTAAACTGTATGAATTGGTACGTTTATTTCTCAGTTTCTAATTTTTATCTGAAAATTCAAGATGTGCACGACTTTCAGACACTTGAACCACTAAGAAATGATTTTTCTACATTTAGTTATGATTTTTGAAAAATCTCTGCACAATGAGCTGTAAAGTAATAAAAATAGTTTTGTATAATTTTAAAGTTTTAATTGGTTTGAGTTTGTCTAAAAATATTTTCATACATCAAATAAACAGTTTTTATGGGAAAATGTTTCTAAATGTAAGATGTAACAAAATTTTATGCTAAATGACATGACCTTACACCGCTTTTTGCATTTGTATGTTCATTAATGATAATTTGGTTCGCAAATAAGCCAACAGTGAAAGAATCATATTGTATCAACGAGCACTACCAGACACAAGACCTGATATGCGTAGAAGCAATAGGTGTATGCATTCTAAATGTTAACAATATCACACTTAAATGTCATTTGGTGTTGTGCAGAATATTGGAGAAACTGTTGGAGAAGGTCCCTCATCAGAGAAATATGACAAAGCAAGCTCATCAACTCACTCAGAACCAAAAATCTCAAATCCATACACATTAGCTTCTACGCAGGTAGGTTTGTTTCATTCATTTTTGCTTTAAATATGTCTCTTGTTCATTACTCAATCCTTTGCTTTGGAGTTGCGTGAAAAGGAATCACTGGGTGATCAAGAAGCATTTGGAGAAAGTATAAGCCCCAATGAATCTCCCCAAAGAGTTAAAGAACCTACCTATAAATGTTCAAAGAAACATCAAACAAAATTTCAGTGGCATTCCCAACAACTATTGCTGAAATGACCTCTCCACTGGTAAATAATTACTTGTCCATCCACCTCCTTTGATTTTTGCACTATAGGTATCGTACTTCACTGATTTTCATTGAGATTCATTTTTCTATATTTTTGATCTTAGATCCCTTCAATCTCTACTCCCAAGAAGCCTCAAGTTGGAAGTTCAACTACACACGGAACCTGAGAGCTCGCAATCAAACCTACCAGATATTTTTGCAATTACTGAATCTGCACCAGTAAGTCTTTAGTATATTGAATTGTTTTTGGATGTAAATTTTCTTTAAAATTTGTTTGTATTGATGCTTAAATGATACAATCTGATAACATCAACTCGTACATAGTTTAAATTTTCATTATGTTATCTTCTTTTCAATTTAATACCTAAACTAACTTGTATGAATCATTCTTTTCAACAACTGAATCAGGGAGGAAAAATATTAGAAATTTATTGTTTAGAAATAATAATAAATTTATGATGATTAACAATTAACAAGACTGCTTCTATTGGGTAACATCTATATGTTATTGGGAAAACAAGATATTATATTTTTTTTTATTAATATGTTCTATGGGAAAGAATAATGGCTGTTTCTTCTTGTTCACTTCAGGGAGAAATCATGGTCAATCAAGGAGAGACTTCCGCTGACGAACAAATGAAGGTTGACAAAAGAAACCCTCAACAATTCGAAGATGATGATTTGATGAGATTATTCCAAAACATGGAAGTTCACATACCTTATGTATCTAAAGTTGCTGCTCTCGAAGATGATAAACGAGGTGAGTAAGGCCTTGCTGACTTGGAGGCCTCGTTGAAACTAGGTCGGAATGAAATAGCTAGCTCAGAAGAAAGCAGACTCCACCTTGAAAATGCTCTCAACATCTTATCCTCCCATTATTCTGAAGATGGTCCTCCTTCTCATGGCCTTAAAGCTACAATTGACTCTCTGCAACAAGAAATGCAAAATATTCTATCTTCCTTCAAGCAAGCCTCTGCTACCATTGACACACTCACCAAGTTAGAACTAAAAGAGAAGCTTTTGATTGAAGAACGTTCCAAGCGAAAGGAAGCAGCCATTACTCTTTTGTCTGAAATTCACAAGACTGAGAATTTGATGGCAGAGGCTCAACAGAAGGAAGCAGAATTAAAGGAGTACATCTCTAAGTTGCAGTCTGAACTGAATAGCAAAGAAAAAGAAATCAAAGAGTGTGAGATGGAAGTGTTTTCTCTTCGAGATCAAAAGAAGAGTGTTGCTGACACCATAGGGTCATAAAGGAGTTTGAGGCAGTGAAGAAAGAGAAGTCACAGATGGTGGAAGACCAAATAAAAGCAAGGCAACAACTAGAAAATGTGGACATTAAGTGGCCATCCTGTCTAGCCAATTTGAGGAAAACCACATTGTTGCCAGGAGTTCTTCTTCAGCAGAAGCTCTGACTGTTCGAGACTGTTACTTAAATTTTCTGTAAACAACATTAAAAAAAGAAAAAAAAAATTATAGAGTGTAGTCAAATTTAATTACTAGTTGGGTTGTCATGTGTGTGCGCTTCGGTTTTGTGTATTATCATTGTGGTGATGTTCACTATGTTGATAGTGAGTAGGGGTTGAGTTCTTTAAAAAAAGAAGAAGAGTAGAGTATGGGTTGATGAGTGTTGAAAATTTATTGTTGTACCTATTGATCTGATGATAGTGAAATTTTTCTAGACAAGATCCCGTGGTTTTTATCTCTCACGCTGAGGGAGTTTTTCACTTTAAAAAATTGTGTTCTTCTATTTTCTTTAATTGATACACGTTTTATATTTACCATTTATATTCTTTTCATACATTATCTTGACTCATTTAATCAAAAAAGTGACTACTATATTTTATATTTGTGGAATCCTCTTCCGAACACACTTATCACGTCGTACTTAATGGAATGCAAATGTGGTACTTGATTGCTCTCTAATGGCAAAATTGTTTCAATATATTTATCTATATACAAGTCTACAAGCTAGTATAATGGTCCTTGAATGAAATTAAGTTCTACTATTGCTATACAAAGTTATAGAGTACTTTTTCATTTACCAAGTTCAGACAAATCACATTCCTAGAGTAATAGATGTAATATATTTCCTTTGATTTGAATTATTATTTTTATTAAAAGTAAATAATTTGATATTTTAAATGTGATATCCCAAATTTTATACCTAGATTATTATGTATAGGGATGTAATAGGGTAAGGAAAGGATTAGGTTCTTCACTGAAATTAAGTTTCCTTAAGGTTCGTGGAAGGAAATATGTTTGGACTTTGATTGGGATAAAATGAAAGCATGATCCTTAGATGTAATTAATTTTGGAATTATTATGGAAATTGAAAGATAATTTTGAAATTATGATGGGAAAATATTAAGATACTAAAATGCAATTATCCGAGGAATGTGAAATTGAAGAAAAAGAATGTAGATAGATAATGTAAAGGCATTTTGATTCAAAAGGAAAATTTATCTCTTTAATTCCCTATAAGTGACGCCTAAAAGGGTGTTTTGAGAAATAAAAATATGTCTCTTTATAGTCTCTCCCTAGGCCAAAATTGGAAGGACGAAAATGGAAATTCACTATGCCAATTATGATATCATAAATTGGTCCAAAATATGATGTCATGAGGATGATGTCATAACCATGATGTCATGAAGATAATGTCATGGAAGCTTGGGCAAGAAGGAGAAGCAACTTGAAAAAGAAGCTGTCCAACTTGGAAGGCAAGTCAAGCTACTTGCAAGCCAAGTTTTGGAGCACTCTAAAAGGCACTTCCACCGCCTTCATTCCTCACAATTTACGTGAGAAAGAGAGGGAGAGAGAGAGAGGAAGAGAGAAAAAAAAGAAAGAAGCAAAAAAAAAAAAAGAGAAAGAAAGAAGAAAAAGAAAAGAGAAAGAAAGAAGAAAAGGGAAAAAGAAAAAGAAGGAAGGGAAAGCTTAAAGAGGAAAGAGGAAATTGAAGTAAGGAATTAAGGTAAAGCTAGATAAGGAAGTAAAAATTAAGACAAAGACTAAAGAAAGGTTAAAACTTTGAAATAGTAACTTGTATTACTTTTATGTTATTAGAGATGATATTCACATTAAATGATATATGTTTTTATGAATGATTGATATGTTTTAAATATTTACCTGGATATCCTATTATTTTTATGATGAGTTTATGCCAAAGTTTTGAAAAGCAACATGAAATTTTGTTTGATGTTTTATAAAAGTTTATGAAATGTTTTCAATGGTTTCAAAGTTAATGTAATAATATGATTGTATGTGGAAAGTTACTACTAAGATGCTCAATCTCACCCCATAAGTTCCCAAATGCTAGGAACAAGCTTTCCCAAGAGTAAACATGTGAACCAGGAAGAATGATCGAGGAAGAACTATTCTAAAAATTGTTTTTATTGAAAATTTTTGGCTAGGAAACAATTTTTGGCTAATGAAATGTTTAAGAGAATATATAAATTCATACAGTTGCCCAAAAACTTAGTTGGCTAATTTTTCATGTATCTTTATGTGTTAGTTTTCATTTGGTATTGATTGGATGTAAAATGAAATTATACAATGATAAAAATGAATTTTTTTTTGCAAAAAGGTGCAATTTAGAAGCAATATAGTATATTAGTGCTTTGAACGAATCATTTGTTTAATAACAATAGTATCACTATATGACATTATATGTTTAGAAACTAGACAAACAAAGCTTTCTTTTGACATAAACAATGAATGTTCCAGCTCTATGTGCTAAGAGGAATGATATATCAAAATTGAGGCCGTAAAAATAGACAGTTTACTGTAACAAATTTAAATAGCAAACTTTTTGAAATAAACAGTACCATTTCACATGTGGAAGTCTATTTTCTTATTTTTCCCATGAAATTCAGGAAAAAAAAGGATTTTTAGAGACTTGAATTACTGTAAAATGGCAATTTTTGAGAAATTAGTTATAAATTTTTTAAATTGCTGCACAAGAAAGCAAAGGTAGCTTGAGCTAGTTTTACAGTTTTAGGCTTAATTTGGATTCAAGTTTTCTAAAGATAAGATTTTTGGTCAAAATTAAGCATAAAGATCATGGGAAAAATAGAGGAATGTAAGATGTGACATTAAAAATACTTAAAAAATTTTCTCACTGCATGCACTCAGTTCTCATTTTATATCCTGTGGCTAGGTATTTTCTGCTGGTCCAATTTCGTACTACAAAGTTGCCAAATACATATTCATGTGAAATATATGGGAAAGCCAGATCCAATATTTATTCATACTTATTATTCATAATTTTAATGATATTACAAGATACAAACTCAAACACCAATTTAGAACTTAAAAAACACCCAAATCTCAAGTCATCCAATAACCCAGGCTACAATTCATCCTATTCATTCCTCCAAATTCAAGTTCTCATATGGACTCTCGATTGTTCCTTACTGACTCGTTGATATTCCAAGGGGAAAAGGACTTTGAAGTTTCAAAGTGCTTCAAGTAGAGAGCCCAGAATCTTTTGGAGGTGTGTTAGCAAACCTCCAGCTGAAGCAGTCCGTTCTACTATAGTAACGATCACCTGCCACTTCATCAATGGGAACTATCTCTGAAATTTCTCTGAGATCCCCGTCTGAAAGTTTCACGCCCAAGGCACCAACATTTTGATCTAGGTTCCTAGTCTTGGTTGTTCCTGCAAAGGACCACAAAATTTATGTTGGCTGAAAAGGAATATTTGACATGTGCTATAACACCATGAGATACAAAACTATATCAGAGGTAGTGAGTTTTAAAAAGAGCAATGTAGCCACTCACCAGGGATAGGCACAACATTATTGCCTTGATGGAGAACCCATGCTAAAGCTAACTGAGCAGGAGTGCATTGATGCTTCTGAGCTAGGCTTTCTATTTGATCATATATTTTCTTGTTCTTCTCCAAGTTCTCTGCTTGGAAGCGGGGATGTGAGTTCTGATATGTGAAACAGCCAACCAACGGTAAGACAACTGAGGTTCTTTTAATGAACAAATCCAAATTGCGATACAAAAACGATAGAAGGTTTCTGAAAATAAAAGATTAAGGGAAAAAAAAAACAATCTAAACTAATGTTAAACTAATTAAGGATTGAAAAACAAGAGATAGATATATTTTCTACCAGGGCGCTAACAGCAGGCACAGTTTCCAAAACTCCTCGACCGCCAAAGAAGCCATAACCAAGAGGGCTATATGGCACTATTCCAATACCAAGCTCTCTGTCACAAAATTTCATCACAGAAACGAACTCACATTATCAGGGACAAGGCAAAGTCTTGGTTGTTATATTTTTAACCCTCTCTTCAAGAGGTTGGTAATGAAAGACACTGTTCACATTAATTTGTATGAACAAAGGGTCATGAGAGAGTTGTAATCCTAATCCTATAAAAAAAGAAAAAGAGAGTTGTAATCCTTAGAACCTGCATGGAAAGTAGAACTAACCTGCAGAGTGGAACTATCTCCTCTTCAATGTCACGTGTCCAGAGGGACCACTCTATTTGCACGGCTGTGATGGGATGAACTGCATGTGCTCTCCTAATTGTATCTGCACTGGCTTCTGATAACCCAATATATTTGACTTTCCCCTCTTCCACCAGTTTCTTAAGTTCACCAACCTATAACAGAGCAAACTCATCGGTAATATCCGCCATTTTATTACCAGACATTCATAGGGTATATTAGAGTCAGAAATGACTAACGGTATCTTCTATAGGTACTGATGTGTCCACCCTATGCTGATAATAAAGATCAATGTATTCCACATCAAGGCGTTTCAAGCTGGCTTCACAGCACGCACGCACATATTCAGGTGTACCCTTGACCCGCATATTAGAGAAGCTTGCATCTACAATACCAAACTTCGTTGCCAGCTGGATTTTTTCTCTGGGTAGCTCCTTCAAGGCCTGCCCAACAGAATTAAAAATTGATACATTTAGAAGAAAATCATGACACTGAACCTCTGGCTCCTGAAATCTTCTTTGTCCTCCCGGTGCTCAAAGTATATACATCCCACAGAAAACTTGTCATATACCTTTTTCAAGCGCATAGCCTCTCTCACTAACCAGAAGTAAAATATTTCTAATTTCTAATTGCGAGTAAATGAGTAAAGAAATCCTTCCAGTTTTGACCAAAACGTAAAACTGTAAAGACATCGTTTCTCACCTTGCCAACCAAAATTTCATTGGCATTATTGGCTCCATAAATATCTGCTGTATCAAAGAATGTGATTCCTTGAGCGAATGCATGCTTGATAACAGAGATGCCAACCTCATCAGGAAGGCGTTCATTGTAGGCGCCAGAAAGTCCCATACACCCAAATCCCAACTTTGAAACCTATCAATCGAATGATTGAATTGCTCATGAACAAAGATTATGCCATCGGAAAATTACCGTTGGTACCAACAGAGCAAAGGAAAATAACTAAAGGAACCAGAGAAGTCGAAAGAATTTGATCAAAATTAAACTTTATTTCTCGTTTTGATTCGCTGTAGTTCTGCAAATAAGATGGCAGATAACGAAGAGAACAAAGAACTTAAAAAGAAGAAATTAAAGTGGATATACCTCAAAGCCGAGGGTTCCAAGTTTTACGCGAGACATGAGTGGTGCCGCCATTATAGTAAAGTGATTGAAGACTGCGATAATGGATTTCAGCTTGCGTGCATGGATACAAATTAATGGTATGGACTTACATATATATAGGTGATCAAGAATTGCTCCTGTTTCGATGTTTTGATCGTCACTGAATACGTGAGCCAAGGTCAGTATTACGTGGGCAATGTTCAGTGATGCTGATACTGTGAGGAAGATAAAGTAGGCCTAGGGGGGCATGATAGTCAAAGTTAGAAACTGACAGCCAAAGAATAAGTATGGAAAAGGACAATTCATATTTTAACACTTAAAAAGGTTTAATATGGCGGCTTTCACACCCAAATATGGTAAGTTACAGTAGAAGGTTACAGTTCAGTAGGAATCTTCTCAGCAAGCAAGCACGATAATGAAAATTAAGGATGAGTGTGCCGTGTGGTACGAAATCAGAGTAGAAAAAGAAAACAGTAATGAGGAACAGAATTCTTCTAGTTTTAATTATAATGTTTTTATTTATTTCTGTATAATAAAAAATTAATTTGGAAATGAATGGTGGTGGAATCATTGGTTGAGCTAATTCAAGGAAGACGGAGTAAGGTTTTATTGATAGTGATAATAATTGATGCTTGAATAATTCTACAAACTATTGGAAACTTGGAATTCCCATGGCGATGGTTTAGCCTTCATGCAGAAATGTTTCCAGGACACTTGGTCCAGAACCTAGAGTCAGAGATCCGTAGGTTGAATTCTCCTAGTGCTTTTCACTTTTCGTTTTGGATCCAAGTGTCACCTGCCACCAAGGAATAAGAGAAAGAGAGAGAGAAATCAACCATTCGACCTTGGCAGAGAAATTTAGGTTTTAGGAGATTCGCTAGTTGCATTTAACTGTTGCAAATTATAGCAGTGAGTAAAAAAGAAATATTCGTAGTCTAGCTTTCACAATTTTACTTTAAAACCACCATAACCATGGAACCAGGGTGTAGGGAGAAGTTGGGTGAAAGGGTAAAATTAGCAGTCATGTTTGTATGCTTTCAATATTCTCCTCCTCTGACTAAGAAGAAAAGAAAAACTGCGTGATATAGATAACCAATGATGTATATCATGTTACAATGCATAAAGCATGTAAGTATTATTTCTTCAGCTATATAAGTCTGTGTTTTGTACATTTTATATTAATGGACAGCCTCAAGTATCGTCTGCCAGTGTAAGTCTAACAGCAGAGACAGCAACAGTTTGGCCAGTACCTGAAGCAAAAGATGAATAAAATTGGTATTAGGAGGTGCACTTGCTGAGCATTTGACTAACTGCGGTTTCAAGTCTAGTCTTCAAGGTAGAGTTTCAAGATCATCAACATTTTATTATGTCATTCAGTTTCCACACGATTTTCATCTTTTCAGTGCCGTTATTCTGTTAATTCTACACTACCTACTTTTTATTTATATAATATTAAAATAAAATATCATGTGAATGTGAAGAAAGAGAAAGGTGTTACTTAAGTTAAAGATCATGAAGCTTATGACTACACTATTAGACTGGTTGTGATTTGTAAATTTAATATTTTAATGTATCAAGGAAAGCTGCAAAATTGTGAAAGACAGTTCTTTCCTATACCTTTCTATCCATAAACTTCCATTCCTGGGCAAGCCTAGGATACGTGTTGAGATGCTGATGGGCCCCATAACTAATCGGCCTAGCTAGTAGCCAACTCGTGGGCTGTGTGGTGTGTTGTGTGGTGTGGAAGAGGGAATGGAGGGGTTAATGGTTGGATATATATTGTAAAGGAAGGTACAGTGAGGAGGCAAGCAATCAGAAAGTGAGTGAGGACTTTGGAGAGACTAGCCTCTCGAATGCTAGACCAGTGTTTATGCTTGAGCGCTATTTTCTTTCCTTTTGTAGCATAATCCATTAGACCTACACTCTGTGGATTATTTTCTGCATATAAAATTTCTGTTCTGGGTTCTATCAGATGCTCTGATTTCATCCCCCTTCCTGGCCCTCAAAAAAAAAGTTTAGGGGAGCTGCATGACTACTGTGGACACTGGGCACTAACTTGTGGTGAAATGTGTATGTAAAGTAAACAAGGGAGGAAAAATGTCTTCAAACAAAGAGAACTTTGGTTTGCAAGTTATTTAACCTGTTTTCGTGTATAAAATTTACGCCTCCCTACTCAATATACCACCATTGTCAATCTGTAGTGCTCTGTGCCTCTGTGGTCTGTAAAAATTTCAAACAGCCGTCCATGTTTACTTTCTGGTCAGTGTAACTGTCATTTTTCGTAAACTGTTGCTGGCTTATTTCTAAAAAATTGTTTGCGTGTTTGGTTTTTCTCCTTTGCTAACTTTTGTATTGCATTATCCATTTGATCCAGTGCTTGTGCCACCGTCCATCCCATCTTTATGGGCTATGCTATTCAACTGTATAGTACTGATAGAATTGCAAGGCGTTATACTATTATGACTTGTTTGAAATTTTAAACATGCTTAAAGATATCTAAAGAGTTCTTTTTTAGGACACTGTACTCTCAGCTTAATCTATGTATCACTGAGATAAATAGAATTCTAAAGTTTTGAGAAAAGCGGTACATAACTGCAATATCCCAGGATTCGCTGTTAAATTTGGATTGCTTCCTTTTTCAGGGCATAATTCAGATTATTTAGCATTTTGTTTGTGAAAATCCTGCTAATATAAAGTATGATTCTTCCTATACATTGTCAAATTCACCTTTAAAATATTACATGCACACATTTACTCCTCTGACTGTCAACTAAATAGTCATTTACTTGAATGAGATTAGAAGTTACATAGTTTATAATTTGATTTACACGAAGCTTGCTGGGTTTAGTGGCAGGTCAGGAAGATAGCAACTGAAGGAGTTATTTTTCCATGAAAGAGTGGTCGGCTTTTTGGAGTCAATGGTATTTCCTCAATTCACATGGTTTTGAGTTTTATCTCCATACATTTTATGATTAACTTCTCTTCAAATTATATATCTCCTTTCGTAGATGTATATGTCGGTTTCGAAAGGATAAATTGATTATTGATATTATAATTCCTCCCTTCAGTAGGTGAGTCTCTGAGGCTTCTTGTGGTGGGTATGGGATGAAGAGGTCTGTGCTTGGCATGCAGGCATTTTGAAGAAGTTGCTGACGTTCAAAATATGAAATGAGCAATCCATTAATCATCAAGATTTTAAAGCACTCTTGCTAATGTGAAGTAGGTTGTATATGGTTAGTATGATAGATGGGAATATCTAGTGGTGTACTTAATTGATGTTTGTCTATATTTGATGTGTATTTTACGCAATTACATATATTCTCTTTTTGATATGAACTAATGCCTACCATTTGGTCCCAATCCTTGCAGTTGAGGGGAGCTTCATGCATAAGTTTGATCCCTATCCCTTTCCTTTACTCCAACGCTTACAAGCCTATTTGTACCCAACATAAAAATATTTTCTTTTGAGGATTTATTTCGTCTGCGATGTCTAAATATATTTTTCATCAAAATAAATTCAGTTGTTGTTTATACTTTGATTTCAGGAGACCCTTTGTAATTTTTCTTGATAAAAAGAATGATAGGTTAATTAAATCATTCCAGAGAGAGGGGAATAATTTTTCTTCAACCGAAGAAAAGTTCATTTGCGTTGCTGTTAGCCTGTATCAGCTTCTACCCCTTTTCATTATTTTAGTTATTGGAGCCTCTTTGTACAGAGAAAAGGTACCCATCGTTAGATGTTTCTGCGAGTTAAGTTTGACCATGAATCTTATTAAAGATAATAAAGCAAGTGAAAGAAAATGAGGTTGGATGAAATATTGTATCAGTATCATGCTCTATTAAAGTGAAATTCTCGATTTTGATGTCAAAGTATCACAGATTTGTAATCTTTACAATCATTTTACTTTTATCATATAGGATATAACATGGGGAAGTCTTTCCCTTTCTTCCCTCCAATTTCCTAATCTGTAAAAAATCAAAACATCATGTTACAGAAAGAAACTATGATTTCATTTGTGGTATAGTCGGTACAGTATCTCAGAAGAAACTCAGCTATAATAACAAACAGTCGACACGGACTTGCAGAAATTTACAGGGAAGAATGAAATTGGGGACATAATTTACTGCCACTGTACAAAACTCAAGATTCTATCACTGTTCTGTTGCTAGTCTTTAATAAAAGTGAAATCTGACGCATCCAAAATATGTTTTATCATATCCACCCACCTTGTTCTTTTACATTTCTATTTCACTTTGTTCTCAATCCATTCTATTTCTATATATCCAGAGGGCAACACCACAAGGAACATAAAAAAAAATTGAGATGACAAGGAATGATCAAATAAACAATTCTAACTGTGCATTCCAAAAAGAAACAGTCCCAAGCCCCCCTCACTGCTGTCAAACTATAGCTCCAGATTTAGTGGCATCTTTTGTTTTGGTTGTGAAACCCACATTGTCAAACCATGTTGGTCATGCCGACCTGCATTAGATGTGAGTGGGGTACGCTTAAAGTTGTGATCCCCCTCCTGCAGTTCTTTCTCAAGAAAGCATAAAAATAGTTAATAACTAGCTTCTTTATAAACCAGGAATCCTTCCTTGCCCTTATATCGCCATCACCCAGAAGATAAACAACTCCAGATTCTTTCGCTTTCCGGAAAAAAACAGCTCCCTTTCAAGACTCTGCTCTGCATCAAACACTGGAGGAATAGAGGATGCTGGGTTCACCTCTTGTGATGTGCTTGCATCCAAAATGGGGGTTCGGATATCCTGGAAATCAGCCAGAAGAGGAACACCCAGTGAGTACACACTCCCATTGGGACCTATGAGAATTCTTGAAACAGAATTTTCTTCTGAATCATCGTCTCCATCACTTTCCAGTGATCGCTCGAGCCTCTCGACGTATGAATTTCTCCGGGCTTTCTATCAGCAACTGCTCATAAGCCTGGTGATTTTCTTTGCGAACTTCTTTATAACCATGTCTGTTGACATGTAAAGAAGAAGAACAACAACAACAACACTGTAAGACACTTTCAATGCCCAGAAGCTAAAGAAAGATCAATAGCCATTTTCAGACACGTTTACAAATGCAATTTATTTCCTTTGGGTACAGTAAGGATATGTCTGTGTGTGTTGTCTTTTGCGGAGGAGAAATATATGCCATATTTGGTATAGTGAAAAGAAAACTTGGAAAAGGGAAAGTTAAGCTAGACTAACTTTCCTAGTGTTTGATAGGCAGGAAAAAGCCTTTCTTTGGAAGTCCATTCTACCATGTTCAAGAAAAAGAGTTTTACTCTCAAGAAGTAATGGAAAGATAGGCTCTTCCATGTTTATAGTTTGTATTTGTAGTTTTTTTTCCTCTTTCGGTAGAAGTTTGTGTTTGCAGTTTTAGTCTGGTGTTTTTTCTATTTATTACTGTAGTTTATGCTTATGTTCTTGTTTGCTTGCTTTACTATTATTGGAAGAATACTAGAGTGTATGATCTGTGTCACAACACTCGACACTGCTAGATAACCCCAAAATTAAACACTGCAGGACATACAAATATATAAACCAGAAAATGGGAAGAAGTGGAGTATATAAAAAGTATTCGTTGTTTTGCATTGCAAATGACCAAAATATATGTAGTTGTGGAAAAGATGAACATTGGAGGCTTTTAATGAGTAAAACGTTGGTTGTGAATTGATGATTGAACGTTGATAATTTATTGATTAAACCGTTAGAGGATTTAATAGGAAAACGTTGGTGATGAAGAAGGGTTATTACTTGGCGCCATTATTATTAGTAGGGTGAAATGTATCATCTCCTTTTTATTTTACCTTAATTAAATAGCTCTAATCTATTTTGAAAATCTACAATTTAATGTAATATATTAGTACCGTTAGGAATATTCTTAAAAAAATATTTATTAATTAAATAATCCTACAAACATAAATCATATTTAGGTGCTTATTATCCTTCATTATATTAGATCTCTAATTCAATAAGTTTTTCTTTTTCCTATAAATTGATTTTGATTAATTTCTCATGATTAATTTTATATAAATATGTTTAAAAGATTACAAATTATAAAATTAATCATTACTTAATTTTATAATATAATAAAAAAGTTTTAAAATATATGTATTAAAATTATTTTTTGGAACTTAAGCATTTAAATACAACTTTATATGATAGAAATTTGTTAGCCAACGTATCTATTGAAAAAATCACTAAATAAAGAAGTTTAGATAGATGCATTTAAAACTTTTAAAATGATAAAATTAATCAATTTTATAATATACTAAGAAAAATCTTAAAATATATTTATTCAAAATATTTTTTTGGCTAAACTAAGTATTTAAATGATTCTTAAATATTTTTTAAAGAAAGGCAAAAAGTTTAATAATATGATTTAATGGTTAATTAATGGTTGGATAAATAAAAATGAAATCAATAGAGGAGAGATCTATGTAATATAATTTTTCATTTTAAAAGAGGTTTATATAGGTTTTTTAAATAAAATAGAGGTTTGTAATTATTAATTAAGGTAAAGCAGAAGATGGGTCATGATATTTTACTCTTATTATTATTACAAAATATTGATTTCTCTCCAACAATAGAATAATCTTATAAAACATTCTAAGTTTCTAACATGTAAAAAGAAACCTTTTTTGAAATAATTTTTATTGTTATTCAACAATTATTACTTGGTATGTATTTGTGATTTCAGTCTGGTGCTGTTTTCCGTCTATGTATTATATTCGTACTGGATCTGTAATTTTTTTTCTTGTTTAATGATGATGAAGAATTAATCAGATGGCCAAATAAAAAAAGAAAAAGAAATTCTGCATTTTGGTGTTAGTGTTCCTGATGACTGATGGCATTGGGTAAATGAGGCATGTTTGTGTCTCTTAAGCATTTTTCTCATCATTTCCCTTCCCCAGTCATGGTTACCAAACAGGGCTTAGTGTTTGAATAGTGCTATTAATACCCACCCCTCTACTCCTCTCCTCTTTCTCGACCCACTACTACATTTTCTATTTTTCAATTCATTTTCCTCACACGTACATCTATTTCGTGAGAACATTTTTTTAGTACACCAATAAATGTGATACGTTTTGAAGGAGACATTTTTTTATTAGTAATGATGAAGACCCCATGGTTATCGGTTCACATTATAAAATGTAAAATGAGGAGCCTTAATGTGAAATGTGCTAATCTGAAAATGAGTATTATTAGCACTAATTAATTAAGCATAATTTGACTTTTATCCATCAAATTACTCCATATGAAAAAATACAAGTATTTAATATGCAATTGCATGGCACTAATAAAAAAAATATAAGATATGTACTTCCTCTGATTTGTATTATAGAATATTTTGTATGACAAGTTTTTTATTTAAAATATAGAGTATTGGATATTTTTCTTTCCATTTTACTCATATCTTTAATTTTTCCCCACTCTTCATTTATAACTTTAGAATAATAATAATAGAATGAGGTATTTAATAAAGGTAAAATAAAAAATATTGATACTTTTTATACTAACTTTAAGTAAAAAAATAATTTTCTTAATATACGTGTAATTGATATAAAATACTTTATAATATGGATCAAAGAGAATAATTGTATATCCAAAACTCAAATACCGAATTAATAATTAACACAGTCATCTAGCAACTGAGCAATGCATTCGACAGCAACTGGTAAGCATAATCTGACATTAGATTTCACAGGAATTTATATAATATAAAGAGTCACAGTATGTCAAGGGGTGGCTACAGAAAAGATCAAATTAGACAAAGTCAACAGCAAATAAACAAAGGTTTCAAATGCCTTTCTCCGCCTTTGGATTAAGATCCAGTGCGGTATCTGTTCTTATCAGTTTAATATCTAATACGAGGGCCATCGCCCCACATGATATTAAAAAACAAAGGCATCAAAAAGTTTAGGTCACCGTTTAATTTGGTAATAATATACCAAATGGATTAAAGTGACAAGATTCTTTATTCCTTTTTCAACCATTACCAAACAGGGCTTAATGTTTGAATAGCAGTAATGACACCCGCTTCTCTACTCCTCACCTCTTTGTCAACCCGCCACTACGTTTTCTATTTTTCAATCATTTTCCTCACACGTATATCTATTTCGTCACAACATTTTTTTAGTACCAATAAAAGTTAATATGTTTGAGGGAGACATTTTTTATTAGTAATGATGAAGACCTCATGGTTATCGGTTCACATTATAAAAATGTAAAATGAGAAGCCCAGTGACATGTGCTAATATGATAAATGAGTATTATTAGTACTAATTAATCATAATTTAACATTTTTTTTCATCAAATCACTCAATATTAAAAAAAAAAAAAGTACTTAACGTGCAATTACATATCTAAGACTCAAAATATAGGCCAATGGTTAACACAGCCCTCTATTAATTGGCCAATGCATTCGATGGCAATTAAAAACTATACTTTGACATTATGCTATGTTTGGTAAAAAAAAAATTAATTTAAAAAAAATGAGAGAGAAAATTGATTTTAATGTATTTGATTTCTAATAGAAAAACTATTATTCACTATAAAAAACATTGAGTTTTCAATGAAAAAGTTATAATTAGCTATAAAACATATTGACATGGATTTTTTCTTTCATTTTCCCTTTCTTGAAATTGATTTTCTTTTTATTAAATATAAATAAAAAAGTTATTATTAGCTATAAAAGACATTGAGTTTCCAATAAAAAAGCTATAATTAACAACTAAACATATTAAAATAGATTTTTTCTCTCATTTTTTTCTTTTTTAAAATTAAATTTTTTTTTACCAAATATAGCCTAGATTTCACATGGAGTATATATAGTATCGAGAGTCACAACCTGTCAAGGGGTGGTTACAGAAAAGATCAAAGGAATCAGGGAGGCATCGCATGGAAATGGATCGGAAGAAGACAAAGTCAACGGCAAATAAATACAGACTTCAAAAAGTTTAAGTCACCATTTGGTAATAATACAGAGAACAATGAGACTGTGAAACAAATTACTGTTTTAAGTATTTAAGCCAATACCCTCTCTCAATTCACTACACTAAGCTTGATCTGCTGCAATTTCTGTGCTCTTCCTGAATTCTTGCTTTCATTTTTCTCTTCATTCACAAAAAAAGCCTTTGCTTTTCTTCTTAAAAAAGATTCCCTGTTAAGCATACCTCTTTAATCATCAGACCTTTTGGCTTTCTGTTTAACCGTTTGTTCACTCTGTTTCTTTGTCTTTAATCCTTCCTTTGGTTTGCTCTCCTTTAATCGTTGTTGTTATTATTCCTCTACTTAAATGAAAAACTAGAAAACGATTTGTGCGCTTCGGATTCTTGCTCTTTCTCTCCAGTCGCTGTAGTTTTTGTTGTTCTTCTTGTTCGATCTTTAAAGAAACAAAAAATTCCAGTTTGTTTGACCTATATATATTTTTCGTATTTAGATCCTTCATTTGAGTTTTTCTTTACCAATCATTGCTGTCGTTGTTCTTCTTTAAAAAACCAAAAATAAAAAAACAAAAGAAAAAAATTGTGTGCTCTACTTGAGTGCTTGCTTTTGACTTTTCTCTCCTGTCACTTTTTCCCCTCTTGTTCTTTGAAAGCAAAATAAATAAGGACACGTTTGATAGTATTTTCTATTTTATTGTTTTGACAATAATTTTATAAAAGTGTTTTTGAGAATAAGGCTATGTTTGATTCTGTTTCCAAAAACAGTTTTTCTATTTTCAGAAACAGACAACTCAGAAAACTTGTTTGATAAACCTGTTTTTTATAAACTGTTTTGGAAAACAGAAAAATAAAAGAATAGAAAACTCAGAACAACTTTTAGGTGTTTTGTAGTTTTTGTTCTGGAAAACACAAGGAAAGGTCAGAAACATTCACCTCATTAATGATAAAATTATAAATTTTGAATAACTCATCTATCACTCACTAGTTATGATTTTGAGAACAATTATTCAAATAGATTTTTTTATTTTCTTGTTTTCAAAACTTATTCTTGAAAACAGTTTTACAAAACTGTTTTTGAGAACAGAAAACAAAAAACACTGTCAAATAGACCCTAAGTTTTGAAAATAAGAAAACAAAAAAATCTGTTTGAATAATTGTTCTCAAAATCATAACTAATGAGTGATAGATAAGTTATTCAAAATTTATAATTTTAGCATTAATGAGATGGATGTTTATCAACTTTTCTTATATTTTCTAGAACAAAAATTACAAAACACCTTAAAGGTGTTCTGAGTTTTCTGTTCTTTTATTTTTCTGTTTTTCAGAACAGTTTATAAAAAATAGATTTACCAAACAAATTTTCTGACTTTTCTATTTTCGAAAACAAAAAAAACAAATAAAAAACAAGCCCTAAGATACCTTTGCAATCATTTTAGTTTCTGCTTCTGCAAAACAATTTGCGTGCGTTTTCCTAGTATTTGGATTCTTCCATTGACTTTTTTTTTTACTTCTATTTAATTACTCTGTTCTTCGTCTTCTTTAATTGGAAAAAAAAAAAGAAAATAAGAAAATCATCAAGGAGGCCTTCCCATCACAGGCACAGTAGAAAGGCGTTGAAATCACAGCATAAAAGGTAGGCGTTTGTACTCTGCAATACTTTGATCTCCTTAAATTCAAGAAGAGCAAAGCAACAAAAGTGTTGAGAGTGATCAGATGTCCCTCATCAACATTTTAAAATTTTCAAGTATATGATTTAACATCTTGATGTTGTGTTTGCATTAAATACTTGTTGAAGAGTTTTATTATCTTATAATTCTATTTGACTTAATCTGAATTAATTGAAGTATAATATGACTAGGGAACACGGAGTAATTTGATTCCAAGGTAGATCATTTTCATATTATTTTATATTTAAATTTAAACCTACTAAGTCCACCAAACCCAGCCCATAAATGTATTTTTTTTTTCTTCTTTTTTCCCCTTAATCTTTCTTTCTGTTTTCCAATTATCTTTTTTTTTTTTATGAAGTGTTTTCCAATTATCTTGACTCTATAAATTTTTACACAATGCTTCTCTCTTGCTTCTACCCTGCAACGAATATTCTTATATATGCTCTTCACTTCTTGTTTCTTTTTTTTATCAAATCGTGCTCTTTCTAAGTATAATTTTATGAAAATACTAAAAAGCTTTTGATAATAAGTTGTTAATTAGATAATATAATTTTATAATACTTTGTAAATATTCCTTTTACAAATTGACAATTATAAATTTTTATATTTTCGACGTATGATATTAATTTTCCACCCAAAATATTTTGACTTTGAGCTATTATTCAATGAATTGTTGTGATCGATGTTATGCAATTTTATTGGATATCCCTGAAGGGACAAATTGTTGTGATGTTATTAAGTGAAAGTGTTTTCTTTATTTGCATATCCTTATCAAGCATTGTTATGAACAATTAAGCATATACAAAATTGTATATATATCTTTATGGACATTTTAGTACAACCCTATTTTATCAAAGAAAGGTTCTCATATCGTTCCTAGCAAGAACTCTGGGCAAATGTTTATCTAGCACTTCTTGGTTTGGTTAATATGTTGTCCAACTCAACAAAAGTTGGTTTTATGGCTTAACTATTTATTACTGTGATGAGACCATTAAATTCTCGTCATATATGCCATGTATTATGATCACTCTCATCTTCTTCACAAAAGGCTTTTACTTTATTGAAGTATTGTCTTACAGTTATTTCTTGTTGTGAACAAATATACATCCGCGCAACGCATGGAATGGTATTATTATTATTATTATTATATATACACACCCATGGCTTTCACTCTATTCATGTATTGGCTTACTGTTTTATGCTCTCATTCTCTATTTGCTTGAGCTTCGCATATATAACTCGTTCTCGTATATGATGTTGCAAGAGCATCTCTAGCTCATGCTTGTTTTTGACGTCGTCTCTGTATCTTGTATATGATGGAAATTAAAGATCTTCTTCCACAGTCAATAGCCAGGGAATAATTTGGTAAATCTTATTACATTTATCTTGCTTCGTATTTAAAATTTTTAGTTTTTGTGAGTTGATACTTGTTGTTGTATGTCTTACTGTTTTAAAAATAAAAATAATAAAATTTAAACCTTTTCATTTGAATTATCCAAAACACACACACACATAACACTCACTTCAAAGATGCGTATGAGCTATTTGGGCCTCTGCTTGTGTTAAATACTTGGTATCTTTTTTTTTAATATGAAATAATTCTTGGTATACTTTGTTTTCCGATATATATATATATTTGATTAATTCTAGCTTCTTATATATCCTGTCCGCCGTAATAAGTATTGTAGTTCTTCTTCTTGTTTAGGGAAAGACAAAAGCACGAAGGAGGCTCCCGTATCAAAGACGTTGAAATCTTTGGGAAAAAAAGGTAAGTACCTGAAATTTTGTAATACTGTTGAGCGTGTGAGGATATTTAGTGGCAAAACTAACTTTTTAGTCCTTTAATTTCACCTTGAATTTTATTTTAATCTCTTAACTCTATTTTTTTAATCCTTTAATTTTTAAAATATAGTCAATATTTAAAAGCTTGCTTTTCTTTAACATTAATTGTTAACGAAAAATGCTAACATTTTTTGTCTTTACACATTTATCCAACTAATTTTTTTTATGATAAAATTTCCAACTCATAAATATATAAATACATATTAAAAAAAACTCTCTCTATCAGTCCTTCCTCTTTATGCCCACATTTCAACATCTTCCATTCTTCCTCTTTAGACTACTCCTAGCTACTATTTTCTATAATGGATAAAAATATAATATTTCAACTCTGTTGAAATTCATTGTTTCATCTAAGATGTGATGAATGCATGGTTTTATAGCTGCGGAGATTTGATGAACAGGAAGCCTAAAATAGATGGTGTAGTCTCACGAATTTTAATTATACTATAATGATAAGGGATAAAGGATAACGTAGCCTCTACCTCGCAAATCTATTTGACTCTCCTTTGTTATATATATACATATATATATATATATATCTTCATTAAAAAAAAAAAAAGGTTTTCTAACAAGCTCCAGATCTGGAGAGAGAGAGTGGGAAAAGACGCTTGCCGGAAAAGAGGGGATCAAAGGAGAAAGCTTCTTTCAATATATATATATATATATTTATGAGATGAGTTAGAATTTTTACCATAAAAAATAGAAAATTAGTTGGATAAATTTGTAAAGATTAAAAAATGCTTTGTCAATGTTTTCCATTTTCTATGCTAAAGGTGTTAAAGGAAAGAAAGCTTTTGATTATATTTTGAAAATTAAAGGATTAAAAAGAAATAAAATTAAATTAAACAATTAAAATGAAATCTATAATTAAATTAAAGACTAAATGTATAGTTTTGCCATATTTAATTTATATAAATGCTCAGACTTATTGTTCATTAAATTATTAAGATATTTGTAATTAATTTATAGTGTATTCTTTAGTATTTCCTTTTCTAGCATTACATGGGGGATTAAGCACATACAAAATTATATCCTCATGTTTCTTCATGGACATTTTAGTATATCCATCTTTTCTTTTGGGTGTGCTTAGTATATCCTATTTTTTGTACAGAAAGGTTCTCGTCATTTATGTATGGAATATAAAAAAGAATAAGAGGATATAATATAAATTTGAAGCAACTAGTTTCTCATTTACACATACATAAAAACCAATGTGTTTTAAATCGGAACAAATCAAACTGGACTAAACTAGTTGGACCATCACGTGGACACCATAATTTGTTTTGCAACTTTAAACTGTTTTGAGAATTGGACTGGATTGAATCACTTTAAACCAATTTTTGAGTTAGAAAATAAAATGGTTTTTATTGAACTAAATGATTCTATAAAATTTTACTTTTTTGTTCTATGTTTTATTTAAATTATTATATTACAATTTATAATATTATAATTATAATTTATAAGTTATTATAATTATAACTTATAAACAAAAAAGTGAAATAAAAAGAAAAATAAAACTCAACCAGTTAACCTAGATAATTAAACGTCGTCACACCTCTTCGCTGGTGAATTCTTCACTTCTTAGAAATAGCTAATCAGCGATTACTTTAATTTTGTTTTCTTTTATCTTTGTTTATTTAATCTCTGTATAACAATTGGGAGGTGTCTGTATTCAATAGTTTTATACACTTCCATGTGATTATGTTGCCTCACTTTCCTTTTGCATATATATACATCTTTCTAGTGTTGCATAATTTATAATACTGCAATTTTTGAGTCAAGTGAACAAAAAGAATCATGGGTCTGCTAAGTTGTTTAACCATTATTTTATTTTATTTATATATAATATTATTTTTATTTAATTATTATGTCACCAGTTCAATCGCCGATTTAACATATTAAATCATGAAAACTGTAACTCAAAGACATTTCCAATTCTATATTCAATCCGAGTTTTAAAACATTGATAAAAACATATTTGCATATGTTCATTACACACAAATATAAGCGTGTGAGCATATATATGTGTGTGTGTATCCACAGTTTTGCATTAGTTATTTTATATTTTTACCAAATTAGTGTGAGCACACTGTGTTTATTATTGCCGATGAGCACCGAATCCAGTTTCATATATAAGGAGCAAATCCAGTTGAGAGGGCCACCTTTTAGCCCTGGTACCACGAGAAAGATCATTAGTCTATATATACTGCTAATAGGGATCGTCATAGTTCAAATAAAAAAAAAGTTATTTTATATTTTTACAAGATATAAAAACGGTGCAACTTTTCCCACCCAAAAACAAAACAAAAGGCTGCAACTTTAATTTTTAGTCCTTTTCTTTGGGTTGTAATGTTTCTAATTATCTTTTTGGTAGTAATTTAAATCGTGATGCGTTTTACGAATTGAAAAGAAAAACATTTTTCTATTAATTTAAATTATAAAATAAGACCAAATAATATTGTTTGTAAGCAACTAGTTCTTAAAATAATATCAATTTTTGACCGAATAAAATAATATCAAATTAAATGACATCTTTTTCTTTTCCTCATATATAATTGAAAAGATATAGACATTAAGAAAATTTCTAAATAAATAACAAGGAAATAAGATATCTCCAAAAAGCAATCTCAATTCATCCTAACTCCAAAAAAACTACTAAGATTTGTAATAGGAATTAAAATTGAAAAATAAAAGATGAAAATGCCTTTCTATGTAAATCACCAATTTATAATTGATAATATTATATTTCCAAGTGACATGCATTTATTTATAAGTTACACAGGTTCATTTACAAGTCATAATAGTATCATTTGCAAATGAGTCTATTTCACTTATACTAATAGCACTTGCAAATTAGTCATTTACATATGAAGAGTATTTTCATCTTTTATCTTCTAGTTTTAATTTCAATTACCAATTTTGGTAGTTTTTTTTTTAATTAAGGTAAATTGTGATTATTTTTTAAAAATATCTTATTTCCTTAATATTTATCTGAAATTTTTCCTAGACAATACTTGAAAACTACATGATACTTTCATACCAATTTATTTTTTATAAATATTAATTAATTACACTACGTACATTGGCCTGAATTGTATCATTCATAGCGAACTCATCGCTTAGCTGATGTCATACTGATAGTTTTGTTTAGCACTAATTCGTTCATTGTAATATAGGCGATTATAATTGCCGCAACATAGTGGCAGTTACTTTGGTAGCTCTATTGGTGAACCATTGTCTTATAGCAGTGGTTTGACCATATGCACTAATGGTTATCTCTAATCGCTATTAAATGCTCGCTTGTTTTAGCAGTGGTAAGACAAACTGCTGCCACTGGTTTTAGTAGCGGTGAAAACTATTGGTGAAGCATAAAATAACCGTTGCCTTTTTTTGGCAGTGCTTGTATGACTTGAAATTACTCTCATTTAGCCATCAATCTCTTCTCTTGTATGCTATTGATATCTTTGAACACCATGGGTGTGTACCTAGGTATCTCAATCTAGCTGATTTTATGATTATAATCTTACGCATGTTAGATGGAGATTGTTACTAGTGCTGCAACCAGTGCTGCAACAACATGTGCTGTAAAGTTGGTAGAAAAAGCAATGATAGAGGTTCAGTTCCTGTGTTGCTACAAAAGTTATGTTAATGACTTTGAACATGAAATAAAAAGATTGTTACCTACGGTGGAAAGCGTGCACCGTAAAATAAAAGAAGCTGAAAAAAGAAATGAGACTCAAGTTGACCCTATAGTTAAAGGGTGGCTTAGCAGAGCTGAGAAGCTTATTGAACAAGACACTAAACCAAAGAAATTATTTGGTTTGTGTCCTAATTTCTTTTCGGAATTCTTCCGAGCCAGGGAGCTCGCAAGGAAGACGGAAGAGATTCCAGATCTCATCCAAGAAGGTAATAACTTCTCTCAAGTTGCACATCTAGCTGAACCCCCAAGCATGGAATTCTATTCACAAGACTTCATACTTTTTGAGAGTAGAACTTCGACATTTGAACAACTTATGAAGGAACTGAAGATGACAATAACTATAGGATTGGATTGCAAGCGATGGGAGGATCAGGAAAACCACAATGGCAAAAGAAGTCGGGAAACAAGTTGAAAAGACAAGGCTGTTTAATGAAGTCATCTTTATTGAAGTGCCCAACCCTGTTGATGAAAAAAAGATCCGAGATGACATCGCAAAGGAATTGGAGTTGCCATTGAAGGGAGAGGAGCACGCAAAACAAATATGGACCAGAATTGCTAACGCAGGAAAGGTACTCATAATACTTGATGATGTCTGGAAAAAGCTCAACCTTGAGAACATAGGGATTCAGCATGGCATCCATAGCAAGGGTCATTGCTGTGTTTTGCTAACTACACGTTACGTGGATGTTTGTAATGGAATGGGATGCCAAAAGATGATTAGGCTGGATGAGTTACCTGAGAAAGACGCATTGGAACTTTTCCTACATCATGCTAGTGCAACCGGTCATGATTGTGCTGATGATTTGAAGAACGTGGCAATTGATATTGTGAACGAGTGTGGAAAATTGCCAGTTATAGTTGTGGCAGTAGCAAAAACCTTAAGAAGCCGGCAAACAAATGAATGGCAGGATGCTTTGACAGCATTGAGATATGCGCCATTAAGGCATGAGATTGATGACGAAAACATGGCAAAGTTTTATAGTTCTTTGAGTTTAAGCTATACTTCTCTCAATAAAGAAGCCCAAGTTTGTAACCCAAAAAACAAAGCTCAGATTCTCTTCCTGTTATGTTCTATATTCCCAAGAGCTTATGAAATACCTATAGAGCTTTTAAGCAGAATTACTATAGGTTTGGGGCTTTTTGGAGAAGTTGACGGATATCATGTAGCAAGAAGTCAAGTGCCTGCTATTAGAAACACACTCATAAATTCTTCTTTATTGTTAAATGCTGGTGAAGAATGTATAAAGATGCATGATATCATTAGCGAAGTGGCCCAGCGGATAGGAAGAGAAGAGATTCAAGTGATCACGGATTGTAAGACAAGATTAAAGGAGAAAATAAAATATTCAACGTGGATCATAAGTGAATTCTCCAATCATTTTAAAGGTAGTGAACTTGAGGTTCTTTTCATATGGATAAATGCAAATCATTCTTTGACAGTTCCGGAAGCATTTTTTGATGACATGACAAGACTTAGAGTTTTGCTTTTGTACTCCACGAGCGAAGATCAAAGAACTCCAGCTCTGTCACTGGCAAAATCAATTCTGTCCCTAACAAATGTCCGAACTCTATCCCTAACAAATTGGAAGTTAGGTGATATTTCGGTTTTAAGAAACTTACAAATGCTTGAGACTCTTGAATTGACTGAGTGTTCAATGGATAAATTGCCAAATGAAGTTAAAGAACTTGGGAAATTGAGAATGTTTGGCATTAGACGATGTTCAATTGAAAAGAATAATTCGTTTGAAGTGATCAGAGGGTGCTCCCAATTAGAAGAAATATATTATGTTTCAAACGAGGATATACTTAAGGATGCAAAACTTCCTCAGATCACAACTCTTCCAGAATTTCGAAGATATCATATAGAGGGCCGCTACTTACTTAGTGCCCCTCCTTCTTTTCGGCTTAAAAAGAAAAATATGATCCCTCCTTTTCAAGTAGATGCTTCAACAAAAAGATATTTCAATCCAACCAAGTTAAAGGGAATATTCTCCAAAGAATTAATTAAATTCATGGCAACAAGAGCAGAGATTCTTGTGTTAGGAGAAGATAACGAAACAGGATGGACAAATCTTATTCCTGACATTGTTAAAGATGGAGGCATGAATGACTTAATTAGGCTTTGTTTGGAGCGCTGGTCTGAGATAAAGTGCCTAATCCATACAGAGGATCTTCAATCTCGTGTGACTGTGTTCTCCAAGTTGGTTGAATTGCAACTTCATAAGATGGATATGAGAGAATTATGTTGTGGTTCTTATCCTATTGACTTTCTCAAACAGTTAGAAATGCTAAACTTATATAAGTGTCGCAATTTGGAAGGCACATTGTTTAAGGATGAGCTAGAACTTGGCAATCTTAAGTCCATAAAACTACTGTGATGTTCAATAACATGTCTTTTTTTCCATCCACAGCTCAAAGTTTAAAGCAGCTAGAAACACTGAATATATGTGATTGTCATGAGTTGAAATACATAATAAGGGATGAGGGATCACTACAGGAGATAGGGGACGATCATGATCCCAATCAGAAGAGTCATGATGCATTGTTCCCAAAATTGAAATTTCTTGAAGTTGTTACTTGTGATAAATTAGAATTTATATTGCCAATTTATTCTTGTGAAGACCTTCCATTACTGGAAAATATGAAAATTAAATACTGTGAGAAGCTTAAATATATATTTGGGCAATTTCCAGAGGAGAGATGTTTGTATCAAATGGGAAAAGAAATCGTACTCCCCTCACTAAAAAAATTGACGATTATTGAAATAACAAAGTTCGTCAACATATATCCAGAATGTTATCTGCCCTCACCTTCCGAAGCGCAAAATTCATCTCAAACTTCAGGAGATGGGTCAAAGGTAGGAGATGATAGTCGTAGTAACATTTTATCTTGGTGTCCTTTATGCTGTTTTCTGCCAGAATCAGAATCAACTGCCCCCAGTATAAATCACCCATAGGTACCTCTCGCTCTTTCTTTCTCTCTTTTTTTTTTTCTTGTTCCTTTTTGGGTACGTTTCTTTGCATTAGGAATTAATGGAATTACATGACAATATTGAGTTAAAATTGGTATTAACATTCTAAGTGTTCTGAGCCACTCTATATAACATACTAGTAAATTAACCAACAGATTTTTATTCTATTTCTTTAAAAAAAAAAGATTTCATGAAAAGTAAATAAATCGTCCAAATAAGTTTTATTGAATGCGTTTTAATGGTAAATTCAGATGGCAATCAGTCTTAAGTTTAAAAATTATTTTTGCATTTTCTTTCATCTAATCCACACACACATGAACAAATTAAAATAAAAAAAATTGTCCAAATAGGCACCTCAAAATATTTACAGGTTTCTCTTTCACATCAATCTGATACCGGCTTTTAAACATTTCCTAACTATATTGACATTCTTAATAATTTGCAATGTAGGATATATCTGAGATGTGTTACAGGTTTTTTTTTTAAATGGCATGTTAGTATATCTTAATTGAAAAGAGTAGAAAAAAAGGAATTTTAGAATAAAAAGAGGAGAACGTTTAATTTAATTGAATTTCTTTTATAATTTAATGAAACAAAATGTGGAGTAAATAACATGAGTAGCGAAATATATGTTTGTTAAAATAGTTTAAATAAAATTTTCATTTCCATTTTTCTTTGGCCTTACAAACTCTAAGCAAACAAAAAAAAGCTTTCTACCTCTAATATGATGACAAAACACATACAGCTTCAATTTATTAAAGAAGAGTTCACATGTTTGTATGGAATACAGGGATCAAAGAAGAAATATGTTCACAATACACCTCAGGGATTTTTTACAGCACCATTGTACCCATACATTTTGAGAGAGATGACCGTCATTTATATGCCCCACTTAACATCACTCTTTACCCTATCCGTTGCCTCATCACTGGTACATTTGGAAAGATTGGAAGTCCACAGTTGCGATCCACTGGAGCATATAGTAACAGACAAGGACGGGGGAGATGGTGATGATCATACGAAGTGCACCTTTATCTTTCCCAACTTACGCCATGTTGTAATCTGGGATTGTGGGCTTTTGGAATGTATATTTCCAGCTTCTTATTCTGCAAAATTTGAGCATTTGGAATCTGTGGAAGTCTGGTTAGCGCGTAATTTGAAATATGTGTTTGGAAAATGTCATTGCGGTGATAATTTACCTTACCGCCAGAATCAGAATGCTCCAATTCAACTTGTTCTCCCAACTCTCAAAAGACTATGCCTTGAGCATGTGCCAAATATGGTCAGTATTTGCGCTGAAAACTATCATGTGAGAGCATCAAGGCTAAAGGATATTGTTTTGAAAGAATGCCCAAAGATTTCTGTATAGAACCTTTTATCGACTTCTCGGGAAAGGTAAGTAAGCCTCATTCCAACTTGTTATTTTCGTTCATGATTGATTGCTTTAAAAGAATATTTGATACTAATGTATCTTATGAGATGTGATCTTACAGGTATGAGATGTGCTTGAGCGGTGTGGAACATGTTAATTTGGAAAACATTGACGTAGATACAATTTGTGATCCTGAAAGAGTTCAAACTGAATAGTAATGTGGAAGTGGAAAAAGCTTCACAATAATGTTTTTGTTTTATATATAAGAATTGGTAAGAGCCTCTGATGCACCACTTGCTAATCAAAGCTGATGTGATAACAGTGAACTCATTTCTTTTTTGTCGTTTGTTAAGCCACAGACAAAGAAAACAACAGCGGCAAGCAATCAAGAAAGTCCAAAATCAGAGGAAACTATAATAGCTGATGCAGTCAAGGATTCAAAATGAACCAACATACCATCACATATTCTTGTCCTTTACAAGTTGAATCTCCACAAGTAAGATTACTATCCTTTTTAATGCAAAATAAGTGACCTAAACTCGTGATTAAACTTATGTGGCGTTTTTAATATTTATGTTCATGCAGGATAAGTTTGCTGGCAAAGAAGATGAGAATGAAAGAATCATGATAGATCATTGAGCACTAGTAGAAAGAGAACTCCATTCCCATTCTAATGATTCACAATAAAAACCATCAGTTATTTCGTCCAAACAGCATCTGCCCAGGTAATTGTATACCTTACTGATTATTTTGATCATAAATCTCACCTCATCATCTGAAGGGCTGATCCTAAAATAAAATAGTTTGAATACACGTGCATCTTAATTTATCCTACTTTACACTTTCCAAATTAAAACAGACTCAAGAAACCAATAAACAATTTCTCTCTCCGTTAACATATTGTAAGTTTATAAAATCAACCAATACAACAATAACATCACCACCACCACCACCACCAATAGAGAAGGATCAAAAATTGATTGCCCACTTATAAATTTTGGTGCGAATCTACAACCTTTTCTATTCTGTGGGGTAAGATTTGTTATGTTTATTAATGACGTCAAGTTGTTTTATCTACTTTATGAATTATTGTTCAAATTAAAAAGGAGGTATCATAGAAATGGTCAAAAAATTTCGACAATACAAGAACAGAACAATTCACAAATGTACATACATTTTGCTTTCTTTTGCTGCAACAATATATGATAGATTAATTGAATGGCATTCTATTAAATAAATTATATACAGAGTGGTTTATATATATATATATATACATATATATACATTCATAAGATTATCATCTAACAGAAATCAATACAGTAAAAGAGAGAACATAAAACGTAGGTGTACATTCAGTTCTAACAGAAATCAATACAGAGCTAAGCTCTTGAATCTTCATGCATGCATAAGATGATGACGTGGTAACTGACGTGATATTCTAATACCATTTTTATCGGGTGCATAGAGTACCAAAGCAGCTGTCAATCCATTTGTTGAAGAAAACTCAGAACTAAGCAATAAACCAGAACCATTTGCTACTCCTTTACAAATTGAATCTCCAAAGGTGAGATTATCATCTGCTTTGATACACAAAAACTTAATGCCAATTGACTAAAACATATGAGGCCTTTTAAATATTCATGTCCGTGTAGGATCAGTTTGTCGGAAAAGAACTCAGGACTGAAAGAATTATAATGAATCAACAAACACCGGCACAAGTAGGACCTGATTTGCATTATAAGGATTCCCAAAATGTAAACAATCTATAGATTATGGTATTCTAACGTTTTAGTGTCACAGAAAAATCCGATTTACACATCATTTAGTATTCTGCAGGAAGGGACTTCATCAGAGAAATATAATACAGCAGGTTCAGCAGCTCATTCAGAATTAGAGATTTCGCAACCAGGCCATTAACGTCTACCATGGTAAATTTGTTCAGTTGCATAATTGCATTCATTTTAGCTGGAAATATCTCTTGTTGCTTACATATTACTTGGCATAGGGGTTCTATGAAAAGGAATCAACGCGTGATATTCTAAAAACACATGGAGAAAGTATAAACTCCAATGAAGCTAATGGAAGAGTTGATAAACTTCAAATGGTTACTCCAGCAACTCACGCAGAACCAAAGAGCTTGATCACCATCAAAACCATCATATATTATCTCCAATAAAACATCTCCATAGGTTTATTGAATATTTTGAATCATGCAGCCATACACAAAAGGAAAATGATACAAAGTAGAATAACTGTCTTTGGGATCCATTTTTCTCTTTATATTCATTCTGTTATGTATTACCAAAATTTAGCTACTAAAGAACAATGCTTATCAAGAGATGGCTCTAATAGTAACTGCAAACTAATTTACTATTTTGTGCCATGCAATATTATCAAACCAACGAGCTAAGGGTTCAAGAAAGTTCTAAATTAGATGAAGCTATCATGGCAAATTAAATCATGGATTCAGATAATCAATCTCCATATGTAGGAACAGGGTCCTTCCTCGTATGGGTTGAATTTATGCTGAATGACATAACCTTATGCCGCATTTTGCATATGCATGGTCATTCATGATAAATTTGGTTCGCAAAGAAGCCATTACTGAAGGAATCATATTGGATCAACATGCACTACCAGACACAAGACTTGATATGCATTCTAATGATTCGCAAAATGTTAACAATCTACGGAAGATTATATTCTAATGCTTTGGTGTCATAGAAATATCAAACTCACATGCCATTTGGTGTTGTGCAGAATTTTGAAGCAACTGTTGGAGAAGATCCATCATCAGAGAAGTATGACAGAGCAAGTTCATCAACTCATTCAGAACCACAATCTCAAATTCATACACACTAGCTTCTATGAAAATAGGTTTGCTCCATTCATTATTTTAGCTTTACATATACCTCTTGTTGATCTATTGTCGATTATTCATTCTGTTTCTTTGGACTTGTGTGAAAAGGAATCTATGGTTGGTCAAGAAGCACTTGGAGAAAGTATAATCCCCAATAAAGCTCCTCAAAGAGTTAAAGAACTACAAATGAATATTCTTCTAAAGAAACGTCAAACAAAATTACTTTGGCAATCTTACCGTCTACTGCTGAAATGACCTCTCTAGTGGTAAGTAGTTCCTTTTTCCATTCTCCGCACTGATTTTTGCCCTATTGGATTCAGTACTGTACTATTTTCATTGATTGATTCATCTGCTTTTATGGTCTTAGATCCCTTCAATCTCTACTCCCAAGAAGCCTCAAATAGCAACTTCAGCTATTCACACAGAACTAGGGAGCTCAGAATCAGAATATTTTTGCCACTACTGAATTTGCCCAAGTAAGTCTTTAGTTCATTGCATTAGTTCGGGACAAAAAACTTTTTTACTTCAAAATTTGAATGTTATAATGATAGAATAAGCAACCTAATACATCAACTATTACATATTGTAAATTCATTAGTTTATCTTCTTTTCATTTTAATATCTAAACTAACTTGCATGAACAATTCTTTTCAACCTGCAATAGAATTAAGGAAGAAAATTTTTAAACATTGTTTTACAAATAATAATAAATTTTATGACAATTAACCATTAATAACCCTGCTTCTATTGCTTAGACTTCTATATGTTATAGGGAAAACAAGATATTATATATATATATATATTTTAACTTTATTCTATTGGTAAGAACAATGCTTGTTTCTTAATTCACTTCAGCGTGAGATCATGATCAATCAAGCAGAGGCTTCTATTGATGAAGAGACTAAGTTTGACCAAAAGAACCATTTGAAGCAGATGATCGGATGAGGTTATTTCAAATAATGGAGGTAGGTGCTGACACGGAAGTTCACGTCTTATGTATCTAAAATTGCTCCTCTTGAAGATGATAACGAGGTGACTAAGGCCCTTGCTGACTTGGAAGCCTCATTGAAGATGGATCTCAATGATATAGCTAGATCTTAGAAAGCACACTTTGCCTTAAGCTCAACATCTTGTCCTCCCATTGTTCTGAAGATGAATCTACCTCTCATAGGCCTAAGACTACAATTGACTCTTAGCTACAAGAAATCCGAACCATTCTATCTTCCTTCAACCAACCCTATGCCACCATTGACACACTCACCAAGCTTCAACAAAAAGAGAAGCTTATGATTGAAGAATGTTCCAAACGAAAGGAAGTGATCATTACTCTTTTGTCTGAAATTCACAAGACTGAGAATTCTATGGCTGGGGTTCAACTAAAGGAAGCAGAGTTGAAGGAGCAGATCTCTAAGTTGCATGCTGAACTGAATAGCAAAGAAAAAGAAATCAAAGAGTGTGAGATCAAAATATTATCTCTTCGAGATCAAAAGAAGAAGAGTGTTGCTGACACCATAGGGTTCATAAAGGAGTTCGAGGCAATGAAGAGAGGTCTAAGATGGTGGATGACATAATAAAAGCAAGGTGAGAACTAGAAAATATGGACTTTCAGTGGTCTTCTTGTGTAGCCAAAGTGAGGAAAACCATACTGCTATTGAGAGTTCTTCTTAAGCAGCAGGAGCTTCGATTGTTGGAGACTGTCATTTAAATTTCATGAAAACAACACTTTCGAAAAAAAAGAAAATCTAGCATGTAGTCAATTTAATAAGGTGGGTTGTTATGTATGTGTTTGGGGTTTGTATTATCATTGTAGTGATTTTCACTAAGTTGATAGTAAAGTTTCTCTGGACTAGTTTTGTGGTTTTATTCATCTACCAAGGTATTTATATAAGAGATAATAGACCTTAACACTAGAGTGGGACTTAATCCTAAAGAGGATAATAATTAATTAAGATAAAAAGAAAATATAATTTAGGAATAACTCAGTCCTAGGTAATTAATATTCTAAATGGACATTCAAAATATTTATAACATTCTACCCTTGAATGTTCATTATCAAAGAATGTGTCTCATTAAAAAACTTACTAGGAAAAATCCTATGGGACAAAAATCTAGTAAAACAAACAAAAAGTATATCATTCTTTATATATATTATCAAGTACTGTCTCGTTAAAAATCTTATTGGGAAAGCCCATTAGAAAAAAAAATCTGGTTAAGGAAAAAAGATTACAGTGTAAAGTCTAATATTATATACGAACTTTTCCAATAATACAGTAGGGATTGTTTTGGTAAATAGATCTACTAGGTTGTCACATGAATAGACTTGTTGAATATTTATATCACCATTTTTTTGAAAATCGTGAGTGAAGAAGAATTAGATTTTTAAATATACTTATCCACAATTACCTTGCTAAAAACCTTGCTAGGTTTTCCAAAGGGAAAAAACCATAGGCAAAGAAAAAAGATTACAGTGCAAATTAATTCCCATATTATTTGAATGTCTACTAAAACTATCTCATTAAAAACCTTATCAGAGAAAACTCAATGGGACAAAAACCTTTGTTAAGGAAAAAGAGTACAGCTTAATATTTACTCCCCGTGATAATTATATCACTATTTTGTTCTTAGAATCATCACTTTTCAACATCATGTCTGATACACTATTCTCTTACAATACACCAGAATCTTTGTATATATCTTCCAAATATGTTAGGATGTCAATCATATTTGATGTATTTTTAACATCAAATTTTTGTGGGTCAAATATGTATCATGCATTTATATATTCAATTAATTGTGACTCAAATTTAATTGGATAAAGCAACCACATTCTATAGTCCTCATAGCAATTAAATGTTTATCGTTTTTTCAAGAACTTAAATCATAAAATAATCGTATGACGCTTAGAACCACTAAATTCATTCTTTTCTTGAGGATATAATGGTCTTGAAATTAATAGGGTACTTAGATGCATTTATTCAAATAAAATAACTCTCAGATATACTTAATCTACAAGTCAAGTTAGTAAGATCTCTTTCCAAGATCTTTCATTACATATTCTCAAATAATGAACTATTTCATTTAAACTCTTTAAGAGTTTTTTTTTTTCATATTCTTGGAATTTAACTGTATGATCTTCTCACATGTCGAATCAAAACTTTATGATATTATATCTCTTTACCTTAACAATTGAGTATTTCTTATAAACTCTTCCAAAGTTTTCAATCAACAAACTTGGATACAAATCTTTAAACAAAAACATAGGAATAAATCTACTAATAAAGAAAATTTCCTAGAAATCTTTCTTTAAAAATAGGTTATCACCATACTTATTAAATGCATATTAACATTTTTCATATAGTGTAAGCTTAGATTAAAAAATAATTTCATCCACCACAATATCAATTTGACCTTTGCAAAAACCCTTATAACTTTATATTTCTAATATTTATTTTTGCATAAATACCTCTTAATACTAATTTTGTACTTCAGGTACTTGAAATCCAAATCTGAAAATTTTATATGAACTACAAGTCCATAAATTCCACATGAATTTAATTGCATCTTTTTTTTTTCTTTTCCTTTGGCAGGTCATTTTTCTATCTATATATCATGACAAATTTGCATGCAAGATCCTTAATTGATTATATGATAATATTATCTTTCAATGTTATAAAAAATGTTCACAACCTTGTCTATTTGGTTCTATCTCATCTTATAACGACATAACTTATTAATATCTTTTTTTTCTATTTTCAGGTACCTATACCTTTTCCAGGGTTTTAAAATTTTAGTTATGTCTTAGCCTCTTCTGGAGTGCCCACCTCCTTAATATGATCATCTTTGCTCCTTTTCTCTTTCTGTAAAATTTGATATATTTGGAACTGCTTGGTCACTCATGCTTCTAGTGTAAATTTTTTTTCTTGTACTAACTATCCTAGTGGAACATCAATTGGAGCAAGTTTCTACTGGAATATGATATTTGATCATTCTCTCATTTGGATAAGTAATCATATTTGGCAATTATTTTCTAATCTGAACACAAGCTTTAATGAACTTCAGGTTCATATTATTGTATGTGAGGATCTAAACATGATGGTGCATTCTATGTATTATCATTTTCAGCTACTTATTATCTTTTCCTCATATTAAGAAAAATTTGTAGTATAAGCCTTCCTAAATCCATTTGTTTCCTTTAAAAACATCATTTTATTTCATTTAGAGACCAACAAGAAGAAGGATGATCATATCCACATTTATTCTCAACTAACATTGAGCATTCATCTATATGCATTGTGGTGGAATAATATTGATAGACATTGCACATACAAAATTCTAAGATGGGAATCTTTGGCTCATGAACAAAAGCCATTTAAAGTGGGGAGAATCTACAACATTGCATTTGGCTTGATGCATATAATGCTACAACATGTAAACTTGTATATTTCCATATTAAATGGAAAGTTTTGTTCTCATATACATTGGTCTAACTATTTCATGTAGGCATCTAATGTAACACCTTATACTTAGATTCATTTCCCATATACTAAACTATATTTAAGTCCATTAATACTTGATTAGAGACTTGATTACATAAAACAACCTAAACCAATTTATTCCATTTGAGGTACTCTTCTCTTAGTTAACTTCTTTTCACCCAGTGAACTTTAAAAATTCATAACTAAATCAAGAAAAATCATATTAATATGGTTCGAGTCTCTAAATATAGCTTAAAAGATTCTATACATGGGAAAAATGTTGAATAGAGAAATTACTTGCCCAACTTATACAGTAAATTCGTATTATTTTCACTGTAGCAATGGTCATTTTTGAAAATTTCTGATTCTGACCATAACTTTGAAAAATCACCATAAATCATACACAACTCCAAATTGAGTGATCTTTATGTCTATGGAAAACTACACATGTCTAGTTTTCATACATATAAAACACTCATACATTGAACATATCAAGATCTGTACAGTAATTCGAATTCCCAACAGTGTTCAGAAATGTCTCTTGCATTCTTCCAACTTTCCAAAATACACACTAATATATACATAAATAGCTATAACTTGTCTTTATCTTACATGATACTCCATAACAACCTAGAGGAACATATTAACATGAAAAAACAGCATGATCATGTCCCATTAGATTTTACATAACATCTCATATAATAGTATCAACCTAAACATCATTATCTTGAACATTAGCTTGCTTCTCATTGCCTTTCCTTTCTTGGGTAATCTTGCCATAATTTGACCGTAAAATTTGTTAGACATTTGGAAAGGGGTGAGATTCAAAGAATCTCAGTAGTAACCACCATCATGCACACATATCATCATATATATTGTAAGTATTCATCTAAAAGCACATCAAGCATGCAATCAAATCATTTTGGCACAACTATTTTATAAAAATTTGGGCAGCACTTCCCCTTGTATTTGGACATATCCAGGGTCACATTACCCTTCAAACAATCCAACCAACAATGCCAAATCATCACAAGATAACATTCCAAATATTAAACACATTATTCAAACCAAGCAACATCAATGACAATACATAGGTATAGATAGGTGAGTTAACTACCTTTAAGCTTTCCAATAATCTCAAAACTTTGCAAACCCTTTCCTTGATCTTCTAACACTATTTTGGATCCTATAGCATCATAAAATAAGGTCATTGACTACTGATTATACAATTTCCTTTACAAAGTGCTCACTTGAACTAAAATTTGCACTTTGTTATCCATAAAGCATTATTTGCACAACATACTTGTTCCTACCTATTTTGGACCCAAGGAATCCATTTTTGGAGTCAAAAAATTGGAATTCCCTTCCTATATTGAACCATAATTAGGCAGAAAATTTACCATAAATCATAGGAAAATAACTAACCGATTAATTTGTAATCTAATGGTATATTCTTGCACCTTATAGCCTATATAACACTTTTCATAATTTAATTTCTCCATACCTTCATTTTCTCTCCATACTCTCTCTCTAAGCAGAAACTTTCAGTGGAAAAATAGAGGGAAAATAGCCATTAAAATACCTCAAAATTGCTAGGGGATACAAGAAAATGGTTGTAAGATAATACCTTGAAGTTTTAGGAGAAAACTTGTGATTTTCTCTTTTTTATTTGGCCTTATGCTTTTCACAACTTCTTCTCTCTTTTGGACTTATGTTCAGACGTGCTTGGCTGGGAAGATGATGAGTTATGAGTTTAATCAAAGTGATTAAGGGATAATGAGTCATAAAAGTAATCATAGTTAATTTAATTTCCAACTTTAGTTACTTTATGTAATAAAAGCTTTTCCAACAATTTCCTTCATGTCCCACTCAGAAATCAGACGTTTTTCATCCCCTTTCTGGCCCAAAATTTCTTAAATAATATTTATAAATCAAAATACCCTTTACCGATTAAACTGATCCGTATCGATTAGATATTTTTGCCAAAATTGTCATTAAATTGGTACAAGATCATCCAACAATTACTTTTAGTCCAAAATCATTATTTTAATCTAAAATGTATTTTATCAAGGTCCAATCATTATCCTTAAATCAATACTGTCTTTTCCTGTAGTCTAAACTGATTTTTATCGGGTAAAATATTAATATTAAACCCTAATTATCCAATAAATATTACTTTGACCTTAATAAATTCCATATTATACTTCATTGGATTTAACTCATTAAGAGCTTCATTTTGACTATAATTTTTCATATTTACAAAAATGTCCTTAACCCGGGATTAATTTATAATTTTTAAAAAATTTTTATCGTTAGATATAATTTACCCCAAAATTCATAAACTTTTCTTCAATCTCCCAGCCTCCCCCACTTACCTTTTCTCTTTTTTTTCTTCTTTTCTTTTTTTTCCAAGGCCAAAATTATTATTTTCTCATTTTTCCTTTCAACTGAGATAATTGACCTCTTTATTCTATTTCATGTCAGACGGTGTATACCCATTTTTACAAATTCTTTATAGATTTTAAAATATTGAGTCTTGAATATCCAAAAAAAAATATCAGGATATTACATCTAACAATTAATTTTGCAAGACCATTCTACTATATAGGCTTTTCAACTTTTCTTTTTAATCACATCGTACTCATTAAAAGCCTGAATTACAAAGTCTCTAGCATTTTCTTAATCATATGATCCAAAAATTGTGCACTTAATATTTATAATAATCTTGCAAATTTCAGCTTGCAAATAAACACATATATGACCATCTCATATATGGATACATCTTTCAAACTTATTAAGTACTTGTATGTTATCTAAATGAGCCCATATTAACTCTGATACATTCCAAAAAATTAAGGATCCAATTTCAATGATAGCCAATGGCAATTTTCTCGTTAACTTATTTTAAAAACAACCAGCATATGAGAATTCATAAAATAATATGATGGCTATGAGAATCTTCCAATTCTTTAATTGATGTATGTGTGAATTTTCAACAATTCTTTGGATCATAATAGATTTGAGATGTTCTAATCGGTTATACCAAGTAATATTTAGATCATTATACTTCTAGTATAACATATTTAGTAACCAATAGTGAACTCCTAGTTTATTATAGCATATTTCTCAAATCTAATAAACTTTCAATTTATTTCTCAATTATCGTAAACTTCTGGTTATGATTACAATTTCAATATCATTCAATGTGATAAAATATATATTTCTTTGAAACTCAACTAAAGTAATACATCATCAATGATAAAATTGTATCATAAGTAATGATAATGTCTTCAAATTATAAATCAATGAGACAAGTTTACAATAATTCTCTAAGAACTAGGACGCATTCTATTATATATTAGGCCAGCATAGTCATTTATTTATTTTTTTTTAGATCTCATAGGACTCTTATAATTTTTTTAGTACTATCATAAAACATCATACACAAATTATACAATGATCTCAAATATGTCATTCTCTAATAAGATTAAATTCAACATAATAATTATCAATTTTAAGTTAGAATTTCACATAATTATTTACATTATTCAACATTTCCAATTTTCTATAATTATCCAAGATATCTAAAATTTCTTAATTCTTCAAAAAATTTCTTCAAACTAACTTATACAAATTCAGTTCTATTTCTTGTTGAATCTTAAGTACCATAGCACAAAACATCATTCAGTTCAAATTAATCATACTTATCTTTTATCTTATATAAATTTCTAAACATATCATAATTTCATAAACTTTAAATAAGATAATTAGAGGCAAAGATTGAGATTGAACTTATTTCATTTTCTCCATGATGAACCAAAATGAATCAGAGAAGACTCCTCTTCAAAATATTGCACATCAAACTATCATTTTCTTTCAACAAATAACATTAATCAAGTTTGATGAAATCCTTTATATTTTCTAAAGGGGTTCACTCATTAATTTATTCAATTTGATCATAAAAGTAATCAACAATGAATATTAATTTCTAATAATAATATGATATGATATTGTTCTTTCGAAACATTTATTAATTTTATACTACTCGGTATAATACCAGGATTGATTCTCAAATAAAAGAACAATTTCATCTTTAATACTATCCATGGAACATAATTTTCCAATATTAACATTTTTCTCCAACCATAGATTGTAATAATACCCTCAATAGTTCTTCAAGAACTAGATCAATTCTATTATATGTAGTTTTTCAAGAACTAACCAAAATGGGGTAGCACATTCTAATTTTGATACAAAAGTTTTTTTATAACATTCCCTCATGAAATTAACCAAAAAAAATTATATAGCATTTTAGACTTTGTGGTCACTTTTGACTTCATAGTGATTTTTAGCATTTTCTAAACATTTCATAGTCTCTATAGCTTTATGACTAAAAATCATATAATGTTCAATAAAAATATATTTAAAGCTTATTAGTTTTCAATATAAATTAGTTTATTTATGATAAATGGATCCCAGGTGCAAAGGAATATAGCTTGGCTTCTTACAGAATTGACACCACTAGTAGTGAGGACATTATTGGGAATAGGGTGGCTACTCTTATTAAGGATGGATGCCGATGTCTTGACTCCTTGCATGATAAGGTACCAATAAATGTTCTTAATTTTATTTCTGCAATTCCTTTAAATGACCGTGGGGTGATAGATAAGCTTATTTGGGCAAAAAAACAAACAAGGAGTTTATAATGTTAAAGAGGGATATGTTAAGGCCTTAATTTGAATGGAAAAGGGGAAATTGTTTTCCTTGATGTTGGCTCTTTTTTTGTTATCCCCTCTTCTGTCTAGAAAAGAGTTTGGAAGTTGAATGTGACCCCTAGAATAAAACACTTCATTTGGAGATGTTTAACAAACTTTATAGCTACAAATATTGAATTAAATAAAAGGAAGTGTAATGTTTCAAAGTACTGCCCTATATGTGGTAAAGATCTGGAAACTTTAGAGCATGCATTTTTTTTCTGCAATTGGGTTCAATGGTGTGGTTTGGCTGTCGTCTCACTATTAAAATTGAAAATGATCATGCTTTTAATTTTGGGCAATGGTGTACTCGATACTTGGCTGAAGATGATAGGCTTGACAATTGGCCTGCTTCTTATTTGATTTGGTTATGCTGGCTTATATGGCTTGAATGAAATGATGCAGTTTTTAATCACAGAGATCCTGACCCTATTAAGGTGGTTCAAACTATTAATTGTAGAGTGGATGAGTTTTGGAATGCCAGTAAGTTAAATAATAGTTCTTGTTCAACTGTCCCTAATGTTGCTAATCTAGCTAAGTGGGTCAAACCGCAACCAAGATGGGTCAAAATTAATTGTGATGTTTTAATCCCATTTCTAATCAATTAAGTATTGGGATTATCTGTAGAAATGATGCTGACTTTTTCCATGGGGTTTCACTATACATGTAGAGGTTTATTCTACGTTTATTGCTGAAGGCTTGGCATTGAAAAAAGTTATAGCTCTCCTGAAGGAATTTGATTATCCACTTGTGTAGCTGAATCTGATTATGAGTCTTGGGTGAAGATAATGCAAAGTAAGGAGATCAGCTCTTGTGATTGGAGGTGGCAATCTTTTGCTAAGGGGGTACTAGAAGATTTAGCATTCTTTGACAATGTCTCCTATTCTTGGACTCCACGTCTAGGAAATAAAGTTGCAGATTGTTTGGCAGCTGCTTCTATTAAAGGGTGAGCCCTTTAGGGTGGGTGTTTCAGCCATCTCCCTCTCTTATAGCTATTCTTGTTAAGGATGCTGAGTTGGATGGGCAAGTTCCTTGTAGGATTGCTTCTTCATGCATGGTTGTGGCTGAACATCTTAGTGTAGACTAGGTTTTTGTTTCTTGTTTGTTGCTTTTGATTCTTATACCTTTGTTTGACTTCTGTTGGTGCCTTTTAATGATATTGGAAGTTTCTGGTAAAAAGAAAACTACTTAATTCATTTAAAAGGCTACATGTGTATAAACTTGTAATCAAATCAAATAACAGTAATTCCAAGGTTACAAAAAAAAATAATGATAACACAAAATTATACTAAAAACGTATAATCTAATAATGAGCAATCATAACTTATATCAAATAAAATTATACTTCAAACAAAGAGACTCATATCATATTGTCATTGGCTCCAAGTACAAAGCCAAGAAACATAAAATCTATATTTTTAATATAAATCATATTCCTCATAATACACAAGAAAAACAAACATTGACCCATCAATTTAGATAAAGTTTAATTATTATTATTTTTATTTTATATACATATATAATTGCATAAGATCACAAGGAATCAATTTAATAAAACTGAAAATCAAACATTCATTTATAATGAACATATGATTCTCAAATAATAAATATTTTATGACCACATTCAAATAAAGTTTGAATTTATAATCATAATCATTACAAACAAATCAAGAACAATCCCATATTAAAAACAATTTTGTTGAAACAGTAAGATTAAATTTATTTTTATTATAACCATTCATATTGATTTATATATAATTTTATTTGCACTTATCTAAAATAAAATTTTCAATTCTCTTGAGCAAAATACATTTGCTTTTAAAAAAATCTTCAGCTTAATTTACTATAAGCCCACGAAACACAAAAAAACGTAATATGGCAGTTGTTGTGAAACTAACAAAAAAAAAGCAAACTTTTACACTATTTAATTTGGAAAATGCCAAACACATTTAAAAATCCAAAACTTGAATACATTGTGAATAACTTTGGAATCTACTTTGTATTCTGCGTGGATAACTCCAAGATCCACTTAATAGAAAAATCAAATTATACCACATACTTCTAGATGTGGTATATTAGTGAAATTAAATAATGGAAATGTATATAACTTTAGGATGTATTTAATTTTGAATATATATAGATAACTTCATAATTCATTTTATTTTGAGTGTAGATAACTTCAAGATCTACTTTGTATTTTATGTAAATAAGTTTATGATCTACTTAGTAGAAAACTTGAATTGTGCTTTGGATGTGACATATCATTTAAATTAAATTGCCTCATATCTCGAGATGATAGAGAAATTAAATTGTGTTCATACTTTTAAATGTGATGTCTTAGTTAAATTGAGAGAAAAAAAATTAAATTGTATCTCATATTTCTAGATATGACATCTCAATTTTCTATTCAAAAGTTAATTTAAAATCGCTACAAATAATTAATTCACAAGGAGAATATGAAGGTGAAGAAGAAAAAGAATGAGAAGAAGAGGAACTTAATAATATGTACTCTATTAGTAAATGGAAAAGAATATACATTAAATTTTCAAGTGAAATTATGCTGATAATGTATTATAAAACTAATGAAATATATGAACAAATAGACTAGTCGAGAAGAAATTCTGAGAGTGGAGAAGAGAGTAGTAAATATATACCACCAAGGAATTAGTGTATTTTATTTATATACCAAAAAATATTTATACAAGGGATAATATGTTCTAACATTAGAGTATATCTTAATCTTGGAAAAGATAATAATTAATTGAATAAGATAAATAGAAAATATAACTCAATGATGATTCAGTCCTGAATAATTAATATTCTATATGGATATTCAAAATATTTATAATACATTTTTTTGTTTTTTGGCCAAACATTTATTTTCTTTACTTAGTGCACTTTTGGTATATGCTATACATATAAAAGATGTGGAGTGGGAGCGGACCTCACCAGCTTATGGCCTCGAAGTGGGCACCTTTTGTATATGCGTTAGGCGGATTTGTGTTACCATATATTTCTTATGCATTATCTTAACTCATCTTTTCTAAGAAAATTGTGTCTATTATATTTTATTTGTGAAGTCCTTTTCCAAAACACACTTTTAATATAACGCTGGACTGAATGGCATCTATGGTAGGTAACTTGATTGGTCAATAATGGCATAATTGTTTCAACATATTTATTTATACGGATATCTACACGCTTAACCTTGAACGAACTCAAGTTCTACAATTGCTATACAAATGTCACAGTATTTTTTTCCATTAGTCAAGTTCAGACAAATCACATTTCTAGAGTAGGAGATGTCATTTCCAGAGTAATTTTGAGTTAAGTTCAATCAAGCATCTTATTAGAGAGAAATAAAAGAAAAATAAATAAATAAATAGAGAAACTGAAAGAAAAAGAAGTGGGCCAGAATATTGTACCATTCTGCATTAAATTGTAAATATTCGTATTCAAGTGAAATTCTCCATTTTGAGGTTAGAACAGCACAGAATTTTAATCTTTCCAACCACTTTATTTTTATCATATGGGACTTTTTTTTTTTTTGCCAAATTATCATATAGGATAACTTCGAACACTAGCCAATTCTTCCCTACAATTTCCTAATGTGTAAGAAATCAAAACATCATGTTACAGAGAGAAACTATGATTTCATTTGTGGTATAGTCAGTACAATATCTCAGAAGAAACTCAAAGCTATAATAACGTTGACACAGACTTGCACAAACTTACAAGGAAGAATGATATTGAGGTCATAATTTACTGCCACTGTACAAAACTCAAGATTCTATCACTGTTCTGTTGCTAGTCTTTAGTAAGAGTGAAATTTGACGCATCCAATATATGTTTTATCATACCCACCCATCATATTCTTTAACATATCTGTTTCTCTTTGTTCTCAATCCATTCCATTTCTATATATCCAGAGGGCAACCCCACAAGGAACATATGAAAAATTGAGACGATGAACTCTAAAGATATCTGCCATTAGGGGATCCAAACAATGAGGAATGATTAAATAAAAAATTCTAACTGCATTCCAAAAAGAGACAGCCCCAAGCCCCACTCTCTGCTATCAAACTATAGCTCCTGATTAAGTGGCCTCTTTTTATTTTGGTTGTGAATCCCACTGTCAAACCATGTAGGTCATGCCAACCTGCATCAGGTGTGAGTGGGGTACGCTTAAGGTTGTGATCCCCCTCCTGCAGTTCTTTCTCAAGAAAGCATAAAAATAGTTAATAACTAGCTTCTTTATAAACCAGGAATCCTTCCTTGCCCTTATATCCCCATGACCCAGAAGATAAACAACTCCAGATTCTTTCGCTTTCCGGATAAAAGACAGCTCCCTTTCAAGACTCTGCTCTGCATCAAACACTGGAGGACTAGAGGATGCTGGATTCACCTCCTGTGATGTGCTTGCATCCAAAATGGGGGTGCGGATATCCTGGAAATCAGCCAGAAGCGGAACACCCAATGAGTAAACACTCCCATTGGGACCTATGAGAACTCTCGAAACAGAATTTTCTTCTTCTGCACCTGAATCATCGTCCCCATCACTTTCCAGTGATCGCTCTTGAGCCTCTCGACGTATGAATTTCTCCAGGCTCTCTATCAGCAACTGCTCAAAAGCCTGGTGATTTTCTTTGCGAACATCTTTATAACCATATCTGTTGACATGTAAAAAGTTGAGTAGCAAAATAAAAAACCTTATCATAAAAATGAATTAATTCAGGAAATTATCCACAAATCATTCCTTAACACAGGTTCTAGCAAAGCTTCTACATGCATTCTTTCTTAAACTGTACAACTCCATTTTCACAAAATACACGACTCTTCTAATGTTAAACAAAATGGCCTGGATGTAGATATTAATTCCCCACTGATTTAATGTTAACATGGCCTAGATGTAGACAGCAAGTCCCTGCTGCTCTCATCCAATGCAGGTTAACACATCCAGAATGCAAAAAATCAACCAAATTACCTGGCAATACAACGAAATATATGGTAGCTTTTAGGGCAGACCCGCCGGAAAAGGAACCTTTCACTCTGAGGCACCACAGGAACGGGAACATACTTGATACACACAAATATAATCATGGAGTGTATTGCTGGAAGTGTGGTCAGAAAATGGCCTAAAATTGCTGGAATTCCTTTAACCAACTCATTATAGAGCAAACCTATCCCAGGAGCTCGAATTGTCCCAAGATTGCAACCCAATTCTCGCATCAAATCCATTGATAGCTTTTGCTTGACTTCAGTTTCGTACTTGAGCTTGCTTCCATAATTCCATATATACATTATAAGAAACATTATTATGGCAAAGACCAATATTATCCAACTTCCATCAGTCACAGACCACAAAACTGATGAAAAGAAAATCAATTCCAGTCCCAAGAACACTACAACAAAACTCAGCACTATGATGATGTGTATCTGCCATATAAGAAGCATAACAAGGGTTACTAAAATAGTGGTCATCATCATCACTCCAATCTCAGCAATGCCTGAAAAGGGGAAAAAATATATACACATATATGAATATGCTGAATACAAGAAGCAATATGTGCAATTAAAAGAATAAGTATATATTTATATTGTTGTTGTTGTTGTTACAATACCACTATTAAGTCACTTTCAATGCCTAAAAGCTAAAGAAAGCTCAATACCCATCTTCCTATCTAGCTAGCTAGCAGAATGAAATTATTTTTTTTTTTTAATTCAATGGAAAACAAAACATTTACTCGAGAAACTAGACGGGATGCAGCTAGACATTCTCCCAAGGGGGGAAAAGATTCAAAAAAGGCTAAAAATTACAAGGCTCATCAAACTCTTTACATGTGACAGTTTCCCATGAGAAAAATTGTGGGCTAAGAGAGGCAGTAAATAGCAACCCTATCCCATATCATACGAGATGGCAATGAGATGGCATCACAGATATAAGCATTCCTTTCAAACCAATATGCCCAGGGTCACAAAAACTGCCAAATTTTAATATATATATATATATATAGCTCCAAATTTGGCCAAACCCTTTTTCCGTTTTAAAGATGAAAGCTTCTACAAAATTTCAACAGCAATGTTTGTCCATGTCAATATGGGATAAAAGTGATAACAAATCTTAAGAATCTAGTCAACATAAATGTTTGCATCTGTGTATTGAATACAAAAGTAAAGATATATATACTATCAAAATATACAGGATCTTGTTGTTCTGAGCATACAGAAACTGGAAGAGGGTAATGATGGTTTTCATGCAGTTGATATCTCTTAAAAAGGCTCCAGTAGTATTATCACTTCTCAACTAGCGGAGGACATGCAAGAGATGCAACAAGAGACATTTGAAGGTATGTTTGGATTGAGAAGGGAAGGGAAGTGAAATTTTAATTTTAATATTTTCTTTGATTTAGAGTACAAAGCTAACATTTTTCTTACTCCTCATTCAAATCTAACTGAAAGAAAATGTCAAAATTAAAACTAAAACACCTTTCCCTTCCCTTCCCTTTCCCTCCCCCTGCAATTCCTAATAAATGCAGTAACATAAGCTTCATTTATTACAGAGGTTACATGTTATCATCAAGCTACAACCCTACAGATGATGTGAAAAACCAATAATTTGTATGCTGAAATAAAAATAAAAATAAAGGAATTCAACAACATAATACCATATGCGTTCCCAATCTCATCAATGCTGGATATAGAGTAGACAAACAATAGCGAAACAGCCAAAAGAAACCAGTTTATGACAGGAATATAGATCTGGCCCATAAATTTCCGAGAGGTGTGGATGATTTTAAGACGCGGGAAGCAGCCAAGTGCAGTTGATTGCTTTATACATGAAAATGTGGCTGTTGTCATAGTACGACTTGCAATTAGTGCAGCAATGTTAGCAATGAGGAAAACTGGCCAGAATGCACCACCTGCAGTGCAGACAGACAATAGTATTAAGTGAAGATCATGTAAATCATAAAACATGGCCCAGCATAAAAGGACAATAGGCGCTACTACAGATGAGAATGGATATCAAGACCTACTTGGAACAGAAGAAAAAAAGGCTTGACCAGCATCAGCATGGTTTTCCATAAGGTATGCAGCTTGACCCAAATAACCCAATACTAGGCATGGCAAAACAAGAAAGACAAAAGAAAGCTGCAAACAACCACTATCAATTTCATTTACAGTTTGGCTCACAAGAAAATAAAGTGAAAGAAATGTAAACGACATTCCCATATACTCCCTCCGTCCCATTTTATATGTCACCTAAAGTTTTTCATATAGACTAATAAAATCATTAAATAACATAAATTATAGTAAAATTTAATGATATTTTACCAAAATATTCTTAACTTAAATGTTAAAAGATGACTTGTACTTCATTTAACATTGTTTTTAATAAAGAGTAAAATAGTAAAAAAAATAATTAATACTTCATTGGTAATATAAAACGACATTTAATTGGGACATTTAGAATTTTCTAAAATGACAAATAAAATGGGGCAAAGGGAGTATTTAATAAGCCATTAGTTTGACTGCTTCTATACCTGAACTGATCGTACAGAGAAGTAGCAAAGATCTGCGAACATGGCCTCAGAACCTGCAGCATTATTCAGTAAAAAAATGTTAAGCAAAGACTAAAGAGATTATTTACATGCCAGCAATAGCTAAATCCATATTATGCATTCACCACAGTATAATGGGAAGAAATTAAGTTTGGATGGCAGGAGACTTTACAATACAAGGATTATAAAGATACGAATTCAGATAGCTAACCACACTCAGTCATCAACAAGACACATAGAAGAGCCTCAGATGTCAGATTACTCAAACTATTTCTATGATTTCTGTATGTGGGAATTTTCATGTGTAGGACAGAACTGCAATTTCAGAAAGTTCAAATATAGACATCTATTAACATAATTATAGTAGGCTATCCCTTGACTATATATTGGAAAGTGACTTTTATTAAATTCTCTATTTTACAAGTTCATAGGCTCATAGTGACATAACAGCCCCCATAACATTCTATTTTCAGCTTTCCAACATTCCTTAAGTTGGATGATACTCCCCTCTCGCCCATTGGAATACTAAATTTTTCATTATTTTAACTTCTAAGATTTTCACTCGAGTTGCTTCAAATTTGCTACTGCTTAGAAGTTCTGGCAGGCACATGCTGAAGGCAAGCCAATTCCTAAAACCATGATTCTGCAATGATGATCTTGAACCGCAAAATGCAACTGAGAAACACCTAACTCCCATCACAAATCCCTGGTAAGCAGCTAGTACAATTTCCTATTGTTCTTGTCACCCAAAAAAATTACTTACATATAAATACCTGCAAAAGCCTCAGGAAGAAAATAGTACTTAAAAGAGGGTAAGTAAATCATACACCAGAAACCATGCAATAAGTACTAGGTATAATGAAAACTTAACCACTGGGATTCCACCAATTCACTTTTTTCTTTAATAAGACTTAGATACAAAAAGTAACATAACATCACCAGGATTTTTTTTTTTGGGGTTTAATTTCAGTGTCAAACTAAGATAGCAACTTATGCCATTTTTGAATTTTCAAATTTCTAGATTTACTTCAACAGTTAAAAAAAATAATGCATCTATGACTGCATCTCTGTCCAAAACAAGAAATAAGTCTAAGCAACTTCCTAACTTTGATTAAACGGAGTCTCAAATTTGGGAAGGATAATAGTTAGACATTTAGACTTTCAGACAACATGAAGGACTTTAAGATGTACATATTGATCGAATCCTTGGATAGCATCCCCAGAGGTGCTTCTCCAAAGCACTTCTGACTTCGGAAAAGTACCTGAAGAAGGACATTTAAAATTATTCTATCACAGACAAATTTGTAGCAATTACTGTCATAAGGCATCAGATATTAAAGTCACAATACTTCCAACAGTGGCCTCAGAATTAGAATCAAATCAGTAAACTACCATTGCAAGGCCCACACCAAAAAAAAAGTATTACCAGTAGCACAAAGAAGACAACCCCCTAGAGAATACCATGCTTTAGTAGAATTCCTCTTGAAGAAATAATAAATATGAATTGGATTAAATGCCCTCAAGACAGTGGTATCATATTTGATGAGATTGTATATCCCAATGCCCGCAAGAGAACAAAACCATATGAATAAAGCAGGTCCTACAGCAAGTCCCACTTTACTTGTTCCATACTTCTGTACACTGAACAAAACGATGAGGCAGGCAACAGAAATCATCACCACTTCACCTGCATAATCAAGGGAAGAAAAATATTAATTCTACAAATTTTGTCCCCAGCAGATGGGCATAAATCAGCTTATTAATATGCACAAACCCCATCCCCAAAAAATATGTTTTCTATTCTTGAGACCAAATTGACAGATTGCAGAATATATTAGAATTACAATGTAGAGCAAATTTCTATAACCATCACTCCAGCTTCGATCAGAAGTAAAAATTGCATGAAGTACATGAGCTCAAAAGGTCACAAAAATATAGATAATAAGAATGCCAATCAAGTCCCTCATTCTAGTGACAAAAAGTGAATTTCATAGGCATAGCAGTATTTCTGTTTTTCTCCTTTGGGAAAAGAATTTATTGATTGGAGAAACTACAAAAGCACTTATTGAAGTGGCATGGCAGACTCAGAATGAGCTCTTCTGTTTCTTCAAGTGATTTGGGTTTGCGCAGCTGATATTGAGGTTTTTCTAGCATCTATTTTATGAGTTTCAGGAGGCAAAAGGGTATAAAGTCTTCTGGCTGTGTGTAGTTCTGGCTGGTTTGCACCCGGCTTTAAATTCTAATCCTGGTGCCCTAGACCAAGCTGAGCCAAGATGGTATGCTGAATTGACTCAGCTGCTTCCTTCGCAACCGTCTTACTTCAGCAATCACCCCATTACAGAGTTAACATAACCAATCTACAGAAAGATTGGTCACAAAACCATCATTCCACAGCTATTGATACCGAGACTCCAGGCAACAGGCAATTCAAAGAGAGTCTCTTCAAAATATTTCAACAACCCTCCTCTCACTCTACAGCTCATACTTGTACCAATTAGACTAATTGGAGAATCAGTCACAACTATAACTGAAAATAACAAGAGCTAACTAACAAAATGTCATGACTAATAGATGAGTAATCAAGTGGGATGGAGAACCCTCTCCCAAAAGCTAGCTATTAAAGTGAGAGAACCAACCTACTTAGATACCCCATTGAGCATCCCATACTACCCAATATGATACTTGGACATCCCATACCACCCAAATCTCCATCAATTGGCCCCCTTTAAGAGCCAACATCGCAGCAGCTGTACACCATGACACTTCACTCAACACCCTTATCGGTTAGAACCCTCGACTAGTCAGAACCCTCCATAAGTAGCCCTCTCCGGTATCATCAACACCCAGGCTCTAAGACCATTGATGAGTACTCAAGTGGAATAGAAAACCCTCCCCCAAAGAATAGCTATTGAGATGAGAAAACCAATCACTTAAATACCTTATTAAGCATCCCATACCACTCAATGTGGGATTTGGGCATGTAACTCAACAACTAACTCTTCTCCTATCAGTCCTTATTTCTTATTACATATAACAACTACAACCATTTCCGCTACAATCTCCACCCAAACAACAGATTCTGCAAGAATAACAGCCTTTATAACCTCCTTCAACTAATTCCAACTTAAACACATCATAAATTAATGATCCAACAAGAAGGGAAAAGATGGAAATGATGGTGAAGAATGGAATTCAAGCAGGCAATACTCACATCACGTGCTAATACATGACTTGAATGTGCTCCATGCTATTACCAAATATCAGAACCTTCCCCTTTCAACTAAACACATCAAATCTCAATCCCCAAGGAGACAAAACAATGCAGAGTCAAGACAAACTTAGATACAAAACTGACATCATAAATCATAAATCTAATAATAATAAAAGAAAAGTTTAAAAACCATTCCAAAGAAGGAAGATAACAAAAAAGTCTAAATTATATATATGTGCATGCAGAAAAATGAAAGTAAATATGAAAAACTATTATTGGTACAAAAGAGTCAATAAACAAGTTAACGCAATACCATGATTAATTGCATCCACCCCAACTTTTAAACCTCCAACAGATGAAAGTACTGCAGAAAAAATTACATATAATGTAAGAATGAATTAACGTCAAGAAAACAAAGAGCATTATCATATTCAAAATGCAACACTCTTCCATCAAGACAAACAGAAAAAATATTATCAAGATCCAACTCAGCTAAAACTTTCTTGCACCTATATATATTATCAAGATAGGCAAAGGCACCCTTAAGATACTAGGCCCCTTCCTCCCCTGCTCCTTGTTTTCCTCCCCTTTGGTGCCTTGACCATAAGCCATAACAATTTCAAGATATATGAGCTGTTCAAGTAAATCCTAAAATTCATGCAAAAAAATCAATTTATAACATAAATTTAGCCATGAGCCATAACAATTTCAAGTTAATGACCAAAAACAGCTGACACTAAAATTCCTATGAGAAACATTTCATTCATTTATTCAAGTAGAATTTACTGCTTGAGTAGAAGCAAAACATAATATATGCATTGCAAATTTAATAAGAGGCCAATTAGAAATGATTCAGAGGTAAAAATTGGAAAGTAAATCATTCCAAAAGTGGCAAAGTTTAGATATTTAGGGTCGATTTTATAGTGTGATAGTGAAATTAATGGGGATGTTATGCATAGGATACAAGCTGAGTGGTTAAAGTGGAGAAAAGCATCAGGAGTTATTTATGACCACAAGGTGCCTACTAAGCTTAAAGAAAAATTTTATCGAACAGCTATAAGGCTAGCGATGCTATATGGTAGTGAATGTTAGGCTTTAAAAAGACAACAAGAGCATAAGATGTGAGTAGCAAATATGAGAATGTTGAGATGGATTTGTGGTCATACAAAATTGGATAAGATATGAAATGACTGTATACGAAGAAAAGTTGGAATAGCACCTATCGAGGAGAAAATGGTGAAAAACCATTTAAGGTGGTTTGGACATATATAAAGAAGAGGGCAAGAGGAGCCAGTGAGGAGAGTTGATCAAATGGCTTGAAACCCTATCAAAAGGCGTAGAGGAAAACCAAAAAGGACACTAAGGGAAGTAATAAGGAATGAGCTTTTGAAAAATGATTTATCTGAGAAGATAGTATTTGATAGAATCCATTGGCGTCGTATGATCTATGTAGTCGACCCCACATAGTAGGATAAGGCTAATGTTGTTGTTCTATTCATGTAGAATTTACCCTTCCCATTAACTACTTAAGTACTTTGTAACTTTTAGGTTTATTCGTGTAGAATTTACCCTTCCCATTAACTACCTAAGTACTTTGTAACTTTTAGGTTCTTACTTCCTAGTCTGTTTTGCATGTCCATTGCTAGGAAATAATTATTATATTATAGTATGCATAATTAGAATTTATCACATTAAAATTTGGAATATGCTTGATCATCTTGCATCGTCATAGCCCAGAGCTCCCTCCATCTACCCTGCCTCCGACTTGTATTAATTCCCTCTTAATTCAGCATGATGAAGGGCTTTGAAGATACTGTCCATCATCTAGTAAACCCCCTTCACCCCCAACCCCCAGCTGTAAGCCGTTTAAATTTCTTTTTGACTGAGCATTATGAAGGACTTTGAAGTTAATGTGCCTCATCAAGTTTGGCTAAATAGAAGTAAAACTCTACTTGTAATATCAATTACTGAAACAAACAGTGGTGGTGCAGTTTTCCAATAAATTCATAACTTCATTACCAGCATTTTCAGAGTGTTATCATCTAAAACAAAGGATTTCAAGAAGAATGAAAGGCTCCAAATTTTCACTAAGGCAACAGAGACAAGTGCCTTGCCTCCATCAGAAAGGCACCAAAGGTGTACACCTGGCTGAAAGGGCCTCACCTGAATCACTAAGTGGTGAAGACCCCTTCAAAAGCCTTGCCTCAGGGCCTCATAACTTTTGGCACTTTTAACATCACTGGATAACATTACAGGTATGTTATAGGTATCAATCCAAACAAATTACGACAAATGGAAAGCATGAAGTATAACAAAAATGCTTGAAATGATTTGATAACCTGACATAGCTGGTGTAACAACCCCATTAGCTATCACCATAGAAGTACCAGCAAGCACTAATACAAGTAGAATCTTCTTTAGAGTCAGTGAAGTCTCCAGTCTTTCCTTGATTTTTAACGACCTTTCAAGCTCAGGGGATGGAACCTTTAGCCTAAAGCTTGATATGCGGGCATCGGATGGCAACTGATTGGGCAGAAGACTCACCTTAGCATGACGACAAATCAAGGAGTACAAGGCAAAAGTACCACCTGCAGTGGTTTAAAAACTATGATTTTGAGTACAGAACACCAAGAGGAACAGAGAGAGAGTGATGGGAAATTGAAGTATTAATATTACAATATTGAACAAACCTTCACCATCATCATTGGCCCATAAAACAACCAGGACATACTTCACAAGAGGAATCAAGATTAAGGTGTAAAGAACAAGTGATAATGCTCCAAGAATGTCTTCATTTCCATTAATAGGAGCCTTTCTAAACATAACACTGAAAGTATACAATGGACTTGTTCCAACATCACCAAAGACAACACCAAGGGTCTGAAAAGCTAATACTATTCTCCTTCCCACACTGATATCCTGCAAAAAAACATAATGAAGATAACAAGTACTAAGTATAATGTGTAGATTGTTTTAACTGAGTTTACAGTTATATCATCTTTTGACGAGATAATAAAGATTTTTAAAGGGTAGACAACAAGCATAAACCATATTCAGAAAAAAAAATTATTTACATCAATAAATGAATTCTAGCCTATGTTCATAGAATCTAAGAAAGCAACAGAAAATTTTAACAGGCCCCAAAGTCCAAAAAGTGAAAGCTTTTCAGATATTGAACAAAAAAATGCGCTTTCAGAACTCATTAGCAATAAGATCAGAGAGAGAAAGAGCGAGAGACTGTAAGCACAAATTTTTCAGGTTACGCTAAATCTATTTCCAGTTCAAATGCAACTATTATCACAAACTCCATAAAATTGATACATAAGCTCATCAGATTGCCTGCCATCAAATTCAAAATTAATTGCCCACCTCAGCTAAGTCCGTGCTTGGCTTAACTTAACTTCTTTCACAAAATACTTCTCTACTTCAAATATCCATAATAATTCCCCAGAAAGAGGCAGAATACGAGCATTACATGCCTTCAAAATCTCAAATCTTATTCCCCTTTAAGTAATTTTTTTTCTTTTGATAAATTCTCACTAAATCTAATAAAAGAAGATCGAATTCACACAAGTATGTTTAAATTTTTATATCTTTTCCATGTCAACAGAAATACTTTTTTCTTTTGCATGAACAGAACTCTAGTTATAGTATCTTAAAACTCCTACCACTGGACAATTGACACTTCATTTCCTGAAATAAATAATGAATAAGTAAAAATGGAGTTCGCAGCTTAACCACCTTCCCATTACCCGAGATGCTTAGATAAAAAAACGCAGCTTGGGCTGAACGGAATAACGAACACCCACATTCAAGGAAAATTGGGGGAAAAAAGACTATGACAAGTCCATAAAAAGTAAAGAAACTAACGCAATTTATGAAAGCGCCAAACCACCTCATAGTCATTTCTCTGAGCACCAGGAACCTCAAGAGCTTCAACATCGAATGAGTCGATTCGTGGGCCAGTCCGGATTAGCCTCTGTTCGCCATTTTCCTCATCCTCCGAATCCAACATGTACTGGTACCTCAAATCCCCCTCATCTTCCTCTATCTCCGAATCATCCTCGTCCTCCTGGAAAACCCACCTAGATTCGGTGGAGTCCATCGAGAATCCACCGTTGATTTCACCTCTCTCTGGATCCCCCTCCTCAGCCATCGACCAGATAACCAGCAAAGAGCTCAAATTCAAGATTTAGAACCGCACGCAATTGCGAAACTGACAACTGTAGATATGTGGGTACGCAAAAATCAAATGGGAAATCTTTAGGGTTAGTCATGGAAAAGGGCACTGGGAGAGAGAATAAACTGAATTTCAGGGACCGGGGTTGCCATAGTGGTATGACAGCATTCAGTTGAAGCTGCGGATCAGGGGGAAATGGAAAACGGCATGTTGGTCTGTATTTGTGAATGTAAGCGCGCGCCTGCGTGAAAGTGAGAAAAGCAAAAAACTTGCTTGGGAACTGCTTATCGCTCAAAGATGGGAACTTGGGTGAGGACAGCATCCGAACAAAGCGGGCACGGCGGGCGAGGCATGGGCCCATTTGGTGCATTTGTCATGCATGAATATCGGTTTCGCGTGGCAACTGGCAATGAATCACAACTCTAGTCTATTGCTTCAAATTGGATTATTTTTAGGTCCAAATGCCAAGAACAAAATTCAAGTACTTGTGTAGTCTATTTATTTCTATTTTAAAAATTGGTTATGGAATATTTAATTCCTATTTTTTTCAATTTTATATAACATGCTTTTTTTTTAATATTTTTAAATATAGTCTTAACAGCATTGTTTATGAAATTTGATGGAAGAGTGTATTGTGCAAAGAATTCAAAATATTAATGGTTAGCTTCTAAAGTTAATTAAGCAAATTGCACAAATTCTTAAATTGGGAGAATTATTTTATATTTTAACCTTGTTTTTAGAAGCAAAGGGTTAATGAACAATGTTAAAGGTGTATGCAAATCAATTTTTTCCCGAACATAAAAGAAGGAAAAAAATTTGCCTATAACCTAATAAAACCTAATATGATTTTTTTTATCAACACTAATGAGAAAATTACCTAACGCAGATATAATAAGTCTAATCTTATCTAAAACTAGGTCATGACTAAGTTTTACAATTACTTTTTTATTGTAAAATTTTTATTGTTTATATCTTTATAACTACTTGATCATTTTAAAAATATGATTACCCTTTTTGTAAGTCTTTACAAAATTTATGCAGTAAAAATTAAAAAAATGTAATAAGTTCAGCAGAAAAAAAGAGAAAAAAAAAATATATATATATATATATATGTACAGAAACTTACATAAAAAAAAAACTTCAAAAAATGAAAACCTGAAACCCCATAATCTGATCAGAGGAGATTTTGTTTGTTCCTATTATTTTTCCCACAAACTGTAGTGTCCCACTAATTGTAAACTTTTCTTTTAACTTCCATTAGCACTCACATGAACTTAATGAACATGCACAAAAGGAATCAAATTATGGGAAAAGGGAAGATTTCCAAGGATCAATATAATGGTAAGAGTACCAATCTTCATTCAATATATACGGTTGACAGAGATCACACCGAGAATAATAATGGATTTTACACAGATGCAGAATGTGATTCTTTTCCTCCAAGTGTTTGAATAATAGCTTCCAAAAGTTTGATGTCCTTATCACGCTTTGAGATTTCTTCTTGCTTTGCCCGCAGCTCCTCCATGTGCAGCTCAAACACCTCTGTGATCAAAGTCAAAACTATTACGAGAACTGTTCCACTTTTTTGCCGAGACAGAAGCACAGTATCTATATCTGAATCCCCCAACCTTTCTTTCCATCCCAAATAAAATTTGAAATTGGTACATCCAAGTTGGAGTTCCCGGGAACAACGACATGAACAAGTTTTGAAACTAAACATGGTAATTAAATAGTTTTTTGGAAATTGGGAAAAGGTTTCAAGAAGAAGATTAGCAAAAAATTACTAGTATCTAACATTGGCTTAAACAAAGAGAGTAGAATGATTTTGAATACAACGTGGCATAACTTCAATTTCATTGGAGCTGAATGTGGAACTAAATGACATAGCAGTTTCATTAATAAGTTCCTTTAAACCATTGTAACCCCAGGAATATCAAAAAAAGAAAGTTAAAGTAAGCAATTTAAAAACTTATTCAAATAAAAAGCCTCAATTAATTCTGGACTTTTATTTCAAGGGACGTATAGCTAACTAGGTATCAGTATCCTTGAATGATGATTACAGTATCAAGAAGTGATCATAAAGTGGCTAGCATTGTGTATAATGCCTAATGAAGAAATGCAGAAAGTATGAGTTCAAAATACGAGGTCTTGTTAGAAAAAAATATAAAATTTAATTATTCAACATACTTGTGGTGTTCTCAAGCTCCTTTGTAACCTCCTGTGCACGTAACTCAGCTGCTTTCTGAGCTGCTTCAGCCTGTCGTTTTTCAGAACGAGCATGAGCAGCAGCAGTGATGGCCGCATCAAGTTCTCTTTCCAATGTCTCCACTCTTTGTTGAAGAACCTAGAGAAAAATTGCCTGAAACATATAAGTCTCGTGGTGGAATTAACAATCAATTGATTTCATACAGCAGAATGTCAGTTAATAAAGACTTTCAGGACTACCAAGTTTCAAATCCCTTCGCTTATTTTTATTTCAATGATAAATATGAGAGAAAGTAATAGCATTTATATTCCAGTGTTGAGTACAAGTGAGAGTAGTAAGTTGGAATGACATTTTTCTACTCCCCTCTACAATTGTCAGTACAAGTTACTGAGTTTTAATGAAAATCTTATTTTATAAAAAAAAAAAAAAAGAAAGACGGCAAATTAATGATTTATTCTTGAAAGACCATTCTTCTTTCAATGTGGTGCTTAAAAATGAAAGCCTCTAAAGTTGGTCTCCCAAATTTTTTATTTTTTGGCAATCAAAATGATTATTCTGTCAGGCATACTCACAGTAATCTAATAGACCTACAGATGGGGCATAAACGGAGTCCTCATGACCCTTTATTCATGAGCAACAACAAAAATAGCCTTATCCTACAATGTGGGGTCAGCTACATGGATCAAACGACGCCAATAAGCTCTATCAAACGTCATCTCCTCAGATAGATTATTTCTCAAAAGATCATTCCTTATAACTTCCCTTAATGTCCATTTTTGTCTTCCTCTACGCCTTTTGATTGGGCTCCAAGCCATTTGATCAACTCTCTTCACTGACTCATCTTGCCCTCTTCTTTGTACATGCTCAAACCACCTTAAACGATTTTCTACCATTTTCTCCTCAATAGGTGCTACCCCAACTTTCCTTCGTATACAGTCATTTCGTATCTCATCCAATTTTGTATGACCACACATCCATCTCAACATTCTCATCTCTGCTACTCCCATCTTATACTCATATTGTCCTTTCAAAGCCCAACATTCACTACCATATAGCATTGCTGGCCTTATAACTGTTCTGTAAAATTTTCCTTTAAGCTTAGTAGGCACCTTGCGGTCATAAATAACTCCTATTGCTTTTCTCCACTTTAACCACCCAGCTTGTATCCTATGCATAACATCCCCATCAATTTTACCATTATTCTATAAAATCGACCCCAAATATTTAAACTTTGACACCTCATGAATGATTTGCTCTCCAATTTTTACCTCTGAATCATTTCTAATTGGCCTCTTATTAAATTTGCAATGCATATATTCCGTCTTACTTCTACTTAGACAGAAACCTTTTGATTCCAAAGTATGTCTCCATAATTCAAGTTTAGAGTTGACCTCTTCTCTTGAGTCCTCAATTAAAATTATATCATCCGCGAAGAGCATACACTTTGGAATTTCTTCTTGTATATGTTCTGTAAGAACATCCAAAACCAGATCAAACAGGTATGGACTCAAAGAAGATCCTTGATGTAAGCCTATTATTATAGGGAAGTCCTTTGTCACATCTCCAGAGGTTCTTACACTTGTTGTTGCCCCCTCATACATATCATTTATGGCTCGAATATAAGCCACACGGACACCTTTCTTCTCCATTGCTTTCCACAATACATCTCTTGGTACTCTTTCATAGGCTCTTTCCAAATCAATGAAAATCATATGCAAGTCCCTCTCTTTACTCCGGTATCTTTCAATCAAACCCCTTAATAAATAAATAGCCTCTGTTGTAGACTGTCCTAGCATAAATCCAAATTGGTTTTCTGAAATACGAGGCTCCTTTCTGAGTCTATACTTAATCACTCTTTCCCAAAGTTTCATGGTGTGACTCATAAGTTTTATCCCCCGATAATTAGCACAATTTTGAATATTCACCCTTTACTCATGAGCATGTGGCATTATTTTGCCTAAATGGTGTAGTTTTGCCAATTGCTTGGCTTGGTGAAATTTGCCTAAATGGCAGTTTAGAAATGGATTCCTGTTTATGTCACATTAGCAAGTCTGTTTAGTGACAGCTAGTTTTCCAAGAGGGATCGTTTTGATTGGAGAGAGTCTATGGGGGACAAAATTGAGAGGCTTTGTCTTTGGAGGACCAAATTAAGGGAAGAGTGATCTTTCAAAAACAAAATCACTAATTTACTCAAAAAAATGTATTCAACAAGTTATTCAAAAAAACAGAGTGCAAATGATCACAATCAAATGTGAAAAAGTTCTAGAATATAAAAGCTTAGATGCTAGTTAATTCAAAGATTAGGAACATTTTCTACGAAACACTATTAGGGGGCACTGTCCATCATATAACCCTCATGGAATCTCGAGCAATCATTTGTTCCGCAAAATTGTTCAGCGCTCCATTTGACCAAAATTAATTGCAGACCATTAGTATTGCACCACATTTCAATTTTAAAAGACAGAGGGCAAGTGTTATTATGTTCCCTTTCTATAGAATCTGTTGCTATCCCTTCTAACTAGAATATGCATCGAAGTATTTGATAAAAAACACTTTAGCCTGTCTAAGGTTTATATATATAAACGCTGAAGCAATAACTAGGATCAGTACTTGAAACTGTGATTCAATTTATTTTTAATTTACTAGAGTAATGGAAGTGGGAAAAATCACTTTGGACACCATGGATGGTCACAGACCAAGCTCTCAGGAATCAGATCATCCTAAGCTCATTGGCCCAGGACACAACTGATTAAGCAAATATCCACTGATATGACTTAGTGCCAAATGAAAATCTGCTGCCCTAAACATGAACTTTATTTGTGGAGAGTAAGATATCTGACCTCATGCCTTCACATATAGAAGAGTCAAAAGAGAAGTGAATTAAGTGTAGGTGAACAATTCAATATTTGTCTAATAAAATTCCTTCATGCTGATCGGAATGGATGTCAATAATTCTCTCAGAATTCCCACATTTTCAATCTCCCCTACTCAAAGTCGAAGTGGAGACTTATTTATCGAGGTTGTACATAAAAAGATTCGATCCGTTGTTTTGCTACCAATATCACTTTATTTGATGAAGACCAATTTTGCGCCTATCAGATAAAGAATTTCGTGTAAGAAAATGCATAATCGTTCGCCAAGGGAGTATAATTCTATTGCTGATAAATTGGCACGTCTAAGTGTCTCTCAGGAGCTGATAAGTACTAATTTTCTGGAGCCTCCTTACTACATTAAGGATCTGGTCATTCATGAAGCTACAGGGTGTTCAACCCCTCATGTTAATTCCTGTTAGTTTTTGGCGTTAGCCTCTTTCTGTATGCCAAAAAAAAAATGCATAATCGCTCATACCATTGAGTTGAGCATTATTTAAATGCAATTTCAAACCTTGTCTAATTTTCAGGCATCTTTAACTCAGCAAAGCCTACTTAAAAAAATTGACATTTCAGCAGTTATTATGAACAAAAATCAAATCCCTATTGTTTTCATCGAGCACCCTCGTGACTGAACAAAAACTAATAGGTAGCAAGAAAAAATAGTTCAGATCGCATTATGCCTAGAATTGTCGATCAAATCCAACTTTAGCTCCTTAATTACACAGCACAAGCAATAACTTCTTTCATAAATTAGTTTTACGACCCCGTTGACCTCAAAAATCAAGAACAGGATGAAAGAATGAAGGTCAAATTGAAGACACAAACCTTGATGGTGCGGGCTTGCTCGGCAGTGAGGGAGGCTTTGGCAAAAGTCTCATCATCCACAAAAACAGCTTTCTTGAGGAGAAGCTTCTGGAGAGCCTCCAAATTGGAAGCCATCTCCGTCAGATTCGTCGTGGCTCCGCTCCATCTCTCGCTTCCTCTGGCTGTCTCCTCCATGCTCCCCACGCCGCTTCAAGAGTCCTCTTCATTCTCGCTTCCTTGGCTGATGCACACCGTTTTATTCAAAGGTAGATGCCACATGGCGTGATCTCAACAGCTTTGCGAAGGGACGCTAGGATTTGTGCCACATGGACGACACGCAAATGGTGCCACACACCGAAAAATGTCCTACATTCACAAACTGATATAGATTTTAAGAGACACATAGCGGCCAAAAAAATAAGAGACACGGAAATTAGATACAGTATTGTCGTTCGTCTTCCTCAACCACCTCCCTATGGATTCTCTGTAAATCTTCACCTTCATCCTATCTAGAATATTGAAGATACTCAATACTGATTTTGCATAGTAAATGCTATTTTCTACGAAGCTCATCCAGCTCCTCCGCACAAACTCCACTTCTCAGCCCTTTTTGCGGCACCACGTCAAAAACCTAACCACCACCCCTGCCGCCGTCAATGCCCCTTCCAAAGATGACTACTTTGCCGCCATACACCACATCTCCAACATCGTCCGGCGAGATTTCTACATGGAGCGCACCCTCAACAAGCTCCGCATCTCCGTCAATTCCGAGCTCGTCTTTCGTGTTCTTCGCGCCTGCTCTAACTCCGGCACCGAGTCCTTCCGCTTCTTCAATTGGGCTCGATCCTACAACCCTTCATACCAACCTACATCTGTGGAATTCGAGGAGATGATCAAGATCCTCGCTCACGCCAAGAAGCACGAGACCATGTGGAAGATCGTTCACCAGATGAAGACCCAGAATTTGAGTTTGTCTCCCGAGACCGTCTCCTTTGTCATTGAAGAGTACGGAAAGCACGGCCTCGTGGACCAAGCCGTGGAGATCTTCAACAGGTCCAGGAAATTCAACTGTCCACAGAATGTGCAGGTACACAACTCTCTGCTTTTTGCACTCTGCGAGGTGAAAATGTTTCATGGGGCTTATGCATTGATACGTAGGATGATAAGGAAAGGGGTGAATCCTGATAAGAGAACTTATGCTATTCTAGTGAATGCTTGGTGCTCATCTGGGAAAATGAGAGAGGCACAGGAGTTTTTGGAGGAAATGAGCAAGAAGGGGTTTAACCCTCCAGTGAGAGGTCGTGATCTTTTGATTGAAGGTTTGTTAAATGCAGGCTATTTTGAGTCAGCCAAAGGGATGATGAGGAAATTGATTAAGGAAGGATCTGTACCTGATGTAGAAACCTTCAATACTTTGTTAGAAGCTTTGTGCAAATCTGGGGAGGTTGAGTTTTGTGTTGGTCTTTATCATGAAGTGTGTAAATTGGGTCTTGCACCAGATATTAACACTTATAAGATCCTAATTCCTGCAGTGTCAAAAATGGGTTTGATTGATGAGACGTTCAGACTCTTGAATAATTCAATTGAGGAAGGGCATAAGCCATTCCCCAGTTTATATGCGCCCATAATTAAGTCACTTTGCAGAAGGGGTCAGTTTGATGATGCATTTTGTTTCTTCAGTGATATGAAGGTGAAGGGGCATCCCCCTAACCGTCCTGTGTACACAATGTTGATAACCATGTGTGGTCGTGGAGGCCGAGTTGTTGATGCTGCAAACTATCTGGTGGAAATGACAGAGTTGGGATTGACACCAATATCTAGGTGTTTTGACATGGTTACTGATGGATTGAAGAATTGTGGAAAACATGATTTGGCTCAGAGAATAGAACGACTGGAAGTATCTCTTCGTGGTGTTTGATAAGATCTGCCTCTCTCTGGTGTTCACTTGTGCTTGAGAAGCAGATACTCTGGAAAAGAAGGCCATGCATGTGTTTCACTTATTATGGAACACATGTTAGACACCATGGAACATTAATTATAAATGGAACAAAGATCCTCTGAAACACATATTCAATTGAAATGAGGAGATAGCAAAAGAAAGATATGGGTCGATTTCTGCACTGAGTCCCCACAAAAATGGAGTCCATCTCTTCTCCTCTATTGCCTTTCTCACTTCAGCTTTATTTATTTTTAGGGATCCTGGTTATGATAAATGAAGGCTTCAAATCATGTTTTGTCTCGATGCCCATGTCCATGTTTGAGAGTATGTTTCCTAGTTTATGACGAATATTTGCAACTTGCTATAGCTTGGAGCTAAGATTTTCTTGACGCTAAATTATACAGAGGCTTCAAGTTTTGTCTTTTGCACTTTGCGTCCGTTATTTCTCACTGATGACAGACATGGGCGACTCTGCCATTGCTTGATGTTAAAAAGTTCCTGTTTTTTTATGCAAATAAGCATATGAGGATTGAAGACTAGTCTTCTTGTCATTTCCTTTTCGTATTCTATACACTTACGCTGGGCAAATGGTAGTTATATCCAGTTCTTAATTTCTGCCCTTGATGAGTTCTCTGCATTCATGTATTTTGCCATTGTTAAAAAATTCTTCTTGTGCTGTTGCATTGCCATCAAGTGCGGAATTTCCGTTTTTGTCAATCTCCATTCATGATTCCTTGTTACTTTCCTTTCTGTATTGTACATCACGGATTGAAGAAAGTTTATCCTCAATGTTTGGAGGCTTGCCACATAGGAGATCTTGTTATCCTATATGTTTTATTGCTGTAAAAAAAAAATTATGAAGAAGGAAAGAAAGAATAAAAGTGAAAAATGCATCTAGATATTGACTCATGTAGTTTGTCTATAATTTTTTTAGAAAATCACATTTGCAGATCGAAATTTTAAAAATTTAAATTAAATTATTTTAAAAAATTATAATTATTTTCAAGAAATTACTATTATTAAGTTTTAAGGAAAAATAGTATAGTGCTATTTAAAATTGTCATTTTCTGAAATTTGATGATAATAGATTCTTAGAAATAATTATATTTTTAAGATTTTTTTTTTTCATATTTTCTTGGTTGAATTCTTAGATGCAATGTTTTTTGAATTTGGGGAAAAATAACGAGGGGAAAAAGTTGGAAAGACAGAGGAGGTTGGGAATTTGTTTTGTCCAACTCAGTTGTGTTTGAGAACTCTACCATTCAACACTCCTGTTGGAAGTCACAGCATAGATTTCGGAATTATTTTTACCGCAAAATTGCTGATATTCTTAAGCAGATTCGAAGCGCCAAAAAATATGTAAACTGAACTAATCATTATATTATATTTATTAATATAAAATATTTATGTCAGAGATGATGTATGCTAAAAATTGTAGTTACATGATATCACGTTGAAACAACACTTCAAGGAATTCAAATAATCGTCAATATATATATTAAAAATTTTAAGAAAACTGCACTATTTGAACTCATAAATAGTATAGCTCCTTTCACAATTATTTTTATTAAACTCTGTGTAATGTACAGAGTCCACATCCAGTTGGGATTAAAATAATCATTTAACCACATGCGAATGATCTCTTTCCTGCATAATATTTGGATTTTGGACAACAAGTAGGAGGCCCAGTGGAGGCCATGGATCATGGACTCACTGGCCCAACATTTATACATAAAAAAAAAAATACGCACACATATATATCAAATGATATAGTTATTTACAGCATCAATACAATTTACTTGTGGTAGACCCAGTGAGACATTACTAAACTAATTAACAAAATTAATGATTCACTAAAAATAGGATTAGCTTAGATGAATTTTAAGTTAAGAGATGCCTATATAAAGCTAAAATTTGTTGAGAATGAAGTTAAGAATTAGAAATTGTTAAAGAAAAAAAAAGTTATAAAATCATAATCTTAATCCAATATGTTATAAGGACGGTAGCTGCCTTATGTTGATTGGAAGCAAAGCAGCATCATTAAGAATTATAATCTAGTTCTTGCAAGCAAACACCCACCACTTGTTTTACGTCAAAAGGAAAGATCCAATCATGGGATTCAAAAAGAAGAAGGCTACCATACCATAACAAACCATGAGAGTAAGAGCAAGAAAATTTTTGGAGTAGGTAAAAGTATGTTTGCAAAGATACTTTAGGCTAATTTTGTGTTTGGTTTATCTTGAAATGTTGCTATGTAAATTTACTTTTACTTCTAAATATGTTGTTAGTCAATAAACTGAAGAAATTACTTTTCAATTAATAAATATATTTTTATTTCATAATTATTTTGTCAAACTTACTTTCATAATAACAAATATCCAAATATAAATCATATTATAATAAATTTACTTTTATTTAAATTTTATTTTAATAAATTATTTTATTCTAATTTATGTTTGCAAATTAAAAACCAAACGAGCTCTCAACTAGTCAACCTGACATCTAATGCTCTACTGCCATTTTTTGCTTTTGATCAGCTAGCTCCCACAATAAATTTCATTGTTTTATAATATATATATTAATTATATATAGTGTAGTTGGGGGAAAAAAGAATCTCATGTAGAAATTCATTCATCTGTGTTATTTTTTTTTTTATATGTTACATGATTGAAAAAGAATAAATTTTGGTACTACTACTCCTCCTAGTTCTATCACAATATATAACAAACTAAACATGTTTCCCCAATTAATTATGAAGTCAGAAATAGGCTACACTATTTCTAGTTGGTAGATCATACGATTTGTTATAACTCTAGTGTTGCTAGAAAAAAAATAATAGAGAAATTAAGATAATGGGAAAGTTAAAATATAATAAGACGATTTCAGTAGATAACGCAAAAGATTAAAAAAGGCTGTTACAATAGAAAATTATGAATATTAATAACATATTAAGAGTATATGAATTTTATAGAAAATCAGTTGTTGAGCCACAGCTTATCAACAGTTCCAACTTATTGGCTTCCTAAAAATTATTAATATATATTACTATATATGATACATGATTAAGAGAATAACACATGAGATGTGTGAATGTGAATATATATATATATATATTATGTGAATATAAAAAGTGGGAATGTGAAAATAGACAATTTATAAAAATCCAGCCAGGTAGGATTAAATTAATTTTTGGGGTGGCCTTACATTCGACTGGACTTGATGTTCAACTTGGTCTGATTTCTTTATGACCTTCATCCAACTTGATTTAATCGGGTAGAATTTTCTATATTAACACACATACTTAGGCCCCTTTGATATAAAATGGGAAAAAGAGAAAGAATGGAAATAGAAAAGCTTTCTCATATAAACATAAGAAGTTTCCTTTCTAACAAAACCTTACCATCTTCCAAATTTTACTTTTATACTTTCCTTCACCTTTTCCTTTTCATCAAATTCATTTTTCATGTATGAAACATAATATTAATTCTTAATCCAATTCTTGCAAAACACTCATTCTTATTGTTAATATAGGTTAAGTTTAGTTAATAAATATATATCTTGTATATTATTGGAATGTAGATTCAAATCTCGCACTTTTTAAATCTTGAGACTTGTTATAACTTTAGTAATCTTATGAAACCCAACTCATTTAAACTGTTGTGTATAAATAAAGGCTCATTCTTAGTCCTTTTGGTTGCATAAAGACTCATTCTTATCTTTTCAGTAACATGATAGCACGACAGCAGCAAAAGATTTAATTTTCCATTACTACCTCTGTCGCAGCATACAACAAATGGGGGCCAGATATATAATTTGACAAGACGACCAAGGTTGGTGAGCGATGAGACAGAATAAAGTGCCGAAATAAATAAAAAAAATTCAAAGATTTCAGCATAAAGTCCACGTGAAATTCTTTTCATCAAAAGGGAAATAACAAAAAAAAAATTAAAATAAAATATAGCAACAGTTCACCGGTTCATGGAACTCAGTCTAAATGAGCTTGATGAGGTTGTTCAAATCTACTTTCCCTCAGTGACCTGTTCGAGTGAGTGATGAAGAAGAAGAAGGTGATTTTTATCTAAAAATTGAACGTATCACATGACACGGTCAAATGTAGCATAAGGAACACTGGACATTAGTTCCATTGTATTCCAATCTTAGTCTTTAGTTCCATTGTATTCCATTCTTAGTGGAATGAAAAGAAAATAGGAAAGAGGAATATTAGAAGGAAAAATAACAAAAAATCTAAACAAAAAGATGTCTAAATTCTTTTTTGTTTTCTCTTCAAATTTTTCTCTCTCTCATATTTTTTCCTCATTCAAACAAAGAGTTAAAGTGATTTAGTGATAAATATGAGCCTCTTGTTGTTGTACGATAATTTTAAGTAGGAATGACATCTTCCATTTCTTATTATGGAAATGATCCTGAAAACTTGCTTCCTTTGGACAATCACACCAATTAATTTCACAGCTTCTGGTCTATTTTTTATTCCTCTTTTTATTGAGTCATAAATGTCTTAGCTTGCTGCTTTTTTTTCTACACCCCCTCTTCGACTTCTCACATTTTTGGACCGCAATAAAAGGGCCCATCTTTTTTTTTTCTTTTTAAATTTAAGTGCTGCTTGTGAAAAGATGCAGAGAAGATGTAGACAAAATGCAGTAGAGGACTTATCTACCTTTTTATTAGGAGAGACTCATGTTATAGACAAATCCATAAAAATAATTTAATTGCAAAATTCAAACTTAAATATATAATTTCCGTCAAAATATCACATATATAGTCACTTCTTTTTTTTTGGGTATTGGATTACCCAATCACTTGCTGCTTAAAGGTTGAGAGTCCCTATTACTTACATTAATTGGTCACTCAAGATTTGAGTCTCCAACTAATTAGCGTCATTAATAAATCATCATCACAACGTGCACCATATGTATTTTTAACATTTTTGGAGCTTTCCTCATGAGGGTTTTTTCTAATGGAAAAGAAGTCTCATTGCTTAAAAAACAAAGTATAATAATGGCCTGTTTGGAGTGGTTTAAAATTATTACTTATCCCCAGGAAGTAAAAGTGAACAACTTAAAATAAGTGATTTTACCAAAAAAAAAATAGAAGTGAAATTTTCACTTTCACTTTTTGGACATAATGTAGGCACTAAGTCAGCCAATCTTCTTTTATTTCTCTAAACAAAATTCAGAAAATTTCTGGAACTGACAAAAAATTGAGGACATATCACAATTCACAAGCATTTTGTGCTAAAATATTAGCGCATCTATTAGCTTTACATTCTAGTAAACTCATTACCTTTTAAAACTTTAATAATTTAATATTTATTGAAGTTTATTCAAGAAGTAAAAATAGTAATACACTAGAAGCTAACAAATTCTCTCCAATTAACGATCTAAAATCACATCACTACGCCAATTTTGGGCTTAATGAATTTTGGGCTTTAATGGTGCTAAAAAAATTAGCGTTTCCTAAGGAAATGCTAAATAAAATAGACGGAGAATACCTTAGTTATAGAAATGCCAACTAAAGCAAGTGATTTTAGTTGATGTTTTGGGAAAAAACGCTAACTAAAATAATTTAAAATAAAAAAAAATACTTTAGTTGGCGTTTCTTGAATAAACGTCAACTAAAGTAAGTGACTTTAGTTGGCATTTTCAGAAGAAATGCCAACTAAAATGATTTAAAAATTAAAAAAAAAGAAGAAAAAATACTTTAGTTGGCATTTCTAGAATAAACGCCAACTAAAGTATTACTTTAGTTGGCGTTTATTCTAGAAATGCCAACTAAAATGATTTAAATTTTTTTAAAAAAAAAGAAAAAATACTTTAGTTAGCGTTTGTAAAATAAACGTTATCTAAAGTATGATATTTACTTGGCGTTTATATGGTAAACGCCATTTAAAAATATACTTTCATTTGTGTTTAGGAAATAAATGCCAAGAAAAAAATTTCTCCAACTTTTTGTAAGGCACGGATTAATAATTTGAACCATTGATTAAAAACAATCCAACGGCTTTGTTTTTACTCCTTACTTTTCTCTTTTTGTTTAATCTGTGTCTACGTCTTCTTTTTCCTTCTCTACCTCAGGACTCTATCTCTCACCTCCCTCTTTACGCTCTACCTCGCGGCAACCAAATGGTCCTCTCTCACCTCGCTCTTCCCTCTCTACCCTGTGGCGGTCGGATGGTCCTCTCTCACCTCGCTCTTCACTCCCTGCCTCACTGCCAAACATGCTCTTTGGCCACTCTTTTTTAGATCTGGTTCTCCTCCTCCTTTTCCAAACATCCGCTTAGGAGGTCGCCACCACCATTCTTACCTTTGATCACCTCCTCCATCACATTCCTTCCCCTCTAATTTCAAGGTTGAGTTCTTCGCTGCCCAGATTCTCAAATGCAAGGTCATCTCCTCCCGATTATCTCTCTACTGCTCACTGGTTCTTTTTTTTTTTCCCCCAATGATTCAGTTGTCTAGAAGTTCGCTAATTTCCTCAAACATTTCAGTTCTGTTGATGCTGCATTGGCATCCTGCATTTATCACGTAAGATTTTACTCTCTAAAGTATGAACTATAATTAGTTGTGTTATGGTTAATTTGTACAACATATGAAAATGTGGGTTTTGTTTCAGCATAATTTTTTGCTGTTGGATGATAACAAGCCTATGCTGGGTCTTGACAGGTTTTGATTTTTTCTTACACACGTGAGTAAACAACCATCAATTGTTCATGCTTGAACCGTTCGAGTGTATGTGTAAAATTTGGAGAAACCCCTTTTTTCTATTTTAGTAAAATTGTGGAAGCAGTCTTGCAGATGATACGTGTTTTGCTTTTGAGGAATTGGAAGAGAAGTCTATGCGGGGTCATGGATGGCGTCGTTACATGTGGCTCAAGTTACATAAATGAGAGTATGGTAATTGGTGAAGTTATACCCATTTTAAAGGACGTGAATGCAACTATCATTGGAGGTATAATAAATTTGCATGGTATCTTTTTCATTCAATCAAATGGAAAATAGGAATATGAGGTTAGGTTCATTTTTGTTATATTAGATACATTAGATAAAATGTACATTTCTTTTTCTAGTTTAGAAACAAACACTTTGAAATAAAATGTAAAATTTTATTCTAGAAATTGAATGGTAAATTTTTTTATTAATTTAATTACAATTTTATTGTTAGAATGTATAATTTTTAATGTAATATATGTTTTTTTTAATAAGTTCAATAGAGTTATATATATATATATATGTATATTTTTAAAAAAAAATATTGACTTTTGTGGGCATTTATTTAAACAAATGCCAACAAAAGCTTTTTTAAAAAAAAAATAAAAAAAAAAAGTTAGCGTTTGTGCTATAAACGTCAACTAAAGGGATACTTTAGTTGGCGTTTGTTCCATAAACGCTAACTAAAGTACCACCTTTAGTTGGCATTTGTTCCAGAAATGCCAACAAAATGGGTACTTTAGTTGGCATTTCTAGCATAAACGCCAACTAAAATTAACTTTAGTTGGCGTTTTTTAAACGCCAACTAAAAATTTCCTTTTTTTATCGGCGCTCAAATAGTTTGCGTTTTTAAATACCAATAAAATTCAAAAATAAACGCCAACTATTTCATTTTTTGGTGTAGTACATCTTATTTAAATTATCGCTATTTTAAGATAATGTCAAATACCTCTTTGTCTAATGAATTCCGTTTTTTCTTTTATAAATATCTGAAGACAAATCCTGACCGTCCACACTAAGCTACTTAAATTTCACTGTGTTGCCTCTCTCTTTCTATGTGTTTCTTGCTAAATTACATATTTACATATCCTTGCTCTACTATTAGCAACAATAATAATATGCCCTCATCCCAATAAATAAGACTAGCTATATATAAACTCTATAAAAAATTATCTCTTCAATCAATATTAATATATAAATATATTCTTCCTCCATTTCTTAATAAAGGATGAAGGACAAAAGACAAAATTATACAAATTAAGAAAAATAATAAATTTGTCTAGAATATAAATTAGTTTTTAAAAATATCCTCATTTAATGTTAAAAACTTTTACATTATGCAATTAATACAAATCAATTGTCCTACTAGTTTTTGGAAATAAATGTTATCTTAATTAAGAGTATTTTTTAAAAATATTATTAAATACACTAGATAAACTTCTCGTATCTCTTGTATTTTGAAATATGAAAACTCCCTCAGTTATTTCTTATATTAAGGAACAGAGTGAGTATGAAATTTATAATAAGTTGTATTATGACAAATTAATTTATAATAAGTCAAATTATTTACAAGTCAAAGATAATATAATTAATTTATTAAATTCTATGCAATAATGTAATTCATTTATTAAATTTTGTATAATAAGTGGGACTGCAGATAATTAAACAATAAAAACCAAATAAAAACAGTTTATGGTGCCCAAACATGAATTTGAATCTTTTAAAATAATTCCTTATGAAATAGAAAGAGATAGAAAAAGAAGGGTGCATCCACTTGTGTACGGATGGTTTCATAAGGTGGAATCTATTCCTATTTTCTTCTCTTCACTTTATCGATTCAAATAAACTAAAACAGTAAATGTTTTCTTTTTTTTTTTATACGAAGTAAATATTTTCTATGCTGGACAATATTTAATAAAATAGAAAAGAAAGGCTGACAATGAGAATTTAATTATAATTTAATCTCATCAAGTTAAATTATGCACGTGCTGAAACTTCAGGATAATTGGTTTTATGAATTTATCAATTTGCACATTGGTCCACTTGGAAGAAAAAAGATCCTGTTTTGGTCAGGTAATTAGTTATCCACGTGGCTAGATATTATTGAAGGAAGGTAGGAGTAGGCCCATTCAAAGAATGAGAGTTGAGGGGTTACACGTGGGACCCAGCGGTTTCTCGCTTTCGGACGAAGGAAACGAAAGAAACAAACAACGAATATTAAAAATTCGGTCCACTCTGGTCAATATTTGGCCTCTGGAAATGGAAAAATGACCAATGTGTCCTTTTCTTGGACACCAAGCAAGCAAGCCACACCCTGGTGGGTGGTAAAGCCAAGTGAAACTGAAATGAAACGGCCCCTTCACATTTTGCGCTTTGTTACTTAATTAATCACTCTTCTTTTTGAGGTTACTTATCACTTCATCACCTTTCTTTTCTTATTTTAAAAACTATGAAAAAGTGTACAAAAAGATTGAAACTTAAAAAAAAAATTGAAACAAATAAAAGAAATATATTATTTCTGCATATCCAAAATAAAGTCAAATTGCTCATAATTTTAAATAAGTGCAACTCAAGTATGAATTCTCTACAATAAATAAATTTTTTTCATAGTATTTTAAGAAAGGGATGAAATTAATTTCATATATTCAATATTTGTAATTATTGCGGAGGATTTAAAATTAGTGCAACTTTTTGTGTCAATAAAACTAGACACACTATTTATACATTGCAAACAGTATAAATGATGAACATTTCATATTATTGCCCGGATTTTAGAGAAATTCTTAGCTTATATATAAATACATATATTCGTATTGTTAGACACTATCTTTCAAAGGAAAGCTACTTTAGAGGTGATACATAAATATCATTATGGTTTTTTATTCTCTGAATTAGGTTTTATTTTATTCTAATTATTGTCATATTATTCAAAGTTAATAAAATAATCTAATAATGCATAGATCATAGCTCAATTAGTAGGTGATTGTGTATGATTTGATAGTAAGAAAATGCATACTATAATAATAAAGATTGAAATTTTCAGTATAAGAGAATGTTTTATTTTATTTGGAACTTGATTTCAATATTTGAGATATGTTAGGTAAATTGACTTCAAATATAATTTAATGCCATTCAAAATATTAATTAAAATGCATAAGATGATCAAACTGTGGATGTTTCTCAGATCATACAAAACATATGATGATCTCACGGAAGATTACTTTTAGTTTTCTCAGCGTATCAAATAATTGGAATGATTATAATACGCAATTTATTATCATGTTAATATCACACACATATATATTATATCTTAGTCACTGTATCATTTCTTTAAAAAAAAAAACAAGAGTTTAGTTATTGTTGAAATAATTTAAGATAGTTTTGTTCAGTCCTATAAATTCATTTTTTAAAAAAAAAAAGTTGTTAATGGATTTCTATATTAATCATTAATTCCCAAGTCACTGTATTATTTCTTTCAAAAAAACAAGACTTTAGTTATTGTTGAAATAATTTAAGATAGTTTTGTTCAGTCCTATAAATTCATTTTTTTTTAAAAGTTGTTAATGGATTTCTATATTAATCAATAATCCCCAAATTCACAAATTTTGAATTTGAAAGTAAAGATATATAAGAAACAATATCAAAGTTGATACCTTCGTAGAATAAGTGTGAATTTAACGTTCATTTATCGCGTGTATATATATACTTAGTTATGTACATTGTACATTCAAATTCAAATTCCATAATAAGTGTGAATTTAACGTTCATTTATCGAGTGTATATATATTTAGTTATTTACATTGTACATTCAAATTCAAATTCCATACCTAATACAAGTAATATGGTGAAAAGATCTTGAATATAAACAAATGAAAACTGTAAAATCTATATTTAATTGTGGATTTTTTATAAGATAATTGTGGGTTTTATATCCAATTAAAAATGTAACAAGTTTCAAATTCAAATACCTCAAAAGATAAATAAATAAACCTTATATACAAATTTAATTGAGAAAAGTCTATCCTTTATAATGACCAATACAAAGGAGCAAGCACCCCCTTACAAACTTCACAAACTTTCCTTTATATAACACACTTATTTTTATTTATAAAAAATGTTAAAAATAATTTTAGCTCCCCATCTTTCATTTATGGCCCCAATATGTTAAATTCTATATCCGTCCCTACCCTCATTACCATAAAGATTAGTTCTTGTTGTGAATTAGAATACTCTTAAAAAAAAAAAAGTCATATGTAATCAACTCCTATTCTTTGTTAAAGCAAAACATAATATACTATTATGTTGAAAATATTATATCCTTTGTCACACCCGGAAATGCGACGCGGATGGCGCGGGAAAATGAAAATCAAAAGAAAATTGGGAAATCGGCCTGCCCGACGGAAAGCCGATTTCTGAGGGAGTCGCCACTAAAATTTTAAGGAAAATTTTGGAAAACCGGAAAACAAAAAAAACAAAAAGGGATAAGGATGGTCTGCGAATCAGAATTGGGTTCGGGAGTACGATTGTGAGTGGGGAAGGTGTTAGGCACCCTCACAACACCCGTTCCTAAGAACGGTTACCTTAGGTTGATCATGCAATTTTTATGGCTTTTTACAAATTTATTTTGGTTGCCCTTTTACCACTCACATGTAAAAATAAATATATAAAAATGAGAGAAATATAAAAATGAAAATAAAGAAGAAAATGAAAATATGAAAAGTTGGGAAAAATAAATTAAGAAAAATATTATCTATTTACAAGAGTGGACTTGACCCAGAATGAGAGTCTGGGGCCTACGTACCCTGTGATAGGGATCAAAGTCGACGTAGTTCGGATTAAAAATGCGTGTCACTGGGTTGGTAATTTTTTACTTTTATATATTCTTTAAAAAGAGAGGTTTATAGAAAATAACTTGTCTTTCCACAAAGAAAACAATTTTTAGAATTGGTTGGTGTGTTTTAATTTGTGAAAGACAGACTAAGTTCCAATATTTGCTCTTTTCACTTTTTTATTATATATTTTTTTGTTTAATCAATTTCTAAAAGAGAAAATATATTTTTCCTCAATTTAAATAGGATTAAAATTATTTGTAATTTTGAACATTTTATTTGATTTTAAAAGGAAATATATGAAAACAATTTTATTTAAAAAAAAACAAAACCAATTGGCTCATGTGGTGACTTTATCACTCACATTTACCTATTGGTACCTAAGTGTCAACGGTAGTGTTACTCGAGACAAAAATGCGCAAAAAGTTTAAAAGAAAACAAATAATAATTTTTTATTATTTATTATTATTATTTTTTTCTTTTAAATATTTTCTTTTATAATCATTATTATTATTATTATTATTTTTTTTTTTTTGTGATAAAAATATTTAAACACCTATTTTGAAAAAGGGATCAAAAATGTGATCATTACGTATATTTTGAAAAATAATAATCAGCATATGTGGTGACTTCATCACTCACAAGTTACTAATCTGTATTCAAAATACCATCGGTGTTACCACTCGAGGCAAATATACCAGTAAGAAAATTTTAAATGAAACAGCATATATGGTGACTTGATCACTCATAATTTGCTGGTTTAAAACTTAACTACCCACGGTGTTCCCCCTCGGAGTAGCAAATTAACTGACCTAAAGGATAAAAATTGAAAAAAATAAAGTTTACATAAATTATCTTTTTACTTTCTTATATTAAATAATAAAAATAAATGCAGCCATAGTGACACATTTTTATAAAAGAAAAGAAAAGCAACAAAAGGAACCAGAAAATTTAATCTATATGTACGTATATTATCTTTGTCTTTATTCTTACCTATTTACTTATAACAAAACTTAGAAAACCTCTTTATATTATCATTCTATATATTTATTTATTTTCATTTTTTCAAAAAGACAAAAGTACTCAAAAACAGGATTAAGATAAAATTACTACGTTTAATATATATAGATATTACCTATTTATTTATTTTAAAAATTATTTACATTTCTATTGTTCTTTATTTATAAATTATGCGTACTTCCTTATTTAAAACTTTAAAAAAAAAAACAAAACAATCAAGAATCCATTTATTTATTCATTTATTTTTATTTTTATTTATTTTATATATATATATTTTTTTTAACTTGGAATGGTACTTTCAAAAACAACTAAAGTGAAACTCTTATTTATATTTTCGTTTTTTCAAAATCAATTTCAAGCCAAACAGCATATATGGTGATTTGGTCACTCATAATTTACTGATTGGTGTCCAAACACTCAAAATATTACTACTCAAAACATAAAGGTGAAGAAAATTTACAAATGAGATTTTTACTTATTTAAATTACTTGTTATTTATTCTACTTATCTATTATTATTATTAAAAATAAGAAAATCAAAACATTTGAAGGTCAACCTACGTGAGCACCATGGCAATTCCTTGCTCATGACACCCTTTTACTGACACCTTACTCACCCACGGAGACTTAATCCCTCGGGGTGAACCCTAGCACTATTCAATTATTTGGCTCATATCCACACCACAAAATTACAACGCCAAAATCCAACTCTCAGGCAAACAGATCCAACATTTGATAAAGAGCCACCCATGTCCCAAGGCCATGAAGGATAAGCATCCAAACAGCCTGAAGCCAAAATTCTAAACTAAATCTCTAAGCCAAATGACACCCAATCTTCAACCAAAACAATCCCTATTTGAAACCCTACAGATGCGCCTCCCATATACATAAAGCACAATATCCTCTTGAATGGAAAGAAATTCAGAATCCCTGAACTTGAAATACAACCATGGGCTAAATCATCAAATCAACTAACATTCCCCTCTTACCTGGAACCCTCCATAGGTTTTAAGATAGCAAACACCAGAGGTATGCTTGAACAAAGGAACATAACAAACTGCACTCCATATTAACATGCTACAGAACAGAGCGAGAGAAAGGAAACTGAATTCAAAGAGGACCCAAACTGAGAGCATACATTTACATCCCAAGTTTTCTCAAGAAGCTATCCAGGAACATAAGAGAAAACGACATGTGAGTGATACAAAGAATCAAAGGATCTATAAACCAGAGAAGCAACCTACGTTCATCTGGGCAAAAACACCAATTCATGCATTCAACCATACAACCAAGACCGAGCACCGTATTTATACTACAGGGATAAAACAGCTTTTGAACACTATAGGAACCTTGATCTCAAAATCACAGAAAACAGATTTTCATCACAACCAGAGCAACTTGATAGGCCCTGTCTAATGCCAATTACATACTAAGAAAGGGAATTCCGAGGCTAAAAAAAAATCTATCATGAAAGTAGAGAACTTAATCAACGAACTCTCAAGCGAAAGGCAGGGGAAAGAGATGAGTCAACAAGGAAAATGTGCAAGGGAACTTCAGCTCAGTATTAGAATTTTCCAACCAAAATTACCACTGATGATCTCCCTCGCAACTCCTGCTCTCAGCCTCTGCCTCCTTGCCTCTGTCTTGCACCCGCAGCCTCCCCTGTCTCGGCCTTGAAGATTTTCCTTTGGTGTTCCTTTCTTCACCCTCCTTCTATCTTTCCACCAGAATTCCTCTCTCTTCGGATTCTTAAATGTCTAAAAATCCTCCTCCCCCCTTTTTTTCAAGCCTTCATGTGGTTTTTATAGGAACTCCGCGAGTGGTACCTCCTCCTCATTGCACCCAATCCGGCCAAATTTGAGTGCTTCACCCACTTCACTGCACCATTACTCTGCTGTAGCCCACTACTCTGTACATACCCGTACTGTCAGAGCTCTCTCTCTCTTTTGTGCTCGCCCGAAAACTCCCTCACCTCCATTACTCTGCTGCAGCCGGTCAGGAGTAGTGGGGTGACATCCTTTATCATTTTCAATCCCTCCCCTTCGCACCCTCGCATTAGGGCTAATCATCCTCGGTCTCACAGAATCCTCACTGTACTTCCCTTTTTTGTTTTGCTTCTGTTTGTTTTTTTTTTCTTCCGGCTTGCTTTCGGCCGAGCTCTCCCTGCTGAGCACCTGAGCACCTTTCGCGTCTTCCTTGTCTTACCAGCGAACGAGCCCCAGCTTCCCCTCGGCTTTCTCTGTGCAGCTACCCATCTCACCCGCGGCCTCTCCTCTCGGTCTCCCGCGACTTCTGGTCTCTTCGGTCCTTCTCGGTCTCTTCGGTCCTTATCGGTGGTCTTCCTTCAGCTCCACCGCGAACCCCCTGTCTCAGATCTCCCTTGGTTCTCACTCGCTGCCCCCTCGGTTTTCGGCCTCTCTCACCTGCGGCTTCCTTCCTTTTTCCTCGGTCTCCTCTACGCTCGCGGCCACCCACCGAGCCCTAAGGCTCTCGGACACCTGCTCTCTCGGTCTCGCTCTCCTAGCTCTGCCTCGGTGGTTCTCCCGGTCACTCTCTCCTAGCTCTGCCTCGGTGGTTCTCCCGGTCACTCTCTCCTCTTTGCCTCGGTGGTTCTTTCTTTTCTCTCTGCGGCCGAGCTCGCGCCCAGCCTCTCTTCCCAGCTGCCCCCTCGTTCTCCATCTCACCGAGCCCTAAGGCTCACTCCTCTAAGGGCAAAGCCCCTTGGTTCAGGTCACGAGCCCTCAATTGGGCTCGTGACCTTTTGGGCTGAAGTTTGGTCCCCTTTTTTTTTTTTCTTAGAAATTTTAGATTTCAGACCTAATTTTGGCCCAAAGCCCTTTCTTTATTATTTTGTCATTTATTTTTATTATTATATATTTTATTTTTATTTTCATTATTTTTTATTATTATTTTTTATCTATTTTTTTATCCTATATTATTATTATTATTATTATTTTTATTTATTTATTATTATTATTATTTTTTTAAAAAAAAAATTACCCGGACAAAATTCGGTGTTCACATCCTTAATACTATTATTTTTTACATCAGTTGAGAAAAAAATAAATATTTGTAATCATGACTAAAATAACTTTTAAAAACAAGTAGACCTAACCAACTAGATATTATTAACTGATAACTTACCATAAAATTCCTCCATAAAATAACACGAAAATAAGGTAGGCTGCACCACCATTTCTCAGGGAGTCACAAAAATTTTTTTGCCACCGTGAGTCACTATAATTAAATCTAGATATTAATTGTAAAATATAATTAAATACCAAATTTACCCGTGTTGTGTGACAAGAAATATGTGTGATTTTGAGGTCAACAAAGGAAAATAAAATTATAGTAAGGGTAATATGGAACTTTCACAGTTTTTGAAAAATTAAATTCTTTTCTTCTTGGCCTGAAATTCTTTGAAAAAATCACTAAAATATCCCAAAATATGAAAATATTTTGACCAAGATCCCAGCAATAAAAAATATTACACTTTAGTCCTATGTCCCGGAAAATGACTATAAAAATCTTTATTGTTAAATATAAAATCGTGAAATATGAGTATAAAATATTTGAACATAATTTTATACTTAATACTAAAATTTTTAATATTTATTTTTTATGATTTTATACTTAATTTTCAGAATTTATTTTCAGAATTTATATTGATTTTGATTATGAAATTTAGTTATAATATTTTTTTTATTAGGCCTTCGAGTAAATAATTTTATATTTTAAAATTTGACAGTGGTTTTCCCAAATTCTTTTCATCTTTAATTGCTGACCGACGAGAGAATTTGGAGGGTTGGTGGTAGAAGATATCAGTACATTAACAGAAAAATCATGGAAAATTCCCTTCAATTTCTTAAATATTTTATCATTAGTAAAACTTTATAAAAGTAATAAAATAATAAAACTCTGTCTCTTTGGCTTCACGCGCCAAGCCTGATCCGAGCTTGATGACAAAACGCTGATTATGTAGTGGGTCCCATTATCATCACCGAGCGTGTATGACGCGCATTATAAAAGGAGTTTCAGCTTGATTAGTTAATATTAAAATAGTTAAAATATATATTTTTATTGTTAAAATTCTATTATATTTTTAATTTGATATTTAAAATAAAAATTTATTTTATATTTTTAATTTAATTTTATTATTAAAATTTTAGCAGTTTTTTATTGAAGTTAAATAGATACAATATATAATATAATAAAATTAATTATATATTGAAAAATACTCATGAAAGTATAATTTTGAAAAACTTTTTAAATTTCAGAGGCTTAATTTTAAAATAAAATTGAAAATTTAATAAAATATAAGATTAAAAGTATAATTTTATCACGAATAAATAAAAAGGTGAAGGCTTTGTTGGCCAAAAAGAAATAAAAAGGTTTATATAAAAAAAAAAAAAATAAAAAGGTAAAAGCTTTAAACCCAGTGTTAAAGACTCGCAATATAGTGTGTTTCGTTTCTCTCTGCTTCCGTGGGTGTGTTCACATAGCCCAGAGCGTCTCTTCCTTTCCAGCTTTAATGGCGTGAGAAATTACGCGAACTGTACCCCTACGCTACCCAGTAACCGTCTGAAATTCTTCAATCTTTGCATGCCTTACCGACTCTTCCCAGATGAAATCCAAATGTGATGGTTATTTGGAAAAGATGAAATTGAAATTCCCATCACCAAAAACCGTCTTCATTCAAACTTCTGAGCGAGACCCGGATGACAGATAGTGGTAATCTCGTAATGGGATGTGTTATTAAACTGTTTGAATCGATATCTGTAATGGGTTTTCTGTCTCTGGGATTGCTTTGATTGCTTGGTGTGAGCTTTCTGAATTTTCCGGCGGTATCGGTTTATTTGTTTTATTGTCGACGTGTAAAGGTGTTTAGATAGAGGAAAAGATGAGGGAAAACGTGAAGCATGATGAAGAGCTTGAGAAGCTGTTAGATGAGATCCCTCAGGTAACATCGCACAATCTTCTCCATCTTCACCATCAGCATCGACATGTTTATGGTGGGGGTGACGCACAGGCTATTCATGGAATGTATGGTATGTATGATGATGTTCCGCTTACTCAGATTAAGTATCCATGTGTTTCATCCCCTGTCAGTGGTTTGTCTCTCCTATCAGATGGGTCTTCCTCAAGCCTATTCTCTTGTAGGTATCCCTTTTCGGACATTGGATCACCAATCCCACTTCCATTGGAGGAGCTTAAATCCCCCATTTCTTCTGGGAGTTCTAATTACACCAAGAGCTTCTGGTTGGATTCCAAAATACCTGATTTAACTGTTAGGAAGAAGGACAATGAAAACTTGGTTGACGAACTAGACCTCTGTTCCAATTTGAGTAAAATGCATATTAACAATCAACGTAATTTGGAAGATACATCAGTAGGCATAAATGAGCTTCCTTTTCGTGATTGCTTGGATGGAAATAATCCCATCAATGTTTATAAAAACCAGGAATGTAACAATTTCAACAGAGCTTTTTTTAACCGTGTTGGAGTTGAATCCCCTTTTCCTAAGAGTCCTGTGAGTCCTATAAGTCCTGATTCTGAAGCAAACGTAGCATTGCCAGGACTTCGCTGGGACGATAAGACGGCTGATTTATTTGGATCACAATACTGTCCCAGAAGACCTGACACTATGATATTGCAATCTGAGGATTTTAGAAGTTCAATGGATTCTTCTAGGCACAGAGGACAGCTGATAAATAACTACTGTTATAGAGGAAGTCTGGCACCGGAGCTTACTGCTTCTTTGAGTGGACACCCTATGGCTGATACTTCACCTTATGCCCATCAAAATGGAATGAATTTGATGCGAGAGAGGAGCATGTCAAGATTTCCTAACTCTCCCCTTCGTTCTAATTTAAGGTCATATTTGAACGCTCAAAACTTGTGGCAGTATAACCTTCCTCTGTCTAATGCAAGAACTATGTCCCTTCCTGACACAAGAATTCCACAGGCAGGTCTTGATGCTATTACAAGTGAGGGGAGCTTCATATTACAAGGTGAAAGTTTAAATTATGTCATTAGCAGGGGTTCTGATCGTCCCAAAGGTCAGAGTAAGGGTGCCTTGTGTGAAACTGGTTATAAGAAGCATCAACAAAGGTCAGAGCCAGATATCAGGCACCATGTTTGGGGAACTTATGAAAATCCTCAGAGTCCTAGGATTGATTGCTCTTTCCCCTTACTACCCAAGTATAATTCCCTAGCAGAAGCTCGAGGGTGCATCTATTTAATTGCCAAAGATCAGCAAGGCTGTAGATTTCTGCAAAGAATGTTTGATGAGGGCACACCAGAAGATGTTCAAGTAATATTTAATGAGATCATCGATCATGTCATTGAACTTATGGTGAATCCTTTTGGAAATTACCTTATGCAGAAGTTGTTGGATGTGTGTACTGAAGAACAGAGGATGCAGATCCTACTCATGGTTACTGTAGAACCAGGGCAGCTTGTCAGAATCTCTTTAAACACTCATGGGTAGTGATGCAATGGAACTTATGCAACTATTGCAATAATTTGTTGATGTTCTGTTTTTTCAATTTGACATTACCTTTTTTTTTTTGCCAGCACTCGTGTGGTACAGAAGCTAATTGAAACTCTCAGAACAAGGCAGCAAATTTCATTAGTTGTATCAGCCCTTGAACCAGGATTCTTGGCTCTTATCAAAGATCTGAATGGAAATCACGTGATTCAGCGATGTTTGCAGTTCCTAAGCAATGAAGATAACACAGTATGACTTCTCTCTTTTACGAGTGACTAGAGTTTACAAAAATCTGTATGCTTAAGCTAACTCACTGTTGTTGATGCACTAAAAAGCTTTTTATACATCAATCATGTTCATTGATCATCTCAAGTGAAATAGTAATTGTTTGTTGTTTTCTTCAAGTTTCAGTCTAGTCTCAGTCTTTACACCTATTCCTTTGGATGTAACATTTTTTATAACTAGGTATTTGCCAATGCTGGCAAATTGCTGGTGCACTAAAAACCTTTGTTTCTATCAATTATGTTCACTGATGATCTCAAGCAAAATAGCAACAATTTGTTGTTTTCTTAAAGTTTCGTACTACTCTCAATGATTTTATTACTTATTTCTTGAGATGTAACACTTTTTTATAACAAGGCATTTTTTTTTATCATAAATTAAGTTGAATCCATATTTGCTGGCAGATTTTAATTTACCATAATGTGTGAGTTTCGTGTTTGGTGTCTTTCTAGCATAAAATGGAGAAGATAGATGGGCATTTTTCAGAAGCTGGTTTCCATTTCCTGTAATGAGAGGTGTCCAAAGTTCTTCATTGCCAGGAGATAAAATTAATATAGATGTTGTGAGTTCCATTAAAATTTCCATTCTATTTTGAAGATCTCCTTTAAATTTGTTAGTGATATAGGAAATAAACATCTTTTAATGCACCTTGTTAGTTGGCCTAATAAGTTGATTATCACCTTTTCTGGCTTTGAACTGGTAGAGACTATGATCTACAGTCCCTGATAGGAAAATTTGACATCTATATATTACTCAAGTGCACCTCGTCAATAAGCAGTAGCAATGGAGAAGCATTATATGGCCCTTAATGAAGTATACTTTTTCAATCATTCAAATCTTGAATATATTTGTAGGATGATAAAGCTCTTAAACTGTAAGGAACATCCATAAGCTGATAGGATCATGATTTCTTAGGAGTGGTCCTCAGCACTTGATGCGTGCAGCACCAGAATCATAACTTGTGAGGGATCATGAACCAGTAGTTAAGGGTTCAAGAACATTAATCTATTGGTTAATTTTTATTTTTTTTAAAAAATAGCAAACAGGATTTGCATGGCATTTACTTATTATAAAAGTGGTTCATGTTAGTTTAATAAATTGTAACAACAATGTAGATCTGGATGCCAATGAACCTTTAGCGATTAGCTCGTGATATTGGGGTAAAGGGCATGTGATTTGTGATTGAACAGTTTAACTGGAGTTTATTTTGGTGCGTATTCCGTAGTGTAAGGCCAGGTATATATGGTGCAAATAAATTTTATAACAAAAAGGCAAAGATCTCTTGCAATCTAAAAATGGTTGCTGCTTCATATCCCTATCACCTGATTAACATCCTTTTAATGAACTGTGTATGTTTTGTGTACAAATATTTTATGCTTTCCTAGTTCAATACTTTAACTGGAATGAATGCTGATCAAGCTAGGCAGGGCATTTGTCATTCATGCAATTTCTGTACTTCTCATGATTGAGATGTGATAAAACTGGAAAACATAAAACACAAATTGTTTTTTTTCTTGTGGAAGTGTTACATTTTTCCTGTTAAAACATTGAACAGTTTATATTTGTTGCTGCTGCAAAGTATTGCGTCGAGATTGCAACTCATCAACATGGATGTTGTGTTCTGCAAAGATGCATTAGTCATTCAAGTGGGGAGCATCGTGAAAGACTGGTTACAGAAATAGTTTCTAATGCTCTTCTGCTAGCTCAAGATCAATATGGGTACCTTTTTTTAAACTCTAATCCTTACAGATGAATCTTTATATTATATAATATAACCTTTTCCATGTACAAATCTTTTTTCCCTTCTCTTGAAGCAAGAATCTTTACAATATTAAATTGCCTTCTTAGGTGCTGTGTATGAAACTTTTGACCTATATAAGATGGCTAAAATTAAGATAGGGTAATCGTACTGGCATTTAATTTTCAAAGGAAAGGCTTTAGTTTCAGCACTGGAATCCGCATAATAGAATGATTATCAAATTTTAATTTCAAATCAAAAGACATATATAATGATTAACCGTTTCATCTCAAACTGTAGAATCTCTTAAAGGTGGACACATGTATAAACTCTAATGTTAATTTCATTCCTAGCCCTTTTCTTTTTCCACACCCTTTTGCTTTTCTCTGTGCACATGATATATAGTTATTGAATCAATCTAGCCTCATTATTTTCAATAAAGATTGGCCACTAACTCTTCACTGGCTTATTTATTGCATTTAGAAATTTACCTGGAAACCATGAGACATATCATACTTTGCCCTTTCGGATTTTCCCCTTTCAGCTTTTCATCTATTACTTTTCTTTTCCCCCGCAGAAATTATGTTGTCCAATTTATCTTGGACTTAAGGATTCCATATGCCACTGCAAGTATAATTTCACAATTCGAAGGTAACTATGTGCACCTGTCAATGGAGAAATTCAGTAGCCATGTGGTTGAAAAATGTCTCGCTGTATTCAATGATGTGAACCAATCAAGAGTCATTAACGAATTGCTCTCTGCTCCTCACTTTGAACAACTTCTTCAAGATCCCCATGCAAACTATGTTGTTCAATCAGCTCTTCGAAATTCTGAGGTTTGTAACACGAGCATTGTTTTTTCCCCCTCCTGTTACCCTTACACCTGTATATTGGGGATCATTTGCAGTCATGCAGTTTGACAAACCCATGACAGACTAATCAGCTCAAAATATTGATGTGCCTTGTTGATTTTTAGTTATAAATGGGCTCATTTCATCCTTTATCTGTTTGCTATGTGTATCTGTAAGAACTGCAGGCCATTTTCTAACTAACATATTAGCATTTATCAAGCTTCATTAATGGAAGTTTAATCCACCTTCCACCCTGCTTTTCTTTTCCTTTTCTAATGTTTGCATTTTCCTGCGAAACTAGGGTCATGAGCATAATGCACTGGTTGAAGCGATAGAGTCCCACAAAGCCATATTACGAAATAGTCCATATTCCAAGAAGATTTTCTCTCAGAAGCTTTTGAAGAAGTGATGTACATTCTTCCCCATGGCTAGAAGTGTTGTTGTTATTCTACATTACCAAAAGCATGTTGGATTCTGCCACTAAAATTATTCTTGCATTCCATGGTTATTTAACTGTAAGTTGGTATTGCTCATAACCATACAAAGGATTTGCTCTTTGAAAAAGTGCTTATCCTTCTGGTCAGCTGAGTCTGGAAGGAAGGTTAAGAAGACCAATTTTGGCTCTAATTAAGTTTTAGACATGTTCTTGTACTAATTCTACTGTCTTGTATCTTAACTTTTGAATATGATCATCCTGTTAATTATGATATTCTCACTGTATTGAGACTGTACAGTGTATAGAATGTTAGGATGTTTTGCTTTTACTGTATAGAGTGCTATGAGGAAGCTCTCTCAGAATAACTCACTTTGCTTTGTGGGCAAGGAAATGAATGGATCATGAAGCTAAGTTCTTCCTTCTTTCTTTTTATTTTTATAATTTTTATATCTCATGTAGTTCCTCCTCATTCAGTTCAGAATTGTAGAATCATTTTTACATGAAGTTGTGTGTTCATTATTTTTCTCGTTCTTCCACCCCACGTTGGGAGGAGGTGTTGAATTGTTCCATGCTTTTTCTTTGTAGGAAGATTTGATTGTTTTTGGAAAAAAATGTGAAGCCTTTTTTTATTATCGTGATATTAAACACTAATGTGTGAGAAGTTATGTTATTTAACATTCTCACGTCGAATGAGCTGTGATTCAATTCAAAGTTGTCGAAAAAAGAATATATCAATATTTTATAAAAATTGTTGAAATTTGAAGAATTGACACTTATCTGGCGTCGTTTGGTTATGCTTATACAATTGAAAATGTACTTTTTACAATACAAAAAATATATGCAGTGTCTGTAATATTTATATTATTATTTAATAATTAATTATTATTATTTTTTACATAAAAATATAGGGGGATACTTTTCATAGATAAAATATTCTTAATTTCATTTTATTCTACATAGTAAATACTAAATAGAACATAATAATAATAATAATAATAATAATAATAATAATAATAATAATAATAAAACACGGATAAAACATCATTCATTCATAATATGGTCAAAAAGGACTACATATTAGATAATAACTAATTGTATTGCATCACAGTAACAAAAATGATTGGGTTAAATAATATGAATTTAACACTACTCAAATGAAATATCGAGTTCAAGTCTTGAAAATGAAAAAAAAAAACATAATATTAGGAAATCTCTTCCACCAATTGAGCATAATAATCTAGATTAGTTGTGACTATCAAATATTGGTTTTTTTTTTTAAATAAGCTAATTGCCTAAAAGCTTCATCTCTTTAAATTATTTTTCAACTAACCAGATATACAATCCAACTGCAGAAATATATTAGATTTAATTTAAGTAAAGAGTAAGGATTATTAACTAATAAGTTATCTAATAAAAATATGACTTATAAGTTTTTTATCATAATTTAATAATATATGGCTATTTCTGTGATTAGATGAAGTTTGTATAAAACCTGATAAGGAACTCAATAATTTGGCAGCATGTGATTAGACCCCTTGCCTCTCTTGCCAGCAATATATAAACCTATTAATTAGTTGATGATGAGATTGTACAAGCAACTCAGCTGTGGGGTTCATGGTGGTTCTTTGAGCTAACTTGATCATTAAGGCAGGAAAAAAAAAGTGAGTGCGTTTTACTTAGGACAAAGATTAATTAAACTTTTGGATAAATATATCATTAGAAAGTCATATTATCATTTTATTGAAACAGACCTATGATGAAGTTGAATGTGCATGGAGTTGGTGGAATTTATTTCATTTGATAATAAAAATTTAATTAAAAACAAATTTGAATAAAACTTATATGTAGTTGTATAAGATGTCTCAAATAATCAAGATGAAATCTCATTATTTGAAACGTATGAACAATTTGACTTATGATATATATAAATCAGGTGTGCATTTGTTTAGATTTTCTCCCTTGCTTGCAGATTACTCATATAAAAGGTGGTAAAGGTTAGGGATCTTATATATATATATATATGACAACAATGTCAGAAGGGTATGAACAAGAATGATTTAATTTATTACTCCATTAAGAAGCACAGCGTCTGCAAAAAGATAAAACATCCCCTTAATTAATGAACAAAAGATGGACATCATCATGTGACCCTCTCCACATGATTAATAAAAAGAGTCAGAAGATTTGACTCTCATTCTCCCAACAAAAGTTATCTTCATTACTTTACCCTCCAATTCCAATTCTAGAAGCATACATTAAAATAATGATCCTCCATATAGAAAAAATAATGGGAATTTTGAATGAACTTTCTTTCTTTATTTTTTTTTTTGGTGTAAAAATTGGTAGGAACTAGGAGGGGAAGGTACTCACAAATTTTGTCAAGTAGGGCACCTAGTGATGAGAAAGACTTGGGTTAAAAGGTACAATAATATGAGGAAGATGGAAGACATTACAAGATATAATTAGAGTCTATTTTAGCATATTAAAGGCCTACAATAGTGAAATATTAAGATATTCAGGCAAATGTGACTTTTTTTTTTTGGATAAACCACATGTATCCTCCTATTAGAGATAATCCTATTCGAGATATGATCGGATACTAAATGTGGACAACTCTTCCAGCAGAAATTTAAACTTTGGTTTTGTGAGGGATTAATCTTTTTTGTTAGACCTAACCTCTATTGGTTAGATAAATGTACCTTTAGTATATATAATTTTTTTCAGAATAGATAGATGAAAGGCCCATTGGTATGCATGGCCCAATAGGAAAGCATTGTTTATAAGCCTATGTATGGCATTAATTTCTAGTCTACTTTGCGCTAGAGGTGAACATGGATCGGGTTGGGCCAGATTTGACCTCTGCCTGATGCCTGGTCTGATGTTCTCCGAGTCAGTATCAGGTCAAGTACCGGGCTGGCCCGATAATATATATATATATATTTAAAAAAAATAAAAAAATTATTTAATAAAAAAAAATATACTTTTTTATACTTAAAAATAGATTTTCTTAAAACATAATCTTAGAAAAAAAAATTTCCAAAATTTATGAATATTTAACTTATACATTATTTTTACATAAATATTAAGGTAAAATATTAATTCAAAATTTAAAAAAATTTGAAACATTAAAATCTTAAAATGTTTTTATAATATTTACATAGTAAATGTATTATATTAGATATATGAAGAATAAAAATTTTACAAAATCAATTAAGATATATAAAATAATTAAAAAAAATTAAAATATATATATATAGGTTGAGCTGGGCCGGGGTTAGGGTATCTGACCCTAATCCCAACCCAGCCCAAAAGTTGACCCGGCCCAATTGACTCGATATAGTGGGGCTGAATCGAGCCAACTTGTTCACCCCTACTTTGCGCCTGAGAGGCAACTATTTTATCTCCATCTCCCCTTTGTGTTTGTTCATCCTTATTATTTTAATTAAAAAAAAGACTCATGGTTATTTTAAATGGATATTTAAAATGAAAAAAACATAGCGCATCAATTTTTATACTTAATTTATTTTTTTAAGATCAAATTAGAACAAATAGATTTTAACAGTAGAAATAGAAATAAGTCAAATGTGCTAATAACAAAAGCTGGAGATTGAGAATAGGTGATGAATTAAAACAAAAAGAAAATCACTTGTCTTAATTTGATGGGAAAATATATAAGTTTTTTTGCTGATAATTTAGTAATCATTAGAAGGTATTGGAGGAGGGGAAAAAAATTAAGTTGGTAATTGGGACAAACAAGCTGCTGCCTACAGCGTATTAAAAACAAACTGCTAATTGAATAAGGTATTCATTTAAAGTTTATTGGTTGAACCATGATTAAATTGTGATTGAAGCAGTAATAATATAATTAATGTATTTTTAATTTTATATGCTATATTTTATATAAAAAATTAAAAGAATTATTATTAGTAAGTTTAATAATTTAATATTTAAATTTAAATAATTTAATATTCATACATAATTATTTTTTGTATTTAAAATAGTTAACTAATAATCCATTATTAAATTATATTTTACTTAAATGTAAAATTATTAATAATTATGTGTAATAATATTTACACATAATATTATAATATAGAAAAAAATTATCAAAAAATAATGCTATTTTTAATTAAAAATGATGTTATTTTTTAAAAAAATTAAAAAATTTAAGAAAAAGAACTTAAAATGAATTTAACTGATTGTTACCGATTTTAATTGGTTTGGTGATTTTGTAAGGTTTCGGACCAATTCTAACAATGATTCTTGACCGATTTGCTCAACAGTGACCTATATAGTACACATATACAAGTATGTGTAACGTGAAATGTGTAACACTGACCTATATGTCATGTATGATAAAATTTTAAAATTTGAGGATAAATAAGTTTAACAGATATGCATATTTATATATACAACAATCATGAAAAACAACAATAATCATGAAAAATAAATAATATAAAATTTTAATTTTTAAACAAGTATTTTAATTTTAAAATAATATAAAATTATTCATGGCACGCAGGTATAAAACTAAATTTTCTAATTACCTAAGTGTTGGTGGAAGATAAGTGGCTGCCATGTTTTTTTCCTCTCGTACATAACCGAAGTTATGAAACCAGAAACGAAGGTCTCGTTGGTTAAACTTCTCAGGAAAATTGTTCAATCTTATTTGATTCTTAAACATTTTCAAGTTTTTGAGAAGTTGAGTCCCCTCTCAAGAAATTTTATTCAAACCAGACTGGAATCGAATGCTCAAGGTTTAATGGTTTAATAGTAATTTAATTGGAGTTGAGCCAGTAATAATTAAAATAATATTTTTAAATAAATAATATAAATTTAAATAAATTTTATAATTTAATTAAAATTTCAAATTAACTAATATTAAATTATTAATCTATTATCTACTATAAATAAATTATGATTAGGTTTTGATAACTTGATATTTAGATATGAACAACTTAATATTCCTCCATAATTACATTTTGAATTCAAAATAATTAACTAAGAATCCATTATTATATATTTATTAAGTAAAATTATAATTTTTAATAATTATATATTATAATAATACTTATATAATATTATAATATAAAAAATATTTTGTACTAAAAATTATATTATTTTATTTTAAAAGTTAAAAAAAATTTAAATTTAAAATCGGGATCAGTTCAAATCGGTTTACAATGGATTCGACCAGTTCAAGGCTGGTTTTTTATTTGTTTATACTGATTCCTGAACAAACTAGTTGTGCTTTATATCTAGACCGATCTGACATTAATTTCGATCGAATTGGTTGACCTAGTCCAATTTTAATATCACTAATTTTTATAACTATTTTAAAAATATATTCCTAACTTTTTCATTATTATTTAAATTAGAAATAATATTTTTATATTTTTTTAAGGAATAATATTTTTATCCTTAATAATATAATATAACATATTTATTTAAAAAATTAATTTGAACTTCTCATAGAATCTATGTACCAAAAACTGGATCGGACCGGCTGGTTCAAGCTATTGGACCAGGAACTGGTGCCTGGTTCGGTCCAGATAAGGGGGAAATTGACTGAGTTTAGAACCGGTGGGAACCAGTTGTGAACCGAGTTTGAACCGGTCAAATTTTTTTATTTTTTTATAATTTTATTTTTAAATTAAAGATAAAATCACATTATTTTTAATATTAAATAGTATTATTTTGTGTATAAATTATAATTATTATAATATTATATAAGTATTATTATGATATAAAATTAATAATAATAATAAATTTATTTAATAAATAATATAATAATAGATAATTAGTTAATTATTTTGTATTCAAAATGAGATTAGAGATGAATAATAACTTTTAATATTAAATCATGAAACTTATTAATAATATTTTTTAAAATTTTTTATATTATATATAATATATAAAATAAAAAGTATATTAATTTTATTAATACTGATATAATTATGGTTCAATCTAATTGAATAATTGAACTTTGAATTTTGAATTTGAGCCTCAACGAGTTGAAAGACCAGTCAAATTTTGAATATCATGCATAAAATACACAGCAAGAAAGTTTGAAAAGAAAAAAAAGGTTCGCCAAAAGGGAAAATAAAACAAAGCAACGCACAAACTCGGATCACAGAGACCACGCGTGGCAGAGACACAGCCGCTGCATTTTCGTCAGGGAGCCCTTGAAGCTGAAGAGTGGCTGCCCAGTTCAACATTAAAGAAAATGAAAAAATATAGACTTTATAAAATGATTTAAAAAATTTATCTTCAGCTTACAAAAAGTATTACATATTTTTTTAAAGAATATAATAATCAGGATATATATAATATATAATATAATTATACAATAAAATTACAGTGCCGACAAGTCACAGTTGATTTCTCAGACTTGTGTAGTTTAATGTATTTATTTGTCAGTGTGATGGTAAATTTTCCTGAAAGGGTTCCAAAAAGCAGGCGTACAAGCCGCCACGCGCATGACACGTGCTCAGCCTACCACGGCATAACAATTGGTCTCCCACTTACGTGTTGGCCCGCTCCGTATTTTACGGCATACGTGGACCAATAGAATCTCAGTAACTGATCGGATCTTAGCGCCTCCCTCCCGTCCACGAATTCTGATTATCCACCCCTTACGCTTTGATCTCCTCACCACGTGGCAGTTCCTGCGTGATCCCTTTCCCTCAGATTATTATTTTTATACAAAACAATAAAAATATTCTCCACCAAGAAAAAACAAAAATCATGTAATAAACAAAGCAAAAATGCTGCTGGTTTTGTTCTCAGCCAAAAAGAAACCTCTGGAAACCCCTAGGAATTTCAACTTTGAGATGCAAACAAGAGTCTGAAGCCCTGAACTGCCTTCTGTGGTGAATCTGACTGCTGTGACTCGGGATTTCTTGGCTTTTTTTCTGCGAGAGTTTGGATCTTCCTGGAAAATTTGTTCTTCAGGTGAGTTTGGCAGTTAGGTTGATGTTGCAGATTTCTAGTTTAGTCTTGTCATTTTCTTTCCTTTTTGGGCGGTGCATGCTTGATCTGGTTTGTTTGACGGGTATGAGCATACTTGAAGAGGATAAAAATTGGGCTGAAAGGATGGAAGGATCTCCTATTCCAGCTGGGCTCTGTAGTTCTCGAATTGGGATTAATTTGATTCTTCTCCTTCTTGTTTCCTTCCTCACTTTCCCTTTTTCTTTTTTCTTTTTGATCAACATGAACTGATATTAGAAGGTTAATAACTATCTCGCATGTTTTGGTTGCTTCTAGCTTGCTAAGGTTGCATGGTCTTATTGCAATAAGCTTAAGTGTTCGATATTTTGATGAATTGGATATCAAATTAGCAATATCTGTTGTTCATGTTCACTACTTTGGGGAAGAGCTTTTGCATTTGGATCATAAAACTTTTTATGCTTGGCTTATTGACCTTTTTAATTATCATTTCATTTTTTTTGATGAATAATTATCATTTCTTTCATACTGATTGGTTGATTTCTAGCAATTCTCACAAAAAGTTCTAAGTAGAAATTGAACTTTGTGATAATCCCAGGGCTCTGGTTTATGCTTTAAGTTTAGAAATAGGGTATCATTCTGCTTCGTATACTTTTGTTCTTCCTTAAAAAACGAATGGTATTTTCGTAATTTTATATAGGTGATTGATATGGTCATCTTTATTTCTTTAACAGCACCAGGTAGTCATAGGTTATGATTACTTCAGTAACTTTAATAATTAAACCATAGCTCATTACCATTTAAAAAATAAATCAGCTCTAAATATTTTAGTAGAGCTGTCACAGAGAAAAATTTCCGTCCTTTTTACTAACTTTACTCAACTCTTTAAAATATAGTAAATTGAATTGATGTCCTTCGAGTTTTGCTACAATTACAGCAATCTCTCGTCTATTTTCAAAGTATATACTTTTGTCAAATTTTAATTTTTTTTTACCGAAATACCTTTCATTAATCCAAAAATAAAAAAATAGAGTTTAATGGAGGTATTTTAGTTCAAAAAATGAAATTGGACCGGAGTGTAGCAAAGTCTTCAGTTTTAGGCGAGGCTGGTGTATATTTTGAATATAGAAGAGAGGTTCAAGTAATTTCATCAAAACTAAATGAAGGTATTGTAATTTTCTATTTGATAAATTACTTCTATTTTGAAATTTTCAAATTTGGAAAAGAGGATGCTAGTGGTGAACAAAGAAGGTGGGAATGATATTACAAACAAATGGTTATGTAAAGTTTATATTTCATAATCTTACAGTGATGCTACGTGAGACATTTTACAAGACTCACAACAAGCTAACTGTTCACCTGATGATTTCTGAGGTTTCGATTCAAAAGGAAATAACTGATGGTTGCTGTCATTTATGGTAGATTTAAGCTATTATTTCCAAACCTGTAAGCGCTGATTGACATAATCTTACAGTGATGCTACGTGAGACATTTTACAAGACTCACAACAAGCTAACTGTTCACCTGATGATTTCTGAGGTTTCGATTCAAAAGGAAATAACTGATGGTTGCTGTCATTTATGGTAGATTTAAGCTATTATTTCCAAAGATTGACATAGAGAAGGGAATGCTTTGGGGATTAGATTTCATATTTCTTTTTTTTTTTTTTAACTTAAATGTTGGAATAATATACTTTTGAAAGTATTTACACAGTATCTGAGGAATTTCAAAATTTTGCATGCTTGAGGTATTAAATATTACAGTTCAATTTATGTTACAGATATGATTATATCATTTCTGCCATTAGGTGTTTCAATGTAAATGCACTTGTCTATACTGAGCATAAGTGCCATTTGGGGATTGATTAAATATTTCTGTTGCTTTTAGATACTCCCTTGTTCACAGAACCACGTACAGCATAGAAAAATTAGAAGTTATATTTTAGTTGTTTTGGTAACACAGTTTCTTGCTATCGGTAGCCTGGAAATCTCATATCTTTGTCCTTGTTCAGTAGAGTTCCATAACTATATAAGTGAACAAATTCTATACATATGAGGTTAAAATTGAGCAGTTTATGTGAGCTGGAGGAAATGTGGCAAGTATCCAGTACCATGGTTGGTGGCAGATCTTGGTGATAACCAGAGAATGTGCCTTCATATAATGTGAAATACTCTATACTGTATTCATTATATCACTGATTGGACTTTGTTTGATGTTTTCCTTGCCATGTTCAATGTTATTTTTGGTTGAGTTTCACTTTTGTACGCAAAATCTACTTTTGGTGTGTCCTTGTAGAATAATCTTATAAGCAGGCTGTTATGCAATCCAAGTTGAAAAGAGCCAGGGATTAAGAAATGCCTTGGTAGTTATTAATAAGACTCCAGAATCAGCACACTTTGAATAGCTTGTTGTTCATTGGTGGTGAGTGTAGCTGATGTTACTGTGAAGCTCCAATGCTTGTTAAATGGTAACTTTAAAATTTAGGTTTTCTTGCTTTTCCTTCCAATTTATTGGTGATAACCAGAGAATGTGCCTTCATATAATGTGAAATACTCTATACTGTATTCATTATATCACTGATTGGACTTTGTTTGATGTTTTCCTTGCCATGTTCAATGTTATTTTTGGTTGAGTTTCACTTTTGTGCGCAGAATCTACTTTTGGTGTGTCCTTGTAGAATAATCTTATAAGCAGGCTGTTATGCAATCCAAGTTGAAAAGAGCTTGGGATTAAGAAATGCCTTGGTAGTTATTAATAAGACTCCAGAATCAGTACACTTTGAATAGCTTGTTGTTCATTGGTGGTGAGTGTAGCTGATGTTACTGTGAAGCTCCAATGCTTGTTAAATGGTAACTTTAAAATTTAGGTTTTCTTGCTTTTCCTTCCAATTTATTCTTGTCGTGACTCCTCTTTTGTTCTTATTTGCATCAAAAGATTTATAGTTATAAGAATCTGTTAACGGGTTATAACTGAAGCTCCAATGCTTGTTAAATGGTAACTTTAAAATTTAGGTTTTCTTGCTTTTCCTTCCAATTTATTCTTGTCGTGACTCTCCTTTTGTTCTTATTTGCATCAAAAGATTTATAGTTATAAGAATCTGTTAACGGGTTATAACTAAGTTATGCTCCCTTGAGTTTTTCTATTTGGATATTGGAACAACATGGTTGGGGTTTCTTGGGGTAGAGTTGTGTCTGTAAGATTCTTCTGAGAACCTTTGATTAGGGTAAATATAAATAACAGAGTGAATATCTGGGTCTCATAGCTTTGATTGCCTCTTTACTGTTTTGCAACTTGTAATTATGTTGTTGCATCCCTGAATCGAGATATACATTTGTTGTTTGAGAACATTTTAAGCTTACAGCTTTGATGCATCACTTAAGTGCTGGGATGTTTATTCCTGGTATAGTGGTAACATAGGTTTATTTGTTTTTGCAAGAGTAATTTGATGACCTAACTTAGAAAAACTAGAAAGGTAATGACAAGGGTCTACTTTATCATGCATGAAAAAATGTGTAGCGTTTTAGGATGCTGAAACATCTTGGGCTGTAATATTTCAGGGTGAACATATCTGTCTTTAGCAACACCATGGGACCAAAAGCTTGAACATATAATTGGACCTTTATATTGGTAGGAAATTTCAGTCAAGTGTGGAAGGACTAGTGGGACTAACATATTTAGCTGAAGTAGTAGCTATTTATGTGGGCACCTAGTTGCTGTCAGTGATTTCCGGGGTTTGTCACCTGATATTTTATGACTTGAAAGAGGTTGGAACCCATATTATCTGGTAGTCTGTATGAGCCATTTTTAGAGGATGCTAGCTTTAGATTAGATGGAATTGCTGCTGCAGTGAGGCTTTGTTCTTCATTAATTTAAATCAGTCTTCTTTCCCTGCAACTGCAAGCTTGTACCTACATTGGAATTTCTGAACTAGTTTTGAACTTTCTGGAATCTCTCATTTCTTTCTGTATTAGGTTTGAAGCAATGTCAGTGAGGATTTATTTTGTTTTGTATTGCCATGTTACTGTTAAATTTGCTACTTTCTAATTATCTGTCTTGTTACAGATTGAAGATAACGTGTGGGATGGATTTGGTGAATATGACCAGATAGTGGCCCTTTCTGGCGATGAACATAGGGATCAGTTTGCCATAGAGGGTAATGGTAATAAGAAACAACGTCTGGAATTGCATGGTATTAGAATTACTGATAATTTGAGCACCTATGGTACTCAGCGTAAGAAAGAATTTTACTCACCAACTATCACACAGGAAGAAATAATGCTGGAAGAGGGTACATGGTCTCATCAACCTGAAGGTGTCTTTCCTTCATGTGATAGTGAGGCATGTAAAGAAGTGAAAAGACTAACATCAGATGATACAAGCATGTCTGGTCATCATTACAAGACTAGCAATATAGATTCTATTGACACTGAGCTGTGTGTGGATGATACTGTGCTCGGAGACAAGTCTGTGGTGGAAGATGATAGTGTGTGTCAATATCCAATCAACCACATATCCCAAGCTGATAATGAACTCAGCTTCCTTGATAATGATGGGTGGCTGGATATTGGAAACTTTGAAGACGTTGACAGGATGTTTAGGTAATGAGAAATTGTTTCATTTGAAAGAAATTACCTTTCCCATTTTCTGAAATGCTAGTCAATTTATCTTAATGATATATGACTTAAATTTGCAGAAGTTGTGATTCAACTTTTGGAATGGGAAGTCTAAATAATGAAGAGGAGTTCTGCTGGCTTTCCTCTTCACATGGCACCGATGTATCTGATGATGCATCAAAATCTACCTTTAAGTTATCAGGGGCTGAACCAAGTCTATTGAAAAGTATATCAGATAATGATATGGATTCCGAGGCAGGTATTGATGGTCTGCCAATCAATGATTCCAACAAAAATGCATCTTCATTTGATAAAAAATTGAGGCATCGAATGGATGTGGATGATTATGTAGTCCCAGGTTCATTGTCAGGGCTCAGTAAATCAGACATGAAATCTGGTAGAACTGATGACTTGATGCCTAAAGAAAAGGTTGGTCATTGTCTTTTACCTTTTATATTTTACAATTCGGATTGTGAGTTTTTGAATTTCAACTCATGGAGCAACAAGTCTTGTGGATTTATTCATTAAAACACACACTCACTCAAATAATAGTTCTCTTGAAGGCACATGGCATAATAATTTTGATTTATGCCTCTAGCCTGATGTAAATTGTGATTTGAGGTCATTGTATAACTATGTCATCATATAGAGACAATAGTTACTCTTGAAACTTAATTTGAAGATTTAAAAATCTAAATCAATCAATTGATTATGTATATTATTTCATTATATCATGATGCTGTGATCCATCCATGAACTATTAATCATTAATTCATTATCCTTATTACCAGAATTATTACTAATAATATGACTCTGTATCAGGGCAATCAAGCAAATAGTCTTCCTCCTATTTGGTGTAAATTCTGTATTTACACGCTTGTTATTTGTGCTGTATTTTTTTTTTCTTTTTATTATTAGTCATCGCATCCATCTGATTTGCACTTTGAATTTTATTATTATCCATAAACTAAAATATTTTGTGTCTTACTTTGTATATCACAAACAGTCTACTTGTTTTGCTGTTGCAGAGAAAGCTGTCAAAGGCATCAGAAGGAAGGAGGAAAAATGAATGCCTGGAAAATGGTAATCCTGTTTACCCCTGTGCTCCACTAAAGCAGTATGGAGATGTGATGGAACCTTTTGGAGCATCTTCTAGCAAGGTTACTTCTAATGTCAGCATCCAGAAACATAAACCAAACATTGATTCTGATTCTTTAGGATGCTTACAAACACATGTTAATCCGCTGAACCCAGGATATAATGATTCTCCAAATAACACTTCCCTCCTTCCAACTTTATCTGGATCCAGATCTGAACACAATAGCCATCCATCTCCTTCTCTTATAGAATCATCTTATGCATCAAATGTGGAGAGCTCTCAAGGTCATTCTTTAGAGGCAGCTGCCTTGATAACAAATGAAAAAAGAGAAAGGTTATATCATCGCAATGCTGCACAACCATTAACTAGGAGTTTCAAAAATGCAAATATGGCAAGTCAATTGCCATGTCAAAGTCCAGGTTCAGCTCAGCAGCTAGTGCATCAGTTTGAAAATGAGAATGAAGGCCACAGTGAAGTTGATGGAGTTAGCGTAGGATTTTCACAAGAAACAGAGTCCTCAAATGTACAGGAGATCTCATCGATGAGCTCTGTGGATGAAATCTCACTTGAAGCAAGCTTTTGCCAACTGCAACTCGTCATGGATCAGGTATTGGTGACTTCCATGACATTAACTTTTTGGTTGTGTTTAATTTGTGTCTCTTGCACTATGAAGCTGAAATTAACATGTCATGCATCAAATTTGTTTCAGTTTTTTTATGATGAATTTTTATGTGATTGTGCTAAACTGCATCTCTAGTCCTACTTGGCCATAATGTGGGATGAGTCAATAAGAGTTGGGAGTTGAACACTAAACTACTTCTTAACACATAACAGTCTACAATTTCTAGCGCATTGATGCGTTGTAGTGATCCCAATGCATCATATGCCAATCAGTGTGATTTAGTAGTAGTCTCTGTTACAATTCATGACATGTCTGCCCAGAATTTGTCATGTTCTGTCGCATGCTATGCCTTATGTAACAATAATAATTTATTCCAAGTGGATAAGCTTTGTATTTCACAGTCTAACATATTATACGCATCAGAAAAGCTACCTTGTTTTCTTTGCTAATAAAATAGAAGAGTTGATGAGATGTTTAGAAGTCGATTGCATGCAATACATGCATGAGACTCATTACTTAATGCTTACCAATGTGTTGATGATATTTTACTTTGTTGAACACTACAATTGCTGAATTGCAGCTGGATATAAGAACCAAACTGTGCATAAGGGACAGTCTATACCGCTTGGCTAAGAGTGCTGAACAAAGACATAACTATGCCAACACAAATGGTACCATTGGAGACAATATTGAAGCGTGCAAGGCGATGAGGGCACAAGATGTGAGCAGGTAATTTCTCACCTTATTCTTTTTCACATTTATATATTTGTTGGACTACCAGGCAATCACCATGGCTGTTGGAATGTGCTGCTTAGCCCAGGGAGAAAGAAAGAAAGAAAAAAAAAATACTAAAGCTTGAATAGTTATAATTTTTTGGTGTCATTTTCCTAGTTTTCAAAGTTGAGGGAAGTATTTACGACTTACTCACAACTTAAAGTTGAGAAGTGTTTGCATTTTCCCCATATGTGTGCGCGCGCGCGCTCATATGCGTGTGTTGACAATGGGCAGATTAAGTTTCTCAAGGTAAGGATGAATGCAAAAGAATCCTATGTATTAACTCCTTTATTAGTTCTGACCTAGCGTCCACACTTTGTTTTGCATAACTATGGAAAATAGTGATATTGGTGAATCTTTTTACCAAGTATAACAATTCTTTTACAGGTGTTCTGGATTCATGGACATGGAAGCTGATACCAATCCCATTGATAGGTCTGTAGCACACTTCCTGTTTCACAGACCTTCAGATTCATCAGTAATGAATCCTAGTGAAAAGTGATTCCAGCGTTGGCTTTATTCTTGTGTAAAATGTTTAGTTTCAAGTATATAAGATGATTTTGTGTTATATTTGAGGCCTACTCAGACGCCTACTTTGCCATTTTTTCCTAATTCTATACACTGACATCAATGTATATTGTGCTGATTATCACAATACAAGGTAGCTGCTAAGCTTGCATCAGCTTATCGACCATATTGTATACCAAATTCATTTGTGGATTAATTGAAGTTTGGACTTTTTTCCAAGAAATTTTCAATAATAATCATGACGCGATTAGATTTTTTTTCATCTAGTGTGTTCTATTTGAGTAAAACATACTATATTAATTTATATAATATGTTTTTATCAGAGTAATTAGTTACTTCTGCTAAAAACAATAGAATTCTTAGATGGTGTTAATCTTCGTGTGTTGTGTCGTGTCGCCTTACCAAATGAACCATCTTGCAGCATGTACATGTCAGTAAAACAATGTTATGAAGCCGGTTCAACGGAACCGGTACCTGATCCAGTTCGGAATACGAGGGAAAGCAGAGGATAAGAAGACCGGTGATGAATCGATCAAACCGGATAAGAACCGGTCCAAACTGCCAAACCGGATAAGAATCGGTCCAAACTGGTAAAACCGGCGGTTTAGACCGGGGGAAGGGATCAACTCGATAAAACCGAAAATAAGAGGAAGGAGAAAGAAGAGGAGGAGGAAAATACATCACCCACCATCACTTTTTTTAACTTCAATACCAACAGAAGCGTTAAAGACTTCAAGAAAAATCGAAACAGAGCAGGAAAAAAGAAAAAACTTGACCCACCGTTTGCTTCGACCACTATCATACAGCCTCGTTCAGACGACATCCTTCAAATACCCACGACGATGGAGGTGGGAGTGGACTGGGAGAGGAGAGACGGAGCGAAAAGTTGAGGCGGCAGAACTGGAGTGACGATGAAGCCCCAAGAGCGGAAATTTGAAATGTGTATAGATGCTTCACGTGAGAGATAGAGATGCAGAGAGGGAGTGATCGTGATTCGTGAAAGCTTAGGAAATAGCACAAGATTATAGATAATGATGCTATTGCCTTGGGAGTGGTTGGATAGACATGACAAATCAGAAGCCGTCATTTTCCCTTAACGTTTCACTATGATTTGAAAGGTCCAAGAGGTTTTAATTTTCAAGGCATATCATAAATAAAATTTTATTACTATGTAATCTAAAATTTTTAAATATACCAATTCGGTAGCAGCCCAAAAAAATACCAACTAGGTGTATTACATTTTTATAAACAAAAAGAAGAAAATAAATTAGGAGTATTATTTAATTATAACGTTCATTTGTTATTTGTTAATTTAATATTTATTTTTCTCATTTTAAATCAATGATATGCTTATTATTGATTTATTATCATATATATATATATATATAGTATTTCTTTTAATAAAAACAATGTATTATATATTTTTTAACTTTTTATTTGGATATATTTTATTTTATTTGAAACATATTTTAGTGAGATCTTTTCATGTTGTCTTTTTTTTTTAAAGAGATATTACTTTTTTTTAAAATTAAATTTTTTCCTACTCTAAAGGTTAATTTATATTTTTTAAATATATATTATTTAAATATATTGATTTAATTATAACTGATCTAATCTCAGCCTATTTTGGTTAGACCACTAAATCTTGAATGAGTATCTTTAAAATCTAATTTTCTTAACATCGCTTAAAAAAACTGTAATTCTGTCTCAATCATCTTTTGGCCACAAATTTTTCATGGGTTAAGAGTCGAGAGATACTATATATAACAGAAATTCAAGAGTGAATCTTAAATCACTACATAAGATACAGTGTCCTCTAATCAAATGAGTTCGTTTTATTTGTTTTTAAATTATAAGCAAATCACTACATAAGCTAGTGTCCTCTAATCAAATGAGTCGTTTTATTTATTTTTAAATTATTAGCAAGCCAGATATGGTTGCAACAGATATTTAAATTTAAAAAATTTAGAAAAAGATCATAAACAATATGCAATCCCACAGTCCAAACACTGACGGTGACAGTTGGGACATAGATTTCTTTATTTTTCAAGTCTCTGAAAGCATTTAAACTTAACGTAAAAGATATTATTATTCCCGTATTATTTAACACATGCATAATGCAGAAATTTTAAAACTTTTATATTTGATACATGCGAACATCTTGTTAAAAAAATTCCAGACAAGTGAAATATTATATTTGTTGAAATTTTATATAATGATACTTAAGAATACAACAATAATAAGATAAAATGTTGCTTGTTGATTACAGAAAAATTCCAAAACTCAATAGGCAAACAAACTAAACAAAATGAATATTATGATTGCCTTGCCCGAAATGGTGAATGGTCAATATATATCAATAAACATACAACTATGTGGTCTCTATGAGAACCTGAATTCCTTCCTGGCTTACTGCTATATTGGAAAGCTTCAATTTTATGGCCTCAAACTTTGCCTTCTCAATTTCTTCACTGGTTAACCAAAGAGGTAAATAGTGATCAATCAAGTCCTTTCCACAACTCAAGGGAGAACCTCCATTAAAAATCTGGGTTCTCCCAAACCTCATAATGCTTGCTAGATTAGAGTCAGAAGGTTCCTCAGCATAACTCCCAAATATTTCCCGGATGGCATCGCACCAGATCGGTCGAGCTACCTTAAGGAAGTCATGCAAAACTAGCACTGGAAGGTTCACACTTCCCAGTTCAGATTCATTGCGCCCTCCCCTCCCATGATAGTCTGAGCCACCAACCTTGAAAAGCCCATAGGTATCAGCTAGGTCATCGTATGCTGCAGGCAAACATTTAAATATCATAATGCTAGGAAAAAATTTAATTGAGGGAGTTTTACTTCTATTTATGCAATGAACATCATGAGCCATCCCATAATAAAAATAGTTTAGGATAGTTTCAACTTCAGTTCCTTCTTCAATAACCTAAAAGCTTAGAGAATTAAGAGATGAAAGAACCCTTTAGAGAAAGTGGTTAGAAATTCATAATTGTGTCCAATCACAATCATTATTAATTATCTTCATGCATAAGTCAATCAGAATGTTTAGTGTTCCCATCAAAATTGTGGTAGTGATCGTAATCAATAAGATTTGAAATAAATTTAAAAATTTAACAGCATAAAGAAATTTGACATGATTTTCAAAATGTAAAATTTGATATTACTGGGTAGCCTTCATTTTACCAGCTAATTTACTGTAAGGATTAATTCACCATTCTGATGCTCAAAATGATAACACTAGTAACTACTACTTTTTCTCTTCAAAGGACTTATGTTCCTATGGTAATCAGACTAAAGTGAAACAAGGAAAGAAAAAGTGTATTTTAAATAATGTATGATTCAACTTAGTATTTTGAGAGAGAAATAATTTCAAAGGCACGGCGCACTGCAATAGATAGATAGGTGCCTAACAACAAAGAATCACCAGCAAAAGTCGAACCTAAGATTTTCTGGTAAACCTAGTTCAGTCCCACTTTGAGCCAACCTTTCATGGTATTCAAGATTCAATTTATTTGATAATATACCGCCAATCTAATTTTTGTTTTATAGGAAAAGTGACAATTCTAAACCATGCAGTTACATTATGATTTCAGCGACAAAAAGGAAGAGTTAAATTTACTGAAGATTAAGAAGTAATCACGTACCTGCCAATTTCCCATCACTTCTATAGACCTCCATTCCATGTAGGCCAGCTTCTTTTAACCTTTTGATAACAGGAACAGGATTTTTAAGAGCCCATGGATGAGCCAATACAGCTACACCACCTGTATGACAGATCAGCTTTATTGCTTCCTCTGCCACAGGCTCACTTCCCCTGAAACATAAGTACCAAATCTTTTATTCTTTTCCTAAAGCACTCAAAACAATACCATATTAAGATCAAGTTCTATGACATTACGTAGAGTAAGCAGGTCCACCATCAAAAAGATATCGAGCAAAGGCCTGTCTAAGGTTCTCTACATAACCTGCTTCAAGCATAGCCCGAGCCACGTGAAGCCTCCCTGGAGCAATCCCATTGCCTGCAATCCTGCAAACATGCTCCCACTTAAGAGGCAACTTGAGCTTGTTCAGTTTTAAGACCATGTTCTTTGCACGAAGAAAACGGCCATCCCTTATATTAGATAAGAACTTGTCCAGCTCCTCAAATCTAGTTGGTCCACAGCTACTGTAATATGCTAAGATGTGTACTGGTTCCTCTGCTTCGGACTCTCCGCTGCCAGTAGATAGCCATAAATCAGACTCAGCCACACGAGAAGGAACAGTTTTGAAAATGGGAAGGTTTACTTTTTAGAGTTTTGCTGTTAAGTAGTTTGAACAGAATTAAAGTTTTGACAATTTCAAACCCTTTCTCTGAAGCAGCTAAAGTAGGAGCAATAATTGAGAACGAAAAAATATTTCAGAAAATTACCTTGGAGAATATATTGTACTAATTTCAACACCAGGAATTATTTTGATGCTGTACTTACGAGCTGCTTCTAGAGCCTCAGGGATGCCAGACATAGTGTCATGGTCTGTCAGAGCAAGAACTTTTACCTGTTACAAACAAGTAGTATTGATTAAAAATGGAGCTCGTATCAAAAACTTATACTCTGTGAAGACCAAAAGTTGAATCCAATCATATTTTACTATCATAGGTAACAATGCTTTCAAGTTAACTTAACTTGGACAGAATCCATGGTTCCATACAAATGACCACTTTAAGAGAAGGATTTTCTCCTGAGAAGCCAATTCAGATTTTAAGGAGGAAATTAAGTGTTCCAAGTTTAAGGAGGAAATAGATCTTAAAGCAATGTTCACAAGATATAAACAATAGTCCTTAAGATAGTAAGGTACCATATATACCATATATTCTACTAAAGGGTATCTTGCATATGCACAACCCTTAATCGCCTTACTTTGTAGAAACCTATGAAAAAAGCCAATTGCTTGGGACCACAACTCAGATTCTGCTCCTTTCTCTCCAGTAACAATTTTCTATTTCTCCTCAATAACAAAGTACAAAATGAAGGAATTTTAATTTTCTGCAAGTATTTATATTCCTGATTCCTCATAACCTGACCCCAGTAAATTCCTTGGCAACTAAATTAACAAAGCATTGTAAAGTTTCCTTAATCATTAAGTAGGCCTGGTTAGTTAAATGCCAGGATATTTTGAAAACATTTAAAAGGTGACCAATGCATTTATTTGTATATAACAAGCTAATCCTTCAATCAACATAATAAAACATCACGGCTCAGCTATGCACAAATAAGAAAAACTATTGGGATTCAGCTTCATGCCAAGCTGATCTTTTAACAGGATATGTATCTCAGTTTCAAATCTATTGCTGCAGACTTGACTATACATAAACAAACAAACAGAAAAAGGATGCACTTCTGCGAAATCTATATGCTCCAAGAGCCTGCCCTTATGAAAAGAAGTGCCAAAACAACCTTAAGAATGAAGAAAACTCACTGTGACATATATGCCCCCGTGCAATTTAGGAATAGAAGGGTAAGCTACTTTTATCATCTTACATCACATCATTAATATTTTAATAAGTCAACTTTATCATGATAGTTACATAAGCAGAAGAGAACACATATAATCTCACATACTATGGATCCTAGCCCCAGAGAATTCTGATCAGCGTCAAATATACAATCTTAACATTACCAAGGTCAACAGTTGAGGAGTGACGGAGCAAGATTCATGCTTTCCAAATTACCTTTCTAGGTGAGGAGTTATTAGATGAAATACCAAAGTAACCTAGAGAAAGACATACCCTTTCTGGTACATTTCTCAGTCTAACATACTATGAACATAACAATGTATCCAGAGTTCATTCATGACAGTAAATAGATGAGGACACCATAAGAGATCATCTCAAAGCATCCACATAGAATCTTTTTCTATGCAGAAACCTTGTAAAATTTACTTCACCAAGACATCAAATACAAAATTAAAACTTCGAAGCAGCGGCCTTAGTACTCATACAGAAATTACAGGACAATTGCAACGCAGATAATTCAAGTAATACATAGCATTACACATTGTAGGTAATCTTCCCAAAAATGTAAACAAAGCAAACAAAAGGAGGAGAAAAAGAGAGAAGAAAGGTACCCCATTTCCGTGAGCTCTCTCGACCAACTTGGAAGGAGACAAGAACCCATCACTGAATTTGGAATGCGAATGCAATTCAAACACCACCTTCTCCACGCCTCTTCCCACTGTATTCTTCTGCACCCCAAAACCATCATCCACAACACATGATGAATCAAAAGAAGAAGAAGGGTGATCCAAGAAAACCCATTCACTCACAGACTTGAAAGCGAGAGTCTGCTCAGTGGTCATCTTCTTCTTATTACCCCCACCTCGCTTCTTCTTCTTCTTATTCTTCTTCTCGGTTTTTGAATCATTGAGACCCTGAAGCACGAGACCATCTCCCATCACTGAATTGAGGATTTAGCCCAAAGGGGTGAAAAAAGATGCAAACTTTTTGAGGGATCGTTGGCTACTTAGGGTGGGATGTTGGCTATACATAAGGAATATGAGAGGATTGGAACATAGAGAGAGAGGGGGCAGAGAGGGTTTAGCCCAATGAGCAGTCTTTTGAAGCACAAATGTCGTCACCCCTTAGGCCTGCGGTGCTTCTCTGCTCAGACAAGGAGAGGACCCAAAATAATACCCTCTCCCTCTCTCCCTCTCTCTATACCTCCCTGTCCGCTGCCACATACGGCAATTCGGCAAACCTGTTTAATCACTTTGCCATTTGGACTCTTTGAAAAAATCTGGAATAACAGTAATTCATGAAATTTTACCAGCTTCATGGTGTTTCCATTTTTATTTTTTTAAAACAGTTTTTTAAAATTATTTTTAAAAAAAATTTTAAAAATAAAAAAAAATATTTAAATAATTATTTCTAAAATCATAACTTTTAATAAGTTATTCAAAATTTATAATTTTATCATTAATAAGGTGTATATTTATCACATTTTCTTATATTTTACAGAATAAAGAATACATAATATCTTAAAAATGTTATGAGTTTTCTATTTTTTAGAATATTTTATAAAAAATAAATTTATTAAACAAATTTTTTTATTTTTCTATTTTAAAAAAATTATTTTAAAAACAATTACCTATCATTACTTTCTACTATTATTGTTTAGTTTTTAGGGTGAACACTCATATCGAGCGCTTGGAAAAAAGTTCAAATACAACTTAGCCCTTTTAGTTACATAAAATATTTAAAAAAGAATTATATTAATCTCTTCAAATTTATTAGCCAAGAAAATCTCTCTCAAAATCTAATTAAATTTTATATAATATTGTGTTATTTCAAAATTATACTCAATTTTAATAATATTACATATAGTTCCCTAAATATTTTTAACATATTTTTTCTCAAAAGATTAAAATTTTTAAATATCATGTTTTAAAAATTATATATTTATATAAACGCAGTGTAGATTGAATATATATTTTATATGTTTTTTTTTTCAGCCCAAAGAATATACATTTTATATGGTTTGAATTTGTCATAAGTGTGGATTTTTCATTTTTTATTTCTTTGATTCATTCCATATAGTCTAGAGGGATGAATGGAAAAGAGTGGGACCAGGATTCATTAAAAAAATGTGGAAATGGATAGAATTATGGAGGAAGGAGGATTAATGAATTGACCAATATACATCTATCTGTTTGATTCATAGAGGACGACTCACAATACAACAGAAGAAAACATTGTGAATGGAATGTGAAGAATAATATAAAACCAAAAGACAAGAAACAAGATAGGGAATAGTACAAACAAACAACGTTTGGTAAAAAAAAGAATCGTACAAACAAACCATTCACATTTTGACAGACAAGGCCGGTGTGGATATGACCATACGACCACACCAATATCTTTTTTCTTTTGGCCAACACTTTGTGGATACAACCACACCAATATCCACCACTTTGGATACTGTGATTTTAATTAATATATATCAGATTGTACATCACATAAACAATTTATTACACCTACCTCCTCATTAATTTAGAATGAAATCACCCAATGTTATCTTCTTCTCAGTATTTATAAAATCCAATACAAATTGTTTATCAAATCAAAATAATAATAATAATAATAATAGTATTATTTACATGTTCCATGAATCATGTAGCTTGTTTTAGAGATTATGGGTTTGTTTGACAGTGTTTTCTATGTTCTTGTTCTCAAAACAGTTTTGTAAAACTATTTTCGAGAATAAGTTTTAAAAATAAGAAAATAAAAAAATCTGTTTAAATGATTGTTCTCAAAATTATAATTAGTAAGTAATAAATGAGTTATTCAAAATTTATAACTTTATCATTAATAAGGTGGGTGTTTTTCACCTTTTCTTTTATTTTCTGGAACAAAAACTACAAAACAACTTAAAGTTGTTCTGAGTTTTCTGTTTTTTTATTTTTCTGTTTTCCAAAATAGTTTATAAAAAACAGGTTTATCAAATAAGTTTTTTTGTTTTTCTCTTTCTGAAAACAGAAAAACTGTTTCGGAAACACAAATGAAAGAGGTCCTATATTCCCCTTTTATTTGTATAATACTTTCATTTTCATATCTATTCTACCTTTTTCTTTTAGCTATTTCAATTTAATTTTTGAATTTTTCATCCAAAATATTGTTCAATATGTCGCTTAGTAAGGAAAAATACTTTTATTAAATTACAATTATCTATTTCATGTATTGTAATAGAAGAAAAGATTTAATCATATATAAAACTAGATTTTTTTTCTATATATTATGTGGAGTCTAAAACATAAGTTAAGCTATTCATTTTTATGAATAGCGGAACTTATTACATAATAGACTATATATACTGAATATATTATATATGATTAAATACAATTTTTTGTACAGTGTATAAAATATAATAAATGAATTATATATACATCACTTTTGAATAGCCGGGCTTTATATATATATATATGTGTGTGTGTGTGTGTGTGTGTGTGTGTGTGTGTGTGTGTGTGTATTAATATTCTGACATTGAATATATTGAATCATATATGAATCATGTTTATAGTTTCAAAGAATTTATACAGGAGTGAATGGATTTTACTTTTTTATTTTCACTTTTTTTTTAATCTTTTTCACTACATGCAATAATTTTTTTTGGTAACCACATCCATTAATTTATTTATTACAAAGAATTTATACTTTGAAACAAAGGGTACATGAGGATGAAGAGAAAAAGTCTAACATTTTTCGATATGGTATATATGAGCTACAACTTACAGAAAATTACGTGTAAAAGTCTAAATAGTGTGAATATTTTAAGTTAAAATGATTATAAAAATTATAATAGTTTATAAAAGCTAAAGTTACTCTGACGAGATTTACTATCCGATTTGATAAAAGATGCAACAACTTGGTTTTAGGAAAGTTATATTCTATTAGTAATTTTTCTAAAATCTATTAATAACTTTCCTCAAATATGATAATAATTTTATTCATTAGAGATAATTATGTTTATAAAATCCTTAATCTATTCCTAAAATTTATGTAGTGTGGGTTCCTAAATGCAATTTTCTCTACAACTTACTTCCCATTCCAGGCGGACTTCTAAGTTCTAAGCAAGTGAGGACATCTTGTTTTGTGTTAATCAATCATTTTTTTGGATCAACCAAAGTTTATGTTAACCATGACTATAACAATTTGATTATGAGAATCATTTAGTGTTAATCATTGAAGATTTCAAATTTCTCTTAATTGGAGATGAAGCTAAGATACCCACTAAAGTTGGTGTACAAGTCTCCCTTAATTAAAGGCTCTAATCCCTTAAAGGGTCTATTTGGTTAGGGAGGTGGGGAAGAAAAATTGAGATTTTTTCTCCTATATTTTTCTAAATTAAGCAAGGGGATGGGAGAAAAAAATACTCCCTTCCATTGAAATTTTGTTGAATTCAAAATAGAGGAAGATCTCAATTTTTCCTCCTCTTCTCTCCCTTTCAAATCCTTTAAACTAAAGGGATTATTAAGCAGGTAATTGGGAGTTTAGTTCTCAACCTTTACATATGGAGCAAATCTAATAGGGAAGAGTTTACTCTTTATTCTTAGTATCTAAAGGGAGAACAATCTTTGTTTTCAGTAATGATACTTCTAATTGATAACAAAAAAGAAAATGAAGCTAAGACAGAGGCACTATGCATTCAAGTGCATATGTTAAGAATAAAAGTTCAATTTCGATACCCCATCTTTAGATTATGATGTAATTAAGTTGTAAAATTCGGAATCTTAGTTGGAAAAAATGTTAACAATTTACTTATAATTAAAGGAAACTCAGTGTTAAATTATCCGAAACCTCAATTTTAGATTTCTATGTAATTAATTGAGTCCTAAAATCCAAACACTTATTTAAAAATAATAAACAATTCAAATATAAATCACGGAAGCCCAATAATAAATAGGAGTCGAAGGCAATTTAATATTTTTTAAGAAACACCTAAAAATGAAAATCCTTCATTGTCATTTTCTGAATTAAAAATTCCTTAAGTATCATTATCTTGTCACTAGGATTCTTCATTATCAATTTTCCAAAGCTATGCGGCTCATAGGTTTGAACCAGATAAGATAGGCCTGCAATAATGGTGAAGTACTACAACTGAAAAAAAAAAAAGAAGAACAATGATGGTGGAGAAGGTACAGTACTTTTCATCTGCGGAGACAGCAGGTTTAACGGTGTCAATGGTTTTAACCATGCATGCATGCAGCCCCCCACTGTTATGATTCCTCCTTTCTGAGTTGTCTCCTTCCCAGCTGCAACACATTTATTTTTCTTAAAAAAAAAAAACTCTTAAACTCAAACTGTACATCTGATTCTGATTCTGCATGTGCTTCCCCAATGCTTATCTCTTTAACTATATCAAGTTGCCTTTTCATGGGTTTCCTCTCTCAATCACATCAGACTCATATTGTATCCACCATGTAATCCCATGTCTCTATGTTAAGTCCTTTTTGTTTTCCATTTTTTGTTGCTTTTCAGTGTTTCTCAGCTCCACATAAATACTATAACTCATAATCATTAATTAACAACAATAAACAACAGCAACAATAATAACTCTCCTTTTTGCCCTCTCTCTTTTTAAGTAATAAGGAGTATTCTCTTCAGGGTTACGAAAGGTCAAAATTAAAGTAAACCACTTTTAAATAGATTTGTTCAATACACAAAAATTAAAGGTTAAAAGAGCACGTCAAAATCATAGTCGACCCATATTGCACAAATTAAAAACTAGCTTTGTTAGCTTTGGGTTTCACAACTGTTTCTTATCCATCACTGGTTCCCTTTCTTTCACTAATCTGATTTTCTTTCAGTAATCTGATTCATTCAAGTATTAATGGGTCTTCTTAATTTCCTTTCCATATTTATGTTCATATATGTTTGTGGCCAGTAGCTGTGAATCACAGCAACAATAATGAGTTCCTCCACTGGTGAAACCCTAATTTCTGGGTCAAGATGGGGTGGTTGAGGGGTGTCAGTGTCTCTGAGCAAAGTTTCCATATTTATACTTGGCTTGTGATTAAAGAGAAGCAATATTTTCTTTAAAGAGTAAGAGAATCTGAAATTAGAGAGAAAGATAGAACAGTACGTTGAATCCCAAAAATGTGCGTAAGTGGGGTTTCACTTTCTGCAAACGACTGGATATTTATTACAAGATAGAGCTGCAAACTTTGACGTACTCTTTTGTATATCTGAATCTGAATTAGACTTTATTAATGTGTCTCTCGAATGCATTTCATGTAGACCACATCAATTATTCAATAGCTAAGATAAATATGTATGTGTGTATATATATAATCTACATATTTATATATCCATATACATATACCTAAAATATAACATAAAATATGTAGGAAGCAACATATTGTTTATAAGTTATGAATCAATGGGACTCACCTTAGACTTGTGCAAATTAAGAACAAGCTTATAATATAGTTGAGTTAAAATTTTGGACAATTACTAAAATTAAAAATATGAAATATTTAAAAAAGTTGATAAAATAAAGAGAAATAAAAATCAAAATTTTGGACTAATTAATAATTATTAAGTCAACTCAAGAAAGGCTCTCTCTCTCTCTCTATATATATTTCTTTTTAATAAAATCTTGAATTTGAGCCTTACAAAAATAGGGAAAATAAGACTACGTTAGGAGAGTTTTATTTCTCTCTTTTAAAACTTGTCTCAAACTTGAATTTGGACTGGTTAGTAGTGCTTCAAGTAAGAAGTTTTTCAACTAAAAAAAAGTGGTAATGTATTTAGCTGTGTTTTCACTGCACTTAAAATAAGTGAAAAGGAACCAACAAATACAAAACTCAATGGGTAGGGGTCTATGCTAGCTTAATCAGTAGTATCAAATTGAATTTGAGTTCTGGCTATGCAATTACATTAATAAAATTTTTTACCATTTTTATGGTCATATCCAATTAGACCTAAATTAGTCAGAATCTGACGGTGATACGAGGTGATTTGATACTAAGTGTGTATTTGGATTAGCTTATTTATAAGTGATTATTTATAAGTAATTATGAGGATAAGCGATTATGTGAAAAGTAAATTGTGTTTAGATATTTTTAATTCAGAAGTGATTTTCCATAATTGATTATATTTGGATAATTTGATCAAAATCACTCTTGGTGGATAGATAATGATTTGAAATGTCTAAAATACTCTTAATGCTTAAATAATTCTAATTTCTTTTAAATGAATCATTTAATACATAATAAAATTATGTAGGTGATAATAAAACCTTAATAGTTTTTTAATAAAAAACTATTCTCTCCATAATAAATTATGAAAAGTTAGGAATCGCAGCTTATTTCAATTGAGCTTTTCAAGGGATAATCACTTTTTGCAATGTGCTGGATGTTTGGTTAATTGCAGCATAAGCTATATTTTTGGACTCATAATCGCTTATGACTCAAATCCAAATTGGCTCTAAAACAAAAGTAATTGGAAAGGAGGTGTAAATATAGGGAATGCTATAGAGAGTATGATGTGTGAGCGAGAACCCATGAAAAAAGCTGTGCTCCAACAAATATAGGAAGGTGATCAGACTGGGACATGTTTGAATATCCCATGGTCTATAGGTTGCTTGCTTTACGAATTACTCGCACTTTTCTCCTTTTGACCATTTTTGTTACTTTCTCTCTCAACATCTCTCATCCTCCATTCATCACTTCCCTATTACTACTACCCTCCATAACTTCATTATTGTTCAACATTTTGATCTATAGGTTGCTTGCTTTGCGAATTACTCGCACTTTTCTCCTTTTGACCATTTTTGTTACTTTCTCTCTCAACATCTCTCATCCTCCATTCATCACTTCTTACTACCACTCTCCATAACTTCATTATTGTTCAACATTTTGAGATTACTAGTTAATCAACCATTCATTCTTTGCCAAAATCAACAATGTTTAATTAAACACGTTTTTTTTTCTAGGTATTCAAAGTAATTGCGTTGTAAAAACTCAAACTCTCACTGTATCTCCATTCCCCACCCATTTGAAAAATCAAAGTGAAAATTTCAAAGTGTAATTAATAAGTCTTGATCTCTCTTTTTGATGTAAAGTTCTTTTTTATAAAAATATATAAGAAAATTATAACTTAAAATTTTTAATGGTGACATTGTTATACTGTGACCAAAATTTTAGTAAAAAAATTAAAAAAATACTAAGGATTACAACAATTCTATTAGTTGCTAACAACGATTATTATATTAGCTTAGCCTTCAGTGTGTTTTGAAGATTTTTAAAATACTATATTCATTAATCTCTACAATAACTATGAAATATAAGATTATTTAAAGTAAATCATTTAATTCCATAACTATTAATTATAATTAATGTTAGTATATATTATTTAAACCTATGATTTTTTGGGTCAAAGTTGAAAAACTTTAATGGCCCCGTTTGGTTTGATTAATGGAAAAGGAATAATTTTTTAGTAATATTTATTATACCCTTATCATCATTATTCAATACTATTAATTTTTAATTCTATTCCCCTTTTCATTCCATTTTATTTTGCCTACTAAATAGGGCCTTACTACCAAAATTTTAATTTCTATGGATGGGATCGCTTACATTTATCGAATTTAAAAATAGAGAAAAATTCACAAATCAAATAAATGTATTAAAAAATAGATGAAAACATAGGAAAGAAAAAAAAAAGGTTAGGTATATTCAAAAAGTGGGGCAAAATGACAGCTGGAATGGTGAGAATCCGGCCCATATATTAAGCTACGTCTTTTTTTTTTTTCCGTGTCACACACAAACGATACGAGATCCAGAATGAAATGGCATAAAATCAAGTTAATATGAATGGTTAAAAAAAATTGATCACAGTGAATTATCACTTGTCTTAGACACTCATTCAAAAGTTATAATAATATAATTTTTTTCTGTCACATCAAAGCATGATAATATTAAATACTATAGATGATAATATGTACGTGCCTTATGTCTGTTCTCACACCCCTTCTTTAGAAAATGATAGTTGATTGATTCTTGGAATTTCAATCACGGCATAAATATCTATAATTTTCAGTTTATTGTCCAAATTCATTAAGCTATAAAGATGTAGAAGATAAATTCAAGGTTGTCACTTCAGTAGAAGTGGATACCATTCAACATGTTTGGTTACTCTACAGAATAAAAAATATAACAGGCACAATGTTTTTTTTTTTTAATGAGTACAGATAAATGTCTATAAAATATTTTTAAGGGAAATGACATTTTAGGATCACAATATTCAATTAATACTATTTTAGAATCAAAATATTTCAAAATAATGGAAAGAGACGATGTTTTTAAACTAATCAAAATTTTAAATAGGGAATGGTCTAAATGCCTTTATTAAAAAAGTTTAAACACTTAGCTCCTGCTATTTATGTTGAATCCAGAGTTTTGATGATTCCAAACCAACTCTTAAGAGCTTGAAATAAAGATATCAAAGGTGCCCAAAATAATTCAAGTGAAGAAATTCTGAAAAATCTGTGCAAAGTCTAATGTAGGATGTTTAATAGTGTTTTATTTGAGTAAAAGACTTTGATTTGATGAAAAGATGTTTTAAAACCTTGATTCTATGTTCAATCATGGAATATTTGAAAAACACCCACCAACAGACGAAGTTTGAAAGGTTAATACCAATTTGTCATAGTGAAAGTTCAAACTTTGACCTTGGAAATTTGAATTTCATACTGAAACTGAATAAGTCTGAAGAGATGCCTCTCTGATAGACGAATTTTGACTTGGGGAAATTCGAAATTTGATAAGTGTCTGAAAAAAGTTTTAAGCAACAGACGAACTTTGGATTTTGAAAATTCGAATTTCAGACAAAATGAAACTTATGAAAACTGAAGAAATTCGTCTGAAATTATGTCAAAGTTCATCTGAAACCAAGTTTAGATTGGATTTCAAAATTGCTCACTGACAGATGAACTTTAGACTTGAAAATTCGAATTTCAGAAACTAAGCTTGTGAGTCTGTTAAAGTGATATGTTGACATACGAATAACAGTATTTATAAATTCGAATTTTGAAGTTAGTCTGAAAAGAGGTCTCTCTGATAGACGAACTTTGACATTTGAAAATTCAAACTTTGAATCACATGAACTAGAATGCCTTACAGACCAGCTACGGACAGAAGAATTTTGAGGTTCCAAAATTCGAATTTCGAAGGCACTATAGCAAAATGAAAATACTGTTCACATTTAATAGAAAAACTTTCCACTTGAAAATTTGTATGTCACAACACAGAAACATTTTCCAAATATCAAAATTCGAATTTCACTTCATGACAGACGAACTTCGGGCTTTCAACGTTGAAGCTGTTAACCTTCGGTTTCTGCGAAATTCATCTGTTGACCAACCGAAATTCAAATTTCAGTATGTCAGAAGCATTAAAAGCGGTTGGTTAATGGATAGTTTTTCAGAGTAACCGTTGGATAACTTCTCCAACGGATAGATTTGGTCTCTAACGGATATTTGAGACCTAAATCTATAAATATAACATAATTTGAAGTTGTGGGTAACAAATTTAATATTGAATATACTGAAACTCTGCCAAATCTTCTAATCAAAGTTTCTTACTCTCTCACTTCAATATTTTGCACTTCAAGTTTTATATTCACTCTATTTAAGAGAGTTTAATCTTTGTAATCAATCTTATCTTCATCTAGAAGATAGATTTTCTTGTGAGGGGACATCATAAGTGATTGAGGAGCACTTTGTAAGAGTGCACAGAGAGATAGAGTGAGCTCTAGAAACAGAGCAACATCTTTGTACTGAGGCATTTGCAAGAAGCCCACTGAATTTTTACAGAATAGTGGAAAAATCTCAAGTGGTGATTTGGGAACTAGACGTAGGTCAAGTGTAGAGACTGAACCAGAATAAATTTTCTGAATCTTCTTTTCTTTACTGTCACCTTTACAATTATTTGTTTATACTCTGTTTTATCATCATATATTGCTTTCTTCACTTTCTTGATATTGTGCAGAAAATTTTTAATATTCCCAATTCACCCCCCTCTTGGGAAGCCAGCTAATCTAACAATTTACTATTTACGTTCTATGATTTGACATTGAGTTACACCGGCTTAACAATGGACACATTATGATTACAAAAAAATTTAATTGATTAGTTACAGAGTTTGACACTCAACTCTTGCTATTTACTACTCAAGTTTCATGATTTGACACTAAACTACCCCAGTTTTACACTGAATGTATTATGATCACAAAAGAATTCAATTGATCAGTCTCAGAGTTTGACATTCAGCTCTTGCTATTTACTACTCAGGTTCAACGATTTCACATTAAGCTACTCTGATTTTACAGTGAACAAATTATATTCATTGAAGAATTGAATCGATCAGTCCCAGTGTTTGATATTCTGTTTCCTCTATTTAATACTCAGATTTCACAATTTGACACTGAACTTTCTTAGTTTTACACTGAGTTTCTTCAGTTGAATTATTTGGTAATTATAATATGTTCAGTATAAAATTGGGATAGCTCAGTGCCTAACTATAGAACTTGAGTAGTAAATAGAAGGAGTTAAGTGTCAAACTTTTTAATAAAGACATTCAACTCATTTTCTATTTAAAATTTTGATCAATTTAAGACTATAATCTCTTTTTATCATTTTAAAATATTTTAATTCTAAAATGACATTAATTAAATATTTTGATCGTAAAATATCATTTTTCCTATTTTTGAATCATATATATTAAAAGTGCATCAAGTGAAAAAGAAAAAAAGAGAGTGCAATTTTTAACGTGAAAAAGACTCTCAATGTGAGAGATAAAAACCACGGGACCAATCCAGAAAAACTTTATCATCAAATCAAATATCTACGATAATAAATCTTCATCACTTGTTAACCCAACTCCTACTCTTTTTCTTTTTCCTTCGTTCTTTTTTTTTTTTTTCAAGAACTCAATCGCTACTCACTATCAACATAGTGAGAATCGCCACAATAGTAATCCACAAAACCCAAAACACGTACGTAACAACCCAACTAATAAATTAAATCTGACTACACCCTATAATTTTTTTTTTAATGTTGTTTTCCGAAAATTCAAATAACAGTCTCCAACAGTCAAAGATTCTGCTGAAGATAAACTCCTAGCAGCAATGTGGTTTTCTTCAAATTGGCTACACAGGATGACCACTTCACGTCCACATTTTCCAGTTGTTGCCTTGCTTTTATTTGGTCTTCCACCATGTGAGACCTCTCTTTCTTCAGTGCCTCAAACTCCTTTATGAACCCTATGGTATCAGCAACACTCTTCTTCTTCTGATCTTGAAGAGATAACAGTTTGATCTCACACTCTTTGATTTCTTTTTCTTTGCCATTCAGTTCAGCCTGCAACTTAGAGATCTGCTCCTTCAACTCTGCTTCCTTCAGTTGAGCCTCAGCCATAGAATTCTCAGTCTCGTGAATTTCAGACAAAAGACTTTTGGCTGCTTCCTTGCGTTTGGAACGTTCTTCAATCATAAGCTTCTCGTTTTGTTCAAGCTTGGTGAACGTGTCAATGGTAGCAGAGGCTTGCTTGAAGGAAGACAGAATATTTTGGATATCTTGTTTTAAAGAGTCAATTGTAACTTTAAGGCCATGAGAGGGAGGACCATCTTCAGAAAAATGGGAGGACAAGATGTTGAGAGCATTTTCAAGGCGAAGTCTGCTTTCTTCAGAGCTAGCTATTTCATTTAATCCCATCTTCAATGAGGCTTCCAAATCAAAAAGGGCCTTAGTCACCTCGTTATCATCTCCAAGAGCAAAAGTTTTGGATGTATAAGGCATTTGAACTTCCATGTCAGCACCTTCCTCCATTATTTGAAATAATCTCATTAGATCATCTTCTTCAAATTGCTGAGGTTTCCTTTTGTCAAACTTAATCTTTTCATCAATAGAAGTATCTGCTTGGCTGATCCTGATCTCACCCTGAAGTGAATTAGAAGAAACAAATATTGTTATTCAAATTGTAAGCAAAAACGTTTCTAAAAGTTATCTACTTCATTCAGTTACATATTAAAAAGAATTATTCATAAAAATTAGTTCAGGCATTAAATTAAAAAGATAATGATTTAATGAATTTAAAATACATACGAGTTTATGATATCAAATATCTGTATTTTAGCATTAGCACATAGAAATTTTAAATAGCAAAATTAAATCCCAAAACTAATGCAATAAACTAAAGACCTACTTCTGCAGATTCAGTGGCGGTAGAAATATCTAATAGGCCTGCTTGCGAGCTCTCGGGTTTTGTGTGAGTAGCTGATGTTGCTGATTGAGGCTTCTTGAGAGCAGAGATTGAAGAGGTCCAAAATCATGAAGTAGGAAAATAAATCTCAATGAAAATTAACAAAGTACCAATATTGCAAAGATCAACGGGGAGGAAAGATAAAAAGTAATTATTTACCAGTGGTGAGGTCAATGTGTACGGATTTTGGATTTTTGGCTCTGAATCAGTTATGAACTTGCTTTGTCATATTTCTGTGATGAACGACCTTCTCCGACAGTTGCTTCAATATTCTGCACAACACCGAATGATATGTAAGATTTGATGTTTTGATGACAATAAAGCATTGTATATAATATAATCTTAATCTGTAGATTGTTGACAATTTTTGAATCATTAGAATGCATATCAGAGTGCTGTTTCTGGTATTGCTTGTTGATCCAGTATGATTCTCTTGCTGTTGGCTCCTTTGGGAACCAAATTATCGTAAAGGAACATAAATATGCAAAAAGCGGCATAAGGTTATGTTTCATTTAGCCTAAAGTCAACCCATATCATCAGGAAGAACTATATTCAGCTATATTCTTACATGTGGAGAATCATTTTTTGAGGGAATAGCTAATGTTGTTGGTGATGCGTTACTTAATTCTGAGTTCATTATTTGATTTGCTTTGATAGCTTCATCTGATTCAGAACCTTCTTCAGCACTTGGCTCCGTTGTTTCTTTATTAATCTGTTGCACAGCATAAAGCAATGAATTAGTCTGCGGTTATTTATAGTGTCATCATCAAACTTTATATAAATCTTAGCCCACAAAATAAAAAACGTTTTGAAAAGTAGAATATACTTACATTTGCCACATTCGGTGAACCATTGTTCTGTTCCCGTAATGTCCAGGTTCTGAATCCCTCCCTTCCCCTCCACACCCCCCCTCCTCCCCAAGCAAACAGGGGTTTAGTAGCTTCCCCGAATTCTTCTTGTTGTTCTTCACTCTGAACAATAATAAGATAAAATATGAATAAGTTGCTACAGAAGTTAAGTTCATTAAGAAACATGTTGAGAGAGAAAGCGTTTGCTGGTTTGTAAGTCCGTTTTATTTAAAGGAAAGCATAATGCATGTACCTCTGTGAAATTTGATGAACTATTGTTCTGTTTGTGTATTGCCGAGTTTTTGTCAACATTCTCCTTTAGTGCCTTTTCACTTTGAACATTAACAAAGGACATAAAAAAAAAGGACAAAATGAGTTGAACTCAATACAAACTTCACAAATGTTAGTCCATAAAATAAAAAAAAAAATGGTTTAGAAAAGTATAAAAACTTTATACCTTTGCCACATTTGCTGACCTACTGTTCTGTTTCCATATCCGTAATGCTTGTTTTTCTCTCATCAACAATAAGAAAAAATGAGTTGAAGTCATTAATAATTAAATATATTTCTGACAAAATTATTCACCGGGGGGAGGGGGGGGGGGGCGATTTTTATGCCGTGTATAATTCGTGAATTTGATAAGTATATTTTAGTTTTTAAGTTTGGTGAAGGAATTGCCGTCTGTTGTCTCCCTGTGCTTTCTCTTTCATCATCTAAGTAAGCCACTTTATTTTGGTACTAACCTCAAGATGGCTCTTGAAATAATCTTCTACATTGAAGTCGTCATCATCAATTGTCCTGCCTATATGGTGGATAATACCAAATGAAAGAAAACAGTTTCATTATTTTATGAAAAAAAAAGCAATTAGCTAGCAATTGTAATTAATTACTTTTCTGGATGCATACCTTGGATGAGATCATCTTGAGCTGAAGTTAAAGAGATATTGGAACAGCCAAGCACCTCACGGAATTTCACTGTGTGGAAATCAATAACTCCCGGACAGATAGTATGAAGGCTTGGTAGATTTACAAGTTGTAATACAAGTAGCGTTGGAAGCACATCCTTCATGACCAGCCTTTGTGTTGGGTCCTGCTCCCATCCGAACACTTGCACCAGCTCAGGGGCTGCTGCTATACTCAACAGCAAGAGTTTTGGAAGCATACCACATTCGGACATAGAGAATAGGCATTTCAACTTGGGGCAGTCGCTCACAGCAATTACCCGTAGTTCTGGGAAACAACATACTTGAGGATGCAAATCCATAGGATTTTGCTCATTCTCTTCTTCATCATCATCTTCAATGATGCCCACTAGCTCTTTGCGTTCTAATACCCCTCGGACTCTCAATTTTGGTAGGCCTCTCTTGATTGATGCAGACAAAATAACTTTCAATTGGTTGCATCTAACGATTGTTAGCCGGCAAAGATTTTGAAAGCTCAGATAATTGTTAGGTCCCACGCATATATATCCCTTAACTCTGTCAACTCCACCAAATTCATGGTTTCTAATCTTGAATTTATTGGACTTGCCATATCATCTCTTTTAAGATCATAGATTGCATCGATGCCAAAGTTATAGAAAGTAATATGTTTCAAATTGAATGAGCGCATCCCAATTCCTTGTAAGTGTCATAAGATAGATATATTATTAGTATCAAAGATCCTTTAAAATATAATAATCACTCACTTGTAAACTAGTTGGATTGAGGCTTACCTTGTTCCTTGAGAGATCTTCTTGTCTTTTATGCCCACCGACCAAAAAACCTATAAAAGATTGCGGATATCCTGATCCCAAAAAAATATCTTCAAGAGATAATGCTGTCACATAATAGTTTTCAATGCAAAGATTGACCATATTTGGTACATCAAAAAGGGCTAGTCTTTTGAGAGCTGGGAGATCAAGCTGAATCTGAACATTCCGATTCTGGTAATTAGGCATAATATCATCAGAATGACATTTTCCAAAGGCATATTTCAACTTATCAGCCCTCTCGATTACCACATATTCCAAATGCACAAAGCTTTTAGAATAAGAAGCTGGAAATATACATTCCAAAAGGCTACAGTTCTGAACTTCGACCCGCCGTAAGTTGGGAAAGATAGAGCTGCACATTTTAGGATCATCACCCTCTCCCTTTTCTGTTACTATATGCTCCAGTTCATCACAGTGGCGGACTTGCAGTGTTTCCAAGGATGACATAGATGAGGCAATGGATAGAGTAAAGAGAGAAGTTATGTTGGAATTAATATCAACGATCTCCATCTCTCTCAAATTGTAAGGGCACAATGGTGGTGTCAAAAGTCTCTGATGAGCAATAGGATTGTAAACATATTTCTCCTCTGATCCCTGTATTCCCCACAGTCACGTTAATTCTTCTTTACCATGTTACAAAAGTAGAAAGCTTTCTGAGTTTGTAGGGCCATGGGGAAATAAATGGAAGAGAAAATTTTTATTTTAACTTTTGTAACAATTTATATTTAAGCACTTCTCAATTGTTCTTGTCGTTAATATAAAGAAAAAAAAAAGAATCTTATTAAATAAAAAAGAAAATTGAAGTCTCCTCTCTTTTCTTCTACTTCTTTTTCCCCCCTACAGGCTATTCTTTTCAATTTGATTGGATACTAAAACGCCAAAATTATTTTAATTTGTACCGCATCTCAGATAGAATATTGCAAATTAATTGATTGCAAAGCATGCAAATTTTCAACATACTAGATACTTCGTTGAATGAAATAGTGAAATAATTAAGCAAAATTTATTAGTAAAATATGTTTGAAAGCTGGTGGGAGTTAATTTGTTGTGAAAAAGTAACATGCAAGTATTTTGCGGCACATATTTAATTTACTAAGCGCGAGTGTATATATATCCATATCAAATGTCTCAAAATGAAGAAAAATGTAAACTTAATTTATACTTATGACTAATCGCCATTTTGATCTCACCGTAAAAAATTCAACAAAACATATCTGAAAAATTTATCCAATTATATATATGGAATATTTTGCCCCGAATAAAAAAGACAGCAAAAAAGCTGTAGGTTAATATATGGATTGTCTTAGAACAAATAAAGCATTGTTACAAATTTCAACCTGGTAACTGTTTAAATTACCTTGATGTAAAATGTTTTTTAGAATAAGCACAGTTTATAAAAATGAAGTTTGGATAAAAATAAAAAAATTTACTATAAATTTATTTAGATAAAAATAAAAAAAATTATGATTAGAAATTATTATTTAGTTTGTATAATTTGTAAAAATACAAACCAAACAAACACTTAATATTGTTAAGCGGTGAATTTCTACTAGATTTATTAATTTCTAATGCAAAGAAACATAGCAATTAAAGGAGAGTGAGAGAGGTGAGTACCTGTGAGATAGTGGGGTCAGATTGAGTTGCCTTGGAATCAGATGGGTGATCTACACTGCTTGTGGCTCTTGATTTTGTCCCAAAACAGCATAGAGGACCCCATGATAATATACTACTGCGACTCTTAACTCGTACGTACCCCTTTGTCCCATCTCTTGTGGTTGAAGACCTTTTTGGCACTTCGGCTGGCACGGGGAGATAACATGCGGGATATATGTTGACGAAATTTTGTACTTCATGAAGTAACATTCTTTTAAGTGAAGGAAGTATGATTTCTTTTCCCATTTGATACAAACCTCTCTTATTTGGGTATTGCCCAAATATGTATTTGAGCTTTTCACACCTATGGATTTCCACACTTTCTAGCAGTGGAAGATCTTCAGAAAAACAAATTGGCAATATAAATTTCAACTTCTTGCAACTTTCAAATTGGAGAAATTTCATCTTTGGAAATATTGAGTCACGACTCCTTTGATTGGGATCATGATTATCTACTATCTCCTTTATTGATCTCTCATCTTGCCTTATTATGTATTTCAGCTTAGAACATTCCTTTATCTTCATTGTTTCTAGCTGCTTTAGACTTTGAGCTGTGGATGGATGAAAAAGACTTGCTATTAAACAAGATTCTAATTCAATGGACTTAAGATTACCTAACTCTAGCTTCCCATCAAATAAAATGTTCTCCAGTTTCAAACATTTCCTTACACCAAGCATCTCCAATTGCTTAAGAAAGTCACTAGGATAAGAACCACAACATAATTCTCTCACATTCATATCATCAAGTTGCAGTTCAACTAACTTAGAGAAGCTAGTCACATCAGATTGTCGAAGATGCTCTGTATGGATTAGGCACTTTATCTCAGACCAAGAATTCAAAGAAAGCCTGATTAAGTCTTCCATTCCTCCATCTTCAATCGAAACAATGTCAGGAACAAGATTTGTCCACCCTGTTTCATCATCTTCTCCTAACTCCAGAATCTCTGCTCTTGCTACCAAGAGCTTAAATATTTCCTTTGTGAAGATTCCTTTTAACTTCTTTGGTTTGAAACATCTAGATCTTGCAAAGTCCACTTCGTAATAACCAAACTCAGGGCCCGTTATTTGAAACCTTTGCAATTTGGGAAGAGTAGTAACTTGAGGAACTTTCACATTGTAAAATATATTACCAATATCATTCTGAACAAAATAAAATTCTTCTAGTTGCAGGCATCTTCCAGTTAGGCTTTTTTACCCGGATACTATAAATAAAAAACAAAATTACCAAAATACTATAAGTCAAACTTTATTTCCCAATACACTATAAATTTTACTTCTCGGTATCAATGATACCGAGATAAAAATTATATTTTTACACATCTCGGTTTGATACAAACCGAGATGTGTATTTTTTGTGTTTTCAACCAACAAGGTGGCAGGCCTAGCTACATTCATTTTTTCAAAACTCAAAGTTATTATATCAAAACTGTTCTTATTTAATTTCTTTCTCTCTTTAGAATGAATTACGTATAGATATTTTTTTAAAATATATAATAAATATCATTTCATATCTTAAAAATAATGTTATTGTTGGGGTGGGGGGGTGTGGGTGTGTGGGGGAATAGGGGGGTAGGGTGGCGTTGGTTGAAAACACAAAAAATATACATCTCGGTTTGTATCAAATCGAGATCTCAATTTGTATCAAATCGAGATGTGTAAAAATGTAATTTTTATCTCGGTATCAATAATACCGAGAAGTAAAATTTATAGTGTATTGGAAAATAAAGTTTGACTTATAATATTTTGGTAATTTCATTTTTTATTTATAGTATCTCGACATAATTTTCTTCCAGTTACTTTAAAAGGATTATTTTTTTGAATTGAACAATACCTCAACTCCAACACTTTCAATTTCTTTAGTTCTTTAATTATATTTGGCAGTTCAATAATTATACAATCATGTAATTGGAGAGACTCAAGCATTTTTAAGTTTCCCAAAGCAGATATATCACCTAATCTCCATGATTCCATGAATAACATTTGAATATTTGTTAACGATTTGATTGGCTGGAGTAATGGTGTCCAAATTTTGGAAGTTCGACTTTTCTCACAAATTAAAACCAAAACTTTAAGGTTCATCATCCCTTCAAATAATGCGTCTGGAACTTCAACAAAAGGATTTGCTTCTATCCATACTATAAGAAACTCAAGTTTACTCCCGCCAAAACTTGGAGGAAAGTCTTTTATTTTCCATGATGAATATTTTATATTCTCCCTTAAAGCCGTTTTAGAATTCATGACCACTTGAATCTCTTTGTTTGCAATCAACAGAGCTACTTCACGAATCACATCATGCATCTTCACATATTCTTCGTCAACATTCAACAATAAAGAAGAATTTAAGAGTTTATTTTTAATTGGAGGCACTTGACTTCTTGCTATCTCGTATTTGTCAAATTCTCCAAGTAGCCCCAAACCTATAGCAATTCTATTTAAAAGCTCTATAGGTATTTCATAATCTTCTGGAAATAGAGAACATAGAAGGAAGAGATATTGGGCAGTTTCATTATTTAGATGGTCATAGCTTAATCTCAAAGAATTATAAACCTTTGTCATACTATCATCAACAATTTCATCATGCATTAATGGCTCAGGATTTTTCAATGCTGTCAACATTGCTTGCCATTCTTTTTTTGAATGCCAAGTTCTTAAGGTTTTTGCTATTGCTACAATTGCAATAGGTAACCTTCCACACTCCGTCACAATATCTAATGCCACAGCCTTCAAATCATTCAAAGAATCATTATCACTTGTAGCAGCATGAGACCAGAAAAGTTTCAATGCATCTTCATTGGATAATTCCTCTAGTCGAATTGTCTTTTGGCATTCCATGCTCGTACAAACTCCCAAATTACGTGTGGTTAACAAAATACAGCAGCGACCCTTGCTATGGATGCGATGCTGAATCCCTATGTTCTTAAGATTAAGCTCTTCCCAGACATCATCAAGTATTATGAGTACTTTTCCAGCATTAGCAATTCTGGTCCATATTTGATCTGCGTGTGCTGATTGCTCCTCTTTCTTCATCTGCAATTCCAATTTCTTTGCAATGACATCTCGAATCCTTTTTTCATCAGCAGGCTTAGACACTGCAATGAAGATGACTTTATCAAAGAGCTTCGATTTTTCAAATTGTTTCCCAACTTCTATTGCCATTGTGGATTTCCCCGTTCCTCCCATCCCTTGCAATCCAATCATATAGCTATTGTCATCTTCTAGTCCCTCCTTAAGTTGTTCAAATTTCAACTTTCTACTCTCAAAATGCAGAAACTTTTGTGAATGGAATTCCATGCCTGGAGGTTCAGCTGGATGTGCAACTTGAGAGAAGTTATTGCCTTCTTGGATGAGATCTTGAATCTTTAGTGTCTTCCTTTCCAACTCCTTGGCTCGCCAACATTCCGAAAAGCAATTAGGACACAAACCAAACAATTTCTTTGGTATAGTGTCTTGTCTAATAAAGTCTTCCTCAGCTCTGCGAAGCCACTCCTGAACTAGAGGCTCAATTTCAGTCTCATTTCTTTTTTGGGCTTCTTTTATTTTAAGGCGCACGCTCTCTACTGCAGTTGACAATCCTTTCATTTCATCCTCAAAGTCATTAACATAAGTCTTGTAACAGCAGAAGTACTTAACTTCGTTCATTACTAAATCTATCAATTTGTTGGAACATGTTGTTGTCGCACTGGTAACGATCTCCATCTGGCATGCATGAGAGATTACAATTAATTACAGAAGCAGCTAGATCCAGATACCTAGGTATACACCTCCTCTGATCTAAGAATTCAATATACATGAGAAGAGATGATAGTAATCAAAATCTTTTTATTTGTGATTCGATAAGAATTAAACTAGAATTCTATTTCCCAGAAAACAGCAGCCACTCTACAATCCCGTCTTCTTCAAGTTCTCCTTTGCTTCTGATCTCTCTCCTTCATGAAGTTTTGCCATGGATCAACTCTTCAGCTACTCATTCTTGTCGACGCAGTAGCAATTGAAAGCCGGAAACCGAGAATTCGATTCCCCTTTCCTATGACCTGCATGTCGTTCTCAGCAACCTGTCGAGAAGGTTTTTGAAGACAATGGGCCATCACTGAGTCTGAAGGGCTATCGGTTTCACTTGCTATTCGTTTTGGTTGAAAGAGTTTTTGGTCGTGGCTTGTCGTCTGAAACATTTTGATTGCTCATCGGAGGGCAGTGGTTGTCACCTTGTCAGGGAGCTTGCCAGAGATGGAGATTGTGGTGGGGATGATGATAGATTTTGTCTCAATGTAATGTGAGGCGTAAAGTGGTCCAAAAATACCTTAAGTGGGGACATTTTTGTCCACTTTCATAGAACTCTCAAGAATTCCACGATTCCCTGATGGACATTTTTTATGGGGTCAAGTTCCATTGAAATCTTAGATTCCTATATACCAAATTAACATGGATTGAGAACGAATCCATTTCTACTGTTGCTGACTCAAAGTTTCATTACATTCTATAGCCTCCAATTTGAATAATGAAGGGCAAGCAAATGCTTGATATATAGAGTGGGATCAAATACACGATCTCCCTACTAGTTGGGAACCTACATGCCACTACGTTATAAGGGTATTAAAAAAGGGCTTCATTACATCAAACATAGCATTAAAGTACACTATAAACATGTTTTAGGCATCGAGTTTCTTTTTGCACTTGGTGACCTTTGTTTGCACATAGCTCTTGATTGAATAATACTATTCTTTACTAGTACACTATAAAAATTCCCATGAATAAATTAAAATTACAGCATTTTTAGCCTGCAATTAAAATTACAATTAACAAAAAAATGCATACTTACTTGGATGCAAGATTGTAGGCAACGGAAATCTTTAATCAAGTTTCACGTAATCAGCCAAGAACTGAAAAATAAAAAAGAAAAAGTTTTAAGAGATTAAATACAAAAATAAAAACAAAAGATCAAAGGGCAAATAAAATAAGTAACTTATAAAAAGCAATATTACAAACGTGTCTAATGATAAGATCATGATTTAGAAAAAAAGTTATTTAAATTTTGTCTAGTATACGAAAAAAAAAACATGTTTGACGATTTAAAATTTAAGAGTTGGATTGCTGCCGTTTTACCAATGAGGATACTTGATTTTTGGTTTATGAATTTGTCCATGTTTCCTGTAGTTCGTAAAAGCTATTGTTTTAATATTTTTTATACAAATCAATAAAACTATTAAATGATTTGGAATATTATAAAATTTAATAATATTTTATTAAAATATTCTTAGTTTAAATGCTCTTTTAAATGATATTAATAAAAAATAAACTAATTAAACAAGTAATTAATGCTTTATTAAAATTTTAAAACAATAAATATGGTAAAAAATCTCAAAAATTCTAGCATTTTTTACAGAGGCAGGAGTACTTCACATACTAAATTTTACTTGAAGATGAAAATGACTTATGTACTGTGTTGCCTAGACATAATAACTTTATCAGCATAACATTAGTTTTAGTTTATTGGTTCAGAATATTATACTTTTATCAACTTGTTAACTCTGTTAAAATGATTTGTCTGCATATTTGGTAACATTTCATGAGCATTCACACATCTTTTGTCAATCATGCCTTCCTTATCACTTGAGGCATTAATTGTTTATGGTATGACATATATATGACTATATATAACCAATCAAAGTCCTTTTTGAGCATACTGAAGAATACTACGTTGAAGATATCTTTGATTATCCCTTAATATTGGGAACATTTTACTTTATGATTTCACAAGTCAACGGCCAAAAGTTAAACTGCAAATATAAATATATATATTTAGAGAGAGAGAACAAAGAACAATCGTATGTAATGTAATGGCAAAAGAAGATGCAGCACAATCAAATGTCAAAAGTGTGTGTATATATATATATATATATATATATGATGGAATACAGACTCTTGCCTGTCTTTCACAGATTTCTATGCATTTCTTCAATGTCCTGATATGAAAGCCTCTTTTCTTTGTTTTTTTTTTTTAATTAAGAAGGATGAAAAAGGAGGAGAATCAAAAATTAATGGAGAGAGAAATCATAGGAAGATTTTTTTTTGTTTATTGGGTAAGCAAAAAAAATTAATGTAAATAAAGAAAAAGAGAGATTGAACACAATGTATTAAGCAGAAAAAGAGAAACTGCAATGATTGGATAGAAGATTTCAACACAAAACGCAGTTTTTTTAAAAGAAAAAAATTTTAAAGAAGGAGAAGAAGAACAACTATAACAACGATTAACGGAGATGAGAGTCAAAAAACGAATTAAAATACCAGGAAATAAAGCATGCAAACTATTACCCAAAAAAATATTACCAAAAAAAGAAAGAGCATGCAAAGTATGAAACAAAAGCTAAAACTGCAATGCTTGGAGAGACAGAGAAGCGACCTCTCTTTGTTCTTTTTTTTTTTTTTTAAGAAGAAGAACAACAAAACAACTTTTAATGGACAGAAAAATGAAAAATCAAAGGGAGGATGGAAATAGAAGAAGGGAATAGAACACGCAAACTGGTTTGAAGAAGCAGAAACTGTAGTGATTGGGCTTTAACTGATAAGCCACCTTTTTTTCTTACAAGAAAACAGGGAGAAGAACTAGAAAGAAAAATGGAAATACAAGAAGGAAATAGAAGACCGAAACGGGTTTGCAAAAGCAGAATAAACTGTGATGATTAGAGATGAGTATTAATTGGTTATCCTTGCACTTAATGCGGCAAAGAATGAAGTAGGAGTGCTCTTCAACCTTGTAATTAACGTATATATATCATGGAAGGAATGTGTTAGTTAATAACTTGAGATATGGTTTAATGTTGGCTTAACTTTTGAAACATTCAAGCAAGGTATTATACTTCCTCCACACCATTACTTCTGTTCAGAATTACTTGATGCCTTGAACATGCTTTCCACCATAATCGAGGCGACTAGTATTCCAATTAGCCAATGGGTCCCTGCAACTTTTAGTAACATATTGATATTAATGATTGCTTAATGTTATTAAATTCTGTTGTTGTTTGTAACTGATGAAACCTTTGAAGCAGGGCGTCATAGATACATTAATACACATGTAGGTCTCAGTAATATATGTATGATGATGCATGGTCTATATACAGGTACCATCAAAGGAACAAAAAGCTAACTACATAGTTAACTGTCTAGATGGTTTTGAGCTCCCGAGAAGTAAATATCCAGGTTCTGTTTGAGTCGCTTAAGCTTGGGAGTAGAGATTGAAGGGATCTAACTGGAAAATGTAACTATTTACCAGTGGAGAGGTTATTTCAGAAATAGTTGCTGGAATTGTCAATGCAACTTTGCTTCATGTTTCTTTAGAAGAAAACATTCACTTTAACTCTGAAGATGAAGGTCATCTGAATCATTTTATATTAACTAATAATCAATCTAAATCTTAACTTGCTTTATGATTGTAGGAAAATACACTAGGAAACCAAAATAGTTATAATATCAGAAAATTACCACCTAACTTCTTAAAAATTATATATATATATATTTGGAATTATTACTATCAACTTGTTTTTACAGTAGAAGAGCAACACAACAGTCCAGTTACTCTGCAATTTTTTGTTCGACAAGTAGAGAGCTCAAACTCATTAAACGATTGTTAAGCTTGCATGCTTGTATCCAAATATATTGAAACAGTACTTGCTATTAAATCCAATGGAGTGCCTAATCTACTGAATCTACCTTGAAATTGTAGGGTAGGAAACAAAAGATTAAAAGTGCCCACACAAATTTATTTTGATTCAGCATTAGTCCAAGAAGACTTACACGCTAGAAAGTTCTCAGGTTAATTTGGCTCAACCTCAACAACAACCAGACATTAACTATTTCTTTACATTTTATCGTTTCTAGGAAATTAAATTAACTAACCCCTAAAGTTAATTCTTCTGCTTAAGAAGTTTTCCCAACAGAAGTGTAGTTTTTCTCAAATTGGCTACGCAGGAAGGCCATTGATTTTCCAACTTCTCTAGTTCTTGCCTTGCTTTTGCTTGGCCATCCTTCATATGGGACCTGTCTTTCTTCACAGCTTCGTACTCCTCCATAAACCCTACGGTGTCCCAGACACTTTTCTTCTTTTGCTGTTGAAGAGATGACACTTTGATCTCATAGTCTTTGAATTCTTTTTCCTTGCTGTTAAATTCAGCCTGCAACCTAGAGATCTGCTCCCTCAATTCAGCCATGCAATTCTCAGTCTTGGAAATTTCAGATATAAGAGAAATGGCTGCCTCCATTCGTTGAGAATGTTCTTCATCGATCAACTTCCCTTTTTCTTCCAACATGTTGAACATGTCGAGTGTAGCAGAGGCTTGCTCGAAGGAAGACAGAATACTTTGGTTTTCATGATGGAGAGAGTCTGGTTTGCCTCTATGGCCATGAGAGGAAGGTTCATTTTCAGAACAATGGATGGAAAAGAAGTTGAGAGCATTCTCAAGGCGATGACTGTGTTCTTCAGAGCAAGCTATCTGATTGAGAACCACCTTCAGAGAGGAGTCTATGTCAGCAAAGGCCTTAGCCACCATGTCATCCTCAAAAGCAGCAATTTTAGAAATGTAAGGCATGTCAACTTCCACGTCAGCACCTTCCCTCATCATCCAAAGTAATCCAATAAGATCATCTTCCTCAATTTGTTTAGGATTTACATTGTCTTCTTGAATTTCAACATCAATGACAGTCTCTGTTTGATTGACCATGATTTGATCCTGAAGCGAATGGAAAGAAGCATCAGTTTTACATGTTAAATATAGTAAGAAACAGAAATTTTTTTCCTTTTCTTTGGCGTATAGAAACATCAGCAATAGAAAGAACTCAATATATACATATAATGAGTTCTATGCTATAAGAGAATAAATTATAAATTTACTAAATATTTTAAAAATTTTGTAACCTTCATTAGTTGCATACACCGTGAAAATTTTCTCCACATGTTAGTTTCGGTATTGAATTGAAAGACAATAATATGATAAATTTATAATGCTATAAATTAGTTATTCAAAATTTAAGTAAAGAAATTATGCCCAAAAGTAATTCAGTAAAGTATAAACATACGTGTGGAGATGTTGCACTAGATGAAATATCTGCTGGCTTTGATTGTGAACTCCTTGGATCCGTGTGAGTAGCTGAAGTTGCTGTTTGAGGCTTCTTTCTACAAGAGATTGAAAGGATCTAAGGCCATAAAAAATTAATCTCAATGAACATCAGTAAACAATCTCTTTGCACTGGAGATTGAAGAGATTGTTTAACAATTTCGTTTTGTTGCCACTTTGATATTTTTAAAGTGTTTTAGTCTAGTATTAGTACTTCAAATTTTAAATAAAAAAGTTATGCTCAAAAGAATGCAAGAAACTTGCCTGTGAAGATGCTGTATTGGAGGAAATATCTGATGGTTTTGTTTCATTCCTAGCTTCTTTGCCGTCCAACTTATCCTATGAACATGAATATTCGAAAGACCGCATAAATTTAAGTAATTTATTTTATATTGAAAAAGATGATAATCTTACTTGTGGAGATTCAACTGGTAGAGGACTAGAGGACTAGCAAATGGTGCTACTATGTTGCTCAGTTTTGAATCTTTGACTTCACTTGCTATTTTAGTTTCCTCTGATTCTAGACCATCTTGAACCTTTGCCTCCCCTGTTTCTTCAATCTGTGGCATAACAGACCACAAATAAATAAATTAGTTGAAGTTATAAGCATCAACTTTGATCACCAAGTGATGCATTGGAGGCTTTTCCAAACTTCTACATATTAATTAAGAAGCATGTCATCTATTAATTGAGAGAGACACGGTGTGTTGATTTATGAGCCTGTTTTATTATAGTGAAGCATGATGTAATGTACCTCTGCCAAGTAATTGGAACAAAAGAAGAGGACAAGTAAGAGAGAAATCATTTGTTGTTTTGTTAAGTCTCTGCTTGATTATAGAAAAGCATAATAAGATACATACATTTGCCAAATTTGATGAACTATTGCTCTGTTCCGGTATTTCCGAGTCTTCTTCAGTAACCTCCTCTAATGCTGCTTTTTCAATCTGAACAATATACAAAGAAGATAAAATGAGTTGAAGTCATTAATAAGTATAGTAAATCTTAGCCTATAAAATAGAAAAAATTGTGGATTTGTCGAATTTCTGCCAAAATTGGTACCAGGCAAAAATTTTATGCTTTTATTGGTCAATTTGATATGTTTTTACTAGTTGTTAAGTTTGGAGAAAGAATTGTCATTTGTTGCCTCCCTGTGCTTTCTCTTTCATCGGATTAAGCCATTTTATAGTGGTACTTACTGACCTCCAATAAAGCCCGCTTGTACATGGATGTCCTCAAGCCAAAGAATATTCCCTTCAATGGATGAGTGAATGTCTAACCAAACAAAAGTATTTCATTATTTTATTTAAAGAAAAATCATAGCAATTAGCAATTGTAATAAATAATTACCTTGTTGGATGCTTACCTTGGAAGGTCTTAGTTTTAGCTGAAGTTAAAGTGATATTGGGACAGCCCTCCACAAGACGGAGTTCCACTGCGTGGAAATCCATTGCAGGGCAGATAGTACGAAGGCTTGGTAGATTTATTAACCACCTTTTGTGTTGAGCCTTGCTTCCATCCAAAAAACACTTGCACCAGCTCAGGGGCATCTTCTTTTCTCAACAGAAAGAGTTTTGGGAGCATACCACCACATTTGGACATAGAGAATAGCCATTTCAACTTTTGGCACTGAGTCACCTCAATAATACGTAGCTCTGGGAAACATAATTCCTTATGTGTGTCCATAAGATTTTGCTCCTTCTCTTCATCATCATCTTCAATGATGTGCTCTAGCACTTCGCATTCAGACACCCGTAGGATTCTCAATTTTGGTAGGCTTCTCTTGATAGATGTAGACAATACAACTTTCAATTTATTGCATCTCATGATAATGAGCTTGCAAAGTTTTTGAAAGCTCAGATATTCTTTAGGTTCCAGTCCCACACATATATCCCTTAACTCCGGCAAATCCTGCAACTTCGTGATTTGTAAACTTGCATTAATTGGACTTGCAATTTCAAGTCTTTCAAAATCATAAATTGTATCGATGCCCTTAATGTTCTCGAAATGAACCTTTTTCAAATTGCCCAAGGATATATCAGTTACCTGTAAGTGTTATTCAGATATAATAACATCAAAGATCGCTTAAAAAATAATAATTAATCAATCAATTAACTATAAAGTAGAAAAATTAACTAGTTGGAAATTAAGAGGATTACCTTGCTCCTAATTGAGAGATCTTCTTGTCTTTGACGCCCTCCAACAAAGAAATCTATAAAAGATTTTATAGCAAGTTGCGGCCATCTTCTCAAAGCAATAATTTCAAGAGATGATAATGCTGTCACATAATAGTTTTGAGTGCAAATACTGACCATGTTTGGTACATCATAAAGGTCAAGTGTTTTGAGAGCTGGGAGATTAATCGGGGTATTCTGATTCTGGTAATCAGGCAAATTATCATCGGAATTACATTCTCCGAACACATATGTCAACTCACTAGCCCCCCAAATTTCCACAGATTCCAAATGCATAAAGGTTGTAGAATAAGAAGCTGGAAATATACATTCCAATTTGTTGCACATCCAGATCACAACACGGCGTAAGTTGGGAAAGATAGACATAGAGGTGCACTTTGTATGATATTGATCATCACGATCTCCCTCCTCTCTTACTATAATATGCTCCAGTGCTTCACAGAGGCTGACTTCCAGTGTTTCCAGTTGTAACATTGATGAGGCAATGGATAGAGTAAAGAGTGATGTTATGTTGGAACTAATACCACTGATCAACATCTCTCTGAGATTGGAAGGGTATAATGGGGGTGTAAAAAATCTCCGAGCAACAGCAGGATTGTAAGTAACATATTTCTCCTTTGATCCCTCTATTTCCTACAGTCATGTTAATTCTTCTTTAATAAATCGAAACCGTGTTATTATGTTATTATTATATTATACAAAAATAGACAACTTAATTTTCTGTCAGCTTGGAGTTTGTCAGGCCAAAGCATAATGAAAAAGAAAAATTATTTTAATTTTTTTAACAATTTATACTTGAATAAAAATTTTTCACGCTTCTCATCTAATTTTTTCATTATTCTTGACAAACAATGTTAGTTTTAGATATATAAAAGGAATTTAAATTGAAATTTTTCTTTTTTTTTTTCCCAAAAAATCCCTTTTCTATTCTTTTCAATTTAAACATGTACTAAGATGCCAAAATTAGTACAATCTGTACCACATCTATAATACTATATTGCAAATTACTAAGAATGAAAGTTTTCAACACTGTAAATATTTCATTAAATAAGTGAAATAATGAAGCAAAATTTAATAGTTAAAAAATGTTTAAGAGCCGGAGTAAGTTTGATGTGAAAATATAATTAATAATTTTCAAGTATTTTGTGGCACATATTTGGACAATTTTTTGTAATTTTCCAACTGTCTTAAATGAAAGAAGAAGGAAAATTAATTTTTAAACTTAAGAATAATTGCCATTCTGATCTTACCATAACAAGATATCCGGCAAAACAATTTTTAGAATAAAATATAAAACTTTGGGGGATCATACATACATAAACTTTTACATATTATAAAAATTTGATATAAAAATATATATTATACTAAATAAAAATTGAAAAGTTAGGGGGACCACGGCTCCCCCATGTCCCCACTTCCCTCCGTCCTTATTCGGTAAAATAATTTTTGCATGATTTATCTAATTTTGTGATTATTTTTCTTCTTTAAAAAAGAAAATAAAAAATGTGGTTAATTTATGTGCATAGAATGACTCAGAACACTTTAAACATTATTACTAATATTAATTTTAACTCAATGTTGTTAAGTAATTGGTGAATTTCTACCTTATTAATTTCTTTTTTTCCCCCAATTCTACTCTGTTAATTTCTAATACAAAGAAACAAACCAACAATAAAGAGGGAAAGATTAATAAGCACCTGTAAAGCAGTGTGATCCCACTGAGTTGGCTTGGAAATAGATGGGCTGTCTATACAAGGAGAGTATTCTTAACTCATATTTTATATGCCTCACATTAACTCTTTATCTATTATTGATTAAATTATGTTAGTTTGGTTAAAAATAATTTATTAAATTCAATATGATATGGCTTTTGTTTTTATTAAGTTAAAGTAAGAATATTTTCATATATGGTCAGAAATTAGAAATTTTATTTGGTTTGGTTTAATTTAAAACTTAATTATCAGCATTGTTGAATTCCCAATTCTTTATTTGGCTTGCTTTTATTATGTTCAATTTTATCATGAGACGTTATTTATTGATAAAATTTTGATCTCAAATAATAGAGTTGATCTTATACTTATAGTAAATCCCTGGAAGGCATTTTTTACTACAAGAAAGTTTCTGATCATTTTTGGAGTAAACTCCTTTGAATGTAAAATATTTATATCATTGTCGCATTTTTTTTTGTATTTGGCTTTAATACGCTTCACATGACTTATTGGCATGATTCTTATATCTTAATGTCTTGATATATATATATATATATTGCTATGGAATGGAGCTTTATTTATTATATTTTGATTGGTATTGTTGTAGAATTTTCAGGAGGTCCTATTGACTAAGGAAATTTTGTACAAAATTTCTACAAAATATTTAATTATAAGTTCAATTATGGTCCTTTGATTTATAATTATATATTTTTGAATTAAACATGAGTTTACATGCCTTTAAGACTTATGAAATGGGAAATTATTTCATATTTCATGCTACTCACATTCAAATTTCAGGACGTGACAAATTTAATTTGTAGTTTAGTACTTACTTTTTTATTTATTAAGAACTAATTGCTGAAGAAATGGAATCGCTGCTAAGAAAGATAGGAGAAAATTTAAGTTATGGCCACTTTTTCATTCATTTATTCTTTTCTTTTTCATTTTTTTTCATTACATGTGTAAGATAAAATAATATTTATATCCAATGACTATAAATGTTTAAATTATATAATACTTTCAATATTAAAAAAATTGAAATTCTAATCACTAACTACATCCTATTTCACCTCTACCATCTAAAATAGCCTCAAGTCATGTATCTACATACAAAATACAAATATTTAATATTTATTTAAATACGTGTACTTAAAAACTTTATCTTTGATGTTCAGGGTATTATTTATTATGAAATTGTTGTTGTTGTTGTTGTTAAGCTTTTGTTCATTTTCATTAATTGACAAAATGTGGACTAAAATATCATATGTGGCTAGTTTTAAATGATAAGGGTAGAATGAGGTATGGGTTAAAAAAAAAAAAGGAAAAAATCCAGGGTTCAAAATAAATAAAAAATGGAATAAATTGGACAATAATTATAATACAATAACGAAGTTCTTGTTGGCGAAAGAAAATTCACTATCACCCAAAAAAAAAAATAAAGTTCTCTTTAATAACCGATTTCCATCAGATTTCAACATAATAAACATTACGAGGGCTAAAAATGAATAAGCATACCAAAACAAATAAATAAAACCATTTTTTATCAGAGCAAACGATGGTTTCCTTCAAATTCAATCAGTGACTTCCTCATTATTTCAGCATCCCGCATCTGTGGTTCACTCATGCCAATACAAGGCACCCTCTCTGCATAATATAATTACAATATTGGGTAAATATTATGAATACGAAAGAATTTGTAATTTTTTCATTCAAAAGTCGTAAGAAATAAATTTGAACTTTGCTTATCTCTTTTTTTTTTTCTTTTTGCGCAAAAGGGAATATTTTTAAACAAGTAAACTACAAGAGGGGTCTACATAGAAACCAAAAAAAAAAAAGCAACACAGCCTCAAAAAGGTCAGGAGAGGCAAAAAAAAGAAACAAAATCATAAGGAATTTACACCAATAGAAGAAATTGAAGAAGCTATTTCGACAGCTTTTAGAGTATGCTTATCCCTTTCTGATGTTTGTAGATGTAGATTTATTCACAGAATTGAGCCATATTAAATTTATTATGTGTTAATTTTTTCTTATTGTGCATCATATTCTACTGTTGAGATTTCATTCTAATTAACTTTTAACATCACGTTTATTTCAAATCTAATAAATACAATTGATATTGTGTGAGTTATTAAATTTTGATCACGAGGCTAGAAAAAAAATTTAGATTAGTTGAATTATACGAACTCACCAAGTTGGTATAGACTTTATGATTTTAATAGCACTTACAAAAATATGTACAAATATTTCACTTGGTTTTTTGTAGGTTTCTTGTTCACTGGGCTTAATTGACGAAAAACAAATAAAAGTTAACGATATTTAAAAGGCTCACATTTAAATAACAGCGAAAGTTAAACATCTTAAAATTCGTATGGTTTCAAAAAAAATAAATAATTGATCATTGCAACTTCTTAAAGGTATAATATATACTTCCTGAAATAGTAACTTAGCCTTTTCAGATGTTACGACTCACATTTATATAGTAATAAATTTAAAATACTCTTGTAATAGTGGGAAGATAAATAAGCTGTAACATGAACATGTACAAGTGATAATTTTTTTTTCTATGGCATGCTTGAGTCCCCAAAATAAAAAGAAGTTCATTTTTCATTTCAGCATGATTCAGTTAATTAATAACTACCGTTGATGGAGCTTCAAGACAATATTTTTGGAAAAGCCAATAGTAACTTCAATATTTTTTATATCAAGTTCTGTAGTAAGAACACTGCATATGAATAGTTTTCAGCATTGGCTCTTTCAGAAATTTTTTTTTTTCAAATTCTATGTTTTTATCAGAGAACCTGACATTGCACACTCAAAAAACTGCTTGATATTCCCCACTAGGAGAATTATTATATATGTGATAATCACAGTTCCGTCAAGAACAATGTTTTGTTTTTATGCTACAAGAAGCCTTTTTGGCAGAAATATATAATAATGTTGTCCAGTTTGTATTGTTTTTCTGCTTCGACAAGAGCTTTGGTGTCCATCTCCAATTCTTATATCTTCTTCCCTAATTAATTTCTGTCCTTGTTCCTGCCATATTGAACCACTGATAGTCTGGGAAAAAAAAAACAAGACAGTATTCATATAGAATTCACACACACACAATAAGATATTTATTAACATACTCTGTAATACACAGTTTTAATAAGGTTTTCTTTTTGTTTGGTACATTTTGAAACACACCAATATATTTTATACATGATAAGTTCACTAACCACATCAAAGACAACGCCAACCCAAAACCCACCTGGAATGCAGAAGCTGCTTTCTAGCAACAATGCAGCTTCTGCATTCCAAAAGAACACTAAACCACAAAATACCCCTCGCTTCGGTAGCAAAATACAGTTCAGGTTTCCTCGATCACTTTTTCAATGATGTCAACTTCTTTGGCGAAATCCACAAATTTCTAAGCCCTAAGTGTGAAGAGTCCTCAAAATAAAAAGTTCATTTTTTTTATTTCAGCATTCAGTAATAACTACCGTTGATGGTGCTTCCAGACAATATTTTTTGAAAAGCCATTAGTAACTTCAATATTTTTGTTATCAAGTTCTGTAGTAAGAACATTACATGTGAAAATCAGCATTGGGTCTTTCAGAAAAGTTTTTTCAAATGCTATGTTTTTATCAGAGAACCTGACATTACACACTCAAAAAACTGCTTGATATTCCCCACTACAGGTTCTCTGCAACTGATGAAACCTTTAATGCAGGGCGTCATATGGTGGAGCCGGAACTGAAAACATCTGGTAAAGAAATTCAAGCCAGAAACAATAAATATAGCAGAATAAGTGATACACGTGTAGGTCTCAGCAATACATGTATGATGATGCATGATCTATATACAGTACCATCAATAGAACAAAAAGCTAATCACAAAGTCAACAATCAAGATGGTTTCTGTGATTACCAAAAAATCAACAGTATTCTCTCGTCACTAATGTGGAAAACAGAAGACCATGTAATCCGGATACCTTGCAACGGGGCGTATCAAATAACTTTTTTCTCCGCAGGTATCATTAAATATTCATACCAAATATATATACAGCATGATAGCCAAAAAAATGCCGACCTAATGTAAACTATGATAGTGTGGCCACGAATCAGTTCAAAGAATAAAAATGCTGCACTTACATTATTATATTTCCTCCAGAAAACAAAGTCATTTTTTCCATTGCTCATGTATGTTGTTAGATACATGATGTAAACCCAATATATTGGGCTAAAATATGTTTGAGTCAGATGGCTCATAGTTTGCAAGAGTCAGAGTATAAATAACCGGTATCCTGAATGTAAGAAACTTGAGAAGCAATTCTAGCAAATACTCTCCAATTTCTTTTCTCTTCCAGTATCCGCTCTGTCTTGATTTCTTCATTTTTTGGATAGATGTGATATTTGGGTCTGGAAAAGCAGAGTTGCCATGCCCCAATTCCCAGAAAGAACAACCACAACACTCAATAATGTGGCCCACCAAAGGGATCACTAAAACAACATGTTAACTCTTGAAGTTTGGGCAGTTTCCACTTGTCATCAGTTGTCTCTTTACTTCTGTTCTTCCTAATCAAGATTCTTTTTAGGGGGAAAAACCCTGGTTGAGGGTTTTCAACAGTTTCAGGACATCAGTTTGATTATAAAATACAAATATCTTGAAAGCATCTTCAGAAAGTTAGAAACAAGGAATATGTAGATATACATATATATTTTAAGACTGTACAATTTTTTGCTTTCAAAATATGCATCATTTAAACCAGTTCGTAATCATGTAATACGAAATTCACACACGGCGCCTTTATTCCTCAGGTGCATTGGCTCCATTTGTTAAATCATTCAAGGTGTTGATGATACTCTTCTAGCTCCGTCTCCAACTTCTCAATGAACTGGCTTGTATGCTTAAAGGACTGCTCATATCTATATTTCTCAAAGGCCTGGAAATTAAACGAACCAACAAAGTTTGTTGCACTTTATGGGGAAAAAATAGAACCAAATACTTATAAAAAGAATATTTTCCAGCGTAAAGATATGATCCATCTCATAGGCTATTGCAAATTGCCATCTATTACATCAAACCACCAAGCCCAAAATATGATGAGTATTTACTAAATCAAGCATGATGAAATACTCCTAAAAGACTTCAACTGAGAAAACTAAAGAGATACTAATCATTCCTTAAAACAGTTTAAGCCCATCCGGAAAAGATGGATAGATATTTGTATACAAGACACTATCATTTTCATAATGACCTATCCTAAAGTAGATTCTCCCTACTTGAAAATAGCCCCTGAAAAGGGGACAAAATCTCCAACGGTCAAAGCTTGTGCTTGAGATGAACTACTAGCAGCAATGTAGTTTTCTTCAAATCGGATAGAAAGGAAGACCACTTACTGTCCAAACTTTCTAGCTGTTGCGTTGCTATTTTTAGGTCTTCCTCCATTTGAGACCTCTCTCTCTTCACTGCCAAAAACTCATTCGTGAACCCTATGGTGTCAGCAAAACTTTTATTGTCTTGCTCTTCAAGAGATAACAGTTTGTTCTCACACTCTTTGATTACTTTTCTTTTGCTATCCACTTTAGCCTGCAACTCAGAGATCTGCTTCATCAACTCTGCTTCCTCTTGTTGAGCCTTAGCCAGAAAATCTTTGGTCTTGCGAATTTCAGACGAAAGAGTACTGACTGCTTCCTTTCGTTTGGGACGTTCTTCAATGAAAAGCTTCTCTTTTTCTTCAAGCCTGGTGAATGCATCAATGGTAGCATGAGCTGAATTGAAGGAAGATAGAATAGCTTGGATTTGTTGTTGCATAGAGTCAATTGTAGCTTTAAGCCCATGAGAGGGCGGTCCATCTTTAGAAAAATGGGAGGATAAGATGGTGAGAGCATTCTCAAGGTGAAGTCTTCTTTCTTCTGTGCTAGCCATTTCATTAAGACTCATCTTCAGTGAGGCTTCCAAGTCAGCAAGGGCCTTAGTGACCTCGTTATGATGTTGAAGAGCAACAATTTTAGACACAAAAGGCATGTGAACTTCTATATCAGCATCTTCCTCCATTATGTGGAATAATCTCATCACATCATCTTCTTCAAATCCTTGAGAGTTCTTCTGGTCAAACTTAATTTTATCATCAATGCAAATCTCTGCTTGACTGACCATGATTTCACCCTGAGGTGAAACAGAAGAGACAAACACTATTCTAATTACCAATAGAAAATAATAAAAAAAAAATTATAATGTCTTGTTTTCCATATAAAGTACTAATACTAGAAACAGGATCATCAAATGTTAATTGTCAAAAAATTTCTCATTATTTGTAAACAGAAATATTTCAAACTATTACCTACTTAACTCAGTCGTATACTAGAAAGAATTATTCTTAAAAATTAGTTTAGGTAATAATTAGAAAGATAATGATGTAATGGATTTAAAATAAAAAGCTGATGATATCAAATTGCTTTATCTTGGCATTAGTATATATAAATTTTAAATAACAAAATTAAATCCAAAGACTAATGTAATAAACTAAAGACATACTTCTCCTGATTCAGTAGCTATGGGAATATCTAATAGGTCTGCTAGTGAGCTCTCGAGTTCTGCGTCAGTAGCTGATGTTGCTGATTGAGGCTTCTTCAGAGTAGAGATTGAAGAGATAAAAAGCCATTAAGTAGAAAAATGAATCTCAATAAAAACCAGTAAAGTACCAATAGCGCAAAGATCAATGGAAGGGAAATGGAAAAAGTAACTATTTACCGGTGGAGAGGTCATTTCAGTAATAGTTGGTGGAATTGCCAATGCCATTTCGTTTGATGTTTCTTTAGAAGAACATTCATGAGTAGGTTCTTTGACTCTTTGAGGAGTTTCCTTGTGGCTTGTACTTTGTGCAAGTGTTATTCGATCACCCATTGATAATCCCATTCCGTGTAACTCCTAAGCAAAGGAATGGATAAGCAAAAAGAGATATATGTAAAGCTAAAATGAATGCAGCAAACCTACCTTTATAGAAGTTAATGTGGATGGATTTACGATTTTTGGTTCTAAATCAGTTGAACTTGCTTTGCCATATTTCTCTGATGAAGGACCTTCCCCAACAGTTCCTTCAATATACTGCACAACACCAAACAATATGTAAGTTTGATGTTTCTACGACAATAAAGCTTTGTATATAACAAAATCCTCTGTAGAATGTTAACATTTTTTGAATTATTAGAATGCATATCAGATCCTGTTTTTGGTAATGCTTGTTGATCCAGCTTGATTCTCTGGCTCCGGGCTTCTTTGGGAACCAAATTATCTTAAATAAACATAAATATGCAAAAAGTGGCATAAGATTATGTGATTTAGCATCAATTTCAACCCATATCAAGAATGACTATATATTCTTATATGTGGAGATTCATTTTGTGAAGGAATAGCAAATGCTGCTGGTGATGTGTTGCTTAATTCTGAATTCATCATGATTTGATTTGCTTTGATAGCTTCATCTGATTTAGAACCTTCTTGAACACTTGGTTCCATAGTTTGCTTAATAATCTGTCACAGCTCAAAGTAGTGAATTATAGTGTCATTTATCTTCAGAAGCAAAATTCCTTACTAGCTAAATTTTGTAATAATAGATAACCAAGTGGTGCAGTAGAAGTTCCCACAAACTCCTATACTACTTTATTGAAAGGAGCTCAATAAACATCGAAGCCAAGGTATTTGTTGGGGATTTACTCTTAAAATATCTGAATTAGATGATGAAGTTATCATTGCCGGTACATCAAAAGTAGGAACTTGTTCAACAATTTCGTTTTGTTTCCACTTTGGTATTTTTGAAGTGTTTCAGTCTAGCATAAGTTCTTCAAATTTTAAATAAAAAAGTTATGCTCAAAAGAATGCAATAAACTTACATATGAAGATGCTGTGTTGGTGGAAACATCTGATTGTTTTGTTTCATTCTTAGCTTCTATGCCATCCAACTTATCCTATGAACATGAATATTCGAAAGACTGCATAAATTTAAGTAATTTATTTTACATAGAAAAAGGTGATAATCTTACTTGTGGCGATTCAACTTGTAAAGGACTAGCAAATGGTGCTGCTATGTTGCTCAGTTTTGAATCTTTGACTTCACTTGTTATTTTAGTTTCCTCTGATTTTGGACCATCTTGAACCCTTGCCTCCCCTGTTTCTTCAATCTGTGGCATAACAGACCACAAATAAATAGATTAGTTTGCAGTTATAAGCGTCAACTTAAATGCTACGTAATTGAAAAGAGCTCAATGAACATACAAATGAAAGTATATATTTGTTGAGGAATGATCCTTACCTCATCTAAATTAGATGATGGAGTTGTTGTGGCTGCTGTTCTAGAAATAGAATATTTTTCTTCAACATTTTCATTTGCTGGTGCTTTGGCACTCTACATAGCCCATAAAATAAGGATAAGTTTCTAAAGAAGTTAAGCTCATCAACAAGCATGTCATATATGAATTGAGAGAGAAACCGTGTGTTTATTTATGAGCCTGTTTTATTATAGTGAAGCATGATGTAATGTACATCTGCCAAGTAATTGGAACAAAAGAAGAGGACAAGTAAGAGAGAAATCATTTGTTGTTTTGTTAAGTCTCTGCTTGATTATAGAAAAGCATAATAATATACATACATTTGCCAAATCTGATGAACTATTGCTCTGTTCCGGTATTTCCGAGTCTTCTTCAGTAACCTCCTCTGATGCTTCTTCTTCAATCTGAACAATAACAGAAGATATAAAGAAGATAAAATGAGCTGAAGTCATTAATAAGTATAGTAAATCTTAGCCCATAAAATAGAAAAAGTTGTGGATTTGTCGAATTTCTGCCAAAATTGGTACCAGGCAAAAATTTTATGCTTTTATTGGTCAATTTGATATGTTTTTACTAGTTTTTAAGTTTGGAGAAAGAATTGTCATTTGTTGTGTTCCTGTGCTTTCTCTTTAATCGGATTGAGCCATTTTATAGTGATACCTACTGACCTCCAATAAAGCCCGCTTGTGAACAGCTTCTACATCGAAGTCCTCAAGCCAAAGAATATTCCGTTTAATGGATGAGTGAAAGTCTAACCAAACAGAAGTATTTCATTATTTTATTTAAAGAAAAATCATAGCAATTAGCAATCGTAATAATTAATTACCTTGTTGGATGCTTACCTTGGAAGAGCTTAGTTTTAGCTGAAGTTAAAGAGATATTGGGACAACCCTCCACAAGACGGACTTTCACTGCGTGGAAATCCATTGCAGGGCAGATAGTACGAAGGCTTTGTAGGTTTATAAGTCCCACCATAAGTAGCTGTGGAAGCACGTCCTTCATGACCACCTTTTGTGTTGAGCCCTGTTCCCATCCTAAAAACACTTGCACCAGCTTAGGGGCATCTTCTATTCTCAACAGAAAGAGTTTTGGCAGCATACCACCACATTTGGACACAGAGAATAGCCATTTCAACTTGGGGCACCCAGTCACATAAATAATACGTAGCTCTGGGAAACATAATTCCTTATGTGTATCCATATGATTTTGCTTCTTCTCTTCATCATCATCTTCAATGATGTGCTCTAGCTCTTCGCATTCTGACACCCATAGGAATCTCAATTTTGCTAGGCTTCTCATGATAGATGTAGACAATACAACTTTCAATTTATTGCATCTAATGATTATGAGCTTGGAAAGTTTTTGAAAGCTCAGATATTTTTTAGGTTCCAATCCCACACATATATCCCTTAACTCAGGCAAATCCTGCAACTTCATGATTTCTAAACTTGAATTCACTGTACTTGCAATTTCAAGTCTTTTAAAATCATAAATTGTATCGATGCCCAAGTCCATGAAATAAACTTCTTTTAAATTGCTCAAGTACATATCAGTAGCCTGCAAGTGTGTATCTTAATTATGTTAATATCAAAGATTGTTTAAAAAAATAATAATGATCAGTCAATTAAATCATAAAGTAGAAAAATTAACTAGTTGGAAAGAGGATTACCTTGCTCTTAATTGAGAGATCTTCTTGTTCTTTATGCTCACTGACAAAGAAATCTATAAGTTGTTTTATAACAAGTTGCGGACATCTTCTGAAACTAATATATTCAAGAGATGATAATGTTGTCACATAGTAGTTTTGAGTGCAAATACTGACCATGTTTGGTACATCATCAAGCTGAAGTGTTTTGAGAGCTGGGAGATTGATCGGAGCATTCTGATTCTGGTAATTACGCAAACTATCATCGAAATCACATTTTCCGAACACATATGTCAACTTACTAGCCCCCCAAATTAGCACAGATTCCAAATGCACAAAACTTGTAGAATAAAAAGCTGGAAATATACATTCCAAAACGTTGCACTGAGAGATATGGACATGCCATAAGTTGGGAAAGATAGAGATAGAGGTGGACTTTGTATGATATTGATCATCACCGTTTCCCTCCTCTCTTACTATAATATGCTTCAGTCCATCACATAAGTAGACTGTCAACGTTTCCAAATATCCCAGTGATGAGGCAGTGGATAAAGTAAAGAGTGATGTTATGTTGGAATTAATTTTTGAGATCGTCATCTCTCTCAGATTGGAAGGGTATAATGGGGTTGTAAAAAATCTCCGACCAACAGCAGGATTGTAAATAACATATTTCTCCTTTGATCCCTCTATTCCCTACAATCATGTTAATTCTTCTTTAACAAATTAAAACTATATTTGTTGTCAATATATTTACTACATGAAGAAGGTACAAAACTTTTTTAATTTTGTAGGGACAAATGCAAAAATGAAAGAGAATTTTTATTTTAACTTTTTAACAATTTATATTTAAATACGCATTTTCACTTGTCCCCTAATTTTTACGTTATTCTAAATAAAAATGCCAGTCTTGAGCATAAAAGAAATTTGAATTCTCCCTTTGTTCTTTTTGTTTTTAATTTAATGATATTCTAAGATGTCAAAACTATTTTAATCTGTGCTACATCTTAGATACTATATTCCAATAGCATGTAAATTTTCGACATTCGAAATACTTCATGAAATGAATTAACAGTGAAATGATGAACCTAAACTTAATAGTTAAAAAATGTTTAAGAACAAGTGAGAATTTGATGTGAAAAAGTAACATACAAGTATCTCGCGGCACATATTTGGACACTTTTTTGTAGGTTGCCACGCACGTGGATATGTTTGTATAGGCATATTCAAATGTCTTTCTTTTTTCTTTTTGGCCACCATAGGCATATTCAAATGTCTTAAAACGAAAGAAAATGCAAAATTAATTAATAAATGACTAATCGCCATTATAATCTCACCGTAAAAAATTCAACAAAACATATTTGAATAATGTATCCAATTATATAGATATATATGAAATCTTTTTTCCAAAAAAAAAAAAACAAAGAAAGCGAAAAAGCTGTAGGTTAATTTACAAGTATATATGAAACGGCTTAGAAATCTTTAAGCATTGTTACAAATTTCAACTTAATATTATTAAATAAGTGGTGACTTTCTACTAGAACTATTAATATATTCATAATGCAAAGGAACATAGCACTTAATTAAAAAGAGTGAAGTGAGAGGTAAGTACCTGTGACTGTGAGACAGTGGGGTCTGGTTGAGTTGCCTTGGAAATAGATGGGTGATCTTTCCTTGATTTTGGCATCAAACAGCGTAGAGGAGCCCATGATAATCCGCTACTGCTACTATGACTCTCATCTCCTACGTACACCTTTGTCCCATCTCCTGCAGTTGGAGACCATTTCTGCACTTCGGTAGGCTGGGGAAGATAACAGTCAGGATATATGTTGACGAATTTTGGTACCCCATGAATAGCCATTTCTACCAGAGAAGGGAGTGTGATTTCTTTTCCCACTTGATACAAACCTCCCTCTTTTGGGTAATGCCCAAATATGTATTCTAACTTCTCACAACTATTAATTTCCACACTTTCCAGTAGTGGAAGGTCTTCACAAAAACAAATTGGCAATATAAATTTTACTTCATTACATGCCGCAACTTGGACAAATTTCAACTTTGGGAACATTGTACGATCATCTACTATCCCCTCTATTGATCCCTCATCCTGTTTTATTATGTATTTTAGCATGGAACATTCGTTTATCTTCAGTGTTTCTAGCTGCTTTAGACTCTGAGCTGTAGATGGATGAAAAAAACTTGTTATTGAACAGGATACTAATTCAATGGATTTAAGATTACCCAACTCTAGCTTCCCATCAAATAAAATGTTTTCTAGTTTCAAGCAATTCCCTATGTTAAGCTTCTCTAATTGCCTGAGAAAGTTATCAGGATAAGGACCACAACATAAAGCTCTCACATTTACATCATCAAGATGAAGTTCAACTAACTTGGAGAAGATAGTCACACCATATTGTTGAAGATGCTCTGTATGAATTAGGCACTCTAGCTTAGACCAAGATGTCAAGGAAAGCTTGATTAAGTCTTTCATGCCTCCATCTTCAATTGCAACAATGTCAGGAATAAGATTTGTCCATCCTGTTTCATCATTTTCTTCTAACTCTAGAATCTCTGCTCTTGCTGCCAAGAGTTTAAATATTTCCTTGGTGAAAATTCCCTTTAACTTGTTTGGTTTGAAACATCTAAATCTTGCAAAATCCACTTTATAATAATCAAACCCAGGGCCTGTTATTTGAAACATTTGCAATTTAGTAAGAGCTGTAATTTGAGGAACTTCTACATTGTAAAGCATATCATCAATATCATTACGAATATAATACAACTCTTCTAATTGCCGGCATATTCCAATCACTTCAAAAGGATTATTTCTTTCAATTGAACAAAACCTCAACTCCAATAATTTCAGTTTCTCCAGTTCTTTAACAACATTTGGAAATTCAATAATTGAACAATTATGTAATTGGAGAGACTCAAGGATTTTTAAGTTTCCCAAAGCAGATATATCACCTAAACTCCATGATACCATGAATAAAGTTCGAATATTTCTTAATGACTTGATTGGTTGGAGTAAGGGAGTCCACATATTGGAAGCTTGACTTTTCTCACAAATTAAAACCAAAACCTTTAGGTTCATCATCCCTTCAAATAATGCATTTGGAACTTCTATTGAAGGATTTGCATCCATCCATACCATAAGACATTCAAGTTTACAGCCACCAAAATGAATAGGAAAGTCATTTACTTTCCAGGATGAATATTTTATGTTCTTCCTTAATGTTGTTTTAGAATCCATGTCCACTTGAACCTCTTTGTTTGCAATCCACAGGGCCACTTCACGAATCACATCATGCATCTTTACACAATCTTCATCAGCGTTTGACAACAAAGAAGAATTTATGAGTTTGTTTTCAATTGGAGGCACTTGACTTCTGGCATTACAGTAATTGTCAACTTCTCCGAAAAACCCCAAACCTATAGCAATTCTGCTTAACAACTCTATAGGTATTTCATAATCTTCTGGGAACAGAGAACATAACAGGAAGAAATCTTGGGCTTTTTTATCATTTAGATAATCATAACTTACTCTCAAAGAATTATAAACCTTTATCTTCATTTCATCAAAAATCTCAAGCATTGATGGCTCAGCATTTTTCAATGCTATCAACGCTGCCGGCCAATCTTTTGGATCCCAGTTTCTTAAGGTTTTTGCTATTGGCACAACTGCAATTGGTAATCTTCCGCACTCCTTCACAATATCTAATGACACTGCCTTCAAATCATTCGAAAAATCATTACCAGTTATACTAGCGTGAGACCAGAAAAGTTTTAATGCATCCTCCTCAGATAATTCCTCTAGTCGAATCGTCTTTTGGCATTCCATGCTCCTACAAACTCTTAGATCACGTGTGGTTAGAAGAACACAGCAGTAACCCTTGATGTGGATGCCATGTTGAATCCCTATGTTGTCAAGGTTGAGCTCTTCCCAGACATCATCGAGTATTATGAGTATTTTTCCAGCATTAGCAATTCTGGTCCATATTTGTTGTGCTTGTTTTGATTGGACCACTTCCTTTAACTCCAATTCCAAGTGCTGAGCAATGCCATTTTGAATCTTTTTTTCATTAGCCAACCGAGACACAACAATGAAGATGACTTTATCGAAGAGCTTTAACTTTTCAACTTGTTTCCCAACTTCTATTGCCATTGTGGTTTTACCCGATCCTCCCATCCCTTGCAATCCAATCATACAGTTATTGTCATCTTTCAGTGCTTCCTTAAGTTCTTCAAACTTCGACTTTCTACTCTCAAAAGGCAAAAACTTTTGTGAATGGAATTCCATGCCTGGAGCTTCAGCTGGATGTGCAACTTGAGAGAAGCCCTCACCTTGTCGAATGAGCTCTGGAATATTCTCTGTCTTCCTGTCCAACTCCTTGGCTCGCCAACACTCGGAAAAGCGATTAGGTCATAAACCAAACAGTTTCTTTGGTTGAGTGTCCTGTTGAATAAAGTCCTCCTCAGCTTGGCGGAGCCACTCCTTAACTAGAGGGTCGATTTCAGTCTCATTTCTTTTTTTGGCTTCTTCTATTTTAAGACGCACACTCTCCACTTCAGCTGACAATCCTTTTATTCCATCTTTAAAGTCATTAACATATGTCTTGTAACAACAGAAATACGGAAGTTCCTGCATTAGTAATTCTATCAATCTGTCCACACGTTTTTGCAACATCGGTACCGAATTGCACTGCCATCTAACACACAGAGATTACAATTACAAAAATAACCAGACCGATCGAGATACCTAGCTAGATATATACATGCCTACTATGATCTAAGGTTGGTTTCATTATCATACGGGAGTAAGAGATCCTAATAATTATCAAAATCTTCTTATTCATGATTCCATTCTTCGTAACGAGTGGTAAAATCAACAAGAATTTTGACCAAATAAAAGTAATTTTAAATTAATCATATAAGATTCGAATCCTGCATCACAATTAAAAAATGAACCATGTGGCAAGGTAAACCTTTGGAAACAATAATTTCAGTGTGTGTGCACGTATAAACAACAACAACAACAACATGGATCAAAGTGTGTGTGCACGTATATATGTTAATATTTCTCACAGCGTAATTAATTGTTATTTCCCCCCCAAAAAAAAACACAAGTTGAGATGAACAGAATATTAGTATATATGAATAAGTTATTAAAATTACAGTAATTTTAGCCTCAAATTAAAATTACAATTAAAAATATGCATACTTACTTGGATACGTAGGATTGCAGACAATCAAAATCTTCAATCAAGTTTCACTAATCAACCAAAATCTGAGAGAATAAAAAAGAGAGTTTTAAGAGATCAATTAAAAGAAATGCAAAGGATCAAAATGCACATAAAATAACTTATGCAAATATGTTGTGTTAGATATAACACGTGCCTAGTAAGTTAATGAATTATGAATGAAGCATGAGGTGCTTCTCATTAAAAGATGCAGCAATGTACATGGATGTAGGATGGTAGATGTAATATATAGCTTTCTAAGATTTGTTAGTTGTTTTCATTTTTTTTAAAATAAAAGTTCAAAACCTGCTGAAACAAGGACATGTATCATGACTCAAAATATACTTACAAGAATATTTACAGATTACTTAATTATTAACAGAATTCAAGTTCATATCCTTATGACTTATAAGATATGAGTCTCAATATTACCAATTTGGACTAACTTTCATTGGTTATTTGCATCTTTTTTTTTTTGTTGCATTATGTTTTTCTTAATGATTAAAGTGGATGAGCTAATGAATTTAAAAAGTCAATAACAAAAAAGTTAAAGTGCAGAGAGAGAGAGAGCAATACAAGTTATATAACTACAAAAGGAGATGCAGCAGTACAATCAAAAGTATATATGATGGATTACAGATTCTAATTACCTCTCTTCCACAGATGTTTTTGCCTTTCTGCAATGCCTTGATATGCCACCCTCCTTTTGTTGTTTTTTCTTTTTTAAGTTTTTTTTTAATTAAGAAGAAGAACAACTACAACAATATAATGGAGAAAAAAAATCAAAGGAAGATTTTTTTTTCTTAAGCAAAGGAGTTTAAATACCCGGAAAAAAAACAGAGAGAGCACACGAAGAACTTAAAAGAAGAAGAACAACTAAAACAGTTATCAACTGTGATGAGAGTAAAAAAATAATTTCAAATAGAAGCCACCTTTTTTTCTTTCTTTTCTTTTTCTTTTTTCTTTTAAACAAGAACGAGAAGGAAAAGAGCTAAGAAAGAAAATCAAAGGAAGAATGGGAACACAAGAAGGAAATAGAAGATGCAAAGAAGCAGCCAAGAAATACAAATTGTGTTGAAATTAATGATTGGAGATGATCGATCAGGTGTCTTGGATCGATGGGGAAGCACACAAACAACAACGATTACTGGAGAGCTTAACAAAGGAACGATCCAAACACAACAACAAATAAAAACAAATTGGTAAACAGAAGCCAAAAGTCTTCATGGGGGATATCTTTAATTTAGAGAGAAGAAGAAGAAGAAGTAGTGGAGGAAGAACAAAGAGAAACTAATGTGAGGGAAGAGAAAAATGAAAGGGATAATCTCCAAATGGAACACAGAAATTGCTGAGAGAGGAAGAAGAAAGCGTAGTGAGTAAAGCATGGGCATGGGCACTAATGCTTAACATGATTTTTTTTTTTGGCCAAAAGCAATTGCTGAACATGAATTTGATTTAAAGATTCTTGTTATCTCTTTTCCAATCGTCACTTTAACTTTGAGGTCTTTCTTTATTGTTACGCTGAATCCTCCTCCTTTTGATCTTTTCCTTTTAGTACGTACGTATACCCCACCACGAATTATTGTCCTTTTTTTATCTCTTCTAATAGTCATATCGAAGTTAGTGCTTAATTTCTCTTTCTAAATTATAATTTATGTTATTTATATATCAATAAAAAAATTAACATGAAAGGCCTGAATTAACTTTGAATTATACTGCGGCAAAGAATGAAGTAGGAGTGCTATTCAACTTTGTAGTTGATGTATATATCGTGCAACTGGAAGAAATATGTTGATAACTTAGAGATTGGTTTAATGTTGGCTTAACTTTTGAAACATTCAAATAAGGTACTGTAATACTTCCTTGGTTCCTCCACAGTATTTTGCTTTGTTTGAAATTCCTTGATGCCTTTAATATGCTTTCCACCATTACTTTTTTGGGAAAATTACATGTTGAGATCAAGATGTAAAATTAATTAAATATTATGACTAATTGTTCATTTAATTATAATAAAGGATCACATACAGTTAAATAAAATTAAAAAATTATACAATTACTAAAATACCCCTGAGATATCCCTTAATTTATCTACCATCACTAGTGATCGGTCAATGGTGTTGACCGAGAGTTGACCGGCCAGTGGCCATGGTCAATAATCACCGGTAATCGGTCAATGTCAGTCAACGATCACCAATAACTAGTCAACGACAACTGATTATCAATTGCAAAATCAAAACATGTAAGTTGCAGAATATGAGTAAGAAATTATAAATCCTTGATAAAGTTAAAATCTGATTGCTCTATATTAAAATTATAAAAATAAGTTGTAAAATCAGAACATGGGAGTTGCAGATACCTAGACTCAATTTGATACTTATAAAATTAAAATCCGATTGCTTCATATTAAAATTCAAAAAATAAGTTACAAAATCAAAAGATAGAAGTTGTAAAATATGAGTAACATGTTGCAAATCCTGGAGTCAATTTAATACATATAAAGTTAAAATTTGAAAAATAAGTGGCAAAATAAGAATATGAGAGTTGCAAAATGTGAGTAACAAGTTGTAAATCCTTGAAGTCACTTTGATGTTAATAAGGTTAAAATTTGATTACTCCATACTAATAAGCTTAAATCAAATTTTAACTTTATAAACATCAAATTGACTCTAGTGATTTGCAATTTCTCTAATTTAATTGTGCAACTTGTTTTGTAAATTTTAACATGGAGTAATTAGATTTTAACTTCATAAGTATCAAATTGACTCTAAGGATTTGCAATTTCTTACTCGCATTTTACAACTTTCATATGCTGATTTTGTAATTTATTTTCCAAATTTTACCATGAAATAATTAGATTTTAACTTTATAAGTATCAAATTGGCTCCAAAATTTATAACTTCATACTCACATTTTGCAAATCCCCTGTTCTTATTTTGTAACTTATTTTTTAAATTTTAATATGGAGCAATCAAATTTTAACTTTATACATATCAAATTAAGTCCAAGTATTTGCAACTCTCATGTTCTGATTTTGCAACTTATTTTCATAATTTTAACATGAACCAATTAGATTTTAACCTTATTAGGAATTTGCAACTTCTTATTCATATTTTTGCAACTCACATATTATAATTTTGTAATTGATAACCAGTTGTTGTTGACTAGTCAACGGCGACCATTGACTGACGTTAATCGATCACTAGTGATCGTTGACCATAGCCACTAGTCGATCAACCCTCAGTCAACACTGTTGACCAGTCGCTGGCGGTGGTGGGGTAAATGGAGGAATGTCTCATGGGTATTTTAGTTATTACGCAAATTTTTAATTTTATTTAACTGTATTTTGTTTTTTATTATAATTAAATGAATAATATGTCTTAATTTTTAATTAATTCTACATCTTGATCCTGATGTGTAATTCACCTCTACTTTTTTCTTGCCCTATAATCTTTTCCTTGGTTTATAATATATATTTAGATACATTTTCTCATTGGAATGTAAGGAATCAATCGTTTGTGACTTTTAAACCGTGTAAGTTGCTATTAAATTATCAAATATACATTGGCAACCGCACCATTCGTTCTCAAATACAGGAACTTGCATTGGTCCAAGATATAAAAAAAATGTAAATATTTGGTATAATAAAAGAGATATTTCAATAATATTCCTTATTAATCTAGGAAAAAATTTACTTTTCAATACTCACTAATTGATCTAATATAAAAAAAAAATATTTGAGGGCAATTTTTTTTAAAAAAATATGTTTTAAGATAAATTAAATGAGATTAACTAATTTTAATTAACAAGTTCATAATATTAAGTGATACAGATTCTTGATCACCCTTTTGATCAGGTCAACTTCATGGTGAAATCCACAAATTTCTAAGTATTGAGTGTAAAAAGTATTCGACATAAAAGGTATATTTTTCATTTCAGAATTCAGTAACTACCGTTAATGGCGCTTCCATGCAATATTTTTGAAAAAGCAAATAATAACATCAGCCATATTGTTGAATATCATTAAACTACTTTTACGTTGCTGCCAAATCAATGGTTTCAACTTTCAAGTTAAAACTGCATACTCTGCAATATACCAGTTTATATCAGTTCTATTCATCTTATATCTTATTTTATAATCTATACAACAACAATAGCCTTATCTCACTATGTGGGGTTGGCTACATGGATCAAACGACGTCAATGAGCTCTATCAAATACTATCTCTTCCGATAAATCATTTTTCGAAAGGTCATTCCTTATAACTTCCCTTAATATCTTTTTTGGTCTTTCTCTACGCCTTTTGATCAGGCTCCACGCCATTTGATCAACTCTCTTCACTGGCTCCTCTTGCCCTCTTCTTTGTACATGTCCAAACCACCTTAAACGATTTTCCACCATTTTCTCCTCGATAGGTGCTACCCCAACTTTCCTTCGTATACAGTCATTTAGTATCTTATCCAATTTTGTATGACCACACATTCATCTCAATATTCTCATCTCTGCTACTCCCATCTTATGCTCTTGTTGTCCTTTCAAAGCCCAACATTCACTACCATATAGAATTGCTAGTCTTATAGCTATTCTGTAAAATTTTCTTTTAAGCTTAGTAGGCACCTTGCAGTCACAAATAACTCATGTTATTTTCCTCCACTTTAACCACCCAGCTTGTATCCTATGCATAACATCCCCATCAATTTCACCATCATTCTGTAAAATCGACCCAAAATATTTAAACTTTGACACCTCAAGGATGATTTACTCTCCAATTTTTACCTCTGAATCATTTCTAATTGATGTCTTATTAAATTTGCAATGCATATATTCCGTCTTGCTTCTACTCAAACGGAAATCTTTTGATTCCAAAGTATGTCTTCATAATTTAAGTTTAGAGTTGACCTCTTTTCTTGAGTCCTCAATTAAAACTATATCATCTGCGAAGAGCATACACTTTGTAATTTCTCCTTGTATATGTTCAGTAAGAACATCCAAAACCAGATCAAACAGGTATGGACTCAAAGAAGATCCTTGATGTAAGCCTATTATTATAGGGAAGTCCTTTATCACACCTCTAGGGGTTCTCACACTTATTGTTGCCCCCTCATACATATCCTTTATAGCTCGAATATAAGTCACACGGACATCTTTCTTCTCCATTGCTTTCCACAATACATCTCTTGGCATTCTATCATAGGCTTTTTCCAAATCAATGAAAACCATATGCAAGTCCCTCTCTTTACTCCGGTATCTTTCCATCAAACCCCTTAATAAATAAATGGCCTCTGTTGTAGACCGTTCTGGCATAAATCCAAATTAGTTTTCTGAAATACGAGACTCCTTTCTGAGTCTATACTCAATCACTCTTTCTCAAAGTTTCATGGTGTGACTCATGAGTTTTATTCCTCAATAATTAGCACAATTTTGAATATCCCCCTTGTTCTTATATATGGGCATCAGAGTGCTCTTTCTCCATTCCTCTGGTATTTTCTTAGACCTTAAAATCTCATCAAATAACTCCGTGAGCCATCAAACCCCCTTATCTCCTAAGCGCTTCCAAACTTCAATAGGAATACCATCGGGACCAATGACTTTACCATTATCTATTATCTTAAGAGCTTTTTTCACCTCTTCAACCCGGATCCTACGATAGAAATTCAAATTGAGATCATCTTCATAGGTTGTTAATCCTTCAGTATCAATAGTCATATCCAATCCATTATTGAAAAGCTTATAAAAGTAGCTCTCCCATTTTTCTTTGATATCATCGTCTGCAACTAAAATTTTTCCTTCTTCATCCTTAATGCATCTTACTTGGTCCAAATCTCTTGACTTTCTTTCCCTTCTCTTGGCAATTTTGTAAATCTTATGTTCACCATTCTTTGTTCCTAAATCCTGGTATAATTCCTCAAAAGCTTTAGATCTAGCCTCGCTCACTGCTTTCTTAGTCTCCTTTTTAGCCAACCGATAACGTTTCCAATTTTCATCGCTATTACATAGATGCAAGGCTTTGAAACACTCTTTCTTATATTTGACCTTCTCTTGTACACTCTTATTCCACCACCAAGATTCTTTATCCTTAGGCCCAAAACCTTTGGATTCACCCAATACTGCTTTAGCGGTATCCCTGATCCTTTTAGTCATCTCATCCCACAAGATGTTAGCACTTCCTTGCAAGTCCCAATTACCTTCTTCCATAACTTTTCTCGTAAAGATCACTTGTCTCTCACCTTTTAATTGCCACCACTTAATCCTAGGATTTAAAACTTTTCGACTTTTCATCTTACGGTTTTTAACAATCACATCAAGGACCAAGACCCTATGTTGTGAAGTTAAACTCTCACCAGGAATTACTTTGCAATCTTTACAAGTTGATCTATCTGAGTTCCTTACCAAAAAGAAGTCAATTTGCGACCTTTGAACTCCACTCTTATATGTAATTAAATGCTCCTCCCGCTTCTTGAAATAGGTATTTACAATCATAAGGTTGTAAACCATTGAAAAATCAAGAATGGAATGTCCCTCCTCATTTACTTCTCCAAAGCCATAACCGCCGTGAACTCCCATATATTGCCTTATCTCTTTTCCAACATGACCATTAAGATCACCCCCAATGAGGATTTTTTCCTCTTGTGGGATATCTTGAACCAAACCCTCCAGATCTTCCCAAAATTTTTCCTTAATATGTGCGTCCAACCCTACTTGAGGTGCATAAGCACTAATAACATTGAGTGAATCATGTCCAATAGTCAATTTTAAGGATATGATCCTATCTCCAATCATTTTGACTCCTACCACACTCTTTTTCCAGTATTTGTTCACAATAATATCAACTTTATTCCTTGCTCTGACATTCCCTACATACCAAAGTTTATAACCAATAGTGTCTAACTCCTTAGCATTTTCTTCTACCCATTTAGTTTCTTGAAGACATGAGATGTTAATTCTCCTTCAAATTATAGCATCCACCATCTCCATAGATTTACCAGTTAACGTACCAATATTCCAAGAACCAAATCTAATCTTGCTTTTCTGGGCTAGCTTCTTTACCCACATCCGTCCAGCATGATGTGGGAACCCTTACTCATTTAACACTACACCCGGGCGCCGATGTAGCGGCTCTAGCTCATTTGACACTGCATTCGAGCCATCCAGCGCGTTACTTCTGGGCAACGACCTAGCCTTAGCACTTATACATCTTTAATCCATGTCATTAGATTCGACAGATTTTTACATTAGCTGTCGCGGGCCTAATACAACCCTCCTCCTTTACCTAGGCTTGGGACCGGCTATGATACTACATAAGCGGAGTTTTATAATTTATACACATAGGAGTTTTAATTTATCATATTTAACAAAATTTAATGATCAAATAATTTATTAAAGTAGATAACTAGCACACTTTCATCTTCATCCCTTAATCCTAAACGTCAGGAATGATATGAAAGTCCACAATTTAGTCTAATAGTATCCATCTAAAGTGCCTGAAAGCTCTAACTGCATGCTCGCAAAAAAGTTCATAATTTGGGTGATAAAATATTTAGCACCAAGGTGACAAATTTTATGGTTGACCATATCTCCTTCGCTCAAATATCTAATTACAGATATCCTGAAATGAAAAGTGTTATACAGATCCCTGGGTGATGCACCAGAGCAAGCAGAAAGCATCATGTAGAGTACAACAGTAAAATTTTCTAAGTGTTAGCTATCATGTTCTCCAGTAAGAACATCACATAAGCATATTTGTCAGCATTGGGTCTTTCAGAAAAGTTTTTTCAAATGCCATGTTTTTGTCGGAGAACTTGACTTTACACAGTCAAGAAACTGCTTGATATTCCCCACTACTGGTTCTCTGCAATTCATGAAACCTTTAATGCAGGGCGTCATATTGGGAGCCGGAACTCAAACATCTGCTAAAGAAATTCAAGCCAGAAACAATAAATATAGAAGAATAAGTGATGCACGCGTAGGTCTCAGCAATACATGTATGATGATGCATGATCTGTACCATCAAAAGAATAAAAAGCTAACCACAAGTTCAACAGTCAAGATGGTTGTGAGTTATTGTCTGTGATCCCCAAAAATATTAACAGAACTGTGTCGTCACTTCAAAAGGGAAAGAAAGGGGAAACGTAATGTGGAAAACAGAAGACCACTGAATCCAAACTCCAGAGGGCCAGTGATGCAGATACTTTTCAGAGGAAAGAAGGTTTTGTGATGCTAAAAACAGACCTAGGTTTGGGCAGATGTGAACCCAGGACATATGGAAGGAATAATGATATGCACCATTGGAGAGCCAGTGATTCATATAACTCTTTACTCTCATATTAGACTTCCAATGTGGGAATCCAAGTCCCATATATACCTTGCAACTTGGCCATTTTTTTTTTCTATACCAAATATATATACAGCTTGATAACCAAAAAATGCCTACCCAATGTAAACTATGATAGTGGCCAAGAATACTTCAAAGAAAAAAAATGCCGGACTTATATTATTACATTTCCTCTAGAGAACAAAGTCATTTTGTCTATCTATTGCTCATGTATGTTGTTCGATATATGATGTAAACCCAGTGAATATATTGGGCTAAAATATATTTGAGTCAGATGGATCATAGTGTGCAAGAGTCATAGTATAAATTACCAGTATCCTGCATGCAAGAAACTTGAGAAGGAATTCCAGTGAATCCTCTTCAATTTCTTTTCTCTTCCAGTATGCTCTCTGTCTTGATTTCTTCATTTTTTTGATAGATGTGACATTTGGGTCCGGAAAAGAAGAGGTACCCTGCACCAATTCCCTGAAAAAAACAACCACAACACTCAACAATGTGGCCCACCCAAGGGATCTCTAAATATGTTGTTGCAAAACTTAGAGCTTCGGCAGTGTCCACTTGTTATCATCAATTACTTGTTCACTTATGTTCTTCCAAATCAAGATTTTTTAAGGGGGAAAAAGCAACCTGTTAGAGGGTTTTTCAACAGTTTCGGGACATTAGTTTGATCAGAAAAGAAATAAATCTTGACAGAATCTTCAGAAAGTCAGAAACAAGAAAAAATTCATATATTAAGAGTGTGTAAGTTTATGCTTTCAAAATACCCATCATTTATGCCAGTTGGTAATCATGTAATACGATACTCACACACTGCGTTTTTATTCTTCGGGTGCATTGTCTTCCATTTTTAAATCGTTCAAGGTGTTGATGATACTCTTCTAGCTCTTTCTCCAACTTCTTGTTGAACTGGCTTGTATGCTCGGGGGACTGCTCATATCTATATTTCTCCAAGGCCTGAAAATTAAATGAACAGACAAAGTTATGTTGCACTTAATGGGGAAAACAGAGACTTACGAAAAGAATATTTTCCAGTGTAAATATATGATCCAGCTCATAGACTATTTTCAATTGCCATCAATTACATCAAACCATCAAGCCCAAAATATGATTAGTATTTAATAAATGAAGCATGATGAAATACTCCTAACAAATATTAATTGAGAAAACTAAAGAGATACAAATCATTCCTTAAAGCATAGTTTAAGCCTATCAGGAAAAGATGGATAGATACAAGACACTGTCATTTTCATAACAACCTATCCTCAAGTAGATTGTTTCTGCTTGAAAATATCCACAGAAAGAAGGGCCGGGGGGGGGGGGGGTGAGGAACTACCTTCTGAATGGAAGAAAAAGATATCGCATCTAAAATCCAAAACCATTCCATATTAACAATTAAATTTGGCAATTGAATAATACAGAGCTTAAATTACCTTCTCTTTTGATAGAGTATCCGGAGGTGACATTACTTTTGGCTGTACATACTTCTTTCCCCAGTAGAAAATTGTAGTATTGTTGGGCTTGATGTCAATCACAATGCCTTTGCTCAGCTAAGCAAGCTCTTCAGCATATTCATGAACCTGTCCTGGCTTGCAGATAACCTTTGCTGTCTCATGCCTCTTCCAATGAAGACCAATGAACTCCTCGTCTCCCAACTGGAACATAGTTTTTCTTTTGAACAACATTCAGTGTTGGTTCTTTCACTCTTAAGAAGGAGGACATTTGAATCACTTTATATTAACTAATAACCAGTTTAAACCTTAACTTTTGAAAATGTGCTTTTATGTGACCTAATGGGAATGTAAGATTCGCTGTAATTTCCCCTGCTTTGATAAAGTATACATTTTTTCCCTCCCACATTGATTGCGTCATCTTCTGGATTGTATATAAAAAAGGCGACGGAATTAAATTACTCAATTGATCAATCAGCAGAATAATACTGATAGTAAGATTTTGTTTGATATCTTATTTAATAACTAAGGTACTTATTTATTCCCTCTTTTGAAAGATATTAAATTTAAATTATAGAAGTTTCTTTTGTTTGGAACAACATTATAACCATCACCATTAAAATAAAAAAAGAAATATGTTTATTTTCTGTGCAGTAAGAAAGCTATAATTATATTTACTTTAACTAAAATATTTATATATATTAATTTATATAGTATAAATAGTAATTATCTATTTGAAAAAGTATAAAATAAGCTTTTTAAATTTATCATTTTTAAAAGATAGATAATTACAAAAATCAAATAACATATTGATCAAGTGGTTTTCTTAAAATTAACCCGGTAGGCCTGGTCCTACCGGACATACCGCGTTAGGTTAGAGACTAACTCGGATTAGACATTGGATTGAAGTCAAACCCGGTCCTACCCGATATCAGCATATATAATTTTATTTTTAAAATCCTTATTATAAATATTAATTAATTTTATATAATTATTTTTCTCAATACATTATATATAATAAATTGACTTTATCATGTTATAAATTTTTTTATATTTTAATATTTTTTATTTTATTTAAAATTATAATTTGATTTCTTAATATTATATAAAAATAATATATGAGTATTGAGTGCATATAATTATAGAAAATGTTATTTTTTATCCTCCACACTATTTTGCTTTTGTTCAGAGAATTACTAGAGGCCTGTAACATGCTTTCCACCGTACGTACTTCCCTTTCTCATGTATTCTTTCCGTCTTATAATACATAATATTTATACTTTCTTTCCACCATTCTTTGCTTCTTATAATGCTTTCTTTTTCTCATGTACTCTTTCAACCATAGTATTTATGGTTAAAAAAAAAACATAATGTTTGTAAACGTTTTTTCACATATTTCATGGAATGTGAAAAATCAGTTGTTCGTAATTTGTTAATAGTATAAATTGAAAGCCACAACATTTGTAAGGAGTAATACATGAACAATGAATAATAATAACAATAACAATAATAATAATAAATCATATATTTTATTTTTTTATAATTAAAATTTAATTTTTATTACAGATAAAATCAGCTCAGTTACTAATAATAAACTAAAATCCTTTGTGATTAATTAACTTGCAAAAGGATTGTATTCTTGGCATGGGCAGGCCTATTTTAAGACCACCAATGAACCCATTAACAATAACTGGGCCTACAGTTGTTATGGGCTTAAACAAGGGAGTGACTGGGATTTATTTTCCACGTTATCTTCAATCTGTACAAAATCTCCAATGAACACGTGCGTTAGGAAATTTCCGTGCACAACAAGCCTAGAAATTAGTTACATCTTTTATTTTTTTTCCAATTTGTATCAATAAAAAAAAATTATGAAAATTCATATTATTTATTATCCGTAAAATGCAATTCACTTTAGATTCAACGTAAAGCACATGACCTACTTTTAATTTATCTAATTCGTGAAATAATGAATTTTATTACTATTTTTTTTTTTATGATTCAGCTTGTTTGATTCTTCCAATATTTTTTTTACAAGCAACCCAGCAGAATTAAAAGTCAGAATTACAAAATAAGCAGCTGAATAGGGGTCAATGGAGAGAAGATTTTTTTTTTTTTGGTTTTTTTTTGGGGGTGCGCATTAAAGAAAGACTTTAATGACATATTGTATAAAGTACTATACAATATATCATTGGTTTGTAAAGAAAGACTTTCTAAATATTAACAATAAAGGATGTTCTTCTATTTAATAAAATTTACAAAAAAAAATTTCCCAAGCACACAATTTATTTTACATTAGAATGGCTATGGATTAGTGTCATTTCCAAACATGGTGGGCACATTCTTTTGTTGATATGTGAATAATATGTAAAGGTGTCATAGTGTATGTTTAGTTTGGATGTTTGAATGGTGTGAATATCGAAACTCATAGGTTATCTTGATATCAATGTCAAATGTAAAATTTATTAAAAAAAAAAATTGTACCATTTGTAATTCATAAATAATATGATTTCTCTTTGACTCCATACAAACCTTTTATTATTTTTAATTATTTTCATAGATTTTATTGGACTCCATGCAACTCTACTTTTATCTATATATTCAATATTTTTTCACATATTTTAATAAGTTTTAGATGTTATAAAAATGAGTGTAATATTTAAAAATGTTATAAAAATGAGTGCAATATTTAAAAAATTTTAAAAGTTATTTTCTTTCTAGTACATGGCACAAAAAATGTATTATTTATGTTGAAAAGTGAAAAATGGGATGCTAACATTCGTAATATTATTTCAATGAAGCTTCCAAGGGCGTTAGTCACCTCGTTATGATGTTGAAAAGCAACAATTTTAGATACATAAAGCATGTGAACTTCCATGTCAGCATCTTCCTCCATTATGTGGAATAATCTCATCTTCCTCAAATTCTTGAGAGTTCTCCTGGTCCAACTTGATTTCACCTGAAGTGAATTATGAGAGACAGCCATTATTTGTACCCATAGAATATTAAAAAAATATATATAACCAATAGAAGCCGTCATATTATTAACTGTTAATCGTCATAGATTTATTATTATTTCTAGACAATAACTTTGTAAAAATTTTCCTCCTTGATTCGGTTATTGAAAAGAATGATTCAAACAAGTTAGTTTAGGTATTAAATTGAAAAGAAGATAACATAACGAAAATTTAAACTATGTACGAGTTGATGTTATCAAATTGTTCTATTCAAGCATTAGTACATACATTTTTAAAGAAAAAAAATCTATATCCCAAATAATGCAATAAACTAAAGACTTACTTGTTCAGATTCAGTAATGGCAGAAATACTTAATAGGTCTGATTGTCAGCTCTCTGGTTCTGTGTATGTAGTTGAAATAGTTTTTTGAGGCTTCTTCGGCGTAGAGATTGAAGGGATATATGACCATAAAAATAGAAAATTAACCTCAATTAATGAAAATCAGTAAAGTACCATACTAATAGTGCAAAAAATCAATGGAGGGGCAATGGAAAAGTAATTATTTACCAGTGCAGAGGTCACTACAACAATAGTTGTTGGGATTCCCAAAGAAATTTTGTTTGATGTTTCTTCAGAACATTTATTGATAGTTTCTTTAACTCTTTGAGAAGCTTCATTGAGACTTATACTTTCTCCAAGTGCTTCTTGATCACCTAGTGATTTCTTTTCAAACAACTCTCCAAATCAAAGAAATGAATAATCAACAAGAGATATATTTAAAGCAAAAAAGAGTGAAACAAACCTACCTACGTAGAAGCTAATGTGTATGGGTTTGAGAATTTTGGTTCTGAGTGAGTTGATGAACTTGCTTTGTCATATTTGTCTGATGAGGGACCTTCTCCAACAGTTGCTTCAACACTCTGCACAACACCAAATGACATTTAAATTTGATATTTCTAATTAAACCAAAGCATTGGAATTTTTTCTTCTGTAGATTGTTAACATTTTGTGAATCATTAGAATGCATATCAGGTTCTTGTAGTGCTTGTTGATCCAATATGATTCTTTCACTCTTGCCTTCTTTGGGAACCAAATTATCATATATGAACATACATATGCAGAAAGCGGCAAAAGGCTATGTCATTTAGCGTAAAAATTCAACCCATATGACGAAGGACTCTATTCTTACATGTGGAGATTCATTTTCTGAATCCATGATTTGATTTGCTATGATAGCTTCATCTAACTTAGAACCTTCCTGAACCCTTGGCTCCATGGCTTCCTTAATAATGTTGCATAGCACAAAGTAGTAAATTAGTGCCGTCTCTTGAGAAGTATTGTTCTTTACCAGCTAAATTTTGGTCATACATAACAAGAGAGAATGGATGAATATAAATAAAAGAAATGAATTTTATGGAACTCCCAAGCCAAGTAATACGTAAGAAACAAGAGATGCATTTATAGCCAAAATGAATGCAACAGAACAAACTTACCATGGTAGAAGTTAATGAGCCTGGATGTGAGATCTCTGATTCTGAATGAGCTGCTAAAACTGCTATATTATGTTTCCCTGATGAAGTCCCTTCTCCAACACTTCATTATTCTGCACAACTCCACATGATGTGTAACTTGGATTTTTCTGTGACACTAAAGCATCAGAATACCACAATCTGGAGATTGTTTACATTTTAGGAATCATTATAGTACAAATCAGGTCCTATTTGCACTAGTGCTTGTTGATTCATCACGATTCTTTCAGTCTTGAGTTCTTTCCTAACAAACTGATCCTACACGAACATGAATATTCAAAAGGCCTCGTATGTTTTAGTCAATTGGCATTAAGTTATTATGTATCGAAAAAGATGACAATCTTACCACTGGAGATTCAATATGTAAAGGAGTAGCAAATGGTTCTGGTTTGTTGCTTAGTTCTGAATCCTTGATTTCAATTGCTATTATACTTTAATTCCTCTGATTTTGGACCTTCTTGTACCCTTGCCTCCAATATTTTGTCCCTCTGCGGCATAACAAACCACAAAAAAAAAATAATAATTAGTTTGCGGTTAGCCTCAACTTTTATGATCAAGTGACGCATATATAAAGGGCTCCTGGAAAGCTTCTATATGAAGTACAAATAGTAACGCATTTCCACATCCCCACTCTAAATAATGGAAACAAAAGCTCTCAATATAGAACTTCTATATGGAGTTGTTGTTCGCCATATTGGAAATAGAAAATTTCTTCAAATAAACATGCAGGGGAAGGTGTTTGGTGGGGATTTCCTCTTAAAAATGTCTGAATTATTAGATGATGGAGTTTATCATTATGGTGTATCAGAAATAGGAATTTGCTTAACAATTTTATTTGCTGCTGCTGTTTTGGTACTTCGTAAACTTACGATATGTTGATGGAGAGAGAAATCGTATGTTGGTTTCTTAAGTATGTTTTAATTTAGAAAGTGTAAAAAGTACGATAAATTTAAGATGCAAGTGTATTCAAACTGTTTTAGTCTAGCATCAGTACTTCAGATTTTGATGTGAGCTTTTATGATCAAAATAATGCAATAAAGTATAGAATTACCTGGGAAGATGCTGTATTGGAGGAAATATCTGATGGTTTTGATTGTGAATCGTTAGAATGCAATTGAAGTCCTCTTTCTGCTACTGCTCATTGATCTATCACGATTCTTTCATTCTTATCTTCTTTGCCAGCAAACTTATCCTGCATGACATGAACATGAATATTCAAAACACCGCATAAGTTTAATCACAGCTTTAGGGCACTTATTTTGCATAAAAAGGGATAATAATCTTCCTTGTGGAGACTCAACTTGTAAAGGACTAGAACTAGAAAATGGTGATGGTATGTTGCTTCGTTTTGAATCCTTGACTGCATCTGCTATTGTAGTTTCCTCTGATTTTGGACTTTCTTGATTGCTTGCCTCTGCTGTTTTCTTTGTCTGTGGCATAACAAACTACATAGAAATAAATTAGTATACTGTTAGCATCAGCTTTGATAAGCAAGTGGTGCATCATTGGCTCTTACCAATTCTCATGAAACAAAATCTTTACTATGAGACTGTTTCCACTTCATCATTACTATTCAGCTTGAAATCTTTCAAGATCATAAATTGTATCGCTGTCAATGTTTCCCAAACTAAAATGTCTCATGCTGCTCAAGCACATTTCAATTACCTGTGAGTGTCATAGATACGTTAGTATCAAATATTCTTTTAAAGCAATCAATCATGAACCAGAAGAACAAGTTGGAATGAGGCTTACCTTTGTCCTTGAGAGATCTTCCTGTCTTTTACGCCCCCACCAACCAGCCGAGAAATTGATAAAAGGTTCTATATGGAAAGCTCCGGGCATCCTTTCAAGACAATATCTTTTAGTCTTAATGCTTTCACATGATAGTTCTCAGCACAAATACTGACCATATTTGGCACATCATCAAGGGATAGTCTTTTGAGAGTTGGGAGATCAAGTTGAATTGGAGCATTCTGATTCTGATGGGGAGGTAAATTATCATCGGAATGACATTTTCCGAACACATATTTCAACTTATGCGCCCACATGATTTCCACAGATTCCAAATGCACAAAGTTTCTTGAATAAGAAGCTGGAAATATACATTCCAAGAGGTGACAGTAGTGAATTTCGATTTGCCGTAAGTTGGGAAAGATAGAAGTGTGCTCTTTATGATTATCATCGTCTCCCTCGGCCTCGTCTGTTACTATATGCTCCAGTGCATCACAGAGGTAGACTTGCAATCTTTCCAAATATACTAGTGATGAGGCAATGGATAGAGTAAAGAGTGATGTTAAATCAATACAAACGATCTTCATTTCTTTCAAATTGTATGGGTATAATGGTGGTGTAAAAAGTCCGAGAGCTGTATTGGGAACATATTTCTTCTTTGATCCCTGTGTTCCCTACAATCATGTGAACTCTTCTTTAACAATTTAATAAATTGAAACAGTATGTATTAATATGTAATTATATGACAAAAGTAGAAAATTTTTACACAACTATTCCATTCAATTCAACTATCATTAGTAAAAGTAGAAAACTTTTATTTCTACTTAGAGTTTTTGAGGCAACGAAAAATGGAAATGAAATTTTTATTTTAGCTATATATTTTTACAACGTTTTTCACTTCTCATTTTATTTATTCTTTATACTAATACGCCAAAAGTTTTTAAAACATGTACTACATCTGAGGTACTATATTGCAAATTATTAAGAGTGTAAATTTTCAACATTCTATATGGTTCGTTAAATGAAATAGTGAAATAATGATTAAAAAATGTTTACAAGTTTAATGTGAAGGAGTAACTTGCAAATATTTTGAGGAGCATATTTGGACAATTTTAAAAAATAAATAAATAAAATAAAAACTGTTGATTTTACAAGTATACTATAGTGGTTCAGAATATTACTAATTTTAACTCAATATTATTCCTAATGCAAAGAAACGCATCTAAAAAAGAAAAAGCAAAACAGGAGCAAGAGGTAAGTACCTGTGAAAGATTTATACTTGGGGCACTTGATTGGGGCAGAACACAGCATAAAGGACACCAACATAAACTGTTACTGCTACTGTCATCTCCTATAGTTTGAGACGTGTTTTGCACTTCGGAAGGTGAGGGTAGATAACATTCTGGATATATGTTGACGAATTTTGTTACTGCAATAATCGTCAATTCTTTCAGTGAAGGGAGTATGATTTGTTTTCCCATTTGATACAAACATCTCTCTTCTGGATATTGCCCAAAAATGTATTTTAGATTCTTACAATGATTGATATGCACACTTTCTAGTAGTGGAAGGTCTTCACAAGAACAAATTGGCAATATAAATTCTAATTTATCACAGGTAAGAACTTCAAGAAATTTCAATTTTGGGAACAATGCATCATGACTCTTCTGATTGGGATCATGATCGTCCCTTATCTCCTGTACTGATCCCTCATCCCTTATTATGTATTTCAGCTCATGACAATCACATATATCCAGTGTTTCTAGTTGCTTCAGACTTTGAGCTGTGGATGGATGAAAAAGACATGTTATTGAACAACACAGTAACTTTATGGACTTAAGATTGCCAAGCTCTAGCTCATCCTTAAACAATGTGCCTTCCAATTTGCGACACTTATATAAGTTTAGCATTTCTAGCTGTTTGAGAAAGTCAACGGGATAAGAACCACAACATAATTCTCTCATATCCATCTTATGAAGTTGCAATTCAACCAACTTGGAGAACACAGTCACACGAGATTGAAGATCCTCTGTATGGATTAAGCACTTTATCTCAGACCAACGCTCCAAACAAAGCCTAATTAAGTCATTCATGCCTCCATCTTTAACAATGTTAGGAATAAGATTTGTGCATCCTGTTTCGTTATCTTCTCCTAACACAAGAATCTCTGCTCTTGCTGCCATGAATTTGATTAATTCCTTGGAGAATATTCCCTTTAACTTGGCTGGATTGAAATATCTTTTTATTGAGGCATCTACTTGAAAAGGAGGGATCATATTTTTCTTTTTAAGCCAAAAAGAAGGAGGGGCACTAAGTGAGTAGCGGCCCTCTATATGATATCTTCGAAATTCTGGGAGAGTTGTAACATGAGGAAGTTTTGCATCTTTAAGTATATCCTCATTTGAGACGTAATACATTTCTTCTAATTGTGAGCACCCTCTGATCACTTCAAACGAATTCTTCCTTTCAATTGAACATTGTCTGATGCCTAACAATCTCAATTTCCCAAGTTCTTTAACTTCATTTGGCAATTCAATAATTGAACAGTTAGTCAATTCAAGAGTTTCAAGCATTTGTAAGTTGCTCAAAACAGAAATATCACCTAACTTCCAATTGGTTAGGGATAGAGTTCGGACATTTGTTAGGGACTGAAGTGATTTTGGAAGCGACGAAACTGGAGTTCTCTGATCTTCACTCGCGGAGTACAAAAGCAAAACTCTAAGTCTTATCATGTTATCAAAAAATGCTTCTGGAACTGTCAAAGTATAATTTGCATTTATCCATATGAAAAGAACCTCAAGATCACTACCTTGAAAACAATTGGAGAAATCACTTAAGATCCACGTTGAATATTTTATTTTCTCCTTTAATCTTGTCTTACAATCCATGATCACTTGAACATCTTTGCTTGCTATCTGCAGGGCTACTTCACTAATGATATCATGCATCTTTGCACACTCTTCACCAGCATTCAGCAATAAAGAAGAATTTATGAGCGTGTTTTTAGTAGCAGGCACTTGACTTCTTGCTACATGGTATTTGTCTACTTCTCCAAAAAGCCCCAAACCTATAGTGATTCTGCTTAAAAGCTCTATAGGTATTTCATAAGCTCTTGGGAATATGGAACACAACAGGAAGAGAACTTGGGCCTCTTTTTTCAAAGAAGTATAGCTTAAGCTCAAGGAATTATAAAACTTTGTCATGTTTTCATCAACAATCTCACGCCTTAATGGCGCATCATTTCTCAATGCTGTCAAAGCATCCTGCCATTCATTTGTTTGCCAGTTTCTTAAGGTTTTTGCTACTGCTACAACTATAACTGGCAATTTTCCACACTCATTCACAATATCTGATGCCACTTTCTTCAAATCTTCAGCACAACGGTGACCTGTTGCACTAGCATGATATAGGAAAAGTTCCAATGCGTCTTTCTCAGGTAACTCATCCAGCTTAATCATCTTTTGGCATCCCATTCCATTGCAAACATCCACATAACGTGTGGTTAGCAAAACACAGCAACGACCCTTGCTATGGATCCCATGTTGAATCCCTATGTTCTCAAGGTTGAGCTTTTCCCAGACATCATCAAGTATCACGAGTACCTTCCCAGCGTTAGCAATTCTGGTCCAAATTTGTTCTGCGTGTGCTAATGGATTCTCTTCCTTTAACTGCAACTCCAATTTCCTTGCAATGCCATCTCGAATCTTTTTTTCATCAACAGGGTTGGGCACTTGAATAAATATTACTTCATCAAATGACTTTGATTTTTCAACTTGTTTCCCAACTTCTTTTGCCAATGTGGTTTTCCCCGATCCTCCCATCGCTTGCAATCCAATCCTATGCTTATTCTCATCTTGCAGTTCCTTCGTAAGCTGTTCAAATGTTGATATTCTACTCTCAAAAGGCATGAACTCCTGTGAATAGAATTCCATGCCTGGAGGTCCAGCTCCACGTGCAACCTGAGAGAAGTTATTAGCTTCTTGGATGAGATCTTGAATCTTTAGAGTCTTCGTTTCCAACTTCTTGGCTCGCCAACATTCGGAAAAGCAATTAGGACACAAACCAAACAACTTCTTTGGTTTAGTATCTTGTTTCATGAAGTCCTCCTGAGCTTTACGAAGCCACTCTTGTACGACAGGGTCAATTTCAGTCTCATTTCTTTTTTGGGCTTCTTTTATTTTAAGATTCACACTCTCCACTGTAGCTGACAATCCTTTCTTTTCATTTTCAAAGTCATTCACGTAACTCTTGTAACAACACAAGTAACGAACTTCCTTCATTGCTTTTTCTAGCAATATTTCGGCGCATTTTGATGCAACACTGGTAACGATCTCCATCTAACATGCATATGAGATTGCAATTACAAAAGCAGCTAGACCGAGATACCTAGATACACACTTACTCTAATCTAATTAAGATTTTAATGCCATACAATTATTATAGAAGAGATTGTATTATAATTAAAGGCTATTTTTAGTAGGAATAAGTCATCTTGAGGGAAATAAAAAGAGTAAAAATGATTATGTCAAAAGACTACTTTTTATTCATAAAAAGTTTAAATGATATCTATCAAACATATTTTATAAGAATTTCTCTCTCATTCTCTTTTTTCATGAAATTCCTTTTATGTGTACTAAATCAGGCCAACATTTTATTGTTCGTCATTCAATTCTTAAAATTTGTACTGAGTCATAAAATCAACAACAGGAATCTATAGCCAAATAAAAAGTAATTTAATTTAAATCATACAATATTTGATCACAAAACCAATAATATTATTTTATTGCTGAATTTGGCTGTGAATTGTATACATGCAACAGCATAAATACTATCTAAAATATAATAAATTGGTATCATAGTATTATGCTTTCCTCCATTATTGTCTATGTCTTTATACGGAAAACAAAAAGAAAAAACATGTTATTTGAGATTCTTTTAAAAATGATTTACTCACAAATTATATTCCTAATGACTGACGATGAGTTAATGCATTAATTCTTTTAAACTATATGCTTAATTTCATAATTTCTCAATTTATTATATTATGTATTTTATACATGCTATATTATATATGGAATGGGGTTCTCTGCTCCTGGAATTACAATTTCCATATCAAATTCGGACCGTCAAGATTCGTTAAATAATTTTTAATGATTTCAATTTTTTTTTCAATTTTAAAAGAAACATAACATAGAATAAAAATAATCTTGTAATGGTAAGAATTGAAAAAAAAAAGATTAAAACTAAAAATAAAATAAATAAACAAAATTTGAACCATCCAAATTTAGTATAGACCATCCAAATGTGCTGCTGTACAGAGAAACCGGGCTTGATATATATATATATATATAGGGATGGAACCGGAAAAATTCTCTTAGGATCGAAATCTGTATGATTGAGAAAGTGAGTAGTGGGGAAGTAAATTTGCAATTACATGAGTGGGTGAATGGAAAACTTTTTTTGGGAGGGGGCTTTCCCTAATTAGGGCCCCCCTAATTCGTCAAGCATAGGTCTATCCCTGTATATATACATATCACAATTTCATAATAAGAAAAGAGATAACTAGAAACCTTAAAAGCTCCAAGAAAATGACTATTTCGCTCGGTAAACATTTGTCTTATAAAATAGTTAATATTCCCTCCATTAAAAAATGTAGGAGCCATTTCAAATATTTTTTGTTTTAAAATATAAGAAATAAATTACTATTATATGATAAATTAATGTATTTTTTCAATTTTTTCTTAATTAAAATAGGTTTATTATTACGAGACAAGAGTTAAAGAAAATTAAGTAAAAATATTAAATGAGAGTATTTATAAAAAAAAATTTCTTTATGACATATTTAAGATGTTTGACTATTTGTTTTGTTATGATGATTTACTTATTTATTTCTTAGATCTTGAAATGGAAGTAATATTTTTAATAGGTCATTCATTCTCATTTTCTCAGATAAAGTGAGATGAAAACAATATAAATGATCAAGACAATGAAAGACAAAATAAAATAAAATGGCAATAGTGGAAGAGAGAGAAAAGCACCTTAATTATAAAAAATCTAACTAAAGTTAGGGCTAACTAGGAAAAAAAGAGGGAGAAAAAATATGAAGCAATGCAATGAACAAATAGGAATATAAAAATAAAATAATTAAAGAAAAAGAAGAAAAAATAGTGAAAATTATACTAAGAAAAGAAATAATTAGAAACCTTAAAGCTCCAAGAAAAGGACTATGTCATGGGGTAAACATTTGGAACTATTTCTGTGTGTTTAATTAATACTCTCTCCATTCTAAAATGCATGAGTCATTTTTAAATGTATTTTATTTTAAAATATAATAAATAAATTACTATTATCTGATAAATTAATGTATTTTTTTATTTTTTTCTTGATTAAAGCAGATTTATTATTACAAGGCAAGAGTTAAAGAAAAGTCAAGTGAAAATATTAAATGAGAGTATTTATGAAAAAAAATTTCTGTATAACATTTTAAGATGTTTGACTAATTTTTTATTATGATATTTAGTTATTTATTTATTACATTTTGGAATGAAAATAATATTTCTAATAGGTCTTTCATTCTTATTTTTCCAAACAAAGTGAGATGAAAACAATATAAATGATCTAGACATTGAAAGACAATAAAATAAAGGGACAATAGTGGAAGAGAGAGAAAAGCACCTTAATTATAAAAAATCTAACTAAAGTTAGGGCCAATTAGGAAAAAAAAGAAGGAGAAAAAATATGAAGAAATGTATGAAAAATAGGAATATAAAAAATAAAATAATTAAAGTACAAGAAGAAAAATTGGCAAAATTATAAAATGAAAAGAGATAGTTAGAAACCTTAAAGCTCCAAGAAAAGGATAATGTCGCTTGATAAATATTTGGAAACTGTTATAAACAGTTAATAACCTCTCTGTTTCAAAATGTATGAGTCATTTCAAATATATTTTATTTTAAAATATAAGAAATAAATTATTATTATCTGGTAAATTAATACATTTTTTCAATTTTTTTCTTAATTAAAGTAAGATTATTATTATGAGACAAGAATTAAATAAAAGTTAAGTAAAAATATTAAATAAAAGTATTTGTGAAAAAAAAAATTTATGATGTATTTAAAATATTTGACTTTTTTTATTATGATAATTTAGTTATTTATTTCTTACAAAAATAGAAGTATTATTTCTAGTAGATCCCTCACTCTTATTGTCCGACATAAAGTGAGATGAAAATAATATAAATAACCACGACAATGAAGGACAAAATAAAATAAAGCGACAATAGTGGAAGAGAGAGAAAAGCACTTTAATTATAAAAAGATTTAATTAAAATTAGGGTCAATTCCGAAAAAAAGGGCAATTATTATTCGGAATCAAAATCACAATTTAATTATAAAATAGGACATATTGTTCATTTAATTACAAAAAAAGATAATTTTTTTAAATTAAATATAAAAAATATAAAATTATCAAAATACCCTCAATATTTACTTCTCCTTTCCCCTTGTCGGTCAATGCCTGCTGGCCGCCAATCAATGATCACTGTCCTCTGGTCAACGGTCTCCGACCGCCGACTGTATGTCAACAGTTACCGGCGATTGGTCAACAAAATAGTTTAAAACTTTTTTTTCTAAATTTTGTAATTTACTTATTCTGAATTTACAATTTAATTTTTAAATTTTTATTTTGCAATTTCTTTTACTTAGTTTTCAAATTAGCACCTTGCTTGTTCCGATTGGCAAGTGTTGACCGGCAAGGGTAGGGGAGAAGTAAATCTTGAGAGTATTTTTGTAATTTTATATTTTTTATATTTAATTTAAAAAAAACTGGTCCCTTTTTGCAATTAAATAAATACTAGTCCCATTTTGTAGTTAAATTGTGATTCTAGTCCTGAATAATAATTCCCAAAAAAAAAAAAAAGATGAAGAAATATAATGAAAAAATAGGAATATAGGGAAAATTATCATGAAGGACCTATATAAGCTAAGATTTATTATTTAAAAAAAAAACCCTCAAAATTGTAGTTGGGATGAAGGGGGCCAAAAGATTAAAAAATATATATCAAATTGACTATTATATCATCACTTAAAAAAACTAAACCTAATATAAAGAAAAAAAATTAACCCTCATATTTAAAAGAAAAAAATATTCATCCCAATTAAAAATTTTTACTTTCATTCTCACCGTTTTGACATGCATGTTTGCTTCAATATTTATCCCACTATTTGTATGCAAAATCAATTTACTGGACAAGATGGAGAATTTAAAAGTGAAAAAGAAACCTTCCATCAGTGTTGACATTTTCGGCCACATAGTCCTTTTCTTTATGGCTCTCCAATCAATTTAAGTTTACTACCCGTTTGGTTTGTTTTTTTTTTGTAAAAAATCTTCTAAAATAACCACAGTTTATAAAAATAAAATTTGGATAAAAGTAAATAAGTTTACCACAAACCTATTTTGATAACTTCAGAAAAAATAATGGTTAGAAACCATGGTTTGATTTACCAAAAGCCCCTAAGGATTTCCACCAATGTCAGGCAGATGAGATTGAAATTTAGATAGATCAAAGCTTCCAACGTTGCTCTTCAGTTTCTATTTCTTAGGTTCTCTTCTGCTTCTGATTTCTCTGGCTTGGTTTCGATTGAGAGAATTTTTAGTTGTGGGATGTTTGAAATACTGATTGTTGGTTGAAGGTTCCTGGTTGCCGGAGATGGAGACTATGGTGGGGATCGATGACGATGGATTTTGTCAGTGTGAAGGGTATAATGGTCTAAAAATATCCTATCCTAAGTGAGGACATTTTTGTCTCAATTTAATTTCCATGGAATTCCCCAAAATTCCTTGATAATGAAAGTGGCTTCCACCTTTTATTTGATGGAATCAAGTTTCATTGGAACCTTGATTCCAATATACCAAATTTTCATGTATTAAGAATGAGTCTATTTCCACTTTTACTTGATTATACTACAAAAAAGTTTTATTATATATACCAAACATAGAATTAAAGTACATATAAAGATTAATTTCCACGAATAAGTTATCAAAATTACAGTAATTTTGGCCTCAAATTAAAATTATAATTAAAAATATGCCCACTTACTTGGATAAAGGATTGCGGACAATCAAACTCTTCAATCAAGTTTCACTAATCAACCAAGATCCAAGAGAATAAAAAAAAGAGAGTTTTAAGAGTTTAATTAAATGCAAAAAAAATTAAAATGCAAAATCTTCAAAAGTATATATGATGGAATACAGATTCTAATTACCTCTCCTCCACTGATGTTTTTGCCTTTCTGCAATGCCTTGATATGCAACCCTCCTTTTGTTGTTTTTTCTTTTTCAAGGTTTTTTTTTTTAATTAAGAAGAAGAACAACTACAACAATATAATGGAGGAAAAAATCAAAGGAAGATTTTTTTTTTTGTGGTAAGCAAAGGAGTTTAAATACCCGAAAAAAAAAAAGAGAGAGCACACGAAGAATTTAAAAGAAGGAGAAGAACAACTAAAACAATTATCAACTGAGATGAGAGTCAAAAAAAATTTCAAATAGAAGCCACACTTTTTTTCTTTCTTTTCTTCTTTTTTAGTTTTTTTAAACCAGAACGAGAAGGAAAAGAGCTAAGAAAGAAAATCGAAGGAAGAATGGAAACACAGGAAGGAAATAGAAGATGCAAAGAAGCAGCCAAGAAATACAAATTGTGTTGGAATTAATGATTGGAGATGATCGATCAGGTGTCTTGGATCGATGGGGAAGCACACAAACAACAACGATTACTGGCGAGCTTAATTAACAAAGGAACGATCCAAACACACCAACATATAAAAACAAATTGTTAAACAGAAGCCAAAAGTCTTGATGGGGGATTTCTTTAATTTAGAGAGAAGAAGAAGAAGAAGTAGTGGAGGAAGAACAAAGAGAAACTACTGTGAGTGAAGAGAAAAATGAAAGGGATAATCTCCAAATGGAACACAGAAATTGCTGAGAGAGGAAGAAGAAAGCGTAGTGAATAAAGCATGCACATGATTTTTTTTTTGTTTGGCCAAAAGCAATTACTTAACATGAATTTGATTTAAAGATTCTTGTCATCTCTTTTCCAACGTCACTTTATTGTTACGTTGATGCCTCCTTCTTTTGATCTTTTCCTTTGGTACGTACTTATACCCCACGACAGCTGGCTGTGCTCTAATTATTGTTCTTTTTATCTCTTCTAATAGTCATTTCGAAGTTAGTGCTCAATTTCTTTTCTAAATTATAATTTATGTTATTTATATATCAACAAAAAAATTAACATGAAAAGCTTGAATTAACTTTGAATTATATTATGGCAAAGAATGAAGTAGGAGTGCTATTCAACTTTGTAATTAACGTATATATCGTGCAACTGGAAGGAATAAGTTGATAACTTGAGATATAGTTTAATGTTTGCTTAACCACAAAGTTAACAGTCAAGATGGTTGTGAGTTATTGTCTGTGATCACCATAAAAAGGGAAAGAAAGGGGAAACATAATGTGGAAAACGGAAGACCACTGAATCCAAACTCCAGAGGGCCAGTGATGCAGATACTTTTCAGAGGAGAGAAGGTTTTGTGATGCTAAAAACGGACCTAGGTTTGGGCAGTTGTGTTGAAAGTTCAACAGGATGTGAACCCAACCCAGGACATAAGGAAGCAAGAATGATATGCATCGTTGGAGAGCCGGTGATTCATATGACTTTTTACTCTCATATTAGACTTCCAATGCGGGAATCCAAGACCCATATATACCTTGCAACTAGGCCATATCAAATAACTTTTTTTTTCTGTGCCAAATATATATACAGCTTGATAACCAAAAAATGCCTACCCAATGTAGCCTATGATAGTGGCCAAGAACACTTCAAAGAATAAAAATGCTGGACTTATATTATTACATTTCCTCCAGAGAACAAAGTCATTTTGTCAATTGCTAATGTATGTTGTTCGATATATATGATGTAAACCCAGTGAATATATTGGGCTAAAATATATTTGAGTCAGATGGATCATAGTGTGCAAGAGTCATAGTATAAATAACCAGTATCCTGCGTGCAAGAAACTTGAGAAGGAATTCCAGTGAATCCTCTTCAATTTCTTTTCTCTTCCAGTATACTCTCTGTCTTGATTTCTTCATTTTTTTTATAGATGTGACATTTGGGTCTGGAAAAGCAGAGGTACCCTGCACCAATCCCCTGAAAAAAAAAAAACCACAACACTAAATAATGTGGCCCACCAAAGGGATCTCTAAATATGTTGTTACAACTCTTAAAGTTTCGGCAGTTTCCACTTGTTGTCATCAATTGCTTGTTTACTTCTGTTCTTCCTAGTCAAGATTTTTTAAGCCGGAAAAACAACCTGTTAGAGGGTTTTTTTTCAACAGTTTCAGTTCAGGACATCAGTTCGATCACGAGAGAAATAAATCTTGACAGAATCTTCAGAGAGTCAGAAACAAGAAAAATACATGTATCAAGATTGTATAATTTTTTGCTTTCAAAATATTCAACATCTAAACCAGCTGCGCTTGATGTCAATCACAATGCTTTTGCTCAGCCGAGCAAGCTCTTCAGCACATTCATGAACCTGTCCTGGCTTGCAGATAACCTTTACTGTCTCAGGCCTCTTCCAATGAAGACCAGTAAGGATGCATGCTTAGAGCGACCCTTCCAAACACATCCCGTCTCCCAACTGGAACATAGTTTTTCTTTAGAACGACATTCAGTGTAGATTCTTTAACTCTGAAGAAGAAGGGCATTTGAATCACTTTATATTAACAAATAACCAATCTAAATCTTAACTTAATAATTCTAGGAAATTCACTAGTAAACCAAAAAGGACATCTGAATCTAACAATAAAGTCACCTGTATTGTATACATACACAAATTATAATATCAGAAAATTACCACCTAAGTTTCTTAAAATTATATATATATTTTTTTAATTATTACTATCAATTTGTTTCTACAGTAGGGAAGCAACAAACAGTTTCTATCACTAAACAATTTTTTCTTCAACAAGTAGAGAGCTCAAATTCATTAAACGATTATTGAACTTTCATCCTTTTGAAACAGTATTAGCTATTAAAATCCAAAGGAGTCGGAGTCCCTCATCAATTAAATATACCTTAAAATTGTAGGGAAGAAACCAAGAACTTTAAAGTGCTCATGCAAACTTATTATGATTCAATATTGGTCCACAAAGACTTGTACTCTAAAGTCGTTGTCAGGTTTGGCTCAACCTTCTCAACAACCAAACATTAACTATTATCTTACATTTTATTGTTTCTAGGAAACTAAATTAGCAACCCCTATAGAGTTAAAGCTTCTGATTAAGAACTCCCAATAACAGTGCAGTTTTGCTCAAGTTGGCGACACAGGAACGCCATTGATTTTCCACCTTCTCAAGTTTTTGCCTTGCTTCTGCTTGGCCATCCTCCATGTAAGACTTGTCTTTCTTCACAGCCTCATACTCCTCCATGAATGCTACGGCGTCCAAAGCAATTCTTTTCACTTGCTTTTTAAGAGATGACAATTTATTCTTATAGCTTTTCAATTCTTCTTCCTTGCTGTTCAATTCAGTCTGCAACATAGAGATCTGCTTCATCAATTCAGCCACACATGTCTCGGTGTGGAGAATTTCAGATACCAGAGGAAAGGTAGCCTACATTCTTCGTGAATGCTTTTCATTAATCAACTTCTCTTGTTCTTGAAGCTTCTTGTATGTTTCAAGGGTGTCAGAGACTTGCTTGAAGGAAGACAGAATACTCTGGATTTCTTGGTGGAGAGAGTCTATTTTGCATCTAAGGCCATGAGTGGGAGGTTCATCTTCAGAACAAAGGGTCGACAAGAAGATGAGAGCGTTCCCAAGGCAATGACTGTGTTCTTCTAAGTGAGCTATCTGATTGAGATCCATCTTTAATGAGGATTCTAAGTCAGCAAAGGCCTTAGCCACCTTGTCATCTTCAAATGCAGCAATTTTAGAAATTAAGGGCATGTCAACTTCCATATCAGCACCTTCCTTCATCATCCAAAACAGTGTAATAATATCATATTTCTCAATTTGTTGAGGGTTCATATAGTCATATTTAATTTCATTGTCTATGTAAATCTCTGTTTGATTGACCATGATTTGACTCTGAAATGAATAGATAAAAAGCATCAGTTTTACCTCTTACAATAATAAGAAACAGATTTTTTTTTTAATTTTCGTAGGCATATAGAAACAAGCGTACAATAGAAATTATAATGATTTGTATAATTAAAAAGAATAAATTATAAATTTGCTAAATATTTTAAAAATTTTGCCACCCTAATTAGTTTCAGACACTCCGAAGAATTTTCATACAAGTAAGTTTAGGCATTGAATGGAATGACATAATATGATAAATTTATAACACAATAATTTCTTATATACTTTCATCAACCATTAGTAATTCAAAATTTAAGTAAAACAATTATGCCCAATGGTAATTCAATAAAGTATAAACTTACTTGTGGAGATGTTATATTAAAGGAAATATCTGGTGGCTTTGATTGTGAAGTTCTTGGATCCGTGTGAGCAGCTGAACTTGTTTGAGGCTTCTTGGGAACTGAGATTGAGGGGATCTAAAACTATAAAAGTAGAGAAATTAATCTCAATGAAAGTATGATAGTGCAATAATCGATGAAAGGGAAATCGAAATAGTAATTATTTACCGGTGGAGAGGTTACTTCATGATATAGAGTCTCAAGCACCCAGAAAATACAGAGTAGCGGAAGAACTTGACTCAAAAGATTCAGAAGATGATCAGTTAGAACCCTAGAGTAACTCGTCTCTAGATCCCTAACTATAATGACGCCCACAAGGTTGATCACTCCTCACGGTAGGTCAGATGAGAAAAATGAGGGAGAGATAGAAAATAAGGGAGAGAAAAGAAATAACTCAGTAAATCCTTACTGAAAAAGTCACAATAATATTATTCCATTATTCTCTCTCAAGAAAATGCATTATATAGAGGCCTTTATATAGGCAAAATAAGAAAAACCCTAATCCTAAAACAACTAGACCCAAATAATTCTAATAGATTTAGAAAATCTAAAAAATATATCTAATTATAAAAAAATCCTAATAATAAAAACGAAAATTCAAAGAAATATAATAAAATTGATATCTAATCCTAATACTATTAGATAATCTCTTAAATTCAAATCTAGGAAATCTTTTAAAAGATATCTAATAGATTTTATTTATTCTAATTTAACTCGACTAATAATTTTGGCCCCAAGAAAATACAAATTAGAAGCCAATAAAATAAATAAATAAATAAACAAAATTATCTAACAAAAAAAGATCTAGAATTTCCTTGAGATGGATCATGTGGGTAGCGCTTGAGAATCTTTGACGTATCTCCTTGATCTCTATCATTCCCCATTTCCTCGAAAAGATTCGTCCTCGAATCTTTACCACTTTAGGATTAATTTGAATGCACTTCTTTTGTTTCAACCTCCATATATGCTTTTGTTTCACCATATATCTAAAGATAAAGTCACTCATATATTTTTTTTAAATAACTTTTTCTCCAACACTTTTTTTTTCTCTTTTAAATGTGCTCTTTATTTTTTTTTGCACAATTTTTTTTTTATAATAACTTCACAAACCAAAGAAGGCAAGGAAAACAAGATGTAGAGATAGAGAAAATGGAAAACAAAGAAGATGAAAATGGACACAAGAGAAGAACAATTAAGAAAAATATGGAAGAATATGAAACACAAAAGATAAACCTGAATTTCGGAACCAAAGCTGATAGAAAAAATTAGGATATTTAAAATATCTTTTAGATTTAATAAGATTTCACCATATGTTTTAGAATTTATTAGGATTTAGATTTTATCTTTCTTTTATATGATTTAGTTATTTAAATTATGATTTATCTTCTGTTTAGATTTAGAATATTTTGAAAAGATATATCTTATTTTAGGATTCTAGTAGGATTAAGATTAAAACTCTATAAATAAGAGCTCATTACTCATTTGTATGAAGACTTTGATTAATTATTTGAGTTATAGTTTGAGTGAATTCTCTTTCTCCCTCGAGTTCTTCCTTTTCTCTCTCCTAGAGTTCTCCTTTCTTTTTCTTGAGTTCTCCATTCTCTGTCTCCCTATCTTACCTTTCCCCTTTATTCACATCATTTGGTATCAGAGCCTAATTTTCACCATGACCAAAAATTCCCAAATTACAAAGAGTTACAAAGAGTATGTAGATCAAGCACTTGAATCTCTTCGAATTGAGATAAAGCAAGATCAAGAGAAAACAAGAATTGAGATAAAACAAGATCGAGAGAAAACAAACCAATTGATCAAGGAGATGAGGCAGTCCACAAACCAATCGATCGAGGAGATGAGGCAGTCCATAAACATGATAAGCAAGCAACTTTCGGGTAAGACATCAGAAAGTATATTTGGAAATCTAAATGACAGCAAAGAGATACCTTCTTCTAGTCAATTTAAGGTTCTATCTCATGAAACTCATCAATCCGAACATGGTGACGAAAACCAAGATGGTAGGGGTCCTCTTCCCAAGATTGACAACCAGCAGAATGACTATATAAGAGATTATCGAGAAGCTTACAAGTGGATTCCTCCTGATGACATAATCAAGAAGATCAAAATTGAAGCCCCTGAGTTTGATGGACTATTGGATTCGAGTTCTTTCTTAGATGGAATGGTTAGTATCAAACATTATTTTGAATGGATGAAGCAAAAACAACTGTGGAGATTGAAATCAAGGAAGCAAATCCACCCTAACCCTAAGGTGATAAAGATTCGAGGACGAATCTTTTCGAAGAAAGGGGGAATGATAGAAAAAATCAGGATATTTAAAATATCTTTTAGATTTAATAAGATTTCACCATATGTTTTAGAATTTATTAGGATTTAGATTTTATCTTTCTTTTATATGATTTAGTTATTTAAATTATGATTTATCTTCTGTTTAGATTTAGAATATTTTGAAAAGATATATCTTATTTTAGGATTCTAGTAGGATTAAGATTAAAACTCTATAAATAAGAGCTCATTACTCATTTGTATGAAGACTTTGATTAATTATTTGAGTTATAGTTTGAGTGAATTCTCTTTCTCCCTCGAGTTCTTCCTTTTCTCTCTCCTAGAGTTCTCCTTTCTTTTTCTTGAGTTCTCCATTCTCTGTCTCCCTATCTTACCTTTCCCCTTTATTCACATCAAAAGCTCTGATGCCAACTGATATGGACACAATGAGAACCTGTCTCAAGCACCCAGAAAATACAGAGTAGCGGAAGAACTTGACTCAAAAGATTCAGAAAATGATCAGTTAGAACCCTAGAGGAACTTGTCTCTAGATCCCTAACTATAACGACACCCACAAGGTTGATCACTCCTCACGGTAGGTCAGATGAGAAAAAAGAGAGAGATAGAAAAATGAGGGCCAACTGATATGGACACAATGAGAACCTGTCTCAAGCACCCAGAAAATACAGAGTAGCGGAAGAACTTGACTCAAAAGATTCAGAAAATGATCAGTTAGAACCCTAGAGGAACTCGTCTTTAGATCCCTAACTATAATGACGCCCACAAGGTTGATCACTCCTCACGGTAGGTCAGATGAGAAAAATAAGGGAGAGATAGAAAATAAGGGAGAGAAAAGAAATAACTCAGTAATTCCATTATTCTCTCTCAAGAAAATGCATTACATAGAGGCCTTTATATAGACAAAATAAGAAAAACCCTAATCCTAAACCAACTAGACCCAAATAATTCTAATAGATTTAGAAAATCTAAAAAATATATCTAATTATAAAAAAATCCTAATAATAAAAACGAAAATTCAAAGAAATATAATAAAATTGATATCTAATCCTAATACTATTAGATAATCTCTTAAATTCAAATCTAGGAAATCTTTTAAAAGATATCTAATAGATTTTATTTATTCTAATTTAACTCGACTAATAATTTTGGCCCCAAGAAAATACAAATTAGAAGCCAATAAAATAAATAAATAAACAAATAAAATTATCTAACAAAAAAAGATCTAGAATTTCCTTGAGATGGATCATGTGGGTAGCGCTTGAGAATCTTTAACGTATCTCCTTGATCTCTATCACTTCAGTAATAGTTGATGGAATTGCCAATGTAACTTTGTTCAATATTTCTTTAGAAGAACATTCACTGGTAGGTTTTTTCACTCTGAGGATCTTCCTTGGGGCTTATACCTTTTGTAAGTGCTTCTCGATCACCCATTGATAATTCCTTTCGATATAACTCCTAAGCAAAGGAATGAATAAGCAACAAGAGATCTAATTTAAAGCTAAAATGAATGCAGCAAAACTTCTAGAAGTGATTGTGGATGGATTTTTTATTTTTGCTCGTAAATCAGCTGAACTTGTTGTCATATTTCTCTAACGAAGGACCTTCCCCAACAGTTGCCTCAATGTTCTGCACAACAACAAATTATATGTAAGTTTGATGTTTTTATGACGCTAAAGCAATGTATGAAATGTAATGTTCTGTAGATTGTTGACATTTTGTGAATTATTAATTAGAATGCATATCAGAATCCTGTTTTTGGTAATGCTTGTTGATCCAGTATGATTGTCTTGCTCTCGGCTTCTATGGGATCAAAATAATCCTAAATGAACATAAATATGCAAAAAGCTGCATAAGGTTATGTCAGTGAGCATAGATTCAACTCATATCAGGAAGAACTATATATCTACATGAGATTCATTTTCTGAAGGAATAGCAAATGCTGCCGGTGATGTGTTGCTTAATTCTGAATTCATGATTCCAATGTCCAACCCAACTCCGTCTCTAAGCTAACCCGGTATGTCGGGTAGGAACGAGCCTACCGGGTTAATTTGTATTTACTCCTTACTTTTTTATTAAGTACCAATTGCTAGGGAAATAGATTTTTTTTTTGGCCAGCAAGGAGAGAAATATCATTCCAAGAAACAATCAGCCAGTATCTAAAGAACAAACAAGAGCATCATAATCGATAACGGAGAGAAAAGAAGGTGGGGGAGTAAACTCCAAACCAAGAAGGCCCATCCTCTTAGAGCCAAGTTTGGCTAGCCAATCAGCAGCCAAATTGCAGGACCTAGGAGCCCAAACAAGCCTCCAATTCTTATTGTTGCGAAACATTAGAGCAAGGTTTTCCACCACTGTATCAACTCTACAGTCTTGACCAAGGTCCTCACCGTTTATAGCTTTGACGAGAGAGGCACAGTCAGATTCAAAGGTCACATTAGGGAAACCCAGCACTGAAATACGATTGACAGCTTCCAAAAGAGCCAAAGCTGAAGACGAGGTACAGTGGGCAGCATGTTGATCAAGCACAGAGCCTAAAGTGATTACGGACAATGATTCCAAGGCCCGTAGAATTGTTAGCACCAGAAAAAGCTCCATCCACGTTTACTTTTACCGTAGGAAAACCGGGGGTTGCCAACGACTTGTGGGTACATGAGAAGTTGAGCTTAACATCATATCAGCATCCAAAGGCCATTTTTGAGCATCCAAAAATCAGTGACATATTCCAGGGAAGACTTAATAACATGCTGCGGACTAAGGGGAACTTTATCAAAAACACCTCTTCATCTTTCCTTCCGAATAAACCAACAGGTGGATGCAAGGATAGCTTTACTAAATTCATCATTCTTAAACTCGGATAGACAATCAAAGAGCCACCATTCAAAACGACTAACATTATAATCATCAATGTGTAAACCAAGTCTACTGCCGAACCAAACTGGTTTGGCCCAGTTGCATAATAGAAGTTGTGCTCAGAGGACTCACCTGCTAAACCACAAGTACCACAGGTTTGGGAGGGACTGCAATGGTGTTTCCACAAGTTTTCTTTAGTAGGGAGGGCTCTGTGGCATGCTCTCCAGAGAAAATGCTTGACTTCGTTCAGAGCTATAATACCCCAAATCAGATTCCATAAATCATAAGGAGTGCCGCAAGAAGAAGAGGCAGCTGAAACAATAGAGGAGGAATTCCACAAACATAACCAGTTATATCCTTCTTTCACGGTATATCTCCCAGTCTTGCTCCCAAGCCATACCATCACATCAGGAAGTGGTTGAGATGGGATAGGAATACTCAGAATTTCATCCCTAATGGCTTGGGGAAGATATTCTCAAATCATGTCAAGATTCTATCGGCCTTAAGAACTGAGATCAGCAACTTTCAGGTGATCAAGACTGGCATCATGCTGCAGAATAGTTAGTTTACAAGATGGGAAATTTGGGACCCAAGGATCTGTCCAAAAGTTAATGCTTTCCCCATCTCCAATCCGCCAAGCAAGGTTTCCAGATAACACCTCCTTACCTGCCAATAAGCTATTCCAAGCCCATGAGGATCTCAGCCCCTTAACAGCCTCCATAAAATTGCAATTAGGGAAATAGAGAGCTTTAAGCAGTTTAACCCAGAATTCATCCGGACAAGTGAAAATTCTCCAACATTGTTTCGCTAGGAGGGCTTTGTTAAAATCCATAAAGCTACGAAAACCCAAACCCCAATCTTTTTTAAACTTACTGAGGGTCTTCCAATTCTTCCAATGTATTGTCTTACTATCACCAATTTGACCCCACCAAAAGTTAGCACTAATGCCATCTAGCACTTTGCAAGTCTTACAGGGAACAAAAAGCATGACATTGAGAATGTGGGAATAGCATTCGCAACTGATTTAATGAGAACTTCCTTACCTGCCTGAGAAAGGAGAGATTGCTTCCATCCACTAACCTTCTTTAGGACTCTATCCCAAACAAAAGCGAGTGCTTCATTTTTTGATCTTCCCTATAGAACAGGTAGCCCCAAATATTTCCCAGGAGAGTCTGCATTTCGAATTCCCAACCAGTGGCAGACATTGTTTTGCACATCCGAAGGAGTGCTCTTTGAAAGGAAAACACAAGATTTCTCAAGATTCACCATTTGTCCCATGGCCTGACATTACATATGCAAGATTTTCTGCATCATTGTACAATTATCTCTATCAGCCCTGAAGAAAAATATAGAATAATCTGCAAAGAGACAATGACTAAGAAGTGGACAGCCCCTTGTCAATCTGATGCCCTCAAGTAGCCCTTGTTCTACATGCTTATTCACCGTTCTAGAAAGAATATCAGCTACCATTATAAAGAGGTAGGGGGACAAAGGGTGCCCTTGCCAAATTCCATGCCTAGAGTAAAGGAATCCACTTCGCAACCTGCAATCAAGAGGTTAAATTTGACAGAGCAAACACAATCCATAATCCGTAACATCCAGTGCTCACTGAAGTTTAGTTTACGCTGAAGCAATTCAAGAAAAGACCACTCAACCTGGTCATAGGCCTTATTCATGTCAAGCTTCAAGGTCAATTCACATTTTTTCCTTTCTTGAACTTCAGGTAGTGGAAAGCCTCATGCACAACCAAAATATTGTCTTGAATCAATCTCCCCTTCACAAATACCCATTGATTTTGTGAGATAATATAAGGCGTTAAATTTTCCATTCTATTTGCATGAACCTTAGGATAAACCTTGTAGCTAAAATTACATAGGCTTATTGGTCTAAAATGACCAACTGTCTCCAGAGCCTCTACTTTAGGGATAAGAACAAGGTTTGTGTCATTAAGACCACAGACAGGACCACACTGATTAAATAGATCACTCACCATACTGCAAATAGAGTCACCCACAAACTCCCAAGAATGTTGATAGAAAATTCCAGAAAATCCATCCTGACCAGGTACTTTCAAATGACCCAGCTCAAACGCAGCTCTTTTAATCTCCTCCCTCGAGATAGGCTCATCCAAAGAATGGTCATCAGTATCTGAAATCATAGGATCAATGAAAGCAAGCACCTCATCCATGTTAATACCCCCTGTGGAGGAAAAAAGCTCCCTATAAAACTGTGAAAAACAATTGGAAAATTCATTAGGATCCTCGAGCCAAGTTTCATTTAGGGAAATAGATTTGTTACTAACGTAAGAGAAAATTTTAGGTAGGGGCCCGGCCACTCTTTCTTTTCTTTTTCATTTTCTTTTGGTATATGTGTAAGATGAAAGAATAATTTTTATACCCGATTGCAAGAAATGTTACAAATATATAACACTATTTCAGATATTAGAAAAAAAAAAATAGAACTCTAATCACTACCCGCATCCTATTTCACTTCTATGACTACCATCTGAAATAACCTAAGCTAGGTATTGACAAAATACAAATATATAGTAATTATTTATATACATTTATTTAGTTTAGCAAATGACCTTGAAATCATTGCTCTTTCTGTGTCAAAACTTGCTCAAACTTTTGGCCGTTAAGAGCATCATTTCCTGTAATTTTCACTCATTTAAAAACTAGTTATTGCAGAATAAAAGAATTATTATTATTTTGTGATAATCACAGTTTCAACAAGAACAAGGTTTGAAGCTAAAAGAAGACATTTTATAGCAGAGGCCAGAGATATATATATATAATAATGAAATTATTAGGAATCCAGTCTGTACTGTTTTCTGCTTCGACAAGAATTGTGTCCATCTCTAATTCCTAAAACTTATTCTCTAATTATTGTCGTTGCAAAGAGCAAAGTAATTCATCTTCAAGAAGCAGTTTTATAGGTTGAAGAGAACCGGGGCTATGATTCTCCTAGGAATATAGTTTCACTTTTGTATAGCTTTCTTATTCACTTGGTCTGACAAAAACAACTAAAAATGATATTCAAAGGCTCATGACATTTATAATATTGAAGTTATTATTTCTACTTCCTAAAACAGTAACTTGGTCTTTAAGATGTTACAATAGTATTTTCATTTATAGTAATAAATTTAAAATAATCTTGTAATATTCAGAAGATTAAGTGGTAACTTTCTTTTTTTTTTTTTTCCAATCATTTATAATATTAAGTATATTAGGGAGTCTTGATCACCCTTTCAATCATGTCAACTTCATGGTGAAATCCACAAATTTCTAAGAATTGAGTGTAAAAAGTATTCAAAATAAAAAGTTTACTTTGTTGTGCCTACATTATTACATTTCCTCCAGAGAACAAAGTTATTTTGTCCATTGCTCATGTATGTTGTTAGATATATGATGTAAACCCAATATATTGGGGTAAAATATGCTTGAGGCAGATGGCTCATAGTCAGCAAGAGTCATAGTATCATTTTTTTGCTTTCAAAATATGCATCATTTAAACCAGCTGGTAATCATGTAATACGGTACTCACACACAGCATCTATGTTCTTCAGGTATATTGCCTCTCTTTTTTAAATCGTTCAAGGTGTTGATGATACTCTTCTAGCTCTTTCTCCAACTTCTCGATGAACTGGCTTGTATGCTCAAGGGACTGCTCATATCTATACTTCTCCAAGGCCTGGAAATTGAATGAACTGACCAAGTTACGTTGCACTTTATGGGGAAAACACAGACTTATGAAAAGAATATTTTCCAGTGTAAAGATATGATCCAGCTCATAGACTATTTTCAATTGCCATCAATACATCAAATCATCAAGCCCAAACTATGATGAGTGTTTAATAAATCAAGCAGGATGCAATATTCCTAACGAATACTAATTGAGAAAACTAAAGAGATACAAATCATTTCTTAAAACATAGTTTAAGCCCATCAGGACAAGATGGATAGATACTTGTATGCAAGACATGGTCACTTTTATAACAACCTATCCTCAAGTAGATTGTTTCTACTAGAAAATAGCCCCTGAAAAGGAGAAAAAAAGAATTGTACCTTCCGAGTGGAAGAAAAAGATACCATGTATAATAAACAAAACCATGCCATATTAACAGTTAAATTTGGCCAATGAGTAACACAAAGCTGAAATTACCTTCTCTTTTGATAGAGTATCTGGAGGTGACATTACTTTTGGCTGTACATAGTTCTTTCCCCGATAGAAAATTACAGTATTATTGGGCTTGATGTCAATCACAATGCCTTTGCTCAGCCGAGCAAGCTCTTCAGCATATTCATGAACCTGTCCTGGCTTGCAAGGCTTGCAGATAACCTTTACTGTCTCATGCCTCTTCCAATGAAGGTGCATGTTTAGAACTACTCCACCAAACACTCCTCGTCTCCCAACTGGAACATAGTTTTTCTTTTTCTCACCAGTACGCTTCAGGTAATGTATCTCTTCCTGGGTTAAAATTTCTGGATCATATGTTTCTGCTGGGAGTTTAGGCACCTCAAATTTCCGCAGCTTCTCAATCAACCATGCTTCCTTACGCTTGGCCTGCATATTTTCAAGTTTAAAAGAAAGACAACAGGTGACAAAAAGAACAAATAAAATGAAAAAAGAAAAATGCCACATTCCAGCCTATCTGAGGCACTATAGAAAAAACAGTAATATTGCAGATTCTGAAGTTATATGCAGTGTTACCATATTAATCAACAAGGAAATTGAGAAACTGCATGTTCAATGTATGCCTGTCTCAATAAAAACAGAAGCTTCAAAAAGACTTTTCTTAACCCAAAAAGGAAAAAAAAAGTCCAATTGTAATAACAATCTTGTAATGTTCAATCTCCACACATCAAAGAGTAGAAACTTTCTAGTGGGTATTTTAAGCAGTAGAAGTATCATCACAAACAAAGCATAGATTTTTATTAAAAAACTAGAGCATATCGTGAAAATATGCGGATGCTGAAGTCATCATAAAAGTATATTAACATCTCCAGTAAAATCCCTAACCTTTTCAAGCTTATATCTTATCCTCACTTCAGGATTTGGAGAATTCATCTTCTTTTTGGCCTTCAAACGATAAAATCTGAGCTCATTCAATTTTGCCTTTTTAGACATTTTAACTTTTTTCTTCTTCTTGTCCTTTGTTGGGGAATTGCTATTATCAGGCACCTTACCTAGAGAAAACCTTACAACACCACTGTTCATGTTCAGCTCAACTGAGGCATTACTTATGTATCTTGCTAGCAGCCAGTTTCTAAGAATACCCTGTGCAGGCATACTTGATCTCTGTATGAGAAGAAAACCTAATGACACCACTCTGGAGATATGCCTCACAATATGGTAGGTTCTTGGATGCATGCACATACCATGAGCAAAAGATTGGGAGCAAGGGATTGCCATATGGGATGATGTGACAGCGGGAACATTTTCAACTAGATGGCAGAACCAGTATAAGCTATCTCTGCATAGAGAGAAAATGAATAAATAAATATATATATATATATATACACACACACATTCAAGAGCTCATGAATTGATGAGGTACTCAGACAAAAGTAGGCTCCACCATGAACGGTTATTCTTTTTTTTTTTATATATACACAGCAGAACCCTTTCCTGCAATTTATTGTCCACTGAAACAGCTTACTTCTTACAACATGAGACCGATTTTTAATCCTTAATATGACAATAAAGGAAGCCAGCAGAAGTTTAGATCTAATTAAGATTTATGACTCACGACAGTATCAACTGATACGTAATTTTATTTTTAGAAGAAACCATATTATGTAAAATGTCAACTTCAATACAACAACAATATTAGTCTTATCCCACTAAATGGGGTCAACTACATGGAACATACGAGACCAATGGGCTCTATCAAATATCATCTCTTCAGATAAATTATTTATCAAGGGATCACGTCTTATAACTTCTCTTAGTGTCCTTCTTAGCCTTTCTCTACACCTTTTGATAGGACTCCAAACCATTTGATCAACTCTCCTTACTGGCTCCTCTTGTTCTCTTCTTTATACATACTCAAACTACCTTAAACGATTTTTCACCATTTTCTTCTCGATGAATGCTACTTCAATTTTCCCTCATACACAATCATTTCTTATTTTATCCATTATTGTATGACAAAAAGTCCTTAATCAATGTCATAGAGATTTAACAAAATTTTACGTTAGCTATCGAAAGCCTAACACAACCTTCCTACTTTACCCAGACTTGGGACTAACTATGTCACTACATAGGCAGAGTTCAAGTTTTGAAACCAAATATCAAGTGTAATATAAGCAAATCACAAAAAGAGGTTAGTGTAATTCAGTTACCCAGTGTTATCAACAGCTCAGGGCAATGTCAACGCCCAATGGTATAGCTTTTAAAAAAAGTTGTGCTTTCTAACTTCTGAGCAATCATCAAGTTCTTTAGCCCAAATAAAAGAACTGTTTTTTTTCTTCATCCTTTACCATCACCTTCCAATTTCACAAGCAACCCAGCAGAGAAAGCAAAGACCGAATCACAAAATATGCAACTGAACAAAGGAACAGATACAACAGGAAAAGAAACCAATATGATTTACATAAAGAAATGCCTTCGGAAGAGTGAGCGGTGGAGGGAAGAACCTTTTAAGTGAACTGGAAAAACAACGACTGCCTCCCCTGGTTGAAGCTAAAGCAAACATAGAATCCCAAATTTCAGCTGAAAATAGGGGGGGGGGGAGAACTGAGTAAAAAAGAAAACCAAAAGAAATAAAGGGATCAATGCTCAAGCATTTTAGTTTACTGAAGAAATCGAAGATAGAAAATATAAATCTTAAAGCTTTGAAATGGAAAAAAATCGAAGTACCCAAACACCCAGCCGTGGAGCTTCACTCCACGAAGTTCATATCACTAACGATAAGGATGAAGGTTAGCAAATAAACACTAACCATTACGCCAACATAGCGTTCAACACAGCGGAAGAATCCATCAGCGCCACGGCCCGTTCACCGTTACCAAGTCCCTCCAAGACGCTCGACTTCGTGCTTCTTCTCGGGTCCGAATCTGGGGGCTCCGGCGGGTGTCACTTGGCAGACGCAATTTGTCGCTCCTCGCTACCAGAGACAGGTCTCAGCGGATCCACTTGCTTACATAAATCACCTGGGCATTGACCCGACTGAGAGGAGACTGCATTTGTTGGATCAGTATGGCTTTTACCCGATTGGTTTAGTTGGGCTTTTGTTGCTTTGACCCAATTAAGATAAGCTACCACTCACTACCACATGGATACGGCCCAGCTATTTTAATCTTATTTGAGCTTCCTGCACTAGTGGACCCGTCAACAAGATTCATGTTGCCGACAACTTTTTCTGCACCTTATCACCCTTGCCCAAGCCCATTGGCTTGGTTATCAGATCAGGAATTGCAGTGTTTCTGAATCCTGATTGTGCTGCACTGTTTGAGAAAATACAAAGCATCAAATGGAAAATATAAAAATCAAATCAATCCGATCTTTTTTTTTTTTTTTTACCAACCAATCAATCCAATCTCAATATCAAACTTGAAGGCCGTCAAGTTCCTCTGTTCTTGTTTTTCTTTACCAGAAGATCAAGTTCCTCCGTTTAATATTTCTGTTCTTATTTTTTAATTGTATCTTGGTTATAAGATTTTCTACCGTACTCTTTTGTTTGTTAACTAGTATGTAACCCGTGTGATACACGGGATTGATAAGATTAACTATATTTTTTAAATATGATAAATGATAAAATTATACAAATACATGGAGAGCATAATAACATTGTAAATAGTTTAATTTATAAATAATATTAAGTGACCATAAAGTATAGATTAATACAATATAATCAAGTGAGATTATTAAACACTTCCTTGTAAACAACATTTATGATTGTGTCACTTGGATTGTCATCTTGATCTAGAATTAATATCTTTAATCCACTTCTAGATCGTACACGTGATAAAGTAACATAAAGTTGTCCATGTGTGAATACTGGTCTTGGTAAGTACAAACCCACATTGCATAGACTTTGCCCTTGACTTTTGTTAATTGTCATAGCAAAAGCTAACATTACAGGAAATTGACGTCGCTTCATAATAAATGACAATCTTGAATCTAATGGAATCATAGATATTCTGGGTATACAAACTTTCATCTCTTCATTTGATTCAGTCATGACTTTAGCTTGAAGTACATGTTTGCCAGCTTTTGTAACAATGAGACAGATACCATTACAAAGACCCAACGACTTGTCAATATTTCTCATTAGAATAATAGGTGCACTAACATTTAACTTAATTTCATAATTAGGAAGACCCGACACAGAAATTGAATTCAAAAATGCAGTGGAATGGAGATCATCAACAGAATCCATATTACAATTTTCCTTAATTATGCTATCAGAACTATAGTACACCATCTCTTCCCCTGGTAATAAAGACAACATATATTCATTAACACGATCAACAACAAACAAAGTAGGGGCTAATATAGCTCTATCTCTGAAGTAAGATGACATGTTCAAATTCTCATAGAGATTCAGATAAGTGGCTTCTACTATTGATTTGATAAGATCGCCTGACACATACAATAACAAATCTTCAGAAATTTTGATATCAGTGTTCCCGTCATTAGTATTAATACTTGTTCCATCACCTATAGAAAGAATCCAATCAGAAAACTCTTGTATTTCTCTATTGGCATCAGATGAGTTTGTTACAAGGAGTCTCATATTTCTTGTCAGAGTAAGTAGTTTACAGTGATCCCAAATATAAGATGAATTAATAGTAGAAAACACTATATCCTCCCGAGTCCCTCTTGGTATCACAGGTAGAATTTGTCTAAAATCCCCACCAAATACAATTACCTTACCTCCAAAAGGAAGATTCACAGCTGATGGATTGGATAGTTTTAAGATATCCCTTAAATTACGGTCAAGAGCCTCAAAGCAAAATTTATTAGCCATAGGTGCTTCATCCCATATAATTAAGGAAGTATGAACCAATAACTTAGCAAGATGATTACCCTGTTTTATATTGCATATAATATCTTCATGAACATCAAGAGGTATACAAAATTGAGAATGAACAGTTCTTCCACCAGGTAGTAATAAGGAAGCAATACCACTTGATGCTACATTCAAAACAATTTTGCCCTGAGATCTTAAAGAGGTTGAAGAGTATTCCATACATATGTTTTACCAGTTCCTCTATACCCATAAACAAAGAATACTCCTCCTTTACCAGAGTCAACGGCTAAAACAATATCATCATAAATTCTCAATTGTTCAGGAGTTAAAGATTTAATCAATGCAGGCAATTGATTAATAAGAGTAGCTCTATCATAATTTAATTCACAAATTGGGCAATATAAACCTGATCCATCATGAAATACCTGCACTAAATACCGGTAGCATGTATTATAAAACAACTTACGATGGGCATCAATGACTTCAATGGTCGCAACTGTTGTATAAGTTCCCTATCAATATTAGAAATTAGGCTAATATCTTTTAAAACAGCTAAAATCACATATGTTATACCTATAACTTACATACCTCTTCGCATTCTTTGAGATCATTTAAATTTATTAGCAAATACTTGATAAATGTTGGATGAAAAGCACTGATAGCCCAATTTTTTAATACCAAGCGCTTCTCCTTTAAATCAGATCGAGGTAAGCAAGACTAGATTCTGATGACCAATTCTTGAGGTAATTCCATACCATTCTCAAACAACTCCATCATACAAATATCTACTGTATTTTCAATTAGAGAAGAAAGTATATGATAAGAAAAACGTCATTAAGATTAAAAATTGAAAACTTAGAAACGAAAACCAATAGAATAACAAAAGTTGAATGTCTAACAATTTTTCTTTTTAGACATATTTATGTGTTTACAGGATTCATAAGAACTTATATAAACATACATGTATTTATGGAGGATGACTAATGTACGAGTAGCATAATCTATATCTTCAGATTATATATACCTACACAAATCATAACAATGTTTTTTTCATATCAAATTATACTCCCTTATTTTAAGATAAGAACTAATATATAGATGATTTGCAAATCTTAGTATAACATTAACAACCTAATATATAATAAGTGTTAATATCAATTGTTATTTGTTGAAAAAATAAAAATTATAAAAATGGGCATAATATAAAACTTTTTATAATCCCTATAAAGATGGAGATAATAATTTCATTCATAATTAATCACCATAAGTAAAAAGAAAATAATTTTATAGTTATAATAATTTAAATTATTGATTTTTTATAACAACAAAAAATACATTCATTCAAAAAAAATTATATTTCTTTATAATACAAACATAATTGCTAACGTTTTAAGCTTGTTTAATTATTATATTTTTCAAAAATATGATTTTCATATTATTTAAAAAAGTGATTAATTGTGTAGAGATTTTATAAAAGTATGTAATTATTTCATGTTTGCTTAAGAGAAAGAAAACATCAATCTTTACATTGTTGAGTAATTAAAGAGAAAAATATGGATTTATATTATAATATTTTTATTGTGCTACATGTTATTATTTTTGTAATTTTTAAAATTATTTGTGTACATATCCACCTCAATCAATTTTTTCCTCTCATTTACCATAACTGTTTTTTTTTTTTTCAAAAAGTACTGTGAGTAACTTCTCAAAATAAGTATAAATCTATTTTTTTTTAATTTTGATTATTTTCTAAATTTTAAACAACTATTACATCTATGTATACGAGTGTTTTTTCAACTAAAAAAATTAATGTTTCCATAAAAAAATTGAAACAAAAGGGCTCTAATATTTAAAAATCTGTATCATAATAAATAACATAGCATTTCAAAATTAAATTTATTATACTATTATTTGTCAAAAGATACATCTAATATTCTAGTGAAAAAATGTTAATGTGAAAATATCTAAAAGAAATTATGCAACAATCTGTAACAATCTGCATAAAGATATACTTAATATTCAAAATTGAAAAGTATTACTTGAATAAAAAAAAATTCCAAAATACTAACTGTTTAGGAAATTAATAGATAATCATTCTATATTATGATTCCGCATATGTCGGATAAAACTTTTTGATAAAACTGTATATTTATTATTAAACAATTATATATTTATTTATTTATTCATAAATCTCCATATCTTAATTGTTATTAATGTATAATATATCATAATAACATATAATTTCACAAATTGATTTATACATAAATATAAAATATTTATTTATGATAATATCTAAAAGTCTAAATCTCTCATATCTTAACTGCTATTAATATATAATAGTAAATAACTAACATATAATTTCATAAATTGATTTATGAATAAATATTATTATACCATTAAAAAATTCTAGTTCCTCATAGCTTACCTGCTCTTAAGATGTGATAGTAAATAATTAATATATAATATCACAAATTGATTTATGAATAAATATCAACTATTAAGTTATAATAATATCTAAAAGTCTAAATCCTCATATATTAAATGCTTTTAAGATATAATAGCAAATAACTAACATTATAATCTCACAAATTAATTTATAGATAAATACCATCTACTGAATTATAATAATATCTAAAAGTTTAAATCATTATACCTTATTGCTCTTAACATGAGATAGATATATAGATTATCTTCGATATAGTAATGTGAAGTTTTTTTTTTCATATATTTTAATCCAGTTAGATATATTATTAAAAGCTAACCAATTACACATTTGCATAAACAAATAATATATATATATATTATATCTTTATCTATATATTATAGTAAGATTCACCAATTAGATGAGGATGAATAAATTACAATAAAATATGTACTCAATAATTAATATATTATCTAATGAATTTATACACAAAAGTTATTACCATATATAATCTATAATAAAACAATAAATCCAAACGAATAGTAATAGAAAAGGGGGATAAATATTGAAATTCTCAAAATCCATACTTATTCAATATTAAGAAGGAAAAAATACTCAATAACATCAACATGAATACGTGACTTAAAATCTGAACATAACAAAAATATAATAAATGTCAATCAATAATTCTAAATAACAACATAATGAAATTGAGGAAATAGCATAATTGAAGCATTAATATCATAATCAATCTTCAAGCTTGATGCGCTTGTTCATCTTGTTGGCTGACAGGTCACAGCGAACATCTTCAATCACATCACCTTCAATAATTTTCTTCTTAATATTCCCAGAATCCTCAGGCGTAATAGAATCAGACGTTTGAACTTCAGACTGAACACCAGAGGTATCATATTCCTGAATTAATATAGAATAGATTATGCATATATATATATATATAATCCATGGATCATGAGGATACTGGAACTACAAATAAATAAATAAACAATTACACTTACAGATGCAGTAGTGTTCTCAGTGTCTGGTGTCCTTGGTAAATTGTATACATTATCTTCACATGCCTTCAAAATATCATCATCATTAGACATTCGAAGGACAACAAAGTCAGAATGATAGGTCTTCCCATATGAGTTTGGTGTCTTAATCTTGAAAACAAATTTTTTCCCAAGGAATTTGTCAAAGCATTCTGGTACATAGTCATCATCTTGGTTAATCTACAAAAAAATAAGAAAATTAGTATAATCATAACTATATGTAAAAAAGCGACAACTATTAAATAGAGTTATTAAAGCTTTGTTTAAAATATTGATAGAACCTCGGAGATATTTTCCCTCAATTGAAGAGCACTATACTGAATAAATTTGGAAAACTCCCGAAGATCTAGTCTTATCAACTACAGTGAAACGAACCTTAAATCTGAAGTAAATCCCAACAAAAGTAAATACCATTACAATTGACAAACAAAGAAATACAAACATATTTGACTTTGATTTATAATTAAAATAATAATTTAACTTTTGTTATATTTGGAGAACAAAAAATACCGTGGGACAACATCCTTCACAATACAATTACATTGCTCACAGAAGAAGCCATCCCCATCTGGGAGTGTACCCTTCGAACATGTCTTACATGCGTTATAATACCATCCTCGATCCAAATCAATGCGTAACACACTGGCCATCGTCAAACATATAGTATCCTAAGCAAAATAATAACACATCAAGTTGATGATTAATCAGCAATAAAAAAGTATATCGAAAAAAAGAGAAATACGTTGATTGAATAAAAAATTAAAACAATATTACAGCTAGGCATTGGCGCAAATCATGTACTTTTCTCCTCTCCTGCACGTTAAGAATATAATCACTTCCAGAAGATGGTGTCATTTGTGATAATGTTGTGACTTGTTGATCAAGACTAACACCAATAGCTCTCAAACTGCAAATTTCAAGGGCATTAAAATAATTTTAAATTAATTAATCTTATCAATTAATATAAAATAAGAGAGAAGATACCTTTCAATGAATGAAGAAACTTCAGGAATAGATGGATGAATAAACATCTGAGAACAATACAAAGAGTTTGATAATTTACGAACACCTGTAAAATAATACCATTATAAGTTCACTAATGTCAATAAAAAATATTAATTACTAATAAGCATAGTCTTATTGACACACACACATATATACCATTAAACTCTTTAATCTTAAACCACTGCAAGATAACCACAACAGGTGGGATATAAGCATCTGACATATACTTCATCACATCATCAGCAAATGAACCCCATAGAGTACAACTCAATTGATTACTCCTAAATATAAAGATTAATGAAAAATAAGTCAAGTTAGTTCACGTAATTAGCTTGAAAAACAAATGAATACATAAAAAGAAGATATATATAGGTAATATTATATATATATATAATAAAAAGATACGTTTCAATACAACAACTTTAAACACACATACTCATTATCTTCAATCATTATATCCACCCTCTTTTGTTGCTTACCATCCTTCACCGGCTGTTCAATTGCTCCAATGCCACTTAACTTGCCAATGACATCTATAACAAATTGATTAGTGATAAATGAATTTATACATATTATAGAATAAAAAGTAAAATTGAATATAATTAAAATTATTCATACCAACTAAGAAACGATCATCTGAATTCCTTGATAAGATTTCATTAAAAGAAGTGAACAAAAAACCATATGGATGTATATCTCTATTATCAACTTGTAATTCCACATAGGTTGAATATTGGAAATGTAATTTGAATTCATGGTTAGTAGTGCGATATGAACCGGTATTATTTCTGACACCAAATGTCTTTATAATATACACTTTGCCCTCCTTCAATATATCCTTAAACTTGAAGAAGAACACTTTTTTTACCACTCCATGAATACGATCACCCTAATTTAACATAAAAAATAAAAAAGTTAGAGAATAACATAACCAAGGACAATATATACACTACATATTAAAAACTTACATCAGCATCTTGCAAAACCAACTCAATTGAGTTATAATCATTTGGTGAATGATGTGAAGGCATCTTCCACAAACGTATAACTCTAACTTTAATTTGTCAATTATGTCTTAGAGGATTGATAGCTCTCACAGCATCATAAGACACCTCACGAACGTTCTTCGGCATGAAGAAACAATGAAAAAAATAAAAGAACAAATTATGTCAACAACTAATTGAGGAACAATGAAAAATGTGGTATGGATGCTAAATAGGAATGTTGATTTTATAGAAAAAAATAGCACATCACAATAATAAAAAAAAAGAATCAATTTAGATTGCAATCATATCATAACAATATTTTCCAAATATCATAGATAAAACAAACAAATGCAAAAAACATAAATAAAATAAATTATATGTTCAGAAATAAATATATGTCAACAAAAAAAAAGATTTCCATAACAATTTCTAAATCTCTTATCTTAACTGCTTCGTATCTTAATTGTTCCTATGATATAATAGTAAATATAGTCTAAATCACATATCTTAACTGCTCTTAAGATATAATAGTAAATAACTAATATAAAATCTCACATATAACAATATTTTCGAAATATCATAGATAAAACAAACAATAGGATAAAACATAAATAAAATAAATTATATGTTCAGAAATAAACGTATGTCAACCAAAAGAAAAAAAGATTTTCATAACAATTTCTAAATCCCCTATCTTAACTGTTCCGTATCTTAACTGCTCCTATGATATAATAGTAAATATAATATAAATCACATATCTTAACTGCTCTTAAAATATAATAGTAAATAACTAATATAAAATCTCACAGATGACAATATTTTCCAAATATCATAGATAAAACAAAACAATAGGATAAAACATAAATAAAATAAATTATATGTTCAGAAATAACGTATGTCAACCAAAAGCAAAAAAGATTTTCATAATAATTTCTAAATCTCCTATCTTAACTGCTCCGTATCTTAACTGCTCCTATGATATAATAGTAAATATAGTCTAAATCACATATCTTAATTGCTCTTAAGATATAATAGTAAATAACTAATATAAAATTTCACAGATAATATAATATTTTTTCTCATTTTTTCCAAAATGATGACGTGGAGGCCTGAGGTTCTAGCTTTTGGTTTTACTTTTATATATATAATAGATAGTACTTCTGCATTCATCAAAAAGAAAATCTCAATATCAATATTTCAATAAAAAAATATAAAATTTATAATAAATTATACCTTCACCGTAATTCTTTTCCTCTCTTTGGATTAAAAGAAATAAGAATCATGGATTTGTTGTTAAAAAAAGAATTATATATTTTATTCAAATTATATAACCTTTTTTATTATTTTCAAATCAATGTAACTTTTCAAGAATTAAAAAAAGGACAAATTATAAAAATGTCCATATTTTTGTTGAAGATATTTTTTAAAAAATTGTATAAATTTTAAAAATATAAAAGAAAAACACCCTCTAATTTTAATAAACTAAAAACTAATCCATGCAATATTTCATTGGTTGGTTTTTAAAGAAAGTCTTTGTAAATATGAAAAATAAAGGATGTTTGTATATTTAATATTTCAAAAAAAATTGCCAAAAAAATGGCGATTAGATTAACTTCCAAAATACATTTTTCCACGGCAAAATTGAGCCAAATACTACAAATCATTAAGTGCTAAGAGACAAGATTTAATTTATAACTACATGAATACGAAGAGAAGTGGGAGACAGTCTTACATGTTTGGGGATTTGTACTGAAAAATGGAGGCTATTAAACTTTCCATCAGTGCAATGTGTATCTGAGTATATAGGTTAGAAATCAAGGGCTTTGATCTGCCACTTGATGGTTGTGTTCAATGGGGAAAAAAAATACAAAGACAAGATGATGCATTATGAACTCATGTCAATTTTCAGCACGACAGTCTATGACTTGCGATTAAGAAAAAATATATGGCATCCATTATGTACCAATACAATACTATTATGCCAAGTAGACTTGTAATTATATTTGATGCTGTAATGGCTGGATTCTTCTCTACATCAAGAATTTCAATCCTTGTCTACTATGAACGCGAGATGCGGCACCAGCTACAGTACATAGAGCGAGAGGAAGCATCCAATTATTATTGCAGCAAACAAATTAACTGGTAAAGATGGAAGTCAAACCTATGTTCTGGAAAATGAATATGAGCCTTCATTGGTCTACAAGGATAAAAAGTGATGCATCAACATGTTTATTTTACTTTGAATCATGATATTGATACTGATACCATCTTCTCTTTTTCAATCTCATCTTCATGTTGAAAGAAGAATAATGTGTAGTTTAGGTCCCTTCCTGCAACATCTACCTGTCATCTCCAAGAATCCCTGAGGTACTGGTGGAGTAGAGAGAATCATCTGTTATAGACCTTTCCCCAGATACATCTTCTTCATCTTCTGACATCAATGGCGCCTCTATCTTCTCCACTTCTCTCACAACCTCCCTCATATCCGGCCGATTCTCAGGGTACCTATCAATGCAACGAATTGCAATCTGAAGCAATCTCAGCATCCCAGGAAGAGCACTTCTATGTACAGAAATTTCCCTATCGAATATCTCCGCTGTCCATTCTTCCCTCACTGCTCTGTTCACCCAACTACAGAGATCCGAGCCGTTAAACCCAGCCGGGGCTGAACACACAGATAACCTGCCTGTTAAAAGTTCTACGAGAAGGCTTCCATAGCTCCACACATCAGATTGCTTCGATACTTTCTTGGCATACCCATATTCGGGTGATTTGTAAACCACCAAGCGTTGAGCTGCAATGGGTTGTGCTATGAGGGAAGAAAGGTCATAATCAGAGATGAGACCTGTGTCATTTCCATCTAGCAAGACATTTGAGGACTTCAAGTTTCCATGGGGAGCCACAGCGTTGGACTTGGCATTGAGATGCAGGTAAGTTAATCCTCGAGCTACCCCTCTTGCCACTGACAATCTTGAGATCCATGTGAATGGAATCCGGTTTCCATTTCTGTTTCCTGAAATGAATGTCCAGTTTTGAGATGCATAAGAAGATAATATTAATGCTCAAATTGATTGCTATCGTCAAACATATGAAAGGTCCTTATTTCTCTTAGCCATTTTTGAGTAAGGCATGTCAGAGTAAAAGCAATGATATAAGAAACAACTAATTTATGGATTGAAGGATCTAGACTTTCAGAGTACTGAATATGGGACAGGATTCTTTCAGAGTTTTAGATGTTGAAAATTGAAATTCATTTCTAAATTTTATCAAGAGTTCTTGTCTTGCAAAAGGAAGTCTCTGATTCTCATTATTCTCAATCCTGCTTGGAACTGTCATCTAAAGGAAGGAAGAATATAGAACATGCTATCTAATAGTGATCTTTCTTTCTGTTGCTATTTTCTAATTGTTCATCTAAAATTTACTGATTTATAAAAATGAAGAAGCAAGTCAAGAGTGAAATACCATGAAGCCTGAAGAAGAGATTTCCCTTCTGTGCATATCTGTAGAGCAGCAACCTCTCGTCTCTGGCATGGTAGTAAGCAAGCAAAGGCAACAAATTTGGATGCTTCAGATCAGCAATCTCATGCAATTGCTTTGCAAACTCCTCTCTTGTCATTGCCTTCAAGTCCCTTAGCCTCTTTACAACAATGGAAGGTCCCCCATTCAGCATAGCCTTATAACTATTCCCCATTATTCCCTGACCCAGTGCCTCAGCAGAAGCTTTCAAGAGTTCATTCATTTGAAACATCGGTTCATCCCTAAAGAATATAAGCTCCTTTTTCTCTTCTACTGCATGCACCATCATTGGAACTTGAAACTCTCTCATTTCCACCTTGTCAACAGTCTGCACCACATCCTTGTTTCTGGCAATCTGCTGCTTCATAATTTTGTTGAGCTTCTTAGCTGTGTTGTAGTAGAGATATGCTAGCAAGATTACTGCAAACAGAAGAATCACACCGAAAATTATTAGAATAGTGGAAGTGTTATCTTTATTTGAAGAGTCATTCTGGTTCTGGGCCTGATCGTTTTCTAGGTTGCTTGCAGCTGCTGGGACAGAATATTTCAAGCTAGAGCTGCACGAACTGAGAGAAGGAGGACCACATGGTCTTGGGTTGCCAGAAAATGAATCAGGGCCTAGTGATTGAAAAGTTTGAGTCATTCGGATTCTACCCTGAAGATCATTGCTTGACACATTGATTGTCTTCAAACTTGGTTGACTGAACTCTGGCATTGGACCTTGGAGCTTATTACCTTGCAGTAACAACATTTCCAAGAGGTTAAGATTCAGAAGGGATCTTGATATTGGACCATCAAACTCATTGCCGGACAAATCAATGTGCTTCAATTGGCGATTGTGGGAGCAATCCATCACATTTCCCTTCAAGGAATTGTTCTTGAAGCTCAGAACTGACAATTCTTCAAGGTTGAAGAATGATTTGACATCAAGTTTACCGGTTAGCCCCATACCTTCCAGTACTATGCCGGTGACTCGACCATTGGTACACTGAATCCCGAACCATCTAGATGCTTCAGTCCCATTGCAGGGAAAGCCAGTCCAGTTACTATTTAGAAAAGGGTCATTGAAAATGGCCTTGAGACCATGAAGAGCTTCTTTCTCTACTGGGTTACCAAAAGGACCCTCTTGAGCCATGACAAGTGTGTTCAATTGTACAGCAAGAATAACAGCAAAGAGAACATGGTCAAGAACAAAAAGTGAAAACCCCATGAGATTCAGATTCGAACTGAAAGCAATGTAGGTTGCCCTATGACATGAGATTGACAAGAAAAAATTACCTAAGTGAAATGAGAGATATTCTCATATGAGCTCCAAACAGCTAAACCAATATTAGTCATTCGAAGATAACAAGGGCATCTAACCATGGATCATTCTTCTGTGATTACAAAGATCGTTGTTGTACATAGTTTAGCAGTTTTCAAGATAAACAGCTATATATGAACGAGGAGACAGTGATGTTTTGGATTTATGTTGTACACTACACATTTGACCTTCAAAATATGACGGGTTTTTGGTATTTCCCAGGACGGCCAGTGTTGAGTTTAAGCCTTTAAGGTGCAGAATTCATGTGTGAATGAAATTGAGATGCAAGTAGTGAGCTGGTCCAAACGTGAGAAACAAATGAGGCTGTTATGGCAGTATGGTATATTCTTCTTGTTGGCTGAACCACTTTGGAGTGCGCAGCCATATTTGCAATGTGTTCTAATTTATTATGATCATGAAACGGCCAAATAGAAGAAAACACATTCTCAGCTATCACAGCACGCAATATTGTGCTTTCAGCATTAAAAAAAAAAAATGAATGTCAACGAGACTCGTTGATATTCATGTTAAATAAATTATTTTATTTTGGAGAAATGTGCCATGAAACTTGTCACACCCGGAAATGCGATGCGGATGGCGCGGAGTGAAAGAAAAAGGGAGAAATCGGCCCGCACGACGGAAGGCCGATTTCGGAGGGAGTCGCCACCAAAATTTTAAAGGAAATTTTGGAAAACCGGAAAATAAAAACAAAAAAGGGACAAGGACTGGTCTGCGAATCAGAATTGGGTTCGGGAGTACGATTGTGAGTGGGGAAGGTGTTAGGCACCCCCACAACACCCGTTCCTAAGAACGGTTACCTTAGGTTGATCATGCAATTTTTATGGCTTTTACAAATTTGTTTTAGTTGCCCTTTTACCACTCACATGCAAAAATAAATATAAATATAAGAAAAATGTAAAAATAAAAATAAAAATAAGAAAAATATTATGAAAAGTTGGGAAATATAAATTAAGAGGAAAATGTTATTTATATATAAAAGTGGACTTGGAAAAATGAATTGGTAAATATTTATTAAATTAATTGACAAAACCTCAAATAAATCAGAAAAATGTTTATTTATATACAAAGGTGGACTTGACCCAGAATTAGAGTCTGGGGCCTACGTATCCTGCGATAGGGATCAAAGTCGACGTAGTTCGGACTAAAAATGCGTGTCACTAGGTTGGTATTTTTTATTTCATATATTCTTTGAAAAGAGAGGTTTATAGAAAATAATTTGTCTTTCCACAAAGAAAATAATTTTTAAAATTGGTTGATATGTTTTAATTTGTAAAAGACAAATTAATTTCCATTATTTTCTCTTTTCATTTTTATTATATATTTTTTTGTTTAATCAATTTCTAAAAGAGAAAATATGTTTTTATTCAATTTAGAAAATATGATTAAAACTATATGCAATTCTGAATATTTTATTTTGATTTGAAAAAGAAATATTTGAGAATAATTTTATTTTCACAAAATAAAACCAATTGGCTCATGTGGTGACTTTATCGCTCACAATATACCAATTGATACCTAAGTGTCCGCGGTAGTGTTACTCGAGACAAAAGGCATAAAAAAATCGAAAGAAGACAATTTGTTAATTTCAATTTTTTTTTGTACAAATTATTTTTTCTTTTATTATAAAAATCATTTTAACACCTATTAATTTATATAAAAAAATGAAATTAAAAAAAGTGTGATCATTACGTGTTGAAAAATAATGACCAGCATATGCGGTGACTTTATCACTCACAAGTTACTGATTTGCGTTTACATGCTCACGGTGTTACCACTCGGAGTAGAAAATACCAGAAAAAAAATTTTAAATGAAAATCAAGCAGCATATATGGTGACTTGATCACTCATAATTTGCCATTTTACGCTTATTTGCTCACGGTGATGCCACTCGTGTCGGAAGGCAAAAAAAAGACTTAAAAGATAAAATTAAAAAAAGAAGAAATCATTTTATATATAAAAATAAATATGATTATGCTTATTTTATAAAAAGAAAAGTGATAAAAGCAATTTAAGAATATGACTTTTTATATATATATATTCATATATTATTTATTTGTTTATTTCTTTTATTTTATTTTATTTATCTTTTCTTTTTTTTTTTTTCAGAAAAAAGAGTTAATTAGGATCTGTGGTGACTTTATCACTCACAGCTCGCTAATTAACACCTAAATGCCCACGGTATTACCACTCGGAACATAAAGGCCAAAATAAAAATTTGAAATAGACGGCTCTCATTGAATCATTTATTCATTTCATTTTTTTTTATAATAAACTAAAAAAAACATTGATACTCATAAATATTAAATAAAATAAAAAGATTTAGCCAATGTTTATACCATGGCAACTCCTCACTCATGGTATAATTGACTGATGCTCTATATGCACACGGAGAATTGGTCCCTCGTGGCAAACTTTAAAGGTGAAAAAAAAGAAACATTCATGATCAAACAAAAACCAAAATCAGAAATAAAAACATCAAAACATAAAAACCAAACACAATTTATCAGGGTGTGTGCCAGCGCAAATTCAAACAATTTGCACCCAACCATAGGATGAAAAGATGCAAACTCTAGTCTCTTCATTTTCTTTTCCTTTGCCTCAAAGTTGATAGCTTCCATTTCCTCTGCTCGACTTGATGACAATGGCCTTGATTTCGCCCGAACTTGATTCATACTCCCATGGTGCTCAGAAGAAAATACAAAGGCATTAGTATTTGTCTTAAAAATAATTTTTGTGGCCCTGAACAACAACAAATTTCTCAAGCACATAAAGGGTCAAATAAGCATACCATTGTGACTTTAAATTAGTACCAATACACTTGCCACAGTAGTAATAGGTTTCCCATCAATATTCATGGATTATATCAAAGTTCAAAGAACATCCCTTTGAATACATATAGTTCACACTAACAAAGCCAACCACAACCTAAATGCTTCATACCAGTAAGTTGAGAATGAAACATTCACTGAAAGGGTTCAATCTTGATCATGATGGGATATAAGATAGAAAATCTGCTTTAGTCCTTTATAACATGAGAATGTCTTGAATATTAAACAGCACCTTCAATTAAATGTTATACACCTTCTGAAATTCCAGCAAGAATGATACAGGCTTGAAAGGCAAACTAAATACTTGGTAAATATCATCTCTTAATCCAATAAACTCTCACAAGCATTTCAGCATACACTTGAAAGGCGCACTTTAAAAAGATTATAAAAAGAAAAACAAACCATGTTCCCTCTAAAGAGTTGATTATGTACCAAACAAGACTTGTTTAATATCAGAATTAAAGCCCCAAGCAAGGCCAGGCAGCAAAAGGTTTGTCATAAACACTATATGGACAGCAGAATAAAGCCTCATGAATCACTTGAACTCCTCTACGCAATAACAAGACACAACCCAATATTCATGTCAATGAGAAATAACAAACCATGCTCCCTTTTGGCATTTCTTCAAACACTTGACTAACATGCTTAAAAATGAGCATTGAACATTGTATTTCTCCTATTCAGAATGCTAGTACTAATCAGAAAGCAAACCCAACACAATCACAATGCTCCTAAGGTCAGCAAGCTTTCCCATTAATCAAAATTCTCGCTTAAAACATCCAACTTTCAACCGCTTGCTATCATTTTAGAACATCCAATCCAAAGCAAGAAAGAAACGAATGAGTGTAAAAGAATGTTACCTTAGTCTCAGTGTTTCAAGCTTTTCCTCTGAGCTCCACCGAGGCTCCCTCGGTTTCCTGCTTCCTTTCGTCTCTCAGCTCTCTCGGTTGTCTCTATGCTCAGCCGTGGCTCTCTCGGCCTTCTCTACCTTTACCCGAGCTCCTTCCTTCTCTCTTTTCCTCCGTCGGAGCTCCACCGCGGCCAGCTTCTCTTGTTATATTTCCTACTTCTTTTTCTCACGCCGTCCCTCTCCCCGGTTCAGACTCCCTCCTTTTCTCTCGGCCACGCTTCCTTTCCTTCTTTCCTTTTCCGCTTTCTCTTTTTCTCTTCGCCCCCACTCACTCTCCCTCTCTGCTTTGTTTTCTCCCTTTCCGGCTGCCCTTCCCCCAGCTCCTTCTCAGCTCTCTGTCTCCTCTCTCCGGTTCAGTCTCCCCTGTTCGTGGCCTCCACCGCTCCGAGCTCCCTCTGTGCTCACCGAGCTCCCAGCTCCTTTTTCTTTCGGCCGTGCTCCCTCCTCTTTCCTCGGCCACGCTCCAGCGGCTCTCCTCACCGTGGCCTTCCTGCGGCCAGCTCGGAGCTCCCTCACCCGAGCTCCCCTGTTCTCTCCACGGCCCCCTCTCTGTTTCTCTCTCTCTCTGCTCCTCCCCACGCGGCCCTCTCTCTCTTTTCCTTTCCTTCTCCAGCTCCCACTCTCGCGGCTCACTGCTCCCCTTTTTCTCAGACACTCCTGCCTCTCTCTCGTGGTCCAGCCTCCTCTTTTTTCTCCAACTCTCCTCCTTCTTTTTTTCTCGGCCGAGTTCTCCTCCCTCTCAGCTACCCTTTTCTCTCTCACTGGAACCGCCTCCCCGAGCCCTAAGGCTCCCTCTTCTCCCTTTCCTCTCTCTACCTCTGGAGCTCCGCGGCCGAGCTCTCGCTCCCTCCTCTCAGCTCACTTCCTCTCTTTTTCTTTTGCTCGCGGTCCCCTCCCCCTCTGGTCTCTAGGGCTGAAGCCCTTAACCCCACGAGCCCTTGCATATGGGCTCGTGGCATGTTTGGGCTGAAGCACTTCAGCCCAAATATGTTTTTGGGTTGAAGTGCTTTAACCCAAAATTTTTTTTTTTTGAGCTTTTCTCTTCTCTTTTTTTGTTGTTGTTTTGCTTCCTTTTTTCTTTTATTTTTTCTTTCTTTTTTATATTTTCTATTATTTTATTTATTATTATATTTTTACTGTTATTATTTTTTATTATTATCACTATATTTACATATATTTTTATATATTTTTAAAATTACCCGGACAAAATACGGTGTTCACAAAACTTCATCTTTTTTTTTTTGAAATATTTTAAATGTTATATTAAGAGAGAGAGTAAAAAATTCGAACTGAGTTCATTTTAGTTTAAATGTCCCTTCCAAAAAGAAGTGTAAGAAAAAAAAAATTAGAGAGCCAATGTTGCCTTTGGATTGTGTAGTTCAGAATTTTATGGTAGTAAGTAAATAATTTACAATTTTGTAATTCAAAATAATTGTATTTCAGATCCAACAACAAAAGGAAAATGGTCTTATTTAAATGTTTAAATTAAAAATAACCATGCCAAAAAATAAAAGAATATTGAATGATCGAGAATAATGATTTTCTTTTTAAACTATACATGTGTGTGCGCGCGTGTTTGTGTGTGTGTGTATGCGAATTTTTAATTAGGACTCTTGGATGGGATGAAAGGAGTTGGCCCCGCCACAATTACATTTTGGAAATTGAAATTGCTCGAGATGGAAATAAGAGAATCCATATATGTGTAATAGATAGAAATATAATACATACATGATTTGTAACATTAAGAAATAACTCAAATATTTTATTATTTTTTCATAGAAAAATTAGAGACAAAACAAATCGTTTTTATGTCAAAATAAATCTATCTATTTTCTCAGGCCAAAAAAAAAAATCTATCTATTTTCAATTGTTAGAGACATTTAATTTCATCTTTGCTAAGCAGTTCCAAACTATTTTTAATGGTAAGGCTCAACTCGTACTTGTTGGGGCCTTCTCCAGTGAATTGGGCCATATTAGATTGGGCCAGCAATAGATAAAATTATACTTTGCCCAACTCACTCCAGGGAGGCCCGTAGCCATATTGATATGGGTTCTATAATTATACTTTTTTTTTTAATGCCAACCCTATTATTAAAAACTATAATATAAGCACAAATGGTAAACCAATATGATATATTAATTTAAAGAAACCAAATTAGTACTCTTGGCTGTCCTGAAAGGGCTCAGCCAATTAGCTATAGATTTTGGAAATTGGAAATGATAAAGAGGTCATATTAAGAAGCTACACAAATTAAACACAAATAGTGGTAGCTCTCAAAAGTCCAAAAATATTTTAAAAAATCATTTCGCTCTCATTCTTTTTGAGACTCCCCATTAAAATCAACGCGCAAGTTTATAATTTCTATGTAATACAAGTTAAATGTCCCGTGACTCTTGGTTTGAGCCATTTATATTTAGAAATATATAAACGCATTTCGACCTCTCAACTATATGTATAATCAGTATATATTTATGCACTCTAAGTAATCAACATTGTAATTAATTAATTACCTAATAAAAGGAACAAATTATAAGCTCCAAAGTGTCCCCAACAATTAATCTTCTATCGGAACTCAATAAAAAAAAGAGCAATATTTATTCTATAAATTATAGTACTCAACTACTCTTTATACCAAACCTAGCGAGCTAGCTATATTCCCTTCCAATTGCAGGAGCCATGACAAGGCTTCGAAGTTTCTGCTGTGTGATTTTGTTTACACTCATCTTACCCATTCCTTGTGCAGGTATGTTTGTATTTCCAGCAATGCATCTTCTGAGTTTCCTGCCCGATAATTTCTGTGTATTCTTTAGATCAATTTTAATATTTCCATTTTTTATTTTGAAACATGTATAATTGAAATAAATTAAAAGTTAAAGGATAGTTAAAATTTTCAAAGAAAATAATTTTTTAACGACAAATAATTATAGAAAACAATAAGTTAGCCACCTCAAGATAACACATATGGTAAGAATGAACATGTGATTAGGGGGCATGAGATAGAGACTCTTAAATCCTACATCAGTGATAAGAAAATGTGTATTTAAATATATAAGTTAAAAGGTAGGAGTCTTAGACTAATACCAATATTAAGTGTTTTTATCTAATCCTGTAAGTCCAGTTGATTAAAAAAAAAGAAGAAGAAGATAGGAAAGGTGTGTGTTGTAGAATAAAGTTCAAATTTTTGTGATATAAGAGTCAAAAAAAAAATTACTCACTTTAAGTGTGTATATTATATTAGTGGCCTGGATGACTAAGAGGAATATCAATTTCATCTTATTTCTGTTTTCTTATTTGGGATTATTTTTTCTATTATATATGCATCATGAAGAGAAAAAATATATATAATTTTCAAGAGATATTAGGGGTGTCAATATTTATAATAATTTTTTCATTCTGTATTATTATTAATAACTTGTACATTTCAATATTTTTTCCAAGTAGTTGAGGATAAAACACAAGCAAAAAGTTCCAAATAAATATTAATATGAGTAATTGTTAATTTTATTATTTTATCCCATATATTCTTAGCTTGTAACTATTCGTGTACAGATGATATGCATGAGGAGAGGAATGAATTTAATTATATAAATCCCTTTATCAGGAGCTTTAATTAATTATTGATCTTACAAATTATCACCCAAAAAAAATTAGTGATGTAATTAACATGAAAATAATGAATGAACAGTTTCAGCATATTGCAAAGTAGAAAGCCAAGAATGGGCAGGGGACTGCTTCCTTTCAGCAGCCTGCAACGAGCAATGCTTGGCTTCGGAGGGTGCACTGTTTGGAGAGTGTGAATATACTGCTCCTGCTGCTGCTTTTTGCTTCTGCGACTATCTTTATTGTGTCTAATCCACGTACCATCTAATAATAATAATAATAATATATCCCACCATGCATCTTCATCCATCTTAACTTCGTCAGCTTCAGCTTCATGTGATAAGAATAAAATGTAACTCTTCATTTGGATAAGGGAAGAAGCGGAGAAAGAAAAAAACTATGAAGAAAAACACAAAAAAAACATAAACATCCTGGGTGTCTAAATTTTTTTTTTATTTTTTTTCCTTTTTCCTCATCCAAATAGAGTTTAAGAATAGTCAATTTGTAATCTTTCATTTACATGATACTATTATCAGCCATTCTCATGTAGGCTGACAGACGCTTTGGTTTCATGGATATTTTGTTTCTTTCATTTTATGATTTTGCATTGCATGTGCTTGTTATATATAAAATTATACAGTGTATTGTATTGTATGGAGTTTAAAAGTAAGTTGTATGGTTTATGGTGTGCCATTAAATTTGGTTTATTAGTACAATGTGTTATAGATTTTATATTTGAAAAAAAAACGAGTCACATGCTTTGCACGAGTTTGATCATATGGTTAATGAATAGTAACATTTTCTAAAATTTAATTCTATACATCGATATTAATTAATATCAAATATTGATATATTATTTTAATTAAAGGGGAAATTTTTCTTTTGATAAAATCGTGATCCGTATTATATATATTAAAAAAAGATCCGTAAGAATATTCCCTGCAAATGGTGGTCAGGAAAATGAAGGAAAAAAAGAAGAAGCAATGTCCCATTTTATTACAATTTTAAAAAAATTAATTTTAATATAAAAATAAGATACTCGTTATTTAATATATCATTATTTTAATAATAATTTTTATTCATAAATATAAAAAATATTTTTTCTATTTCTGAAATTATTTTTACTTTTTAATATTATTCTGCACACCAAACTCATCTTATTGAGACGTTATTTATTGCGTAATAGCTGTGAAATGAACTCAATCGCCATCTCCTTCATATTGGTGGTCCAAAAGAAAAAAAATCTCCATCATATTAATTATTAATCAAGCGAAAAAAAAAAAGTCTCCATCATATTGAACATGCCAAAGAAAAAAATGTCTCTATCATTTTCTCACACCTACTGATACCACAACAGCACCACCACCACCTAACCCTCCTTAATTTTTCTTTTCATGAGATAACCCTCCTTGATTTTCTTAATTAATTTTTTAACTAAAATGTTAAATTCAGAAGAATGTGTAATATTGGTTTTATTGAGCCAACGTATCGCTTAAAATTTATGAGTTTAACTTCTTCCCATACAAGTGAAATTGCGTATAACGTGATCTTGTGAAATGCGTCAGCCTCTGATAACTTATAACAAAAATAAAATTCCATGTTTATGAAAAATATAGCTAGAGTTTATTGTGATACTAAATTAATACTTAACAATCATAAAAAAGATTGAAGGTTACAAATTTCCTTTTTTATTGACATAATTTCCACTAATTCAAACTTTATATAGTTCATTTTTCTTTTTTTGTTTTATTTTTGCCATCAAACTTTTATAATTTATTTTTCAACAGAACTTATAGTCCTTGGATGCATGCATGTATATATAATAGATAGAAACATAATTCATACATGATTTGTAAAATTAAGAAATAACAAAAATATTTTATTATTTTTCCCATAGAAAATTGGAGACAAAAAATCATTTTTATATGAAAATAAAACTAATTTTCAAATTATTAGAGACATTTAATTTCGTGTTTACTAAGCAGTTCCAAACTTTTTTTAATAGTCAGGCTGGACTCGTACTTGTTGGGGCCCGCTCAAGTTAATTGGGCCAGACACCAAATAAAATCATAGTTTGCCCAATTCATTCCATGTAGGCCCCCAGCCACACTGATATGGGCTCCATATATAATTACACGTTTACCACTTGAACGCAGATTGTTTCAAAACAAGAAGAAAAATGGAAGTATAGGATAATTTGAAAGGAAACAAGAAAAAAAAAATTAAAATGCGATAATTTAGAATCCAATTGCTTGATTAAAACAATTTTGTCTAGTTTGGGTAATTTTTAGTGGTGGCCGTGGTGCAAATAGTTAAAAATAATTATTTTAAATCTCGAAGAAATCCCGATAAATCAACATGAACGAGAAATAAAGAAAAATTGATATACTGATTTAACAATGATGATGATAGAAAACTCTAATGATGCGTTTGATATATAAATATATATATATATATAAATATAATGAATTTAATGACATCAAAAGCCTTTCTAAACTAAATTCATAAGTGAATGACCTTTTATATAAATTATGGCCTTAACTACATCACACGAGAATATAGCAATATTCTCAACAAATTCGTTCCGTTTATCTTAAAAAAAATAAAAAGAAAATGTGCTTCCCTCACTTTTGTGCTTTCTTGTTTTCAATTTTTAAAATTATTTTTTATCTCGTTTTCTCTCGTCCACATGCTATTATCACGTTTTCGGGCGAAAAAAAAATGCTATTATCATGTTTAGGAGTAGTCTAACGGCATTTCCCTCCCAACTATAACTAATTTCTAAGAATTATCTAATAATTTTTTTTGTTACAATTACAAAATAACCACTACAAATCTAATTATGGGATTGAATATGTGACAAGCTTATATTATGTTTTGAACTCGCAAAGCAGGACGGAGGAGAAAATAAAGACAAATATGTCCATATATCTCTCATTATTTCGGATTAAAATGTCTGATAAAAATTAAAAAAATATATACATATTTATATTTATTTTCTTCACGATAAAAAATCTATATAAATAATTGAACATATGGAATCAATCAATTAAATATAAAACTTATAGCAAGTAGTATAAATATTTCTCACCTCCTATCATGCATGGAGTCTACATCTAATTTTTAAAAAAATTATACAAACTAAATTTTATTCAGCTTGAGCAACACAAAATAGAGGATTGAAGTTCTTCACTTATTCACCTACTTACTCTTCAATGGAATGGTTGGCAAAGATATTAATCTGACTAAATAAAATACTGTTAGACCACAAAGAATCTAGCCCTCATTATTAAAAATTATAATATAAAAATAATAAATGGTAACCAATATGATTTGTTAATTTAAAGAAAGCAAATTAGTACCCTTGGCTGTTCTGAAAGGACTCAGCTCAATTAGGTAGATTTTGGAAATTGGAAACGATGAAGAGGTCAAATTTAGAAACAACACAAAACACAAAAATTTTATAATTCCTATGTAACACAAGTTAAATGTCCCGTCACTTTTGATTTGAGCCATTTATACTTAGAAATATGAACGCGTTTAGACCTCTCAAACTACATGTATAATCAGTATGTATACTTCAGCACTCTAAGTAACCAACATTGTAATTAATTAATTACTTAATAAAAGGAACAAATTATAACCTACAAAGTGTCACCAACAATTAATCTTTCATTGGAACTCAATAAAAAAAAATAGCAATATTTATTCCATAAATTACTAACTACTCTTTATACCAAACCTAAGTAGCTAGCTATATTCTCTTCCAATTCCAAGAGCCGTGACAAGGCTTAGAAATTTCTGTTGTGTGATTTTGTTTACACTCATCTTCATTCCTTATGCAGGTATGTATGTATTTCCAACAAAGCATCTTCTAAGTTTCCCACTCAATAATTTCTGTATTCTTCGGATCAATTTTAATATTTCTATTTTTATTTTGAACTATGTGTAATTGAAATAAAAAGTTACAGGATAGCTAAAATTTTGAAAGAAAAATAATTTTTTAATTTGAAGTGATTATTTTTTAACAATAAATAGTTAAAGCAAGAAAACTTCGATCTTACAAATTGAATTTAATTATATAAATCCCTTTACAATGAGCTTTAATTAATTATTGATCTTACAAATTATTCTCTTTGCTTCATATTACAAGATATTTTGAGAGATTTTTTCTTAGTTCATAATATAAGGTAACATACAGTGGTATGTTATTTTTGTCTATAATTTATTATATTACTAACTTATGCTATATAATAAAATGAGTGGAATAAATATGAGTAAATTATGAAATTTTGGCTTTTTTCATAAATTTAACAATGTAATAAAATTTGTTTTAATATGAATAAAAATGATTCAAATACTTTATAATATATATAGAATGGAAAAAATATACAGCCAAAGGAACATTCCGCAAAATTCCATGCCAACAATGGAATGGGGATTGCATCTTTTCATCACTCTGCGACGAGCAATGCACTTTTTCGGAGGGTGCACTGTTTGGACTCTGTGAAGATACTTCTCATCTTTCTTCTTTTTGCTTTTGCTACTATCCTTTTCCTTGTGGCTAATTCACATACTATAATCTAATAATTTGAAATGAGGGTTAAATAGAGAAAAAGAAAACTAGGAGAAAATAGATATGTATATAAACTATATTCTATCTATATTCATTTATGTTTTTTCTCCTAATTTTTTTATCCCATATTTTTTTCTTATTCTAAATAAAGGTTAAGGATCCTCTGGCATGATGTACAAAGTCTAATAGTACAAGGCCTTATACTATCAGGTCTTATACAATGGTACACTAAATGCAGTATATAGTATTAAAATTTTATCAGATCTTATACTATCAAATCTTATCTTATTTGGTATACCAAATGGGGCCTAAGAGTGTGTGTAATCTTTCATTTCATTTTTTTTATTTTTCTAATACTTTTGTTTGTTTATGATCTTGTATTGCATGTGCTTCTTATATATTTAAAATTACATAGTGTAGTGTATTGTATGAAGTTTAAAAATATATAAGTTGAATGATTTATGGCATACTCTTGAATTTGGTTTATTAGTACAATGTGTTATAGATTTTACGTTTGAAATAAATGAGTCCCGTTAAAACAGGACTTTGAACATATGGTTAATAAATAGTATCACTTTCTACCCATTTAATTCTATACATTGATGTTAGATTATTAATTAATAACTTTTCCATCCCATTTTAGGTTTCATTTTAGATTATTTTAATTATTTCATTTTATTTATCATAATAAAAAATTAATTATTTTTCCAATTATATCCTTAAATATTTAATATCATATATTGTTTCAAGAAATCAATAGTATGAATATATAGTAAATGAATAATAATTAAGGATAATATAGTAAAATTATATCATTTATTAGGTTATTTATTACCTTTTTTAATTATTGTATCAAAATCTTAAAAGACAAATAAAATTAGATAGAAGAAGTATTAAATATTGATATATTGTTTCAGTTAAGGAGAAAAAGTTTCTTTTGATAAAAACATGATCCGTAAGATTATACCCTGCAAGTGGTGGTCAAGAAATAAAAAAAAAAAAGCAATGTCCCATTTAATTCCAATTTAAAAAAGACATTAATTTTACAATAAAAAATAATAATTTTTATTTTATTAATTTTTATTCATAAATATAAAAAATATTTTTTCTATATTTTTTAATATTATTCCACGCACCAAACTCATCCTATCATGAGACTTTATTGATTGCATAAAGGCTGTGGACTGAACTCAATCTCCATCTCCGTCTCCATCATATAAATTATTCAAGCGAAAAAAAAAAGTCTCCATCATATAAATTATTCAAGCCAAAGAAAAAATGTCCCTATCATTGTGTCAGACTTATTCATATTCACCACCACCTCCCAGTCCTCCTTAATTTTTTAACTAAAGCGTTAATTAAATTCAGAAGAATATATAATATTGGTTTAATTGAGCCAATATATCGCTTAAAATTTATGAGTTTAACTTCTTCCGATCCAAGTGAAATTTGAGTTTAACATCGATCTTTACATGATCTTGTGAAATGCGTCAGCCTCTGATAACTTACATAAAATAAAATTCCATGTTTTATGAAAAATAGTTAGAGTTTAATGTGATGCTGAATTAAATACTTAAATCATAAAAAAGATTGAAGGTACAAATTTCTTTTTATATTAATTTAATTTCCACTAATTCGAACTTTATATAGTTGTTTTTTTTTGTCCGTTTTGCCATCGAACTTTTATAATTTTTTTTCAACAGAACTTATAGCCCTTGGATGCATGAATATAGTATATCCTTATAATATGGGGACGGAGGGAATATATATATATATATATATATGGTGGTTTTAACTTGACAATTAATTAATGATGCTAATTGCTAGCTGTGTTTCTTTACTCATTAATTATTGTCCCAATTTTGACCCCACAAATTTAAAGGCCACAATTAATTATGCCCCCCAACCTCACATCATGATGTGATCTTAGAGTTTACGGGCTAGTTGTCACGTTTTACGTCTGGCATCTATGATGAGATATTATTTACTATATAAATATTAAGGAGATATAATTATATTTTTTAATTTATAAAAAATTAATATATACTTTTAATTTTATTTCTGTTAAATATAAATTGAAATAATTTATAAAATAAAAAAATTATTAAATGAAAGATAAAAAAAATTAAATAAAAAAATAGTTATAACATTTTATAAATAGAACTAAATAAATTTTTAAAATAACATCTTATAAATAGAATTGAAGAGAAAATATATAATTATTTATGAACGTTGTATTTCAAGTGTCCTTTAAATATTAGTATTAATTGTTATAATAAGTATTAAAATAATATAAGATAAAACAAATAAAATAACAAACTCAAGTGTATAAGATTGACTCGGATCAATTAAGAAGGGAAACATTAGATTAATCTATGTTTATTTTCCAATGATCAGTCAATCCTTAAATCACATAGCTTCATCTAAACAGCCCATATCACCATTTGATCCTTGATTTTTTCTGGCCGGTCAGTCACAAAATGCAATACTTAAATTATGTAGTGACTTGCGTTAAAATTGAGATCTCATTCAGTCAAAAGTTATGGATTTGTTATTTTGGTAAGTTAGGAGTATCTTGTTAGGAGTAAGAATTAATTTTTCTAGAGGCGCATAAAGGAAAAGGTAGACTCCTTCAACTACTTCTTCCATTTCTTTTTATCTATTATTCTTTAAGAAAATTTTTATTTCTATTTATTTGTTATTTTTTTAATTATATTTTTATTTATCTTTTTAAAAGTAAAAAGTAATATTAATTACTCTTTTTTTATTTATCTATTAAAAATTATATTAAAAAATTTAAAATAAACTCGAATATATTAATTATATTTCTTAATCTATATATTAAAATCTTAAATAACACATTAAAAAAAACGAATTGATAATATTTGTTTGACTAAAAATTAAAATCCTAACTATATTTTTTTAGAGGATAAAAATCCTGCCACTCATGTCAATTTTGAATTCCTAGATATAGTCAAAAAGTTATAAATGCTATTTATATATATGATGCAAATTCCTTTTACTTGATTGGACCAAATCAAACGTCGTACTTCAACCTAACTCTGGTATCCTTATCGAGGCTTACACATGCAAGTTAATTATAGGGTCAGACTAACAAGTAACAATCTCCCCCTAGCTCTCCCTCCCCGAAAAACATGTATTCCACAGTGTGTTTCTAAGTAATTGAACTTCTGATCATATATATCTTTTTTTTCTTTTGAAAAAAATGATCATATATAATATGCCTTTGATGTCAATATTTTGGTCCATAATGACCAAGTCCACCCAGTTTTGCCATTATCCCATTGTTGCCCGCTATCATATATCCACATATTTCTCCACTAATTTTTGGCACGTTATAGATATTGCATGATATATATTAATCGCACCCACCACTTTCAGACTGGTGCACCATTTTCGTTGAAGGACTCCAGAAAAGGCTAGCTTCGAGTAATGATCAGCTATATATAGGTCACTTGAGTATCTTATCGTTGCATCATCGCCTTTAATTTGCATGCCCATAGATTAAAAAACAAAGAAGTTTGATAATAAGAGTGAAAGGTTTTTTTTTTTTGTGAGTAAAATGTCTAAAGCATATAAATTGTACGTTTAATGATCATCTGCTATAACCCAACAAAATTATGATTAACAGGATTTAGATTCTCTCCATACTTTCTCTCCATACATACTTTCAAATTAACAAAGATGTCATTTTTGACAAGGAGAGAAACGTGGAATTGGAATGGTGCAACAGTTTGAAAGTGGTGGGATTAGGAAAGTGCATAACAGGGCATAAGCGGTGGACTGGGTCAATGTTCGATCCAAGAGTTCACAATCTCTCCCTTAGGCTTTGTTTGGAATGGAAAGAAAATGTGAGGAGAGGAATACTAAAAAGAAAAATAAAAAAGAACCGGGATAAGAGGATGCCTAAATTTTTTCTTATTTTTTTCTCAAATTTTTCTCTCTCCCTATTTTTCTCTTTGGAGGATTTAATTAATATATCCATATTTATAACTCATGAAATATTGCATGGGTTGACATGGGGGGAAAGCTGATAAACTTGGGCATTACTGAGTCATCCTAGGCCAGTTCACGGCGAGGCCAACCTGCAGCCCGATCTGACCCATGCACAACTTTATTTTTTGTCTGTGCGTTAGATTTTATTAAAGTGTATGGGTAATGTCACATAAGGGTTAGTTTCATTGATGGAAATGAATTAATTCTTTTATTCAAAAGTTATATGTTAACCACTTAACATAGATTGTGGGGCTCATGCTTTGCACACCGTATAAAATGAAATATATTGTCCGTGATTTATAAATAATGTAATTGCTTTATATATATATATATATATATATTAATTGGAATATGCCGTACTGGTAGTTAATCTCTAAATTAAGAGCTATGAATATAATTTTCTAACATGTCGACCTGTCTGTCCTCTGTCACTCTTACTGGCAACAACCCAGAGAGATTCTTGGCGATACGCCAATTCTAATCTCCAATCCATGTCCCTATCCTTTATTGCTCCTTTTTCTCACAGAAATCGGCATTTTTCTTTAATGAATCACATAATATATATATACACACTTTATTTAATTTATCTTTTAATTAAAGTAAATTTCTTAAACTCAAAATTGTGTCTCAGTTAGATTAACTAATGAATTTTTTTTCTCTTACTAAATGTTCTTCAATCCCAAATTTTCGAGTTACAAAATTCACAAATGCTTTACTGAAAAAAAAATTGTTTTTGTTGGGGAAAAATATTTAGAAGATCAAATTGATATATTTTATTTAAGATGGATTAAACTGAAATTTAATGACTAAATTAAGAGAAAATTAATTTTTGAATGATTAATAAAAAATATGTTTAGAAACAGATTAAATTGACTATGAATGAGTATATATATATATATATATATCTATATCTGTGTGCATGCGTGTAAAGTTTATATTACACATCTACATTTTTAACACATATAATTCAATAAAAAGACCTCAATTACAATTCTTTATATGATTGCTATTAATTTCTCCAATTAAAATATATGAAGTGTAACTAACTCCAGCTGGCCTTGGAGCTTCTATCCTTTAAGCAAGTAGAAAAAGCAAATTTAATTGGGAGAAATTCATCATTTATCCTTCATATCACAAGGGGATTATTCTTTGCTGCTAGTAGGGAATCATACTCCTTTTGCTTACAACAATATATATATATATATATATATATCTCTCTCTCTATAAAGTTCATGCTTTTCTATATATTAACTTATACATTCTCTTCGTAATATTATTAAAAACTTGAAGATTTTATTGTGTTCTAATTAAAAATTGAGAGCAAAACATAATGAACGTCACTTAGTCAAACAGATGAATTAATCATATATATATTTGGATTGATCTGAGTTTATTTATCTACATAATATAGTAAAATGAAGGATCAGTGTACTTAAGAACGAAGGAGCGAGCCCCCTGAATCGTAGTCCCTACACAATATATATATATATAATACATGCAAGTTGTGGTGGGGGTCGTCGAAAATGAAAGTGAATGCAAAAAAAGGAGATAACGTGAAAGATTCGCTTTGACAAAATTGCAATTCCAGCCAAAATGAAATTGTATTCTATATATATATATATATATATTGATTATGTATTTGAAAAGATAAAATATAAAATAAAGAGATTGCATATTCCAAAAGAAAATGACATAAAAGAATTATGAAGTTATTTTTCTTTGTCATAGGTTTTACTTCTTTTTTTTATCAAATCACCCCATATTCGATAATTACATCGGACTCAGGCGTATCCGGGCTAGATCAGGTAGGGCCACAATGGTAGCAAATTCTTACAATAAGTATTTAATACAATTGTATATTTAAGGCCTAAACTCAAGATAATTAGTTAATTGCCACATTATTATTTAGTCGCTGAAAGTCTATTAAACAGTATTGTCACATCATTCACATCACTGCCACATCAACTCAGGCCTACACCATGTTACCACCACATCACCACCATGTCACCACTATGTCATATAATGCTTTCAAATGTATTCACCTAGGTTTCGAATTCATGATCTTTTACTCTGAAAGCCTTATATTCACTCTTTTGCCAGTAAGCTGAAATGTACCTACAATCTTTATATGAAATATTAAATATATATTATTTATCTATACACTAATATACACACATATATTTATAAATCAATATATTATTAAAAAATACACATTTGTTTTATTTTCAATTATTAATTTCATAAAATATTTTATTTATATATATTTATATTTATATTATAATTTTTTATTTTTAAATCTTAAATAATTTTCTTATAAATATTTGTTTTTCTTTGACAAGAAAAAATTGTTTTCCAGTTGACTTTTAAATTTAATTTTTATTTTTAAATAAAAATAATTATATATATATATATAATATTTATGATCCATATGTATTAATATTATATTATTTTATATTATTTTTCGCATAGTCATATCATATAATATATATCATATATTATATTATTTGATAAATTATATTATATATGCTTAATATATATTAGAGGTGTGATGGGATTTGGTAGGAGCGAATTTTATACTAACTCATGGTCTGACTCGAAGTTCTGGTCTAATATTATATATATTTATTTTTTAAAATAAAATTAGAAAATTGAACTTCTACTATTATGGTATTCCCAACAAAATATGTTTAATACTTAATGAAACTACATATAAATATAAAAAATATAAAAAAAACCATTAGCCCAGGTCAGCTAAATGATCTGAGAAAATTGCTCGAAACCTGGTCTGACCCGGTCAATTAACTACTAATTATTGTTTTGGTACATTACTATTTCATCAATTGTTATTAATAATAAATAACATTAATATTAATTTATATGTTAAATATATTAGCAATTAATTACTTAGCCTAATAAAAATTCCTCCAAATATAGGATTAATCATATTAGATAATTAGATATTAGCTTGTTGTCCTAATTCTCTTTTATTAGTGTTATCAATCCCTCTATTAATTAAAAAAAATTATTCTAATAAGAATAACATATTTCATTAATTAAGTTGGAGGAAAAGTAAAGATGAATGTGGAATAGATTCAATAATTTAACCATTCAAGTCTTTAATCTCAAGCAGAAACAAAGCACTTTCAAAATGTTTAAAATAATTCAAATGAATTTGATAAAAAAAATTCAAATAAAAAGAAATAGTAAAATATTTTGACTTTAACCAAAGATATTAGATATTCTTTATAATATAAAATATGTGTAGAATATCTTATTTTTTATTATAAAATTGTATTAACATAATACAATTATTATTTCAATATGTTATTTATTAATTTTCAAAGTAAAAATAATAAAAATTCAAAAAATTAGCTTTGACAGCGATATAGTCACCGCTGAAAGTATGACTTTCAACGACAATAAAAAAAGTTATCGCTAAAAGTGTGATTTTTGGTGATAACACAAAAAGTCGTCGCTGAAAGTCAAACCTATGACAACGACTTTTCTTTGTCGTCGCTAAAAGTGTGACTTACGGTGACAATAAAAGTCACATTTTCAGCAACAACTTTTTCTATTGTCACCAAAAGTATACTTTCAGCGATAATTTTTTTTTCTCGTCATCGAAAATCGTCGCTGAAAGTCTATTTTTTTTTGTAATGAACACCAATATTTTGAAGCTTGGTGAGATATATATAATCCAGCCTAAAGGCAAACAACAAGTCAAAACAGATAGTAAAAATATTTTTCAAAATAATTGAACTAAAGTAAGAACTATTTCGGATTTGAGTGTGGATAATCCAGCCAAAACCCTCACGAGTACAAGAATTCTTGAATAATTCCCACTTCACTGATGCACAAAAGGTGTGAGCCCAGTTTCTATCCTATTCTCACGCTTCTCATCGCCCACCACAAAACATCCATCCTTTTGTCTTCTTTTCCGAGTTTTTATATATGCTTAAAAGAAAGTTTTAATATTAAGCCCATAGTACGTTTTTCATGTAGGATTCTTATACTTAATATGTTTTGTTATCACTTTGTGCTTTGACTAATTAATTCAAATTGAGTTGCGTTATACCCTAAATAGAGGGAAACTTTCCTAAAGGTGTTTTCTACATTTATATGATCATGAACCCAAAACATCATACTAAAGTGGCCCTAATCCCCTCCACTAAAATCAACGTCTGTTGGTCAAGCTTAACATGTTTAATTAGTTGTTAGATGTAATTTTTCATGTCAAATATGACTTTAAATTGATATACATATATATATATATATATAAATAAACTATACGAGAATAAGAGCTACATTCTTAATTACTAACAACTCGATTTTTGATACTAGCTATATACAAGTATAACCTACAGTATCATATGGGTTTAATTAAATCGATGCAGCCTCTGATCATACTAGATGCTACCAAACCCCACTGCCACTTGATCGCTGTCTGTATTTGTCTTCTGATTAACTTTGACTACTTCAAACTTGTTTTGATCCTCGCATGCATGCATATATGGCACTTGGTTTTGGCCACACTAGCCGTCTTCTCTCTTACTCATTAATTGTTCTCCCAAGTTTTTTGACCCCACAAGTTAAAGCCCCAAAAACCCTTTAAATTACACTCCCCAGCCTCACAAATCTCATCTCATAATCTCAAAATTGAGTTCAAACCTACAAACCCATTTCCCTACAACTCTAACCTCCTTCCTCAAAATGAAGGGTGATTTTAGGTTTTTGTTAGTGTTTTGCATTGTGCTTGCTTTGCTTGTGACTGTGCATGGCCAAGGGACACGTCTAGGGTTTTACTCGAAGACGTGCCCTCAAGCTGAGTCCATTGTGAGGTCCACCGTTCAAGCTCATGTCAAGTCTGATCCTTCTTTGGCTGCTGGTATACTGAGGATGCACTTCCATGATTGCTTTGTGCGAGGCTGTGACGCATCTGTTCTTATCGCCGGTGATGGGACAGAGAGAACCGCCGGGGCGAACGGTGGGTTGAGAGGGTTCGAGGTCATTGACGACGGGAAGACAGAGCTTGAGGCTGCATGCCCAGGTGTGGTGTCCTGTGCTGATATACTTGCCCTTGCTGCTCGTGATTCTGTTGTTTTGGTAAGTGAATTCATTTAATTTTATACCATTATTGAGAGTGATGTGATATTATTTGAATTATAGACTAAAATTAAATTTGTGTGGATAAGAATAATATATGTACGCATGGTTGGAAATAATGCAGAGTGGTGGGGTGAGTTGGGAAGTGCCTACAGGAAGAAGAGATGGGAGAGTATCGAAGGCTTCTGATGTGAATAATTTGCCAGCCCCTTCTGATTCTGTTGATGTCCAGAAACAGAAGTTTGCTGCGAAGGGCCTTAACACCCAAGACCTTGTCACTCTTGTTGGTAAGTTCACTTTTTTATTGCGCATATGTGTGCGCGCGCGCTTTTTTTTTTTTTTTTTAAATGCAGTTTATATGTCATAAATACAGATTTATCTAAACTAAAAGGATGCCCATACTTTACATAAAATATGAGGAAGTCATATTGTTTGTAAATAATTAATAGTGTTGTTTTTAGATTTTATAATATACATATATATGTATATCGATACAGTGATTCTTTACTATAAATAAATTTGTAAATGTATATAGTATCGTAAAAAAGAGTTTAAAACATGAAATAAGTATAAAGAGAAGAATAAACTCTACACATTCTAAGTCCCTTATTTGTTTTTTTTTTTTTTTGTTTGGGGGGGGGGGGGGAACCTCCTCTGTGACCATTTTCTGCTTTATAAAGGCCTATATAGGAAAAAGGATATTTATATGGTCGTTAAGGATAAAGATTTCCTGATGTTCATTTCATCTACAATAAAAAGAGAGATAGATACCAAAAGGTGGGCTCCATTTTTGAAAATGTGGATACTACACATTTATATGTTTATCTCTCTTTACACTTTTGATGAATTAAGTGCAGTCGAGGGATCAAATATTGTAAATCAATATATAAAATATATATATTTCATATAATAACAATTTTTTTTTTGTTTTAATACACATAATTAGTTTTCTTTTTCTATTTCATTCCAATTCATTATTGCATAAAATTAATCCAAAGGAGTATCCACGGGATTTGCTGATCCGCGCACACATAGTAATTTGATTCTCTTCTGTACATTAGATCAATGTTTGGCATGTGATTAGCTAGTAATTATTAATTATATTTTAAAATAACTTCGTAATAAATAATGAAAAACTTTCACTTAATTTTTGTCATTTTACATGAAACAATTTCACGTTCAAACAACTTATTACAAAACTCTAGCAACTTATTTCCAAGTTCAAACAATTTATTAAAAATTTTACTTAATTAATTATACTTCCTCTAGTTTCAAATACAAATCGTTTAAGAAAAGAGTTTTCATAGTTTAATATATAAATTATGTTTAGATAATTAAATAAATCTTTTTATAACTATTTTTAATCAATTAGACAATGATAGAAATTAGAAAAGAGATTAAATATATGATTGAAGTTTAACAATTTTTTTAATATTCGTAAGATAGGTAAAAATAACTTATATATATTTGAGATAGAATGTAATAATATATATGTATTCCAGTTTTTTTTTGGTCCAACGCATTCGAGTTGCAAATCTAAATCAATTAGTTAGTTATTTCTTAATTGAATAAATAAATACAGGAGGGCATACCATTGGAACTACAGCTTGCCTATTCTTCAGCAACAGACTGTACAACTTCAACGGAAATGGTCCCGACCCTTCCATCAACCCTTCCTTCCTTCCTCAACTTCAAGCACTTTGCCCTCAAAACGGTGACGGCCTGAACCGGGTGGCACTCGATTTCGGGAGCCAGAACCAGTTCGACACATCATACTTCAATAACCTGAGAAAGGGCCAAGGAATTCTGCTGTCTGATCAAGAACTGTGGAGTGATGCTTCCACAAAACCCTTTGTTCAGAAGTACTTGGGTGGGACAGGCTTCAATGCTGAGTTTGGCAAGGCTATGGTAAAGATGAGCAACATTGAGGTGAAAACTGGTAAAAAGGGTGAAATTAGAAAGAAATGTTCTGCTTTTAACTAGTTCACAAGCAAAGGCACAAAGCATGGCTTCTCAAAAGGTTTGTTTGTTTGTATATGCTATACATATACTTTATCGTTGGCGTAAGCCAGAGGAGTGTTTAAGTTGAATCTGTACTGTACTCTCAATGTATCAACTGTTGAATTAAAATAATAAAAATGTAAAACGTCATATAGTATTTTGTTATCTTATATTCATTGACGTCCTGATTTTAGTACTTAAAATTTTTATGCAACAAAAAAAAATGTTTATTTTGACCATCCACGCGGATCTTCTTAATTGAGAGAATCCATCTCATATTTGATAGCTGGATTATTTGTGTACTAATTACGTAAACTTGAGTAATATTGCTTGAGATAAAAGATAGGTTAAATAGGAGATGCTGATGTTCCAAATACTACCGGTGGATGAACTAAAAGATAGAGAATAATGATAAAACTAACGGTTGGTACGATTAGGTAAATGCCATTGCACTCGACATGTTGAAAGTAAATAGCCAAGTATTAAGTTGTTTATAGATTCAAAGCGTCTAACAATGACAGAAATAAATATTTGGCATGAGGTGATGGCATTTCTTTTACTTGATAGAACTATATAGTATTCAATAATATTAGTCATATTCGAGCATTAAAGCCCAAATGGGAGGTAGTAACGGTATGATTAAGAAAACATCATTGCACTAGGCCTATTGAAAATAAATTAAAAAAAAATTAAATAGTTAGAATAAAAGCGCCTAACAATGACATAAGTTGACTTTTTATGTGCTTGATCGCATGCTCATTTTGATGTATAATACTTTTCAAACGTCCCGAATAAGGACACATAAAGACCTAAACTTCCAATGAAATCAAGATTTAGAAATGCAGTACATATTTCCTTCTAATTTCAATCCAACAAATTCCAAACCGTAGTATTCAGTTTGAATTCTAATATTACTCTTCCCTTTTTGGTTGTTAGGTAAGCCTTTACTAGTTACAGTTCAAACAATAGCACCTTGATACTCACATTAATAGCTAATAGCCACATCACTTATTCTGTAAACTTGGGCTACCTATCCGGTTAATTGTCTGTTAGTTAAGGACCTTACTTACGTCAAGATCATTTTAAAACATAAACAATCTTTGGAGGACCAAGTTGAAACATTTAGTACTTTGAAGGCCAAAAGGTCAATTCACTTATAATATTCTATAACAACACTAAACTAGGCAGTCTCGTTCTCGAAACCATATCCCAACAACAACAGAAGGGGAGTTCTTCTAAGAAGAAACCATTCAAGTATTCAACAATTGCAAGCATCACCATCATAGATAGTCAGCAAGTCTCATCAGCTATTTTTTTGGTACAATCTTAAAGATGCACAAGTATGCATCGATAGCAGGCTGCAAAGCTTCTAGACTTCAAACATAATAAACTGCTTAAAATTTCCAGATTTTCAAATGCAAGATAACACTTACCAATTTGAAAAATAAGAACAAGGGCATAGTATCACATATATAACCAACATTTGTGATGCATCCTCTAAGAGGGTAAACTCCATTGAGATCCTCAACAGCTAGACAAAGTTTATGAAAATTCCATTCCACTAGTGGGCTCTTGAAGTCACACTAACTACGGAATGCAAGAGTTTCAAGGGTAAACCTATGAAGCAATAACATGCAAGTAGACATGTTGACCCCGCAGACTTTGAGACACACACACACACAAAAACTAAACGTGGTATATCTATGGTCTATCATTTGGCACAGGTGTTATCACAATTCATATCCAAGTCCTAAGTCTTAAAACATTCATTTCCATAGAAAAACACAACAGGCATTAACATATATCTGAGATACCCTTCACTATTATTTCCTAAAGAAGAAATTCTTAAAAAATGATAAACTAAAGTATTCAAATTTCTCATGTACAACAGGAAAGAACTATATTATTCAGATTTTTTTTGGGGGGGTGAGGGTTGGTTTCCAACGAAATTCTGAATACAAGAAATTTTTCTCATGTACCTATATGCATGTCCCAGTGTGTGTTGGTGTTGGTGTTGGTGTCCAGCACACTACCAGGCCAGTATACAAGTGCATTGGAGCTTTTGTATGTAGAACATATCACAGTGAAGAATCTAAACTATGCCCATTGAAGCTTCTACCTGCATATAAAATTTTCTGTTGCACAGATTACTCATTCAACCTTGAAAATTCTAGACCTACAATAGCCACATAACATGGAATTCAGTTAGCCTAGGGTGTATCGTTCTTCATGGTGCTTTCTACCTTATTGTTATTCTAATGACTATTGATCAGGTATATATATGGTTCAGATATAGGTTGAGGCCATCCTCTAAGTACAGAGTTGTGAAATATTATTAACAATTTAACATTGAATGAGCAAACTTTCCCCATCCATGAATCTATTCTAGGTTACAGAACAAAATAATCATAAGCATTTTGATAGGGACTTGAATAGTATAGGATACCCAAGTCCACATTGAGTAGCATGGGATGCTTAATAGAGTATTTAAGTAGGTTGGTTCTCCCACCTCAATAGCTAGCTTTTGGGGGAGGATTTCCCATCCCACTTGGGTACCCATCATTTAGAGGCTGAAGCATGAGGATAACACTATTGGTTTAGGTGACCTTTGACCAAGAACCCATTAGGTATTGTCACCTTCACTTTGGTATCTAGGATGTCAAAAGGCATCCAAAATGCCTGTGTTTGGAACACTGGCATCCAAAATGTCTGGTGTCATTCAAAATGCTAGGAGAAATGGGATAACACAATTTGGAAAGTATCTCATACCACCAAAATAACTATGAGGATCTTAAGCCCTACATTCTAAGCTTTGAAAACTTCTATAGAATACCATTTATACCCTTTCTATGAAAATTGAAAATTGTCATACCAAACATGAGAGTCTTAAATACTATATTATCTCGTAGTATGGTATCTACAATACCAGAGAACATTGAGGCCTCCTCAATAGGAACAATAATGGATAAGAGACATAAAACCAGAAATTTACATGAAATCAAGATCCTGATCAGCAATATAAGTATAAGCATCCTGATGGTAAATGAGATCCTAAAAACTGGAAAAAGTCACATTCAAAGCTTAAAAACATAAGCAGTAGCAAAAATAGACTTCACTAAGCAAGCAATAATCCATAGGGCTTGCCAAGATTACTCAGCGTATTCGAAGGTAACATTTGAGCCCTGAATAGATTACTGAAACCCAGAAAAACAAGCATCTGTAAAACCAATCAAAAGCAAATTATGAATCATAAACAATACCTCGTTTAATGTACTCAATCTTTACAGAGTACAACAATTCAAATAAAAGCAATGCAGCATATAGAATTGCACAAACAATGAGCATCAAAATCAAACAAGAGATGGGGGTGAAGCAAATGATAGCAATAAGTCAAGACTCAGGAACAAAGTCAAAACAACTAAATATTCATTTGGGATAAAAAAATGTAACTTAAAAAGGCACAAACTATCGTTTTATGATACAAACACTGAATTCTTCTTACAGTATGAAGCCTAGACAAAACGCTCTTGAACTGCTACTGATATACTCACTATACAGCAACCATCATCTTCTTCACAAGCACATTTTGTTCCTTCACACCAATCACTTCGAGACCAGAAGAATTTCAGGTTTCTTAGCTTTACTGGGCGTGTTAGCATTTGATGATGCACTTGCTGTTGCAGCCACCACCTTGGCAGCCTCCCGAGCCCTCTTATCGAGCTGGATGAGACTCCTTGTAGCCAGAATAGCTTGAGGCACCAAATCATGAGACGCCCTCGCATATAAACACCTTACTGCAACTGAAGCAGCATCCTTAACTTCCTGAGAGTTCATTGGAGCCAATAAGCAGTGTCCCAAGATTCTCAACATAGGCTGCAGGAGCTCCCAAGGAAGTGGAATTCTAGCCCCTTTGGAAGATTCAGAAGCAAAATCATATCTTTGAATTGCCAAGTTCCCCATCTCTCTGACAACTTCCTCCTCAATTTCATCATCCTCGTCCTTCAAATCCACGCCATTGGAAAGCCCATTAATGTTAATTTCCTCACCACCATCAAACTCTCTCTTACAGGGACAATCCTGCCCAGCCCAACCAGCAGCAAATTGGCAAAACTCAAGCTTAGACCAGCTAGGCATCTGGGAGATCTGCTTGTAGTAACAATCAAGCGCTACCCCAACAATGCAAGCCCTTTTTGTCGATTTCACCGCAACCATAGGCTCAAGCGGAGCGGACATAACCCCAACGGAAGGCCTCGTTTGGGTAACCCCATTACCACCAGGTTTCTTCATCGGCGTATGGTAAATAGAAGGTTGCGAAAGATCTGGAATTGTAACCACAACAGGTTTTCCCCCGCGAAATTTGGTCTCAGAAGCATAGAGGGCCAGGAGAACAGCCTCGAAGCCAGACAGAGAAGGAAGAGAAGTTGAATCGGACGAGGAATTGTGGACTCGAGTGAGGTAGAGACCAGAGAGCAGAGGGAGATAAGAAAGAACGACAAGGCGGAGATGAGGATCAGAGTAAAGGAATGTATCGTAGAGCCAGTGACAGAGGGGATCGGAACCGGCGCCAGATTCAGGGGAATAGAGAGAGTCAGAGATGGCGGAGTAGGCAACGGGGGAGGAGAGGAGAGAGAGGGCAGGGCGATCGGAATCGGCGAGGGTCATGAGGGAATCGGAGGAAGAAGGAAGGATGGTTGCGAGGGCGTGGATGCGAGAGCGGGCCTTGGAAATGGATTCCCACCAGGAGTGCATTGGGTCGTCGGCGGCCGTAGCGGTGGTTGTGGTGGTGGTGGTGGTGGTGGTGGTGGTGGTGGTGGTGGTGAGGGAGGCAGATGGGGTGTCTCTGAGAGGGTTAGGGGTGGAGGAGGAGTTGGAGGAAGAAGGGGAGGAGTTGTTGTTGAGGTGGAAATTCATGGCGGAGGAAAAGAATTCCACCTCCTCGCCGAGGGAGAGAGAGAGATGGGGGAAGAAGGAAAGGTAAAGAAGGTTACTTAAGGAGGTGGTTTTTTTTGACTGATTGACTATTCTGTGTGCAGAGAGATACAGACTGGGTATCAAGTGCTAACGGAAAGTCGGAAACACAGTTGGTAGGAAGGAAGAAAGAGGCCAAGGTAGGAGAAAAGCAAAACTCAGAAAAGGGCAGAGAGAGAGAGAGAGAGAGAGGAGAGATGTGTGGTGTCCATATTTGTTATTCTGGGCCGGATATGAAGCTGGCCGTGGACCCCCTTGCTGATCTGGCTGGCGATCAATTTTGTTGTCCTTGGCCACCTTCATCATTTTTTGTTGGAGTAGTATATACTTTATCAAGAATTCAAGATTACCACACGAGAAAATTTCAGTTAAGAGATTACAGGAAATAATAATTGTTTTACAGAATTTAAAAAATTAAAATACATTAAAATTATTACTTTTTACCTTGGCACTCACAAAATTATTACTTTTTAAAAAATTATAATTTAATCTTTAAAACTGTATAAAATATTTTGATATTATAATCTTAGAAAGTATAAATATTAAATTTTAAAATAATTATTATTTCTTACATGTGATCTTAAGGTAATAGTATGTTTGGTTTTCTATTATAAAGAAAATTTAGAGCTCTCGAGACAAAACTACTCTCATGTTACTTTATTTTGATCAAAAGTAACTCAAATTAAATAGTACATGTTAAGTCATGTGTATAAACTAAAAAAAAAAAGCTAGCTTCCTATAAATCAAATAATGTAGTTTTATATATTTTTTATTGATGAATTTTTTCTTTAAATTTTATAAGTTCTTAAACAAGAGTACAATGTTGATGTGTCAATCACATGATTTATAATTCTCTAATATAAATCATAGAGCTTCCCCTGACCCAATTAAGACTCTCAATTTTATGTAACTACTTTACCCACCAGAGTACCACATGATATCCCATCATCAAACCCTACTAGATTTTCCGCTCCACCACCTTCATTTTCCACATCCATTGCCATTCTAAGGCCAAGATTAACTTTGCCAAAATCATATATTTTAATATCATACACTAAAAACAACAAATACATATGAGAATATGTTCCATTGAAAGAACTACAACACAGCGATGAAATCAAGACACCAGTGTACAACAACTTGCCTGCATTCCCTTGAAGGTAGTTGAGGGTATTTATATTTATACTGCACCATTTCGGAATATAAAATCATTTTTAAAATTTTTTAAAAATAATTTAAGATCTCAAATTATATTTTTGTTTTTATCTTATTTTTTAAAAAATAAAATGCAAAAATTTTATATAAATTTCCTTACTTAAAATTTTTTATTAATGATTCTTTCTCGATTGAGTATATTACTTGAAATAGAAAATTGATTGTGGCTTGGCTGAGAAACCTAATAAAAAGGGATATTTTAAAGGATCAAATATCAAAATTTAAATTTAAAAATATCAAAATCCTTCAATTAATTGCAAAGTGATTATTTAATAATTAATTGGAAAATAAAAATCATATAGAAAAAGAAACCTGTACTATAGATATGAAATAAAGAATAGGAAAAATTCTAGATAAACACTAAATAAAGAAGATATTTTTTAAAACAAACTCCAATTCACCCTAATTCCCATAAACTACTAAGGTATTAAATTAAAATTAAAATTTAAAATGAAAAGATTAAACTACCCCTGCCGTTCACCCTTGCCTTCCTCTTTCTTCTCTAACTCTTCACCCTCCTCCTCTCCTCTTGCCTCTGCTCCCCTCCCTCGTCTCCTCTCATCCAACCCATGGTCCTCTTTCAAAGTGCTAAATCTAGTTCCATGGGTCACTCTCCTCTCCCTTCATTCACCATCACCGCTCACCCACTCGCTTGAACAAGATAAGCTTCACCATAAGATCTATCATCACATCATCAATACTAACATTCACCTTTTTTATCAAAAAAAAAATGCTAACATTCACCTTCATCCTTCGAAATCAAAACGCAAACTTACCCCACCATTTGTCCTCGCCTTGCAAAATGGCCTCAACCTTCACCATTGCCAGTCGGTGGTCCTTACTACAATGTCTACCTTGGCCGAAGGGATAGTTGATGGATGAAGCAAAGGTTTGGACCTTGAATCTCTCACACTACTCTTCTTCCTCACTCTCCGTCTTTCTCTTCTACCGTTTCCACCCTTTTCATCCTCCACTCGTCCCCACTCCATCTTTGTCTTCAACCGGCAAGTTTCTTTTGGTTTGATATCTATTGTTATTTTTTTTTGTATGCTAATTTAAAATTGATTGTAATTCATGTACATTTACATATGATAATAGTATATTTATCAAGGAAAATAATGTATTTACATATTCCTTAAGATTATTTACAAGTCACAAAAGTTGTCAATTTACTATAATTGATATTAAGGCATTTATATGTACTATCAATGTATATACATGTGAAAATTGTTTTTTGACATATTCTATTGGGTTATTTATAAGTCACAGATTTTGTTCATTTACCATAATTGATATCAAGCAATTTACATATGATAACTGTATATTTTCAACTAAAATTTGTGTTTTTGCATGCTTTAATGGATTATTTACAAGTTAGAAGCATGGTTCATTCATTATATAATTAATATCTTACCATTTATCTATGATAATTGTGTATTGATAAGTTAAAGTTATGCATTTGCAAGTGTTATTAACCTATTTACAAGTTATACATGTATTCCATAAATCTTAATTGATATAATATCATTTACATGTAATAATTATGGATTTATAAGTGAATATAGTATATTTATAAGTGATATTAAATTATTCGTAAGTTATATATATGATTCATAAATTCTAACTAGTACAATATTATTAATATGTGATAATTGTGTATTTATAAGTAAATATTTCGTAAACTTGGTGCCATCATTAGATAGTTACTGTAGATAGTAACCTCCACTGAAAAAGCTTTCTCTGCTATAAAAGTCATGGAATGAAGGAAGAGAGATAAAGAAAGAAAGGGAGATAGAGGTAGTTTGATCCTTCACTTTAAATTGTAATTCTAAATTTGTACCTCCATAGTTTATGCGGATTAGCATCAACTGAGATTTGTTTTTGAAAGTACATTCTTTCCTTAATATTTATTTATAATTTTTTCTAGAGAATACCTACCATGGGAAATTAGAAAACTTAAAAAAGGGTTTGTGAGAATGAGAAGATTAGTAGTTGAGGCGGAATTTGGGGCTTCATCCCCCTCGTGATGTATATCACAGAAAGAAAGGTTAGTAAATATAAAAAATGTCGCATCACAAAAGTTGAAGAAACTTATGACACACAAGATGTTGTGTGGTATTGTCAATTGTGAGAGCACGAAAATAGCTATTGGGATTTTTTATTTTCATTATCTATATAATAGGTATTAAAGATATATGTGTTAATTAATATAAACTAATTATTTTATGTAAAATTAACTAATTAAATACTGATTAATAATATGTGACTTCAAAATAACACATCTATGATTATATATACATACCTAGACGCTCAAATATCGCATATATAGAATATATATGCACACACACACATATCATATATATATATATATGTGTGTGTGTGTATATATTGAGTCAGAGTCGATATATATATATATATGTATATATTGAGTCAGAGTCGGCATATCAAATATATATAGTTATATATATATATATATAACTAAATATATAATTGTAAAAGTGAATAAGAAAAGAAAAAAAAATATATATATATATATATATATTGTATATTTAAAAATGAATAAGTCAGGCCAACAAAAAATGAACAAGAAAAGTGAGCATTTCTCAACGTCGGATCCAGAATAACCGACCCGTTGAACTGAACTATCGAGTATCGACTATAACCTCTCTGCCCTTCTCTTTCAATTTATTGCAACAAATTCAAAGGGCGACATTGAAATCTCCGTCCAAAAGGTCGAGACTTCGCTCCCTTGTTTCTCTCGCCTTCCTTCCTTCACCTTCGATAAATGCAGTTACACCTGTAGCACTTCCAAGACCCAAGCAAGTAAGCAAGCAAGCTTCGTGAAACTCAACAATGGCCACTTCTGCTTTGTCCAACGCCCTTCTCTCTCCTACTTGCCCAAATTCTCACTCGTCCAGTTCGCATCGTCCCAAATTCTCAGTTCTCAGATTTTCGAACCGGGGATCTCTGTCTGTTGTGGTTAACCCTCTGAGGAAGACGTCCGGTGGGAAACGATTCGCAACGTTTTGTTCTTCGGATGCTGCAAATGGTCCAAAAGAAGATGACAAGCCCATTGAATTAAGTAGGCATTCTTATCCTCTTCTGCCTTCAAATTTAACTAGCTCCTATATTTCCTTATGTTGCTGACGAACATGTTATCTGGGTTTTGCTGTTTCAGAGTATCCAGCATTTCCGACAGTTTTAGATATTAATCAGATTCGTGACATTTTGCCCCACAGGTAACTTACATCTTTGGTTTTCTGACATTTTTTCATCACTTATGTTTTATACTACAACCGTATTTTGATTCCCTAAACAATTTTTGCATATCACTTTAGTGCTCAATACTCAGCAGCTTTAACTTTGCTTCACATCCATAACAATACTTGATCCTCTAAAGATTGTACAGTATATTCTAGTACCAATGGAATGATGTAATTGGAATGAAATTATACTCGTTAGTATCAAGGTAAAGAATCTCTGAAGGACTTGATTGATAACTGGTCATATTTGATGATCAAAATGGGTTTTAGTCCTATTTTTAATTAGAGCCAGACCTTTATTGTGACTTTTCCCTGATTTTCTTTGTCTTCTGTGGTTTTGCTTTAGGTTTCCATTTCTTCTAGTGGATAGAGTGATTGAATATAATCCTGGAGTTTCTGCCGTGGGCATAAAGAACGTAACAATAAATGACAACTTTTTCCCTGGGCATTTCCCAGAAAGGCCGATTATGCCTGGTGTTCTCATGGTCGAGGTAAAAATTATGCTGACGATAAGGAAGATTCTCTTAATTTTTTTTCCAGAGAGGAAAATAGATTTGCAAACACTTTAGCTAATTATACTCATTGTTTAGAGGCTGATTTTTGTGTTTTTGTTCAACCTCCTTCCTGCTCTCTCAAGGACCTGGAGGATGACACAGCTGGACTGGTGTTTCAGCGATATATGTAGCCTTATGTGGCTTGTGTAATCATTATAATATTAAAAAACATGCTGACGATGCTTCTTTTCTTACATATTTTTTTGGGTGATATTTTCTTCTTTTTACTTGTTATATTAGTTGCATGCCAGCGTTTGGTGATTTATGTTTGCACATCCTTTGTTTTATGCCCAATGGAAGCTGTTTAATCAATTAAGAAATGCTATATCTACTGTCAAAGATCATTTTATTATAGTTTTGAAAAAGTACAAAGCTAAGACTAGTTGGAGAAAATATATTGGATTCTGTAGGATGCAAGATCACAGCTTCTACCTGAGTTCCCATGTATTTGGGTTTGTATACCATAAGTTGGATGGAGGAAAAGTTATTAGTTAAGTTTGGAAAATTTTAGTATGGACTACGGAGATGTAGATTTAGATACCATCATTCCAATAACTTCATGTTCATATGTTCTATATTGATGTTGAACATGATATTTATGTTGGTGACATTCTCTCCACTATAAGGATTCCTTCTTCTATCATTAGTGGCATCTTTGCATCATAGGCATGCAATAATGGAGGTACTTTATAATTGAAACCCAGCATGTCCCTGGTATTAGCCCTGGAAAGCTAATATCGCACACCTGAATCTTGATTGGACCATAGTAATGGAGCCTGTTATTTTTGTTCCCCCCTTATCTAGGGTGAGAAATAATAATTGAAACCATTCTTGGGTCTTCTCATAAAAGATTATGCCACAAGGATAATTGGTTCTTTGGCATGGTATGAGAACAGGTTTCCTTGAAACTGTAACTAGTTCTTTGTCATACTTAAGAATGCTTTGTCCTGGATCTGGGTCATCAACAACGTTCTTGTTGTCAAGATCCTATATGCTGGCCCCTGTAAATGCTGATCAATGTTGTAAACAACAGCCGGTAAGCCTTACAAGTGTCTTTTAATTAACACATACTTTTTGACAAAAGAAAAGGAATTGTTATGGGATGTAAACTGTCTTTGCAATTTACAGTTGTGAGACTTGTGAAATTCCATCTCAATGTCAGTAAGTCCAAAACTTGCGAGCAAAGAAAGCCCACCTTTCTGCGAATTAGTGAAAAAGCCACATCTAATGGATTGCCTTTTAGCAAGCATTGCAACAAATGCATATTAAGACACTGAGACATGACTTGAAGGAGTCAACGCTAGCCAAAAGCACTTGCATCAGAGCTTTCACTTTTTGGCTCCAATATTTTTCTAGAGCTCTTGCACGTTTCCACATTATTACATTCTCTTTATGGTTACTGCCTTCAAATCTAGGAGGTCCATGTGCATCATGCCAGGCCTTGTAAACCCACTAAAGCCTGAAATTGTATAAGACAGATTTTTTTTTCCTTTTATTCTTAGTAATACCAAATCCTGAATTGCCTAAGCACCGGGCATGGTTTAGCAAGCTTTGCATCTGCTCCTACAAGTTGCCATCCGTAAATGTCAAAATTTTCAGTGCCTCAAACCTGGGAAAATTTTACATACTGAGCAGATTGTAGTTATGCTTATCTTCAAGACAAAATATATTTGTCATCATGTCACTCTGTATAAAGCTTCTCGGAGTCTCTATCATTGTTAAGTGCAGGATTAGTTTGATTTTGGAAAATTTCTTAGGTAGATCCATAAATATAAGCATTTCATTGGTGAGTTATACTGGAAAGTGTACTTAACATGTTTACTTGTCTCTCCATGATTAACATGAGCTATCTTTTGTAAATCAGTCCATGTAAGGTATTTTTCTTTATTTTTTAATATCCTCATAAAGACATATCACGTGATATATTTAAAGGGTTTAAATTAAAGCATCATTTTTTATTTGGGACATTTTTCCTCTATCGTCCATATCATAAGTACATGCCTTGCTTGCACCTCTGATGAGAAAGTCTGGAAAAATCTTTTTATAGGGTTTCTTTGTAATCTGCTTTAACATTGGTGATTAAGGTGAGTGGTATTTTGATGCAGGCAATGGCACAAGTTGGTGGCTTGGTCATGTTGCAACCTGAAGTGGGAGGTTCCCGTGAAAATTTCTTTTTTGCTGGAATAGACAAAGTCCGATTTAGGAAGCCAGTGATTGCAGGAGATACCTTGGTTATGAGAATGACACTTATTAAGCTGCAAAAGCGATTTGGGATAGCAAAGATGGAAGGGAAGGCTTATGTTGGAGGTGAAGTTGTATGTGAGGGTGAGTTTTTGATGGCTACTGGGAGCGGGAGCGAATAAATAGAGACATACTGCCCACTAAACATTGAGTTGATTTGGCTGCATGTCATCTTGTGTAACTTCTGTTTGAGCCTTCTATTTCCAGCATCATTTGAAAATTTTGTGGTTTTTTTGGCATTCTCATGGTTGTTAATGCTAGATTATTATTTCACATAACTCGTTGGACTGGTGAAGACAAGGTTGATGGATGAACATAATTGCATTTGACTTTCTATTCTAGGTTCTTGCAAAGTATTCATCATGGTAACAAGTTATAGTCTGCCACTGCCACTGAGGAACCTGGGAGTTAACAACAGAATTCAGCAAAAAATTCTGATGTTCCTTGATGATCAAAATTCAAAGCCTATGACTGAAACTTACGAGCAACTTGCAGAGTGGTAAAAGGATTTATGTTACCACCTTTAGGGATGAAGTCATTCTGCGAAATCCTGATGGCATATAAAATCACGACAATGAAAATATCCGCTTCGTAAAGGAACCCGAAGAGATTATCAAACCAGTAGAGAACAAATTATTATCTCCAATCTCATGAGTCCTAAGACCAAAAACAGAGCCAAATCAAACTGATGAAGCAAAATGACCTTGGAGAAATAAGTGTTCCCTCTTTTCCAATTCATCATTACTGAAAGCACAAAGAGGAGAAATAGATAAGTGATGTACCTTCAGATTGTAAGATAGAGGGAGGACATTTTTTAACACTTTCCAAATAAAAATTTGAACTTTATAAGGTATGTGTAACTTTCAAATCTTATCCCAAATTGCATTTTGCTGAACTCCGTCGTGATAATGATGCAAATGAAAAGCCAAATTATAACCATCAGCCACATTGTATTCCACTTTACTTCCACTACCTTTCCAAATGAGGCAGTCTAATTTCCCTGTCATAGAAACAGGAATATTTAAGATGTCAACCACCACTTCCTTGGAATAAAAATGTAGAAGAACATTTATCCCGAACTCCCTCATCGGAAAGAGAAATGGCGGTTAAATAAAGAAATTTTATTTCCATCACCAACAGACCATCTTCCTAAATGATCAGTAACGATATAACTACCTTGATAGATTTCCAAATCCATGACTCCGAGGACCTATTAATAATTTATCACAGTATTTGTGATTTGATAAAGAGGCTTAAGATACAATAATTATACTTCAAGTAGACACATTTTTTTCATGTACTACATAATCTTAAGAAAAAAATTGTTTGATAGATTTTTTGTTTAAAAAATGAAAAGAAAATGTTAAATATTGTGGTTGGCCTAAAAATATCTTGATATATTGATGATGACTTTTTCTTTTGGTCAACATATATTGATGGTGATTTATTTCTTTATGAAATGATTTCACAACTTATTTTTATTGAAAATAAGCTATAAAATTTTGAAATGTAATAAAGAAGATTACATGACACTGACGAACTGAGAATCACAAAATCCAATAATAACTCCTCTGTTCCTGTTCCTGCCCAGCCTTATCCGTATGACATTCCTTTTTTCTCTTTCCTTCGATCATCGCCCTCTTCATCGTCACTCTCACTTTCACTCCTCTTCTCACTTTCTTTATTGAAAATATTCCAACCCATGAACCTTGACACCCTCATGAGTAAAACTCAAATAGCCCATCTCTTCCCCAGCTCTTTCAAATCCCAGCCTTCGAGCTCCTCTTGCTTCCATTGCCTGTTCATTTCCCGCTGGAACGTTTCGCCAAAATCCTCACAGAGAATTCAATTCTGTAACTCAATTCCGTGTTTTGCCAAACGATGGGTGACCCACCACTCCCACATGATTTCCAAATCAAATGAACCATCAAGCTCCTCATCAAATTCTGTCTCTGAGGATTTTGATATTGTCTCTGCAACTGGTATGCTTTCCTTGACTCTCAAGATTTCACATTCATGTTGACTTTACGTTAAATTTTGATTGTATTTGTATTTTGTTTTCCCAAAAATACATTTTGTCCTAATCTTCCCAACATCTCAGTTCTTTAGAGAGTACTTTGGTTGCGTTGAACTTGTTAATTGAGATGAGTGATACGATTTAGTGTGAAGGCCAGTGATCACTATGTTCCTAGTTTTGGGTACTTAAATGATATGTTGCTATCATGTCATTTTTTCAGTGATGGTTATACATTTAAGAGTCACATTGGCTTTACATTAGGGCATGTTATTGGTCCCTGTTAACTGTCAACAAGCTTAACGTAAAAGAAACAACTTTGGCGATGAAATTGAAAAAGAGTACATCATGGAAAGGATATGAGTACTTCACTATTTAATATTCTGTTTGATTAGTGGGAAAGTTTGTAAAAGAATGTCTCTGCAAGTTTATATTTTCTTTCATCTCTATTATTATTTCCACCTTACTTAATCCCATGATTCCTTCTTTTAGCTCTTATTTTAGTGTGAGATTTTATAGATTCATCTTACTTCAGCTAATTTCTTCTTTTGTAGTAGTGTGTAATTAACTTTAGCTTCTGGACATTTTGGCAGAGTGTTCTGACGGTAGTGTTCTGTACCGGTTTGGAAATATCAATGAGATAATGGAAAATATTGTGGATGCGGACCAAGAGAAACTCCCTCAATATGCTGTTGAGGAAGGAGAAAAAGTTAGTGCTGGGGCTTTGTTGAGTGAAGATGTTAAAAAGTTGGACCTAGAAGGCATTTCTGATGAAAGCCACAGAACAAGGAGTAATAACACAGAATTTGGTCATAGTTTAAGTGGGGAGGTTGATTCTCTCTCTGCTATAGACCTAAGAAGTAACTCAACAGTGTTGACTGATGATGCTGATCAGAATCATCAGCTGCCAGTGAATGAAAGTGTTGTTGATATCTTGTTGAAAAACAATAAGCATCAGGAGTTTGATTTAGTAGAGGAGAGAAAACATGAAAATTATCATGAAGATGTTATTTCTGAAGTTGAAGGCGTTCCAAGTGTGTCTGAAGAAAATTCTGAAGTTAACAGTCACACAGGAGTAGTGTTTTCAACAGTTACTCCAGAGTCTGGCGTGTTTCCGGATTTGGTCGCAGAGGAAAAACATGAAAATTATGATAAAAATGTTGTGTCTGAGGTTCAAGATGTACAAAGTGTGGTTGAAGAAAATTCTGAAGTTAATAGGCACACAGGAATGGCAGTTCCAACGGTTACTCTGGAGTCTGGCGTGTCTCCTGATTTAGTCAAGGAGGAAAAACATGAAAATTATGATAATGATGTTGTCTCTGAGGTTCAAGACACACCAAGTGTGTTCGAAGAAAATTCTGAAGTTAATAGTCACATAGGAGTAGTGGTTACAACAGTTACTCCAGAGCCTGGTGTGTCTCCTGATTCAGTTGAGGAGGGGAAACATGAAAATTATGATAAAGATGTTGTTTCTGAGGTTCAAGATGTCCCAAGTGTGTCTGAGGAAAAGTCTGAAGTTAATTGTCACACAGGAGTGGTGGTTCCAACAGTTACTCCGGAGTCTGGTGTGTCTCCTGATTTAGTAGAGGAGGAAAAACATGAATATTATTATAGAGATGTTGCTTCTGAGGTTCAAGATGTCCCGAGTGTGTCTAGGGAAAATTCTGAAGTTAATAGTCGCATACCAACAGTTACTCCAGAGTCCAGTGCATCTCCTGATTTCAATATCAGTGCTCCTGGGAAAGTTGAAGAGAAAAATAAAGGTGATGTTGCAACTTGTTTGGTGTCTTTTGAACATGAATTAGCCATTGAAGTTTTTGATATTAATTGTTCTCTTTGTCAGGTAGAAGCCTAACATTGAAGTTGCTCATCTCTCTACAGCTGACGAGGTTAATGTTGTAGATAGAGTGTCAAACAACCTGACTGTTGATGCCAATGCAGATGCACCCGAAATGGTGCCAATGTTTACTTCTTTGGATTCTGAACCAGTTCTTGATGAGGAAACAAGTCATCACATTGTAGTCGAATCTGTTGATGCAAATAGAAAGGTGAAGACAACTTTGCTTTGTCTTATTCCCTTTTCTTGCAAAACCGAAATTTTAATTTTACTGTGCTTGTGTGTTTTCTGAATTCATTCATATTTCTAACTTGCATAATCTTACTACTGAAATGTGAAAACACTTCCGATGACTATTTCCTCTGTCCTGAATTTTATGCTACAGTTTCTAATCTGATATCTGTGTTAATTTTGTGTGTAGTTAGATGAGATGGCTCCATCCTTCAGATTGGAAGATGAAATAGTTATGGATAATACGAGAAAAAGTGATTATGAAGGTCCATCCAGTGCTTTTGTGTCAGAGATACATTCAACTGAGACAGTTCCTGATGAGTATGTATGCCAACTCCTCCTATCTTTCCTGTTCTGCAAGAACTTCCTGAATCAGGTTTCTTTTGTTTCTTTAATTTTGGGATCCTTACGTGGGCTCTTTCTTTCTTTGAACTCCTTAACTGATGGAATTCAAATTTGTGGAGGCTGTTAAGGGCATATTTTGGACAGCAAGAATGGCTTGGGAAACATCTCTGGGTAGAGGGACGTTTGGAGTCTGTTTAAGGAAAATTCTGGGAGTTCATTGGTAAAAGAAAGAGATGAGAAAAAAGGGAGGGGGCTGCTGATAGCATATGAATTAGGGAAACTTTGGGAAAACATTACGGGAAGAATAAATCCCTCAAAGAGCTAGGTTTTATTGCTTTCTGTTTTTCGCTGTTTCTTATGTAAACCCAGATAGAACCCTGGGGTTTCTTTCATGTACCAATCCTGATCCTCTTTGTGTTGCTTCTTTTTTCACATTTTTCTCTCACTTGTTTCTTCCTTCTCAGTTTCAGGTTGTTACCTAGCTGGTGAAAACTGTGTATCTGCCATTTTTTCGATTCCTTATTTAATGATCTATAACTTAATTGGAATCTCTTAAACAGTTAGCTAGTAAAAGGGAAGTTGAACTGCTGGAAGAGTTCCAGGAGGTTGTGGCCATTTGTATCGGCAATTAGCACAGTTAATAGACATGGGGGAAAGTATGGTGACCTAAGTTAGAAATTATCAAAAGTATATCACGTTTGGGCATGAACAAAAATTTATTGTTGTATACTGGATCCACATTACACATTATTTGTTATCACAATCTTTAGTACATGAGGAGCCAAATTTATTTCAATGGGAGAGACTTCTGTCTCTTTAACCTGAAAAGAAAGGTTTCTGAGCATGTTGTCCAGTTACTGAATTTTGCAATAAAGGAATTATGATTTTAAACACTTTATTTTTCTCACTGAGTGTTACAGAGGTTGTAGATTGTGCAAATTATATATAAGCCATGTAGAAAGGAATGAAACCCAATTGCAATGCCCATATTATACTGAAAAGGAAAAGCAGGAGCCAAAACCGTTATATATGCAAATTTCTTGCTTTGATACTTGACAAGCCATGTGCATTTTGGAAAGAACATCTTCTGCATGGTTTGTCATGCTGGTCACTTCTATGTATGTAGGGAGAAAACATTGACAACTGGACTTTTCCTAACTTCTGGTGTTGCTTCCTTGCCACATCCGTCTAAGGTACTTTCATATGCTTTAATATTTTGACTCTTACTACATAGGCTGTATGGTTAAGAATGAAAGCATTCTAACAAATTGGCAAGTGGTGGTATTTTTTATCCTAATTAAATTACATTAACTTTGGAATTAATGAATAATTTAAGTTGCCCCTTCTACGTTCTGCAAGGCATAATACTGGTTTTTTTCTGCATTAATCGTTTATCAGTTCTTATCATTATTGTCATTTCTCTGTTTTGTTTTATTTACTTGTTTGATATGATTATGTGACTAACTTAATACCCTGAAATTCCAGAAATAATAGTGTATATTCTATTCCTGTACATAGAAAAATGAAATTTGAGAAGTGACAATACTTGAGAAGAAAAAACTTAATATTTTGTTTGATGGACATGGCTCAACATTTTTAGCAGTGGGAATTTTCCCAAATGCATCAGATTTAAAACTAATGCAACCAACGTTTTATCAAAATCCTTCTTGCCCAGAAATCTAATGTATCTTCTCATTAAAAATTGTTGCTTTTCTGACTGTATGATACTTTCCAAAGCCACATCTAGCAGCAGATGTGCTTGGCATTCTGGATACATGAAGATAGGTGGACTTGATATTTAAGAAGCACTTGACGTCAGATGTTTTTCATGATGTCTACGTTTGGTACACTGGAGTCAAGATCATAGGTGTCATCCGAGATACTAGGGTGCCATTGGATGACACCATTTTGGGTGGCTATCACATATCACCCAAAAACCACAGGGATCTCACATCACACCACTTTTAACTTCGTTAAGTTTGATAAAATATCAACTTTATCCATCTTATGGCTAATTTCAATTATCATGTCAAACATGATTGTCTTGAATACCATGGTATCTTACGGTATCCAAGATACCATAGAATGTGAGATAACAATGTACCAAATGCTTCCTTAGAGGTTATCTTTGAACTGAGTCCTGAGTAACAGATAATAATTAAGCCAACTAATAACAATTTCCAGGCATTGGCAGGTCGAGAGGATGCTTATTTCATTGCTCAAAATTGGCAAGGTGTGGCTGATGGAGTCGGCCAATGGTCATTTGAAGGTAGTTTTTCTACTATACTTAAAAGTGAATGAAGCATCCAATTTTTCTTGTTTACTTTACCTCATGTTTTCTGGGGAAAGTGTAATCTGGTTCATAATTTCTGTGATTTGTGTTAGCTAAAGCTGATTACAAACTCCAATGGACATCCTTGAATTTATGTCTATTCTTTCTACAGTTTCTGAGCTGCATTATGGTTGTTGTTTTGGCCGAATGAACATTTTGTCTTAACTTCCATAAAATGCTCTCCACACTATGCGACTATGAAGGCCCTGAGTATTAGTCTTAAATCAGTTTATGCTACATTGTAGGTGATTGCTAATAATTTGGAAAATTTTTGCAGGCAGTAATAATGGACGGTATACCAAAGAACTCATGGAAAAGTGTGAAAATATTGTGTCAAATCACCAAATCATTTCTGTGATTAAACCCGAAGAAGTTCTCAATAAAAGTGCTGGAGAAACAGAATCTCATGGATCATCTACCGCATTGGTTGCGCACTTTGATGGTCAGGTATAAACTTACCTGTTTTCCCAGTACTTAGAGTTACTTTCAAGTGTTTATGTCAAACTATTGAAGACAGTAATTTTGAGCAAGGACTGATTGTGTCCTTGATTCAGATATCTCACGTGCTTATTGCCCTTTAACTCCTTTTGGCATTTGGGTGGCTGAAAAAACCTCCCAGTGAAAATTTTATATTTTCATGGTTTTAATATATTGTTTTACCGGTTGGAATATTTGTTAAGAACTGTGTGTTTGAGGGTGTTGCACACATAGGAAGTAATTATGTGGAAGGAATGGTTTCAAAGAGGCTAGAACTTATAGTTGATGAATATTTTATTGTATACTTGAGACTTCCATTATTGGACTAAAATATAACTGCTGCTGGAAGAAAAATTATTTTGAAAATGACCTGCTTTAATAGTTTTGATATATATCGCGTATCTCTCCGTACATGATATCATATTATTTTAGTTTTGGGTTGTATTGTGATTAGCAAAAAGAAATTAATAAATATAAGGCACCTGCAGAACAATTCTCAAAACTGAATCAAATCCTGCAAATCATGTACAGACCCTCCATGCTGCCATCGTTGGAGACACAGGATTTATTATCCTAAGAAACGGGGCCATATTTAAGAAGTCAACTCCCATTGTTCATGAATTCAATTTTCCCTTACAGATAGTTAGAGGTGATGATCCCTTAGAAATCAGTGAGGTATGTAATCCACCTCATGGCAGTTTTACTTTTACTGATTTCTCCTTAGAGGACAATAAATGTTCTGAAGCTAAGTTCATTTTCTTTGGCCTACATATAGTATATATAACATATAGCAACTGAGGGTTCATTATTTTTCAGGGGTACCGGATTGATCTAAACGATGGTGATGTGATTGTAATTGCCACTGATGGCCTTTTTGACAATCTTTATGAGCAAGAGATAGCTTTACTTATATCCAAGTCACAGCAAAGTGGCTTAAAACCTCAGGTTATTTATCTCTATGCTTCTTGTGTTTCGTATGTTCTGTTTTCAATGCTTCTGTCTACCACTGAGTGATAAAGAAATTCATTATAGGAAGAAATTCTTGAAACATGGGTTTGCAATACTTAGTGGCTAATGTCTATGAAGCATGGGTACTGCAATTTTTAAGTTGTATCCAGTATTGGGTACTAGTAGTGTGTGGGAGCCTCAAAATGCATATCAGATATCTCTCTTTTTTATTTCTTTTTTCCCTGAAATTCCAGTTTAAACACATAGTAGGAATAATTTTTTCCTGAAATTTCAAATATCAAGAAACACAAGCATGTAAGAAAATGATTCTCGTAAAAAAATGTGCTTAAAATGCTTATGCAACACTCAGATGATTTGTTGGTCTACCTATTTATTATATATGAGTGGGTCTAGCTAAGCAATGAGTCCTTTTAAAAATGTGCTTGACATGCTTATGCATTTCTGAGTGATATCTTGGCTACCCATTTTTCAGACGTTGGTAGGTCTCGCTAAGAAATGAGTCCCATTGAAAAATATCAATCCAGATCTTCTACATTGACGACAATGAATGTATGGTATTTTTAGAACGAAATGGAAAGAAAAGAAATTATGACTGTAATTATAAGATATAAACCCTATATAGAGTCATTTTCTTGTGTCACTTTCTTTCTGAATGTATAAATGTATGAATATAGGAGATCCAAGATTGAAAAAATAATTTTTGAAATGCTTATGCATCTCTCAATGGTTTCTTGGTGGACCCATTTTCTGTATATTGCTAGGTCTAGCTAAGAATACTTTTCCTGGTAATTGCTAGAATACATATAGTAGGGTATCTCAGCTTAAGGAGGGATGGTGTGAATTTCAGGAAATAGCAGAGTTCTTGTCGATGAGAGCACAGGAGGTTGGGAGATCATCATCCACAAGAAGTCCATTTGCTGATGCAGCCCAAGCTGCTGGCTATGTTGGATGTTCTGGCGGCAAGCTTGATCATGTGACTGTTATTGTTTCGTTCGTTCAAAGTAAAGCTTCCTCTCCTTCATAAAGTTGCTGTCTTTTTATATGTATACATATGTATTACCATTCACATCATATATAAATACAAACAGTTATGTAAATTTGACCTCGTACTGTGAGTTGAGATGTAAAAAGAACAGAAAAATGAACTTGCTAGTCATGATTCTCTTGGTCTCCGTATTTGGGTGAAATTCAGGCATGATTGTGTGTTCGTACCACTGTTGTCATAACCAGACCGGACTAGGTGGTTTGACTGGTCGAATCGGGAATCGGTGACTGGTCTAGTCGGGTTGAACAAGATGACCACTAGTATTTAGAATCGGTGAGAATTGGTAAAAAATCGGTAAAATTGGTCTTGAACTGGTGGAACCAGTTCTAAACTGGTCTTGAACTAGCTTGACCTAGTCCTATATTATTATTTTTTTCAAATTTTTTTAAAATATTTTTTTTATTTTTTTAAGATAAAATAACATCATTTTTAATATAAAATATTTTTTATTCATATATTATAATATTATATAAGTATTATTATGATATATAATTATTAAAAATTATATATTTACTGAATAAACAATATAATAATAAATTATTAATTTATTATTTTGAACTCAAAATATGATTATAGATGAATATTAACTTATTTAAATTTAAATATTGATTTATGAAATTTATTAATAATTTATTTGTGGTAAATAATAGATTAATAATTTAATATTATTTAGTTTGAGACTTTAATTAAATTATAAAATTTATTTAAATTTATATTATTTATTTTAAATATATTATTTTAATTACTATCAATTTAATTTTGAGTTGACTTTAATTGAATTATTGAATCTTAAACTAAAGTCTTAGATTCAATATCCGAGACAATTCTGACAACATTGGTTTATACAGAAGCAATCACGCAAAGTAATGGGTGAAACTTATCAAATTGAAAGTTGACTACCACGAAAGGTGTAGAGTTGAACTGTGGTGCAGGAGGAATGTATTATTATTATTATTAATGTAAAAGGAATATCCTCGCCCCTTTACTTTTTCTACGTGGTGGATCATTATTATGGGATAGAAAGGCATCGGTTTTCATGCCCAATTCATGATGCGGGTACTATTATTAACCATACGTTATACGAAAGATAAAGTTTAGAATAAATTATATTGATTTTTAATGAAAAAGATTATTAAAATTATACAGATATCATATTACTATAAGTTACTTTGAATTTTGAAAAGTTTTAACGAGTGGTCAACATATGGGGTGCATTAAAGAATTGATAATGGAAGGGGGCCCCATCATCACCCATGCATTCCAGGGTGAGGTTGCGGAAAGCAAAAGCTTTAAAATTTAAAATACTGCCATGAAGATCATTTGAAATTTAAATAATGATTTCTTTTTCTTTTTCCTAGTAACAATTGATTTGTAGAAGTTATATTGGATTTCACTTTAATTCAAATCAATTTTTTTAATATAATTATCCAATTGCACCATATTCTAGCATTGTTGGATCCAAATAGGGATAATTCTATTAATGTGTTTTTTTTTCATTTATAAGATTTAAATTTAAGACCTCACTTAAAGGTATTGAGAGTCTAAATCAAGTTAAATTAGATCATATAAATGTAAAGCTTTTCTAACAGTATTTTATTTTTCATAACTAGGGTTTGAACTCAAAGTTTTACTTGCAAGGAATAGGAATAGGAATAGGTTCTGAATTATTTGAACAAATTGTCGTGAGTAAATAATGATACTTAAAATATTCAAAAAATATATATATATATTAAAAAAAGGAGAGAAGTGAATCAAATGATTGATTGCATGCGGTTGTGTGGCGTTATAGCTTTAGGTTCTAGTGAGGAGGCATGAGAAGTGTGAGTGTTGCACTTTTGGCGACGATTGTGGAATTGCTTCCATTATTATGTTATGACTCATCATTCTGCTTCCGTCTTTGTCATGTGAACGTTATTCCCTCCCTTTTCTCCTCTCTTTTAACTTCTAGTCAGCGGATTGCTTTAGAATAAAAAAAATATAACAAAAAAATTGAATATTATTTTTAATTCTTTTCAAATTCGTTATATATGTGCATTCATTTTTATAGAATGTTGTTGATGACCATCTTGACACTACTCTTTCATCTTCACTTTATAATTGCAACTAAACACAATCTTCCATGTACTGTGGGAGAAATGATCTCCACTATTTATGACCCATAAATTGTATAGTTTATTATAAATTTTATATTGATATTGATATAAAGATACTCTAAATAAATTTAGTTCTTTCAACTATATTATACAATCTAAAGAGTGAAAAATATACATTCTTGTCTAACCTAACATGTGAATACATATCAAACTCTTCTTCAATAGGTCCATATCATACTTCTTATTTGTTATTTGCTACATTTTACAAAAGTATACTTAATGAAGCTAAATACTATATTAAATATATTTCAAAATACATTGATTCAGCTAAAATTATTTTTTAAAAAATAAAATTTTATTTAATATATTTTTAAAATATGTTATTATATTGGTTATATACTTATATTGAATGGCGATTTAAGCGTAACTTCATCGATATTCTTATATTAAATATTGGAAATTTTTGTTTGAATTAGTATATTTTAAATTATATTCCAGTTAAATTTATTTTTGCATGCTATATTTTAACTATGTAATTGTAATTTAAAAACATATTTGTTAACAAAGATAATTCTTACGAATTTATATTATGACTTTGTCTATCTTTTTATAATTTGTTTAACTCGCGAATTTGATAATATTAATCTATTTACAATGAAAATATCTTAGCAAGCACGACAATGTCATGCAAAATTATTATTGTGTTTTTACCTTAAAAATAAATACGTTTGGGCAATATGATAGTAAATAAGCTTGAACAATGTGGTTTTGAATTTTTTTTCCCAACATGTTCATTGTCTTTCTTTTGCTATAAAAAGAAAACAAAATCATTGTCTTTCTTTTGACCAACGAAATGCAACCTTTATACCTAAATTTTCGCTCTGATGAATTGAGTTTGAAGCGTTGAAGAACGGAAAGGAAAGGGACAGCTGGTGTTTTCTAATTGCCACCGTCTGTCATATTCATATTCATATGATACAACCTCCCATTTTATTTATATTGGCAAAACTTTAAAGCCAATTGTTTTTTTACCAGAATTTTAAAGCCAATTTTGGTCTTTTATATATAGCATTTTAGAAGTTAATGAAACATAATTAATATTTTTTCAAAATTACCCTTTACATAAATACTCTTTGTTCATTTTTAAAAGTTTAATGAAATATTACCAATAAAATCCTCACATAACTGACATATGGTTAGTCTCTTAAACATATTGTTATGAGATTTGATCACTTGCCATGTATATAAAAAATACTTTATTATTAGAAGTAAAATTCACTTCAATGATTTCTACTACTAAAAGAATTAACATTTGGCTTCTGGTAGGATATCTTTGATGCTCACAAAAACATTCAATGACACATTAATGTAAGGATAAATTTGAAAAGTTAAGTTGATTTAATTTGATAAATTCAATATTGTTGACTAATAATTTTAACTAATTTCCTTAATTTGTGTAAAATTAGTTAAAATTGTCTTATAAATAAGATTAGAGGGAGTAATGATGTGTAAGATAACTTATTAATACTGAATTAAGGAAATTAGTATTAAAAAGTTATCAATGTGGTTGATCTAAAAACATGTGTTGATCTAAAAACATCTTTCAACTTAAAAGTTAAAATACTTTTTTCTTAGAAATTTAGTTTTAATTTTTTAAAAAAAAAATTTTTATGCTTTATCACCCGATATCCTGAGGTATCCTAAATTTATTGCCCGCTCCAGACTAATCTGGACTTTGTTGTGTAAGACTTTACGACAGCTCACAGGTACCAATGGGAAGACGTCTTTGAGATCTTAATTTTTTTAACGCTGTTGTACCCCTCAGGAATCAAAACATTGATCCTAAGGAATGCTAGTCAAACCCCTTACTATTTGAACATGCGCTCATTAGTTTAAAAAAAATGTTCTAACAATGTCTTTTTCTATAAATTTTAATAATTGGCATTGAGTTTAATTTTGCCTCAAGATTTTCATTGAAAAGTTTTTATAAAAAAAGGGACTAAACTTATATACTTTTCATACTATTCTTCAATTAAAATTTAATATGTAGACCTTTTAAATATTTTTAAATTCAAGAATTTAATACTTTTAATATATATAATTAATAACTAAATCTACAATGTATTAAAAAATAATTCACATGTTAACTTTTAATTAAAAAATAATATGAAAAGCACATGAAAAAATATAAATATTTTCCTAAAAAAAAGATATTATCAGCATCACACTTTTAATCCTATAGGTTTATGAGTTTCTTTTTTTTTTTATTTTTAGATCAACCACATGGTATTAAGAAGTTGTGTCAAACTTTGATTAATCTGTGTTGAGTCACATAAGATGATATAAAAGTAACAAAATTCTCCCAACAAATTAATTTTTAACATATCTCATATTCCCCTGTTTAAAACTATTTTGTCCTAATTTGTCCCCTAATTTTTTTTTAAACTGTTCAAATGTTTTCTTTTTTTTCTGATACGTTGAACCACACAAAACTTTTTGTAAAGATTTTCAATTTGACAATATCAAAGAAAAAGGAAATGTGTGAGTAATTTTAACAAGTTAAAAGAATTCTGGCAAAAAAAAACAGTCAAAAGAATAACAGTATAAAATATAATTAACAAGTAAAGGTAAAATTTAAACTGGATATGAAATTTTTTGCACCGAGTGTGAAAAAATTTTTTATGGAAAAAAAAGAGTGAAAAAAGATTAATGAATACAAAAAGGAAACAGTTTTGGAGCGTGGTGAAAGCTGGAGGGTAAAGAGTGAATTATCGGACACGTATTTCATGTTGCATTCCATCTCATCCTTTACTGTACTGTCCTACCATGGAAACCGAAACACCACCCTCAATTATCCCCTTCTTTTTTTTTAAAAAAAAAAAAATCTCTCTCTCTAAAAATTTCATTTAAAAAACTAAAAATTAAATAAATTCATAATTAAAAATTAAGGTTATTTTTTAGAATTAAAATAACTATCGAATTTTATAAATTAGGTGCATGTTGTGTGAGTGTTTTTAGTATTCTTAGTCAGATTGTGTAACTAATTCTAATTACGTTTTAGAAACTAAATATATAAATTAATAATTAACAAATTATAATTATTTTCAAAAATTAAAATTACTATAAAATTTGCAATTAAATTTAAAAATTAGGTGCATCTTAATTTTATAAATTTGTTAATTGTTAATAAGGGGGATGCACATTTCTTTGTCCTGAGTAGTGTGACTTGTGATACATTATACCAAATTTGAAATACTTATTACTTATAAATCGTACCACTTGTTATAATCTGTACATTTGAAAATTAAATAAGTTATATACTATTTAATGCTGATAGATAGTTTATTTTGTTATAAATTTTATATATGATATTAATATCAATATATATATTCATGCATTAGTTTATCAATATATATCCACACACATACGCATGTAATGTAGATACATGTAAATGTATTGGATATGATATATTATAATATGAAAGATACAATAATTTTTAAAATTTTAGAATATGAGTATTGTTGATATATATATATAATATTATTTATATGTATAATTAATAAATCAATTTATTAAAAGAAAAATGAATATTATATATTCTAAAAATAATAGTATAAATATTAAAATAAATCTTAAAATATACTTATAACAATTTTAAATGGTCCTATTTTAAAAATTTAAAGTATTATAGGTAAATATGGAGTGATACAAATGAATATATATACATAATTAATATTAATGCAGGATCATCTATTTTTCTTTATAAGTATCAGTATTCATATATGATTTGAATAAGCATTGTATATTTGCATATGAGATTACTTGAGATATGGTACGCTGTTAATAACTCTATACTTTTTATATATATATTATTTTGTTTGATAAAATCTGTAATAAACTGTATATTATTTAGTATGTCCCGAAAAAAAAAAAATCCGACTGGTTGCCACCTTTTCGTCTTCAAAATCCATGGGTTCCAAAATCCCACTTCCCTATTTAACAACGCCCCACAATCCCACTTTCTCACAAATCTTCATCCCACTATTCCCTCTCACGCCTCTCTCCATCCTCTCTCTTCTCTCCCTTTCTCACTCGTTCATTTCCTTCTTCTCCCCATCAATGGTATCCAAACTCTCTCTCATTCTCTGCGTTTTGGCTCTAGTGGCGGCTTCTTCCGATGCAGCCCGCGACGCTCCGGCGCCGTCGGTGGATTGCTCCAACCTCATCTTGACCATGGCCGACTGCTTGTCCTTCGTCTCCAACGGAAGCACCGTCACCAAGCCCGAGGGTAACTGCTGCTCCGGCTTGAAGACTGTGCTTAAGACTGACGCTGCTTGCCTCTGTGAGGCCTTCAGGAGCAGCGCTCAGTTAGGCGTCGTCTTGAACGTCACTAAGGCTGCTACTCTTCCCGCTGCTTGCAAAGTCTCTGCTCCTTCTGCTACTAACTGTGGATGTAAGCGATTCCTCATTTCTTCTGCTTAATCCCTTTGTTTGTTTCTCAGATTTTCTTTGTCTGCTTTCTGTTTTTGAGATAATGACGCAGAAAATTATGATTCATCTTTGCATCCTTTTTTTTCTTTAATCCTTGGAATAGAGAATCCGGGTTGGTGAAACTACTTTCTGCGCAGCTGTTTTACTTTTGAAGGAAGCTTTTCAAATTTTTGCACATCGGGGCAGCGCCTTTGGTTCTTCATGCGTTTTATTTGAAAGTTAAGCGTCCTTATCTAGATCCCGGTCCCCTTCCCTCAAAAGTAGACACTGATACAGAACGCCGTACAACAAAATATCCACTGATCAGACTGGGATCCTAAAATTCTCTGTATAGACACATTAACCTCCATGGGACCCACGTTGAAGCACTCATTGGGAGTGGAATTTACTTAATAGTAGTACCGATTACCAAGTGGTGAGGCTATAAAATTAACTTAGTGAATAAAGTATTTGTGTTGTGTTAGATGCCTGTTTTGTTTACTTTTTAAATCTAGACTTCATTTTTCATTAATACATGTTAGGCAATTAACAAATTAGTATTTTGAAAAATAAAAAATAAGTTAAATTATAGGTATGAAAAAAAAGAAAATAATTATTTTTATGTTAGTAAAATCATAATTTTAGAAAAGAAGAAAACACAAATACTTTATTCACTAAAGTTAATTTTATAGTCTCACTACTTATCAATCATTACTACTATTAAGTAAATCCCTGTTTCGTTTACTTTTTAAAACTAGAATATGATTTTGAGACTTCATCAATACATGTTTGGCAATTAACAAACCAATATTTAGAAAAATGAAAATGGGGTTAAATTATGGTTATGAAAAAAATGAGAATAGTTATTTTTGTGTTAGGAAAATCATGATTTTAGAAAAGAAGGGATATTGACTGATATTATGCATTTAAAAATATTTTTAATTCTTATAATCTAAATAAATTTTTTAGTTAAACTTACTTTTATAAAAAAAATATCCAAATACAACAAACATATTTTTACTTATAGCTCATTTTTACAAATTTCATTTATTTTATCTTACTTTTGCAAAATAAAAAACCAAAGTGCCCTTAATTATTGAACTTGAAGCAGCTGTATTTTGTAAATCTTGGTGTTTCATGGCCTCCCCTTGATTGGCGAAGAAGATTTTATTTGTATGAGTTTGATTTGGGCTTTCTTCATTTCTAGATTCGTGCCAATAATTAAATTTGTGGTTTGTTGTTTTGCAGTGTCTGAAACCCCTGCTGCTGCACCTGGTATGTTTCCTGAGTCTTAATCATTATAATATATGTTCTTTTTTCCTTCTCATTTCAAATAGTCCCATATATGATCAACCGTATGTGATTTTCTGGATTTTCCTCTTCCATCTTACAACCTTCCAAATATTCCATTGGCAGATAGTTAATTATTCAATTATCATTATATATTAATATATATTTGTAGACCTTAGAGCACATCTAGTTTACGTGGTCTACATATAATCTAACTCTTCATTTGAATGAGGAAAAAATAGGAGGGAGAAAAAAAATTGGGGAAAAAAACGAAAGGGAACATGGATACTTTTTTATCTCAATTTTTTCTTATTTGTTTTCCTAATATTTCCCTCATCCTATTTTTCCCTAGTTCCAAATAAAACCTAAATCCTAGTGTCTATGGCTACCTAATCCAATCAGCAATTGGTCATAGCAGCTGCATAAGGGAGATAATTAGAATCCCAAATACTGTGATTTAGTTTATTTCATTTACGTATGATGAAGTATTTCATTTTCCATACAGCATATACAATCTCACATTATAATCAATAGCATTTATCCTTCACTAATCTCTAGTGCATAAATTTCCCTCAAATAACATACTTTACCTCCCGTGCCCTGTCCCTTTGTCTCTTTGTGGGTTATTTACAGCTATCAATGCATTAATAATTTATTGTAAAGTTTGAAACATCTTTGACAATCCATTTGAAAAATTCTCAAAAATTACTCCAAATTCACTGTACATCAATCAATAAAAGATATAAATCCTGTTCTGTGAGATTCTCCTCTTACACTTTTATACACATTCAATTTTTTCGGGCCAGCTTCCTATCCATTTGACATTATGATTGGAATATGCTAATTTGTATGATTTCTTTAATTCAGGAGGCCTTACATCTCCACAATCATCTCCAACATCTACTGGTGCAGCACCTGAAGTGTCTGGTGAGCCTGCAAATGAGATATCTCCAGCACCATCACCATCTCTGGGCAACTCTTCAGCATCTTCTGTGCTTCCCATTTCAGCAGGATCCTTGCTTCTTGCATTATGTGTAGCCATTTTCTCAGGCTTCTGAGCTATGGAGAAAACTAGAGAGATATGATGAGGGACTATATATTTCCTTTCTTTTGAATTCATTTACCATTTGGAGCAGCTCTTCTCATTTATGATCTCATGTGTGACTTTTTAACAGTAGATTAAAATTCATTCTCAGAGTGACTTGCAATATTTCTTTTGGCTTTGTACCTACCTGCTTCTTCTTGTTACATATATAATATGAAATGATGATTAGTGATATTAATTAGCACAAAAGTTTATATTGTAGTAGTCGGCAATCAATATATTTGTGGTTAATTAGCGATTTCGATGGAGGGTAGAAATTATAACTTCTTTTCACCAGTGGCCAGGAATATTTTCAGTGTAAGCGTTCCACTGTAAGGCAGATTTTTTTGTTTTTAAGTATATATTTATTCATACTTAATTAATTTGAAAAATTATCAAGGACCGATCAAATTTGAACAGGACGATTGAGATCGTGAAAGTAAGATAGTACTTATAAAATGAACAAAAATCTTCAACAAAGGAAGATTGAAATAACTTCAACTTGTACTCTGTAAATTCTGTACCCAAACAAAAAAGGTGTGCTTTAAACTGACATAGCCTCAGTTTAACGTGGACCCACCAACCCCGCCCCACCACATTCCCCACCGCTGGTGCCGGGTCAAAAGGTCTACAACATCAATAAACTTTCTTCTTCTTCTTTTTCTTCTTTTTTTTCAGCTGAAAAATATACAATGATAATATAGAGTGGAAAAAATTTGATATTTGTATGGGCAAGATTTTGAATTTAAGCTTCACAATGGAAGTCATTTTTTGGATATAACAATGATCGATTAGATTCCAATTAGTTCGCGTTGAACTGGGGTAAAACTATATAAATTCTCATTAACTGAGTGACGCATGGTAGTAAGGGGTTGGGCAATGAAAGATTAAAAATTTTGAAGTGTAGATTTTTATAGGGAATTAATAAAAGCCAAAGGATTGGAAATGATTAGGTGGGGGTGTGAATCTGTGGGGGAAATGATGGGAGGCAGAGAGGCTTTGTGTGTCAAAAGCATTTTAACATGGGTACGTGTCAGTATGTATGTCCTTTTCTGCGCATGCATCCCCAACCCCAATCCATGCTTTCCCACATTTTTGCCTTGCTTCTTCATCATTTGCAATCACTCAATATTTTTTTTTATTTTCACAAGCAAGTCCTTTACTTTAAAAAAATAAATAAATATCTTTTCGCATCGGAGCATCATTTTATTATATTTTTTTCAATAATTATTAATTTGACCATTCTCACAGCATGCTTCTTCTGGCCTTCTTCCTGCTCGGCTACTCGTGTATGTATATTATATACAATTAACTCCTTCGTTTCCCTCATCTCAAGTTTGCTCTCATCATTTTCTTTACTGTTATTATGCTTATATATATATATATAGATATGTAAGATCACTTAATTACTTAACCATTTACAAGCACATCAGGAATATATATATATATATATATGTTAATGGAAGATTATGCATATAATTTGGCCTCAGTCCATATATTTTGTAATAAAAAATTTACCGCATGTCATATGGTTAAAAAATAGATAAAAAGGAAAAAATTGAAATATATGTAAATAAATAAAATTAGCCTCATACATTTTTTTGATCACGCACTTTCTCTTTTATGATATTATAATACAATCCAATTAAACTTAATTTGGCGTATGATATATTTCAAGTAACAATAATTTTTGTCATTTTGCTTTACTTCTTATGTTGGGCATGCGAAATACTCCATCAAAGAGGCCTCAAGAATCACGAGATGATAGTCTCTCATAAAGTTACAGTTAATATTATTTAAATTCGGAAACAAAATTACAAATAATAAAAAGGAAATAGATACAAAATTAAAATGTAAAAGCTAAAGTATAAGTGGCGCTTTACCGTCTTCTCCATCAAAGGAAAGTGAGTGTGCATGCAAACATGGAATAATATATTTGTGCTTTTATTGGTGTACTCAGTTTTCTCCCTCAATGTTTAAAATTTACACATGCATGCATGCATACGTACATATATTTAGATAAAAAATTACGTCTTAATATTATATTTTTTCATTCTTCAAAATTTTTAATTTATGGAAGTCAAATATTTCGAGAAGTTTGTGTGTTTGCTTCATTCATCAACGAAAGAGGAGAGAGATATTGAGACATAGAAATCATCGAAATAGATTTTATTTCTCCAAATAAAACATTTTTCATACATGCGATCAACAATTGAATTTAGGATAATATATTTAAGAGACTCAGCTACCCACTGACTTTTGTTGATGAATGCACCTCAATTTATATTTTCATCATAGAACACTTGTTTTTCATAAATTGATGCAGAATATTTTGAAGCTGTACAATATGGCCCAATATGTTTAAAGTCTCTGAAAGTTTTTTTTGGTGTAGAAGTCTCAGAATCTTTACGTTACATGTTCTTTTTTTTTTTTGTCTTTGTTCGGTCTTGCACCTAAAAGCGCAACTTAAGATTCGCTAATAATTAAGTTGTCTCAAGTCAAAAACTTTTTTTCGGCCAAAAAAGTAAAAAATTGTTTATTTGCCTCCAATAGAAAGTCCAAAAACATATGAAATGGTTAATGAAAGATATCACATTAGTCGTCCACCATAAAGATCAAGAAGAATCTAATTGTCAAATTCAAAATTAGGCTTCATTACAGTTTTTCTGACTTTTATTTTTGAAAAATTATTGTATCTTTCATATATAACATAAAATCATGTAATTAAAACCCTTTTTATCTAATAAGATAATTAATATCTCTACAAAATAAATGATACTAGAGATAGACTATTTGGTCCTAATGAGATTTAGTCATTAATGATTGTCAAAGACGTCATCCTTGCTCTGTGTGTGTGTGTGTGTGTGTGAGACCACTAAGACTGAAGAATTTCGAACCTGAAGCTCTCTTCAATTGGGCGACCATTGACGTGGCTATCTTTAACAGGTGTTAGCAATGGGCTTAACATATTAATCCAGACCAGCATTGCCACATCATCAATTCGTCTGCCAAGTCATCAAGTCTGACAAATCTGTTAGTCCATGTTCGCAACCATGGGATTGGGATTCAAACTTTTCAAATTGAAAGGATTAACTTTGTAGCCGCCCCCCCAACCCTCTCACACCCCCTCCCCCCGGCCAAAAAAAAGAGAGAAAGGTACGAGGAGTGGTTTGCAGGCCTTTTAAGTATAAGGACGTGCTTGAAAATTAAAGTAAATTATAGGGACTTAATGATTAATTTCTCTAAATTAAAATATGTCAATTTTAGGAATATTGAATACATTCGGTGAACCAAAGTCCAAAGTCGTTGGAAAAGTTAAGACAGAGAAGGTCCAAAGCGTAGCAACTTCCAAGTGTCTTTTATACTGTTTTTTCTGAGAAACACATAATCTAGCGTAGGCTCTTATTAGTTTACGAATGATGTCAGAACCAGACCGGATATTGAACCAGACAAGTTACTGGTTCAAGGTTTAATGGTTTAATCGAGGTTGAACTGGGGTCGGACCGGTAGTGATTAAAATAATATATTTAAAATAAATAATATAAATTTAAACAAATTTTATAACTTAATTAAAGCCTCAAACTAAATAATATTGAATTATCAATCTATTATTTATCACAAATAAATTATTATTAAGTTTCATAACTCAACATTTTAATTTAAATAAACTAATATTTATTTATAATCATATTTTGAGTTCAAAATAGTAAGTTAATAATTTATTATTTATTTTTATTAAGTAAATATATAATTTTTAATAGTTATATATCATAATAATGCTTATATAATATTATAATATATAAAAAAAACATATTTTGTACTAAAAATGATGTTATCTTATCTTAAAAATTAAAAATAATTTTTTAAAAAAATTTGAAAAAAAAAATACTTCAAAACCGGTTCAGGACCGGTTCAGAACCGGTTCTACCGGTTTAAGGCCGGTTTCACCGGTTCCTGACCGGTTCTGAATAGTGCCGGTCTTGGACTACAACCGGACCGGATCAGGTACCGGTTCCTGGTCCGATCGGTCGAACCAGCCGGTCCGGTCCTGTTTTAATAACATGGAGTTTACCTCATCCCTTGTTAGTTGTTTAAGACTGAATAATTCTACCAATTCTCATTGAATTTTTATTTGTTAAGAACCTTTTTTTTCTTCTTTTTATTAAAAAACACATTTTTATATATTATATAAAATTTGAACTAAACTAAATATTCATGACTTTGTTATATATTAATTTATAATATTTTATATTGATGGTTAGGAACTTATTTAAAAATTAAGAGTACATCACATGATTTTTATTTAATTTTAATAAAATTATGCATATAATTGAACAAAATTCTTCTTAAAAATAAAAAATAAATTATATGGTGAATTGCACATGGCATGAATAATGCGACATTAATTATATACACATATTCTTTCTACATGCACATGGTCAAAAAATTTTTTTGCAAGAATTTAAAGATGAATTGATCATCCGAGACCGACAATTGACAAGCGCACACGCACGTGCACACACACACACACACACATATATAATTGACACACATATCTTGGAATTGTTATATATGGATGTAGTGTGTTTGTGTGTGTCCAAATTTAGAATCACAGGGTAATATATAGTATAACTATAATATCGTATTATACACCAAAAGAACAAAAGAACTATCTCATCAATGATCAAATCAACTATATAATCCTCTGGCTTTTTAACTACTATATATAGAGCATATATAATAGAGGATCATAATAGAGAAAACTTTCTCAGAATCTCCGCATGCAGTAACGTAAAGTCTATACCCCATGAAGAACAACAAAAAAGTAAAATGCTTCAAATAATTATCAATATAATTCAAATTAAAGCCTTCAGAATTCGTGTTTAGTATGTTATAATTAATTTTTAACCTAGCTAGACCTTGAGGATAGCTAGGTATAACACAAGAAAAAGGGTTGATTGTATGCTTGCCAGTTGAGGCAATTAAAGGACACAAAGCAGTCCAACGAAGTGAGGATAGGATTCGTATATGGAAGAAATGAACAAACAGTAAAATAAGAAGATATTGCATGAAAATATATATAAGATTCGTATATAGAAGAAATAGACAAACAGTAAAATATTTAGAAGCAAATGGGCAAATGGCAGACCTATTTGACTGATATAACCGATGTGACCATTAAATTTGTTCATGAATTTCTTAATTAGCATATCATCCGCCGGCAGGTAATTCAATTAAATGGCTACATTTTACACATGTCAATCAAACTATATATATAAACTAGTCCTTCAATCAATATTTAACAAAAAATATCTTCTCTCCAAAATCCATTTATAGTTAATATATATAGATATATATCTTCCACTTCTTTTGGAGTAATTTGCCTCCAATAGTTGAATGTGTATATATATATATATATATATTACAAAAAATTTAACTTTCGAAGGGAGCAGAAGTCGTCGCTGAAAGATGAAACATCGTCGCCCAAAGTTTTCAGCGGCAACATTTTTATTACTACGAGGTCGCCGTCATAAGTCTAATTGTTGAAAGTTTGGCAACAATAAAAACGTCGCCCCCAAAAGTAGACATTTAGTGGTGAAAAGAGTTATTTCTAAAATATATAAATTATTATCATCAAAGGTTTGTCATTTGGTGACAACATTTAGTTGTTATTGAAAGTGTCATTTGGCGATGACATTCAGTCGCCACCGAAAGTCTGTTGGCCACACCATCACCACATCACCACCACGTAAATCATATATTTGTTTTAAATGTGCTTTCACCTAAATTCGAACCCATGACGTCTTGCTTGCAATTTATTTGTATTTGCTCTTTTACCAATTGAGTTGAAATATATCTGCTGTCATTATATAAAATATTAAATATATATTGTTTATTTTCATACCAATACACACACATATATATATTTATAAATTAATATATTATTAATACACATATTTCATTTTCAATTATTAATATTATTAAATATTATATATATATATATTTATATGAATATTTATATTATAATTTTTTATTTTTAAATCTTAAATAATTTTTTTATAAATATATTTGTTTTCCTTTCATAAGAAAAAAACTTGTTTTCCCAGCCAACTTTTAAATTTATTTTTATTTTTAAATAACAATAATTATGTATATAATGTTTATTATTCATATGTATTAATATTATATTATTTTATGTTATTTTTTTAATTATGTTATATCATATAATATATAATATATATCATATATTATATTATTTAAAAAATTATATTATATATATGGTTAATATATGTATATATAATATAATAGAAATTTGGTAAAAAAAATCATTAAAATAAATATTGTAATTTTGATTATCATATGATTTAAAAGAAAATACAATAAGTTCAATATGTTATGATTGAGATAATAAAAACACCCATAGGAGTTTTTATTAAAAACAATCATTCTTTTTCTACGTGACATTATTTCATTAGACTTTTACACTATGTGAAAATATCCATACTACCAACATCCATAAGAATTTGGGCTGAGAGTCTCAATTCTAGTATGACAGATCATTTTTTTAGACTAACTATTGATAATTGCCTTAGTACATTATTGCTTCATCAAAATTATTATTGGTAATAAATAACATTAATATTAATTTATAAGTTAAATATATTAGAAATTAAATTAACCTAACAAGAATTTCTCAAAATACAAAGTTGATCACATTAGATAATTAGGGATTAGTTTGTTTTCCTGATTTTCTTTTATTGAAGTTATCAATCCCTTTATTAATTAAAAAAATTATCTTAATAAGAATAATATATTTCATTATTTAAGATAATATTTACAATACAAAATATATGTTAAATATCTAATTATTTATGATAAAAGTGTATAAATATAACACAATTATTATTTTAATGTTATTTATTAATTTTTAAAATAAAAAGAGCAAAAATTCCAAAAACTAACTTTGACAGCGACATTACAAAGTCACCGCCGAAAGTCTTACTTTCAGTAGCGACATCAGGAAAGTAAGACTTTTGACTGCAACAACGAGAAAGTTGCCACTGAAAGTTGTATTCGATGGCAGCTTAAATGTTGCCATTGAAAGTAAAATTTTTAGTTACGATAGAAAAATGCTATCGCTGAAAGTATGACTTTCAGCAGTAATAAAAAAAAGTCATCACTAAAAGTTTGTCTTTTGGTAATGACAATAAAAGTCATTGTTGAAAGTCTATTTTCAGCGATGACTTTTTTTGTCATTACCAAAAAAACAAACTTTCAACAGCAATTGAAAAATTATACTTTTAGCAATGACTTTTTTTAGTCACCGTTAAAAGTTATCATTGAAAGTCTGTCTTTTTATAGTCATGGTAGGCCACTTCTTTTTATACGAATAATCTATAATTTAATTTAGTTATGAAATGTACACACACGTCAATATTATTGTTGCTATTGTTGTTAATATAAAGAGTTTGATGAATCTGAAAAAATACATGTATGTGTCGGTGAGGCTGCTGCCCTGCATGCGAAGACTAGGGCTTGTCTGTTGTCCCAAAGGTCTTATTTCTTAGTTAGTTTCCACGTAAATATCTACTTTGGGAGCTAATTACATTGATTAGGTGTGGAAACATTCAACGTTTTATTTTATTTACCTTCACATATAACAAAATCTCGATGGATACCAAGAAGAAAACGCGTATATATCAAACAAACAATTCAAGACCCTAGTTTTATCAACCAAAGTTTCTGTATTTCTTCAAGAATACTTAGCTCAAAGTGCAAGTGAAAACTTATAATTAAGGTCTTCGAAAAGTGGGTCCCCAAGTCTCATTAATTATTCTTTTCCTTGGCCCACTAATATAAATTGGTGTAAAACAGTATACATTTCTCACCAAGACTCGCCATTCAAATTTCAGAGCAACCATGGATGCTTTATCCTTAAGCTCAGCCCTATTTCTCAATCGGCCCTTTCATTGCCTTAATCCACTCTCAAAACAATGTCAAAGCCAAGGACCTCCTCGTCTTGTTTCTTGCAGAGCGAAAAAGCTAGCCATTGAGGTTGATGAGATCACAACCATTGGAAACTTTTACAAGATGCTATCTCTGAATCCCAAGAGTGCAACCAAGGATGAGATAAAGAAGGCTTATAGATCAATGGCGCTTCAGTACCACCCAGACATGTGTCAAGATCCTTCGAGGAAGGAGAAGTGGACAAGGATGTTTGTGCAGCTCCATGCAGCTTACAAGACATTGTCGGATCCGGTGCTCCGAGAAGAGTATGATTATGAACTGGGCTTGAATACAAGCATTAGGAATAATGGGAGTGTTAATGGTGGTGATGAGAGATTGAGAAGAAGGTAGGAAGATCAGGTGGTTGAGTTAAAGAGAAGGTCTAATACAAGAATGGCTCAAAAGGGAGGATTATCATGGGGAAGTAGAATTAGGGCTCAAAACATGAAAAACCATAACTAATCGTTAATTCATTTATTATAATTAATATAATTAAGTGTTTTTTTTGTTTCTTTTTCTAAAATGTTAATTTGTTGTGCTAAATTATTCTTGGGGCTTGATTATTTAATTTCTCCACGTAAGCATAGTTTAAAAGAATATTTGAAATGTTTTGGGATATTCTGTCCAACTAATAATATTATTAGATGTTAATTAGATAAATTTGTATATTCTTACTTAACAATGATAATGATAACAGTCCAATACAAGAATTATATTTTTTTTTCATCATAGACGAAAGAGACAGGACAGATATATAAGGTCCTTTGACTGATCAGCAATCTTGATGGTGATTGCAATATTTGCCCCAATGGTTAGAGATTGCATACATGATGATGAAGACAATGAGAAGGTTTTTGTTTCTTTTTTCTGATATCAATTTGTTGTGCTAATATATTCTGAGGACCTGATTCTTTAATTTTTCCATGTAAGCATAGTTCAAAAGAATATTTGAAATGTTTTTGGTTATTCTGTCCAACTAATATATAATATTATTAGATGTTAGATAAATTTGTATATTCTTATTTAACAAGGATAATGAAAATATTCCAATATAATTATTATAAAAAAATTTTATCATAGACGAAAAAGATAGGAAATATATATATATATATATATTTATAAAAGATTGTTTGACTGATCAGCAATCTTGATGGTGATTGCAATATATCTGCGCCCTAATGATTAGAGATTACATGATGATCAGAAGGTATCAGAAATATACATGATATATATGCCAACAAAAGAAAAAATGATAGAACTCCGTAAATTTTCTTCTTCTTCAATTTGATTGGGAGTGAAGATGAAACTACAAACAGAAAGAAATTTACATGACCCTAAAAATGCATTATCTTTATCCTTAATTTGAACTCCTTGATTGACCATTGACTATGCATATACTGTTTAGCTTCATCGCTGAACTTGAAACAGTACTTATCTGTTAACATCAACCTTTCATTCCCAACCTAATAATGGGTTCTTACTTTGAAAAAGTAAACTAATCAAACTTTTTAGCCTTTGAACCAAAAGTAGCAACAATATCAGCCACTGACGCAAATATTTTGTCTCCCCAATAATGTCTGCTAACTAAATGCAAAAATGTTAATTTGTGTGTGGTGAAAGCTGTTCCATTTTAATTAAAGTTGAAACTCTTAAGCGAAGATATTTTCTTGTATTAAACCCCTTCGGCCATGAATCAAATATTAATGAAGCACAAGCTCATTAAACTTAAAAATTCAGATAATTGAAGGCTACAAAAATTGAACTCTCAGTTAATCATTTCAACCACTATTGCATCTTATGTACATCCCATGAAAAAAAATTCAAACCCGACCGGCCGGTTCAACTGGGAACTGACCCTTGGTCCGGTCCGGTCCAGTTATAGATGCAGATCAGAAGTTTTTAGAATCAGTGCGAATCGGTTAAAAATCGATATAAAATCAGGTTGAATCAGTTTAAACATTTTTTTTAATTTTTTAAAATATTTTTTAAATAAAATAACAATATTTTTAGTACTAAGTAATATTATTTTTAGTGTAAATTTTTTCTTTCTATATTATAATATGTTATAAGTATTATTATGATACATAATTATTAATAATGATAAATTTACTTTACAAATAATATGAAAATAGAATATCAATTAACTATTTTGAATTCAAAATAAAATTATAGATGAATATTAACTTATTTAGATTTTAATATTAGGTTGTAAAACTTATTAATAACATTTTTAACTTTCTATATATTATTAAATTTATTTTTTATTTTAGAATAAATGTTAATTTTATGATCATGGATAAATATCTTTTTTATTTTTTATCTATATTATTAAAAATATATTAATTTATTTACAATCGATCCGACCCCGATCCGACTACTGAACCTTGAACTGTTACCTCATCCAATTCAATGGTCGGTCCGATTTTTAATACCTCACTCGGAACACAACAGAAACTTTATAATATTCTAAACTTCTCATAATTTGTTGTGAAATAATTTAGTCTGCTTGCACATGAAATTTGAACAAAAAATGTCTGGAAGTTAAAAATTAACTATAGAAGGGGCATCTATAATGTAAAAAATTATTACTCCTTTTAATCCTAAATACATGACATTTTACCTTGATTCTAAATATAAGATTTTTTTTAAAATATGAGGTAATATTTGTTACATATGTTAAAAAAATGCATATATTTAATTTATTTCGAAAAGAGTAAGAAAGAGAATAAATAAAGATAATTTTGAAAAAATATTTTGATTTTTGAAAAAATTAAAGTAGTTAACTAACTTTATTTTCATTCTTAATTTGCATGATTAAGTAAAAAAAAGTCTTACATTAAGAACCGAAGAGAGTATAAATTTTCCCTTTTTGCATAGAGAAGAAGTTTCTAGTAACATGTTCTGAATTTGAGCCTCATCAATAAGTGGTCTCAATATCAAGTGACCAAAGGTGCCAAATTCAAAGAATTCCAGCCATGTATCAATGGCGTATCTTCTGCTATGGATACAGTCATCTCATAGCTGCCCAAAAAGACTTAAGACACCATGTTCGCAATCATACATGTCAGTGATCCATCAGGAGCACTTTGAATTGAAAGAGAAAAGGTCTTGAAGGCTTGTAAAACTATAGAGCATGATCCTTGATCAAGTTGGGTTTTAATATCCTTGATCAAGGCCCTGAACTTTTATCTCTAAAAAGCCATACTATCTTTTAATGTCAAGAGGACTCTTACAAGCTAAGATGATTGATTCTCCAATATGTATGTGTTTTGCAGCACTTGATTATAATCACAACCATCATACTCCAATTAATGTTTCAGTGAATCATGACCGACTATAAGCTTTCACAATGTAAAAGAATAAACCATTCCCCTACCATCTTCATTATCTTTATTTGAGTCCTGTCATTCCACCTGCCTCCCACCACACTGAAGAGAAAAAAAACATGCAAAGGGAGTAAAAAGGAAAAACACAACAGTAATTAGGAACACATATTGGAGACATTTTATGAATGAATAATAATACTGCACAACAGCGAAGGAAAATATTTTATTTTAAATCTCAAAAAAGTAAACTCTTCTCCTAGAATGAAAATTTTTTTATGCCCCAAGCCACGTAAGACACCTTAATAATTCTCCATCCAAACAACTTATGAATGAGGTAGCTATAATAAGCAGAGACACAGAGTTAGACTGAATTCTAAATATACAATATTTGGAACTATAGAATTAATGCACATGCCACGGAACTCACTACCTACTGCAAAATCTATTAAAAATACTACCTACAGCAAAATCTATTAAAAATGAGACCAAAAAAAACAAAAGGGAAAAATTCTAAGGATGTGTTTGTTTCAAGTAAGGGAACTGAAGGGGTGAGATTGGAGGAATTTTTAATTGATGGGATTCAAAGGATTTTAAAATTATCTTGTTTAGCTGGATTGGAATGGAGGGGGTCGAAGGAATTTTAACCAAATTTTATTTGGTTCAATAAAATATTAAAAAGAATTTAATAATAAATATTCTTTTTCCTAAAAAATTTTCAATTTGAGGGATTTAATAAAGGGATAGGGGAGTAATCCCCTCCCTCCTTTCCCATCCTTTTAAAAAATTTCTCAAAAATCTCTAACCAAACAAATGTTGAAGCTTTGTGATTTCATTTATAGTCTATTTGGATTGAATTAAAAAGCACTTATGAAGTAAAAAAAGTGATTATGTTGCCAATTAAGTGATTATTTTCATAAGCTAATTTTTTTAGTTCATGATAATCACTTATCTTCCCATAATCACTTATTTCACTTTTTCTTCTCGTTATCCATCCAATAATTACTTAAACCCCAATATTCAAACAAATTTTTTTTCTCAAAATTACTTATGGGGTAAAAATATCCAAACAAAAATTACTTTTGACATAATCACTTATTCTTATAATCTATTATGAATAATCACTTATTCTTATAATCACTTATACATAATCTAATCAAAACACAACCTTAAGCTAACAGACATCAAAATGACGTGCAGAAGGATCCCCCTCTTGAGCTCTGCAACTCGCTTAGCTGAGAAGTCACAATTCGGCCTTTTCTCATCGATGAAAACCTTCCATCTTCTGGTGATCCTACAAGATCAACAACAGCACAGGTTAAATGAAAAGGCAAATCATTTATTAATAAACCCCAAATCCTCTTTTTATAGATGCGGTAAGGTAGGGGGGAAAATACTTCCGATCCCTCAAATCCTCACCGTCGAAAGAGGACATTGTGCAAGTAATCCGACGTAGCTAGAGCCGATAGTGTGGTCCAAATCGAATGGATAAACATGTTTAACCTGAAAAAATAAATAAATTAGATTTTAAAAATTAGAGTCCAAATAAACAATGAGCCTTCTAGGTAGGCGGTTTTATCCCTTTTCTTTCATATTAAAAAATTATATATATTATTTTATTATTTAATAATATATAAATAATAAAATTTAAATATTATATTAATTTTTAATAAATAAGATAATATTATATTAATTTAAATAATTATATAAAAATTTAAAAATATTTAAAAAATATGGCCAACAGGTCAACCTACGGTCCCACTACATATGGGTTCGGGTTTTTAAAGTCAAGTATGTTTTCACAGATGAGCTTTTCAACCCAGTCAGACCATTGAACCCTGACACAGTTGGACGGTGAGGCTATGAGGTAGGAACGGCAGGTGGAACTAACAGCGAGAAAGACAGGAAGAGGGCGAATATAAAAAGGACAAGTACAACGTGTGAGGGAAAAGAAAAAGTACCACGCAGGCTTTTGTTTTTATAATAAAAAACACGCAGCCGGATGACCTTTATAATCTATAAAAAAATTTTATTATAAAAATAAAACTTTTTAAGTAAGAGTAACTAATTTTTTTAAGTAGAAATAACTGAATTTTTAAGTGAAAATAATTAAATTTTTAAATAAAAATAACTAATTTTTTAAGTGGAGATAACTGAATTCTCAAATAGAAATAATTAAATTTGATAATTAATTTTCTAAGTGGAGATAATTAAATTTTTAGGTGAGAATAACTAAATTCCTAAATAGAGATAATTGAATTCCAAAATGAGGATAATTAAATTTCTAAGTGTGAATAATAAATTTCTTAAGTAGGAATAACTAAATTTCCAACTAGCGATAACTAATTTCCTAAATAGAAGTAACTAAATTTTCAAGTGTGGATAACAAATTTCTCAAGTGAGAATTAACTAAATTTTTAATTAGGGATAACTAATTTCTCAAATAGAGATAACTAAATTTTCAAGTGTAGATAAATTTTCTAAATAAGAAAAACTAAATTTCTAACTGGCAATAACTAATTTCTCAAGTGGAAATAACTGAATTTCCAAGTAATAATAATTATTTTTTCAGGTGAGAATATTTTATTGTTCTGGCACTATCGCCGGAGACCAGAGCTTCGGCGACCGGATATCTAATAACCAAACCTCTTGCGATGTTATCGGCACCGGTGAGGTTGATAGGAAAGGGGGAAAGGGGAAGGGGTATTTTGGCTAAAAACTTTTTTTTATTACCTATAAGGGCTTAAATCCTTAAAAATGATTTTAAATTTTGTAGTTCCTAATTTAAAAATATTTTTGTTGGAGGGTTCTTAAATGAGATTTTCCCAAATATTGGCATTGGGGGAAGAAATAAAAAACTTAGAGTATGTTTTAATAATATTTATTTATTTTCTGCTGAAAATCATGTATTTAATATTTTTATAACTCTATATAATGAAATTATGAAAATATGTTTAGATCTTATTTGAAGTGAAAACATAATCAAAACACCGTCAAGGATAATTTTGTTTTTGTAATTGTTAGAAAATATAATGTAGAAGACCGGTAGTGTTTTAAAAAAAAACAAAGACAGAGAGGCGGGGTGAAGTGGAAAAAGGCTAGGCATGGGAATATGTGGGTCCCGCGACAAAGCAAAGGAAAAAATAAAAAAAAACATAAAATAAAATAAAAGGGAAATGTGGCAAGAGATTACAAGACAACAAAAACACATGGTAGCTAAATATTGCATCAACACGCAGCCCATAGCAGAAACCGGCACTGTTCCGGCTCTTACACACTGCGGCTTATTCTCCGTTAAAGAACAGATAATAGATAGATTGACCACTGACTGCACACACTTAATGGAAAAAGAAAGGGCGACAACTATACAACGTGAAACGACCTTGATTCTCAACCATCCATTCACAACTTAATAATGGATTCTTGCATTGAAATTATCAACTTATCAAACTTCTTCAGCCATTGAACCAAAAGTTGCAACTGCATCACCCACTGATAGAAATATCTTGTCTTCCCCAATTATGTCGGCTAACTTGGACGCATGGAGCTTCTCCATTATAATTGGCCCAGGATTTGCCAAGAGAAGCTGTGAGAATACCAATGAGATGAACCTTATCACAATCAAATGTAAAGATCGTTTGCTCACAAAATATCCTTACAGTAAAGAATAGGTATAACATTCTTTATGTTGAAACTTAATGATTCAGTTGATTGAAGGTGAACTAATTCATCCTAAAACTCACGCTCGAGTAAAAATCCTAGAAATAGTGTTATTCCATCCTCTAAGAGTGCATAAGATCATAATGGATGTGGTTATCTGAAAATAAGCAGTTCATTTAGTTCAGAATTTGAAGATAATACAGCAATGACAAGTGTGTGTATTCACACACACCGATGTTCCTTGACATTTATGGTCACTATTAAGACACTTGAACCAAGTTTTGTCCTCTTCTATAAGAGAATTTTATGGAGAAAATTTTGTAGTTATGATGCAAAAAATGTTGAGTCTGTGATTATGCATTACCTGGACCTCTCTTTTCTGAAGGCTCTTACATAAATCTTCAAAGGCATGGATGCCACTGGTGTCGATGTGGGCAACAGCTGCAGGAATATAGTTCCATGAATCACGATATTTTGAAGATTAATAATCAATAGCAAGATCGGATCATCTAATAGCAAAGCCTTACGTGACATTTCAACAATCAGATATTGTATTGTGGGAAAACTACTTCCTTTCCTCTGTTCTTCTTCATCTAGCAGCCATCTCAGAATTCTGCAAATTTTGATTGGATTATAGTCATCAGGCAACCTTGATCTTGGAGTGCCTAGAAACTCGGATTCTACATTGTACACTTTAAGAAAATCATTGGATTTCTTAAGGTTTTCCTCCCCATATTTGTTGGTAATAACCATTTGAAACTGATAGATCATAGTTCTTAAATCTACGTTATTGTAAATTGTGGGTACATTTTTACGTAGAATGTTTCTTTTTTTTTTTTAGTGGAATTAAAAATTGAACTTTGAACCTAAGACTTCAGACAATTAATACCATTAAACCACACCTAGTGGGCTTGTAAAATGCTCATTTCTCCAGAAACACACACACAATTATATGGGATTAGAAGTGCAATTTATCACCTGTCCTTGATATAGTTGGAGTTTGAGAAGTAGATTGAAGAGTCAACTCTAACAATCAGCATTCGGGGAATCTGTGTAGCATTTGGGTATTGATAGATGTTCCTGTACACGTTGGTCCGTGGAAGCTTCCCCAATACTACAGTCCTTGGCCTTGTCACTTGTAAAAGGATTTTGGCAAATGATACGGCCACCTGCAGAACTTAAGTTCATAAAATTCTTGCACGATATTAAATACCATAATTTTAAAATTTTTCTTTTGGTTTCTTTTTACCGCAATAAGAAGGCCAATCTCAACATTTTTGAAAATTACACCCAAGAAGGCTCCCATGCAGGCTACAAAATCAAATTTGTCAATCTTCCATAGCAGAACAACTGCATCAATGTCAATAAGGCCTAGCAAAGCAGCTATGATAATAGAAGCAAGCACGGCATTTGGGGTGTACTTAAATAGTGGAGTAATGAACACCAAGGTTAATAACACGACAATGGACAAAACAATGTTTGATACAGCAGTTTTACAGCCAGCCATGCAGTTCACGGCTGTGCGCGCAAAACCTCCTGCATAAACATAAGAAAATGCTATCAAGATCACAGCTATTCAAAGTAAAGAAGGTCTCCTTAGCAGGAAAGGCTCAAACAAAATATTATATATTATAGAGCCTTTGCTTTCCTCTTTTGTACCTGTAGTTACATAACAAGATGTCAGTGAACCAATAACATTCATTGTCCCTATTGCCACCATTTCTTTGTTACCATCCAATGGATAATCTTTCATGGCAGCAAATGTTCTCCCAATTGCTACAGCTTCCTGAATTCAACAAAGATAGTTTCCAATATGTTGAGGTGAGGAATGATTAGTCATATGTAAAATTAGCTTACCGTGAGTGCGATCAAACCAGCAATCACACCAATCCGAATACCAGGGCCAAGATATTTTCCACTGAAGAAAATTTCACTAGCAGATGATGGATTCACTCCCTTTTCTATGTGTGTCACCTGAAATAGCTCAATTTGAGTCCTGAAGTTCACAACTTTGTTCAATCTACGACAGAAAATTTAGTTTGATGCTACTCACAATTGCAACACCTTTCTTGTCAGCCCGGGTGATGTAGACAAAAAAAGTGGACACTATAACAGACACCAAAGGAGCAAGTGCGGACACCCAAAAGAGTTTCTTCTTCTTTTTAGCCTGTCCATTACGAAAAAATCAGTTCAGAAAATTGTAATGGATGAATTTATGGAAAGGGCAATCAATGGCTTTCTTACGAGATATCTAGTGGCAAGGAGGAAACCCAAGAAAGCTAATCCAATGACTATCGTCTGCCAATTCCACTGTAACAAGAGAAGAGATTATAAATAGTATGCTTGTGAGCTTTTCTTTATCTTTTTCTTCTATACCCAGAAAAAGTAAAATTAAAACTTTATTAGGTACCCCATGGTGCACGTTAGTCCAAACTGAGCGCACGACGGAAATAATGTCAGTATTCTTGGTGAAGTGTTGTATGCCAAGCAATCCTTTAAGCTGCTGCAGGGCTATAGTAATGGCAGCTCCAGCCATGAACCCCACAATGGCAGCATGAGATAAGAAGTCAATCAAGAAACCAAGCCTGCAAAGTTTTCAAATAGATTGCAGCACCAGACACGTTTAGAGTTGTTATAGATGTTAAACAGCCTAGGCTTTCAAACTATAATTCAGACAGATCAACAAAGAATAATGCATTAGGATCATATAGTGTGCCAAGTGTTTACCTGAGAACTCCAAGTGCCATTTGAGTGATTCCTGCAAAAAAGGTTGCAGTAAATGCAAGACGCAGATAGTCATGACTTTTGTGGTCACTGATCTCATCCGTCAGCATAGTTCCAAGCAAAAGGGATACCACAGCCACTGGTCCTATGGCTATATCTCTCGAGCTTCCCATGAAAGCATATACAAGAGGAGTCACGAAGCTTGAGTCTGCACACATTGATAGAAAGCCAAATCACACAACTGAACTGGGATATCTACCAGAAGAACCAAACTGTTCAATAAAAAAAGAAAAAGTATGATACTCACACAGTCCATACTGTGGTTTCAAATTTGCAAGCTTTGCATATGCAATATCCTGTAGTGTACTCATGTGAGTCATAATCCAAAAGCACATGCCAATGTTTCTTCTTTTGTGATAATAAATCCTTGAGGAGCTGTACTTACCTGAGGAATACACAGACTTGCAATGGTGAGTCCAGCAACGAGATCCCCTTTAAATTTACTAAGATTGTAACCTCTTCCCCATTCGAGAATTGGGAAAACTGCTTGTAGGCCAAGAACAAACTTTATTGCTCCAGGTTGGTCCTTAAAGTGGCTTAGGGGCTTGTCAGCGAAGAAAGTTTCCACTACGGTATCTTTGATCTCCTTGAGAAGATTTTGTTTAGGAGGAGCTCCCACCTTGTGAATATATGCCAAGGTCCTGTCATGTCGACGAGAAGAGGCCCCACTTTTGATTTCCTCCGTGAGCCTTTCCGCAAGCTCGTCGCTGACGCGGTGACTCATTAAGGCCAGAGATAATAATAAACTGCAAATCACAAAATTATGCAGAGAAGCAGCATGCCATTAGTAGAGAACTCTGTTACGTATAGTCGACTACTTTAAAAGCTTCACAGTCAAGTTTTGTCATGTGTAGCTTAGCTTTACTGAAATAAACGAATCAAAAGACAGAGTTAAAGTACCAAATGCTAAACAGCAGGGAAACCAACGAACTTGCCCTTTTCTGCACAAAGTTATTGATACTATATAGAGGGCGGGATGGGAAGTAACGGACATGGACGTTACAGTCTGTACGTGGTTTGGTATGTAATGATTAATCTTTTAAAATAAACTAAACATGTTTTCTTATACATTATAACAAGTTTGAGGTGAGCCGACCTCTTACGGATTCTATATTACCATTCAATTTATGAATGAAAGTCAAATATCAAATTGGTGATAATTTGAAAGTTTTAATAAGCAAATCAATCTTTTAATAGTTGGCATATTTCATTAGTAAATGATCAAGTTGATCATGCATTATTAGCTTCAAGTGACATAATAAGAAAGAGAGATATATAAAGGAAAAAAAAAACTGAAGGTTTCACGAACAAAACAACACAATTTTTTACTTTTCTCATCCTCGGACCTCGGTCATTGATTTATGAGACGAGGAAAATTGTAGTTTTACAATGGCTAGTGCATTGTCTTGTCTGTCGCAAGCACTATAACCAATAGGCTAAATACTTTTGGCAATCGTACTTTTTTTTTTAAAGCATCAAGGGTAATCCTTTGATTAACCGTACTTGATGTAGAGAGAAGTGGCAGAGTCTCGAACAGAACAAAAATTAACCAAAAGCAAAAAGAAGAATTTTATTTTGGATTTTCGTGGTAGTCCAATCCAAGTTCAAAGGAAAAGGATTCTCACTCAGTCTCTTTCAAAGTGAGTTAGGAAAAAAAAAGGTCGTTGCCCTGTTGGCCCAAAAACAAAAAAAAGTTATAACCCCATTTTTAAAATATATATATATATATATATATATTGAGGAGAGTTAGGATCATAATAGAATAAAACTCTTATCTTAAGGTACAATTAGAAAGGTATATCCAACTAATATCATATATTGCTTAGTCAAATTATCTTATCATGTATTATTGTGTCCTCACACTTTTAAATATCCTTATATTTAAATTAAAATAATTCTCTCAATATAATTTTTTATATCAGTAAAATCTAAACTCTCTTACTAAAGGAGTCTCAAGCCCTTTGTATTCAATACAACCATAATATTATCTATCTTCATTTTTAACTATACGATGATATTAAGTTGATCAATTTAAAAACTATTTATTTATTATTATTCAGTTGATTGATTAATTAATTAATTAATTAATAGACATACATCCAATGATAACTCTTAGAAAAGAATTATCTGAAAATTTAACCATTAGATTAAAGCTTTAACTATAATGATTATATTTATATAATCAATATTTGATCAATATATCAATAAAAAAATTATAAAAAATCATATTATTCAGGCGTGATAAGCGTGTATTCACATTCTAATTTCACATCAATAATAACATTATTTTATACTCAACCATGACGGCAAATTCTTAAAAATAACTATTATTTCCTATAAGGCTGTTCTAAATTAGCAGCACATCCTTATAAAAAAAGGGAAAAAAAAATTAGTAATACATTACTTCCCAACTAGGTTTTCTCCATATATAAGAACCGAAAATCAAATCCCATCCAATTATTTGAAGAATAAAAGACTCTACCACTAACATCAACCTGAATTAATATATGAAGTAGAAATTTATATTTGTTTTTATGAGTTTTCTTGATCGTTATAAGAATTAAATATTGAATAAAATGCGTTGAATTCCCCCTTTGTCCTTGGTACGTACTTTGGAAGAAATTAGTTTTCACTGTCAATAGAGATACTCCTAGCTAGGTGCTGCAAAAGTAGAGTTCTAATTCACATGAAAAATCATAACTAATTAATCGTTAATTCATTGATTATCATATACTCCTTAAGTGTTTTTTTTTCCCTTCTGTGTGATGTTAATTTGTTGTGCTAATATATTCTCAGGACTTAGGTTGTTTAATTTCTCCATGAAAGTAAGCATAGCTAAAAGAATATTTGAAATGTTTTGGTTATTCTGTTTTGTTAGGTCTGGTGACCAATATGTTTAGTTTTGATAATATCAAATAATGGAGTAAAAAGTTTGTACAATATAATTATTTAATGTTATTTATATCATGCATATTATTTGAGAAAGAATTTGACCAATTACTGAATTTAATATGAATTTCTTATGTAATTATTTCAAGAAGAAGAAGAAGAAAGTTTTGGAAAAGAAGAACTTGAGAGCTTAAATTGAAAGATTAATATTCAAGTTTTTAGTTTTTGAGTTTGGATGTAAGTAATTAAAAATGTTTGAGTTTAAAAGGTTTTTAAATAATTTTAGAACATCTCTTTTAATATTATTGAAAATTTTAAGTCTAAAAATCAAATTGAGCATTGATTCTTTCATTCCTATAAGTTTTCAAAATGTCAACAAAAGTAATTAATTACTCTTGATTATAACCTATTATGTCATGTTTTCATGCTTCCTTATAGACATAATAAATTACCTTATGAAAGTAATTGATTATCGTGTGTCTTGCCAAAATCTATAAGCCACTGTTTTATATACTAATTAATTATCTCAATATATAATTGATTATATTTCTAAACTTATATCTATTTAGCATCTTAATTGATTACCCTCTCAAAATAATCAATTATCGAGTCTGTTCATTTTTTATATATTTCAATCTTATGTTTTAATCAATTATTTTTACTTTATAATTGATTATATTGCTTCATATGGTCTATTATATCCTTAAATAATCGATTAATTTCTTTTAGTGAATATGCGAGCTCTTTGTTTGAGATCTAATCTATTATATCTAAGCTCTTAATGGATTATATCATCTATTCACTCAAAAATTTCCTGAGCTAATCTATTACTCTCAAATATAATTGGTCATATTGTTTCTCAAATTTATTTTCATCCTTCGATAACCTGTTATATTCCTAAATATAATTGTTTATATTTCCTAATATTCCAAACTCCTTTTTAATCAATTATTTTTGACTCAATTGACTGATGAACTTACTTTTTTTTGGTTATTAAACTCAATTAATTGACTTAAATTGAGCTCAATTTATTATTATGGATACATTACTGGAAATAACCTTGAATCACATCATAATCGATTAAACTTTTATAGTATAATCGATTATCTCGGTAAAATGTTTGCAACAACTAGTTCTTCAGAGTGATGACTGATTAATTATGTCTAACAGTTAATTAACTATTTCCACATATAAATAGAGTTTTATTTAAGTTGAGAGAGAAAAAATGATGTTCTGAAATTATTTTATTGAATCAACGATCTGTTTTTCAATCAAATATTTTCAACTACATACTCTGAGTTTCGATATATTTATTTACTCTTTGAGAAAATTTTTATTTTCTGTATTGATATTTTCTATGTAAGAAATTCTCTAAGTGATTTAGAAAGATCACTCAAGGAAAGTTTCTTTGAGAGAAATTTGTAATTACACTAAAGAAGGTGTGTGAGAGAGACAGACTCAAAATAAAAGTTTTGGCTGTATTGTGACTTCACATATGTCTGGACTGAACTTATGGTTATAGAGAAAAATTTCAAGTGAGTTGCTCGAAGACTGGACACAAGTCAAGTGGTTGGGCCAAATGAGGATAAATTATTTGTGTATAATTCTTCTTTCATCTCTTCATTATCTCTTCAGTTCACTCCTGTTTTTAGTACCTCTCTACAACATTGAGTTGTTCTTCAAAAAGACAAAAAAATTTGTAACATCCAATTTACTCTTTTCTTGGGTGACCAGCCTACTCAACATCCAACCAATAATTTTCAACATCCAACTAATAATTTTATTTGATGTTAGATAAATTTATATATATTCTCATTCAACAAGGACAATAATAATATTCCAATGTAAGTATTATAATCTTTTTTTTAACATAGACGAAAGAGGCATAAAAGACATATAAGGTTGTTTGACTGACCAGCAATCTTGATGGTGATCGCAATATATGCCCCAATGGTTAGAGATTGCATACATGATGATGAAGACGATGAGAAGGTATCACAGAAATAAACAAGATATAAGCCAAAAAAAAAAAAGAACTTTGTAAATTTTCTTCTTCTTCAGTTTGATTGGGACTCGAAATCAGAGAAAAGAAAACGAAACTACAAACAGAAAAGAGATTTACTTGACCGTAAATGTATCATCTTTCCTTTGAGTTCCTTGAATTGAACCATTGCACTACATACTCTGTTAGCTTCATCACTAAACTTGAAACAGTACTTATCTGCTAATTAACATTATTTCAGCCTTCCATTCACAACCTATTGATGGGTTCTTATTTTTGAAAATGTGAATTAATCAAAATGCTTTAGCCTTTGAACCAAAAGTGGCAACAATATTATCAGCCACTGACACAAGTATCTTAGCCTCCCCAAATTCATGTCTGCTAACTTAGATGCTTGGAGCTTCTCCATTATGAATTTGTCCCTAGTGATGCCGTGTTATCGCCAGACAGAAAAACGAATGATAGATGCCACAATCTCTCTCTATAAAATCTTTTTAATTTAGAAGCTTACAGAAGATCTTTCAAGTGTTTAATAAAGCACAAGCTCATTAAGCTCATTATCGATGAGACTATATATATATATATATATATCAGCACATACTCTTGACTTGACTATCTTGTAGAAGAGAGAAAGATGAAAGTCGTGGATGGCATCCCTTGCGTCTCTCTCTCTTGTGGGACCATACAACCACAAGAGAGAGTCTTGAATTTGAAGATAACACAACAATCACAAGAATATACACACAAGTATACACCACAGTTCCTTGATATTCATGGTTTGGTTGGAGAGATTTGGAAGGAAGAGAAGATTGGGAAAAATTTTCTATCTTTCTTTTTTCAAACCAAACAAGGGGGAAGAACACTTTTCTTTCCATCCTTAGAGAGGGAGAAAGGAGGGGACAGAAGGAAAAATACTTTCCTTCTCTTATTTGTTTTGGAAAAAAAGTAGAATGAAAAATTTTTTCTTCTCTCCAAATTTCTCAAACCAAAAAGGGTAAAGAGAATTTTCTATAGGAAATTTGGTAATGTTAGCACTAGTAGTGAGACAGAGAAGGTGGGAAGAGCAAGTGGTTGAATGGCAGAGAAGATCTAGTAGAAGAATTAATAGCTCAAAAGTGGGATGATCATGGGGAAGTAAGTAGAACTTGGCTCAAAATATGGAAAACCATAACCAATTATAAATTGATTATATATCTCAAGTGTGTTCCAGTTCCAGTTTTCTTACGATTATATGTTTTGCTAATAATAGCTCAGCTCCTATTATCAATTTAATGGCCAGGGGTTTTATAGACATGATCAGGAAAGTATCAATGAAATTAATGAATCATTTAACAAATCAAAGCGTGAAACACGGGAAAAATAAATTGCTACCACCAAATAAGGTAAATAAAATCTATAAGCCAGAAGGGAGAAAGAAAAGCCCGATCCTCTAAAGTTGGAGTTGGTGAAGTTAAACGTAAAGTACCAGTACTATACTTAGGGTCTGTTTGGTTTATCTTTTGGTAAACCAAATCATGGTTTTTAATTATTATTTTTTTCAAAGTTATCCAAACAGGTTTGTGGTAAATTTCTTTATTTTTATCTAAACTTCATTTTTGTATACTGTGGTTATTCCAAACGATCTTTTACAAAAAGACAAACTAAACGGGCACTTAGCATTCAACTTCACCAATTTCTATGGATCCGCATCAAAAGAGAAAACAACTTCCTAAACTGTTCTGCTACTATACTTCAACTGAGACAAGAAAATAAAGACAAAACAATGAACAGAAGAAATTTACATGACCCTTAATGCATGATCTTCCTTTTAGCTCCCTGAATTGACCATTGACTGCACACACTTACTGGACAAAGAAAGGACGACAAGCCTGAAAACAAAACAAGAAGACTACAGCATACCACGTGAAATGACCTAGAACCAAAATTCTTCTCATAAAATTCTTCTAAACAATGGGTGCTTACTTCTTACATTGAAATTATCAACTTATCAAACTTCTTCAGCCTTTGAACCATAAGTTGCAACAGCATCACCCACTGATAGAAATATCTTCTCTTCCCCAATTATGTCTGCTAGCTTGGACGCATGGAGCTTCTCCATTATAATTGGCCCAGGATTTGCCAAGAGAAGCTGTGAGAACACCAAAGAGATGAATGATATCACAATAAAATTTAAAGACTTTCCTCACAAAAAATCCTTTTAAGCTTGCATCAAGGGTTATATAGTAAAGAATAGGCATAACATTCATGTTGAAACTTAATGATTCAGTTGATTGAAGGTGAACTAATTCATCCTAAAACTCACGCTCGAGTAAAGATCCTAGAAATAGTGTTATTCTATTCTCTAAGAGTGCATAAGATCATAATGGATGAGGTTATCTGGAAATAAGCAGTTCATTTAGTTCAGAATTTGAAGATAATACAGCAATGACAAGTGTGTATACTCACACACACTGGTGTTCCTTGACACTTATGGTCTCTATTAAGACACTTGAACAAAGTTTTGTCTCCTTCCATAAGAGAATTCTATGGAGAAAAATTTGTAGTCATGATGCCAAAAATGTTGAATCTGTGATTATGCATTACCTGAACCTCTCTCTTCTGAAGGCTCTTATATAAATCTTCAAAGGCATGGATGCCACTGGTGTCAATGTCAGTAACAGCTGCAGGTATATAGTTCCATGAATCACGATGTTTTGAAGATTAATAATCAATAGCAAGATCAGATCATCTAATAGCAAAGCCTTACGCGACATCTCAACAATCAGATATTGTATTGTGGGGAAACTACTTTCCTTCCTCTGTTCTTCTTCATCTTGCAGCCATCTCAGAATTCTGCAAATTTTGATTGGATTATAGTCATCAGGCAAGCTTGAATTTGGAGTGTCTAGAAACTCACAGATTTTACATTGTACACTTTAAGAAAATCATTGAATTTCTTAAGATATCCCTCCGCATTTTTATTGGTAATAACCGTTTGAGACTGATAGATCACAGTTCTTAAATCTACATTATTGTAACTTGTGGGTACATTTTTATGTAGAATGCTCTTTTTTTTTTTAATGGAATTAAAGTTTGAACTTTGAACCTAGTGGGCTTGTAAAATGCTCATTTCTCCAGAAACACACACACAATTATATGGGATTAGAAGTGCAGTTTATCACCTGTCCTTGATATAGTTGGAGTTTGAGAAGTAGATTGAAGAGTCAACTCTAACAATCAGCATTCGGGGAATCTGTGTAGCATTTGGGTATTGATAGATGTTCCTGTACACATTGGTCTGCGGAAGCTTCCCCAACACTACAGTCCTTGGCCTTGTCACTTGTAAAAGGATTTTGGCAAATGATATGGCCACCTGCAGAACGTAAGTTCATAAAATTCTTGCACGATATTAAATACCATAATTTTAGAAATTTTCTTTTGGTTCTTTTTACCGCGATAAGAAGTCCAATCTCAACACTTTTGAAAATTACACCAAAGAAGGCTCCCATGCAGGCTACAAAATCAAATTTGTCAATCTTCCATAGCAGAACAGCTGCATCAATGTCAATAAGGCCTAGCACAGCAGCTATGATAATAGAGGCAAGCACTGCATTTGGGGTGTACTTAAATAGTGGAGTAATGAACACCAGGGTTAATAACACGACAATGGACATAACGATGTTTGATACAGCAGTTTTACAGCCAGCCATGTAGTTCACGGCTGAGCGGGAAAAAGATCCTGCATAAACATAAGAAAGTGCTATCAAGATCACAGCTATTCAATGTAAAGATCTCCTTAGAAGGAGAGGCTCAAACAAAATATTATATATTATAGAGCTTTTGCTTTCCTCTTCTGTACCTGTAGTTACATAACAAGATGTCAGTGAACCAATAACATTCATTGTCCCCATTGCCACCATTTCTTTGTTACCATCCAATGGATAATCTTTCATGGCAGCAAATGTTCTCCCAATTGCTACAGCTTCCTAAAATTCAACAGGGATAGTGTCACATAAGTTAAATTGAAGTCCTGTTGAGGTGAGGAATCATCAGTCATCTGTAAAGTTAGCTTACCGTGAGTGCAATCAAACCAGCTATTACACCAATCCGAATACCAGGGCCAAGATATTTTCCACTGAAGAAAATTTCACTAGCAGATGATGGATTCACTCCCTTTTCTATGTGTGTCACCTGAAATAGCTCAATTTCAGTACTAAAGTTCACAACTTTTTTTAAACTACGACAGAAAATTTAGCTTGATGCTACTCACAATTGCAACACCTTTCTTGTCAGCACGGGTGATATAGACAAAAAAGGTGGACACTATAACAGACACCAAAGGAGCAAGTGCAGACACCCAAAAGAGTTTCTTGTTCCTTTTAGCCTGTCCATTACAAAAAGTAAGTTCAGAAAATTGTAATGGAAGAATTTATGGAAAGCTGGGCAATCAATGGTATTCTTACGAGATACTTAGTTGCGAGGAGGAAACCCAAGAATGCTAATGCAATGACTATCGTCTGCCAATTCCACTGTAACAAGAGAAGAGATTATACATAGTATGCTTGTGAGCTTTTCTTTATCTTTTTCTTCTATACCCAGAAAAAGTAAAATTAAAACTTTATTAGGTACCCCATGGTGCACGTTAGTCCAAACTGAGCGCATGACGGAAATAATGTCAGTATTCTTGGTGAAGTGTTGTATGCCAAGCAATCCTTTAAGCTGCTGCAGGGCTATAGTAATGGCAGCTCCAGCCATGAACCCCACAATGGCAGCATGAGATAAGAAGTCAATCAAGAAACCAAGCCTGCAAAGTTTTCAAATAGATTGCAGCACCAGACATGTTTAGAGTTGTTATATATGTTAAACAACCTAGGCCTTTAAATTGAAGTGATTCTTGACATGGTACCAAAGTTTCTATGATCATGTCAACACCACCCCCCCCCCCCCAAAAAAAATAATAATAAAGCTCTTTTTTAAGAAAAAGAAAAGAAAATTGCTCTCCATTAAACAAAACTAAAGTTCTACACGGATAATACTATCCTGCTGGACCTTCATCTAAAAGTTCAAACCCTGGAGTTGAAGTGCTGTTTTTTTTTTATTAACACTAGAATTCAGACAGATGAATAAAGAAGAATGCATTAGGATCATATAGTGTGCCAAGGGTGTACCTGAGAACTCCAAGTGCCATTTGAGTGATTCCAGCGAAAAAGGTGGCAGTGAATGCAAGACGTAGATAGTCATGACTTTTGTAGTCACTAATCTCATCTGTCATCATAGTTCCAAGCAAAAGGGATACCACAGCCACTGGTCCTATGGCTATATCTCTTGAGCTTCCCATGAAAGCATATACAAGAGGAGCCACGAAGCTTGAGTCTGCACATATTGATAGAAAGCCAAATCACACAACTGAACTGGGATGTCTACCAGAAGAACAAAACTGTTCAATCAAAAAATCAAGATACTCACACAGTCCAGACTGCGGTTTCAAATTTGCAAGCTTTGCATATGCAATATCCTGTAGTGCATTCATATGTGAGTCATAATCAAAAAGCAAATGCCGATATTTTTTCCCTTTTGTGATAATATATCCTACAGGAGCACTACTTACCTGAGGAATACAAAGACTTGCAATGGTGAGTCCGGCAATGAGATCCCCTTTAAATTTACTAAGATTGTAACCTCTTCCCCATTCGAGAATTGGGAAAACTGCCTGGAGGCCAAGAACTAACTTTCTTGATCCAGGTTGGTCCTTAAAGTGGCTTAGGGGCTTGTCAGCGAAGAAAGTTTCCACCACAGTATCTTTGATCTCTTTGAGAAGATTTTGCTTAGGAGGAGCTCCCACCTTGTGAATATATGGCAAGGTCCTGTCATGTCGACGAGAAGAGGCCCCACTTTTGATTTCCTCCGTGACCTTTTCCGCAAGCTCGTCGCTGACGCGGTGACTCATTAAGGCCAGAGACCAACAATAACCTGCAAATCACAAAATTATGCAGAGAAGTAGCATGCCATTAGTAGAGAACTCTGTTACGTACAATCAAGCGCTTTAATAGCTTCAGAGTCTTGTCATGTGACGTGAAGTTTAGCTTTACTGAAATAAATGAATCAAAAGACAGAGGAAAAATACCAAATGATAAACAGCAGGGAAACCAACGGACTTCAATTTTTCTGCACAAAGTTATTGCGTATTATATGAAGAGCGGGATGGGAAATAATGGACTTAGACTTTCATATTCTATATTAATATCTATTATCATTCAACTTATGAATGAAAGTCAAATATCAAATTGGTGATAATATGAAAGTCTTAATAGGTTAATCATTCTTTTAATAGTTTGCATATTTCCCAAGTAAATGATGAAGTTGATCATGCATTATTGGCGTCAACTGACATGAGAGAGAGAGAGAGAGAAGAAAGAGAAAAACTAAAGATTTCACGAACAAAACAACATAATTTTTACTTTTGTCATTCTCGGTCATTGATTTATGAGATGAGGAAAATTGTAGTTTTACAATGGCTAGTGCATTGTCTGATCTGTCGCAAGCACTATACCCAATGAGCTAAATTCGTCTCCCTTCTAATTGAAAGGAGTTCTCTTTTGGCCATTGATTGATCGTACTTGATGCGGAGAAAAGTGGCAAAGTCACGAGCAGGACAAAAATGAACAGGACTAACCAAAAGGAGAAGAATAATTTTTTTTTGGATTTTTCATAGTTTGGTAAGCTTGAAAGGATTTTATGAAAGAAAAAATATGAGAGAAATTCTCATAAAATATGTTAGGAATGTATTATTTAAATTTATTATATACAAATAATAACATTTTCATGAAACATTTTTTTCTCTTTCCATTTCCCTCAAAAGAATTTATTCCTATCAAACATTATACAACTTCGGAAGAAAAGGAATCACACCCGGTCTCTTTCGAAGTGAGTTGGGAAAATGACTTAATAATTGCAAGATTTTCCGCGCATCATTATTTTTCAACTCGCCTGTTGTCTAAAATTCTACTCAGCTTAAGAGGGTCTTCGGTCTTTTGGAGGAATGAAGAGATAGGATAGGAGGATAATTCAACAAAAGCACAAGTTTGAATTCGTTGCATGGCTCCAATTCAACCTCTCCCACTAGCCATTCCTTTAAAGAATTCAAAACATTGACGCGAAAGTGTTCAGTTACAAATCACTGTTTAGAATGTTGTGTCTGAAACGAATGAAAGACACATAAGATAAGAACACAATTCCAAGTCCATTTTTCAAAGCTCATGAAAAACCGAAGAAGATGGTTAAAATTAGGAGTCCATTCTTTAATGTCAAAACTTCTCAGCGAATTTCCATCTTAATCACAGTCATCGATGCTAAAGTATCAGGCAATTATCCGTCAAGTCACAACTTGTTGGATTATAATAACGTGGGGACTGGAAATATGTAATCTCTCTCTCTCAAAAAAAAAAAAAGATTATGATTAACGAAACTGATAAATGAACAGTAAAACTAATATAATATTTAGGCAAACAAAAGAAGAGTTATAATCGTTAATCATACCGAGTTTCGGAGCCACGCAACGCATTAATAAACCGCGAAGCTTCTACTTCTAGTTTGCCTTGGTGAATATTAAATTGAACTAAATATATATTATACAAAGGGTACAGGGAGAGGTATCTGTATTTCATACGAATACGAATGGGACTGTGATTCCGTCCAAGTTCACCAAATCTGAAAGCGTTGAAATTCCCCAAAATCCCAAATGAAAGGGGTTTGAATCTTGATTATAAATAGCCTCCCGAGGAATATACCACAAATAACATGTTTGATTGACTCAGCATGGCGTTCCTTGTGAATAATAAAAATATATATATATACACGTATACGCGCACATATATGCACATGTATTTTTAATAAATATAGATGAGTTAAATTTCAATGATTTATCAAAATAGACTTCACAACCCATGGATAAGCTTCAAAAATCATAAAAGGACTTGCATATTTGAACTCACATTCGTGTTAGTTAGTTAGATCAATTTGGCTATACACACCCCCGAAAACATCATTGCAAGTGTTAATAAACCCAAGACTATGTTTGATAAGAAGAAGTCATTTTGAAAGAAATAGAAAGGAAGAAGAAAATGGAGGGCATGGTTCTATTAAAAATCTATTTTTTATTAATAAAAAATTTAAATAATTTGTACCAAATATATTTCACAATAATTTCTCTTTCATCTTTTTTTTATGAAATCCCTTTCATATATATCAGGCCTAACCTAAGGTCCATTATTGATTGGCATAAATTATGTTGACTTGAAGCAAATATTAAAAAAGAAAAGCCTATGTAATATGAGCAACCAATAATTCTAGCTTAATGTGACTCTCATATCACTTTTTTTGGCCAAAACTCTCATATCAATGTTGAAAAAGTTAAATAATAATAATAATAATAAGATCTTTGATAAGCTTTTGGGATTAAACTTTCAATTACCAAAAATGAATGAATAAGATCTTTATTTTTTATTTTTTGCCAAAAATTTGTTTGGAATTACTCTCTTAATTCCCCACGATTTGAATCAAGATCAAAAGAACTCAAATCCCAAGTTTAAAGAAAATGAACCTGAACGCTCTCTTTTGTAATTGTATATGAATTTCAATTTTTTTATGTATTTAAGTCGTTATCCTGTTGGCCAGAAAAAAAAAATCATAACCCCATTTTTTTAATTTATATATTTTTTTAAGAGTCAGAATCATAATAGGAAAAAACTCTTATGTTAATTAACTGATAAGGTATATCCAACTAATATCATATGTTACTCAGCCAAATTATCTTATCATACATGATTGAGTCAAATTTGAATATCCTCATATTTAAATTAGAATAACTCTTATAATATGATTTTTTTCTATTCATAAAATATAAACTCTCTTATTAGATTATCTATGTTCATTTTTAACTATAGGATGATATTAACTTGATCAATTTAAAAAAATATTTATTTATTATTAATTAATTAATTGATACATTCAATGATGACTTTTTGAAAAGAATTATCTGGAAATTTTATCATCAGATTAAAGCTTTAACCATAATGATTATATTTATATAATCAATATATGTGATCAATATATATCAATAAAAAATTTATAAAAAATCATATTATTCAGATGTCATGAGAGCGTACACTCACATTCTAATTTCACATCAATCTAATATTATTTTATATACAATCATTGATGATAGCAAATTCTTAAAAATAACTACAACGTCCTTAAGGCTGTTCAAAATTAGCAGCACACCAGTGGACTCTTCTTATTCAATATTTAATTCTTAAAACGATCATGTCTAAAATATTAAAAGTATATAAAGGTGTGTTGTTTATTGTAACCAATATAGTGAGTAGTATAATTCATTTTTTTTCTAGCATGATTCATTTTTAAAGCTTAGTACAAATACATCAAACTAACTCTACTCTGTAAAATAGAAGTTTTAGATAAACTAGGCTCTATGATTTACAAATATAGGTATAGATATTAGATACAATATAATACGTTATATTGAATATGATAAATTTTAAAATTTTAATTTATATTTACAAGATATATACATATCTATATATTTAGCACATTAGTGTATCAAAGATAAAAAAATATTAAAAAAATTGAGTTTTAAACAAATATTTTAAAAGTAATATAAAAATAATCTAAAATAAGAAACCAAAAATTAAGTTTTTTTAATCTTAAGTAAGTTTTGAATTTTTTAAAATAAGTGTTTAATACCTATTAGATATGGTTATGTCTTTATTTCTTAAGTATCGATGCAATAGACCAAGATTTAACTTGAAAAGTTTTTCTTTATCAGTAAAATTTTGAAAAGTTGTATTTCTTGGATTGTTTATAATATTTTTTTTTAAAAAATACTCTTAAATACTATTAATTTCTTAATTAATTTATTTAATAAAAAATATTTAATAAAAAATATTTATACCTTTAACATTAAAATACTAAAACATAATGTATTTATTTTAATAAAAACAAATTGAAGAAACAAATTAAACATTCCAAAAAGTATGAACAGTTCTGTGCAGTTTGCATTAGGCTTCATGTCTCTTTATTAAGTCATCATTTATTTTTTTTTGTTTTTGTCTCTTCTTTTTACATTTGTATTATCTAAATTTGAATTTTGAATTTTATCTAAAATTTTGTTCTGATCAATATATTTCTTAGAAAATAATTTCTATTAGGTTATTATTTATCCCTTAAATTACGCAAAATATCAAGTTATTAATAATTTAGAGTATATTAATTTTTTAAATTTTATCAAGAAAACCCAAATAAACAAATATAAAGCTATATCAATATAATGTATCATTAAGGCTTTGTTTGGAATAACTATATTTTTCCTTATTTTTGTGAGAAAATTTTCAAAATAAAAAGGTGTCTCAAAAAGGATTCATGAATTAATGATGAATCCTTTAATAGACAAATGGTGACTTTTAATCATCAATGGTAGAAACCCTACTCACACTTGATTAATGTCAAGTCTTGAGTTCAAATGTGAGAGTATACTATTAGAGTGATTGCAAGTACGTAAAATATTATCTATTCATCCCAAGGTTGAAAAGTACTTGGTTACCATGGATTTCAAGGAATGCTGAGTTTTAACTCTTAATAGATCTGTAAGCATATATTTGCTGGAGTACTTATCATGGTGTTATTCTTGACAGAGTCTACCTATATCTGAGTGAAGTGGGGCCGCTTCAGGGAGTCCAAGGGCTTGACTCAGATATAGATAGACTCTGTCAAGAGTAACACTATGATAAGTACTCCAGCAAATATATGCTTACAGATCTATTAAGAGCTAAAGCTCAGCCTTCCTTTAAGTCCATGGTAACCAAGTACTTTTCAACTTTGGGATGAATAGATAATTTTTCACGTACTTGTAATCACTCTAATAGTATACTCTCACCAATGGTAGAAACCCTTCAAATTAAGTACAATCTTTAGGCTTAATTCACCCCCACCAATTTCCAAATTTTGGGTACAACTTAGGTTAGTGACGAATTTCCTGCAGGATACAATGAAGACCCTTGAGTAGGTGCTATACTTCCAAAACTCAAGCCTAAACAACAATGGCTTTTACAAAGTGGTAATTTGTTTTTAATCTTTTGTGCACTAAAGATAAAAGCAAGTGAGTTTGTGTATGTTGAAACAAGTGTGGATAAAGTAAATTAGAATACTCAAATGATGAAAGATTGTGGACTATTTATAGGGAATGAGAAGGCACCTCTTGAAGCAACATAATTCTTTCAATAAAAGGACATATACATTAACCAATATATGTACATTGTAATGATTCATGAATTTAGACAAAAGTCACATCCTTTCATATGATTAATGTATATACATTGCAATGATTCATGAATTTAGACAAAAGTCACATCCTTTCATATGATTAATGTATATACATTGTAATGATTCATGAATTTGGTAAAAGTCACTTCTTTTCATATTTCATTAATATTGTGATTCTCCATGAATCATCTCAAGATTCATCATTAATTCATGAATCATTTAAGAGACACCTTTTTATTTTGAAAATTTTCTCACAATATAGATAGATATTTGTGCTGTTAACTCATGGTGAAATATGTAATATAGATATTTGTACAATTCATAAAAATGTGTCTATTATTTATTTTGAAAATGGTGGGGGATTATAAGAAAATATTTAATAAACACCTCATTAATTCATGAATCCTTTAAGAGATACCTTTTTATTTTGAAAATTTTCTCACAATTTTTCCCCTAAGTTTTCCTCCCACTATTTCCCCCTCATTTCAAATAAAGTGGGTAAAAAATTGCATGCTTAAATTGCAAAATATGATACGATAAGGAAAAATAAAAGCAACGTGGAAAATAAATGAATTTGAATGAACCTTACCTTTCTTTGGACGTGGCTATTGTCTTAAAGAAGCTTTTTCCTCTTCCTCCAATACACACACACACTCCTCGTCATTATTATTTTTTATTTTTACCAAATGGATTTATGAAACTAAATAAAACTACATAACATGAATAGCAGTATAAAGTCCCAACTTTCTATTCTACATATTCACACATACATTGGCAAGTATTTTTTTCTTGATTTTGGCCAAATGGACACACAACTCGTTGTTGGGACAAAAAAATGTAGTAAAACATATTTAGTCAGACTCACGACCCGTTCAAGTTCGACCTTCCCATTTTATATATAAGAATTATTTTATATTACATTATGCGGACTAGAGACTCTCATGAATGAACCTGGATGGCGATTAAGGGAACATTCATCACGTCCTTTTTTTTTTTTAATACTGATAATGAAATATTACAAGGGGTGTTTAAAAATTTGTTACATGTTGAATAGTTCTACACTTCTACATACTCAGCACGCTCCAAAATCATTACTTTCTTCTTTTCTTTTATTTTTTTTTTGGCCAAAACTTTCTTCTTTTCTTTTAATTTTTTCTAGAATAGTTATATTATTAAAAGAAACAAAACATATAGTATCGACACCAACCCACAGAAATCCCCCGCAAACAAACACAAACCGACTAGGGCGTGTCAGGGATATGAGGCAAAATTATTGGAGATACGTGTAACAATTTTCATATAACTTTTAATCTTTTCAAAGCTGCAAAATTTGTTATCAGAGCTTTATAATCAAATTATTTTAATATTTCACTCTCAATTGATAATATGACTAATCTATTCTATTTATCTTGTAATATAGATGCTTTCAAATAAATTGTATAGGGTTTAAGCAATTTTAATTTTGGTTTTGGAAAACTTCTTTCATTATTAACAACCGTTACGAGCATTGTCAATAATATAATAATATTTTATAACAATGCATACATGTGGGAAATAGTCTAATCTATCGATATAATTTAATATTTTAATTGGAATGTTAATTTTTTCTCTTAAAATTTCTCTTAATACTTTTAATATGAAAATAAATCAAGATTATAATGTTCATTAAAAATAAAAAACTTTTTAAGATTTATGCAAATTTTTTTTAATTCATCCTCATCAAAAGTTTTACAATTTTGGGATTCAAATAAAAAACTGAAAATGATTTTATACTCTAAAAATTATTCAAATTGGCTCTTAATAAAAGAAATAAATTAATCTAATATGTATTAAAAATATCTAATACGAAATGAATTTTCAGCTGAATGTTTAATTTTATCACTATTATTTTCTTCAAAATGTCTTTTTACTGAACGATTCAAAATCATTAACAGTAATAAACCACAGGGCGGGACCTCCTTCAACCTGTTGCCTTTGCATAGCTATATGAGATTATTGAGAAGAAGAAAATAAAAAAATTGTTTAAATAATTGTTATCAAAATTATAATTAGTAAGTGCAAAATAGGATATTAAAAATTTATAATTTTATCATTAATAAGGTAGGTATTTTTTATATTTTTAAGAATAAAAACTACCTAACACCTTAAAAATATTCTGAATTTTTTATTATTTTAATTTTTATTTTTTAAAATATTTTATAAAAAATAAGTTTATTAAATAAGTTTTTTCATTTTTCTGTTTTGAAAAACAAAAAAATTATTCTAAAAGCATGAATCAATTAAGTTTTCACACATGGCTACTATACAACAATTCATTCATTAATACAACAACAATGTTGGAAACAGCAATTCCACCCTCAACCAGTAAGTCAAGTTCCAAACTCGTTGATTTTAATACAGAAGAAATTATCACAGCACATCCTTTCCAAGAATCAATGAATTTATCACAAATCACATTCATAGACAATTATCATACCAATGGGCTTTTTGTCTGCTAGCGAATTGACGAGTTATATAACATGTACAATGGGCCCAATGGGCTTTATGTCTTCCCACAAATTGAGAAGTGGTATTGCATCTATCATGGGCCTAATGGGCTTTTGTCTTCCAGCAAATTGTGAAGTGGTACACATTTTAGCATCGGCCCAATGGGCACTGTTTTTCCTCAAATAAATGCCCATCCCAATGGGGACCAAAAAGGACAAAATCCATTTTTGGAAGATCAAATTAAAAATTAAAAATAGATTTTCTCATTACCAAAGTTTTAACTAAAATTAAATCATTAAGTTACTCAAAAATTTAAGTTCATCTATAAAAATCAAAAACAGATTTTCTCATTACCTAAAATTAGAAGTTAAAACGTTATCTTTATAGATGAAATATGAAAATATATTTTCAAAGATTAAATCATTAAGTTACTCAAAATATTAAGTTCATTTCTCCATCACCGTATGAATTCTTAAAATTAAATCCAAAAATACATAGATTTTAAAGGTTATATGTCAATTTAGACAATATATTATTGAAATAGATTATAAAAATTAAAAAAATATCAAGTAGGTAAAGTATAATATTTTTTATTTTTATAAATTAATCGCTAAATTACCGTATTGCGCTTTGCTTTTGGCACCGGCAACGGACATCCCTATATTATAACCATATTTTAGAAAATAATTATTGACATATTGACTCAATGATTAAAAATGCATTGTTGTTTATGACTTTTGAGCATTATTATATGTTTGAGCCACGTTCCACCCAAACTTTTTTCCCTTCAATCAAAGTAAATTCTATTCCTTGCTTGGGTTGAGTTTCAATATAGAGAGAGGACAACTTAACTCAGTTTTGTAAGAAATTCTTTGTTTGATTTATTTTCAATTACTCTTGGAAATGATTCAATTGTAAATATGACTATTCTAAAATAATGAATAAAAATTCGATCTACTTTTCCTCGGGGCGAACTATTTTTTGCTTGATAAAATTGTTAAATTTAAATTTATTGGGATAAATTATTCATATTTTTTCAATATCAAATTATATGTCAATAATTTCTTAATCTTTGAGAATTTGACAATAAATTTTTCTAAATTTTAAATTGTTGCAAATGACTTGTGTCCCTTAACTAGTTTATCGTTTTACTATTAGAACGTGAACATAAAATTATTAACATATGACATAAATTTCAGAAAATTTATCACTCATAACAATGATCATTTATACAAAAACTAATAAAAATATAAAATATTTATTATCACTGACATTTTATATTTCATTAATAAGGTAATAGACTAATTAATTATAAAAAATTATTTGTAAAAATTTAAAAGTTCAAAGAATTCATCATCAAATATTGAGCATTAAAACTTAAAATCATTTATTCACGACCTAAAGTTTTTAAAGAGACTGCATGCAATAAAAACTTTTATAATAATAATAATAATAATAATAATTAAATTTTAATGAATTGATTAATATTAATATACTTAATTAATTAATATACATAATAATAATGATTTAGATGTAAAAATTGGAGAGCAAATCATTCTAAAAATGTCAAAGTTTATATATTTAGAGTTAATTTTACAAAATAATGAAATTGATGGGGATGTTATACATAAGATATAAGTTGAGTGGTTAATATGGAGAAAAGTATCAGAAGTTATTTATGACCTCACTATACATACTAAATTTAAAGGAAAATTTTATCGAATAGCTATAAGATTAGTGATACTATATGATAGTGAATATTGGGTTTTGAAAGGATAATAAAAGTATAAAATGAGGATAATAGAGATGATAACATTGAGATTGATGTGTGGTCATATAAAATTATAAAATATGAAATGATTGTATACGAACGAAAGTCAGAGTAGTACCTATTGAGGAGAAAATGGTGAAAAATTATTTAAAGTGGTTCGGGTATATATAAAAAAGAGAACAAGAGAAATAAGTGAAAAGTGTTGATCAAATAGTTTGGAATACTATTAAAAGGCGTAGAAGAAAATAAAAAAGGACACTAAGAAAAGTGATAAGAAATGACCTCTTGATAAATAATTTATCTAAAAAAATAATATTTGATAGAGTCTATTAGTATGATGTAACCAATTTGAAAAGGCTAATGTTTATCTTGTTATTAATTAATATTAATGTACTTAACTAATTCAGCGGCGAGAGATGTACGCCTAGACGTGTGACGTGGGATAGTTGATGTGAGCAGGCAGAGCAGCTGCTTACAACAAGACCAATTAAAAGAGAGAAAATGGCCAACTAACAAAACCGAATCTGGATCGTCCGCTGTAGTGACTGGACCCATTAGATTAACGGATCAGATCTCCCCAAGACATGCGACTTAACACCCACGATACGGTTTCGAGCTTATTCTTTTCACACCCAGATCAGATAGGCACGGGTTCTGTTAATTAATCAGAGAGACCCGACGAGCAATTTCTGCGTAATTGCTTAGATTATGTTCCCTTTCCTTCATCCAGAGCTATTTTCCCTGTTGCCGAACACGATGGGGTAATCTTAATTACTAGTTTTTTCTATCAGTTTCCAAGTGATTCCCTAATCCGGTACGTGATTGACTTCTGGGTCTTCTTCTATTGTAATTGACTCTATAACTTCTAGGTGTTGCGTCAAATGTAGCAGTGATTCTATTCATACTTGTCTGCTCGATTCTTAGATGGTTGCAACGTAAATTTCTGGGTTTGATTGAGGTTCCTGTACTGTGAGTAGCACTTCTATTTAACTTTTTTATCTGTTGCGTATATCTTGGAAACTCATGTCTGAATTAGCTTGATTTCTATCCGGGATTGCTATAGTTTTGGTGCTGCTCCAGTATTGTCCTTGCTGTAGAAATTGTTTCGAGCTTTCAATTTGAACCTTTGGTTTTTGTTGCTATAAAAAAGCTTATCCTGAGGAGAAAAGGAGAGGAATTCAAAATTGTTTCATGTTGTTGTTATGCAAGCAAAAAGGACTATGCTGGTAATTTATGATTACTGGTAACTTGATCGTTATGTTCTAAGTCTTAGTTATTGTTGTTTTTTTTTTGGTTAAATGTTTCAAGTCTAAATTTGTGTCTCCATCTTTGGTTTTTTATGGCCTTGCATGTAGTAGTGTCATATAGGATATGCACTGGGAAGTTATGCATATATTGTCTTTTGTATTGTAAATTGCTTCTAGTAACTTCTATGCTAAATTTTTGTGAGTGTGTGCGTGTGGATATTGATGCACTAACTGAAGACTTAAACCATATAGTTGATTCTGTGTTTTTTTTGCTCTCTAGTCTCTTGTCTATGCAGAACCTACTCAACATCTTGTAGAGGAGTTTTATTGTTCTCTTTGCTATGCTTTGTTCAAAGGCTTTTGATTATTGAGATGAATCCACAAAGCCAAGTTATCACTGCATTTTCTTGTTGTGTTGTGGGAAATGAGTTAGAATTTTGATGTTCTTGAACAGATTTACTATGGAAGCTTGATGTTGTTGGTTTTGATTTGCTGTTGAAGTGTTTTTAATGGGGAATATACTGAGTTTGAACGGTTCAACTTCCAAGACTGAATGGAGTGATCCCCATGATATTTTGCAAGGTGAAGCTTGCAAGAGACAGAGGTTGTCATTGAGTTTTGGTGAGGACAACTCAAGACTGATTCCAGCCCTTCCTGATGAGATATCATTGCAGATTCTTGCTCGAGTTCCTCGCATTTATTACCTAAATCTCAAGTTTGTTTCTCGTGCTTGGAAGGAGGCCCTTGTGAGTTCTGAACTATTTGCATTGAGAAAAGAACTTGGAACAGCAGAGGAGTGGCTCTACATATTAACAAAGGTCAATGATGATAAGCTTTTATGGTATGCCTTGGATCCTCTTTCTGGAAGATGGCAGAGGTTACCACCAATGCCAAATGTTGCCTTTGAAGATGAAGCGAAGGGTTTGGCTGCCCTGAAAATGTTGCGCAGGGTGGGGTCAAGTATCAGAATTGCTGATGTCATAATGAGCTGGCTTGGGAGGCGAGATGCCCTAGATAGGATGCCATGTTGTGGCTGCTCAATCGAAGCTGTTGATGGTTGTATCTATGCTTTAGGAGGATTTTTTAGAGCTTCAGCAATGAAATCTGTTTGGCGGTATGATCCTGTAAAAAATTCTTGGAGTGAGGCTAGTCCAATGTCAGTTGGTAGAGCCTATTGTAAAACAGGTATATTGAATAATAAACTCTATGTTGTTGGAGGAGTTACTAGGGGTCCTGGTGGACTAATGCCTCTTCCATCCGCAGAAGTATATGACCCGCATACTGGTGTGTGGTCTGAATTGCCAAGCATGCCTTTTACAAAAGCTCAAGTGCTGCCAACTGCATTTCTGGCTGACCTGCTTAAGCCTATTGCCACCGGAATGACTGCATACAGGGGAAGGCTATTTGTTCCTCAGAGTTTGTATTGCTGGCCTTTTTTTGTCGATGTTGGTGGTGAAGCCTATGATCCAGATTTGAATTCATGGTCTGAAATGCCAATTGGTATGGGTGAAGGTTGGCCAGCAAGGCAAGCTGGGACAAAACTTAGCATTACTATAAGTGGCAATTTATATGCACTGGATCCTTCAAATTCGCTTGACAGTGCAAAGATCAAGTTATATGATTATGAAGATGATGCTTGGAAAGTCGTTGCAGGAGATGTTCCGATCCATGATTTAACAGATTCAGATTCTCCCTATCTTCTGGCTAGTTTACTTGGAAAACTCCAAGTAATAACCAAAGATGCCAATCGCAATATTATAGTGTTGCAGGCTGACCTGCAAAGTGGCTCATCGTCCTCTCAATCTTTATTGCCATCACCAGATAACTCACTCAGTGAAAATACTGATTTGTCTGAGGAATCTGAGAGAGAGCTTTGGAGGGTTCTTGCTACTAGGAGTGGTAGATCCACTGAAATAGTTTGCTGCCAATCCCTTAAAGTTTGATTGTGGACAAAACTTGGCTAAATTTTTTTTGATGTTTGTTATGAAATTCTCCAATCGAAATATAACACAATATTTTGTTTTGTTTGGAAACAATTATATGATGTTTTCACGTTTTATGTTTTTATTGGAGAATCAAATAGTGAACATCTTGAAAATTGTACCTAAGTTTTGTCCTTTGGTGGGAGAGTACTCCTGAGTTGGTTGGTATGATTTGCTGGTAAGTCAAAAGCTGTGTGTGTTTAGTAAAAGTTTTCAAGTTGTAAATTTTGCACTTTACAAGTGATCCTTATAATGTAATCATTCCAGTCATTCTTATACACGTGGAAACATCAAGATCAAGACTTGAACAAAATAAGAATAGGAATAATTCGGATTTGAAGTTTTTACATCCTTGTATTTGAGGATGTCCTCGTCTAGCATTTATCTTGTACATGTGTGAAGGGTGTATTGTCATCAAAGAAAGTATGTTTGGTTATTCTATATGTCATAATATCTCTTTGCTATCTTGTGTGATGCTAGTAGTAACATCCACAAGGCAGCAACAAACTTACACAGTTCTTATTGAGCCATTATTGTGATGGTTGATTACTTTTACTTTATTACAACCAAAAAAAAAAAAGAGTTTAAGGCCATGTTTGGAATACTTGACACGATTTCACTTTTAAAGATAAATTCTTTTTGGGTAAAAAAATCAGTTTTAATAATGAAATGAAAATAAAAGAAAAGGAAAACGTGCTTGGAATTGGAATGGTCTGCTACTTGGAAAAAAAGATTATCACTGTAAATTACACTCGTGCCAATAACAAGACATTTTCCAACAGACTTGTATTGATTCATACGCATAAAGCACATGGAAACATTAAAAAAAAAGGTGTTTTCTAAAAGGCTTTTTTTTTTTCTTTTCAAAATCTGTAAGACAAACTTTGAATGCAAAGTAGTTTTTCACATATGATAGAAACAGCCTAACCCAGTAAAATTTATAGTTTATTATAAACAATTAAACTGTTTCAAGACCAACCAATCGTTTGCACGTCTTTAGCCTTCAGCTTTGAGTTTTGACAGGGGAGCAACATCATCAGATTCGGTGCACATTATAAAATGTAAATCTTGTGCATCTCCCATTTATATTTTACTATTTTATTTTTATAATTTTTTAAAGTAAAATATTTTTTTTTTCTTTTCAAAATCTGTAAGACAAACTTTGAATGCAAAGTAGTTTTTCACATATGATAGAAACAGCCTAACCCAGTAAAATTTATAGTTTATTATAAACAATTAAACTGTTTCAAGACCAACCAATCGTTTGCACGTCTTTAGCCTTCAGCTTTGAGTTTTGACAGGGGAGCAACATCATCAGATTCGGTGCACATTATAAAATGTAAATCTTGTGCATCTCCCATTTATATTTTACTATTTTATTTTTATAATTTTTTAAAGTAAAATATTTTTTTTTTCTTTTCAAAATCTGTAAGACAAACTTTGAATGCAAAGTAGTTTTTCACATATGATAGAAACAGCCTAACCCAGTAAAATTTATAGTTTATTATAAACAATTAAACTGTTTCAAGACCAACCAATCGTTTGCACGTCTTTAGCCTTCAGCTTTGAGTTTTGACAGGGGAGCAACATCATCAGATTCGGTGCACATTATAAAATGTAAATCTTGTGCATCTCCCATTTATATTTTACTATTTTATTTTTATAATTTTTTAAAGTAAAATATTTTTTTTTTTCTTTTCAAAATCTGTAAGACAAACTTTGAATGCAAAGTAGTTTTTCACATATGATAGAAACAGCCTAACCCAGTAAAATTTATAGTTTATTATAAACAATTAAACTGTTTCAAGACCAACCAATCGTTTGCACGTCTTTAGCCTTCAGCTTTGAGTTTTGACAGGGGAGCAACATCATCAGATTCGGTGCACATTATAAAATGTAAATCTTGTGCATCTCCCATTTATATTTTACTATTTTATTTTTATAATTTTTTAAAGTAAAATATTTTTTTTAGTAATTTGATAGTTATGAGATTAATACTATTTTGTATTCTGTATCATCTAAGATAAAAAATTATTATAATGTAATTAAAATTTGAGAAGGTTTGAATTATCTAAATCTTATCTAGATGGTTCGGATAAGATGTGCATCTTTACAGTTATAAGATATGCACCAAATCCATTTTCACAATATCATTTAGTGCAAGTACAATCTCTGAATTTAGCTAAACAAAGGTAATATATTATTAATAGAAACAGAAAGTATAGTTCACACATGTGGTGTGGTGCAGTGAAGTCTGGGCAACTATTTTGCTATATTATTTATATAGAAGTAGATCATAAAGCTGATAGAAGTAGGACATGAGTTAACCTTCTAACAGAAAAGGTATTTCAGTCTCTGTGAGGCCTCAATGATGGTCTCTCTCTGGCCAAAAGCACTGATTCTTACAAACTCTTCACCACCTGGACCAAAACCACTGCCTGGAACTGTAATTATGTGTGTCTTCTGAAGAATTTCAGCAAAAACATCCCAAGATTTTGAGCCAGGAAAATGGACCCATATATAGGGTGCATTTTCACCCCCATAAACTGTCAGACCAAGTGAAGCCAAAGAATTTACCAGTATTCTTGCATTCTCCATATAGTAAAGGATGCGGCACTTGACAGCCTGAAATTTTTCAAAAGAATAATTAGCAAAAAGACCTGACTTATTCTTTGTTTAGCACTGTCAAAGACCATTTTAAGGCAAAAACTTAAACTCCTGAGCGAAAGCTGGGACACAAAAACCCCCTAGGCTTCAACTTACGCGGACAAAGAACGGGTCTAACTTACACTGAAATTTCATTTAGTTATGAAGAAAGAGGATGGCTTGGGTTGTTCTCTTGACCACTTGATCATGGATACTCAGATATAATATCAAAGTTTGTTTCAACTCAGAAAGCTTAAGCAAAAGCCCGTTAACAGTTTTTATTATAATCTATAAAATTCAAATTTGTGTTCCCAAAGGATAAACAATCAGACGTCCTTCGAGGGTGCTCCCTGATCTGTGTATGCTTTTAACAAGCAACAGTGGGTAACATAGAACATATATAACGAAGAAAGGAGAATAATAAATCCAGCACTCTTTCTTTTACAAGATTCTGCAGGCCCAAGAAGCTATTCTTATATTGCCAGCAAAAACACATCCTTTATGAAAATAGATTCAGTAAAATATACTAGTAGTTGCTTGAATGAATGAAAATGGAATCATAAAAGTTAAAACTTCAATGAACTTGAGTAGGAAAATTTAACATCATAATCAGTCAATGTGGAAGCTTTGCTGACTTGCTGTGAACATTTCAATCAAAATGGAACCTCAACAGCCGAACAGTTTCAAAGAGTTTAATGTATTCTAGATGCAGTACTGTGCTTTAAATCAGGAATATAAGTATGGAAAATAACATAAGCAAGGGTGCCTTGACATGCTGGTATCCCTTTGAGACTTTTAGCTAACCTTGAATCCCTCTGGCGAGAGACAAGCCAGGCCACCAACCTGAGCGATATTGGATGCTCCATTAAAGCAAGTGCACATTATGCGATTGAAATCATGTAAAACAGGAAATCCATTAGCATATAAGAGTTCTTCAGGCACTACTGTCCAACCAAGGCGGGCACCTGTGAATCCAGCAAACTTGGAGAAGGATGAAACTTCAATTGCAACCTGAAAGCACAATTCAGGAAGAAAAAAGAGGTTGAAAAGGCTATTAAGGAAATAGGGCATGCTCCAAAAATGTCAGGAAAAAATAGTGTGAATATAAGCCTGAGCATTCACTAGGAATAAGATTTATCATTTAGTCTTCATAAGAAGACATAAATAGGTTTTATAAACTACCACACAAGCCGGTGCATGAGTTATCTGGGACTTAATTAGCCAGAGGTGACTCTTTTAGATTCTAGAACTAGGTGCAAAAGTTGCTTCCAAAAACAGCACTAGCAAAAACAGAACTCCACTGGATAAATAAGCAAGATTACCTCTCTGGCACCAGAAATTTCATAGATTGATTTAGGACTGTCATCAGTGATATAAGCTCCATAAGCAGAGTCAAAGACAATGATTGATCCATTCACTTTGGCAAAATCCACAAGTTGCTCCAGCTGTTTCCTTGTTGCTGCATGACCAGTTGGATTGTTTGGAGAACAAAAGAAAATAATATCTGCCCTTGAAGCAGTAGATAGATCTGGAAAGAAGTTTGTTTGAGGCCCGCATTTCATGTACTCTATATTTTCATACTTGCCAGCTTTAGCTAGAAACTCGCCAGTCTGACCAATTATGACACTTGAGTCTACATAGGCCTTTCCCAAAAAGAATTTGCACGGTTAGAAAACTTTCAGTCTGGTGAGAAGACTTGTAAACTCAGCTTGAGAAGCTACTTATGGTGAAAAGATAGAATAAAGACAAAAGAATTAGTTCAATATCAATGCAATAATGTAATAGGACTATGAAATGCTCATAAAGTGCATTAGCGGCAAATATTGACATCTCGATATACTTTTGGAATATCTCCCATATCTCTCAGAGCCATATTTTCTAGTTTCTTTTCATTTTTTCCCTTCCCTTGGCTTTGTAGCATTCCATTTTAGTTTATTTCAACTTTCAAGAAATTTGAGTCAAGAGTGCAACAATGCTGTAAAGAACATTATAAACAACATTCTGCTATTGTAATCAGGGAATGAAAAACGTTTTATACAGAAGGCCCAGAGTTAAACTTCTACATCATGAATACATTTAAATTACAGACTACAACGAGTGTTTACTGAAGAATATATTGCTTGAGTTATGGTGGTCTCCAACTCTTATTACGCTAGTGAGCTAAACCAACCTTAAGAGAAATGGAACACAAGTGATGACTGCATTGAAGCCATCACTTGTTATTATATAAAACTTCATTATGGTTGCTAAAATCTAGACAGTAGGTCATGTTAAATTGAGTCATAAATCACTCAGATAACTGTACCGGAAAGGATGGGTCCTGTACAGCTCTCTTTAAATTTGAACCCAGAAGCAGCTGCAAGTAACGAAACAAATTAAATGCAGTAATCTGCGTCAAAAGTGAGCAATACATGACAGAATAAACATACAATGAGGAATTGATGTTCTAACCTAAATACTTCATTACTGTGAGTAAAAGTTTTTTTTTTTGGTGAAAATTATTGTGATTAAAAGTTAAATAATATTTGAGAAGGAAAGACGAAGAAAGAAACTTGAAAACAACAAATGCTTATGAAACAGTACTGATTGAATACCTGAAGACGGGTTATGTCACACTGTGCACCATCTGATACAAAAACCTCGGCAGGCTTTATCCCTAGATCTCTGTAGAATGCATCAGCAACTGCTTTCCTCAAGGCCTGCCCCAAAGAGTTGTCAGAAAATATTACTTAGAAAACACATCATTATAATAATAAACTAAATCAGAAATGAAAGTCCACATAATTGGAAAAAAAAATAGACAGCAAGAAACTCAAGCTTGATAACCTGGACATCAATGCAGAAGAAAAAACTTCAGAATTTCGGAACAAAAGTCATTTATAATAAGAAATCAATTTTCTTCAAATTGTTGAAACAAGCAACCAGATACCTTTTCACCTTGCTCAGGTCCATATCCTTTATAACCTTTCAGTGTTGAAAGGCCATGCACAAACTGCAAGAAACCATGAGTTAAAATTTTTCCTAGACAACATGTAGAGAAAATTTAAATTCTACATCAACGAAACTGGTGATTAGATTATTCAAGAATTAGATGAATCTATTTCTCTTGAAACAGAAGAAAAGAGGGGCCAATAAAAAAGAGAGGTTTCAATATCTTATCAAGTTTTGAACCATAGATAGTTCCAAACAAGATGCTAATAATCAACATATCACTCCTGTGCTTTGTCTAATCCTTGTTCTTGGCTTAAACACGGACACATACAGCAGTGTGCATGCGCACTATTACATGAAGATGCTGGCATCTGATTTAAGAATTAAAGCTTTTTGCCAACAATACCAGAAATGAATTTTTCAAAATAAAAAAATCTGTTGAAAAATAATTATATCTCTCATAAAGTCTCTTTGAAAATACAAGTTGGCATTTTCACAAGATTTCTTAAAGCCACTTTCCAGGTGCATATTTATACACTAATCCAACAGAAATAATAAAGTTAATTTAATCACTTACGTCGACCATGCTTGATGTAATAATTGTTGGCAAGGGCTCTGTAGTATCACCAATTCCAAGGTCCATCACTTTTTCATGTGGATACTTCTCTTTGTGCATAAGTTCATGTCTTTCAATCTGATTCAATCAGGATTTAAATTATACAAAACATCATAAAATTCTAAGACTTCTCATAGGAGAAAGAGGAAATAAATGAGAGTCATCTCTGAATAGTAAATGAAATTAAAATTTCCAGAGCTACAGGGGAAGAAGAGATTAAAAATTTCAGAATGTTTCAAGTTATTTGTTCAGAGTAGACTGCAATCCCATACCTAAGTATCATATGAAGAAACAAAAGGCTTAACATGAGCTGTTAATTATTGCCTAGAATCTTTATTGTTAACAGTGGCAATAATTAGGGTTAAAGAGTTTCAAATGGAAGGGTAAGGGGAATTTCATAAACAATATTAAGATGAGACAAGCAGGAATTTAGATAAAAGATCAAGAAATATGATTAATATTGAAAAAACACCTCCGGGAACAAATAGCCATGTTGCAGTTTCTGCATGTTAACATTCCGGCGTATCTTTGTACAATTTCCTGCATATGACAATCATAATGAAAATTTTAAGGATAAAGGAACACAATCAGAACATAAATTTATAGAAACTAAAAAGTTGAATTGAACAAGCAAGAGTGATATGGATACCAAGTCCCACAGCTTGATTCTTCAAACTGCATGATAGTCTGTAAATTATCATTGAATATCAAAACCAAGTAAATGAAAATCACAATAACAGAGAAGACAACTAAAGTCCAGAGGTGTATGTCATTATCATCAGATTAGATTTTACCTTGGCACAGCCATCCTAGATGGGAAAACATTTGTACTAAACATAAAACTGCAAATTGACATCTTGTATACAATAGGCCTGATTTCAGTTCTTCAATCAGGAAGTTATCTAAGACTCTGGTTCTTATTTCAGATTAGAAGTAGCAATTGTGCTAGTTACCCACAATGAATATATATATATATAACAGGTCAACCAACAAACCAAGAAAATCTAGTGAAGTATGTGTGAATTTCACAAGCAAATACATTTAAAATGCATATCAATTTCAAGAATTTCCCCTTTCCACACCTCCACCTAATTTCCTTCATTTTACTTGGTCACTTTCATTTAAATCTCTTCAAACCACAAGCATCTATCCATCAATTTCAGATTAAAGAAAACATCTGTCAGAATTCGTAGCTTCTCCTTTCTTTGACCATTCCAAGCACTGTTTCGGTCCTTGTCCATATATATGGCATTTTTTGGTCGTGGGGACCATTTTCTCAAACACAGATATACCACCATCAAAATTCGTATATATGAATTTGGCATGAGAGCAATGGTGCTAGTTAAATTTTTAAGAAGCCATCTAAGCAGTTTCCAACGACAATTGATGCTGCTTTGGTTGACAGAAATAAGAATTAAATGTTTAATTTGTTATATTGTGAACTTTTGAGTCTATGAAGTTAATAATACTTCATTCCAGATTATTCTAGGCCAACTTTTATGTTCCCTGCTAATTGCAAACGAAAGGATTAATGTCCATGGCACTTCATAAATGAGAGAAAAGATCTATATATTTAGAATCAAATCAATGTTATATGAATTCCATATCTCATTTAACTATATAAATAATGGATATGTATACACTGCACAATCTTGACTGAGATTTGACAGTGAGCTTGGCGATGAAGAGAAAACTATAGCCGTTGTCACTTTATGTGTTTGCGTGTGTGTGTGCGTGTGTGAGAAGTAAGACTTTCCTTAGGTCCCGTCTTGTTTCAAAAGATCATAAAGGGCTTGTTTGGTGCAGTTCTTAAAAATAATTTTTTTGTTTTTAAAAATAGAAAAATGAAAAAATTTGTTTGATAAATCTGTTTTTAATAAACTGTTCTGAAAAACAGAAAAATAAAATAACAGAAAACTCAGAACACCTTTAAGGTATTTTGTAGTTTTTATTCTGGAAAATAAAAGAAAAGGTGAAAAACACTCATCTCGGTAAAATTATAAATTTTGAATAACTCATCTATCACTCACTAATTATGATTTTGAGAATAACTATTTAAACAGATTTTTTATTTTCTTGTTTTCAAAATTTATTCTCGAAAACAGTTTTACAAAACTGTTTTGAGAAAAAAAAAATAAAAAACACTATCAATCATACCCTAAATCATTAAGTAATATTTATCCTTTAAAATATAAGTGGAATTTCGGTGGAGTTTACATTATACTAACTACTGTGGAAAGAAGGAAAGATGAAAACATCCGTGCATTAAAAAAGCCATGTGATCTTCTTCCAACTAATTCTTGACTGACATTTTTGCACACACCGGCATCAGTGAAAAATCTTTGCCCACTATGACCATTTAATACAATAGAGATTCTAATATTGGGTCATTAAAAAGCTTTGGACACAGGAAACTACACAGAAAATGGCTTTTTCGCCGTAGGAAAAGAATTGGTACTACATTAAAAGAAGTTTGTTTCCTGATAATGACGTACCATCGACAGAAGAAATATGTGAACAAGAGAAATTGCGAGGAGTATGGTCATGAAATTCAGCACCTAGAATCTTTTTATTTTTTTATTTGAACTTGATCCTGAGCTCAAATAGACCCTTTTGCTACTATTTTCCATTTTTAATTATGATGATCGGTTGTTGCAATATACTATTTATTAAATCCATGAATTATAAAATGAAAAAGGGGTGGAAGTCAATGAACATACAAAACCAAGGTGGAAGAAACGTAATCAAAACTCTTCGTTCTAACTTCTTAAATGATTTAAATAAAGCCATTTATTTAAATAAAACTTGTGTAGAAGATCATCAGTCAACTAAAAAAATCTAATAAAAACAAAATCAAGCAAAGTTTTTCTAATCCTCCCCGTTTTTCTTCCTTTGATAGCGATTTGAAATAAAGAGATGTCATGTTAAATATATAACATCATGAAAATGATCCAAAAATGTCAAAACATATCCTAAAAGTGAAGTTCAGAAAAGCTTATTTGAATTGACCCAGATATACCCATTCGTTATGTGTCCGAGTTCTCTGATCAAAGACTACTCCGTCTTTGACGTCGTCGCCGGCAATGGCTATCGTCCTTCTATTTGGTCTTCTACTAGCGGGTACCACAGCCATTGACGGAGGCAGCCACCGCGGAGCAATGCTGTAGTTAATAAATGTCAAAAGGCGAACTGTTACGTGCACTCCTCAATAACATAATTTTGAAAAAGAAAAAAGAGAATACATTATTCACGTAAAAAAACAAACCCTTCGAAGTTTAATCCCCTCAGACCTTCGAAGTTGAGATAATACTGTGTATAGAGTAAACTATCTTTCGGGTTATTTTTTAAATTTAGTTTGCTATTATTATTTTTTACTTATTTATAAATGCTATACTTTTTAATTTAGTTTCTGACACATATTTTTAAAGTTAATATCTCATAAATAAAATTCTTATTAATCGTGTTGTTTTATTTATATAAAATTAATAATGCATCAATATCAATGTCAAATATAAAATATATAGTAAATTATATTATTCATAAATAATATAACATTTTTAAAATTTAAATTATGTGTATTAACATGTCTCAATGTCCCATATGAACATGCTCACTTAATCATCAATATTAATCATTAATCAATAGATATAAGATTTATATGAAGTCATACTAGTTGTAAGTTATAAATAATGTGATTTTTTATAATTTTTTATTTTCTTATACATGAAATCAATAATAATAAAATATAATACTATAATAATAAGAAATTAAGGATTACAAAAATGAAGAATAAAAAAAAAAAGATTCTTGAATTATAGTGGCCCACTATAGTTAGTGGCAACGTTGAATCTGCGTGGTTTGTATTTTATTATAAAATTTAATAGTATTTTATTAAAATATTTTTAATTAAAAAAAAAATTTTTCACGCATACAAAAAAAAATTAAGAGTATTGATATAGGTTAAAGTAATGACAAATATAATTAATAGTTTATAAATATTTTAAAGTAATAAATATTATGAAAAGTTCTTATAATCATAAAAAAAACAGCTTTTTCTTTTTCTTTTATTACTTTACATGATGATAAAATTTAAGTATTATTGGATTCCAATAAAATAGATTTCAGAAAAGTGATTTTTTCAATAAAACATGTACCTAAGATTTTCTTTATATCTTAAAAATACAAAGAAATCGGCTTGAAACAGAAAATACCAAATTATCCTCAATGATAACTGAAATATATATATATATTTAAAAAATGCATTTATTGAAATATTATTTATTACATTAAAAATAATAAATTTAATTTAATCTAAAGTTTTGCTAAATTTATGAGACTGATTATATATATATAAATATAGTTATCATATTTTACTTGATTATATATAAAAAAAAGCAAATTTTGTAATCATTTTTTGATAATAATTATATCATTTTTAATCAAATGATTTCACAATTTATCAGTTTTAAAAATTATTTGCAGCAATAATGTATATATATATATATATAATTATAACCAAGAGTAAAATGTTTTTTCTAGAACCAAAAAAAAAAAAAGAGTAGGAAGGTGATGCTTTTCAAAAAATAACAAATGTGAGAGATTGTGTAATTTAAAGAATAAAATTCAGCGAAAAGAAAAAGACATCAACTCAACTCATTGGTGTCCGAAATCTCAGAATCATCAACTACTGAAGCCTAGAACATAAAAGGAGAATAGAATTCCTTTTATTACCATAAGAAGCTATACTAATTTCTAATACATACAACAATGACAGAAAGTGAGGGGAGCTTGTGGCCGAAACTTCACCATGCCACTTGAAAACCCAATACAAATTCTTCTTCTTTGTTATCACAAAATGATCAATGGGCTATGTAAGCTGGACATCAACATAAATTCATAAAGATGAAAGGGAAAAAGAAAAAAAGAGTACCGAGTGAAAATCATATGCACAAATCTGAAGTATACTTCAAACCCAAGGCACATACTCATCAAAGGGTAGATTCTTTGAGGGATCATCGAGGACCTGATAGCTCATCTGGAGGGATATGTGAGGTTGAATCTACTATCCAATTAGCATTGGGGTGATGGATGTAGCTGAAATCTTGCCGGAACATCTCCTCTTTCTGCCATTGCTCCCACTTCTCCGCCAAGCCATCGCCTTCCAGCATTCTGACCACCTCTGACATTCTGGGTCTCTCCAAGGGGGTGCCTTGTGTGCATAGTAATGCTACTTGGATTAGTTGCTCAACCTCCTCTTCATTATAATTTCCCCGCAAATCAGCATCCACCAGCGTTTCCAATTTCTTGTCTTTCAGAAGTCCTTTCACCTGGATTTAACAATCATACCTTCAGAAGAATCAAGAAACTTCAAAGCACTGAAAATGTAATCATATTTTGTTCATAAAGATGTACTTTAAGAATACAAATTCCCCAGTTCTTCAACCATAATACCTAAAACTAACAACCATAATAAACTGAATGCTTACCCAATCAAGCAACATGACATCATCATCATTGGCAAGTCGTGCCAGATCAAAAGCCCTCTGGCCAGTTATTAGTTCAAGAAGCATAACACCATATCCAAAAACATCAGTCTTCTCTGAAGACTTCCCAGTAGAGAGGTACTCTGGTGCTATATGCCCAATTGTACCACGTACAGCAGTAGTAACATGAGTATCTTTGTAATCCATGAGTTTTGCTAAACCGAAGTCTCCAACAACTGCTTCAAATTCCTCATCCAACAATATATTTGCTGCTTTCACATCACGATGAATGATCTTTGGGTCACAATGATCATGCAGATAAGCTAGTCCCCTAGCAGCTCCCAATGCAATACGCTTCCGTATTGGCCAGTCAAGTGGGGGTTGTGATTCTGGACGCTCTGATAATATAGAACAATCGGGGCACAATCAATATCCATTAACACATCTTCATATGAGATGCAAGTTCTGAAATTAAATACTCAGTGCATTCATTTGTTCAGTGCATCCATTAACACATCTCCATTTGTTACTATGTTAAATGTGTTACAGATACAAAATCTCCAAAATACATAATTTTTTATGAATAAATGAAAATAAACCATATTTGATTTAATATTGAAAACCAACACTAACGTTTCTACAAGAAAGGGAATATGAGAGAAAAAGTTATTTATATGAGATACACATATGAGGTATATTATGAATAAAGCCAATGTAAATTACATTAATTCTCACTAAAGATTTATTAAACAACCAGGGTAGCATAGTAAGAGTACCTCGCAAACATGATGCTACACTTCCATTAACCATGAAAGGATACACAAGCAACCGTTCAGTTGGTGTCATGCAAAAACCACGCAGCCGAAGCAAATTCCGATGCACAGCCAAGCTAATCATTTCCACTTCTGTTTGAAATTGTAGCTCCCCACCTTGGGTGCGTTCTTCTTTCAATCTTTTGACTGCTACCAGAGAACCATCTGCTAAGCGTCCTTTATACACCTTCCCAAAACCACCTCTACCCAGAATGTTTTTGTTACTAAAGTTATCAGTTGCAACTTGCAGCTCACGCAGTGAAAAACGTTTTAGCTGACCAAGGTGAACTTCAGGATCCTCCTCAGCTGCCAGAAAAAGACAGGCCAACTGTTGGTAAATCAATAAGGACTAACATATACAGCATTAATACGTAAGTTTACCAAATTTTTAGTTATTTAACTAACCAGGAACATCAAAGAAATATTCTTGTGGTTTCCTTTTTCGCCAATATGCAAGTGCAATTGCAGGGGCAGCAAACAACAGAGCGGCACCAGCAGCAACTCCCCCAGCAATAGCTGCGGTATCACTGTTGCCTACCAAAAACAATATTTTGATGGGAAATCACAAATCTATCATCTATTCAAAGAAGTTGATGCGATTAGATAAAATAAAATTTAAACATTCAACAGCATTAAATCTCTCTCTCTCTCTCTCTCTCTCTCTCACACACACACACACACGCACACACATTTAAGAACGGGGCACATCAATTGTGAGAAAGTACAACCATAAACATCCAGAAGAAGCATATAAAGAAGCCATGCCATGGGGACCCAGATTATGTTTGTGGCTACTATTAGGTGTTTGGCTCAGAGCTTTCTGTAATACTAGATATGCAGAGGGATTGGACAGTTTCATATATGCTTACGTTTCTCCTTTATTTTCTTTTATTGTCATTTAAGGACTTTGATCTTTACCCTTAGGAGGATAACGTATGCTTCTTATTCGTATTTTTATTCATTCTTAATATCATTTCTTCTTTTTATCATTAAAAAAAGTTTACCTGATTTAAATTTCTAAAATTGAGAACGTTCAGTCAATGGCAAAGTCCATGATTACAACACTTTGAAAAGTTACGTGCCATGTCAAGTGGCAATTCTTCCCTCTCTCCTTCCCCTCTCCGAATATTATCAGCAGATTCTTCCATTTACTTCATATATTTTGGTGGCCCCTCTCCACTGGTCCCAACCATTTGGGGGCAAGGAGTAAAGGAAACATAAGCAGGTGAGGGAAAGAGTTGGAGCCCAGGAGGCAGCTTTTAATAGAGTGAAATTGAAGTACCAAGAAGTAGAATGCCCATCTCCCATAGCATTATTTTTGTAGGAGTCATAAAAACCATTTTTAGGCCTCTACTTACTTGCATATTTAGTTCCAAGGTCAATTGGTTCTTTAACTGACCTAAGTGGTCTAGAGTTGAGTTCTATGCTTTGAGTCTAATAATTAAAATTTCATACCAATCATTCCAAACTCAGTTTCAATTAAAGATATCTATTACAATGCCTATACATTTATCAATGTTTCAAATGCCGTGGACTCACATAAGAGGCCATGTTAGTTGTATTCTTGTTCAAAGATTATAAATAAACTAACGTATATAACACTTTGAAAATATTCTTGTTAGTCCATAATCTTAACTCTGTTGGGAATATTCTAATGAATAGACATTTAAGTCAGTAATTTGTTTACAAAATACACAAGAGGTCAAAGAATTATACACCAAGACTATTCATGGGCATTTTGATGTAGGACAGGGTAGACGAAGGGTAGAAGATAGATGAGAAGAGTAGAAAATTTAAACGGAAAGGAAATTCACTAAACAAATTTTAATAATATTCAATCAATAGGAAAAGAGATGAGTACAATGAGTAGTTCTAGGACTTATCTATAGAGCTCAAATCCTAATCTAACTAGAATCCTAAAACAATAAAATAATTTAAATCTAAACAAAAGATAAATATTAAATTAAACTATATATTAGAATATAAGATAAAGATAAATTTAAACAAAATAATCAAATTCTAAAAGATAAAATAAATTAAATCTAAATAACTTAATAATTATTTAAAATCCTAATTATGTAATTATCCTTTCTGCATCATTCTCCCTTGCTTAAAAGAATTCTCCTCTAGAGAGTTAATACTCCACATAGATCTGGGAAACCTTTCCAGCAAGCAATATAGCAATGGATGAGATTTAAATGAAGAACACTTTCTTCAACAACCTAAGTATTATTCAACTCAGGAAATTCTTTCCACCAAACAAGATAATGATGCATGGAATCTAAACAAAGAGACTTCATATCAAAACTCTTCGTGGCAACTAAATTTGGAAAAACTTTCCAATGGACAAGGTAATAGTGGAGGGGACTCTTAGACTGAAGAAAATTTTGATCTTTTGTAGTTGCAACAATCCATGTACCTATTGTAACAGAAAAGCAAGGTGAAGTAGTAGCATGATGAATATCATCAATAACCTTGGGAAGCACAACTTTCAATGGCAGATGTTGTTTTTGTGCTTGTCCATTTTTCAAGCTTGTGTCTTCTTCAGCAACCGCAACATCAAGGTCATCTTTGAATTCTAAGGAATTGTCTGCGGATGGTATTGCTTCAATATGCTCAATAACTTTAACATCCTGGTATATTTACTCTTCTTCTATCTGACACTTGCGCTCTTCCTCTAAAGCCTCAGGAATTATCTCTATGCCTTTATTTAGCAACTTGAGGGCATATGGGATGTTTTTAGATAATCTTTTTAATTTATCAACCTTACAGTTCGTTTTATCCATATGACGATCAAGACGATCAAACGAACGTTCAAAGCACCCTAAGAAAGCCATAATAATGATATTAATTCAAATATTCCTCCAAGGGAGAAATCATGCCTTTATTTGTTCAATTAGACTGGAATAAATCACATGAAAACACCTCAGGAAGGGAGAAAAACGCCGTCTGGAAGGAACAAAGCTCAGTAGTGCGTGGAGAGCATTGGGCGCGTGAAGCCCATGAGTGGGGAGAGTTGCCAACATGTGAGAGTATGTGGCAAGTCCGCCAGCAACGGCACTTGGTGGACAGGCCGAGTTTCCTCCTGCGAGACGAACAGTGGTGGTTGCGTGACAAACGGATAGTTGCAGGTAGGGTTTCTAGTGCTAATAACGAAGTGTTTAGGGTTTTTGGGACGTTTATGGAGGAGTTTTGGTCTGGGTAGTGTGGGGAAGAAACCTGCTCTGATACCAAATTGATTTAGGACATGGTAGGATAAGGGGAGAAGATAGATAAGAAGAGTAGAAAATTTAAAAGGAAGGAAATTCACAGAACAAGTCTCAATAATATTCAATTAATAGGAAAAAAGATAAGTAAAATAAGTAGTTTTAGAGTTTATTTATAGAGCCTTAAATTTTAATCTAACTAGGACTTTAAGAGAATAAAATAATTTAAATCTAAACAAAAGATAAATATTAAACTAACTATATCCTAAAATATAATATAAAGATAAATCTAAACAAAATAATCAAATTCTAAACAATAAAATAAATTCAAAATAAATTAAATTTAAATAACTTAATAATTATTTAATTATCCTTTCTGCATCACATTTATTTTAACAACTTCAACTTTTTAGTTGAAATCATGTTGAATATGGCATCAAACCTGTCATGATTTCTAACAATCATTTTTCTCTTTTTTATCCAAACAGGTTTGTGATAAACTTCTTTATTTTTATCCAAACTTCATTTTTGTAAACTGTGATTATTTTAACAAACCTTTTACAAAAAGATAATTCAAACGGAGCACAATGACTTAGTTGTCAAGAGTTCAATCCTTACCAAGCCCGTTTTCTTAATTAAAATTAAATTCACCATAAAGTATGGTGGCCTGTGATTTTCAAGCCCAAAGGTCTTTTGAGTGAGTAGACATGCTAGTGATTATGGTGATACTACTGTTCACAGGTCTGAACAACTTAAGCATTTTAATGCAAAAGAGATAATTAGATTGTCATAAAATAATTAAAATTTTAAATAGTTAGTAGGTTATTTAGATTTAATTTATTTTGAATTTATTTTATCTTTTAGGATGTGGTTATTTTGTTTAGAATTATCTTTATTTTATATTGTAGAATATAGTTTAGTTTGATATTTATCTTTTTAGATTTAAACTATTTTATTCTTTATCTTTTTAGATTTAAACTATTTTATTCTTTTAGGATCTGATTAGATTTAGATTTGAGACTTTATAAATAAGCTCTAGAACCTCTCATTGTAATCATCTCTTTTCCCATTGATTGAATAATAATTTTAAGTCTTTTTCAGTGAATTACCTCTCCCCCTTAATTTTCTACTTTTCTCATCTAAATTCTTCCCTATCCACACCCTGTCCTGCATCACCTTTAAGTTGAAGTAATCCTAAGCAATAATGTACTTCGGTTTTAACATCAACTCATTTTTGGACAAAGTAAAACATCAAAAGTAATAAATGAGACGTAAATAAACCTGAACTAGCTGGTGGCGTTGGAGAACTTGGAGCAGTTGGAGAGACTTTCGGTTGTCTCAATCCAGGATTATTATTAAAACTGTAAAGTGGAACACAGTGGTCAGCAAATGTTGTGTGTCATCCCTCAATAACCAAGGAACTAAGCAAAATTATTTTCACCAACCTGATGGGAGTAAACAATGAAAATGAACCATTGACTGGAATATCTCCTTTCAATTGGTTGTTTGAAAGATCACTAGATTCACAAAGATCATAGTGTCAGCTTACACTAAATATTATGCCAAGTGTCTAAATTTACATTCATGGAAATGTAGAAGTAACACTCACAGGACTTGCAGTGAAGCAACATTAGTCAAAGAGACAGGAATGCTTCCTGACAAGCTGTTGTTATTGAGACGCCTATTTCAAAGTGCAGCTAGAATTAGTTTATCGATAACAAAACTTTTGATAGAGTGGAGAAACAAGATTTAGCCAGAAAGAAATTATCAAACAATATATATATACAGTAAATGTGTTGCTAGCTTAAATTAGTGAGCTATTGTGGCTCCTAAGCCTCTGACAAGACCATAGGAAGTGAACAAAATTTGAAAAATGTATATATCCAGGCATGACTGCAATCTTTACATGTAAGGTGAAAGTGTGTCTACTAAAAACCTCCTCCCTGGGGTTTGATTAGGACCCAACATATATCTTATCAAATATGATCAGCCAATGGAGGTGAAAACAGTCTTGGTTTAAAAGTAGTGCCTTTTTTTTTTCCAAATGGAGTTTCAAAAGAAGTTCTATGAGAGGAATGTAGTCTATGTTTGGCAGAATCAATTGATAAGCATTTTTATCAATATTATTGTGTTTAGCGAAACTTTAAAAAAGGTGCTATTTAATAGCAAACTACTGAAAAGGACATGTATTGAAGAGAGTAGTTAAAAAGAAAGAGGCAATTATGGAAATTAATAACATTGAGTTGAGGAACAATTGTCTTCAAAAAAACAATTTTCTGCTTCAAAGGAGAAGCTTCTTTTTTCTGCTTCCTTTTTGCAGTGAAAAAAATTTGCCCCTTCTACTACTTAAAAGCACTTATTTTTTTTATAGGTTGGACAAACACCTCATTTAACCACAATAAGTACTTTTTCTGAAAAATAAGCAACTTCTTCTCCACCACATGCCTGGCCGGATTACTGTGGTACAAATAGATTGATTGGATGAGCAATCAATTAAGTCAAATTAAAGTGATAGTCCTTACTTAAAGCAAAACCCACGAATCAAATGTACATATCCTTAAATAATTCACAATCAAATCAGTACAGTTATGTTAAGGATTCCTATTCAAAAGGGAATACAATCTCCCCCAGTAAAAAATCCATTTCAAAGAAATAAATTAGCAGGAAAAAAAAAACCAAAAAAATGAAAAGAAAAGAAGCTTTTTCCCTATATCATATAATTAGGTTGAGTCTTAACTATTTAACCTACAACAGTCCGATGTGAAGGAAACAAAAAAAGTGGAGGCCAGAGAGCATGTGTGTCTCACAGTTAACATGACAACTAGACAGTAAATGTAGGTTCAGGCTTTAGCTGGGTAGAAGGAAATTAAATTACTATATAACTGACCATTCACACCTGAGAATCCAAGAAACCTTAGGCAGCCAGGGTAGTAAATTGCTCCTGTTGACCTCCCATTTTTTGTCCGTTTATACTTCCAACAATATTTGTATTAAATCTATTTTCAGCCTTAATAGCTGGAGAGAATGGGTAGGTCAATATGCACGAGTAACCATTGATGCTAATAAAAACCAACTCTTGAATTACTTGTGCGATACAAATTTGAGTCACTAAATTTATGGTTCAACTCCTCCAACCTGGTTAGAGGTCTTGAAGTCATATTTTAAACTAGAACAATCAACATGTCACTATCATCTATTCAAGCAACTATGTATATTACTCAAATTACTAAAGCAAGTAGTAGTATTAGACTAGTAGTAGCAATAATAATGATAAATAACACAGGAACATTACTTTTCTGGAAACATTTTCATCCACAAGCAAGGTTCTATTGGAACTGCACAAGCTGCATAATCTACCACCATTATGTGTGGATAAACAAATGTGTATGTGTGTGCATACTAAAATGGTAATGCAAGAAACAAAATTATAACGGGTTCAAATAAATTTTGCAGATTAGAAATATGATTAGGGAAAGCATGACATACAGGAAACGTAGTTTCTGAAGCTTGCTCAAAGTGCCTGGGATGGGACCATTTAATTTGTTCAAATAAAGATCCAAGCTCACCAAGTTGGTCAAGTTCCCAAGCTCGTCTGGGATTTTTCCACTTATATTATTACTATAAAGTTCCCTGTCATTGAAAAGAATAATAACTTCAAATTTGAGCAAGTGAAGCTATGAAAACCACATTTTATATATGACAGAAAACAAATGCATAAGTGGCAGCAAAGGAGTTGAAATCTGTTGGTAGTTGACGTTGTGAAAACTGAACCACACAATTAGATATTTATAGCTACATATAAGGAGAAAAAATAAGAAAATCTTAATAAACTAGGTTTTTTTTTTTGCTTGCTTTTTCACAGAAAAATAAAGAAACATGTTAGCCAGTTATTGTCTGTAAGATATACTGCATGTGCGATGGAACAAAACTGACATTAAATACAGGGACGGATCTAGAACTTTTCACATGGAGGGCTCAAAATAAAAATTGTATGAAAAGTGGGGGGCTAAAATTAATTTTTCACATTTTTTTACAAACAAAAATAAATAAACTATAAAAGAAAGTTTGTAACATGGGTTTGTATCCGTCTCCCGTTAATTATTTCATTTTGATAATGTTTCCCACCTTAAATCAACCCACTTACTCTCATACAACCAAGTTCATCTCATGTGCACAGAGTAGTGTTGACTTTGTCACTACCAGAAACTTTAAAAGAAACCATTATTTTTTATCCTCTTTTTTCACCAGAGTGATTCATTGTATTTGAAAAAAAAAAACCGCAGAGGGAAAGACAAGAATAAAAATTCTCATGCTTATTTGACAATATTAGCTGACATTATTTAAGCTGCTTTGCCTCTAATGTCTAAGCTCTCTCCCCTCTCTTGCTTAATGGTACAATTTGCTTGATCAACTTAATACATCAAGTACAGTAACTAATATGTCAACACTCAACCAACTCATCACGACCCTAGGAAAATGTGATATCGGATTACATGATTTGAATTAGCTGTAAGACTCATTATAATATTACGAAAGCCTAAACTAATAATCCAAATTTGCAAGCCTGAGTAACTCTAACAAGTGGATACAATGGTCATTCTGTAGAGATAATCATGGAATGCCGTGGATCTCCAGAAATTAAGAACCACAGCTATTCTTGTTGGCACTGGCATAAGAATCATCAACTCTAGTTTGTTTAAGTGCTTAAATCATTATTTTCATTTTTTAATAGCCAAAATAAAACAACCCAAGATTTTACACATCAGAACTCAGAAGAAGCAGAGATAGATGAAGGAAGAGCAACTTATTTGACTTATCTTCAGGACAATAAAGAGGAGAAAAAGTGAGAATGCTTCGTCAAAAAACAACATTGTTAAGAGGTAAGTCTAAACGCTACTGAAATCTCAGGGAACTATATCTACTAAAGTTTTAAGCCTTGTGGCAGTGAGTTAAGAAATCATTTTATAGCCTGTCTGGTCAATGTAGAAGTACAGTTTATAAGATCATCTTTTAAGAAGCCACTGGAGAAGAGCAAAAGAGAATACCAATAAAAAATTATTCTTCAACAACATCTTGGCATCAGAAAAATGAGGCAAATCAACTTAACAATATATTAGAGTCTCAACTTACAAGTACTGCAAATTTGAAAGCTGACCAAGCTGTGAAACCAGTTGACCCGAAAGGTTTGCATTTCCAAGATCACTGTGACAAGACAGAAATTTATAATTTACACTACACGCAGTAAGAATCTTAAATTGAAGGTCAAAAGCAGATAAATAACTTACACACGGGTCACACTATTATCACTGTTGCATGTAACATGAAACCATGTGCAGGGATTTACAAGAGTAGGATCCCAACTTTGAAGAACATTGTTAGGATCGGACATGCTGGTCTTCAATGCATTCAGGGCATCACCTGTCTTAGAGAAAAGCAATTTTCAGGTGTAAACATCCTTAATATCAAATCATATGTTGTCCTACACAAGTTAAACATAGTGACAGCTGATTTCACGCTAATAAAAGGCCAACTACATCAATTTACGGAAATACACAGTGATGCACTAGGAAATATGTACAGAAATAAGAAACACGAAGGCCAACTTGCTAGATTTTAGGCTTAGTCACATACTCCTATATACCAGGCGAACTAGTAAAGGAAACATAATTGCCATCCCCCCCCCCCCAAAAAAAAAACCCACCCAAAGGAAGGAAAGGAAAAAAAAACCGTCCCCCCAGTAGCCAAACAGAAAAAAATGAAAAGATGTAAAATTAAACTCGACACGTTATGATCAAGGAAGAACCCAAGCTTACGATTTAGAGTACAGGCAGAAACACTACAAAAGCTACTCCCAAGATGAAAGCCTATTCATTTCTCCCCAGTTTCGTTCGTCAATAATACATATGACCCAGATACGATACAACAAAAACAGATGAAAGGCGAATAATCAGATCGACAAAACAGAATTAAGTGAAAACGTCTGTAACGAAGCTCATTTGAAGCATCAACTTATTGGGAACAGATATTTCTGAAGTAATTAAAACCACATATAGAGTATTGTCAACAGTCACCACCCACCTTCCGCATTGCCAGAAACCTTTAGCACCAAATCAAACACTAAAATCGCCAAAAGAAGAAATGAACCCATCAAAGACGAAATCACTCCCTTCATATTTCCCATCTACCTCAACTACAATTGCGAGAGCTTCATAACCGTGCATAATCAACCGATTCCCTCCCTAATTCACAGTCCCTCTCATGACTACTCGATCTCCATCAAACCCAACAAAGCCCAGAAGCATCTGCACCTCGTTGACTATATGAAGCTCGAATTAAACCTCAACAAGATTCCAAAATCGAATTCTGGGTAGCTCCAATCTTGTTCCTTTATTCTCTATCAATTCCAACAACGAAATCTAGAACTGAAATCTCAGATTGATATAGCTGGTACACCTGATAATGCAGTCAAAAGGGAAGAAAGAGGGATTTCCGAGCTTCAACTTTTGCAAGATGTCGCAAAGGGCTGGGGAGAAAGCAGGGTCAATGAATACTGCATCCTTTGTTTAAAAAGTTTCTTCATCTTCTTTTATTCTCTCTCTTCTCCAACTTTTTATATTCTTTGATTTAAATGAATAATTAAGTAAGAACTGTAACGAGAAAGAGAAATTCAGATGAAAAGGGGAAGGGAAAGAAAGAGAGAGACATGCGAACAGTAAGAACTAAGCAAGTAGGGTCAAAGACGCACGCTTGCACGCCTGTAATGGTCCCCACTAACCATCCCTTCAGTTCAGTCCCTCATACATGTAGAGTTTTTGTTTTTTTACCTCTTCAAAAAAATAAAGCGTTTAACAAATAAACTGTGTATGTGTAACTTGAGTTCTTCATAATTTATTAATTTCGTACTTGTTTCGTTCATCTTTATAAAAAATAAAAAAAATTATAATTTTTTAAAAAAATACGTTTAAATAAAGACAAACTATTTTTTAAAAATAAAAATTAAATTAAATTGTAATTTTAGAAAAAGAGAAAAAAATTATTTTTTTTTTAACAAAACGTTAATTTTGAAAAAAGAAAAATAAATTTTCTCTATATTATACATCAAAAATATTTTTATTTCTTATCATTTAAATAAATTTTTTATCAAACTTATTTTTATAAAAAAAATATTTAAATATAACAACTTATAATAAATTTATTTTATCTAAATTTTATTTATCTTAATTTAATTTTATAAAAATGAAAATCAAACGAGATCCTCAATTTACTTTCGCAGGTAAAGTTATTTAGAACTCAGTAACTCACTTTTTGGGTACAATTTAGTCAACTAATTAGGTTTTCTATCTTTTGCATTTTTGCCTTTTGGTTCCACTTCTGGCTTATAGCTGTTTCAAGCTTGTCTCAAGTTAAAATAACGGCCATTACCATGTGACTTGCCAAATAATAATTTTTTTTTTATCTTGACACATCCTAATTCTTTCTTTTTCTTGTGACAACAAAATTGATATTTAGTAAAAGAAAAAACGTATACTCCTATTCCGTGAAAAAATATATATTTTTATCTTTTTTTTAGTTTTATGAAATGTTAAATTAATTTGTAATTTAAAACTCAATAAGGTTATTATCTTGTTTTCTTAAAAAAATTAATTTTAGCAATCTAATAATTTATTTAAAATATAATACTAACTTTGTCAATGTATTAATTTAGACGTTAAATTGGATTCAAACTTAATAATATTAAATAAATTAAATATTATAGTTGCCCAACAAAAACAAAATAAAATATTATATCAGATTTTATCAATATTGTCAGAATTGGACTGGATATTGAACTGGACAAAGTATTAGTTCAAGATTCAGTGATTCCACCGAGATCAAACCGGGGTCAGACCAGCAGTAATTAAAATAATATATTTAAAAAAAATAATATGAGTTTAAACAAATTTTATAACTTAATTAAAGTCTCAAATTAAATAATATTGAATTATCAATCAATTATTCATCACAAACAAATTATTAATAAGTTTCATAACTCAATATTTAAATCTAAATAAGTTAATATTCATCTATAATCATATTTTGAGTTCAAAATAATAAAATAATAATCTATTATTATATTATTTATTAAGTAAATATATAATTTTTAATAATTATATATCATAATCATGCTTATATAATATTATAATCTATAAAAAAACATATTTTGTATTAAAAATGATATTATTTTATCTTAAAAATAAAAAAAATATTTTAAAAAAATTTGAAAAAAATTATATAGAATCGGTTCATGATCGGTACAGAACCGGTCTTACTAATTCAAGGCCAATTTCATCAGTTCTTGACTGGTTCTCATTGGTTCTGAACAGTGACGGTTATGTAGCTTGGTCGAACTGGATCAGGTACCGATTTCTGGTTCGAGCGGTCGAATTGGCTGATCCGATCCAGTTTTGACAACAATCGATTTTATACAAAGTTCAATACTAAACATACAAAAAAAATATTATTTTAGTATATTTGGTATATTAAGTATAAAATTTGCGCAAACGATCAATGACTCATAAATAAAGCTATTTAATATGCATTTCTTTTTAAGAAATTTTCGTTGTGCTTTAGGACTTGTTTGGTAATTGTGATTTGGTAAAGGTGAAGTAACATTTAAGACACTGCATACCGTCCATTCCTACTATTTTTTATTTAAAAAATTATATTTAGTATTCAATTTTGTATAAATTATGAGATAAATAGATAAAAACATATTATATTTAATAAATCATTTTTTATTTTTAAACTCAAAATAACCTTTTATTATAAACAATTTAGTGAAATTTTAAGATGTAATGATTTTTTTTATTTCTTAAAGAAAAACATAAGACCCATCCAGCCATCCATAATGGGCTATTTTATTATATTTTAGAATTAATTTATTAAAATTGCGATTAATAAGTCTTGTTTAAAGAAAAAACACATTTTGCCTAACAAAAATGAAATTCAGGTAATTACCATATAAAGATCTATATAAGTTGGCAATTATTAGCGTCAGTGTTGTTTGATTGCTGTAGAAGTGAAATATTTGTATGCAATAGGTATAAGACATCGCTGTCCCATATCACTTGCAAATATATATATATATATATATGATATATCAATGTTTAGTAGATCGTATGTTACTATATATGATAGAAATAGGGTATCAACATGATGTTTTCTGATCCTACCTATTTTCTTAATTTTGCTAAAAATGTTTATTACTAAATTATTAATTGGTATTATGGAGACTAGAAATTTCTATATTGGGGTGTTGTCCGAAAATTCACACTTTTTAACTGATAGACAAAATATAAGGTTCTTTAGATCATTTTCTTGTATTCAAATTATTTATTGTAAATACAAAACAAGGTTGGTTCTTGTATATTTTATAAATTTTAAGGAATGAGTTGTATTATTTATAATTAGTTAATAATGTAACTTGTTATGAATTTTATTAATTATGTGATAAATGATTATATGAATATATTGATTGACTGATTAATCTAATGTTATTTACTTATTTTATTTATTTAGTACGCATAATAAATATGTGAGAATGAATTTAGTAAATGAAACAAGAACTTAACCCTTCTGAAATAGAGAAAGATGGAATTATCAAATAATACTCATTTTGATAAATTTTCAAATTCTTATAAAAATATTAGATTATTCCATCTCAACGATTTAAAAAATCCTTTCTAAACATATAATTCGAACAAAAAAAACATAAAACAATTTGTATACATGAATAAATATATATTTTTCATATTACATGAGCAAGATGTAAGTTAGGAGAGAGACAAAAATAGTTTTAGCTTTTTTTAATCTTTTTAGTTGTTGTTGGCCAAAAAATACTTAAAAAAAATATTATCTACTTCATGGTCATTATGCATGAGAAAGTTGAAATTGGGAAAAGTAAAATTGAAATGAACAGAATGCACACATCTCAGTCAAAATATTGACTATGGAAGAAGAAATAGTTTATTTTATATACAAGGCATATTTTTTTTCGATAAAAATTTCCAAGGCATATTAATTAGAAATAAATATCGATATATATTTATAATGCACTTGATCTTTGAATCGCATCATTTTGGAATATATATATATATATATATATTATTGTTGACTAAGTCATCCATAAGCACAACACATATTTTGACTAACACATGAAACATCTTTGGATCTCATGTGTGTGTCGGGAAAAACTACATATTATTTTTAGTTTATGTTTATTTATTAAAAATATCAAAATTAAAAATAGAATTCATATAATCTAAATTAAACTTAAATATTGTTGTGGATTTGAACTTGATATGGAGACACATTATTTTGACATCTATATTTATGAGCTTTGTTACCACATTAAGTGGTTTTATATCCAATTCCCTAAACAAAAAAATATTCTCATGAGCTTTAGGATGAAACAACGTTTATATATTATATATATAGAAGATACATAGATTAAATCCATAATTATTATAAATTAATTTCAATGTCATATCAAGAACTAGATAATGCCAGTAGGATGTACAGGAGCAAACAGAATTATTCACAATTTCTAAATAGTATAGATTTATATCTATATATAAACACCATTTCAACTATAATTTTTAAATAATAAGCTAAAATTTTATAAATAATTTAAATTAGTTATGATATAAATACTCTATCAAATTGACATCGTATCACTAAAACCAACTTCGATCTAGTTGATCCATTCAGCCAATATTATAATTATAATTAAAAATGAATAGAGTCAAGTTGCAATTAATTAAATAGTTATATTATATCTTTGAAAGCAAGTAATATTCAATGAGAAAACTATTATAAAAACATTGTCGATTTATGATTCTAGAAAGCGATTGGTTGTGTTTTTTATTTTCATCACTTAGACCCTGCAAGTTCATTTTAGTGACCCAGCTTTTGGTCATCAATCAAAACTATCCTTCGTTCGGAATAATTATGACAAATCTCTCAATACTAGAGTAAAAGATAGATTCCTTCAAATTAAACATATTTCATGCATAAAAGCTACAAATTAAATTTCAATCACTGGTTTGAGGGATGAAATTTTAGTGACGCGGCTTTAATAGTGAAATTTGAGGGCTTGGCATTGCGTGTTTTTTTTTTTTTTGTTTACCCCTAAATATGCTGAACATAAATTTGTCTTAACGTTGGATAACAAATACTGCTAATATTCTTTTTTGGCCACTACGCCTAATAATTGACCTAATCCGCTAATCGTTTTAAAAAATTTTATGTACTTAATTTATTCAAATTTTTTGGACCAAATTCAAGATAGTTAAAATGCAAAAATTTGTAATCTAATTTGCTTACTTAATCTTACAGTAAATATAATAGGCCTGCACCTATATCTCTTTAAAAATTGTTTGCTGCTAGATTTACTCCAAAACCAGCGAATCGTTGTAGGTTTAAATTTTCATAATTATTTTTAGTATATAGAATAGAGAGTGAAGCATCACCTTTACTGAAGAAGCCATTAGAGAGTGAAGTATCACTGACAAGAAACAAATAACCCATAATTCAGAAACCATTTAACTTACTACTTGTTAAAAGTTAAAACTCTTAAGGTAATAATAAAATAAATATGAAAATAATTAGCTTTGAGGTAAATTATCTATGGGCACATTGCAAAATAAAGTAACGCAAAATATACTAATTAGAGAATCAAGAGCAAAATACATATATATTTAGTGTAGGAAGGAAATATAACAGCTAAACCACTCACACACCAGTATAGCTAGGGTATAACAATGCCAAATGTGGCTGGTCAATCAAATATTATTATTACTACTTTATACAAAATAATAGTAACTCATCATCGTGTAATCATCTCTCTAGCCTCAAAATGAAAGGATATATGAGCTCAGACTCCAGAGAGAAAAGGTAGAAACAGGGCAAGAAGCAAGGACCCAGATGAAATGGAAAGCATAAAAGATGCAGCGGAGTTGGCTAGATATGGTGATGGTGCTGGAGATATCTCATTTGCAGGTCCACGTGACGAACCAGATGATGTTGAAGATGATTATCGAGAAGTGGGTCCTCCAGCTACCAAAAGAAAAAAGAAAAAAAAAAAAAGATAATTCTAACAAATCTAGTTAGAATTGTGCATAAGGCATGTTAGAAGTACTTTTTTGGATCAAATTGTATCCAAAAACATGATGCGCCCCACGCACCCCAAAAAGCAGTATATTGCCAAAAATCTTTAAAAAAATGGAAAACAGAAGCAAATCCCACACAAAAAATGGAAAACAGAAGTAATCCCACACAACAAATAGAAAATAGAAGTAATCCCACACAAAAATGGAAAAGAGAAGCCATCCCACGAGCCTAGGAGGTGAGTGCACTCCACACGCTGTCATGGACCCTGAATTTGGCAACACGCGCTGGTCAACCATCTTCCACGCGGCATCTTCTTTTGGGCAATGTGCTCCATGGCTAAAATGTGTCTCGGTGGCCCCCACAAGTCACCTCATCTAAAAATAAATATTTTTATTTAATTATTCAATAATTAATTAAAATATTAATTAATTATTTAATTATTATATAGTTCCTATTATTATTATTATTATTTTTATTTATATACTTATGTTCATCTGAGTCCATTTTCAGCCAAATGTCATCTATAGCCCAATCTGTTCCCCCTCTTTTTTTTTGTGTGGGTATTGGGTTAGGTTTGAAACTGACCCACTTATTAGCCCACTCTCTTTATTTCTTTTTTTATTGAACGTCGTCTTTTGGATAAGAGGGAGTGACATATCGTTTATGCCAAAATGATGCATCGTGGGGGCTTAGAGGTGACACGACATGCCGCACAGGTTATTTTCAACCTCTAGTCGAGTTAGCTTGACTCGGCTTTTTGATCCATCAAGTTCATCCCACTCGGCACCTTTTCTACATTTCCTTGCACATTTAGCCACCATTCTCAATGATTCCAGTGTCATTTGACTCATGGAGATGTTCTCTACACGTTTTTGCTAACCATTTACCCTAAAACAAGTGATTTCTTTGAACCCAAATTCAAGTTGGGCATGGATATAGGTGTGGTGCTTTGTATTGTCATCCCCGCATTTTTGTCAAAATGGCCATGTCCAAAAGTGTTCCAACAAAAGTTTTTTAATCGATTCATTGTGGTGTATTTGTTTCAAGAACTCAGTTTCAAGGGAAGAGAAAAAAATGAGTAGTAATCTATCTATACACTATAATTTTACTTGTTCAGTATACAAATTTCTAGATTCTCATTCAAGCATAGACAAATATCAATCTACCCAAAAAAAATGTACAATAATAGTCCAAAAATTCAAACAAAAAATATGCACATACAGAAGCATATAAGCAGTGAAACAAAAATTTTGTGGTTTTAAAGAAATTAATTATCATGAAACTTTGTTGAGTTTGTGAGAAGCAAAACACTGTTCATATTTAAGAAGATATAACATCATACATACATATAGAATATACAAGGAAGTAAAGAAATATCAATTGCCCATGAGTTTAAGGCTCTGATACCAATGTAGATAAATAAAAGAACAAGATAAATATTGGAAACATACCTGTTGAAAATGTCCACCCAATTTGTAAAAATAACAACCAGACAAAAATGTCCACACAGAAAGAAAAATCATCTATAGGAATTTTTCTTGTTTTCCATAGTAAAGAACACGAATGAGAGATAAGAGAGGTTCACACAGACATATTATTTTTTGTTTATTTGTATTGTTCCTTAAGAAGCAGTTTTATTTTCTCCTACATCCACACTTTAATGTTAGCCCACTTTCTAAGCAATATACAGAGAAAAATAGTAATTGTTCTTTTCTTGTCTGAAATATTGTGGAAATTGTAAAATGTGTCCTTATCCTAAAATTGGACTTAGGCTTTAATTAAATTTTCTTTATAATCACCCATCAAGGGTGTATATGACCTAACAAAAAGAAAGCTTTGTCATGCAAATGCAAAGATATATAAGTGTGAAGATGAAAAATGTCTTAAGCCCGAGTGTTGCAAGTGGGTATTTATTTTGCAAATGCCATCATAAATGTCGGTGATTTCTGGCTTCCATAATGTTGTCAAATTGCTTCTACAAGCTATATAGAAGTGGAAAAGAAGACAATCCTATGTGTGATATGCCAGGGTTTGAAAAGCGCATGATGAAATTACTAAGACATGCTTGTTGATGGCATGGTAAATTTCTCATCAAGCTTTTCAAATTTTAGAGCTAAGATGATATATGTCAGATATGATGTATGGATTCATTTCCCTATTAATATTTTTTATCCCACAGTGTTATGATTTGCTTACTATTATCCATATGGCCTGGAAGTTTCATATTTTCATGGGTATCATCTAGATAAGTTGAAAAGTTGAGTAGTCATTGATTGATGCTAATTTATCTAATATATTAGTTGTTTCGTTTGTACATCTATTTTGTATTAGTATTTATTTTTCCAATTCCTGTGGGTCCATGATATTATCATGGTTACCAAGCTTATTGAAGTAGCAATCATTGATGAAGCATTGGTAATGATAGCAACGAATAAGGAATTCCCTCAACCACAGACCTCTGATCATCTTTCTGCTTTAGATACTATGGTTTTATGACATGCAATAATTCTTCAAATTAACGTTGATCTAGTTTAGGAAAAAAATAGTTTTTAGTCAGTGTAAGGCAATAAAGGAGTTAATACAAGTAAGTTTTCCATGAAGCAGATTAGCTATATAAGGTGCGTTGAATTGCAGTAACTCATGTCGGTTAAATTTTGTTACTTGCTAGGGAATAGTTGTTGAAGTTACGCCTGTAGTACATATTTCATCTCAGTCGAAGTGTTATGTTGATGTTGTGTGTCTACATATTTTTTAGAAGATCCTAGTTCCTGAAAGAAACTTTGTTGCTCCACCTAATTTGATTGTAATTCAACTCTGAGAATTTTGAATTAAAAGATATACTTTGTAGAAGCATACTCAAGGTCAATCTCTTGGGTATAAAATATGCTTGATACTATATTTGTTATATTCATATTTTGTGCACATTTGTATTTATACTATTCCAATTAATTCTTGGAAGTAATTTATGTTTTTCTCAAATGTTTATTGCAGGTTTGTTTGAAAGTAAACCAATTCGTTGAAATTCAACCTGTGATAGTCAATCTCACTAATGATGAGAGTGCGAAAAATAACAGATGATGTACTCTTATATACTTGAGAATAGAATCATTGTATGCTAAGCAAAATGAGCTTCAATGTGCTATATTAGGAGGTTTGATTGATGTTTTTTTCTAGAAAAAACCATGGATGCCACTTTGACTCCTGCTAATAGTTTGGACATGTATGTTTTTGGAGAAGTTGGATCACTGCTTGAGGTCTATCGTGAGCTTAAAGTATATGACATTGACTACTCATTAGTAGGCAATGTGTCCATGATTGTGCTAAATGAGTTCGATTCTCTTTGAACAAGTTTTTTCTTTTAATAGTTATTTGCACACAAGAATTGGCTAGGGTTGAATTTAATTCTTCTTTGGTCTTGTAGGTAAAGTTGTTTTTGCTTCCACACCTACTTGGTGGTGTTTGGATACAAGGAGCTAAAAACAGGGATGATGTATTAGAGTTTATTCAAGATGAGATCTTTTAATAGTTACTCTTTTTGTGCTCGCAACATTTTTGCATGGTGTACTTTCGAAAATGTTGTGACTGAACTCGCACTTCCCCGTGATGCAGTGCATGGGTCCCTTTTTTGTTTTTGAGGAGAAAAAAAAAACCTTTTTATGCTTTCAATAACCACCTCCAGTGTTGACCACTACCAGGTACAAGCAAACTCCATCTTCTCACCTTAGCAGAAGCAGCGGCGTAGCTGCAACCTGCAGTCTCCACTAAGTAAGGACGTTTTTCCGTCAATTAAGTGCCAAACTTCATATATACAGGAACTCCTTTGTTTAACTTTTGGCAACAAAGAGCTTATTCTCAGAGCATATGAGAGAGTAAAAAACATAAAAATGTTATTCTCATTAAAATAATATATAATACTTTTCAGTAGCCTCTAGTGTTCTTTGGCAGCTTCACATCAATATTATTCACTAATCACTAGTGAATGAATGCATAGTGACTCACATCCTTCACCAGCTCGCATGTTTTTGGACAAAACAAAACGATATTTTTTGGCCAATGCAGATGACTGTTATATTTATGAATTGATTAGTTACATGGCTGAGGCATGGGTATAAAATCAATACGAGGCAATGCTTTCCTTGATCCATCCTCTTTAATGCATAAACAACTTTTGATTTATCAAGTACATTCTGTGTTTAAAATTTTCTTCGCTTCAGGGGTTGAGTCATTCAAGTAATTAAGCTTCAATATTTTGTTTGAAATGTTCATGTGAAATTGAGTTTATGCACAAAAAGAGGTCTAGTGAATTCTAAAATCTTTTTTTTTTCTCACATGTGGGAAGGTAGACTATTATTGGGAACTTTTTTTTTTCTCCTATCTGAATAACTCAATTTGGATATCAAACAGTCTTTATTCAAACTACTTCTTCCAGTAAAAAAAAAATCTAATTATAGTCACAATAATTTTCATTATTTAGGGGAGAAGGATGCTTGGATATGACAATTATGGGAATATTAAATCAAACTCAATTCTTTAAACTAGATTTTCAATAGATGGGAACTTTTTGAATTTGTGATTTTTTACATGATTATTGATATCTAGGTATTAGTATCTTTTACTAAATGGAATTCCTTACCTAGCTTAGATAATTAATGGAGATTTTATAAATATTAATTTTTCTATTTCTTTTTTATGCAACACATATATAATATATCTTTACCTATGTAGTATAGAAAGAAAAGTGGAAAAACTTTTGTTTTTTGTCATGCATAATGAATTAGCATTTTTTTGTAACATTTGAGCTATAGTTAAATATAACTTCAATTGTTTGTTGGTCAAAAAGTTTCATCTTCAGATGATCTAGGCATGGTACAATAATATGAGAATAGATGAAGTATTAAAAATTAAATTCTTCTTACTAAGAAAATATTAAATGTATAAAAAAATTTAAAAATAAATTTTAAATATTGGAAGAAGAGATATTATATAATTAATCAATCAACTAATCCATACAATCAATTGCTATTTAGATTTTGTTTCTTCAATTGGGTAATGTGAGCATTTTTTTTTACCACGAAAAATATGATTACTACTTTCAAATGAAACAAAATACAAATCATTTCCTTACATTTTCTCTACTTTTACTACTCTCTTTTCAATGATCTTTACCATTATTTATTGATCCTGAGGGAGAACGCATTTTTTTTTATTTTACATCATTTTATACCTATATTATTTCCTTTTGAAAGGGTCTTCACCATTGTTCTAAGGGAAAATATTCTTTTTTTAACCTCTGATACCGTAGAGGTCCTCATTGCTGCTATTTTAGAGATCCAAATTATCACCATGCCTTTGTGCATAAGCACGTATCCAAACCTTGTACTTTACTTTCATCATCATAGATCTTAGAAGTCTTTACCTTCTGTGGGTTGGAAGTTTAACTACTATTAAGGCAATTGTTACTAACTTCTTTCTCATAAACATTTCTATTATGTCTATCTCCTCACATAATTCCTTAACTATTCTACTAAGGTCACTTGGTGGTTTGGCAATATAAGGAAACTTCCTCAATCCTTCTATATAGTTTTTGCTAGCCCAGTTAGAATACCACCTTTGCACTAATCTCGGCCTCTCACTATCATCTATTCTTGCTTAATTAGGTTCTAAAACCTATGAGCCACCTCCCTTTATGCCTTATTTTGGCTGCATTTATCCTTTGGAGGATTTCTTTTATACTTTTTTGTGAGATCTTCTAGCCAAGAATTTTCCTTCTATAACTGGATTTCATACTGAGCCTAGCAATAAATTATTTAAGGTCTCATAGTCCCCTAATTGCTCACCACAATTTTTGAATCCCTTAGGCTTATAATTCATTCCTTTTGTGCCCATTAACATATCTCAGATTCTGAACCCAAATTGATTACATTCAAGGGTTATTTTTTTTCTGGCCTACTTTATATATCACTTTGTCACTACTATCATGGAATGTGACAAAACTCTTACTTCTTTTATAAGAAGTTACTTCCTTAAAGTATTAAATCTTCATCTGACCTCATTCCCTTTGTACCATGTATAAGTTTCCCCATTATCCTTCTCATGTTTACTTCTTTCTTTCTAATTACCTCTTACTTTTCATTGGCCACTACGTTCATCATTGATAAAATTTTGCCACTGATCTAGCTTTTCTTCATACGTGGGATACTTCACTTTCATGGTTATTATTACTTTTTACTTACATAGGCTTTTATTTGTCTTTAACCTTTACTAGCCTTTATTCACTCTTACTTCTTTCATGAAGTACACTTCTAAAGTGTACAACTATCTTTTTTTCTTGCTTTCTTTCTGGTTAAACTATTACCAAATAATGTCATCTAACTTCTACCTTTAACATTATCCTTCCTGTCCCACAATTAAGCTCCTCTAATCAGTGGCTTGGCATATAGAAATGTATTACCTGCCAAATTAATGAGGGTCTAACATTTAAAAGAAATTCACTTTAAATTTATCTTAGGCTATGATCTCTCTGAGTACCATCATAATTATAAGGCTCAGTAATCTTTCCTTTATCATCTCATTCTTTTTAGAAGTCTACTGCAACCTCCCACTTGGTCAACTGCAACCATAAGATCTATTGTGATCTATGAGCCCTAATAGAATCTTCTACGATCCTTGGGATTTACTGCAATCTCACTTTACTACTAGGATATACTAAGATCCAACTCTGAAAGATTTCATAACCTAAGGAAAAATAAATTTATAATATAACTTCCCATCTAATCCAGCAACTACCTCAAGTTATTCTTGAGACTAATCTCGTATGCCACTAGAATTTCCTTAGGCCATATTCCTCTAAGGAATAATATAGGTCTCTTAACATTCTTCATATCCAAAGGGCAAACTATTACTTAAAGAGTAGATATAGCTTTCCAATTGCAAAGATTGCCTCAATCTCTGCTTTGATACCAAAAATATTACATCTTACATTTAGAAACATTTTCCCATGAAAATTGCTTATTTGATGTATGCAAATATTTTTAGACAAACTCAAACCTATTAAAACTTTAAAATTTTACAAAACTATTTTTGCTGTTTTACAGCTCATTGCGCAGCAATTTTTCAAAAATCATAACTAAATGTAAAAAAAATAATTTTCCAGTGGTTTAAATCTCTAAAAATCATGCACATCTTGAATTTTCATAAAAAAATCAGAAAATGAGAAATTAACGTGACAATTCGTACAATTTATTATATACATATTACTATTTATTTCCGCGTCCTTGTTTCTGTCAGAAAACTGAATCTTAAATTTGAAAATTCATTTCTCTTAATATAAAAAGCCATTTATTGCATACTTAGTAACATTGGAAAGCTCTACTTGTCTAATTTATAACCATATTTTTTTTGTACATTTATTCTACTTCTACTGGTCAGCAAATCAATATATGTCATCAGAGGTCAGAAATAATGTCTACTGGAGCAGTTTTGGTAAAATAGGAATAACTACCATTATATAGCTCTAAATACAGCTAAACCAGTGTCATTTTATTCCTAAGACATAGATCTATCTATACATATAGACCAATGAATTTTTTGAGATATGTACGAATTTATACAATAATCAGAAGTAGACAGTATATAAACAGAATATTAACAGTTTTCAGTAAGGTTCCGTCACCATTATTCCTCATGCTCCACATACTTCTCTTTGTCATGACTTGACCCTAACATTGGTTAACTATGGGGTGAGATTGGAGAATTTCAGTAGTTAACTTACACATGTCATCACAAAAACATTTAAAAATATAACATACTTTCATTAAATCATCAAAATTTTCATGTTGTCTAACTAAATTTCGGCATAACAGATTTATAAATAGGCATCCCGGGCTTAGTCCTTAACATAAAATAGTCATCAATCATAGAAAAGTATTCATAACAGCAACATGACATCATTTATAATTCATATAAAACATTCATAAGCAATAACATTAAGTAAGGGCAAGAGATTACCTAGGAGCTTTACTAACTTTTCTTTGAACCTTGCTTACACTTAACTTTAGATCACTTCCTTAACTTGATTGAAGCATAAAACATCATTAAATCTTACTTAATAATTTAATATCATCATATAAATCTAACTCAACCATAAACTATAAACTCTTCCCTTAAAATTATGTCTTGATCCAAAAAGAGGAATAAAAGGGAGGAAGAAAATAACTTCAACCCAAACTAATTTTTAAACTAAATAAATAAAGAAAAAATCTAGAAGAGATCTAGGGTATGAGTTTACCTCAAAAGACTCCTTCTTATCTTTCCTTTTTTCCTCTTTCATTCTTTCTTCTTTTCCTTCCTTTTTCTTCCTCCTTTCTCCTTTTCCTTTCTCTTTCTTCCTTCTCTCACTCTTTCTCTCTCATACTCATTCTTCCTTTCTTTCTTCCGTGAGTGTGTGGGGGGAGAAAAGGTGAAGGAGATCAGGTATTTATGAGGAGGGATGAGAATTATGGACTGTCAAATTAAGATTTAATCTAAAAGCTTACAATTATTTTCATATTTAAGATATTAATTACTCATTATATCTCTAGGTATTTTTGAGCATGCAAGAGAGTAGGGAAGGACAAAAATATCTAACTTTTTTCTCCTTACTTTATGTCAAATCAAGAAAAGTAGATAGTGTACTTTTTTCTTTTGCAGATAAATTTAGCTTTGCTTTGAATATTTTTTGAACCAGATTTTCTATTATACTCCATGCTCTTCCTATTTACTTTATCTAAGGAATCAATTATCCTTCTCTTTTACTTTTTATGTAAGGTCCACATATCTTACTTACTTTTTACTATTTATCTCCTTTAATATTTACTATTTATTTGGGACTCTTCTTTTACTAAATTATATAAAAAAGTATATATAAAAGTACAATTTACATTTCTGAATAGTACTTACATAATAATAATTATATATACAGACCATTGGATCCATCTGTTGCTGAAGCTTTAATTTGAGCCCTACCAATGTGCGGTACAGAGCCATTAGAATTCTTCAACTCAACTCTGAATCCATATTAAGGTCATCCCAGAGTCAGTACATGAGTAGTATATCACATTTCTCAACCAAAAATTTAAATGTTTTGATTATATATAGTTGGTCTTACCCCAAAAGGCCAAAAAGGTTATTGTGTATTATACTTCATATACTATCTATATTAGGCTAAATCTAACGCTTAGAGGTGAGACACCTAAGTAAACTCACTTTAATTCAAATCTATCATCAAAGGTTTTGGTAATGCTTACAATTACGTAGACGTAATAATTCGGCTTAGCTTTGAGTTTATTGGTTATGAGATTAAAATCTGACTCAATCTCCGTTTTTTTCTTTTGGAATACAAATCTATATAAAACAACCTTTTAGGATCAATCTATCAAATACATCACAATTTCAACATAGCTGGCCAAATGACAATAAATGCTTAATAGCTAATTACCTTACGGTGACATTTCTGGCGAGCAATTGTCTGATTTGCCGTATTTATCAAAACCTCACCGTACAGTTTGGCCTGTGGGATAATCACAAGAACGAAGAGGCATTTTCATCACATCATCAATATATATATATATATATATATATACTCTCCCAAAATGTGAATTCTGTTTCAAAAAATTTTTCTAATTCAAAATATAAATCTCATTTGATAATTTTTAGGACATTAAATATTTTTTCTATTTTATTTTATCTATAATTAAATGTAAAAAAAATAATTTTTAAATGAAGTGCACTAAATAGGATAATAATTTTTTATAGATTTAATGAATAAAATTATATTTCTTAATTTTGTACAATTAGTTAAATATAACTTATATTTTTTAAATAAAAATAATATTTTTTTTTATATGCCGTGTGTGTATGTATATATGTATATATATGTTTTGGTGAGACACCCCCCATATTTGCTCGGATTAACGGAACCCCCCGGATCCCCGCCTCTCCCCCCGGGGCATGTGTTGGGATTAACGGATTGTTCTAATTGGATTTGTTTGTATTGTGGTCAGTCCAGCCCAACCAAAAAACAAAAAAACAGGCTCTAAATTCAAAGCATTGCGGCAACCAAAAAAGACCCCCACCATCGACAAAAGCTGACATTAAGAACTTGGAAAAAATTAGCAATTTATAATAATAATGTACTGGGTTAAGTTTTATCTGTGAATCACGTCATTTTGAAATGTGTGTGTGTACTTGGTAAAAAAAAAAATGTGTGTGTATATATTTGTATATATATATACAAATATAGTCGATTAAGTCATCCATAAGCGCAATACATGTTTGACTAACAAATGACATGTTATGTATGTGGGGAAAAATTACATATTATTTTTAATTTATGTTTATTTATTATATCAAAATAAAAAATAAAACTCATACAATGTGAATTAAATATTTTCGCGGATCTGAACTTGATATGGAGACATATTATTTTGACATCTATATTATATAAGATATATATAGATAAAGTTCATAATTAATTATTCATATTAAAATTTTAATGCTATATTAAGAACTTGATCAGGCGTGTAGAATGTAAGAGCAAACTGAATTGTTCACAATCTATAAATAGTATATTTAAATAATTAACTAAAAATTATGAAATAATAATACCATACCAAATTGTCATCGTATCACCAAACGAACTTCGATCTGGTTGATCCATTCAGCCAATATCATAATTAAAAACGAATAGAATCAAGTTGCAATTAAATACTGTATATAGTTATATTATCTTTGAAAGCAAGTAATATTCAATGGGAAGAAAGCTATTATTAAAAACAGCGCCGATTTTATGATCGTAGAAAGTGATTCGTTGTGTTTTTAATGTCCATCACTTGGACCCTGCAAGTTCATTTCAGTAAGCTGGCTTTTTTTTTCCCTTTCTTTTTTGGGATCGTGCGTCAAAAGTATGCTTCATTAATAGGAATGACAAATCTCTCACAGTACTAGAGTAGAAGGTAGACTCCTTTAAATTAGATCTGTTCCATTCAATAAAAGCTAAAAATTAAACATCATCTACTTGCTTAAATGATTGAGATTATAGTGACCCGGCCGACTTTAATATTGAAATTTGAAGGCTTGCCATTGTATGTGTTGTTAGTAGTAGTTTAAAAACTAGGGAAACAAATTAAGTCTCACATTGGACAGATACAAAGGTCTTAAAAGCATTTATACGTAGGAGGACTAGTCCTTTTTTTCTGCTTAAACAATCTCTCTAACTTTTGTTTCTTCATAAGGGTGAGATACCAGAGGTTGCTGTCTAAAATTTTGATACTTGGGATAATTAATTTTTAGAGGTGCTTTATCTGCTGGGGAATATAGTGAAGGTGAATGATTCATTTTTGTGCATCGGTTCATCTACTACATTCTATTTACAACATGCGTGTTTCTTTTTTTTCCCCCAAAATATGTTGAACATAAATTTGTCTTAAAGTTGAAAAACAAATACTGCTGAGTAGTATCTTTTCTTGCTGCGTACGTAATATTCAAAGACAAACTTTCACACCTCATAAATAATAATTGATCTAATCGAATCGTTTTCAAAATTTTATGTAGTTAATTTCTTCAATATATATATTTTTTACCAAATTCAAGATAGTTATAAAATGCATAAATTTGTAATATAATTTGCTTACTTAATCTTACAGTAAATATAATAAGAGGCTTCCACCCATATCTCTTCGAAACTTTTCTGTTGCTAGATTTACTCCAAAATCAGAAGATCATTGTAAGTTTAAATTTTTAATTTTTTTATAATTATTTTTAAAACATAAAATAGAGAGTAAGTGAGGTAGGTAGCCATGGACATGAAACAAAGAACCAATAATTCGGAAACCATTTGACTTGCTGCTTGTTAAAACTTAAAACTCTCAAGGTATATTAATTAAATAATAAAATAAATATGAAAATAATCAACTTTGAGGTACATTATCCATGGGTACATTGCAAAATAAAGCAAGACATAATATACTAATTAGAGAATCAAGAGCAAAATACAAATATTTTTAACATAGGTAGGAAATGCAGCCACTTGTAAACTTATAATCTGAATCCTCCACTGGCCATTTTGTAACAGCTAAACCACTCACATACCAGTTTCACTTAACATATAACAATGCCAATATGGCTAGTCAATCAAATATCATTATTATTATTTCATACAATATTCAAAACAAAGAAAGTCTCAAAATGAAAGGATTATGAGCTCAGAAGCCAGAGAGAATAGGTAGAAACAGGGCAAGAAGCAAGGACCCAGATGAAATGGAAAGCATAGAAGATGCAGCAACATGTTGAAGATGATTATGGAGAAGTGGGGCCTCCAGCTACAGCCAAAAAAACAATGATGATTCACACAAATCTAGCTAGTTACAGAGTTGTGCATAAAACATATTAAAAATACTTTTTTAAATGAGATAACCTCTTATATATTTATCTGTATCTTTATAATTGATTTTCTTTAGATATATTTATGTCTACTTAAGTATCTCTCAGTCTCATGTTATGTTTAATACATGGAAAATGAATTGGAGTAAAAAAAAAAAGAGGAAAAGTATAAAAGTTGTGTTTGGTAGATTGTAAAATGACTTTGTTGAAAAGTGAGTTTTTCATGTTTATAAAATTATAACAAAAGAATTCTTGACTAGAATCAGTAGATCAAGTCCATCATAAAAATATGAGATGAGACGATCTTACTCAGTTTATTGAAACCGAACAGAGCATTGTTTTGAAACTTCAGTTATAAGATACGGAGCAACAAATTAAAAGCAAAACTAACAAAACAAAACAATAGAAGTAAAACAGGCATCAACAAACCTGAAGGAGTTGGTGAAATTTGGGAAACTGGTGGAGGTGGAGAGCAGCACTTCTGTGGCTTTAATCCAGGATTGTTTCGAAAACTGTAAAATGGAATGCAGTAATTAGCATATATTCTCTTACATGTGATCCCACAAAAATAACCATGAAAGTAACCAAAATTATTAGTACCAACCTGATGGGAGTAAATAATGCAACTGAACCATTGTTTGGGATATATCCTGTTAGGTGGTTGCTTGAAAGGTCACTACATTTCACAATGAACATGTTTTCAGGTTACAGTCTCTAAAAATTTAAGAAGGTAGTATAACTAAATATCTAAGTTTACATCAGGTTGTAGAAAACTAGCAGAGAGATAGGAGTAACACATACAGGACTTGCAGAGAAGCAATGGTTGTTAGAGACATCGGAATGCTTCCCGACAACCTATTATTGTTGAGACGCCTGTTTCAGAGAGCAGAGAGAAACAGTGTGTTGAGAGGAGAACTAAATATGGTACTCAATTCAGCATACAATTATCAAGTCATATGGTTAATGTGCAATTGAGAAAAAGAAAGAATGGTCTAAATGCAGAAATGAGTGGTTCATTCATAACCTGACTTTAACATCAAGTACATGAATAAAATAGATAGTCACATTTGGATTTAAAAGGTACGGCAGAAACCCCCATTACCAATTTTAAGTGATTATGCATATTGTCAATAATATAACTAAAATATGAGTTCAACATTCATAGTTACTGACATAAATGAAATTTGAAGATAAGAAAGATTAAGGAAAGCATGTCATACAGAAAACGTAGCTTTTGAAGGTTGCCCAATGCATCTGGGATGGGACCAGTTAATCTGTTCATGAACAGATCCAAGCTCACCAAGTTCGTCAAATTTCCAAGCTCGACCGGAATTGCTCCAGTTATATGATTGCCATAAAGTTCCCTATTGTACATAACAACATTTTATATTTGAAAGAGTATAGCATTAGAAAACCATAATTAAAAGATTAGAAAGCATAGCATGCAAACAATTGAATCCTTGAAATCTGATAGTAGTGGATGTGAACAAATTATGAAGAAAGAAGAGCAACTTATTTGACTTATCTTCAAGACAAATATTGAGGGGAAAAAGAGAGAATTCCTTGTCAAAAACATTGTTAAGTCTAGGCGCTATTGAAATCTGAGGTAATTACATCTACTAAAGTTTTAAGCTTTGTGGAAGTGAATTAAGAAATTAGATTATAGCAGCACTGTTTATAGGATCATCTTTTAAGAATCCACTGGAAAAGAACAGGAGAGAATATGTTATGAAAGAATCAAAAAGAAGAGAGAAGAGAAACAGAAAGATTGAATAGAAGAGAAAAAGTCTAGCATTTACAACATTCAACAACCTTTCCCTCCCATAGCTCACCGCTAAATTACTACTTACTTCATAGTTCACATATCAGAATACCAATAGAAATTATTAATAAACAACATCTTGGCATCAGAAAAATGAGGAAAATCAACTTAATGATACATTAGATTCTCAACTTACAAGTACTGCAAGTTTGGGAGCAAACCAAGTTGTGGAACTAGTTGACCCGAAAGGTTTGCATTTCCAAGATCACTGTGACAAAACACAAATTAATTGCTTACACTACATGCAGTAAGAACCTTAAATTTAAGGAAAAACCCACATAAGCAACTTACACACGAGTCACACTGTTGTTACCATTGCAGGTAACGTGATACCACTTGCAGGGATTTACAAGGGTAGGATCCCAACTTTGAAGAATGTTGTTAGGATCAACCAAGCTGATCTTCAATGCCTTCAGGGCATCACCTGTCTTAGAGAAAAGCAACTTTCAGGTGCAAACATCCTTAATATCAAATCATATGCAGTCCTATACAAGTTAAACATAGTGGGAAATAAGTGAAGAAATAACAAACATGAAGGCCAACTTGCTAGAGTTTGGCCTTAGTATCATACTCCTAAATACAAGACTCATAAAAGGAATTGCCATTCTGAAATAATGAAGTCCTAGAAAAGTGAGTCCTATGAAATATATCACAAAGAATTAGAATCAATTCAACAAAGCCCCCCAAAGAAAAACCTACAGAAAAAATGTAAAGAAGTGTGAAATTAAGGAAAACCAAAAGCTAATGATGCAGAGCGCAAGCTGAAATATTACAACAGATACTCCCAAGATGAAAAACTAGTCATTTTCCCCAGTTTGCTTTGTCTATAGTATATATGACCCAGCAATAATACAGTTGAAAGGCGAATAATCAGATCAACAAAACAAAATTAAGTGAAAATATGGGTAACTTATTTTATATAAAGCATCAATTTATTAGGAAGTAACAAAAAATCATCACTGACCTTCTGTATTACCAGAAACCTCAAGCACCAAACCAAACGCTAAAATCGCCAAAAGAAGAAACGAACCCATCAAAGATGAAATCACTCCCTTCATATCTCCTATCTTCTTCAACTACAATTCCGAGAGCTTGATAATCAGGTTGGAATTCGCTAGTCATATTGTATCGTTGAAGGCGGTTAATATTCAAGGAGAAAAATATTATAAAAAACATCGTCGTTTTTCGCATGTGATATCCAAGACTTGGAAAGTTCTAACATTTTACCCTGCAAGTTAGTTTTAGTGAGATAGATTCAATGTTGAAATTTGAACGCTTGAATCTGTCTATTTTTCTTATTTTTTCTAAATCTGTTGAACATTAATTTTTTTCCAGAACGTTGAATAGTCTAACACTGCTGCGCTGAGTGATATTCAAAGTCAACCTATCTCGCCTAATAACTAACCTCATCTTTTGGAAATTTTCATATGGTTTAATTATTTATTCATTCAAGAAAGTTCAAAATGAATAAATTTGTAATCGAAAGAAAAGTAGAAAATTTTTTTAAACATAAGTTTGTCCGTGTGATTTTTTGTTTTCTTGCTTTCTATTTTTTTTTTTTAACTGAACCATAAAGAAAATGCTCTCTCTATATACATATAAAAGAAAATCAAGAAAAATTTTCTTTAGGTCCATTGGGTGTCGTATGACTGGTCCAAGATGCCATAACGTTTCGGAAGGATCTCAATAATGGGCCTGATTAACAATCACAAGGAAGAAACTTAAAAAAAACATGGAAGTAAATATTCGATAAAAGTAAGTGAATAAAAAATTTGAAGAGTAAAACTTTTAATTAATATCATTTTAGGGTTAAAAAATTTGAAAATGATAGAAAAGAAGGATCATGGTCTCAAATTGATTTAAATTTTAATCATATTTCATGATTTGACACTGAAAAATCCGACTTTACACTGGATAAGTCTCAGAATTTTACACTCAACTTTCACTTTTTACTACTCATATTTTATAATGTGACACTTAACTTTCCTGATTTTACACTAAATTTTCTCAATTGAATTCTTTTATTATGATAATGTGTTCAGTGTAAAATTGGAAAAGTTTAATGTCAAATTGTGGAAGACGAGTAATAAAAAGTAGATGTTGAGTGTAAAACTTTTTAACAAAAGTACTTAGATCATTTTCTATTTAAAATTTTAATTAACTTGAGACTATGGTCATTTTTTGTCATTTTCAAATTTTTTGGTTTTAAAATGGTATTAATTAAAAATTTTGGTCTTCAAGTGCCATTTTACTTAAAAGTAAAATAAAAATACAAATGGACACCATAACTGCATTTGTTTGGCAGTTTCAAGTTTCAACCGGAAGAGATTTTTTGAGAAAAAAACTTAGAAATTAAAATGCATAATATTTACTAAGTTTACATTATTATTATTCAATAATAATTTTTATTTGACATAAAGTCTTTATCCATAAAATTATGTTTTTGTTCTTTTTATTCCACAACGTCTAATTTGTGGGTAGATTTAATGGAAAATTTTTTAATTATTAATTAATATATGTTCTTTAATATTTTTTATTTAATTCTTTTGGGCATGAAATTTCTTTTCTTTAAATTATTCATCAAAGTAATGAGTTCAAATTCAATCTTTATATGATCCAATTAAATTAGAACATTTTCATCATTGCTTCTTGGTTTACCATGTTTTTTCCATAATAATTACATAAACTAGCATAAAGTACCTAATTATGGGGATCCAAATCCTCTTAATCATTTCTCAAACAAGATTCTAACCATTCATAAAATCCTAGAGTCAACACAAATCAAGTTAATAAAACATTAAAAGTACCCAAAAAGAATAAAGCCTAGGATATAAAGAAATAATATAATAATACTAAATAATTTATATATATATATATATATATATATGAACTGAAACAAATCTGTAAACATTCAACACTTGCAACTATTTTATAAAAAAAAAATCCTATGATGTATTTGCTTTTTCCGGAGTGTTTGGCACTAAATTGAAACTTTTTTAGGACTACTTTTAATTTTGCTAACCCTATGAGATATCTAATAACTAGTATTTATTCTTTTTTTATATTTTTAATGTTTTATTAGCTTGATTTGTTTAGATCATGAGATTTTATAAATTGTTGGAATTTTACTTGAGAGGTGATTGAGAAAGTATTGATTAAGAGATTCCAAATCTATAATTATGGTGGCAATTAAGAATCATTGAAACAGTATGTTTCCCTTTCAAAGATATCCGACGTGTACCTATCAGTTGCAAGTATTTTTATTAGTATACACATGATTATTAATTGAGTTTCATTTTTTTAAATAAAATAATTAGGCCTTTTAATTACAGCAATGAATCACTGCAAAATCTAAAGATGGAGCTAAGCTTTTGCTATACAGAAGTTCAAGTTTCTCTAAAAATGAGAGTAACATATATGTAAATTAAATGTGATAATGTAATCAAGAACAAGATTTTATACGAGAAAATACGGTATTCTTATAACTAGAAAGTCTAGCTAATGTTAATTAGTAGTATTTAATTGTAAAAGGTTTCCAACAAGAGGTGGAAGCTCTATCGCTCCATGAAGCTGTCGTTCTTATTGAATGGAATCTACCAAATTAGCAACGTCATTAAATAACTATAGCAGCAGACTTCTTATGGAGTTGAAGCCTTGAAGGAACGTTATGACGGGCGCATTCTTGCTTCTCCAGCCTCGACCGTTTTACTTCTTCTCATTATGAGCTTGTTGGGCTTTATTTTGGGCTAAAGTTGGTCAGCTAAAATCTTGTACTACATAAGCCCATAGAAAATCAAGGGAGCAAAAAAAAGTCGGTGGAAGCTTTTTTTTGTTTAAAAAAAAAAAGGATTTGTCAACTTCAGATGCCGCAAGTCTATTTTTAACAAAGTGAGCATACCCGACAGCACATGTGATTGTGGGGTCAATCGTGGATTGAATGAGACCTGAGAAGGAATTCCTAACAACATAGACATGGTGTCCCCTGGCCCAGGCTCCCACAATATGCTTGTGATGATCATTAACATCCTCTTCTATTCTATTCTACTATATTATAATGTAATCAAGAACAAGATTTTAATCAAAATGACTGACAAGCAAAGCTGTAACGACCACGTGAAAAGTTATTTTCAATGGTAGTTGCATCATTTTATTGGCACTTTACACTTCCATATGTTTCTCATGCTTTGCACTTCCATCAGTTTCTTATACCTTTGTGATCAACACCATTTGCAACTAACTTTCTTGGATTTACCATCCATATATTTTGCCCTCTACTTCATCTCTTGTCTCGTCATGGAATAGACCCATCCCCTTACTATTCCTACAAATTCCTAATTCATTGTTAAATAATGTATCCTACAATCAAATAAAAGTGGACTAGGGGAAAAAGGTAGAAAGAAGGGAGACCAAAAGTTAAAAAATAACCTAATCCACATTGCCGAAAGTGATTTTGAAGAAGTGAAATCTATCTTGATGCTTGAGTGTTCTCATGCTTGAGCAGAAAAATTATATAAGGTCTTTCAATAACTTTTAATCTCAACCCCTCCCTCCCTAATCATTTCACATCGTAAAAGCAACAAAGATCTCTCTAAAGCCATGTTTGTGAGACTTATCTATGACTGTATATGCTCCACCTATAATTTTAGTCACCGGCATATACATTTTAAAAAACCATAACTAAAAGTTTCTTTGCAAGGGTACTAACACTACTAATCCTAAAGTTTTAAATTTTTCTCAAACTCAGACTTGTCAAATGTTACATTAGCATACATATAAGCATACATTATACTGCCCCATTCTGTGAGCTATAATGTTATCTTGTGCACCATCTCCTAAATCCTATCGGTCTGCGTCTACAATTGTGTCATCTGTTATAATGATTTTGATCTCAATCATGTCTTCCACTTCACATATTGGGATTTACATTTGAATATTGTCTGTCATGTCCCCCATTATTGCTCTGATACCAGTTTGATGAAAGCAAAATTTGAAGAGGGTAGAATAGGTAGACAAAAAGAAAAGAAGAAGGAGAATAATAACTGAGAAGAATAACAAGAGTAAGCCAAGAGAGAATCAATTTCAACAACTCACACAACACAAAAGGATTTAACTAGCAAGATAGAAGTTAATTAACCAATGTATGAAATCAAGACAAAATGACAGCAACCAAAAATAGATAACAGTTACAAGCAAAAGGCAAAAATGCCCAAAAACTAAAATTTCCTCACCAAAATGTGAGTTCCCTATTTGTAAAAATACAAACAAAATAAAAACATAAGGCTGACCTTGAGATAAACGCATTTGAGACGTAGTCCATCACAACCTTAATGACTTGATCAAAGCACTGTCTCCTACAATGCTCCACTCTAATTTCAATAGTATTCCCCTATTTAATTTCAAATGAAATCAATATATATCTAACATTAAACGTAGAAAAAATAAATAAAGTTAATTACCTTAATATGAGTGTTGGTTCTGGTTACATTTTTAATGACCTACGATTGAAAAACAAGAATGCTTAGTAGGATAAAGTTCGAGATGTTTCTGGCAATTAAAAATAGTAAAGCTACCATAAAGAGGGTAAAATTTGAATATACTAAATCCTTAAGATGATTCAGTCTCATCAGGAAATTTTGACAGCTAAAACAAAATTATTGAAGAGGTCTAGTGTACTATAACTTATCAATTATTATATCATCTTTTAGAAATAAATCGATATTTTGATTTACCATATGAATTTTTTCTGTTCACATTTCTCTCATCATATTTAATTCTTAAATATGAATATCAAAATGTTCACTAAAACTTTAAAACCTTTTAAGATTAATATAAATATAAATACTACAAGATTAATACAAATATTTTTTTCATTTCATAAAAGAAATAAATAAATCATTTGTATTAGTCACAACTATGTGAAAGAGATAGATGATGATATTATTAAAAAAAAATTTGGAATAAAAGGAATTTAGTTAAAAATGATTATAATTGGAATAAAATTGAAATAGCAATAAAGATGTATAATCATTGCATTACATTTAAAAAGAAAATTTTATTAAGTCATGTATAAAAATAATGCTCTTTTCTCATATTTTTATATGTTTACTTTTTGTTATACCATTTTTTATACTTTTATTAATAGTGTGTGTGTGTGTATATATATATATATATATATATATTTTGGAGGCTTTAGGTGTGGATGTTTAACGACCTAAAGGCCTTAGGGCTTTGGGTCAGTATTTTAAAAAACATATCCTACTTTTAAATAAAAGTGGACTAGCAGAGAAAGGTAGAAAAAGGGAGACAAAAATTAAAAATTAACATGATCCACATTGCGATGTGTGATATTGAAGGAGTCAAGTCAAAGTTGATCCCCGAGCATTCTCCTTGCCTAAGCAGAAAAGCGTATTAAGTCTTTTTGTATTTTTAATCTCATCCCCCTCCATCCCTTATCAATTCACATTTTAAAGGCAATAAAGCCCTGTTTATGAGACATTCATGACTATATATGTTCTACTCACAATCCTTAGTCATTGGCTTATGCATTTAAAAATCACAGCCAGAAGTTTCTTTACGAGGGTATTAACACTACCAATCCTGAAGTTTCAGATTCTCCTCAATTCAGAGTAGCCAAATGTTACAATAGCATATACATAAATTATACGTCTGCAATTGTGTATCCATTGGACCAATTCTCATCTCATCACATCTTGCACATCACATATTGCCATATACATTTACATGTCGGCCGTCAAATCCTCGATCATTGCTCTGATATCAGTCCGATGAAAGCAAAAAATTGGAGTGTAGAATAGGTAGGAGAAGGAGAAGGAGAAGGAGAAGGAGGTATTTGGTAAGAAAAAACAATTAAGTGGGCCCTCCCTCTGCAATCTACATGATACGATTGCGCCATACCTGACATGATTAATGAAACAGGCTTTTTTGCATCAAGCCGCCCAGTTTCATTGATTGGTTTATTTGTTAAATTGATTAATGGCTAATTTCAAAAACATAATATAAATATATAAATAAAGATGAATTGTATAGGTTTGTTGTTGAAAATTATACAATTATTTTTGTATAATTGATTTTATACGCAATATATGTTTTCTAATTAAAAATAATAATAAATTTAATTTAAAATTTGAAGTTAATAAAAGATATGTCAATTAAAAATAAAATAAAATTAAAATATAATAATCTATTTCATTAAAAACTGCCTATCTTTGAAAAAATAAAAAAATAGAAATATGAATAATTTATTTTTAAAACAATGATTAATCTAAATATATTTGACATATACGTTTAATTTCATGACTTTTGACCAAAATGCTTAATAGAAATTCTTATACGACAATACAAGGTATTTCCCAAAAAAAAAAAAGAAATTCATATACAAGGTAAACATAAGTTTTGAGGGTAACAATCGTATTATATTGTCAATGTACTTTATTTTCTTTCAAAATTTGTACACCCACAATTTATTCATATGCATATATATACCTATTTCTCCCGAGAAAAACACTGGGGATGAAACAACTTACATAATTACCAATAATGAACAATAAAACAATCTAATTTGTATCTAAGATGGATGGATTAACACCAATTTGACCTTCATTTCAAATTTATATCTGATTAGAGAGCTACAAATCACTGTACTAAAAAATTACGTTCTTAGAGAGCCACATTCTTTGGGCAATGATGCCTAGTCAGTGTGCACGCGGAGGCGCGTACATACAAAAATTTAAGGAAAAAAGACACTTAGGGACCTTCGAAGACACATAATGACAAATTAGGGATCCTAAATTGCGTAATCTTTCCCAAGTCCCCGGGTCCTGAGCTGGGATATAAATAAAATCATGTAGACAAAATTACCCTTCACTTGAAGAAACAAAAACACGCACGACTGTATTAAAAAATGCACGGAGGCGGACCCATTTGTGTCAAAATCTGAAAAACGCACGCACACACGCACCCACCCACGCGAAGCCCTAATGTCATTTTCTCAAAAGGCAGCACTTTTTGCATCCATCGTCTTAGAGTCTCCGCGGTCAGTTCTCTGCTCCAGTTTCGGTGAAAATCATCTACGTTGTGGTGTTGGAGTCTCCGAGTTCATGACATTGCTGCTAGATTTGGCGTTGAAAATCTTCTGCCCCGTGAGTTCAGAGGTTCTGAGTGCGCTACTCCATCGTCTCTAAGTCTCCGAGTTCGTGAGCAGTCAGTTGGCGTTTATTTGGTCGTGGTTGAAGGTCCGTAGGTTCTGAGTTCGTGAGCATTGTATGGCACATCGTTTTCGAGTGTCGGATTTTTACAGTTAATTGGTCGAGGTTGAGTTCGCTGCTCCGTGACCAAAGTTCATCGTGTACAGTGATCCCGAGGTATGACTATTCTTCGATCTGTTCTATCAGTTATGACATGTTATATTCCTTTGCGTGAATTAGCAAACCCTAGTGAAGGCATGACATTTTGTTTGGGGAATACACAGTATGATGCGGTTGGTAATTAGGCTAGATTAGTCTGTGAAGTAAAACTGAGTTATAATCTGAAGTGGTCATTAGGTTCTGTACTATGAAAAAAATTCGTTGTGAAGAGAGGGAAGATGTTAATGGGCAACCAAATTAGCGTACTCTGTTTCTGAGCATTATTGGCCATGAGTTGCTGAATTTTCTGTCTTTTTCTCATATAAGGTGCAGCCAAACATGGTGACCATATTTGAACAAGTTTCGAATCATCCATGCAGAAGCAGCTTTATAGATATTTTTGTTTAAAAATTTGACAAAATTAATTTTCAGGCTCAATATGAGTGATTAGCCAAATGTGATAATCAATATTTAGTGGTGGTTGTGTTCTATTTAGTTGAAGTGTGTGTATTGATCTGACAAAAAAATGCAAAATTTTCTGAATAGGATAAAAATGGTAAAGGAAAAGGTTAGACAAATGACATCAGAGTATTATGAGGTATGCTATTTGTGAGTTGAAGTAACGTAGATTTCTTGACTTGAAGTTATATTACTGACAGATTCTCTTTTTTAACAAACAGGTTCCATTTGAAACAGGGTGTTCACCAAAGCAGCTACAAAAAGTTTTCAAGCATATCAAGGGGAGACAAACATTGGTGGAAAGGGTGGTAAAAATTGGTTTTGCCACCCTATTGGACATGGAATGTTTTGTTCTACATAGAGGGGTATGTGAGGAGGTGATCAAGGCATTTGATCCACCTACCTCAAGTATTTATGTTAGAGGTAAACAATGCCAAATTGACCCCAAAGCTGTCAATCGATTGTTTGGGTTACCCTATAGTGGGGAAGAAATTAAGTTAGAAGGTGATAGTGAGACCTTCATTTCATTAAAGGGGGAATTTGAGGGAGTAGCTTATAAGGTTATAGAAAATAAGATACTGTTAGGTGAAGATGAAGATAGATTTGAGTTATTCTTTATTTTGTATTGCTTAGGAAACTTTCTTTACCCAAGCACAAGTTCAAATATTAGTCGTAGACTATTGAAAACTGTGTCTGGTCTAAGACTTGGAGACACTCAGTATGACTGGTCTTCTTTTGTATACAAGGGCCTTGTAAAAGAAATTTCAGAATATAAAAAGTGGGTGCAGAAAGGGAAAAATGAAGGAAAAAAAACTGTTGGAGGGTGCTTATACTTTTTAGTGGTGCGTGGTTTCATTTTACAAATATATGTTTTAGGTCTTATATAATATTTTCCTCAAATCTCTGTTTTAAGTTATATGCTTACTGTTGGTTCATTTGCAGCTATTTTTTATGCAATATTTTCCCCTTGGTATAAATGAGGTGCCACAACCTCAACATGCATTGAAATATTGGACTAATGAAAGAGTTCAAAAGCGTGTTGAGGATGAGAAGGAGAGCTTCTATGGAATATTGAAAACATTTAGCATCAATGAAGCAACCTCCTCCTTAGACTTGCCACCCATGTCTGCATTCCATGATTTGGTAATAGTAAATTATTAAAATGCTTTACTTATATAATCCTATATAAAATGACATATCATTTTCATTGTTGCAGGAATTAAAACATCTATATGCTGAGGTTATGAACTGTACAGGTAGAGTTCTGAGGCAGATGTTGAAGATGCAAGCACGCAGAGATGATGCAGACAAGGATGAAGAAGGGGAAAAAGAGGAGGATAAAGAGGAAAAGGAAGTGGCTGATGAAGGGAAGGAGGAGAATGTAAGAGAAGACAAGGAACAGGATGATGAAGGAGTGAAAGAGGATGAAGAAGAAGAAAGAGAACAGGACAAAGAAAAGGAAGAAGAGGAAGAAGAACAACAAAAGGGAGAGGACAAAGAACAAGATAAGGAAGAGAAAGAGGAAGGAGACGCTGGAGGAGAAGAGGGAGAGGGACCAAGCAAAGATTTGACATCTGCAAAGGATGGGCGGAGAAGATCTCAAAGGGAAAAAAGAGGAATGAAGCGTTCTTCATTTGTGTATCAAGCTCAATCATCTAGGCAAACAAGAGGAATGACAGTTGCAAACACTAATGAGATGGAGGAGGTGTTTAGATATTGCACAACAAATGGGAAAGAGTAAGTTCAGCAATGTTTATTTTGTTAACTCCACAACTAATTGTAAATGCCTAATTATGTGGTCATTGATTGATCTAATAGGGAAATTGTCAATATTGATGGGCTCATACTCACAAGAGCTGATTGTGAGTGTCTAGGTATAAGAAGATGGTTAAAAGTTCATGTGAGTGCATTCTCTAGAATGATATTGTAGTTGGAAATTGTTATTTTTGGTATTTGTTACTTCAATGAAGGTTTGCAGGTGTTATCTGTGATTGGAAGAATCTTGGTTCAGGACCAAAAGGAAGAACATAGAGTTGTGCAGCGCCACATTTTCCCCTCAGAGCTTATGGTAATGTTTCGCATTTAATATTTTATCATTTTCATAAACATTGTTCTTACATGATATATAATATGCATTAATATGAACTGATCTGAATGATTCATTATTTTCAAAATAGCAACGAATGACTTCGAGGCAATGGAAAGCAGAGAACGACTTAAAATTCATAATGCCAGAATATGTAGGGTATAATATAGGGGATTGTGAATTTATTTTTGCACCGGTGTGTCACGCACTACACTGGTTTTGCTATGTTGTGGAAGTGAAGACAGCTACAATGTATGTGTTGGACTCATTATATTCAAGGAAGTTTAGTGAGGACAAGACTTACAGGAGAAAGGCTTCGAAAAAGGATCCTATAGCAATGGGAATGAACTTAATGAGAAATTTCGTGGTATAGCTTGAAACAACATCTAAAAATCATTTTTTGCTATTTTACTAATGTTTTTAATAATCTATGATTTTTTAATGTGAATAGAAACAACACATTGAAGACATACTGAGATTAGTCAAACCAGGTGTTCTTGGTAAGAACCACAGTTTAGAATTGAAATATCTCCAAATGCATCCACAACCAACCAAGTAAGTGGCATCAGTGATTAATTCATGTACGTTTATGCCTATCTGTGCTGTTTATTATTTACTGCTTGTAATTTTTGTAGTGATGATTGTGGAGTGATTGTGATATCATGGCTACAGCATTGGACCAACACCCCAAATAAAGAATGGGGTGGTTACACAAGCCCCAACTTAACAATGGTTAGTAGTTCTGTCATGATTCATGTTATGTATACTAGTTTATTATCATTTGGCCTATAATGGAGTTTAATGGGTATTATCATTTTTGTTCGTGTAGGAGGAAGTGGATAATATGCGACGTGAGTTGGTGAATTGGTTGGTAAAACATCCACGTAACCAACTGTGCCAACAAGTGTTGACCTCTATTTCAAACCCCAAGGAACTCAAAAGGCGGAGGCTGAAGGCATAAACAAGTTGGCAATATTAGTGTGTTAAGCTGGGGTACGATAGGATGTGTTGTGGAACTGGAGCAGCTGGTTTTGATAAAGAAACTGAACTCGTTGATGGAGTTATAGGAACTGATAACTACCTGTATTCTGAATTAATTCATAGAGTTAGCATATCAGGAAGTTAGCATTGTTGATAAAAAAAGGAAGTAGGAAGCTAGAGATAGAAAAGGGAAGCATTGTTGATAGTATCATATAAAGTTTTTGTATTTTCTGAAACTTAGTTCTGAAGCTTGTAATTAAAGGTCTACATAGAATCGTTATTCATATGAAGTTGTCTATATTGTATGCATTATAAGTGGATATGGAGTAATTGTAACTAGATCCATTTGACCATGTTGTTTTCATATAATTGAAAATTAAATTGGTTGCCTTTGGCCGTTATATGGGTGGTTTTGTTGTATGTCTTTCATATTCTGGAAAGATTAGGGTAACAGGTGAACATGTTGTGTTATGTCATTTTCTCCTTAAAACTGAATGGACGACATGTCTGGAATATGATTGCACTTTGAATGTGGAAAGTGGGATTTCATGGATTGATTTTCGAAAAGAATGGACAAAACTGAGCTTGTTTATGCCAATTAAATTCTGAAAATGATCTCTCAGCTTCCTATCTTAATAGACCACCTACTCTGTTCCCTGCAGGTGACAAGCAACTCAATTCCCAAGTCCCTCAAACTAAATTCCCAAGTGCCTACAACTGAATTCCCATGTCCCTCATACTGAATTCTTAAGTCCCTCATACTAAAATCCCAAATAACCCAATCTGAATTCCGAAGTGCCTCTAACTAAATTCCCAAGTATCTCATACTAAATTCTCAAGTGCCTAAAATTGAATTCCCATGTCCGTCATACTGAATTCCCAAGTCCCTAATACTAAATTCCCAAGCCCCTAAATATGAATTCCCAAGCCCCTAAATATAAATTCCCAAGTGCCTAAAACTGAATTCCCTTGTCCGTCATATTGGATTCCCAAGTTCCTAATACTAAATTCCGAAGTGACCCAATCTGAATTCCCAAGTGCCTAAAACTGAATTCCCAAGTGTCTAAAACTGAATTCTCAAGTCCCCCAAAACTGAATTCCCAAGTCCCCAATACTGAATTGCTAAGTCCCTGAAACTGAATTCCCAAGTCCATCAAACTACATTCCCAAGTAACCCAAACTAAATTCCCAAGTGTCTGATACTAAATTCTCGTGATAAAGGACTTAGGAATTCAGTATTGGGGACTTGGGAATTCAGTTTTGGGGGACTTGGGAATTCAGTTTGAGGCACTTGAGAATTTAGTTTTATGGACTTGGGAATTCAGTTTGGGGAACATGGGAATTTAGTTTTTGGGACTTGGGAATCCAGTTTAAGGGACTTGGGAATTCAAATTGGGTCACTCGGGAATTTAGTATCAGACACTTGGGAATTTAGTTTGGGTCACTTGGGAATTTAGTTTGATGGACTTGGGAATTCAGTTTCAGGGACTTAGGAATTCAGTATTGAGGACTTGAGAATTCAGTTTTGGGGACTTGGGAATTCAGTTTGAGGCATGATGTGTTCATTTTATACATATAAAATACCCACATTTAAACTCTAAATTATATTTAAATATATTTACATTGGTATATTTTAGCATGATTTGACATATTTTTGTGTTTCATGATGTTATAGGTTAATTTGTAAGCATTCGGAGCAAAAACGTTACAAATCGTTCATGCTAAAAAGTTGTGACACCTTTCGGTATTTTGATTATAACTCTGACATATGAGCTCCGATTGAGGTTATTTAAGATTCTTTGAAAAGCTAAGACAAAGATCTACAATTTCTATGTTTTGAGTTTTCTCAAATTCCAACGTTATCATGGTGAAAATTGAACTCAAAGTATCAACACGAGCTGATGAAGTTATGAGAGCACTGTCCGTACAACAGTGACCACCCGGTGCCGGGTCAATTCCGTACGGCGCCGGGTCAAGTTGGATTTTGACATTTTCCAGCAACTTAGAAGCACCGAGCACCGTATTAATTAATTTTATGGTTACCCGGCGTAGAGTCATGCAACAGGGTCCTATAAAAACACATTTTTTTTTACGTATTTTCATGATATTTTGGCCTTTTATGGGCTTCTAAAATTTTTCTATATAAAGATACACGATAGAAACACAAGGGGAGATTCAGAAACGCACTCAGAAGCTAAAGAACAAGGTTTTAAATGCATCTGGGAGCAATTAGAAGCATCTTATAGAGGAAGAGCAAGGAGATTTAGGGAGTATTAGTGATAGATTTATTCTTCTCTAATATAACTCTATTTTCTTATTATTTTCACTATGATTTGGGATTTTAGTTGTGATTTAATTTCTATTTCCATGAGTAACTTAATTTCCCAGTCAGGGGTAGGGATGTAGCCTGATTAGGATGGATTTGATTTGTTTCTCTACTTAAGACTCTTTGATTTGTTCTTCAAGTTATATTGAATTTATCTTTTTATTATATTTATCTCTTTTATTCGTTCATGTGGCAATTAAGACGCTTTAGAAACAACAGTCAATATAATTATATAGAGTCTAACTAAGAAATAAAATTTAATTATCTTATAAGGTGAATCATGATCCTTTGACGCTTTTAGAACTGAATCAAAACTCAAACTTCATTTTGTTTTCTATTTCTTTCCTTTTAAATTTGAATTATCAATTTGATTATCAGTTAATTTTTGGGATTAAAAGTTTAAACTATAAATTTTGGGAATTCAGTTTAAGGGACTTGGGAATTCAGATTGGGTCCCTCGGGAATTTAGTATCAGACACTTGGGAATTTAGTTTGGGTCACTTGGGAATTTAGTTCGATGGACTTGGGAATTCAGTTTCAGGGACTTGGGAATTCGGGTATGAGACAGGAATTGAGGTATGAGACTTGGGAATTCAGATTGGGTCCCTCAGGAATTTAGTATAAGACACTTGGGAATTTAGTTTAGGTCACTTGGGAATTTAGTTTAATGGACTTGGGAATTCAGTTTCAGGGACTTGGGAATTCGGGTATGAGACAGGAATTGAGGTATGAGACTTGGGAATTCAGTTTGGGGCATATGAGAATTTAGTTTTGGGGACTTGGAAATTCAGTTTAAGGGACTTGGGAATTTGGTTTGACAGACTCAGGAATTCAGGTATGCGACACTTGGGAATTCAGTTTGGGGGACTTAGGAATTCAGTTTGGGTCACCTGGGAATTTTGTTTCAGGCACTTGTGAAATCAAGTAGACATCATTCCAGAAATGCATGTACATTGAATTATAACAAAGGACATAAACATATTCAACTTGCATATATGTTACTGCCATATATATCATTCTTACATTCGTACATCAAAGGTAGTATGAGCAATTTACAATTTATCATTCTAACATGTTAACTACCCATGTTCCCAAAAATAAACACTATCACCTACCTATATGCACTGCCCATTTCCAAAAAAACATATCTGGGCTGCATACCAACTTCTGCCAACCCCAACTTCTGCAAAAAAATATCAATTTGGGGTGTATATTTATACAAAAAAGCTATTCAAAACCATTAACCAAAATGAAGATAAAAACCAGCTACATTTCAGTGGTGAACCAATTGATATGCTGATGGTTTTCATTTTCCACAGTTACACAAGATCTACATAGGATTAGGATTCTTGCAGCTACAGCGATTATGCCCAAGTTGGTGACAAAATGAACACATGTACACCTTCTTGTTTTGAAACTGAGACTCTCGTCGCCTAGTCCGCGGTCTACCAGGAGCACGTGTGGTAATAGGAGGCTGCAAAAAAGTGTGTGATTCATAATCACTAGATGTTAGTTCATCCAACCGTGGCATGTCATTAGTTTCCAATGGAATCATGGTACTACTATATATTTTTTCTTGTGCACTAATCTTGTAACAGTCTTCAACATAGGCATAAACATTTCCATGAATTAATCTAATTGTTGCACATGCATGTGGGCATGGAATGCCAACCATTTGCCATGCTTGACAGGTGCATTCCCGAGTTATGAGATTGACCCTCAAATCTGCGGAAACAGTGCGAACTGATATCATATTTAAGCTATAATGTTCAGCAACCATTGTTTCAGCCCTTGCCACATTCTCTTGTAGTTGTTCTTCCACTTTTAGACTCACCCCGTTTGTCCACTTTGACATAGCCATCTTCGAACTATACAATTTCTTTGCCAATTTTGATCGATGCTCATTTATCAAAGCATATATATTGTGCTTCCGCTCCTTTACCAACCAAGCATTAAATGACTCTGCCAGATTTGTTGTCATATGATCCCACCTTCGATGCCGAAATTGAGATAAGGCCCAACGATCAATGTTACCATTTGTTTCTGCCATTGTGTCACCTCAGGGGAGAAACACCTCAGATTGTCCATAGCTTTATCAAAATCACACTCCAACCTTGCATATGCAACAGCATCCAACAACTTAAGTACATTATCCTTTTTCTTTCTCCTTCTACTGCCTGTGGTGATTTTCATAAACTCAGAACTGAAATTTTCCTTTACATGCCGATAGCAGTATGCATGTCGATCACTTCCAAAAATATCTCGCATTGCACTAATAATTGCATTATGCCTATCTGAAAGTATGGTTATTTGCACAGAACCTGTAATCTCTCTCAAATTTTGAAGAAACCATGCCCAATTATCATATGTCTCTCCACCTACAATTGCATAAGCTAGAGGGAACAAGTCATCATTTGCATCATATGATGAGGCTAACAGCAAGGTCCCCTTGTATGGACCACTCAAATGGGAGCCATCTATAGATAATATTGGTCGGGCCCCAAGCAAAAATCCATTTATGCAACATCCATAAGCAATAAATAGCCTCTGAAACTTGTTGTCTCCCGATGCTTCCCATTTTGCAATTGTATCAGGGTCCGTCTCCATCAGTCTATCACAAAGCCATGGGATTAACATATATGATTTATCAGGACGCCCATGAATTTCCTCTAACGCTTTTTCTCTTGCCCTATATGCTTGCTTGTAAGTAAGGATTAGGCCATAATCCCTCAGTAAGTCTCGTACTATCTCAGTTGCTGTTTTGTTCAGATTACCCATCAAAACATCATCAATTATACATGCTACCAATGTTGAGTTGACCCTATGAGGCATAAGAAGGTAGTCTTATGCACTATGTGTGTGTTGATTATGAAAATGATGTACACACAGGAAGGGGCTTTCTCTTCCAACAACATATGCTATTATTTTCCATTGACACCCAACAACCATGCACTTTGCAATCATCTTTTTTCGATTATTCTTTACATACTTGTATCCAAATTTATGAGCAACACTGTATTTATACATTACTTTTCGGAATGTCTTTGCATTTGGAAATGTCTGTCCTACTCCAAGAAATAGGTCCTTCCATTTCGTACAATTCAACAATGGTCGGGGTATAGGCAGACTTTGTGTTCCACAAGGTAAAGCATTGACTTCCTCCCAAGAAGTATTCCCTTCCTCCCAAGAAGGAGAATCATCCAATGAGAATCCTGTTATAGCCTCTATCCTGCATTCACAAACCATCACAATATATTACAACAAATTATTGAAAGAAAAAAGCTTCAAAATATGTCCAATTTCATTTAATTAAATTCCCATTAGAGAAATTCAGATTTTCCAACTCAGTACAATAATTTTCAGCATTCAATGTCTTATTTAATCAATCCTCATAAAATGCTCCTAACTTGAATTAACATAATTTCCAAGTGAGAAATTTAGAATTTCCAACTCTTTCTACCTATTTTCAGCAGTCTCAATATTATTCATTATTGTCATTTTATTCCAAAACTCATTTTAAGTATGTCCAAACATCTAACCAAGACAACTTACCCTTCTGAATGTTCCATTGATGTCTCTAAAATTTCATTGATTCTGTTCTCCCCAATGTATACATGTGCAAATTCATCGTTGAACCTTACTAATTTTTGAACTCCTTCATTATTTACAAGATCTATAAATGTACTATAATCGAACTTCACTGTATACTTCACTTCAACTCCATTGCATTCATTACCCGTTGTTAATGATATCATTCTCAACAACTCGTGATGTGTCATGCCTTCTCTAAACAACTCATCATTTGTTTTCCCTCCCTCATATTGGATCCTACCTTGCACATCTTTCACAAATTGTCCCCCAAAGTGAACATAACAAAATACTTCTTTCAATGAACTACCTGACATCTGTAAATCAATCCTGCAAGAAGCAATTATCTAATTGTTACAAATGATTTTACTAAGATGAAATTATTTCTCATAACAACTATTAATTAAACCACAATTCCCAACTACAAATTTCTATCATCTTTATCTATACTAACTAAGTAAGAGTGAATCATAATATTTATTAATAAAATTACCCAATGAGCCAATTATTAGTTTAGACTACAGTTTACAAGAATGATCAGTTCTTTGCATAATTTTCATAGACATAACAAGCATTTCCAACTGACGTTTGCATAATTCCATACCTCTCATATCAGTTTTCAGTACTCCTCCATACTTTCGTTTAGAAAAAAGATTTCAGTTCACTAAAAAACATCATATCCACTAATACGTTCATCAGCCATCGGTTCGTACACCATCAAAAGTGTGATATATGTAGTTTTAACATATTATTAAGCTATACAAAACAAGTTACAGTGCTTTACCAACATTTTACCGAAAACCCACTGATGTTTTATGAGCAAAGCTGAAATGCATGATGTAGCAATGATAGAGGCAGCAAAAAAAATGAAGATGACAGCAATGAGGTAACAAGGAGAGATAGCCACAATAGAATAACAACACGGCAGAAATTATGACAGAGGTAGATGAGAAGAATAACAATATTTTACCCAACATCAACTGAGATGACACCAAGCTTTGAGGAGGAAGATATTTTGAGCCTGGGCAGAGGAAGAATTTTACCCTTTATGGAGCTCTGTTGATGAAGACGATGACTTCGCGCGCTTTCTAATTTTGGGAGCCGTCCATGCGTGGGTTTTTGTTTCTAAAAGTTAAGGTTATTTTTGTCTACATGATTTTATTTTTATCCCAACGCAGGACCCAAGGACTTAGGAAAGATTACGCAATTTAGGATCCCTAATTTGTCATTATGTGTCTTCGAAGGTCCTTAAGTGTCTTTTTCCCAAAATTTAATGCATATAAAATGAGCAGTGCAGAAAAATTGAATTTTAAATTAGTATTTCAATATTTCAATCTAAACTAAATGCTAATATTCATCTTCATGTTATTAAGATTTTTCATAAACTTAATGATTCATTTTTATAACATTTTTAACAAAAAAGGCAATGACATATGTTCAAATATGTTTTTTGTATCGTACAATACACGTTGAATATGTGTCTTCAATATAAGCATATCTAATTTTCTAAAGCATCCATGCAAATACAATTTGCTTGTGACCCTCCGATTAAGCTCTAACTTACTAGTGACATGACCATCCATCACTAGAGACAACAAAATGCCAAGGCAACCTTGAAAGACAAAAATATATCATCAACATACTGAATTACATGTTTCCAAATTTCCAGAATGACCTAAGCAGAATTGCCTTGATTTCCACAAGGACCTAAACTAATTTCTTGTAGGTACTATGAAAAGTGGTGGGTGCTTGAAGCCTAAACTCCATGTCATGCACAAATATTAAGTATAATATTTTCAAACATAAGGAACAGCCCAGCAGGATTGTGCATTAGATGACAATATAATGTTGAAAGGATCATCGAGGATCTGATAGTTCATCCGCTGGGATCTGCGAAGTTGAATCTTCTGGAAAATTAAAATTGTAATGATGATGAGTGAGCTTGGAATCTTGCTGGAGCATCTCTTTCTTGCCATTGATCCCACTTTTCAGCCAAACCATCTCCAAGCATTTTGACCACTTCAGACATTTTGGGCCTTCCCAAAGGGGCGTCTTGTGTGCATAATAAGACCAATTGGGTTAGCTGCTCTACCTCCTATTCATTATAATTCCCCAGTAAATCAGCATCAACCACTGTTCCTAACCTCTTATCTCTTACAAGTCTTGTCACCCGGATGTAAAACAATGCAAGTTACCAAACAAATGGAAAAGGGTACAATACTGAATTAATTACGGAATCTGAGATATAAAGCAGAAATGTGTGTGCGTGTGTGTGTGTTAAGATTTTTTGAGAATTTTAGAACCAGAGCTTCAACAATGAGCTTCTGGTTTTTGTGTTTTATTTTCATCACAGAAAGAGGAGATTACAGCAGAATAAATGGGAAGAGAATCCCATGAATAGTATTTCTCAGATCCCATGATAAAGGCACTAACAGCTAAGTGATAGACTATAGATAGTTGAATGAAAAAGGTGCTTTCTTCAATTAGCATTAGGAGAGTCTCTGGTTGTCGGAGAAGATCATTTATGTAATCAGCATGCTAAATAACCTTTTAAGGAACCATGAAGTGAGACTAATAGATACTAAGCTTAGTCAAAGTTGCCCGATTATAATGAAATCATCTCAAAAGAAGACTCGATAGATTTTGGCTGAATACATACCCAATGAAGTAGAGCTTCTGAAAGCCAAGAGCAATGCCAAGGGCCAATAGGAATTTGCAGAATGTATAAGAGACACCTCTGTACTTTTGAATTCATGACGAGCAATATGCATTTGTAAAGTAGAGCTTGTGAAAGCCAAGAGCATTAGACTACCAATAGCAGAACATGAAGAAAGCAGGCTTTCCGCTTCAAACACTTCTGCTTTGGACAATGGTTAGAAGTATGAGTGCCTGCATTTTTCTGCAGTATGGATGAGCACTCGTGTAAACAGCCAATATGGATTGCAGTCCCGCAAGTGTTAGTAAAGTACCATTTTCTAAAACACAAGATCCTGATACATTGGCTCAACTTGAAAAAATATATTTCTGAGTCTAGGTAGCTACTGTCCACTCACAAAACTGACCTACAACACCAAATGTCTTTCGAATAATCGAAGCAATGTTTCATGAATCTTTCGAGTATGAAAAGCATGTTCCAAATGGCATATTCAGTCTCTTCCAATTATGTTTCCGGTCACATGGGCACCTCTAGGTCTTAACATCTTTCCTTCTGCCACGATAAGTCCAAAATACAATTAATCTAATTCTGATGTCTCAACTGGCTCCCGTACTTCATGAACTTGGACTGGCCGTGCAAACATGGCCATTTTCTGTGACAAGTTCTGAAGGGCCTCATCCCTATTTGCTAGCTCCATTAAAACCTTAAGTCTCTTAAAAGAAACATTACTTGGCTTCTGACCTTTCTCAATCATTTCTAAGAAACATTTCTCTGCTTCCACTAACTTTCCCATGTCACAGAGCAAGTCAAATAGTACATCAGAAACCAGAGTATAGGACCCAAAGCCCTTCTCCATCATGTCGCTCCATAACTGCAGTGCCATCTCAACCTTTTCCTGCCTCCTAAATAACCTTATTAAGAACATGCAAGACTGTGTATTTGGCAAGCATCCAGTACCGATCATCCTTCTGTACAAATTCCAGGAACTCTGCAAATCATTTGACCAGTAATAAACCCTAAAGAATAAATTGTACGTAGTTGCATTTGGACTTAGGCCTTCATTCACCATCACATCCATCAAACTATAAGCATCACGAAGCCTCTTTGCAATGCAGAAATTCCTTATGGTCGCATTGTATGCTGCAACATCAGGATAACACCCATACTCCTTCATGTCTTTCAAAACATCTCTAGCTTTATCTGGCTGACAGATCAAGCCCAATCCACCGATGATAGAAGTATATGTGATTACATCAGGTACTATATCCTCATTTCGCATTTCATCAATCACCTTATAGGCCTTCTCCATTTCCTTCCCTTTGCAGTAGACATCAATCAAACTATTATAAGAAACAATATCAGGTTTCACCCCCATTTCTCTCATTTCCTTGAAGAATAACTCGGCTTCCTCAGTGGATTTCCATCCCGACAAGAGAATATTAAAAGTTTGTAAGTTTGGACGAAAATTATGCTTTAAACTATGATACACATTTCTTGCATCCCTCATGCTCTTCTCTTGGCACAAGGTTCTCAACAGAGCATTGAAACAGGTAGTATTGAATTCTGGAACAAACTTCTTAAACCTCCTAAATGATTCCACAGTCTCCCTCACAGAGCACACTTTGGCTATTCTAGCTAAGACAACCATAAGGGTACGATCGGTTATTATGGATTGATCTTTCCGTCGTACTTCAAGCAATAGGTCCCAAATGTGGCCAAACATACGGCTTCGTCCTAAAATATAAAGCATAGTATCCAGGGAAGATGCAGAGTGAAAAAACCCTCGTCTTTTGCCAGTGTAACAGAAAAATTCCAAAGCTGGCAAAGGGTTGGAATGACTAAATCTAATTCTTTTCAAAACTGCATCGATTAGGTCGTTAGAGAGGAAAACCCCAGATGATTTCAAAGATTGCTTGAGATCTTTAGAAGAGGAAGAGATGATGCGGAAAACTGTGTCGACGTCGTCGTGCAAATGGGGGTTTGCGGAGCAAAAGCGAGCAGATTGGAGTGAGAGAGAAAGGAAGTACCTGCATGGCGATGCATATGACAGAGGCCTCAGCAACATCTGGGAGATTGAGATTGTTAGTTCGATTGGAAGCGATTCCAGTATAACTCTAGGCAATCCCACCAAATGCTCACCTGCTCTCCTATTACCCAGTAGCTCGCCCTTGATTTTCGAAGCAGCTCTGAAAAAGCCACCGAAGGGGAGTGTGAGAAGGATCAACACATGGTGGAGCTCGGTGGCAGAGATGAGGCGATTCTTGTTCTGATTGTAGAGAGCTTTGTGGAGTCGCCGTCAACAGCATTGGAAGTCGAAATCGGCGAGGATGAGAGGATAACAGGAGAGCACAGGATGGATTGATTTCAAATTCAATCCTTAAATAATAATTAAAATTAGTTTAAAAAAATCATTTGGATTGATCTCAATCCTTAAATAATAATTTCTTTCCAATAATCTTTTTGAACAAAAAAAATTATCATTTTATTTGTGTTCTCTACTTATGATCATATTATTGATCCATTCAAATTTTAATTGAAAAATTGTTAATGATTTTTTTAAAAATAAAGTTATTATTTAAGCAAAAAGGCACCTTAGACATTTTTAATAATATCATATCCAAAAATACTTTTAATTAAAATTGTTGCAGGAAAGATTTTTTGCATTTTAATAATTGTCATTAATTAATTATTGTTTAAAAATAAAAATGAGATTTTAAAAATAAAATATTATTATTGATGATGAATTAAAATTAATTATTTTAATACATATTAATAATTATAAATTTATTAATATTGATAATTAAAAATAATTATTTTAAAATAATAATTTCAATGTATTATATATTCATTAATTAAAAAATCATATTATTTTTTATAATTACCTATCTAAAATTTTTTTTTATTAAAATCATTCAAGTATAAACCATTTTTTTAAAAATCAATTTTAAAGTAAAATATTCAAACACAAATTATATTATATTAAATTAATTTTTATTATAATTACATTGCAAAATTTATTCTACCCAAATTTCATTTTAACAAAGTCAAAAGCAAACAAAAATTGCTTTTCTCTCAACACTAGATTAATCTTAACATTGGAAAATAAAGTAATTGAGGGACAATTGAGGGGATCCATATCCCCTTATGGGTGGCCATAGGGCACGAGCTCTAACTTACTAGTAACAACATGACCATCCATCATTAGAGACAACAAAATGCCAAGGCAACCTTAAAGACAAAAAAATATCATCAACCCACTGAATTACAAGTTTCCAAATTTCCAGAATGACCTAAACAGAATCACCTTGATTTCCACAAGGACCTAAACTAATTTCTTATGGGTACAATGGAAAGTGGTGGGTGCTCAGCCTAAACTCCATCTCGTGCACAAATATCAAGTCCTTTCAAACATAAGGAACTGCCCAACATGATTGTGCATTAGATTGACACTATCATGTTGAAAGGATCATAGAGGACCTGATAGTTCAGCCGGTGGGATCCGTGAAGTTGAATCTTGTGGAAAATTATGGGCCCGTTTGGTTAGTAGAATTATTGGAAATGAATTGGAATGGAATATTTGGAAATGGAATGGAATGGAAGTCAAAATTTTATTTGGTTCACCCTAAAAAAGACATAGGTAACAACTTAAATTTGTTTGGTTGGACATAAGAAAATGATAGAATGAGATGTAAATAATGTGCAAAAAACCAGAATTGCACCTAAGTAAAAATTTAGCCCAACATCAATTGCTCTAATATTGTGTTCGTAATGTAACTTTTTTTTATATATATTTTTAGTTATAAACGGATGACATTTTTTTTCAGACAATAACCTCATATTTTAAACTTTTACATATTTTTATTTTTATTAAATAAAAATATCTAAGTATAAATTGCAATATAAAAAATAAAAGGGAAACTTATGTATATTTCAATTCTTATTATTTTTTATTTTAAATTTTTTAAATTAAATATTTTTAGAGAAAAAAATCATATAGAAAAATTATACTAAATAATTTGTATGAATTAATGAAAAATTTTCAAGAGAAAATGGGGTACATAATCTGTGAAGGATGTTTTAAGAATAATATTTCATAATTAAGGTCGTTTTTATCATTTGGTCTCCATTCCTAGTGGTAGGAATAATCAAAGTCAGGGTCCAAGGTAGGAAAGTTAACTCCCAAATTTTTGGTAATCTTCATTCTCATGGGAGTCCACATTCCTATTCCCATGTCCAACCAAACAATCCAAATATGGGAATAGAATCTGGATTTCCACTCCATGGACACCTAGGAAATGAACCAAACGGGCTCTAAAGTTGTAATGATGAGTAAGCTTGGAATCTTGATGGAGCATCTCTTTTTGCCATTGATCCCCAAACCATCACCTAGCATTCTGACCACTTCACACATTTTGGGCCTTCCCATAGGGGCTTTTTGTGTGCATAATAGGGCCAATTGGGTTAGTTGCTCTACCTCCTCTTCATTATAATTACCCTGTAAATCAGCGTCAACCACTGTTCCCAACCTTTAATCTTTTACTAGTTTGTGACCTGGAAGTAAAACAGCGCCAGTAACCAAAAAAATAGAAAGGGAATAATACTGAATTCACTATGGAATCTGGGGCACAAAACAGAAATATATGTGAACATACGCGTGTGAGAAGATTTTTCAAGAACATCAGAACCAGAGCTTCAACATAGAGCTTCTGGTTTTTCTGTGTTCCATTTTCATTACAAAATGAGGATATTACAGCAGAATAAATGGAGAGAGAATCCCATAAATAGGTATTTCTTAGATCCAATGATACAAGCAATGACAGCTAAGTGATAGACAATAGATATTTGAATTAATGAAAAAGTGCCTTCTTCAATTAGCATTAGGAGAGTCCTTGGTTGTTGGAAGAGATCATTTATGTAATCAGCACGCCAAATAACTTTCTGAGGCACCACGCGATGAGACTAATAGACACTAGGATTAATCAAAGTTGCATGATTATAATGAATAATTTAACGGGCTTATCTTACTTAATTAGCCCATCAAAGGTGAACTATCTTTAAGTCCAACATCAACAATTCATCAATCATAATTTTCCCATGAATGTCATCTACATTAAATTTATCTTATAATTAATTTATTCAAACTATTTGTGGTTGATTCATTTATTATAGAATTGCATGACATATTTTCAATTAAACAAATTTGATTTTTTTCCAATCCAAAATAAAAGTTGTAACATTTTTGTTGATCAAGTGAAATTAGTATCCAACTTTTATTGTGATTGATTCATGGTCCATAATTTTAAAAATATTTATTATTAATTATTGATTATTGATATAAAAAAGTCCACTTTAGTATATCATAATGATTGATTAATTATAATTCAAAATTTGTGCATCTCAAATACATATGCACATGTTTGATTAAAGAGTGTTTTTTTTTTTTGCCTACTAATTCATGATCATAATGTGTTTGCATATCAATAACGTTCCAATATCTCATAAGTGAAAAATTGTAAGAACTATATAAAGTCTCATGTTTTTAGTCTTTTTTCAATCTTCAAATGATATCAATTATATATTGGCAAAAAAAAAATTATATCAACTGTATTAAAAGATATTGAAAAACATTTGATTAGTAACTTAAGGTCTTGTAATTGTGAAAATAAAAATTACAAGGAGGAAAAAAAGATTTTTTAGACTGACTTATCAAATTTTCTATAATCATGTTAATATTTTTAAAAACTTTATTATCATATAAAAACATAGATAAAAGTGACTTTGTTGTCGCTATGTGTACTATTCATCAAAGAATGATTAAACATAAAATCACATATTAGAGATAGAATTAAAATTCATTATAGTTGAAATAACATATTCCATATTAATAGAAAAATCATGGCGGATCTTCAAGATATTAAATAAAAAGATATTTACAAACTTTTTTTGGACAAAAAAGATATTTACTAATGAAAAAATATATTTGTCAATAAGATTTGAATAAGTTAAAATAACTAACTTTTTTTTGCCTGAGTTAAAATAACTAACTTGATTATGATTTAGCAATTTCTGCACTTAACAGTTTTTAAATTGATTAATATTAATTTATTCCAAATTCTAAAATGCAATAAATCTGGATTTATTATTATTATTATAAATTTGACCAAAAATCCATTCATTAGTTTATGCAATTTATATAGTTTCCAAAAAGTCAAATATAATATATACTATTTTTGTCCAAAGAACTTAACATATTAATTGAAACCTTGTAATTTAAATTAAATTTTTACGAATGATTTCCAAAATAATTAGTGAATCAACATCTAAAAATTTTAATCCCAAAAGATAATGCAAATTTACTTAAAAATATAAAAAGTTATTCACTTTTAATTGGCAATTCACTCAATAAATTAAAAGAAAAAATTGAATTAATGTCTACATGTTCCAAAAATGAATATATACGAATAGGAACACAAGTTATGACTAACATAATTATTGACTTAATAGATTATATCAACCACTACGTTCAAATTAATAATTGATAACCACATATGTGTATATATATATATGTATATGGTAAAATCTATGAACAACATATAGATTGTGATTTTAAAAACAATACATTTTTTTAATAGTATAACACTCTTAGACTTCAAGATTTGAATTGCTCAGTGAGCGACGGAGCTTCGAAGATGATATAAATGAATGAAATGAAAATACAGATGAGCTTAAATAAAATTATAAGTTGACATAAGAAGTACTTGAGGAGAGAACTTATGAACAAGCTTCATTTGCCTACCAAAACACAAACAAAAAAATATTTAAAAAGCTTGAAAAGAGAGATAAAAATATAAATGAGTTGAAATAAAATTATACGTTGTCATAGGTAAGAAGGTAACAACTAAGAAACTGCACGATATGGGATGTTCTCACCATTATATTTTCTTGGTTGCTCTAAGATGCTGTAGATGACATTTTGCAGCCGATGAGATCCCAACCCCAACATAGAGTACAGATGGAAATTGATTTGAAAATATCATGATCTACATATAAATGAAATATTATTAAATAAAAATGTTAAAGCGGTTATGATATTTTCATTTTTTTTTTAATTTCCAAAATATCATATTGGGATATATATGGAGTAATAGCTGGAAATCACATTTAAAGAATTTAAAAATTATTTTTTGATTAAATTTATTTTCAATTAGAAATTTGCTTTAGGAAATGTTTTGCATATAGTATCCATAAAATCGTGCAATTATCAATTATCGGCTGATTTTTCTTCTACACCCGATATCTCCTCCCTTCTCTTGAGCTCCACTCCGCCAATAAAATGGCATTATTCTCCTTCTCCTTCAACTGCACTACAAAGGATTGGAATCTGCTATGATTCTCAAGATCATATATATATATATATATATATATATATGGAGTACCAATGGAAATCACATTTAAATAATTAAAAATTAATTTTTTAATTTTCTCATTTAGTATTACATAGAAATTATGTCTTTGAATATTAATGTTTTCACCAATAGTATAGATATTATTTATTTCAAACATTAAAAATTAATTCGAATCCTAACATCACCATTAACATTGAAATTTGATTACATTGTTTTTCCATTTTGTTATTACAAAGATGATATTATGTACTATTAAATGCATTAAACCCATAAAAACAAATTTTCTTGAGCGAATTAATAGGGATGATGGACTAAATTTAATGACTCACTATAATTATATGGGAGAGGGATGATGAAACTTCCAGAGAGAGATGGACCATGGAGGACGTGTGGGAGAGAGGAAGAAAAAGGGCCAGCTTTTTCAGTGAGCGGGAGAATAAATTTCTTGGAGTGGAAGAGAGAAGCTCGCGCTTTAAGCTACTTTGTTGAGAGAGTAAAAAATTTTTTTTTATAATTAAGTTACATGGGTTTTTAGTATAAAATCGATATAAAAATAAATATACATAGGTTATTTGTATAAAACCAATGCAAATACATAATTTAATAAAATAAATATCATATTTTTATATTATACTTATATAATTTTATTTACGTAATTTTATTTAATTGTATTAATTATAAAATTTAGTTATATTAATAATATTTTTCATATTACTTACATATTTTTGTTTAATTATATTAATTAAAAAATTAATATATTATAATATAAAAATATAATTGTAGTCCAACAGCCTTTGCTTGGGTGGTAGGAGTTTAAGTTTACATCAGTTTTTTATAAAAAAATCGATATAAATACATTAAAAATATATTAAAATATGCATATTTATAAATAATATAATATAAAAACTTAACTATAATGATATAGCTATATTTATATTTCTATCCACATGTAAGATATATTGTAATTTATTAATTTATATAATTATATTTTTATTTAGTTTCATTAATATGAATTTTAATGTGATAAAAAAATTACATCAATTTTTTAAGAAAATCAATATTAAAAGATACAAATTGAAAAATTTATTTACAAAATTGTCACCGGCCATAATTTTATATTAATTTTTTTAAAAGAAGCAAATAATTGATATATAATACAATTTTTGTAGTAGTGTAAATTTTCTATTTTCTTCAATGATGTGATAATTTGAGCTTTCAACTTTTAGTTCTATTTTTATATATATAATAAAAATATATTTCTCATGTTTTATGAATTTTTGCTGTACCATATCCTATATTTTTATATTTGGCACATTAATGTATTAGATATAATTCATGTGTATCTTATATTTTATGTGAATCTTTTTTATTTTATGAATTTTTCTTATATTATATTTTATGTTTTTAAATTTGGGATATCGAGATATTTGATACATCAAATACGCATCCAACAGAAAATATATCAATAAGAATAAACAAATCCATCTTTCAATTTATCATATTAACTTATCGGATACCCGAATCTTATATATGTGCGCGCGCGCGCATGGCATCCCCTAACCCTATCAGCCTCAAGCCGGTACTCCGTGTGCTCTGCACTCAACCTCATCGTCGTCCACAATCCATCTTCTTCCTCCTCCTTGTGCTCTGTTTCCTTCAGGTTCGCTGCTCGCGTCCGACTTCTTCTTCATTCCTTGCTGTCACTGATTTTATCTTGCTCTGCACCTGCATCTAGTTATGAATAACTAGTGATAGGTTAAACGTGAACCTACATCTAGTCAATTGATAAATTCCTCAAAAGAGGAGAAAGACAAAAATATAGTAGAGCCCGTCTGCGTTATTCTCACTGGAGTAATTTAAATTAATTGGTTTGACAGAATAGATTTATTCCTTGCGTTGTTTCATGGAGCTTTTTCCTTGTATCAAAATATCTAAATATGTTCGCATGATTTCTGTAGGTGTAGAACTTATTTTTCTTCCAATATTTATCTCCTATATTCCAATATCTCAACGACTGTTTTGCTGCACTGGATTTTTTTTCCCATCAAATTCAGGTGCAGAATTGTTGGTTTGATTTTCATGGAAGAAGAAATTATCCTTTCAACTAAACTTTCGTTTTCTTGACTGCCTTAATTCTACTGTCATATTCATGATATTTAGAGTGAATTGACATTTTGCCTTAACTCATCACTGATTTTTCTTTCACAATCAGATAGTAACCACCACCTTTTTCTTTCACGATCAGAATCTTATTAGTTAATATTTGCTATAAAAAAAAAATTTGTTGAAGAGTCGGAATTGCTTGAAAAGTCATGACACGCTTTATCACTCTTTTTAGTCCTTGATTCTGCTGGCTGTAACATACTCTTTGATTTTAGGGAATCGCTATTATCTACAAAATATGAAAGTGGAAGAGGTCAATCGATGCCAGATTCAGGAATGGTATCCCAAATTCGAATCAGTATCCATCAAGACCATAATTCATCAACTTCCAGAATCTTTCGTTCCGTACCTTCTCGGTCATGGGCGCGGCCTGTTTCCAGACTATATCTATAAATGGCACAATCTTACAGAAGAATCTTTCCCACGACCTTCTTTTCCAGAACTTGGATTGAAAGTTAGGGAATCCATTGAATCCCTTGGAGGCGCAGTCTTCCCCAAGCTGAACTGGAGTGCACCAAAAGACCGTAAGTGGGCAAGAATTTACCGTGACCTCCGGTGCACCACTTTCAACGACGTTGCATTCTTGCTCCGATCATCTGGCTCAATCTTCCATGATTTGCGTCAAGCTTATGATTCCTGTGAAGATAAATCTTCATCTAGACCACAAAACTTCTTCCTCGCTCTTCGCGAATGGTACCCATCCCTTTCGCCCGAGATGGAATTTCGTTGTTTTGTTCGGGGGCAGAAACTAATCGCCATTTCACAGCGCGAGGTGACTGAATTTTATCCTGCTCTTCTTGAAAAGAAGAGTGATCTCCTCTTACTCATGCAGGGTTTCTTCAACAATAATGTGAGAAGTGTGTTTGAATCCGAAGACTACACATTTGATGTTTACATCACAAATGATGAGAGAGTTGAGATAGTGGATTTCAGCCCATGGGGTGCTTCTACATTGCCATTGTTGTTTACATGGAAAGAACTAAGGCGGATTCCTGATGATGGAGATGGAGATGGTGTGAAGTTCAGAATTGTGGAAGATCCTCGTGCTGTTCAGCAATGGCACTAGACAGCAGTTCCATAGGATCACTTGGATACCTGCCCTGCAAGTGGTCTGAGGAATATGCAGATGAAGGGTTTCAATGATAATCCCGGTCGCCAGAAGCTAGGATGTTTTTACTTGAATTTTAGATTTGAGATGGCAAATAGGACTAGGCATTCCTTTTTGTTAACTGCTGATTCTCTCATCGAGAGATTTCTTTATTTTTCAGAAAGTTTAGATGAATTTTACATATAAACATTAAGCTTGGTCCTTCACTGGTATTTTCTGGTTATATGATTAGTCCTTTGCTCATGTTTTCTTTGTTGTCCTTAATATTTTTTAATTATTAAAGGGTATTTTCATCATTTCCCTTACCCTTTTTTTCCCTTAATGTTGATAAATAAACAATAGCTGTCATATGCAATACAATACAGCATGTATACCACACAATTAGCAATTAACTAAAACACACCAAGAACATCAATGAAATGTTCCTTTAGTTTACTCCTTCGCCAATAAGTAATATTTCAAGTGCTGCAAACAATAGAGTAGCACCAGCAGCAACACCTTCAATAATAGCTGGAGTGTGAGTCTTGCCTAAAATTAACAATTAAAATGCGAAATCATAAATCTATTCAAATTGATCTTCATTAAATGGAACAAAAATCCCAACATTAAGCAATACTATAACTCGTCAACTTTCTTTTGGACAATTATAATTCCTGAATTGAAGCATGAGGCACATCCACCTCAAGAAGCTATGATTTAAGCATCGTAACAAAGACCACAAAACATTGATAACCCTTTTTTAATACTAATTTTTGTAGGAGTCAGTGATTTAATTCTTTGGTCTTTGCTAAGTAGCTGAAACTTTTAGATCAAGTTGTTCTTTTACTGACCAACTGGTCTAGAGTTCTGATTGTCTCCAGTCTTGTCATCAATAATTCCACTTTTTAAGTATAGTAGACTTTGATATGAGAGGGCATATTAGTCTTGAATAAAGCTTTTAGGTCGAGTCATTCTTTGACAAAATAAAACAAGTATGACAACACAGAGATCAACAAACCAGAACGAGCTGGCAGCACTGGAAAAAGTGGAGATGGAGTGAAATTTTGCCATACTAACAAAGGATTACTTTGAAGACTGTAAAGTGGAACACAGTAATCATCAAAATTTTGACGTCATCAGTTGACAATTACAATGGAAGTAAAAAGAGCATGTTGCACCAACCTGATGCGGGAAAAAATGAAAACGAACCATTGACAGGGATATTTCCACTGAGCTGGTTGTATGAGAAATTACTCGATTCCATAATGACCTTGGTTCAGTTTACAGTCTTTATAATATGTATGACGGTAGTATAACTATCTAAATTTGCATTAGCTCATGGAAAATTAATATATGGGAGTAACACTCACAGGTCTTGCAATGAATCCATAGTAGTTAAAGACATGGGGATGCTTCCTGACAAGCTGTTATTATTGAGACGCATATTTTGGAGAGCAGAAAGATTTAGTTAGCAGATAATAAACTAATGATAGAGTGAAACAACTATCCTATATATAACAATGTGTTGCCAACTTCAATTAAGATGCCAATGAAGGTTCCGAAATCTTCTAGATGGCAAAGTCAATTGGCAAATATTGAAAAATATGTCTGAATCAACGCACAGGGGATGCATTGATAACCTGATTCTTAGACCCAAGTACATGAATGAATTGGAAAATCACATATGTACATATGAATAGGACCCAGCTTGATTTGAGTTTGAATTCCAGATTTTTAGCTTGCCATTTTTTTTTTCTATTCTTTGACTTTCCATTTAACACCCATTTAATGTAGTTTATTTCCATCTCTTACCTAATTTTAAGGGATTCTAGTATCCTAGTGGCAAACTTGTCGTCATGGTCCCGATAAGCATTCTCACTAGCATTCGAATAAAGCAAGACATTCAGAGCATACTCTATTCCGAAAATCTACAATAATAACAATAGAGATACGGGGATGAAACTTTTTAAAGGCACGTATTCCTGTATATTTCAGTTACCATTCAAACTGAGCTAATCATGTCATAATGAAGCTACTTAATCTACCACCACGATATGTAGGCCAACAAAAGAAATATAGATATCAAAATGGTCAACTAAGAAATAAAAACTGAAACAGAAAATAAAAAAGAAATTTGAAGATTAAAGATATGAGATTAAGGAAAGAATGTCATACAGGAAGCGTAGCTTTTTAAGGTTGCCCAATGTGTGCGGGATAGGACCAGTTAATCTGTTTGAGTAAAGATCCAAGCTCTCACCAAGTTTGTCAAAGTTCCAAGCTCATCCAGGATTTTTCCACTTATGTTATTACTATAAAGCTCCCTTTCAGAAAAAGAATAACATTTTAAGAATTGTGCAAGAGAAAAAGAAGAGGCAGTAAATAATTAAAATGTGACAGTCTATATGCACAGAGGGGAACAAAGGGAAGGACAGAGTTCAACATGACTGACTGGAAATTTTATAGAGGAATGGTTGATGCCACTTTCATCATGTATGAAAAAGAAGAAAGAAGAGCAAGTTAATTTATGTAAGATATATTATGGCATGTTTCATGGGGGAAAAGATGTAAAGGCATCATTTCAATAATGTTTCCCAATTCCCATCACAGTACACCACACTGGTAGCTAATCCACTCACTTCGATATTTGACAGAGTAGCATAGCATCCATTTAGGCAGAATTTTGGACGTGAACCATTCTTTTTTATAGTTCTGGTCAAAACTCAGTCATGCTTTCAAATAGAACAGTTTCTGACATCATTTAAGCAGTTTTCTATCTAATTTTTAAATTCCCTTTCACCTCCCCCTGATGACAATTGTAACATGATAAAAGTTTAAGAGCAGTAACTCACCCAACCACTCAGAGAAACTGATATTATAATTTCATGTGTGGAAATCTTTAGAGCCGTACCTAATATGAGAGTTATAAAACCCTAATCTAGTAATCCTCATTTTGCAAGCCCAACTGCGACAATTGAGCATAATGGCCATTATGTGGAGTTAAGCAGAGAATGCTATGGGCTCGCAAAAGTTAATAAACACGCAATTTATTTCTAGCAGTGGCATTAAAATGGCAAATTCTAGTTTGTTACTTAGAGTGATTAAATCAATCCTTATTTTTTTTTCCTTTTTATAGCAAAAGGAAAGAGACCCAGAATTTGCAGGAGGGATAGATAAACAAAACAAGCAATTATGTGCTTTATTTGAATAAGGAGGGAAAAGAAAGAGTGCTTTGTTGAAAGAAACAGTGTTAAAGAGGAAGCCTAGCTTCTTTCTGAATCTCAAGTGAATAAATCTACTTAGGCTTGGAGCTTCTTTCTGAAAGAGTGCTTTATGTAAGCAAAATGACACTACCGCTTATAAGATAATCTTTATTAAAGCACCAGAATAGAACAGAATAGCAACAAAGAAATATAGTTAAACCCAACAATAGCATATCTGATTCACAAGTAACTTACAAGTACTCCAAATTTAGGAGTTTTCCAAGCTGGGGCAGCAGTTTGCCCGAAAGATTTACATTTCAAAGATGACTGACCGAACACAAATTATTTTTTTTTTAAATATGCAAATAAGGTTATAAATTACAGTTCAAAATGACATACATAACTTACACAAAGGTCACACTATTAGGATTATTGCCCGTAACATGAAACCAAGAGCAAGGGTTCTCAGAGGAAGCATTCCAACTTCGAAGAACATTGCTAGGATCAGCCATGCTGATCTTCAATGCGTTCAGGGCATCAACTATCATATATAGAAGCAATATTCAGGTGCAAACAACATTAATACCGAAAAAAAATCAAGTTCCTTGGTTCACCAATCTTCAGGTGCATACATTCTTAAAAGTAATTATACAGCATATACAATCAAAATTATAATAATCATCCTAATAGCCAAGTTCAAATTAATAAAAGGTCAATTGTAGTAGTGTAAGAAAAAAATTTATCCCATTTCTCCACACTTAACCTATTTACCCTAAAAATTTATAATAAGTTGTTCTCGAGTTGAGACTCATTTACATAAAATATGTCCATATAAAATTTAAAATAAATAAATATCTCAAACAATGATTAATATAATTCAAAATCCATACAATGTTATTTGGATAATTTTTTAAAAAGAATTATATTATATCATATCATCCAAATGTGTGTGTGCCTGTCTGAATTCAGATTTAAACCCTTAAAATTTACGGGTACCAAACCAATAAGCTATGGAATTTGCTCATCCTAAATTAAATAAAATAAAACAATATGGGTTAGGATATATCAACCTAACCAACTCCCATCCTGAATTCTGAGAATATTTGTGGTCAAAGAGTCAGGCCAAAAAGAGGAGTTAAAAAAAATTGTAGTCAAAGAGGATAGGGTGAAGTCAACCAACCAAAGGGGCACAAGAGTGCGCACTGTCACATGAAGGCACAGTGGCGATTTTCCATAGAAAATTATGGCCAAGGCCAATGAAACAGATGAGACTGAAGCATAATTATGGTTTGTAACTCTCATAAACCCCAATGATGGAATTGTAACAACCGTAACTCCCCTTTAGTTTTAATGTAGAGAACATAAATTTGATAGATATAAAGGATGGTAATATTAAGGACAGATAGTGGGTTGACCTCTCCGGTGAATGAAATTGAAGATTTTAAAAATTTTAAAGAACTCAGGATTTGAAAACTATTCATGCGTACGTATTGAGTTATTCTCAATTCCTTCATAAGTCTTTAAATTGCATTTGGTATACCTCTATAAAATTTACTAACATCCAGTCTATCAGGAAAAAAAATTACTAACATTCACGATGTCTTAGGGAAGAATGCATCAGAACCGATATCATATATGGGTCATAAAGTATGCTGATGGGGTCCGTTGTGGTGAAAAAAAAAAAGGCAGATGGGGTCTGAATCAGACAGAGCTCGTAAGAAAAGTAGAAAAAAAAAATTTAAAAAATAAATAATCTAGATTAATGTGTATTCTGTGATTTTTTCGTTTTCTTGCTTTTCTTGTTGTCTAATTTTTTTAAATGAAAATTCAAGAAATGCTCTTTTTTTTTTTTACCAAGAAGAAAATGCTCTTTATGTAGACCAAACTGTTTGGGCCTATTGGGTGTCATGGCGACTTTTTGTGTTTGGTGGAAGGTGCAAAGAGACTTAAAATGGTCCAAGATTTCATAATGTTTGGGTAGGATCACAATAATGGGCTTGATTCTTTTTCACAATAATGGGCTTGATTGATATCTCATGAAAAAATATAGCGTCACAAAATTTTGAAATTGGAATTGAATGGTTAAAGAAAATGAATTTGAATCATCTCTCAAGTCTGGTAAAAAAAACTTCTCTCTAAGTCAAATAAATAGACATAAATGTTTGGTAAAAATAAATTAAACATACAAACAGACACAATAACTGGATTTGTTTGGTAGTTTCAAGAGGAAAAGATTGCTTCCACAATTTCACAAGAAAAAAAAAAAGATTGCTTCCACAAAAATTAAGATACATAATGCTTAGCAATTTCATATTATTATCCAATAATAATTTTTATTTAAAGGTATTTAATTATTCATAAAAATATTTTTCCGTTGCCCTTTACTTCACGGCCTCTAAGTTGTGAATATATCTTTGTTTTTGGTTAAAATTTGTGAGCATATCTGATGGCATAAGATTATCATGTCAAATGAACAAAACTAAATTCCAAAAATTCATAATGTTAAACCAAAACCTTTTCTTCTATACTTTCTCTTTTTAAACTATAGTATTCATAGACCCCATGCATTATGTGAAATTTGAAAGTTGAACTGCACAATTGCTTGTGAGTTTATGTAGAAAGGGTACCTATTAATTAGAGCATTTTAATCATTCTGTATTCTCGGATTATCACGTTTCTCACTTTCTCCATATTAATTACATAAACGAGTAAAAAGTACATAATTACAATGGCAATCAGGAATCATTGAAACAGTATGTTTGCCATTTAAAGATATTGCACGTGTATCTATCACTTGCTTCATTTGCAAGTAGGTATTTAGAACACACGTGATTACCAATTAAGTTTCATTTTAAAAAAATAATTATCCTTTTAAAAACTGAGATTTTTTTATGCCAATAAGATAAGATGAGACGGTTTTAGAGTGTGCAGGCCTTTTAAAAAACTAATTAATTATATTTTTTTATTTTGACCCTAATTAAGTTTTATCTTTATTTTTTATTATCATTTTGTTCAGATTTGATTCTTAATTTAAAAGAAATTATACATAAAAATTTTTCTCCCTCTAATCACGTGCACCTTAGTTTAGTTGCTTTCACCTTAATTAATCACATGAGGAGATGGGAGGTCAAATCATAAAAATGAAATCAATCACATTCTTTCATGTGTCAAGAGTTTGTTTTAGGTATAAGATAAGGTGTTAAGTAAATAACTAATTAAGGACATTCACTATCATACAAAAGGGTCCAAAATATCTGATCTGACCTGATCTGAGCATCTCACTGTCACTGAGAGAAGCAATGATGCATCTGAAATAAGAACAAGTGGTACTGTGAATTGAGAAGTTTCTTCAAAGCCAAGTTAATTGGAGTAATCATCATTCCAACACAACAAACCTTGTGCTCACACATACTGTCTCTGTCAGGAAATAGAGATTTTTTTTTTTAAAAAAGAGGAATTAGGAGGTCTAGTCTTATAATAAAATGAATTATCTACGTTGGGACTAATCTTAATGAACAATTTGACAGATTAAAACTTGATCCTCAAAACCAAATGGGAAATTCCACTTAGATATTAGTGTTTACAATAAAGTCAAAGGAAAAAGACTGTTTATGACCAAAAGTAAAAATATTTCTCAACTAGAATCCGCTTAAAAAATTTTTAAATTATATAAATTGAATTTTCAATTAAATCAAAATAAATTTTCAACTGAAGCTATTTATTTAAAAATATTTTTTATTATAGGTCCTAAATTGTCTTTTTCCCTAAACTCATCAATACCCTGGGCTAGATATCAAAAGCTACACACATAACAAAGATATAGAGGCCCGGTTATCACTGTTACAATATTTAAAAAATAATAATTAAGTTAAGTGATAATAGATTTAACATCTTTTTAAGTAAAATATGAATTCAAGTCTTACTAATAAAAAAAACATATTGAAAATGTTTTTCCCATTTTGATTAAATTTAATTTTGATTAGTTGGTAGTATCAAATAGCATAGCAGGCAATTATATTAAAAATAAATTAAAAAAAAAACAATGTACGATCAGTTAGGTTAGGTTCATGTACTCTTATGAACTTTCAGCCTAGCAAGCATGAGTCAAAATGATCAAACCTTTATTGTTAAACTTTGAATGCAAGTTTTATAGGACCAAGATAGATGCTGACCCACCCTAACACTTGCTGTAACAATTTCTTCTTCTTCCTTCTTTTTTCAGATTTTGTAAAATATATCTTTTATTCATTTTTGGGATTGATAGAAGCTATTCATCTTTGGGATCGATTGTCACAGTTTAGATCATATTTTATTTACTTTTATAATTTTAGTATTAATTTTTATTTTAAAGAAAATAGAATGTAAAATATAAAACAGTCTTCTGATTACTAACTTCACAAATATAATGTATTAGAAATTTATTTTTGACAATTAGGTATGCAGACCATTTGATGAGAAGAAAGTGAATTTGCATAGTATAAAAATTGTAAATTTATATCACACTTCTCTTACTTAAAAATTTAAAAGAATTGTATACCAAAAGAAATTTAGAAGAATTTTAAAAGCTTAACAAGATTCAAGCTGAAGAGAAGCAAACAAGTAAATCCCATGTGATGTGAGGGTTAATCTTCCTTTTTCACCAACTTTTCATTTTATTTCCAGTTTCCATATGAAACAACCAAGCTTCATTTGTAGAAACTGGAATCTTTAATCTCATTTGTTCGAAAGTTTAGTTTAATATACTTTTTGAGGACTCGTTAATTAACTTTCCCAATTTCACTACAATCATATTCTTCCATAATTAGTTATTCACCTTCTTTATATATATATATGGTCATTATTATTTTTTCTCTGATCTATCGTTATCATATTTTATTAATATTCTTATGCCTATAATCACATTCTCATGCGGCCGCTTTGATTTCCTTTATTAAATAATTTTCATGTCTTAATCTGTTTCAAAAATTTTATGAATAACATATATCCATATGACATAAATCAGTCAAAAGAGATTTTCCATACTAAATTCTGTGTGATTATTATTACATGTATGAGAAAAATGATTCATTCTTGTTGTCTTCTTCTTTGTCATCCATTAATATGTCTATCACAAGCTATACGAATAGCCTCTTTCATGAATTGTATTGGAAACCACCTAACCTATTTAATTGCTTGATGAGCATTGTAACTCAATTTATGCTTGGCAAGTATACGAGATTTAAATATGAAGTATTTATGTGCTACTCCTAGTTTTTCAGACTTATATATCAATGATATCAAAGTTTTCCCATTAATTTCTTCTCTCATCCATAAGGAATAATAAAAATGTCATCGTTTAATTTAAGATTAACCATTTTTTAATTGTTACAATAATGTAGAACACATTTTCTATCTCGATGATTTATATTTTATTTTATTCTTTCAAAAATTTTGATATTTTTTAGTCTAAATGAAGGAAGGTGTAAAATGAAAATAATCTTTTAATTTTCTAGCTGTATATATATATGAAAAAAACTTTGTTAAGAGAGATAAAATCTATTCCAGTAATCTGTACACCTTAAATAGATCAATCTTTCAATTGATAGCTGAGGAACGCTATTGATGCTCACAAGAAAAAGAAAATCTTTCAATTATCATTTTTCAACAAAAATATCATTATTTGAATTAAAATAAAATTTAAACATGTTTTAAATATTATAATCTTAGAGTTAATTTTTAAGATAACATCAATATAAAATTCATTGCAAACAATACGGTAAATTGCTTACACTAATTTTTCAAACCTGGTGTAATAAAATAAAATACAGCGGGGGCCACCTAGTTATTCTTTAAATGAGATGTGCCCTAACCAATGAGATGACAACTCAGAAGCACAAGCTCAAACGGAAAGCTTATACTATTTGCAATTTGAGCTGTATTATTTTTTAATATAAGTAACATTGCGCAAAAAGTGATTGATAATTTCTTGCATTGAAAAGGATGTATCCTCATTGAATACGTAGGGTTCCCACTTAGAGAAACCAGACAAAAAATGAATAATATGTATATATATACCTTTCAACATTATTCTTTATTCAAGAAGGTGTCTCCAAAGGAAACCCCACCAATATGCCCCATGTCTTGAGAGACTGAGACTGATAGAACCATAAGCATCACAATTATATGAAAGTGGGAATTGGATTATTCTTCCACTTATTTATCATCTTAATTTCTACCTTTTTCGGTGGTCATGACCAACTAGCTAGCTTGTCTCATTATCAATCATAGTCTCCCTTTTAAACTATTACTATCATTCATTAATTAATTGATGAATATGTCCGCATTCGTCATAATATTAATTGGTATCAAGTATTATTTTCTAGGTGTTTGAATTATATATATTCCAAACAATGAGACATTATGGAATTTGGATCCTCTCCTAAAATCTCTCAAGTCATCTCTCCAGTCAAATCTCCATCCACTATTTAATCTAAATCATTTCCACTACTTGTTCTACTATTATTCTTCTCACTACATTTTTCCCACTATTATTTGTAATGGATAATTTGACATGACTACGAATTTCTAAGGTTGGGCTTTGCACTAAATTAACTCCTTTGCAGACCTATTCTTTTATTTTTTTTAAATAGGGATCACATGAAGGTTAAGATTTGGCTGGAGAGATAGTATGAGAGATTTTGGTAGGAAAGGATCCAGATCTGACATGTTGAGGGAACATCATTTTGAATAAAGATGTGATATCAAATTCACTTATGAATTTTCTTCTAAAGTCTAATAAAGCAAATTACGTGTTTAACGCTCTGCGAGGTCAACATCGTGTGATGAAGAAATTTGGGCAGAACAAATAATGTACGATAGGAACACCTAATGGAAACAAATGAGATGATATATATATATAACTGACAACCTATTAAAAGACTGAAGAATTATGTATGTATGTACCGACTAGTTGCTTCACTTACATCCAAAACAAGGCAAAAAACCAAAAAGGCCATAAATAATCATGTTTGATTCTCATTTACGTTATGCTTTTGTGGGACCCCTTCATGCAAATTTGCCAAATGCGTCAAAAATATCAATAAATTAAATAGTTCATCCACATTAATTACTCATCCAGTAGTATTAATTAAAACGATATGGTCGTTAACATAACATCAAACTCATCTTTAGTAGTAATTTATTAACTTTTGTTTCTGCTTACCAATTCTGCGGAATCAGTAGTTATACCAGCTGATTATGTATACATCAATGACCTAAAATCCTACAATACAAAACAACTATTTTAGTTGTTCTATACTACACACAAAAACAGAGAGACAAACACACGTGAAAATATACTTTACTTATTGGATACATGGCTGGCATCTCCATTAATGTTGCTTGGATGCCTTATTCCAATTAATTCACATTATCTAAAAAAAATTAAATTAAAGATAAATTATTGTGTTCAAAGTTCCACTATATATGTGTTATTTTAATTTCTCCACTTTGCTGCTTTGTGAATACTCCTATAGATGCAAACTCATGAATCATATTAATTGCCTCATCGATATCCATGCTTAAGAATAAAGTTATAAAGATATAATCCATTTTTTTTGTCTTATTTCATCGTAAAATACTTTAGAAGATTCTTTATCAAGAAGGATAATACATGCAGATCTTGGATTATTTTTTCAAGATTGTCATTATCAGAATCACATGGTGGTAGGAGAAAAAGGATAGGATAGCGAGCTACCATCTCCAATCATGTACTAATCAAAAATCATCAAAAGATAAGAAATTTCTATACCAAATACGACCTACCCATAATGACTTAAAAGAAAGTCATTAAGTAAACTTATGATTTTGCCGTTGAATTATTACGCATTTTTAATTTTTTTAAAAATGAAAAATTCATTTTATGCTAATACAAAAATACTAAAAGAATTAGTGCAGTGAATTTATTATTTTTTTAAAAAATAATTTATGTTTGTCCTTATTTAATAATATATTTTTTAGCAAAAACACAGAAAGTTGTTTTTATTTATATTCTCATTCTCATTTTCTTTCCAATGCTTAAACAGTTTTCACATTGTACACAGGCCAAATCGAAGAGATTCAAATAAGGGAAATGGAAAGTTTATATTTTTTAAGTAAAAATATTGTCTTAAGTAATAAATCAGCCAAATTCTTTGAAAGAATATTAAACCTTTTACTTCCCCTCAAACTCAAAAGTTCACCAATCTCTTTTACTGTATACATCGGAATGCAAATTTTGGAAGATTCACTGAACATGGAAGAAACCTTGTGATACTACAATCATAAATAAAGACAACAACTTCTGAGCCATTAAAAGGAACTTTGTTGATTGAGACGAGTTCATATTTTTCTCTCCTATAAAAAAAAAGTATACAATTTTATAATTTCATATGTTAGATTGATTCAATGATTAATAAATGAATTAATCTAATGCAAATTCCTTCTTTACGATTCTCCTCTTTTATTTCACACTAAATTTTACTAATTGTAGGATTAAATCAACCTAGATGGAACCAGAAAATATTGGTTTTGGGGGGATATATAAAGAGGCTAAATTCAAAATTTTAAAGGGGGCGAAGTCACCATTTTTATAGGAAAACAACATTAATTACACATATAATAATATAAATTATAAAAGTTCAAAGATTGGGGGGGGGGGGGGGACTGCCCCTTTTTTTCTTACTACCTAGGTCCGTCCCTGGTACCAGACTGCTTCCACCTTCTGGTAAAAAACCAACATACCAAATTGCAAAAAAAAAAGAGAACATAATTGCAAACAAAAATTAGTCTGGTTAATAAATGATTGGGACATAATCCACAAGAACTTAGGTTGTGTCTCAATATTGAAATGAGAACCATATTATTGAGTAACATGCAAATATTTGTGCAAGTGCTTTTTAAATAACATGGTACTATTCATGTTCCAAATGTAAAAGGTCTTTGATTCAGACCTAATTAGCTGCAACAATCGGGGGAAGATTAACATTAAGTAACCGTATAAAAGAAATTGACTCTAGCTAGCTAGTTTGAATTTTCGAATTATTATAATGCTTAGATTAGATCAGTGGTTTTCTAAATTAAATATTCAATCTTATAATTAAAAGCCAAGCTAGGTTAGGGGTAATTTGACTTCTGGCTGGCAAGGTTACGTTTTCCCCTACAAATTAAACACCATCACAAGTTTGACTTAGGAGAACATCGATGAAATGCCCTTAATTAAAGTGATTTAATAAATGGCCAATCATTCCAAAAAATAATCATTTTTTAGGTTTCAGCTTTTTATTCAGGAAAAAGAAATCAATTTATGAAGGTTACCGTACACTAGCAAGCCTAATTGAGCTTGACTGGCTTTCCAAACTTTCCACAAAGAGCCCAATAATTAAAAATTAATCAATCGATTAATTTACTTTCTATGGTTTTTTTTTGCCAGAATATACTTTTTATGGTTAAGTATATACTTTTATTTTATGATAACCCATCGAATAGAAAAGTAGTATCTAGTAAGTGGGAAAACTTTATGCATTCTTCTATGCTATGAAGTATTAAAAAAATTATTTTAACCACTAAGCATTTAGTTTAATTTGTAAGGTGATTATACTATTTTAATCAAAGTTTTCAAGTTTAAGCTCTAAAAATATAATCATATTAAATACTTGATGATAGAATTTATTATCCAAAAGGGTCTTACTTAATTTGATCTAAATTAGTTTGAACCCTTATAAATTTATCTATTGAAGCAGAATAAGTTAGGATACCGGATGCACACAAAAAAGAAATCATTTTAAAAAAGTCATTTTTAAAAATTATGTTCATATACATAAAATATAATACATATGTAATTTAAGATGAAAATATATCATACATAGTTTATTAATTAGTATTATATTTGTGATAGTGAATAATTTTAATATATATATATATATATATGTATAAAAGAAAAAGATTACACAGACCTCTTTCAAGAACTTATATAAATATGTACAAATTTATGCTGGCTTTAAATTCATTTTAAAATTTCATAAAAAAAGTGTTAATCATCCATGAAAAGATCTAATAAAAAACTTGTAACCGGTATTTGGTTTGTAGGGGGGGAAGAAGAATCTCGTTTCGTTATACGAAAATTTAGATACATAATATCTGATATATATTTTTATTATTATATAATTATTTTCATTATTGTTTTTATTTAAAAATTAAAAAATAGTTTTTCATTCATGAAATTATTTGTTTTTTCATTTGTTTGTTTTATTCCATTCTGGGTACAGAATCAATACAAGCAACATGACTTTGGTTCACCAATATAAATATCTAGGTTTTATCATAATTTAAGCAGTAAAAATGGATAGAGTGGTCCAATCAAACTATGTTTCTTGCTTTTAAACTGTTTGGGAGAAAATTTTGGAAATGAAAAATGTCAATAATTTTGGCCTAAACCTAATTTTGGACCATTATGCCAGGGTACCCCTCCCTTACTTGCTGTGGTAGGGTAGGACAGGAGTACTTTAATGTACAATTGTTACTTCCTCCTTACCCTACTTACGTTTTGCAACTTGCCACTTTCTTGTTTTTATGCTATGTATGTATTTTTCTTCGGGTGCATATTATAAGAGTTATTTTAAAATTTTTATTTGATAAAAAATATAAAATATTATATAATTTTTAATAAAAATTTATTTTTTATTTTTTTTAATTATCATTTCGTAAATTTAAAAAAAGAGTGAAAAAGGGAGATAAATTTTTAAAATAACTCTTATTAGTAATTAATAAAAATAAAATTGGTATATTTGTTTTTTTTAATTTTAATATGTGTAAATATTTTTTCTTAACAAGCATAAAATAATTAGAAATCCTTTATAATATGAACTGAAGAAAATATAATGTATTTCCTATTTAGATTTTCTAAAATATTATATAGGCAAATTAGAAAAATAAAATGTTTTTATTTTTTTAATACCTACTATTTTTTGGATGCCACGTTAAATTTTGAGTAATCTAAATTAAATTAGATCAAATCTTATGAGTGTAAAGATCACCTACTAACATTTTTCTCTGGACACAATACTCAAACTCGAAGTCATATGGCTTGCCAAAAAAAACTCAAAACATTATTTAAAAGAAATAACTACTTCATAATTCATCACAAGCACACTAAGGAAAGTGAATTATAAAGTGAGTGCTTTTTTTTACTTAAAAATAAAAAAGAAAAAGAAAGAAGTTAGTGGGTTACAGTGAGGATCCACCTAAGCGTCACGTTACTGGCTGCAGAATCAACTTGGACCCCACTTGTTAACCCCCCGTGACTCCCTTCTGCTAATGTTTCTCGTGGGTCCCACTTATCCAAATCTCGTTCTATTATTTCATTGGACGGTAAAACTGTGTGGTCCGTCGGTCGGCTCCACCCTAATACTCCCCAGACTGCTTCTTGCCCTCTTGTTTGAAAAATGAAATTCTTAGATAAAACAATGTGAGATGGATTTGTAACAACTGAATTTTATATAAGTGGCGCTTAATTTGTATAGATTTTTTTTGTTTTAGCACCAAATATATTTCCAACTAACAACTGAATATTTATCTCTAAAGTGGATTTTATCTCTCTTAACAAGTTATTTTTCATAAAAATTTTTTAGTAAAAATAAAAAATTTAATTTAATAAACTGCTTTAACTAAATTAAATTTTAATATTTTACTCAATCAAAGAATCAAATCTTCTCCTACTCTCTTGATAGAACAAAAGGTATCAAGTCGTCTTTGTCGGCTTACCGGCTTGGATTAGCCAATAGCCTGTCAGCAATAAGAATATTATTCTTTAGTTGGCAAAAAAAAATATATTATTCTTTGGTCCAAAAATAATAACACTTCTCTTTTTCGGAAAGTGACTTGTCTGTCTTCATACATAGGAGTATATCTTTGTTTTTTTTTTCCTGCCAAAGCATATCTCTTAATTATTAATTAATGTCTTTTAGTGTGAATTGTGATACAAAACAAAATTTAATTAAATAAATATAAATTGAACATTCATGTAATTCAAGCAGATGTTTTTTCGGCTTAAAAAAGCCAAATGTTTAGAATAATCATCTTTTCAACTAAATCTGGAGTGTCAGACCATCTAATAAAATTCTAACATGTGTAAATTTTTAAAAAAGTTCAATTATATATTATTAAATTATAAAATAAATTCATTAACTATTAGATTGCAAATAAAATTATATAGCTGATATATTTTAGCAAAAAAAATACACACTTCTCTGAAGAACACAGAAACGTGTTCTTTGAATTTGAGAGCAAACTATTTAAGTACCAATATTCTTCAATTTCATTATGTTTATGATATGGACGTGCCTCCACCTTTTAACTATAACCAATTAATATATTGTTATATTATCATTAATCATTGATTATTAATAAAATATATAATGAGTCACACATGGCTTATTTTTTAAGTTACTACAGATTAAAAGAAAATGTGTCTAATGAATATTAATATAGCAAATTAAAGTCTCTTAAAGGGAAAAAAATACTCTTCTATGCTGCCCAATAATAATAATAATATAATGTAAATCACAACACAATAAATGATTGATTTAACAAACCCAAGTTGGCATGAGTGTGAGTGGCATGAGTTCTTTTTCTTGAATAAGCAGTGGAGATTCAATTTTCAACATTTGCATATGAAATAAATCTAGTTATGAGAAATTTACTATTTACTTTTTATATATCGGAAAAAGATTAGTTTTTTTTTATTGGAAAAAGTATATTTTGCTTTACTATAAAAAATGATTGGTTTGCAAAATCAAGGTTCACTCTCTACACTTTAACGCATCATTTTCATTTTTGTTACACAGCAACTAAAAGGAAATATGGAAAAGGAAATTGCACCTAAGATTCATTGCAAATTTGAGAAGCTTTCAATCACTCGGGGGATGCATTGGCATTGGCATTATCCATGAAAATGACAGCCCAATTCATTTATTTTTAATCCTTCTTCAACCCCTCACAAGTCTAAGTTGGGATTTGTGAAAGATTCACCATTTTACCTTCCCCACCTTCCTTCCAATTTCATATATATCGGATTAGGGACCCTAAAGATCTGCTCTGTGACATTGCAGTCACTTGTGACATGCTCTGTTTTCTTTCTTTGACCTCTGCATTTAATATTTTGGTCACCAAGCTACATTTTAGATTTTTTTTGGGTGCATTTGATATCTAAAATAATAAGTTTTTTCTTAAAAAAATTGAATTTGATCAAAACTATAAATCAATCATCACATTCTGATATATGTTCATTTTTCAGTCTCTAACTTAAATTAAGCCCATCACTTCATTTCCAGAAGTGATGTCGATTATTCAAGAATCGAAGTCGATTTGCTTTAGAAAAAGAGGATATCAAAACATAAATTATTAATCTAAACTAGGTTTTCACCATTTGCCTTGCCAATCCTCAAAAACAGACCCAAAGTTGTAGTCCTCATATAACCAACCAGCAAACCTTCACGTGATTTACCGTACTGTCTCTGTATATTTCAATGTACGAGAAAATAATTAATCTTATATACAGTAATAAATATATATATATATATATATATAAAATATGAATGAGCTCCCAAACAAGACGTGCCCTCCTTAACAGCGTGGAGAAAAAGCATTCACGGACTCTTGGAAAATTACATTAGATTCTTTACAGTTGTTCTGTTGCTCCTTAGCCGAAAACAACTACAATTAATTGAGGTCTCTTCAACAACTTCTCATTCACCCATCACGGGCTGCTAGAAAACAACGTGTTCTTTATATAATATATATATATATACATTGTGCTAGATCCATATCAAGCATACACTTTTTGAGTTTTGCCTCAGTTTTCATTTCAATTTCAAGGTCACAATGGCCTACCAGGAAAACAGAGCACTCGCTGTTCTGCTCTGTTTTCACTCTCTCTTCACTGTTTTGTTGATGAGTTCTTGTCGGGTTTCAGGCCAGGCATCGCCTGTGTTTGCCTGCGACGTCAAGAAGAATCAGGAAGTGGCCGGTTTCGGGTTCTGCGACAAGTCGTTGGCGGTGGATGCGAGGGTGGCCGACTTGGTGAAGAGGCTGACATTGCAGGAGAAAATAGGGAACCTGGTGAATTCTGCACAGGGTGTGAGCAGACTTGGGATTCCGAGTTACCAATGGTGGTCTGAGGCTCTTCATGGCGTCTCCTATGTGGGCCCAGGGACTCGGTTTTCCAATGTAGTTCCAGGGGCTACCAGTTTTCCTATGCCTATTCTCACTGCAGCTTCTTTCAATACTTCTCTGTTTGAAGACATTGGAAGGGTCAGATTTCTCTTCTTCTGTATCTTTATTTACTTTGTGTGTGTCTGTTTTTGTTAAGCTGGCTTTAACTTGGATTCAAACTTAGATTTTTAACGCTGAAAATGATATTATTATCACTGAGCCAAAGCTCATTGATATGGTAGTATCTGAATGTTTTTTATTGGATTCAGTTTTGGACTAAAATGAAACTAAATGAATGAATTTGGTCTTGTAAAATGGATTATTTATTTTCTTGTTCTGAACACCTTAGTTAGACTTCTATGTTATTGTAAGAAAAGAAGATGCTGATAAACAAAACACAACGGCATTATATTATTATTGGCTCAATATATTTTCAATCTTCACAAAAAAGAATATCTTATCATTATTTTGATTTGTTTTGGTTTTAACTGAACCAAACCGATAATTGAAGACATGTCAAATAGTGATTTTGACTTAATCATTTTTTAAATTTTGGCGTATTCAATTCAATTTAAGTTGATTTAATAAATTTAGTGAGTTTTCTTTTGAACACTCTTACTACTATCACCATGTGTCTTTTTCACATCTCTTGTGATAGTTTGTAAAAATGCTTCATTAAAAAGTGGTGACAGCGGATAATTTCACGCATTAGGTTGGTGGTTTTATTAATTTTTTAAACATTTTTCATAGTTTGGTGAGATTTGAATATTGAAGGTGATTTTCCAGGCTTGATTCATAAAATGTAAATGAAAGTTCGTTGATAGGTTGGGTGGTTTTTCTTCTATTGCATCTGCATTCTTAATGCGGAACATTATTGTCTTTCTGATTTAAAGATGTAGATGCATGAGAAAATATCTTAAAAGAGAAAAAAGGTAGTGATCTTAACTCTCTTAAGTTGGAAAGTATTAATAATTACTGCCATCTTACCATTAAGGTCTATTCATTATTGTTGGTATAGAGGCGTAGATGGGATTGATTTTTCCAATCTATCCACTCTTGATTGCAATTTTCTTTTTCTTTCTTTCTTCTTTTTTCAAATTCATGATTTACAGAAAAGAGTTATTCATTATTGATATGGAGAGGTAGATTGGGTAGCTACATGATTGATTTTTCCACTATCTCCACTACTTACTGTTTTTTTTCTTTCTTTGAAAAAACTGCAGCATAGAACTGAACGATTGCTCCATTCCAAAATTTTTTAACTTAAAAGAACTTAAATAATGAGGTGTAGAATTTGTCGGAAGATTGCTGAATAATCCTTTACTCTAGTCTCCTAATAAAAATCTCCCAAAAATTATCTCATTCAAACTCTATTAATTTTTAATTTTTTTCCTTATTCTCCCAAGTCAAAATATTATTAGAAGGTAAAAGTGGAAGTCTTTTAGGTAAAAGATAAATGTAAAAAATACAATTAAAAAAAAATGAAACAAACATGCAGGAAAGGTCTTGGTGGGAACACGAAAAAATATATATATACCTTCAGAGGTTCCAGCTTTGCATAGTGAAGCAGAAGGTTAATTGAAAACCAGCAACGCGCTTGAAGATTAATCACTCATTTACACAACACTTATAGTAAATTTAAATGGATGATTAAAAAATCCCATTATGTAGTCAAAATGTAGGGTTCATGTCCTGATGCTTTGAACTTTCCTGCTTTACTAGCTGATATTTTGCAGCAGAAAGACCAACTTTGCCACTAACAATGGCTTTCAGATGGTACTTAAGGGCTAATTCAGAGGCTTCAGCCTTCATATTGAAAAACAAGTGCAGATGCTGATTGAAAATCATTGGCATAATTGAAGACTAAACACTCATACACACAATGCTGACACTGCACATAACATACAGAGTTCATAAGCAATCAGGAAGAAATGAACTACATTAAGAATGGCTTTTAAATGTTATTTATGGTAAATGTTGTGGGATTACAGGTGGTTTCTACGGAAGCAAGAGCAATGTACAATGTGGGGTTGGCAGGTTTGACATATTGGTCTCCAAACATAAACATATTCAGAGATCCCAGATGGGGAAGAGGCCAGGAAACACCAGGAGAAGATCCTTTACTCAGCAGCAAATATGCATCAGGTTATGTGAAAGGTCTTCAACAAACTGAAGATGGCGATTCCAACAGGCTCAAGGTTGCTGCTTGTTGCAAGCACTATACAGCCTATGATCTTGATAACTGGAAAGGGATAGAAAGATACAACTTCAATGCTGTGGTAATTACAATCTTGAGTTTGGATAAAACACTTTAAATGACTGTTTGAACATGTTTGTGTTTATGGATGTGGATGCAGAAAATCATTCTGTTGTTTTGTTTTGCTGCTTTTGACAGGTATCACAGCAAGATTTGGATGACACATTCAATCCACCATTTAAGAGCTGCGTGATTGATGGGAATGTTGCTAGTGTCATGTGTTCTTACAATCAGGTCAATGGAAAGCCAACCTGTGCAGACCCAGACCTCCTTAAGGGAGTCATCAGAGGGGATTGGAAACTAAATGGGTATCTATCAATTCTCCTAAATCAGTTTTTCAGGAAGCACAATCAGTTAAAATGTTAGGCTAAACTTTCAAAAACAGTACTTTCTATCAAAATAGGACTTCTGATTCTGATTCTATCCCAAGGAAAAAACTTTAATTTTCTGCTTCTCTCTCATTGTAGGGAAAAAAAAAAAAAAGAATTTTGCAGTCATTTAAAAAAAGTTTGGTGCAAAATCTTATCTTTAAAGTACTTTGTATATATGGGGTGTGCAGGTACATAGTTTCTGACTGTGATTCACTAGACGTGCTTTTCAAAAATCAACACTACACAAAGACTCCTGAAGAAGCTGCAGCCAAGTCAATTATCGCAGGTAAATGAATATGAAAAGCTGCACCGGTTGAATAGTCTATTACTTCCAGTAATCTTAATTACAACATTTAGTATTTTATAAGAACTAAGTTACACATTTGGTAACCTTTGATGCATGCAAATTTTGATTGAACAGGGTTGGATTTGAATTGTGGAAAATTCTTGGGCCAATATACAGAAGGTGCTGTCAAGCAAGGCCTTGTGGATGAAGCAACCATTGACAAGGCAGTGTTCAACAATTTTGCCACATTGATGAGGCTTGGTTTCTTTGATGGTGATCCAAGCAAGCAACCTTATGGGAACCTCAGTCCAAAGGATGTTTGCACCCTATCAAACCAGGAGCTAGCCCGTGAAGCTGCAAGGCAAGGCATTGTGCTGCTTAAAAATAATCCAGGATCACTTCCTCTCAATGCAAAAGCCATTAAATCCTTGGCAGTTATTGGGCCAAATGCTAATGCTACTAAAACCATGCTTGGAAACTATGAAGGTACCTTATACAAATTTATTGGCCATACAACATTTGTGTTGTATCTGATACTAATGTATGATACATGTCACCACAAACTTGATTATTAATTTTTTACAATAGAAAACTTGTAGGTTCTTTCTGATTAAAATGACATCTTTTGCAGGTAGCCCTTGCAAATTGATATCTCCTTTGCAAGGCCTAACAGCTTTAGTTCCTACAAGCTATGCTCCTGGATGTGCCAATGTGCAATGCACCAATGCCCAGCTAGACGATGCCAAGAAGGCTGCAGCTTCTGCTGATGCAACCGTGCTTGTAGTGGGCGCAAGTCTAGCTATAGAGGCTGAGAGCCTTGATAGAATTAACATTCTTCTTCCAGGACAACAACAACTTTTAGTTACTGAAATTGCCAATGTCTCTAAAGGACCTGTAATTCTTGTAATCATGTCTGGAGGAGGCATGGATGTGTCATTTGCCAAAACAAATGATAAAATATCAAGCATCCTTTGGGTTGGCTACCCTGGAGAAGCTGGTGGAGCTGCCATAGCTGATGTCATTTTTGGGTTTCATAATCCTAGTAAGTCACTAATTCTCTCCAATCCTATTGGAGAAAGACATGTCTTTCGTCTGATACATGTGTTGGGCACAAACACAATTCTTTTTCTGTAAGTTTCTATGACTATGTCGCAGACTAACTTAGACACACATGGGTGATTTTTGGATACAGGTGGAAGACTACCCATGACATGGTACCCACAATCCTATGTAGACAAGGTACCAATGACCAACATGAACATGAGGCCAGATCCTGCAACAGGATACCCTGGCAGGACATACAGATTTTACAAAGGGGAAACTGTTTTTGCATTTGGAGATGGAATAAGCTACTCCACTGTGGAACACAAACTAGTTAAAGCACCTCAATTGGTGTCTGTTCCCTTAGCAGAGGACCATGTTTGTCGTTCCTCAGACTGCAAGTCAGTTGATATTGCCAATGAACATTGTCAAAATTTGTCGTTTGACGTTCACGTAAGTGTCAAGAACAAGGGGAGATTGAGCAGTAGCCACACAGTGTTCTTGTTCTCTAGTCCTCCTGCTGTGCACAATGCACCTCAAAAGCACTTGGTGGGGTTCGAGAAGGTATTCTTGGCAGGAAAATCAGAATCAGTTGTGAGGTTTAAGGTTGGTGTTTGTAAGGATTTGAGTGTGGTTGATGAAGTGGGCAACAAGAAAGTTGCCTTGGGACAACATATGCTTCATGTAGGAGACTTGAAGCATCCTTTGAGTGTGAGGATTTGAAACAAGTCTTCAAATCCATAGCACATGTTCATTTTCTCTTATTGGTTTCCTTACAAGTCATTTTTAAAAGGAAACAGAAATAAGTTTGAGGCAATTGTAACAAGTTTATCTTATTTTTCCAATCGATGGAATCAAAAATCTGGAAGTGAACTGATGTTTCTTTAATTGTTTATGAATCAAAAATGAAGAGAAAATAGAATTTACACCTTAGAATATCAAGCTTTGAGCTATCTATATTTCTTAACGCTAATCAATCTTGCATTCTAAACATCAGATCTTTCAACATTTAGAAATATCATATGCTAAGTGAATCATGGAAAATGGACACTTTAAAAACTGGGCAATTTTATATCTAACAAAGTCAAATACTCATATTAAACACAATGTGACAATTTAAATATGGCCGGATGATTTGTTCGACTCATTTATTCATATAACCAAGCTAATGAATTCAAAACATTTCCAGAGAAAAATATTGAAGTTTCAAAAGAGAAATGTAATTGGGAAATACTATGCCCACGCTTTATGGAAAATGGTGTTCTTATTTTTTTTGGGGGGGGGGGGCACAGAAAATAATGTTCTTATTAGAGACTAATGTCGTCCAAAACTATCGCTGAATTTAATTTTTAGAATGATATTCGTTTCTCAAGTTGATCTTTCAAAGTGTTATATTGAAGAACAAATTTAATTGCACCTTTACTAGTTTCAGACACTAATAAATTTACTAATTTAGGAACTAAATTGTTGCTTTAGTGGTTTGTCTTTCAGATATTTTTCTATATTTATTAATTGAATTTTTTAAGAGTATTAGAGGTTTCTTATTTGATTTGTCTTCATAAAAGTACAGAATTATATTTATGTTATATCTAATAAGTAGTTTGCCGAAGCTGCTGTAACTTTAAGGACCCATTTTGTATTGATACAAAATTTCATTATGTTAGAGAAAAGAAAGAAGAAACTAACATATTTGACACATATTTGTTTTTATTTATTTATTTACTTTGAAGGCATTTGTGTGAGTGTGTTTGTAGTTATTTCAAGTAAAAAAAAATACATACTGAAATGCTAATTTTGAAATTTAAGCATCCTTAAAAAAAGATTAAATTACCTTAAACATTATATGTATTTTCTTTTTCTAAAATTAATTTTCGGTAACATAAGTTAGAGGGCCAAGCCCATAAGAGTAAATTGGGCTTTCTTGCTAAACAGAGAAGGCCTGAGCCCAAAACAGCAACACCAACCTAAACACAAGCAGGGGACTCAAGGCCCCGTTGATCTTCAAGCACAAGTTCCCTGATCGAGAACTTAAAAAAAAAAAACGTCTGGGATAAATTATAAATTTCAGAGTGAACTATAAATTTCATTTATCCAAATTGAAGGCTAAAACCACCTAACATAAGCAATAATTAAATTGTTCCAATGTCTTATTTATATACACCACCTACAAACATAATTCTTTAATGTGGAACTTGAAGCTTTATACCTCGAGCTTGGTGGGACGCAGGCATGAAACTAAATGCTCCTTCATATTGAAGAGTGAACTGTAAAGCTCCTTTTTTAAAATATATATATATATATATATATATATATTTCTTCAATGATAAAATAACTAGTAAAATGACTAGAAGTAATTGGGATGAATGGTAAGGAATTTAATATTTCTTAAACAAAATTTTGACTCTCAGCATTGTCAATAAAAAAAATTATGTTGGGAAAGTTATCCTATTTAATTTAACAATATTTAAATTTGACATAATAAAATAACAAGGAGAACCAAATAACCAAATAAAACTCATATTTCTTTTCAAACAAAATGGCAAAACGTTGTGATTATATAATAATTGTTATCAATAAAAAAAATTGGAATTCATGTACTGTAATCACTAATCTAATGTGTTGGTTGGGAACAAGGCATTGAGTAGCACACGCCTCAACAAAGTTGGCCTCCTGTATATTATCAACTTGGTATTGTCAATTTCTCTTTTCCGTAGTATGAGTCATGCAATTTTTTTATTCAATATTTTAATTTCAACATTAAAATATTTTATCCTCTTATTGGGCTTGAAAGAATCTATATAAAAACATATTCTTCTTGATTTAGATATTATTAGTCCCACAATGCTTATCGATATATTGAGCTTTTAAGTCCTACATTAATAAGAAGTGAGTGTGTATAAGTTAGGAAGTAAGAAATTTTTATTGTTTCCTACGTTACGTAGTTTTATCTAATCCTCTTAGTCCACTTGACAAGAAAAAAGGCATTATTTAACCAATATTAGTCTTTTTTACAACAATTACAGAAATTGAATTCTTTGAAATCTGAACAAATTTTATTTAAATAAAATACGCGACCTCTGTTTATTTTTTGGAATTTAGGTTGCAACATGCAAATCGCAATGTTTATCTATTTCAAAATGTAAATTTCACTTTGAAGTTTATAATTCACCTTCATGACTATGAATCAATATGATAAAAGAACTTAGGTTAAACTACATAAACTATTTTTAAATTTGAGTCGTATAACTTTTCTAGCTTTTTAAATTTACTAATGAGTCTTTTTAAAATTTTAAAATTGAAAACAATTTTTTGTTATTAATTTGTTAGTTATTCACTTATTTGATATTTCAGTACTGTAATAATATATCTTTATAAACTTTATTTTTTTTGTAAATAATTCTCTTAAATTTTTTTTGATAGCACAAGACAAGAAAAAAATTGAGAAATTCTCTTAAATTTTGAATAAAATTTACATGAATGATATATATGACTTCTATTTATTTTTTTAACTGAAGTTTCAAATCAAATTTTTTTTCTATACAAGATTTTTAATGTATATTTTACTATGAAGTTTATAGACTTTAAATTCTTCATTTTTTTTGCTGAAAACAGGGTCTAATAAATTCATGGTTATGCACTGTTATAATAAAAAATATTAAGTTACACAGAATATTTCTAAACGTTGGGTCATTACCAATAATTCTCCTAACTTTCAAAATTTAAATAATGAATCCTATCAAAATTTTAAATTTATAGAAACAATTGTTTCAGTAGTTAGTTGATTATTTTATATGTGAATAATCATATATCTTCGCTAATGAATGTTAGTCTGATTGACAAATATACAACCCATACTTTATTGTTGGTGAGGACATCATTAGTGGATAAATTGCACAAATTTAGAATCTATTTTGTTTATTGTAAAACTTTAAAATTTAAGAAATGCTTATATATGACAAAGAATATGAATTGTTTATGAACAATTTAACTGCATTATTAAAAATAAGTCTCCATTGTTTATTTGAGTTGGTATGAATATGACTTATATCTTATAATAACATGGATTTGAATCTGACTGTTAATGCAAGAATTTTATTAGTAAGTTTTATGTAAGTACTTCAGTAAATACTCTTTGAGTTTTAATACATATCTTATCTCTGGGATTTAGTTTACCTAAATTTTATTCTTGTTCAAAAATAAAAAATGAAGATAAGGCCCTTTGGGACAATTCAAATAATATTAAAGATGTAATTCTATAATTTAACATAATTGAATACTAATCAATCCATTAAATTAAGTTTGACACGTAAATAGTATATTATTAGCATGAGGTTAGCATTTTGAATAATGCTAGAGACAGCTTAACAACTTGACCTCTTGCAATTTGCAAATGCTAACCATAATATGATTTGTATACTATGGATTGCTACTTTAAGTAATTATAATAAATCATAAGAACTCAATATGACGCATATTTTTTTTCTTGGTTCATCATTCTATTTGGAGTAGATCTGGTTGTATTGGTGTCTTTAGATTAATGAATTTATTAACATCTTAGGGCCTGTTTGATTTACATTTTTATAAATTAAATCATGATTTTTAATCCCCATTTTTTTTATTTAAATAGGTTTATGATAAATTTCTTTAATGAAATTTCATTTTTGTAAACTGTGATTATTCTAACAGACCTTTTATGAAAAGGTAATTCAAATAAGCACTTAAATTTATAACTTAATTAGGTTTTTTTTGTCACTTATAACTTAATTAGATTGAATTGAAGAAAATTAATATTCCTTAAATAATATCATAAATTCAAAATTTATGAATGAAAAAAAACTGTATTAGAAGAGTCAATCTCAATTAATCTCAAGAACATTCGTTACTTCTATAGAAAGTAAAAGTCAATCATTCATATTAAAATGTATCATTTCATATTTTCATTTAATACGAGAGTATGTATTTTTGGTGATGTAATGACAATTTTTGGATGTATTCATGGATGAATGAGATGAATTTTTATAAAAAAGAAATACCACATTCATTTTAAAATGTTAAAAACAAATAATTATATTATCAGAACCAATAAAATGATCAGATATTTTAAATATGTCATAAAAAAATATTTCATACATACTCATATTTAATATTTTCATTTAACTATCTTTTAATTCATATCTCATAATAATAAATCTATTTTAATTAAGAATAAAATTAAAAAAATATTAATTTATTAAATAAAAGTTATTTGTCTATTATATTATAGAATAAGATATATTTAAAAATGTTTCGCATATTTTGAAATGAAAAAAAGTAATATAAAGAATCTAATTTGCTTCTATAATCCACAATTCAAAACAACTTGCGAGTAATACAAGAAAAAAATCAACAATTTAAGTTGTTAGCATGATACTAAATTTCGTTATTTGTTTAATAAATATTTGAATTAAAAAATTCGAAAGAATCTTTTGGTTCTTTTCGTTGTTCTTTATTTCATTTGCACATAGTGGGCTCCGTGGGGAAGCTGTGGCTTGTGGCATCACATATCGATGGATCCTTTGGAGGGCTACTCCAATGATAATGATTAGATACACCAACAAACCATCAACTGACACGTGTCCATTACATGAGATCTGCCAACACGTTTCGTTCCATTCGTCGCATGGTGGGCCCCCACTGCGCATTTCATGGCGGGGACCACACACGCGCTACGTGCCCTGGACACGCTCGTGACGCGGCAGCCGGCGGATCTACGCACAGTGACGCTTTTGAAGGGTAGGTCAGGAGGGTGTGTCGTCAAGGTGGCAGTTCCTATGTATGGATTGGCGAATAATGAATCGACACGTGTAAGATGCCAATACTCGAGTTAGTTGGACTTACCAAACTGGCAGTGAAGCGTTGGTGGCCTCGGTTTCAACGAGAAAGACAGCGCCCTGGGTTGTGGTCTTTTTTGTGGGGTGAACAAATTCCTGATTTTACGGTGAAAATTACGTTATTTTTATTTTGAGTACAATCTAATTTAATTATTTATCTTGAAAATTTAAATTTATTGACTATTGAGAATCAAATTTTAATTTTACAACAAAAAAAATTATACAGTCATAATTATTAAATAATCAAATTAAAATTCATTTGAAATGAATTATTTCTTTTTTTGATAAGCCAAAAAAATTGAAAGGAATTATTGCAGCTTAAGTATCGTTTTGCCTTTTTTAAATTTCTACCCTTATCCAAAAGAAATTGAAGAGATGCACATTTTTATTTTCATTATTTTGATATTTCGATCCTTACTTTGATTCTGATCGTTGGCTTTTGGTAAAAATAGTTTCTAAAATTGTTCATAGAAAATTTTTTAAATTAGTTATAAAAAATAGTTTTTAAATTCAAAGTGAAATTGTCCTAAGCACAGAAGTGACTCACATTTTTACTATCATTATTTCAATATTTTGATTTCTTGTTTTACCACCGATTCTTATTCAATTCAGATCTTAGTGTTTGTTCAATTTTTAGTTTGGTTTCTTAAACTCACAATTTAGTTAAAGTATGGTTTGGCTTATTTGTGAATCTTATTTTATAAACTTATTTTTACCTCTAATCCAATATTTGATGAATAAATAGGAGAATATACTCTTGGATTCACAAACTTATTTTTACCCATAATTAATTTGTTAAATTTACTTTAACAAGAAAAAACATCCAAACATAATTTTGATACATAAATCATGTTATAATAAATTTATTTTTATCAAAATTTTATTTTGAAAAATTTAATTTTATTCTAACTTAGATTTGCAAATTTGCAACATAATGGGCAATGTATGTCCTTATGATTATCCCCCAAAAAAGGTATATTGTGCAAGATAATCATGATAAATGCAACGATAACTTCATGTATAGTCAGAGCCAATACAAGGAGATATTTTCTAGATACTAATAATTTAAGATATAATAAACTGAGTAGTTCTTTTATATATTTTTCTCATCAATTGTTTTAATATAAATAAAAATTTGTAGTGTTTGGACTTTGGAGATTTATACGATGCTATAATAGTACTTTATTTGACACGAATTGGTTCGTTTTATTGATGACGAGACGTTGGCGTCTGTTGCCAACTTGTTCATCGGCCACATCTGTCTCGAGATCAGCATCACATGTAGTCATGTATTATCCGCATTATGGACTTTAGGGATGCTTTGGTATACTTTTCAGGCCTAGCAAGAAACTTAAGTTTAATTTGCTTTTTTTTTTAATTTAAATTATTTTTCAAATTTTTGGGTTAAATTAGATATATATAATTTTTTTGGTAAAAAAAGTTAAAAAATTAAGGATAATTTAAAAAAATATTTAAATCATTTGAGAAATATAACTTCTAAAATTAAATTCAACTTTTTAAAAATTTCTATATTATCTTGAAATCAAATATATACTAGTAATTTATTTTTCGACAAAATTTTACTTTCTTTTTTTGTTTTCCCCGTACCAAACTACTCCTTATTATTAACTTCTTCTTTCTCTAAAATGGAAATATTGAAATTCATGTCAATATATATTACCGAAATTAAAAAAACGTTTTCATGTTTTCACATTTAAAAATTAATCATTATATCATTAAAATTTATAATTTGTTATATTTTCATTGTTAAACTTTCAACTCAAATATGACAAGTATATATTTTGAAATAAATATTAAATTTACAAAAATTCAATATGACATTTTTAAATTAAATCTTTGACTTTCTGATATATTTTAAATTTAAAAAATGATTTTAAGAACTAAAATAATTCCCATCAAAACTTACTCATGATTTTAAGAAATGATTTTTTTCTAATCTTAGAACAAAACAAAATATGGCATGGATCTAATACAAGTGTTTAATAATGGTTTTCATTGTTTAATAATCTCTCCATCCTATATTATAAGTCTTCTATAAAATTTTTCTTATCCCAAAGATTTAGTAGAGTATTTATAAGTTTTTATTGAAAATACTCATCACAAATTTTTCCTATACTCTTTTTTAATACTTTGATTAATGTAAATAAATGTTATTTTGAGAATTACAATTTTTTTTTAAAAAATTAAGACTCTGACTAACTTTAATTTATTTTAAGATGTGTGTTTTTTTGTAAAATGTCTAGACCGAGACGGAAATGAACCCGACGTAAATGATTGCGGCACCATGTCTCTCTCAGATCGCCTAACCTGGCTCTTGTTTGTGCTGCTATCGTAACCTCAGCTTTCTAAATTGACAAAAGTGGTCGACTTCGGTAGTTTTGAAGTCATGGAGTTCTAATACAACAATACTAATGGTCTAGATTTAGAACATCAGTACGGTTAGCGCAGCCAAATTAACTATTGTGACTTTAAATGTGGGTGACATGAGCGCGCCACGACAACTCCTGCGTCCGCCACTAGTATCCGTCCGTCATGCCCACTAGTGAAAGATGGACCAACCCGAAAAGACGAAGTCACCCTTCACTCGGTCCACATTAATCGTTCACACTAGGGGTAATTCTGAGATTCCACATGATATCCTTTTCGCCATAAGGCCAACTACATATGCCCTGGGCAAGAATGTGATACTTGTTCTACTCGTGTGCCCATTTTCGGTATTTCACAGACCCACTGATTTTTTTTCTAGCTTCCCAGGCATCAAATAATTTTAAATTATAAATAAAAATCGAAATAAATAAACGGAGCCGCCCCCAGTTACGATTTTGTTCAGGGCTTGTTACGTAATGATATTCTCCTCCTACTCCCCCTCCCCCTCCTTCAGCACTTTCCAGATCCGGTGAACCTCCTGAGAATTTTCACTTCACATAATCTCAAACACGGTATATCTTCTGATTTTGCTCTTTCGCCTTGTAATTCAGTCTCCTTTTGTGTCAGTAAGCTGACTGTGTTATATCCTGAATTGTTTATTGTAGGATTGGTTGTTTCATGTTATTGCGATGGTACTTCTGTGTTCTTTTCTTTTCGTCGTGTAATTTCAGTCCTCTAGCTTGCCTCATCGGGTCTTCAGTTCTTCTGTTGCTGCTGCTTCCTTTCACTGTAATTGTTGTGATGGTTTTGAACTTCAGGGGTATGTTTTTGGGTTGAGAGCTCCTTATGTTGTCAACTGAACTTGAGTTGTTAGTTTTTACTGGTTTGCCTTCTTAGTGAATAATATTCTAGATTTGGGTCTGGAAGTGCTGCTCTTTTTTCTTCTTGTTATTTGGTCGGGTAATAGATTTTTTGAGGAAACAGAAGTTTTCGATCTGGTTGTTTGGTTCCCTTGAACCATAAGTGATGAGGAAGCAAGCAATCAATTCAATGAATGTTATGGATTCGATATTTTTTCCTATTAAAATCCCACGTAATGTTTTTCATTTTTAAATCAGCCATGTTCTTTGTTTTTTGAAGTTTGAAGCTGAGGCTCTGTGCAATCTGCAAATTTTCTACCCAGTTTACTTGGATCTACCGATCTATTTCATGCGACTATATTCTGTGTTCCGCTTTTTCAGTGATGTATGTATTACTATGAGCGTGATTACCTATTGGCTGTTAACCTTAACGATTCTTGAGTATATAATGATTGAGTATTTGAAAATGATGAAGTATAGTGTGTTCCGTTGGTTATTCTGTTCTATTAGGATGCCGTATTAGCTAGTACTTCCTAGTTTGAAGCTTGAATTACTTTATATGCTCAAATTTCATGCAGAAGTAAATTCTCATTTCTTCACTGGGCTTTTAATTGAGGATGAAAATTTATGGATATTTTATGTCTGGACAGAAGAGAATTTGGGAAATAAGAAAGATTTACGAGCTTCAAATACCTTATTCATCTGCAGTTATTAATCTGTGAGACGAATAATTTAGTAGGGGGAGGTATTGGCATTCCTCGTTATATTTGGAAAGTTGGTTTCAGTAGGGAAATTCCCATTTAATTCATATACTGAAAGGACCTTATGACTTTGGAGTTCCATTTAAACTCGGTGGGCATGGATCCTACCCTTGTTAAACTAAGGCAGGTCAGAGAACTTCTTTCTTACATTATATTATTGCATCTTTATCCTTTTCTTTATTGGTTTATTTTGTTTTTCGTTTTGGTTCTGTTTCCCATAAAAGAGAGTTCTTTAAGTTGCTGCTTGATAAAATGAATCTGTATTTTGTTTTTAATAAAATTCTCTCTTTTGATGCGAAATTCTTTTGTTTGACATTTGACAACAATTTTTCCCCCACTGAGAATGCTTATTACAAATCGTAGAAGCAAAATTATATTTTTTCAATTTCTCGTTAATGGAATTCAAAATGTCTTATCTTCTGTTTGTATAAAAAACTTTTTCCCCCTACTCTTTATGAATGTAATTATATTCTTTGGAAACCTGCATTTGGGTCTTTATTTCTGATTTGTTTCGGAAAACCTTTCATAGAGTTTTGAATTTCAAGGTATGGTGTCTAGGTGTGCTGTTTGTGTTCTTATACATGTTTGGAAATCTGCATAAGTAATAATTATGGTCTGCTAAAACATATCTGGTTTCCATCTGCCAGATATCTTATTATTTTATATCCTTATGTCAATTTTTGTGAATGTTGTTAATTATTAATAATCTTTATTCGTTTCTTAATAATAATTAGTACTCACAAGAACATTTAGTATTGTGACTGATTTTTAAAATGATTTGGAAACACACATTAATACTTATTGTATGAATAGACATCTTAAGGGTTTTTTTGTTCCTTTCCCTCATTTATCTTAACAGCAAACTTGCAAAGGCACTGTCTTTGTAACCAAATTGTGTTTTAATCAGTGTCAAGGAAAAGATCTAGCAGCAGTTGTGTGCATTGAAAGCAAATTGTATGTAATCAGCAGACTATGGAAGCAGCAAGTATGAAAAATAAGATGAATCTTCTATCTCTTCAGATTTTAATTAAGTTTTCTGAAAATGCATTCCTTTTTTCTTTGTCAAGGTTCATGAAGCCCAATGATTTGTCCACAAGGAGCACAGGAAGCTCCAGTGAACTCTTTACATCATTGTTAAGCAATCTTGTGAAAGGTTTCTTTCCAAGAGACGTTATAAGATACTCTTGTCTTGGAGTATTGTGAAAATGGACAGATCAGATACATCAGGTTTTGTTAGTGGTGGAGCATCTATATTGGAATTTCTTCTTCGTCATTTATTTCTGATGTGTTTGTAGATATCATAGTAGCATATGGTGAAGTGTTCTGCTAGTTCAACCCTTTGTAGTTACAGTGCACAATATCTGGATAATGGATCTTAACAAGACGGCTGTACTGTGTACATATGATGCTGAACTTGGGAAAAATGATAACTTTGGTGATACTGCATTATGTTTGAACGGCCTCGCCTGGGGGAAAACCAATACAACCAGTTATAGGCATACTGACAGCAATCTTGGGATGAAGTTTTCCAATGCTTCTGAAGATGGCTGCAGATTGGTTCTGGGATTGGGCCCACCACCAAGAGCGTATGGTGATGGCATTTACAGTTTGGGGCTCAATAAGAAGAAAGAATTGACCACCCATTTTCCTCAGCGATCAGAGTGTGATTCAATTTTGCAACTTGGTCTTTCTGGAGGAACTAATGATGCATCTAGTGTGATGGACTACTCAGGTTTAACTGAGACTGATGCAAATATGCCATGTCTTTTAAGCCAAGCATCTGCTGAAAATAATTATTCTATGATACCCGTTGTTGACGAGGGTTCTACCTCAGCAAAGAAATCAGGTGGCTATATTCCATCACTTCTTTTGGCTCCAAGAACAAGAATGGACAATGCTAAGATTTTGGTGCAGCCACAGGAACTGCAAATTCTTGGAACAAAACCTCAGCTGTGCCAGGAACCATCCAACGGCACAAAGTGCTCCATTGGCAGCATATCTGGGCCCCAGGCTACAGTGGCGACTTCAGAGAATCGAATGAGCAATCCTAAGAGATGCAAATTTTTTGGCTGTACGAAGGGAGCAAGAGGTGCTTCAGGCCTTTGTATTGGACACGGGGGTGGAGAGAGATGTCAGAAACCAGGATGCAACAAGGGTGCTGAGAGCCGCACTGCTTACTGTAAGGCCCACGGTGGAGGGAGGAGGTGCCAGCACCTTGGGTGTACTAAAAGTGCTGAGGGGAAGACAGATTATTGTATAGCACATGGTGGCGGCAGACGATGTGGGTATCCACGTGGGTGCACTAAGGCTGCAAGAGGTAAGTCAGGACTTTGCATTAGACATGGAGGAGGTAAGAGATGCAGGGTAGAAGGTTGCACCAGGAGTGCTGAAGGGCAGGCTGGGTTGTGCATTTCTCATGGGGGTGGGCGCCGTTGTCACTACCAGGGATGTACTAAAGGTGCACAAGGGAGCACTATGTTTTGCAAGGCACATGGTGGCGGAAAGCGTTGCACTTTTCAAGGTTGTACCAAAGGTGCTGAAGGGAGCACCCCATTGTGCAAAGCACATGGTGGGGGGAAGCGCTGCCTTTTCAATGGTGGTGGTATATGCCCTAAGAGTGTACATGGAGGCACGAACTTTTGTGTTGCCCATGGTGGTGGAAAGAGGTGTGCTGTGCCGGGCTGCACCAAGAGTGCACGAGGCCGTACTGATTGTTGTGTTAGGCATGGTGGGGGGAAGAGATGCAAGTTTGAAGGGTGTGGAAGGAGTGCACAGGGTAGCACAGATTTCTGCAAGGCTCATGGTGGAGGAAAGCGATGCAGTTGGGGAAAAGGACAATGTGAGAAATTTGCAAGGGGTAAGAGCGGTCTCTGTGCGGCTCACAATAGCTTGATGCAAGAGCGTGAAATCGACAAGGGAAGTCTGATTGCACCAGGACTTTTCCATGGTCTTGTACCTTCTGCTTCTGCTGCCTGCAGCAGTGTTGACAACAACAATTCATCTTCAGGAATCAGTGTTGTGTCCGATTGCAATGAGTCCATGGAGAAACATGCTAAAAGGCGGCACCTTATACCTGAAGAGGTCTTGGTTCCACTCTCAATGAAATCACCATCTTATTTAAGCTTCTTGACTGCCAAGAAGCCAGAGGAAGACAGAAATGGGCATGACATTGCTGTTGGCTGTAGTGGTGTGAAGAACGGCCTTGATTTTAGCCTGCCGGAGGGCAGGGTCCATGGTGGCGACCTCATGTTATACTTTGGAGGGAATCTCAGAAACGCTCTTGATGGTGTTTGAAGGGAGTCTAGTGACTCAAAAGTTGTAGGATCATTTTCGGAATCAGGGGCATTTCTCGCTTCAATTTGTGTATTAAGGCTTGGGCTGCTTGTTCAATAACACCTCATGTACAGACTCTACGGTTGTTGTCGATGGTTAGGCTTATCGTCTGTGGGTTTTCATCATTGTTATGTATGGATTTCGTTCTTTGTAGTATGGTGACAATATTGAGAAGGCTCCTTGATTCACTGCCGTAAACAGCATAATGTTATATATTTGCCTCAATTCCTTTCCTGGACTTGCCCCAATTCCTTTCCTGGACTTGCCCCAATTCATGCATTTTGGTGTTAGTTTTAGTTTATCGAAAGTTTGGCAAGATGTCAATACTAGGTCTCCTTTGCTTATTTGTTAGTATATTAAACCAAGCAAAAAAAAAAAAATAGTTTTAAGGAAAATTAAATCAATATCAATATGATTATGAATCGATATAAAATATATAAAGTTGAGTTTATTTACACTTGTGAGTAGTGCAGTTAGTTTTAAATATTTTATGATGCATGATTATGAAGATTATCTATTTTTTTTTTAACATGAAAGTTAAGTCAATTAATATACAATAATAAAATAGAATAGAAATCATTGTTCATTTAGTATTCATTTAATATACTATGTGGTTTTTATTTTTTAATTTAAAAAATCCTATATTGAGTGACATGTTTCTGTTAATATTAATTAGTTCTACTAGTGATTTTTCAAATTCCAAACTACTAGATTAACAAGCAATTTGTTTTATTTATATTGTTCCATTTTTTTCCTTAAATTTTGTAGTAATTATGTAATATTTAATTTTGTCAAAAATTTTGTAATTCTACTATTGAAGATCAGATCAAAGCAACATAATGACGGAAGTCAGCAAAAGTCTTCAATGGTTGAAAATGTGTTCTTGAAGAAAAAAAGTCAAATTTATCATATCATATAATTAAATAATTTGTTAATTAATTGATTAGAATTTAATCTACTCCCTCCATTTCCTTGTATGAGTGCTTTTGGGATGAAAACTTTGTTCTCTCAATGTATTCTTATCTTTACAAATTATTTTACGTACTTTTTATGAAATTAAGTAGTAATAAATTAAGGACACACTAGAAAATTTAAAAGAAATTTTAAGTAGTAATAAATTAAAGACATTCTAGAAAATTTAAAGAAAATTAGGAAAAATTAACTTTGTGGTCTCCACAATTTACATTGATTTTGAAATCAGTCACTGAACTAATTTTTTTTTATTAATGCTCCTTATTATATTTAATAGTGACATAGTTAATCCCTCAACTATCAGATTATTTGTAAATTCATCCCTATAAGTACCACGTAGTAAGATTGAGGTGAAATGGTGCTGATGTGGCAAGCGAAGTTACTGACATGGCAGATAAGGTTGTTGATGTGGCACACACGTGAACAAGAGATGCTTGCTAGAATTAAAGAATAGTTGATTTTAATTTTTACATTTTACCAGAATTTGTAATTTAACCCTTAAAATTTATCATTTTTCTTAAATTCATTTTTAACTTTGCTTCCACTTAAACATTCATCCTTCAAATTTTTAAATATTATCCATCTCATCCATAAATGTGACAAGTGGCAAGGAAAACACGAAAATAAAATGATGAGTTCAAATAAGTGAGTAGTGAAAAATAATGATAAAGAATTTTCTTAGTAAGTGAATATCATTTTTTTCTTTGAGTCTTTACTTCAAGTTTGAACATTTAAGTTACAAACTTAGATTTTAAATAATATTGAGATAAGTAAAATGTAATTCCAAAAGATTAAAATCACTAATATAAATCATCTCTTTAGATTTTAAATAATATTTCTCTAGAATTGAAACCAAGTGCTCTAGGAAAAAAAAAAAAAAGAAAATGTTATCATCTCCCATGATTAACTACCTCATATTTAAAAGTCCAAATTTGAAGCTCTAATTAAATGTCAAAGCTTAAAATAGAGATTCATAAAAAAATATGATCTTGACTTTGTAGCACAATTTCTTATTGTTATTCTTCACTGTACACTAATTTGAGCTTGTCATCTTTGTCTTTGCGTTTTCCTTGTCAACTATTATATTTATGGATGAGAGGGCAAATGTTTAAGTGCTTGTTTGGTTGATCATTTTCAAAACCAAACTGTAGTTTTTAAACTTTATTTTTCATCAAGATGTGTTTAGCAATTACTAAACTGGCTTTTTAAAAAATAAAAATTGGGTTGAACTATGATTTTGAAAAATAAGAGGATAATTATTTTTGTGTTAGCAAAACGATAGTTTTGGAAAAGGAGAATGATAGTTACTTTTGTGTTAACAACACGATGGTTTTGAAAAAGGAGGGAATACTGACTTATATTTATTTCTTATAAATAAATTTAACTACTCCCTTCAATTCTAAATATAAGGTACCTTCCAAAAGTATTATTTGGTTCTAAATATAAGGCATTTTGTAGTGTTATCAATACATTAATTATTTTTTCCTTTCATACATCTTGCCTATAATTAATAGGTGAGAGATAAAAGATATCGGAAGTATGAAAGATAATGCAATTAATAATAGGAAATAGTAAAAAATATTGGAATTTCTTGATAAATTAAATGATCTAACTCCTTTTTCTAATATGCGTGAGATAGTTGAAAGTGTTTTATATTTAGAACCAGATGAAGCATATTGTTATTATAAGGCATATATAACTCAATTAATTATATAATATTATATTATAAAACTTATATCCTTTTTAATAATTATACATTTAAAAATATTTTTAACTCTTATAATCAAAACATGTTTCAATTTATTAAACTCACTTTTACAAAAAGAATATTCAAATATAGTAAGCTACAACAAGCTTACTTTTACGCAAACTTCATTTTTACAAATTTTATTTATTTTAACTTATTTTTAGAAATTGAAAACCCAATGGTCCGTAAATAGTTGAAGGATGAATGCTTAAATGGAAGAAAAGTTTGAGGATGAATTTAAAAAATAATAATAAAGTTTAAGGACTAAATTTTAAATTATGATAAAATATATGGACTAAAATTAGCTACTCTTTAATCCTAGTCAGCATCCCTTACCCACGTGTATGTCACAATAGTAACTCCATCTACCACATCAGCAACTCTGTTTATCGCATTAACACCATTTTACCTCAATCTTGCCACATGGTATTCATATTATTGAATTTGCAAATGATCTGATAATTGAAGAACTAACTATGCCGTTACTAAATAGATTAGGGAGTATTATAAAAAAAATAGTTCAAAAACTAATTTTAAAATTGATGCAAAGTTCAGGAACCAAAAAGTTAATTTTCTCAAGAAATTAAGACATTTTAATTATATTTTTCAACATATATTCTAAAACCTTAAAAGACTTGTATAAAGTAACGAAGGATATATAATTTAGAATTTATTATCCATGTAATATCCTATGTGGTTTTTGTTGTTCAATTTAATATATATATATATATATATTAAGTGACAATTTTCTATGAATATAAATTAGTTTTGATTGTCATCTAAGTCTCCTTAAAAGCTATACCGCGGCTGCATTGTTTTTCCTGTTCATAGCATTGTAGACATCAGGTCAGCCTTAAAACTGTAGGCAACGAGTCGGGCCACCACGGTTCATCAAGGGTTGATCTAGGCAACTGGGTATTTGAATTTCAAGCACAAGCAATCTACATCAATATACATCTACAAATCTGTCCTCGTCAATCTTCCTCAATGCTCTTCTTTTGGCTTCCTCAGCACGTCTCCGGAGGCTTCCCACATAGGCCACTTCTTCACGCATTATCACCTCTTTCTCCCCTTCTATCTTACCGCCTTGCTTCCATTCTTTCTCTTCCTCTCTAGTGGCTCTCTCCCCTAACATTCTATCAATGCCTCCCTTCCTTCTTTGGTCTCCTTCCTCCACCTTCCTCGATGTTTGAAGTCATCATCCATCATCACATCATCGTCGATCCCGCACACCACTGCCTCCGCGGCTAATCCTCAGAGTGCCACCCTTCTCCTTTTCGAGCCCCAATCTTCTTCCCCTCTTCTTGCTTTGTACAATTGTTTTCATTTGCCCTTCCATTACTGTTTTTTACTTTTGCAGACTAATGGGCATGTGGCATAATTTTTAAAATTTCAAAACATAAGATTAATCGGTGGCTCTTTATCAGATTTAAAGGTAAACAAGTAATGTGTCAGGCATGAAAGAGGCATATGGCCTCAAAAAAAATATATTGCTAACTTCTAAACCACATTGTGGGTACTTAGGTCCTTTACCATAGTTTCCCTAAATATTTAAGATAGAATACAAAATGCTGAAGATAAGGAGAAAAGAAATCTAATTAATCTAAATTCTGACATTGTGTGAACCTGAGCTTACTTGAACTAAGGTGAGCTAAGGAGCTCAAAAAAACTTTATAAAAACATAAGATAAGAGCGGTGACACTCTAATAAGGATCACCGGAATGATGATTGGACAAGTTGGTCGGAGGTGGAATTGATAATAGGAGTTGGTGTCTCTATTTGTTATGATGATCTAATGATGCCCATATGTGCTATTGATTCGAGAGAGAGAGAGAGAGAGATATATATATATATATATATATGCTCTTTCTGTTAGGGGTGAGCATGGGTCGGGTTGGATTAATCTTCACCCCCGACCATTGCCTGACCAGATAATATTCAGGGTAAACCAGGCAAGGTACTGTGCCGGCTCAGTACCAAATAATTTTTTAAAACATTAAAAATAAAATAAAAAACTAACTTTATATATTAATAAAAAATTTTAATTATTATCATAAAAATAGGTTTCCTTAAAAAATAATGTTGGGATAGAAATTATTTTTTTTTAAAAATTATGAATATTTACAACTATACATTATTTTTATATAATATTAACTTAAGAAATTAATTTAAAATGTTAAATAAAATTAAAATATCAAAATGTTAAAAAAAAATTCATAGTAATCAAATAAAAAATGTATTATATAAGATATATAAAAAAATCTTATAAAATCAATTAATATGTACAAAATAATAGATTTAAAAAAAAAAAAGCGCGCACACACAAACACATATATATATATATTATGGGTTGGGTTGGACAAACCAAAGCTAGTCTGAAGCTCAAATTATAGCATGGCCCGGTTGGCTCGATAAGATCAAGTTGGATCAGAACACAAGTTTACATGCATAATACTTATTTTCCGTGGTTACCCGCTCACATTTTTCACTAGTCTAGAGCACTTGCCCACTCCTCTAAAGGTTGTCACGTTCCACAAGAAAGGTGGAAATGGTGTAGCGGTGAGCTTAATCATTTCTCGAGGCCAGTGCTAAGTGCATATCTAGCCCAATAACATAGCATGTGTTCCTTGCAATTTGGGTTAGGCCTAAGGATCATACTTTTGACGTAAACACTAATAAACAATTTCTTTTATTTATATTTGTTACCTTTTCTCCCTTGAATTCTTATTAATTATTGAACATTTAATTTGGTCAAAATATATTGCAATTATATTTAACATCATATCAAAGTAACATAACAACATGAAAAGTGTTCAAAGGTTGAGGTTGTGTTCTGTTAGAGCTGGCAATCTAGGTCGGCCCGTGCCGGGCCATGCTTAAAACAAGTCAAGTTTTAAAAGCCTGACTACAAAATGGGCCTCAATCATTAAGACCCGGCCTGTGGTCATCGGGCTTGTGGGCTGGCCCGCAAGTTTGTATTTTTTAAAATATTTTTATGTGATTTTTTTAAAAAATTATATAATTATTTAAATTAATACAACTAATCATTATTATTCACAATAAATAATATAATGTTTGAATTTTACCATTTATACATCACAACTAAGAATAATGTGAGTTTTTTTTTACATTTAAAAAAAAAAAGAAAACAGGCCGACTTGTGGTCTACTCGGGCTAGCTTATATGGGCGGAAGGCTTAATAAACTTGGATTCGAAAGCTTATTTTCTATTATTACTCTCATTTTTTAAATCCGGTCCACCATTTTCATCGGGTTAAATAAACTAACTCATTGGATTTGACTTATATTACCGACTTTATGTTCTTATATCAAAATTTGACTTTTGAATAAAAGGACAAATTTTTTCATATTATTATATAGTTAGTTAAGTAATTATCCACATTGGCAACAAAAAAAAACTAATTATCCACATGCTATACCCATTAGTAAATTGTTCAGGTAGTTAGAGATAATATAGGAGAATCTTCTTAAATTTATCATTCATATCAAGTATAGATATTAATTTAACTCTCAAATATGTTTTGTTTGGGTAATTATTTTGCCTATATAAATAGTTCTTTCTTTTTAAAATGTAAGAAATAAATAATTAAATTATGATAACTAAGAAAATAATTGAACATATTAAATATGTTAAAGAATTTTTTTTCACAAATGCCCTAGTTTAATATTCTCATTTAACTTTCTTTTGACTCATATTTGATAATAATAAGTCTACTTTAATTAAGGACAAAATTGAAAAAATATATTAATTTATCAAACAAAAATCATTTAGCCATTACATTTTGAAACAAAACATTTTGAAAATATTTACATTTTTGAACAAAAGGAGTATTTTTTATATTTATAATTAAAATTAATGTTGTCAAAATCACATCAAACATTGAACCAGATATGACACTAGTTCAAGGTTCAATGATTCAACCATTATTTAACTAGAGTTGGACTGATAGTAATTAAAATTATATATTTTAAATAAATAATACAAGTTTAAATAAATTTTATAGTTTAATTAAAATCTCAAATTAAATAATACTGAATTATTAATTTATTATCCATCATAAACAAATTACTAATAGGCTTCTTAACTCAATATTTAAATTTAAATAAGTTAATATTTATCCATAATCATATTTTGAATTTAAAATAATTAACTAATAATCCATTATTATATTATTTATTACGTAAATTTATAGTTTTTAATAATGATATATCATAATAATGTTTATATAATATCATAATATAAAAATGATCTTAAGGACATACTTAGGTCATGTTTGGTATGATTGAACCATTTTTCAGAGAAATGGAAAGCGAGAGAAGTCTCCATGGAAATGCTATTTTTGAGCAAAAAATATATTTGAAAGGATGGAAGAAATTAAAGATTTTTATTGCCTTAAAAGTTTGATATGATATAACTAACTATGAAAAGAAATGAACCAAAATAATCAAATAACATAAATACTCCTTACTAAAATACCCAAATTGTGTTTTCAAAATTTTTAGCAATTTTTTAATAAAATGAAAATTCTTTCATGTCCCCTTCCCTTGCCAATATTATCTTTATATTTTATTATTGCAGACTTTTATTTTATTTTTATAAATAAAAGATTATCCTTTTTATTTTTTTTGGTAGAAAACCCCAATAATTCCCCCCCCAGTAATTATTTTCTCTTAATAGTCTATTAGCTAATAGCTAATAAATATAATGTACAATAGTAATTCTGATAAAAAAATAATATTTTTTTATAACTTCAAAGTCAAAATAGTATGTATTTCTTCTTTTCTTGATTTTTCATTATTATATTTTCTTAAAAAATTGAAAAAATTTCATTAATCTAAAACTAATCTTCATTTTATGTACTTATAGGAGGATATAAATTTTTTAAACTATTAAAATTTTGTTTAAAAAAATTAATTGATATTATTATTTTAAATTAAAAAAATATATATAATTAAATATGAAAAAAACAACTTCCTTTGTTTCATAAAAATCCACATTTCTTATAAAGCTAAAATGCATTCGGCCAAACGCAAATTTGTCTCTCCAATTTCATTTTTTGAAGCAATTCTCCATTGTACCCTTAGACGTGGTACTGCGTCATCATGTCTAACCCTAAAACCCCTTCCTTCGTCTACCGTTATCCATCGATGGGTTTTTCCCCACACCTGGTTGCTCAGTTGCTTTGTTCCGCTGAAAAATGACAAAGTTCAGGAAGCTTGGTCGACCCACGGGTCATCGGATGTCTATGCTCAGGTCATTACTCCACCTCAAAGATCCATTTCTCATTGATCTAAGCTTTGTCTGCAAATATGTTAAATTGGTACCAATTCATTTTTTTTTCCTTTATCTAGAACAATGGTCTCACAGTTGGTGAAGCACGAGCGAATCGAAACCACTGTTGCCAAGGTAATTCCTCCCCCCACCAATGTTCCGGGGCTTATATTCAAAATCTTGTCATTTCTGGATTTCCAAGGTTAATAATCAAATTCATTTCATCTGATTTTTTATGCTTTTTTAGTGCTAGCTCTCTCGCTCAATTCTTCTATTGTACTTGCGATAACATTTTTTCGTTTAGAAAAAGAACAACTTATTTGCTCGTTGTAGGATCAAAACATGCTTTGGTTTGGTGAAGGAAAATTTATATTTTACTGAGCTATATTATCTGTCCTTTGCATTTCAATAATCAAATCGGATTGGATAGTAGCATAACGATTTATATATGAAACATTTCAGTTTTCTAGCACGAAATATTGCATTTAAGATGCATGTATTTCTATTGTAGGCAAAGGAGGTCCGCAGACTTGCAGATAATATGGTACAACTTGGGAAAGAGGTTTGTAACTCATTGTTTATGCAATACAAAGCCTTTTTGCATGTCTATGGGGATTTTTGTTTTGTCTGGGCAACTGTAGGAATACAACATCATTTTATTCAAATAGTAATTTGTCATTGCTATTGGCATTTTGTCTTAACGTGCTATACCATTTTTGACAAGGAGTTATTTGTCCATTCAAGAGGATCATATATGTTGGCGATGTTCTGAAACCTGGCTTCTCACCTTAAACTTCGATACACTCAAAGTTCTCTAAATTGCCAGAATGAGTTCAACTATTTCTTTAATGATTGTGTTCGAAGATTTACTTATTATTACTGCTTGAGAAATTCTGTTTATATTGGTAAATGCTTGTGTAAAAGTGAATAACATTTGTTTTGGTTGTAAGAGTGATGAAGCCTTCCGTTAACCCCATCCATCTCAGATAGTTCTTGAGTTGCTAAATTTGCTCTTTAAGTCTGAGGGTTTAAAGTTGTGTTTAAGTACTCTCCTTGGCTTTAAATGTGTCCTAAGAAATTAAGAGATCATACCGAGGATTCATAGCTAGTTTTAATGTGTATTTGTCATTGCAATTTAACTGAGTCGGATGATTGCTGACAAATTTTACTGCAGTATTGATACTGAACATGATTGCAGATTACTCATTTTAGTTAATTTATCACATTTAGTTTGACTTCTTAGGTGTGATCCCCAACTAAAATTGTTGCAGGGTTCCCTATCTGCTGCAAGGCGTGCTGCGAGTTTTGTGCGTGGAGATGATGTCCTTCACAAGCTTTTTACAGAACTGGCTTATCGATACAAGTAATTGTCAAAAGGGATGTAATTTCAGTGGTCAATTCATGGATGTTTGTTTATAACACTGAACAAAAATTATGTTTTCCAGGGATAGAGAAGGAGGATACACTAGAGTGCTTCGAACTCGTATTCGAGTGGGGGATGCTGCACCAATGGCATACATTGAGTAATGTCTTGAATTATAGCTCATTTGTAACTTTGACGTTTAAAATTGAAATCATCAAGCCATGTGGGTCGCATAAAATGAGGGTATTTAGATTGGCCAACTTTGATTAAGGTATCTTATATGCTGATACAGGTTTATTGACAGAGAAAATGAACTGAGGCAGTCAAAGCCCCCAACTCCTCAACCACCACAGAGAGCTCCTCTTGATCCATGGACACGATCTTGTCTCACCAGGCAGTTTGCACCACCCAAAGAGGAGAAATCTGATTCTGATTTGTGATTACTTTGAATGCAATCCTGATATTCTTCATAGAATCCCTATTTTGTTTTAATTCTGTCTTGTACTCTACAGAAAGCCATTTTTTGTGTCTCAGGGGGAAAAGTGTTCTTTGATATGTATAATAAAATTTGACAGAAATTTTAATCTGAGAATGAAAAGGTTCCCCCCTGGTTTCTGGGATGGAAAACGAGAACTTTCTAATTTCTTCCCAATGGCAATGATCCCCATCTGGAGCATTGAGTTGTTAGGTTCTTGGGTATGAAAGTCATGACCTGCTTTATGCACTCTTGCCATAATGAAAACACCATAAAATAATAATCTGCAATGTGGATTTGTCTTTGGCAGGTAATTAGGTGTTTAATTTATTATTACCCTAGTTTCTTATGGAGATGAACTTCATTAGCATTACTCTGAGAAAATTATATATTGATGAGAGATTTTACCTATTTTGGAATTGGATTTAACCATGAGAATATTTAGGGAAAGGAGATCAAAAGTCTGATAAAGGTAAGATCTAAAGGTAATTAGCCCTGACATTAATGTTCGTGTTTGAGGGTATTTATTATCTTCAAAATTGGAAAAATATATGCAAGTTGTTAAATTTCGCTATTTGGCAAGTGACATTGGATTGAGATATGTGGTTAATTGGTTATCTTTACTCTAAAATAAAATATAACTATTGTTTTCATTAACCTAATCTCGAGCAACCACTCTCATTTAAACGACAATTTTCTCTATATTTTAGGTTCCAGTAAATGCTTCCAAGAACTTCTATTTCAGTTTTGGAGTGTACTTCCTCAACCTCCCACCAGAAAACAAATATTGAATAACTAATGGGAATTTTGAGTAATCCAAAGGTGAATTAATTAAACCCATTTCTGAAATCCATTTCTAAGTGATACAGTTGCCAAACTATTTAGTTACTGCTACCAGCAACTTGACAGAAAGATTCAGACTCAATAAAAGTTGAAATATTGCATGAGGCTTCCCAAATAACAGATATTTGATCAATGTAAAGATGGCTTTATTGTCGAAGTGTGGCTTCGTAATATGTGTGAGAGAGAGTAAGTGAGAACTAGAATGAAACCGAAAGATGAAGGAAAATTTACAAAGGACGCTACTGAGTGAGCTTCTATATTGAGTAAAAATCCTTCAAACTATGCCATCAACTGTCCCTTCCTCATCTCTCTGTTATCCACAAACTTAAGGCCAAAAGGTGTCTCTTCAACTCCATTTCCCCTCCACTCTTTTCCAGGCTTTCTGGGTTCATATTCTTGACGATGTTTCTTTTGCTGTCCTACTTTGTACTGCTTGCTCTCTAGTTGTTGTCCCTTCTGGCTTCTTCGTCTGCTTCTATGAAAATTATATATATATATATATCTGCAGCTTCTTAGGCTATAATCTCTTCCATGTATCTTTTATGTTGTGATCTCGTTTATTTCACTTGATACGGCTCCTTTAGTAACATGAGCCAAAGCTCATCAGTATGAGAATTCTGATTTAGTTTGTGTTGTTAATGTCTTTCTTTTTTGGTTGGCCATTGTGCAGATCAGATGCTGCATGTCCCTGTAGCTGAATAGTTAATATCAGATGCCATTGTGCAGATCAGACTTTGGTTGGCTTTTATGCCATCCTAGCTTATAATATTTCATAGCTTCAGGAAGTGACAATGACGTTTCATTTCAAAATATTTGTCATTTACATTCAAAGGAACCCAACCACTTTTGTATCAAATAATCTCACTTCTCAAGTACTTCAAGACACATCAAATTATTATGTACTTTCATTGAAATTGTCAGCATCACGCAGAAATTGAGAAATTTAATTGTGTTGATCTGACTTGCCTCTCTTGTGTGAAAAAGTTCTTTTTATATGAAAGAAACAACATCCCTAAACAGTATATATAGCATATCCCATCTAATGATTACTTCTTCTATATTTTTTCTCTCCGTTTTTTGGGTTTATATCTATTAATATATTTTTTCTCTCCTTTTTTTCGGGTTCATATTCCTAAACAGTATATATATGAAAGAACCTGCAGCTTGCTGCAGCTGGCCTTGGAGCATCTTTCAAAGGCAATTATCCTGTACATGTGCTCTTCATTATCAGTTGCTTTCCAATACCAAGTCTCTCTACTTGCAATGAACTTGTTGCACATGAAGGGGATGCATGGCTATACAGACCAAACTTGAGTGTGTTTCGAGACAAAAAGTTCAGCTCCCATTAGGTTCTCGGGAACATGCACTTCCTATGAGGGGTAAAGGTCAGTTCTTTAACTCCTGCTTCACTTGTAGTATCATCTTGTTCTGGTTATATATTCTTACATAAAGCTGGCGTGACATGGATGGAATTGAATTAAGGACAAAACTTAAATATACTTTTTAGATGTTTGTTATCAGATTCTCCAGCAAACAAGCCATGGCAAATATATATTTTCTACAGTTAAAGAGTCTGTGATATTGATAGTGAAACACCAAGGAACTCTACCTATGTTCTGTGCTTGAACTGATTTGAAGCAGAGAAGCCAATGCTACGATTCTTCATTAAGCTCATGTTTATGTGTGTGGAGCTGTAGCTGCTGCACAAAGCATTCGCATGTCTAGATCAACCAGAGGCCTTGTAATACTTGCTGATGAGACTATCAATGGATACCACAGAAGTGGTTTGGAAGCAGCAGGAAGGAAAGTAAGAACAATCCAGAGGATCAGAAACCCAAAAGTTGAAAAAGATGCATACAGTGTATGGAACCACAGCAAATTCAGACTATGGGAGCTCACACAGACTATGACAAGATCATATTCGTTGATGCGGAGTCGCTTATATTAAGGAACACAGATTTTCTGTTTGGAATGCCAGAAATTACAGCCACTGGAAACAATGCTACACTCTTTAACCGAGGTGTTATGGTGGTTCTTCTGATGGATCATATTAAAGAGATTGAGTCCTACAATGGAGGAGATTAGGGACACTTGAGTGAGATATTCACATGGCGGCATAGGATTCCAAGGCACATGAACTTGAAGCATTTCTGTTCTGGGTAGGTGATGAGGAAGAGAAGAAACAAATGAAGACAATGCTGTTTGGAGTTGACCCTCCAATTCTCAATGTGCTTCACTATCTGGGCTTGAAGCCATGGCTGAGCTCCAGGGACTACGGCAGCAACTGGAACTCTGATATATGTCATGATTTTGCAAATGATGTCGCCTATGAAAGGTGGTGGAGGGTGCGTGACGCCATGCCTGAGGTGTTGCAACAGTTTTGCTTGTTGAAGTCGAAGCTGAAGGCACAGTTAGAATGGGAAGGGAAGCCGAGAGAGCAAACTATGCAGATGGACATTGGAGAATTAAGGTGAAAGATTGTTGGCTGAAGAAGTGTATAGATAATTTGTGCAATTGGAAGAGCATGTTGAGGCACTGGGGAGAGACAAATTGGACAGATGATGAGTCTCAATATAGTCCTTCCCTGCCTGCAATTTCTACTACCACAGCTTCTCTTTCTGGTTTATGACTTGTGAGGTTCATTTTCTAGTTATAATTATAATTATAAATAAATATATAACTAGATAATACATCAAATATAAATAAAATTCTCATTATATATATGCGTTCATAATTTTTTATGAGTTAATTTAATAGTAGATCTGGTAATCTTAGTGAGTAATGGCTAAACTTTTTGGTAAAAAAAAAATCTAAAAATTTAAATTAAACAAATTTAAAGATCATATTTTTAAAAGAATTATCAAATTTTATGATTATTAATTGTTTTTTAATTTAAACGTTTGCTTATAAAAAATTTAAATTAAATTCATATTGTACATGAGTTTCTCTAATTTTTTTTATTCTTTTATTTATTTATTTTATTTTTACAGCTTAACGTTGTTGATCAGTCAATTCCAGGGAAGGCCGTCTCTCGCAAGTCTCGTAGAAGGAAAACAAGAAAGAACGAAGCAGGCATTTTATTTCCTGAAATGAGGATATGAACAGCCACATTAATCAAAATACTATATCATCACTCTGGGACCAGGTTGAGGCTTCTCTATTAAGGAAGATCAATGTAGAGCGCCAAACAGTAAAGACTATCGCACACTTAAGTACTTCGTACTATAGTGTATCAAAGAGTATAAATATGAGTTCTGGTCTGTCTGTCCATGAAGAAATCTGATACCGTAAAGTACAAGATTTTTCTTCCACACATCTTCGACTCTCCGATTTCGTGCGGGTAAATTCTCCATCATTCGCTTTCCTCGCTTAACTTTCAACCTTTTCTATTTTGATTTTCTTTTTACGATGTAAAACCTTGCTTTCTTTGACCATATTGCATTACATTGATGAAATTCTCCATCGAAATCGGAAGTTAAAACCGATAGAAACTCGGAATATATGTACTCGGAATACGAATTTTCCTTGTTTCTGTCATATAGTTCAATCAAGATGTTTCAATTTGACAGCTTCTGATTCTTTGTATGGAATCCAGGAACAGTCATGGAAAAATCTCGCAGTAGCAGCAAGATCAAGATTCCGAAGGCGAAGGCTTCGAATGAGAATATTTCGCCGATGAAAATAGAGGTGGAGGATCAGTTGTTGATTGGAAGAGGACGCTTTCACCAATCAATGGCGTTGAGTCCAAGCTTTCAATCCTACGCTGAAAATCTTGACATTAGCTCTCCGCTTGCACGTTACTTACGCGCCGGATCTCCTATTGCTGGTAAAGTCTCGCCTTCTGGTGAGTCTTTCACTTCTCCAACCTTTGGCTCCCGCAAGTGCAGGTCTGCAATAGTGCAGCAATATAACAGTAACAGTTCAGGGAGTAGTAGCTGCGGCTCTCGAAATAGATTGTCTGTTTCGCCGCTGTCTTCAATTGAGAATTTGGAGATGATGCCGCTGATGTCGTCGCCTGTGTACGGAACACCGGTAAAGGCGGAAGAAGAAGTTCTTGTGATGGACGACATCCAGGTGAGGCCATCATTGTCCGGAGGGAAGAGGCTTGGGATGGACGTTGTGAAGAAGGTTAGTTCTCGCCGGATACTAATCCATCAGTTTGGTTGTTACTCCTCAGTAATATAGTATGTCTACTATAAGAACTTCGTGCGATACCATTTTTTAGTGGACAAAATTAGGAAATTAAAGAACTGACATATATCATATTACTGGAAATAGAATATAAGTAAGATTGAATTGTGAATTGACGATCTGGCAATATGAAGCCGTCTAAGTTAAAATTTTATTTTTCTGTTTGAAATGAGTGTTGATGGAGTTATTAAAGTGTAATTTGGGACTCGGTTATCAAGTGCAAGTATAATTAGGGAGGAGTCTCAATTTTTTTTTAGTATAAAAAGGATTAGATTATGTAAACGTACAGGTTAATTTCGAAGATTAACTTGAAAGGTTAAGCATTGAGAAAAAGAATATAAAATATATTTTTTTAATCATACTTTCCAACTATGATTATGATCAGAAGTATACTTTTTCTTCATTATATAATCATTAGGTGTTGGACTTGGGTACTGCTTGTTTACCTTGATTTCCGCCTGAAAATTTGGCAAATTGTTTGGTAAGTGTCCAGAAGTTTGGGCAAAAAGAAATTCATTTAATGAAAACAAAAGAAAAGAGTTGAATTCATCTGTCGAAGTGTTGGTGTCGAATTGCATTTTATTTAGAACTTCTTCCCAATATTATTTGTGATTCTGATAGGAGAAACATTCAGGCGAGATTTTCGTCGTTGACCTTTTTTATCTTTTATTTTTATTATTTTGTTTTGTTTTGTTGTCTCTTTCTCTCAGGGGTCATTTTGATGCTAGGACTCTTATGCTGGCGTTCATTTTTTCTTTTCGGGTTTAATTCGCATTAAGTATTTGAAGGATCTTGAAAGTTAAAAGTGATTGGGTTGCATTGTGTTTGGAAATAGTTTATGATAGCTTGATACGGCCACAGTTGTTTACTTTGGATTGACTTTATGCAGTTTGCAAATGGAAAAGAGCCACGTCCAGTTCGTCTTTCCAGCATGCACAAATCTGAGGTATACAATATATTTTGTCTTGTAACTCTATAAAATAAACGGTGAATCAGGTAATTGAATATTTCTTATTGAGTTGCGTAGGCACATGCGAGCAAATCATCTTCTGGTCCAGGATCGAGCATATATGGCCCAAGGAGCCACAATTTTCGTCAGTTCCAGGATGCAGCTGGATCTGAAGATGCAATCATAACATCAAAACCAGCTTCACCTGTTAAACCTGAACCTGACCATACTCTAGTCAATTATCAAGTCAGTGACTGGTCACCCCTGGATGATGACATTGTGCTTGTTCTCCCACACGGTTCACCTAATAGTTCTCCATCAGGGGAAGAAGTTAATGCATACATCTCCAGAATTCTCTACGGCCCCTCCACCAAAAGCAGACTACCAGCATTTGTTGAACTTTGCTCGGAGCAGTTATCTCCATGACTGAAAGGCCTACTTGTGGCAGAAGGTACTATTGCACATTCTCCTGCTATCCTCTCAAAACCTTAGTTTGTGCTGCCCTGGAATAACTTTCCCATTTTAAAGTGAGAAGCATCTTGGTTGCACGTGTGTGTACTTACTTCAGTATCCTGATTTCTGAGAATCATTGTTACCATAGCTTATACAAACGAGGTAATGTGTAAATAGCTGAGACTGTTAATTTTCCTTTCACGAGGAGCACCTAAAAGCTATCTTTAGCACTATCAGCTTCATCTCATTCGTTGTTGGAACATAGGATTAATGAATAAAGTTCTATACATATATCTTGGTCACATTAATCAGCTCTTGGCCAGATTACCTGTTCTGTATTCATAAGAAAATATGGCATAAGCCTGGCTTAGTTTGATTAAATAATTACCTGTGTTCATTCTGCGGACTTTCCATATTGGATTCTCCTCATTAATGTTAAGAGAAATAAATGCACGCCTGCAACCATTATTGTACCAGCCTAGCTTCTGGCATTATTCAAGTGAATACTGAGTACATGAGAATAACTATCTCTAAATATATCCTCCACCCCCAATACAAGTACACAACCAACTAAAACGGTGAATGTTTAAATTAGAATGGTAGGTTTCGATGATTTCTTTCTATCATTCCAAAAGGGAAAAAAATAGTGCTTATATTTTCAACGAGTTAAAGAAAGATATTCTTAATCGAATCCAGTGTTTACTCTTTTCACACACACACACACACACACACACAAAGCCTCCAAAATAACATGGAGCTTCATTTAGTCTAACTTTGATGTTGTTCCTCATTCTTAACTTCTATTGGAAGAATGTATTTATCGGAAAATTTGTGAGATCACTGTGACGCAACATTTAGGTACTATGCTAGAAGTTTAGAGGGAATTTGCTGCATTTTTCGAGAGATGATTTTCATCCATATGCAGAGGTGAAACTTAGTCAAAGTCAAAAGTTGTGTAAAACTGGGGCAGTTTAACTAGGTGCGATTTTTGTTTTTAGGGGTGGATACTTAGGTGGGGCATTTTTTAAGAAGGGTTTAAATCTTGTACACATTGAAGCACAGTGCCACATAACGTATAGAATTTTTCTTTCCCTGAACCCGAAAGATTTATTGATCTTCATCAAGTTTTGTTTTGTGGCGAATATAATTAGGTTTTATATACCATTTAGGTGAATTAAACTAGAGTGGACTGTCACATGTGTGGGGATGTTGTGTAGAGAGATAAATTAGAAACAACAGTATCCTAAGAGCTAACGTAAATACAAGACTTGTTCACTTCTTGGGAAATGGAAGATATTTTGGGTTCTATTATGGGATATCTTTCTGCTTGCTCATCTCCAAGGTTTATGTGATAAATCAAGCCAAAAAAATTTTCTGCTTTAAGAAGAAAATTATAAATTTCACTGTAGCCTTAGATCTAGAATTAATAGACGATGAAAATGGACCCCATACATTTAACTTCAATATGTAGATATTTTGACTTTCAAGTATATAAAAATATATTTATATAATATTTGTACATGATATATGAAACATTATTTATGAGGGTGTCTTAAACAACGTAAATGTATTGATTTATTACATTGCTTAGTTAAATTTTGCATAAGGAATTGAATATTGGACATCTGCTCACGCCCATTCAATTCTTACCACCTGAGTTAACCAGAAGGCTTAACTAAAGACAAATTTAAAATAGTTTTATTACCAAATGCCATTACTAGAAGGTCTAATGCAGCACAATTCAATAAAATTGGAACTAGCATTACTCCAATAAAAAACACTCATCTTTAAAACATTGCAGTGCTGCAATATCTGATATGGAATCAGCAATGCCAAGCTGGTTTCTTGTAGCCTAACTCTTGGAAAGCAGGGCCTCATTTACTAATTTTTCAAGATTCAAGAACGAAGAACCACCAGATTCAGCAGCTTCTTTAGCCCTTCTCTTCCACTCTCGAGCTTGTTCCCTCAGCTTTGCACCCTTCTCACCTTGCATCATTTCCCTCACAAGCTTCTCTACTTCATCCCTCTTCACATTCTCACTATCCATCTCCAACCCAAAACCCCATTCTCTGCTTACATACTTGCGGTGGAGTATTTGGTCACTGAAAAAAGGACAACAAATCAGAGGCACCCCATAGCTTATGCTCTCAATTGTGGAATTCCAACCACAGTGAGACAGAAACCCTCCCACTGCTGGGTGCTTCAGAACTTCCTCTTGAGGACACCACCCCAAAATCAAACTTATCTCTTTGATTTCCTCAGCAATTTCTTGTGGCAGAATGGCCTCACCTTCAATTACCAGATCACCCCTAATCACCCATAGGAAATTTTGTTTGCTATTTGCTAGCCCCCATGCTAGTTCAATGAGTTGTTGGGGTCTCATGACTATGACACTGCCAAAATTCACATACAGAACAGAATTGGGTTCCTTTGAATCAAGCCATTTCAGACACTCAGATTCTTCTGTCCACAAATTGCATTTAATGGACTCAGAGTTGTTGTTCTCTGAGTTAGTTTGATTGTCAAGGTGCAAATCAAGTGGGCCAATTGTGTAAAGTTTGGGGTACATTGAGGAAAGAGCACTCAAGACTTCAGGTTCCAAAGCATCAAAAGTGTGAAGAATGATAGCAGAAGCTCTTGAGGCTGCTTCAATTTGTTGTGCAACAAAGTCCACAATGACATCATTTGGATCTGTGGTCCTATATATACTAGGAAGGTCCCTTAGTTTTATATACTTCATCCCAGGGATCCAATCTATAATGGTGTCTAAATACCCATTTGTTAGATAGCTTGCATCTGGAAAAAGAGTTAAATGTTTAAGCTAAGCATACTAGTCTGCATCTTGCTACAACTCCACAAATTATGAAGATATAAGGTAAAAACACCCAACATTTTATTACACAGATTTACGGACTACGATATATTATGTCAAGAATCATTTAGTTCAGAAAGTTTATGATAAAACTCATGAATAATTCTATTATAAATCTTGAAGAAAAGAACAGATAAAAAAGCACAGCTAGGTACCTTTAAGTGGGGTTAGACCTCTTTCCATGAGATTCTTGCACACTTTGAAGCACATGAAGGAGCAAGCACTGAAAGTCCAAAAGACCACATTTGGGAGCCCAAAATGTTGAGAAGCTTGAAGGGTCAAGGACATGGTTCCATCTGAAATTATGCAAGAAACTGGAGGTACATGATCATCACCAAGTAGCTTTTGCAGAAGGTTGAAGAATGGGAGGAAGCAGTGCTTACTGGTGGATTCACACAGAGCACTGATATTCTGTGTTGCGTTCGTGTTACTAACGGGAAGACCATCTGGGATTGTTTCAAAACAGAAATCTGGGAAGCCATTGAGACCATTGGGGCCTCTAGACTTGAGCAAACGCTCGCGGTTGAACTCTGTGTTCACGAAGGTTATGTGGAAACCTCTTCTATGAAGGATCTTTGCTAATTTCAGAAGTGCGTTTATATGACCTTGTGCTGGAAAAGGGATCAGAAGAGCATGTGGTTTCTGGGTTTTGGATGATACATCCATGTCTGAAGGACCGACTTGTGTGTCAGTACTAGATATTGAGTGAGTATTCTTTGTGGCCACAAATCTATATGGTCTTCACTTTTCTCAAATAATGATTGAAGTTGTCTTTTCCTTAGTTCATCATTTTTCTTTTTGAGCACAGACAACCATAAAGAAAAAGGAAGATCATTGTGATAAGGCCAGATTTTATTAGTCAATAAAAATTGGAGGATACTTTTTAAGAAAGTTGTATATATTTTGTTTAAATTAATTAGATTTGATTTGAAGTGTTTATATTTTAATATTTATTATTTTGTAATCCAAGTTGTTTTTTTTTTGAAAATAATAATTTAAAAAACATATGCACGTGATAATTTATTACATTGGTCATGTAAGGATGTCCTGTGGTCATATACTATATTACCCCTTCATAATCAAAATTAAGGGGTAGAGTATGACTACAGGATGTATTGATTTATTACATTGCTCAATCAAATTTTACTATAAGATAATTCTTTTTATCATATTATGAGGAGTTGAATCTTAGACCACTGCTCACACTCTATGCAAACTTTTATCACTAGGGTTAGCCTAAGGGCCTAAGTGATTTTTATAGTGGCCAAGTGAAAATTTTTGTTGTTAGGGATGGATATGAAGGTGATTAAGTGACACCTGGATTAAGAATCTATTTTATTGAACTCAAGAGGGGATGACATTCACTAGCCAGTGGATGATACTCACTCAGATCTTTAGACATCCTTTCTCAAGGAGGATATGTTATTGTCATCTGGTAGTGTAGGAAGTACTGCACTTTTGCCACTCTCGTGTGTCACAGAATCTCTCTTCTCTGCCTCCCCTTTTCGTTCTTTCTCGGTTAGATTAGCGCAGAAGGAAGTGGATTGAACCTTTAAGTACTTGCAACCAAAATAAAGGAAAGAAAAACTTGATACGGGTAATCACAATGAGGAAATCGCACATTTTCCCCCCTTTCTGAATGACCATATATATTATGTTAGTGATCTGGATGGTAAATATAGTCATCAAATAAAGTTTCAAATTTGAGTCTAGGGTATTAAAAAATTGTGGATAAGAGAGCTTTAGATTCATGTAATCCAATTTGACTTGGTGCTAATTAGTTTGGGCTCAATGTGACTTTTAGAAACTAATTGATATAAAAAACGAGTCATCATTAACTGAGGGAAGATACCAAGATGGTTTCCAGGTGGCAATCTAAAGGGAATATGCCCAAAAAATTGTTGTACGATTTTTTTCTTTTAATTATCAAATTTTTTAATTAAAAATATAAGTACTACTTATTTTTTTATTAGTTACATGATAAATGTTTATTTTCTTACAACTTAATATTAAATTTTTTATAAAATAATTTACATGTATTATAATTTTATTAGAAAACTTGATATAGCAATGTTATAAAGAATACTTTAACTTGATATAGTTCACATGTATTTTATTACATGTAAACAATTTTCTGAAAAAATTAATATTGAGTTGTAAAAAATATATACACCTATCTTTTTTTTTTGGGCAGATATACACTTACCTTTTAACTAATAAAAAATATGTACTAGTTATATTTTTAATTATAGAATTTCATATAGCAAAGTTCTAAAGAATTATACTTTACCTTGATTTCCACATTTAGTGATAGTGAAAAAAAAAAACCGCTACCTTTAAGTGGTGTTAGATCTCTTTCCATGAGATTCTTACACACTTTGAAGCACATGAAGGAGCAAGCACTGAAAGTCCAAAGGGCCACATTTGGGAGCCCAAAATGTTGAGAAGCTTGAAGGGTGAAGGGCATGGTTCCATCTGAAATTATGCAAGAAACTGGAGGTACATGATCATCACCAAGTAGCTTTTGGAGAAGGTTGCAGAATGGGAGGAAGCAGTGCTTACTGGTGGATTCACACAGAGCACTGATATTCTGTGTTGCGTTCGTGTTACTAACGGGAAGACCATCTGGGATTGTTTCAAAACAGAAATCTGGGAAGCCATTGAGACCATTGGGGCCTCTAGACTTGAGCAAACGCTCGCGGTTGAACTCTGTGTTCACGAAGGTTATGTGGAAACCTCTTCTATGAAGGATCTTTGCTAATTTCAGAAGTGGGTTTGGGTGACCCTGTGATGGAAAAGGGATCAGAAGAGCTTGTGGTTTCTGGGTTTTGAATGATACATCTATGTCCGGTATGAAGGACCGACTTGAGCGTCAGTGGATATTGTGTGAGTACTCATAGTGGCCACAAATCTATATAGTCTTCCTTTTTCTCAAATAATAATTGAAGCTGCCTTTTCCTTCTATCCCTTGGTTCATTATTTATTTATTTTTTCTTGCAAAGACAACCAGAAAAAAAAAAAGGAAGTTTATTATGATAAGGCCAGATTTTGTTAATCAATAAAAATCGGAGAATACATTTTATGACTACCGGAAGTATTGATTTATTACATTGCTCAGTCAAATTTTACAATATGATAATTTTTTTTATTATATTAGGAGGAGTTGAATCTTAGACCACTTCGCGCGCTTTATGGAACTCTTTCAGTTGAACTAACTTGAAGGTTTAAATGATTTTCATTGTGGCTAAGTGAAAATTTTTGTTTAGGGGTAGATACGAAGGTGGGTGATATTTTATTGTCATCTGTGTAGGAAGTACTACATTTTTTTCACTCTTGTATGTCACAGAATCTCTCTTCTCTTCCTCCCCTTTACGTTTTTTTCTCAGTTAGATTAGCACAAAAGGAAGTTGATTGAACCTGTAAGTACTTGCAACCAAAGTAAAGTGGGGGAAAAAAACAAAAACACATGATACGGGTAATCACAATGAGGTAATCGCACTTGATTCGAGGCATTGTTTAAAAAGGTTTAAGTCTTTCATAGAATGATGAACAGTGCCACATTAATTTTTGAATTATTTTCTTCCCCATGTTGTGGAAGATTTCTTGATCTCCAAAAAGTTTTTGTTTTGTTGCGAATTTCAAAGTTATCACGTGTACGTTGGAGTGTAAAGACACACATTACAGATTAGAAACAACAGTATCCCAAGCGCTAGTGATCTCCAGGAAATGGAAGTTATTTTTGGTTCAGTTTTGGGGATATCTTTTGCTGGATTATCTCTGTGGTTTATGCCATAATTCAAGACAGAAAAATTTTGTACCTTGGGAAGTCAGCTAGAAATTTCATAGTAGCCTTATATCTAGCGTCAAATAGAGGAAGAAACTGGAACCCCGCACATTTAACTTCCACATCTCCATATTTTGATTTTTCAAGTATTTAAAAATCTATCTATACAATATTTGAACATAATAATTTGTGAAACATTTATAATTCATGAGATTACGTTAGAGCATGGAGATATTGATTTACTATGTCTCTCACTCAAATTTTATAATAAATCATTTTCACCTTTTACATGCTTAAATAATTAAATTCTTCATTGCCAATAGCCACTACCTGAACATGCAACAAAGCACAAGTCAATAAAATAGAAAAAAGTACTGACTCCAACAAAATACTTCTTCTTTAAAACATACTGCAATATCTTATTGGTTTCTTGTAGCCTAACTTTTAGAAAGCAGAACCTCATTAACTAATTTTTCCAGATTCAATAACGAAGAACCACCAGATTCAGCAGCTTCTTTAGCCCTTTTCTTCCACTCTCGAGCTTGTTCCCGCAGCTTTGCACCCTTCTCACCTTGCATCATTTCCCTCACAAGCTTCTCTACTTCATCTCTCTTCACATTCTCACTCTCCATCTCCATCCCAAAACCCCATTCTCTGCTTACATACTTGCGATGGAGCATTTGGTCATTGAAAAAAGGGCAACAAATCAGAGGCACCCCATTGCTTATGCTCTCAATTGTGGAATTCCAACCACAGTGAGACAGAAACCCTCCCACTGCTGGGTGCTTCAGAACTTCCTCCTGAGGACACCACCCCAAAATTAGACTTCTCTCTTTGATTTCCTCAGCAATTTCTTATGGCAGAATGGCCTCACCTTCATTTACCAGATCACCCCTAATCACCCACAGGAAATTTTGTTTGCTATTTGCTAGCCCCCATGCCAGTTCAATGAGTTGTTGAGGTCTCATGACTATGACACTTCCAAAATTCACATACAGAACTGAACTGAGTTCCTTTGAATCCAGCCACTTCAGACACTCAGACTCTTCTTTCCACAGATTGCATTTAATGTACTCAAAGTTGTTGTTTTGTGAGTTAGTTTGATTGTCACGGAGCAAATCAAGTGGGCCAATTGTGTAAAGTTTGGGGTACATTGAGGGAAGAGCACTCAAGACTTCAGGTTCCAAAGCATCAAAAGTGGGAAGAATGAGAGCAGAAGCTTTTGAGGCTGCTTCAATTTGTTGTGCAACAAAGTTCAAAAGGGCATCATTTGGATCTGTGGTCCTATATATACCAGGAAGGTCCCTTAGTTTTATATCCTTCATCCCAGGGATCCAATCTATATTGGTGTCTAAAGACCCATTTGTTAGATAATTTGTATCTGGAAAAGCATAAAAAAGGAAAGTTAAGTGCTTGAACTAAGCATATTGTTTTGCATCTTGCTACTTCAACTTTTAGGTAAAAACAGTCGATAATTTTAATGTACAGGCTATGATGTTATGTCAAGAATCATTTATTTAAGAAAACGTACTACAAAAATTCATGAATAATTCATTATAAATCAAGAAAAAAAAAATCATACCAGACAAACGCTTCTACCTTTAAGTGGAGTTAGACCTTTTTCCATGAGATTCTTGCACTCTTTGTAGCTCATGAAGGCGCAAGCACTGTGAGTCCAAAAGGCTACATTTAGCTCATGGAGGCGCAAGCACTGTGAGTCCAAAAGGCTACATTTGGGAGCCCAAAATGTTGAGAAGCTTTAAGGGTGAAGGACATGATACCATCTGAAATTATGCAAGAAACTGGAGGCACATGATCATCACTGAGTAGCTTTTGCAGAAGGTTGAAGAATGGGAGGAAGCAGTGCTTGTCAGTAGATTCACAGAGAGTAGGGATATTTTGTGTTGCGTCCATGTCACTAACAGGTAGACCATCTGGGATTGTTTGGAAACAGAGATCTGGTAAACCATTGAGACCATTGGGGCCTCTAGACTTGAGCAAGCGCTTGTGGTTGAACTCAGAGTTCACAAAGGTTATGTGGAAACCTCTTCTGTGAAGCATCTTTGCTAGCTTCAGAAATGGGTTTATGTGACCTTGTGTAGGAAAAGGAATCAGAAGAGAATGCGGATTCTGGGTTTTAGAGGATACGTCCATGTCTACTGTGAAGAAACAATAATAATTGAAGTTTTCTTTTTCCATCTTTTCTTTAGTCCAGTAGTGATTTTTTTTTTAATTTCGGTGAAAGAAGACAGCCAAGAAAAAAAAAACGAAGTTTATTATGATAGGGCCAGATTCTGTTCATGAATAATAATTGGGAAAAAAGACATTTCAGGTCTGCGTAGAAGATTATTCACTACAGAATACCTCCAATTTCTTTATAAGGAACTGGGGCCCTATACCCCCCCCAAAAAAAAAAGGATGTTGGTGGACAAAATTACCTTTACTTAAAAAAAAAAAAAAGAGAAACTCATGTTCCTTATCGGCTTCTTCTCCGTCTCTATTATTTTTTTTCTCCTTCTATGTTATTTTCTAAATCAAAGTTGATCTACCTAAATTTTTAAATTAATCTAACTAAATTTTTAAGATAAATAAATTAAAATTTTAAGTTAATTTAACTAAATTTTCAATTTAAGTAATTTAAATTTTTAAGTAAATCTAACTAAATTTTTAAATTAACAAACTTAAATTTTCAAGTTGATTTAATCAAATTTTCAAGTGGAATAATCTAAATTTCTAAGTGAATTTAACTAAATTTTCAAGCTGAATAACCTAAATTTTTAAGTGAATCTAACTAAATTTTAAAGTTGAGTAACTTAAATTTTCAAGTTGATCTAACTAAATTTTCAAGTTAAGTAATCTAAATTTTTAAGTGGATCTAACTAAATTTCCAAGTTAAATAAACTAAATTTCTAAGTAAATCTAACTAAATTTTTAAATTGAGTAAACTAAACTTTAATTTTGATTTAACTAAATTTCTAAGTTGGCAACCTAAATTTTCAAGTTGAATAATTCAAATTTCTAAGTCGAATAATTTAAATTTTCAAATGAATCTAACTAAATTTCCAAGTGGATCTAATTAAATTTTCAAATTGAGTAAACTAAATTTCTATTTTAATTTAATTAAATTTCTAAGTTGAGTAACATAAATTTTCAAGTTGAATAATCTAAATTTCCAAGTGAATTTAACTAAATTTTCAAGTGGATCTAACTAGATTTCTAAATTAAGTAACCAAAATTTTTAAATGGATCTAACTAAATTTTCAAGTTGAGTAAACTAAATTTCCAAGTAGAATAATCTAAATTTCCAAGTTAAGTAACCTAAATTTCCTAGTGAATCTTACTAAATTTTCAAGTTAAGTAACTTAATAATTAAAACAACCTGGAAATTTAGATTATTCCATTTAAAAATTTAGTTTACCCAACTTAAAAATTTAATTAGATTCACTTATTATTTTAGGTTACTCAACTTGAAAATTTAGTTAAATTAATTGAGAAATTTAAATTACTAAATTTAAAAATTTAGTTTACTTAATTTAAAAATTTAGATAGATTAACTTGATTTTGGAAAATAATGCAGAGGGAGAAAAAAATAATGAAGAGGGATAAGAGGTGAAGAAGGAATATACATTGCTCATGTTTTAAAAGAAAGGATAATTTTGTCCATTAACATATTTTTTTCCAAGTCCATGGAATCCAGTTATTTTCTTAGAGTTAGAGAAATTGGGGGTACTATACACTCAATAATCTTCTACGGAGCTCCTGATTGGGCTAAAACTCAACAGGAGACCAACAGTTTAATTAAACCAGGATAGACCAGGGCCTGAACATGTCCAATAGTATGGCACTACGATCACTCTGTGAAAGCTGTATATAATTTTGTATAAATTAATGAGATTTGATTTGAGCAGTTTATATATTCTCATATTTATTATTATTATTTTTTTCTCTTGGAAAAATTATAATTGGAAAAAGATATGTACGTGATAAACGTGTGGACCGGATCCATTCTGAATCAAGTCAATTAAGAGTGTGATTTGATCGGTGTGATGGATTGCGGACCCTTGAGATGCCAACCAAAATCATGATTTTAATATTGCTGAGGCCAAACTGAAAGCAGCAACTAAATATGTTGATGATCGAGCTGGCTGCAAAAACCCCACCTCATCTTCAAACCACCCCACATGATGGCTTTTATTATGCACACACGTGGCAATAAGGTTCTACACTCCTTCTGGTCCACAAACCCAACTCTCAAATCACAGATTCTTTAGATTGCAGCAATTTGATATAGGCTTGCCTCTCATGACCTTGCTGCTGCTGTTCCGCCACATTAAATCTTAACTCAGTTGCATGATTTCCATTCCCTTCAATAAAATCTTTCCTATTTGGTTTATATTTTCAAGTATTGTTTTGGGATACAATGCTGCCGCGCTAATTTTGATTTTGACTTACTGCACAAATTCAGGTGTCCTTTAGATGACAGGTTGCCTTTCAATATGCAATTCCCTTTTAACAGTTTGTTTTTCAATTACAAGACTCTGGACTAATCTCTGACAAACTTGGGGTAATATTTTTCTTTTTTACACATTCTCAATTAAACGGAAAATATGCACGACGTAAAAGTATCCATTCTGAATAGCTTCATCCATAGGAGTCCTGTGATCATGCAAGGACTATACCCCTTAATCGAAAGTATAGGATGTATTGATTTATAATTACTTCACTCAGTCAAATTTTATGGTAAGATTTTTTTTTCAATCTTGGACCACCAATCATACCCCATACAAATCTTACCACTTGAGTTAACCTAAAGGCTTAAGTGATTCTCATTGTGACTAAGTCAAAATTTTTGTATAGGATGTATTGATTTATTGCGAAGGTGATGAAGTGACACTTTGGAGCAAGAATCTATTTTATTGATCTTGAAGGAGGGATACACCGAAAGCTAGCTGGGGAAATTTAGTACACTTATAATTAATAATTTTCACCGTTTAAATACTTAAAAAACTAAAATTTTTTTTGCCAATAGCCGTTACCTGAAGGTCCAACAAACCACACGTTCATAAAATTGAAACATGCATTGATTCCAACTTAAACATATTGCAATATCTTATCGGTTCCTTGAAGGCTAACTTTTACAAAGTAGAACCTCATTTACTAATTTTTCCAGATTCAAGAATGAAGAACCACCAGCTTCAGTAGTTTCTTTAGCCCTTCTCCTCCACTCTCTAGCTTGTTTCCTCAGCTTCATACCCTTCTCACCCTCCATCATTTCCCTCACAAACTTTTCCACTTCATCCCTCTTCACATGCTCACTGTCTATCTCCATCCCAACACCCCATTCTCTGCTTGCATTCTTGCGATTGACCATTTGGTCATTGAAAAATGGGCAACAAATCAGAGGCACCCCATTGCTTATGCTCTCAATTGTGGAATTCCAACCACAGTGAGACAGAAACCCTCCCACTGCTGGGTGCTTCAGAACTTCCTATTGAGGACACCACCCCAAAATCAGACTTCTCTCTTTGATTTCCTCAGGGACTTCTTGTGGCATAATGGCCTCACCTTCATTCACCAGATCACCCCTAATCACCCATAGGAGATGTTGCTTGCTATTTGCTAGCCCCCATGCCAATTCAATGAGTTGTTCAGGTTTCATGACTATGAGACTACCAAAATTCACATACAGAACTGAGTTGGGTTCCTTTGAATCAAGCCATTTCAGACACTCAGACTCTTCTTTCCACAGATTGCATTTAATGGACTCACAGTTGTTGTTTTGTGAGTTAGTTTGATTGTCAAGGAGCAAATCAAGTGGGCCAATTGTGTAAAGGTTGGGGTACATTGAGCAAAGAACAGTCAACATCTCAGGTTCCGAAGCATCAAAAGTGGGCAGAATGAGAGCAGAAGCTCTTGAGGCTGCTTCAACTTCTTGTGCAATAAAGTTCACAACGACATCATTTGGATCTGTGGTCCTATATATCCCAGCAAGGTCCCTTAGTTTTACATCCTTCATCCCGGGGATCCAATCGAAAATGGTGTCTAAATATCCATTTGTTAGAGAGCTTGCACCTGGAAAAAGATCAAAGTCGGAAGTTAAAGTTTTATACTAAGCATATTAGTCTGCATCTCGCTACAACAACTCAAGTTATCAAAATACAAGGTAAAAACACTCAACAATCCATTATACAGAGTTACAGATTACGATATGATGTCAAGAATCGTTTAGTTAAGAAATTTTTAGAACTCATGTATAATTCTATTATAAATCTTGAAGAAAAGATCAGATAAAAGAAAAAACACAGCTAGCTACCTTTAAGTGGTTTTAGACCTCTTTCCATGAGATTCTTGCCCACTTTGAAGCACATGAAGGAGCAGGCGCTGAAAGTCCAAAACGCCACATTTGGGAGCCCAAGATGTTGAGAAGCTTTAAGGGTGAAGGACATGACACCATCTGAGATTATGCAAGAAACTGGAGGCACATGATCATCACTGAGTAGCTTTTGCAGAAGGTTGAAGAATGGGAGGAAGCAGTGCTTGCTGGAGGATTGACACAGAACAGGGATATTTTGTGTTGCATCCATGTCACTAACAGGTAGACCATCTGGGATTGTTTTGAAACAGAAATCTGGGAAGCCATTGAGACCATTGGGGCCCCTAGACTTGAGGAGACGCTTGTGGTTGAACTCAGTGTTGACAAAGGTTATGTGGAAACCTCTTTTGTGAAGGATCTTTGGTAATTTCAGACATGGGTTTATGTGACCTTGTGTGGGAAATGGGATCAGAAGAGCATGTGGTTCTGGGATTTTGATGGATTCTAGACTCCATTTGATGGATTCCACAAATTAAGCACACAAACCAACTCTCTACCCTAGTTGGTCGCAATCACAGAGGTAATCAGTAATTGCTATTCAACGGGCTGCATAGGCAGCATGAAGAAATTTTAATTTAATGCCCCTCCTGCTAGATTGTTCTGTAACATGCGTATCTTCAATATAAAGAGTATATAGATTTACTTGGTATCGTTGGCTCATCGCAGAGTCCATTGACTAGAAAATATATTCACGGAAAGAGTAGAGGAGTTAGGCGAATAAGAGATATGGTAGGAGAGTAAACTACCCTTTTCACCTATCATGTATGTATTTTGTGTGTTACTTCAATGCAGTAGCAACACTACACACACACATATATATATCGGTAGAGAGTAGGAATTTCTTCTTGTATAATCCTTGTAAGTTGACTTACACATTCCTAGTCAGCCCATATAAGGTTAGTAAATAAAATACCCACTTTAGACTTAGTGGAACCCAATACAAAATTAATCACATTATTTTAGGCCCATAACCTTATAATTAACAAAACAACATTAAATCTGAATTTTATAAATAAACATGATTTATGTTTGGTCCAGATGGAAAATCCATCATTTTTCTTCTCTGGGATATGATATGCAGTTAAATCAAATCATTCTTTAGGTGGATTGTAGAATGCAGCAATTTGATTCCTCTTGTATAATCATATAAAGTTGACTTACATGTATTTTCTCATGAGCATTGGTGTCTTTAGTATCATCTTGTTTACGATACTCCTCTTCTAAATAAAGATGATTCCCCAGTTGCTCAAAAGAAATATCTTCTTTTTTATGCTTAAGACTCTTTTTGAAGTCTTTCCATGAAGAAGGAAGTTTGTCTATGATTGAGGAGACAATGATACTTTCATCCATATGCATGTTATATTGTTTGAAATTATTCAAAATATGTTCAATTTCATGCAATTGTTCCATAATAGATTTTCCATCAATCATTTTATAATTATTGAAACGAGTAACAAGAAATTTCTTACTTGTTGCATCCTCTTGCATGTACTTTGCCTCTAGTTTCTCCCATAGTTCCTTTTCAGAGGTTGAGTACTCTTAATAAACATCAAAAAGGGAATCACCAAGTCTATTGAGAATGTGTCCAGTGCAGATGTAATCATCATTCTCCCATTTTTACCTTTCTCTAATATCAGTCATAGTTCCTCCTTCTCTTTCTTCGGGCTTGGGAGTGATGAGAACATAGGCCACATTTCAAGTAGTGAGTAGAAACTTCATCTTCTTTTGCCATCTCAAAAAATTGCCTTCTTCGAACCTCTCCAATTTCACAATTTGTAGTAAAATCCTTCAAAGATGCCATTTGAATTCAACGAATTAAGCCTAAAAATTGTTACAATAAATGGAACTTTAAAATGTAGAATAAAAAGAGATTGGAGAAAAGGTTATGCATAAGTCTTCATGGCGTGGACAACACTTTCCTATAGGTTTAATTCGCCTCCACCAATTTCCAAATATTGGGTACAACTTGAGTTAATGACGAATTTCCTGCAGGATACAATGAAGACTCTTGAGTAGATGCTGTACTTCCAAAACTCAAGTTTAGACAATAGTGGCTTTTACAAAGTGATAATTTACGTTTTATCCTTTGTGCACTAAAGATAAAAGCAAGTGAGTTTGTGTATATTGAAACAAGTGTGGATAAAAGTGAAATTGGAATTATCAAATGATGAAAGATTATGGACTATTTATAGGAAATGAGAAGACACCTCTTGAAGCAACATGACTCTTTTAATAAAAAGACACATACATTAACCAATGTATGTATATTGTAATGATTCATAAATTTAGACAAAAATCACATCCTTTCATATGATTAATGTATATACATTATAATGATGATTCATAAATCTAGATAAAAGTCACATCCTTTCATATGATTAATGTATATACATTGTAATGATTCATGAATCTGGGTAAAAATCACTTGTTTTCATATTTCATAAATCTTGTGATTCTCCATAAATTATCTCAAGAGTCATCATTAATTCATGAATCCTTTAAGAGACACATTTTTATTTTGAAAATTTTCCCACACTCTCTTTGTTAAAAAAAAAAAAGATACTGTTGCTTACCAAAAAAAAAAAGAGGATATTGTTACTGTCTAATTTTTTGATGAGTTCACAATGACTATTACTAATGAGAAAGCATTTTACCGATTGTCCATATAATACAGAACAAGATGACAAGTAAAATGTTGGTCAATTATATTGAATCACCGGAATATAGGCAACTTAAACGAGGAACATTTGATCGTGTGGTTAAAAATCTTTTTACATATTACAAAATGGAGATTGAAAGTACCAAATGTCACTAAACGTTTTATGAGAGGTGTATGTATATGTTTTTTTGTATAAATTAACGAGATTCGATTTGATCTGTTCATATTCTAATATTTATTATTTTATTTTTCATCCATTCTGGTATTTACTTTTGGAAAAATTATAATTGAAAATGGATATGCAGGTAATAAACGTGTACTCCGGATCCATTCTGAATAAAGTGGATGGACGATCTTAATATCCGTGTAGTCCAACTCAACAGATTTGTTGGGTCCCATCTCACTGCCAAAATTTGTTGTTATTTTTTTTTTAAAGAAATGTCATCAGTACTTGTTGGAAGATGTCCATTGGGCTTTCAAGTGGCAATCTAATGGGTATGCCCAAAAATTTGTATGCGATTTATCTTTTAATTATCAAATTTTTTAATTAAAAATATAACCAGTACATATTTTTTTAATTAGTTACATGATAGGTGTATATTTTTTACAACTTAATATCATTTTTTTAGAAAAAAAAGTTTTCACGTGTTAAAATCTACTCTATATATATAAAAGCAAAGGAAAAAAATTAGATCTTTTGGAAGTTTGGTAAAATCAGAACCTGAAAGCTGCTTCCTAATTATTCCGGGTAATTCGAGCTTAACTAACTATTAACGAATATCAATAATAATTCCTATCATACCAATTTAAAATTGAGAAATGTTACTTATAATTCTAATTCACTATTAATTTTAGTTGTAACCAAAATATATAATTTCATATTTAAATATTTTTCTTATCTCAATCCGAAAAAAAATGCTAAATCCATTTAATAATTCAAAAATATATTATATACTTACTGATACTCCCCCAAAAATCATTGCATATATCTATATATTATATTATATAAATATTGTCTTATATTGCAATTATATATATATATATTAATATTATATTATATAATTACCGATATTCATTTGAATCAAATATGGTAGGATTTACGCCATTGTCAATTATGATATGAATATAATAACAATATCTCCCATATTTTTGTGGGTACTTAAATTAATTATTAATAGTTTTTCAAATTTAACTTTAGATTTTCCTACTTTTCATATTCTCTATCGGCAGCACCCATAGTTCAACTCATATTATCCATTCGTATTTACTCATAATTCATTTTTTTTTTAGTTGCCTAAAGTCTGTAGAACATCATGACAAATAGTGTTGACGATGTAAGCTTTATTAATTAATTTCACAACAATTGGAGTATCAATATTAGGATTTAAAGATGATATGAAGCCAAATTTCTAGATTTAATGTTGAGCAAAACAAAGGTCATTCCGTGCAACCAATTATAATATTTGGTTAATCTTATCAATCCAACTAATTCTATTTTTTTAATAAATGTGACATTTTTGCGTCTTGGCTTCAGATTATATATTAAGTATATTCTACCTTTGATGTAGAGCTTAAGAGTAAGTTTTGGGATTAAAATATAATATTCATACATTCTCGAAATAATTCTCATCACACTAATTCAAAATTGATCAAAATTAGCTATAATTTAATATCATGTTTTAAGTTTATATCCCATAGAATCTGTTTACCATGTAAAAAAAATAAACAAAATTATATTTGTCGACCAAAAAATTGATTAAAGTTATCTTTATTTCAAAATTATAATTATCGTATCCAATATCTATATAGTGATATGAATAATGTTTATGTTTAGTTATATATCATATTACTTTTAGCTATAACCAATATTTAAAATCCCATATTTATGTTTAGTTTAGCTTTTGTTTTGCTTTTTTCCGTGATGTATCACAAGAAAATCCCATATTTATGTTATACTTGACTCAATATCTAAATAATTTTTAGTTAGTTTTTTAAATTTGGCCACACATATGGATATAATAGCTGTTAGTATTTTCCAAATCTTAAATGAACATATAAACAAATAGGTATATAAATCAGTTACATGGTGTTTTAAAAATATTAAAAATACCACATCTGTAGTTATCAACGAATAAAATAGTTGTCAACGAATGACCATAAAAATTAATAGCTATATAAATTAGTTATATGGTGTTTCAAAATTATTAAAAATAAAAAATCAGTACTTTTCCATCCGTATTTAAAATATAAATCAATTATATATATATATATATATAATATTGACGGTTATTCTTTTGATTTAAATTTATAGTGATTTATGCTATTTTCAATTATGATAATTATAATAACAATATCTCCCATATTTTTTAATACCTAAATTAATTATTGCCAATATTTTAAATTTACATGTGGACTTTTCCCGCTCATAATATTCTCTACAAATAAAATATATCGTTCTACTTATCATCCATTCAGATTTACTTATAATTCATTCTTTATTCAATTGCGCTAAGTCTATTACATAAAACGGAGGATCATTCCATATTACTAATAATAAATTCATGAATTTCTCATCATTCATTGATATTATTCTAGATGGAAAGGTAGCTAGATGACAAGTATTTCATAGGTAAAGTATGTTCATTTTATTTTTTTGGACAAATGTAACTATTAATGAGTTAAAGGTTAATCATATAAAAATAAATATTTTGTTCTAATTAACTTTCTTTACACTCACCACCTGGCCATGTTTTGTGTAACATCCCAATTTTTCATGTATGAATATTATGATTAGATAATATTATAAATGATATTAATTTATTTTAGATTAATTTATGATGATTGAGGAAGCTTGGATATTTAATTAAATTAGTTTAAGGCCCAAAATATCCTAAAATATAAAATGAGGCTTAAAAAGGGCAAAATTATTATGTACAATAAGACAAAAAAATAATATTTTAAATACTTTGATGCAAGTTAAGAGTACAAGTAATATTGGCTATGTGGGCTATGAGAGAAAAAAGTATAAATCCGGTAAAAGGCGGGTCCCACATAAATAGTAAATGACGGAAGAGGTGAATAGTAAAAAAAGTAAGTAAAATAGGTGAACCCTACATAAAAAGGTAAAAGAGCAAGGTAATGAGTCCCATAGATAAAATAAATTGGAAGAATACTGAGTATAATAGAAAATCTGGTTCAAAAAACATTCAAAGCAAAACTAAATTTATCAGTGAAAGTAAAAAGTACACTATCTATTTTTTCTGATTTGACATAAAGAAGGGAAAAGTTGGATATTTTTGCCATTTTCTACTCTCTTACATGCCCAAAAATATCTAAGGGTATAATGGGTAATTAATATATTAAATGTAAAAATAATTGTGAACCCTCGGATTAAATCTCGATTTGACGGTCCACAACCACCAACCTTCCCTACAAATACCTCCACCCCTTCCCTAATTTTTCACACACACTCGCGCACAAAGAGAGAGGAAGAGCATGAGAGAGAGGAAAGAAAGAGGAAAGAGGAAGAAAAAGAACGAAAAAGAAAGAGGATGAAAAAGAAGAAAGAAGGAAGGAGGAAGGAAGGAAACGAAAGTAGGGGTCTTCTAAGGCAAGCTTATACTCTAAATTTCTTTTAGATTTCTTTTTTATTTATTTAGTTTAAAGATTAGTTAGAGTTTAAGTTATTTTCTTCCTCCCTCTTGTACCTCTATTTAGATCAAAGACATAATTCTGAGGGAAGAGTTTATGATTCATAATTGAGTTAAGTTGATATGATGATAACAAATTATTAAGTAAGATTGAATGATACTTTAGGCTTCAATGAAGTTAAGGAAGTGATCTAAAACTAAGTGAAAGCAAGGTTCAAATAAAAGTTAATAAAACTCCAAGATAGTCTCTTGCCCTTGCTTAATGTTATTGCTTATAAATGTTATATATGTTATAATAATTTGTAAATAATGCCATGTTGTTGTTATGAATGTTGCTCTATGATTGGTGATTGTTTTATGTTAAGAGTTAAGCCCCGGGATGCCCATTTATTAAGCTGTAATGTTACCAAAATTTCGTTAGACAACATGGAAATTTTGATAATTTAATGAAAGTATGTTATGTCTTCAAATGTTTTTGTGATGACATGATGGCATGTATAAGTTGACTACTAAGATTTCCCCAATCTCACTCCATGGTTAATCAATGTTAGGGCCAAATCATGACAACTGGAAGCATGTGGAGCAAGAGGAATAATGATAATGGAACCTTGTTGAAAGCTGTTAATGTTCTGTTTATGTACTGTCTGCTTCTAGTTACTGTATAAATTTGTATATATCTCCAAAAATTTAGTGGTTTATATGTATAGATAGATCTATGTCTTAGAAATAAGATGACACTAGTTTGACTGTATTTGGAGCTATATAATAATAGTTATTCCTATTTTATCAAAACTGTTTCTTTGACCAGTAGGAGTAGAATAAATATATAAAAAAAATATGGTTAGAAAGTAAACAAGTAAAGCTTTCCAATGATGGTAAGTATGTATCAAATGGCTTTGTATATTAAGATAAATGAATTTTCAAAGTTAAGGTTCAGATTTTCAGATAGAAACAGATACGTGAAATGAACAGTAATATGTTTGTAATAAACTGTATGAATTGATAGGTTTATTTCCCAGTTTCTGATTTTTCCCTGAAAATTAGATATGTGAATAATTTTTAGAAACTTAAACCACTAGAAAAGGATTTTTCTATATTTAGTTATGATTTTTGAAAAATCACTGCACAATGAGCTATAAACCAGCAAGAATGATTTTGTACAATCTTAAGATTTTAATTCGTTTGAGTTTTTCTAAAAATATTTTCAAACATCGAATAAGCAGTTTTCATGTAAAAATATTTCTAAATATAAGATGTAACATTTTGCATCTTAGTATGGCAACCTCCAATCTTCCTTGGGGATCTCTATGTTGAATTCGGATCCCACTAGGCAATATTGATATAATTTTTAATTTGTATAAACATTGATTTTCTATTCTCAAAATAAAATACCCCATATCAAATATACGTGGCAATTTCAAATTTATTTACGTTTGATGCAAATGTCATAAATTTTCTCCACTTGGCAAAATGGAGGAGTTGTTAGAGGAAGGAAAAAAGCAAAAGTGACTTGAGATTGAGTTTGAGTATATTGAGTAAATATTGTTCTCCTATCAACTATATTGATCTCTTTGTAATTATAGAATATGTAAATACAAAGTTGTCAATATTTTTTTTCGGTGTTGAAGGGGCAAGATACTTCATGGCGGAGTTTTGCCCTTGATATGGTGATCAATTCCATGGTAAGAGTCATAGTCATCCTATTGTTATAATTATACAATGGTGCAAGATTAAAAAATTCAAGGGAGAGTTTGCTCTTACGGTTAGTTTGAATCCATGTACTTACCTTCTATTTTCATATGAACATGTTATGCTCATGTTTTACCTTTTGAATGAGGCCGGTGTGAAGATTTTGAAAAAGATTTCAATTATTTTAAAATATTAGGGTTTTAATCATATATTGCTAAATAAATTGAAAAATAAAATTTTGTAATAAATAACATAACTAAATTTCAAAAATAAAGTTTGGCATGTTCTTATTAAATACTTTTTAATAATTTTAAATGATAAGTTTACAAGAATAAAATTAAAGTGAAATTTTAAGTTTTATATATATTTTTGTGAGTTGATGAATATTTAAGGTATGTTAAAATAAAATTAAAGTTATTCTCATATAAATTATATATTTTACGTAATTAATTCTAATTATATTAGGAACTAATGTCTTTGAAAATTGGACATAGAGCCCAAAAATATATGCTTAATTTATTGTTTTTTATTAGTCTTGAATTTTTTTAGCACTGAAAGTATCTCAATTGATAACCGAAAATGAATTATTAGTCTTGAATTATTGTATTTATTGTGTTTAGTGACATAATTTTATTATCATTATTGGGGGAAAAACAATACATTCTCTTTTTTTTTAATTGAACTATCCTACAATCTTATGACAAATAATGAATATTCAATATACAATATAAATTAAAATAGGGCAATATAGAGCAAAAATTGGTTGTTGATTAATGCCACACTTATTATGTGATATTCTCAACTTATGCTAATCACCTTTTTGAATGAAAGATGACTATATGGGAGAAGATTTTTGTCATTTACTACCTATTGCACCTAAAGGAATATGAGAAGATATAATTTTTGCACCTATTAACTTATCACACATTTAAGCATTGCAAATTGTTAACTCTAACAATATATATAAAGGACTACTATAAATCATTTCAACAAAAATTAATAGAGAAATATAAGAGTTTGTTAATTGGATGATTGTTATAAGCAATTGAACAATTTTGCTAAACAATGAAGAGGAGATTGAAGGGGCCAATCTATTGGATTTTCTATTAAGTATTTTTAATGATATTGTCAAAATTATTATAAATTCATATATTTTAGATGTGCATATAAGCATATAAGATTTTCACATTTATTACAACATAGAATAACTTAATTCTTATATATATCAATAGTATTATTAAATTAAATATTTTTTTATATCAAATATAACTTTTAAGCTTGATTTATTAGAGTACCCATGAATCGCATAGGAGCATTGCTAATTTTATTAGAAAATTTGATACAACACTTATAAAGAATTATACTTTAACTCCTTTATAAAAGACTTATTATTAGGTGACATTGATACTCTTTCAACAAATGATGTTATTAGTGATTCAAGTCTATTGCAAAATAGTGCTCTATCACAACCCAAAAACCCAGTCATGAACGGCACATAGGCTAAGTCAATTCAAACCTACTTAGCTTAGTAAGTTTAAAAGTAGTTGATAAATCTATTTTATACCTACAAAGCATCCACATTTAATATCTATGTTTATAACAACATACCTCCTGACACCTCTGGAATTGACTAAAAACTTCAAAACTCAACCAAACACAAACATAGCATTTCAAAACAACTCTCCAAAACTTCAGAACAACAGAAACGAGCCCCAAAAACACCAAAATTGGGCTGTGGCTGCAGCCATTACAGTACCGTCACGGCTTTGGCCTCCCCTGTTTTGCATAAGCTTTTGCCTCCTCTGGCACCATGGCCTGGACTCTGGAGCCACGGCACCCCATGCTGATTTCCACAATAGCAAAACTCAACACTTAAGGCGGACTTCCGATGAGCATAACTTTATGTTCCGACCTCCGATTGACTTAATTTCAACTCCTATAAGTCAATCGAGTCCCAATCTAGTCATAAACACCACTTTCACCTCAATCCAGATCCGTATGAAGATTTTGGACTCTTTACATTTTTTTTACCACTTATTGACCAAAACTCACCATTAACCATCTCCAATTGCCACCAAAGGCAAATGATCACTCAAAGACCATTCATACATGTCCAAAACCCCCAAATCAACTTGTCTAAAGAGGTTTCTTCCCAAAGGAATCACTCATCTGAGAATTGACCCCTTGGAACCCCTACTTGACAAGACGGACTACAGACCTCAAAACACACCGATCAGGCTCAATTCCAACTTTCATCATACATAACACATACACATAATATACATAGCTATACATATAACCATCCATAACAATCTTTATCCATAACCATACATTCATTACAAAACCTTCTGTCCTACTTGGTACAAGATACATTATCCAAAATACACATGAACTAAATAGACATAGTATTCCCACGTCTGCTGCTACTTCTTCAGCTTCTCAGGACTAGTGCCAGAACTGTCACCTGAAATGTTAGTTCATAGGACAGGGGTATGAGACAATGTCTCAGTAACTGGGAATAACCACACACACACACATATATATATACATATATCTCATGCAACTCATGAATGCAATGTGAAATGAATTGAATGCATGTCACCCTAGCAGGAATCCCATCCTTATCCTCCCTAACTTATATAATCCATCCTTATCCTTCCTAACATATACACACACACACACACACACACACATATATATATATCATCATATGTCATATCATCATCACATTATCACCACCCAATCTGTCATAGATCACAATCTCTCAATGCCACATGGTGATGCTCATGTATCATCATATATTAATCATCATCATATCATAATATCATATATGCATCATGTCATGCCATGTCAATATCATCATCTCTAATCATCATCATAATCATCACAGTTATCATAATCATCAATTAGCTATGTGCATACCATGATATATAGAAAACGATACACACAAACACATTAATATCGTGATATGAAAGAAACATGCATATATATGCACAAATATATGTATTATCATACAATATAAATGATACAATATAAACAAACACCTGGTTACCTCAGGTTGTTAATACCATACTCACACGAGTTCCACAAGCTTTCTTGAATGCTAATCCCACGACTAGCTTTCTCCACGTAGTCAAACAACCTTAACAATATCACAATTCTTCAATTAACATAATATACCTAACATCCAAATTCCACAATTCAACCACTTTAAGCCTAACCCAAGGTTTCAACACCCTTTTCATGCATCAATAAGCTTTTAGGGACTATTCAAACACTACATAATTCCATACAACTCGGATTCCCAAGAGCTTTAACCGAAAACAACTAGGGTTAAGCTCAAATCAGACATACACCCTCCAAAACTCACATCCAAGCAACAAGAACACTAAAACACACTTCCTTAACCTCATTTTATCTATTTCAATCGGTGGATTTCTGCCAGAACCAAAGATCCTAACTCAAAACTGAAAAACCCCAAATTTCAACCGAAGAAAATGGAGAGGGAGGAGTAGAAATCACTTACCAACTTGAATCCAAGCTCTTGAGATCTGAAAATCACTCCCAATGGTTGGAAATCTCGAACCCTAGCAGAGCTCCCTTCGTTCTCCTTCATTTCTTACTTTTCTTATCGTCCGAAATGATCTGGATTTAAACAAAATCCAGAATCTCGCCGCGGCTCCAGGACATCTCACCACGGTGCCACCAGTTTCAGCTGAAACCACACCACTGGACTCACTCTCACCGCAGTGGCTCTGCTTCAAGCTGTGGCGTGGAGCTCTTTCAGACTCCACTTGAACCTTTCTCCGTCCTATTTTCTCTGGTTTTGAACACAATGCCATGAAAGATATTATGAGGGGTGTTACAATTTTCGTCTCAATATTGTTATTTGATGCTTTTTTGCATAATTCTGCATAACTTGGAATATATTTACATCGCAAGAATATTTGTAACAAGTTTAAGCTACATAGATTCAAAAAATTGGAGTAAAATGTAATTTACAAAGTCCATCTGATTTCCCTATATTTTCTCACTCACAGACGGGTGAGAAGGTGAAGAAGAAACCACACTACGAAGGGACCCAATGCTGAGTCATCAAAGAAAGGCACTCAGCGGTGCTGGGTGAATTCATTTCCTAGAAGAGAGACACGTTGGAGACGACGTCAGGTGGAGAAGAAAGGTATAGTGCCGGTGTCGGCTTGTCTCGTAGGCCTAGCTTGTCTCTTACGTAGTTTTGAAATTTTATGAGCTTTTAGACTTTCTCTATATAAAGAGAGGTGAGGGGAACACAAGAGGAGATTCAAAAAAGTACCTAGAGGCTAGAGAACATGGTTCAAACACATCTGAGAGTAACTAGGAGCAATCTATAGAAATAAAGTAAGGAAATTTGAGGAGTATTAAAGATAAATTCATTTTCTTATATTATAAACTCTTTCTTTTTATTATTTTCATTATGATTTGTGACTTTATTTTTGATTTGATGTTTATTCCTATGTGTGATTAAACTTTTCCATCAAGGATAGGGAGATAGCTTAACTCGGATTGACTGTATTTGTTTTCTTTAGTTATGACTATATAGATTTATTCTTCAAATTATATTTAATTTATTTTTTCATTATATTTATCTCTTTTGTTCGTTCATGTAGATTTTATGTAATATGACCCTCTTGACGGATGACCAAACAAACCAGAAAATACAATGGAAACGAACACTCATGAATAAAGACAAGAAAATGATCATGTGTTAGAACTAAGGAAATTCATCCCTAAGTACTAATGATGACATCCACTCGATTGATAACTTCGGTAGGTAGGTTATGGGTTCTCAAAATAACACAAATTTAGATAATTTTTACATAAGAGAATTGAAGGAAAATAATTCTTATTCAACTTGTAAAAAAACGTAAGTCTAAATACATCTATTTATAATGACTCATAAAATCTTTTAGAATGATTAGAGAATCTCATAAAATAGGTATCTAATTATTCCTAAAGTTAAGGGACTCTAAATAATAGGAAATTAATTAAATTCTAAGACTAAATCTTGTGAGATTACAAAAATTTCACTTATTTGGAAACTAAGATACTCTAAAGCATGTCAACTTACTAATCAAGTGAGAACATCTTGTAATATATTAGATGATATAAAATAAATATGAAAATTAAGTGTAAAACGTCACTTTTTGAGAGCCACAAAGATAGTGACATTTTTAACTAAGAAACATACATAATTTATGTTCTATTTGATGGCTAAGTAGTCATAATGCATCTAAGACTCTGAAAACACTATTTGAGTCTTTAAAAATACAATTAGGAGCCCAATAAAAACTCAACAAATAGACTTATTTAAATAATTCAAGTTTTGTCCAATTAAACAACTAATTAATGAACCAAAAATACTAGTTACATCACATTAATTCTATGGGTTAGAAGAGCTTACATTTGGGTTTGAATAGAAATGATTAAGACTCTATTGGATTCCTCTATGTACATTTTGGTATCATGTGCCTTCATTATAATGATATATGCTCCAAATTGCTATTGTAAGTTCTTGAATAACTCTTTTGTCCATGAGTTTTCCAAAACTAAGTCTTCAAAGCACATTGTCTTTTGGTGGATCAATTCATTTGAACTTGGATTGAGACTTGGAAACGTCATGTTTGTTCTCGGATTAGACCTTAGAGATGCAACCAATCTATTAAGATAAATGGGCTCTTTCTGTAAGTAGCTATGGATCATTTAAATGCCTCATGAATCTCCATCATTATACTTGATTACCATAGAGTCTAATTAATGAGTAAACTTGATGGATTAAGAGGTGAAGAGTGAATCTAGATCTAGAGACATAAATACGAATAACTAATGTAGAGATATAATTATAAATTTGTGGTGACTTATGTTATGACTTCAAAGTTTGATTAGAAAATTTAGTTACCAAAAAGTAAATTGAATCCTAATTAAATAAGGATTAATTAACCAAAAAGTAATTATAATACTTTATGAACAATTGTCATTATAATTGTGTAGAGTCTAACTAAAGAATAGAATTTAATTATCCCATATGATAAACCATGATCCTTGATATTTCTAATAATTGAATCAAAACTCATACATTGATTGCTTTATATTTCTTTCCTTTTTAATTTAAGTTTCTCAATTTGATTGTTAATTACTTTTGAGATTATAATTTTGAATTAGTAAATTTACTATATTCCTTGGATTCGACATTTAAAATATTTCAGAGAACTTTTTACTATTACAATCAACCATGTATACTTGCAAGATACCGATCAGTAGTAGCAACACTTAACCAAATAGAAAATGAAGAAAAATTAAACTTGTTCAAGAAAACAGATAAATAAATAAATAAACATCTGTTACCATTCACAATCTCACTTTCTTATTCCAAAAGTTAGGCAACAACAAAACAATAACAACCAAAATAGTCAAAGTCTACTTCAAATAATACGATACTTAAACGTAATGCCCACATAGTAGTCATGTATCATGGGACCCTATATTGCCATTGGTTTAACTAAATCCTACCTACACATCTAGAAAGATCAACTCGCCAAAATCACTTTACGCATATGCTAGCTAATCTGAAAAAGGATCAAGGAGGGGGTGAGTCTATTACTAACTCAATGAAGCGTAAATAACCAAGTGTGTGGAAGAGAAATAAGGCTTGTATAAGAGTTTTTCACAAACAATGTGGAGATGATTTTAGAAAAAAAATAATAAATTAAAAAAATGAACAACTATAATTTGATAGCCATCATACCTCAAGAGCATCCAAACTCAAGAAAAATAATGTATATGAAACATGATCAAAGAATTTAACTAATTGACTTTAGAGTACTATAAGTCATGCGAATTTAATTAGTTCACGGGGACCAACTCAACCTGCTACATGCCATAATATACAGCGACCAAACTCAATCCATATTAAATATCACAATTCATGGAGACAAAAATCAACCCATATCAAATATTATAGATCATGGAGACCAGACTCAACTTATATCAAATATCATAAGTCATGAGGACCACACTTAACCCATATCAATTACCATAATTCATGGGAATCAAACTTAACTTGTCACATCTCATGACATATAGGGACTAAACTCAACCTATATAAAAAAAATAACATGAAGGATAGATAATACTTACAAAATTTAATTAAGTTGAAAAAATTTATTAAATAAGTAATTTATGAAAGTAGATAAATATCAAGTTATTTTTTTATTAAAAAATATTATAAAAAATGATAAAGTAAATCATATAATCATAATAACAAAAATTATTTTTATGTATGGAAAAATATAGGATAATATGCAATGTAGATGTAAAAATACTAATAATAGCAATAACAACTACTGTCTTCTGATCAAGATTTAAAATCAAGAGTCTTTAAATGATTATAAAAGGAGAATTTTTAGTCACCAAATATTTAAACTCATAAACACAATCCTCCCTAACATATAAGAAATTAAAAGAAAAATATTAAAAACACTTATAGCTATAAGGTATAGCCAGTGTGAAAATGAATTGTGACACCTTGCTATTTAAACACTTACTAGTTGGAACCAATTGTATAGGTCTCCTTTTCCTTCCGATCTGATCCCAGTTGTGGAAATTTCAGTAGTACCACCTATAATGTTGATAGTGATGTGAATATATTGATGATGGCGTGAATGGATTCCCAACTTCAACAAGGTGGAGGAAAACAAAAATGCAAAATAAAAGAAGCCCTGGAAGTTGGAAAGAGATACATATTGAGAGTATGTGAGGGCCACAGACGATTTGTCAATGAGAAGTAGAGCTTGCGGCTGGAAGTGGAGGAATGATAGAATTGTTTTAGGGTTTCTCACTATTAGATTTAAGGTATAAATTTTAGATGAATATTTGGATACTTTAAAATCTATCTAAAATTTCAACTCAATTATTATTTATATTTTTTTAAATGTTTTCAAACTATTAAATATCAAGATTTTTTTAAATAATTTCTAACTAAATACCAAAGTGACCCCATAAAATAATTTTCAAGCTTTCAAGTTTAATAAAAGCTATTTATTATTTTCTTTGGTTCATATTATAGGATATGAGACTCATTTTCACTTTTATTAAAAAAGTTGAAAATCATTCTTAAATATACCCAAAGTTCCAAATTTGTCCCTATTTATTGAGGGAGTGTTACAATAATTAAAGCAAATAATTTTCTATGAAATGTCAGATTTTCATAAATGATTACATTTGTAGAAAAGAGAAAAACAACCAATTAAATATGGTAAAGGTAATATTATTCATTTTAGTTCCTACACCTTATATTGTGAAAAAAAAAAGGTCTCACACCCTATATTATAGATTGAAGGGAGTATATACTCTTTTTAAGTAAATTTTCTATTAAATCACAGACACACACACTCTCTTTCTTTCTCTAGGCTATCACATGGATAATCTTTTATCCTTACATATAACTGATTTAAGATGAAGAAGATGAATAACCTTTTAGGTTCAAGTTTGGGGATATATTTGATGGATTATCTCCATGGTTTATGCGATAAATCAAGGCAGAAAAATTTTCTGCCTTGAGAAGTCAATTATCAATTTCATAGTAGGCTAGGCTTAGATCTAGCATCAAATAGAGGGTGAAAATGGAACCCCCAAAATTCAACTTCTACATGTACATAATTTGATTTTTCAAGTATATAAAATTCTGGTGGTAAAAAAAAGTATTTTAAAATTCTATCTATACAATATTTGAACATAATACTATATGAAACATAGAAAATCTATGAGATTAAGTCACAACATAGAGATACTGATTGATTATATCTCTCACTCAAATTTTATAGTAAATAATTTTCACCATTGACATATTTAAAAAACTAAATTTTTTATATGAAAAAATAAAAATTTTCATTGCCGATAGCCACTAGCAGAAGGCCCAACAAAGCACAAGTTAATAAAATTGAAACCTGCATTGGTTGGAAACAAAAAAAGAGAAATAAAACCTAATCTTTAAAACGTACTGCAATATCTTATTGGTTTCTTGGAGCCCAACTTCTAGAAAGCAGAACCTCATTTACTAAATTTTCCAGATTCAAGAACGAAGAACCACCGGATTCAGCAGCTTTTTTAGCTCTTCTCTTCCATTCTCGAGCTTGTTCCCTCAGCTTCAAACCCTTCTCACCTTGCATCATTTCCCTCACAAGCTTCTCCATTTCATCCCTCCTCACATTCTCACTCTCCATCTCCATCCCCAAACCCCATTCTCTGCTTACATACTTGCGATTGACCATTTGGTCAGTGAAAAAAGGGCAACAAATCAGAGGCACCCCATAGCTTATGCTCTCAATTGTGGAATTCCAACCACAGTGAGACAGAAACCCTCCCACTGCTGGGTGCTTCAGAACTTCCTCTTGAGGACACCACCCCAAAATCAGACTTCTCTCTTTGATTTCCTCAGTGACCTCTTGTGGCAGAATGGCCTCACCCTCATCTACCATATCACCCCTAATCACCCATAGGAAACTTTGCTTGCTATTTGCTAGCCCCCATGCTAGTTCAATGAGCTGTTGGGGTCTCATGACTATGACACTACCAAAATTCACATACAGAACTGAACTGGGTTCCTTTGAATCAAGCCATTTCAGACACTCAGACTCTTCTTTCCATAGATTACATTTAATGGACTCGGAGTTGTTGTTCTGTGAGTTAGTTTGATTGTCAAGGAGCAAATAAAGTGGGCCAATTGTGTAAAGTTTGGGGTACATTGAGGAGAGAACAGTCAACATTTCAGGTTCCAAAGCATCGAAAGTGGGAAGAATGATAGCAGAAGCCCTCGAGGCTGTCTAAATTTGCTGCACAACAAAGTTCAGAAGGGCATCATTTGGATATGTGGTCCTATATGTACTAGGAAGGTCCCTTAGTTTTATATCCTTCATCCCGGGGATCCAATCTATAATGGTATCTAATAGCCATTTGTTAGACAGCTTGCATCTGGAAAAAGATCAAAATCGGAAGTTAAATGTTTAAACTAAGCATTTTTGTCTGCACGTTGCTGCAACAGCTCTAACTATTAAGATGTAAGATAAAAACATTCAACATTTTATTAAATAGACAGTTATAGACTGCGATATTATGTCAAGAATCATTTAGTTCTGAAAATTTATTGTAGAACTCATGAATAATTCAATTATAAATCATGAAAAAAGATCAAATCTCAAAACAGAAACTGCTAGCTACCTTTAAGTGGGGTTAGACCTCATTCCATGGATTCTTGCACACTTTGTAGCACATGAAAGAGCAGGCACTGAAAGTACAAAAGGCCACATTTGGGAGCCCAAAATGTAGTGAAGCCTTAAGGGTGAAGGACATGACACCAGCTGAGATTATGCAAGAAACTGGAGGCACATGAGCATCACTGAGTAGCTTTTGCAGAAGGTTGAAGAATGGGAGGAAGCAGTGCTTGTCGGTGGATTGACACAGAGCGGGGATATTCTGTGTTGCGTTCATGTCACTAACGGGTAGACCATCTGGGATTGTTTTGAAACAGAAATCTGGGAAGCCATTGAGACCATTGGGGCCTCTAGACTTGAGCAACCGCTTGTGGTTGAACTCAGTACACAAAGGTTATGTGGAAACCTCTTTTGTGAAGGATCTTTGCTAGTTTCAGACATGGGTTTATGTGACCTTGTGTAGGAAAAGGGATCAGAAGAGCAAATGGTTTCTAGGATTTTGGGGATTCATCCATGTGTGCTGTGAAGAACCAACTTGTGTGTCAGTAGATATCGAGTGAGGGAGTGGGTCCTCATATTGGTAATGACCATATATCTATAATCTTCACTTTTCTCAAGTTGTCTTTTCCTTTGTTCAGTAATGAGTTTCCTTAATTATTGCCATTCACACACACGTACGTTGTGGTCGACGAGATGACACCATCGGAATGATACATTTGTTGTCATTCACATTCGCACATGCATGGTGATAAGGTTCCAGACTCCTCTTGCTGGATTCCACAAAGCACACAAACCAACTCTCTCTACTCCACCCCGTTGCTCACAACCACAGAGATAATATGAGACATGATATTTTAGAGTACATGCTATACAACAACCTACCATGAGGGCCATTTCAAATGTGTTGACTAATTGATTATCAAAATTTTTTTGTTTCCTTTTTTGTTGACCTTCATTTTGCCCCTTGAACATGATTTATTACAGAAAAATGTTGCAAAAGTATTTATCAAATTAATGCATGTATAAGATTAACATATTCAACAAACACATCTATGTCGGAATGATGGTAATCAAAAGCATTTCCTGCTACAAATTAAAGTGATTGTTGTCTTTTCTTCGAGTTAGTAAAGATATTCTTATTGTCTGTGAATTTTTCAGTATACCATGTCTCATAATTCATTAAATGCTTTTTCATGAGTTCAAACTAACTAATGATAAAATGTTTTACTGATTGTCCATATAATACAGAACAAGATGACAAGTTAAATCTTAGTCAATTGTATTGACTAAACGGAATATAGACAACTTATACCGGCAACATTTGATCATGTGGTTAGAAATTAGGCTATGCATTCTATAGTTTTTTTTTTCCATTCTATTTCATTCCACTAAATAGGTCTTATAATTAATATATAAAACTTATGTTTCTATAACTTTTGTTAAAAGTTTTATAAATGTTATTTTAAAAATAAAATTTTACTTTTTTATTAGTTTCCTTTAGCAAAGTAACTGTGAATTTTTAACAAAAGGTGAGTAGTGACATCCATTTAATTTTTGTTGGCCAACAACGATATCCATTTAATTTGTTCTTTAAATAGCCTTATTATAGATTTTACATTATTACGCACGTGCTACTTCCGTTTTAGAATAACTATCATTTAAGGCTATTCATACAAATTAAAAAATAAATAAATAAGCTAAATTGTAAAAAGATTTATCGATATTTTATTTTATTAAAATATCTATATATATATATATTAACTAATGATTTATTTTTAAGCAAGTACTTGAATTTGACCTTTTTATTTTGCATTAATAAAGGATAAAATTATACTCTAAAAATAATTAATACTCCACTAAGATTTTAAAGTGATAATTATTTTAAAGTAAAATCAAAACTTAGAATGATAATTATTTTAAAATGAAAGGGAATATTAATTAACAAATTTATGTAATATTCATGTTAATAAAAATGTTACTACTTTTCTATCTTATTTTATAAGGTAACATGAATGATTTTTCTTATTCCATAACATAAGGTAATATATAGTAATTTATTATTTTTATTATTAATTTATTATATTATTAGTATTATAACTTGTATTATATTTAATAAAAAAGAGTAAACTTAATTAAGATAAATTTTTAATTTTTTTTAAAAAAATTTAAAAATATAATAAATATTTTTAATATACATGAAATATGAGTAGGTAATTGGAATTAATTAACAAGCTAATAAACATATGTTCGTCCAAATCCATAAAAACCATATAATATCACTTTCTTTCTCGTTGTTGGCTGTATCCGACTAACCCGGCCCGAAACAGTAGACAGTCTTGTCTAAACTTCTACACTCTTAACTTGGAGAAACTGGGACATGGAGGGAGACCAAGGCTCCTTTGCTATGGGTGCCAACCAATGCGATGACCAGTCACGGCTCTATGAAGCTTACAATGAGCTTCATGGGCTGGCTCAAGAATTCGAGACTCCGTTCGACGCGCCGGCCGTGTTGGTGGTGGGCCACCAGACCGACGGCAAGAGTGCCCTCTTCGAAGCCCTCATGGGCTTTCAGTTCAACCATGTTGGCGGCGGCACCAAGACCAGGCGACCCATTACACTTCACATGAAGTACGACCCTGATTGTGAGTCCCCTTTGTGTTATCTTGTTTCAGATGCTGACCCCACTCTGGCCGAAGAGAAGTCTCTTACGGAAATTCAGGTAATTTTAAATATCTGGTTTGTTGTGGTATGAAGCTTTCACCTTCCCTTTGCCTATAGTTGTCTGCATTGTAATGTTGCAGAACTTGGGATGGAACTCTTTTGTTTTTTCCACCTTTTCTTTCCAAGATTGACTGTTAATGAACAAGCATTGGACTCCATAACTGACCCCTCTCTGGCCAAAGAGGAGTCTCTAATGGAAATTTAGGTGATTTTAAAATATCTGCTTTGTCGTGGTTTAATCTTTTACCTTCCTTTTGCTTATAGTTGGTTGCATTATATTGTTGCAGTGTTGAGAAGTAGGATGAACATTATTCAGAAATTTGATTAAATTCCAGTTGTAGATATGGATTATGATGAATACTCGGAAGTTTCATACAGCTAAATTCATTTACGAAGAATGCTGAACTTGGGATGGAGTCCTATTTTGTTTGAACAAAACTATTTGCTGATAAACAAATGAAACGTGCAAGTATGCTTCCAGTTCAGCCCCACACGATTGAGTTCTTCCAAAACATTTCTTTCATATGTCATACTATTATCGGAGAATCTGACTAACACCTAAAGAATTCTACCTAAGTCTAGTCCTTCTAGTTTTTGTTTTCCCCCCTTATTTCCTTAATTCTAGGAGGTAACTCAACCGTTAGAATTTTCTTACTTCTGTATCAGGGATGACAACTTGACTTGTGTTTGCAATTAACCCAATAGTCAATTCTATACTGACATAAACTGAGTGTTTTTTTTTTCCCTCGAAGGGCCATTTGGGAGATTAATTTTGGCTTTCACAATGAGTTTGGGGCCTATTTAGACAGATGGGAGGGACTAGGGACCCTCTACAAGTTTATGGTTATCCAGACATTTGTTGCAATATTTTGTCAAGGTTTAAGTTATACTCGTATGACCATTCTTATAGGCATATATTGAAGCTGAAAATGTGAGGTTGGAGCATGAGTCTTCTCAATTCTCAGCTAAGGAAATAATTATTAAAGTGGAATACAAATATTGCCCAAATCTTACGATCATAGACACTCCTGGACTTATTGCTCCTGCTCCTGGTCGAAAGAATAGAGTGTTACAGGTCAATTTTGAATTTCTTGAAACATATTCATTTATTTCTCATAAACAATATTTTTGTTGGTAATGGTGGATTCCATCGTCTTCTTTACAGGCTCAGGCTCGAGCAGTAGAGTCCTTGGTGCGGGCAAAAATGCAACATAAGGAATTTATTATATTGTGTCTTGAAGATTGTAGTGATTGGAGCAATGCTACTACACGACGTGTAGTAATGCAGGCATGTGCACTCTTTGTGCTTCATACTTGTTCTCTTGTAAATTACCCTTCACATCTTTGCTTAGAAACAGAGTGGCTGATGTTTTTGGTAGAAATTATTGCTAAATGCTCACTCTTTTATGGGACATTTTTGGGTTGAAAGAATGAACGTTAAGTGAAAGAAAGAAAAGAAATGAGTTGCGTCAAAGTGATTGTTGTTGACTATGCAAAGAAGAGTCAGCAGTTCATGCAATAACTCCTTTATTTTGTCATTGGAAGCAGTGAAAAATTTACTTTCAGTCAGGGAAGAATATAGTCATATGCTAAAAATAGATTACGTTTTGTGACGTGGCTCACCTACAATTTTTAATATCTTGACACACGATGTGATATTTATTGATCTAGATTCTAACCATTGAACTATAAGAAACTACCACGTTGATCTTGCATGCCAAATTTTATAAGAATCTGATAACAATGAGTATGTAATCAAGTAGTTAAAAGTTTTTAACATTTGGATAATATTTCATATGTTAATATTACGATGTATTGATAGAGCACAAATCCAACTTTAGATTAATATGTAATTTTTTTAGTATATTTCTGATTTGAATTTTAGTCCAACAGTGGATTTTGTGAGAAACTAGTACTATGTAAAATTATTTGATGGTGTTTATCAATTTTAAGTCACACTGGTGTTGATTTTAAGGTTATACTACATATTATATACTCCATGTCATATGGCTGGAATTGGACAAACACTAAGTATAAATACAGAGTTCCAAGGCTTCAAAAGTTCCTTTTTGGATTCATTTGTAGATTGATCCAGAGTTGTCAAGGACCGTGATTGTCTCAACTAAGCTAGATACTAGGATACCCCAATTTGCTCGCCCATCAGATGTTGAGGTTTTCCTCTCACCACCTGCATGTACCCTTGATGGCTGCATTCTGGGTGACTCCCCTTTCTTCACATCTGTGCCTTCTGGAAGAGTTGGTTCTGGAAGTGATTCTTTGTACAGGTCCCATGATGAGTTTAAACAGGTTCAGCCCTTTAGCCATTCATTATTTTCATTTGCCCTTTTGTCTTGGATTGAAATTGTGGGATTCAGTTAGTTGGGTACTCAGAACCTTCTTGGTGCTTATCACTTAGATTGCCTATGCTCTTGTAATCTTGAATTTCTTTCTTTTCTTTTTTGATCTGGGTTGGAAGAAAACAGTTGCTTATTTGAAAGGTTCATCCTGTTAATATAATGCTAGATAGAGAGCCTGTTTTGAAATTTAGACTAGTTTCAAATTCCTAAAGCACTATCCATCTTGAGTTAATATGACTGAAAAAGGTTTCATCAACATAGTAGTCTAGATGTGAGATGTTGATGTGAGATTTTTTAAATGCATTGTCATGCTACAAGCAATCTTGTTCTCAATTATGTAGTGTATGATTTTAACTATAGTTGTTGAGAGATTCACTATTGTTCATATTATCTTCTTGACATGTTTGTTACTACGTAATATTGTTATTTAACATCAAATATAACACTCTGCAGATCAAGAAAGAAACAATAAATAGACAAAGGAACATTCAGGATATTTTGTCATCATTTTTTAGAACATTCAGAATATTTTGCCGTAGTTTTAATTTTTTTTTTTAAAGTTATTTGCTGTTCCCTGGGAGTGGTTCATATTTCTTTAAAATTTAAGTGGCGGCCTAGTGGCTGCCTTGTTGGGCTGTCTTTTTTTATTGTGAAATTGGACAGACCTTAAGGTTATCTTCTCTTGAGCTATTTAGTAGCAATTATGAATGTAGGCAGTATGCTTGAGAGAGATAGAAGATGTTGCATCTTTGGAGGATAAGTTAGGCAGGCCATTGTCAAAGCAAGAAAGAAGTAGGATAGGTGTAAGCAAACTTAGGTTATTCCTGGAAGAAATGTTACAAAAGAGGTATGCATTAGACTCAATCTTTGTTTACTTAATAGATCCTGACATTTTTATGTTCATACCTAAATAATTGAGAATGTGCTTGCAAGGTATATGGATAGCGTGCCATTGATCATTCCACTTCTTGAGAAGGAGTACCACAGTGTAACAAGGAGATCGAAAGATATTAATCAAGAATTGAGGTTTGTATGAAACTTTAGGAATATTTTCCATTATATGATCTGCAATGGGTGGTGACAATACTAGTCATTTTATCTTTAGCTTTTACTGTTAACCATGATTATGTTTCTTTTGTTGGCAAAAAAGAAAATGCTCATGTTTCTTTTATCACTAGTTATTTTATCTTCCAATTTTATACAGTTCCGTAGATGAAGCCAAATTAAAGGAGAAGGGAAGAGCCTTCCATGATCTTTTCTTGACTAAGGTATTCATCATAAGGGCTCCCATACGTGTTTTTTTTCTTTTTTTTGGTCCCGGGGGGGGGGGGTGGTATTGGTAAATCCAATCTTCACAGAATCTGATCCTGCTTTGTGGGGTTGAGTTTTGATGTTGGGAATACGAGAACTCCTATAAAGGAAGGAATATTTTAAGTTATGTTGTTAGTTTAGCTTGTGGAGTGAATTTCTCACATCTGAGGAGAAGCTTTTATGTTCAATATTCTATACAGACTTACATAGGTATAGCTGTTGATTTTTCTATAGCTATTGGAATTCATACTGCTTGAATATTGAAAATAAACTTCCTACAATGTTTATTTCCACCTGATTCTATTATTTTCTATTATTCAGTTGTCATTGCTGCTTAAAGGGACAGTTGTTGCACCTCCTGATAAGTTTGGTAAATTATCTCAACACCGTCTTATAATCAAATCTATAAAACCGTGGTATATATTGTTTAATAATATAGATGTCTAGAGAGGAAAGCTTATCTTTCTTTAGATATGGCCTTCTGCTTGATAAAAAAAGCCATGATTGTTTTCCTTGGCATTTTTTCTTTTGATTTTGCTTCAGGTGAAACACTACAAGATGAGCGAACAAATGGAGGAGCATTTGTTGGTACTGATGGGGTTCAGTTCTCTTGCAAGCTAATACCTGTAAGTTATGCAACTGTTCTTGGCTTGCTTCTTTTTCTACTTACTTCCTCCTTTATAATTTTAGAGGATAATAGACCACCTACTTATTTTTCTTTTTTAATGAATATATTGTTATTTTTTTGTCCTTTGCCTGATGTTCTACTTATTTTCATACTGAGCTTCATATAAGTACGATTTTTGTATGGGGAGCACAAGATTTTTCAGAATCGTGTGAAGCAAACAACTGATAAACTGGGTTATCTCTGTGTAGAATGCAGGGATGCATCTTTATGGTGGTGCACAATATCATCGGGCAATGGCTGAATTTCGCTTTGTGGTTGGGGGAATCAAGTGTCCCCCAATTACACGGGAAGAAATTGTAAATGCCTGTGGAGTTGAAGATATTCATGATGGAACAAATTACTCTAGGTAGTCTGGTGTCCTCCACATTTTCACTCTTTTAATACTATATATTAAAGTTTACATTAGCTTTAATTTTGAATAGGAGTGCCTGTGTAATTGCTGTTGCAAAGGCTCGTGACACATTTGAACCTTTCCTTCATCAGGTAATTAGTATTATGAAAGCGAAGATGTTCCCTTTCATTTCTGTCCTTATTTCTCTTCTTTTATACAAGTTAACTTAGAGACTATGTGATGTATTTATTTCCTAAAATCGCTGTTTTTAGTCACAAGAACACATGTCACTTGATGTATAATAGAGAGGGAGAAACCAAGAACAAGTATTAAATTTAGACACTCAATTCTTATTGGTCAAATCCTTCCATCCTTATGTAGCCTACTCTCACATCCTTAATGCTATCAGAACAAATAACTCAAACTTAAGACTCTAGTAATCTCTATTTGAAATAGGAGATATAATTGTAATCCAACTAGTAATAACATTCTAAGATCCGAAGTCCAAACAACTAAACCAAATCTTTGAGTGGGCTTTAATTAATTCTTACATCCCAAATAAACTTTTATTCTCAAGTTATAAATACGTAGCAATCAACATTGTATCACAATTCATGTAATTACAAATCCTAGTTTAACAGATCGTTGTTTCATCAGTAAAATATGTCAAATGATGTCCTGAAGATTGGAAAGCAAAGTAGTCACATCTTACTAGTCTGTTACTCTGTTTAACTATTCATTCTTGGATGATTCTTTATTGAACAACCGTAGATCTTGTGGCACCTACTTGTGAGCCACCTAGTGCATTTGCTAGTATACTAATGGATACGAATAAAAATGTTCTTTTTTGACACAGTTGGGCTCTAGACTGCTGCATATACTTAAGAGATTGCTTCCCATCTCTGTTTATCTTCTTCAGGTAAGTTTTTTTCTTTTCTTGGATCAATGGTGTCTATCCTTCCCTGTCAGAAATTTCGTTACAGAATCGTGAAATTTCTAGTTTTTTCCCTTACCAATTTATGTTTTTGGTTTCTGACAGAAAGATGGTGAGTATCTTAGTGGCCATGAAGTGTTCCTTAGACGTGTCGCTTCTGCCTTCAATAACTTTGCAGAATCTACTGAGAAATCATGCCGTGAAAAGTTAGTTAGTTGTCCCAATTGCCATAAAAGCTCCATTGTTTTTATTTTTATTTTTTTAAAAATTTCATTGTTTATTACTTCAAAGTATTACATTGACAGAGTAAAAATGGGAATAAATTTTGTTCAAATGTAAATATTGCAAGCATACTTTTACCCAAAGTTGATTTGGCTGTAAATTTTTAAGAAAAGGAAGTATTAAAAGACGCACAATTTAGCTTGTAAAAGAAAACACAAGATGCCATGTGTGGGATTATTACATTCATAATCTTTTTAGGCTTTTCTTTTTCTTTTCTTTGTTTTTTTTTTCAATATTTGTTCTTTTGATGGCATTATGGTGGATTATACCCCCTTGTTTTTACAAAAAGCAGGAATGCATTTTGCATCGAATGTGATGAAACTAAACTAAATGGTCAGGATTTTAGAATGTTGAACGTTTCATCTTCATATGCTCATCAATTCAACCACCAATTTCTTCCCTTTTTCCCCTCTTCCCATATGTAACTTATCTGTAATGTCACTTTTCTATGTGTCTTTGCTGTAGATGTATGGAGGACTTGGTAAGCACCACCCGTTATGTGTCATGGTCTCTCCACAATAAGGTATACTTGATCTATGAGTCATTCTTCCCCCTCCCCAGGGGAATCTGCTTTGGCTTACCTGGCAGTTTAAATGATAATACTTCCCAATTTCAACTTAAGCTAGACCATATGATTATCCAGTTAAACTGAAAGTGTCAGTCAGTAAAATGTTTGCTTCAGTAAGTTTACCTTGCTCATTTTATGCCTCCTATGATGTCAACTATGTAGAATCGGGCTGGATTACGGCACTTCTTAGATTCATTTGGTGGAACAGAGCATTCCAATGTCTCTAGTAATTCTACTGCAACTGGCCTATCACAAACAAGTACGCACGAGAAAGATGACACAAAGTCACGACCAGATGTAAAGCTCAGTCATTTGGCCTCTAACATTGATTCCACGGCATCTGTTCAGACAATAGAAACAAGGCTTGCTGACCTTCTGGATAGTACGCTTTGGAATCGAAGGCTTGCTCCTTCATCTGAAAGAATTGTTTATGCGTTGGTGCAACAGATATTTCATGGCATAAGAGAATATTTCTTGGCTTCCACAGAATTAAAGGTTTGTGATATGTATCCTGCATGCTTGTTTATGCATCTTAATTTCTTTTTGTTTGATCTGTGCCTTGGACCTCTTTACCTGCTTGAAGCAGGAGCATGCCGGAGTGAGAGTAGAAATTGAGCGCTGATCAATTGATTATTTGGGGAATATTTGTCTGACTTTTAAGAAATTTGGTCAGGCCCCCTGATCTTTTAAGATATGACAATGGTGTAATTTCTCTCAAAATAAACCCAATTATGAACTTAAAGCTGCAGTGCAACATTAAATATTGCAAAAATGCAGAACTCCCAATTACTTTCCAGTATTCTTGTTTTATTATTGAAATTAGATGTGGATCCCGTGCTTTGCTCAAAACCCAAAACAAAGTGTTTATGAGAAGAACCGCATTATTCATAACCTGTGAATAGTGTGACTTGTTAGAATTTCTAATTAATATATTGATATATTGACTAGTAAGAAAAATATTGGTTGTGTTAAAGCATCTTATATCATTCAAAACCTATTTTCTGCCCATTTAAAACTTGAATATCTTTTCCTGAAACTTTACAGACGGGCAATTTATATGCTAAAAATTTTACGTACATCACACATGAAACAGCCTGCACCACAAGGCTGAGAGTGTTTGTTGTCGTAATACCATGCTTACGTGCACTTTTCACTTCATTTTTGCAATTTTGTTGTTTAGGCTAATTGCAACTACTACTATATTTGACAACAGATCAAATTATTGATGATGTTGTGAATTGTGATTAAGTTATATCTGCAATTTAGAACTCTCCCCTGATTTTTCTATCTTTTTTGGCACTGCTTACATTCATATTTTGCAGTTCAACTGTTTCCTTCTGATGCCTATTGTGGACAAGTTGCCTGCTCTTCTTCGGGAAGACCTGGAATCTGCTTTTGAAGATGACCTGGATAATGTTTTTGACATAACAAACCTGCGACACTCATTGGGTCAGCAGAAGAGAGATACTGAGATTGAGCTGAAGAGGGTATTTCCTATATCAAAATTTTTTTAGACATTGGCAGCTCTCCATTATTCTCTCTCATGTACAATTTTACTGTGGTTATGCAGATCAAGAGGCTGAAAGAGAAATTCAGAATGATACATAAGCAGCTAAGTCTGCATCAAGCCATGTGATTATGTCAAGTCACTGTTGAAAATACTGAGGAGCATGTTATTTCAAACGTAGTAGGCATTTGCTTTTAAGATGTTTGAGATTGTTGGACCGAATGGAAAATCCGCCCTTGATGGACTAATTGCGTGAGTTAAGCTTATTAAGTTATACAGAAAAATACTTGAATATTTACTATAGTAGAAGTCCCATATCACTTATGTTAATAAAAGTGTTTTATTAACTTGCTTATATTAAGAAATCCCATATCACCTAGTTCAAAGAGTGGAGTAGGAAGAGGAGTCTATAAATAGACCTCTTATGAACTCCAAAAGTAACGATAAAACTTTTATGCTCTTTACAGACTTAAGTGGAATTTCCCTAGAGAAAATCTTAGATACAGTGTGTCTAAGTATATTCTCTCTTTTTCTCTCCTCTATATGAGAATGAGGATGTGGTGTTTTTGTTGTGGAGACCTGAGTTAGGTTCCATATGGTGATCTAACTTTTATTGCATTAGTTATGGTGTTTAGAGTCTGTGCAAATTTAGCATAGAGCTTCAGGTAAGTATTTTTAGCTTCTTATAGTTAACATTGATATCAGAGTTGCCATGTTTCTATGGCTGTGTATTATTAGTATTAGAGAAGTATGCATAATAATTTATAAAAAATAATAAAAAATAATAATTATGAGATTTTATGCTTTTTGCTTCTCATAGATGTGCTGATTCCTAGAAGGTAGAGATAAACTCTGTTTATTTCCACTTATATATATATATATATATATATTTCTGTGTTTGCACGGTTTTTGAATTTATAGTATATCATAAGTGGTATTCTGGAACATGATTGAAATATTAGAATAGAGAATCATAAGCAAAATTACACCTAAAATTCGGAAACCTATTAGCTGAATAGGTTGAAAATAGGTTATGAAATACTTGCGTCTGTAATCATAGTTTAAGTGTATTTTATGATTAACAACCTATCTGAGTATATGCAATTAGAAATATAGCAAAAAAAAAAAGGGGCAGGGGGACCTAGAGAGCAAGAAAACACAAGAAAATCATGGCGGGTTTGCGGATCCGCCGCTAGGACTTAAACGGTCAGTGCGACTTGGTTAGAGGAAGGGAGTGACGCAATGCAATGTCATTTGGGCCCCTCCTTTACATGACATGTCGTTTAGACAAAATGACATGTTACCCTGTTTAATGAAATTGTATGTTTTACTATTGCATAAGAAGATTAATTAAAAATTATTATTAAAAAAATTGAGAGGACACCGGATCAAAACTGGGACCCAATTGGATATGGATCCCAAACTTTCGCACTACCCAAAATCCAAACAAATAAACCAATAAAAAAAGGGGAAGGTGTTAGGACATTGGGCATGATCAAATTATGAGTTTAACCTAATCTAGGCTATGAGTTTAGGTCGCACATTGTCTTCATGAGTAGGAGTTACTCCTACTCTGTTGATTCAGTTGGACCATACTACTGGAGAGAAGGGATCAAAAGTCTCACAAAGTGGCGCGTTTCACCGGTGGATGCACGCATGGTGGTGCATGTACTTCATGTGCTTGTGTTGTGCGTGGTATTTTATTCTCTATTCTACTTTTTCAAAAATTTTTCCAATTATATGCTTTCAAGAGTGTGTAGACCCGAGATGGATGGGTCGAGGCCCAATCAATTAATTAAAATGAAACAAAAAAAAAGGGAAGGAGTAGATCTGGTCTTAATTTAATTTTTTCCCTAATGGTGATATGGCGAGTGGGAACCACTAGTACACTCAATGGACATGTGGATCATACCATCAGGACAAAGATGGCGAGTAAAAGCTGATGACATGGTGTGTGTTGGTTGGAGAGCCGTCTATGGTGGTACATGCATTAAAAATATTGAAAAATACAGCTTAATAATTTTCCCCTAAATATAAAAGATAATATGTGACTAGGAGTATAAGAGACATTCTATGCAATCATTGGACCAAGTAATTGAGCTAATACTCTTGAGAACCCAACAAAAAAAGGTACATATGTTGTGCCTAAAACAAAGCAACTCAAATGCGAATGGTTCAAGAAGTTGATAAAATAACAATTTTAAATAGTTAAATTGTATAATATATACTTGAGTATCTTAATCTTTGTTGAGCATTGATGAGAATTATCCTAGGATTTAATCAGCATGGATCCAAACAAAGTTAAGACAAAGAATCAACTGAAAATTAGTATTAAGAGACTTTAAGCAAGAAGTTTGCACACATTTTTTCCACTGTTGACACGTGGTTCCATTATTTTTGAGATATAGTGGAAAGCTTTCTTCTCCCTCGGGCAGTATGGGTCGATATAATCCCTGAAGCTCTACCTAGAAATGGGTCTTTGGAAACCCATAAAGATATAGTTGAAAATTAATCCTGAGATTATCATATTGAGGTGCATGTCTGAGAGAGAATTTTAAGGAGAAGGATCATGCTATTATCATAATTCTCAGACATGAGAAATATAAGGTATCTCGAGCTTAATGCACTGAAAAATGATACATTTAAATAGTTTCTTGAAGGCTCTTGAAGCTCCTGAAGATAACATATAACTTAAACCAAAAAGTATGATGGATATTATTGAAAACCATTTTGCGAAGTTTAGGAAAATGGAAAATGTATATTCATAAACAATTTAGTCTTTGTTTTCTTGTATTTCCAATTAGTAGGATGAATGTTTCCTATGTTAGTTTTCTTTATTGAAAAGAAACATGATTACTGAGTGTTATGTCTTGAGTACATTTTTCATTAATGAATTATTGTTTAATGTTTTTTTTATTATATGTGATTGTTTGACAAATATTTTTTTGAGTGGGAGTTCTTAGAAAATAGACAAGAGGTCATGTAAGAGCTATAAGTTGTAATATTTACAAAGAAAACTCAATAGAGAAGTAATGATATTTTTAGTATACATGTAATAGGGGAGTACAATGTATTCTCTCGATTGTGGATCTATTAATATCATTGTGGATTTATTTGAAGTTTATTGCAAATAAGAATAACATTGTATATATGATACTTATGTGCCGTGTCTATGTACACTGACTTAGACAATACAATTGACATTATCAAGTGTTTGAGATTTCTCAAGTCAAGGAAAGGGAATGTATTAACCACTGTGGCTTTTTGAAATCCCACCTAAATGATAGTGACTTGCTTGCTATAAACTTTCATTTTTTATTGACAATTTAAGTTAATTTTGTATCTTGAAGTTGAGTACCATGAGAATGCTTAAATTAAGTTTGAATACTATAAGTGTATTTCAAATTCTCTAGTTGTAAGAATGAAACAATAAACTTGAAGATTTCAGGGTAAGTACATGAGAGGATGTGACCTCATGAATTAAGGAGATAATTAAACAAGATTTTTAAGAAATCTTAAACAAGCAAAAGACTTATGAGTTATGAGTCGAACAAGTGAATTAAATAAGATTTTAAGAAATCTTAACCAAGTAAAAGACTCATGAGTTATGAGTAGAAAATGTGAATTAAATAAGGTTTTGAGAAACCTTAACTAAGCAAAAGGCTCATGAGTTATGGGTCGAATAACTAAGAATTTCATATTTTTTATGAAATTATGTCAGCAGATTGCTTTTAAGAAGCAATGGATCTATTTTTAAGAAGTAGATAAATATGTAGAAAATAAAATATAAAGAATAAAAAGGGTTCTAATCATACAAATTAATTTTGTATAAAAATCCGAGTCCTATATGATATGTTTTACGCATTGAAAACTGACATACTTAAGAATTCAAATTACTCCTTTTGAATTAATTTCCATAAGAGCTCGGTGAATATCAGTAATGAGATATAAATATAAGGACCTTAGTATTTCCCTTAATGGTTTCATTGCATGAATTGCAGTAAGTAAAACATAATTTAAATATGTATGACATGCTAAATTTAGGCTTTAACAAGCCATAGATTAAAACTAACATAAATAATATGTTAGAATTAATTCCAAACTAAGTCATGTTGTTGTAATGAACATTCCTTAGCATATAAAACATTACAAAGTCCATTAGGGAATGGAACCAAGATTAACCTTCCATTGTGAGTAAATCCATTAAAATGAATATACATGAAGGTGAGATGTGGAGTGTGATATTTTACCATAATGATTGACAATAATTAACAAGTGTAAATATTTGTTAAGATTTCTTTTGCTTATAATAAACTCTGTGAATAAGAGGATTTGACATTCCAAAATATGAGAAAGTTGTTGGAAAGCAAAGTTTAAGTTTTCTCAAGTGTGGTTGAACCAATTAAGTTGGTGTTTGAGCTTGAACAATATTATTTAAACTCTACCACATACATCCTCATAATAAATTATTCTTACATTTATTAATCATAGACAAATAAGGTAAATAAGTTTGAAGAATCTTAAGGATCTATCTATGTGTCCAGGAAAATTTTCCCATATAGATGGGAAATTTGATTTTGAGAGTTGTAAAAAAGTAACTGGGCTGATTAAAAATTTTTTTAAATGATTTTTTTAGCAAGGAAATGATTAACAAGAGAGAATCTCTTAGAAGGTACAAAATAAAAAAAAAAGGTAATTAGTTGTCTCAAACTATCAATTTAAGTGGGAATCCTTAATTCAAGTGGGAGCCTCTAAAGTTTGAACTTTGTTATTGTACAAATAGAAAAAAGTTGCTCAATCTCATAAATGATGAAGAGGTCAACATTCCATATGAGCACTTCATCATATCTTACTAAGACAAAATGGTAAAAGTAATGGATGTTAATAAATATTTCTTTTGAGGTAAATAAGAAGACATATAAAGATATGAAATTCACTCAAATGTAAAGGGGTATGTATTATAAATGGTTACACTTAAAGAAGTTGTTTTTTTTCATTTATTGATTCACTTTATTTTATCCCAGTCAGAGTTGTAAGTTTGAATTTACATCAAGTGGATGTAGTGCTCGAAATTTGGAGTTAGAGTTTTCTTTTTAACTCCAAATGTCTCTTTATGGAGACTGAGATACAGAATGTCATTTGAGATCTCATTGAGATGAGATCTCAAATTAATCTTGATTAGGTGATGTGTAACATCATTTTTCACATTATGTAGTCTTAAGAAACTATCTCTGAAGTAGATAGTATAACTTTAACTAAAAGAAATATTACTTTATGTTTTTCTAGTTGTTAAAGGTTAGATATATCCTTATATTTGAGAATAAAGATATGAATAAGGTAGAATATATTCTTGGGAAGAGAAATCCGAGAGTATTATTAAAAGTTTTAAGTACCCCTAAAATCATAGATAACAGAATCATGAGAATAAATCCTCTTGTAAAATATAAAATGAAACTTTTAAAAAGAAGTCCCCTACTTCAGTATTGGTGATAACAACATATATGCTTAAAGCATACATGAATTGAGCAATCAGCCTCATAAGTTAGCTCCAATTAAATTTCAAATGAATAGACATTTTAGGGACACTACAAAATACGTGTTGTATTATCAAGGAAGCATCTTAAGCCCAATGTGGCACTCTAATGGGAGTAGATTGGAGAAATGATTTGTGAATCTTAATATCTCTTGTTAGAACAAATTGTCATGCATTGCTTTAACAAGAAAAAGATATGGTATAATTTGAATCATGTCTAATTGTAGTGAAATAGGCTTTGTGGTTAAGTGATTAAGGATTACTTCAAGACATTGAAAGTCTAGATAGAATGTGGTGAAACAATCAAGAGCCATAGCCTTTCCTCAATGTCAATTAAAGGCAAAGTACATAGACACAAAATGAACAATTTTGTTAGAGGAGTAAAGGCACAAAAAGTGTTGCTGATTAATGTATGTCTACAAATGGGATGTGAGCAAATCCCTAATAGAGTTAAATACCTTGTAAAAGAGAAAAGTTTTCTTAATATTGAGTAGAATACCAAGTTACACACTCCTTGTGATAATTGGAGAAAACAAATGGCATATGTTCCCCGAATGCCATAATTATGCATATGTATAATGTTGAGTATGTCGTACAGGTTTATAAGGTTGGCTCTCTCACGCAAGTAACTGTCTTTAACACTCAGAGGAGTGGAAAAGATGAGACATTATGTGTTCACTATTAATATAGTGAGAGCACTGTTTTGGCAGAGATGAAACACAAAAGTATATATATGTCACCTTAACAAAAGAATGTTGGGATGAGATCCAAGTATATGAATGGATCAAATCATGAATACCCATTATCCATGATACCTGTTGCCAGATAGCTAATCCTTCTCAAATATGACGTCATGAGTAAAGAGAGGAGAAGGAATCCAGTTTAGGATACGGTGAGTATCCAAAACTTAAGTCTTTACAGTGTTATGAATAGTAAAATTGACATACATTCTTATGAGAAAAGAGGAACACCGTAGCATGCAATTCATACTGCATGTACTTGAGACCGTAAATCGAAAGTATGTGAATAGATCTCCATTTCACTGATGTGTAAGTCCCAAAAAGGAGCATATTCCTTTCATGATGCCCTTAAGACTTAGACAATATCATGAAGGCTTGTCTTTAGGGGTTGCTACCTTGATATATGTCTTATGGTCATGATTGATGCGATCTAAAAGGCATATGTTGGGAAAGCGACTGGGTCAAATCTGATTGATAATTGGGTAGGAGGAAGATTTACCTTGAAATTTACATTTATACTAGTATCTAAGACCAGTCCGTTATGAAGTCAATTGAGTAATATCATAAGTGTGGATACTATGCATATGAGAAGGCAATCTGAGTTACGCTGATAACTCAAGAGGGATTATATTTGCCATGAGAAAAGTGTATGGGTAGATCTAGAGCATTCGAGGCACATTATCAAAAGACATAGTGATATAGATACATGAGGGTTGTCTTCTTGTGCTGATCCTATAGTGGGATTTCTAGTACATGAACACCTGAGTGAAGACATCGTGCCCATGCGATCAAGATAGAGCACCAAATATGAATAAGAAGAGAGAAGTCATAGTGACAAAATAAGAAGTCACAATGACAAAATATTTAGTCAAAGTGACATGATGGTTATCCTATCAAATGTGAGTGGGAGATGTTGGACTTAATGGATAATCCAACCTTGATGGGCTCATTGAGTGAGATAAGCCCATTAAGTTATAAAGAAAAAATACTTTAATATTTTACTATATTAAAAGTCTCACGTTACTTAAGTTAGTAAATATGTGGAGTGGGAAGAGAAGTCTATAAATAAACCTCCTATAGACTCCAAAACTAACAATGATGAAGCTTTTACACTTATCTCCTTTATGTGATAATGAGTTCTCTCCTTTATGATATGAGAGTGCGGTGTTTTCGGCATAGAGTTTCAGGTAAATATTTCTAACTTCTTATAATTAACAGGGATGATAGAATTCATGACTCCCATTTCTTCCGATTTGAATGGAAATAGAATGGTGTATCCTGAAAGAAAACAGGATGACAAGGTGTTTGTTATTAGGAACCCTTTCCTTGGAATTCACCGAAGTCCCTCCCTTTGTTTCTCCAATATATTGTGGTTCTGTTCCTTAGCAGGATCATAATATAGGGAAAAACACATCTAAGAAAATTGACATACAAATCAACTTTTCAGGTGAAACTCTTACTTGAAAGACCTTCGGAAAATTTTCACACACGCGCGCACTATAAAGTAAGAGTAATGTTGAAAGAGTTTTTTCAGTTTTGTTCCTCAATGCCTGTTTGTCTTACGTAAACAAATGAATCGAGTTTGAACTTGGACTAAACATAAGAAAGTCCGAGCGCAATCAATTTTATATTCGCGCTTTTTAAAATGAACTTGTTTTTTTAATTAAATTTTATTGTTAAGACCATGCTTCTTTTTCTTTTTTTTTAAAAGAAAATTAGATGTTTAACGTATTTAAAATTGAGTTATTGACTCAAACCCATGGCCCATTGGATTAATTAGGCTAAGACTATTTCTTTACGAATGACGTGGCAAAAACGGTGTTCTCGATCAGATGGAAACAAGAGGAACCAAAACGGTACTGACTGTTTTCCTTAAATTTTTAGATTGCAGATTTACCAACAAATGTGTAGATAACTAGATATTGTCAATCAAGAATATATTTTGGAAAATTTCATTTCATTTCATCTCTTAACATTCCATTTTCGATCATGTTGAGAACCAAATGGATGTAAACTGCTAAACACTCTCAAATAATGAAATGATAAAAAGAGAGAGAAAAACAAAGTAATTCTCTTTCTATTTTTTATTATAAGTTATTTTTAATTATTTTACACATATTAAAAAAAATAATTAAAAATAATTAGAATTTTTAAATATTATAAAATTTATCATCGCTTCCTAATATTATCTTATTAAATTATAATTTATTTCAATTATATCTTTCTTAATCTCACCTTACCAAAACTTATGAAGGAAAATATGGAAAAACAAGATTTAATAATCAAAAGTCTAAAAATTACTCCCTCCGGTCCAAAATATAAGAGGTTTCTAACTACTTTACGTATATTAAGGAAAGGTGGTTACACTATTAAATTTCTAAAAAAAAATTTAACATCTCATTTTTATCTTTATTAATTATTAATAATTAAAGTTATTTCTACTTTTTTCTATTACAAATTATGAGACTGGTTATTAATGAATAGGAATAAAAAAGATAAATTACTACTAAATATTACATAACACCTTATATTTTAAATAAAAAAAATTTTAAAAACTTTCTTATATTTTGAATCGGAAGAATATTATGAGTAATAAGGAAAAGGGAGTAACAAGAATAGAGACCTGGTCAACAGCATACAATAATATCATTGAAAATTCAGTGAAGATATAAAAGCACGCATTAAAGTATTATCTGATGCTAATTCCCAATCACCTGCAAAACTAGACATACAACACAACACAAAATACTGAGAATTACATGTCATGAAAAAAAAAATATATATATATATATATATATAGCGTAATTGTCAATCAAACCACTGCACGGTGAAGAATAGTGAAGTTGAAACGATGATTAAACTTATCCCATTGAAGCCCAATCTCGTCTCCTTTCTTCATATTCCTTCTCTTCAAAAAATCTTCATTCCAATTCCTTATCAGCACGAAGCTTCCAGAAGACACCCATTTCTTGAGAACTAGAAGGTGCTGCGACATGGTGTCTACATCCCAAAACTTGACCTCAATCCCATCTCCAGCACCTACACTGAAGTTCTCATCATCTGTCAAGACGGAACGCATCAGACTTTGAACCAGGTCTGAGGCCAGCAAGAGTCTGTTTTGGTGGCCAAGGACGTCCGTGGCTGTGAGCACTTTCTAGATTTTGCATTGGTCATCATAGAGCTTCAAAGTAGTGGAACAATCCCATGATGGAGTATTCTCTTCCGGCCTAGAATATCGGACTCTCTTTCTTTCAGCAAGAGAAATGATGCGAGATTGATTCATTATGCTTAATTTAATTGCAGAAATTTGAGAAGAAAAAGAGAAGGGCTTATATATAGAGAACAAGGGCACGTTGGGTTATTGCTTCGTGACGTTCGTTGGGAGTGTCAAATAGGAAGACACTGACACTGACACTGACACAAGGTGCCTCATTCTTCTTTGATGCTTTTTGTATTTTTTGAAAATGACTTTTATTTTCCGCATGAATGAAAGAATATCATTAAACAAGACAGAAAACTGCAACAAGGTTCAACAAAATAAAGCATAGGAATACATCAAAACAAAGCCACAAAAGAGTTAAGTAAATAGCCTCAAGGATGCCTCTAACTCTAGCTGTATGGTCAGTCAATACTTAAATTTTTTTTTTGGACCAGAAAGTCAATGCTTTGATTGAAATGACCACTTTTTTTTTTTTTAATTTGAGATATGGGTGGTGTGAACGGAAACATTTTATGTTTCCTGAATTATAATACCTTCCCCCTCCCCAGGGGAATCTGCTTTGGCTTACCTGGCAGTTTAAATGATAATACTTCCCAATTTCAACTTAAGCTAGACCATATGATTATCCAGTTAAACTGAAAGTGTCAGTCAGTAAAATGTTTGCTTCAGTAAGTTTACCTTGCTCATTTTATGCCTCCTATGATGTCAACTATGTAGAATCGGGCTGGATTACGGCACTTCTTAGATTCATTTGGTGGAACAGAGCATTCCAATGTCTCTAGTAATTCTACTGCAACTGGCCTATCACAAACAAGTACGCACGAGAAAGATGACACAAAGTCACGACCAGATGTAAAGCTCAGTCATTTGGCCTCTAACATTGATTCCACGGCATCTGTTCAGACAATAGAAACAAGGCTTGCTGACCTTCTGGATAGTACGCTTTGGAATCGAAGGCTTGCTCCTTCATCTGAAAGAATTGTTTATGCGTTGGTGCAACAGATATTTCATGGCATAAGAGAATATTTCTTGGCTTCCACAGAATTAAAGGTTTGTGATATGTATCCTGCATGCTTGTTTATGCATCTTAATTTCTTTTTGTTTGATCTGTGCCTTGGACCTCTTTACCTGCTTGAAGCAGGAGCATGCCGGAGTGAGAGTAGAAATTGAGGGCTGATCAATTGATCATTTGGGGAATATTTGTCTGACTTTTAAAAAATTTGGTTAGGCCCCCTGATTCTTTAAGATATGACAATGGTGTTATTTCTCTTAAAATAAACCCAATTATGAACATCAAAGCTGCAGTGCAACATTAAATATTGCAAAAATGCAGAACACCTAATGACTTTCCAATATTTTTGTCCTTTTATTATTAAAATTAGATGTGGACCCTGTGCTCTGCTCAAAACCCAAAACAAAATGTTTGTAAGAAGAATCGCATTATTGATGACTTGTGAATAATGTGGCTTGCTAGAGTTTCTAATTAATATAGGTTGTATTAAAGCATCTTATATCGTTCAAAACCTATTTTCTGCTTATCTAAAACTTGAATATCTTTTTCCCAACACTCTACATATGGGTAATTTATAGCTAAAAGTTTTATGTACATCACAGATGAAACAGCCTGCACAACAAGGCTGAAAGTGTTATTAACCGTTCTGAAGGTTGTTATTTGTTTGTTGTCGTTATACTTATACCATGCTTACATGCACTTTTCACTTCATTTTGCGAGTTTGTTGCTTAGGCTAATTGCAGTTACAACTATATCTGACAACAGATCAAATTATTGATGATGTTGTGAATTGTGATTAAGTTATATCTGCAATTTAGAACTCTCCTCTGATTTTTCTTTCTTTTTTGGCGCTGTTTACATTCATATTTTGCAGTTCAACTGTTTCCTTTTGATGCCTATTGTGGACAAGTTGCCAGCTCTTCTTCGGGAAGACCTGGAATCTGCTAAACTAGATCACTCAAAGTAGGCCAATCTAATTTGCATCAAAATTAATTGATTCATAATCATAAATATCAATTTAAAATATCAAAATAACAAACGACGTCCCGGAAAAACGTGTCCAGCTTGATTTTAAAGAAACAAGACTATTCTCAACATGTCAATTCACTTATCATCTATTTTTTTATTATTATTATGATTTCTATGTTGGATTGAAAATTGAAATGCTTGTTATTTTTCAACGCAACTTATTCTTTTGTGGTGTCAATTGAACGCTTTAGCCGTGCGCTTGTTCTTCTATAATTCAGTGTCGTCTATTCTCAACATGCCAATTCGCTTATATTCAAATCCGTCTAATTCTTCTATAGCTCAGTGTCGTCTATGAGACAAATTTAATAAACCAATTCAACCAACCAACCAACCTGGTCCCGTTTAGTTGTTGTAGTTTTTAGTCTATATATAAAGCCTCTCCTCTCCCCCACCAATTAATTACTTACTCTTCTCTTGTTCTTCTCAAATTTCTGCAATATGCCGGAAGAGAATACTCCATCATGGGATTGTTCCACTACTTTGAAGCTCTATGATGACCCATGGAAAATCAAGAAAGTGCTCACAGTCACGGATGTCTGCGGCCCCAAGAACAGACTCTTGCTGGCCTTGGACCTGGTTCAATGTCTGGTGTGTCCCGTCTTGACAGCTGATGAGAACTCCAGTGTAGATGCTGGAAATGGGATTGAGGTCAAGTTTTGGGATGTAGACACGCACCATGTCGCATCACCTTCTAGTTCTCAAGAAATGGGTGTCTTCTGGAAGCTTTGTGCTGATAGGGAAGTGGAATGAAGATTTTTTGAAGAGAAAGAATCTGAAGAACGGACACGAGATTGGGCTTCAATGGGATAAGTTTAATCATCGTTTCAACTTCACCATTCTTCACCGTGCAGTGGTTTGATTGACAATTACGCTTGCGCCAATATATATATATTTTGTGTAGTGTAACTGTGTTGTATGTCGAGTTTTGCAGGTAATTGGGAATTAGGATAAGATAATACTTTAATGCATTCTTTTATATCTTCACTGAATTTTCGATGATATTATTGTATGCTTTTAATATTTTTTCCGTTTAATATTCTTATCTTAAATCTTATTATCTATATCTATATATCACATATATTAATGCAATATTTATTTTGGGGCTGTTACAACTTCATTCTTTAAAAAACTGGTCATTCAGTGCTAGCTTCTTTTCCCGCTGTCAATTCGAAGTTGCAACTTGGGAGTTTAGCCCACATGCAGTACAGTGCTAACCACCAAACCCTGAGTCTTCATGATTTAGTATACTAGAATATCGGACTCTTTCTTTCAGCAAGAGAAATAATGCAAGATTGTTTTCATTATGCTCAATTTAATTGCAGAAATTTGAGAAGAAAAAGAGAAGAAGGGCTTATATATAGAGAAGAAGGGCACGTTGGGTTATTGCTGCGTGAGGTTCGCTAGGAGGGTCAAAATAGGAAGACACTAACAGTGAAACTAGTCTATGAATCCATTGTAGAAAGGATTATGCAGTTATATATATCTACACTAATCTTACTTATTCGCTAGGAGGCTCATTCTTCTTTAATGCTTTTTGTTTTTTTTTTTAAATGATTTTTTATATTTTCCGCATGAATGAAAGAATATCATTAAACAAGACAGGAAACTGCAACAAGGTTCAACAAAATAAAGAATAGGAATACATCAAAACAAAACAAAGCCACAAAAGAGTTAAGTAAATAGCCTCAAGGATTCCTCTAACTCTGGCTGCATGGTCAGTCAAGGCTAGAACTGTCAATTCGGGCCGGGCCAAAAAGCCCGAATTGAAATATGGGCTTGATTTTCCAAGTCCGAGCCCGCAGGATCGGGCCTACGGGCCGGTCCGCGGGCTTTTTTTAATTTTTTAATATTTTTTTTATTTTTCTAATTTAATTTTTTATACAATAATTTAAATTAATACAACTAATTATCATCATAATTTAAATTAATACAAATAATTATCATCATAATTCATCAAAAACTAACATAATATTTAAATTTTATAATTTATATATCACTAATTAATAAAATAATATGTATTTTTTAATATTTTAAACCAAAAATAAAAGAAAAAGAAAAAAGTCTAGGGCTTTCGGGCCGGCCCACCACGGGCCGGGCCTAAACGGGCTGGGCTCAAAAAGTCCGGATTATGTATTTACTCCCGAAATTGAGGCCCGAGCCCGCTCATTTTTCGGGCTTTTCGGGCCGGCCCGTCGGGCTTGGCCCATTTTGACGGCTCTAGTCAAGACTTTAGTAAAGAACAAAATATATTATATAAATATAGCATAATGTGCAGGTAGTTTTGTTTTTTAATTGTCCCTATTGTTATTTCTAATGAAATTGTGGAGTGATGGAAACTGAAAAGATTACATAGTTGTGGAATATGGTTGGCATTGTTCCAGCTTTTGTTGAGCCGATTGATTAATTAACAATCGGCTAAACAAAAATGCCCAAAAACAAAAAACCTAATATCAAGCCCGTGAATGGAAGCCCGTATCATTGAATTAAAGGCTTATGTGTAACATGTTTATAGTAATGGAATAACCAAGCCAAAACAAAGCTTTTCTCAACAAGATTTTGACACCATGTGTACATTTGTTTGGAAGATACCACCAACTGTGCCCAGCAACCACAACTTGATTGAACTTGATGGGTAAGGTTTTATAATCATGTAACTAACTTGGTTTGATTTTTTTTTTGTATGATGATTTCGTTTGATTTCAAACCTTCAAAATTTGAATCATATCAAACCAAATATATTATACTTATTTTTTACATAAATACTATATTTATATAATATATTTACTATCCATTAATATAAGTCTTTAGCCCATAATGGGTAAGAAAGCTTATGAACAACATTCAAAAACATTTATTATTTTGAGAGAAAAAATGTAGATAAGTATGTTATTATAAATAATTATGTGTAAAAATCCATAAAATTTTTACATTCAATATCCATATTTTAGTAAATTATTTATATATAATTTGTATTCATAAAATATCTATATGAAACCTATTTGATTTAATTTTAGAAGAATGATACTTTAAAAAAAAAATCAATGTAACATAATTTAAATTAAATTTGGAATTAAACCAATCTAATTAAAAATAAAACAATAAAGTTTCCAAAAATGTCAAATTAAATGATTTGGTTTAGTTTGATTTTTGCTAAATTATACACATCATGACATATATTGTCTGAAGGCAAACTTTTTGTTGCCTAAAAACTATTTATCATATTCTAGACAAACAGGATTATATATTTTATTTCCGATATGAGCGTTCTTATGAAAAGGTTTTATCCAGCTTTTTAAAGAAGTATGGGTTTTATTTTTTTCGTAATGGTGAATCTTTTGTATTTGAATACAAAACGTGGAAAAAAAATAAAAAATAAAACGCCGAAGGAGTTAAAGCCTTAAACGGAATCTTCGAAGAGTTTAAGGGCCTCTTTGATTCATATTTCTGAAATAGTTTTTTTATTTTTGAAAATAGAAAATTCAGAAAACTTGTTTAGTAAATCTATTTTTTATAAATTGTTCTGGAAAATAAAAAAATAAAAGAACAGAAAATACAAAACAACTTTAAGATGTTTTGTAGTTGTTGTTCTGAAAAACACAATAAAAGGTGAAAAACATCCACCTCACTAATAGTAAAGTTATAAATTTTGAATAACTCATCTATCACTTATTAGTTATGATTTTGAGAACAACTATTCAAATAGATTTTTTTATTTTCTTGTTTTCAAAACTTATTCTCGAAAACAGTTTTACAAAACTGTTTTGAGAATAAAAAAATAGAAAACACTGTCAAACAGACCCTGAGTATTGCTTTGGCCTTGAGTGGAACAAAATTAATCTATTAAAAATTTTTAATTTTTAAATTTTTCTTAAAATTTCCCTCCTCTAATCAAAACAAAGGAGAATCATCTCTTTTTCTTCCTCTCCTTTCCTTTTCTTTCCTTTCCCTCCTCCTATCTTCCTTTTTATTATTTTTTTTAATTACCTTCCCTTCCTAATTTAATTGTACTAGTCTAGTTATTTACAAGGAAAAATATTATTTATTGATTAATTAATAATTGATAATTTGAAATTTAGTTATATTCATATTTATAATTCAATCATAAACTAATTTTTTGACTTATACTATGGATAAAAATGCAAAATAAACAAAATATAAAACTCAAAATGAATTATATAAGTAACATTACACTACTATTTATAAATTACTTTTTCAAATTGGCTTCTTGCCTTCTTGTTGCATAAGTTTATTTTATTTTTCATATATATTATTTAAAATATATTATTTTAATCAATATGGATTTAACCCGATCTAATTCTAATTAAATAATTAAATCTTGAATCGATTTCTCAATCATTTAATAACTAGTCCATTGAACATTTATCTTTTTTTTTTTATGAAACATTTGTCTTTTATTATTATAGTATTCCCTAATTTTTTTTCCAGCCATCTTTTTTTGTAATTTTTTTCAGATTTGTTAATGTTAAATTTTATAATAAGATCACATGTTAAAATTAACCAAATAATCTTTTCAAAAGCATATTAAAAGAATTTATCATAAATAAGTGAGGTAAAGTTTTTTAAAAATAATAAATTATGATATAATTACCTCCTTTTATAAAAGAAAAAAAAATTGAAGTTATATAAGAGTATAATAATTAAACATAATTAACTCCTCTTATCTTCTTTGTCCTCCATAATTGTGATTTATTTTTCAAACTTTGTACTAAGAAAACAGTGTAGTTATATACATATATATATATATATACACACACTTATATATATATATATATATATACATATGTATATGAAAATCAACGAAAAGGCCGGAGCCGTGAAACCTGCCATCAAGTTTCCTTCCAGTGGCTTCCTTCTCCACAAGATTTCATTCCCACCACGGTCGCACCACGTGTTTACACGTCCTTCTTCCCCTTCTACGCGATTCGTTCTTCTTCTCACTCCAAAGCTCCCTCTTCCACTCCGACGGCGACCCAAGACAGCCAAGTATTGCCTCCTTCGTTCTCCCTTTGAGTTCCAGTAGGTCAGTATCTGGTCCGTTTGTGTTTTGGGTTTGCACTTTACATATTGCTTGTGAACGTTGGGGAGTTCAGCTGATGAATACTTAAGGCTAGATTGAAAATCACATTGAGCCACCATTGTTTAGGTAGAACCTCAAGTTCTTTATTGAATTGGTAATTGGTTCCATTGCCTTCAATGAAATCTTTGGCTGTTCATGTCAAAGCTAGTACATATTTTCAAGTATTGCGTTGGGTTGCTGCAACGCTAATTTCGTTTTTGACTCACTGCACAACTTTATGTTCAGATGGGGGACTTCTCCAAGAACCAAATTTTTGTTCTTCATGGGATTGCTGCTGCTTGGTCAGTGGCTTTGGCAACAGCTTTCACTTATCCTTTGGATGCCATTAAAGTCATCACACAGGTTCGCTTTTCTGTAATTTTGTTTACTTTGTGTATACATAATTTCAAAATTACTTGAAACTTGCCTCTTCCTTATTCATAGGTTGGTTCGAGTCCTGGTAAGGAGTTGACTGCTGCCCAGGTGTTAAGAAGATTTCAAACTTTGTCGGGAAATGCAGGTATCCTGTTTTTTGCTGATGACAAAAACAACCAAAAGGAATACTTATTCAATTCTTAATTTGCTTTGCTTCAATCTGCATATGTGATTTTTTTTTTTAATAAGGCGGGTTATTGCATTAGTGAATGATAAGTGGCCTCGTTAAAATATTAGATCCTTTCTTAAGATACAAGGATATACTGGATTGTAGCACGCAGTCAATAAGTTGATTATTTCATACTTGTTTGTATTCCCCAGCTATTATGGGTATTTGGATTCATAATCAACGCATTTTCTTCACCAGACTCTTGATGGTTAACTAAGACAATGGTTATATTGGGCATTGCAGGTCTGTACAGTGGATTTGGCTGGTTGGCATTAGGAAGGATTTTTGGTTTGGGGACACGATTTGGGGTCTATGAAATCTTGACAGCCTTTTATAAAGGTATTATACATATTTTGTTTTAAAAATACCAATTGATAAAAAAGAGTACTGCTTTGTTTTATAGGAGTATGTCATGCCCTTATTATTTGTATATCTTTAACCATTCAATCATCATGTTGAAGGCCCTGTAGGCTTTACAGCTATATTTTCTTTTTTAAGGTGTTCTATGCACATGCACCTTTTGATTGGTCATTTCTTGTTCTTAGTGTGGTCAGGGATGCTTGGATTTTCTACTTTTGCAATATCTATTGGGGGTTTTTAATTTTTCATATATGATCAACTAGTGTTAATCTTGTTGGGAATGATATTTGGTGGTCACAATTACATTTTTGACAGATGGTCTGGAGGATAATTATGTGTATGTTTCTGAGGCTCTTATGGCTGGAATGGTAGCTGGTGCCACAGAGACACTTGTAAGCTCTCCATTTGAACTCATCAAGCTTCGTGCTCAGGTCACCTCTGCTTCTGTGCCAGGCTCTACCTTTGCTTTGGAAAAGGGAGCTAGTGCACCTCTAATTGCAAGACAAATTAATGGGTGTTATCCAGACAAGAGGTCTTTGAACCATTATGTTAGTCTCATCTCCACCCTAACCAACAAAAATTCAAACATAACAGGTGCCCTATTGGAATATCCATGGACAATGACTGGATCTGGGAATCCACCATCAGTTTACCATGTGAGGAGGCCCTCAGACATTATATCTTTGGAAGGATGGGGGACATTATGGAGAGGATTTCGATCCAGTGTTGTTCGAGATTCTGTATTTGGTGGCGTATTTTTTTCTAGCTGGCAATTCTTGCACCAAGCACTGCTTGATTGGAAGGCTGCAGGAATGGATTCTCCACCCAGGTTCATCTCTTAGACATTGAAGAAATGAAATTTTTCTTTTTTAATTTATTTAAATAGAATCCTTCCTGCCCGTGTTTACCTAAGTTTGATGCTTTGAATTGTACTTGGTATTTTGTTTGATTTGTGGAGGAATCTTAATTTGGGAGAAGTCAGACCACGACCACGACTGATGAAGTTTAACACATTTTTCGAGATGTTCAAGCATTTTCTTTTGTCTTTTCATGTGCATTTTGTGAGTTGCAAAAGCCTGTAGCTACAATGTCATTTCTTCCTTTTGGGATCGTATGTCATACAAAATCCCTAATGAGGAATAATTGCATAGAGTATGAGGTTCATATACATAGATTATCTTAAGCTTCCAACTGGACGGAATCCAAGTAGTATCTGGACATGCATGCAAGTCCTTGTGTGCATAGTGGATCCTTTGCCAACAACTGGCATTAAAGTATTTGAGCACTAGCCCTCTTGCTTAAAAAAATGGCATGAGATTCCACATTTGAAATAAATGGGCATATCCTTGTGAAACTGGCTTTAAAGCGGCTTCTTGAGGGAAACCTTTTGCCTCAAAAGTTTCTAGTGCTGACGTGCCATTTCTTTTATTCTTTTAATTTGGATTGGGTTGATATATTTGTGAGAAGTAAGGTAAAAGTTTGGCATTGATACATTAATTTTGATAAGAAATCATACCTATGGCACAATCATACCTTTTTATTGGCTGAAAGGTTGCAGAGACTTGTATTTGAAATAATTGGATGTCTTCTAATATGAATTAGGCTAATATTTCAAAGTCTGACTCTTAACTTTGGCATTTTGAAAACACTGCTAATAGGAATTTTTGGAAGCTATTTAATGAAAATCAAAAGCCTAGGTCTTCAATTTTACCATCCAAGCTGCTATTAGGATTGCAGAAATACTATAAATTGTCCCAGTACTAATTAATAATATAGCAAAATTATGAACTATGTTTTCTGTAATAAAATTATTCAGTGTATTAGAATATTAAGTTTCTTAGATTCTGTTTCTTCCTCACGATCACTTTCTTTAATTTGATTGTCCCAATTGGTGATCTGTACAGAAAGTTTATATTTATATGTGCATAATTCTTTGTTTGATTGGACTTTCCATGCAACCTTTGCTGGAACTTTGATTTGCAAATGAGGTTCCAGTAGCTTCTGAATCCTTGGATGTAGTCTGCATATCTGTCCAGTAATCCATTAGTGCTTGTAGATTGACTTCAAGTAAATTTAATTGTGTTTTTTGTTAAACCAAATTTGTTCTTACTCAGGTCAGATGAAGAAATTGGTACATTGTCTCCTTTGACTGTTAGCCTTTCTGCTGGATTCTCAGCTTCAGTTGCTGCTGCTGCTTCTCATGGTTTTGATACTGCACGAAGTAGATCACAGTGTACTGTGCTACCAAAGGTGTAGCCATTTTTACTAAAATTCTCAACTTTGAAAACCAAGTGTAGTGTTGTCTACGGTTTACTTATTTCCTTAACCTTACATGACCTGTTAATGTACCATAGTATAAACCAGAAAAATTAAACAGTTGTTTGCTTTATTTGTAATTTTTTTTGGTTGAAAAAAAAGTTTTCACTTTTTCCCCGAAATTGTGTTCTTCTTGCCAATTACTAGTATGGATAAGCTACATTACCTTTTCGAGTTTTTGTCATAACAATATTATTTTTGGAGGCTTCTCTTGATATTTAGGCTTCAACTTAAAAATTCTTAAGGAAGACATCAGACATTGTATCAATTTTTGTTTTGAGTTTTAGTTGGAGGTGGATAGTCAAGCTTGAGGAGAACAGCCATTTTTACTGGTTTAATAAGTTTGTTCAATGCCATTGGATGTCTGTCATCTGAGATGATTCATTTCTGATTTCACAATTGGTGTAATTTGTTATTGGTCAATCCTTGAAAGTTGAGACAGGACACACTGATTCTACTGAGTTGTTTTCATTAGTATTCCATAATTCAGATTTCAATATTTCTTCTCTTCACTTAGACTTGTGAAGGCATACTAGTGGATGAGTATCTAAAAGTTAATACACTCGGTTGTTCATGATGCCCTGCTGAACATTGGAATGTTGTCAAAGGCAAGCGCCTCAGCTCCTAAGGTGAAAAACAGACCCATTGCCTTGCATCACTAGAAAGGTGATGGGTTCAGTCATGCGCCAAAAAGTGCACGGTTTTGGTGCCTTTCATTTGTGAGGGGCATGCGCCTTTTAGCGCCTAGAAGAACTGAGTACACCTTTGGCATGCTTTGGCTTTGCTATACTTTGTTTTTGGTGTTGTGGAGTTTGCTCGATATGCCACCACATTGCCACAACTTTTGTTTGTACTTGTAGGTTGTTCGTCTCTTTCACCAACTTAAGAATTAAAATATTTTTTTATAAGAATTAAGATATAAGATAGTTAATTATTATAAATTTAAATGCAAGATGGAAAAGTTTCATGTTTAAGAAATTATATAAGTTGCTAATAGGAAAGTTTATGTTATACTCTACATATCATCTATTTTTCATTGTTGCACCTCACTTCACTTGAGTGTATGCCTTTCTAGCGCATCTCGCCTGCGTTTTATTGGCCTAGAGCCTTGAGTGCGTCTTTCACCTTTGGCAATAGCAGCAGCTTCATACATGTTACCAAACAAGCTAATATTCCTTTTGGGTTTTCTGGGCTTGTAAGATCAAGTACTTGGAGCTATGTATCCCTTGTTCATGTAGCTTATAATTTGGTGAAATTAAAGAAAACAATAAACTGAAGATATTTTTAATTTTTTGTTACCTTAATCTGATTGTTCATAACCAAGGCTCTGTTTGCAAATTTTGTGTTGCAGTATGTCTCAATGGAGAGAAAACTTCTCAAATGGGGACTACCGGGAAACAGGTTTGAGAGAACTACTGGGATCCATCCTTCTGATAGGAATATCCTATCTCGTGGCATTTGGTTGCGGATAGCTCGCTCTGGGTTTGCATCATTCTTGATTGTAGGAAGTTATTTCTTTGTTGTTGATCACCTTGCTTCTCGTTTGACTTGATTGCTACATCTGCCCTCTTTCTGTTTTTTTCTTCTCTGGGGGAATGGCAGTTACATAAATAGATGTGCTACGGACCTACTGTGTACTATTTAGTGTACAAAAGCAGAAACTAATTCTTTGTAGCTTACTAGTGTCAAGCTGCAAATCAGTCCAAAATCAGTACCCCTATTGTAACTAACCTTGTCCTAAAATTGAGAGGGGCAAAAGAAGAGACAGAGAGAAAGAAGAGATTTTGTTTTAGTTGAGAAGACTTTTTTCTTTTTCTTTTTAATATGGATAAAAAGCCCTTTTGAGTTTGGGGATCTGAATTTAAAACTTGGATTTTTTCTAATAAGAGCTGGTACATTTCAACTAGTGGTGTTTACATCAGAAATATTTAATGTTTGGTTTACCATGTCTGTTATTGCAGCCTAAACTTTTAATTATTAAATATATATATATAATAAAAAAATTAGTTGTGTGTTATTTTGTCACTCCTTACATCATCCACTAGTCTGCATATTGTGTTTTAAAAGAAAATCTAAATTGACCAAAATTTTCAGTAGTTTTTATTCATGACATAGTATGGCTGGTGTATAATATTTTGAAGCGCTCTGTCTGGTATACACAGAAAAATCATTCATTTGTGTTTTGCACTTTATAGCTTTACTTTTCATAGAAATTATTTCTTGGTAACTTCATAGAATCAAAGCTGCATACTTGTTCGAATCAGTACCCTTATTTTAAGTAACCTACCCTAAAATTGGGGGGGAAAAAAGAAGAGGCCCACCCCCCCCCCCCGGGCCCGCGGGGCGGGGCCCCGGGGGGGGGGGGTGGGGGTGGGTGGGGAATTGAGGCAGCGAAGAAGGGTAAGAGTTTTTGTTTCTGCTGAGAAGGCTTTGTTTCTTATAATATGTATGAAAGGCCCTTCTGAGTTTGGGGATTTGAATTTATAATTTGGAATTTTTTTCCCTAATAACAGCATGTACATTTCAACAACTGACGTTTACATTAGAAATATTTAATTGTTTGGTTTTCCATGTCTCTTTATTATAGCATAGCAGCGAGGAGCCTATTCTCTTAAAGGGGAAAAAATTCTATTTCAATATAAAAGTGATTTTGGATTCTGAAATATAATATTAGCTGAGGTATCTAGTCACCCCTTACATTATTTACTAGTCTACATATTGTGCTTAAATAGAATATCTAAGTGGACCAATTATTATTCATCAGATGTTATACATAACATAGTATAGCTGGTGTATAATATGTTTTAGTATTCTGGTTGATATGTAAGAAAACAAAATTCATTTGTTCTTATCATTAAAAAAAAAAAAAAGAATCACTTGTTCATGCTTTGAAGTTTATAGCTTTAGTTGTCTATGGAGACTATGGTAATATGGAATGCATAGTCCCGTAATATGTTATGTTTTTTTATTTCTTAAGTAGATTGATTCTCCTATATCGATAGTTAGATGTTGAGAGAGAGTTCTTCATCCTGCTGAGGTAACCATTGTTATTAGAACTAGTGGTTGGTTTGGATAGGGCTACTTGTGAGGAAATCGAGTAAATTGTTGCATAGTGTAGCTCATTGGAATGTGAACTTTCTAAGGGCAGCCAACTAATGAAAATCTAGGTAGTATTGGATGCATAGTCTCTCATATTAAGTAGTATCAGATAATCTATGAATGAAATACTTAAGAGGGTTGGCTTTTTTACTTCAATAGCTATCTTTGGGGGAAGCATTCTCCATTCCACTTGAGTGTTCATCAAATTTTCTTTTTGGTGAAGGAGTGTTCATTAATTTTATTTAATATATATCTGTGGCCCTCGGTTTAGTGTTGTCTTGAATCCTTGTGGCGCAGAGCACAAGAGTATCTTGTCCACTCTATTCTTTTGTTTTCTATTTGTTTTGAGTCCCTTCACTTGTGAGACAAGTTGTCTATTCCTTGGGCACATTTAATTCACTCAGCACTTTCATTCATCTGAAAAACGCTTTTACCATTTGGGTGAATCCTTTCGAGTGGGGTTGACTTAGTTTGAACTTTTCTTTTGACTTATTGATGGTTGCATGGAGATGAATGGTTTAGCATAAATTAACTTCACTCAAAAGCTACATAGTTATTGGCCTCACAATCATGCTTGCTAGTTGCACCTTTTTGCCAATGCTTTATTTTAGAAAAAAAGCCATCATCATACCTAGAAAACAAGCAAGCCAAGGAAGGTCAAGAGGGTTGGGATGGGTACATGTCAAACACCTGCCTGCCCTTTGTCTTTATTTACACATAAATTTTGGTGCAAACAACCAAAAGCTTTGTGAACAAGTTGAAAACTAGGCCCATTGGGAAGGATTTCATGACTTGTGTAATCATTATAGCTTCCAATTTGATTTGGCATTTTCAGCTTTCCATGTCCAAACAAGAGGATATAGTTTCTGTTGTTGTCTATCATGGATGGATAGCAGTTAGACAACCTTTCAGGTTTGTGTTATGAAGTTTATCAATAAAAACGTCGTACAGAGAAATTTCTCTGGAAGTTCTCATCATACAGTCGCTTGTTTATTTTCTTATTGAGGATTAGTACTTTGCCTCAATTTTGATTCTAAGGTCCATTCTCGGGGTTTTTCAATTTTTGAACTTTGAAGAGGGGATTTTTTTTAAATATATATAAAATAAAGTTGGAAACTTGGTCAGTAGTGAGATTTAATTATGTGGGTTTGAGAGGGACAGAGTCTAATAATGTGTTTTTGGTAATGATGTTGTTGGTGGCTTTGAAGTTGCCACTGAGAAACATATGCACCTCTCTCTCTCTCTCTCCCCATCTCTCTCTATCTTTATGTTAAGGCGCATGTGGTATGTTAATAACGGAGAGGAGCACGAGTGAGATGATTAGGAGGCTCAGTGGTTACGAGCTGATTAAGCAATGAAATACTATTATTATAAACACACACTTTAAAGCAATGAAGCAGATGGAGTCTCCTCGACCAACATTTTTCTTCTTTTTTAGCCAATCAAGATCGACTTACTTACATAAGGACAAAATCCCCATTTCTTTTTATTTTCACTAGGTACTAAGTTTCAGACGTTGGATTCTGTTCTAAGGTTCAACAAGAATTTTAAATAGAACGTATTACTTAAATAATAATCTTTCCAACTTGAAGCAACTAGATATTCAAAATCAAACCACAGTATTATCTAAACGGACTTTTGATTTCTAATATAAGTTATTCAACTTACTTGAAATGTCAAAGGGGATTAGGTGGATTAATTATCAAACGGATCGAAAGAGGAATTTAGATTCATACACGTAGAGAATTGAACCAACTTGCATTGGCATTTGACTTGCTTATATATTCATGAGTAAATCAATATAAGTACTATAATAAAATGATTGTACTTTATATATCTTGATTAAGATTCTTGTCAAATAAGCAAAATTTGTACACATGTTGACTAGTGTGTTCATATGTACACATATAAAATAAAGGTATCTGTCATCAAACCTACTTTTTTGGTTGGGATGAAATCAAACCTACTTTTTTGGGTTGAAGGAGCCATGTGACTTGAGATTAGTAGAAAGGCAGTTCATAATTGAATTTTTGCTTCTATAGTTGTGAACCAATGACTTGAAACACAAGGTTATACTTGAGATACATTCTTACTGAGTTGTGGTCGTAATTATCCTAAATGTAAGCATGAAGGAACACAACATGCTCAATACAACACATGTATAGTTTCCTATTGGTCTGCTTCAAAATCGAATTCATTCATTGATTACACCCAAAACTCTTCAAAGTATATATTATTTTCATTCATATTTTTCTTTTTGAAATTACCATTTTACTTATTATAAAACTAACTACATTCTAAAGAAAACAAGGTAATATCATAGAAGTTATGTACGTTTAAATAAGACCCTTGAAACTTCATTTCTTTTTTCTTTATTTTTATTTAAAAATTTAAATTTAAATGAAAATGTTTGAAGAGAATCTTACCTCTTTAGTTCCATGTATTATATTAATTCTTTTGATGGGAGCCTACGTGGAAATGTTGTAAGGGAATTATTTGACCTCTGCTTTCATTTTTTTTTAAGTTAAAAAATGTATGATTTTTTGATTAAAGAGAACTGAAAGTAAGTGGCCCAAATGTATGATTAAATATATTAGAGTTTGAGAACTGAAAGTAACTTCAAATAATGTGATTTCATAGTGTGGCCCAAATATCTGACAATGATTAACAATGGTGTCAAATCATGTTAAAAATTACATGACCAAATGCACATAATTCATCTATTTTGTGTCCAATATATTTAAATTTGAATATCATCCCTAATGATATCTCCATATAATTAACCCCATTTTTCGGAATCTTCTAACTTGGAATCCATTATTCACCCATTAATTAAAAGTTAAAAAACACACATAATTTTGTCCTAAAATTTCAAAATTGCTTGGTCATTATCTTGTCTGTTCAAGTGGATATACATGAATACCACCTTATGGATATTACTATGTTGTGACATAAAAATTTATAATATAGTGCTTGTGATGATGCTTCTAAAGCATGCCAATATATGCTTGCATCACACATGACCTGATGCTTCCCTAAGCAGTCACCAATTTATATATATATATATATATATAAAGAAAAACCAAAAAAGAAATAATGTTTGTGAGCATATATTGTGAAACAAGACAAGTACCAAATACAGCCATCAAAGCAGTAGGCAAAAGCTATAAAGGCTAATAGGTTTTATGGCACAATATGCTCAGTTTCAAAGCTTTCCCCTTCACAGTGCTCAATGGGCTCCACAATCTCCTCTTCACGTTTCCATGAACTTACAACCTTATTTTCTATCCACAATGTGCCTTCACGTGAGATCACTCCCAATGCTTTGAAACTACAAATTAAGCCATGCCTGAATCATCTTCTTCTTCATCCTCAAGCTTTCTCTCTCCTCTCTCTCTCTCACTTTCTTGAAGAAAATGAACCATCAAGTGCAACTCATGAAATTTGAGATAATTAATATGTGTGATCGGTATTTTGATATGATCGTTGATATGATATGAATCATTATAAAGAGATTCAGTTCTTAAAAGCACTAATCAATTTGAATACGAACATCACTAGAAAAATAGATAATCATGACAGTTATATTTGGATTTTGCAACGGTTGAAATCGCTGCCAAAAAAGATAACAGCAGTTCAAAAATTGCTGTCAAAACATTTTTCGTCATGCATTCCATTGCAAAAACTATTTATAATTGTGAGAATAATTGTCATGATAGTCTTCCAACGATGGTTACAATAGTTGCAAAAAATTCAATTTAAAATTTTTATCTCAAATATTTGGAAAATGGCGGGCTTGTGGCCAAGGTTGTCACGATCGCAGCAGTTTCTTAATTGAATTTTTTTGACAAAAAAATTGTTGAATTTTTGTGGTATGAGAGTATCTGTTACATTGTATTTATCCAATTGTACTATCAATTAAAGGTTCATGCAACAGTACTATGAAAATGCAGCTGATATATATATATATACGTATATTATCCTTAGGTTGGATTATTTTCTGATGCGTTAGTGGCTGAGCATCCACTTGATGATGTACAAGAAGAAAGAGCATGAAATTTCCAAGAAACCTATGGTACTCAATGTGGGATCTTTCAAAGGCATAACGTCATTCTGCATATTCCTCACTTGTCCATGGATTTCACATTTAGTGCCCCACTTCAAGTGCTATTCAAATTTACCTACACCTATATAGCAGCCTTCACTGATTACAATGGCACCTATATATATATATTTTTATAAAATGCTGATGGATTTAATCACATACAGGAATAACGATATATGATGAAAAGAACATTTAGATTGAAGGGTCATTGAAGTCGGCTCAATTGGTGAACTTTTGTTGATAATTAATTAAGTTTCTAGTAATTAACTGCAGTAATTCTTACAAGTTGAAACAAACTATCTACATGATCCTTCTTTTTTTTTGGGGGGGGGGGGGGAGGGGGTGGTGGTGGGGGAGGGAAGAGTGAAGACAAAAGAAGAAGTAATTATCCATTTGGACAATGCAGGTAGCTAGCTTGCTAATTTGGAAGGCTGATTTCATCAAGATCATCCAGTGACAAGAAAACTTCATCCAAACAAGAGAGCTCGGTTCCTCCATCATTATCACCATCATTATCGTCGTCATCGCGCTCATAAACTCGACAAATCACCCATTTACAGTAATCCTGGAGAGAAAAACATGTTAATTAATCATCAAACTGAGAGCTAACCATTGAGTTTGTGCTGCAAGATTGAACCTTGGCTTGTACTATATATATATATGTTGTACTTACTGTTTTCGCTTGTGATCTTCTCTTTGATGATCTGCTAGATGAAGAAGAAGAAGAAGAAGCAGAATCTGATAGACGATACTCTTGCATTATCCAGTTGGTCTTGATTCCAGATGGTGCCTCTCCCATGAAGAAGATATAATATTTCTTCACTCCAACAATTTTACTTCCTGAGCTTGTAAGGATTGGTTCTTCCATTCCCATTGACTTCCAATACCCATTATTAGTGACCCTATTCTGTGTCCTTCTGCTGAAGTAGTACCATTGATTCCCTTCACCCAAAGCTTTACCTGCAAAAATCATCAGGCACCCCCAATACCCTTTAACTTCATTAGTCTATTTCTACTATTCGAACTGCAAAATAAGAAATTTTCAATTTTAACCCTCCCCACATTTTTTCTTTCAAGTCCTTGAATCACCAAAATGCTTTTCTTCATCTAAAATTCTATAGCCAAAGCAAGCAACCTATTGACTTAGATGTTATTAACTTACTGTCAAGTAGCATCTCAGTCAATAGATGATCAAATTTTGAATGGAAGTATTTTAACGATATAAGGACTATACTGTAAAGTCAATAGAGATGGTAGAATATACCATGAAGGTCCCAAGGATCATAGGGGAAGAGGTCAAGATCAGGGATGACATCTGGGTGACAAGGCAAAAGTGAAGCTTTTCTGTGAAGGAAGTGGACAACAAGCTCTTCATCTGAAGGATAAAAGCGAAACCCAGGAGGAAGATTGACATTTCTGTGATGGTCTGAATCTCCCATATATAGAAGCTTGAAAGAGCAAGAAACAAGGCCTAGCTAGGAGAGTGAGTAAGAGAGATCAGAGAGAGAGAGAGAGAGAACAATAATGAAGGATGATCGAAGATGGGATGGAAGGAATATATGGTTTGAATTTATAGAGGAGACAGAGCAGAGAGAGAGAGAGAGAGATGGCGTGAAAGATAAGGTAGTTTTGAATTGAATCTGATAACGTACATATATCAGAGACGCATAATATGAAGCACAGAGCGAGGAAGCAAGGCGAGGCGGCTGATGATATATAACGGAACGTGGCTTGTATATATAGAGAGAGATAGAGAGATATATAGTCCCAACAAACAACTAAAGAAAACGGGATCTCCAAAAGTGTGTTGGAGGGAGGCTGGTGGGAGAAAGTGTGGCACCCGCTTCTTTCACCAGTTTTTTTCTTCATATATATATATATATATGTATGTATAAACCCATGAAATTTGATATAAATATGCCAAGGAACTGTTTTTTTAATATATTAATATGGGTGTTTATAATTAGTTTGGACGTCTGTTTTTTTTAATGCTTATTTGACATACTGGGGCAAGACATTAGCTTTGGACTAAGAAATATTATGTTATTCCAAAATTTTGTTTGAGAAAAATGAGATACTATCTCCTTTTTTTCAATCAAGAAAGTTAACCTTTTGGAGTGTCTTCTATATATATATATATATTTGATGATGAATGGAATTTTTTATTAAAGAAAGACTATACTATGTAAGATCATTTGTGAATTTTTAGTTGAATATCTTAAAATTTTTATAAAATCAAATAATTATCAGTTTAATATTTATAGTTTGTCATTTTTAATTAAAAATTAAAATTTTAGCAAGACTCTATACCAGAAATTAAAAAACCATTATTTGCATTAATAAGATATTTATTATATTATTAGAAATATTTTTATTTATTAAATAAATAAGTATTATTTGTAAATAAAATGATTTTTCAATCAATTTTATTTATCTCACTTTGTGTATTAAACAAATAAGATGGTGTTCTGTTTTAAAAAAAGAAAAGAAAGGAAATATTGAGAGGGTGGGTCATGATGCTTTACACTTCATGCTGATATCATGCAGCTGCAGCAATCCACGTGGCAAACATGAATAAGAGTTTGGTCATGGACCAATTGAACTGGTGTGACCCACCCTCTTGGTGTGTCCCTATGTAACCTTCATAATTATTATATATATATATATATATCAATTCTCATATATATTTTATGTCAATACAATATTATTAATTTTTAACAATTTTCCATACAATGACACTTTTGTTTCCCTCCCTAACGTACAATGTTACTCCATAATCAAAGGATTAGAAAGATAAGACCGATGAAAGCAATGAACATAACGATTAATTTCTTTGGAAGGAGAAGTTGAAGTTGAACTGATTCTCTTGGGTGATTGGTGGGACCCCAAGTAAGAGAGGCTCCACAAGACTAATATAATTACTCAATTATTAAATCTTGCAAAAGAATGAAACACATCACACATCACATATAAATATAAAAATAGCATAGTAATGAACTACTTTGCTTATAACTTTTCCAACCACAATAAAATTATATGCACAGTACACCTCCCTAGCTCCCTTGATTATCTTAGTCGGCAATAATATTTCTTCCATTCAACTAGACAACATTATTATCATTCTTCTTCTGTTCCTATTCACAAATCTAACTACTTTCTTGGATTCACTCCAATTAAGCCTAATCTTATTGATTACTTCTGATTTGAAAATCAATTAGTCACATAATTGATTTTATTTATCGGCTACTTCAATATTCATTCTCTATTATGTCTTAATAACATGATCTCTTCTATGTATCAAAATGTTTGGCAGAATATTTTTTGCTTCTACTATTTGATTCTAATTAGATTAATTGTAGGCCTCATGTTAATTTAGTATAGAGTAAGAGATAAAATGCACTATTGCTTCATAGCTAATAAATATCATGGCTTTCTATAGATTTTATATTGATATATTGATTGATTTGGGGTCACAAAAATTTAATATTAAGTACGGGAAATTGCTCTTTAGGATATATTTGTAATTTTGAACAAGGAGAATGGAGGGATAAGAGGGAGGAAAAGTGGGGATTTTATTTTATTATACTTTAATTTAAATTTAAAGTTAGTATTTTCTGAATTTAAATTGAAAAGATTGAATGAGAAGTAAATTAAAAAATGACTGGATATATCTAAAGAGGCTTGATGAAAACAAGAAAGAAAAAGAAAACTTTTTATGTAGATTCTTGATCAATGATATGATTTAAAGGTAAAAAATTATAGAATAAACCATATCATAAACATCAAAGTATAGATATTTATCTGGATCCATTTTACAAAGTAATGATAAAATTGATGGAGATATTATACAATTTGGGTGATTAAAGTAAAGAAAAACATTAAGAATTATTTGTAACCACAAAATACATAGTACACTTAAAGGGAAGTTTTATCGAACTGTTTTAAAACTAATGATACTATATGTTAGTAAATGTTGGGTATTGAATGAATAACAAGAGCAAAATATTGGAGTAACAGCAATAAAAATATTAAGATGGACATATAGCTATCCAAGAAGGATAAGATAAAAACTAATTGTATATGAGAAAAGTTAATGTAATATCTATCGAGAAGAAAATAGTAAGAAGGATTTCTCAACAAATGATATATATAGAGTTAGTTTTTTATAGAGTCCAATTACATCGTGTAATCCATGTAGTCGAGCTCACTTGCTGCATGTTGCTGTTGTTACATTATTCTTGATCATCCATTATGTAATTTATTTTTCCCTCACTTCATATTCCCACTCTATATAAGTTTGATAAACACGATTCAACTAAAAGAGACTTGATGAAGAAACAAGAAAAAGGCAGTAAATCTTAGATACATTTTCACTCTCCATGTCATTTTCTTGTTGCTTCACTTTGATAATCTCATCACTCTTTAATTTAATTAATTAAACAGTATCATGCTCATATGTCGTTCTCTAGCTATTAAGTGAACAATTGTGATGTTTAATAACGTTACGTTGGATGAAATAGAAGAGATGATGTTGAAGGGTATTGAAAGAAGCTGAGTACCTTTTGTTTCTGCATTGAAAGCAATTCTTGAACCAAACAAAGAGGTGCATCATCCATCAGCAACCCAAAAAATAAGTTCGTAGTTCCATTCATACAGGCTTTAATACTAATATATTAAGTTCTTGTGTGACTCCAAAAACATGAGATCCACATAACTTTGAGTTTGAGAGAATATATATATATATATATATATTTATGTGTTAAAAGAACGAGGGTTTTTTGCCCTATTATAGCCATCCTATCTTGGAAAGAGGGTTTTTTTTTTGTATGCACAGTTTAAATAAATGAAAAATAACATTTAAGGATTTAAAAAAACTTGTTATGAAGTTAAAAGTCTTAAAACTAAAAGTGAAATTCTTTCTAAATATTATAGAAATGAATCATTATCGATGCTTGCTAATTAATCTATATATAGGTTATACCTATTGTTCTTGTTACAACTTACAAAAGTTTTTTTTCTTTTGTAGGTACTGAACTTACAAAAGTACTTTGAATTTCTCTGCATGACAGTGCTTTTGTAATGTTAAGAAAATCAAATTGTAACTTTAGAGGAAAAATGACTTGTAAACTTTAAGAACACCAATAATATGACTTATTTCTATGATTTTTGAAATATATTTTTAATTTTAAAAGACCCTAATTATCTGTTTCTACCTTATAATATATATATATACTCGTAATCCTATATGTCAATGGGCTTCATACATAATTTAGGTGGTTTTATTATATAAGAAAGATGATTTTATATTAATGTTAACACTGATGATCGACCACTGATCATTCGTCACTATAGAGCATGATTATGATACAATATAGAGTTAATCAGTTAACTGATTTAAGAAAAATTTCAAAGAAGTTACTTTTTGCTTTAGAAGATAAGCAATTTAATTAGTGATTCATTTCGAATCAAGGATTTAGAAATGGAACTATTGTTTTGATGAAAATGTCTCAAAGCTGGGGTAGTTTTTGAAGGAAAGAACTACTGGACATGAAAAAAGAAAAGGAAAAATCAATAGTAAAGATAAACTAGTACATGTATTGTGTGGTGGGGTTATTATGAGAAAAAGACCAGCAGATTAAGACAAGGACAGTGACAGAAAAAGCATATATCATCGCTTGTATAGTTTTTTGTTTCCCTCTTTTAGCTAAGCTATATATATTGTTTGAAATATTAGCCACCTATACGTAAACCTAAGAACATGCTTTCCCTCCATATTCCCTACCCACACACGCGCGCACACACACACACACACATATATAAATGTGTATGTATGTTTATATGTATATATATATTGTGGGTTGACATCAAAAATGACATCGACCCTTCGTTGTTGGAGCACTTAAAAGTTGGAGTGAGAAGCATGATGTACATTGGCGTACATTTCCATGTCATTGCCATGTTTTGAAGTAATTAGCAACTTTTATAATTATTTAATTAATACAATAGTCAGAAGAATATATATTTCAAAAGAAACCTCAATTAATCACCCAAAAACACTCAATTAATAAAAGTCACTCTACTAAACTATGATTAAATTAAAGGGTTAAAGTGCAAATTTATCCCCAAAGTTGTAAATGGTATCCTAATTTTTTTTTTTACAGTGTTACCTTTAATGTTTTAAAATTATAGCAATTCAACCTAAAACTATCATACCCTTCTAAAGTCTATTTTTTCCCGCACATGTGGCTCCCCATGTGTGCTACCATATATATTACAGAAGATTAGGAGTTTGTCAAATTGGCAACTGACGTGAATTAAAATTCCTCCTCCGCGGAAGCCTGTGAAATCAAACCCCGATTCAGTGTTTTTTTTTTTAATTTAACAAATTAGGTTGTTTTCTGTGTTTCACACTTAATCCGAAAAATAAATAGTATGGCTTATTTAATATTTTATATAAATATATATATGTAGATTAATTTCTTATTTTTGAAAGGAAAACACACTTTCTTGTTTTAGTGTGGTGATAGTTGATGATAATATTATCTAGGAATGATCATTGAGAATTAAAATAGTGATTATTGTTGTTGTATTAAAGATTTAACTGAGAAGATGTTTTTGGAAAATAAGAAAGTGGTATGGTGGGTCTCGGGTTAGGCAAGTTTTGGGGTAGCTATGTGATGTACTATTATCCTCTCTTTATAGTGTTGGCCGACATGTTAATGTAGGAGAAGCATATAGATGTATAATATCTTCCAATCGTTTACTGTTTGCTCTCTCTGTAACAAGTTCTGAAGCATTCCACTATGTATCATTTCACAAAACGATAAACATTCATTCATTGTCTTTTTCTCCTCCATTTTTTCCCCAAATGGATTCAATGCATACTGTAAATTTTCAGTCTAATACAATTGAGAATATTTTGTCCCTCAATTTGGATAATAATATTAATGACTGTGGGCTTGTCATGTTATTCACTGCACTAAATAAAATAATGTCATTTTAAAATTTTTAGCGGATGATATAATGTGTAACAATAACAATCAAATCAAAATGTACAAATAATTTTTTTTAGCTACATTAGAATAAGATATACTACCAATTTGTGTCTGGTCAAGTGGTAAGGAACTTAACCAATATTCCACGGGTCGAGGTTTCGATTCTTGAAGGGTACAGTAGCCTTAAAAAAATTAAGGCCTCAGAGGGGTTTTCCCGTCAGTACCCGTCTACCACATTAAGGTCTTACAAAATGAGGTTCGAATTAATTTGGGGCAGACAAAGAACCCCTAATACCCCATGATATAGGGTGATATTATATAAAAAAAAAAGAATAAGATATACTTCCTCTATTAAAGTTACTTTTAACTATTTTATATAAAACCAAAAAAAATTATTTAAAGTTGGTTAAGATTCCTGAAATTTTAAAAAATTATCAAATTTTTTTAATATTACCCTTATTACCATACTTATATTGCAAAAGTAATCCTCCTCTATATTAATTATAAATTCTTTGGGTAAAATTGGAAAAAGCAATTTAATACTCTTTCAATATTATAAAATGACTTATATATTAAAAAATTAAAAAAATTTTAAAATATGCCTTATAAATAGGAACATGGGAAGAATAGTACAAGAGATTTTTCCATGAATATGGTCTAGTAATTGCTATAGATTTTTTAGTCTAATATAGTACGAGATTATTTTTTCCAATTCGATTTTGATTTATTGGCTATGGTCAGATCACATTATTTGTTGCACTAAATAAAATGATTTTGTTTTATAACTCATAGCAAAAAAATGTAGATATACAGCACTATATATGGGACGGAATATCATATATATACTACATGAAATAATCCAAATCCAATTTTTTCACTCTTTTTTTTCCAGCATATGATTCAATATTTAAATTAGTAAGAATCATAATTATAATAAATAAAAAGTGAGCTTTCATTTAACAATTAATAATCTTTTGAAATGAAATGATCAAGGCATATATGTTTGAATTGAAAAGAAAAGAAAGGAATATTCCATTAGGTTTGATATTGATTAAATATTTTCTTTTCTTCTTCTTTCTTTCAAATTTTGACTATCGAAACATAACTTTTTTTTTAATCAACTAGGCTAAAGACCCAAAATTACATGACAGCATTCTCGTAGAACCGAACTACACAACAATTGACTGGCCAAGCCTATAATTAAGCTTCTTGTGCCAACCGATGAGCACGTCACAGCCTCACGAATTGAAAAATTTGTTTAGTTGATGAGGAGTTTGATTTTTTTGATTAAGATAAACATAATGTAAAGTTCATCAATCAGTTGTTTACTGTATAATATCTGGTTTTACGGAGAAAAAATATCATTAAGATATTTTATAACTCAAATCCATCTATTAATTATTAACTCTTTAAAAAAATTGATACAATATAAATATATATGCAATGTTTTTATGTTCAAAATTTAAAAATTGCAGCTCAATTTTTTTATCATTAAAATTAAGTTTGGCTCAAGCTAGATATATGATGATATTTTAGACTATATATATATATATGTGGTCACTAATTAAAACTCGAGATGTGTTAATGTGATCAAGAAGTATATATAAATGTGTTAGAGGTTATAAAATTAAATATTCTTCAACCAGCTCTTATAAAAAACTTTCAAATTAAAACAATATTCTGAATTTACTTGCTTGGATACGAAAAATATCACTTTGGAATTAAAACGTCATTTTCTTGTGTGAACAACCATTTTCTACCATTGTTATAGGGATTTGGCACATGCACACACACACACACATCTCGCGTATAAGTCATTTTAATACATTATTAAATTTTAATATTTATTTAAAAAAAAAAAGATGCAAAGTAGTAGCAATATTATAATAATCAACTTATCAAAAGAATGAGAATGTAAATTTGAAAATATACAAAAAAAAATAATAAGATTTGTATCATTTAAGTTAAATCTGGACGATTGATGAGGAAAGTGCTCCCCCGGATGGACATTCTAAACAATATGCATCGAAATCGGATCTTAAAAAGTTTCTATAGGGCTTAGTACTTCTTGATGATTGGAATTGAAGCTAACTAGCTTAATTACAAGACAAGAACTAAATGTGAACTAGAAAACTCATTATTAGAAAACTCAATTTCCTTTAACGTAGTTATCAATCACCTTTATGTTCTTAATAGAGCAAGGTTTTAGGGTTTGACTGAGAGAGAAGGAAGAATTAAAAGGGGTAGAATATATAATGCAATATATATATATATATAAGAGAGATCATTGAAAATATATATGAATGAGCACCGAATCAACAACAGAACAATGTCTTTTATATATGTTTTACTTGGATCGATAGATTGTGTTACCTACTGCTTTATTTGATAGATAGATAGAAGAAACAATTGTAAGCGTAATTTATGTTAGCAGTTAGGCTATCTTTATCACTCATCAGTTCACTCTTGTCTTCAAGACAAGACCCTTGCAATAATATTAAACTATTAAAAAAAACATGCTTTTAACCAAGAAGCAAGTTAGTGGGAAACAAACCAAGTGATAGACATCATAATAAAATTAGGAAAGTTGTATCTACAGAGATAAAATTTTTTTCCTTTGATTCTTCAGTTGGTAATGACTTGATTTGAAAGACCAGTGTAATTATTATTTGATTATAATGCGTGAGACTCGTTATCAAGTTTTGAACAAGTTAATATTAAGTATATATTATTATAAGAAGTTATCTAAAACGACAATTTTTTTTTAAATTCAAGATTTTTTCTGACATACTTAAGAACTTTTCCTGACAACAGTTTTTTTTTTTTTAAAAAGCAGAGTGGTACTTAACTTACAATATAAATTTCTATGATATGTGTGGATTAAAATTAAGTTTCAGTGTAAATATAATAAGCTCGTATTAATATGTTCACACTCCCATGAAAGTAGTAAAAAAAGTTTGATTACTATCATTATTTTAATTGAAAAAGTTTCAAGATAAGATAGTGTTTCAAACTTATTAAGATGGTGAAGCGTTAGCACCTCTAGATATATAGTGTCTAAGTCGTATTTAGCTTTCAAAAGTGAATGATTAATTCTAATTAATTAGTGCTAATGATATTTGACTGAACCAAAAGCTAGTTAATTCAGGTGGTACAACACCTGATACTTTTAATACCAGAGTTTAATATTTAAGTCTTGTAAATGAAAAAAATTATCTATATATATATATGCCTGAGATCAGCTTTATAATAAAATTTATGTGATCTGATTGAACTCAATCCAAATTAATCAAATTTAATATGACTTCAGAAAGTTCAACTATATTCACAGTAAAAAAAATTGACTGAGAAATATTATTAATAATGTGTCATATCTCTTTAATCCTTCATCCACTGCTAAAATTGAGGCCGTGGAAATCTACTCACTCTCACTTGCCATTTTGACTGAGAAAGTTACTTATACCTGTCTTAACTTTATTAAGAACTTTGCTTTTGTGTGTGCACCATCTGTCTTTGTTGCTTTTTCTTAAATTATCGCTTTCTTTGCTCTTAAAACATGCTCTTTTATTTTGGTTCCCATATTACTTGCTCTTAAAAATGCCTTTTCCTTTTACAAACTTCATATAAAATTAATTAATTCGTAACTTACCTCTACATATATGTCAATGTAATGTTAGAGTATAAAATTTGATATATCAATATCTAATCATATAAAGATGAGTATAAGCATAATTATATATTTATTTATAATTAATTTGATGGATTAATTTTTATTTGTTGGATTAATTAGTCTGAAAAATTTATTGATTTAATATGTGCGTTCAAAGTAGAAGCATGTCCATTGAATCATCGATACAATATAAGTCGAGAAATAAAAGGATCCATGTAATCCACAAATTTTGAAGGATTAATCAATGGAAGAAAAGTAAGTTGAAATGACATTAAAGGCACGCCATGCATCTTCCCTTTCGTGAAAAAACAAAATTGCTGCCGACTACTGTATTTAAATCAGATGTATTTCTTTTTTTGACCAACAATTAGATATATTTCATCGTCAAGTATTTGTAGAGAAAGATAGAATAGAATATGATTATTTCACTTCTTTTTTCATACTCATGAGTATTCTTTTTTTTTCCTTTCTCTTTTTTATTATAATATGTATAATAATCACTTTTATAATTATAATTGATCTATTTCATCCCAAATCCTCTGATAATTTCAAATACGAGTACGAATTGTAATTGTATTATGATCACCAATCATGCAGGCCCATGCTTTTTCTTGTTTTTAGCTCTTGTCTGGTGTCTTGATGTAATTGGAAGTTTTTCAAACAATCAATTTTTTGTTGTTTGACCAGAATCATATATAGACAATCAAATTATTTGAAGTAATTAATAATCTTTTTTCATTTAATTTTAATTATGATTGAGAATTAGAAGTTGAATGATTTTCTTAAAACCTTGATTTATTAGGATTATATATATTCGTCAAATCTGTAAGAATGAATGCCCCTATAAAGTTTGTTCTAATTATTAGAGAAACAATATTGTTTATAGCCATACGTCTTTCCTTTAATGCTGCTGGAAAATTCTTCATGATCAAAGTGAACAAGACAAGAAAAAAAGTTGGTTTAGATCAACTTAATATTCTTCAATTTGCTTTGGTTTTTTAAGGTAGATGTCAAATTTATGGTTGAATTTTTCATGTGCCTTTAGAAATACCTCAAACTTATGAGAAACTTTTGCTACTTTTTCTAGCTAGGCAATACAGTTCTCCCATGAATTAAGTTTTCAAAAGGAAACCAAGCTAGAGTCTTCTAATTGACCATTCCTTTTATATAAAGCTAATTTTAAAAATTTATAAATTTCTCACTAGGCGCAGCGTTATTTACATATATTCTCATTCGGTTGGATATGTACAGATTTTTTTAAACATAAAATTAAAAAATAATATGGGCAACTTTACTATAATGATATAGATTTGAACAAATTCAAGATGTTCACATTCTTTTACACTTGCTTTCACTATTTAAGATAAATTTGAATAAGGTTAAGGTGTTCACACTCTCATGCACGTTTTTTAACACATGTTTTTCTTTCTTAAAATTCTAGTTTTTCTTGGTTTAACACGTTTTTATCTTTTCTCTCTTATCGTTTTTGCACGTTGAAAAATTTTATGATAATTAAATTAGTACGACGTTTAGTGTTGTTCTTCCCTTTAATAAAATCATATGAATTTTCACCATTTTTTTCGTTGTAAGTGAAATATCAATGTACATCATATCCTTTAAAGTTTTAAATTGTCTTTAAATATTAAAAATATGTGATTTAATTCTTCAAAATCTATACCTTTTTTATTCATCAGTACATGTTCCATAAAATAATTAATGAATAACAAATTATATATAAAACCTTAAAATATTTAATTATATATATTTCTAAAATTAAGTACCAAAACAAATTTAAAAACTCAATCATATAATTTTAAGGATTAGAAACTGAGTAATTAAAACATGTATATTTCAGCAATGAAAAAACTCATTTTCTCAATTGAAAAAAAAAAGTGATATAACATCGTTAATTAGCATCCTCTATAATTTTAAAACTAGTACATTCGAGGGGGATAAAAAAAGCTGCACATTAGATATTAGTTTGAAACACAATGTTGATTATAAAATCACTAGACAGGTGAATCCCATGTATTATATGTAATTGGATAAATGAATATGACTTTTTAAATAAGTTGATTTTCCTATAAATTTGATATTTTCTCATAGCCATTGGTTAAACTCTTGTAGTACCCGTTTGGTTTGTCTTTTTATAAAAATACTTTTAGAATAACCATAGTTTACAAAAATAAAGTTTGGATAAAAGTAGAAAAATTCACTGAAAACCTGTTTAGATGAAAAATAAGAAAATACAAACCAAACAAACCCGTAATTATTTTTTTCTTCAATGAAATATCTGTTGACAAAAAAAAATGATATTGAAACTGATATTGACGAGCAAATTTGCAATAAGCTTATGGGTATACATGAAGAAGATACAGAGATAAAGATGAAGTGATATTAAGTTTTATGGTCAATAATGTTGAAATATCAACGGAGGAAAGAGTGCCCAAATTGTGACCAGCCGAAATGTTCGAAAGCGACTTATGGTAATTGGTTTGATTATTCAAAAGTGTGGTCATGCTGAGCCATAATAATTATGAAAAATCAGCTTCTTTATTTTTGTTTCCTTCTTTAGTAGTGTGGATCATTTAGGTTAAATATGTTTGATCCAAATTAAATAATTTTATTTTAAAATTTAATATTTTATTTTGAATCATGGAAAATATAAAAAAATAATTTTTAACTATCGAATTCATAAAGTAGACAATTATTTAAGATAAAAATAAAAAATTAAATGCAAATTGTTTAAAATTACATTATTTTCATTTATGTAAGATATTGGATTTCAACTTGTGGTTGACAAATTTTACATATGAACCAATATATTTAATAATACTTTCCACCATTGTGACGCATAAATTGTTACTTGCATATGGATGATGTTATTTATAGAGAAAATCCTTAGATTTTTTTAGTTGAGATGAGTGTAATAATTAAAAAAATTTAAATGTATACTATAAGTAGCAAAAATCTATTGAAGCACTTATGTTAGTGCCAAAAATTGAATGCAAATCTATATGACAAATCCCTTCATATAAAAATCCTCCAAAATTTTCAAGTGGGATGTAAATAATTATTGACATTGAATGAAAGTGAAAGGGGCCAAGCCCTAATGTAGCAATGTGAACTCGAAGACTTTTAATTAATTAGTTAATTAATTATTTAATTTTTAGCATTAGCATTTTGATATATAGTGCATTTTTTTTAGAAATTTATGTTTCAAAATATAGTACATTTTACGGATTACATAATATACTTTTTTTTTCTTTTCAAGATTATCCCTATTTAATAGGTCTAAATATTTATTTATTATTAAAATATTTCATTTTCAATGTATTTAATGTGAGTAATTTGAGAAAAAGTGAAAAAAAAATTTTAGTTACTAATTATTGTCTTGGTTTATGTGCGGTAGTTAAAAGTACACTATAAACTGAAAGGGAAAGAGTACTACACAAACCAATTACTTTGCTTTGGCAATCAATAATCATGCAACTCACCACTAGATTATGCGATTTGCAGTAATAAGTTGCCTTTACTGCCTTGATTTTTACATAACATATTTGTGTGTGTCCCCACTTAACTGATTAGTGCAATTGGTATTTGAATTAGCTGACACACAAGGTGGGGCATATGAGTTTTTTTCTTTTTAATATTTTTTTGTTATTTGAATTCACTTTTTTATTATTTATTATTTATAAAAAAAAAGGAGGCACTACAACTTGGAAAAGACGAGAGGGGAAAAGGTAGGATTGAACATATTCACCTAAGTCTAAGAATGAATATTACTTGAGAGAAAAAATGAAGTGCAAGTATATTTTTCCCTCAGGAAAGTGATTTTTTTTTTTTTGGTTAGCGCAAGGCAAGTGAGTTTAAGCAGCAATGTCCTAGTTATTTGCATCAGGCTGAACAGATGGCCCAAATGACTTGGAAAGGGGGACGCCGAGGCCTATATGGTTAGATCCATGACTTAGCTCAGGTCCATTGCTCACTAGGCACAAACAGGGCCCAAGCTCTTCACACGTGATTTTTTTTTTTTACGTGACCTCACGCATGATTCAAGATGCATGTGATTGTATTAAACTATTTTGTTTTATTTCTATTATTATTGTCGTTGTTTTTCAGTCTCACTCAATTATGAATTAATAAAAATTCTACTGTTTTTTTTTCTTTTTCTTTAATGAATAGCTGTGTCATTTAATCATTCTGTGTCATACTGTACAACACATGAAAAGCATTCAGCTTGCAGAGCCATGATTCTTTAATTTCTAGAGTGTTTTAAAGAGTATATGTCAGACAGAAAGAAAATAAGTTTTAAGAATGGAGAATGAGATAAAAAATTTATTTTAACATGTTTAATAATTAATTATAATTTTTTATTGAAAATCTCAATATATTTAATAATTAATAATAGTTTTTTCAATTGGAAACAAACACATTAAAATACATTTTTTCTCTTCTTGTTCCTTTCTTAAAATCTTTTTTTTACCAAATATGATAATAGGGTCTTTCTGCAATTCTCAGAATACTTTGGCATCCCTATGCATGCAGAAAGATTGATAGTGCTAAGACAGATGGAAACTTGTACATATATTGTTGTATTATTTTTAATAATTATTTGATACCTGTCGACTTTATTCAAATATTGTTGGATGGAAATAGAAATATCTCTTTTAAAATGAATTTTTTCATCTATAAAATTAGAATTCAAAACTTTTCTTAAAGGTGTTAATTCTTCAAATATTTACTCAAATCATTATATATATATATATATGTATATACATGTACTAATCCCTTCCAAAATTGTATTTGATATCTCCCGACCTTACCTCAGTAAAACTTGACATTGTTATTATAAAGAATCAAAATTATTTAATTAATGTGTTTATAATTTGTTCTATAATTTGAAATTTTAAAATTAGTAATAATTTAAATTTGTAGGACTAAAATTTTTAATTTATAATTAAATACAAATTTTGTTCAAACAATTCAATTTGAAATTTTTTGTTCAATTACTTATGAGTTATGATTAATTAGTTGATAATTTTGAAGACCATTGATTAATAAATCCCTAAATTGAATTGATTTGATATCATGGTTAAACATTTTTTATTTAGTATTAATATTACAACTCACAACACAACATGTTAACATGGCATTAATTAATCATTACAATATTTAATATGCATTTTCTTACGTTAAAAAAATTTGAAAATGCTTATGTGGAATTAATGTCCTTGTATAATGATTCAGACTCACCAATCCCTATCGGAATCGGGGGCACAGATAAGCCTATGAGATTTGGAAAAAAAAAAAATAATAATCATCAGTATTTTTTTGGACCAGAAATTAAATAGTAATAACCATCAATATTAATATCAACAATTAACAATTAATATTTAATATATATTATTTTTCATGTGATCAAGAATTTCTTGTTGGCATTAAAAATTGATCTTTCTTGAGTTATGAAAGGCCAAAGGTAAATATTTTCCAATTAAGTTTACTTCTTACACAAACTATAATTTACTAATTATGTGGTTTGTTAAAAATTTTATTTCAAAGGTAAGTTCTATGTACAAAAGTTACACACTTCACAAGTTATAAAGTTATATATGATATAATTTTAATTTTGGCCTCAGTTATATTTTTTGGGCCACTTGGCCCAAGTTATATATATATATATATATAGTATGATTTGTTGTTCATCTTTATGTAATGTATCATACAAGACTCGCCCAATTTAAAAAAAAAAAATCAAATCAGTAAAAAAAATTGTAAGAATAATGTAATTTATTTTTTTAATAAAAAAGTAGGTATGCTTTATATAATACCATATTCCACGTGTACCTGCACTGTGAAAAAGTGTGCGCACCTCTTTTGATTTCAAAATCCTTTTCGAGAACCAGGCAAAAAGGAGAAGGATAAATTCTATTCGATACAGAACAGTCCACTATCCATTGTGCGCAGCGAATATCCACTGGGGTCAACCTTGCAAAGAATGACCGGACCACAGAGAGAAGAAGAATCCAGCATTTCATGACATGACCAGTTCAACCAAAGCACCATTTCGGACTCAGCCTGCCATAACCTCCAAGGTGTCTGCCTTTTCTTCTCTCTGCTCTCGCATCTAATCCATACGCACAAGAGATAGAGAGCATGGGTAATGGAGACTCCAAGGTGTCTTCCTCTTCTTCTTCAGAAGGCAAACGCTCTCGCCGTGCTCGCTTCAAAGAGCGTCTTCACCTAGGCCGCCACTTCCATCACGGTCGCCGTAGCAGAAACGGCGACGGCTCCTCCTCTTCTGCTCTCAAACTCATCTCCGCTGATAACTTCGCCGGAATCGCTCTCCTCACTATCATCAGTGTTCGTTCTCTTACTCAATTTACCTCCAATTATAATTATAATTATAATTCGTAAGAGCATTCCCTGGTGTTTGGCGCTGGGAAATTGTGAAATTGCTGTAATTACTAATTAGTCAAAGTCGGCCTTATAAATCTCATTTTAATCAAGGTGTGACTTTCTTAGTCCCTTTTATTTTTCACATTTCATTCTTTTAATTCACTCTAGCGAAACTTCTTGTTCAATGCCATTTTTTTTCATTGGAACTGTGATAAAATGTGATCGTTACCGGTAATTCTAAATTGAATACTATCGTGATGTATGTTCGATGCTCGGATTATGGCATCACTATAGTTAGGATTGATCATATAACTCTCATTTTTAACAAGTATCGCTTTTTTTAAAAAGAAATAAATTTTCAGTCTCACAATTTTGTCAAAGGAAAATTCTCGTTCAGTGCCATTTTTTTTCTTGAAACTGTGATAAACTTCGATCGTTGCTGGTAATTCTATATAGAGTCCTGTTTCGATACATGTTCGATGGTCGTATCATGACACTACAATTTAAATATCATTTAAATTTTATGCATCTCATCCATTATCCTTGTGTAACTACTGTAGTTCCATTGTCCTCACGTTCCATACGTCAATATCAGTGGTTCTCAGGTCGTAAAAAATTATGGTTATTTTTGTACTGTTATGCGGTCTAGGAACTAAGCTCAAAAAAGTTGATGTTTGCTTTTAGACTACTTTTCTGAGCACTCAAACAGAAAATTTTAGTCTATCTTTTTGTAATAACAAATATTCACACGCATATATTTTATTTTATTTAAAAATAGTAAGATGTGAATCTTTTGATTGTAGGCGGAGATGCAGTTCAAGGATAAATGGATTGCTTGCCTATCTCTCGGAGAACAGGCATTCCGTACAAAGACTTCTGACCAGTTAAGTCCCGGAAAAACCTCCTGGGCTTGTTATGATCTTTTTAGCAGTATCATGATTGATTCTGTTAAAAAGTATTTATTCTATTCAATCATAATTTCATGAGAATAATCATGTATTTATTTTCTAATTTTTGGTGTAGGATACTATTGCTTTAGTAGAAATAAGTACAGCTTTACTATATAACTTTCTTTACCAGTGTTTAGTTTTTTAAAGTACAAATATTTGTATTGTAATAGCGAACCCATGTTAGCTATAAAGCTTTTTATCTATCATCATGATTTTGGGCTTGTGGTATTACTTTTACAGTGTTGTCTCTTAGTCATGTCAGATTCAGAATTTTTATTTTTGAATCATTATTGTATGATTGGTTAATGTAATAAATTAATATATTTGCTTGTATATATTAATCCAGTTTGTAGGTTCTTGCCTTCAGTCAATGCTAGTATATTTGTTTCTTTGCAAGATTTTAGTTGTTGTCAGCATAAGAAACTTTTCATTCCATTATTTCATGTATATTCATTTTGTGCTCCTGGTAATGCAGTACGGACAAGCCGGTTTGGAACTCTGTGAGTACCCTAGACCCTATCATTTATTGTTACATTTTTTTCTGGGATAGAAGTGAAAGATATTATATATAATTGATGGAGATCTAAGCAAGTACAGGAAGCCCACACTTAAAAACTGGCTTGTAAGGGAAAGAACCATGCCACTTAAGTATCATATGAATTACATGTGACGATCCAATGTAGGACTCCACCATATTTCCACTTAATGTAGAATTATGCATGATTTTTGGTGTCTTTTAGGATGAAATTCCCACTAGACAACTTCATTGAAGCATATGGAGAACAAAATTATCTTCAATGAAGTTTGAACATATCATATGCGACAAACAATTTCCAAGATTAAGTGGAGGTAATTCCATGATGAAAATCCATTTTTTCCCCTTTTTAATGAATTATAGAACATGTCATTACAGAGATAATAGAAGTTATGGATTTTGATATTCTCATCATTTTAACAAAATTGCTGATAAAATAATATTCCCTTATTTTTAATAATATCTGGTTCATCACTATAAAGTATCAGGGAATTTAAATTCAAGTAATTCCTTGTGATGTTAATTGTTAGCACTAAATCATTATGATTGAAGATTTGAAAGTATGTTGAACATGTTGAGGTATTCCTGAAAAGCATAAGCTTCACAGAATATATATATATATTGTGTATATGAGTGTGTGTGTGTGTGTGTTAAATATTTGTTACTCAAATTCATTTGCTCAATTTCATGAGGTGATGATCCTGTTTCCCCTTGACTCCTGAGAATATAGTTTAGAAAATAGGATGCTTCCCGTTTAAAATGACTTATATGTTCTTTCACAGGAAAAGAAACTTCTTCTGGAAAAGAATGGGCCTCATGTTGCTAGGATTTCTGTTTTTGAGGTGTGCAATTAGACCCTTTGACCTTTTTATTTTAATTTGCATTATCTTAGAATAAGTATATTCAGTTCAATTTGCTAGACTTGAATAAATGAAATTTGAAATAAGGCACTTGCATGTTTGATGTATATTGCTGCTTCATTTTGAGATCAAGGGGTTTGGAAACATGCTTTTACTAAACAGAAAGGGAATTCTGCATAGATTCTACTGACAAAAAATTTGAAACTGGTTTTATTATTGACTATTTTGTGACTCCTTAAGTGTATTGATGTAATTTCAAATTATTTTTTTCTTATGTAGACCAACAGAATAAGCAGCAATACTCTTGTTGGATACTGTGAGATTGATCTGCTTGAATTTCTGACCCAGGTTAGAAATATTTATGGTTGACATGCACAATTCTGAACATATAAAATCTTTTTCCAACGTGAGCCTTGACTGTGGTGATATCATGAAAATCTTACCTGAATATTATATATATATATATATTTAAAAATGGTGACGTCCTTTTGCAAAATTGGGATTAACGATACTGACTACAAATATATAGTAAAATTTCCAACATTTAGTGCAGCTTTTCATGCTGTCAGATCTGGCCTATGGGTTATTTGAGGTTCTTTTTAACAAGCTATAAGATCAGGACTGGATTGAGTAGCCTTCAGTCTATCATGAAGACTGATATGTTCAAATTATGTATACTAGGTGGGTTCTTTTTCCAGGCAAAAAATCCATTCCTTTAGGTGCTCATTGCTATCTGTGTGAATGGAAGTTTATGTCTAGTAATGGTGATGTTCCAAGAAAACCTTGTAGAGACAATATTTTTGTATGGTGGGGTAATTGAGCCTGTATACCTTTTGGTGGGTAGAGTATTGATGGGCCCCATTACCAATGGGCCAATGCTGACTCACATAGGGTGTGTGAGGTGTGAGAGTGAGTGAATGAGTCATATATGTGGAGAGCCCAGCCTCTTGAATTGCTATGAGTATTGTGTTCTTCTTGTGTGTTTTTACATTTTTAAGACCTTAGCTATTCTGCTTAGACCTATATTTGGCCAGAATCATTGTTATTTGAGTTATATTGAGGGGAGTTCCATCAATTGGTATTAGCTGGTTGGCTATATATAGAGGGTTCTGAGTTTTGACCAGCAAGGAAGTTGAGTAAAGTGCCCTTGAGTAAGGTGTCATAGAGTGTAGCCATTGGGACGTAGGCTCTCTCAGGGAGGCCAATTGATGGAAACTAAGGTAGTTTGAGATATCTAAGTCCCATATTGAGTAGTATGGAATGCTCTATAGGGTATTTAAGTAAATTGGTTCTCCTACTTAGTAAATAGTTATTGAGGGATGGTTTCCCACCTCACTTAAGTGCTCATCAAGTACCCTAGCAACAAGCACTTGGTGGCTTTGGGATCATGTTTGTTATTGTTGTGGATGTGAACATAGGTGGTATGCCTAAAGACAAGTAGATAGCAGGAATTGTGAGGGTAATGGGTGAGAAAGGAAGCGCAAGGGGTCTGAAAATTGAATACCTTTGAGGGGTTTCTATTGGTGAGATAGATTGAGGTTAAAACACCACCCTAAAATCTTATAGGCACAGTCATGGTGAACAAAAGGGAATGAGCAGCCTCAAGGGTATGCCCATATTTCCTTTTAGGCATTTCATTTTGTTGGAAGGTATGAATGTAGGAGTTTTCATGGTGGAGGCCTTGAGTGGCTAGGTAAGAGTTGAGTATTTATGTATTCTTTTCCATTGTCACTACAAAGAACTTTCTTGGAGCTCTGAAATTGGTTTTGAATGAGTTGGTTTTTGAAAATATATAGGAATTCTAACTTCTCAATCATCAGGTAAACCCACATTCTTTTTTTGGTGATCAAAAGTAACAAACCACCAAACACCAATGAGCGTGTTAACTTTAGCTAGCCCCAAAAAATTGGAAAGGATGGGATGGCTTGTGAATGTGAGGTAGGTAAGTCATTCTAGTATGGTAGGCTAATTGGTATGAATTATTGTGAGGAAAAGTAAATTAAATAACAATGGATACATTTCCTTTCATGTAAAGGAAATTGGGGTGGCCTAGTCTATTGTACTATAACAAAATTTTAGAGCTACTGGCTGAGAAATCTACTATATTATAAGATCTAGTACCCAGGAGTTACAGTCCATTTCCTTTGGCATTGCCAACCAGCCTCTTGGATCCCAAATCTTGAAAGACAGCCATTATTAGAGTAACTAGCCATTTGATTGTTGTCTTTGATGACTTTACTCACAGATATCATATTACAACAAATAGTAGGCACTAATAAAGTTTTCTTTGGGACAAGATCTTTAGAGATATTGATAGTGCTAAGACCTGAGACATTAACCTGTATCCCATAAGATATTTTAATTTCTATAGGTTTTGTGCAAGGACTGAAACGGCTAAACAATGATGGGTTGCCAGTCAAATGAGCAAGGCCCTAGAATCCACCATCTAAGTGTGATCATATAAGTTTTAGGTTATCTAGGACTAGGAAAATTTTCATGATTGGGTAATATTACTAGTAATTTTGGTACCCTTATTATCACTTGTGGTGGATATTTGAGAAACAAAAATTCTCTGAAGTAACTGAGAGTTGATCATGGATGAATAAGGAGGCTTCAGGAACAGTAGCATCGTCAGAGGTCATTGTGTGGCCTTTAACTTCTTTAGGTTTAGTTTTCCAACTGGCTGGTTTTCCATGAAGTTTCCCTCAAAAGTCTTTAGTGGGCCCACTTCTGTGACGGAGATCATACCATCTCTTTCTCCTTACAGGTATGGAATTTCTTTTTATAACATTTCTGTCAGTATCACTCAAATTATTGGACAACTATCTCGTTGGAGCATGGCTTCAGATAAATGAACAATGCTGAAGATTAGCAAGGCAGAAATCGTTGAATTTCATTATCGATGTTCGGCAATACATTTAGAGCTAGGGTTTCTAATCAAATTTGATCCTAATCATTCAAATCCTGATTTCTATCCCTAAAATCAGGGATGTATGTAATCTAATCTAATGAAAATAGAAAATAATACTGTTTAGGATAAACAATAAATAAAAGATTACATAATAAATGACAAAGATTGCCAACGAAAGTTGGTTCAATTGGCAAGGATGCGACTCATATCCCACAAAGATGCGGCTTCAAATCCTATTGTTGATATGAAAATCTCGTTGGTGGGTGATTTGTAAATACCTTTATAAGTTCTCTTTTGAGTCTTAAGGTCTGCGATAGCCCTAGTGAGCCCTCGGAACCCAACTCATTTAAGCTTTTGTACACAAAAAAAATGATGAAGATTAAACTAATGGGCCTAAATAATTAGGGATTCCATGCGCCATGCCTATTTTCATATTTTGACTATTTTAATCACAGCTGTTGGAATGGCTCATTTATGGCTTCTTTTGTTTATATTATGGTGATACAGGATTCTGATTCTGACATTGACGTATTCAGCTTATTAGATCCATCATCACCCGTCAAAGTGGGCAACATTTCTCTTTCTTGTTCTGTAGAGGTATACATTATAGAATATATACCATGTTTTTGTCTGAGTATGATAAGGATTACTAACAATTTGAGAAAGTCTAACAGGATCCAATTGAAACAGAGAAAGGCTTTGTTAAACGCATTTTATCTACCGTGGTAAGCTTGGCTGTCTTCTCTTTTCTAATAAATTGTCACTAGTACGGGTTTGACTATTAGACATAAGAGGGATATATTAAAAGAAATGATGATAATAAAAAAATCTCATCACTTTTCTTGCATAAGGACATTGGTGCTAAACTGACTTTGAAATGAGACTTATTTGAATGTTTGCAGATATGCTTATGTAGCTATCAAAGATTAATGAATGACTATTCCATGTTATTTAAATTATTTCTTCTGCATCCCTTCATCATTGTTTCTTTATTGGGTGCTCCTAAAACTTGAAAGGAAACTGATACAATCTTAAAATAAATAAAATATATGAATTATATGAGCCAGGGAAAGTGCTGCATAATATTTAGTTTAAGGTTTTTTAATAACAGTTTATCTTTGTCTATTTTTAACCTGCAAGGTAATATTCTTTGCAGGACTGTAATGGAGATGGTGTGCTTTCGTTTTCTGAATTTTCTGACCTAATTGATGCATTTGGCAATGAAACAGCGTCCATCAAGGTTCTCACTTGAGTAAACATTTCCCTAGTTATCTTATGTGACTTTTCAGTTTATAATGCATATGCTTGCTAAATATTCCTCTATTTTTCGGTGAAAATATTCCTTTAACTTTGCTTATATATCTGAAATTTGATTTTCTGATGAGAGAATTTCAGTTTTTAGATTCTGAGGTCATATAAATGATATAAAAGAATAACATTTTGAACATTAAACTTGAATTAGTGTATAGAAATTTAGTATCTTGATTGTATCCAAATCAAAATCAAAATCTTCATTAAAGTATAAAGTTTAGTTTTGTAATTGCAATGTAATCATTCGTTTTTGTATATATGTTTTACTCTCTGAGCAATACAATTTTCTTTGCAATAGAAAGAAGAACTTTTCAAAGCAGCTGACAAAAATAGGGATGGCATTGTTAGCATGGATGAGTTGGCTGACCTTCTTGCTTTTCAACAAGAAAAGTAATGGCCGATATATATTCCTGAGACTGTAGTCATTAATTTTGTATATCTTACTTTATCTTCTTGCCATAATTTTTCTGGTTCAATGTCTGAAAATTATGAATTCTTGTGAAGTTGTTATCGTTATTTTTATTTCATTTTGTCATTCCTTTGCATCTTGTGAGGAAGACTAAAATTGGGATTTCTATTGTTTACACACTTGTTCCATTACGTATGTTCCCTATAGAAGCACACTTAAACAGTCACCATAAACAAGTATATGTGCGCAGGCAATTTAGTGTCTCTGGTTGCAGAAGCCTTGTAGTCATCATTTTTATTTCTATCCATTTATGGATACCATATGTCTGTCTATTTATATATGTATTTACATATGGATATGTTCCTACAAAGATCCTAGTTGGTTCTTATTCTATTAATAGATCGTTTTTTTTTCTTCTATAGTTTTGTTGTCTAAAGTTGACTATAATAACCTTTTTCTGGATTGAAGACATCAGAAATTTTTTTTGGGGTATATTTTAACTGATATTCTTAAATGGTTCTTTAATTCCGTGGTTGAACTGTAGTCCATGACCTGGAGTGGATAAAAGTCTTCTCAATATGTTGGTTCTCTCTTTTTGTATACTCATTTGATTCTAATTTACTGATTTCTGGTATTGTAGGGAAACCTTATTGAATTGCTGTCCTGTCTGTGGTGAGGTTCTTCAGGTTTCTGACAAGCTGAGCACAATAGTTCACTTAACTCTCTGTTTTGATGAAGGGACTGGAAACCAGGTGATGACTGGAGGATTCTTGACAGATAAAGAGGCATCCTATGGGTAAATTTCTGAACATGTTGCTAAACTTGCACTGTGACTGATAGGGTGGAAGAGAGGGCATGGACAATATTAACCTTTTCAATTTTATACAGTCGATTTATAGTTTTTCTGTATTATATGTATGGTTTTGAATTTGATTCTATAGATGATGATATGATAAAATTACTTATTTACTTATTTATTTAGGTGGCTCTTTAAATTGAGTGAATGGGCCCATTTCTCATCCTATGATGTTGGGATACGCTCTGGATCAAGTGCTTCCCACATTCTGGTATCCATTGTTGTGCATTTTTTTCTATTTCTTAATGTCTGCTGACATATATACAGTACATGTATCATGTGTATGCATTTCTAGTCATGTCAAGCAATGCAGAATCATTTAGGAATTTTACTTCTGTCCTTTGCTAATTATTGATTTTTCTCAAAACACTTGCATCATAATTAGAAGGCTTTCAATCTAATTTGCTGATATATCTATCATTGCGCCCTTTGCATGCTATTGTCAACATTTGTCATTCTTACCTTTTACAATCGTGAGAATTTGAAATGCATGGGCTTGAGAGAACCATCGAAGCAGAGATATCTGTTTAAGTGAACAAAGTTCAATTTTACTGGATTTTGTTTGTGAGAAGTTGAACAATCATAAGGACTACTGATTTTAAAATCCTATATGCATTACTTGGTTGGTATTTAAAGATTTACAACCTTGTTAAGCACTTTCATGCTATCATATGTCATGCTTACACACTATATAGTTCTATTAAGTCTTAAAGCTCGGAATTCATTAACCATTTGCTTTATCCATTATTTGGCATCAGATATATGACCGGAAGACTAAAAGGCTTGTTGAAGAATTAATTGACAAAAAGATTGTTTTGTCAATGAGAGCTATTTATCAGTCAAAAGTAGGCCTTGGCCTTATAAACGTAGGTATGGGTTTATTTCTCCTTGTTATTCTGACAAGAGGTCTAAGCTACATATGTTAGTTACCTCACCTGTCACCGTTCTCTTTTGTGGCATATGATTGTTATTAGCTGTACTGATACCAATTGGGAAAGAAAAACAAAAGCCAGACAGGTATGTTAGATCCTGCGGACCTTTCTGGAGTCGGACTTAGTGCATTAGTAGTACATTAGAATTAATGAAAGTATGATTAATTAAAAAAATAATGATCATAATGTACGAGGATCCCTAATTCAAGACATGTGACTTTCACCAAGTCATGGCAAACTTGCATAAGTCTTTTCTTTGTCTTGAGTTGCCTTAATCTTTTATAATGCCTTAAAATGGTGAATTTCTTATTTGAAGGGGTGAAGGAAATCCTGCAAAGCATTTCTGAAAAGCAAGGAAATAAGATGGACTCGCCTGAATCTGCAGCAGATATACCTAAATTTATTGAACTTTTTAAGGTATGACAATGCTGCTTTATGGTTGGAAACTTTTTGATTTTGTTTTGTCATGGCAAGGGCGGACAGTACAAAACCACATGGTCCCCCTCCCTTGCTTGTGGGTTTCATTTTGGCGCTCAAAATCATACATATATATATGTATATATATGCGCATAATTTGTGTGTTAATTTTTTTTCCCTTAGCTACTACTTTATTTTCTACTAAAAAATTTGCCACTTTTCTGTGAATGCTTCTGTAATTCACATGTTGACCTTAGACTTTCCCCCCCCCCCCCCCCCCCCCCCCCCCCCCCCCGCGAACAAGTAACAAGAAATACTATAAAAGGGGCAGGAGCTGGGAAGGGGGTACAGGCCAAGCAGAGAAGGGACAAAAAAGAGTTTTGGATGAGAAAGTATCAAGTCCAAACAGTCCAAAGAATATAAAGGAGAACTAACTTTCTATTAAGAAAAAGATATGTGCAAGGCACTGTATCAATTTGGGCATATAAACTTTGTAGGATCACCTAGACCGCAAGATTACTGTCTTGCAAAGCAGAAAGAGATTTCTTTTCCCCTTCAACATATTTCACCCAGTAGACGAAGTAGCAGTATCCAAAGTAGATCACCATTTTCATGTCTAACATCTTTCACTGGAAAGTTAGAAGATCCACAGCTGTCATCAGCGTGGCCTATGAATCAGTGAAGCATTCAGCACCTTATACCATAAGAACGACCAATGCAATAGGAAGTAACATTACTGTTCCATTTTCTTTACTTACAAGCACTACTGACACAAATCAATGGTGCTGCTTTAATTAAACTATTCATCCATTGGCTTAAGTTTTTTTTTACCTATTTTGTGCATTTTACTTTTATACTTTGCTTGTGTTTTAATTCTTGACATTTGAGTGACCTGAAACTAGTATGATGTATTTTTTGGATGCAACTTGCCTAATGAGAAACTGAGGGAAAGTGGGTAGTTTTACCAAAGTAATGATAATTATTCTGCAAAATGGAGTAGGGTGGCATTCCTAGTATAATATCTAATTTTATATGCTGTAGTTGTTTATGTGCTGGACTTGTGTGCATGTGATTACATGCTTCTTATAAATGATATGACTTCTGTGTCGTAGGATCAAATCAATATGGCTGAAGTCAAGGATCCACTGGTCAAGTTTAAGGTGGGCTAATGCTTTCTAAAGAGCTCAAGTTTATTTGTTGTTCGTGTAGAATTGCAACTGAATACACTCTTTGTTGTTCTGAACCATCAATGTAAATTTGAAGATCCTACTACATATTAAGGATTCTGTGCATGTTCAATTTCATTACGTTTTAGCGAATTGTGTTTTATCTGAACATATCTTCTTTTATCTGAAGTTTTACAAAAGAAAAGCGCTAGTTTCTGTTTCTATTGCTCAAAGTAGTGTTTGCTTTGAAATAAGAACCTTCTAGTCATCAATTATGAAACTCACGTAAGTCCAAAATTTTTTATTTTAACAACCTCTAACTTCCTTGTTTCTCATTAAGCTAGTTTTTGGTTTCTTAATATTATATCTCACTAAGAAAATTTATAATTATTATTTTAAGAATAATCTGTTTACCTTCATTTCTGTGACAAAAGTTTGAAGGGGCTTGAGTGATCTCCTTCTAAAGGGCTGTTTGGGAGTCAAAAGGATGAGTTTTAAAGAATGTCTGGTTCATTGTAGTGTATGCATTTGCTTTAATTGAATGACTAAAATCCAGTACAATATAGAGGATGTTGGCTGCAATAAGTTGACCATTCTAACCCCCAAATACTAGGAAACGATAAATTTTAAGTTACTCAATCCCTCTAGTTGAAAATAAAGTAAACAAAATCGGAAAGATAATGTTGACTAAGTGATAATCCTAATCTCCTATAAACAGAAACAAATATGGAGAATTATTTCCAAATCACATGTGGCTAACGACAATTCAGTATATCACTTTTTCTAGTACTTCATTTGTTTTTGGAATGTTTTGCCAGTCATTATTCATATGATCAAATGGAACCTCAAGTTGTCCAGCACTTCTCATCTATTTTTGCTTGGGATGGGTGAACTTGACTTGTTTTCAATTTTACTCTATCGTTGTCCAACTCAGTCAACCATTTACTGGGCAATTTGTTTATTTTTTTCTCAGTTGCATCCATTCATGGATTTTGTTATCTGACATTCCTTGCTAATAGACTAAACCTAGTATTAATGGATTGAACCTAGAGTAAGCTGTGATGCCTGTATTATTCCTTGGAAAGCCAGAAATGGTGTCTAAATGAAATTATTGTTTTCAGTAACACTGCTTAATTTCTATTAGTTATATTTATTCAAGAATCCTCACTGCCTGCGCACTGCCAGTTCCATGCATTTTCTTTTGTTTTTTCCCCTTCGATTCTATAGAGTCTGGTCTGCATGAGAAACTGATTCATTTTTCTTTTCTATTGAGCTCGTTTCATGAACTTTTCTTCTCATTAGAAGTTGGATTGAAAATTAATGAAATTCTGACCAATGCTTAAACTGTAAATGCAAACTATTTTTGGGTTTGTGATGGTAATAATTATCTTGTTTGAGGATTCATATCTTAAATTTCTGTGGGCAGACATTCAATGAGTTTTTCATAAGAGAGTTAAAGCCTGGTTCAAGACCCATTTTTGCCATTGACCGTGATGATGTTGCTGTATGTGCTGCTGATTGTCGTCTAATGGCATTTAAATCAATTGACAGTAGTTTAAGATTTTGGATCAAGGTAATTCTTCCATCTCTTCTACATGGAATGCTTTCTTTCTCAAAAGTATACTTTCTTCTTAATATTTAGATTTTCACATCTGGAAATCTGCAAACATGGATTTTTACCAGTTAGACACAATTGAATTTTGTGATATAAAACAGTTTTTCAATCATTTTATGTGCCCTATTATAATGGTGCTCATTGAACTAGCACCTGCTTGGCCTTCCTGTTAGTGTTGGGGTGCAGGAAGGAAGAAATTCGTGTGAAAATGAGATTATGATCTGGTGTTTGTTCACGCTCTTACCCTATATCTTTGCATGAAAAGTGAAAACAAGCAACAACTCTAGTAGATCAAAGTGTTTGGCTGCTCAAACAATTTGTTATGTGTAAAATATCCTCTGGCTTATTGTAATCACAGTTATTTCTGGTGTTATTCCTTTTGAATATCCTCCATTTCTTCTACTTTATTCCAAGAGATTATTTGCATTATAAGATGTTAAACTAGTTCACTAACTGAAATTTAAGCCAAGTTGTGGGAGTGAAATTAGTTTCCTTAAATAGTTAGGTGCGTATAGTCCTTTATTCTGTCCACTTTTATTCTGGATGCTGAAAAAAGTACTGTGGATCATCTTTCGTTACTGCTAGGGTCGAAAGTTTTCAGTTCAAGGCCTTTTGGGGAAAGAAATTTCTTCCAGTGCTTTTGTTGATGGGACAATTGTGATATTTCGTTTAGCACCACAGGTATTCTCGGTTGCTAGTTTCAATTTTATTCTGTTTCTGTTATAGGTTACTTAGGTTTTGACTTCAACATCTATTCCTTTCAGGATTATCATCGTTTCCACTTGCCAGTATCAGGAATTATTGAGCAATTTGTTGATATCCCTGGATGCTTATATACAGTATGTGATCATCACTTTAGGAGGATGATAATTTATACACACACACACCCTTATATATATTTTTGTTGATCTATTTTCTTGGTATTAGTTCTTATTGACAGCTTCTTTTGTCCTCTGTTCTCCTTTGTATAGGTCAATCCCATTGCTGTAAATAGCAAGTACTGCAATGTCTTCACGGAGAATAAGCGTGTTGTTTCAATAATTTCAACTGTAGATTTTGGAAAGGTTTGTCCTTGCAATAAATTTGTATTCCCAAATGCATACATCTGAAATAACTGGAAAAGATTGTTGGACAACACCAATCATCAACTTCAGCATGCCTTCTGATTGTAATCATCTTTTTCGTTTGCATTTTTTTATATAAATTTAATCATCACCTCTTTACCTCATTTAATTTAGTTGTTTCTTTCTCTAACTGTTTTGATGCTTTACAGTTTTTAATCTGTTGTTCCTCTTCAAAGCTCATTTATTTCCCATTTCATTTCCTTTTTGTGTTTGTAATCAGGCCTTAATAAGGTCTTTTATTATGCATTTATTTCTCTGTTTTTATTGCTCTTTATTTGTTGTCTAATCTGATCATTTGATGTGGATTGTCAACGGTTTTTTTCTTTCCTTTTTTAGAGCATAGGATGTCGCTGCTTTAGTGGTGGCTTTATTCAGGGGAAGAGTGATAGTTTGTTGCCATCTGCTTCTCTATATAATTCGTCTTCAGCCATGAGTAGAATAAGAAATTTCAGAGTCATTAATTTCTCAAATTATTCACGGCTCATGAGTCAGACGCTACTTTTGTGTTTTATATTTTGAGCTTTATATGTTTTTTCCTGTTTATTTAAGCATTTAATCCATTTTTTTACTGCTTATTCTTTCAAAATTTTGTTGTGCTTTTGACAGTTTGTTAAGTTCCTGAAATGTTTTCAGAGATACTTTCACCCTTTATGCATATTAACTTTCACCCTGACATGTATTTGACTGACAAGTATATTCATTTTTGTAATTATATGATTTGGATTCAGGTGGCATTTGTTGCAATAGGAGCTACGATGGTCGGTAGCATCACTTTCACAAAGAAGAAGGGTGACTATGTCAAGAAGGGAGATGAGGTATTCAAGATACAGATCGATCCTTGTCTTTTTTCTTTTGGTTGTTTCCGCTTCTCACTGACATTTCATTTGCTTATATTACAGTTTGGATATTTCTCATTTGGTGGAAGCACTGTAATCTGTGTTTTCGAAAAGGTTGGTGTTAATATTTTTTCTTTCCTGTTTTTGGCTATTTAATATTGGTGTTACTGTTTAACTATTTTCATTTAATAATTCTTTATTGTTCATTTTTTTTATTGGAGAAAGTAATCCTGATTAATGATCTTACTTTTCCTAATCATAATTTGCGTTTTAGAATGATCTGTCAGCAAGACAAAAAAAATCTTGTGCACAGCATTAGTGTTTTTTTTTGGGTCAACACACATTAGTTTATTTTACTTCTTGGAGGGAACTGAACTATATCATTTGCTTCTCCTTCAATTCTGTCAAATATAAATTAGACAAGCAAAGGCATTACTGCAGTGCATCTTTTTTTTTTTTGTTCTGATTGATTTAATATGTAAATGGTGTTCAAGTCCTACAATTATGTAATTTTGTGTTAATCAATAACCTCAATTTATTACTTCCCCAGAATTCTTAGCTTTCTGGAGAGATTGATAATTAGTCTTTGGACAATGTGTGTAATGACATCTGTATCATTTTTTTTTTGTGCTCTGCAGAATTCAATAGCGATTGATGAAGACCTCCTTGCTAATAGCGCTAGATCACTTGAGACCTTGGTTTGTGTAGGAATGAGATTGGGCGTCTCCACAAGGGGATCGCGGGCTGCTTAACTAGGAAAAACAATTTGGTCTTTAGTACACTTGACACTTTGATTCAAGCCATCATTGTATATTGAAGATGTTTGTCCAGCTTGGTCTTGTAGAGTAAATATGTTTTTCAATAGGGTTAAAGACTGTTTTTGTGATTCAAATAATTATTTTGGTCATTTTATCCTTAATATCTAATTTGAGAGATAAGAAAAATTATATTTATGATGGCTAAAAATGACTTAAGAGGTCACCTTTTGCTATCTCATCGCTTTCTAAAAAATTTTTCAATATTGCCCAACTCATATGGTTATTTTATTCCCTCTCCACCTTCGGTGGCCACCTGCCCGAGAGAAACTCCTAAATATAGCACAAATCTTTCACTAAAAAAAATCTTTAAGTCATAATAAAAACATATGCATTTTTCTTTAAAAAAATGCTTCATGTTTACATGTAATTGTTTTGATTTACAAAAATTTGCTGGCAAACTTTTACTGATAATTTTCATTAGGATCAATTTCTTGTTAGCTTATTTTTTTTCAATCACTTTGAATAAATCAATCAGTGACTATACCAATTTCGCATTATTTGAATATAATTATTTATACACATACATGGGAAAAAACAAGGCAATCATATTTTTTTGCTAGAGATAACTATCTTATGAACCATGAATATGTTTAAAGAAGATTGTTTGTGTTGAATCAAGAGTTTTGATGATTCCAAACTAACACTCAAGAGCTCGGATTGAAGATATCAAAGGAGATTAAAATTGTTTCAAGTGAAGATTTTCTGAGTATTTGCTGATAGATCCTGTGTAGGATCTTTAGTTTTAGTTGTGATTGGGTAAAAAATTTTGATTTGAGAAAAAGATGTTTTCAAACCTTGATTTTGTGTTAAATCTTGACTTATTTGAAAAACACCCACAAACAGACGAAGTTTGAAAGTTTAAACTTAACTGTCAAGTTGGAAATTCGAACTTTGCCTTAGGAAATTCGAATTTCGAGCTAAAACTGAATAAGTCTGAAGAGATGGCTCTCTGTCAGACGAATTTTGATTGTTCAACATTCGATTTTTTCATCTAAGTCTGAGAGAAGTTTCCTTGAAACAGACGAACTTTGTTTCTTCAAAATTTGAATTTCAAACAAAACAAAATTTGAGAAAATAGAAGAAATTCGTCTGAAACTGTGTTAAAGTTCATTTGAGATCAAGAATGATTTAAGTTTCAAAACTGCTCTCTGACAGACGAACTTTGAACATTAAAATTCGAATTTAGAAGCTAAGTTCTTGAGTCTGTTGAAGTGAAACATTGACATATGAATGATGTGAACTTGCAACATTCGAATGATAAAGTTAGTCTGAAAAGAGTCTCTCTGACAGACGAACTTCACTCTTCAACATTCGAATTTCGAAGAAAATGAACTACTGTGCCTCCTTTTCACGTACTGAGAACAGACAAATTTTGGGCTTCCAAAATTCGAATTTCGAGGGCACTGTAGCAAATTGGAAACACTGTTCACACTTAACCGAAAAACTTTCTTCTTGAAAATTCGTATGTCACATTGTGAAAATGTTCTACAAGTTTCAAAATTCGAATTTCACTTCATGAACAGACGAACTTCGTGCTGTAACGTTGAAAGCTCTAACCTTCGGTTCCTTCGAAATTCGTCTGTTGACCAACCAAAATTCAAATTTCAGTATGTCAGAAGCATTAAATGCGGTTGGTTAACGAATAGTTTTTCAGAGTAACCGTTGGATAACTTCTCCAACGGATAGATTAAAGTCTCTAACGGACATTTGAGACCTAAATCTATAAATACAACAACATTTGAAGTTGTGGGCATGAATCTAACTTGTATATAACGAATTTCTGTCAAAACTTCTTCTCAAGAGCTTTTACCCTCTCAACTTCAATATTTGTACTTTAACCTTCAAATCCACTCTATTCAAGAGAGTTATTTCTTTGTAAACAATCTACTCTTCATCTGTAAGATAGATTTACTTGTGAGGAAAAATCACAAGGGGCTTGGGAAGCACATTGTGAGAGTGCTTAGAGTGTTTGAGAGAGCTCCAGTATACTGTGGCATTAGCAAGAAGCCCGTTGAATTCTTGTTGTATAGTGGATAAATCTCAAGAGTTGTCTTGGGGACTAGAAGTAGGTCAAGTGGATAGACCGAACCAGAATAAATCACTGAGTTTTCTTCTCCTTATCTTTACTTTTCAGCTTGCTCTGTTTTATAAGTTGTCTTCATTGCACTGTGCTATCTTCACTCATTTCAGTTTGTGCAGAAAAATTTCAATCTTCCCAATTCACCCCCCTCTTGGGAAGTCAACCTTGCTAACAAGTGGTATCAGAGCCCGGATTCCCATTCAAAGGAACTCACAGTCCGGGAATTAAGATGGCTGGCTTTGGAGAGAGTATACTTCCTGAAGGGAACAACACTAACAGACCATCAGGCTTCAGTAGAGAGCATTATGGGTACTGGAAGATGAGAATGCAGATCTACCTACAATCAATTGATCTTGACATCTGGTCAGTCATTGAAAAAGGAGATTTCGTCCCAATGGCTCTAACTGAAGATGGAGGACACAAAGAGAAGCTGGAAGGAGAATGGAATGATGAGGACAGAAGGAGAGTCCTACTGAATTTCAAAGAAAAGCATTGTTTAGTCAGTGCCCTGAACCAGGACGAATTCTACAGAGTCTCACAATGCTCCACTGCAAAAGGGATGTGGGACACTCTACAGATTGCACATGAAGGAACATCTGGAGTCAGGGAGAATAGACTGAACACGTGCATTGGGGAGTATGAAAGCTTTAGAATGGCTGAAGGAGAAACTGTAAATGAGCTTCAAAAGAGATTTACTCTTATTGTAAATCAACTAAAAAGCCTGGGAAAGGATTACACTCAGTCTGAGAAAGTAAGAAAGATACTCAGAGCTCTCTCTCTGGAATGGCAGCCCAAGGTGACAGCAATAGAAGAAGCCAGAGGAGAATCAATGGCCTCTGTCACAGCTCTCTTTGGCAGCCTTGAGGAGTATGAAGGAAAAATCAAAGCACTCAAGGAAGCTGGGCTGGACAAAAAGAAGAAAGGCCTTGCCCTCAAAGCTGCTGATGAAAAGGAAAAAGAATCCGATCAAGGAGATGAGCTGAATGAGGAAACTCTGGCTATGATGGTCAGAAAATTCGGAAGATTCTACAGCAAGAAGAAGAACAAGAGGTTCTTCAAAAAGGGAGTTGCTGGAGAAAGTAAGAAAGAGGCAAAAGAACCTGTGACTTGCTATGAGTGCAAGAAGCAGGGACACATTAAGTGGGACTGCCCCCAATTCATCAAGAAGCAGGAAAAAGAAAAGAAAGCTGCTGACAAAGGGAAGAAGAAGAAAGCCTATATCTCATCCATATGGGGCAACAGCTCAGATGAGGAAGAAGAAGATGAAGATGAGATTGCCAACATTTGTCTGATGGCACTTGCCTCTGAAGAAGCCACACCCTCATGAAGCAGTGATCAGGAAGAAGAGGTATATGAATCTGAACCTTCCTATTCTAAATTACAAGATGCATTTTATGAGCTTCATGATGAATTCATTAAAGTTGTTAAAGAACTAAAATTGGCAAAGAAAAGGATAAATAAGCTGGAATCTCAAAGCATAGTTTCTGAAATTGCCTCTTTACCTACTACTGAACCTGTTTGTTGCACTTCATGTACTGAACTTAAGCAAACTAATGATTATTTAGTTAAAAGCATGTCTAGGCTCACTAGAGGTAAAGATATGTTATTTGCCTTGATGGGGAGCCAAAGAATATCACAAGGAAAAGCTGGTCTTGGCTATGATCCATGTGCTGTCAAGGAAAAGATTAAGAAGAAAAACCAGAATGCATACATGAGACATTTTGTGCATGCTGAGAGTAACAGAAAGAAAGATCATATGTCATCTTGCATTGAAACATATAATCAACCAAAGTATGCAAGACAAAAGTATTATCTGCATTGTTTTCTTCCTGTCACTCAATCTAGTAGTCCCTTCATTACCTGTCATTTCTGTAACAAAAAGGGACATATTTCCAGTTCTTGTGCATTAAAGAAAAATGGACTTGGCAGGAAAGCTAAATGGGTTCCCAAAGTTGCATCTGCATCTAGGGAAAAATCTACTGACCAAAAAGGACCCAAGCAAATTTGGGTACCTAAAAGGAAAACATAAACTTTGTTTTGCAGGTCTGTCTTAAAGCTAAGAAAAGCAACAAATGATATATGGACAGTGCCTGCTCAAGTCACATGACTGGTGATAAGGAGAAGTTCATCACCCTTAGAGACAAGAAAGGAGGAAAGGTGACCTTTGAAGGTGATCAATACGGCAAAGTTATTGGTATTGGCATTGTGGACAAAAATCCAGAAACATCCATTGAAGAGGTGTTGTTTGTAATTGGCCTCAACCACAATTTGCTGAGCGTGAGTCAGACCTGTGACAGAGGAAACTGGGTGCTGTTTGACTCAAAGTTTTGCCTGGTCATCAGAAAAAGTGATCACAAAGTAATCCTCAAAGCTCAAAGAGATGGTAACTGTTATACTATTGATCTTGATGAACTTCCTCCCTTGGATTCTGTATATTTAATTAGTCAGGATAATGATAGTTGGTTATGGCATAGGAGATTAGCTCATGTTAATATGAATCAATTATCTAAACTGGTTAAAAATGAGCTGGTAACTGGACTACCAAAGATATCTTTTGAGAAAGACAAAGAATGTGACGCATGTATAAGAGGAAAACAAACTAAATCATCTTTTAAATCTAAAAATATAGTCACCACAACTAGACCACTTGAGTTGCTACATATGGACTTAATTGGACCTTCTAGGGTAAAGAGTCTAGGTGGTAACCTGTATGTGCTTGTAATTGTAGATGATTATTCTAGATTCACTTGGACATTATTTCTTTCCTCTAAGAGTGATACCTTTGAAGCATTTGTAACCTTAGCTAAGAAAGTGCAAAATGAGAAAGGTATTTCCATTGTGTCAATCAGGTCAGATCATGGAGGAGAATTCGAGAATCCATACTTCCTGGAGTACTGCAATGATCATGAGATTAACCACAACTTCTCAGCTCCAAGGACCCCTCAACAGAATGGGGTAGTAGAAAGGAATAACAGAACTATTGGAGAGATGACCAGAGCTATGCTGAATGAAAAGGAACTCTCTCAAGTGTTTTGGGCTGATGCAGTGAATACAGCAAGCTACATCATAAACAGAGCCTACATCAGACCAATCCTTGGGAAGACTCCATACGAGCTGTACAAAGGAAGAAAACCAAATTGTCCCATCTCCATATGTTCAGATGCAAATGCTTCATTCACAACAATGAGAAAGAAAATCTGGGTAAGTTTGATGCCAAATCCGATGAAGGTATATTTCAAGGCTATTCTAGTAGGAGTAAGGCATATAGAGTTTACAATAAAAGATCAAATGTGGTAGAAGAATCTGTGCATGTGATTTTCATTGAAAATGAAACTGTTTCAAAACATGTTACCAATGAGGATGATCTTGCTTTCAACTTTGAAAAACTGGGCATTTCTGATAAAAGTAAAACTGAACCTCCAAAAATACCTGAATCTGTTAACATAGAGGAAGATATTCAGGAGCAAGAGTTTGATGAAGAAAACAATGAAGAAACTTCTCAAGAACTCCCTAGAGCTTGGAGATATCAAATGAATCATCCTGTTGATCAAGTAATAGGGAATGTTCAAGAGAGAGTCAAAACCAGAAAACAGTTAAGGGATCAAATGCTCAACTGCGCTTTCATTTCTCAAATTGAACCCAAATGTGCTGAAGAAGCCTTAACTGATGAATACTGGATTCTAGCTATGCAAGATGAACTAAATCAGTTTGAAAAAAATCAAGTTTGAGATTTAGTGCCTAGACCCAAAAATCATCCTGTTATTGGTACCAAATGGGTTTTCAGAAATAAACTGGATGAATCTGGAACAATAATAAAAAATAAAGCTAGATTGGTTGCTAAAGGGTATAATCAGGAAGAAGGTATTTATTTTGAAGAAACCTTTGCACCAGTAGCTAGACTAGAGGCTATAAGAATACTACTGGCATATGCATGCATGAAAAACATTTTACTATATCAAATGGATGTAAAGAGTGCCTTTCTAAATGGATATATCATGGAAGAGGTTTATGTAGATCAACCTCCAGGTTTGAGGATTCTACTAAACCAAACCATGTTTATAAACTGAAGAAGGCTCTTTATGGTTTAAAACAAGCCCCTAGAGCATGGTATGAGAGACTGAGCAATTTCCTAACTGAAAAGGGGTTCAATAGAGGAAAAGTTGACACAACTTTATTTACTAAAAAAGAAAATAGAGATTTACTAATTGTTCAAATCTATGTTGATGATATCATTTTTGGTGCTACGAATGAAGCTCTTTGCAAGAAATTTTCTGAGTTAATGCAGGGAGAATTCGAGATGTCTATGATGGGAGAACTTAACTTCTTCCTTGGACTGCAAATCAGACAATTTCATGATGGTATCTTTCTCAGTCAATCCAAGTATCTAAAAGAGCTGCTAAAGAAGTTTGGAATAGAGAGTGCCAAACCAATGGGAACACCTATGGCAACTGCAACCAAACTGGACATGGATGAGAATGGGAAGATGTTTGACATTACTCAGTACAGGAGAATGATTGGATCCTTGCTGTACCTAACTGCCAGCAGACCTGACACTGTGTTCAGTGTCTGTATGTGTGCCAGGTTCCAATCATGCCCCAAAGAAACCCATGCAACAGCTGTGAAAAGAATATTCAGATATCTTATTGGAACATCACAAATGGGTCTCTGGTATCCAAAGAGCAATGGAGAAGATCTCAAAGGATACACTGACGCTGATTTTGCAGGATCCAAAACAGACAGAAAAAGTACGAGTGGAACCTGTCAGTTTCTTGGAGGATCCCTGGTTTCATGGTTCAAGAAAAAGCAAAACAGTGTGGCCTTATCCACTGCAGAAGCTAAGTATGTTGCAGCTGGAAGCTGTTGTGCCTAAGTCATCTGGATGAAGCAGCAGCTTGAAGATCTTGAGGTTAAATTGAAAGAGATTCTAATCATGTGTGACAACCAAAGTGCTATAAATATCACCAAGAACCCTGTCATGCATTCAAGGACAAAACACATTGAAGTTAGGCACCACTTCATAAGGGATCACGTTCTGAAAAGAGAAGTCAGATTGGAATACATCCCAACAGAGAATCAAGTTGCTGACATACTCATAAAGCCTCTATCAGAAGATAGGCATTGCAAAATAAGAAGAGAACTGTGTATGGTAAATCCCAGTGAACTGTAAGTTATTATCTTGCAATCCTATTTTCAAAGAGTTCATCTTTAAAACAAATTCTAACTTTAGCATCGGAGTATGTTTAATTTAAGTTGCAGGTGCTCCCCACAAGATTTAATGGCAAGAAACTTGAAGATTGGAGCACACAAGAATGGAACAACTAGAAAATGAAGTAAATGATGAAAATTCTAAGTTCTGGATCCATTCTGTAAGTTTTTAAAGATGAAATTCGTATTTTAATGTGTGTTAGACATATTTTGCTTCATAAACTGTGCTTTTGACATGGTCAATATGGTCAACATTCGAATTTCGGTTGACTAACAGACGAACTTCGGCCTGTTATGCTTTGGAATAGTTCTCGATGTTGCCTCGAAATTCGTCTGTTGGATCTTGAAAGTTCAAATTTTCAAAAACAAAAATTTCATGGTTATGATTGTCCATCACTGTTATTCTAATTTTCACTTCTTAACACACGAATGTTGGATAACCTTTACAAAAGTTGAAAAATTCGAAGTTTTAGTTCAAAATTCGTCTGTTGAATCATGTTCTTCATGTTGAATGCTTGAAAGATGAAGTTCTGCATGCTTAATTCATCTGTTGATTGATGGTTTGATTGATGCATGCCTTTTTCTTTTCAACATTCGAACTTTGGTGGAACAAAATTCGTCTGTTGTGCTCATATTGCTTGATTCAAGCCACTGTCAGACGAACTTTCAGGATGAAAATTCGTCTATCAGTAAGCTGTGCTGAACGGTTTAACTTGTAACTGCTCGAAGTTCGAATTTTGACCCCTCAAAATTCGTCTGTCAGACGGTTACATACGTTAAATTCAACGATTTTCCAAAGAACAGACGCAACCCTATTTGTAACCTCTCTAAGTCTGTTCTAATTCTCTCTTCAATCCTCTTAACTCCTGACCAAAAACCGTCATTCTTCACCGATTAAACTTCCATTCGCATCCTATAAACCTATTCTTAGCCACATTCTGCATCATTCAACCGAAAAATGGCAAGAGTCAAAATTCCTGGAGCAGGAAAAGCTGTGGCCCGTCCAAAGAGGAGTGTTAAATCTCAATATGCTACCAAGGAAGGAGAGAAATCCAAGAGAAAGGCCGAATCCAGTAAGGCAACTCCTTCTAAACGCCAAAAATCTTCATCCAAAGCAGAATCTCAGAAAGCTGGACCCTCATCTTCAAAAAGTGCAGAACCTTCTGTCCCTGCTGTTGCTTCTTCTATTTCTTCCAGTACTGAATCTGGAGAGTACGAAATGACTACACTGCCACTATGGAGCACTCCTGAGATTCAAGAAGAGTACACTACCAAGTTTGCCAACAAAAAGGTAATCAAGCCTCACTGTGTAAATATGGAACAATTTCTGATATCCAACAACTTTGATGCTGCATTATGGTTGTTAAGATATAAAAATCTGTTGGAAATTGCTGAAAAATATGATGATGAGGTAGTAAAGACTTGGTATGCCTCTCTTCAATATAATAGCAAGAAAGTGAAATGGAAGGTCACCTTGAGATCAAGGACCATTTGGCTTGCTGATGAAACCTTCAATGAGGTGCTGGAAATCCCAGGACAAGATGGGCTGAAAGTTGACATCACAGCCTCTGGATATATGGATGAGGCAAGTACAGCTGATGAAGAAGGTGGACCCTTCCTGAACTACAAGGAGAGCACTATTTTGGACACCCTATTCAAGAGAAGGGAGAACAGGCCAACAATAAATCTGTTGAAGCCCACAGACCTAAGTGTTCAAGTAAGGATCCTGCACTACATAGTGTTCAGGATCATATTCAATAAGGGTGGTAGCTTCAATTTGATAACAAGGGCAGAGGCTCATGTGATGACTGCTATCATTCGTGGGAAGCTGATTAATTTGGGTCATATCATCCTCCAGCGAATGATAAAGGCAAGGGATCAAAGGAAGGATTCCACACTCCCCTATGCAGCAATTATTTCAAGAATCCTGCAGCATGCTAGGATTCAACACATTGAAAAGGGGAAAGGGAAACTCACCGAGGCATTCAAAGAAGAGGAATTGCAAAGGATGGGTATTGAAAGAGATGAAGGCAGATGGGTTGGAAAGAGAGCAGGGAAATCTGAAGACTTGTTCTTTGTTGCTGATGCATCCCTCCAACAAGAAGGCACTTCTGAGGCCCCTAGCAGATCTGTACCTCAGCCTTCTCAGCCAATTCCATCTCCCTCCAGGCCTACTCACCCTCCTTCCACTCCCTCCTCATGGGCCAAATCTACAAAGATCACTGAGTTGTTTGACAGTCTGTCAACACTCATTCTCAGCATTAAGGATAAGCAAAATGCCAAATTTGCTCATCTACAAGATCAGATCCATCAGTTGGCTGTGAATATGAAGGTGGTGGCTGATGCTTATGAAGATATTAGAAATGCAATTCTACCTCTTCAGCTCCACCTCAGCCTGGTATCCCTGAACCTGCTCTGTCTCCAACTCCTGAGCCTCCAAGCCCCTTCGAAATTGCCTCCTCTGACCATGATGGTGATACAGATGGTGCTGGTGCAATGAGGACACCAAGTCCTGGTCCACCCCTGGACTATGGATTGGAAGAAGAGGGACTTCAAGAAACAAGCCCTCTTGAGCCTATGCAAGAAGATACTCCGGATTCAATTCTGTCCATTCAAGAATCAGAGCAAGTTGAAAGACTGGTTGCAGCTATTTCAACCTCTTCTGTGCCAGAAGGAGCAAGCAATGAGAAAAGGAGCATTGTACCTATTGTTGATTATCTTGGTATTGCTCACAATGCTCTGCTGCAAGCTTAAAGGAGAAGGATGGAAGAATTGTTTCCTCCTACTGAACCAGCTTCTCATTCTATTGCTGCTTATGGGCTCTCAGAGGAACAGAGAGCTCAACTAGCTCTTTCTAGGCAGGAAATGCAAGTGCTGCTGGAGGTCTCTGATGATGATGATGATGATGAAGAGCCTGCTGAGCCTCCTGCACCAGTTCAACCAGAGATTCCTTTTGCTTCTGTCCCTCTTCATGTTGTTCCTCTCACTCAGATTCCTCCTCCAATGGACTTTGTTGGCCTTCCTGATGATGCCAAAAAGGGGGAGAAGATAAAGCAAACTGGGACTAAGCAAGCTGGAAAATCTGCTGAGCCATCTGGAAAAGGAAAGACGTACAACAAGAAGACTAAGCCAAAGAAGAAGTGATGTTTTTAGATCTTAGGCTGAATCCTCTTGATGTATCTTGTTTTAGTTGCTGTATCTTGTATTAGTTGTTTAATTGTATTTGGTTGTTTGATATTTTTGAGAACTGCTCTTTAATTGGAATATATATGGCAACAATTTGATTAAATGAATTATGTTTTTGATTGCAATGATTTGGGCTTTGAATCTCTTCACTTAATCTGTTGAAAATGATATCTTATGAACTGTAATGCATATGTTGATGGGGAGCTTGTGAAAGTAAACCCAAGTACTAACCCAGTGTGTGAGTTGTTTTGTCATCATCAAAAAGGGGGAGAATGTTGAATCAAGAGTTTTGATGATTCCAAACCAACACTCAAGAGCTTGGATTGAAGATATCAAAGGAGATTAAAGTTGTTTCAAGTGAAGATTTTCTGAGTATTTGCTGATAGATCCTGTGTAGGATCTTTAGTTTTAGTTGTGATTGGGTAAAAGATTTTGATTTGAGAAAAAGATGTTTTCAAACCTTGATTTTGTGTTAAATCTTGACTTATTTGAAAAACACCCACAAACAGACGAAGTTTGAAAGTTTAAACTTAACTGTCAAGTTGGAAATTCGAACTTTGCCTTAGGAAATTCGAATTTCGAGCTAAAACTGAATAAGTCTGAAGAGATGGCTCTCTGTCAGACGAATTTTGATTGTTCAACATTCGATTTTTTCATCTAAGTCTGAGAGAAGTTTCCTTGAAACAGACGAACTTTATTTCTTCAAAATTTGAATTTCAGACAAAACAAAATTTGAGAAAATAGAAGAAATTCGTCTGAAACTGTGTTAAAGTTCATCTGAGATCAAGAATGATTTAAGTTTCAAAACTGCTCTCTGACAGACGAACTTTGAACATTAAAATTCGAATTTTAGAAGCTAAGTTCTTGAGTCTGTTGAAGTGAAACATTGACATACGAATGATGTGAACTTGCAACATTCGAATGATAAAGTTAGTCTGAAAAGAGTCTCTCTGACAAACGAACTTCACTCTTCAACATTCGAATTTCGAAGAAAATGAACTACTGTGCCTCCTTTTCACGTACTGAGAACAGACGAATTTTGGGCTTCCAAAATTCGAATTTCGAGGGCACTGTAGCAAATTGGAAACACTGTTCACACTTAACCGAAAAACTTTCTTCTTGAAAATTCGTATGTCACATTGTGAAAATGTTCTACAAGTTTCAAAATTCGAATTTCACTTCATGAACAGACGAACTTCGTGCTGTAACGTTGAAAGCTCTAACCTTCGGTTCCTTCGAAATTCGTCTGTTGACCAACCAAAATTCAAATTTCAGTATGTCAGAAGCATTAAATGCGGTTGGTTAACGAATAGTTTTTCAGAGTAACCGTTGGATAACTTCTCCAACGGATAGATTAAAGTCTCTAACGGACATTTGAGACCTAAATCTATAAATACAACAACATTTGAAGTTGTGGGCATGAATCTAACTTGTATATAACGAATTTCTGTCAAAACTTCTTCTCAAGAGCTTTTACCCTCTCAACTTCAATATTTGTACTTTAACCTTCAAATCCACTCTATTCAAGAGAGTTATTTCTTTGTAAACAATCTACTCTTCATCTGTAAGATAGATTTACTTGTGAGGGAAAATCACAAGGGGCTTGGGAAGCACATTGTGAGAGTGCTTAGAGTGTTTGAGAGAGCTCCAGAAACAGAGCATACTCATGTACTGTGGCATTAGCAAGAAGCCCGTTGAATTCTTGTTGTATAGTGGATAAATCTCAAGAGTTGTCTTGGGGACTAGAAGTATGTCAAGTGGATAGACCGAACCAGAATAAATCACTGAGTTTTCTTCTCCTTATCTTTACTTTTCAACTTGCTCTGTTTTATAAGTTGTCTTCATTGCACTGTGCTATCTTCACTCATTTCAGTTTGTGCAGAAAAATTTTAATCTTCCCAATTCACCCCCCCTCTTGGAAAGTCAGCCTTGCTAACAGTTTGGATTACTTTCTTGTAAAAGATTTTTAAATTAATTACGGTTTACAAAAATAAAATTTAAATAGTTATTTTTAGTCATTTCATCCTTAATCTCTAATTTGAAAGACAAGAAAAATTAGATTTATGATGGCTAAGAATGATTTAAGAGGTCACATTTTGCTATCCCACCGCTTCTTGAAAAATTTCTCAAATAATAACTTAACTCATATAGTCATTCTCTCCACCTCTAGTGGCCACCTGCCTGAGAAAAACACCCAAATATAGCATAAATCTTTTTCTAAAAAAAAAATCTTTAAGTCATAATAAAAAGCATATGCATTTTTCTTTAAAAAAAATGCTTCATATTTACATGTAATTGTTTTGATTTACAAAAATTTGCTGACAAACTTTTACGGACAATTTTCTCTATGATCAATTTCTAGTTAGCTCATTTTTTTCAATCACTTGGGATAAATCAACCACTGACTATACCAATTTAGCATTATTTGAATATAATTCTTTATACATAGACACCGGAAAAAAAAAGGCAACTATATTTTTTTGTGAGACAACCATCTTACAAACCATAAATATGTTAAAAGAAGACTGCTATTTGGATTATCTTATTGTAAAATGTCTGTTCAAATAATCACGGTTTACAAAAATGAAATTTGAACAAAAATAGAGAAATTTACCATAAATCTATTTGGATAAAAAAAATGATAATTAGAAATCATAGTTTGATTTATCAAAAGATAAATTAAACAAGCCATGCGTAGTTAAACTTTAATTACAAAATGGAGATTTGTTATTTCTAAAGTCTTATTTTTAATTAAAAGTATATTTTTAATTAAACATAGAAATTTAGTCGGATTCATGCTTTATTTGTACACACACAACAAAATGTTTCATTTTACTTTGAAGTATTTATATTTCATGTCATTCATAATTTTTAGGGTCACATTAAAAAATACAATCTAGAATGTAACCCTTTTTTTAAGAAAGAGTAAATTACACAATATTTCTTTGAGATTTTTTTGAAATTGTTCCTTCAATTTCAAATTCTCATAAATGTTCCCTTAGTTATGAGCAAATTATATAAATATTATCTTAATGTAGTTAAAACAAAGCAAACCTCTTATATATTAAAAAAAATACATAAAAACTACCTGTAACCAAAATTGGGCTAGATCGGATTTTTTTTATCTATCCTATCTATTTATTATATTGTGTGTGTGTGTGTGTGTGTGTGTGTGTGTGTGTGTATAAAGGAAGATAAGCCGACAGCGTCCTTTACTCGAACAGTGTCTTCTCCTCCTTCCTCTTTTTTAACTTTCCCACACAGTAAAAATAACACCAAAGGACCAGAAAATTAATAATAGGAAGAGACTCAATTAAAATAAGAATTACATTAAAGTACCAAAGTCACTTTTACTTTTTCTTTTACTTTTATTTTTATTTTTATTTTTTATAAATAACAATTATAGAATAAGATTGAACTAACTATTTTTTATTTATAAAAACTAACTAATTGGGTTCTATACTTAATTTCCAAACTAAAAAAGCTATTTTTATGAATAACTTTTTTATTTGTTGCTAATCAAGTTAATTATTACTATTTTATTATAAGCTTTTTATGTTAAGTTGAAAAGTTTATTTTTCTGTGATTATAATTATTGTGAATTTTACTTTTGTGTCAATATTCAAAGTAAATTTAATAGGAACATGGATGTATATAAAACTAAAAGCACAATGTGAACTCTTTTCTTTGTTTTTTTTTTAACTTCCCACCATGCATGAAAATAGCACCATAGCCTCCTTCATTTTTTTTTTTAAATTTCCCACACACAGTGAAAATAACACAAGGACCGGAAAAAATAATGACAAAAAAAATTCAATCAGGATAATAATTACATTAAAGCCCTAAAGTCACTTTTATTTTTATTTTTATTTTTTCTAAATAATAATTACAAAGCAAGACTAAACTAACTATTTTATATCCATTTTTTGCTCCTTTTATTTTTTTTCTTTTTTTTTAGGAGTTTGGGATATAAAAGTGTTGCAAATTATTAAATAAGCACGAAAATTTTATAATCTAGATAGAATTTCTTTAATGTTTTACGATTCATACTTGGTATAATACTATATCAAAATTAAATTCTAACTTAAAGTTTTATGCGTATTTCAATAATTATCAGTTCTGTTCTGCTTTATCAAAAATATTTTTCTTTATAACCAACAAAGAGGTTGGGGAGGAGAGGGTGTTGAAGTGATTTTTTTTTTTTTGGTTAAACAAGCTTATGGCTACCCCTTTTTACATGGTATATGTGATAAGTACAAACACATTTTTTTTAAAATAAAATGTTAGATGTGCTACTTATGGGACTTTGAATTTAGTATAAAAAATTAGAACACATTAACACTACGTTAAATTCAGTTTTTTTTCTCAGTCACACTTTTCAAATTTAGATTATTTTTCAAGACACATTTAGCAATCTAGAAATAAACAATGTGCGGGAGTACAATCTAGTTTATTATAGATGAAAATTTTGGAATAAGTTTTTCTTATCAAATATAAGATCAAATTTTTCCTTAACTAAAATAAAAAGAATTATTGAAAATGTTCTTGTATTAACTGCTCATTTGGCACACTATGTAGGATAAGATGTGATAGTATAAGGCTAAATAAGACAAGGCATGATAAAAAATAATGTGCAGTGTCTTGTATCACATTGTATAAGATACTACACTTTATATGATAATATCTTATGTTTGGTAATATATGATCTAACATGGGATAGGATAAAAATTATTTATTTTTACAAAAATATCTTTTACTTAAAAAAAATATAATGTACATCCAAATTTACTACTTTATATTAATATATTAATCTTTTTAAAAGTAATGTTCCTTCAATTTTAAAATAATTCAATTTTTTGTATGTCTCTGAATTAAATCCGGTACTTAGGAAATGACAAGTCTGCTTCTAGAGTAGTCTTCATTAAAGGAGATGTTCTTATTATCACTAAAGCAAGAGATGCCTTAATATTCTGTAAAATTTTTTAGAAAAAGTCTGTGTTTAGAGAAGTTTATGTAAAATTTAAAAATTAAAAAAATTTATATGATTTCAACATATTTTTTTTAAAAAAAGTTATATTAATTTTATTGGACTTTTATTACTTTTATTGGAGTTTTTCTGGCCAAAAAACTCTGTCGGAGTTCAGATGGGATTTCGCAATTTGTTGGACTTAAATGTGGGCCCAAATACCATGGGCCTCCAAGATCAGCCATTACGATCATCGCCCCAAACCTACCCCGCCGAACTGTTAATAAAAACCCTGTGCGACGCCTCTTCCTCGTCTTGTTTCCTCCTTAGCGGCGGCGAGCTCAAGGTCGATCGACATCATGGTAACCACCTTCTTCTTCGTCCTCTTCTCGCTTGCTTTCACCTGTACTTTCGTGGAATTTGTGATTTAGTGAAGTCTTGAGGACTTGATGGAATTATCAAACTTTCTGATTTGGAATTTGTGACTCGATTGTTTACCTGTTATAAACCTTTTTTTTTGTCACAATTCTTAGTTTTCTTTTGTTGTTTGTGATAAAATAGCTTTCCAACCCGCGAGATTTAAGGTGTTATGTACCATTGCTTATCTTGTGTTTACGTCAATGAGTATATGATTTCTTTTAATTTCTTCAGTTCCTTTTCAATTTTGTTGATTGTAGGTGTGATATAGTGTCTGTTGTGGCCTGTAAAATGTCCGTTTTCTTTTATCGTGGAATTGATCTGGGCATTATTATTACTATATTCTAGTTTAGGTCAATGCTAGAAGTTAAGAAATCTGTGTTTTCTGGACTTTTTTTGTGGAATGGATCATTTCGATATCCTTTATTGGGAAGTGTTACAATTTCTTTTTTGAAGCATCCAAATGTGCGAATCATATTTAATCCATTATTATTATGAATTTGTCACCATTCCTGTTTCTTGTAGGTGAACGTTCCAAAGACGAAGAAGACTTACTGCAAGAGTAAGGAATGCAGGAAGCACACCCTGCACAAGGTCACACAATACAAGAAGGGTAAGGATAGCCTTGCAGCTCAAGGAAAGCGCCGTTATGACCGTAAACAGTCAGGTTATGGTGGACAGACAAAGCCAGTGTTCCACAAAAAGGTAAGCTGTCATCCTGTTTCGATCTATATTTAACCTCTTAAATCTTAATATAAGTCATGCTATATGGAGCTGGTTTTAAACCATTTATGGGAAGCTGGTTGATCCTTAGCTTAATTTCTTGCTGTCAATTCTTTTTATTTGAATAGGCTAAAACCACCAAGAAGATTGTCTTGAGGCTGCAATGCCAAAGTTGCAAACATGTGTCCCAACATCCTATTAAGGTAGCATATCAAATACGTTTTGTTTTAGAGGTGTTATATTGTTTGGCACTTCGTATATCACTGACTGTTTATTCAAATCTGTGTTCTGCAGAGGTGCAAGCACTTTGAGATTGGAGGAGATAAGAAGGGGAAGGGAACTTCTCTGTTCTAGGTTCAAAAATAGGATTTGTAGTGTCAATGTTGTCTCCGTTTTGCTTGTTTTGTTCTTCTCATTTCGGATGTTCAAAAGGTTTGGAATATTTTGTTTCTCTATGGTTATCTCCAAGCCATATGCTATTATTCATGGAAAATTGCTAGTGATGGAGGATTATTATTACTAATTTTAGTGGTTTTTTGGCTTTCTAGTTTTTTATTTTTGTTATTCACTCATTCCGTTTTTTTCCACCACTTCGTTATTCCCGAGTTACCTTTTGGAAACCAGTTTTTTGTATTGAAGTGAACAAAATCGTTGGACCGAATGGTTATCGTCTTTTACCTCACTGGTACTACATTTCGGGGGATTGCACTGTAGTGTTTTCCTATGATTGAAAACTCTTTTCAATTTACTTGTTTATTTATCAGTGCAAGAGACATATGAGAGTCAAGTAGCCGTTTTCTCCATCCTAAGCAAAATGAAAATAATGTATAGTCTCTATTAAGATTGGTTTTAACTAAGGAAGGATAATTAAGACTAACTTCTCTTTTGGTAAGGTACATAAGATTAACTTTAAAGATTAAGCACCATGAGGAAATGCGCCGAATCGCATTTTCATTTGGGAAGCCCGAATGTTTCAACTAATGTATATCTTTTATAGCGCATTTCGGAATTCAATTAGCTTATAAAAATTGGGTGAAATTCTTACGAAATCTGTGTATTGCTTGATGAGGTTCTCCATGCATAGAGGACTTAATTTAATAAAGCCGCCAAAGGTTTCCGTTTATATACTGAATAGATATTCCAAGTCTCCAAGACAAGAACTTATAGGCGATATTCTGTCTTTTAGAAAACAGTTTTGAAGGAAATTTGGGACTATTCCCACTTCTTGATCAATCAAAGTTTTACACGTTTTTTTCATCAAAAAAAGGAAAAAAGTTTTACACGTTTTAGCAATTAGTGCCACTGAAAAATACAAGAGGCAAACCATTTAGATTTTAGGGAGTAATCGTTACTTGCCACTATCCAAAATGACATGTTAGGAATACCTAATGGATCGAGCAAAATTTACTGTACTTTTCAGCTAGACTAGTCAACGATAATTACTTCCGGGGTTCTGTTGAGCTGCTGCATACGCTCCCATGTAACCATTACGTTCTAGCCTTGACATTGCAACTTGTCCCTGCATCCCTTCTCTTGCATAATGCTGCCACAGTACCTGTTCCTCCAGCAGCAACCTCTGTTTCTTCTCCAACTCTGACATTTGCACGTACGATGGAGGTGCCACCCCCAGCGAAGCTGCAAATGGATCTCCACCAAAACCTGCACAGCCCTCGGGTCCTGGTGGTGCCGGCAACGCTAGCATTGCCGGCCTCCCGGCCGACCCAAGCACCACACTGCTTTCACTTCCACTGAATCCAAACCCTGGTCCTTGCATGGCTGCATTTACTTCTGCTTGCTTATACATGCCATCCAACAAGAGGGTATCAAATCCACCTCCTAATGCTGGCTTCTGGTTTGTCAGGTGGCTAGTTGATTGCACCAATGCTGTTTCCCAGTTGGCTTCTTCATTAAAAGCATGCCATGGAAGAGCTGGGGTAGCACTTGCTGTTGCTGGTGGAGCACCATCAAACAAGGCCAAGGCAAGCTTGTCCCCATGTTCTTCTGTGATCGGTACGTCATCGCCTAGATTTAACAAATCAGCTTCTTTCTGTTCTTGCTCTTTAGGCTCTTCTTTCACTGGTTCTTCAACCACTTCTTCAACCTTTGGTTCATCCTCTGGGGGTGGAAGTGCCTTTATAGCATTCATATCCTCTTCTGGTTCTTGCACCTTAGCTTCTTCTTCATTCTCTTCCTCTGCCTTATCTGTCTTGCCTTGTGCTACGGTTGACTTGTCTTTGATATATTCGTCCATGACCTTTAGCTGCTTTGATGTGATCTTCTCAATTTGTGGGTACTCAGAAGACCTTGCAATGCCTATGCTCTTGCTCCAGCAGTAAAACAACTCGAGCTCGTCGTACTGCTTTCCCACACGGCAGAAAATTTCATAAACTTTAATGCAGTCTGAAACCTCCATATCTCCGAATCGGTCCAGTAAGATACTGAGTATTTCTGTTATGTCACTGTATATCTGGAAGCTATCCTTCACAATGGGGTACAGAGACACTATCACAATTCTATGCAATTTTGCGGCTCCTGTTAATTGAAAAGTTTATGTTAACATTTAAGCTAGAAAGCTGTGAATTGTGATAACCATATGCTCATTCTCTTAAGCTTGCGATGCAAAAATGGAGGGTTCTGATCGGTACAAACCTGTGGGGCGACAAGCTAAAAAGCACTCAAGCAGCAACTGCAAATGCTGCATCCTCGAGAATATTAGCTCCGTCTTTATGTCACGCACTGGTGTGGATCTTATAACTGATTCTTTCTCTTTCTCTTTATCTTTATTTTCATCGTCTTCGTCATCGCATCCAAACGTGCTTCTCTTTCCTCGCCGATTCTGCATCCTGTACTCCAGCCTCTCGTCCAAGTACAACGCGTACGTGCGAACAAACGCCGAGAAGTCCCACGAGTTGGACTTGCCGTTGTCGCGAAAGTCGGACATGTTCAGAATCCGAGTTCCCCGACGAGTGGAGAAGAAGATCTCCTGCTCGTAGGCGGGATCGCCTTCATAGAGAAGCCTTTGGATGAGGATTAGGGTTTTCATGGCGACGGTCCAGCTTCGAGTTTTGTTGAGGCGTTTGGAGAGCGTGGCGACGCACGCGCTGATGTAAGTGCGAGAGTAGCAAGTTAAGCTGAGGATCTCTCTGATGTACTTCTCTTCTGCAGGATGCTCATTGTGCCTCGTGGCCTTGACAATGGCGACTTCGAGGTCTGCAACTGAGGTGCTGCTTCCTACCTTTGCTAGGCTTATGGTGGTTTGATCCTTCACTGCCCCTAGGGCTTTCTTGATCTTGCTTGGAGCCATGTTTGATGTTTCTGGGTTTTTGAAGGTTGAAGTTTCTGATGTGATTATCACCTGAGAATGCATGTGTTCAAACTTGTTAACATTGGTCTAAAAATGAAAAATCTTGTTTTGATTCATGAAAGATATATGATGATTCTGTTTCAACTTCAGGAAATAATTTCCTAATAACTTTTATTTTTTCAGTCTACAATATTCAAATGTAAAATTTTGTTTGAGAAAAATCAAATTCTTAACCACTCCAAATAACTGAAGTTGACAAAATAAAAAAAAAATATCTTTGGGTACTAAATGAATACACGAGTATGTTAGAAATTAACTTCTCACAAGTGAAAAAAATTGTATTTCGGCTAGTTACTAACAGGATTTTCACTGTCAATTTAATTTAATAAGTTGATAAAAGATTTTTCAGCACCCTTCTTTTTGTGGGTATGATTTTGTTTCAAATTTCATCCCAGGATATTTGATCCCGAAAACGAGAATCATTTCAGGAATCATATATAAAAATATAATAAAGCCATACCTTTAGAACAAAACACTTCCAAGATCAAAATGAAATTCACCCCAATCTTCATAACATCCATGTCTATGATCATATATTTAGGTCTATGAACACTGTTCTATGAAGATAAAAACCTAGCTAGAAATAAACAAACATGAAAGCAAATATATATATATATATGCATATATAATACGAGGAAAAACTTGGGATCTTACCTGTTTACGGGATTAGAGGCAGCAAGAGAAATATAAAAAAGAAATAATGTGTCAAAATCAAAGTGAGATTATGGCAAGTATGTTGTTGGAATTTGATGTATATCTATACATACTGTGTTGTTAATGGGAGGTAATATATATGGAGATGTTATAAAGAGGGAAGGGATTAAGGGAACATGAAGGATATAAGGAACAGAAGAGAAGATAGATTTATTTTATGAATTTGTTTCTATCCACTCTTCCACGTTCTTCCCTTTCCTCTGTCTGGTACGAAGTAGCCTCGATGGTTAGAGGAAGATGACTTGAAATGGGGGGCCAAGCAATATGTTTGGTCCTGTTTTGTAGCATCCAAATGTGCGAATCATATTTAATCCATCACTAATTACTTCTGGATATAGAGTTTTACTCTGACGCAGATTTTCTTGGCTCTCCTATATTAAGTACTATCATTCTTTAGTTTATATTTCTTCCTCCTTCTTTGACCTTTTCAATCCTTACGTGACCACCTCAGGATCGATTCCCGAGAAAACAAAAAGAAAAATTAACACGGCGGACGTTAAACTTTCTATTTCGATTGAAATTAAAAATAAAATAAAATGACAAGATCAAGTACTTTTACTATATTACATTGTAAAATAGTACTATATATACCCCCCCCCCTCATTTCGTCTTCGTTTAATAGAATAATAAAATGTTTCTTGTTACATAACTAGTTATCCTTTATATAATTAAGTTTAATTAGGTGAAATATATGTAGAGAGAAGTAGAGATAAATAGATTAAATGTATTTAAATAGTTTACCCCACTATAATCTATTTTGAAGGAACAAATTATTTCTAAATCTCCTTCTTGATTTTTTTCCTTTGAAATTTCAGGGAACTATAAATATTTTTTGGGTTGTTGGAAGAATTACTCGCCAAGTAATTACACCTACTTTTCCAAAGTAACACAAACATGTGTGTCAGAAAATTTTTTTTTCCATGGCCTTATTTGTGGTGACATCTTTCCCCATTGCTCGTGTTTTGGTTCTATTTTTATGTAAGATTAAGGTTAGATTTGATAGATACAAAAGGATTTTCATAAAAAAGAGAAGTAGAAAGAAAATTTTGCATAATATATTTTCGTATATATTATTCAAGCTTTTTAAAAACTAAAAATAGCATTTTTATGAAAGTCTTTTCTCTCTTTTTGTTTCCTTTAAATGACTCATTTCTATCAAATTTAGGCTTGGAGAATTCATTTATCATAACAATCCATTCTTTGGTCATTAACAACAACCATTTATAAGATTAATAGAAAAAAAAATTTCATAGATTTTTAAGACGTTTCTCACGAATTTTGTTTGCAAAAAAAAGCATTGATTTGTTGTAATTACCCGTTAATCAAAATAATCTTAAATATCTTCTCTTAACTTTTATAATTCATGTAGGACTAGGATAAGCATTCATTATTGAAATAAGTCTTATCCTTATCCAAAGTCAATGCTTTTTATATACCCTACTTGAAAATCAAACTTTATCGTCAAACTTCCAAATTAATGGTCATCATTTCAAATGCTAACAATTCTAAGAAATCCATAAAATGAATTGAAAACTAATATCAAATACATTGCAAAAGCTAGCCCAAATTAAACGCCGTTGTATTAGTATATAAATAGCCCCTCAATTAGCAATCTGCCCAACATTATTGCATGAGTAATTTAATTATCAAAGGATTTACAATGACTTCTCCAAAAACTCTCTATCTTGTGTTTTTCATCATTGTCATGTTGTCATCGGGATTCAGGTATGCTTTTCTTCCCAATTGCTACCCCATCCCACTGCCTTTTTTGTAACATATATATATATATATATATATTCAAAATATAAGTTTTATATACATGTGCACACACACACACATATTTCATATTCATACATACTCCCCTATTCATTATTAAAAAATGATTATATAAATTTATAATTAAATGTATTTTTTGATGCATTGCATGAAATTTAAGAAATGATTTATAATTTTCATAATTTGTGAATAACATGGCTTAATATAGATTTTATATTTGATATTTACATTGATATATTGAAGATTGGCCCAAATTAATACCAACAAACTATTATGAAAAGTTAAAATTTAAATAAGGGCATACTTATGTATTAATTAACTCATGATCCTTACTGATATTAAATAAAGAGACCATGCATATATATATATATGTACCTAATTTCAATTTCAGTGTGAGCTAAAGGTGGGTTCCATGCATTGCATAAAGTCTAAGATACATAAATCACACTATTTATAGGTAATTAATATATAGTATGACTTTCTATATATTTAATTATATACATGTATGTATGTATTAATATTTGCATATATATATGTACATTGATATTTCTCTTCTTCAAAGTTAGCAGGAAATTTTCTTTTTCATTTTTTTCACTATGTTCTAGTTAAAAGGCCACCCATTGAAAGCATGTCATTTTGCATTGAAGCCGAATTTTGGCAACATAGGCATGAATAATTTTAATGTATCAAACATGTTATATAAGAATTTTTTTTTCTTTTATAAAACCCCTTTCATATCTACCAAGCTTAACCTACGTTTGGAAGGATTTGGTTGGGAGATTTAGGCTGCTGTTTTTGGCTGATAAATTGGGGTTACAATATGTTATGCAAGGGGTAGTTAGTTTTTCTTTTTGTGTTTCTTTCTTTGATTTGTTTTGCTTGTTGTATTGTTTTGTTTTGATATTTTTTATTTTGGGCTTTTATTTTTAGCCTTATTGTTCTAACAAAAAACAGAAAATTCGTTGCAAATAAGATAGGTGTTAGAACCACAGTAGTATAAATGGGCATAGCTAGCCCATCAATTAGCAATCTACGTACGCAACATTACTGCATTAATTTAGTACCCAGAAATTAATTCTCAAAGGACTTCAAATCAAAATGACTTGTGCAAAAACTCTTTATGTTGTGTTTTTCATGATTATTATCTTTTCATCAGGTTTGCTTTTCTTTCCAATTGCTACCCATCCCACTCTTTTTTTCCTTTTTTTGTAGTGTGTGTAATATATATATATATATATATATCTCCCATGCACACCTTTTTCTTTTCATCTGGTTTGCACAGTATGAACAATGAGCCACACCTTTTACTGTTTATAAATAATATAACTTGCTATATCAAATTTGATATATGCATAATGATATTTGACATGGATATTGATGATTGGTCTAAATACCCCCAAACTATTATAAAAAGTTCAAATTTAAATAAGGGCATACTTATGCATTAATTAACTCGGGATCTCTATTAAATCGTGATTAAGGAGACCATATGGTACCTGCTTTAATTTCAATTTAAGCATGAATATTTGTATATTGATGATGTTCAGTGAATATGGAAGTAGCTGGACTAAAATGCTGCACTAATTATCGCTCGCCTCATTGCAAGAATGAAGGATGCAACAGAAGATGCCAAGCTAATTGCAGAGGAGGAGAATGCAAAATTAGGAATCATTTGCATTACTGTCACTGTTATTGTTAGATTTCTTATGATGGTACTTTCTGCTTCTGCAAGTATTTTCTGTGATATTAATAATGAAACATGCAAATGCAAAATTAGCAACAAAAAAAAAAACAATTATGTAGTCCTGCTGAATAAAAATGTAAACATTTGGATCTCTGGGTTTACATTATCATTACTATGCATAATAGGATAAGGCTTGGTAAAATTTCAATACTATAGTATACAGTGTTTGGTATGGTGTTGTATAAGATATTGTATTGTATTAAATAATATTATTTTATGTTTGGTGATGTATATTATAACAATCCATTGGATAAATACTAAATTTTTTGACAAAAATCCCTTTGCTAAAGGGCAATTGTGCCGTGCGCTTTTCACAAGACAAATATATTTCTCCTCAACTCTTTTTTGTGCTATTGGAATCTATTCCTTTTGAATGTGCTAGTTTCTTGTCAGTCAACTCGACGCATGTACTATCCACCTGATAAAGCGTATAATTAAAAAAATTAACAAAACCAAGAATTATTGGTTAATTTTCATTATTCATTATGATCACTATTAAACAACTTTAATTGGTCCATAATCTCTTAATTTGAGTATATTAATCTTCAAGCAACAATTTACAAAGAATGCAGACATCAAAATGGAAGAATCCTTTATTCATCCCAAAAAACCAAAAAGAAAGGATTAATCCTTTAATTATTTCACATATAAATCCGCACCTTTACTCGACAAATTAAATTGGATCTGGAATTTCCTTTCGGTCAAATTGGCCCTATATTTTATCTACATAACTAGATGTGGACTTTTATTTATATAATCTAAAGAATAAATCACATCATTCATGACTTATAAATTTTATAATATTAAGAAGAGGTTTTCATGTACTACCTTTGTGTAAGTGATCCTAAATTTTCTGTCCCAAGCAATAGGAATAGAATTACAAGACAAATTTGAGATTCTAAATCCTAAACACTAAATCTTCTTATTCACCACATAGTTATCTTTTTTTTTACCATCCACCACATGGTTATCAAAATCCAAGTATGATTGTGACAAATTTGTGAGACTCTTGGCTGTGTTTTGGGGTGGCATTCCAAACTCAGTTTCCTATCTTGGCACATTTTGCCTTTCTTTTTTTTTTCAAGTAAAATTGTCCCGTGTTCAATAATCACTTTGAGCTTTGACAAATTCAGATCGAATTGCAAAAAGGAAAACTCTCCAAAAAGTATTTTCCGTATTCACATTTTGTGTTTTGGAACGGGTTTGGACACACTTTTTTTTCTCAATATGGTCTATTTTGCATGCCTATTTTTTTCTTCTCTTGAAAATATTCAATAATTTACAACTTGAAAAGTTGTATGGGTTCATTATCCAATAAAATTGATTCATGAAGGTGCATATATGAATCAAAATTAATATATTTCTCTTCATCAAATAAACAACTTTAATAGGGATTCATGGATATATATTGATGACTAAGTGTAAGATGTATGTTGTTAAGTTGTTTGTGCAATTAAATGAATGTTATAATATATTAACGAAGGATTTTTAGGGTTTTCTTTTTTTAATCTCAATCGATTTGATTAAAATCACAAGACAAAAAACCTCTTGTTCATAAGAGATGTACCATTATAATCCATAGAGAATGGCGTGATAAATTTATTATGGACTCTTTTTCTCTGTAAGTTATTTTCTGTATATATTTAGTTTTCTAATGTGAATATTAATATCAACTAATAAAATAGTAACTAAATGCAAGAGAAAAACATACGAATCTCTCAGATTAAATATCAACTTATCAATGTTACCTTTTTAAGTAAATTTTCCATCATATATGAGCTATAGCTGCATAAGGGTTTCACAATGAAGCATTACAAGACTTAACAGAAAAGAGACAGCTATGAAGTGAGGTCGAATGTCATAATAAAATAAACAAAACCTGAACTAAGAATGGAAAAAGGAAATGTGGGTATATTGGCTTCCATCTACCCTAATTCTTGGGCACTGAAAAATACAGCATCAACCCTAAACATATTTTCCTCTGTATTTAGGTTTTGGATCTTTACTGAATTTAGAATCACCTGTGGGTGTTAACTGAGCATCGGCGGGACTGAAAACTGCAGCATGAAGATTGCCATCTTCTAACCACTTTAGGTGGTTCTCCCTAAACTCAATATGTTTTATCCTAGCTGCCTCAGCAATTTCCTGTGTGTATGGACCTGTCTTCACCATTGTCAACAAAACTCTGCTATATCGTGAACTAAGAATCTGCTCAGAAGAAGAAATCAGTCGGAAGCATGGGTGCTCAGGAAAATGGGTTTCTGCGGAGTCATCTTCTCTTAACACAGGATAGAAGAACACAAGCCTGCCCCCTGGTACAATCATCCGGGCAGCAAGATCAAGCAAATCGTGCACACACTCAACTAAACTGTAGGGTGCAGTTGATGGTATGTGGTCTGTCCTCTTGTCATCAGGAACAGTGTAAGGTTCCACCGCCCCCTTGAGCAGTTTCCGGCCACCAGATTTGCGTCCCCCGGCTCGAACTCCATAAGGAGGATCACATATTATGGCATCAAATACCTATGATAGACAACCAAGTTATGTAAGAACTGAAAAGAGTATGTTGAAAACAACAAAGAAGCTACCAAGTGAAATGGGCAAATGATAATAATAAAAAAAAGCATTGGCACTGGTGAACGTTTGCCAAATTTTTAAAACCATTTTTTACAAGTTAAGCAACACATTGCGCTGCATATATAGGCCATGTACTCACGTATTCTCTTTCCCAACTAAACCACTTCCAATCTGATTTCCCAACTAAATTCAAAGTCAGCAGGAAATTTTCTTTTCATTTTTTTTTCAGCTTTTAGTATGTTTCAGTCAGAAAGCCACCTATCATAGGCATGTAATTTTGCATTGAGTCCAAATTTTGTCAACAAAATAAGAACCAATGGACCCAGTTCTCTACCTGGATCCAGTGTTTGTCCATATTTTGTAAGTCAACTTAGCGTCTTACTCTAATTCACAAATGCCTCCTGTTCTGATATTCTCCTAACCATATAGCGTTGTTGTCCTCTCTATCTACACATTTCCCTGGGAAGAGGAGTCGTCATTAGTCAAAAGCTCTACATTCTAGAATTATTCAGTAATTAATTAATTCAATAAAGAAACTTAAGTTTCCCTCTAATCTCGTTAAAATCTACCCTTTTTGCTGGGTTATAGTAAGTCTTCCCTGTATATCTTATTCAACTATACCTCACATCATTAGGCAGACTTCTCAAATTTCCAAAAAGGCATATAATTTGAATTGAAGGCAGTGGTGTCACTACAAACTTTCTGAATCAGGATCTGTACATGATCAGCCCACTCCTTCCCCCTTTTGACAGAAAATATATATTCAAAGTCGTAAGCTTTTCTTAAAAATCTCCCCACCTCTTGATATGTAATTCTTCCAGATCAATGCTGGAGCCTCTGGACTACAAGTCTACAACAACTTCCCAGCAAATAAGAAAAAGGTTAAATGTAAAAATGTCAGACGCTAAAGGGTCTTTAGAAAGTTTGTGACAACTGAAATGAGGCTCATTTACTTTACAGTAGCAAGATTTTGGATCCGCAGTTATTTGTTTGAACAATAAAGAAAAACAAGTTCAAGTAGTCAAGTTGTGGTCATAAACTGTTGCCAATAGAATCAAACAAGCAACCAAAGCAATTATTATATGAATGAAAAGGATGGGCTATAAGGTAGTATGTTAAACCTTATTTTTCACATTTTCAAATTATTGCGTGGATAAACTGTTATAAATTCATATGTTAATTTTTAAAACACTTGACTGAAGAGCCCCAGCCTACAATAGTTAAGGTCACAAAGGCCCCCAAGTCTCGAAAATTTAGGGCCAGTCCTTGCAAGTTACACAGTCTAGCATCAGGTCTACTGCCTAAGAAACAGCACACGAGGGATTATAATCAAAATTTATAGTAACATCAATCAAGCCCTCACATAATGTACTAATCAAGAAATTAAAGAATATCAGAGACATTACTACAATCACAGAAATAGACCACCAATGCACATGACATATCAAGATATAATTTACTTAGTTAAAAGGCACAAACAATCACAAAACCACTTAACTTTAAATGATAGAATTGAGATGTGATACAGAACAGGAGCCGAATAAGAAAACCATACAGAGTGGACAGAAAATTAATCACAAGCTTATGGTATGAAGAAATTATTTCAGAAAGTTACCTCTTTCAGTCCTGGACGCCAGGGAGGCAGGTTATTGTCAGCTCTTAATAAAGCAATTGGCATAGGCAATCCGTACTGTAAAATGCAGATATAAGTTTATAAGAAGATACATATTATAAAGTTTCTTTTATTCAAGCGTATTCAAATATTACGTTGTATGTGGTGCTGATTCAATTAATCACATGAATAGAATGTTTCATACAAACTAAATAATAATATTAATAGCATTTAGAACATTTACCTGCTTAAAATTACTCCAAACATTACAGTCAGGTCCACGCCCATCGCGTACTACCCTGATGTCAATGTCTGCACCCTGAAAAGTTTATATCATTCATATTAAAGAAATTCTGCTGCATGCATATCAACATTTTCAGTCTTAAAGAAAGCAAATCAATGCAAATTTCAGTAAAAGAAATCACCTGAAGAAGAAAGAGAAGCATACCATGGTCATTGCTCCAAAATGGGCTGCGGCAATAAGAATACTTCCAGTTCCAACAAAAGGATCATATATTAGTTTCCCTGGTGTAGCTAGTGCTTGGTTGGCCATAAGAAAAGCCATTTCTGCATCCATGGCTGTCGGCCCAAGATAAGTGCGGCTTTTTAATTGATATGTAGGAATAAGCTTCCTATCAGCACCACCAATTTCACGACCAAAGAAGATTCTCTTTTGGACAATAGGAGGGAGGCCATTATTAGATCCATAATCATCAGTTTCCATAAGCCAGAAGTTGTGATCAGGACTTTTTAACTTAACTTGCCCCTGCAAATAAAATGAGAGATAAAGCATACAATATTGTAAGGAATTTAATTTGATAAGTAAATATATGAATAATGAGAGACTATATTCATTCTAAATTGTTTGACTTCATAAGCTAAAAAGGAATGGAATCGTTAGGAAGCCCTTTCAAACTAGCTCAAAATGGAAACAGTTGGTGGGACGAGAGCAATTGGGCAAGGCTCAAGTACAACCAGGTAAGATACTTTAAAAATTCAGGGAAACACGGTAAAAAATTGGTTAACATGAAATAACGTAAATATTGAATCTTCTCACAGGAGCTATAGCGTGGCTTTCATAAGCCCAGATAATATCATCTTTTACAAAATTGCAGTGAATTGAAATTGCGTTTTAAAGTTAATAATAATATACTAAATCTTCATACAATGACGCAGGTACCAGCTGGATGCCATGTTACAACAAAAAGTACTCTCACGCAACATAAGACTCAGCAATCAGTCTTCAACAAAAGGAAGTGTCTCCAAATTTCAGTTTTCCCATCTCAAAGCAACTCAACCAAAGCAATACATACACATAGGTTTATGTAGGAACTGCATTTTTTAAGGAAAGTCCAAGTGACTGAACTGTACGTTGTCACCAGAAATTTCAATGGATAGACAATCAGATCAGATTAAAGGAGACTCACCTTGAAAGGAATATAAGAAAGTCCTTGAATAAGTTCCTTTTGCTCCTGGAGGCTAATGACCTTCCCAAAGCTGTCAACAGTAATCTTGAAAGTACTGTTAGAATCTAAGTATGGCAACTTTCTGTCATCTGGGTATGTCAAGATGGAATCCTTCAAATCCTCATAGCTATTTCCTTCTCCCCACAGCTCATACATTCCCTTTACAAGTATACCTATAATGTCCAGCAAAAACAAAAATCAAACCAAACCCATATAACTTTTTCACACGACAAAAATCAAACATTATGAAAGCCAGATTAAAAGAAATGAGAACAGAGATAAAAAACCAAAACCCACTTCGATTGGCAATGTTTCTAGCAACGTTTTCTGATGGAAGATCAACGAAATGGAAAGGAGAATCTTGGTGGTGGTGTGGAGGAAGTCTCCATTGCAAAGATTTATTTTGGCAGCAAAACTCGTCGCCATTCTGGCTGTCCCCAAAAGCTCCAAAAAGCTCTGCAAGTGATTCCACTTCGGGTTTCCTGTAATCCAATAATCTGTGATAGAACACACATAAAAACCACATGGCTTCTTCGTCGTTGTCTTCGGTTTTCTAGCAATTATTGAAAGAACTCGAAATGAAGAAGTGGAACACGCAGAGACCCAAATAAAGAAAGAACTTCCAAAACCCAAAACCCTGAACTCCCCAGAACCCTGAATTTCCCCGTTTTCTAAACCTACTGGACTCTCCATTTCTGAACTCATAGAGGAATTAAAAATTTTAAAAATTTCAATTTTGAGAAACCTACTAATAAATACGTACTTTTATTCTTAATATAAACTCTTTTAACTAAATCACATGTAATAAGAATTATAATTAAAATTAATTAATTATCTCAATTTTTCTAAAAATTTTAATATTTTTTTAAAATTACCCTTATTTAATCTCTTTCTTTTTAAATATATTAAATAGGAATATTTTTTAAAAATATATAATAAATATTACCTTATATATTGTAAAGGGTCTTATATTTAGAATTAGAATAAAAAATCATATATATATATATATATAAGAGTGGAGGAGTAATTAAAAAGAAAATTAATTCTGAAAAGGTAACAAAACTTGCTCAAATAACCAAAAAAATATGAGGGTATGAAAGTGAAATTATATAATTTACAATTTGATAAAAAAAACAGTGAAAATGCCCCCGCCAACATAAATGTGTTAATGCTCTCTCGCATTGGCTTTCTCTCACTAACGTTGTTCTCCTCTCTCACTAATGCTTATAACTTGTGAATAGTTTAATAGAACTTATAAATACTTAATTTTAATTTATAAATATACAATTATCACATGTTAATACATAGTTATCAAATATTGAGTGTTTACAAGTACTTGTAATAATAATGTATTTATAAGTAAATATTGCATATTTACAAGTGACGCTGAGTTATTTATAAGTGTTTTTCGGATATAGTACATATGTCTCGATAGTCGATTATCAAAGGTGATGGTCAAACAATGTATCAATTATCATAGCTAATATAATGCCATTTTCGTGTGATAATCAGGTACTTACAAGTATATATCATGGGTTATTTGCAATTACTTCTTAGATTTGGTACTTATTTTCCGATGATCAACTATCAGATGAGACATTCTCTAGTGGTCAACTAATGTATTAATTATTATGCCTAACTGATATAATGTTATCTACATGTGATAATTATGTATTTACAAGTACATATTATCCATTTATAAGTGACTTTGAGCTATTTACAAATAGTTTTAGGCTTTGTGCTTATGTCCTGATGGTTAACCATTAAAAGAGATGGTTGACCAATATATTAGTTATCATGCATAATTGATACAATATCATTTACATATAATAATAGTATATTTATAAGTGACTCTAAATTATTTGTAAGTAGTTGTCAAAAAAGTCATCATCATCGCAAAGTTGTCGGGGAAAGTTATAGCCACAAGTAACCTTTGTTAGAAAAGTTGCTAGCGCTAGAAATTGCCATAAAAATGCTGATAGGGAAAGTTGCCAATCCTGATAACTTCTGTCGGGAAAGTCACTGGTGATGGAGAAGTTGCCAAATTTGGAGAAGTCAATTGAAGGGAGGACGTAGGGGGGAAAGGGAGGGAAGAAATGGAAGAAAGACAAATTTGTCATTTCTATTTAATTTCACAATTCCATTTTAATACCTGGATACCAATTTGGAATTATAGCAACTTTTGTAAGCTTTTTGAAATTATCTCCTCTCCTTGGTATTTATTTAAAATTTTCCCTTCAACTTTTTTCTTTATTAAATTCATAATATAATTAACCAAGTTTTTGAGAGTCATTGGTAAGATAAATTTAGAATTAGAAGTATTTTTATAAATTTTAAGGTGAAAATGAGTTTATGGGTGCTTTCGAAGTTAGCTTACAAAATGATTTCAAAGTTGCTTACTCAAGCTTGTTAGCCGAAGGAGAAAAAAAACACATCAACATAGTTTCTCTTTAATGTTATTGTAGATAAGAGAATTAATGAAGTTAAGAAAGAATATACTGATAACATGTCGCATTGGCTTATATATATGGCCAAAAAAAGACATATATATATAAATTGATAATTGATAACCAATAAAAAAATATCTCGTTCTTAATATTCTTAATTTACTTGACAACAAATGTCGAATAAGATTTGGTGCGCTCAACATAAAATAAAATTCTTGCCACCCTTAAATGTAAACTTGAGTCAGGGGTTGTGTTTAAAAATTAAAGATATTCTCATGGAAATCCAAATTCTTCATTATTTGTTATAAGAAGCCACAGATGGAAGGTCCTCTATCACATAAAGGTTTTGAACCTCCCACTTTCTATTCTTTCCCAGCTATACCTCACGATAGGAGATTAATCATCATAAACTAAAATTAAATACCTCCTCACTTTCCTCTATTATCCCTTTATGAAAATTGAATCTACTAAGAAAAAATCTCACCAAGTCTTGATAAATCTGATGTAAAAGCCTGAACTGAACTTGGTTTCCTCACAACACAGTAGCATCATTTGTAACTTTTACTCATATTTCCTACTAATTTTCATGCAGCACTATTAATGATGCACCTCCATGCCAAGGGGTAGATGGCTCTGCGATGATCACTTGGATAGTGGCATCTTTAGCAACAGAGTCTAGAAAACTGGACAAACTTTACACAAACTGAAAGTTATGAAAGCTATACTTGATGTTGTCTTTGTGGCATCAAATATGGTTTTACCTCTCATGGTTGTCAAAGTCTCAGATAATCTTCATGAGAAAAATGTTGGAATAATTTTAATATGATGTGTGGATTAGCATTAATCAATAGTTAAATTAATGACTTCAGAAGGACATGTTTAGATACCAAATGAGTAGTGGTTCAGTTTAGTTTTGTCATTAGTTCTTTTGTATAAGAAAAAGGTGATCTAAGCCATTAAGGTCAAGCCAACATATGATATCAAATAACTTGTGAAGAATAAAAACATTATCCTCTATAACAGAGCCAGACATCCCTTTTCAAAATGGGTCTTAGGAAATATACATGGTTAAGCAATCATCCAAGAAAGTGCAATGAAAGCTTCTCGTGAAGAATACATGTGCTTTGCATATTCACACCAAGCGCAGTTGAATTCACTCCTTGATGTAAGAGAAAGGATATACATTAACATAACCAGCATTTACACATTTAGTAGTTGTCAACATCGTTAGGAAATTTCCTGTTTTCTGGAAGTCTTAATCGATAACCATTCCTTCAAATTTGGTTTAACCAGAATATCTCCAGCTCCAACTATTTGAGCCAGATTTCTTCCTTGTCCCTCTTCTCTTCCCAGAGACATTGGACTTTGAAGCAGAACATGCTTTCAAATCAGACAGCAAATTAGAAGCAGCATTCTCGGCAAACAAGTCAGGCTCTGAAGCTTGAGCCAGGGAAACAGATTTTTTCTCTACAACTGATTCCTTGGTTTTCTCCACAAACAGATTCCTAACTGAAAATGTGCTTTTGTTTCCAGCAAGAGAAGCAGAATTTGGATCACAGAGATTTGAGTCATTGGACGGCACAAGCATGTTCAAATTATCTACGGAACTGAACGTTCCCACATTTTCACTGACAACCTTATCAATTCGAGTTCTCAACTTGCAAACTACAGACTGTGCTGCTTCAATCTTTTCAATGACGTTCACCAAGGATTTATCACTATCGTTATTGTCAAGAGAAGACATCAAGTCATTGTCAAGATGAGAAAATATGTCATTCCACTTGAACTCCTCATTACTCTCAAGATCACCTGCTGATATCCCAGAAAGAGAAAGGGAGGTTAAAAACTAAGTACGTTGAATGACACAATCTTCTGAGTGAACAAATGATAGATAATTGAGAGGAAAACATTGCAGATAATTATTTGAACTTTTCCATCCACAATTTAAATGTAAGTAGAACTTCGTAAGTTACACAGTCAATAAAAATAGCCTCATGTATAATAATGCCGTTCACCTTCAGCTACACCATTGACATTTTTCAAACGACCATTGACATTTTTCAAATAAGCATGGCTAGCAGGGTCCTTGTTCTCTGTAAAATAAGAGAAGAAACGGGGGAGGAATTTGAGTATGAAGGTAAATAAAATATGCAATAAAAAGTAAAAACCTATACCAACCCACCATAATATGAGAAAACACAATGGTCAGACATGTAAGACGCTAAATTACATGTCTCCTCAACTCTCCTACGTTTCTTCCTCTTCATTACTTTTTCCCCACAAATTCCCTCAGGTTGAGGTACTGACTTGGTATCGCATCCATCTAATGTGAAGTTTGCAAACACATGCTGCCTTCTATAATCATATGCTGCAAGTTCTTTTTCATATTTAAGTTCTTGAGACCGAAGTTGCTTCAGCTTTAATTCTATCCACTTACATCGCCACCTAAGAGGGCGTATGAACCTCCTCCAATTATTTGTCAACTTCTTCTTTCTGAACAGTTAATAGAGCAAAACATGTAAGTGATTGGTTTTCTGATCAAATGCATATAAACCAGAAGAATGTCATTCAAAGAAAAACGTAATAAATAAAAGAAGTTTAATTATGATAACAACTAAATTTAAAATCTGTATTTATTAGAAGATCATATTATACAAAACTTAAAATGAATATAAAATACTGCGTCACTAAAAATGAAGATTTCAGGACATACATTTCACAGTACAGCAGCAAAACGTGTGGAACTTTCTTACAACGTGACAGGTAAATATAAGCATTCACCAGCATCCTCACTGTTTATGATGGAAAAGGAATAAAGTCATAAAGGTCATTGAGAAGAAATGGGCAAATTAAATCCACACTTTCACAGAAACCAGAGAGGGGCGGTTGATATCTGGATTCTGACCCAGCAATGAAAATGGAAAAGTTTATATTATGTAAGAAATTCAAAGTCATTGACCAAGTCCTATACAAAAGTGTTTAAATGAGCAGATCCTCTTCCAAGAGACTAGCATGTTAAGGAGGATGAGCTTCCAAACTTATAAGCCCATTTAGGCCCCCTTGACTACCCAATTTGATACTCAATAGGATCCTAACATAGCCCTGCAGCCAGGCTCCAATCTGTACAGGTCACTCAGCCATCTTGCTGGTCAAAACCCTTCAGGATAGCCCTTTCCATAAAAGTATATGACGACTCTCCTCCTGGTAGGCTCACTCAGCCACGTTGCTGATTGCAACCCCATGGCGTGTGAAGAAATGGGGGGTTTGACTATGATATCATTGTCACAAGCCTAGAGGAGATCCTCTACTAGAAGACAAACTTGTTAGGAAGGTAGAGCCTCTAGAGTTATAAGCTTATTAAGACATCCTATACTACCCAATGCGGGACTCAAAACAATCCCTACACTAAACAAATGAATAGTGTTTTTTTTTGGACACCTATTTATTGAATAGTGTTTAAAATTAGCACCAACAAGCATTCAGTACCCAAATGCGCAAATGTATCTTCTCACATGAAGGTATCAAATTAGGTAGAATATCAGTTTCAAACACAGTATATGCTGTCAGGTCCAAAAAAACAGTACATGATGTGACTGAGGACTCAGCACAGTATATTCCATTTATTAATAGTATCCACAGTTCAAATAAATTATCCAAATTCAAATCCTTCATAAATGAAGCAACTACAGGCAGGAAGAAGAATTCTGATATAAGTGCCATTTAAAAATTAAAGACTCACACAACAATAAAGTGTAAGGTAAACCCAAGAATCGGGGAACTAACGTTGACTGATTAGGAAAGCATATTTGAAAGAAGTATCAAGGATCACACCAATCTGGGAACAAATTCACAAAAGAACCATGAAAGCAAGCATAGCAAGCCAGGGCAAAAAATACAATCAACTCAAATGAGGAAAAAAAGAAGAAGAAGAATTACATCAATCTGGGAACCAAATTGTTTTCAAACACCAGATATCTTTCATTGAGAGGTTCCCCTAGACAAGCCCAATTAAACAAATTGTATGAAAAGACTGCAGTTAGAAAGACAAGACCATTTTTCCCAATAATGGGTTTAATTGACGATCAGGATAATGAGCCCAAGTGCACATGCATAATGAGGAATAAGTACATATAAAAGGATGTGATATGAAGTTCCTTTTTCTTTTTTTCAAATTTTGTTTTCTTGCTTCCCACAGACAAGATAGAAAGGATAGATGCATGGATTAATTAAAACCGAAACATACCTTATTAGAGATGGTTCATTCTCTTGATAAAACATGGATGAGAATGGCTTGTTGGCATACATCTGTGATACAACTTCATCATCACTGAATGCTGAAGCATTCTCTGTGCCAGATCCAGTATCACCAAAAGAACTGGAAGACTCAGTGGCATCCTCACAAGTATCATTCATCATCAAAGGCTCACTAGGCTTCGTACACCCAGTTATGTTGAGTTCCACATCCTCATTTCCTCTGGACAAAGTAGTTTGTTCAATTGGCAGTGCTTCCTTTCCATAAGCACTGCCCATGTAGTTAGTTCCAGACTGCAGAACATGTCCTGAGAATGGAGGGGCACATATATTCTCTTCTTTGGCCTGATTTTCTAGGGCAGCTTCTGACTTACCATCCAGCTTTAAATTAAGGACCATCTTAGTAAATCATATAATCTGGGTGGTCCTGAGATCATACCATTACCACAATGTCATGTGGATGCATACAAATTGCAAATTCTATGGAAGAAGTCAAGATGTACCACAAATCAAGAATAAGAAAAAAATAACTCGCTTGAATTTGTCAAATTCTTAGTACTATTAGTCTAACATGACCAATACCTTTTTAGGATGTTCATAGTAGGGAGATGCAAGCAAATCTTAAAGGAAGAATTATGAAATTATACCAAAGAAACTCTCTAGTGAAATAACCAGAGGCACAATTATTAACATGAAGGAATTTTTTGGGATTTTCATTCAATTCTCCCCTAAATAGTCATGTTCATGACTAATTTCAACAAATGAAAATAGAGAAAGCCCCATAATAGAGTGAGCCAACAAAATTTTTCTTATTTATTTTCATTCAAATTTACTTATGCCCATGCATGAATCCCTAAATGCTAGGGCATTTGATGCAAACAATTCAGTTTCACTCTTCAGTAGTAAAATAATACAAATCCATGTTTTTCTCCCAAAAAAGACAAAAAAATATACATCTATGTGGTCATGAATTAACCACATGGCATCTTCTGGACTTTTTTCCTTGCCTTAATTAAATGTATTGTATAATGTATAATAAAAAAATTTCAAAGAATGAAAAGTCTTTCCATTCAAATATCTACTGTTCTACGCATTAAAAACAATAATTTCTTCAACTTTTTTGAAGAAAAACAGTAGATCAGTTTTCATAAGGGTAGTAAATCTAAAAATAGAATCAACAAATAAACATGGATGTAAAATATCCAACAAACATAAATTTAAATGCAAGGTCCAAATTCATCTGCTTCCTAATGAAATAAATTGAAATACAGAATTGGATAGTCAATCAAACAAGAAGGAGAGATAAAAAAATATATGTAATTGAGCTACTGAAATTGAAAAAGAAGGGAATCTTGGAGATGGTTGGCATTCGCACTCATGTAATAGTTAATGAACATGACAGTATTGTAAGTATGAATTGGTAATAAACTAAAAGAAAGGGCACAGACGGCATTGCCATTTTTTTCTTCAACAAGCCGCCATGTCGGGATGTCTAATTTTAGCAGTCATGTCCCACTGCATATCCAACAGAGAAACTCCCTCTAAAAAACTTGAGGGAAGACAACGAACTGCCAACAGAATCATTGCCTAAGGCCATCCAGAGAAAAAGAAACACCCATAAAAACACAAGATTTCACTCTAGCCAAACAGTCCAACTTTCTGTATAAACCCACGTAAGGTGGTCCCAAAGCTTTACGCATGAGTCAATTCATGACATTAGCTAGTCACTCATTGTGTGTTAAACACTTTATACCAGCAATACAATATCAGACCATGTAATACGAAATCAAGAAAACCAAAAACTTAATAAACCAGGAAATGAAAAGGGAAGGAAAAAAAGGGTACAGGGTACTGATTCTAAAATTCCAACTGAATTAGCTTTAGCAGTTGGAAAGTTAACATTCCGGGAAAAGAAAACGTAAAACAAATTTCGAACGAGGATTCTCCTTATTATGATTTCTAACGAGTAACCATGCAAGAAAGAGAAGCTCTTACCGGCAGCAAGTATATGTATGGTAAAGTTGAAACTTGAAAGGGATTCCCGCAAAATCTACAGTTGGCTGACCAGGCACCTCGTCGGAAAATGTAATTGAATGAAATTGAGGAAAAATTAAAGAGCGCATAAGGAAACAAAGTATGATTGTATCTGTAGAAGATGATTTAGAGTTATAATATAGCCAAAGAAAAAGAAGAGAGATATATAGGTAAGCGGAGGTGGCGCGAAAATAGAATGGAAAACTGAATATGTGACAGTTGGTGAACTTATTTCCCTGCTCCGATAGAGAAAAAGGAGAGAGGTAGAAAATCCGCTGGAGATTAAGTCTGTTTGGATCTACTAAGGGATTTGAGCGAGGAAATTTGGAGGATTTTGAATGAAGTGAGGTAGAGTGACCGAGATTGAAGGGTTTTTAAAATTTATTTGTTTAGTGAAATTAAAAAGAAAAAAATTGAAAAAAATTTAGTGAAATTTTATTTGATTTATAAAAGAATTAAAAAATACTTAATTTTCTTAAAAAAATCTAATTTGAGAAAAAAATGGTGGGAAAGGAATTAAATTTTTTCAATTTTTTAAAATCAAGGGGAGGGAATATCTTTCAAACCTCAACAAAAGACTCAATCATGTCAAATTTTAGGATCTGTTTGGATGAGCTTATTTGAAGGGGAGAGAAAGGATTGATGGGAAATTCTCCACTTGTTTGGATCATAAATTCCGGGGTGGGAGCCAAAGTTCCCCCGCCTTTCCCCTGCGTTGCCAATTTTTTTGTCCTTAGGGTTTTTTATTTTTGTAAGGGGAGAGTATAATGTAAATTTTTTTACCAATATGCCCTTATTTGTTTTCAATATTCCAACAATGTCCTTGATAAAAATAAAAAACCCACCGAGCTCTATTTTATCGTCACAAACACCTCCCTTCTTCAGCCCAGATATAGATCGCATTCTCTCTCCCTCTCCCAACTCGCCAACCCTTGTAATCGGAATCTCTACCTGACTTGAAGGCATGGTCGGAATCTATGGAGACTGATGGATTCTTGACGGCAAGCAAGCAATGAAGAGGGGTGAAAAATTTTTTCTGGTTGCTTCGCAGATTTCACTACTGTGAATTTGCTTGTTAGTTGCAATTACCGGCCAGATTTTCTTTTTTCCCAATCTCTCTTGCAACCATAGCTCACTACTGTGAATTTGCTTGCTTTTTTCAACTATTGTGGAGAGATTTTCTTCCTCTGTTTTCCCCAGTCTCTTGCAACCACGGCCCCCTTTCTTTTGTTTTGACTTGATGAATAAAAAAATATTAAAAGGAATTAAAAAATTATTTAATGTTGTGTTTAACTTGTTTAAAAAAATAATTCAAAAATAACAAAATATACCGCTACCTTCTTTTTTTATTTCCTCCAAAGTTTACTGCCACCCTCAAGCAACTAAGCAACTAATTGCAATATGAAAATTGGCGTTAACTTATTTTGTTTTCTCTTTTTTTATTTTAAAAACAAGAAAATGAGTGGAATAACTTGTAAATTTGTTATTGGAGTATAATAATAAATTTATTATTAGCTTCTCTCCGATCAAATATGGGATTATTATTAATATTTTTTTAATTCACTTCCCTCCAATTTTCCATATAAAAGAATTTTAAAAATTTTTCAATTTTTTTTTTAATTTTCTCCATTAAGATTTTTTCCATCTCTTTCTCTCAGTTGAAACAAATAAACCCAAACTGGATATGATATCCATTTATACGTGAAAAGGTCAGGCCTTGCACCTCAAGTCAAATTTTTATCATTTTTTTATCTTTTATTTTTAAAAAAATATCATTTTCATTTTTCAGCATCCTGGATAGGAAACTATTATTTTTCTTATGAAAAAATTACTAATTTTTATGTGTTTATTAATTTTTATAATTATTATATTAAAATATAATTAATATTAAGTGTGTAATTTTTATCAATGAATAATTAATCAATTAAATTATATATTTATAATATTATAATTAAAAGTTTATAGATTTATCATGTTTTAATTATAAAATATCTTACTTTTTTAGTCAACAGAGAGCATCTTACTTAAGCCACTCCTCAATAATCCTTTCCCACTATTTTCACTTTTATGGAATATTTTGTTTTTAAATAAGTGATCAGTAAAAAAATAGATAAAATCACATTATTTTTCATTTAACTTATTTTATTTTATATTTTTAATTAATTTTTAATTTTAAATCTATTTTAATTCCATATTAAATTTATAAAAATGACCCAAAATATTTCCTTTCTTTTAAACATGTCGTTAGTGTGCTTTGACATAGTCCTCTCTGTCAAGGGATGCATATGGAGATAAGCTGTAATTTATCCAAATCAATATAAATAGTTAAAAATTTATGAGAAAATACTCAAGAGCTTTTCTTGTCATCCACGCAATCTTTATTATTTTAATTTTTTTATACATTTTATTATATTATATCTAATTTTAGTTCTTTTAATTTTTTTTATATTTAAAATTTTAAATATCAGAAAATAAATATAATTTTTGAAAAACTTTTTACTTATTTATTTTGTTAGCATATGTATCCCAACTGATAGTTAAAAATTAAAGGACCTAACTATTTATCAATTATTTGTGCTGGGATGTTGATGTTGGATTAGAAAGAAAACTAGTAATGTACCAGTGCAATGCATAAGTATATTTAATATAAAAAATACTAAGTTATATTTCTTAACATATATCTAAATTAATAGTGAATATCTACATTAATTAACAAAATGCATAATATTTAATAGTGAATATCTAAATTAATTAATTACAAAGCTTTAAATTTATCGATATAAACCTATCTTCCATTATATTTATACACCTTGATATCAGCTCTTCACCACTTGGGGCTGTAGTTTGCTCCAAGGGTTGGGTTATTCACCCATTAAAGCGATACGTGAGCTGGGTTCAGGATGTCGTAAGACAGTTCGGTCTATATCCAGTGTTAGCATTAGAACACTAAGAAGACATTTCCCTAGTGCAAGAGGATTGGGAAGGACCCACTTCTGGTGTGCCAATTATCATGCCCATAATAAACATTGGGTAGTCAAGTGCGGAGCGGATATCTGTTGAAAGCATCTAATTAGTAAGCCCATTTCAAAATGAGTGCTATCTGATTCCGACTTCCATAGAGCCTTCAACATCATAGCTAAGACAACAATAGGTTTTTTGCCCCTATGGGGATGGAAGTATAAAAGTTTCAAGAATTTAAAAGAAAGTCATACACAATAATCTTGTTTATATGCCACAACTGTTATTATTGATTTGTGACAAAGAACCCCCAAATTAGTAACAATCATGTTTACTTATTTATTTATTTTTATTTTTAAATTTAAATTTTATTTGATTTTCTTCAACCCTATATAAATATGAATTTAGTATGTAATTAATTTAATATAATATAATTAATATTATTATAAAACATATAATTGATTTCAAATTTAGTGTCCCTCACTATTTAATACGTTAGTATATTTGAAAGATGTAATATAGAATAACATTGTTTCAAGGAAGTGTATTTTTTTTTTTGCAATAAAAGAAATGTATTTAAAGACATACCAGGATATCAATTTATAAATTTAATAAACTAGATTGTCTTTTTCCCTATTCAGGGATATTAAATCTAAATAAATACAATATTATTGAACAAATATAAAATTAAATTAATAAAAATAAATAAAAATAATCAAAGAATTTGTAACTAACCAATAAAGATTTAAAAATTATTTTTAAAAAATAAAAATATGGAGGAAAATAAAAAAATAATAAAAAATTAATGAGAAAAACGTAGAAAATATTAATTTTAAAAATATTATTTAAAATAAAAATAAATAATAAGAAGATTTAAATAAAAATATAATTTAAAATAGGACGTAAAAATAGTTTTTTAAAATTAAAATAGATAATAAGAGTTAAATAAAGAGATAATTTTAAAAATAACAGAAGATAATCAACTAAATCATGAAATTAAAATTGTATAAAAATATAAAGCAAAAAAGAAATAGAGTTCATGGAGAACAGAAATTGATACCATGAGAAAAAATTTTAATTTTTTTTAAACAGTTTAAAAAATAGAAAAAGTACTCTTGAATCTTGATAAGGCGCTATTATGAACAACATAAATATTCCCATGCAAATATTATATGACTCTCATTAATTGCTACCAGCTAGTAATATACTCATTGTGATCTTATTTATTAAAAAAATATTCTATGAGTATTACTCTCTTACTATATAACGCACTTTTTTTAAAAATTTATATTTTAAAATATAATGCACTTGGTAAATTTTAAGATTGTCTTGAGTAACTAGGCCGAAATATTTTCCATTAAAATGTTGTCTTTCCAATGCATTTAATATTATTTTTTCTTAACCAATGAGAGAATGGTTCGATCAAATAGAAAACTACTCCTCTCATTTCTTCATATAAGGGATAAAAGACAAAATCACACAGATAAAAAAAATAATAAATTTGTTTGAAATATAAAGTAATTTTCAAAAATACCCTTATTTAATGTTAATAACTCTTCTATTATGCAATTAATATAAGTGAATTATATTGAAAATATACCATCTTAATTAGGGATATTTTTAGAAAAATTCATTAAATACACCATACAAACCCCATATGTCCCTTATATTTTGAAACACGGAAACTCCCTTATCCCTTATACTCCCTCTGGTCCTTAATATAAGATCCTTTTAACCGAATCACATGGATTAAAAATTGGAATTAAAACTAATTAATTACCTCGATTTCTCTGAAAATTCTAATATTTTTTTAAAACTACCCTTATTTAATCTCTCTTTCTTTCTCTTTAGATACATTAAATAGAGGCATTTTTTTTGGAAATGTATAATAAATACTACCTTGTATAATGTAAAGGATCTTATATTCAGGATCAGGATAAAATGTCCTATATATAAGACTGGAGGGAGTATTAAGAAACGAAGGGAGTAATCAAATAATGGTCCCCAAAACGTGTCACTATTCACAATAATGGGACAGCATGATCTAATTAATGCAGAGGGTATATTAATTATTGTTAAATGAGGGTAATTTAAAAATATATGTGTATTTTTTCAATTACTAACTACTACCTTGGTCTGTGTATGATATTTAAAAATATATTATAAACTAGAATGAAGATAGCAGTTTTAGTTGGTTAAAACTAATTAATTTGTCTCACATATTAAATTTATTTAAAAATTACCGCAACTTAATTTAATATTAATTTAAATTATTAATATATTGAATGTACCAATTACTGAGCACTTGCTTCAATTGATAAGGAAGTTATATTGACTTAATCAGAAGTTTCAAATTTGAATCCTAGAAATACAGTTATATTAAATATTTAGTAGTAGAGTTTATTATCTAAAAGGATTCAACTCAACTTGATTTGAATTAGTTTGAACTTCAATATCATATGCACACAAAAAAATATGTTTAATGCATCATTAACTTGCCTTAAAGACACGTAATTATTTAAAAAAAAAGATTAATATACTATTAACCCTTTCTTCCCCTTATTGAAGATCACTGAAAAAGAAATTTTCTCTTATATGGATGAGAGAGAATGGAGGATTATGTAACTCTCATAAGTTGCTTACAAATAGTATATTACCTTTTTATTCTTTCTAATTTTTTTTTGTATGAGCACCCGGTATTCTGTGTCTGCTTCATTCGGTCTATGAAGACTTCAGTGGAATTCAGATTAATCCCGATCAAAACATAATAAGCATCACAAAAATGAATATTCCTAACCACTTGGTGCTGATGTGCTCCCAGAACTTTTATCTTTTCTAATTTGTGTCAACATGAATATGTTTTGCGATCTGTAATTCTAGTTGTAATATAAGGGATTCCTTTTTATTTATGTTTTTTTAGAAGTGAAAGTCCTAAACTTAGCCCAACAAGCAAATATATTCGATATTTACCATATGTTGACCCCAGAAACACACACACACACACACACACACACATATATATATATAGAGAGAGAGAGAGAGAGAGAGAGAGGCACACGTACACGTTAAGTGGCACGTGTAAAGGGTGACCCGAAGCGCAGAAGAATTTGCTGGCATAAAAAAAAAAAAGCAAATGCGTGCAGCTTCAAGTCGGTTCTCGCCTCTCACTCTCACTCTCACTGCGTTGATTTTCGTCCGCCGCGAACCAACGACGTCGTCGGAGAACAATTTTCAAGCCTCTGGTAAGGCTCTACCCTTCCTTTTGGCGCTTTCCGTCTTTGCTGATTTTGTTCCTGTTGTGAGATTTTGGTCCTTCGTGTTTCCGATTTGAATTGGACTGCTCTGACACCTGTCTGAATGTGACTGTTTGCTTAGAAATTTTGATTACAAGTGTGAAGCTCTGATCGGTTTTCTCTGATTGAGATATTAAATTTGTGGTGTTCTGGATTTGCTGGCCCTAGAATTAAGAATTGATGAAGTTGGTAACTGGTGCTGATTGTTTGCCCTTTTTGCGGGTCTTGTCTATTTATTGGAAATCTTAATGCTAGCGAAGTTGTTGATGCGTGTTATAAGCTTTTCTATTTCTTTTCAAGAGATGTGTGTACACTTAAACATGGATAGATCAGCATTTTAACTTAAGCTTTGGCACTGAAGTCATTAATGTAAATCGTTTTGGAAATTTAAATTACAATATCTTATAAAAAATGAAGGTTTAAATAATGCATTGACCCAATCATAAATGAAGTTAATGGAAACTAGAGTTCTATGTATTAAAAATGTGTGGCATGTGACTTATTGGGAGTCTTATTTTCCCACTCCTTGCTTCAAGCTGACTGGGTTTTTTCATGTGGAGTTGGTTTCATCATCTACTTACTTATGTGGACTGTGTGGGATGGCTGTCCCTGGCTGATAAAAAATTTCTGTGGTAATTATTTTTTCTCCTATAAAATATGCAGTTGAAAATGGCAGAAGTGGAAGAGTATCGCTGCTTCATTGGCGGCCTTTCATGGTCGACATCTGATAGAAAGTTAAAGGATTCATTTGAAAAGTTTGGAAAACTTCTTGAGGCCAGGGTAACCAATTCTATATCTCAATGTTATTACTATTATTATTGTACTTGTTTTGTTAGCAGCTATGGCTGTTATTTATTTATTTATTTTTTCATAGTCATGCTTAGAAGTTCGTTTATGCTGCATATGTATACTTTTTGTTGGGTTTTTGATTTTTTTTAAAGCTTTTCTAATATACGAAGATATATGTAAGATCTAGTTAAATTTGGCTTCAAATCAAAATTTAGTTGATCAGAAGAGAAGGTTTTGATGTAGTGTAACTGAAAGCTAGCTTTTTGAGCATCAAATATGATTTGGTGTACTTGTTCATTGTCTATTTATTTGTATCTTTCTTTCTAATGATGATCTAATATGATATAATTATATTCTTGACTTAGGTGGCGGTTGACAAGTACTCCGGTCGCTCTCGTGGTTTTGGATTTGTAACATTTGATGATCAGAAAGCAATGGAAGATGCCATTGAGGCTATGAATGGGATAGATTTAGATGGTCGAACTATTACTGTTGATAAGGCTAAACCTCAACAAGGATCAGCCAGAGATAATGGTGATCGGTATCAAGAACAGAGTCACGATCACAATCGTAACCGAGACTATGGAGGGGGTCGAGGTTCTAATGGTGGTGAGTGCTTCAAGTGTGGTAAACCTGGCCATTTTGCTAGGGAGTGTCCTGGTGAAGGGCCACGAAGTGGAAGGTATGGTGGCAGGGAAGGTAGATACAGTGGTAGCAGCAGTGGAAGTCACTATGGCCCTGATAGGAATGCTGATCGTTCTTCTGGTGGGCGAAACAGGGATGGTGGTAGCCATGGAAATTATGGAAATGATCGATATAATCGTGATCGTGCTGGACCATATGAGCGGCGGGGGTCAGGAGGCTCTCGATCTGGATAGAATTAATTCTTTTCATTGATGTATGCAACCTTTCTTGGACTCTACTTTTCATATGTGGTTTATCAGGATTCTAATAAAATTGTAAATGTGATTTTTGCAGCTTGTAAACTGGAGGTTTAACTATTATTGCTCCAATTCTGTTCCTCAATCTCCATGTTTTGAGATTGTTTTATGGATGGATCATACCAATGTCAATGTTCTGATATGCAATACCTAGCACATACATCAAACTCTTTTATGTTCTTAAGTGCTGATTTTGAAGTTTGTTGTAATCTTATGCATGATTAATTACAGTCTAATTCAGTTGTGTTCTCTATGCTAATGATAATTACTGCTGAGTATCTTGTGAGTTGTGACACGCATGGGAACTGCGCATGACATGGCTACTACTGAATTACTAGTTTCAGCCTAGGAGGTATAGAAGAGATTATGCGTTGTTTGTTTTTGAATGAACATGATGGAGTTTCTTCTCTGGAGTTTGCTTCTTCTCAAATGGAGAAAGTGAAAAGAAGTCTTTAATCTAGAATACCCATTTGGTATCTTCTTGTAGAATCTGAGTAAAAAGTAGTCAAGTCCCAGTCGGGCAAATATGTTATATCTTTTTCTCAGACACCAAATTTCTCATTTGTTAGATTTCAGTTTTGGTTTGCGCTTTATTGATGTTATTGACCTCTTGGCAGGATGCTTGGGTTTAACTTGTCTTTTTGGACGCTAATGATGGATGATGGATGATGGATGATGGATGATGGATGAGATGAGTGACAAGAGCTTAATTATCCGCATTTGGGTCTAATATTGCTTGAATTTGATAGGATGAATGTTTGTTGCCAATTGGAGAATGAATAGATAAATGTTTCTTAAAACTTGAAACTCTTTAAAATTTTTGTTAAAATTTTAACAAAAATTATAAGGATGTTGTTTTCATGCATAAATTTAAAGATTAATACTCTCAACTGCTTTCATATTTTCTCGCACTAAATAAATTCTTTTTATTCTTAAGATTTATATAAATCTTATTTATAATTCAGATTACTTTTAATTCGCTTCAATTTTTCTCATCTCTTGCGTGTCTTCTTTATGTTTTGAAACTACCATCAAAAGCTCCCTCGAATTTTCAAAATGTCAGACACAACTCTAATTTCCTTTTTCAAAACTACTATATGTTGGGTTGATGTCTATAAGAAGTTTTCATAATTTTAATTTTCATAGTTTAATAATAATAATAATAATAATAATATAGTGCTGAACATTAACACTATTTTTATTAAGTTAACGAATATAATTGTCAAATGAAACTTTAAACATAAAATTAATCTATTGGTTATGCTGAATATGTTAAGTATGAAATGAGAAAAATAATGAAATATAGAAAAAGGCAATTCTTATATTCTTATTTAAATAACAATAAATATTTTACGAAAAGGAATTTTCTTTTTCTTGGACTTACCAAACTTGCCTTAAGAAACCATTTTAGAGCATGTTGATATGCATGTTGTTAAGTATAAAAACAGAGAGAAAGATGTTGATGAAAGATAAGCATTGTGTCCTAATAAAAAATAATAAAAAGATATAGTTAATAATAATAATAAAATTAAAATAGATATTCCATTAAAAGCTTCCCATTTTTTATTCATTAGAAAGGGTTTCTCCTTTGCATGCACATACTAGACCTCTCCCTGTCTCAAAAAAAAAAAAAGGAATGGACTTGCTGTTTTAAGATATAATAATTATAATCAAAGTCCAGTGAAGCCAATCAACTTCGTCAAGCCAAAAGTGATAGCCATAGCCATCCAACCTCCGATCAGAACCCTACCACAAGACCTCCTCACTGAACTTTTCCCAAGCACTGCTCCTACCCCTCCAAAAACCACCAGTGCCAAGCTAGCCAGAGCTGCCACCACCACCATCCTCACCCTATAATCCCTTATGAACACAGCTCCAACTATTGGCACCACAGCCCCACCAGAAAATGCAAGTGATGATGCTATAGCAGCCTGAACTGGGTTTGGAAGCTTGTCCTTCTCATCTTCTTCAACTTCTTTCTCGGTACTGCTGTTAGCTTCTCTTTCTCTCTTCATCTGAGCTAACTCTATGTCTCTCTGAGTGTACACTGACACAAACTCCCCAATTGCCATGCTGCAAGCTCCCGCGACTAGGCCAGCGAAGCCTGCGAGAAGCATGGCTCTGATGTCTTCTCTCACAGCACCAACACCTATCATGAGTGAGGTCACAGTGACCAACCCATCATTGGCTCCTAACATTGCTGCCCTAAGCCATTGTGCTCTTTGAGAGTAGTTGATAGTGTTGTCTTCATTAGGGCGATCAATAGGGATCTCAATATGGTTGGTTGGGATTGCATTGTCGCGAGAAGAAGCCATGGATATGGGGAAGAGAAGTTTCAAGGAAGAAAGATGAAAGAGGAAGAGGAGGATCTGAAGTCGCTTGTGGATGTGGAGGACACACTCCTCTTGAGGAAGAAATTATATAGGTCGTGGCATTAGGTTACATTATGATAATGCATCGCTCTCTGGTGATGAAGAAGTGCTGATAGTGTGGACAGCACTGAGAATTGTGACTTATTTTGTTTAATAATTCATGAAAAATATTTAATGCTCTATCACTGATATGTGTGTGTATTCTTTTTACTGAACGTAGTTTATTACATGGCATAATTCATCTGAACTTGTTACTCTAACTATTTAATTATGCATATTGTTTGTTAAAGAATTCTTTTATTCAAAAGTTTAAATTATAAATGAAGGTGTATAAATAAAATGCAAGTATTTTCAGCTTAAGACTAGCTCAGATGATATGGATGAGATGATGTATAAATAAAAATCTAGGATAAAAAAAACATAAATATGTCCCACAATTTCAATTTAATTAATTATAAAGAATATGGAGTAGCTAGCAAGATAAACTTAATTAACTATTGATTTATAGATCGAGACTCTCATGCTTAGAATTTGTTTGATATATACAAACACTTAAAAGTAGTAAGTGAATGGATGTGTAATGAAATATAATCTTTATATCTCTACATAAAAAAGTAATAAAGAGTTATAGGCAATAATAATAATAAGAAGAAGAAGAAGTTTACGTCTGGTTTTATACATGCAATGTAACAGGATTCGCTTCGTTGAGGAGGTTCTCTTTTAATTGAGCTTTAGTTTGGTGCAAAATATAACATCGACGCCTAAATTTAATCCGAATGATTTAAATAATTTTTTTATATTTTAATGTAAATTCCAATAAAATGAAAGAAGCAAAAGGATGTAGAGAAATACTCCCTTTGCTTTTTTTTTATGTAACGTATAAAATTTTAATATATAGATTAAGAAATATAATTAATGTGTTAAAGTTTATTTTAAATTTTTTAATATATTTTTCAATAAATAGATAGATAAAAAGGAGTTATTAATGTTATTTTTGATTTCAAAAGGATAGATAAATGTATAATTAGAAAAAAAAAAGTAATTAATATTGTATTGAAATTTTAAAAGAAAAAAATTGTATTGAAATTTGAAGGTGACAAATAAATATAAATAATTTTTTTAAAAAAGTAACAGATAATTAAAAAGAAAATAAGAGAGAGTTGAAAGTGAAGGAATTTTAAAATGAAGGGAGTGTGGCTTCCACAGGCAAGGTAAGTGGAAGCCTCTCCGTTGATTGGCAATATGATTAAGCATTAATTAAATGATAATTAAACAATTAATGGAATATATAATAATAATATTACATTGAGGGGAGTGTGCATTCCACGCAAAAGCCACAAGCAACATTAGTGCAAGCAAACAACTGAAAATAGCATATTCTAAGTTGTCCAATTCGTTGTTTAGTCAGAAACATTATCCAGATCAGTGGCAACATGAATTATTGCTCAGTGGGTTTTACTTTTATCTTAGTGGGTGGGTGATCTGTTCGATATTATTAATTTTTCTTTAATTCCCTAATGTTAGGTCATAGTGTGTGTTTAATACTCCCAGTTGTATTTATAAAGAGAAAAAAATTAGACTTAATGAGTATTAAGAAATGAAGTTAAAGTTGGTTAAAAATAATTAATTTGTCTCATATTTTTAATTTTTTTAAAATTATCCCCACTTAATTAATTTAGACTTCATAAGTATTAAGAAATGAAGTTAAAGTTAGTCAAACATAATTAATTTATCTCACATTTTTAATTTCTTTCAAAATTACTCCCATTTAATTAATCTCTCTCTCAATTCTTTTCGAAGATGCATCTTGTGACTCTTAATAGTATTAATGAATTAAGGTAATTTTGATAAAAAAAATTAATGCAACATTAACTTTTTTTTCTCCTTTATAAATATGACAATCAAAAGGAAAAATTTTTCTTTTATAAATAGGACCGGAGAGAGTAATAATATTCTTTAAAGTTATTCCATCTATTTCCTATTATAAGTCACTTTTAACCTATTTACATATGCCAAGACAAATGGTTAAAAATAATTAAAATTTTTTAATATTGTAAAATTTACCATAATTTTCCAATATTACTCTTATTAATTATAACACATCTTATTTATGTTTTTTTAATCTCTCCCCATTATAACTTTTAATAAGGGTCAAATATAGAAAATGACATTTAATACTCAAAATATGACTTATATTTTGTATATATGAATTTTTTTAGAAAGTACGTTATAGCAGGGAATGGAGGGAGTATATCTGATTGTTTTCATGTTACAGTGTGTGTTGAATTTGATATCATTTGTTGATAAAAATATAATTTGAATCTTTTATGCTGGATTGTTTAAACTTTTTTAAAAAATAATTTTTAAATTGTTTAAAATAATTATTAATTATTTAAAGATTTTATGAAAAATAAAAATTATTTTATGTTTGGTTAAAATTAAAAAAAATAAAAGCACTTTTTACAAGAGATAGCGAGAATATTGTGACATTCTCCTAAGGGAAAATTCTGTTTTTCTTGTAATTTTGTGTGTTAGTTTTATCCATAAAATGAAATCTCCATGTTTTCATTCCTTTCTTTCTCTTCTATCGTATCTACTTTTTTTTATAAGCTAGACATAATAGTTTTTCAAAATAATAAGAAAATAATTTTTTTTAGATTTTGATTATTTTTTAAAATTTAAATTAACATTCTAAAAAATTTTAAAAGTACTTTTTGTATTAAAAAAAGTGATTTTTCTATTAAAAAAACTGAAACAAACGGATACAAAAATGAGTATCTTTGTTCACCCAAAAAAATGTGAGTATATTTTATCTTTATGTTTATCAATAGTGCTTGAGTTGAGTGATAAATAACTCAATACTCTTAAAATAAAATCTTGAGTTCAAATTTTGTGGAATAAAAAAAAAACCACACTAGGGAAGTTACCTTATTTGGGTCTCAAGCTCAATATTTTCTTATTTTGTAATATTTTTTCTTTGAATGCATAAATTCATTTATCAACAGTACCGTTCATTCTTTAGAATTAATGTAATATACTAAGAAATGTGTTAAATTAATTACAAATAGAATAAAAAAATTTATTAAGGAACCAACTTGTGGCTTTCTTGTGGAATGCACACTCCGCAAAGTTTACATATATATATATATATACTTTATTTCTGATTATTCAATTAAAAAATAGCCATTGTCCTGTGGGGTTCACACTACAAGCAAATGAAATAATAGAAAATTGCTTCATCTAAACTTTCTCGGTTCTCTCTCGTCTCGTATCAATTTAAATCTAACATGCTTATATAAACTTTTTTGGCAATAAGTGAGTCCATTAATGTGGATTATCAATTTTTCATAAAGTACAATTTAAAGTCCTTCGATTTAAAATTTTCATTAAAAAAAAATTACTCACAACTTTCCATGATTAGGATATAGTACTGTGTTCTATATGATTTCACATGCGACACAATCATCAATCTGCCAATTATCGAATCTAACATGGAATTTTCAGAATTCTTTTTTATATTGGACTATGGAAAGAACTGATAAAACCTCTGGACAATCACTCATCCAAAAAAAAAACCTAGACACTCACATCTTAAACTTTATTATAGTAAATTAGTGTAGGTCTTGTACATTGCACACGGAGTTTGAGAAATATTGAGGCATTCTATTCATAAATGTAACTTGCTAAAATGTTTATATTATATAGATATAGATTTTGACTATTTGTATACACCTACCTTATAACTAGAAAAAAAAGTACATTAAACTTTTGTATGGAAATATAAAGTATATACAAGAACATATTAAAGTTCTATATATGTTTCCTTTATGAGGCCAACATGAAAGACCTTCCCTGGCAGCCACATGTTCACAAATGTCGACCAAATAGTCTACAGTTTTCCATAGCAAGTGCAGTATAGAAAATTGCCAGCTTGGTTAGATTATATATATGTCAATGTCATGATGAAAAAACTAACCTATTCAGTCAAGATATGCAAATGAATATTGCTCACAAATTCTGTCTCATTTAGTTACATAATCCAAATTTCAAATTCTGCAAATAAGATGATATACAAATTTTATATTTTATATTGATTTAAGCAAGTTATAAAGTGATCTATGTTATCTTGTTGAAAATCTGAGTGGGAATACCTGAATGACAGCAATGTAATTAGCAAAATTAACCCAATCATGAAATGATAAACAATATTTCACAAGGGATTAGCATGATTAACCAGATATCACTTCTCATACAAATCCATAAATAATCTAAGTCTACTAAATAAAAGATAATTAGTGGCAAAGAAACTAAATAAAAGATAATTTAAATCCTAATTTAAATAACCTAAATCTTAAGAATAAATAAAAGATAAACTTTAAATTCTAATAAATTCAAAATAAATTAAATTAAATCTAAATATTCTAACAAAAATTTTATTTAAAATCCAAGGATCAAAATAAATATTTCTAATTATATTGGGATTATCTATTCCCCGTCATTTTTTTAAAGAAAAATAATATATAACATATAAATCGAGGCTAATTCCGAAAGAATTGTTGAATAAAATATTTGTTTCTCTCTCTATTGCACTTTCACTTCCTGAAGGGCAACTCTTCCACCGTTTTGATGATAAGGCATTGGCACAGCTTCTCCATTGCGCCCAGCATTGCCTCGAGGTCTACCTGAGAACCCACCACCTCGCTTCTCAACATCATTCCTTGCATAGCCCCTAAAGTTATCATTTCGGTACCCACCCCGTCCTGATGAATGATATCTCACTCTATCATTATTATTATTAGCTCGCCTTTCTTCAATGGAAATTCTGCGATTGTCCAATACGATAGGAGAAGCCTCAAGTGCGCTATGCATTGAACTAGCAGATTCAAATTCCACGAAACCAAAACAAGATCCCTTTTGCTTATTGCTTCTAACTTGAATCCCATCAGGTTTAATGGGCCCAAATTTCTTGAATTCCCGTTCAATTAGTTCCACTGTTGCATTCATTGGCAAATTCGCCACAAATATTGCATAAGCCTTACCTGCATTATCATTATTGTTCTTTTCTGATGCAGGGACGTTACTGCTGAGAGCTGGTGGAGTGCTCAATACACGAGGTTGTTCTATAGGTTTTGCTTGGGAAGTCCTCCTATGGAATGGTGCAGCATTATCCTTCAATGCATTCACAATTGATGCAAAAGACCTCTTTGGAGTATCCTTCTGATCAGTGTTATTAGAAGCAGTCTTCTCAGTGATTGGGTGACTTTCCTGCTCACTTGACTCCTTCACCACCACCTTTTCAGTTGCTGATAATTCCCCAGTTTCCAATGGTTGATTGACTTGTTTGTTGGCATCAGAAGCATCAGTACTGTCCATGACAGGTGGAATGCTTTCTGGAACATGAGTGGGTTCAGGGTCTGGAGTGTTAGAAGCACTTTCATCAACAGACTTGTAGTCATCATCAAGATATCTAAATACATCATTCAAAACAAAGTAGCCTTTGTTCTGTGGAGCTAGGAAAAATGACTGCGTAAACTTCCTTTTTAGATCATCATCTCCAATTAAGATGCCAGTCACGACAAGCATTACCCCATCCTCATATGATGGTTGGGCATCTACGCTGAGGATCTCCACCGTAAAGCTTGAGTAATCAAGAGAAAGGATCTTCTGGTTAATGCCATCAACTGTGTACACCATGCTCATACTACCATCTTCTTCAGGTCGGCTTAGGACACTAGACTCCTGGTAAAATCTGGGAACTAGTTGTGGTTGTAGATGAAGAATAGAGTAATACTGATCCACAAAAGCTTTGCCCACTATCTGTGCAGTTACGACATCATCTGCCACGGCCATCTCTCAATCGAACAGATTGGGATCTCGGAGTGCAGAGAGGAAGGAAGAGAGACGTTGAAAGGAGGCGGTTGGTAAGGGAAGGGTAGAGAGAAAATAGAACAACTCGACGGAAGAGAAAAACCAGTAAAAAGTATTATTCAAATTCTGAAAGTAGCACAGCTCTTATTTATATAGATCTCAAATCTTAGTTTTACTAGGAAGATAAAATAACTCTTTGAAATTATTTTAAATTTAAATAAAATATAATTTAAATCTTAATTTAAATAAACTAAATCCTAAAAATAAATAAAGATAATATCTAAATTCTAATAAATTCAAAATAAACTAAATTAAATTTAAATATCTTAATCAAATATCTTTATTTAAAATCTTAATGATAAAAATAAATAATTTTAATTATCTTAAAATTATCCATTTTTTTATTAGTTACTAATAATAATGTTGCTTAAAGTTACAATATATATAATCGTCATCATATTATAATCTAAGTCTTTTTTTATGAGCATCAAATGTATTTCTTAGCTGATAGCCGAAAACTAATTCCTTCAAGGTGTAGAAATTATCGAAATGGGTTTTACCTCTCCTAACAAAGCTTTTTTTATACACATGGCTAGAAATCGAATTAAGAATAACATGTTTAAGAGACTCAGTTTTCTACCAATTATGACAGGACCTTATTGATTATAATCTAAATCTTTTATATATTACAAAAGTGAGCATTTTTCTTTAGGTTATTGTGAATGGAAAAGAAATCAATACTTTTTAAGTAAGATCTTGAGTACGAGTTTTGAAAATAGAAAAAAAAAAGGACATTAGAAAAGTTATCCTTATTTAGATCAAATAATATTTAAATATGATTAAATAGTATCGATTACAAGATTTTTATATAAGAACAAACGAAAGATAAAATGGAAAAGAGAAAGAGAAATGAAAACACAAAGCCAATATATATCTGTGTGGGTGTGGATGTCTAGCTCGTTCTATTCTTATTTTATAATATTTTCTCTTGGAGAATTACATTTTGAAATTAAAATCATAAATTTACTATAAAATGAGATTTGTTATTATTCATTTTTTCAATTTTATTACTCAATATTTTAGATTTTAATATTTTTTATTAATTAAAAAAATTTTATAATTAATTTATTCTACTAGTCCTCAATGTAATTCCTTTTTTGCCTCTTTGAATGCATACATTCATTCATGTACCTTACCATTATTCTTTAGAATTCATGTAATGTTAAGTAATGTGTTTAATTAAAAAGGTTTTGGAATTCCTAAATGTAAGTTTTTTATTAAAAATAGAATAAAAGAATTTATTAAGAAACCAACTTGTGGCTTTCTTTTTAAATACATACATACATATATAGTTTATTTCTCACTATTCAATTAAAAAATAGCCATTGTCCCGTGGGGTTCACACTTTAAGCAAATGGAAAAGTAGAAAATTGCTTCATCTAAACTTTCTCGTTCTCTTAGGTCTCGTATCAATTTTGTTTTTGATACTAACCCATCTCTCCATCACTTTAAGCTCTAATAAATTTGGATCCAGCTATGATCAAGTTAATTGTCTTTGGGAGAGCTCTCCCAAAAATGTTCTATATTTATATAGTTTTAAATTTAAGAGATCATATTTAAGAAATCTTAACTCTGCCATCTGATATCAATGCTCATTAGTCTCGTGTCAATTTAAATCTAACATGCTTATACACACACACACACAAACTTGGCAAAGACAAAATATAAAGAAATATACATGTAAAGTAATATGTGAGTCCACTGATGTGGATTATCAATTTCGAATTCTATATAAAGAACCATAAACACCATTTTTCTCTTTTTTTTATTTTAATTTAATCTTCTCGATTTATTTGTTTTTATACTTCGTGCTCATGATTTCTCAATGCTCAGATTATTTATAAAGCAATTACATCAAGAGATCTTAGATTTATTATAAAAAATGATTTTTAACTAATTTAGTTTTATTAACAAAAATGAGATTATAAGTTCATGATAAAGTTCTATTCGTTTGAAAATTTTATAAAATTTTATTTGTAAGATCATGTTAATTACTCTTTTGTTTTCTAAAATGGGTTAATATAGGTCTATTAAGATGTTAAAACCTGATGGTTATTGTGTGATTATAAAGATTAATAGACTAAACACATAGTTTAATTTTAAGTCTGGTTGGCAGTAAAAAAGGTATAGACTATTATATTTTATTGAAACTTATAGTAGGTGGCTGATAAAACCATTATTTAAAGAAGATTAGGTCATCTCTCTGATCCTATCCTAATGAGCTTTCTCATTGAAAGCCGCTCAAATCCTAGGGACCTAGAGAGAAGGAAAATTTAAATGTCCTATTCTCAATATGTCAAAAAGCATGCATCTATCTGTTTTATTCACATTCATACATATACACTAGATCCGCAATTAAATATTACACAATTTCATAAATAATACAATTTAAAGTCCTTCAATTTAAAATTTTCATTTAAGATTAAAAAAAAAAAACTTTACATGATTAGGCTAGCTATAGTACTGTGTCCCTTATGATGCACATGCGACACTAATCATCACTCTCCCAATTATTGATCGATGAATTTTTAAGAACCATTTATATGGGAGTGGGACTATGGGAAAAAAAAAAATTCTAGACACATTCACATCTTAAACTTTATCATAGTAAATTTGAAGAATGAGACATCCTGTTTATAAATTATGAAATGTGTGACTTGGTGAAGTTCTTATATTATATGGATATAGATTTTGACATATTTGTATACACCTACATTATAACTAGGAAAAAAGGTACTTTAAACTTTCATATATATGGAAATATAAAGTATGTACAAGGACATATCCTAATGTTCTATATATGTTTCCTTTATGAGGCCAACATATTGATCAACATGAAAATCTTTCCCTGGCAGCGAGACATGTTCACAATTGGTCACCAAATAGTCTACAGTTTTCCATAGCAAGTACAGTATAGAAAATAGCTAGCTTGGTTAGATTATATATATGTAATAATGAAAAAACTAACCTATTCAGTCAAGATATGCAAATGATTAATATTGCTCACAAATTCTGTCTTGTTTAGTTACATAATCCACTGTATATATATATAACCCAATAACTTGCTTTAACCAAAGTGACAGTCACAGCTATCTATCTTCCATTCCAAATACTATCTATTAAAGCCGAGGTTGAGGAATCTTAAAACAATTTATAATTAATTCAAATTAGATACGTTTTATTTCCCCTATTACATATGAGTCTAAAAAATGAGTTATAATGTTTGTATCATGTAAATAATATGATGTATAAATTTATATTTTATATTGATTTAAGTAAGCTATAAAGTGACATATGTTTATTTTGTTGAATTTCAGAATGGGAATACAAGAAGTTTAAAAATATTACATATTCATATATAGGTAAAGAACCAAAATACATATTACAACTAAACCTATCAATATCATCAATATTTCAAGGCATAGGTAAAACTTGAACACTTCATAGGGACAAGATTCATTCCTTGATGAATTTTGTAGTAATAAATGTATCTTATATCAACCACCAGAGAAGATTTATTCCTTAATGAAATTGAAACATTTTGTTGGGAAGCACTAATGCTACGTGCGTGGGTCCACGTGTTTCTCTCTACTATATATATATATATATATATATTTTAACAATAATCCGGTAAAGATACTATTAATCAATTTAGATTTAAGTAATGTGGAACCTCAAATAAAAAGTTTTCAAATATAATTTTTTCATTAAAAAAAATTTAAACTCAAAATTTTATTTTAAAAAAATTAAACTCTTTCTAGTTCACCCATGTTCTTGGCTCTCACTTAATTACTCTCTTTTTCCCACTCTCCGGTAACACCCCACACGGCATTCTTTTCCCCTTTATTTTAATAATAATATAAAATAAGCAAAATAAAGTTCTCTCTCTGTCAAGTTGACTAAAACTAAACGCAGAGAAATACTAATCTTTCAGGCAAATTCCGAGAAGTGATCCACACAAGCATAAAATCCTTATTAATGAAGATTTTCTTCAATGACTGGTGTATTCTTTTTTTTTTTTGTTGAAACATAAATCAAGTACACATAAATTTTTTTTTGAAACGTAAAAGGTTGTGGTTTAAATAAAGGGTAAATACATACATACATACATACATATATATATATATATAACATTACTACGAAAATGGTGAAATTTTAATGGATGTTGGAAGTGAACGAGTTCACTACGGAAAAATAAAATATTCGAATAATTATTGATTTGATAAGAACAGTAACAAAAAACTGTCAAAAGGTCATACTTTTAAAAAGCTATTGAATATCAGATTTATGTGGAAATTTAAAATTAGAAGTAATAGAGGTGAACCTATTGAAAGAATGTCTTTATTTTAAAGAATAAAAGTTTATATCAAATAGTAAATACTTGAACCTACTAATAAATATTATTTAAAAAGAATATTAATTATGTCTAAATGACATAAAGACTAACTAAAATAAGATCATTCTTATTATTAGTGACATAAAGTTAAGCCAACTACTCCAATGTTTATGAAGAGACTAGAAACCTTTAAAAAAATGTAATGGACTAGAAGTATCTTTGTCGAGCTAATCTCATTCAAGGTACTAAGGCTAAAATATATACCCTCCTAACTATTTTTGTTATGTACATACCCCTCTTAATTAGTTTTGCTATATACATATAGAAGAGGATAATTGTACCCTTACTCATGTGAGCTCTACCACTCACACTAACTTGAGTTGATTAGTAGCTAAGAAAATTTTTTAGACTAAAATACAATTACCTCCTTTTATTTTACCTTAATGATAGATACCACCTTTTTATTTTGAAAACATACATAGACTTCCCTTAAAATCAAAATTTATATTACACAAACCTTCCTTATATTTTTAATATTATATTTCAATCCACCAACCATTAATTAACTGTCAAATAATAATCACATTATTAAAATTTTTATTAAACCAAAATACCCCTCTTAAGTAAATAATATTTAAGAATCATTTAAATACTTATGTTAATAAAAAAATATTAATACAGATATTTTTATTTTTATATTTTTTTATTATATTATAAATTTTAGTAATTTTCATCATATCATAAAGGTGATATATTCTATGATTTTAAAATTTTTAATATATTTATTTAAACTTATTTATTTAGTAATTTGTTCTAATTACATGCGCTGACTTAAAAATCTTTTAAATATGTATATTTTTAAATTTTTTCACCAAAAATTAAAAATGATACAAGTTTGTATTATAAATTTTAATCACACTTTATTAAACATATATTTGTGAAAAAAAACTACTGAAAAATCTTAATAAAGTCTTTTTAATGTTTCTTTAAGTAACAATTACTTAAGCTAAATAAAATTTAAAAACATAAGTTAGTAAATATTATTTTAGGGGAATAAAAGTTATGATTGAGGGGTAACTTTGTCAATAAAATTTAATTTAATATAAATTTTAATTATTAAATATTTATTTAAAATAATTTAAGAACATTGCTAACGATTTTAACATATTAGATTAAAGTACATATTTTTAAAATATAGAGGAGAGACCTCTATATTTAAGGTAAAATAAAAAGGTGATCAAAGCATTTTACTTAATTTTTTATTGCCTTAATAGCACACTTTAGACCGCACACACCATTCTTTTTCTATTTTGTATTATGCAACCTCAAAAAGAAATTTTTTTTATGTCTAACCTCAAAAATTTTTTTTAAGTATTGCGAAATCTCAAAACAAAAGTCTCTTCAAATATAATTTTTTCATCCAAAAAATTTAAACTCAAAATTTTGATTTGAGAAAAATTAAATTCTTTCTACTTAATCGTTCTATGGCTCTCACTTTTTCTCACTCTCTGGTAACGCCCCACACGGCGTTCTTTTCCCCTTATTTGTATAATAATATAAAATAAACAAAGCTATAAAGTTCTCTCTTTATCAATTAGAGCCAAGCTAAACGCGGGGAAAAACAAGTCATTGAGGCAAATTCCGAGAAGTGATCCACACAAGCATAAAATCCTTATTAATGATGGTTTTCTTCAATGTCTGGTGTATTCTTTTTTTTTTTGTTCAAACATACACAAAGTACACAAAAATATTTTTTTTTAAATGTAAAAGGTTGTGGCTTAAATAAAGGCGAAATATATATATAACATTACTACGAAAATGGTGAAATTTTAACGGACGTAGGAAGTGAACAAGTTCACTGCGTAACAATAAAATATTCAAATAATAATCGATTTGATAGAAATTTTCTTTTCAAGGAAGAGCATGTAATTTAAATAAAGAACAGCAACAAAAAATTGTCTAAAGGTGATACTTCTAAAAAGCTATTGAATATCAGATATATATGTAAATTCAAAATTAGAAATAATAGAAGGTGATGTTATAGAAAGAATGTCTTATTTTTTTTGGTAGAATGTCTTTTTTCTAAAGAATAAAAACTGATATCAAATAATAAATACTTGAATATACTAATAAATATTATTTAAAAAGAACATTAAATGTGTCTAAATTAAAGACAATTGAGATTAAAGACTAACTAAAATAAGATCATTTTATTATTAGTGACATAAAACCAACTACTCCAATTATACTCCAATGTTTGGTTATGAAGAGACTAGAAACTATTAAAAAAAACTTTTTATCATGGATTAGAAGTATCTTCACCCATAACTATAACTAATCTATCTCAAAATACTAAAAGCAAAACATAAATTCCAATTGGTTTTGCTTCATTCATGAAGGAGGATATTTAAACATCCACTCACTTATTTAAGGGTCAAGTATATATTTCTAGTATGCATATTAACTTGAGTTGATTAGAAGCTAAAAATCTTCTTACCACTTGAGTTTGTGAGAAACTAAAACTTCTTTCATTACCTTGAATATTGTTACTAGCACACTCCAGACCCCACACGCCATTCTTTTTCTTTTTTGTCCTCCCTTTAGATGGTGACCCAAAGATTATTTTGGCCTGAAGAACTATTAAAGATTTAAAGTATTGACTCAAAAGTCTTCGAGGCAAACTACATCGCTTCTAGGTGGACCCACATGTTTCCTTTGCCTCTTTCCATGCTCGACACGCCATTGTGTAAATTTTCTCTTTATCATGTTCACCCGAACTGAATGCAGAGAAAAACAACTTAAGTGTTGACCCCAAGTCTTTGAGGCAAACTCGTCGAAGTGATCTCAATTGTATATAATCCTTAAACGTATCGGCCATGTTTTGTGCTTCATAGTTTCCTTCACAAGTTTATGTTCTAGTTTCCAATATAGACTCCATGGCAGATAGCGTAGTTAGTTTCGTGTTGGAGAACTTGTCTCGGCTCGTGGCACACGAAGCCAATTTGCTATGTGGCGTGGAGGACAGAGTGAATTCCCTTCAGAGTGACCTCCGAATGATAAGTGTCTTCCTCAAGAGCTGCGAGGGGAACCAGAGGAAGAAGGAGATAGAACAAGAGGTTGTCCGTCAACTCACAGATGTTGCCCATGAAGCCGAGGATGTCATCGACACCTTCGTTGCCAACGTTGCCAACCACCGAAGGAGAAGATGGTTGTCCAAGATAATCCATGGTGTTGACCACGCAAAGATGCTACACCATGTCGCAGAAAAAATAGACAGCATTAAAGCCACCATCAATCAGATTTATGACAACAGAATAAAATATGACAACCTGCAGGAAGTGGGATCATCAACAGAGGAGTCACAGCAACTGCATAAGCGAAGAAGGGACGTGGAGGAAGAAGATGTGGTGGGTTTTCACCACGATTCACTTGAAGTAGTCAATCGCCTCATGGAAGGGGGTTCGTGCCGTAATGTGGTGTCCATCATAGGCATGGGTGGGTTGGGCAAAACTACTCTTGCCCGCAAGATCTATAACAGTCAAGATGTCAAGCATTACTTCAATTGTCGCGCTTGGGTTTATGTGTCCAATGACTACAGACCCGGAGAGCTTTTGCTTTCCCTTCTCAATTGTTTGATGCCAATCTCAGCAAATAGACGTGATGGTAACAATAGCAAGAGCAAGCACAAGAAGAAATCAAAGGGCAAAGGCACAGCAAAATCCGGAGATGATTATAGTTTAAGTGAGGAGGAATTGAAAGACAAAGTACGAGGATGTCTGAAGGGGAAGAGGTATCTTGTTGTCTTGGACGATATCTGGAAAGCTCAACATTGGGACGACCTACATGATGTCTTTCCTGACGACAATAAAGGCAGTAGAATCTTGATTACTAGTCGTTTGAAAGAGGTGGTTTCCCATGCCAGCTCATCTCCTCCCTACTATCTCCCTTTCCTTAATGAGGAAGAAAGTTGGGAGCTTTTCTCGAAGAAGGTGTTTCGAGGAGAAGATGTACCGTCTAATTTAGAGCCACTTGGTAAGCAAATGGTAAAAAGTTGTGGTGGTTTGCCACTCTCCATTGTAGTACTAGCAGGGATTCTAGCGAACAAGGAAAAGTCACACCGAGAATGGTCCAAGATCGTTGGCCATGTCAATTTGTATCTCACTAAACAAGAAACCCAAGTCAAGGATATAGTACTCAAACTCAGTTATGACAGCCTGCCTCCAAGATTGAAGCCATGTTTTCTATATTTTGGTATGTTTCCAGAAGACTATGAGATTCCTGTTAGACGGTTGATCCAACTGTGGGTTGCAGAGGGATTCATTCTTCAGAGTGGCTCTAGAATTGCAGAAGATGTCGCAGAAGACTACTTGGATGAGCTCATTGATCGTAGCTTGATCCAAGTGGCGAGAAGGAGCAGTGATGGGGGTATCAAAACATGTCAAATCCACGATCTTCTGAGAGAACTTTGCATATGTGAGAGCAAGGAGGAAAAGGTTTATGAAGTTTGTAGGGATGTTGGCATTTTGGAGCAAACCAAACCTCGCAGGCTATCTATTCAATGTAGCATGTCTGATTATGTTGGTTCCAGCCGCAAAGACCATTCAGGCACTCGTTCTATGCTTTGCTTCGATCGAGACAACTACTACATAGTTGATTCAAGCAAGTTGAAATGGCTTGTGAAGGAGTTTCAGCTAGTTCGAGTGTTGGATCTTGGGCTTCCACTTTTCTATGGGCGTAATAAGATCCCTACCAATTTGGAGAAGTTGATGCATCTGAGGTACTTAAGAATAGACCTATACACAAGTTTTTGTAGAGATTTTGTTAGGGTAATTCCAGCAATCATATGCAACCTTTGGAATCTAGAAACTTTAGACTTGGGGCATTCACAATTTGTAATGCCTATACCCTTCGCCAGTGGAATGTGGAAGCTGAAGAGGCTAAGACATCTTCATACGGCTGGACCTGTAATTCTACCTGAATTTCCAAATGCAGAAAGTAAAATCATGTGGAATCTACAAACCTTATCTTGCGTTGTTCTAAACAAACAATCAGCTGCGGTGTCTCTTATAGAGAAAGGCATATTTCCAAAGCTTAGGAAATTGGGATTGCATGCCTGCAAGGATCACAAGCATAAACAAGGATCAGGTCAAGTGTGGCAAAGCCTTCGACACCTACATTATCTAAATGCTTTGAAGATTTATGGCTTTCCGAGTATTCCAACATCTGCCAACGCCTTTCCTTTCAATCTTACCAAGTTAACAATCTCATGTGTGAACTTAAATAACGATTCCATGAGTACTTTGGGGAATCTTACCAACCTCAGAATTTTGAAACTAAGTGCTTCTTATCTTGAGTTCTTAGAAACCTCAAGGTCTGAGTTAGAACTTTGTTGCATAACTGGGTTTCCCCAACTAGAGGTGTTTCAAATGCGATATATTGAGCTCTGTCAATGGAGATTAGGCAAAGATGTAATGCCATGCCTTAGACGTTTGATCATCATCCATTGTAAACGGTTGAGGGCTCTCCCTAATGAGCTCTGGTCCTTGACTGCCTTACGAGAGGTACAAGTAATAAGGCCCTCTCAACAACTGAAGCTGCATCTCCGAAGTCTACAAATGAGAAAAGGGTGCAATCTCATTATCTTCAATTGAGCTCTTCTGGAACCTAGGCAAAGCCATGCACATCTTCAGTTCTACAGATTACCACCATTATTTACCAAGAGTGAAAAGAACTGTTTCAATGATAGCATGTATTTGAAGGTTTTGATTAGTAGTTATATCATGATGGCATGCATTTTTATCAACCTGAATTCAATTAAATGCAATAGACTAATGCAAAGGAATGCACTATGGGAGCTTAAGAATATTGCTCTCCAAGCAACCATAATACTTAACAAAAAAAGTGAAGAATTCTATTCCAACTTGATGTTTTACTCTCATTATATAGGGGAAAAATGATGACCCCTTAGTCATCAAGTTTTTCTTTGTCACATTCATTAGTGGTTCTTTAAATCCGAATGATCTCTTCCATCTTCATAATAATAATAATAATCATACATCAACATTCATTGACTTCAATTTTCACAAAAAATAGAGTAAAAAACTGCAATCTAGCATGAGAGAGTAAACTAAATTTGTATGTTGCTTCATTCCATTAAAGAGACCAACAAAATGATCAAAATGGCAATAGCACATTAACAGATAGATAATCAGCCAATAATCTCAATTTTTCCATTTGGATAGAAAAGAATTAAATAACAACCAAAGAACAGAACATAGCTTGGTTAGATTCTCATGATGAGAAGCTAACTTCAACAAGTGAAAATAAGCAAATAGGTGCTCACAGATCTTTCATATAACTGCAACCACAGGAACCCGGTAACTCGGTTAACCCGAAAGTGATGGTTATAGCAGTCCATCCTCCAAGCACAACCCTCACATAAGATCTCATGATATCCAGGCCAAGTTAGCCACAGCCACAACCACCATTACCCTTATCTTGTCATCTGTTATAAATGCAGCCGAAAATAGAAGAACTAGTGCCCTATGCTAAATGACAATAATGATGCAAATGCTGCCTTAAATGGATTTGGTAGTTTATTCCTCTTCTCCATCTGCATCTTTTCATCATTTTCACTCACTTCCCTCTTCATTTGAGTGATTTCAACTTCATACTGAGTGTACACTAATACAAACTCTCCTATTGCCATATTGCAAGCTCCTGCTATTGACCCAGCAAAACCAGCAAGGACCATGGCTTTGGCATCTTTTTTAAGAGCTCCTACACCATCATCAATCCTACAATGGAAACTAAACCATCATTGGCTCCCAATACTGCAGCTTGAAGCCATTGTGCCCTTTCAGAGTAGTCCAGTCTACTTTCTTCATAAGGAGTTCAGGTGTTCTGTTTATGATCATCTTCATTTGCTTGACTTGGAGCTACTGCTACATCGTTGAGTGATACCAAGCCACAGGGTAAAATGGAAGCCATGGGAGAGAAGAGAAAGCAAAGAAGTGCAACAAAGCTGAAGATTTCAGAAGAAAAATCACAGGAATGAATGGCTTCAGGTTGCAGGAAAATGAGTGGAGATTCAAGGATTTATAAGAGAAAAGGATGAAGGAGTGGTTCATTTATTTGTATGTTTGTTGATTCTTTTTGGGTTATGCCTTCGGCCAAATGATTCAAAATTTGGAATGCTGTACATAATGGCTGAGATGAGGCACTATTTCAAAGTTCTTCCATTTCCATATATCAATACATACTAAAATCCATAGCAAACTAGCATTAATATCTTTTTGAATGAGGAGAAATACTTATGATCAATAATGAGTGTGCATTCGTGTCATAGAAAATTTGATATAAATAATTTGTTTTTTTAAATAGAAGAACATTTTAATTATGGATTCTGTTTGTTTTAAATGAAAATATATAAAATACAAACTGTTGACTATTCTAATATTTAAATCTGTTAAAAAAAAGTAGCAAAGTGATATTATATTCCAGCACGATACATAAACATCAATGATATATATATTTATACATATATATAAAATTAACAAGATAAGATCATGATTAGAGGAGATTCTAAGGCCTTCTAACCATATATTTAGATGTTTAATGTTGAGGCATGCATGCTTTGAATCTTGTGCCTTTGGCCGAATAAATATGGTTAAAATAAATGAAAACATCTATCTTTAGCAAACAGGCTAGGAGGAAAAGGCAAAAGAAACTGAGAATCTTGAGCATGATGCCACAGAAGAGGCATTATACATATATATAGAGTTCTTTCTCTGCCAAATTGTATCATTCTGCACTCTGCTCTGTCTTATATATACACAGACAATTTCAAGTAACTCTACTGATTAATTTCAAAATGAAATGGAGCTATGCCATTGCTTTTAGCCCGCTTGGTTTTGACAGGTTGTACTAGCTCAACCAAATTATGGAACTAAGCTAACATTATGCTGCAAAATAAAGCAAATGAATTCATTCATATAGCTCTAATCCACAAGAACCCAAGGCCTTGGTTAACCCACATGAAAGGATAAGCAATATTTAACAAGGGATTAGTGTGCCTAACCAGATATCACTTCTCATACAAATCCTCAAATAATCTAAGCCTACTTCTCCTATTTTCATCATCATGTAATTCCTTTGTACATTTACGAGTTCTAAATAAGTAATAAGCAACTTGAAATTTACAAGGGAAGTCATCATGATTGCTTGTACCCTGTATTTCTTTTAGGGATTCTTGTAAAATGAATAGAAGAGAACCTTTTTTTTTTCTTTTTTAATGAACAAACAAATACAAAAAATTTAAATATATTACATATTCATAGGTTAAGAACCAACATGCATATTAAAACTAAACTTATTGTATCAGTACTTCAAGGCAAAGGTAAAACTCGAACACTTCAGAGAGACAAGATTCATTCCTTGATGAATGTTGTAGCAGTAAATGTATCTTATATCAACCACACTAACTGCTAATGCTACGTGGATGGGTCCACATGTTTCTTTCTCCTTTTTTTTTTTAAAAAAATAATCCAATAAAGATACTATCAATCAATTTAGATAACATTAGATATATAATTTTTTCATTAAAAAAATATAAACTGAAAATTTTATTTGAGAAAAATTAAATTCTTTCTACTTTACCCAAGTTCTATGGCTCTCACTTTTTCTCACTCTCCGGTAATACCCCACGCGGCATTCTTTTCCCCTTTATTTGTATATAGCAAAGCTTTAAAGTTCTCTCTTTATCAAGTTGACCCAAACTAAACGCGGAGAAAAACCAGTCTTTGAGGCAAATTCCGAGAAGTGATCAACACAAGCATAAAATCCTTAATAATGAAGATTTTCTTCAATGTCTGGTGTATTCTTTTTTTTTTTTGTTCAAACATAAATAAAGTACACATAAAATATTTTTTTTAAAATGTTAAAGGATGTGGTTTAAGTAAAGGGGATATATATAACAGTACTTACGAAAATGGTGAGATTTTAATGGATGTTGGAAGTGAACAAGTTCACTGCGTAACAATAAAAAATTCAAATAATAATCGATTTGATAGAAGTTTTCTTTTCAACGAAAAGCATGTAATTTAAATAGAGAACAGTACAAAAAATTGTCAAAAGGTGATGCTTTTAAAAAGCTATTGAATATCGGATGTATATATGTGGAAATTTAAAATTAGAAATAATAGAAGGTGAAGTTATAGAAAGAATGTCTTTATTTTAAAGAATAAAAATTGATACCAAATAATAAATACTTGAACATACTAATAAATATTATTTAAAAAGAATATTAATCATGTCTAAATTTAAGACATAAAGACTAACTAAAATAAGATCATTTTTATTATTAGTGACATAAAATTAAACCAACTACTCCTATGCTTATGAAGAGACTAGAAACCATTAAAAAAAATTGTCCTGGATTTGAAATATCATTATTGACAAACGGGACTAATCTCGCTCAAGGGAAGCAAGTCGTCATGATTGCTTGTACCCTGTATTATTTTTAGGAATTCTTGTAACATGAATAGAAGAGAACTTTTTTTCTTTTTTTGGTTATGAACAAACAAATACACTTCAAAAAGTTCAAAATATTACATATTCATAATGGCACAAACAGGTAAAGAATCAAAATACATTTGTCAAAAAAAGAAAGGAATAAAAAACATATTACACCATCAGTTTCGAGGTATCTGGTAAAACTTGAATTCAGGGACAAGATTCATTCCTTGATGAATCTTTTAGTAATAAATGACTAAATGTATCTTGTACCAACAACCAATTCATTCCACAATGAAACATTTTGTTGGGAAGCACTAATGCTCCGTCGGGGCATCCACTATCCACATGTTTCTCTCTCTCTCTCTCTCTCTCTCCCCCTCCCTCTATTTTGTTTTTTTTTACAATTATTTGGTATTGAATTCTACTTCTTCTCTTCTCGATCATAAATATGAGACTTTTTAACTATTTTAAAAAAGAGTTGAAGTATTAAATTTGTTAAAAAATTTTAATATCTTTCATTATTTGCCATTATATATTAATTATATGACCTCTTATTCATACTTCTCATAATATATATATCTTATCTATTAATTATAGACTAAAGGTATGAATGAAAAAAAATTAATGCACCAAACAATTATACAAGATATTTTATATTTTGGATGAAACATTATTTTTAGAACTTATCCTATATTAAGTACCAAATACAGTATTAACCAATTTAGATTGAAAAAATTCTTTTGACAGTGGCAAGCATGCTTGCCCAGGGGCTGGGTGGGAAGCCACACATCATTCTTTTCCCCATTCAAAGTAATCTCTTTACCAAGTTGATCCAAACTGAATGCATGGAAAAATGAGGGTGTTTAAAGATGTGATTTTGTTCAGTTTTGGAAAAAAAAACCAAACCAATCAATTTAACTTTTTCCTTAGACTTTATTAGTTCAAAATTTAATCAATTCGGTTTGGTTCAATAATAGGTTTGGTTTAGACTTGATTCATGTTTTTTGAATTTTTTTTAAATAGCATCCTTCTTAAAAATTACATTAAATTAAATTAAATTAAATTGGCCGCATAAAGATACTTTATAAACACAAATTATATATAAATAATTTACTAACCAATACACTTTATGAATATTAGAAAAGTGAAATAAAATATGTATAGTTATAAGTAATTAGATGTATTTATATATTATAACTTATTATAATATAGTTATTAAATGTAATTCAATTTGATTTAGGTTTCACTACATCAAAATTAAACCAAACCAAACTAAGTTGGTTCCAGTATGGGAAAAAATCGAAATAAATTTCATTTCAATTTGATTTAGATCAATTTTTATCGATTTTGTTTGGTTTAATTTAAATTGATCAATTTGGTTTGATTTTGAACGTCCTTAAAAAAAAAAAAAACAAGTCTTTGAGGCAAATTTCAAGAAATGATCCACACAAGGCCTAAAATCCATATCAATGTAGATTTTGTTCAATGGTTGGTGTATTCATTTTTTGTTCAAACATAAATAAACTACACATGAAAATAACTTTTTCAAATTTAAAATGTTATGGCTTGAATAAAGGAAATATATAACATTACGGTGAAATTTTAATGGATGTCGGAAGTGAACAGTTCACTACATAACAATAAAAAATTTAAATAATAATCGATTTGATAGAAATTTTCTTTTCAAGGAAAAGCATGTAATTTAAATAAAGAACAGTAACAAAAAATTGTCAAAAGGTGATGCTTTTAAAAAGCTATTGAATATCAGATGTATGTGGATATTTTTTTTTTAACCAAGAGATGTATGTGGATATTTAAAATTAGAAATAACAGAAGGTGATGTTATAGAAAGAATGTCTTTTTTTTTTGGTAGAATGTCTTTATTTTAAAGAACAAAAATAGAGATCAAATAATAAATACTTGAATATACTAATAAATATTATTTAAAAAGAACATTTCTGAATTAAAGCCAATTGAGATTAAAGACTAACTAAAATAAGATCATTTTATTATTAGTGACATAAAACCAACTACTCCAATTATACTCCAATGTTTGGTTATGAAGAGACTAGAAACTATATAAAAAAGAAAAACCTTTTGTACCGTGGATTAGGAGTATCTTCACTCATAACTATAACTAATCTATCTCAAAATACTAAAAACAAAACATAAATTTCAGTTGGTTTTGCTTCATTCACAAAGGAGGATATTCAAATTCAAACATCCACTCAATTATTTAAGGGTCAAGTATATATTTCTGCTATTTATATTAACTTGAGTTGATTAAAAGCTAAAAGTTTTCTTACCACTCACGACAATAAAGTTTGTTAGAAACTAAAAATTCTTTTACCCTGAATATTGTTACTAGCACACTCTAGACCCCACACGCCATTCTTTTTCTATTTTGTCCCCCCTTTAGATGGTGACCCAAAGATTATTTTGGCATGAAGAACTATTAAAGATTTAAAGTATTGACTCAAAAGTCTTCGAGGCAAACTATATCGCTACTACGTGGACCCACATGTTTCCTTTGCCTCTTTGCATGCTCGACATGCCATTCTGTATATTTTCTCTGTATCATGTTCACCCGAACGGAACGCAGAGACAAACAATTTAGTGTTGACCCCAAGTCTTTGAGGCAAACTCGTCGAAGTTAACAAACTCATATAAAAGCCTTAAACATCTTGGCCATGTTTTGTACTTCATAGTTTTCTCCACTTGTTTCTGTTGTAGGTTTAATTTAATATAGACTCCATGGCAGATAGCGTAGTTAGTTTCGTGTTGGAGAACCTGTCTCGGCTCGTGGCACACGAAGCCAATTTGCTATGTGGCGTGGAGGACAGAGTGAATTCCCTTCAGAGTGACCTCCGAATGATAAGTGTCTTCCTCAAGAGCTGCGAGGGGAACCAGAGGAAGAAGGAGATAGAACAAGAGGTTGTCCGTCATCTCACAGATGTTGCCCATGAAGCCGAGGATGTCATCGACACCTTCGTTGCCAACGTTGCCAACCACCGAAGGAGAAGATGGTTGTCCAAGATAATCCATGGTGTTGACCACGCAAAGATGCTACACCATGTCGCAGAAAAAATAGACAGCATTAAAGCCACCATCAATCAGATTTATGACAACAGAATAAAATACGACACCCTGCAGGAAGTGGGATCATCAACAGAGGAGTCACAGCAACTGCATAAGCGAAGAAGGGACGTGGAGGAAGAAGATGTGGTGGGTTTTCACCATGATTCACTTGAAGTAGTCAATCGCCTCATGGAAGGGGGTTCGTGCCGTAATGTGGTGTCCATCATAGGCATGGGTGGGTTGGGTAAAACTACGCTTGCCCGCAAGATCTATAACAGTCAAGATGTCAAGCATTACTTCAATTGTCGCGCTTGGGTTTATGTGTCCAATGACTACAGACCAGGAGAGCTTTTGCTTTCCCTTCTCAATTGTTTGATGCCAATCTCAGCAAATAGACGTGATGGTAACAATAGCAAGAGCAAGCACAAGAAGAAATCAAAGGGTAAATGCACAGCAAATTCCGGAGAAGATTATAGTTTAAGTGAGGAGGAATTGAAAGACAAAGTACGAGGATGTTTGAAGGGGAAGAGGTATCTTATTGTCTTGGACGATATCTGGAAAGCTCGACATTGGGATGACCTACATGATGTCTTTCCTGACGACAATAAAGGCAGTAGAATCTTGATAACTAGTCGTTTGAAAGAGGTGGTTTCCCATGCCAGCTCATCTCCTCCCTACTATCTCCCTTTCCTTAATGAGGAAGAAAGTTGGGAGCTTTTCTCGAAGAAGGTGTTTCGAGGAGAAGATGTGCCGTCTATTTTAGAGCCACTTGGTAAGCAAATGGTAAAAAGTTGTGGTGGTTTGCCAATCTCCATTGTAGTACTAGCAGGGATTCTAGCGAACAAGGAAAAGTCACACCGAGAATGGTCCAAGATCGTTGGCCATGTCAATTTGTATCTCACTAAACAAGAAACCCAAGTCAAGGATATAGTACTCAAACTCAGTTATGACAGCCTGCCTCCAAGATTGAAGCCATGTTTTCTATATTTTGGTATGTTTCCAGAAGACTATGAGATTCCTGTTAGACGGTTGATCCAACAGTGGGTTGCAGAGGGATTCATTCTTCAGAGTGGCTCTAGAATTGCGGAAGATGTCGCAGAAGACTACTTGGATGAGCTCATTGATCGTAGCTTGATCCAAGTGGCGAGAAGGAGCAGTGATGGGGGTATCAAAACATGTCAAATCCACGATCTTCTGAGAGAACTTTGCATATGTGAGAGCAAGGAGGAAAAGGTTTATGAAGTTTGTAGGGATGTTGGCATTTTGGAGCAAACCAAACCTCGCAGGCTATCTATTCAATGTAGCATGTCTGATTATGTTGGTTCCAGCCGCAAAGACCATTCAGGCACTCGTTCTATGCTTTGCTTCGATCGAGACTCCTACTACATAGTTAATGCAAGCAAGTTGAAATGGCTGGTGAAAGGGTTTCAGCTAGTTCGAGTGTTGGATCTTGGGCTTCCTCTTTTCTATGGGGATTTAAAGATTCCTACCAATTTGGAGAAGTTGATGCATCTAAGGTATTTAAGAATAGACCTATTCACAAATTTTTTTCCAGAATGTGTCAGGGTAATTCCAGCAATCATATGCAACCTTTGGAATCTAGAAACTTTGGACTTGGGGCCTTCACAACTTGTAAGAACTATACCCTTCTCTAGTGGAATGTGGAAGCTCAAGAGGCTGAGACATCTTCATACTGCCGGACCTGTGATTCTACCTGAGTTTCCAAATGCAGAAAGTAAAATGTGGAATCTGCAAACCTTATCTTGTGTTGCTCTAAACAAACAATCAGCCGTGGTGTCTCTTATAGAGAAAGGCATATTCCCAAAGCTAAGGAAATTGGGATTGCGTGTCTGTAAGGATCATAGGCATAAACAAGGGTCAAGTCAAGTGTTGCAAAGCCTTCGACACCTAAATTATCTGAATGCTTTGAAGATTGAAGGCTTTCCAAACATTCCAGCACCAGCTAATGCTTTTCCTTGCAACCTTACCAAGTTAACTATTTCAAGTACGACCTTGGGTAACAATGTTGTTAGCACTTTGGGGAACCTTACCAACCTCAGAATTCTGAAACTAAATTGGTGTAAGTTCTTACAAGCCTCACTTTCTGAGTTGGAGCTTTGCTGCATTTCCGGGTTTCCCCAACTAGAGGTGCTCCAAATGAAACATTTGAAGCTCCGTTATTGGAGATTAGACAAAGATGTAATGCCATGTCTTAGACGTTTGATCATCATAGAGTGTGATCACTTGAGTGCTCTCCCTAATGAGCTCTGGTCCTTGACTGCCTTACGAGAGGTACAAGTAATAAGGCCCTCTCAACAACTGAAGCTGCATCTCCGAAGTCTACAAATGAGACAAGGGTGCAATCTCATTATCTTCAATTGAGCTCTTCCGGAACCTAGGTAAAGCCATGGACATCTTCAGTTGTACAGATTATTACCATCATTTACCAAAAATTAAAAGAACTGTTTCACTGAGAAATAATATTTGAAGGTTTTGAATAGTAGTTATATCATGATAGCATGTATTTTTATCAACCTGAATTCAATTAAACTCAATAGACTAATACAAAGGAATGCACTCTCGGTCTCAGATCTTAATAATATTGCTCTCCAAGTAACCATAATACTCATAAAGAAAAAGTTAAGAATTCTATACGAACTTGATGCTTTACTCTCTTTATATTGGGGAAAAATGATGACCCCTTAACCATCAAGTTTTTCTTGTTGGCACATTCCTGTGAGATTCTTTACCTCTGATCATAGAAATGATCTCTTCCATCTTCATAATAATATCCCATCATACATCAGCATTAGTTAACTTCAATTTTCACAAAGATAGTAAAAAATTGCAATCTAGCATGAGAGAGTGAACTAAATTTGTATGTTGCAGCATTCCATTAAAAGATCAACATAATGATCAAAGAAGTATTCTTTCACTGGCAATAGCACATTAACAGATAGATGATCAGCCAGTAATCTCAATTTTTCCATTTGGATAGAAAAGAATAAAATAGCAACCAAAGAACAGAACATAACTTACTTAGATTCTCATGATGAGAAACTAACTTCAACAAGTGAAAATAAGGAAATAGGTGCTCACAGATCATTCATATAACTGCAATCCAGAGGAACCCAGTGACTCGGTTAACCCAAAAGTGATGGCTATAGCAATCCATCCTCCAAACACAACCCTGACACAAGATCTCATGATACAAGTCTTTCCCAACACAGCCCCTACCAATCCAAACAATATCAAAGCCAAGGTAGCCACAGCCACAACCAACATTAACCTTATCTTGTCATCTGTTATAATGCAGCTACAAACAGAGGAACTAGTGCCCTATGCTAAATGACAATGCTGATGCAAATGCTACCTTAAATGGATTTGGCAGTTTATTCCTCTTCTCCATCTGCATCTTTTCATCATTTTCACTCACTTCCCTCTTCATTTGAGTGATTTCAACTTCATACTGAGTGTTCATTGACACAAACTCTCCTATTGCCATATTGCAAGCTCCTGCTATTGACCCAGCAAAACCAGCAAGGACCATGGCTTTGGCATCTTTTTTAAGAGCTCCTACACCCATAATCAATGCTGCAATGGAAACTAAACCATCATTGGCTCCCAATACTGCAGCTCGAAGCCATTGTGCCCTTCCAGAGTAGTCCAGTTTGCTTTCTTCATAAGGAGTTCGGGTGTTTTGTTTATGATCATCTTTATTTGCTTGGCTCAAAGCTACTGCTACATGGTTGAGTGATACCAAGCCACGGGGTAAAATGGAAGCCATAGGGAGACAAGAGAAACCAAAGAAGTGCAACAAAGCTGAAGATCTCAGAAGAAAAATCAGAGGAATGAATGGCTTGAGGTTGCATGAAAGTGAGTAGTGATTCAAGGATTTATAAGAAAGGGATGAAGATTCTGTGAGATGATTGTTTTACAAGGGGTGGTTCATTTATTTATATGTTTGTTGAATCCTTTTGGGTTATGCCTTCGGCCAAATGATTCAAAATTTGGAATGCTGCACATAATGGCTGAGATGAGGCACTATTTCAAAGTTCTTTCATTTTCATATATCAATATATACTAAAATCTATAGCAAACTAGCATTAACATCTTGTTGAATGAGGAGAAATACTTAGGATCAATAATGAGTACATTCGTGTCATAAAAAATTTGATATAAATTATTTATGTTTTTTTCCTTTTAATTAGAAGAATATTTTAGTTATGTATTCTGTTTGTTTTAAAATCAAATATATAAAATTCAAACTGTTGACTATTCTAATCTACAAATCTGTTTTTTTTTTTTAAAAAACAAGTAGCATAGTGATGTTATATTCCAACACGATACATAAACATTATGACTAGAGGAGATTATAAGGCCTTTTAACCATATATTTAGATGTTTGTTGAGGTATGCTTTGAATCTTGTATATATAGAGTTCTTTCTCTGCCAAATTGTATCATTCTTCACTGTGCCCTTTGTCTTATACACAGACAATTTCGAGCAACTCTATTCATTAACTTCAAAATGAAATGGAGCTATGCCATTGCCTTTACCCCACTTGGTTTTAACAGGTTGTACTTGGTCAACCAAATTATGGAACTAAACTAACCTTATGCTGCAAAATGAAAAAAATGAATTCACTCATATAGCTCCAAACCACAAGAACCTAGTGCCTTGGTTATAACCCAAAAGTGATGGCCTTAGCTATCCATCCTCAAAACACAACCCTCACACAACATCTCACAATAGGAGTGTTTCCCAACACAGCTCCCACAAACCCAAACACTGTCAAAGCCAAGGTAGCCACAGCCACAGCCACAGCCACTATTAACCTAGTCTTGTAATCTGTCATGAATGCAGCTGCAAGAAGAGGAACCAGTGCTCCAATGCTAAATGACAGTGCTAATGCAAATGCTGCTTGAAATGGATTTGGCAGTTTATTCCTCTTCTCCGTCTGCATATCTTCATCGTTTTCCCTCATATTCCTCTTCATCTGCGCAATTTCAACTTCATATTGAGTGTACACAGACACAAACTCTCCTATTGCCATACTGCAAGCTCCCGCTTCTGCCCCTGCAAAACCGGCAAGGAGCATGGCTTTCACATCTGTTTTAACTGCTGCTATACCCATAATCAGTGCAGCAATTGAAACCAAACCATCATTGGCTCCCAATGCTGTAGCACGAAGCCACTGCGCCCTTTGAGAGTAGTTGAGCTCACTTTCTTTGTTGAGAATTTGGGTGGTTTGTTTATAATCCTCTTCAAGTTCTAGACTTTGAGCTCCTGCATTTTTTAGGGTTATCTTGCCACAGGTTACAACGGCAGCTATGGGAGGCACGAAAAAGAAAAAAGCAAAGAAGATCTTAGAAGAAAAATGAGAGAAGTGCCAGAGGTTGCAAAGAAGTGAGTGGAGTCTCAAAGCCTTAAAACAAGAAATGGATGAAATTTCTGTGTGATGACTTTTACTGATGGAGAGATTCAATTATTTGAATGTGCCAAGTGTTTAAGAATGGGCATACTGCAGAGTGTAGATAATGCCTCTGAAGAGGCATTATTTCAAACTTATTTCAGAGAATGGCGTGTGCTTGCCATATAAAGTGAGTGGAGATTGTTGCTAGGTTGTCCCTTTAGCCGATTGTTGCTAAGATGTTTTAGATTTTTGTTTGCGTCCCGTGTAAGCTTTGATTAGTGATGACAGGATTTTCATTTCAATAATAAGCAAATGAGGACTTTTACACCTAAACATCCTATGGTGGGTAGTCTTTTTTGCTTCCATGTTGATTAGTATGGTTTCTTTATTGGTTGCAATGGTATTGGTTTTTACGTTCTTGTTATGGGTGGTAATGTTGATAAACAATGGATAATGGATTCATCATGTCTAAGAAAAATTTCTTGGCATCTGCTAAATGCTCTGTTCTTTCCTTTGAAATGATAGCACCCTTCGGAATATTTTGGCGTCCGTTGCAGATACAGACACTTCGGAAAAGGAAGATGAACAAGTTTGTGTGGTTGCTCTTGATTCTTAATTTGTGAGTTGTTCTCAACAAGTATCACTTTAATTCTTCATTGCTCTTCTTAAAAGCAACAAAAATATCAAAAAGAAATTGTTTATATTTAATTTAGAAGATAATTTCTTTTTTGTTTTATCAATCATCATTTTTTGAAGAATTCCTTGGCTCCTTTACAATGAGGCATTATCTACAATTCTCTCTAACCTGTCATCCAAATTGTATCCTTCTTCCCTTTGACTTAGTTAAGGACAAAAACCAGTAATTTTAACAAGTGCTTTAAAAATAAATGATGCAACGCCAGTACTAACCTTTCAATATAAAATATCCTGAAAATGGGATCAACTTGTAAACATATATTTTGGCAAGGATAATTTTAGTTTGATCAGAATATAAGAGTTGGAGGAACAGAAACTTATGAACTGAGTTATAATACCTAAAGCAAAATAAGTACTAATTAGAGTATCTGAAATGATAAGCTACTTTGTAGTGCCTAAAATAGTGCCAGTACGTCTAATTTTTAAGTGAAGCCATAAATGGCGAAGAACACAAAAATTCATTAGCCTTGTAAGCCTGTGTCCTTTTCATTAATGCTATCTTCAGTTGTCAACTGTATCTGATTCCTTAAAGTAATTCACATTTTTTGGAAGCCATTTAATTAAAGAGTCACACAACACAAACTATACTCTCCTTTCTTTGGAATTACTGACATGGACTATATTCTCTGGGTAACATTGCACTATATTCCCTTTTGCTCTTATGATGTCCGACAGAAACTTTTAGTGCATCTGAATAGAACAAAGAACAGAATGCCTTTCACTAAAAATAAGAAGCAACCCCATAAAACTAGGAAGAACAAAGCATAAAAACGACGTACGAACGCAAATGAACTTCTTTGATTCTTCCAAGACTAATATAATGTTCATTCTATCAAATTTACAACACTTCATATGTATCAATTTGATATTCTAATTTTGACAATATTGTTTAAATCCTCCGAAATATATTTTCAATCTTCACTTTTTTCTTTTTCTTTTTTTTGGTGAAATTCAATCTTCACTTTAAGCTTATGCTAGAACCCAACTGCAAGATATGGGCTTGCATCTTCTAAGGTGAGGTTTATATGAACTTTGAGGCAACTTAAAAGGGTACAAGTAAGGGTGTTTAAAGATTTGATGCAGTTCAATTTTGAAATAAAATTAAATCAAACCAATCTGCTCAGTTTTGCAAAATAAAAGACCTATTCTACTCAGTTTTCAGTGTAAAATGATTTGGTTTGTTCACTTTGGTTTAGTTCAAGCTTTATTTTATTTTTAATCAAGGGATTTAATTTCTTCTCAGATATTTGTCAGATATTTATTTTCATTTTTCTATATAGTTTAGTTAGACTTTTATGCTATTGTAAGGAAAGATAATCAATCCCAAAAATATGCTATTGCTCAATTTGGTTTGATTTGGGTTAATTCAACTAGTTTGGTTGAATTTTCAATACCCTCAAGTATAAGAGAGCCTTACATTACGTCCTAGATGCATTAAGCTGGAGAAACTGGTATTAGAAGTCGGAACAAGACCCAACCTGTGTTGATGTCAATGCTGCAAAGCATGGTGGAATGAATAACAGGTCTCAATTGCAAGATGCCATATCTGGCTCCCACATTAAAAGTAGGAGAAAAAGATATTTTGGGACCTCCATAGCAAGACATTTCCAAATTGGGAATCCCAAAAATTCGAATTCCTTAAAAAGACTCAAGTTTTTTGAGGTGATAAAAAAAAACAGTTGGACAATAATACCCCTCCTCCCTCATTTCCTCCTTCCCTCATCAGTCAATGGCGAAGTTGTCAGAGCTTCGGCGACATCACCGGAGTTTCGGTGACTAGAAATATCACCAGCATCGCTACAGTCACCGGAGTGAAGTTTGATAAAATTGAAAATACTAAAATTAGTTATAGTGAGTTGGAAATTATGAATCTCTCACTTGAAAACCTTATTAATCCCACTCGAAAATTTTTTATCCCCCTTAAAAAGGACTTGGATCCTTTTGAGAAATTTGAATTTTTGGGATTCCCAATTTGGGAATATCTTGCTATGGAGGTCCCAAAATGTCTTTTTCCCTAGAAGTAGAGATTATCATGTGGGGTCTAAATATAGATTTTGAACTCTCTAACATCGTTAGCTACTTTTTGTGGTACGGTTATTAGGGACTCAATTGGAAGATATAAGATTGTGATGTGGGATTTATTTGCATCTTCACCTCTCCAACCTCGAGCTAGACTCTATGGTGGACAGTGGTTCTTCCATATGTTCCTGTAAGCTTATCAAACAAAAATACACCACTAATTACCCCTATCAATTATCAATGTGTCTCAAAATTGGATTTTTCTCCACTTATTAACATTGTCTGCAATATATGTTATGATATATTTAACGAAACATGCGATTAGCCTTAAGCAATATATGTTATAACAATTGCATACAGACTTTTCAACAGCATACTTCTCTCACCTGCCTACATGAAAATCACACTATCATTAAAAAAGAAATACGATAAACCTACGCAAGCCATTCACTGACTGTCAAAAACGTAAGTCCAGTGTTATGACACTGAAGGTAGACCATTTGAGGACCAAACAGTTTATCTTTTATGCAAGAAAAACCTCATATTAAGAACAGAATAAAAAACCTATGAATCTGTTCATAACTAATAGTAATCAATAAATAGTATTTTCATCCTCTAATTTCTAGTCTTAATGAATTTTTATGCCTCATTTCTACGTTTTCAGGATAACCAACAAAGAATCATCTAATATCAGCCCAATATGTGAGAAAACAAAAGTAATAAATTAAATTAATTAAATGATGAAAGTTTTCAATAAAAGAACAGTGATAATTTGATATTGCATTTATTATGAAACAGTGATACATGTTCTCACAGAAAAGATCAATATCAAACAATAAATTTTTTTTATTTTGTCTATACAACCAGGTAGGATTCTGAGGAATTCAGCATTCACTTTGCCAACACACTGAGTAAGTTTTCACTTGCCTGCTGTCAGATCGTATAATATTCAGTACAAGTAAACAGATTAACCAATTCATTACTAAAAGATTGTACATTACAAAGCTAGCACAATTCAAGGAACTATTTGAACACAACAAGTGGAATTGCAGAACCTAACTGTACAGAATGACTCGACAGGTGAGGATGTCATACAAAAGAATGTAAGAGATTACTAAAACCCTCAAACTGAAAGGAAGGTAAACAAAAAGGGGTAAAAACCGGATTCAACTTTTCAACCAGACCAGAAGTACATCTAAAAGATCAAGCATCTCTCACATGAAAGGTTATCTGCTTTACCTAATATTTCAGTAAATTGTCAAGTACGTGGAACTTAGAGCTGCAAGCAATCAAGGCTATCCAAGTAGAAACACAAGGTTACCAGTAAGTCTGCTGTTCCAGGAGACTTTTGTATCGATGTTGATTTGAGGTGTTAGATGGCATTCCAGCCAGCTATACATAAAGAAAGGAGGCAAACATAAAAAAGATGAATCAGCATTTACCATATAAATATTAATGAAATAAAAGAATGAATGATAATAACCAGAATAATTAAGATTGCATATATACAACAAAGCTGTCAAAGCTACATAAAACATTTCCTAAGATCCCCATTTAATCCAATTATGAAGAGCCAGAGTTGCATTACATGTTATCTGTGATTTTAATAACTTCAGATGTTTTTTTTTGCGGCCACATAACTTCAAATGTATAACATAATAGGCTATACATATTGAATAAAATAACAACACAAAAGCAAATTAAGCTTAAATAGTTAAATTTACAGGTTAAAATTGGTTATCCTGCAGAATGGCCTGCAACAATGCAGCCAGCCTACGCCAACCATGGGGCCAAACTAGATACTGGCAAAAAAGGTCCACATGTAAACAATCTACAAATTTATTGGTCCTAACCTCCATTTCAAACAGGTTAGCTCACAGACCCAATCACATTCTTTCAACATTGGCTTCCTTATAAGGCGCCAATTGAAAATAATCCCGGGCATGTCCATGGAGAAGCTAAATAAACTTTTGAGTGAGAAATTGTAAAAATATATGGACAAGCAGACAGCAGCAGTGAGAAATATGCGGAAGAAAGTAATAGCACCACATTTCCAAGTGTTGGAATAGAAAGACTCAAGGTTTGGGCATGAGGATAGAAGAATATATGAGCAGCAAAAATACCAGAACAAATGTAACATGTTAGAATGTTAACAAGGATGCAAAATAACAACTACACTTTTTTTTTATGACAAGTGTTAAACTTTTAGCATAGCAGCATAATCAATAAGAGATGAACTTCCATACCTATGCCCTTTCAAGATGGTTCTTGGAATATCCACTTTCACAAGCAGATGCTTGCAAAGAAGCATGAAATGACTGAAATGAACTATTAGATAACGTTCTCAATTCCTGGGGACAATTCAATGAAACCTCAGGAGCTGAGCCCTGACTCTCGATATTAATCTCATTCATATTGTAAAGGATTTTTGGTTTACTATCTGAAATCGGTTTTAACCTGCAAACTCTCCTCCTATACTTCAAGAAATAGCGGTCACGCTGTCCATTGCATCTTTCTTCTACATGTGACGCAGTATCTGTCTGCTTGCAATCAAGATTTAATCTGCTGTCTTCACCCAAGTTTATCTGCCTATCAGAACAACTTCCCTCCCCTTCCTTCATCAGCTCTTCCCCAATCTCTTCTTTCGCATCACAATCAGCTTTGCATTTGCCTTCATTTGTGCCAGTTTTCAAGTCACTTCTGTCCATACAAGCTGAAGGCTCAAATTCATATTTATGGGAGTCCTTGGACATGTTATCATCACTGGACATTTCATGTTTTAAAAAACCACTTAAATTGCTTGGGTTAGACCTCTTGCAAGGTGAATCAATACAAGAAGTCCCCAATTTTGGAGCATCTAAATAACTTGAATTCAATAAGCAGCAACTAGTCGGAGAGCTATTCACGGGCAGATGCAACTCAACAACCTTATCAACACTCACTTTGAGGCGTTCATTAAAACTGTTCTCATCTTCGCTTGCTACTAAACTTAAAGCACTATTTGCAACCTCAACTGCTCTTCTGGCAAACACAGCCTTCTTGACCGCCTCCTCTCTAGCCCGGGCAGCAGCCGCAGCCTTTTTCACTACCACAAGATTGGCATCCCTAACCATGTCCTCCAATGACACCGCCGAATTTCCATCATCCAAAACCCCAGAAGTCTCCTTTTCTAAAACAACTCTTCCCTTTTTCTTAACCTTCCCACTCTGCATCCTTTTTCTTGAAACAGCCACTGACTTAGGAATCCAGCAATCCACACAAACAGAAAATTCGGACCCAGAACAAGCATAAGACCATGGAGCAGTGTCTCTGTACTTGGAAAAACACTCTTTATGTACAGAATGCTGACACTGTTCACAACGAAAACAGTCCGCAGACGATATGGAAAAACAATACGAGCAAATTTTTGAGGACTTAACGGATGAAAGGCAATTTTTGCAGAGTAGAACTATGCGCCACTCGCTATGAAGGATGTGAAGTCTCTTCTTACCAGTGCAAACGTCAACCTTGAAGCCACACGCATTGCATTTGTTCAAATTGGGTAAATCCCTAGTTTTCTTCTGCGATTGTGATGGGTTTTCAGGTGCATCATGATCTTCGGATTCGGAGCCATGAAACTTGAGATTGCTTAAGACAACGTTGGGGCTTTGTGAATGCGGCTCCATTCGTTTCTCCGGCTGAAGCAGCTTCATCGTCGGCGAAGTCCCGATGAGATCGATCATAATTAAGGCTAAATTTGGCGTTAGAGAGACGAATTGTCAGAGCTTTGCACAGGGCTTATCAGAAGGATTGAAATTCTCGAGTGTCATTAGGGTTTTACTTTTATACAATTCATAAGCCGTTGAACGTTTAACGGTGACGTCCTCCGTATGCGAGTGGGAATTCTTTCTTAATTCAAGAATCAAGAGAATCATGGCCAAAAAAAAAGAATCAAGAGAATCAAGAACAAGAATAAAAGACCTTGCTTGCAAAATAAATAAATAAATAATACAAAAAAAATAGAAGACTCTAATCGAAAATGGGCAGTAAAACGATCAAGAAAACAGATTTTTAAATAATAATTTATGCATATTAATTATCAATTATTATAATTATTTTTTTACCGAAATTTATAATTCTTAATTTATTTCATACAAAAACAGATGCAAGTTGCAACTAGAGAGTGAAAACTGAAAAGTTAACTATAATTGGGTCCACTAAAAAAATAAAAGTGCTTGATAGTATCCCGTAACCAACAATTTTTTTTTTCATTAATGCTGCTTAAAAAATTCATCCGGCCAAAAAATGTTGTTAAAAATTCGATAATTTTAATTAAAGATAAAAAATATAAATAATTTAAATTAAAAATATAAACAATTGAAAAGGAAAATATATAAATCATGTACATCTTGCCTTTGATGCGGGCATTAACGAATCAGGGTGCTCATATTGTTTAGATCATTAGATGTGATCCAATTTGGTTTTTATTTAACAGGTTGATTAGCAATTTATTAGAAACTTCTAAAATTACTCCTCGTGATATAAATATTTTAGGGCCTTGAGCTATTACAGTTTGGATCTTCCCAATGTTTGACATCTTTTATTTTACTGAACAAATAATATAGAGATTAGAAACTTCTGGTTGGAAACTGGTTTAAATATACATAGTAGAGATCCAAGGAACAGATCCAAATATCAAACAATGGCTTTGGTGTGTTTCATTTTCCTCTTGGTTGTTATATGAACTCTCAGCATTGTAGTGTTTAATCCACATAAAATGCAGAAACTGAGACAGTCATAAATGATTTAGTAAGTAAACATGCATTTATCAACAAATTATTGGTCATTAACGTGATTAAGTGTGGTGAAAAAGAAACTAGATTAGAGTACATTGATTTTCTTTTCTAGCCTGAGATTAGAGTACATTGATCTTTACATTCAATAAACATTCTTCTTTATTTGGTACGTGACTTTCATTCAGCTAAGCTCATTGGAGCTTCTTCTGAAGGTGTAAATGTAAATTTTGGAGTACTAAACCTCATAAAGCGAGAAAATTTAGTTTAGATTCTCCATGTTGATGCCAAGAAATGCAATGACTCATAATGAAACACAGATCAACTTCGCAGGTTACCCTTTCAAGTTGAAGTTTAACTATGGAGCACTCTCTGATACACAATTAAGGAGTTCACTCTATCACTCTTATATTTCTGCTTCATCTCAATCTGCACACATATTGTGTATTTACATGCTAAATATCATTGTTATCAAAAACATACTAGACTAGTCAATTCGACTAGTCCAACCGAGAACCAGTGTATGATTTGATTCGGTCATACTACACAACCGGCACTGTTCAGAATTGGTCTTGAACCGTTTTTGTGTTATTTTTGTTAAAATTTTTTAAAATATTTTGTTGACTTTTAAGATAAAATAAAATCATTTTTAGTACAAAATATATTTTCTTTATATATTATAATATTATATAAGTATTATTATGATATATAACTATTAAAAATTATCTATTTACTTTATAAATAATAAATAATATATTATTAATTTATTATTTTGAACTCAAAATATGATTACAGATGAAAATCAACTCATTTAACTTAAAATATTGAGTTATAAAACTTATTAATAATTTGTTTGTAATAAATAATAAATTGATAATTTAATATTATTTAGATTAAACTTTAATTAAGTTATAAAATTTATTTAAACTTATATTATTTGTTTTAAATATATTATTTTTAATCACTACCAGTCTAATCTCAATTCGATCTCGGTTGAGCCATTGAACCTAAAACCAGTGCCTTGTTCGGTTCAATATCCGGTCCGATTCTGACAACATTACTAAATACAAAAGATCCAGATCCATCCTAGTTAGGTTAGTTTCTTCTGGTTTAATTCCACAAATGCTTTCTAAAAAATTAAGCCTAAATGCGTAATATGGTGAAATGACTTTTGCAGGAGAGTTCTCCCAGATGGAATTCATCAAAAACAAATCAAGTATTCTAATTTAGGGGTGTTCAATGGGCCTGGCAGCCCAGTTAACCCGGAGTGGCCGGATCATTTCGGGCCGGGTCGGGTTGGGACAAAAATAAAAATTCGCAAATTGGAACAGAACCAGGCCAAATAAAGGACCGGGACGGGCCGGGCCACGGGCAAGTCACATGCCCGTCCCGACCCGGTATATACATATATATATATATATATTTCAATTTTCTCATTTTTTTATTTGTTAAAAATATTGAATAATTTTATATAATTATTTTTCCTTCATATGCCTCATGTAATAAATTAATTTTATAATTATAATAGATACATTTTATTATTTCAATTTTTAATTTTATTTCAAATTTTAAATTTATTTCATAACTTAATATTATATAAAATAAATAATGTATAATTGTTGAGTATTTATAATTTTGATAAATGTTAGTTTTTAACCTAATATTATTTCCTATAAGAATATATTTTAAATGAAATTAGTTATATTTTTATTAAAAAATTAAATTAATTTTTTATTTATTTTTAATTTTTAAAACCGGGCCAAACCCGGCCCTGTGAAGGACCGGGCCATATCAGGCCGGGCCACGGGCCCATTTTGTTGGTCCGAGGAGTGTTACGGGCCGGACACCGGGCCGAGGTGATGCCCGGCCCGTGCACACCCCTATTCTGATTAATACCACCTAGAGTGTAGATTTTCCACTTTGATATGAACAAAGCATTCAAGACAACATAAATTATGAAAACTAGAAACTTTGCCCCAAAGGTTATTCAAATTTGAAAGCACTCATTCCAATGAAATAGAAGCCAACTAAAACAAGAATACCTGTCTAGATTAATAGTAAATGAACAGTGACATAATTTTGTTTTTATATTGATATATTGATGATTGATGATTGATGATTTGGGCACATGGTTGAATATATGTAAGCAGCTGTGACAATTGGGAAAGGAGCTTCCAAACACGCCCTTCAACCCATAATTCAAAACTTCCATATTACAAACCCACTTATTCAGAAGATCATGAAACCAGAATCATCAATGCCAGAAACTCAATGTGATCCAACATTCCCAGTTCATAACTCTCAAGAGCTACAATTTGACAGGACTTTATTAATCAAGATCTAAGGTCACCCTGTTTTTAAAATTTCACAGTAACCGCATTGAAAGCAATACAGGTGTATTGTTTGGGTTCAAAATCAAATGTCTAGGAGTAGTTAGTTGGGAATGAAAAATATGAGAAGATAATGATCATATAATACCACCAAAATCTCTTCCCTTACTTCAGTTTGGACAATAGCTTTGGTGCAACCTGCAATGTCAGATTAAAAGTTTAGCAGAGATTGCATAAGCATACAAAAAACAATACGATCATTGTATAATAAAGTAATACTTACACATTTGTCAACACATGACCAATAATCAAAATATTGTCCTGTGCAGTGTTTGTGCCCAGAATCATCACCTTCAATTCTTTTAACACATGCCTGCAGCAACGAGAAGGATTACTTTTACCACAAGGAAACAACTGCTTTTGAATAAACAGAAACTAAGGAACAATGAAGGATTACTAACATCGCTTCTTCATCTAGAAATTAATTCTTCTTCAAGTAGGCAGAATGAAGACTAACCGATATAAACCTTCTGTATTGTTTGATTGGTGAGTTGGGATTTTTATCTATCTGAGTATTATCATATGTATCACAAGCATGTGGATAAGATTTTGTTATGCTAGATACATTTACCAATTTGGTAAATCGTACTTCAATTTTATTTACTTAGAGTCTTTAACATATATGCATCAGCAATATTTCAAAAAGTGATGCTTCAAAGGGTTAGGTTAGAGATCTTAGGTTTGATTTGCACGTAATAACACACACACACACAGAGGATTTACATTGCTGACTATGATAAATGACGTTAGTTGAATAAAGAAGTTTACTTTGCAATTTTGCAAATTGTACATTTCTTTGTAGCTTAAAATTAGACACTTCTCTTCTTTGCCTACACACCTAGTGCCACCAAATGACTCTAAATTGAGATCTTATAGAAGACTGTATCACAAGTTAGCTCGTAAAAATTAACAAATAATTGTAAAGTCCAATAAAAGCTATTCAGTAAGAAGCACAATAACAAATCATTTGACTCGAGTGTTGTAGCTGGCAAATCATATAAGCTTGTATCAACTAGTCCAAATTTGGACAGAAGCTCATCTTGAATTATCAAGCTTACAAGTCCTTAACTTCATTTTAAAAAAACATGGTTGAAGAAATTTAATTCGAAATGCAAACCTGATATTCAAGTAATGGTTTCACACACTTTGGTTTGCAAGAGTCTTCAAAATATCTTTTCTGATCAACAGGTTCTTCGTCAGCCCTAAATTTACAATGAAACCAAAGATGAGTCAGCATGTCTGGTAGGAAAATCATATTAAAAAAAGTCCAAAAAAAAAGAGAAGCAGAACTAAGTAGGAGCTACCAATAACACAATCATGATGATTTAAAATAAGAAAGTCAACTCCCAAAATATGTCATAATTTTTATAAGCAACCATCCTAATCTTGTCACATTCTGAAAACCAAGCGATATTCTGAATCTGAGTCTCTAGCAGTAGGTTTTCAGTATCCACAAAGCCTGAGACAACAATATATCATAAAATTTATCCAAACCTTTTTTGGCACTAATATTACATCCTTTCTGCGGGAGTGCACCAAAAAGTAGAATGAATGCAAATTCAAAAAGATGGCCTCCCAGAGGAATGAGGGATCAATTTCAAAAATGGAGGAGCAAAATTTTATTCATGTGCCAAATTACAATAGAAATCAGATAAATATTAAGAGTCACACAAAGAAGGATAAGTACACAAATTTCATTTCATAAATTTCTTTGCGACCAAATGACGGAAAAAACACTATATCAAACTAATACCCAGAACCCAATACGAGCAACTACCAAGAAAAGCAAAGAAATGCTACGTTTAGCTAAGCCAGAAAATCAAGGATTAAAAAAAAATCTCAACAATAATGCACTCAAGCGTTTATTCCTATTAGATCAATTTTCCACTACTAGCCTAGGAATGAAGCCTGTGCCAGGAGTAAAAAAAATTATTCCCAAATCATCATACCATCTATTTCATGGATTCATAATATAACAGAACATCCCAAAACAGCTCAAATTGCAAAACCCTAGATTTGCCAAACGCTACACCAACTAGCATTGTGTTCAAATCAACGATCAATATAGATCTGATTCAGATAAGAAAAGAAAGAAAGAAGGAAACTTTGGGGCGTACATTGCAGATAGAATCACAGCGAAGAGATCTTGGATTGGTGTTGGTCACGCTGCGTGCCTACAACGTTGTTTTGGTTCGGTCTTAGCATGAGTTTCGGATCAAGCTGGCCGAAGATGTCAGCGGGTTGGATACGGATCGACCCGATTTTGAAATTTGGTACCTCCGGTTTCAAGAAAAAGTTTGCACTTTGGAAAATTCTAAATAATTATTAAGAAAATAAAATATTTTAAAAAAATTCAATTTATCCTAATTTTCTAAAAACTATCAGAGGTTATAATTGGAATTAAAATCAAAAAGTGAAATAGTAAATTTGTCCTTATTATGTAAATAACAAATTTGCAAGTGATATATATTCATTTATAAGTTATAATAATAACACTTGTAAATCAATCTATGTCACATGTAAATATATTATTATTACTTATAAATGAGTTTGTGTCACTTGCAAATGAGTAACTTGTATGGGAAGGATATTTTCATTTTTTACCTTCCAATTTTAATTCTAATTACAAACCTTTATAGTTTTTGGAAATTAGGTAAATTGATGTTATTTTTTAAAAATATCTTTTTTTTCTTAATATTTATTTAGAATTTTCCCTACTTACTACTTCATCATCTCCAAAATATATAAGTACTATTTAATTATTTCTGCATGTATCAAGGAAGATATTATAGAGATAGTCCAATAACATTTACAAAATAGGATAAGCATTTGGAAATTTAGCTCATATCAGTTAGGTAATCAATGTCACTTGGAAATTTCTAAGTGAGGTCCTTTTTTGAAAAATATTTTTCTTCTGAGGTCCCAATTTGCCTTTTTCCCCATATATTAAATTTGTAAAAAAAAAATTATGTCAGTTGGGAATTTTTAAGTGAGGTTTTTTTTAGGAAATATTTTTCTTTCAAGATCCCAATTTGCTTTTTTCCCAAGATATTAAATTTGTCCAAAAAAAACATTATTTTCTAATACCACTTATATTTAATATATTACATTTAAAATATACATAATTCTCATATCACATATTTAATTATAGATAAGAGTAAAATAGAAAAAAATATTTAATACTTATAAATTATTAACTGAGATTTATATTTTGAACAAAAATAAAATTTCTAAAACAAGAATTATATTTTGGATCAGAAGAAATACATGAAACAAATAATTACTCTCCCATCCCATTTTATTTATCATTTTAGAGGTATTTTAATACTCTATTTTATCTATTGTTTTAGAAAATTAATAAAAAAATTAATATCTTTTTTCCAGTTATACCTTAAACTAATTAATAGTATGTAGATTTTTTTGTAGTAATTTAATACTTCACAAAGAAATAATAATTGCAGGTAATTTAGTAAAATTATACTCTTATTGTTCTTTATTATAAATTATTTTTAACTATTTTACACATATTAAGAAAAACGGTTAAAAGTAATTAAAATTTTTGAACTTGCAAAATTTATCATTATTACACTCATTAAATTATAATATATCTTAATTATATCTTTCTTTATCTCTCATCATCATAACTATTTAATGATGGATAAATATGGAAATGAATATTTAACATCCACAAAGTAATTTATATATTTTATATATTTCAATTTTTCTAAAATATAACTTATAATAAAAAATAGGTGGAGTAACATTCATTATATTATTTATTGTCTTTCTTAATCATTGTGTCAAGATTTTAAACAAGAAATAAGAGGACATAGGGAGTACTTCATCATAAAAAATAAGAAAAGTAGTTAAAATTAATTAAATGTCATTAATACGCTACAAATTAAAATTTCTTTTTAAAAATGCTCTTATCAAATAACTTATATTTTTCCTCCTACATGGGAAATAATGACTACTTAGCCTCATGATTATGAAGACAATTTATCCTATTAATAAAGGGTATAAAAAATAATTCAATAAATATATAAGACAAAATCACTTTGTTTCTTATAAATAGGATTAAAAAAATATTTTTAAAATTTTCTTATAAAAACGACTAGAGAGAGTGTGTAAAACATCATATTTTAAATAAATATTATGTATACTAATAGGCATTCGTTCTAACGGAAAATGTTATGGTCACTTAAGTACTATTAGATCATATTTAAACATTACTAAACTCAATTGGGTATCTCTTCCCATATAATTTTTTTCCCATTTATAAAGTTTCAACATTTACTCTTACTTGAGAAAAATCAAGTCTATTCTATTTAAATTAACCATCATCATTGGAAGAACTTAAACAAATAATTAACAATAGATGATTGATTTTTATAATTATTTAAGCTGTTTTTCTCACGTTGATTTATGCAAGCAATTTGACTAAAATTTGTTGAATGCTTGGATAAAACCTCTCACATGAAGTATAAAGCTTAGTCTTTAAGGGAAAAGTGATGTTTCTATTATTCAATAACAAAAACTATCTTTTTCATTAAAATCTCTAAGTGATACATACGTGGAGATAATCATCTAATTACAGATTGATCTTCTTTTAATCTCCTGTCCATTTCATTCATCAACTTGGCTTGGACTATAGATAGACACGCTTTTTCAAGTGAAATACTTAGCCGATTGTTGCATACTTCAAATTTTAGTTAATGTTGAACAAGACCTTTGCTTGGCACTGAATAATTTTGAACAAGACTTAACTAGACTTTTATTCGATAATTTTAATTTTAATATTCAGATTTTTTTAAATTTAACTTTATATTATTGATTTTTTTCTTGGAAATTTATTGCATTACAATTTATTAAAATTTATTGCTAAGTATTCTGACACACTACGTAAAATACTTTTTATTACATCATATTTAGCTAATTTTTTAATTTTTATTAATCATCTTTCTAATAAAAATATATAGTCTGAAAAAAATTAAATAAAACTATATTGCATATGATTTTTTTTTTTATTTTATATTATATGTAAATAATTTTTTACCTTTAAAATCTGACAATAAATTTTTTGAACTTTAAAATTGGCATAAGTAATTTTATTCTTATTAATAATCTATTAATTAATATTTTACTAATAAAATTTGAAAGTTTGTTATTTGAATTCATGTTCTAAAAACTGGGCTACATCAACCGATTTGATCGGGTAAATCGGAAACTGGTGCTGGGTCCGGCCTAATCATAGTTCACAACTAGTTATGTATAAAATCAGTGAAAAACGGTAAAAAATCAGTCAAACCAGCATTGAATCCATACAAAATCGGGGAACTTTTTCTTTTTCTTTTTTAATTTTTAATTTTTTAGTTTTTAAAATAAAATAATATTATTTTTAATATTAAATAGCATTATTTTTTATATAAATTCTTTATTTTTATATTATAATATTATATAAACATTGTTATGGTATATAATTATTAATAATGATAAATTTAATTGGGAAATATGATAAAAATAAAATATTAATTGATTATTTTGAATTCAAAATATGATTATAGATGAATATTAACTTACTTAAATTTATATTTTAATATTAAGTTGTGAAACTTATTAATAATATTTTTTAATTTTCTATATGATATATAAAATTAAAAAATTATTAAATTTATTATCACCGGTTTAAGTCTAGTTGAACTACAATTTAATTATTGAACTTTGAATTACGCCTTAATCGATTTAATATTCGGTCCAGTTTTTTGAAATTTAATTTAAATAGAATTTAAAACTTTAAAAATGATCTACATATAATTTAAAATTTAAGAGATTATATATATAAAATAAAATTTAAAGACACTTTGTCCATTGAGGCCACAAGTAAATAGGACAATTTGTCAGTGCCTTTGTTAAAAAAAACGACAAACAAAGTAAAAATATAAAATTATCTAAAGAATTTAAAATTTAGACAATTACTGTATTATTAAATTATTAAGATTAAGATTAAAGGAGTATTATTTTTATATAATTCAAAATTTAGGGAATCATTTGTAATATAACTTAAAATTATATACCCAAGTATATATAACATTAATGTATTTGTCCTAAAGTTATTGAGGATCCATTTTTCAATTTTTCATCATTTTTTTCAAATCCTAATTCTTTAATTCATTAATTTAAAAAATATTACTAGGACAAACTCATTGAAAGCATTGAACATTTCAGAATTGGAAGTAGGGAGTAGAACATTCAAGAAATAGTCGATACTCTAGCTAGGTTTAATATAAATGAAAGGAGATTCTTAATAAGGAGAATAAAAGAGAAATTTTTATAAAATTTATTTGATACATATTATTCAAATATTTTATAAATAAAATAGAGCATTTTAATGAAATCATTTTCTCCATTTCTTTTTCCCTTCTCATTTTCTTTAAAATACTTCTTTCCTACTAAACATATTCTCACTGTGGCCCACAACAGTAGCCACACTTGCTGACGTGGCCTGACCTTGCTTGGATTCCAATATTCACTTTCCGCGGAAATTGTCTCGCCGCTCTTTTCTCTTCCTTGTTCGGATTCCGAAACGAGTCTACTCATTTCCTTCGCGGTTCCACGGTCACATTTCCTTACCCCTCGGGATATGTTTTTCTCCGAAGCCAAACACCACTGAGCCGGGGCCAAACCAAAGCATATTTTAAACCGCATTTGAGTTTCATTTCATTCGCATTTCACTGTCATTTACCTCTCTCCTCGTGGAATATAAAGCTCATCTGATTCACTTCCTTCATGTACTGTCTGCTCCCGCTGCCTCTTCACCGAACTGCGTCTTCCGACTCATCCCTTACCTGCGAACCAGTGAGTTCGAGTTCCGTTAGAAGAAGGTGAGTTTTCGATCTTCCGCGCAATTTTTTGGGTGAATTTTGCTCTAGGTGAATTATGGTTGTACGATTCTTTTATTCTGAGTTGTTTATCTACTGGATCGGCAATTCTTAGTTGGGTTTCCGGTTTTGTTTTGTGGATCGAAAAATCTTTTATCTCTACTTGCTTTATCTGATCGAGATCTATTTTGTCGCTGTAATTTGTTTTGGGCTGGGTCGATTCTTACTTGATTTGCTTTAAGATTTCCCTGATGAATTGGATATTTTTTTCCTTTTTTTTGGCTACTTCTGGATGATCAATTGGGCGATCATATATTAATTCGCCAAACTTGTTCATTGTTTTCTTTATGGAGTTTTTTAAGTTTTGTTTCTGTATTCTGGGAAGCATATTGCTGATCTTTAGGGCTTCTGGTGTTTTCTTTCAAATTTTGCATGTAGATGCCGAGTTATAGTGTTATGTGAAGTGAAAAACCATTGTTTTACTTCTTGATTATTTGAAACGTTCTTGCAAAATTGTTTTTATGGTGAACTAGTGTCTCTAGCAATTGAAGTTCAATGCTTTGGGCATTACAATTTTCTAGCAAAAGCCTCAAACAGGGCCTCTTTTGATCCTTGGAAACAACTTGATTCCTGCACATTCTTTTGAGGATTTTCAATCATAGTTCTTATTGTGTTTCTCTACATCTTATACAGATCATAAAAGATGGCTGACGCTGAGGACATTCAACCTCTTGTTGTTGACAATGGAACTGGAATGGTCAAGGTCAGTGAACTTGTTGTGCTAGACTATAATTTTAAATATATATATATATAATTTTTCTTAATTGGCATTGTACTGTGCATCTTTTCCATTTATTGAAAGCCCAGTTGGTGTTGGCTAATTATACTATATAAGACTTTTTTCTTGTTGCATAGCTAGTATGAACGGTAGCTGTTTTTACGCATTTGCTCTCCTAATTTTCACTTGGCCCATGTTTAACTTGTCTTTTCTGAATGCTTGCAGGCTGGTTTTGCTGGTGATGATGCCCCAAGGGCTGTGTTTCCGAGTATTGTTGGGCGACCTCGTCACACTGGTGTTATGGTTGGGATGGGTCAGAAGGATGCTTACGTGGGGGATGAAGCCCAATCAAAAAGAGGTATACTTACCTTGAAGTATCCCATAGAGCATGGCATAGTCAGCAACTGGGATGATATGGAGAAGATTTGGCATCACACATTTTACAATGAGCTTCGTGTTGCTCCTGAAGAACACCCTGTACTTCTTACTGAAGCACCACTCAATCCCAAGGCCAACAGAGAGAAGATGACCCAAATTATGTTTGAGACTTTCAATGTGCCTGCTATGTACGTTGCTATCCAGGCTGTTTTGTCTCTCTATGCTAGTGGACGTACAACAGGTTTGTTAATGTAGTGGATTTTGCTTTATATTTGTTGCTTGGTAACTTGGAATAGTTTTGGAAAACTATTTTGAAACATGAAAATATTGTTCCCTAGATTCTTTTTCTCCCCAATTTTTATGATAAGTTTTGAATTTCCTTCCTGGTTTTTATGTTGGTTATGTGAATAGGTATTGTGCTTGATTCTGGTGATGGTGTTAGCCACACAGTACCCATATACGAAGGTTATGCTCTTCCTCATGCAATTCTACGATTGGACCTTGCTGGTCGTGATTTAACTGAGTATTTGATGAAAATTCTTACGGAGAGAGGATACTCTTTCACCACCTCTGCCGAACGGGAAATTGTACGTGATGTGAAGGAGAAACTAGCATATGTGGCCCTTGATTTTGAACAAGAATTGGAGACTGCTAAGAGCAGTTCTGCTGTGGAGAAGAGCTATGAATTGCCTGACGGACAAGTCATTACCATAGGGGCTGAGAGGTTCCGTTGCCCTGAAGTTCTCTTCCAGCCTTCTCTAATTGGTATGGAGGCTACTGGAATCCATGAAACTACCTACAACTCCATCATGAAATGTGATGTTGATATTAGAAAGGATCTATATGGAAATATTGTGCTCAGTGGTGGTTCAACCATGTTTCCTGGAATTGCTGATCGTATGAGCAAGGAAATTACTGCTCTTGCTCCAAGCAGCATGAAAATCAAGGTGGTCGCACCTCCTGAGAGGAAGTACAGTGTCTGGATTGGTGGTTCTATCTTGGCATCGCTTAGCACCTTCCAACAGGTTGACTTTTTTGTTTCTTCCCTATGTCCTATGTGTTTGATTACTAACTAGAATGGATTTGTTCATGAGTGTCCTTGTCTGCTTTGCTAATTTTCTTTTATGCAGATGTGGATCTCGAAGGGCGAATATGATGAATCTGGTCCAGCCATTGTTCACAGGAAGTGCTTCTGAGTTGAGTCGAGTGGAGAAGGATGGTGAGCCAAGTTCTTCACCCAGTCCAGTGTCATATTTCACTAGTCAAGTTTGGTTGACTTGTTGATGGGTTGGTTTTTTAATAGAGGAGATATATCTAGTGGAATGGATGATTGGGTTTGTAAGTTGAGTATGTTATATGTTTTTTCGTTAGGTCCTTTAGAAGCCAGACTTTTATGCAATTGGCAGATGGTATTGGAACTTCCTGGCATCTGTCTGATTTGATTTTTCTTTTTAACCTTTTTTAAATGGTTTGGTCATGAATTTAGGTGCCTTTGAGTTTGGAGGACTGTAAGTTTTGTCATCTTCTCCCAGATAGGGATTTTTGAGTCAGTTCTGTTTATATTAAATTATTAATTGTATGCTCAATTGGATTTTCAAGTTTGCTATGGCTGTTTTGTCCTTCTTTTGTTCGGTGTATTTTATCCCCACTCAGGTTCACCTTATTTTGATGCTTATTGCCAGGTCAATCATGAAAAAATTTGTTTAAAGAATCAGATTTTTTCTAAAGTCTGATAATAATTTATTAATTTTAGTTACGGTTTGGTTGGTATCATTGCAGAAAAGGAAATTTATTTGTATTTTGATGGCTATTTATATTTGTTATTATTATTCGACGATTATAATATTATTAATTTAATCTTTAAAACTGTGTTTAATTTTATATCATTTGTACCGAACACTTCATTACATATTTGATCTGAATTTAAGTTCATGTAACAGAATATTTTCTTTCACACGTTGAGCAGAATCATGGGTTAAGCTAGCGTTTTACGTGTAGAATTGTGGCTTTACTGTATCGTTAATGACGAGTCTGAGGCTGAGTTAAGCTCACCTAAAAAGTCTATTAGGGTGAAAACAATAGTACTAAATCTAATGAACTAACTTTTCATGCTGTTTCCCAAGTCTTCTAGCAGTCACTGCTGATATTGCTCATGCATGTTTAATTCTCACTAGTAAATGAAAGATTAGCCATGTGGATGAAAGAAATGCCAAATATATTTTGGAGATGCTTAACATTAGGGTGCATTCAAGCTAGACTTGATAATGCGTTGGCTTATCCTGTGATTGCCTGTCCAGCTTGAAGTCTAACCATTACTTTATAAGTGAAAATTATATAAATAATTCCTAAAAAAATAAAAATTTTACATAAACTCTTGAAGATATTTAAGAATGTGATTAGGCTAGACTGAGTTAGTCAGACCATAAGATTGGATGAGTATAAAATTAAGCATATTAAAGATTAAGATCTTGTTCCTTATGAAAGCAAACATTGACCTTCAAACTTATTTCAATTTTCACAACAACCTGAGTATAAAATAGATTTTTTCTGGCCTAATTTCCACTTCATCACTCTGGTATTTCTCGAGAACAGCATGATAGCACACACCAAAAACATCAAAATAATGATCTTAAACATGCAGAATATAAAGTGTAAAAATAAGTTCAGATTTAGAAGAATTAATTATTCGACAAATATCTTTCTTTGCTTCAAAGATAAGCCAAGTGTGATTTGTATGTATAAAATATGTAATTAAAGCCCATATCAATACCTTCTCTTTTCTGTGTGTGTATGTATGTAAATAAAATACTTTCTGGTGATCACCAAAGGTGTAAAATTGATTATTTCCATAAACTCCATACAAGCAAAATATCAAATATCCTAATACATTACCAATGGTGGTTAAATCAAGAGGAACAAATTTGATAACTCTTAAACAAAGTTTTAAGTATGAACATCATAAATGGAAAAAAAAAAATCATATTGAAAGAGCTTCTTTCTGATGCTTAACCTAACATGATTGAAATATGAATAAATAATACTTCCTCTGATTCTTAATATAAGAATCTTTTTAAAATTTAATGAAATAGTAATGTTTGATTTCCAAAAATGCCCTTAATAGTTTTAAATTTCTCTCTTCAAATATTAATGTGAAATAGATACTAATGACTTTTATTAAATGTATTTTACGAATGTTATAGTAATTTTTTACAAACTCAATGCTTTTAACTAATTTTAACCACTTACCTTAATACATATAATTTTAATCAAAATACTCTTACAAAAAGGATCAGATAATATTAAATATAGAATATTTTTAAAAAATAAATTTAATAACTGAAATGAGCTCATATGATGAAGTGTTGGTTGAAAAGTCATTAATTAATATATATATAATCAATATCTATAACAACTTATAATTTTATGCAATACCAAAACAATATGTATAGTTTAGGAAAAAGGCCACAAATAAATAAATAAAATACACAAACACACCCACACCACGCACTTGATTTTAACCATACAAAGTAATCAAGCATGGGATATGCAAACAAATTCAAAGCAATATCCACTTCATTTTCAATTATAACATGCCGCCCATACTCTATACTCAATGCATGTTCTAACTTTATTAAAATTATTAAAATGTTCTGACCGAAAAAAATTATAAAAAATGTTTCATTCGCATAATTTTTAAAATCTGGCTATCTCTCTCTGTTTTTTTTTTTAACCAACGGTTATCTGCAAGGGGTTTTGTTAAAATATGATTAAATTCTGCAGTTCTCTTTTTATTATTATTAAAAATATTACGTGGCCTAGTCATGTAACCAAAAGGTATATGATATGCCGTAATTTAAATTCATTCGATCCAAAATAATGGACCATAACTTTATAAAATGATTTGTTTCTTGGACTCTTATTCAATTGTTAATTATCTGTGTGTGGAAATGTGTTCTATGGATATTACCTTCAATTCTTGTCCTCTTGTTTTTGGTTAATCTATATTCTTTTCATGCTATTCTCTAATTGAAATTTGGTATGTGGACTTTTTGAGTTATTTTTTTTATAAGTTTAAAAATTTAAAGTATATAATTAATGACTAAATGTATAATATATTAAAAAAATGCATGTTAACTTTTAATTGAAAAATAGTAAAAAATATATATAAGAAAAAGTATATATGTTTATTCCTTTATTTATTGTTGCTCTATATTTTTAAGTTGATTGTCACAATATTGTTTTTATTGAGTGTCAAATTTTTAAAACAAAAATCATTACAATTTTTAAAAAAGTATGGGTAGTCTTATATAAAATTTAAATGGTTCAGAGCCGTTGAAAAATAACAACACAAATTTTTTATTCAAATAATTACAATAACACAAATTTTTTATTCAAATAATTACAAATGTACTAATATAGACTTTTGTAAACCACAAAGAGTTATCACTGATATGAATTATACACCTTGTACAAAATGAAAAGCCAGAAATTACTTTAGTTGATAATGTAAACCTGAAATAGCCATCAATTCTTGAAAATTTTGTGTACATCATGACATGGGTTGAATCTGTGTAAAATATTGTGAAAAAAATCTTAACGTGTTGGATCAATTTTAATTTAAAAAAAATGTTTTTAGTTTAAACTTTTACATAATGAAAATTAATTTTCTACAATGTGCCCAGTGAAAAAAGTATTTTTTATAAGCTCACCAGGGACCAACGTCCACCGGTTAAGAAAAAAGTACTTTCCTCTGTGTTATTCGAATAATTAACAATAATTCATTCATCTTTCAACAAATTATTCTTCACATAAAAATTAGAATATTTATTTTTAAATATCAAATGAGGTACAGTGTAGATAGTGCTCAAGATTCAAATCTTCCTTGTATAACTAGAAAACAATGTAATCTATGAAGTAAATTTTTTTTTATTCCAAAAATAAAAAGAAGATTAATGTATCCAATTTTTTTTCGGACAAGGAACGTATCCAGTATTAAATAGTAGTAAAATAGATAACAAATTATATTGTTGAACAATATATTACTTATTTTTCAAATTAAGGGCCACCTACTTTGCAATAAAAGCTAATTGTTTCCATTCATTGTTTAAACCAAAAGAGGTTGGTTGATTGACCCCAATCACAGGCTGTGATTACCAATCAAACATAGCTGTAAACATCCAGACAATGATTCCACCAACATATATATATATATATAAAAGCAGCAACAATATTACCATTCAAATCCATGTACCAACTCAACCATAATTAATTTGTAGCCATTAGCCTCTTCAAATCCATGTACCAACTCAACCTTCCAGATCACAGAATCCTTTATATCACCATTCTCTTTCAACCATACCCTTCACTGTCATAATTTCTCCTTTTTCTTCTTCAAGCTTGAAGGAGAGGACTCTGTTTTCTTCCTGAAGAAACCAACCAAGAATTGAAATGGGAAACTGTGGAAGTGCGCCGAAGACTAATGAAGGTGAAACCCCTCAACCAGAGAGGGAGGAGGTGGAGAGCAAGACGCAGGACGTGAAGGTTGAAGATGATTCTCAATCTCACAAGAAGACAGAGGAGGCTCCTTCTGCCTCTGATGACAAGTCTCTTGGCACCTTGCTTACTGAGGTACGGCTTTTTGTTTCCTTCAACTCTCATGTCTCTTACTTTTTTCTGACTAGATACATTTTTCTGTATGTCACACATAATCTGAAAAGTAAGAGCCTGTTTGTAAAATCCATGGCAGCTTCAAATCCCAGTTTGGAAACTTCATTTTGAGCTAACATGCTATTTGGCTCATTTTTAAACTTTATTTTTTAAACTTACTTATGCCTTCAAACCAAGATTTACCCAACAAATCTGGGAAAATACTTTTGAATTTATAAACATACTTTTATCTCAGAGTCAATTTGTTAAACTTATATTTATAATAAAAAATTCTAAACATAAATTATATTACAACAAACTTTTTTTATCAATTTCATCTTCATTACAATAGTTATAAAAGAAATGCATTTTTTTTATTTGAAATACATAATACTACAGTTTGGGTAATAAAAAATTATTGATGTAATATGTTCAGAAGAACAGGGAAATAAAAAGAGATGTTGAATATGAAAGGGGGAAAAAAAGAATATAAATCTTTCTTTTATCCTGGTATCTGTGCAATTATATAGTTGTAAATGATTAAAGTAATGTTTTAATGATTACCAATGAGTTTGGGTGAAATTAAAAGTGATGCTGTTTTTCAAGAGTCAAAATTTACATTACATATAAAAGTTATACTTTCTATAAGTGATAACTTTTTTCCAGCTGGAAATGCAAAATCATTGATGCTTTCCTAGAGAACCTTTCAACTCTAATGCTGCAGAACTTTGCAACTCTGAATTGAAATTCTAGTTTTTGACATTTGGATCCCCAGGATGTTGAAAGGCTTTTTCATTGAGAAATATTGTCAAACAGTTGAAAGGCATTGAGATATATATATTATTACGAATTCAAAATGTAAAATCAAAGATGAAATGAAATCCATACACCACGAAAGCTTTCTTTTTCTTGTTGGAATTCTGACTAATTTCAGATTTTGAAAGATGGGTACTAATCTTTGTATTGGAATAACGAAATAAGGAAATAAAGGGGGCAGAGGAACCAAAGGAAGAAGAGGCGAAGCCTGAAGAAGAGAAGCCCAAGACAGAGGAGTCAAAGGAAGAGAAGAAACCAGAGTGACACTGAACTTAAATTGATCAGTTAATGTAAAACCTAAGAGTGCGTAATTCTTGTGAATTTGGTCATGTCTTTTTGCCTTTACCTTCTTTTTTTTTTTTTCATTTTGTGTTGAAGGGGATTGAGTAAGATTTATATGAAATTGGGAGATTTCAACATCTGGGTCATGATCGATCATTTGTTCTTTCTATTTTGCATTTGTTCAAGGCCAATGGGAATAGACGATTAATGTAAGAAATTAAATTCTGGAAAATACTTCTGTTTTCCCAGAAGAAGAAAATTGTTGAAGCAGAAAAAGTATATCTATCTTTCCCTGTTTTGATAAACAAGAAGAAGAACTCATATGAAGCTAAAGCTAGTACCTAATATTATCAATGAAAATCAAAATTTCTTATCATGCCCCTCGCCTTTGGATCTTTATTATATACATTCAGATCTCTCACATTTGAAATTAGGTGATTTATAATTATATATTTAAAGAGATGTAACACATAAGAATAGTATTGTGTAAGATGAATGAACTCATGATGATTGATGAACCTGTAATTAACTTTTGCTAGAAATGACAATTTTTATGTTTTTTATGGTGATTTTCGTGATTGGATTTCTTTCTTTCTTTTTTTTTTTTCTAAAAATTTTGTCGCACTTGAATTATCTTTTTAAAATTGTGACATGTATTGTATGTTAGATTTATGTGTGTGTATCGCTTGAGAAAAGTTGGGGTTGTTTGGGCCGTGAATGTGATGGTGAGTGGATTGTCATCACTTCCTTTTTATTTTTTTTTTTCAAATGAAGGATTGGCGGGTTAGCAAGGCTAATCCACCAATGTTGGGTTGGGATTTTTCTCATCCCAGAACCTATTTTTAAGTAAGTTCGTATGGGTTATATCTGCTTAAATTTCTAACTTCAAGATTTTATTTGGTTCAAGGAATTTTAGAAAGGAGGAAAGGGGTGAAAAATTTTTTTTTTTATCAAATCAAATAAAGGAATTAAGTACTTTTCCTCCCATCTCCTATCCTTAAATAGGAAGAAAAGAAGGGACATAAATGAAAATACCTATTTTTTCTTCTTTAGATTGAAAAACAAGAAAGTAAGATAAAAATATTTTCTCCTTCCTCCCCTCTCCTCCAAAATTCCCCCAACCAAATAAAGTTTAAATTTGTGCATGCTAATAAGAATTTGATATTATTGATCATGTCTGGAAAAAGTTGGCAAGGAGTCATGCTCGTGATTATTTTTTTTTTAAAGCTGAATAGTATACATAGAAATAACAAAAAGTAACTTTGTGAATGATTTTATTTTTTGTATAATAAATTTATGTAAAATATATAATCACCAAATTTTATTAATGTACCATTATGTATGCTGTCATTATTAATATTAATATATGATATAAAATATATAATAAATCATAACATTAACAAATCACTTTTTTTTGGGCTAGGAAGCATTCACAAATCATAAACAATTAATTTATAGATTTTGTGCAATATACGTGAAAATATATCTCTTTTTATTTAATAAAAAGTTACTAAAATTATAATATAACCGTTATATTCTTTTTGGTGCAAGACTCCTTACAATTGTGCAATCGTACAGTTAGTAGTGACGAATGAGAAAGGGGATTTTAATGTTTACTTATTTGGTTTAGAAGGAAAATAAATAAAAAAAATATAATAATAAATTGGCTGTTATATCTCAATTAATTTTAAGCTTTTTATTATTATTTTGTAAAAATAAATAGTTATATTACAATTTATCCTTCCTTATTTATTACACAAATCTCATATACTATTTATTAATAATTTTTTAAAAATTATTTGATTAATTTTACGGTGTAATTTCAATATAAATTAAGCCTTGAGAGTTGAGACTAGATGCGCGCTCCAAATCCAACTCTCTGTCTTGGATTATTTGATTTATTTCTAAATAACAATTAATTTATTGAATATATCAATTCACTGTAAGTTATATAATAATCTTGAAAGCAACATTTGAAAGTTCATTGAGAATATATATTAATTCACTATAAGTTATTATTAGATGATCCCTTCAAAGATAAACATTACGTGCAGCATTTCGATAAATCTGGGACGTTATGATTCCTATGCATGGAATGGAACAGATCAAAGAAAGATACACCAGCGCCTGCTCAAATAAAATTAATTAATGTGTTTTCTTCTTTTTCATTTTTGAAAAAAAAAGTTTATTATTTTTGTTTGTAATTATATTAGGAGAGCTTGAACCTGTATCTCAGAAGTACTTATAAATTGCTTATTAATGAGGCTCTCAGACGTACCTTGAACTCATGCTTGGTTAAATAATGATATTACAGTTTTTTTCAACTAATTTTCTGAAACTTTGGACTATATATTAAATTATTAGTAACTTCTGAGTCATGCATAATAAATCCTAATATGTCACCTTCTGTTTATAAGAAAACATGCATATACTAATAATTAATGACATGAGAAATATTTACAAAAATATAAAATTTAAGAATATATATATTTCTTGACAGAATAGATGAAGATGTCATGAATATGATACAATATACAAACCCTCCTCATAAAGATTTTAAAAAAATTATGTATAATATTTAAGCTTTGAAAAAACAAAAGTGTGATCCATGTAAACAAAACTCTTGGATTCATAACGTGTCTGTCTCTTGTACACACACACACACACACACAACAGTCAGAAGATACTTTCTATGACTATAACCATTCACATTAGCTAGACAAGTATATATAAATCGTCACATTTTGACGGTTAACTAGATATTTATCTATATATATATATATTTATGTATGTATGATTCTTTTTGGATATGATGAACAGATCAATTTACTTAGGTTTACTCGTTCACAACCTTCTTTGTCGTGTCCGCTTCTAATCTAAGTACAGCTTTGAATTTGATTTGTGAACTGTATATATGGTGTTCATACACTCATAGTTTTCATTAATAATTAAGAAACATCATTTTATTTCATTTTGTGAAATTAAATAATAAAAATATATATACCCATTCTGATCCATATTATAAGACATTTTATATGATAAATTTTTGGTTTAAAATATAGGATATTAGATATTTTTCTTACCATTTTATTTCTGTCTTTAATACTTTTTATTTATAACCCTACAATCATAATAGAATAGTATATTTAATAAAGGTAAAATAAGAAATGTTGGTACTTTTTATATTAGTTTTAGTTAAAAAAATAACTTTCTTAATATGTATATAATTGATATAAAATACTTCCTTATAATTTGGACTGAACGGAGTACATGAGTTTAATGTGAGATGCTAAGGGCATACTTTGAGGCCGGCCAATCAAGAAAGGCTGGAGTAGTGAAAAATTATGACCGCAGAATCTCTATATTTAGCCGATCGACGGCCCACAAACGTCCATGCAGAAATTACTAAATAAATAGATTTTTGGGTAGCACACATCAAATTCAAATTTAAATGATCTTCATAATTAATTTGTTGTGGTTGTGGGTCACAGAGACTGCAGTGTGATGGAAGCAGAAAGGATGAAGAAAGTGAGGACGGTGGTGGAAGAGTTGAAGGCACCACTGACGATGACGGTGGTGGCGGTGACGTTTGCGGCCTCTACAATTCTGTACAAGATCGTCACCCTTGATGGCATGGACTTTGTAGTCATCAATGCTTACCGTTTCATGTTCTCCACCGCTTTCATGATTCCTCTCGCTCTTTTCTATGAAAGGTACCTACCCTGCTTCATAATTAAAAGGAAAATAATAGAAACAAAAAACAAATTATAAAAAAAAATCATGTATTTAAATTTGCTTTTCTCTTCACACACGTTATCTTTTCACTGTATTGCATGAAATTAATTTGTAAGTTTTGATGATCTACAAGTTAATCAGTCCAACGTTTTTTTCCTTCCTTTCTTACTTTTTTTTTTTTGACAGGAAACCAAAATTGAGTGGGAAGGTGCTTTTTATGACATTTCTTTGTGGCTTATTTGGGTAAGTTTATATATGAGTAAATTAAAAATATTTAATTTTAGCTCATGATCAATTTATATATAAAAATAAAATAAATTAACAGCATATTAATTACAAAACAAATATATAAATGAATAAAAAAGTAAGGCTAGTGATTAATCAAAATAATGATCGATAAATGAAATTAATATTGCAGGGGAACACTATTTCAGGGACTGTACTTGGAGAGCCTGGTTTTAACCTCTGCAACATTTGTTTCAGCCAGCTTCAATCTCATTCCTGCCATCACCTTCATCTTGGCCATTTCTTTTCGGTAATTTTTTTTTAAAAATAGGGATCGTCTTAATTTTTGATTGGTTATTTCACCCAAAAAACAATCACTTCAAAGTTATATCATATGTGTATTATTTCTGATTTGTGAATAGTATATATTTTTCTATAAATTTATTAGATATATAAATATAGATAATTCTCCCCCTCTACAATGCCTTTTTATATTTTAATTTCTATTTTAATATATATATATATATTATTTAATTACAGTTTGGAGAAATTAAATTTGGGAGAAGCAGCAGGGAGGGCGAAGATGATAGGAACCATAGTTGGAATAGGAGGGGCAATGGTTATGACATTCGTCAAAGGTCCACGTATTCACATTTCGTCTTCTCACCTGCTTCTCCATCATCGCCCACATACCTACGGCCTCATCCACAACAACGTTGCACGTAAGGTCTTGGGTGTCGTTTGTGCCTTTGGAAGCTGCTTCGCCTACGCTTTCTGGCTCATCATTCAGGTTTAAATTTAATTTCTTCCGTTTTTTTCTTTATTTGGGTTTTTTATTCCTATCAATAAATTAATCCTTTCGTGTACTTCAGAAAAAAAAAAGAACAAAAAAGTTCGAGTTGTGATTGTTGTCGTTTGCTATGGGAAACAGGGTGTGATGAGCAGAACTCCTAATGACTACCCAAGCCATCTTACAAATACGGCACTCATGTCTACAATGGCTGCAATCCAGTCCACTGGTTTTGCACTTTGTGTTGAAAGGGATTGGAGCCAGTGGAAATTGGGTTGGAATATCAGGCTCTTCACGGTCGTTTATTCCGTATGCTTCATTCCTTCATATCTCTCTCGTTTTTTCTAATGTGCGCGCACGCACACGTGCGTGTTTTACGTAGGGACTGACAAGTAATATGGGAAATTAATGCAGGGAGTGGTGGCATCGGGGATAATGGTGTTAGCTATAGCGTGGTGTGTGGAGATGAGGGGACCATTGTTCGTGTCAATGTTCAGCCCTGTTCTCCTCCTTGTTGTGGTTATTGGCAGTTCTTTCCTTTTGGATGAGAATCTCTTCCTTGGAAGGTACGTAATTCTCATTCTTAATTAATCATATATACATACACCATGTCTGTGTTTTTTTGGGAAGATTTAAAATCGCACATATATATAAATCTGTGAATTTCGTTGAGTTTGCATCATGATGATGATGAGTGTGTTGGATATATATATATATATATATATAATTGTGCACTGCAGTGTGGTTGGAGCAGTGTTGATAGTGATGGGGTTGTACTCAGTGCTATGGGGCAAAGCAAGAGAGGCCAAGAAAAAGAAGGCAGCTCAACCACAATCAACTTTGCCCAAAAATGATCGTCCTTCTTCAAATGATCACTCTTTCCAAGAATCAACTGCACGATGAAGCTACAAATAATAAGCAGCAGAATCAAGACGACCAACTTTCTTTCAATGTCTAAGATCTATATTTATTTTCCACATATTCTAATATATATTATTTTAAGCTCTGTTCTTTTTTTTTTTTGTAACAATCATTCAATATCTGGTCTCTATATTGATTAACTCATTTCAGTGTACTTTTGTAAAGAGTTATCATACTTTTTTTTTTGTTGGCCAAAAGAATTAATATCCTCTTATATAAAAGCGAGTCCTGTGCGTTATATACAAACGTCTAAGACATGGCATTGCATCTTTACCTAATTCCACCCCCCCGGAGATCCACATCTTGCATTTGAAACACCTCTAGTTGGGGAAACCCAGTAAGGCCACCAAGCTTCCCATACCATTGAGACTACTAAGAAATCACACTGATGTAGTTTTAAAATTCTGAGATTGGTAAGACTCCCCAAAGTGCTCAAGGAATCTTGATTTAATTTCATACCTGAGATTTTTAATTTGGTCAGGTTAAAAGTAAAGACGCTGGCGTGTCTCGGAATATTCCAGAAAACCGGAAATCTTCAAAGAATTCAGATGATATAGGTGTTGAAGGCTTTGCCACACTTCACTAGACCTTTGCTCATGCTTGTACTCCTTATCCACATACAATCCCAGTTTCCTAAGCTTTGGGAATATGCCTTCCTTTATTAGAGACAAGATAGCTGATTCTTTATTTACAGCAACCCAAGATAGGGTTTGTAGATTCCTCAAGATTTTACTTTCTGCATTTGGAAACGCGGGTAGAATCACAGGTGCACCTGTATGAAGATGTCTCAGTCTCTTGAGCTCCCACATTCCACTGGGGAAGGAAATGGACCCCAAATCTAAAGTTTCTAAATTCCAAGGATTGCATATGGATGCTGGAATAACAAAACGTAAACTTCTACTTTATCTCGTGACTAGATCCATTTTTATGTACCTTAGGTGCATCAACATCCCCAAATTGGAAGGGATCTTACGCATGTACAAAACTGGAAGCCCAAGATCCAACACTTCGACCAGTCGGAACCCTTTCACAAGCCATTCCCACATGCTTGAATCAACTTCGTTGGAGAAATTGTCGAAGCAGAGCATAGAACGAGTGCCGGAATGATCTTTGTTGCCTGAATTAATATAATTAGGCATTCGACATTGAATGGATAGCCCACGAGGTTTTGTTCCAACCAAACTGTCCACATCCTTACAAACTTCAAAAAGCTTCTCCTCCTTGCTCTCACATGTGTGTAGTTCTTGCAAAAGATCATGGATTCGACATGTCTTGATACCCCCATCACTTCTCCTTCTCCCTACTTGGATCAAACTACGATCAAAGAGCTCATACAAGTAGTCCTCTGCAACATCCTCTGCAAATCTGGAGCCACTCTGAATAACGAATCCTTCCGCAACCCACAATTGGATCAACTGTGTAACGGGAATCTCATTGTCTTCAGGGAACATACCAAAATATAGAAAGCATGGCTTCAAACTTGGAGGCAGGCTGTCATAACTGAGTTTGAGTACTATATCCTTCACTTTGTTGGTTTCCGGTTGACTGAGATATGAATTGACATGGCCCATGATCTTAGACCATTCTCGGTGAGACTTGTCCTTGTTTGCTAGAATCCCTGCTAGTACCACAATGGACAGTGGTAAACCATCACAACTTTCTACCATTTTCTTACCAAGTGGCTCCAGATCAGAAGGCACATCTTCTCCTCGAAACACCTTAATTCTTTGAGAAAAGCTCCCAGCCTTCTTCCTTATTAAGAAAAGGGAGAAAGTAAGGAGGAGATGAGCTGGCATGGGAAGCCACATCTTTCAAACGACTAGTAATAAAGATTCTACTGCCTTTGTTGTCATCAGGGAGAGCATGATGTAGGTCATCCCAACGTTGAGCTTTCCATAAGTCATCCAAGACTACAAGATACCTCTTCCCCTTCAGACATTCTTGTACCTTGTCTTATAATTTTAATTCCTCCTCGCTTACACTATATTCATTTCTTGCCGAGATTGATGACTCCGAACAATTGAGAAGGGCAAGCAAAAGGTCTCTTGGTCTGTAGTCATTGGACACATAAGCCCAAGGCCGGTAATCGAAGTTATTCTTGATGTCATGACTATTATAGACCTCACGGGCAATAGTAGTTTTAGCCAATGTTGTCAGAATAAGACTGAATATTCAACCGAATAAGTCATTGATTTAAGATTTAATAGTTTAATTGAGTTCAGATAGATTAATCGAGTTCAGATAGGTAGTGATTAAAATAATATATTTAAAATAAATAATATAAATTTAACCAAATTTTATAACTTAATTAAAATTTAAAACTAAATAATATTGAATTATCAATCTATCATTCATCACAAATAAATTACTAATAAGTTTCATAACTCAATATTTTAATTTAAATAAGTTAATATTCATCTATAATCATATTTTGAGTTCAAAATAATACATTAATAATCTATTATTTATTAAGTAAATATATATTTTTTAATAGTTATATATCATAATAATACTTATATAATATTATAATATATAAAGAAAATATATTTTATATTAAAAATGATATTATTTTATTTTAAAAATTAAAAAAAATATTTTAAAATAATTTGAAAAAAAAAATAGTTTCAAACTGCTTCAAGGCCAATTTCACACTAGATCAGGCACCGATCCCTCGATTCCTGGTCTGACTTATCGAAACGGCCGATATAGTTCGGTTTTGATAACCTGGGTTTTACTCGATACTTCCATGCCTATGATAGACACCAGATTACGACGTGGACCACCTTTCATAAGGCGATTGAATACTTCGACCGAGTCATGGTGAAAACCCACCATATCTTCTTCCTCCACGGCCCTTCTTCGCTTATGCAGTAGCAGTAACTCCTGATCTGACGAAGAATTAACCCACTTCTTGGGTGTCGTATTTGATTCTGTTGTCATGGATCTGATTGATAGTGACTTTAATGTTGTCTATTTTTTCTGCAACATGGTGTCGCATCTTTGCTTGGTCAATGGCATGGAGAATCCTAGGCAACCATCTTCTCCTTCGGTGGTTGGCAACGTTGGCAACGAAGGGGTCAATGACATCCTCAGCTTCATGGGCGACATCTGTGATTTGATGGATAACCTCTTGTTCTATTTCCATCTTCCTTTGGTTCTGCTCGTAGTTCTTGAGGAAAACAAGGATCATTCTGAGCTCACACCGAAGGGAATTCACTTTGCCCTCCACACCATGTAGCGATTAATTGGCTTCATGAACCACAAGTCGGGACGCGTTCTCCAACAAGAAACTAACTACACTATCAGCCATGAAATCTATACAATAAACACTCAAACGGAAACGAGGGAAGGAAATTACTTTTTAATCCTTGCATAGCCAAAGAAAACAATGCCCAATTGCCCAATCAAAAACTTCCAGAAAGAATTAAGCCAAACTAGACTGTCTTTTCCTATTAAAATTTAAATAAATACAATAATATTGAATAGATATAAAATTAAATTCACAAAAAGATTAAAAAAAATCAAACAATTTGTGACTAATTAACCAATAAAGATTCAAAAATTATTTTAAAGAAAAAATGGAGAGAGATTAAATAAAAAATTTAATGAGAAAACGTTAAAAATTATTAATTTTAAAATAAAAATATTAGATGATAAAAATATTTAAATATAAAAGGATAATATAAAAATAGTACGTAAAAATAGTTATTAAAATTAAAATAGATCATAAGAGTTGAAAAAGATAATTTTAAAACCGTGAAATTAAAATTGTATAAAAAGTCTAAAATAAAAAGAAAAAGAGATAATGGGGAATGGAACCTGAGATATGGGGAAGATTTTGAAGATTTTAGACTTCAAAATCTTGAAGAAAGAAAAAGATGGAGCGAGATTAAATAAAAATAATGAGAACACATAAAAAATATTGATTTTAGAAATAGTATTTTAAAATAAAAATAGATGACAAGAACATTTAAATGAAAAAGACAAATTAAAAAGTACGTAAAAATAGCTATTTAAAATTAAAATAGACAAGAAGAGTTAAATAAAAAGATAATTTAAAAAATAATAATAAACTGAATCATGAATTTATAATTGTATAAAAAGCCTAAAACAAATAAAATAAAATAGAGATGATAGAGAAGGAAAATTATCATCATGGAAAATTTTTTGAAGGTCTTATTTGAAACAGTTTGAAAAATAGAAAAATACTGTTCATAAAGCACTATTATGAAAAGTAACTTTTCTTAAAAATATTAGAATATAAGGAATATTTAACAATATCTGCATATTAATTAATTAAGTATTATTTATAAATATATAGATTCTAGTCAAATATATGTCTGAACATAATTTACATAATTCACTTAATTGTTGATTTAATATGCATAGCTTTTATAAATCGATTTTTTTACCAAAATAAATCGAATTTTTGTTGAGAACAAAAAAATAAATAAAATGTAAGAGATTGGGATGCTTGCTTGCTCCGTAGTCTGGAGACTGTTTATTCTTTGGGTGAACAGGAAGAAGAGAAGAAGAATGGCGTGTGGGGGAAGCAAAGAGACAAAAGAAACATGTGGGTCCGCCTCGCCGTTGGCAATACAGTTTGACTCTTATGAGGTATTTGATAATATTTTTTATTTTCTATTCTCAAAAATAGTTTTATAAAATTATTTTTAATAATGAGTTTTAAAAATAAGAAAATAAAAAAATTTATTTAAATAATTATTCTTAAAATCATAACTAGTGAGTAATAGATGAGTTATTCAAAATTTATAACTTTACCATTAATAAGGTGGATGTTTCTTACATTTCCTTGTCTTTTCCAAAATAAAAACTACAAAACACCTAAAAGGTGTTCTGAGTTTTCTGTTCTTTTATTTTTCTATTTTCCAGAACAGTTTATAAAAAATAGGTTTACCAAACAATTTTTTTAAATTTTCTATTTTCAAAAACAAAAAAATTATTTTCAGAAACAGCATCAAACAGGGCCTTATACTCTGTTTTTGTGAGAATGCAAGCTAACAAATTTTAAAACTACAATTTGAAATACTGTTGTGAAAAGAGACAAATAAACTCGTTTGATTTTCACTTTGTAAAAATAAATTAGAATAAAATAAAATTTATAAAACAAATTTGAATAAAAAATAAATTTATTATAAGTTGTTGATAAAAGTTAAAAATATTTTTAAATATATAATTATTAAAAATAATATAAGTTTTATAATATAATATTATATAACTAATTGAGTTATATATAATAATAGTAATAATAATAATATAGTTAATTTTAATTAATCAAAATAAATATCAATGAAAAACTAAAAAATATGTTTAAAAATTAAAGTTATATTGACCCGCAAGGAAGTAGAAGTAGAAACATTTGTTGGAAAAAAATTGGTTTAAGCTCATTTTTATTTTCCAAAAGGTGAGTTCACCAATTGCCAAACACATATTGGGAAAAAGTATATTTTGGTTTTGAAAATGATAAAGGCAATAGGCACGAAATCATTTCAGTGTGAAGTAGTTATGATTATTCCTCTATTAGTCCCTATATTATATTCTAACTTTTAAATAGGTCGTTATAGTTTAACAATTTGTAAACTCATCCTTATACTTAATCATGATTACAAAGTTAGTCCTTATGGTTTTATCTTCTAGCAATTTATTCCCTAAACTGATGATATGGCATAATGGTGTTGACCAATGGCTGACATGGCAAAGTAAATGCTGACTTAACATACCAAGTTAGCAAGTGGCATGGAAAAAGGAGTAAAATTGTGATATTTATGCAGCTGATATCATCTCTCACATTTACAAACTCCCTTGCAGCATTGATGTCATCCGAGCAAAACCTAAAGGTATGTTTTTCGAAGCAAAGGTCACAGACGAGCGAGGCTTTGAAGAACTTGGACATTTTTCTACATGGTATGAATCCCTATAGTTTGATTGATTTGAGGATGGTTGTTACATGTTTAACTATACATACATTTTCTGTGGGTTCTTGAATTTTCTAAATGAGTTCCATCATGTTATAAACATCATGATGAAAGCACTAATATAGTTAACCTCAAGTGTATAAAGAAAACTCTGTTTTATTGGTTTTTAAACAAAGCATAGTGAGAACAAGCTTCTGAAAATCTGGTGTATTAGCGTACTCTTTCCATTATGACTTTCATCTTCAGCCTCTTATTCTTTAATGAACATGTAGATGGAATTTTGAAAAAAATGATGTCCACTTAATGTTTGAAATCCATTATCACATATATATAGTAGCGTATATTTTTAACTAAACTAAAATTTCTGTTAGTGTGTGTATATATAGACATTCACACACATACACACACATGTATGTATGAAAGCATGTTTAAAAACATTTGTGAGGACTGAGGCCAACCTATAACCAGCTTCTGAGTGTTTTTAGACTAGAGGTGCTCACGGCTACTAATACTTTAAATGGGCTTCTACTACCAAACTAAATGTTCTTCCTGATCCGTGGTAATCAAATCTTGAGTTTTCTTATATGTTCTATGTAAAAAGGGGGGAAAACAAAGTGAAACTAGATGATGAAAGTAGCGACTGTCTCCTAATGCTATCATGTATGACTGGTTGCATGGTGAGATTTTTGCTTCATGATTAACAGACAAAAATAGCTAGCTCATCGTGATCCGAAGCCTTTTCTCGCTATCCTCTGTTTTCAGCTATTAAAACAAAGCTATTTTAATGCATGAGAGGCTAACTATTAAGCACATTATTCCTATTTACAATAGATCTAAATGATTAGTGAAGTTACTAGAATGGGAAGGAAGATAAGAGAAATGTTGTTACAATAACCTTTTAGCGAGATATTAATGTAGCTACAAAAGAGAAACTTCACAGGTTGAATCTTAATCTTACTTTTCATTTTCACAAAAATGGATCAAAGACACTATTTCCTTTTTTCCTTTACATCCTCGTGATTGGTCGAACAAAGAAGAAGAAGGAGATGCAAAGATAAATGTAAACCCAGACAAGAAAAATAAGCGGAATCACACTCTTAGTCAAATTTGGGTTATCATCATCATCAGAACTAGAGAGAGTAAAGTCGGGATAGCAGAGATGTTTGTTGCTTCTCTACTCACACCTTAATGCAAATAGCAACCATGCGCAAGCAAAACATTATATATGACAGCAATTTTGACACCATTTGTGCCACTTGGACTATATTTGGACTTGTTCAGACATTATTCTTAAATATAAGGATCCATTTCAAAATAGGTGTAAAATGTAGGGACTCAAAGTTTAATTTTTTCCCTCTTTATAAGGTGAGCAAATCAGCACAGGATTGAGTTGGCGGAGAATCATACCCTTCTTTATCTCCATTAATTCCCCTAAGTGATATTTATCATGTTGTTATGCTCATTTCTTAAATATTTTAAATTAATTAATAGATCATCTTATGTAAAAAAAGGTTTCAATATTATCTACTATCTCAATTTCTTTTTAAGTGTTGTCTAAGGTTTTATCACACAAGATAAAAAATACAAGTAATATGTTAGATTTTTTTTAAATTTACTAATATATCCTTATAGAAATAAATAGGTACGAGAGAGCAATTAAGGTTATTTTTTACTTTTAAAATAATAGATGAGAGTATAAGTAGAAAAATAATAATTAATATTATTTTAAAATTTTAAAAAAATAAATAAAAAATTAAAATTTTCTTAAAATATAAAAGATAAAAGGAATATGAGGGAGTACTTTATTTTGAATGAATTAATTAGCGCACCCAAAAACGCCTATGATTTTGGCAAAATCCTAAAAACCTATAGCTCAAAATAGTAGAAACACCCTTGGGGTGACCTCTCATTCAATGATTAGATTTATATTATAAACCTTCGCAAATAAGTATTAATTAAGTTTGTATTACTTTATAGTTATGCACTACAATTATTTGAAAATTAAGTCACTTTAAAAAATTTTCAACTAAATCAATTGAAATCGAAATGCTTATTAATTAAAACTAATTATGTCTTTTATTTTATAAAATTCTCTTTTTCTACTTAATATGATTTTTACAAAGCTTTTTGATCCATATGCCATTAAAAAAAATAAAATACCAATATATTATATTTTTAAAAATATATACTAAGATCCTATAAATTTGAAATTTTTTATTAAATCTCCAGGTACTCCTTTTAAAGCGAAACATATCGTGACAATAAGACTCAAGCAAATTAGACTGTTGTCTGTCACTTCACTCGACAGACTTACAGACTCTAAGTTTGTCAAGTGATAAACCTTTGTAACACCATCTTGGCGCTACATGTAAGGGTGTAGCATGACAATTTTTTTAAATGTTTTTTAATTAGAAAAAATATTTCTTTCATTAATTTATATAATAAATTAAATAAAAAAATTAGAAATAAAATAAATAATTATAGATTTATAATATAGTAAATAAATTTGACTCAATAAAAGAATAAAATAATAAATTATATAATTGCATAAATAAATTATCTGACTCGTTTAATATAATTCTCAAAAAATGAGTTTCTGGTAAGTGAACTTCACAGAAAATATATTTCTTAGAAAAAAATGAAGAAGAAAGTGAGGAAGGTGGTGAATGAGATGAAGCCAGTGATAGTGATGCTCGTAGTGATGACAACACCTGCAGGAGCCACCATGCATTCTGTACAAGCTTGCTGTTAACGATGGCATGAACTTCACTGTCATCAATGCTTACCGTTTCATCTTCCCTGCCTCCTTCATGCTTCCTCTCTCTCTTATCCTTGACAGGTCAGGTCAATCCATACTTTCTTGTTTCATTTCTAACTTCTCTAAATATTGTAAATGGAATTTGAACTAGGTACATATATATATATATTTAAAATATGAATATGTGGAGGAGATTTATACTTATGATTCAACTCAATTCAACCTAAATTAGTTAGGAATTTAACGTAACTATTGAAAAATGGTTAATATATCCAACAAAATATCAATTAGACTGAATGTATTTACTTTTGTGAATGAAGATCCGGATTCGAATCAGACTTATTGTCATATAGATTAAGTTTCCTTATGTAGTTATATATTTTAAAAGAGAAATAATAAAAAATAATAATTAGTATATATATGGTTATTTTGTTGGATGCAGAGGAGCTCTATTTCAAAGCTTATACTTGGAGAGCTTGGTTTTGACGTCAGCAACATTTGCTTCGGCATGTTTTAATCTTATTCCAGCAATCACCTTCATCTTGGCTTTTTCCTTTGGGAATATATCTTTTTTCTTTGCATATTTAGTTGTTCATTCTCTCTCTGTGTGTGTGTGCATATATATATATATATATATATAATAATTTCCATTTAATATAGCTAACAGAAGAACATCAATCAAGTATTAAATAAGTTTAAGTTCCATAATTAATAAAAAATGATACCCAATAAACTTAATTTATATGTGACTGAATGATATGATCATAAATTATATCCTTTCATTTTTTTATTCCATTCTTTTTTCTCCAAATAAATTCTACCAACCAAACAGACCATAATCTAAAAGAAAGTAATAATACAATGTACCTACAAAATAATTAAGTAAATCATACAAAATTAATAGTTTCACATGCAGCATGCATGCACTTAAAGTAGACATTAATTTAATCACTAAGAAAGTAGCTATTATGGTAGAAACCTATGTTAGCTTAATCAATATATAATCTAAAGTTTGATCCCTGGCTATATAATTGGCCGGAGAGTTTTGCAACATTTATGGTCGTGTCTAACTTAACTAGGACAAAGTACACATTAATTAATTTTATAGCTTATTTTTCGAATGTTTTTATTATTATTAAATAATAATTGATTTACACAGCTTATGAAGTTATAATTGATGATTTATGAAGTAATTTTACAGTTTGAAGAAATTAAAGTTGGGAGCAGCAACAGGGATGGCAAAGGTAATACTAATAGCTAGGAACCACAGTTGGAATTGGAGGTGCAATGATTATGACTTTTGTGAAAGGTCCACCAATTCACATTTGGCCTTCTCACATGCATCTTCAATCACCGCCATAATGCCCATGTGGCGCTCCACAACGACATTGGACGTCAGGTTTTGTGTGTCGTTTGCGCTTTGGCAAGCTGCTTCGCTATGTCTTTTTGGCTCATCATTCAGGTTGATTATTTCCGTTTTAGCCCAATGCATTATATATATTATCAGGGCACGAGTGTCGTTTGACTTGTGTTGCATTCTGTCGTTTATTATACGGAACAGGGCATGTTGAGTAGAAGTGCTGAGCAATACCCAAGCCGCTGCACGCATACAGCTCTGATGTCTATAATGTCAGCAACACAATGCACTGTCTTTGCTCTCTCCATTGAAAGGGATTGGAACCAATGGAAATTGGGTTGGAATATTAGGCTTCTAACTGTCGTTTATTCATAATGCTTCTTATATTTTAATCTTTTGAATTATATCATCCAACGGATTAAAAATCAGATCAATTATTGAATTGGTTGAGATACCAGTTCAAAATTCAGTACTCGGATCAGAGTTGAACTGATTATAAATAAATTAATATATCTTAAATAATATGAATGAAAAATATAAAAAAATATTTATCCATAATAATATAATTAATATTCAAACTAAAATAAAAACAATAGTTTGGTACAATAATTAACTAACATTCATCATAATATCATATGTTTACAAGTTTTATACTTTTTTTAAATTAACAAAAACCTAGAAAAAAAAGTAAAATGAAGAAAGTAAAAAATTTATATTTTCATGTAATGAAAATACAAATATAAAAAATAAAAAGAGAATAAGATATATGAATCACACCATTACCACACTTTAATATAATTTGATTAATTTCTATGGAGATTAGTAGTGTAAATAATTACAAAAGTTTAATTTAATATATGTATATATATAGATATATTAAATATTGCACATATCTAATAATAACTTCTTGTAGCTCAGGTGATAGAGCAGCTAGACACTTAGGGGCCATGCATTTAAAATTCAAGTTAATTTCAAGAGTTTAATTTAATATATATATATATGTATATTAAAAATATATCATTAGATGATGTCAGTGTATTAAAAATTAGATCAGACTAATTGGAGGGTTAATTTTAAGAGTTTAATTTAATATATGTTTATATATTAAAAATTGCTCAAGTTTGATATCATCTGATAATATATTTTTAGAGCAACTTTACAACAAAGCTCGGAGAGACAAAGGAGAGAGTGAGAGCTAGAGCGAGAGAGATGAAACAACTTCTCTTGTGAGTTTTCAATCTAATTCTATGGAAAATATTTCTATTATCTATTTTAATTTGTTGTTTGCCATTGCATCATATCATCTATCATCTGACTCAAACATAAAATCAATGTTATTTTACTTTGTGTAACAGATGATGTGACTTGATGACTAACTATGGATTAAAATAGATAATTGAGATAGAGAGAGAGAGAGGTGAAATTTTCTATTGTGACTTATACACATTTAGATTTGACAAAGCATACACATTACATACATAGTGGTAGCTTAATCTTCCTAGTAGGAATGAGAATTCTGGCGAGCTTGACCCCTAGCCCTGTGAGTCAGCCTATCATAAATCGGGCCTAATATGGATCAGCTCCATGGACCCATTTATAAAATTTATAAATTGGGCTATGTTTTTTAAACCCAACTCGTACTCAATGGGCTATGACCTAGTCAATGGGCCCGTAATTTTTTTTATTTTTAATCTAATTTAATATTTATAAAATAACATTAACTATTTTTTCACATAAATAATTATTTAAATTAACACAACTAAAACTAACTAAATACTAATTATCAACATCATCATTCATTTTCACTACTGAAATTATTAATTAAGAAAAATATTTTTAAAAAATACATAAAAAAAAAAAACTAAACAGGTTGACTTGTTACCCGTTTAGCCTAACTCTTTTTTTTTTCTTCTGCCAGGCCAAATGGGCTCTAGCCTATAAGTTCATTTTATATGTATTCCAAAATTTATAACCCGGTCTATTATTTTCTTTAGGCTAAACAAATGAGTCTATTAGGTTTAGCCTATATTTTTTACTCAACTTTCTAACCGGAGATATTTTAGTCTAGAATTCTAGAATTCTCTGTTCTTATCTCTTTGTATACGTGGCTTGATTTTCTGCTTTTCGACTCTGCTTGTCTGTAGTGCTCGTTATATTGCATCCTCGTACAATGCTTTTAGTGAGGACAATAAAAATATTTCTTATGATTTGCTACTGAAATAAGATTTAATATAATGCGATATATTAGTAGTCAAACTCACTTACTTACAAGGATAAAACTATTGTTATTATTGCTGTAATAAAGTATATAGGTTTTCAATATAACATTATTGAGAAGATTTTTACTATCTATTTTAATCAATCATTGGTTGTCTTGCCATGTCATCTGATTTAGACCTTGAAAAATGAGTTATTTCACTTGTGTTTGTGAGTTTTACTTGATCTCTCTCTTCTCCTCTTCAAATTAACTATCACTGAATTAAATTGAGTTGAGAAGATCTGATTTCTTGATCATAATGCTGTTGGTAGGGAATAGTGACATGAGAAGCAGTGGTGCTTGCGGTGTCATGGAGTGTCGAGAAGAGGGGACCCGTATTTGTATCAGCTTTCAACCCAGTGCTTGTTTTCTCTGTGGCCATTGCTGGTTCTTTTATATTGGATGAATCCCTTTTCTTAGGAAGGTACTCATATATTTTACATATATCAATGCACTTATGCACAAAACATCCTTATTTCTATTTTTCAACTATTCACTCATTAAAATTGTACCTATATATATATGTATTAATTGATGTATATATATGAATATTGCAGTGTTGATAGTATGTGGACTATACGTGGTGTTATGGGGTACGTAAAGCAAAAGAAGCCAAGCTCAGGACTCAAGCTCCACCACCATTGCCCTTGCATGATCCTAAAACAAATCAGTCTTTTTCTAAGAACCCTGATCATCTTCATCATAATGCTGCTTCCTCTAATAATATTAATAACGATAAACCTTAAGAACTAGCTAGTTTCTTGCAATAGCATGTAACACTTTCTATAAATTTATTAGTTATATAGATATAACTGTCTCTCTCTTACACTAAAAGTGGAAAGAAAAAAAATATCCTGCAAAAGAAATAATGACAGAAATGTAATTTTGGTTGCTTTGTATTAGAGAAGAAATAAATCATTTTCCAATTCTCCTACCGAATCAATCAAACAAACAAACAAAGAGGTGTACGTTGTTGTTATGTAATCAAAGATATGTCATAGCTTTTGAAAGGAAGAATCATGAAGTGATCGATCTGACGTGGAATATTGTGAGATTGATTTTCATCTTGAAAGCCTATAAATGGAGATGCTCAATATAACGTACACACATATATAGAATACTACAATTTATCATTCAAACTTTTTTTCTAAATGTTTCGCTGCTAAACAATCCGAATTATCTTGGTTTATACAAAGAACCAAATCCAATTAAGTTCTCACAATTCTCACACTTTGTACCTGCATTCATAACCTATAAAGCCAAGAGATCAGTTTTGACAATTTAACAAATAAAAAATATAAACCATGCATAATAAGAAAATTAACGGGACAATAATCGAAATTAAATAGATTTTTTCATATATTATATAAAATTTGATAAATAACTCATATTTAAAAGCTTATTAATAATTCACATTGCTAATGTTCAAATGAAATCATATTTAAATGTAATATATAAAATACATCTTTCTTTACATGATTTGAAATCTAATAAATAAGTCCCGCTATTTTTGTCATGTGACTTACTATGGATTTTATTTTATATATATATATATATAAATGGATATATTACGTTACTAAACAATAAGTGATATTATTAACAAAGGTAATGTTATGTGATGGCAATGGCTAAAGTGGAAAATATTTCGGATAGCTCGGAAAGTATTTGTGTACAGAGGATATGCTATTGTAAAATTATTTTCTTCTTTATATTCATTTTTAATTGTTTTTATTAGAGAGAAATAAATGAGAGGAAGTAATTGTCCGTATATAATTAGTTCCTTTTTACTTGCTTTTCTAAGAAAAAAAATCTTATCGATCATACATAATTATTAATATGTGAAATTTTTATATATTAGTATTAGATAATTTCCATATAATTTCCCATGTATATATATAGTTAGCTAACTTATAAAATTGTAAATAACCTGGTTTTTTCCATTAATCTATATTGACTAGAAAGTTACAATATCTGGTTTATGCCAACTTGCAATACGTTTAGAAACTTAAATTTTAAAAAAAATCATATAATGGAAAGAGATAATGGGTTATATATAGAAGTAAAGAAAACAAAGCAAGTTTACACCAGCTCCAAACGTTAATTACTCTCCCCCAAAACTTAAGAGCCATGATGTCTCCTTATCAGTGCTAAGTTACCTGCCTTCCTGATAAACCAAAACGACCCTAATCATTTTTCATTCCAGCAATAATATACACTCACTAATTCTGTGTACCTTCATTACTTCATATAAATAATGTTTCTATACAGACAGACAAATTAATAGAAACTTATGAATATGAAATATATATGTACAGAAGAAACCAGCTGAAGTTGAAGAAACAGCAAATGCATGCATGAAGAGCTGATACTGTTGCTTCTCAACATCTTTACTTCTTCTTCTTCTTCTTCTTCTTCTTCTTCTCAAGTATGGATAGTTTAAGCGATGCAGTTAGAGTGAGAGATGGAGTGAAGGGTACAGTTTCAATGGTGATAGTTCAGATTGTGTATGCTGTGGCGAATATCTTGTTAAAAATGGCAGCAAATGATGGGATGAGCTTGACTGTTCTTGTTGCCTACAGATTCCTCCTTGCATCCTCCTTCCTTGTTCCTCTTACTCTCTTCTTTGAACGGTCCATGTATACATGATTCTGTTATACAAATTTATATTTTGAATTACAATATATATTATAATATGAATTCTGATGTTGGTGTTTTTAATTAAACGGGGAAAGCCTGCAAAAACTTGATGGCATAGTTCTATTCCAAGCATTTTTCTTTGGGTAACTTTCTTCTATACTACCTTTAACCTTTTTGCTTCTTAATTATATTGTTACAAATGTTTCAGTATTCACTAATATATATATATGTACAATAAGTATTTCTGCACAAAAATTAATCTCCCTTACATCACTCTAATTAATATCTAAACAAATTCATTTTCAGTGGATCCTTACTACAGAATCTTGATGTCCAATCCTTGGCCATGGTATCTGTAACATATGTCACAGTTATGCTGAACCTTGTTCCTGCTACTACCTTCATTATGGCTATCTTGCTAAGGTAAGTCCCACTTAACTTCTCTCTATACATAGAGAAATAGTATCATTGGATCATGACCGTTCATATTGAAAATCAAAATATATTTTTTATCAGACTGGAGAGGATGAAGTTGAGAACAGTGGGAGGGAAGGCTAAGGTGTTAGGGACGTTGACAGGAATCGGTGGAGCCATGATTCTTACTTTCTGCAAAGGCTAGAGAATCCGAATCTGGACGACTCATATTGAGTTGACTCACCACATGGCACCACTCCTTCTTCTCGCTTGTGGGGCTGCATGCTTGCTCTTGGTACCTGCCTCTGTTTCTCCTCATGGTTGATAATCCAGGTCATTAATTAACCATAATCTTGCCCATTCTTGTTTCCTTCACTGGCTTTGTGCTTTAGTTTCTTGTTTTTCCTTTAACATGTTGATTTGGAAGGCATATATATATATATATATATATATAGGTAAAGATGGCAGAGAGGTTTCCATGGCACTGCTCAACCACAGCATTAACGTCTATAATGAGCGCAGTTCAATCTGTCATATCTGCACTTTGCATTGAGAAAGATTGGAATCAATGAAAGCCAGGATGGAACATTAGGCTTCTCACTGCAACTTTCACAGTAATGTCCTTCTTCTTGCTTGTGACATTAATCAAATCACTCATTAATTGTCAGTTGAGATTGGGTTCAGACTATGGAAGACTTAAACATTTGGTGACTGGTGAGTTTTTTGGTTATGTTTCGCAGGGGATATTGACGTCTGGGGTGGCTTGTACCCTAATAGCATGGTGTGTGATAAGGAGGGGACCATTGTTTGTGGCCATTTTTAATCCTCTAATGCTTGTGCTCGTCACCCTTGGAGGTTCTTTACTCCTTGATGAGAAGCTCTTAGTTGGAAGGTCAATTTAATTAATACTACCGAAATGATCAAGTCTCAGTTTATCACAGTTTTCATTTAATTGAGAGAGAATCTGGTAGGAGAGATAGAAATAAGAGGTATATGGATTCAGTATAGTTTACATAGGATTTCAATCAAATCAAGACCATTTCTACCCTCGATCTATTTTGATTTGTCATTTGTCATCACATCATGATATATGTTAAATTAAGTAAAATGATGTTTTGGAGTTTCGATCAATTAATTTGACATGATAAAGAAGACGAATCAAAATAAATGGTGAAGATCTTTTTGACAAAATTAAACAAAAAAACTCATAGAATGCATTGACTTCAAATCCCAATAGGTGTGACCTCTTCAGTCTTTTGTTCTCTCTAAATTTCCTCCGAAGTTACTTCAAAAAATTTCAATGTAGGTAATATAATGTAGACATTGATATTAATTCTCTCCTTTTGTGTCTGCAGCATAATAGGAATAGTGTTAGTGGTGTGTGGATTGTACATGGTGTTATGAGGTAAAAGCAACGAAACAAATAAGGCAGTGTCAGAAAGTAAAGTTGTACACCCAAGAGCCTCTCTTCCACATGAATCCATCCAAATCGTCAAAGAAACTCAGAATGGCGCCCCACAAAATAACGCCAAGTGATTCTCCCAACATTCCTTTGTGCCTTTGTGAACATTAAACATGGACATATGAGAAATTACTATTTTCATATTTAAAAAGATGAGTATTCTTTTTTTTTTTTTAAAGTAGTCTTTTAATATATATAATCTTTTCTGTAAAATATTGTATTGGAATTGCAAATTGACCTCATCTTTATTATCAAAATGTACACTGGCTTAATCTTTTCAAAAGAAAAGAAAAAATGCATTTCATGGACATCTCTTCTATTTTTAGAATTACATTAAAAAAAATTAAATATTAATTAATTCAACGTGATTAGTTGATGATTCTCTTGGGATGCAATCTCCTGAAAATAAGATAATTTTGTCACTCCCCCTCAACAACTGAGTCTGGGTGGTGTAGTTGGTTATCACGCTAGTCTCACACACTAGAGGTCCCCGGTTCGAACCCGGGCTCAGACATTAACTCGTCCTTTTTAGTTGTCTTTCTGTAACTTTCTGGAGCATTAGCCCACGACCACAGAAATGGGCTCGTGGCTCCAAAAATATCGCATATCAATGGGCCAAAGTGCCCGAAGTCAATGTCACTTTTAGACTCTTACATTTTTTTTTATGTTTTTTGGAATAGAGGAATCTTCATTCCTCACTTTATCACCATCACTAATTTACAATAACTACAAGTGGATTTTTTTTAATGTATTGGATAAATAATAAATCAAAATATTTTCAAAGATTGTACTCATTTTTAACATGTAAGTCTTGTTGATATGTATAGAAAAAAAATGAAAAGAATAGAAGAAAGTTGCAGAGAGTTTAATAAAATATGTAGAAGAATATTAGAAGAATAAAAATATTTCTTGTCTCATAATATAAAATATTTTATAAAATTTGATGGAGCATTTATGATTTTTTTTCCAAAAATACTCTGCATAAATTTTCCCTACAATTAATCCCTTTTTTAAAAGAAAAGTCAATAAAATAAATGAATGGCATTTTTAAAGTGATAGTGATTTTTTTTTACAAAATTAAGACTTTCCACTAATTTTCACAATTTCTATAATCTATTTAATTTTTTAAAGGGTCTTATAAATTAGTACGGGGCATATTATAGAGTGGGCAAACCAGCTCAATCAAATATGCTTTTATATTCTTGCTTTTTAGTAATTTTTTTTATCTAAAACACAAAGAGGACATTGCTTAAATCCATCACAAGGTTATGAAGTTTAGTATAACTTTCACATTTGTATTTTAAATCAATAAGTTTTCATTTTTTCCACCAAAAAACAATATGATATATATAGTCCATTTTCCTATATATTATTTTAATATTGTATTTTCTTATAATTATGCATTTGAATATGTTGTCTTTCTTTCTAGTGAAAAATAAATTATATATATTTTAATTCAAAGTACAATTATGGAGATTTCCACTTAATTACTAGTAAATACACTAGTGATTATACACACATATACATGCATACATAGTTGGCAAAAATATATATACACACACATACATACGTATATATGTTTGTTATACAAAAGGATTCCACTACGGCAATTTCAATCTGATAAAAGGTTTTATTATTAATTCAACTTAATTAATAATAAATTTATGTAGAGGGGCAACCCTTTTTTTTATTCGGTTTGGTAAACTATCGGGGCAACTATTGATTAAACAAATGTGGACCATTGATGAAAGATGACGTGGGAAAGTGTTAACCAATCACAATAAAATGAAATAAAAACAACACGGAAAGATTTATATAATATGTTAATGATATTTAAAATTCTTGTAAAAGATTAAAGTTACAAATTGTGCTATTATGTTAAAATGACTATTAATTATTAATGATTTTTTAGAGTTATTATTATTATACTTCTTAAAATTATAAATTTAAATATATGTGTGATAAATAAAAAAACTCAAGCTATAATGTAAAAAAAATCAATAGCTTTAATATATCATAAAAATTTTAAAATGTGATTAATTTATAATATGAAATTTTCAACTCTCATTTAAAAAAAATTAAAAAGAAAGAAAGAAAAAGGAAAGAAAGGGACCACCGTACAGATGGTAGGGTGAGGAGGAGCATAAAGTAGGCTCACCGCTAGATCTAAGAAGTTTCAAGAAGGAAGCTTCGTCAAAGTCAGACTCTGACACGCTCACACGCATAAAGGCAAAACCGGTTCCATGCCTGCGAAGCAAACCATAATTTATTCTTACTCCAAAAAAAAAAAGCCATTGAAATAAAAAATAATAATTCTATTTATTAAATTTATAAAAAATATTATTTTTTAATAGTATCCTATTCAATATATTATATTTAAAATTTTTTATTTTTTATATTTAATTATAAATAAGAATAAAATAAAAAAAATATTTAATATCATAAAAATTATTAAATGAAACTTATATTTGAATCAAAACAAGTTTTTGAAATATAACATATATTTTAAAATGAGGGTGTATATATATAATTGTCAGAAAAATATATATATACACACACATATAATTATAATTATAATTATAATTATAATGGCAGTTTTGTGGGATGCTTGTGGATGTCAGCTTTTATTGCATGGACTCTCCCTGATGTTGATCGCTTTTCTTTTTATATTGTGTAAAAAGAATTAGAATGATTTTGGTTTTGTGTTTTAAACTAAGTTCTGGTGCTTTGGTCATCAACCAAAAAAAAATTATGGTGTGGAGGAAATTTTTTTGGCACATAAAATATCCCATCTTTTCTACCTTCTTCTTAGTTCTTACCATCATCCCTTCCTTTTCCCCGCTAGAAATGGTACTTCAAACTTGAAAGGAGCAAGAACAAATACATTATTCTTCTTTATACCCCGTTTGGTTTGCAGGAAATGTGATTAAGGAAGTGGATTCCATGTGATGTGATGTTTGGTGTGACAGAAGTGATTTTCCATGGAAATCCACTTCCATCAAATTGCCTTGAATTGATTTCCTTGTGGAGGTGTATGGAAGTGAGAACATTCCCATAGAAATCAAACTTTTTACCAATTTACCCTCAATCATTTGCCCCTCCTTGTCTCTTCGATTTTTCTTTGGATGGTGCCACGACAAGTTTGACAGTGTGATTCTCCTCTGCGATGGTGACAACGTCCTCGTTCGGTAACGCGTGGTGCTCCACAGGCGATGGTGTGCTTCGCAACCCAAATTGTTCTTGATTTAAGTGTTGCTGGTCTTCGAGTTGTCTTCAAAATCTTTCGTCAACAACGGCGGGGTGCTCCATCAGCAATGTGTGATGCTCGAGGACGACATGATGCTCCTCTAATTGCGTGTTTCTTGATCTCTCTTCTCAACCCAAATTGTTTGTGGCTCAAGTGTTTTTGGTCTTTGATTTGTCTTCTTCATCTTCCTCTAGCGACATCGTGGTATGGTGACAGTGTGATGCTTGAGTGACCCAAATCGTTCTTGGCACCGATGATGATAGTCTTTTTTAATTTTTTGCAAATCTAATTGTGTGAGATTGGTTAGATAGAATCTAGTTCAATGATTTGTTTTTGGGTTTTGCAAATCATTCTTGGCGTGGTGGTCTTCAACAATGGGTGTGTTGTTGCAATGGTGGTCTCCGATGCTAATAGGGAAGAAGAATCGTCAGGATAGAGAAGAGTTGTATTTTTGGAGGTTTTTGTTGGAAGGGTAATTTATTATTTTCATATTATAAATACAAATATTAAATAACAAAGATATCACACTTCTATTATCATACAAAACATACTTTTAAATCCTACTTCCACTCCCATTTCCATTTCCTTTTCCACTTCCTCTTCCTCTTCTACTTCCACTTCCACTTCCTTCAAAATCAATTCCGTGAACCAAACGAGGCCTTATATTTTGAGTTATTTTGTCAAATTGATTGCTCAAGACCTTTTGGATCACCTGGTCAGCAATTTTCAGCTTATATATATGTGTGTGTATGGAACAAAATTAGTTAGAATAAATTTATTCTTTGTTCTCAATATTCTAAAGGAGATGAGTTCTTATTGTCCACGAAAGATGTTATAGTCTATTATAAAAAAAATCATAATAAAATGATGATAAAATAATACATGAATATATGAAATTATCAAATTTAAATACAACTATATATACTTCTTTATGAAATGTATGGTGTTTGAGGTGTTTATCATTCATTAATAATACAAAATGCTATAAATAACTTTTTTATCCTGTACAAGAACCATTTTTTGTTATTATCTATTTTTTTAGTTCATTACTCAATTAATAGATTTAAATTATAAAGGTACAATGTTAAGTATTAATCAATTGTGTATTTAATTTATAGTTCAGCACCTACATTTATTTGAAAATTAAATGACTTTAAAATATTTTGGTTACAAAAATCACTTTTAAAAATTAATGTCAACTAAATCAAATGAAATCAAATTGTCTATAAATTAAACTTCAGTATGTCTTTTACTTTATAAAATTCTCTTGTTCTATTTAATTTGATTCTTACAAACATATATATATATCCTGGTCGGCCCTGAAGTGTACGAGAGAATATTGATTTTCATGAACTTGTATGGGCATAAAATTTTCACTACTAATTATTGAGCTTACTTGCGCAACACACCATTATATTTATAAATTTGAATTGAGCTCAGCAAATTTTCGATGTGTTCACTTAATAGTAAATACCAAACGGGCCATACTGGACTTTGTCTTTTTGTAACATCAATTTATTTATTTGAATTTTTTTTTAAATGAGAGATATGAGTTCTATGTCATTGATTTTCCATAACATTCCATGGAGTGCAAAGAAAAATTTTGTAGTGAAATTATAAAATTTATAAAGGATTATATTATTTTTTTTGTTTGAAAAAAAAGGACTATATTATTCATGACTCGAAGTAAGGCGAATGAATTTTTCCCTTTAAAGGACTAAGGTAGAGAGACCCAATATCACCTTATCTGTTTGTCATTTGTAAGGAAAAAGTGACGCATTTGATTCAAGAGGAGGTGACAAATGGAAACTGGAAGCCTATCAAACTTAGTAAAGATGGTTCAGCTATATCTCATTTGTTTTTTTTGCAGATAACATTATTCTTTTTTCTGAAGCTACTATGGGACAAGTAGATGTTATTAAAAGATGCCTTGGTGTGTTTTGCATGGCTTTTAGGTAACAAGTTAATGAATCCAAAACTAGAGTTTATTTCTCTTCTTATGTGAACTCTGAGGTGGCCTTTGATCGGATTTTGGCAAATATTTAAGAGTGTCTATTCATCACGACAAGGTTTCAAAGGATATTTATCAGTATATGATTGATAAGGTTAGAAATCATTTGGGTAGTCGGAAGGTTAATTGCCTTTCTCTTGTTGGAAGAAACACGTTGATATCTTCAGTTATATCTGCAATTCCAAATTACCCCATGCAAATAGCTATGCTCCCTACTAGTTGTTTGGAGGAGATTAATAAGCAAGCCTGGGGTTTCTTATAGGGATCACTAGAAGAAAAGAAGATAATTCATCTAATATCATGGGATACAATGTGTAAAGATGAAAAAGTTAGAGGGCTTGGGTTAAGATATACTAAGCAACAGAATTGGGCTTTCATGATGAAACTTGGCTGGGGAATGATCCACAATCAGGATTGTTTGTGGGCTCGAGTTATTCGTGGTAAGTGTAGGTGCGGAAATGAGTTGTTTCTTAACATTGATAAAAAGAAGGTAGGTTTTTGTTACCTAACATCGATAAACAGAGGGTAGGTTCACAAGGCTAGAATGAGATTAAAGCAATTTGGGACTACATCTCAAATGGTGCGAAAGTTGTCTGTCCTTCAAATGATCATGAGATTGCTCGACGGCTTTATGAGAAACATGGTCAATTTTCTATTAAATCTGCTTATAAGTATCTTGTTGGAGGATACTCGCTTATGGATTCCATTTGGAGTAAACTTTGGAAACTGAAGGTTTCCCAAAGATGCAAGATGTTTACGTGGATAATGCTACATGATAGAGTGTTGACAAATGAGATGAAGCAGCACTGTGGCTTACATAACTCAAGTATGCGTGATTTATGTCCGGTGTGCACTGAGGACACAATTCATGCATTGCGGGTTTGTCGTGTAGCACGAGATGTCTGGAAACAGATTGTGTATATCTCCGTATGGAATGAATTTTTCTCAGTTGAATTGTTTGATTGGATTGTTATGAACCTAGGAAGGAAGTTAGGTTATGGTGAAGATAAATGGAGTGATCTTTTCTCTATTATCTGTTGGATCCTTTCGAAGAAGCGGAATAAAATAGTTTTTGATAATGCTCACAATAACACTAATGAGATTGTGGTGGAAGCTAAAGTTATTGTTTGTTGTTTGCGGAAGACTAATCAGAAGTTTAGTTGTTGAAACTTGAATGGTACCTCTGGTAGAAAGATTCAGGATGAGGGAACAAAAGATTTTGATTACATGGAAGTTTACATTGATGAAGCTTATTCTCATTTGAATAATATTGCTGGGTGTGGTGGAATCCTATGTTGTAATAATAGGTCTGTTGAGGAAGTGTTTATGTTGAGGCTAGAGGAAGGAAACGTTCTCACAGCGGAATTATGGAGTTATTTTATGGGATTAAAATGAGTTTGGGATAGAGGATATCACAAAATTCATCTAAAAAGTGATTCAAAAAAAGATGTTACTTTGCTATTGAAATATGGCTTTTATGAGTATCATTATGACTATGACTTGTTGAAGAAGCTGCACTCTATGCTTCAAAAAAACTGGTCGATCAAGTTATCTGTTATTGAAAGGGGGCTGAATATGGAGGCTAATTCACTTGCCAAGGAAGCACTTTCAAGATTGCCTGGGTTTTATTGTGTGACTGCGCAGGAACTTGAGAATGTTCTACGAAGGGGAAATGTAACTTGATCTTCTTTTTCGTTCTGTTTTTGTATTTTATCTTCTGGCTTATCAAAAAGAAAAAGTCATGAATAATTTTTTATTTTGTGCAATTTCTAATTTTTTATTTTTTTTCACACATTTTTTAAATTGTATATTTTAATAGAATTCAAATTTAAATGTTTAAAATTTAAGTATAACTTTTTGAAAACTTGAAGCTATTATTTCTCATGAATCACTATGAAAAAAAGGACGAAAGATACGTAGTTGCACAATTAATTATCCATATCCTTGCCATTTTAGGCGGAACTATTAAATTAAAATAGTGCTCTATCCGACTCAAATTATAATGTATTTTGTATCAATTATAAGTATATTAAGAAAATTATTTTTCACTTGAAAACTAATGCAAAATGTACCAACATGTCCCATTCTACTCTTATTAAATATTACATTCTATTATTATTATAGAGTTATAAATGAAGAGTAAGGAATAATTAAAAATAAAAATAAAATAAGAAGAAAATATCTAATACCCTATAAATTTATTATACAAAATACTCTATAATATGAAACAATGAAAGTACTCTGCAAGAGAATTTGCATTCACGTGAAACCATCTCAATAATTGTGGGCATTTAATTGGGAAATGAAATTAAACTAGTTCTTTTTCCTTTTAATAATAATGATAATGTTGCATTTTGACAATTCCCATTTGGGCTTTTTTATTTTGGAATAGATTGAGTGAACTTTAAGTAACTAATCAAATTTATTAAGTCTCAAATACTCCCATTAAAATGTAAAGTGTCCCACTTAATTATACACCCAATTATATCCCTTAACTTTCTATTACAGCTACTCACATTCTTATTGTATGATTTGAAATATATAACATTTTCTTTTTATATGTAGTTGGATTAATTATTGCTATGAGTTAGAATGTTATCTAACTTTCAAAAGAAAATTAACTGTTTCTTATTTGGGTAAAGAGAAATTCATGAATATATAATTAAGGTAGGTGCATATATAAAACATTAATATCAAAAAGTTTTAAATTATTGTCTCATTTTTCATGTGTGTATGGAAGTTCAAATTTATTAACTCATATTGGCCTAGGACAAAATTGTTTAAGTTTGATTTTCAACTTTTATATATAAAACAAATCTAATTGAAATTAGTTTATCATTTTCTTTTTATATTTTAAGGGATTTTTTAAAAAAATGTTAGATACTTAAATTTATATACTTAAGATACTTTAATTCAATCATATTAATAAAAATAATTTTTTTCATATATTATTTATTCTATAACTAATTTTTAATTTTTGTATTGTTAATTTATTTTTAAATTTAAAAGTCATGTGTTTTGATTTGATTTAATATGGATAAATTAAGTATACAAGTTTAACTAAGTTATCTCAAGGAAAATTAACCTCTAGTATTAGTGGAAATCTCCTCCGTCCTCACATAAAAAAGTTATTAATATTAAAAAATTACTTACTCTAAAAAAAAGTAATAGATCGTAAAAATATATTTATATTAATAACTAATTAATAATTAATCAATACAGTGAACTAGAGGGATTTTATGTTTCTAAGAATCTAAAAATCACAGAAGAGACAGGGAAAGAACAAATCCGTAGAAACAGATTGCAATGCTGGAATGAGTCAGCGTAGAGGGAGGTACAGTTTGAGATACCACAGTGCGTCCATTCCTTGCAAGCTTTGTTCGTGGAGTCTGATGCCTACACAAAAAAGTCAAATCCCATTTGGTCATCAGCATTCATTACCATGTGGGTATATTAAATTAAATCCATTAAAAAAAATCTTTTTATTGTATATTCAAGTAAAACCCAAGGAATAAACACACAAATAATGATCCCATGTTAATAAAAATTATTTAATAACTCAGCTTCATCGCTTTTCTTCCCCTGGTTCGTGAATTAGATTTAATGCAGCATTGGAGTCCGGATATGAGAGAGAAAAGAGAATGAGCTGAGGAGGGATCTCTCTGTGTGAAAGGAGGAGTTTAAGAATTCTGACCAAAAAGCTCTTGAATCTTTCTTTTTTACTGATACTGCTTTAGGTTTCATCTCTGCAAGTGGCGATTATGCTTGAGCTGTAGATCTCTCCCATCTGGGTACGTTCATCTTCCGAACCCAAGTTTTCTGTTCTCTTTCTTTTCAACTTGAGCAATCTGCACAAGTTGTTACTTCGAATCTGAACTTTTTTCCAACTGGGGGGGTTAGGTTGATAATGCTTGGGGAGAATACCCGATTTTCAGTTTTTGAAGCCTTTTTATTTGAGTAGTAGGTTTGATAATGGAGGCTAATCTAGAACTAGATTTTGGGGTTTTGACCTCAAGAGAGCTTTTGAAATTTCAGATTCTGACATTTTCCTCAGATTTGCATGTAAAGGGCGGTTTCTGATCCAGCTTTGGAGAATTTGGCAGCTTAAGTTATATTTACATCTAGGTCTTAAGAGGTAGTCTCAGCTTCTCCGAAGTCTTTTCTACTTGAGCTTTTTGGACTTCTTGTTTGCAGAAATAGTCAATAATTTGAAGGATATGGAAAGTATTGTTGATCCGTTATATACTAAAATTAACTAGCATAATAGTAGCTTTGAAATGTTTCTTTTCGAGACATAACTTTTTTTTTAGGGTAATATATTCGGGAAATAGTGTGTACGCAAGAACACATCCTATGTAAGAACGTAACTGGGATTTAGTTATAAGGTTGCATCTAAAGATAATAGAATAAGATAACAACGTTTAACATGGTTACTTCTGTTTTTGTTGCTATCATCATACTGATGCTCTATTGGAGTCTTTCGTGATAATGGGTAATTGCCAATATTGACTCAAATTGTAATAATCTCTGTTGTTTGATATATTGATTTGAATATACGGATCTTTAAACGGGGATTGGAGATAATCTGGTTTCTTAGTTTTAAGTGATGATTTTTGAGGAAAAGATGAATAATAAAGTAGGAAAAAGCATTATTATCTTGTGTTGAACTGAGTTTCTCCTTTCTATGACAGTCATATGTGCACAGTGGTCAGATATAGTCCACTGGAAATTCTACGAGCAGAGATATATAGTGGTCTTCTTGGGATTGTGCTGCAAGATGTCGTTCCGAAGCATAGTTCGGGATGTGAGGGATAGTTTTGGGAGCTTATCTAGACGGAGTTTTGATGTCAGGCTGACTGGCCACCACCGTGGAAAGTCTCACGGATCATTTCAAGATTTGCATGATCAGCCTTTAGTAATTCAAAACAGCCGCTGGGCTAGCCTACCCCCAGAATTGCTATATGATGTTATTAGAAGGCTAGAGGAGACTGAGAGCACATGGCCTGCCCGAAGGCATGTTGTTGCATGTGCTGCAGTTTGCCGGTCTTGGAGGAACATGTGCAAGGAAATTGTGAAGAGCCCAGAATTCTGTGGCAAGCTTACCTTCCCTGTGTCTCTGAAGCAGGTTTGCATAATAACTTTTGCATAACTGATTGTCCTGTTTTGTTTTGGTTAACATTTCAACTGCATTTATGCGGATGTGAAAAATTCAGCTGAAGCAAGACCCTAATCCTTTATAACTTTGACGTTTCAGCCTGGACCAAGAGATGGAATGATTCAATGTTTTATCAAAAGAGATAAATCTAATTTAACATACCACTTATTCCTTTGTCTCAGCCCTGGTAAGCTTTCCTTTTATACATTTGGTAATCTCTTCTGTCAACATGCATTTGGTAATGACATCCTTGGATATGCTTCCAGCATGACTATGTAGATTTTCTGGTCTAATGTCACTAATAGGTGACTCGTTGGACATTTAGTCTTTTATCAATGAATCTGACTTAAGACATGATCATGACTTGCTTAGAACCACACACATGTGGATGCTTCTGTCTGATGCCTAAAATTCTATAATTTGTTTGCTGAAGCAATTATAAGTATTAGGAAAGAGTTTTGAACGTTGTTAGTATTTGTATGTAATGTTTGAGTTCATATCACACTTGCTTTTTTTATGCTTCTATTGGCATTCACTCATGTCACCGGAAATGAAAATCTGAGAAGGCTGGAATTTGTCTGCATGCAATACTATATTAAATGGGAAGTCAAGTGGAATTTGATATTTCATACCATATTCTAGTGCATGCTGAACTCATTACATATTCTTTTTCTTTCCTTTTGTTTTCTAATATATTTTTTGCTGCTTTCATATTCTTCTTTGCAGCTTTGTTAGTTGAAAATGGAAAATTTCTCCTATCTGCTAAGAGGACACGGAGAACAACTTACACAGAGTATGTTATCTCCATGGATGCTGACAACATCTCAAGATCAAGTAGCACTTACATTGGAAAGCTGAGGTTAGTTCACTACTTTCAAGTGTTTAATATCGTTAGGCTATTTTGTTTTAAACCCTTATCTTGGACAAAAGGAATTGTTAATATTCTTATGGGCTTTGACTCAAATGAATCCTAGATCCCATAATATATGATAAAACTGTTAAAATTGAGAAAACTTTTATCATTGACTAGTGAGCTACGACTCGAGAAAATGATCATTCATTTGACATGCTGTTGTCTTGTGTATAAAGGGAAGTTGTTTAGGATCTTTTTGTTGTTATTGTCCATTAATTCTTGGAAGATTTTTCTTAATTTGTTCTCTAAGCCTGTTTATTAGGTATTTGTTGTTCTGATTTAAAATCATTGTCTCCTCACATAGATTGAAAATTTTTTTCTACTTTTCTTTATCAGGTCAAACTTTCTTGGTACAAAATTCATAATATATGACACACAGCCTCCATATACTTCTGCCCATATACCCCCTCCTGGGACTGGGAAGACAAGCCGAAGGTTTTATTCCAAAAAGGTCTCACCAAAGGTCCCATCTGGTACTTACAACATAGCTCAGGTGACATATGAGTTAAATGTGCTTGGAACAAGAGGCCCTAGGAGGATGCACTGCATCATGCATTCAATTCCAGCCTCTGCGCTCGATACAGATGGCACAGTTCCCGGCCAACCAGAGCTGCTTCCTTGCTCTCTTGAGGATTCATTCCGTAGCATTTCCTTCTCAAAGTCTCTAGATCACTCTATTGAGTTCAGTAGTGCACGGTTTTCTGAAATCGGGGCTTCCTGCAGCAATGACGATGAGGATAGCAAGATGAGACCCTTGATTCTGAAAAACAAACCTCCGAGATGGCATGAACAGCTGCAATGCTGGTGCCTCAACTTCCGGGGTCGAGTAACAGTTGCCTCTGTTAAAAACTTTCAGTTGATTGCTGCTTCCCAGCCAGCTGCAGGCGCTCCCACACCGTCTCAGCCAGCCCCACCAGACCATGATAAGATAATTCTGCAGTTTGGCAAGGTTGGGAAAGATATGTTCACCATGGATTACCGATATCCTCTATCTGCTTTCCAGGCTTTTGCAATATGCTTGAGCAGCTTTGACACCAAACTGGCTTGTGAATAAACAATCAAATTATGAAGCAAAGCCTGATAAGAGATATGGTATCTTTCCCTTTTTCTTTTTCTCACTTTTGTTTTTCTTGCTAGTTGCTACCATTGTGATCGGAATAGGCCATTGTTGTTGCTCAAAGTTGTTGTATGACTCCATTGTTGTAGTAGTGCAGCCCTGATGATGTAGCAGGGTTTTAGTGCATTAACTTTCTTAATCTCTGCCAACAATGTATCAAAAATTGATTTTAGCTCTGTGGTTGGTACCTTCGTAGTCTCTATATGAATGAACTCCTTGAATTTATTCTCGCTAGTTATTTACTCTTTTTGTAAGTAGGTGGTTGGGGCAGCTATATTTTAAATAAGTAGTTGGGAATTTAATTCTTAGTCGTCTTTTATGGAATAAACTTGGTTGAAAAGAATTTATCTTTTTGGCCTTAGTATTTTGTTGGAGATTAGTTAAGTATTTTAGTCCAAGACAAAAGAAGTTTGAGGATTTTCCTTATCAAATTAATAGTGATAATGAAGTGGTTCTGGATACGGTGTAGTTTGGAAATTGATGTAGTTTAGATAGAAATTCTTGTAGGCCATTACTACTCATCTTGAGCAAAGTCATTGAAAACTAATGACGCTTGAATGGATTGTTTTTCATGGAGAAATTGAGGCAGTGTTTTGCTCTTTTTATATGTAGTTCAATAATTATACGATAAGTTCAGTTCATAAAAAAATAAGTTCATAATTGTCCATGAATGTATAATTTTTGCAGTTTAATGTCCTTTGAAAGAATTTATTTGTGTTTTTAATTTGAAGATTTGATGACAAAATATTGTATATATATTTTATTTGACATGACAATTAAGTGTAGGAAAAGATCCAGATAATAAATCTTTTCGTCCACATGTTGAGATTATTTACATTTTTTAAGGAGATTAGTCGTGTTAATTTGGAAGATATCATAATATAATGTGGGAATATTACACATAGGTCCCTTTTCTTTCAACTTGTCATTACCAAAGCCTCTAGAGAATCTAAATTCAGTTAGTTGGCCCAAAAAAAACAAAAGAAAATAATTCATTAATTTTCCAATTTGAGATTTAAAACACATGGTCACGAAACTAGAAGGTTCAATTGATTTGGATGCAACTTTGAGTCTTTGATTGTTTGTTCTATTGGACAGCCTTTCTTCTCCACATAATTATCACCGAAATGTCAGTTTATGAAATGAAGGTCTTTTACATTAATATATTAAGAAAAATGGAATTATACATTAAATTTATTTATTTATTTTCTTTTTTGTCGTGGAAAAGGGGGCTAAACCCAAATCATTATATTAGACCTGAATTAAGCATGGGATAATATAACCCAATACAACAAAATAAAACAAATTTTCTGCTTTTAAATAAACAAATATATGTTTATTTATTAAATCCAGAAGATTTTGATTCTAATAGATAAAATTTTAGTCGGATCAAATGAAATTTGTCAACACAACTGAGATACTGTTAACTAGACTTTAAAATAATTTGCAAAAAAAAAAACCAATGGTGGGAAGACTTTTTAAAAAAAAAAGAAAGAAAGAAAAGAATTTAAAAATCATGATAGTATATAAAATAACATTTAAAGAAAAACGAATGACAACGAAAAACCTAAACCTAACCTACAAAATTATGCGTGGATCGAGTTTTTTCAGGCTTTGAGCACGTGGTTGGTGAACGAGAAAGGAAAAAACATATTCATTTCAAAAGTTTGTACACATTTATTACAATATTTAATAATACCTACTTGTTCTATTTTTTTCTTAGGTAAAAATCAATAAATATTTTTTAAAATTTTATTTATTTGCAAACAATTCAAAGTGCAGGAAAAAAATTAAGTATTTTTTCATATATATAAATAATTTGATATATTATTATTATTATTATTATTATTATTATTTATTGCAATGGAATATTGATGGAAAGCAAACGTGAGACAGATTCATAATTGATGCCTCTTGGTTAGGTTGAAGAGTCAGGAGTTTGTGTCTGGCAGGTCCTACCTTTGCATGATGCCAACATCTTCCTTCATGGATAACGTCTCACGCAATCTCTTTTTTTTCCTAACAATTTTCTTTTTCTGATATGGAAGACTTTAACCTCATTATTTTAAATAATAAATACATTTTGTTTCAATGGTCAATGGTATGCCCCTTCCTACTGCTGCATCTTTCTTATTATTATGTACCATTTTCCAATTATTATTAATTATTATATATTGAATAAAAATAGGAGATGGTATCCCTATAGCAACCTCAGGTTTTAATTTATTATAAAATGAAATTAGAGAATTTTCGTCATCATAAAATTATATAGATTTATAATAATATATTCAGAAGTAATTTTTATTAAAATAAGTATAATTTGTAGCTCATATTTTATCCTAAAATTTAATATTGCATATATTTCGATATTAAAGGAGAGTATTCTATCAAATTAAGGAAAAAAGGGTCTATAATTTGAATATCTTTTAATAAAGATAATTTACTAAAAAATTAAACAACATATTTTGATTGGCAATAAAAACAAAACTATATATACCATAATAAACGATATCAAAATTTCCTTAGCTGATTAGATTATATTAGAAGGAGTTCAAGCTTCCAAGCCCTACATTTTTTTATTAGAAGCACCTAATTTAGGCTTCTTTAACATTTTATACAAAAGTAAAAACATTATTCTATGCATGAATTACACTGAATCTAACTTCGTAACTTGTGAATAACGTAATATTATAATTTGTTATATATTATATATTTTTATATAATTATTTAGTATTCAGTACTATCAAATCAAATTCGAACATTATCAAATTTAAATGATAATAGTTTTCCTAATATAATTTTTTTTTTCATTTAAAAGACTCGAATTTAAGAATTCTTACCATTCAATTCAATTGCTATTAGTTATATATTGATTTGAATGTATAAATTAATGTAATATATCATGAGGTTTTTTCTTTTTGGCCACATAGATCATGAGCTTATTGATGGTCACATGTATGTAGTGTGTATACTGTAAGATTATGCATCAAAGTTCTCTTGTGCATCAAAGTAATGCACAACTTAATCAAGCCTTTGAGATTAGCCTAAGATTAGATTTTGATCTCTAACATTTGGCAAGTTCCCCCCCTTTCATTCGCATTTTAGCTAATTAAAAAATGTTTATGGGTTGGCTTAGGCCTAATATTAACCCACTCATTACCTATCCCCAACTCATTTTAGACTAACACCAAATGAGAAAATTACTTAACCCCAATGGTACGCAAATGATAAAACGTCCTACATATATGCACTTATACACATTTTTCACCCATATGGGGATTAAATTCTACCCTTAGTGAGCGTGGGGCCAGTCACATAGACAATTATATTTTATAATGTGACTTAAAAAAAATTCCTATAAAAAAAAAGAAATAAGTTCCTATAAATTATATTTGTCTCTATAAAAATATAAAAATATAAAATCTTTATTCAGGTTTCTAACAATTATTTCTCTTTAAATTATTAGGGTCGGACCAAGTTGAACTGAATTAGCTGCCTGGCTCAATTTGAACATCTGACATGGCCCGAAAAATAATTTTTATTTCATTTAATGTTACACAATACATTAACATAAAATGATAATATCACACTAAAATTCACCTAATATTAAAATTTTATTAAATAATATTTTATGAAACATTATGCTGTCAACCTTTGTTCTATCCAAAGTTATCCTGTAGTTGCTGCAAAGAATTTCTCTTCGATCTTTGCCAGCGAAGTATCATTTTTTAAAATATACTAATATTTAGATTAAACCATTATAAATAAAAAAAACTGCAACAAAATTTTTAAATATAAAATTGATTGGAATTTTTTAAATAAAAATACATGTACTAACTACTACCGTATTTAATTAATTAATTTATCAATCTATTATTACCATAAAAAATGGTCTCTTCAGTTTTCACAATATTTTCGTTTCGTTACATCGCTAACTTCACCTGGCGACAACCAAAGCGAGGGCTTAGGTCCTTCGCTAGGGTTTGCGAATCCGCCATTGTCCATTGTTATACGTTTATGCTTTGTATAACTTCTTTTTACTTCTACAAGCTTCAAAGATCTTATTTTGTGCTTTCCCTTTGAATTTGATCCTTTCGAATGACTCGTGTTCTATGTGTTCCCAGAACCTGATTCGAAGTTCAAAGGTACTCCCTTTATTCTCCACTTTCAAATTTTTATTATCGTTGTTCTTGCACTTTGTAGTTTTCTTACCTGGTTTTCTGAAAAGTTTTTCACTTATTGAAGATTATTTGAATTTGCCTCTGGGTGTTGACAATTCTGAAGTTTTCAGGGGAAAGATTTGATTGTTAGTTGAGATTGTTTTTGCCCCAAAATCGAGCCATTTACGAAGAAATTATTTGATCATGATCATGGTTTTGCTAGTTCTTATGTTCGAGTTTTTGAAATGAAGGAGGAGGGCATATGATTGGAAGGTAAGATAAGATATTTTGTGATTTGGGTTTGGATTTCAGGATTGTAATTCGATCGATCTGTTGATCAGATCCACTTTGAAGTCAATGGATTTGACCAATTGGATATTGAGTGTTTAGTTAGGATGAACTTTAAATCCGTTTAGATGCCTTAGCGTCAGATGCAATTCAATAAAAAAAGCGGTTTATGATGGCTTTCTTGTGATCTGGTGGTTTTGGTATAGAATACTGAGGATCTTGAGGGGGTTTTTCTCTGAACGCTGACAATGTCATCTATGGATAGTCAGGGCCCCTGGACGCCTTTTTCCTCCATTGGCCGTTCATTATTTGGTATCCGGCGGGAGCAGGTTCATTCTGTGGAAGTGAGTCATGAATCTGGAACCCATGATACAGAGCTTGAATCATTCCAAAAGCAGGTTACAGATAGATTCCATGAACTTTGTGAGGTCAGTGATGATGAATTGCTCTCTATCCAATGGATGCTGAAGCTCCTGGATGCATTTGTCTGCTGCCAAGAGGAATTCAGAGCTATTCTGCTGAACAAGAAAGAGCAGGTCTCGAAACCCCCTCTTGATCGGATGATTTCTGAATTCTTTGAGAGTTCAGTGAAGGCACTTGATATTTGTAATGCAAGTCGTGAAGGGATTGAGAAGATTCGTGTGTGGCAAAAACAGTTGGAGATTGTCATGTCTGCCTTGGATTCTAAAAAGAGAGCATTAAGTGAAGGCCTGTTTCGGAGAGCAAGAAAGGCACTGATGGATTTGGCACTTGCAATGCTTGATGAGAAGGAGACTGGGTCTGTTTTTTCACAACGCAACCGATCTTTTGGGCGTCATAACACAGGCAAAGATAAGCATCATCAATCAGGGCATTCTCGATCTCGTTCATGGAGTGTATCACGCTCCTGGTCTGCAGCTAAGCAACTGCAGTCCATTGCATGTAACCTGGCTTCACCCCGTGCAAATGAGATTGCTGCAACAAATGGCCTTGCCATTCTTGTGTTCACAATGAACTCTGTTCTCTTGTTTGTCTTGTGGTCTCTTGTAGCAGCAATTCCTTGTCAGGATAGAGGTCTGAATATCCATTTTTCAATCCCCCGACAGTTCTCATGGAGCACTCCCATTATCTCACTTCACGAACGAATCTTGGAGGAGTCTAAGAAGCGTGAGCGCCGGAACTCGAATGGCTTGTTGAAGGAGATATATCAAGTCGAGAAATGTACCCACCACATGACAGACCTGGTGGATTCAGCCCAGTTTCCATTGACAGAGGAGCAAAAATTGGAAGTTGAACAGGTCACGAATGAATTGAATTTGATTTATGAATCTCTTAAAGATGAATTGGATCCACTGGAGCGCCAAGTGAGGGAAGTTTTCCGAAAGATTATGACTTGCAGAACTGAGGGGCTGGAATACTTAAGTATGTCAAACTATACAGAGTAAGGAAACTAGTGAACTGTTACAGAGGAGGATCAAATGTACAAATTTGTGAAGCGAATACATTTTGTATCTTGCTTTTTGGAAGGAGGAAGAGTGACCACTGCGTTTAGAGTATAAACTATTTAGCTGCCTTGTATTTATCTCAGTACTTGTGTGAAAGAACATAATGTTAGGTTACTTCCTAAATGTCTCATGCCTTATGTGCCCATGTAGTTTATGTCTTGTCTTGCACTTAGTAAAATTTGTAATACAGCAAATTTTCACAATGAGGAAAGCAAATGTTTATGGCCTTTAAGCCATCTTTTTGTGATGATACTGCTACTAATATTACTACTCTATATCTTTTTATTACTCTGAGAAAAGATGAAATGTACTCCTAAAGTTTGGTGGCAGTACATGTCATCCTCAATAGTTTGATTGTGCTGGAAAAAATCAAATGAGAGAAATCGTAGGTGACAATCTTGGTGCCTTACTAGAAAAGGGAAAATAACATTTTGTTCCTTGAACCATGATCTAATTACAAAATTGGTAATAAACTTCACAATGCAAGTACTTGGTTACATGTTCAAGGTTAGATAGATCATAGATGTAATTTGTTATATTTTAAAATTTTTAAAGCTATGATATATAATATGATTAAGTTTTAGTTTGAGGGGATAGAACGTAACTCTACTGAAAAAAAGAAAAGAAAAGAAATTAGGGTGGAAAAATAAACTGAAATCTTTCAGTTGTTTTTGGCTCCCGGTGTAAGTAGAGAGATGAAGAAATTGCAGGCGGAATTTGAGGCCCAATTTGGTTATATTCTCTTCAAAACAATGAGTTATTAGTGAAACTACAATAAGATAATACGTATAAACGGTTTGCATTTGATGATATGAAAACAAGAAGCAATAGCAGATGCATGCCAGAATAATTTATTTGGAACAATAAATACTTTAAGAAACTATCAGGGTCTCGAACTTTTTTTTGAATAAAAAGACGTATCTATTGAAATGCAAAAAGTACAGGATTTACAAAAAGAATTACCTCACTCTCTCATCAAAGGCCAACGAATTTACCAATCCGAACTTGCATTTTTAATAGGTTGAACAAGCTATCTCACAAGTCAGAATATTTCAGCAGACACTGTTTTCTAAATAAGATAGACAATAACTTTATTGAACATTCTACGAATTCCAACTGTGAATGTACAAACATATTTTCTAGGTTCTAAGCCTACTGAGCTAACAACTTCTAAAAACTTCGACAGATATTGTACACCTATACTTCTGTTCCTTGTACACCAAGTAATACAGCATGCCTGAGTATGTAACGCTGCAAACCCTTAAATATCAGGTCCTTTAGCAGAGCACAGTAGAGACTACTAGCAGAAAAGGTGCATCCCTATCTTGGACATTGAACAAGAAAATATATAAAACAAAACAGAAGGCTAAGGTCCCATAAAAATTCAATGGCTCTACACACCTTATATGCTCCTATGAAAGAAAAAATTATGCAAAATTTGGAGACGGGTAAGAAAGGATCCATCAATTTAGTCCTAAAATGCTAACTGAAGGAGTTTTGACCTCCAAAGGACTTGAATTTGGCATCTATGAACTGTTCTTGATTCCATTGCAATGATCAGTTACACAGGTCCAGAAATCAAAGGCCAACATCCTTGCCATTTTTCAAAATCAACCGAGTTGACTGACTACGATATAGATTCCTGTGTGATTAAGTGAAGAGCTCAGGGAAAGACCACATTATGAACTTTGCAAAAATGTCAGACTCCAAGAATTCAATATGTGCAGCCCGCCCTATAAGCGTGTTTAAGCTCTTGCCATATGAGGAGGTGTCAAAGTTGATGTCACAGCGCAGGACCACACCATGGCCAGTGAGATCTTGAGTTTGATGCAAGCAATTATTTAGCATCTCATGGAAGATTTTCCCTTTTTTAGAGTAATCCAAAGAAGCTGATGGACAATGTTCAATTCTGGCAGAATGGTATGGAACATAACCATCCTGAAATGCAATGAACAGGAAGCACTATGAAATACTTTTACAAATAATAGAAAAAGGTAATTAGATGTTTATTAAAATAAATGGTGCTATTTAATTATTAAATTTATGCAAAAGCAGATCATCGGAACCAGCTTGATACTTCTAATAAATTCTATACGAATGTGCAGTAGTCAAATAATGAATCAAATGCAAATATTTTCAAGTAACTATGCATAATCTTGCGAGTATAAATCCTATAAAAGTGAGCCTTCCACCCTGTATATTTCTTTTAATTATTTAGTGCTGGTTTCTCTTCTTGATGCGTTAGTTTCAGATATATACTCACTCAGATGAATGCAAGATCTTGGGATATAATGCAGGAAAAAGTGTTCATGTGGATCCTTAATAAATTTTCAAACTATGCAAATTCTCGTCGTAAGCATACCAAAAAGGTTACCTGAGGTGAGGATAAAAGTATTACATTCCTGAAGTTCACCAGTGTCTTCTTCTGCAGTACAAGAATAAATATTACTTAACTTCAGCAGCTAAGACTAACAAAATAGCACTTATTTCCCTCTGTTCCCTTCATTAAAATGCACCAACTAAATTAAACAGCACAGAAAAGATTTGCCATGAAGATTCAAAATGCAAGACTCCTAAAGACCAAAACTTCAGGGCAAACAACTCCTTTGCAGACAAATTTCCAGTAATTACTGCTTATCTCCCCCAACCCCAAAAGTTTCTTATATTCACCGTAGAACAAGAGAAAATAAACATGTATTCACTGTTCAGTACCTTGGAAAGATTGTAGATGAAGGTGTTTTCAAGATCAGGATCATCTGTGAATGTCAGCTGATGGAAGCATTGTATGTCCTTCAGCTTCTTCAAGAGCCACAATCCTGAATTGAATACAGAGTTTGAACTGTACAGATAACCAAGGTGAGGACCCGATATTGAAACATATGTATGCAAGTATCTTAGATATGGCTCCATGATGCTCTCTGCAATTCCAAAGGCAAGAAAAAAAAAAGCATATTTCTTTCAGTAAATTCCATTGTGATGGACTCTATCTTTCAAAGCTTTATGCATGGATACCTGCTAAAGCAGTTCTGATAATGAGATTTCCAATAGAATGGCCAACAAAGCTAAGCTTGATATCTTTCAGGGGTCCACTTCTAGAGAATTTATCCATCTTCCTTTTGACGAAGGAGATCACCTCCTCTGCAAGTCGTAAGCCCATTTCTCTGAAGTCTCCAGATGTTTTGTCTTCATTTGCCTCCGACATAAGACATTGTACCTTGGGGTCTATCAGAAGCCATTGGTTCCGAACAAGCCGCAAATCCAAATGATGTCCCTGTTAATGTTTGAGTGATTAGGGGAGTATAGTCTAATGATCCATTAATAGAACAATAAGGAGGGCAAGGACAAGACAGAATCTAAACTTGCCGGTGAAATGAATTCACTATAACTATAAACATTAAAGTAGGAATGCCATCAACTAAAATATTACAGATAATATTCAGTAAAAGCCACTAGCATCTTTCAAACACAAACATAACTTATGTTGAGATCATGGGAAATGCAATCATAGATTAGTGAAAAGGCAAGCATAATATCACAGAAAATAAGCCAGAGTGGAAAGTAAAATGCAAAGTCACCAAGTCAGACAACAATTTGAAGGAAAAGAAAGAAGGGTGCAGTATTACATGTCTCTATGTCTAGGTCTAGCTGTGAAGGGGAGATCCACATTACCAGTTAGTCATTGGTTTTGGAGACTGATTGACATAAAGTTGAAACTAAAAAGCATAACAAACCAAAGTTGCCCTTTAATTTTAGACATATTCCATAGAACAGTAATAGGTGGGGCATGACTTAAGCAAACAAAAAGATCTGAAGAGAACTGAAAGAAATTTAATGCTGTTCAAAGGAAGTAGCTTACATGTGTAGTAGAAGACAAATGCATGAGTTTGACTCTGCAAATATAAAATGAGGTTGAATGCACATACAGAAGAATTTAGGATGGACTAGGTCCCATATGTATTAAGAACTTTTCTACTATAAGTGTCTGGGAAGATTAATCCAATTTAAGCTTCTATTGGGACAGTAAAACTCTTTTGATAATTAACAAAGGAGCAAAGTTTCTTGGGACATTCATGGCTTTAGTACCATCTCAAGCTCCAAATAAAAGTACATCCAGCCCTAATATCACATGGCAATAATGGCTCAACCAATGACTAAGATAAGAAAATGGATAATTGTTATTAACTCGAAAGCTTATCAATTATTCAGAGAGATGTTTTAAAATGTATGCCAATAAGTGCTCATTTCAAGATGAAAAGGCAGTAGCTTTGATTTATAATGTCTATACAATGTATAATAATGTGCCTCCAAATCTAGTGCTGATGGTTAAGGTAAGTGATTTGGTGATTTGTCAAAAAAGACTACAGGTTTGCTTTTCGTACAAAGGGTTCATAGAAGTGATCACACCACTAAATTTTTTGGACTAGCAAAATCCATGGTAGTGCTACAACCCATTTGAATAAAGTACAAAGGAGACAATGTTCTGGCCTATTACAAGGTATGTTGTTTATATGGACATTAGCTCACCATAGAGTTAGTTTCTGGAGTATGGGTGCCTTAAAGGTTCATATCAATGGGATCAAAAACTTCCACTACCCTCCATTCTTCACTTCTCTCCCTCATTCTGTTCTCTTTGCCTCCTTTCCTCTCCTCTCCTCTTGCCTGCATGTTAATTCCCAGATTTAAGAGTCTCTCTCACTAGCCATGTATGGGCACCAGGTTGAGGGGCACGGTGGAATGTTGGACCCCATTGAAAGGTATGGGACTTGAGCCTCACTTCAGAAGTAGGAGATTCTGAAGGACCTTGGATTTTTAAACTCATGATGTAGTTTCTGTTGTGTGACTCTTAAAGTTCATATCATTGATATAAGAGACTTCTACAACCCTCCATTTCCATTTCCTCTCCCATAGGTCCCCTCTCCTGTTCTCTCCTATTCCTCTTGTCTGAGTGTTGAAGCCAAGTTATGAAGCCCTATTTTCTCTTGGTCTCACAGAAGTCTGGACATCATGTTATGGACTGTGGTAGAATATTAAGACCCATTGCAAAGTATGAGACTTGAGTCCCTCATCAAAAGTATGGGATTCTGACATAGGATTAATATCGACCTTAGGATCTTCAATATCATAATCTAGCTTTTGAGATATGGTCCTCTGAACGCAGAAGCTAGCTTATGGGCTATAGCTTTCCTAAAGATTAATATCATTCAGCAAAATGAATGGACTACAAAGCTCAAAGTTTAAAAATAAATAAGTTTTCACAGCCACGCATTTGAATTCAAAGCCCCAAAGGTATCACAAAGTTGACATTATGCTTAAGACCAAACATAAAGACAACTTAGTATTTTAGCTGAAAATTTTCATTAGCTGAGGAGTGAAAATTATCCAATGTTAAAATTTCCCAGCAGAAGATATTTTTCTGCCCTTAGTCCTAGCTGCCATAGCAAGAAAACCTCAGGAATGATGAACCAACATGATTCAAACAGTTGTCTCCTTAAGCCTTGGTAATCTAGAGGAAGGAGGCACACCCCTCGCTCTAACCTAGAATACGGAAACATCATAGACAAGCTTCAAATATGGGTACAAAACTTGATGTCTTTAATGCAAAAGTTATCCACTCAGGTCTGACATGTCGAGTGGTTTCATGTAGTTGAAACTTTTTTCTTTTTTCTTTCTTTTTTTTTTCCCTTTTTTAAAGGTTTGGTGTGGTTGAAACTGTATGAAGATAATTTAGAGATTTTTCATTTTCAGTTTTATCCTAGATGATATATTATCCCAAAACAAATGAAGGCACAATGTAACAACAAATGTGGGAAGAGAAACCAAAACAGCTATAGAAGATGAAGGCAATCACAAGAACTGAAACATACCTGAAATCCATGCACAAAAACAACTACTCTCAAAACTTGCCCATTTTGTTGGGCGCTACTCCCAGCCTTGTTTGCGACTCTAGATCCATTTGCCAGGATATGATTTGCTTTCACCTCCAAAGGATTGAAGTATGAATTCACACTTGGAGTACAGCCTATGTTTGCCATACGTTCTACAATAATAATAGGAATGCGCAAAGGATCCTCAAATATATACATGTCTTGAAGTGACCGATTATTGATCTGCATTAAACTTGCATTTGTCACAACCATTTTGGATAAAGAAGCATATGTCACAGTTTCCATTCAGTAGGAAAAGTAAAGACTATAAAGCATTCTAGACAAAAGCAACAACTTACCCTCATTTGTGCTATACCACGTCTATGAAGTTCAGCACGCATTGTTGCAGTCTGAGCAGGCTAAAGAGAAAAAGGGAGACAACGGATTCAAAGAAATTGGTTTAGTTAAGCAGATTCATATGTAGACAATCTAATGATTAATCTCAAATATAGCAGAAGATAATCAAGTTTATGATTCTTGTACAAAATATATGAGAAATTTACATCATCAGTTAACTTCCTTGAATTTAAAGATCTTCCAGGTACGCCCCAGCGCATTAGTGTTCCTTCAACTCTATTACTCATATTCTGACGGGGCATCCCAATTATGGAATGCACCATCCATATTGACCATTCAGATCTTCGATCAATAGCCCATGATTGACGTAGAAATTCCAGTATCTTTGTTTTGTTTTCCCTGGGTTTAAAAAAAGAAAGGAAAACAGAGAAAGAGGGGGGAAGTAAAATCATGCCATCGCGTAGATTTAATGCTTTAATATTATGTTAAAAAATATTAGCATGCCTTGTGTAACAAGAAAATAATCATGCTAAGACTTTACTAATAAATGCATCACAAGTATAAACCAAAAAGCAGCTTCATTCTAAAGAAGCTAAGACTCTCTTAGCCTCGAGATCGGGCTCAAGCACAGCAGATAAAAGTAAGGAAAAATCAGCCTTGGCATGAAACTGAGGAAATAACTTTTCCACATAAAATAATGATCAAAATAGATGCACAGATGTAGAATACCTTTTTTTTCAAAAAAAAAAGAACTTTGAACTTGAACAACTATAAAGTTTCCATACGCAGATAATTAATGGACATGTAATTACTTTAGTAACATACGTGAACATACCTGTGGAATTTCAGAAATGTATTCCACAGCTGTAAGAGCTGATTCCCCATAGACTGATAAGAATTTAACAGATCGTCCCAAGATAAAGACTGAAACAATTCATAAGTACGCATATCAATATAACCAGTGTTGAAGGAAAGGTTAGACTATCACACAAGCAACAAGTCTGAAAGATCAATAAGGCAGAATATATAACAAAGCATCCACACTGGCTGATCTACTACCTCAGCACTGCCTTCTGAGCTGGTAGACAGTTGCTGTGACAACCTGCCATCTGTACTGTCCAAATATACCGATGGAGAAGAATTAAATAATTGTGTATGGTCTATTGTGGAAGTCATTTCAGTAAGATCAATAGCTTGGTTGATTCCTTTGCTCATTCTTCTCAGATCTTCAAGCAGGATATCATGGGCACCTGTTAATGCTTTGATGAGCTTAACCTGATTTGAGATTTGTCCATCAGTAGAAGGAATAACATACAACAGCAATAAAAAAGACTTCAAGATAAAATAATAAGTCTAGCAAATAATATAAATCACAAGTTTATGATGAAAGCATCCTCATAAATTAAAAAATATTATTGAATAAAAAATCCAGCAGACCTATAACTTCAATCTTATCAAATTTACTGCAATAAAACATGCCTTGTTTGACTTAATAGAATCTTCATCATGAGTGCCTTCAGAAGACCCATAATCACTGGCATAATTCAAGTAATCAATTATTAGAGCTGCAAAGAATGTAAAACAGTAAAAGAAACAGACTCTAAATTATGAAGATGCAACAGTGACCAGGATTATGATACAAACTTCTAAAGCTAAAACTTTGACAAACCTTGGTACCTTCAGTCGGTTTGTGCGATAGCTAGCTTTTTGTAGACTGACATGAACACTTGTATCAACGAGGACAGCATGTGAAGCATCAAAATGGACAGGACAATATGAATGCAACCCCAGAAGAGCTTTAGGGGGAATTCTATACTCATGAACTGAAGCAGAGTATGCATCTGGAAAAGCCTGTGTCTCAGTTCTGCACAATGATGCAAGCAGTTCCAGAGTTCACAACTTCAAATTGACAATAACCATAATAAGAAAATAAACTCCACTTCAATAGGTATCCATGTTTTAAATTTCATTTGTTTAATATATCAAGGAGTGGGAATGGTATCATTGACTAACCCAATATCAGATGTAAGGGCCTGCATAAGCTCAAACTTCAAGATAATAGCAGAGGATTTTGCCTGAGAAAATAAAATCAATCATTAGACTAGAGGGAAAGAGTCATGTCCATGCATTCAGCAACTTTAAAGAAACATCAGTGAGCATAATTGGAACTGATCCACCTTTATAAACTGATTCTGACACATAATCATGATATACTTACATCATTGCTTGTTTATTGCCCAAGTTCATCTTTATCTGATTGTTTCCTTTCCCTAGTTTTTTGCTCTATTCATTATTCAGGTTTTCATTATATCGTACATGCTGAGGAACCTTTCCACTTCGTTCAAGAATTTCAGTATTCATGTCACATGAAACTACATTACTATATCAAATTAATAAAAAGTCAGAACAATTTTAGGGCCTCCTCTGGTTGGCCACATTGCTCCAAAAGGTCAAGCTAAAACCAAAACATCATATGAAGCCTTCAACATATCTTTCTTTTTCATTTTTTTGGTAAGACAAAAATATCATGCTTTTGATAAGTTTTTTCTACATTTTTTCCTTTTTCAGTGTCAGTTACCTAGTTGATTCATTCAACATAAAGAAACCCTCTCAATTACCTGCATATAATACAGGCCATATCAAATTATCACAAGATAAGACAATTACTGACCTCATATCCTTCAAAAGATAGGTAGAATGAGATCATAATAGAAAGAATCACATCCTGCCTTGCATATTTGATCCGAAATGGTGGTGTAGAAAAACTGTTGTCAGCATCATCTATTTTCCAGATTGTACATAAATTTTCATAACCCACTTCAGGAGCTGCAACACAAAATCAAGATGGATTCTCAGATTGTACTCTATATTAATCACAGACATAAGATAGAAACCATCCAATCGACCAAGCTACTTCAAACCAAACACATTGGTGTCACTGCCTTGTGATATCAAAAGCATATAGTAGTCCTAAATAACAGGCTTTAAGAGCTTCAAAAAGTTTCTAAACATGGTGAATGGTAAACAATACCAGAAAAACCATTCCTTTTTTTTTTGGGCCGGGGGAGGGGGGGGGTTTGTGGGAAGGAGAATATTTTGACTTATTAATTCAATTATAAGAGTTTCAAGTCCGTCATGGTTGGTTAGTCCAAATTTAATGCCCAAAAAAAAAACTGATAATAAAAGAAAATACTGGGAAATGAGCTCTGAATAGTTCTACATTCCCTAAGCTGGAAATGATGCATGGCAATGGTTGCGTGGGCTTCGGACAATCTTTTACACTGATATTTGTGAGACTTTGGCTTCAAGTCCTATAAAATTGGTAAAATTCAACACCATTGCCTAGTCCATGATGTGATCTAGACTGGATAGAAGGAAAAATGATAACAAAGAAACATCATGATGATGATCTCATGATCATGATACAAGCGTATCTTCCAAGACCCTAAAATTAAGATATTTTGTCATATCTTTCCACATTCCATCTTTTCACAGAAAGAGAGAGAGAGATAAGAATATCAAACAGGCCTTCCATGACTCTTAATGGAACTCCAATTAAATCTGACAAAACATTGATACCTTGTTTTGGGGAAGAGAAAGCTTAAGTAACTAACAGTACAAGAAGCATGATAATTCTAGAAGATTAACTGAGGTTCCAGAAAGTTAAAGTTTAGAGAGCACCTGCATTGTCTGAATTAAAAAAAGCAAAGCATTCCACTATTTAAGCCTCATCTATTAAGATAAATTGATTGGCAAGCTCATTGTAGCTAACTAATTGAAAATAATAGAAAAGGCTTCCTTGCTCATACAAACTATAAGTTGCACCTGAGAACACAATTGCATGGAAATCACACACAAAAACACAATAATCAAACAGGTACAAGCTCTCGAAAAACCTGAATTTGTAGCTCGATAAATTAAATTATGTCAAACTTCACAGAATAGCTGCGGTGAATCACTAATATCTCAAAAGATTATAAATATATTCACCTTCATACTGTACTACCCGTGCCGGAATCCCAGGATAGGAGTCTTCACCGTCCTCCCATCTCATGGTAACCTTGATTTTGTACCATCTAAATAACATGACTAACGTTTTAAAAACAAAAGAAATACAAAAAGTATTTAAAAACAACATTCACCGGAACTTATCAATTCTGCTAAAACTTGGGCTCACCCTTGTTCGAAAAGGTCTAGATTATGAAACCTATGAATGTAAATGGCAACTTCATGAACAGCATCCATCATAAAGAGCTGATTTGCTCTAGCAGGGCCATGCTGCTCGACATTGAGCAACCTTTTGGTTGACAAATTCCTCTGATTCAGACCCATAAGCCATCGCAGTCTCCGAATCCCAAACATGAGTGGCACTTGCAGATACTATGATCCTGATACCCAATGCCCAAATTATCATCCCTAGTTGTTTCAGTGGAAATAGAGCAAACCCCACAAGTCCTGAACCAAAAAGAAACCAACTTTCTCACACCCCTTTGTTTCTATGTTTACAAAACCCATAAAAAACCTCTCCCTCTTCAAGTAAATATATGCTTCGATGTCAAATTGCAGAGCACATCTGTAATGTAGGTTATGAGCTAAAGCGATTGATGGGTGAGAGTTAGGAAAAGTTGGGATTAAAATGGAGTAAAGGTCGAAAGAAGGCGTGGAAAGAACAAGAACCAAGACGGACTTTTTTGTGTAATCATTCATGTACCTCGTTGGCACACAGCAGGAACCAGAAAAGAGCATATTTTTATTTTTATTTTTATTTATCTTTGTCAAACCCTATTGGCGCAGGCGATGATGATGGCATTAATGATAGTTTTTTCTTCTGTTTTTTTATTAATTCCCCATAAAGATAAAAATGGAACTTTGAAAAGTGCACCACAGGTTGGAAGAGTATGTCGTGTCGGTATAGACATGCGGCCATGTTCAGGTCACACTGACATTTTCACAGTGGAAATCGAAAATCACGGGCCGTGCTCTGGTCTGGAAAATTTGATCGGGGTCATCATTCATCTGATCATCCGTTGATAGATAGATCCCTTAACTGTTAAGAAGACATAAAAGTAGGTTTCTTTTCATGGAAATTGGCTCAAGGTAAATCCTAGTCCTACTTTCTTCTAGTCTTTACCAATTTTCAATTTTCAAGTGGAAAGTAATTACCTTTTTCTTCTCCTTCGCAAGACTATAAAAGGGACATTTAAATGTAAAAGTTGTTTTTATAATAAATCTTTTATTTTTTCAGTAGCTCAACTTTGACTATACCAAATGGACACCTACATATAGGGTTCAGTCATGTCACTGCAATGTCATGTGAAAAGATAATTCACTGAGTAATAACTAATTGTGCGTTTGGAGTAACTAATCATAATTAACTATGAGGATGAATAATTATGTAGAAATTGATTTGTATTTAAATATTTTTATCTTATAAGTAATTTTAAGAAAAGAAATATATTTTAATTTTGAAAGTTTAGGTGATTATTAAATGGATAATAAGAAGAAAAAATAAAATAAGTGTATATTTGAATTAGCTTATCCATAATTAATTATGAAGATAAGTGATTATTCAAAATTAATTATGTGGATAAGTGATTTGTGTTTAAATATTTTTACCTTATAAATGATTTTAAGAAAAGAAATGTGTTTTGATTTTGAGAGTTTAAGTGATTATTGGGTGGATAATAAGAAGAAAAAATGAAATAAGTGTATGTTTGATTTAGTTTATATGTAATTAATTATAAAGATAAATGATTATTCATAATTAATTATATGGATAAGCGATTTGTGTTTAGATGTTTTTACCTCATAGATGATTTTGAGAAAAGAAATGTGTTTAGATTTTGGGAATTTAAATGATTATTGGGTGGATAATAAAAATGAAAAGTGAAATAAGTAATTATGAGAAGATAAGTGATTATAAAAAATAAAAAAAATTAATTTATGAAAATAATTACTTAAATAGTTATAAGTAATTATTTTATTTTGAAGTGTCTTTGTAAACTCATCCCCATAGGTGATTATGGGGTGAATCTAAACACACGTGTTAGATTGCAAAATTCATTTAAAAAAATCTAAGAATAGAATAATATTTTTCCTATAAAAAAATCACATTTATCATATTTAATTATATTTCTAGTCCAAGTAAATTTTTAATGTTGACATTTTTTACTATATATAACTTAGATGCAATAGATTATATAATTTTACCGACAATAGGTATGAAGAGAGTCAATATTCTTTAATTTATAATGTAGATTTGAACCTTATAAATAGAAAACAAAATTTTTGAAAAACTATGTCCAATTGGATTTCACAATGGGAAAATTTGATGTGGCAATATTAGATACCTGATTGGTCAATAAAAAAATATACTGATTAATTTTCCCAAATCTACCTTCATTTGCCAAGATCACTTACTAGAAAATTTTGTCAATTGTTATATGATGAGAAGATGTAAATTAGAGCAGACTTGTTCCTCTCCTCTGATTTTACTTTGTTGCTCTCTTTATGAGCATTGTTTTTGTGGTATTGTGAGTTTTCTCTCTCTTGTTATATACAATTTCTGATGCACTTAATATGTTGTTCTCTAATTATTTAATGCCACCTGTCACAGTTTTTACAGCTCACGCTTAAACCCTCTTTCTTACTTTGACTGCGTTAGATAGGTTCCTTCATTTTTTCTTCATTTTTCTTTGTATATAACAAGAGAGAGAAAACACCTGTCACAGTTGTTATAGATAGGTTCCGTCATTTTTCTTCTTTTTTTTTGTATAAAGCTTCTTTTCTCCCATCTCTTTTTTTCTTAGTCCTGTTTTTTAGTTTTGTTTTTTGGCTGCAACTTCAAAAGCCCATTCCCATTTTTTTTTCTTAAAATATTGCAGCTTGCATTTTGATCATCACACCTTGACCTTGGGCTTTCGGCGGTCCCTTAAAAGTATCAAATCAGAATTAAATGATTAATAGAATTCAAAACTTATGGATCCTAACAAAGGACAATGAATATCAATAGAATTAAATGATTAGCTTTTCTTTTTTGTTATTTTGAATTTGAATCATCCTCCCACAAGAGGCACACCGAAGTTGCTGGCTTCGTTTTAGTCTAGAAAGCCCTTTCTGCAGCCTTTTTATTCATCATTCACGTAACTTAACAGAGTGAAGGTGAAAATAAGAATTTCAAGAGAGAGGTAAGCAACTGTATATAAGTTTTGTTAAAACAAAAATAGAGTGCATGGAAGAGTTTATCCAAAATTATAGTGTCATGTTAAAGTTTAAAATTAACTTAATTATATTCATTGTCATCTTCAGAATAAATTTACGACTTCAAATTATGCCCAAAAATAACTTCTTTGTCCAAAAAAATTGAAAGAGAAACTTTTGTATACGTATTTTTTTTTTGCCAATATTTTTGTATATGTATTTAAATGATAAAGAACCAGGTGTGATTTTTTAAAGGTGGATAAGTATCTTGTATAACAAGCATTGACTAAGATAAACGCTATCATTTTTCCAGTGCCACCAAACTATGGTTAATATTTTTTTTTCAATTTATTGTGATAAGGGGTAACGATCAACTCATGCATATTTTAATTAAATCACTTTGTTGATGGCCAAAGGGACGAAAATTAAAAATGAATTTTGTTTTCTATTTTTAAAAATAAATTACTTTGACCCTCATCCAAATCAGCATAGAATTCACAAAACTATGATCTATTGCCAAAAATATTAGTTACTGAACTCAATAATATGACAACGTATGTGTGTTAAATCCAACCGTCCCTCAAAGTTGAGCAAAAACAAAAATTTCAAAATTTAAATATATTATAAAAACTGAACTAAAAAATATTGAAAAAATAAGAATTAAGAGTATTTTATACCAGATGGTAAAAAAAAAGTATTCTATACCAAAATTTACCTTTATATAACATTGTATATCCACATGTCACAAATATTTAGATCTTTAAAAATATATATTATTATAACTACTATATATTCCTAATCCTACAACGAAAAGGAAAGTAATGGATTATATCATCTGTCACAATTCAATTTCCTAAGACAACTCGGTTTCCTAAAACGCTAATTGCAAAATACAATTGTCAACTTCCACAACTGTTATCTGTATTTCAAATTAATTTATTTGTATGACTTTAAATTTAGTTTTCCATTTTTTTTCTTAACTGCCCACATTTTCAAAATTTAAATTTGAAATAATATTAAAATTAATTTTTTTTGTAATTTCACCCATTATCTTAACTTCACCCGGCCCATAATCTTCACAAATTATTCATTATAATTTAGATTATAATGTAAATGATAAATAATAATTAATAACCCCGCTCTCTTTCATATTTTACCTTTTTTAAATTGTTTTTAATTTTAACTTTTAATTTCATTTTTTCAATCCAAATCCTAAACCTCTTAACTCCATCATTTTTTTTACTTCTTTATTACTCCAATTTAAAAAAAGTTAGAAATTTAACTATATTCGTAATCCTACAACAAGAAGGAAAGTAATGGATTATCTCATAATTCAATTTCCTAAAACAAGTCGGTTTCCTAGGACGCTAAGAAGAAGGAAAACCACTCTTATATATAGCAACAAGATTAATTTACTCAACAAAGCATTCATTCATCAAACAAAAAACAAAGCTCGCTAATCTTGATTCATTGTCTATGGCGTCCTGCCCCACTACCATTGAATCTCTTCCGACCCATCTCTTATCAGAAGTCATCGCCACAGCTGCATCTTCTTCCATGGCTGATCTCTTCAAACTCAAAACTTGCTCTAAAAACTTTCTCAAACTTGTCGAGGAAGACGACTACATCTACCAACACGTGTCCATGGAGAACCTTCCATACCTTCGAACACCCCAACTATCTTCCTTCTTGGCACGTTGCACACAGAGTGGAAACCCGGAAAGCTTGTACAGAGAAGGAATGGAGCAATACTTCAGCACGTTGGAGTTGGATTCTGGTCTTGAAATATTGAAAGAGGCTTCACAGAAGGGTCACAGAGAAGCGAGATATGTGTGTGGGATGATTCTGCTGTGCAGTGAGGATGAAGATGAGAGGAGAGAAGGGGTTGAGTTGTTAGGTTTTCTGGGAAAGTGCTGGTGTGTCAAGAGCTGTAGGAAGAAGGTGCAAGGGTTTTTGAAGGAGATGTGGATGAATAATCGTACGTTGTTTCGGAATGGTAGTGCTCGTGAGGCTTTGTGTCCTTCCCAGACGTGCCGTGGCTTGCAAGAAATCGCAAGATTGGAAAGAGGATGGCCAGTGCTTGGTGAAGAAGATGAAGATATTTCATGCGAGTTATGTAAATGGGATTACGAGTTGCGTCAGTTTTCGGAGATGTATGGTTGAATTAAATGGCTATATGTTTATTAGAAGGTTTCGATTTCATTTTTGCTTGTAAAAATATATTATCTGTGTATTGTATGGTTTTAGGTGATTTAGTCTGAATATATCACATGTTACATTATTATTGAATTAATGTTTTTTTATTTAAATGGGGTATTCGTGTTATAACCATATTCAATGGTTAAAACTATTTTTGTTTCCACCGAAGTGTCCCCGGATTTCAATTTTCTACAACGGGTTCATGGGGTGATCTCGATAAATCATGAGCAATTAATTCCAGTGATGATATATATATATATATATATATATATTTTTTTTTTAATTATTAGATAGATTTGAGATTCCTTTACTTGTGGTAAGTATCGTTAATAAAGTGTTTTTGTCTAGATCTGGGCCATCTTGTCAAGAAAATGATATTTACTTCTACATCTCTTTTTTTTTTGAAAGATTATTTACTTCTATTTTGATCAAAGCAATTACTACCAATATCATAACTGGAATTCTAGCCTATATATATATATATTTCAAAAAAATAATCTTTCAAAAAAAAAATAGAGATGCAGAAGTAAATATCATTTTCTTGAAAAGATGGCCCAGATCTAGACAAAAACACTTTATTAACGATACTTACCACAAGTACAGGAATCTCAAATCCATCTAATAATTAAAAACAAGATTTCGTAATCACAATATCAGCTCACATAAGAAAATAGTAATATCCGGCCCAAAACAAAAAGAAAATAGTCATATGTTCTGATTTGAAAGATAAATTTTATAAGGGTTATCAGCAATACGAGAGCACAATGAATATTAAGTTTTTGAAAAAATAACAAGAGTATTAGATAAAAATAGTAAAAATAAAAATATTAAAATAAATATATAAATATATAAATTGGAATAAAATATAAAATAATTATATATGAAAGAAAATTGAAATAACATCTATTAAAAAGAAAATAATAAAAAAATATTTAAAATTATTTGAACATATATAAAAAAAATAATAAAAAAATACTAAAAAAAGTTACAAAAAATAATTTCTTAATAAATAATTTATCTAAAAAAATTATGTTTAATAAAACCCATTAACATCATATTATATAATTTATATAATCAATCTCCCATTAGTAGAATACCACTTCTATTGATGTTATTGTAGTCATATGTTCTGATTTCAATTAGAAGTTGTATATATAATGTTTTCCTTTTTACGCTTTTTCACTTCAAACAAATAATACCGGAGAACCATTGCTCAACCAGAGCTTTTATAATATGTAGGACGAATTTAGAAAATCAAGAAATGTTGAGAAAATTGGAAAGGAATATAATTATTATTAGTAATGAATTACAAGTAGAACCTATAAATCACTAAATGGGCAGCGATATAATTTCAGATTAGTCTTGTTGCAAACAAATAAATAATCTATCATCAGTGCTCTTTGAGGGTAAAGATTCTATAAACTCCGGCAATGCTGGTAAAAAAAATTTTAAAAAATAAAGCTAGTCCAGATCAATCAGCCTCCGCTTTCCCTTTCACTCAAAATCAAGAAGCAGAGGATACAAACCTTGCCGGACCAACAGCATAATACTATTTCAACTTTTTCCCCACAGGGTCTATCTGCCCAGAATCCACCACAGCCATGGATCTTCCACAAGCAGCAAATCAATAACCTTAACCTTTAATCCATTTACTTGCTTTATTTGGCTTGCAGCTACTTTCTCTATACAAGGTAAGCTGCAAGTGCTTTTGAAAGATGACCAGCAGTGATGTAAAATTATCTTGCTCCATTTCATTACTATTGACAGGCCACTAAATCCAATCCATCCATGACAAACTACATTCTGATGTTGAAATCACCATCGGAACAAATTGGCTCTCACAAGGCCACAGAAACCAATCAGTCAGAATGAAATCTGTTGATCAGATCACCACTGGGCTGAATTCACTCTCCGAAGCTTTCGTAGTGGTTTACGCTTCTCCACGACTGGAATAAGGCATTCCATGAGCTGCAGGCAAAAAATTAAAGGAGAATCAGACTTGGAGTCATTGTCAAGATACACAAGGCAACATATTGCTAAACTGAAGCAAAAGATCAGACCCCCATGACCCTGGTCCCACTTGGTTAAGCAAACGCCTAGGAGCTGTCCTCTCCTGGTAAAATTGTCAAAAAAAAAAAAAAACTGCCTACCAAACCAACTGAGAAAGAAAAAATTAGTATTGACCACTTTTATGATATTTTTGTGAATCATTCAACCATCAAGCCACTGTGTTATCAAGTAGATTTCACAGTCAGGGACTATGAAAAAAAAAACAAAATGACATTGACAGAACTAAAGGCATGTTAGACAAGAACCTATAGTATCACTTAAATACATTTAGCATTTAGCATATTAAAATATTGATATACAACTATAATCATATGGTGCCTTTCCCATAGAATATGGAAATTATAGTCCTAATTTCCAAAGCAATAAAACAATAATAACATCAAGGCATTGAGATGAAAAAAACGAGAAAATAGTAAATTTCCATATCTCAAAAAAGGTTCCACAGCGGCCATAAAATGAAGAAAAGGTGCCACATAGTTGGCATACACAGATCTCAACATAGTGAAGCATAAAATGAATTTCAGTCAAGTGAACATCAACAAGACCAGTAGCTTGAAAATTGTTAAAAACTACACAAATATGCTCTCATATAAGAGCTTTCATTTTCCCAAAAGTTTAAAAAAGCTAGGCCTTCAATTTAGAGGCGAGTCTTTTAATTGTATTACCGACGGGGTTTAATATACAGACTTGCCCCCTGACATTCTAACTTGAAAATTCAAGAGCTTGAAAAATTAAACTCCTTACTCTTGCATTGGAAGGGTGAAAACATTTTTCTCTTGAAACAAAAAGCCTGGAAACCTAATTTATATGACTGGTAACAGAAACAAACCAGATTGGCGGCTAGTTCACTGGGTGGACCAACTGGTCCACTGTGACCCCTTTAACATTTTTCTATTTTTTTTTTTTTGACAAAGTAACCCCCATAACATTAATAATTAATAAGTAGAAGACAAAGCCAAAGATCCAAAGAACCTATTCAGATCAAGAATAAAAGCTCAGCACAATATAATTAGCATAAATAAGAGCTAATTAACATGCCCAGTACATCCCCAAGAATATGATTACAACAATGGAGATATCTCCTTTTATATTACAGCTAAAGCCATGAGATAAAAAAACAAGAAAAACCCTTTTTTTCCTAAGTAAAATAGGTCCACATCAAATTCAGCATCCTTCGATACATGAATTCAGAATCGACAGTTCAACAATACCAAAATAAAATATTATGAATTTTCAACACGATTTTCAGGCCTCCAATTCCAAACACGCACTAAGGGCAGATTATATGAACCACAAACAAATTACAAGTACTAATCTCAGGGAATATTACTAAAGAATGTATAATCCCAGGGAATAAACGCAGTCATGATAGACAATAGCACTTGTCTCAACCCCTAAGGTGCTGAGGTGAGGCACTATTCAAGGCCAACGCCTATCTGCACCATGACAGACATTGCCCTCAACCAGGCATTGTCATGTGAGAGTATCTTTAACACTTTTTTCTGCTTTCCACGTAGGCAACATAGGTGCCTTAGTGTGTTTGGAAGCAATAAAAGCAGAGTTGGCATATAAGCCTAGCCCAAAAATTTAAAAATACTAACATGACAAAATAGAAAATGACAAAGCCATAGTTTGAAGTCTAGCCCAGCCTCAGGGATTTAAGAATAGGGTAAATAGTTACTTATATCTTAAAATATTATTTCGGTTGTCAGTTTTTTTAGAGTTTTGTAACAACCACAAACAAATAAAGACACCCACACACAAAATGCACGACTGATATATGGCTTAAATAATAACTTTAAGAGAGTTATGACTTATTATTATGCTTGAGTAGTGATATTAGTTACCTAAGTAGTGTATTTGATGATTATTAAGATTTATGACTTGATGATTAATATATTTGAATAGTTAATTTATAGGGGAAATGACAATTGGGGACCAAAAGTTTGAATTAAATCCAGTAAGGAATCTTTTAGTTTTTTTTACGACTGAACATCACAAATTTACTACTGCTTTGTTCTGTATTTACTACTGAAAAAACTGTAAGATCTGTTACTGTATTTAATTCAAACTTTTGGTCCCCAATTGTCATTTCCCTTAATTTATAATATGACAAAAGTTATTCCAAATTTACATTTATCTAGTTTTTGTTTATATAGTATATTTTTCCCTACTTTAGCACTTTGCCTAATGTGTTTCAGAGGTTTAGCACCCTAAGGGTGTCTTTTTGCCTCAGACTACTTTGATCCTATTCCTTGATTAACACTTGTCAGAAACATTCCAAAGTCCAAGCAAAAGAGAAGATAATCTGCATACCTGCTTGAACCTCTGCTTCTTCTTTTCAGCCTGCATTCAAAACCCAATATTTCAAAAACTCTCTGGAGAAATCAGATTGCAGGCACAACAGAACACTAATCTTTAAGAAAAATCAAGCAGGCATGTGAAATTCTTATCTAGTTAATAAAATCATTAACTCAAAAGAAACATTGAAAAATTTATCAGTAAAAGGCCACCAAAGAACCAACTTTAGAGGCTTAAGCATATTTGAAAAACTATGAACCTTGTAGAATACCTCGTCTATGATAGTGTCAAAAAGTACAAAACTTTAATGATGCTTCTTCATGGATGCAAGATATGCATCTCTTCCAACAAAATTGTTAGATTAATTCTCAAGAACAAAAGAGCAAAGCAGCATTTGAAGCTGTAGAGTGGATGGAAACGGTTTGTAATTACATAGAAGACTCGACTACCAAAAAATTTAATTTAACTTATATAATTATACCATTTCCCTCAATAGTTGTGCATTCTCCGCCTCGAAATGTCTTACCATAGTCTCTAGTTCAACGGTGTAAGCCTGCAACGAACGTTACACTCATCAGTTCTCACAAATCAATTACCACTTGGGAAACAATCAGAGAACAACAGGGGGCAAAACTAGAGTTCAAACTCACATAAATTGAAAAAACACAAAACACTCATCTTAATTCAGCATCCTCTGTTGATTAAAGACAGAGCTTCCACCCGTTAGGATAGTGACCAAGTAGAATTTTCAATCAAGTCATCATATCAAGGGAAATTGATTAACTAACGGCATACAAATGCAACGATTTATGTTTCTCAAAAGAAACGCAACAATTTAATCAAATTATATAAGAGAGAAGGAGAAGTAACCTGCTTGCGTTCTCTGGACCTTGCTGCAGACTCTCTGTTTTTTATCATCCTTCTCTGCTTTTGAAGTGTAGCCTTATCAACGGGTTCCTCCACGACTCTCCTCTTCCCTCTACCCCCTGATGCTGCTACTCCAACAACTGTCCCGTCAATCCCATTTCCGAAAACCTCCATGGACGAACCTTCCTTAACCTGCACCGGCGGCATCGGAAACTGAGCGCCACCGTTGATGGCCGCCGCCGCCGCCGCATCCACACGGAAACTCACATGGCCAGGCACTACGGTAGGAACCCCTCTGACATCCTCCTCTCTGACAGCACCAGCCTTGGCCAAGAAATCCTCCAAGGTCATGGCCTCCAAACCCTCCGCTGTACCCATCCGCCTCTGATCACCGCCCTCCACCATCTCCTGCCATACCTCCTCCGCCGTCTTGCTGCCCAATTCCACCGTAGCCGGGTGGAAATTGGGGTCGGACGGGAGGGGGACAGGGTTGGGGTCGTTATTGGGATCAGAGGAAGAAGAAGAGTAAATGGACTTGAAGAGATCATCCATGCTCATAGAACCCAAGGTCTTGGAAGGGTCGTCGGCGGCGTTGGGGTCGTTGTTGTGGTTGGTGTTGTTGTTGGTGTTAGTGTTGTTCTGTAGATCAGCGAGGATCGAAGAAAGGGAACATATAGAAGATTGGTGTGGCAGATCCGGATTCGTCGTGACCAACTTCGACGACGCCATGCCGGTGCCGGATTTCTAGGGACTCCTTGAGAGATAACTCCTGAGATTTCTCTCTTCTCACTCCCACTCTCACTGTATGAGGCTGTGAGAGAGTGAAATTGCAGCTATTTCGGGGTTGGGTTACTTAATGAGAAAGAGATGAATCGCTCGCAGAAGATCACTCAGAAAGGCAGTGTTGAGGAAAGTGTGGGAAGAAAATGGAAGCTGAAGGAAGGAATGTGCCCTTATTTAAACAAAAAAAAAAAGGAAAATCGATGTTGAAACTTAATTACATACAGAGTACTTGGCTCCCAGTTTCCCAAAAAAGAAAGAATACTTGGCTGTTAGCTCTCAATATTATATATTATGCATTATCGCTTCAAAGGTTCTTTTTTTTTAACACCTACCAGAATTTCATGGGCTACAGGTTAAGTTAAAAATTGTTTTTTGAAAAGTCACGGAAGGCTTTTTTTCGTAAAATAATTTAGAGAAAAAAAACTTCAAAAAAATTTTTGTCACCAAAATATTTTTAAATACTCTAAATTATATTTGAAGAATTAATATTTCATCATAAAATATAATAAATTTTTTATTTAAAATAAAAATTAGTTATTTTAAATAAATTAGTGTCGTCAAGTTAATTTAAATGTACTACATTTTTACTACAATCAAACTAAAAAATTATTCTTAATGAATTGCATAAAGCAATTAAATTATCAAAATTTAATAAAAAATATTGCCTGTATCATTCAAATGGAGAGAATTTAGGACAATTTTTTTTTTCACACTATGTTGTAATAAATGAGAGTAAATTTGCTGTGATTTCACGGTAATTTTGTTTTTAAAAAAGAAGAAAGAAAATTTGAAACCTATTTAAAAGTATTTTTTAATAAATATTATTTTAAAAATTTCTAAGTCAAATAAATTGAATTTTTAACTCGAATAAACTGAATTATTAATTGATATTATTTATTTATAAATATTTTTATATAGATTTTTAAATTATCTTTTTTCCTTTTATAAAAAAATCCTAGGTGATTCATTATTATCTGTGATGAACTTTTTTAGATTTTTCCTCTGATAATTATTAATTGGCGGGTTCTGTTTCTTGCATGTACATTTGTTTGGATTTCGTAATTATCTTTGACAAATCATGACTTGCCTATCCTGATTAATTTGTTTCAAGATATGATGATATATTACTAATAGAAAATTACTCTTTGGGAAAACAATTATGGTGACAGGATTTTTGACAAACAGACATTCCTAATTATTGGTGTCAAAATAATTTTTAAAAAAATAATAAAGAGATCAATAGTATAAATAACTTCATAAAAAATATACAAATAACTATTTCAAATGTCAATCTTTAAAAAAAATAATTATTACTTTCTCCAGTCTAAAATATAAAGAGTTTTCAACTACTTTACACATATTAAGGAAAATTAATTACACTCTTAAATTTTTAAAAAAAAACTCAACATCTCATTTTTACTCTTATTAATTTTTAATAATTAAAGTTATTTCTACTATTTTTTATTATAAATTACGAAATTAGTCATAAATGAATAGAAGTAAAAAGATAAATTACTACTAAATATTACATAATACCTTATAAAAAAAAATTATAAAAAATCACTTATATTTTGTACTTGAGGAAGTAACAGTATACATATTTATGTGAAATAATATCTTACTATATTTATTAAAAATTTTTAATTTGCAGTGATGAAGTTAAAATCACTACAACCATGTATTAACATACCTAGATTAAATTCAGTAAGCAATTTTGCATTCATATAAAAAGAGCCCATAATTTTTTTTTTTGGGTCATTCATAATAAATTTAAATATAAAATGCTTTTTTCGGTATATAAATATAAAACCCTTAAAATTAATCCGTTTAACTTTTTAGTCTCTATCAATAATTTTCCTAACTTTTTAATGGATGATATAGCAAACAGATAAAACTAGATATATTTAAGAAAATATAAACGTAACACTAAGATTTAATTCGAAACCTATGCATTCCAAGTAATATGTAGCATATAGTTTTACCATTTTTATTTATTTTAGTGATAAAAATAATATTAAATTATACGGATCTTTGGTTGTTGAATTTTCTTAACATTAAGTAGATCTTAATTATCTTTATTTTTAAAATATGGTTTTAGTTAAATTTTAAATTGTCTACTAAAGTATCTTTCATAAATGAATATCGAAGAATATTTTAATTAAAAGAAATACGTATTTATATTATTAGATGTTGTTTTAGTCGAAAATCTAAATTCAATTTCATAAATCTTCTTTAAATTTTATTAAAGTTATATATTTCTCTGCTTTATATTAGACGTATACCTAACCTCTCTAAAATTATATTTCAAATTTTCGGACTGAAGTAACTTTCACTGACTTAAATATATATTGCTTTGAAACGAGAAAATTTTGAATGATATTAATTTGATTTAAAAAGTTAAAAGTTAATTAAATTTCAAGATCATTTTTTTCCGCAAGTAAGTTGTATATATTTTAAAAATATGAAAAATATGTATAATTTAAAAAAATTAGGAAAGTTATATAATTTTAAAAAAATGAACAATTGAATTAAATTGTAGAACAGATTTATTTATATATATATATATAGATAATTTTATAGATCTTTTTAGAAATCAATAACAACTTATCTGAAAATAAAATATATCTTTATTGTAATTTTTAGCTAGTATAACATGATCATTTAGTTTGAGTATTTGAACGTTTTGTTATGAAGACAAAGGATACAGTTTGTGAGGTTGTTGATGAGGCTATTAATTAATTATGACAAGATTATTTTAAAATAAAAACAAGTGTTATGGCTCATTATTTTTTTTTTTACCAACTATCGCTCTTTTTTTAAGGGTGCGAACCAACCACGCTCTTTATTATGATACATACCTAGATATATATACATATATATATATATATATGATTGAATTTTATTTCATAAATTAAAAAATATAATTAATATATTAAATTTTTTAAAATTTAATGATATGTCTTTATAGACATAAATATAGATAAAAAAAATTAATATTATCTTTGACTTTTAAAATAACAAATGAGGGTATAAGTAAAAAAAATATTTTTTCCATCCCATATTATAATTATAAGACAATATCAAGGGTTTTACACATGTGAAAAAATGAAAATAATATCTTTAAATTTTTGAAAAAAACTAAAATATTCTTATTTTACTTTTATTAAACACTCCTTCTTTTATAATTTCAACACAATTTATAATACTATATATTATATTAATGAGAGGTAAAAGTAACAAACAAGACTATATTAATTTATATTATAAGACAAAATAAATCTTATTTATGACCTTATAATATAGGATAGAAGAATAATAATTAATGTTGTTTTAAAATGTTAAAATAACAGGAAAAAACCTTCTTTAAAATATGATAAATAAAAAGAAAGATAGGGGTAATTAGGTTAGAAGTCAGAGGTTAGGACAATTATATAATTATTTATTAAATACTTATTGTAAAATAAAATTAATTGACAAAATCAAAGAGTCCCAATTCATGAGGTCATTTTTTGGCCCAATAATTCATCATGTCACTGGTCAACAAATTTCTCATAAAATATTGACCTGATAAATTTCAAAAGTTTTTTAATAATTCTTTTACCAATTTTTATATGAAGATTCATTTGAAGCAAATAGAGTTTGTTTAGCACGCGCTGTGTAGAAGAGTAGGAAATAATAATATCTCAGAAGCAATTGAAAAAGAAGAAAAAGAGATTTTATCGGTTTGACTTGGTGTTGCCGGAGCCGCAGTCCCAGCTGTTCCGTTGCCGTCACGAGGCGACACGATGCGACGCGCTTTGAAGAAAATAAAATTGAAAAAGAAAAGCAATTATTTAAAAATCATATCATTTCCCCGACACACTATTTTTCAATCCGGTCGGTGTACTTAGATTTAAGTTTTTTTATTTACTTGTGCGATAAATTAATGCGTTTTTAAATATCTTTTGTTCCAAATATTAGAGGTAATTCATTTTTATTTGATAAATTAATATATATTTTTTAATTTTTTTAGTTAAAATATACTTATTATTATGAAGTATGAGTGAAAAGAGAGCTAAATAAAAATATTAAATAAAGGTATTTGTGAAAAAAAAAATTTTATAACATATTTAAGATATTTAACTGTTTCATTAGTTCTGATAATTTGATTATTATTTCTCATATTTTGGAACTAAGAGAGTACTTTGCAATATTTAAAAAGTATTAAATTGCTTTTGTTATGAAATAATGAAAAAGAGAAGAAAGAAAAGTGGAAGGAGAGAGGGAGTCTTTTAATTAGTTAATGTGTAGAATATAACTGAGATGCCTTTGGTTTTTAAACACATATTTACAATTGAAAATCTACAAAATAATAATAATAATAATAAAGATAATATGAGATATTTTGGGATAACTAAAAATGTAGTGGGATAATAAATAACCACTATAATCGATTATTCATAACGCTTCCCCTTGGATATCCATTATCAAAATATTATGCCTCGTTAAAACCTTATCAAGGAAAACTCAGTTGGACAAAACCCTAGTGAAGAAAAATGAGTACATAATATGTTTATGACAATGCATTATTAAAATCCTTGCCATGAAAAACCCAATGGACAAAAAAATGGTTGAGGGAAAAAAAGTACAGTGTGTATAAACTCCCCCTTAAGACAATATCAGTTGATAATTCCGAGTCTGCAAACTCCAATGCTATAAACAAGCTTCTCAAATGTTGTAATATGAAGAGATTTGGTCAATAAATCTACCAAATTATCACCAGAAAGAACGTGTTAAATTTTGATTTCTCCATTTTTCTGAAGATCGTGTGTGAAGAAAAATTTTGGTGAGATGTGCTTTGTTCTGTCTCCTTTGATGTATCATTCCTTCAACTGTATAAGACATGCAGTATTATCTTTACAAATAATTGTCGGGATCATTGTTCTAGAAGACAAACCACAATTGCTTTGTATGTGATGGACTACGGATCTTAACCAAATGCATTCTCGACTTGCTTCATATATTGCTATAATTTTTGCATGATTATATGATGTGGCTGCAATAGTTTGCTTCATGGATCGTCATGAAATAGTTGTACCTCCATAAGTAAACAAGTAGCCTATTTGAAATCAACCATAGTGGGGACAAACCTGAATTCAGCATCTGCATAACCAATTAAATCCAGTTTGGTTTTGTTATAATATAATAAACCTATATCCATAGTACCTTTAAGGTAGCGTAGGATATGTTTGACTCCATTCCAATGCCTTTGGGTTGGTGAAGAAATATATCTTGCTAATAAGTTAACAGAAAATGATATATTTGGTCGTGTATGACTGACGAGATATATCAGTGTCCTAATTACACTAAGATATGGTAATTCTGGACTAAGTAATTCTTCATCATTTTCCTAAGGTCTACAAGGATCTTTGTCCTCATCCAAAGATCTAACAAGTATTGGAGTGCTTAAAGGATGTGATTTGTCCATATAAAACCATTTTAGAACCCGTTTTATATATGCTTCTTGATACACAAAAATCCTTAATTTAAATATTTAATTTGTAATCCAAGATAAAATTTTGTTCTTCCTAAATTTTTCATCTCAAATTCTTGCTTCAAGCAATTCACAGCTTTTATGAGCTCTACAAGAATTCCAATTATATTTATGTCAGCAACATAAACTGTAATTAAAGTATATTCATTTCTAGATTTTTTCATAAAGATATATGGACAAATAGAATCATTCTTATATCATTCCTTGAACAAATATTCACTTAGGCGATTGTACCACATACGCCCAGATTGCTTTAACCCATAAAAGGATTTATTCAACTTAATTGAGTATTGTTCTCAAGAATTGGAATTGTATGCTTTCGACAATTTGAATCCTTCAGGGAGTTTCATGTAAATATTAGTATCAAATGAGTCATATAGATAGGCTGTAACAATATCCATCAGACGCAAATCAAGCCCTTCACATGTTGCTAGACTAATCAAGTATCGAAAGGTAGTTGTATCCACCACAGGTAAACATGTTTCTTTATAATCAATACCAAGTCTTTGTGAAAAACCTTCAGTAACGAGTTGTGCTTTATATCTTACAATTTCATCTATTTCATTTCATTTTCGCACAAAAACCCATCTATACCGAACATGTTTCACATCTTTAGGTGTGCAGACCACGACCACGACCACGTCCATGACCAGGTTTGGACTACGACCATGACCTTGACCACGACCACGTCCATGATCGGGTTTGGACTACGACCACGACCATGAGAATGCCCAAAAGTGTGGTTATCATGAGTTGCTACATTCACTTCAGGGAATGGAGCAATGCTAGTAGGGCGTGACTTAGGATTTTTCATTAAAAGTTCATTGTTTTGCTCAGCACGACCAAAAGGCATGATATCAATTCAGAATATTTCTTAAAGCCCTTTTCATGATACTGCTGCTGCAGGAGCATATTAGATGCATGAAAAGTAGAGAATGTTTTTTTCTACTATGTCAGCATCAATGACTTTTTCTCCACATAGTTTAAGTTTATAACGGATTCAAAACATAACTGAATTATAATCACTTACAGTTTTAAAATCCTGTAAACACAGATGTATCCATTCATAATAGGCTTTAGAAAGAATAACAGTTGTTAGGTGGTCAAACCTCTCTTTTAGGCTTTTCTAAAGGACAAGAGGGTCTTTTATTGTAAGGTACTCATTCTTTAACCTTCATGGAGGTGGTGATATAGGAAAATCATTGTCTTTGCCTTTTATTGTTAGGATCCCGTATACTTTTCTTTAATGGTCTTGCTAAGACCATTTGCATCCAAATGAATTTCAACATTCAAAACCTAGGATAAATAATTCTTTCCAGTAATATCCAGTGCAATAAATTCAAGTTTTGTTAGGTTTGACATATTTGTTCTATAAAAGAAATAATAAATAAGTTAAGACTCATTTACTAAAAATAATTTTATGATTTATGGAAAATCAAACTTATTTACATTTAATAAATAAATGAGAATAGCTAATAGAACAAATAATAAGATTTATGTGTGAACACATAATAACCCTTGATATGGGAGAAAAGAAAATAGGACATATAAAAGGAGGTAATTAAGTATCCTCAATAATAAGAAAATTATTTAATAAGAAGTATATTTTATTTTATTTTACCCATCTTTTTGTCAAATTTGATTGGGTTGGATAATCAATTGAGAAAAAAATACTTATTGAATTATCTTTTTGCAATTGAATGAAATTAGTTATAACAAACAACTCTCATGTACAATATACATACAGGGTACTAAATCAGCCAATAACATACTTATATTTGCAATATTAGATGAAGAAATTTTCAATTGTATTGATTTTTTTTTATTTCCAATGGTTTAGAACAAAAATAACAAACATATAATTTTAAGTAATAAATAAATAAATTTAAATGTAGATATCTTCAAGATCAACTTTATATTCTATATGGATAGCTTCAAGATCCGCTTTATATATCTTATGTGGATATCTTCAGGATCTGCTCTTCTAGATTTACAATATGTTTTGTGTGAATATCTACAAGATTTGCTTATGTTTTTATGTAAATAACTTCAAGATCTATTTTATATTCTATTTATGTTGATAACTTCAGGATACATTTTATACTCTATGTATCTATTTATTTTAGAAATTTAATTGTGTCTCATACTTCTGGATGTGGCATATCTTTTTCTATTCTCAATAGATAAAAAAGATTATTAAGAGAGATGGAGAAGAAAAAGAATAAGAAAATAATTGTACGAAGAATTAATTTGACAAAAAAAATAGTAGACGAATGCAAAGAACTATAGCAACAAGTTTGACAACACATATTAAATAAAAGTATCTAGATGATGAAGATTGACTCATTATATAAGTGTGTTTCCATCTCTTTTAGAGATGTTCATTGGCATGAGTATTAATCTTCAATCTCATGATGATAGATGTATATACAATTAAAAATAAAATCACTCACCTTATGATAAAAGCTAGTTATCATGCAGATAATGTGTTAAGAAATAATAAAGAAGAGAAGAGAGACAAGTAAAAGGAGAGAGTGAGAGAATGTTAGATATGTTGGCTTTCCAAGAGGGGGGTAAATTAGGAAGATTAAATTTTTTTGTAAAATGTCAATAAAGTAAAGAAAGCAAAGGTGATAGTAAAACAGAGTATAAGTGAATAACAAGTAAAAGTAGCAATAGAGAAGGGAAGACACAAATGTTTATTCTAGTTCGGTCTCTCAATCTTGACTTACGTCCAGTCCTCAAGCCACCACTTGAGATTTTCTACTATCTTGCAAGAATTCAGTGGGCTTCTTGCAAATGCTACAGTACAGCTATGATACTCTGTTTTTAGAGCTCACACTTTCTCTCTTTGCATTCTAACTAAGTGCTTCCTCAATCCCTTGTGATATCCCCTCACAAGAAAATCTTTCTTCCAGATGAAGATAAGATTGTTTACAATGGATAAACTCTCTTAATCAGAGTGTATATGAAAGTTGGAGTACAAAGAATGGAGTATGTGAAAGTAAGAGACTTTGAGTTGATGATTTGGCAGAGTTTCAGTATATACAAAGTTAAAATCGTTACCCATAACTTCAAATGATGCTATATTTATAAATTTAGGTCTGAACTATACGTTAGAGACAAAATCTATCTGTTGGAGAAGTTACCCAACGGTTACTCTGAAAAACTATTCGTTCACCAACCACATTTAATACTTCTGACACTCAAAGTTTGAATTTTGGTTGGTCAACAGATAAATTTCGCAGAGACCGAAAGCTAAAGACTTCAATGTTGAACATTCGAAGTTTGTCTGTCATGAAGTAAAGTTCAAATTTTGATCTTTGAAAAATGTTTCTATGTTGGAACATACAAATTTTCAAGTTTAAAGTTCTTCTGGAAAGTATGAATAGTTATTCCATTTTGCTACAGTGCCTTCGAAATTTAAATTTTGATACCTAAAATTCATCTGTTAGTGGACAGTTCAATAAGACACAATAGTTCATTTATTCAAAATTCAAATTTTCAAAATGCAAAGTTCGTATGTCAGAAAGGCATTTTCTCAGACTTCAAAGTTCGAATTTCTAAATATTATCATTCGTATGTCAACATATCATCATAATAAACTCACAAGCTTTGTTTCTGAAATTTGAATTTTCATGTTCAAAGTTCGTCTGTCAGTAAGCCATTTTGATGCTCTTTCCAAACTCAGTTTTCAGATGAACTTTGACATATCCTCAGACGAATTTTTCATTTTTCATAAGTTGTATTTTGTCTAAAATTCGAATTTTCAAAAGTTAAAATTCGTCTATTAGATAAGACTCTTTTCAGACAAAATTCAAAATTCGAATTTTTGCAGTCAAAGTTCGTCTGTCAGAGAAGGCTCTTTTCAGACTTACTTATTTTCAATACGAAATTTAAATTTCCAAAGCCAAAGTTCGAATTTTCAAAACAGCATATCAGTATAAACGTTTCAAACTTCATTTGTTAGTGAGTGTTTTTCAAATATTCCATGGATTAATATAGAATCATAGTTTTAAAACATCTTTTTGCCAATTCAAAGTCTTTTACTCAATTTTAAATATGGCTGTAGATTTTACATCTATTCTTGTGCTAGTTTTTCTTGAATTTCTCCACTTGAGATCATTTGTGCACCTTTGATATCTTTTCTCCAAGCTCTAGTAAGTTGGTTTGAAATCATCAAAACACTTGATTCAACAGATAAGAGAGGAAGCCTTTTAATTAATTGATGTGTAGAATACAACTGAAGTATCTTCTATTTATAGGCATATGTTTACAACTGAAAATCTACAAAATAATACTCTCTCTGATCCTTAATATAAGACTATTTTAACCGAATAACGTGGATTAAGAATTCGAATTAAAACTAATTAACTACCTCAATTTTTGTGAAAATCCCAACATTTTTTTCAAAACTACCCTTATTTAATCTCTCTCTCTTTCTTTTTTGATACATTCAATAGGGGCATTTTTCTGTAAATGTATAATAAATACTACCTCATATATTGTAAAGGGTCTTATATTTTGGATTAGGATAAAAGATCCTATATATAGGACCGGAGGGAGTAATAATAAAGATAATATGAGATTTTTTGAGATAACTAAAGATGTAGTGCATCTAGATTGTGTGTTCATTAGGGTGATAAGCATGGCGTGCTCATCACTCTGGTGAAATCTAGATTGTTCAAATATATTTTTAACAGTCCAGATTTACAGTTTTTTAATAATAAAATTATTTTTTTTAAAAAAATAACAGTTATAAAATTAACATATATTTTAAATATAATAATTAAATTAAATTAAATCTAGACCGTCCAGTTTTGATATGGACGGTTCAGAAGATTTGGTGCTTATCAGAAAACTTATCATTCTGATGAGTACCGAATCCAGACGCATATATAATGGGATAATGGATAACCACCATAATCTATTATTCATAACAGTTTTTTCTAATTTTACAAAAGCATTTATTATTGGAAAAAATTAATTAAGAAAGATATCATTATAATAAGGTTATAATTTAATGAGAGTAATATTAAACAATTTTGGCAACTTTTAAAATTTTTGAAAACCCTAAGTAATCTTAATTAATTTTCTTAGTTTGTATAAAATAGATAAAAATCTATTATAAATGGGAATAAAATAAGTATATAGATTACTCCTCTTTCCTCAATGCAATGCAAGGGTCTTTTAGAATGTTTTTAATGTCTTATAAGAATTTTTGCAAACTTTAGTAAAATATTATCCTCTCTTTCCATTTATAAATCAATTTTAACTACTTTACATAAATCAAGAAAAGTAGTTAAAATTAGTTAAACTTTTTGAAATTTTAAAAAATTATCATAATTTATTAATATTACCTTCATTAAATTATTACCTCTCTTAATTATATCTCTCTTAATTCTTCTCTCTCTATTTTAAATGTTTAGGGTAAAATTAGAAAATAACATCTTAATACTTCTTGAATATTGTAAAGTGACTTATATTTTGAATAAGTAAAATGCTTTTAGAATATTCCCTATAAATGGGAACAGTATATATAATTTTTCATAAATGTCCTTAATAATTTTAACTATATTTTTTCAAGTATTAATATGAAATAGATATTAATAGTTTTTATTAATGATATTTTATAAATGTTATAGTAATTTTTTTTAAAAAAAATAAAAACTTCTAACTAATTTTAACTACTTACCTTAACTCACATAATTTGATTGAAAGTCTTTTGTAGAAAGGATTGGAAGAGGTATTTACTAATATTGTCAGAACCAAATTAGACATTAAACTGTATAGGGCATTAGTTCAAGGTTCAATAATTCAACCATTATCTAGTTATAAATCGATAGTGATTAAAATAATATATTTTAAATAAATAATATAAATTTAAACAAATTTTATAATTTAATTAAAATATTAAACTAAATAATACTGAATTATTAATCTATTATCCACTACAAATAAATTATTTTTTTTTATCGGACAAAGCGTCAACGAAAAACACGTCAATGACCTAGGCTAGACGTATGCAAAAATGACTGAGGATGACTACCATCAATCAGTACACGAGCGACTCTTTTCGGGGGCTTAGAAAACACGAGTATGTCTACTGCCATGTATCTTGCCTCTTTAGCAAGCGAGTCGGCGACATTATTAGCATCCTAATGATAGATTGATATCTCCACATCCCACTCCCTCTCAAGTAGGTTCTGAATCTCTTTGAAAACCTCGGAGTCGGGTTGATCTTCTAAACTACCAATATATATCAATCGATCCACTCCCATGCAATCGCTTTCAACCTCAATGCGTTTCAGCCCACGATCCCAAGCAACTTCAGAGTCCAGAGGATGCCCCAGGCTTCTGTGGTGAGACTCGAGCCAACCTTCATCCTATTCATAACTAATAATTCATTATTATATTATTGGTAAGTAAATTTATAATTTTTAATAATTATATATCATAATGACACTTATATAATATTATAATATAAAATAAAAAAATATTTTATACTAAAAATAATATTTTGCTATCTTAAAAACTAAAATATAATGTTATAAAATTTTTTTAAAGAAATAAAATTGGGACTGGTTTCTTACCGATTCGACCGATTCCACCAGTTCTTGACCGATTTGCATCGATTCTAAAATCTACCAGTCATACTCTATAGCTGGATCAGACCTGGTACTGGTTCTCAGTTAAATCGGACAAACCGACCAGTCTGAACCGGTTTTGACAACAATGATATTTACAGACATGTGCCTCTCACTCTATACTAGCTCTACCTCCATATGAAATATAAGTTATTTTTAACTATTTCAAAATATTAATAAAAAATGTTAAATTTCTTAAATTTGTCCCAAAATTATTTTACTTTTAAAATTTATCCTTAATTGAATGTTCTACCTACCTAATTAGAAATTTAATCTATTGTCTAATCTCTCTTTTATTATCTAATTACGGAGGGTATCTATAGAAAAGTCATTTAAAAATCCAATCATGACTCATATTTTGAAAGTCATTTAAAAATTCAATCATAACTTATGACTAGAAGGCATATATATAGGAAGAGAGAATAACATTTCAATTTTAAATTTAACATTAAATAAAAAACTTTTAATTTAATCTACAAATAATTAATAATTTGTATCGTAGAGTTTGATTTACAAAGAACTTTGTTTACTTTGCCATTTCAACGTTTTTGTCCTTTTGCTAGCCTTATATAATAACAGAATAAGGCCGGCGGCAAATCCTAATTTTCGCTGCCAAAAGCTTAATAGTAAATTACTTTTACTCTTATTGAATTATAAAGTTTCTTTTTTCTGCTATAAAAAATTAGTTCTTCTTCAAACTACAAATGATTATATACTCCTCCAACCACTGTGTGTCTTTTTTTTTTATTGGGACGCATGTCACTAACATGAAAATGTAAGTTAATTGATTCACAAAATGCACATTTAAAAAGAGACTTGAGATCAGAATACTTTCTTTGAGAACTACAACAGATAGGTGGGGTAAAAATGATGCTAAATCTATAAAGGAGAAGCCCCAGTGACCTATTTATTTGCATTAATAAAAGATTATACTTAAAAATGTGCATAGACATCAAATGAGTTTTCTTTTCTCAATGTTTTAATTTCACCGACGAAAGGACTTAAAAATGTACATAAATTTTAGCAAGAAAATCAGCATATTCTAAAAAATAATATTAATTTTCATAGAATATAATTGACTGAAAAAATAAACAATTTTTAATGCTAAAAATTATAAACATCATTATTCTAAAATTAAAATAATCATTTCATATTAATGAAATACCAATTATGTAAATAATAAATATAAAGAAAGTGAATTTTTTACTTTAAAGAAGGGAATGTAATTTTTTTTTAAAAAATACTAAATATAAATGTCAACTAACTAGTGAGGCCATCCATTTCTTGTGCATTCTATAGATTTTTGAAACTCTATATATAGTATATTTTTTTGCTTTTCACTTTACGTGTGCAACTTCGCTTGCTTTTCGCCTAACCCTGCATGCATGAATCTATCCTTTTTCTTTTTCCCCACAGTCACTGTTTCTTTATTCTCCATGGGCTTTTCTTCTGACACGTACCGCATCATTCAAATATCAATGCTTGGGACCTAATCCATTTGTCATCACATGCAATTACTGTGAAAGAATTTCCTTAATTAAATCACACGATTATCTTTTTCAGTAAAATATTTCCTTAATTCAAATATATAATAAAAATGTGGCTGTCATAAATTTAATAAAGAAATGAGACTTTGCGTTAAAACATTTTAAATTTTGCCCAAACTTTGACTCATAAATAAATTTATTTATTCATGCATTTATCCATTCAAAGAGAGTGTATTTTTTTTAAAAAAAACTATACATGAATATGAGTTTATTTATTTTTCATAAACATAGGAGATTCGGGTTGCTTTGACTCATCAAGGCTATAAAATAAGGGCCAATTGATTAAAGCGTGAATCAAATTGGAAAATGTAATAATTATATGAAAAATAATTAGGGAAAATCACACTTTAACACCAAAATAACAAGTTTATTATAAATTAGGATGAATTTTTGAAAAAAATAAAGTGATTATTAAATTTTAGGAAAGTTATAATTTTAAATAATTTTGTTTTAAAAATTCAGGACTAACTTTCTTTTTTTTTTTTTTCAATGATCAGGAGGACTAATCTTTCTCTAGAGATGGAGAATGAATGCATAATGGCTACACCCCAACCGCTTGCTTTTGCTTTAGAAACAAAAAAAAAGCATGAGTTGATATTTAGGACTTTCTTTAAACATTGTAAAATTATGATACTAACTTCAATTATTAAGATAACTAGATTTTAGGGATTGTGTGGTGTACGGTGAACCAAACTTAAGCTGACTGAGCTGCATACGTTAAATTGATCTAAAAAAATAAATCATATTATTTATAACTTATAGAAAGTATGAATTTATAGATAGAAATTTTCTCAAAATATTAAATTTCACAGTGGTCTTGAGTCCTGTTATAATTGCTCCATTATCAATGTTTGCTTCATGGCCAAGAATTTGATAGATATGAGTAAACACATGATTTTTTGGTACGTGAAGGAATAATTCTTATATAGAAAATAAAAAATTTTAAATTTGAATTATAGATAATTGGAACCAATTGTTTTTGAATAATTAATATTATCTTGGTTGAAATTCTAATTTTTAAATTAGAGATAAAGTCCAACCTTATCTTTTAAAGATATTAAATCAGCATAATTGAGAAAAATCCTCAGAAGATATTCTGCTAGAGAGGTTAGTAGAGTCTTACTTTTTTTTTAAAAAAAAAAAAAAGTCTCACACATAATTAAGGTGGGAATGAGGATTTAAGTTTTTTTTTTTTGGCCGAAGAGGTTTTAAGGTGACTTGCCATAAAAAAAGAGGTCGTTAATCTTTTGGTGCTCACGATCCAAACTCTTAGAAACAAATAAATCGAAGGTTTGCTTTCACTATACAAATTAACAAGTATACATATTCGCTACAACAAGCCTCCTTCAAAACAAGTTTTTGATAAAAAAAATTGTAAACATTATTAGTTTATAAGAAAGTGTGATACAATGGAGAGAATAAGACGAGAGGTTGATGTAGTATTTATGAAGTACCGATACTTAAAAAAAATAGACATATCCATATCTGATACACGATATGATATGCATATCGCACTTGTGCATAGATATCCATGCATCCGTACTATTTTGTACACATCTATACCACTTCAAATTTTTATGTTAAAATAAGACTATTTAAAGTTGTTATAAATATTTTATGGTTTATTTTAACATTTATACTATACTTTTTAAAATATTTAATACTCATATTTATCTTAATAGGTAAATTTATTAATCATACATATAAATAATATTATATCTGTATAAATATCTCTCGCATCCATATCCTAAATTTTTAAAAATTACCACATCTTTTATATCATACCATATTATATCCGATGTACATACCCGTATTGATATGACACAGTATAGTATACATATTTGCTAATTTGAAGAGATAAAAAATTGAATTTATGATGACTAGGAATAGCTTAGGAAGCCATCTCACTTCCTTTTAAATATTCCTTCCATTAGCTATCATTCTTCATTCATTTCATCTAAAATAACACTCCCAAACACACACTTAAATAATTTTTTTCTTCAATGTAACCAGAGCAACATATAACTAGTGTATGAAAAAAAAGAAAAAAAGAAAAGAAAAGAACAACGTATAAGTAGTGCATTTGAATTACATGGTACAATAGTACTACTGTGCACTCACAACAATATTAATCCGCAATAACTGATTGGTTATTGAGGAAGAAGACAGATCATCATTATTGGTTGAATAATTGGGATCACTGACTAATGAGTGACAAGGCCATGTGTTGTGGAGTATTATTCCATATCTGGATTTACTAACATGTAACAATTATTTGTGATCCCATCCACATCGCAAGTGCATCAACAAAATCAACTTAAACTCAATAGGCACTAGTTTCCTCCTTAATAAATGCTCCTTTACCAATCCTCCTCTATTTGGATGAAAAGGAAACATAGGAGGGAGAAAATTTAAAAAAAAATATGAAATCTAGATTTCATTGTCTAGGTTTATCTTTATTTTACCTCTTAGTATTCCCTTCTTTTTATTTTTCTTTTATTCCAAATAAAAGCTTGTTGTTAGCACTCGAAATAAGAAAATGCCTTCTCCAGTGTTTCCTTTTTAATTTTTTTTAAAACTTTAGTTAATTTTTTATGAGTGCAGTAATGAATCTTAAATCTTAATTTTTGAACTATCCAAATTTCATTTGGGAAAATTAATTGATTACTCATCCCACATATTAGCATCTCAATCATCTTCTTTCAATTAACTTCTTCCCAAACATGTCTATTAGATATAGACAGTTTAATCATATCTAAAAGCAAATTGTTTTGTAATAATTAGTGGATAAGTTTCAAAACCTATATATAGCATGGGAGGGATTCAATGGAGGGGCATAAGGATGTGGCGTTAATTGGATGACTGCCCTTTGCCACAAGTACTTTACACGTTACAAAATGTGGTTCATAGCTATCCAATAAAGTAGTAAAAGGTATTATCAACTTTATAGTTAGGGTTATCAAATTAGAAGGATGGACAATAATGCTCAGAAAATTAACATATATGGCACAATCATTTTAATCCATATATACAGAAAAAGGATGAACAATAATGGTGAATGAGTGAGACAGCATTAGAGTTATCAATTACAGCATCTAGTTGGTGTTCCAAAGCCTCTTTATCTACAAGAGATATAAAAGCTAGCGTTTAGTCTTAGCTCTGAATAGGAATGTTAATGTTTAACAAATACCCCACTAAATATAGAGCACCTTTTAGAAAAGTTTTCTTTTATCATGATATAGGATACTTTACAAAATGTCTAAATTATTAATTATTTTTTTCAATATGATATTTGCTTTGTTTTGTGTATAATTAAGAGATGCTGCCTTAATTAACCCAAGAATAAATATCTTACAATTACCTACTTCACTAACATTAGAAAAGAAAAACAGTCAAAACTAGTTAGACCTCGAAAATGTGTTACAAATCAAAAGTATTTTCTAAAAATATCCCAATTAAATAGTTAAACTAGTTAGGCCTCTTAAATGTTGTAATCAAGGTGTTTGCAACTGCTTAATGCCGATTAAGAAAAAATTTGTTACATTTTTAAATTTTTCAAAAAAGAGTTACCAAGAAAAATGTTCAAACAGGAGCTAAAGATTCCACTTTTTACCCCCTTATTAATTAAAATAATATAAACATAATTTAATTAGTAATGATTATGAGTAAGAGAGAAAATGAGTCAACCAATTATGAAGTAAACATTATTTTTTTCCAAGAAACAATTTACAAGGTAGTGATTAAATGTAAAGGTAAAAAAGGAAAACAATCCCATAATATTACATAATATTTTATAAAAAAATCAGAAAAAAACTTTTAGAAAACACCTTTTAAAAAGAATTAGAGAGAATACCAATTAAATGGTTATCTCGCGATTGTTTAGTATAGTTAATAAAGGACATTAGTGGATAAAATAAATTAACACAGTAAACATTCAAATTTGTGCCTTATAATGTGGATTATAAGAAGTCTCCATAAATACCTTATATTTAAGATCAAAGCGAATATAGGGCAACCAACTGGTTTAACGCCCTTCCAAGTCTCAAGTTCAAATACAAGTCATATTATTTAGGGGAAATAGCAGTTGAGCACCAAAAGTTTGAATTAAATAAAAAAAAGAATTTTACAGTTTTTTTTATTATTGAACATCGCGGATTTCCTATTGCTTTGTTCTATATTTACTAGTGAAAAAACTATAAAATCCTATATTGTATTTAATTCAAACTTTTAGTCCCCAACTATTATTTCCCTTATTATTTAGTTAGTTATGACTAATTCCACCACAATGTTCAGGCCCACTTCCAGTTATTATAAATAATCAAATATGCGGTAAATAAAGTTTCAATTTTTAATGTTTTAAATTTTAAACCCACAACACTTTTGACAAACAAAACTTTAAAACAGAAGGCCCACCAATTGGGCCTACTTGCCACATATAGGCCCACACTTTAGGCCTAGGAATGGCTATAAAAAAAGGTCCACTTAATTGAGCTCGGCCTGTATGGTGCAGGCAGTATCGCAATGAAACTTGAAAAGCGACCATTTCCGTCATAAAACCAAAGTGAAGTGAAATCCCGCCAAAAGGAAACCAAATTCACGAAAACTCCCTTCTTAGTCTTGAAGAAGCTCTCGATGTCGCCGCCAATGCCATCCAATTACCGTCCACACTTCGTCGTCTTTATCATCATCAGCATCTTCTTCCTCGCTAGTGCCGTTAGCTCCGTTCCCGCTGAAGAATTCGATTCCATGCTTGACACACTACGGATTCGCGGCTACGAACTCTTCTGCAACGCCATTGTCACCTCCAACCTCCAGTTCGAGCTTCTCTCCAGCCAAAACGACACCGGAATACACCGATCCTTCACCTTCTTCGCCCCCATGGATTACTCCCTGTTAGCCCTTGACCTGACCCAAACGGCGACGACTTACATTGACACCCTCCGCTTTCATATCGTCCCTCGTCATCTCTCCACTGTCGATCTCCTCAGCCTCCCGGTCGGTTCCTCTCTCCCCACCCTCTTATTTCGTCGTTACCTCAACGTTACCCAAAGCCCTGGTTCGGTTGCCGTCGGCGGTGTCAATGTCGCTGTCCCCGGTCTGTTCTACGGACACCACGTCGTCGCTCACGGTCTTTCAGGCATTATCAGTCTTCGGTCGAGTGCAGCCACCAGAGGTGTCTCCGGTTCTCCAGTTGCTTTTTCTGATCGCCGGTCTTTCCTCCAAGAATTGCTTCCAGTTCATCGGAGAATCAATCGGTTATGGCTCCTAGTCCGAGTGCCAGCCCGGTCTTGCCTCCTCCAGTGGAAAATATGCCACTAGCTAATCGAAAGGCTCAGGCGCCGGCACGTGAATCTGTTGATGCTAATAGTCATTTTCACGCTGCATCGCCGTTTAATCGAGCCCTGGAAGATGGTCATGTCTGCGCTGCTTTGCCGTTTAATCGAGCAGTTCTTCCTCTAGAACCTTATGAATCAAATTCGCTAGATTATCCAATGATTCGTGCTCCGGAAGCTAGTGATTCTCTGCAACATTCGCCTGTCATTCATGGTATTTTTATTGCTAGCTTGACTGAATCGCCGGATTATGTTCTTCCGCTTGTGGTCTCGCATGCTTTTACTCCAACTTCTAAGTCACTAAAGTATCGTCATTCTTTGATATCTGGGCCACCATTAGAATATTCTGATCGACGGTCTTTCCCTCCAAGAACTGGTTCCAGATCATCGGAGAATCATTTGGTTACGGCTCCGAGTCCGAGTGCCCGCCCTCTGGTGAAAAACATTCCAGCAGTTAATCGAAAAGCTCACGCTATGGCACACGAAACTGCTAATACTAATGGCCATTTTCACGCTGCGTCGCCGTTTAATCGGGCGGTTCATCCTCCAGAACCTGATGAATCGAATTCTATCGCTAATCTGATGAGTCATGCCCCGGCGAAATAGCATTTCTAAAAAGCCTGATGAATCAAATTCGCTGGATTATCCAATGCTTCATGCTCAGGAAGCAAGCCATTCACTGGAACATTCGCCGGCGATTCATGGTAATTTGCCTGCTAGCTCGACTGAATCGTCGGCAAATATGTATGTTGTTCCGCCAGTGGACTCGCATTCTTTATCTCCAACTTCTGGGTCACTAGAGCATCGTCATTCTTCGATATCTGCGCCCCCATTAGAGTATTCTGACGCGGCGGTACCAACGGCTATGAGCCTTGAGGTGTGGGTACCGAACAATAATGGTTTTACGGATGATGAAGTAGGATGATGAAGTAGGGAGAAGTGATTACGTTACCGGTTTCTAAATCAGATCAAAATAATCACTTATGACTATTTAAGTGATTATTATAAACTGAAAAAGTAGCTTATGAAAATAATCACTTTTCTCTTATAATCTATCTAATAATCACTTAAATTTTAATATCCAAACATATTTCTTTTCTCAAAATCACTTAGGGTCCATTTAGTTCTCAGTTGATTAAAAATGAGTTTTGATAAAATTAGTTTTATAACGTAATTATGATAAAAATTGGTTTTGGATTAACGTGTTTATATTTAGATGATTTATTTAAAAATTGGTTTTGATAAAACTCATAATTTTCCTCTAAATTGAATTTAAACTCTATTCTATGATTAATTTAATTTACTTGGACTAAAATTTAATTTACATTTATTTAATTGAGAACATAATATATCTGATATAATATTTTCTTATAGGTCATGATCTATGAAAATTAAAATTTTGAAGGGACATTTTGGTCAATAAATAGGATAAATTTTATAGAAATTTTATTTTCTTAATTTTTCTATTTTTTCTCATTTTTATTAGTTCATTTTTATCTATTCTTCACATAAAATTTTTGAATTCATACTTAGTTTTTGTTTTGAAGTAAATAAACCAAGTATGAGAAAATAATTCATTTTGGTAATAAAATACGTGGTACCATGCATCTACATAGTCCCAGTAATTATACCCTTGCAGGTCATACATTATCCCAAAATATTTTATTTTCTCCAAAGGTTGACCCTACTGAGATGGAGTGAGAACATTTAAAATTTGTAGAGTAATATAGGTTACCATCGGTTCATTCTTTTTATCAGTTTTTTGTTCTATATTCATTGATTATTAATGAACTAATATTAACTCATAGTATTCTCTTGTTTTCCTTAAATTAGTAGGTTTATAATGAAAACCTGAAGGGAAAGCATTAATAGCTACCTAGTTAGGATTTGAATGGTAAAACTCATGTTCTATTTAGACTAAGTTCCTTACTTGGTTTTCTTTTGGGATGTAAGGAGTAGTCATTATCGACTGAGTTTGAGATTGGATTGCTTTTGAGGTTTGGGGAACAAGTGCCTTAGAAGGATTGTTCTGAGTTATTTGAGGTGGTTGGCAAAGCCTGTCATACTCTTGTTTTGAAATAAGAGCTTGCTGCCATGTTTGCTCTGGTAGTTGTTTTTGAGTAAAGGTTTGGGCATCAGATGAAAGGGTTTTCTTGTTGGATGTTTTTGGTTGCTGGGTGGATGACCCAGTGTTTTGTTTTGGTTGTTGGGTAGATGACCCAGTAGTTTGTTGGGTTAGCTGGATTGATGATCTAGATGGAGTGGATGACTCCTGTTTGGTTGGATGGCTGGATCCTTGTGTTTGGGATCCAATTTGTTGAATCAAGTTTCTCATAACAATCTCAAGTTCAGCACTAGAGACCGCAGATTTAGTATCTTGAAAGATACTCAGTTCTTTTTATTTCTCTTCTTTCGGTTCTTTTTTCTTTTTTGGAGGCATCTCACAAGTTTTTCCCCTGTAAAAACTCTCGGGTGAGAAAGTCTGGAAGAGAGTTTGAAGATCCCTTGATAAATTCAATTTCAAAGTAAAAAATGCATAAAATCGCTTGCCATCTGGCAAAGATTTGTTTTGATGCAATATTTTTGACATCTTTTTGTAAAACATTTTTGGCTGATTTATAATCGATTCTTAACAAAAATTTTTGATTCAGTAAATCCGATTGAAATTTAGAAATACATAAAACAATCGCGGGTATTTCCTTTTTAATCGTAGAATAGTTTTGTTGAGTACTATTACAATGTTTGAAAGTAAAGGCCACAATTTGCTCTTTACCATTGACTCACTGTTTGAGAATGCCACCATAACTAATGTCAGAGGCATTTGTTTCAACTATTTTGGGAGCAGAGGGATTAAGAAGGTTAAGACAAGAAAATTGCTTAACCTGAGATTTGATTTGTTTGACTATATTGGTATGAACATCAGTCCAGAGAGGATGACTATTTTTTAGACGTTCATGGAGAGGTTTAATGAAATTGCTCAAGTGAGGAATAAAATCTGCAACATAGTTTAAACAACCTAAAAATCTTTGAAGTTGAGTTTTATCAATAATTTGATCTGGAAATTTGTCAGCAAAGTCTATTGACCTTTCAATGGGTACAATAGATCCTTGAGATATCCAGTGTCCCGGAAATCTGATTTTTATTTGGAAAAGACTTATTTTAGTTTTAGAAACTGCTAAACCATTAGATTTAACAATTCTAATAAATTTATAAATATGTTTGAAATGTTGATCTATTGAGTGAGAATAGATTAATATATCATTGATATATACAATGATAAATTGATCATTATCACTAAATATCTCATTCATTATCCTCTGAAATTCAGAGGGAGCATTTTTCAAACCAAAAGGCATAACATTCCACTCATACTGGCTGAATGGGATAGTAAAAGCAGTTTTATATATATCTTTTTCTGTAATTTGAATTTGCCAAAATCCTAATTTCATGTCAAATTTTGAAAATATTTTGGCAGAGTGAAGTCTTTTTAATAAATCAGATTTATTTGGGATAGGATATCTGATCCATTGCAACACTTTGTTTAAAGGTTTATAGTTTATGACTAATAGAGGAACTCCTCTTTCTTGTTCTGCATTATTATTAACATAAAAGGCAGCACATGACCAAGGGCTCCTAGATCCCCTGATCAAATTTTTGTTTAGTAAATCATTAATTTCTTTCCTACAAATTTGCAAATGCTTTGAATTCATTTGAATTAGCCGAGCCTTTGTAGGAATTTGTTTTTCAGAAAATTCTTTTTCATATGGCAGATCTACTATATGTTTCTTTCTATCCTAGAAAGCATTAGGTAGATCTAAACAGATTGTTTTAAGAATTTCTTTCAAACATTTGAGAATTTGATTTTGAATATTTTTGGAAGTCAATTGTTCTTCAATTTTCTTAAAAGAAATTTCGTGTTTAAGAAAATTAATTTGCTTTTGTTTGGCAGAAATAAGATTTAATTCTTTGATCCTGGGGGCATGAGTAAAAGGAAATGAAATTGTTTTTCCCAGATGTTGTTTAGAAATACCATTATCATCCGTTAAATATGGTTTAAGTAAATAGGCAAAGGGTGCTCCAAGAATAATCTTATATCTCATTCCTTTAACCAATATAAACGGAGTTTTAACTTGAAAACCTTGATTTTCAATAATAACGTTTGAAACTTTGTATTGAACTTGAAGAAGTGTTCTTTCTACACCTCTAAATCGTTCGGTTGTTTTCTTAAAATATTTAGTTGGAATAATGTCTTCTCTAAAACAGTTAGCTTCAGCTCCTGTATCAAATAGGACATCTTCCTCTAAAATAAATTCATTGTTTATAATTATCCTGGCATGGATATGAAATTTTTGTGTTAAAACTTTTGAAATCAAGTTTAAGAATGGTTTTGGAAGGTCTTGTTCATTGGAAACATAACCTTCATCTATTTGAGGATGTATGATTTGGGTGTTTTGAGCTAGCTGTATATCCTGGATTTAGGATATAACTTCACCATGAATCTCTTGTTGTTGTTTGATAAGACGAATTTCAGTTTTAAGATTTTGTATTGAAGGTCAGAAAGAGTAGTTAGTTTGGGTTCCTGTTTAAATTTTGCTTAGGTTTGAGTGAGATCATACCTATTGGTCTGAACTAAGGGTTTGTAATTTGAAGAGCTCGAAGTTAAAAGGAGATTTTGAAATTTTAATAAATATTCTCCCTTTTCAGAATCTGGAAGTTTGCTAATGATATCAATAAGGAGATTTTGTTCCCTAGTGATAACATTGATTTCAGAAGAGGAGTTTTCTGGAAGATCATCATTTTGAATTGGTTTAAGATCTTTAGAAGACTCTTGTTCTGATTCTGATTCAGAAGAAGAAGTTTCAAGAAGAAGATTGTTTATTTAGTTTAAAACGTCTTCTTCTATATTTTTTATATTTTTGAGTTTTCTGGTAACCCTGCAATATTTAGAGATATGGTCGGGTCGACCACATTTAAAACAAACAATTTTCTTTTGTTTGGACTCAAATTTGGGTTTGGGCTCAGGTTTTGTGTAGTATTGGGCCTTTTTATTTTTACGAAAAAATGGTTTTGTTTTCTTATGTTTGGGCCTGGATTGTTTTTAGGGAGGAAAACTGAATTGTTCACAAAATGTTCCTAATTCTTTTTTATTGGAAGCCCTTTCTTTGGCAAGTTGGGTCTGTAGTTTGTCATCTTGACAAATATTTAGAGCAATTTTTTGTACATATGATACTAACTGACCATATGTCAAATTCTCATAAGGGATTTTGCCATCTTTTGCATTTCGTAATTTATCCCTAACTTTATTACCAAGTGAAGTTGGTAATCCAGCTAAGAACTTTTTTTTCCAAAATGGCTAATTTGAATCTTTCCTAGTGAGAACTCGACTTAAGAAAGTATCTTTGTACCATATGAAATCAGATAAGGTTCTGCACTTAAGATTTGATAACAGTTCTGCTGATCTATTTAGCCATAAAGAAGGATCACCAATAAAATGTTTAATAATTGTGAAAATAAGATGGTTTGCAGAATCTGGGATGGGTTGGCCATCGAAAGTAATGGGTGTTCCATCTGTTTGAGTTTTTATAGCTGAGTAAATAGTATCTTTATCTTCTGAAGAAAGACAAAAATCCCACCAACCTTTTAATTATCCAGTAAAACCAGATACTAAAAGATCAGTGATTTGCTCATCTGTATAATCATTTTGGGTTTGATAGACATTGCTTACCATGGTCATATGTTGGAGAGTTTGGAGTATGGATGGTTCGTTTTGGCCATTTATATTCCATTCATAAATGTTGTTTGAATTGAAGGATTTAATGGTTTGACTAGATTTTTCTTCCAGGAGGACATCAGGAGGGGTTGCCCTGCTATAGTATAATTTGGATGGTTTTTTCCAATTTTGTTGGTTTATTTGGAGAGAAGATGTTGAACTAGATTCATTGTTAGAGTTTGACGAGGAATCTTTGTTGAGGACTTGGATGGTTTTTGTTGATTTTGAGGCTACCGAAGAGGGTGTTTCTGGTACTATGGTTTGTTTGAGCTGAATTTGGGTCATTTTTTCTTTGATTTGGTCAATAATTTTGGATTTATCTTGCATTTGTAAATCTAGCTTTTGTTGGGGTGTATATTCAAAAGGTTTAAATAATGGTGTTTGAATAATAGGAGTTTCTTTTTCTAATGTAACTGTTTTTTGAAAATCAGTTTGTTGAATCAAAGTTTCACCTATCTTTTGAAGGTAAAGATTTGTGAAATTATTTTGTTCAACAATATTTTTGATGTCGTTTGGACAGACTTCTTCTGATGTATGTTTAAATTTATAAGGAGAAACCCGAATAGGTTGGTTTTTATTATCAACCTTTCCGGGTACTTGAACTGTCCTTGGCGGAAATTCAGAAGAAATAGTTTGATCAGGAGTTATCCAATCTTGTTTGATGACATCAATTTCTTTAAAAAATGGGTAATTTAAATTGGAAGTTTTGGCATAGGCTTCAAACCAATCAAAGAATGAGATATTAGTTTGAATGATTTCAAGGAATGAATAAAATCATTTTTGGATGTTTTTCCTTTCTATTCCTTGAAAATTTTTAAAAAAACCAATTTCTTTGCAAAGTATTTTCTTTTGAATAAAAATTCTTTTGCAAAAGTGGTTTATCAATTTGAAATTCCTTTTGTAAGACATTTATGTCTTTCGGTTCTCCTAATATTGAATAATCAAGAGACTCGATAGATCTTAAATCATCTTGTGTTTCATAATTTATGTGAGGAATGTTTGTGGAATTGTTTACACCTAGAACAGAAGCGTTTTGAGGCTTAGGTTCAGGGTTATTTGGAGCAGGCATATATATGACTGAAGGAGGATGTAGTAATGAAGAACAAGAAAATCTTGCTGATTCACTTACCGTAGACCCACAATCTTCATATATAGAGGGTTTATATGTTTGAGACATAGATCTTCTAGGTCTTTCGAAAGATAGTTTAACAGTTCCATCATGGGTTTGTGTAAGTTTACTGATTTGTGGCACAAATTTAGGAGTTGGCTGAGTAGCCTTTTCCATTATCCACTCATCAGGTAAATTTACATCATTCCACATGATTGTTCTTGTAATAGAAACATTTACATTATTGTAATCTGTTAGGAAAATTGTTGTTTGACCGGTGTCAGGGAGGATTTGAGCATTGGTAGCGTTTGAGTTTAAAACTTTATAGTTTATTCTGTAAATTAGGGTAGCTGTAATGGATCCAGGTTTCATGTTTAGACCATGAAACTAGATTCTTAGTTTTAAACAATCTAAGATATGTTCATCGTTTAAATCTAGGGTTCGATCTGGAAAACAGTTGAAGTAAACAGGTCCGTCATTTAGACTCATTTCTGCAGCTGCTAACAATGAATCGGAATATGTATAATGTCTAGTATCTTGGAGGCATACTAGACACGATACATTTAACCATTTTCTTATCAAAGGTTTAATTGCTACTTGAACACATCCTATATGTAGATAGTTGTATTCCCTTTTATGCTTTTTTAAAGAAGTTTTTGAAAGAAGGAAAAATTCCTCATTTTCAGGTTTAATTGGAATTGATTCTTCTACTGTTCTGATTATATGATCAGATTTGAAAAACCATTTTTTATTCTCGGTTATTTCGTAAAGCATGTTTGGAGAAATAGTTGGTAGAGTCCAATTATCAAAATTTTGGTTTAAGTTTAAAAATGAGATTTCTTGTTTGAAAATCTTTCTATTTGAAGGTTTTGATTCCTCATTTGATTGAGTGTTTGAAGAAGAAGCATAAGAAGATGATCGTCTAGAAGAAAAAGACAAAGAACGCAATAAAGAAGACATAATGCAGAAAGTAAGGAAAAAATAAATAAATGTTCAGAGAATGTAGAGCAAAATATAAAAGCACAAAAGAGATAAATATGTGAATCTCCCTTATCTTAGTATCATTACCATCTGGATCCATAAAGGTATAAGAATTAAAACTTTATCTGACTATATAGTTCAAAAGATTTTATTAAGATATTAGCATGAAGTTGTTTTGAAACTTACTCTAGCCAGAATAATACATAATATCCCATATATCATACATTACAGGGTAGGGACTAATCGTCTGCCTCTCCTGGGACTTACAGCCTTACCATCCCCACAAGGACTCATGTATGATACATAAGAATCATATACCGTAGGACAATAGTTCATTTCGCTATTGAGCTTAGTTTCTCAAACTCATCTAATATGTTAACAAAATTTTTGAAGCCATAGAGACAAATCCAGATCTAATTAATACATTTCTACTTCACCTTCAGGCTCTAATACCAGATAGATAAAAATAAATATAGATAAAAATAAAGAAGCAGAATGGAAAAGCTACAATCATACTGCTTCTTCGAAACCTCCGTTTTGCATCAAAACTCATCCTCAAACGGGAAAGCAAAAATCTACCAAACACATCCAAATCTTCATCAACCTTGGTTTTGACCCTAAACTAAGGTTTGAAAAGTGATCCCAAACACACCGTTATAGGTTAAAAATATCCAAACACAATTCACTTTTGACATAATCACTTATTCTCATAATCTATTATAAATAATCACTTATTCTTATAATCAATTATATATAATCTAATCCAAACACACACTGAAACCTTCAAAGACGATTCCCAGGGGCTGACTAAAACGGTGCATTATGTAGACGAAGGACCAAAGATACCTCGGCCGTTGATCGATGCTCGAAAAATGGATGAGAAATGTGAACTATCGGATGGCGTCGCTCACTGTGTTGATCCAGATGTAGGGCTTGGATTGCTGCACTCCACTCATCAATGCACGAAATGCCGCTATGTTTGTGAGTGAAGTTCTGGATCATACATTCAATTTTGGTTCTTAACTTTTTTTTGTTGGAAAGAATAAGAAAGGTTTTGGTGGTAAATCTACAAGAGATTTGAGTTTTTACATGTAAAAATTGATCTTGGAAAATGTATTAAAAATTGGAACGATCATTGAACCAGATGAAGCAATGGTTCAAGGTTCAGTGATCGGATTGGGGTTGAATCGTTTGTGAATAAATTAATATATTTTTAATAATATGGATAAAAAATATAAAAGATATTTATCCATAATCATAAAATTAACATTTATTCTAGGATAAAAAGTAAATTTAATAACATATAAAAAATTAAAAATATTATTAATAAGTTTTATAACCTAATATTAAAATCTAAACAAGTTAATATTTATCTATAATTATATTTTGAATTCAAAATAGTTAATTGATATTCTATTTTTATATTATTTGTTAAATAAATTGATCATTATTAATTATTATGTATTATAATAATACTTATAACATATTATAATATAGAAAAAAAATTTATATTAAAAATAATGTTATTTTATTTTAAAAAATTTAAAAACAAAAAATTGGGACTGGTTCAACCCGATTTTTTACCGATTCGACTGGTTCTGAAATCTCCGATCCTCATTTGTAACTGGATCCGACTCGGGGCCGGTTCCCGATCAGACCGATTGAATTGGCCGGTCAGGTCCGATTTTTAGTTCTATACTTGGAATTGAAATTTCAGCTTACAGAAAATCTTTGTCAACTATCAATCACTCCCACACCCAGAAATTTTGAAATTTGTTTGGAGAGTTGTCACTTCAGTTTCAAGAATGAAAATATACGTTCCGATGACTGATGGGGCTGTCACTGGCTTGGGCTATTTTAAGGGATAAACAAACCAATCTGAAACATGGAATTTTTCTTTCTGCTTCACCTTATGGGTAGTGAATTTTACTGGATAAAAATCTCCACTTCTCAGTTCTATTCGATTTTGTGACTTTGATCTCAACTTATCCATTTCAAATATGTAGGTTAAATAGAAAAAGGCATCCATTACCAAGACCCAAAATTATGTCTGGCAAATGCTTTTCGATTAGTTTCGTGATAACTTATTAAATACTAGGAAATTAGCGTTTAAGCAGCGCTTTTATTTCATTTTGAGCTGTTTATAAATTAATTTTGTATATTTGAGTAATTCCTATTTTAATTCTAATTATATTAAAATCTTGTAACCTATATACTCGTAAAATTGTCCCCGTTGTTTTCTAATATCTTAGCTCTAGTTTGTACACCAATCTTATAATATAAATAGGAATTGACAAATGGATGGTCTTTCTGGCTTTGATAATCAAATAGAAATTCCCCTTTTACATAAATGACGGCATGCTCTCATGCCATTCCCAGGAAGAAAAGAAGTGTTCAAATTACAATCCTCCTAATCGCCTCCATAGATAAAGGATAAAAAAAAACACTAGCCAAAAGACAAGACTTGGGAGAAGATATCAATAACACCTATATCTGCTATGCAAAACAACCCTACTCACAAACCGGATTGATTAGTGGTTTTGAACTATCTAAATCCACTCTAGACAGTCCAAGGAATGAAGAGCAGAGAAATCGGTTTGAATAATCTAATCATCATCATAACCTGCATAATCCATATCCGCGTCACCATCTCCATAGTCTTGGTCCTCACCTTGAGCTTGGTCCACATCGGCAGCATTGTCCACGGCTACATTATTGTCAGTCTGATCGGCCGCCACCATCAACTGAGGCTCTTCTGGTATCCTTGCTTTCATGGATTTCAGATTTTCATCTCTGAAAAACGAAGAATAGGGTTTGGAAACCTACAGATTGAAATTGTTAAGTTAGTCCCCAGATTCAGGTATCCAGTTAGAATGACAATAAAACATCAAGTGAATTTTCATCATGACAGAATACTGGATGGTTATTAATTTGTATACAAAATGATGCTAATTTCAAGCAAATTCTAACTTTTCAGTTCAGTTGATGTGGACATTTTAGTTGAGTCTATATTTATTAAGAATAACTTCTTTTATCTTTCATGAAAAAACTCTATCGACTGGACTACAAAAATTTATTCAAAATGAGTCATTTTTCTATGAAAGAATCCGGATTTAAAGAGAGAAGCATAGACACTAGAATTGAACAAAATGTCTAACCATTGAAAAGACCAGTCAGAGTCACCAGTTCGAATCACCAACAAAACCAACTATTTTTCAAAGCACATATTACACTTTGTTTTGATACATTGTACAAGTTAATTATTGCAAGTTAAAAAAAAAAACTGTACTTTAGTTCAATTATCCAGTTCATTGACTCAACCGCAATATCAGTTGGTTCAATTGTAAATATGGTCTAATTGCTGGGCCAGCCAGGCTGGTCAGAATCAGAATCTTATGACTACTAAAAAAAGATGGCATTTCATTACACACACATGTATAATGTATGTAGGTATAAGAAGTTTTGATTGTGTTGCATGTACTAAACATGTAAATGACTTCACAGAGCAATACCTTAACTAAAGAATCTCTGTTCTCAGCACTTTCCACAAGCTTATTCCATTGCTCATTCCTCCTCAGTGATGAGGCAGATCCAACCACCTACAAAAAGAACCAAAGCTTTGATCACATTGAGGTGCATGTACCAAAGGAAACTGAGGCATTGAAGGCCCTTCAGTAAACTCTGAATGGTACAATACCAACACTGCAGACTTTGCCCTAGTGATACCGACATTCATTCGCCGAATGTCCTCCACAAACCCTATCCCTCCATCTTTGCTTGCCCTGACACAAGAAAATATTGCAATGTCCTTTTCACGTCCCTAAGAGAGAAAAATGTAGCCTTTAATCACACATCTGAAGTGTTAGCCATGTAAGATGAAAGTTAACCTTGAATCATACTTGACTAGTGTGAGTAGCATCTTCTTCCGTTGAAGTATTAACTACTATTAGGCAGTGATTCTAATTGTAATAAATTATAATTATAATTCAATTTAGGCAGTGATTCTATTCATCTGACATTGAACCAAATTACCAGGCATCATGTATTAGAACTATATTCAAATAGAGTAACTTTATGGAGGGCTTGACCTCTTAAGCAGTTAACTTGTTCACCATTAGATGTACATTGATATTCTCATAATAATTCAAAGTTTACGTTATAAATTAAAGAAACTAATGTAAAAAAAGTTTGACGCATAGTTAAATAGTGAGAGCTCAACCTCTCCATAAAATCAATCATTTTGATATTTGCCTTATTTACAATTTGATAAAATACCATAGGCAAATATTTTCATCATATGAGAAATGAGAAGCATTGAGCTGGCTTACCTGGCAACCATCAACGGTGCATATGTCCACTATTTTCTCTGCTGACACTCCAAAAGTCTCTTCAAAACGTCTTTGGAAGAGCTTTACTTGTTGACTATAGGGAGAGATTATCGCAAGTTGGTTACCAGACTTCAGCACTGGATATAACGTTACCAGCTTTTGATATAAGAGCAGGACAAATTCAACTTCCTCAACATTTACCCATGAGACACCTCCCGGCGGCCGACCCTCTTTTCCCTCGTGTATGTCAAAGAAGCAAAATGGGCCAAAGCAACGGTAACTATGCCATTCTCGTTCTGTCCGGGATTTAACATCTTCCCCATCTTCCAGTGAATCTTCATAGAACTCCCTAGAGGGAAAGCTTCTAATCTGTTCAGTGTCATACATCAGAATACCTACTTGATCAATGTCAAAATATATAAATATATGTATGCATGTATGTACGTATGTATGTATATGGGAGAGCTCATAAAAAATAAGATGCAGATAACGGCAGACAAACCTGCAGATGAAAATCCTAGATGCTCAAGTTCCACTCCACAATAATTGTATTAATTGTATTACTTATTGGGTGGATAAAAGGTTAAGTACTATTAGAGGAAGCGTAAAGAAATGCTAATAGGAAAGAAGATATCCCCTTGGACCAAAAAGGGAAAAGTAAAAGCCAAAAAGGCTCAAAAAACAGCAGGGAATTCTATCTCACTGCCTATCTAAAATAGGGATCCCTTGAACATGGATAAGTATTCAATCCAACAGTAAATTACAGCAAGATTAATGTTTTCTTGTTTAAAATAAAAGAGGTATATGAGAAATCTTCCTAACAACAATGCCCTAGAATTTAGTTTTCAGATCCAATCATATCAAGCACAAGTATTCATTTAGAAATGAACTGTAAGATCACGTATATTCAACAATCCATTTTCTGAAAATGCCACTAATGCACTAACCTCAGGATGCATTCGGTATTGGGTTTTCAACATCTTAACAGGATAGCCACCCTGCTTCAATCTTTCAAACAAGCTTGTGCCATATCTTAAATTCAAGAAACAAAAAGCACAAATTACATGTGGTGAATGTCTTAATCCAAAAAACTGAAATGTATTAAGTTATGAGTATCACTATCATTGCAAAAAAATAAAATAAAAAAAACTATACCCCTGATTCTTTGCCACATCTGAAATCACAGTGGCTGGGAGTTGAGCTGGATCACCTACCTGAAAGAAATAAAAAATGTAGTAGCAGCTTGGACAAAATAAGGAACTATTACTATAGGAATGTAAAATTCAGCGCTTTTAATTTCAAAAGATCTTTTAGTTTTTTTTTTCCTCAATGGAAGAAACTTTGAGATGAGAGAAAATACAGCATGAAGTAGAAGAATCTTTCCACGTTTCCAGGCATTGTTTAACTTACTAGTACTCACAGAGACAAATTATGAATCTCACATTTTAACTACCATTGCAAATATTATTAAGAACAAAAACATAAGTACCAAGTAAAATTGGGCATAACTGCAAATTAAAATACTGATACAAACATAAAATATAGTTTTTTTCTTTTAAAATAATGCAGCAGCAATAAAGTGTACCAGAAAAACTTTTTTGCATTGATTGGCCAAGGGAACAAGAGTTGCAGGCTCCACCTGTTAAGGGGTAAATAATGTCACACATAATAGAATAGATCGATGTAGAATATCCACATTAATTTTGTACACAGGCAGACAAATATCCCACACAGGGATGCCAAAGCAAATTTATCAAATTGACCTAATATTCTACAACTGACAAAATAAGCATATATGTGATTTATAGACATGAAATTGTTAAAACTGGTATAATGCTTTTTAGAAGGAAAAAATCCCATTCAATCATGTGCCACATCTATAAATTACAAAAAGAACCAATAAAATATAAATAATTATATAAAGCCCAGACCCATAAAAGGGGGGACAAACACTGATGCATTCAAATTAATATACCAGTGTGCATAAAAAATGCTGATACACATGATAGATAACAATAAACAAATATAACAACCCCCAAAACTAATTCAAATGTCTTTTACTACCATCCAAATGAATGATGTTGATCTCCAGCATGTAATTTTCATATTTGTCTGTTAAGAGTGACCCTAATAAACCATAATCATTCAATTTTTTCTCTAACAATCCCCAGTCCACCATTCTCACCGTCTAGATTAGAAATCTAACATGGTATCACTGAAATTGAAACAAGGAAACAATCCGTTCAATTACAATGTTTGTTGCCAGAAAATAGGAAGAACTATATTTCTAAGGGCAATGCATTGGATAAGAACGACTGCTCAATGACAGATCATCTTTCTCCCCTTTATTTCTCCAAAAATCAACTTTGGTTCATAAAAGATGTTGCCCAAAAAAAAAAGGGGAAGCAGAAAGAGGAAGAGTAATTGCAATGTTCATCTTTGACATGCACGTTTTTGCTTGAATAAACAATCACTTGAAAGCACTGAATATATTATCTCACAAACTTGTATGACATTAACATTCTGACACAACACTTCTTGCACACAATGTCCATCAAAATATGAATTGATCCTCCCTCTGATGACAAGGATCTTGCTCAGCATCTAGGTATGATGTTTTGTATCCATCTTAGCTCTTAGGTAAAGGTTGAACACATTTTCTAAAATATTACAATAATGCGCTAAAGAAAAGTATGAAGCTCAGCTGAGAAAGTGTAATACATCTTAAGATCACATTTCTTAGAAAGAGTATGAAGCTCTAGCTATGATGATTTGTTTGACAAGTTTAAAATTAAAATCACCAAAAAGTAGGAAAAAAATAGACGACTACTATACATATAAGCTAACTCAAATGGCATAAAAACTTCTCCATATCTCCTCTGCCTCCCTCCTGCTATATATCCAAAAAATCTCAACTAATTTCCCAAACTATTATGGCTCCAAACATGGGTATTCCATTCTAATATTAATCAAACTTGGCTGGTGAAATATTCTTGTGATATGTAAGAAATTTGGTCAAACTTTGCCAAATTAAATCATTTTATGCAAATCAACTGAATAACACAAGAACTAAACAAATAAGATCGCAAACTTACAGCTTGTGCTGCTTCATCTATGATCACAACATCAAAGCTACGATTTAGTTTACTGAAAACATGAGAACCACTAAAACTCAGGGTGGAGAAGACCTGCCAAGCATAAAGAAAACACTAAGAAAACACCGTTTCCTTTTCTTAAAACATTCAACAGAAAGGTTAACCATACTATTGTGGCTTCCTCCAAAATTGCAGCCCGAAGACTGTCATCATCAGTTCCTGCAGGACCACTATTCTGTTTATCAGAGGATGATTTGTTAGCAGTAGTTCGTTTTTGTTTCACCTGCAAATAGAATTTAGAGCATCAAAATTTGACCTACAGCATGATTCACTGAAATTCTGAAGAAAATTAGTTAATCTCTAAGAGATGACTATACTGCAATATAAACTCCTTCATTGACCCCTGCCACAAATCCAATTGAATAAATATTTCCAATGAGATGATTTTTTAATCAATGCCCATGAATTAGCAGTCCATGGCATTGTAAACAGATGTTGTTGAATCAGTTACATAGAAAGTTAAAGGATAACAGTGGTAGCACAGCTATTAAAGAAATAATCAGTGTTATCTTTATATACATACAAGTTCATCTAGGGCAACTGACTTGATAGAATGATGTGCTTTAAGGCCAATCCGCACAATTTTAGGGCAATAAGCACGGTCACTTTCATCATGTACACCTGAGAAAATCCAACGATAACAAAAACTGTATCAGATTTAGGATTCCTCTAACAACAGACTTCCAAAGAAAAATATTTAGTGTTAAATGTTTAGTCTGCTTATCTGATAGAGTGCCACGTGACACTAGGGGAAGGAAGTTGTGAGCAGAATATGGTGAAAGTGGGTTGTACAAGTGCAGGGGTTAGTGGGAAAGGAGTTGAAACAGATTGAGCTGCACTAAGTCCACTTCAACTAATTGTTAGGAGTCATGGCAGTCTGATTTATTTAATATGTAAATTCTGATTAATATAAATAGGATCCTAGAAGTGTTAGGAAGTAGTCAACTATTTTGATATTGTGTTTAGAGATTCTCCTTGGCTATTAGATTTGAAAGTGAGATTCTTGCTCAACCCTTTTTGCTAGATTACTATTTCTCCTGTTCTATTTAAGTTATTAATGATTTCAGATTCTGCCACGGGTCTCTTCAATAGAATTTCTCTTTAATTTCCTTCATAAACTCAGCATCTATCATTATCATTAGAAATCATCAATAACAATGGCCATCAAGCAACTGCCCATTCAACCTGTGAGGTATTAACATCTCCCTACGAAGAATGCCCTTGTTGAAATCTCAACCCTCAACCAAAAAGTTAAAAAGGAAAAAATTATAGAAATTACAAACACATCAAGCACGTCACATAGTAATTATTTACAAAAAATTTGCAGTGCTGAAGGTGAAAAACCTACAGAACTTCGAGTATTTGTATTCTTTAAATGGCAGGCATCTCATTCTAGAAAGTGATACACTTAATGCAGAATTACCCTGTTGACAAATGACTAAATGTTGCATGCTATATGAGAAAAATAATTGCCAGCACCCTTCTATTTAAAAAGCTTACTATCTCACGTGTAGCAAGTAATTGTAATACAAATACAACCATTTTCCAAAGTAAATAGCCCTAAAAAATGCACAATTTGCATGTAAGATAAAAGGCCAACCGTGCTTTTGTTGCCTCACATATAAAGCATCAAGAAGAAAGATGGAATGAGAAAGTTAATACCTCCATTTAGAACACGCAACACAATCTCATCCAGAGCAGAATTTGATGGAGCACATACTAACACTCGTACACGATACTTGCGACTAGAGGTTACAGCTTCTGGTTTCTAAAAACATAAAAAATTAGAAGAGATAATTTTGTGACATCAATATGTTGAAAGGATGATTCAAACTCACTAATTCATTTCCAGTGGTTGGGAAGAAACCGTCATCACCATCCTTTGGCATCAAACTGTCCCTGGGATTAATGCTAGTCAACCATGGAGACGCCAGTCCCCAATGCTTGTATCTGCAAAAGGAAAGACAAAACTGAAATTTGTTACAGACCTTTTAGAAATGAACCATACAAAACTACTATTTAATAACAGAGCTCATATAACACTCTTTTTGTTTCACGGCAGAAGTACTTATACAAATGCCCAACTTGAGCTGTAATGGTACACTAGAGTCAACAATGCAATATTACTCAGGAAGGTGAGTGACTAGGGATGGGCAAAATACAAAGATCCTACGGGAACCCAAAATATCCGCTTTGGTTCTTTGATGGGGATTTTTACAGTATTTTGAGGGGTTGGAGTTTTAGTATTATGATACCCACCTTACCCCAAACCTGTAGTGTTATATATGTTTGTTTTTTATTTATGCATACATTTATAGGTATATTAATCAATATGATATATGATAACGTAAAAATATACCATCCATATAGGATTTTGTGAGATTGGTATGATATCAATGATTGTTTGAGATATTGTTTGTTGTGTTTTCAAATAAAATAAGATGGCAATTTACCCACTCAAATTTTAAATATCCTAATCTGAATATGAAATATATATGCAGTTAATAGAATATTCCTCTATTCTCTAACATAGCAATATCTGAACCCATCTAAATCTGATAAAACTTCATATTCCTAATACCTGCACTAGAAATACCTGAGTCCTGAAAAATTTTACAATGATTAATGTAGTGGGTATTGGATAAAGGACATCCAAAATATCCTATACTAATATTTACCAATCAAAATCTAATTTAAGATATATTTTTCAAACTTGTAACGATTTTGTGGCCAAAAAACTTGTGATTATTAGTTACAACAACAAGAAGTCTTATCCCACTAAATGAGGTTAGCTACATGAATTGCATAACACCATTGGACTCTATAAAAAACTAACATTTCAAATATATCATTCACCATGAAATCTCAAAATGAAAATAACAAAAGGAATTATCAAGCAAGAATTACAAAACAAAACCAACATCCGGAACACAAAGGTCACTCAAGCAAGTAAAGCCCAAATATTGACATACTTTTCCTCAATTGGCAATTGTGGTCCACGCTTCATCTCAAGTGCTCCACTCCTAAGAAGCAAAAGAAATTAATACATCAGCAAAGAAATGGATTAACTAAGGCATACCAGGAAAATACATGTGCAAACAAATTGCTTAGATCCTTGGAGCATACTTGGGAGAAGCAAAATTTTCCAATTCTCACCCCCTCCACTGCATTCTCTCAAAGTTCACCTCTCCCAAGCACATTCTTATAATACGGTACTCAAGAGAGCAACAAAAACCAGAAACATAGGATTATTTAACACAGATCACTACAAAATTCTAGAAAGAGTCATACTTAGAATGCATTCTTGCTGGAGTTGCATGCAAAATGGTACTTAGAAGTCCAAGTATGGTCTGAGTCTTTCCAGTCCCTGGGGGCCCCTAGTAGAATTTTGGTTAGAACCAATTACAGTATTTAGAGGGCCAACAACCAAAAGACAAATTACATGAAAAGAACGTAAGTTCATAGCCAAGTTCCAGAAGTAAACAATTAAATGGTCTGACCAAACTTTGTGTAATGAATTTTTTAAAAAAAAAAACGTAGAAGGAGCTAGACCCCTCACAGATAAGAAGGTGATGCTATTGCTGTGAATAAAGAGAACAAGAAGACTAGATGCTGGCAAGCAAATTTTACAGTTTCACCAAAAATAAATTTACTTAAACCTACCATCTCTTTGATGCAAGACTAGCTGTCTTCCTTGTCAGCAAAGGATCATAAATATTCCAATGCATACATGACATCAAAATATTACAGTGAAAATAACTGCAAGCATGCAAAGCATTAAAAATAATTTTGCATCAAAACAAGAGCACATATCAAGACAAACCTGTATCAAGACAAAGGCTTTGGGTAAAAGACCAGCCTGCAAGAGAAGATAAAAGTTAAATTGAGGAATAAACAAATATGTGAATACTAATAAAATATATACATATACTATGCATACATAGACATATGCAAACTTGTGCACTTTTGTGTCCCCGAATGTATACATATATAAACAAAAATATACAGACATATGAAGTCCGCAGCTTCTAAATAGAGACTTACTGTTATGGCCTCACGTTGATACTGATTGAAAGTACTTTCAACATATTCCTTCAGAGGTAATGGGATTTTCCAACCCTGATCTGTGGTATTAGAATTCTGTCTACCGGCAGTCAATATCAAATCCTTGTAGGGAAGGGAGCTTATAGAACGCACTGCCAAATATTCACGTGCAATTGTTGATAAACTGCATATCTGCAAAATGCCAAATTAATTTCAGAAATATAATAGCCTTTATCTTGTGAAAACAAAAATTAGACATCCCTACCCCTTTCAATGAATAAATGAACTTTTTGGAAATTTCCAAATATCCCCCTAAATAGAAGACTCAAAAGAAAGAAGTGAGCCCTATGAAGCATAACAGCAGACAAGTTGACAAAACAAACATAAATATATATACATACATATATATATAGAACACACCACAAATATACCGGCACACACACATCTTTGCACATATTTTATATTTAAATCTTTATTGTTAAAACTTCTCATTGAGTGATATACTTCTAAAGAAAAACACCACTGGCATTACTTCATATTTGAAGCACCTTAACTATTTTCCATCAAAATCTACTAAATAATAAATGTTCAACTATATCATTCAAGTACAACAGAAACATTAGAAAGGAAATATGCTATTCAGATTCCTCTTTCTTTGAGGCCAGCAGTGTCCAGCATGTGTTTGACCTGAAAAAACTAAATTTGTTTATTTTGACATGTATGTTTGCATGTTGGACACTTGTTAGCAGGATGTAGTGATAATGTTAGTGTCAATGCACTGACATACCTAAAGATAGGCATGTCCGTGCTTTATAGAGTAAGCTTAAGCTTAAGCAGCTCATAAAATGCATCAAAGCTGCCCATCATCTCTTCATATCAGAAAGGAAAGACCCTTTGAAAAAATTCATGAGCACAATATCAGAGAGAGGCCACAAACAGAACCCTGTCCCATTAGATAAACAGGCAAAGGAATTGCCTTAAAAATAATGGCATTCTAGTCCATCTCCACTAAAGAGCCTTCATAAAACATACATGATATGTGCAAACATATAAACATTAAGAACAGCATATAGATTTGGAACATTTTTAAGAACATATATAAAAGAAAATTGATGTGTATCCCATCTATTTTATAGCATATCCAACATATTGGTAGCATGTAAATAAAGTATATTGCTGTATTATAGATATTAAATATATGAATTTCCAGTAACAGAACTCCTTATATAAAATCAATTAACTCCATTGCTAGTAACAGGACTAGCTGCTAGCTGTTTCAATATAGAGCCTCCACTTCAGATTCCAGTTCCAATGTCAAATTGCAATGCTCATGCATTTGGGCATACTATCAATATCATTTCTTACAACCTTTGAGTTCCAAAAAAAAGCATTTTCATAAGCAGAAAATAACAATCAGAATATTAGAATATTATAGCAACTAATCTAAAGGAAAAGAAAATTTTTAAAAATATTCAGTTTAGAAGTTGTGTGCCCACAATTCATCCCTGGAATAGAACTTGTTAGGTCAGCATCATCAGAACGAAATCTAGAGAGGATACAAGATCAGGAACCAAAATTGATCTATCACACTTAACAAGAATAGAAAATAGGTTAAAAAAAATTACCTTCAGAAAATACAGCTGCCTTTCTGGCTCAGAAATATGAGAACGCATATTCAACAGTCTTGGGCATGACTTTACATTATTTGTATTAAAATGTGAGAACTCTCCAGCTAGATAGAGTCTGACTCGAAGAAGTCTGGCCTCAGAAAATCTACGTATGTGCTCTACCAAAGCAAATGCATATACAGTAGATAATTTTTTACCATCCAGAAGCTGCACCATGACAAATACATAGACAAACTAAATTCAGCCATTTGAAGTTAAGCTCAGTTTTTATTAGAGAAAAAGTAGATAAAGGAAAAGACAAAAAAGATAATGACACAGTGCTTTTTGGTTTCATCAAATTCAAAGCAAGTAGAGCCCTTGCTTCCCTCCTAAAAATAGTAGACAACAAAAATATTGACAAATTGATTTTCATTAATTCTATGTTTGTATTTGATATGTGTCAGCCATTCATTAGACACACACACAACATTTACACTATGCATGGAAACTTCAGATTTGTTGTGTTGCAATGCCCATGCCAATTTTGTGTCCCATGTCCAGGATAATGTCTGTGCTTCCAGGATCCATCCTTACTGACAATTAGCTTAACAGTATACAAAGTGCTTCTTGTTAAGAATTGGACATTATTATGCATTAATTGAGAGATGTGACTGAATTAATAGAAGATAATCAATCTGATCAAATTGGAATCTTCTATTAATATTAGTCAATCTCTATCAATATGGGATTCTCCTCAACAGTCCTTTTCCTTTTCTTTCATTTATTTAATGTTTACAGCCGTTGGTTCATAGTGGCTTTTAGGGAGATGTTTCTTTCCTTTTCTGTTTAGGTAGTTCTTCATTCTTTTTGTGCCTATAAATTGTAGGCCTCTCTGCTGGTTGTAATACACAAAATACAGGAATAAAGTATTCAGTTTTCCTCCATGAAATTATTCACTTCTACTTGCAACATATTCCAAAAAGATTTAACAAAAAGACTATCTACAAGTTCACAAGGAGAAACGCTAACAATTAGAAACAAAAATATACTAGTTTGAAGTTTGAACAGAAGAACAATAAATTTAATTCAGGATGTAGAAGGCAAAATAACAATAACACTCTTAATGCAACATCTAGAAGAATACATCATAATTGGACCTGCAAAGTTTGAAAAGGCACATTTTCTGATCATTAGTACCTTTTCTTTTGAGAGTAGTAGAAGATCATTCTGTGATATTGATTCACCCTCCTTGGTTTCACAAGGAAATTCAATAAAATGAAACCCATCTGCCTCTGTGCAACTCTTTACTATGCCCAACTTCCATTCAATCACTGCAGTTTAAACAGAGTTTGTCAGCATCATAGAGAGGTATTTATTTATCAAGATCCGGATTTTCATATGGAAACCAATGCCCATAATCAAATTTGTGACTTTCTTACGCAACTTTGATGATAATGTAAAGAGAAAAGGGAAAAACTTTTAAGGAGGAGCTTAGAGCAATCTTACTTGCCTTCTCATCATGAATCCAAAACAAGGAATTTATATAAATGCTATTCAGATATTGGAAAAAAAAAATTTCTAGCACAGTTTAACTAAAAAAATTACTTTACTGGAAGAACTCCTCATATTTAAATGTGCAGAAGATGAGAGTTTTATAATATTCAAAAGCCAACATCATGGTTAAATAGACCAAAATTCTTGCAAACCCAACAAAAAAGAGAATTCTTTCGAACTAAGCAAAGAAGAGATGAAGTAGGATAACAAAATAAATAAACAAGAGATACCCTCTTCATCCTCGTTCTCCTTAATAATCTGAGATTTTGCTTCTTCAAAAATGAGAGGCTCGTAAGTAGAGATATAATCATCAGCGTCTTTGTACCGAGACTTCACTTTGGGCAGTTTAAATGCATCCCCATCTCCAGTCTCTCCCCCACCGTTCTTCTTCTTCTGAAAACCCAAATGTCAAAACTTTCCAATATTAAGAATCGAGCAGAAACACAGCTTTTTTGCAGGAGACAGAGTTATTAACAACCTGGGATTCCTTGAGGAGACGAAAGTAGTCCCAACTAAGAATAATCTGATAGAAGCGGCGTATTACAGACTCGTCCTGAAGCTTTTCTTTGTCCAGTGCCATAGATAGAGAGAGGGGTTTTGGCGCAGTGAAGGTTTCGGGGAGCCGAGGCTTAAGGATAGAAGGCCCCCAAAGCCCAGAGGATTATAAATGGCATCGTCTGTGCCCAAAAATGAATAAATAAATGGCAACATTAAAAAAAAGGAAAAAGGAAAAAGGAAAAACTTATTCTTGTCTAGTTATGTAGTGGTCACACCGTCACACGAACGGTTTTGTTTTTATTGGAGTTTTAATTGTTAAATTTAAAAAAGAAATAATAAGACACAAAAAGATAATGGAAAAAAAATCTAATATGAGATCATAATTTGGTATTAATATTAATATTAACTAGGTGATGCTTGGTACGGGAAAGTAGGAAATAAAAAAAAAATGTAGTAGAATTTTTTAGGGTCTGTCTGGTTCAAAGGAGGGAAAGGGATGGAAAAGATTTTAATGGAGAGAAAGGAAGGAGAGGGAAACGAAGGGATTTTAATTTTACCTCATTTGGAAGGAAAATGAGGGATTTTAGTGGAAGGACTTTAATTTTACCTCATTTGGATTATGAGGGAAAATAATTATAATTTGACTATTATATCCTTAATTTATTTAAGTTAATATAATAACAAGACTGACCAGTATATTGTGTGGCCAAGTAATGAAAAAATGAAGGGTATTTTAATTATTTTGGACACAATAATACATTTTCCTCCCAAATTACCCCAATTTGGAGGGAAAATATATAAGGGGAGGGGAGGGAAAATTTTAATAACATTTTTCCTCCCCTTCCTTTCCCTTCCCCCCATTTTCCTTCAACCAAACAAACCCTTAGGGTCTTGTTTGGTTTATTTTGCTTTAAATCAAAATATGGTTTTTAAACTATGGTTTTCATTAATAGATATTTGACACTTTATGAACTATTTTTTTTTAATAAAAAGTAGATTAATCTATAATTTTAATAAAAATGAGGGAATAGTTACTTTTATGTAAGCAAAATCATAGTTTTGAAAAAAGAAAAAAAAGAGAAGCAGGTACTTATATTATATATCTAAAAGTACTTTTAACTCTTATCATTCAAACAGATTTTTAGTCAAACTATTTTTTACAAAAAGAATATCTCAACATAACAACTTATAACAAACTTATTTTTATTCTAATTTTATTTTTATAAATTATATTTATTCTAATTTACTTTTATAAAACTGAAAATCAAACCGACCCTTAACTAATAGATTATTAACAGCTATCTGATTAAAAAAAATATATGGATCTTTTTAGGAAGTTAAGCTTAATTGGAAAGTTTTACTTTTTCAGCTCGTTTGTAATATTTTGTAAAACAATATTCATAACTATTCAACATATTTCTTTACTAAAAAAGGCATTGGTGTATTTAATATCAAAATATAATATATTTATTTTAAAAAATAATTTAAATTTTCCAAAAATTAAACAAGCATATTAATTTATGTGAAAGTTAACTTATGAGAAATCTACTTCTCATGAAGCTACTTTTCAATAAGTATGTTAAAAGACCCTAGATGTGGAATCTTCTTTTTATTGGCCAAAAGAAAAAAACTAGATGTGAAATCTCTATGTATTGTAGGTCTCATTTGGTTTGGTATGATGGAATTTTAACCATGGAAACAAAATTGGAAATGGAATCCTAATTTAAGCATATTTAATAAGATGAAATTATGATTACTGAGGAATCTAATTCAGGTAAATTTTCCTAAGTCAAATTCCATCATTATCTGGATGAAATTGGTCCAATTCTATGAAATTACTATCATGAGACAAGTCCATTCTCTCATTCCCAGCGGCTCCTTCATTTCTTCCCCAACATCCCTCTCATCTTCTACAGCCGTCATGAGGCAACGTCAACATTAGTGTGACGTCAGAGTACAATAGCGGATGATGACATCCCTATAATCTTCGACAGCATCCCTAATCCTGGATGGCCGTTTGAGCTCAAATGATAGTGAGCTTTCAGTGACGGCGATGACTTCGGTCTCCTCCAGCAATTGCATTTCCTCTAGCAACAGCAATGACTTTGATCTCCTCCAGCTCCATCGTTTTCTCTAGTGACAATGATATTACTTTTGCGATGATGATTTGCTAATGCCAATGTTTTAATTTCTAAACGATTTCTTCAAGTTTAATTTTTTGTTCATCTTTGTTCAGATCTTTGCTTCTCGTTTGTGCAAATGGTTGTAATTTTTTGGACAAGGATGACGGCATGGTAGTTAAGGATAGTGTGGTAATTGACAATGGGTGGTAGCGTGCTAGTTGATAGTTGTGTGGTGGTTGGATCTAAAAATAATATTTTTTTAGGACAAAGGCACTTGAGTATTTTGCATTTTAAATATGCATATCAAATGAAAATATTATAAGATTCAACTTACATATTAAATATATTTTTAAAACACATTTCTATTTTTTTCCTGTTTTTATTCTTTTTTTTTTTATTCTCATTCCATTAAAAATTATTGTAACGTATCAAATAAAGCGATAGAGAATTTGTGATAGTAGCATGAGACCCATCAAATATTGACCCATCCCAATAATACTCCCCTTTTAAGAAAAGACCACGGCCTAACCATGCAAGAGAAACTAATATTGATTACAAGAATCATGATGGAGAAAAGGTTTCGTTTATATATACTCCTTTCCGGAGAATTCGGGGAGTAGTTTTTTAACCCTATTTGTAAGAAATATAATCACATTATTTTATATATTTATTAGCATATTCGATTTTTACTTTCATTTATGAGGGATAAGGTAGTGATTATTTTTCATGTAAAAGGAATCCATTAAGCATATAACCTTGAAGTAATTAAAATGTTGCAACACTAAAAATGAACATTTTTAAAAACAAAATTGAATTTGTAATATATTAATCACATTTAAGTAATTTCAAGTACTTTTTGCAATATTGATATAGGACCCGTTTGGTTCTCCATTTTATAAAATTAAGTTAAGATAAATGAAGTTTGTAAAAATAAAATTTAGATAAAGTAAGTTTGTTGGAAGTTGTTATGTTTAGATATTCTTTGTGTAAAAGTAAGTTTGATAAAAAATTTATTTGGATAATAAGGGTTAAAAGTATTTTTAGATGTATAATAGAGTAAATTTGTTTCTCCTTTTCCAAAACTCACATTTTGTTAAAGGAAAAGTAACATTTCCCCTTCTTTTCCAAAACCATAATTTAACCTATTTTTTATTTTTCAAAAAGTTAGTTTGTGAGTAATTTGTGTTTGACCAAACACATCTTTTAGAAAATCATGATTTTTCAAATCATGGTTTTGTTTTAAAAGCAAGAAACCAAACATGCACATAGTAGTTATTTGTTTCTTGTAACAAAAAAATGGGAGATATATAGTATATATATAAAAGAGGGGCGTTCTTAATAAACACGAACATTGTGTCCACATTTGATGGGATTACAAGTCAGTCCGCATAAGATGTAGAGTTTTGAATTTATGCTCAATATTTAACGTTTGTGCTCAATATTCACACCATCCAATTCTGCATTAACCATTCTTTGGCCAACACATCACACATTGGTTGGCCTTCAACAGCGTTAATGTTGGCATGCTACCCATCTAAAAGAATTTCTTTTTTTAGTAAGTAAAAAAGATCTATAATATCTTAATTATTATGATTATGAAAATTAGATACATTTTCTTATATATTATATGAAGTTTAATTAAAAATAGAGAGAGACATTGATTATGATTTATAAATAATGTAATTTCTTCTAAATTTTATATTTCATATGGATTTTAATGTCGATCATATTAGATTAATTAATTAAATAAAAAAATTAGTAACTTGTCGCTGAACTTATCTAATTAACCTTCAAAATCAACAGAAAATTAGTTAATAATCAATTAAAAATTAATCAATTTGACATTGAAGTGAGAAAAAACTAATGTTTTATTTTTCTTCACGTTTAAAATAAAATCTTAACGTTTTATAATAAAGAATTATGATATTTTATAAACTCTAATAAATTTTTTTTTACATTAATTTACTGTCATATATAAAATGTTTTAATTATTTTCTGTATTGTAACACTACAGTTTTGAAAATTATTCCACTCCAATTCAATCACAATCACTGATTTATAAATCATTTTTACCGTAATATTATATATATTATGCCCAAATTTTTAAATCATTAATAATTAGGAACATGAGATTGGCTTAACCAATTAAAGAATAACTTGCAAAATTATCAACATTTCCCTACAAAGAATAAAAAATACCATCAATATCAGTTCACAATCTATTGAATAGCACAAAAAAAAATTATCTAGTATAAGATATATAACAAAATATAAGTTAATTCGTCACAAATTGATTTAATAAAGTTGTCATTTTATCCAAAAAAAATCGTCACAAAAATGAAAGAACAAATATAAGTAAGTTCATTCATAATATTGCTGTACTTTTTGCTTGCTTTTCTTTGTGTTGCATCGATTATAGAATGGTAAATCCTTGTGGAAGAAGGAGGAGTGAGAGGTCAATGGAAGTTGGTTTGCTTAATTTAGATTACTTAATTGCTCACTCTTCTAATCTTCTTATATATATTTCTCATCCCAACACTACACGTTATCGTGTGTGTCTTGAATATTCCCTACACGAAACACACAATTTCCATTCCAATAACTTCTCCCTTTTTCTTCTTTCTAAAAAGAAAACCAAAATCAGCCTTTTTTATCCCTTAATATAAATTTTGATCTCGTCCATTTTTTTTAATTAAAGTTTGATATTTTTATTAATTAACAAGTAATATATCTTCCTCTTGCTTAAGTACATCAACATGTAACTAACTAAGAATGGTGGTGATATCAGATCCTTTGCCAACTCATCAGTGTTTTTGCATGGATTTATCCTTTCCTTGCCATGTTTGGATATTGAAATAAATATTTTTCATTATATGGATATATATATGTATATAAACAAATTATTTAATGTATATTATACTTTTAGTTATTTATTTTTATTTAAAAGTACATATAAAATTTATTCATTATACTTAGTAAATGATGGATATTAGATAAGCAATGAAATTGAATTCACCAAGAAAAATAAGAAGTCAGATTAGAATTAAAAAAAAAATGAAAGGAATCTCCAATCTAAATCTGGCAAAAACTAAAAGCATAAAAAAATTAAAAAATCGAAAAGTTATATTTTTTTTAATCAATTTTACGTTATAGATTTCCAAAATTTATTGAAACATATTTTTAATTATTAATGTTATCTAAAAAACCAACGGAAACATCTTTGTATATATCTAATATATATATATATTTATTTATTAATGTCATCTAAAAAACCAACGGAAATATCTAATATATATGAATACATATTTATTTAAAAATGATAACGTAGACATTTTGGCCAAAAAAAGAAAAGATAACGTAGACTCAAATCAATATCTGATTGGTACCAATTGTGAACATAATAAAAATTATAAAATTAAAAAAAAAAACTGTATAAACTAATAAAATGGGCTATACTTGAATAAATGAAGATCCGTGAACGCGTCACCGATGCCGACCTTCATTCCTATATATAAAGGAAGGGTGCGTCAAAGCTTCGAGTTATTCACAATCGTGTCTCCTTGTAAACAAAACCGATCGAGAAGAATTCGACGATGGCGAAACCCATACCTGCATGCGAAAGTCACAACAACAGCCGGAAACAGTCGACGTCGGCGGCGGCGCTCTCCGCATCGGAGATAAACGCAGCTATGCAACTCATTCAACTCAGCAGCGCCGATTCTTATTCCGATCACCAAGAAGATGATGATAGCAGTAATAACAGCTTCTTCAGCTTCGGCAAAGTTGATGCAGCATCCTCATCTTCATCGTTGTCATCATCGTCCGTGGCTGTAAGATTAATGGAAGCAGGAACCGAAGGAGAAGACGACGGTGATGGTGATCGGAGCAATTTTGGAGGGAGAAGGAACAAGAGGTACCGATCCGTTGTGGAGTTATATAGGGTTACGAATGAGACTGTGTTAATGTCCGTTGTTAAAGCTAACAAGAGGAGGAAGAAGAAGGCGGAGATGCAGTAGTACTGTACATACATAGAAACACACCGATTCTTCAAATTACTTGAAGAAATGAGAGGGTCTAGCAATATTGATTCAAGGACTTTGATCATCAGCATGTGTGGATATTAATTCGATGTGAGTTTTGTAAAGATTTATGCCCTTGTCTCTTAGAAATTGACATTTCAAAAGATTTAAAAGATCTAATTTCACATATTACATATGCATAGAATGTATTCATATTGCTTAGTTAAATGTACACTAGAGTTAAGCAGGTGGTCACGCTTAATGATGATTGTAAACTGCGTATAATCTTTGATTTCTGTAAACTGAAACTTAATTAGCTTTTTGAACTATATATATAGGATAGCAAATTTGTATATTGTCCATTCAATTTCAATGGAGAAAAATAAAAAGCTAAAATGATTATAAGACTTTGTTTAGAATGAGAGAAAAATAAAGAGAAATAAATACTAAGAGAGAAAATAAAAGAAAGCCTAGATAAGATATTATCCAAGTTTTTTATTGTTTTCTCTTTGAATTTTTCTTTCTCCCTATTTTCTCATTATCAGAATAGAGGGTATAGGCCCGTTCAGGAGATGCAGGAGCTGCTTCTAGTGGAACGTGGTTCCAAACAGAGCTAGCTTTAAATACTCATATATGATTATCTAGTTCTCTCTTTGAATAGCAGATTCTTTTGAAATACTACGTACATATATAAAAGTTAAAAGCTTATAAATCAAGTTTTAGGTAAGAGTGGCAGTTACCTGAAATAGTTGATGATCAGAAATGAATAAGCAACTAGGAACTACGTCCCGCTAGGTTTGTTTGTGTCTGGGAAAAAATGGTGCTTGTTCGGAGAGTGATCAGAAATTTGAGAAGAAAAATTAATTCCCAAATCCAATACAGTAAACCAAAGGCTTAAATAACTCGTATGCAGGAGAGCCAAGAGATATATTTTATATATCAAACAATTAATTTGTGTAGAAGATTTTGACTTGATTAAGAAATTTTAAAAATGCAATTCTGAGAATAAAAATGGCTGCTGTGGTATTATTTTTAAAAAATAAAAAATAAATGTTATTAATTAATGATTATAAAGATATAATATATACATATTATCTAAGAATAATAATGAAAAAAAATCTATTTTTATATAGTATACGAATCATGCCCTTATTATCTGATCTAAATCATTCCCAACAATAATGACTTTTGATACAATCATTTTATGAATTCAAATGTGATGAGAGAAATTAAGCAGAAGAAAACTGTGAGGTGGGTCTAATAATTATAACCAGAAAGGTAGCATCAGAGTATGACTTTACAAAGAAAATGACAATTACTCAACCTAAACATGCAACACACGTCCTCACTATGAACTCAATTATGCTTTGCAGAGCAAGGTAATACATAATTAAGAGGCCTATTGCATTGCCAATATGCTTATGCTTTCATTTTAAGCCAATATGCTTATGCTTTTATTTTGAATCGTAAATATTATCGAAGTAAGTTTTATCTTTTTTAATGAGACTTTTTCTATACATGTATCCAAAGCTTATACTTTTTTATATCATGCTTTTATACACACCCACCCCAGTTAATTTGCTCTTTATTGTAATGAAGTCCATAAAACCGTTAGAGGCCTTAAGTTCAAACGATGGTATGGTATCATGAAGCTTTCCTATATATATTATACTTGTCCATATATATATATATATTAAAATTTATGAAAAAAGCATTATTCATTAATTATAAATAATGTGGTTCACCCATATATGTAATTGTTCAATGATTTCTACGGGCAAATTAATGTGGTGTTATGGTCATTTAAGAGAGTGCTAAAAATCACGTAAAGATACCAATGTTTAGTTTGGATGAGGGGAGTAGATGAGAGGAAAGAAAATAGAGGGAAGAGAAAATGGAGAGGAGAAAAGTGGATATAAAATATTTTGCTTCTTATATTTGGATAATGGGAAAAAATAGAGAGAAGAGAAAACTTATTTATTTGATAAAAACTATAATACCTATATTACTAATAGTCACCATATACTTCAAAAACAAAGGAGAAATTAGCATCCTTTCCAAATGTTAATGTGGCTGCTGATGCAGGAAGCATAGGCTTTACGGTTTTTTGGCGGATCACAAACAACGATGGTATCTAACAAGGTCAAAGCATATAATTTCCCATCAAGAATTTCTGCTACCACAAATGTGATCCCTTGATCTCCTCCAACCACACAGAAATCCAGCTGAATGCGAATCTACGGCTTGCTTTGAAAAGACACACCACAACACAATTTGGGTCGGTGGGTTTTGTAGATGCGACAATTCTTGTAATAGTTACTCCACATTTGAGTCTTGATGGCATGTAGGCCTTAGCTTTTGTCACCGGGTTGAAGAAAAAGATGCTACAGATTCAGAAATATTGGTGGGAAGCTTCAACCATGATCATCCAGGCCTGTTGTATTGAGCCAAGACAACAATGGTATAATTTAGATGGTGAATCTGTATGATGAAGGACCCTCTGTGTGGACAAGTTGAAGAATGAAAAGTGGTATTCTGCGTCCTTTTTTTGTTGGAAATAAAAGGAGTGGTACTTGTGGGGATGGACAACAATGCTTATTAATTATTAGTCATCTATATATATGTATATATCTAGCGACAATGGATCGCCAACTTGTGCAGATAGCTTGGGTTCGAAGGAAATTAGTGATTAGCGTTGTATAATCAAGCCCAAGGCATCTTCTCCAATCTCTGACCATTTAATTTGCTGCTTCAAAAATATGGTTATTTAAAAGAAATCAAAGATATGCAAAAAAGCAACACTGTATATTTAAATTGATACGTGATTTCCTCGATCTAAAAGAAGAAGATATATATAGTACACTGCATAATTTCAATTCTTGCAAGTTGTGTTAATGAACAAAATCACGTTTGTGATCATAAGGCGTCGAGAGAGATTCTGAGTAGGAAAGATAAAAAGAAGCTAGCTAGTTAAATTAGTACTTACCTGATTTGAAAATGTTCTAATCGCCCTCCATCCTATTGAACCATGAGCATCAATCAACATGGGCCTCAAACACTTAAAATTAAAGCAGTCCACTAAACGCTCAATCCATGTTCGTTTGCTATTGCTTCTTTGTTCTTCTTCTTTGTCGTTCATTATGCTTAAAAACGACAGAGAAAAACCCTAAAAGCAATATATTATGATTAAAGGTTCTTTACATGAGAAAATCAATTTTTTATGCATAACAGAACAAGGATTTGAATTCTTCTTAGAGAATTGTGATCGACAAAAAAAAAAGAAGAAGCTAAATAAGTAATTACGAAGTTAATAGGTATCCTGTGCACCCTACAAGCAAGAGCACCAATTGCGATCGGCAATATATGTGTGTGTGTGTGTGTGTGTGTGTGTGTGTGTGTGTGTATTGGTATTGTATACAAGGTAACAAAGATATATATATATACACATACACACACACAAGTTCAAACATGACATAGAAGCGATTTGGAGTGGAAATTAAGAAGGAAGAAAAGAAACATACCTTTGGGCTTTGGGTTTCCCTTTCTCACTGCTTCCTCCTTCTCTCTTTATATTCATCTCTGAAGTTTGCTTTTGAGATTATTTTGTTATTTATTTAATTATTTTTTATTTTCACTAAAAAACTAATGTGACAAATATACTAGATATTAATATATGAATAACATATATTGATTATTTGATTTTTATGATTTTCAAACGTTTAGAAATCATTTTTTGGCCAAAAATCGTTTAGAATCTAATTGTTACTGTTTGACTAAATAGGATATTGACAAAACAAGGGTGAAGTTGCCATTTTGAAAATATAAGTCATGGCATGAGCATCCAAATCCCCGACATGCTTTCCGATATGGATAACGTTTTGGTGAACAAGAAGCATAATAATCCTACTTTCGCAGCTAAAGAAGTTTAATAAAATAAATAAGTTTAAATTACCCCATTTAATTTCGTACAAACATATGAGTAAATGTACACTTTATTTAAAAATTTCATCTGACTTGTTGCTGCTGTATATTCCTGGTCTGCATTAAAAAAAAATCATTATTATAATTTAATTAATAGAAAACCAAATGAATCAAACAAGTCACATACAGGAGAATGTTTCCAGCCCCTTGAAATTTTGAGCAAAACCCCACCTCTTGTGAGAAGAGAAAAAAATTGTTTCCTCAAATTAAGAAATAGACATATAATTTCCTGTTTTAAATCAACGATGTCACAAGTTTCTCTTACACTTAATCTAAAGCAAATAAAATTCCCGTGTCAGATCCTACATAAATTAAAAAAAAATGGATCTAGTTGTATAAAAATATAAGTGGACTTCAAACTTGAAATTCTAGATTGTTTCTAAATTGAAGTACGGATCGAGTTGTATAAAAAATTTCAGTTGTAATATTATAGATTTATTTCAAAGAGATTTTAAATAATGCCAAAACTGGGTTTCACCATTGACATAGAACTTGTGAAAATGATTGTCAACTTGCTATGGTAAAGCGTCAAAAATAGAAGATATGATGGTAACAACGCTACCCAAGTAGTAGTATATATAGTAGTTCTAAGTAGTTATAAAAATGTTGTAAACAACATATAAGTTAGAAACTTTTATATATATGTGTGTGTGTGTGTGTGTGTGAAAGTCTATTTTGCATATATAAAAGAATAATAGACAAAAATATTATTATAAAAATAAAAAAATTAATATTGTCCGTTCTATATATATATATATATGTATATAGAGTTACCAGAGTGAAAGAGTTGGTATGAACCAAATTGGATAAGGCTAGCTCGTTAACGAAGCTTGATCTTTGAAATGGATAATAATCAAACCTTCCAATGATCATCTCCTTCCATTGGTTTGTGGTACTCACAAATAAGAATAGATGAGAGAAATACACACAATTCTCTTTGATTGGGCCATGAGGATCAACCTTTGACACCACAAAACTCTTCCTCCACCCAACATACAACATTCGAGTTTTTAACCTCAATCCAACGACGTCTGGCTCATCTCTACTCACGTCCAACTTGAACTCTCTACTTCCTGTAAATTTGGGTGGAATATTGATATACTTCCTCCTCCATCTGCCATCAACACAGTATATATGAATACCTTGAGTTGTGAAGCATATAAATGATAAATAACTCTCTGGATGAACCATCAACAGCTAGAGGCCTACGAATGTAATCATGATATATATTCATGAATAAAGTTGAAATTCTATAGGTAGTAGGACTGAAATATAATGAAATATGTGAATGTCTATTATGCATAAAAAATAATAGAAGAATGAAAATGTTGTAAAAATAAAATTGTGCCTTAATTACAACGCCACCTAGCTATAATTCCTTGGTATATGAGAAATATTATATAAAGTTACTAAAAACTTGGTATGAACCAAATTGGATAAGGCTTGTTAACCAAGTTTGATCTTTCAAATGCATGATAATCAATACTTCCATCAGTCTTACAATGTCTCCCAAGGATCGTCTCCTTCCAATGCTCTGTGGTACTCACACATGAGAATAGATAAGAGAAATAGATACAATTCTCTTTGGTTGGGCCATAAGGATCAACGTTTGACACCACAAAGCTCTTCCTAAGGCTAACAAATAACATACGATTTCCCAAGTTTTTAACTTCAATCCAACGAGGCTCATCACTACTCATGTCCAACTTGAACACTACACTTCCTGTAAATTTGGGTGGAATATTGATATAGTCCCTTACACTCCCCCATCTGCCGTTTGCAAAGTATGTATAGCTTGAGTTGTCAAACAAATAAATAAGCAATAACTCTCTGGATGAAACATCAACAGCTAGAGACCTACGAATGTAACCATGATGTTCATGAATAAAGTTGAAATAAGCATCCATTTTACCTGTTGATCTCGCTCTTCTTGGTGGAAGCTGAGCTAACTGTTTAGGCTTTACGGGTTTTTTCCACAAATCACAAACAATTATCGACTCATTCCAGGACGAAGTCAAAGCATATAATTTCCCATCAAGAATCTCTGCTTCCGCGAATGTGATCCCGTCTCTCCGATATCCTTCAACCACAGTCCATGACTTATCAGAAATCCAACTGAATGCGAATCTGAAGATATCACTTCCATCGAAGAGACACACCACAACACAGTTTGGGTCTGTGGGTTTTGCAGATGCCACAATTTTTGTAATAGTTCTACATTTCAACCTTGATGGCATGCAGGCCTTAGCTTTTGTCACCGGGTTGAAGAAGAAGATGCTAACAAATTCAGAATATCTGTGGGAGAATTCAACCATGATCATCCGGCCTTCTATTGTGCCATAACAACAATGGTATGGTGAACCTGTATGACGAAGGACCCTTTCTGTGGACAAGTTGAAGAATGAAAAGTAGTATTCTGCGCCCTTTTTTGTTGGAAATAAAAGGAGCGGCACTTGTGGTCATGGAGAACAATGCTTATTAGCAATAAATCTAGTGACAATGGATCGCCAACTTGTGCAGGCAGCTTGTGTTCGAAGGAAATCAGTGATGCATAAGCGTTGTAGAATCAAGCCCGAGGCATCTTCTCCAATCTCTGACCATTTCTGCTGCTGCTGCTTCCTTCTTCTTTAATATGCTCATTATGCTTCTCTCTTCATCATCTTCGATATGTGCCTGCTTCTTGTTGATACTTCCTTCTTCTTCATCGTTCATTATGCTTCAACAATATGGTTATTTAAAAGAAAGATATGCAAAAAAAATTGCAACATTTTATATTAATTTAAATTAATAAGTGATGTCTTCTAAAAGAAGAGAGATACATCATACTGCATGATTTCAATTGTTGCAAGTTGTGTTAATGAATAAAATCATCTTTCAAATGAAAGAAGCTAACTGGGTATAAAAGATAGAAAGAAGCTAATTAAATAAGTAGTTACCTGGTTCGAAAATGCTCGACTTGTCCTATTGAAACGTGAGCATCAATCAAGATGGGCACTAAATACAGAAAATTAAAGCAATCCATGCTCGCTTGCTAGTGCTTGTTTGTTCTTCTTCTTTGCCGTTCATTAAGCTTCCTAAAAAAAACATAAAACCCTAAAAGCAATACATTATGATCAAAGGTTCCATACATGAGAAAATCAATTTTTTATGCATAATAGAGCAAGTATTTAAATTCTTCTTAGAGAATTGTGATGGAAAAAAAACAAAAAGCTAAATGAGTAATTACCAAGTTAATAGCTGCACCCTACAAGCGAGAACTACATTCGCGATCGGCAACATATGTGTGTTAATCGGCTATATGTGTGTATGTGTTTGTATATATTCACAACCGCTTGCATAGATGTTCAAACATGACAAAAAAGAAATTTGGAATATGAAAGAAGGAAGAAAAGAAGCATACCTTTGGGCTTTGGGTTTCCCTTTTCTGACTGCTTCCTCCTTCTCTTCTTATATTCATCTCTCGATCTCTTTCAATACAATTCTTCTTTCGTCTCCCCTCAATCTCTTTATCACACTCCTGTTCGTACACCTCTTTTTTTCTTTTTCTTTCTTTATCTCTTTCGCTCCTTCTCCTCTCTTTTTCCCCTCTCCTTTTAGTATTTCTCTCAATCACATTTTTGAATTTTTTTTATGGAGTGATTTGAGGAATCATTTTAATGATTTGAAAATTTCTTTAAATAAGATCGGAAAAATCTTAAAATGTGATTACTGTTATATATTAATAATATATATTGATTTTTATAATTTTCAAACTTTTAAAAATCATTTTTTGGCCAAAAATCGTTTAGAATCTGATTCTTACTGTTTGACTCAGTTAATAGGATATTGACGAAACAAGGGTGAAGTTGTCATTTTAAAAATATAAAGTCATGACATGAGCATCCAAATCCCGATGAGCTTTCCGGTCTGGATAACGTTTAGATAAAAACAAAATAATATCTCACCAAAACAAAAAAAAAAAAGGAAACACAATAATCTTACCTTCGCAACTAAAGAAGTCTAATAAAATAAATAAATTTAAATTACCCTATTTAATTTCGTACAAACAAACGAAGAAATGTACACTTCCACTTGATTAAAAATTTCCTGTGACTTGGCGCTGATGTACATTCCTGGTCTTCATAAGAAAAATCATTCCTACAATTTAATTAATATAAAACCAAATGAATCAAACAAGTCACATACAGGAGAATGTTTACGGCTTCCTCAAATTACACGAAAAGCTTTTCCTTTCTTCAAAGGGCTCTCATAAGGTGTGTTGAGATTAGATTATATATAAGTGATTATGAGGATAAGTGATTATGTCAAAAATAATTTGTGTTAAGATATTTTTACCTCATAAGTAATTTTGAGAAAAGAAATGTGTTTGAATATTGAGGTTTAAGTGATTATTGAGTAGATAATGAGAAGAAAAAATGAAATAAGTGATTATGAGAGAATAAGTGATTATCATAAGTTAAAAAAATCAGCTTCTTCTATAAGCACTTCTTTGAGACATAAATGCTTATTGAAAAGACCCCATAAGTGCTTAAACGAAGCTATCCAAACATGCTATTAATAGCCTAAAAAACTAGGAAATATACATATAATTTCCCGTTTGAAATGACGATGTCACAAGTTTCTCTTATACTTAACCTAAAGCAAAGAAAGTTCCCGTGCAATTTTGAATTAAACGATTAACACAGTCGTAAACCTATCTTAAATGCCAGAAGTGCAAGTAAGAATTTCTCAGCAAATTAACAGTAATTCCCTCTGATAGCACAGCCACTCATTGGACTCAATTTTATACTTTCCAGTATACCTTGAGATCTGTTTGCCAGGTTAATAACCAATTGGGGAGAAACAATTCCAGAAAGTTGTTGAAAGGATCTCAATTTAATATGGGATATAAAATTTTCCTTGTTACATTTAATTCGCAGTTTAAGAATTTCCTATGAACCAGTCCAAATTAACCCATTCCTCTCCCATGCAAATTTTCAATCTTGTTTTTTTTTTTAAGTTTCCTCATCTCTTCTTCCTCAAATTAATTAAAGCCATTAGAGTCAAGGTGAGAATGTGAGTGAACAGAAAAATGAAGAAAGGAGATGATGAGTATATGATCTCTCATCAAACACTCAATCCATCAAAACCACACCGCTTGTCAGTCAGAGATTGCTTCCTTGGACTTATCACAATAGCACAGTTCACAGATACCTGCACAGTTGAAATAATTTCATCATAATTATCGTCATAATATCACTCGTACATTGAATTTTTTAATTAAAAACAAATTTGAAAATACTTATTTATCTTTTTATGATTGGCTTTATCTACTTATAAACTTCTCAAGAAACTGTTTTTGGTGAAAGAAAAATTAAAGAAGAACATAGATTGCCTTAAATCGAAGACAAAGCACATTCTAATTATTTACTATATCTTCGGAAGTCTGCCAAACTAATATTTTGAGCAAATGATCTATGAAGAGAGTGTCTTTCATCAACAAAATTTATGGGAAGGCTATAACAATTAAATAGGCATTAGAGCTTCATTCATATCCCACTGAGAAAGAATCTGAAGGAAATTATAAAACAAAATTTTTTGATAAATAATTTATCTATAGATATGATTTTTTATAGAACCAATATGATTATATGATCATATTGCTTAACTCACTTATTAATACTATTGATGTGATTATAGAGCTTCATTCATGGTAAAATTTACTCAAAGGATCTAGATCTTTGAAAAGCTTAATATATATATATATATATAACGATTCATATATACATAGCTTTTCAAAGATCTATATGTATATAAGATAAGGACAGAGGACAGGAAGATGACCCATGTGCCCCACAAACAGGAAAGTCACATGGCGAAGACTTTTCTTGGCCTAAAACGAAAAGAGAAAATAACTACATGGGAACGAGACTCCTAGAATGTTGTAGACAAATGCATGAAAGAACGTAAAAATCAAGCACTCTTACCAGCCTATTACTATTATTACTTTCTGACAGCCTTTTTGTCCGTCTTTTTATCTCCAGTTTAATAATTTAAAGGATAAAAAATTAAATCAAATAATCTAATCTCAGTTCTAAGAAATTATTTAAGATGAATAATCTTAAAATTATAATTAATTTTAAAGAGTGATACTAAAATCATTCAAAATTATAACTTTGAAAAAGATTAATATTTTTTTATGTTTTAAAAAAATAATTTTTTAATTATGAATCTTTGAATATATAATTTTTCAAAAAATAAGTACGATAACAACAAGAAGACCTTGACAATGATAAATTTATCCGACATAAATAGCAGTAGAAAATAAAAATATTATTTTGTAGTTTTAGATACTGTTTTTTTTTCTAATGTTTTGTTTCCCGCAGAGGGTAGTGGAATTCGCAGATTCAGATACAGAGAGTAGCTAGAACCATATGAAATCTACGAGAATGGTATGCTTGATTTGCAAGCAGGATGTGAAATGAAGCTTAATCAGGAAAGTTCAGTTCTAATTAATGCCAATATTCTATGAAGGTAGAGTAATGCGCAGAAACCAATGAAGAAAAACGAATTTTGTAGCCTAAATTGGAAGGAAAACGAACCCAGAAAAATGTAGTGAATCACATTTTGAATGTTTTGAATATAGAAGACGAGAGATAGAGGGAGAGAGAACCTGAACACCAGGAGAATCGAAGTTCATTATCCGGATCTTAGCTCCGACATCGCCCAAGACCCGTAACTCGACCCGGTCATTGACCGTAGCGTCTCGGATTAAATCGGCAGCGTCGGCCTGAAGCAAATTGACCCGATCGACGGTGATTGTGGCCTGTACTTGCCTCACACTGTGGGCTTCCTGATAGAATCCAGGCACGGAGGCTTTGCCTAACGGGATTCCCCTGTACATCACGGTGAACCTGGACTCGCCGTACTTGATCCCCACCTTGTTAGGGTTGACGGCGGTGAAGAACAACATAATAGTGAAGGAGAGGGATGCTGTGGTGAAGGCGGTGGCGGTTGAGCCGTCATTGGGGGCGTCAAAGGAAGGCGGGTTGGGCGTGATGCCCATGGATTGGACGGCGACCTGCTGGAGCTCGAACTGGGGCTTCTTGGGCTTGACTGCGAGGATGATGACGAGAACGACGGCGAGGACAAGAAGGGCGAGGAAGGAGAAGAGGAGGAAGAGGCAGCAGCAACAGCCTTTGAAGGAAGCGGAAGAGGAAGAAGAAGAACGATACGACGGCGTAGGGTGGTAATGTCTATGCTCTGCGTTTGTAGTCATTGTTTCTCTCTTCTTCTCTCTCTTCTTCCTGCTCACTCTCTCTCTCTCTCTCTCTAATCAATGTCTGGGTTAGCTACTTAGAATATATAGTTACAGTGTATTTGTAGCTTTGGAGGGGGGGAGAGAGAGGAAGAGGGAGACTGAGAGAGTGAGAGTGAGGAGAAGAAGATTGAGAATGATACCATTGAAGATGGCCATGGGTGCTGTGCTTTGCTTGCCAAGTGAGAAATTAATTAATTAAAGCCAATAAACTTCATTTATTTTAATTTCAAAATAGTAATAATACATTCTGTCCGTTTCGTTTGTCTTCAAAAAATTTTATAATTATATGAAGTTTAAAAAAATTAATAATGATCACATTAATGATTTTTTAAACAGAAAATAATTAACTTGTTTTATTTATTTTATATAATATGCTGATTCTTTTTTTTTTTTACCAACGACTGATTATCATTTCAAAACCCTTTTTTTTTTCAACCAACATCATTTGAAAAGCCTTCTTTCGGCCAAACAACATCAATTTAAAAGCCTCTAATGCCAACAACTTACACATTTCTTTGCTGCTGTGCTCTTCCGGATTGATAAGAGATGGAAATTAGGAATTTTTAAAATTTAAAATTTAAAATAAGTGAGCATTGTTAACTACTATTAAGTAGGGGTTAACGATTAGATTAGTGAGGTGCCAAAAAAAACCATATTAGGATAATCCATAAGGTAAGAGTAGAATGGGATGTCAACAGTGATTAAAGTTTAATCCCTCCAAATATAGCGAAACAAAGAAAGTAAAAAAGAAAAACACATCAACGCAATTCATAATACAATTGGAAAACTAGATATTGAGTATTCAAGAGTAACTGTATAAATTTTGTCGAAAAAAATAATGAGATTGTTGAACAAAATAAAAATCTTGTTTAATTCACATAAAAATAGAATAATTAAATTCATAAAAGATTTTGAGATAGATTGAAAAATATTCTTCATGTTTTATTTTAAAAAATAAAAAAAGCTGATGAATAATGTTAATAAGAATTAATAAACATTATATAAATCTCTTAAGTAAGAAAATAAACATTATAAAAATAATTTGCCCTGGCAGAGAGAATAACCAAAAGTAAATCCCACCTTTTTTATTTTTTTCTTCAACGAGAAATCCCACTTAAATCGAACCCATATTTTCACACGGTCCAAGGACATAGTTGCTTTGAATGAATCCACTTCCTCTTGACAAAAACATGGTTAAAAGTTTGTCCTCGCGAACGAAAAAAAGGAAAAAAAAATAATTCTCTTACATTGTGTAAGTTGTATAAAATTAAAAAAAAATCTGACAGAATATAAAAATCTATAAAACTAAGAGTAAATTAAATTCTTGAAATTTCTCTTCAAGATATCAACCTGAATAGCTAGTCCCATTTAAATAAATAAAACCTACTTAAATAATGAAACTCGCCTTTCATTAATCTCTTTTCTGAATTTAATATTGTTGCTTTAAAAATAAAAATAAAATTAAAAACAAGTACCCTGAACTAATTTCTCAACTAATGTAAACAAGATTTCCAATTGATAATCCTGATTTTAAAAACAGTTTTTTAAGGTCCTCAATCGTCTTTTTCCAAAAAAATAATTCCATTTCAAATAGAATATATCTCACTTCCTATCTCCCTCTTATTATAATCTCACGTCTCTATTATTTTTTTTTTATAAATCACAACAAAAAACAAACAAACTCCCATCTCATCTCTCAATTCTATCTCCTAATATATCAATTTAGGAGGATACGAACTCCGTCAGTCATAAGTGAGTCCAGTTTCAATAACCAGCGCAAAACATGCATCAGGTTGGCTGGCAATAGAGTTAAACGACAAAAGAAGGTCTCTGTACAGTGTCCACACGCACACAATTTTTTTCTTTTGTAAATCCAAGCTACTTAAAATTTTAATCCCACATACCGGAAGGGCAACGTTAAATCTTAAGAAAGATCCGATGGAATGGACTGTCTGCTGGAATCGTATAAAACGTTGATTAAGGGCACAAACACCTAGGCATTTTGTGCATTACTCTATCTAATCCAACAAAATACAGCAACTGAAGATAATTAACTCTAATAAACTACTAAGATAATAATAGATGGAGGTATAAAAAGAAATTTATATTAATAGGCCTACCAGAAACAACCCCAAAAAAACAACTACATCAGATCAAATATTTCATGGAATCACTGAAAAATTCTGGGACCTGCCTTCCCATCACTTCTGGTCCACATTATCAGCATCTGCCACAGGATCTGCACTGAAATTGCCTGCTGCTGCTTCTGCTTCTGCTTCTGCTTCTGCTTTGCTCGTTTCATCAACCCTCCTACCAGAATCATCACCAACTAGCACATCATCCATAATATCATCCTCTCCAACATTTATATCCTCCACATCTTCTTCATCCACTTCATTGTTGCTTCCCCCAGGAATCTTTCTTTTCTTGGGACCATGCTCAAGCCTATGAGTATCCAATTCTTTGTCCATGGTTTCCTGTAAATCCTGGTCATTATTCACTTTCCTTGTTTTTCTTGCATTCTGCCATCTTTCCAACTCCTTCTCAACATTATCAATGTACTGCTCCCCAATCTGTTTCTGATACTCAGACAGTTCCTCTCTTCTTGCATTCTTCCATTCAAGAAAAGCCTGGAAATTCACAGGTAAAGGATAAATACACAAGACTAATATTTGATATATAAAAGCAAATGTAAAAAAAGAACTTATATTTTAAAGCCAATGATTCTTAATCCAGCAAATTTGCCAGTATGCCCTCCCAAATATCCACCTTGCAACAAGAAAAAATATCCTACAAATTTTCAAGATATTATGACAGGACTAATTCGGGATGGCTTTCCATAGTTATCTCCTCATCATGTTTAAGATGAAAGACCAAAACAATTCAAGTGTGCCCCTAAAATTAAAACTAACTTAAATTTTCAACTTCCAATGGTCCAACCTCTTCTTTGCGCTTCTCTAACGATGCTTCATCTTCATCCAAGGGCTTGTTGGGCAAAAAGTATATTGGAGGTTCTGTTTTGGTCCTGAAAAAACAAACAAAAATATGCCAAAAATTAAACACAAGTCGAAAATGATAGGAACAAAAATTTTCATGTCTACCTAGAATCCTGCAATAAGCAGGAAAAATCCAGTCATCAAGCTGTTTCAACACTACAATGCACATGAAAAGAAACTTAAGAAACTTATCTTCGTCTCAATAAAATGTGAATATGGACACTTTTTGGATGAAAATTAAAAATAACCTGCAGATACATAGAGCATGGCATAATGTCAGGTATAACAGATGTCCAGCTGTTAAAGTGATTAGCAAAAGATTTATCATGAGAAAACTACCGCTCTTAAAGTATATAGTTGATGGTGCAAACCTTATAAAATTGCATAGCCTTTTGTGATGCTCACTCCACCGAAGAAACAGCAACTCCAATTTCTTTTCTTCTGTCTTAGCAGCCACACGTGCTCTAAGAGTCTGACAAGAAACAGGGTAAAAGGCAAAAATACAGAATGTTAAGGAAAAGCATAGACAGATTTGTAATCAATTCAATATAGAGAGCAGAAAAATCTTATTTGAAATCCAACCAAGTCTCTCCTCCGCTTTTCAGCAATCTGTTCACGCTCTTCTTTCCTTAGCCTTTCACTTTCTTCACGTGCTCTTTGCTCAGCCTGGGAAAAAGGTTTCAAAATATTTGATATTGTTACAAATTTCTAAATGTCATCATAAGAGAAAGAGAGCCAGAAATGACCAAGAGCAAGACAAGTTCAGTTGTTCAGTGTCTGATATTAAGGTGCATCCACAACTTGAGAACAGTATTGCAAAATAATTCTATGCATATTCACATCAATGATAAGAAATATAATAATTAAAAAGTGATGCTCAGCAAACTCATTTACATACGATCTGACTAACATAAAATCACATGCCATGGCTATCAATGCAACAGGATGACTTCAGAAAATATGGAATTATACTACATGCCCCAATACTGACAAACAATAAAATGACGCCCTTCCTTTCTATTTATACCCATCGCATGATTAAACTTAGACATAAGAATATGTCAAATGAGTATTTCTATGAGCATCTGAGCACCACCCCTTTAATAAATCAATCAAGTTGCTCAATTGAATTACAGTTAGTCTCATATAATCATAATAATTAATATAGAAACCCAGAATAAATTCATTAACAATAGTTCTATAGTCCATCATTCCACATAACCTTAGCATAAGATGGTGAATTGACTCAATTCTTCTCTAAATGCAACAATAGGTTTAAGATAAATGAGTGCATATGTGCTTCTTCTTCTAAACCAGTTAAAAGAGAGAAGCTCCATCCAATAATAAACGTGCACTTGACTTACCTTTTGCAGAGAGTTAGATCTTCGCATGTATGCTTCAGTTCCTGAAAGTTGCATGTCTTCCTTTCTGAATTTCTGGGACAGTTCAGGATAAAAGCAAATAAATAACAATATGGAAATAAATGTCAATAATGAGTTGATAATGAAAGGATCAGATAAACTTGCTAACATACAGAGAAAACAGCACTATATAAATTTTTATGTTGCTGAAAACTTTGTTAGTGCAATTGGTAACATGGCAATTGAGCTCACATTTGGCCAGTAGCAAACAGACAATTACACTTGATAAATCCAAGACCACCAATTTCCAACAAACATCTCTTAGATGTTTGTCCATTAAGTGCATATGAGCTAGGTGTGTTGTGTGGAATGTAGAGAGACAATATAAAGATAACAGCATATCAACTAATAAACTGATCACATGATATAGCAATACGAATGTAACTGGGATCCAAGCAAGCAATTAGTCTTTCATACCTCCAAAGTCCCCAAAAGCTGACCCAACATTCTTTTATTTCTATTAACCAATCGGGGATCCTCATCCTTCGGCAATACCCTTGGAACATGTTCTGTGGCAGGAATCTCAGAATCCTTTAAGAAAAGAGATACCTATAACATTAGATACATAACCCCAAATAAACCCCCAATTGGAAGGAAATACATGTGCATTTACCATCTTTGGAGTTCTTTGGTTGCTATCTCTGCTAGACCATCCACTTCTCTGAGAATTGGATGGCTTCCTATCACTCTGCGCAGCTGTATCAGTCCCGTTAACATCATCCCTAGTTGAATGGTCCTTCTTAACTTCCTGTCCTGCATCAGCATCCTCAAGCAACTCTCCATCCTCCACCTTCATTTCCAAATGAAGACGTTAGATTATACTCATATCTCAAGCTTCTTTCGTGGGGGAGGGAGTCGTTATAGGTGACGACACAATTTTTTTGGGGTAAAAGATAGTTCACATGACACTCAAGACACAACCATTACTCCATCGACTTCTGACTAAATTATAGACAATTCACACGTCAGATAGGAAACCAAATCAATAACAGCAAGAAAAGAGACTAAACTACAGTATCAAAATTTAAATTTAAAATAATAATATAATAAAATCAAAGGAATAGGTTCACCTTGACAACAGCTGACGAAAGTCGACGCTTAGCAGGAGGTTGATCATCCGATTCATTCCGCTCACTCTGAAAAATAAAATTATATAATTAATATCCTAAAGTCTACTATTCAATCAAGTCTAGTACTTGTTATCCTTCCAAAAGCTTTTCCAAGAAATTGCTGACAAATCTTCGCATAGAGAGAAAACTATAGAAACACAGCTAAAATCCACGAACAAGAAATTAGGATCAAATTCAGAGAACCCTAGACAACAAAAAACCGAGGCAAAAGAACAAATGAAGGAGAAATTCCATACAGGTCGAACAAAGCCTCGCTGACGAACCCCATTAGCAGCTAGGTTGCGGGGGCCAGCACCTGCTAACCCAACTCTGCGAATTCCTCGAGGATCTCGAAGCCGCTCCGTAATCTGCAAAAATTGCGAACAGGAGACAACATCAAACCCAGAATCAACCATACAGAAACGGAGATAGAGAGGGAGAAAGAAGGAGAAATGACCTCACGCTGTTGACGTTGAAGTTCATCGATCTCTTTACGAAGCTCTTCCTCAGTCTTCTCCACGGCGGTACTGCCCATTGAGGCCGTTTCGAGGGAGAGAAGGAAGTAGTGACACACGGTATTACCGACGAAGCGTGTGCTATAAACCCTTGGAAAGGGTTCGCTAGCGCCTAGAGGGTTCTCCGCAGGAACATTTAGGCTGTGTTTGGGAGGGAAGGGGAAAGAAAGGGAGGGAAAGATTTTAATGGAAGGAAAGAGAGGGGAGAAAAGATGAGATATGGAGAAAAGTGAAGGGAAAGAAAAGGAAAGAGAGAAATTTTAATAATTTGTTATTTGATTTGGGAGGGGAAGAGAGGGGAGGGAAGTTAATAATAATTTGATTTTTTTATTTTTAAAATTAAAGAAATTTTCTATTATTTGTATGAGTATAAAAATATTTCAATTTTGAGTATAAAATTATGCTTTAATATTTTATATTTAATACTAAAATTTTTTATACTCACTTTTCAAAATATTAAACTTAAATGTAATATTTTTTGATATTGAGACATTTAAATAAATATTTTTATATTTTTAAAATATTTTTTATTTATTTAAGAAAAGAAAAAAGGGGGACAACGTTGTGTCCCTCAATTTGGGGGGTACATTTTGAGGGAGGGGAGGGGAGTTCCCCTATTTGGCAAGGACATATTTTATGAGGTGAAGGTGAGTAAGTTCCCTCTCCTCCCCTCCCCTCCCTTCCCCTGTACCAAACAGGGGGTAAGGCGGAACGTTCGCCTGCACAAACTATTTTTGTTTTATATACTTTTATAATAATAGTAGTAGCTGCAGCTATAAATATGTTCAAAATTTTAGAAAAATAATGGGCAACTAAAATATAATAGATAGCCTCACAACACATTGTAAAGAAGAAGATGAGTTGTGTATAAATTTGTGGCAATCATAAAGTAGCTTAAGGTAGTTTAATATCATGAACAAATCCAGTTACAATCACATGTAACTTTTTTTTTTGCCAACCAGTCACATATAACTTGTTCAATGGTAATTCGTTGGGTTGGAATTATGTGTACTATTTTCAAACATGCAATCAGAGCTGACCTTATAAGATGGAAAATAGTCAAAATATTTTCCTTCTTAACAATTTTTGTAAAGAAAAAAATAAAAATGCAAACTATGACATTAGTACTTAGTGAAAAATAATCTATCCATTAATTACCTAAAATTTTTAGGTGTTCTAGACATATGGTGTATGTCATATGGAGTATATTTTGATTCTTATAAAACAAAGTTTAATCTCAATCCACCAAGCATTGAGTAAACTTATAATCAACCCATCCATTAGCAGTGTGCCACAATATTTTTTATTTTGGAACATGTACCATGAAATAAAATTTTTAAATAATTACACAAAAATTGAGAGGGTAGTAAATTTCACAGCGTGGTCCTTTTCCAATTATATAAATATATATTGATATATTATTAAGGGGAGCCTAACTGCCCGTTTGATTCACTCACATGGGGGCTATGTGAAATAATGAGTTTTACATTACCTCAGTTAGTGGCATTTGGTTGCACGGATCACATGAGAATGATATTATATGATATGATGATCTTCATCTCATTTAAGGTGATGCTCCTCACCCTCATTTTGTTAGGTGAAGATGATTAGCTCACTATGATCATTTACAAAAGACCATAGTACCCTCCTTGAAACCCATAACTCGAACTATCCCTCGTTAATGAACTCACCTCCATTCTCTCATCCATCTCCATCGACACTCCCTTTCCAGTGACCTTCATTCTTCCATCTATCTCTGTCAGCCTCACTTCCTTCGGCGTCCTCCATCCTTCCACCCCTAGGTTTGAAGACAAATTTGAAACCAAAACTTCCCTATCTCACCACTAGATATAGATTTCTAGGTTTGAAGACTCTGGATGTAGATCTCACCACCACTAGATCAAGTTTGTTCACCGTCGCACAAAATTGAGTTTGTCGTTGCACCAAGAAGTAGTGGCTTGCTGCTATTCATCTTTGTTGAGTTCGTCTTCACCTCCTTCATCCAAGACTGATCTTTTTTTTTTAATATTGGTTTACTGCTGTTGAGAGGAGAGATTGAGGTGGACAATGGAAGGAGTGGTCATCGGTGTTGAGGAACATGGTGTGGTGGCCTAGTGGTGGTGGAGGGAAGAAGGATGGAGGGGAAATTTTTTTTTGATGTAGGGGTATTTTAGTCTTTTTCCCATTTATTTATATTTAATTAAATATAAAATATAAATATATTTCCCCTCCCCTTAATATCAAACTAAACAAACCCACATGTAATCATTATCTCATCACATCTCTTCACATTTTTCCCATTATATCACTTAATCTCTTAGATAATTGAGCTAAACGGACTATAAATATTTATTAGGTCAGGCAATAGATGGGAGTTGAGCCCCGCTTGGCCTGTGAACACCCAAATATATTGATTGGCCTATGTATGCTTGTTATGTTTTTTTGGACTTGAGATAACCATACTTGTTGGGCCATCAGATTCCTAGGCCAGCTGTGGTGATATTGTGAGATTTCATGACGGAAAGTAGGCTATAGGTTTCATTTCGAATCCTTGGAATTTGCAGCCCTTTGACTATGGTTATCAACTATCAAGCTGTTGAAATGAAACATCTTGGGCACAACTAATGCATCACTGAGAGCAAAATTGAGCGTGAAAAATGAATCACATTGTTTTTTTGACTTATAAATAATGAGTTTGTTAAAAATTTCATTATATATTTAAATATTAATACTTCCAATAATAAATATGATATCTCTAGTTAAACTGATATATAGCTCCAGATGAGTTATTCCTTGATTAATAATGTTATGTTGTTATTAATGACACATTTTATTGGGCATGCTCAACATGCCAAATCCTACAATATAGTTCTTTTTGGTCAACAAAAAATCTTGCAATATAAACAATGTAAATGAAAAAATGCACTCCTCACAGCCATATAGTCATGTTCTCGTGCGGTTTTTATCTTTCCAATGTCATAAAGTAGAAACTGAATATTGGCAATTATACTGCAGTCATACAATTATATAGAAAAAAGAGAGAGAGAGATTATAAATATAAAAACTACACAAATGTATCACTGCATAATTTATATTTTATCATTGGTAATCTTTAATTTTAAAAAAATGAAATTCCTGCCATGGCAAGAGGGGGTGTCGCACCCGGAAAAATGCGACAAATCTGATTTTCGAGTGAAAACCGACTTGTGAGGAGTCGCCACCAAAATTTTAAGGAAAAATCTTGGGAAACCGAATTGGAGAGGAAAAGGATGATCTGCGTGACCAGAGTCGGATTCGGGAGTCGATTGTGCGTGGGGAAGGTGTTAGGCACCCCACAACACCCGTTCCTAGGAACGGTTACCTTACATTGATTGTGTAAATTAATATGGCTTAAAATTATATTTTGGTTTTCCTTTTATAAATCACACGCGAGAAAATGGATGGAGAAAAAGAAAATTAAGAAAATTTGGAAAACAAAATAAAGAATATGAATTAAATTAAAATTAAGGATATTCAAGCAAAATGAGAAAAGGGTTTGAGAAAATAAATTAGGAAATATTTATTAAATTAAGGGAAAGAACACCAAATAAATCAGAAAATATTTATTTTTTACAAAGGCGGACTTGACCCAGGATCAGAGCCTAAGGCCTACGTACCCTGCGATGGGGATCAAAGTCCACGTAGTTCGGGACTAGAAATGCGTGTCTGTTGGTGGACATTTTTTTTATTTTTTGTAATAAGAGAAAGTTAATGGAAAATAATTTAACTTTTTGCAAACAAAATAATTTTCTGAGATTGAGTTGATATGTTTTAATTTTCAAAAACCAATTTAGTTCCGCTTACTTACTCCTATTTTAAAATATTTTTTTTTGTTTTTCTTTGATTTTTGGAAAATGCTTTTATTTGATTTTTGACTTTTGAAATAACATATTTTTGTATTTTTAGAATTTTTCTTTTAAAAGAAAATCAATCAATCTATTGCAGGCTCGCAGCCGCACCCAATAGATTGGTTCCTTAATTACCTGCAGAAGTTCTAAACCTCGCGGTATAAAGGTTTTATTATACTTTTAAAATAAAGTTAGAAAAAGAAGAGAAAAGAAAGAAAAAAGAAGTTATATCATCATAATTTTCTTTTTATGAAATATAATTATTTTCTTAAAAGGGTTATTCAACTGATATATTTACGTGGACTCGCAATCTCCTGGGACCACTCAGTAAACCCGAATACCTGCGTGGGTTCTAAAAACCCCACGTGGCATGATCATTGATTATTTCTATAGTGCCATTATTATTAGAAAATTGACGTTATGCATTGTTTGACATTTAAGCTTATTAATTTAATCCAAGAGGATGAATTGGTAATCGAAAGGAACAACAATTATTGGCTCCAAGCTTCCTTAAAAGAGGATTGTTCTTTTTTTCTTTCTCTCTTTTATTTTCTTTTCTACGAAAAAGGAAAAGCCCAACCACGGGAGCCCACACGTGACTTGGTTCTAGCATTCACGGTTTAATAACATTTCCTAACATTATTAATAAACTTCCAACCTGAAATAATCATTGTCAAACGGAAACAGACCCCAGCATTAACCAAAATGCTTCCTAGACTAACCACCACAGAAAGAAAAATTCCTTAAGGATTAAAGTTTCAAACCCATATAAAAGCACTCTAAAGCGAAACTGGGCTCAAAGACACTGTTTAGCTTTTAGAAGGTTCAGAATTATTCAAAGGCAGATAATGGACATATAAAGCCTCAATATTCACTCAAATAATGGTGACTACTGATGTAGTCCTTTTAAAAGAAACTGGCCCATAAACTGAAAAAAGGAAGTAAAAAGGGACTCATTGTATCATGTTTATGCAAGGAAAGAGCATGCAAAGGGACATCATCCTGTTTCAGTTACAGAACCTATCATTGAAGTTTTTAAACAAAATTCTCCCTCGACTGGCGTCTTCTTCAATTCAAACTCTTCCGAAATCGAAACACAGTTCTATCATACCGTGACACCCTCACTGCACTACCCTAATTTTCCTAAGAGACCGCAACATAATCATGAAACCTCAATGACGGACATATACCAAACTAACATCACATGAGGCATCCGAGTAACGTAAACCACCAGCGGACATAATGACACCACCCAGAGTTATCAATCAGACCTACAGCCCATGCTTTTCGAACATAAGAACATCATTGTTAGCAACGGCTATTCTTTTTAATTACCCATAAACGTTGCCAATACCCAAAATAAACCCGAGGTTCAAATGGCCAGAGGTAAACGTATACAGGCTCAGTAAATGAAGCAAAGTTTGATAGGGATGGTGAGATTCAAGATTTGGGAAGAAGAATTGTACTGAATCAAAATCATGTTGCTTACTTTTCGGCTTCCCCGATGTCTTTGACAGCTGCAGCAAGAAAAGAAAAACTCGAAGCTAAACCCCCCCGAGGCTCTTCTCTGTCTCTTCCCCGAGATGCCTCCTCCGCGTTTTCTTTTGCTTTCCCCCTCTTTTAGCTTGATTCCCGGGCTCCCCTCTGTTTTTCGGTTTAGACTCAAGTTGCCTCCCCTCTGTTTTTCGGGCTCATTTTTCGGTTCACCTTCGTGCTCCTCCTCTGGTTGTTCCCTTAACCTCACGGTCTCCCCTTTCCCTCTGTTCTCGATTTCTGGCCCCCTCCCAATCTCGCGGTCTCGCCTCTGAGTTTTCCAGCTTCAAAATCTCGGTCTTGGGTCCCTCCTCCTCGGCTTCTGCTTCTCATCTTTTTCTTCGGATCTCCTCAGCTCTCCCCCCTCCTCCTCTTTTCAGTCTTCCCTCTTCTGGCTTTTCAGCTCATCTTCGTGTCGTGCACGCCTCCCTCGTTTGCTTTTCCTTTCTCCACGCGTGCCTGACTCCCCCAGCTCCTCTGTTCCCTCTACTTCCTTTCTTTTCTTTTCGGTCCGCTTTTCTGTCAGTCCCGTGGCTGTCTCCTGCGGCTTCCACTGTTCCCTTTGCTTCGGTCACCTACTGCCCTAATTGTTTAGGGTACATGCTTTTGGGTCCAAGTCCACAAGCCTTCAATTGGGCTCGTGGTATCTTGGGCCCAAAACACATTTCTTCATTCATTTGCTTCCCTTTTTTTTTTTATTCTGTTTTTATTTTCTCCTTTTATGATTATTATTATTTTTTATTATTTTGTTTCTTTCTTTTTTGTGTTGTTTTGGTTTTTGTTTTTTTTATTTTTTGTTTTTTTAGGTTATTATTTATTATTTATTTTACTTTTGTTTATTTTTGTTTTTTTTCCTTTGTGTTTTTTTTTTAAGATACCCGGACAAAATGGGGTGTTCACAGGGGGTCTAGGCCTGTTGGCAGGAGACACCCTGTCTCTAAATGGATAGTGGGAGCGCGCGTGTACACATGGCATGGAAGAGACTTGAAAGACTCAAAGGGTCTGTTTGGGAACCAATTACAAACTCCGTTTGGGCCTTAAACTAAGTTTGATGGCCCAAAATTGGTGTTTGGCTATTTTTCCAACAATCTGTTACCAACTCATTCTTGTCTTGAAACGAGTTATCCGAGAAGTAGTTTCACCCTTGCTTCTTCATCTGATTCTCCATTGCCAACAGAAGATCTGCATTTATTGCCGACCATTAGAGGATATTAAATTTGCAATAATAAGCTCAATGCCCCATCATCTCTTTGCTCCACTAGTGTATATTATCCTCTCTTTAGTCAATGCACCCATCATCTCCTTTAAGCTTGAACGCTGTAGCTCCAATCTCAAATTCGGACTCCCAACATCGGAGTTCTTCTCCTCACCAGAACCGCACAGATCAGCACTAGCTTCTGACCCATCTCCCGCGTCTTTGCTGCCTAGTTGCAGCAGATCTGAACCAAGTCGAGTTGCATCAATTCCTTTGCCACCGGAAGAAGTTTGTAGATCTGATCCAGTTCACAGATCCGACCCATTTATGCAGCAGTTCGATTTGAAGCAGTCTGTTTCATTTGCACCAGTTCATAGATCGATTTGCCAAGTATCGCTATCTCGCCTCCTCGGTCTTCCTCTGTTCAAGTATGCTTGGTCTCTCCTTTTCCTTTGTTCGGTCACAGGTTTCATGGCCATGGAGTATTCATCTATTCGATCTCTCCTTAGTTTTTGTTCCTCTCCATGGTTGACTTCCCTCTCCCGTGTCTCTTCTCTCCGATGCAACATTCTGTCTGAGAGTCGCCATTCACGCTCCCTGCTTCTCATTACCTCGCATCGTCGCCTCTCCATACCATTACCATCTACACCCAAATTGCCATCAACTCCCACTGAAACCTCTTCTTCGTTGCTGCACCTTCGCTCTTCATTTGGCTCAAACCCATGGAAACCCAATTTCTCTGCCATAGTCGAACCTCTCCCCTCTCCCTCACGGCATTCTTGTCAACACACTTTGCTTTGCATATTTTCAAATTTTATGGATTCTGTATTTTCTTGTTGAGTTCAATTAACTTATGTGTTTAGGGGTTTAAATGAAATGTATATATTTGTTTGAGCTTTAGGAGTTCAATTTGTAGCTTGTTTTGTGCGTATTGAAATTTTGGTAATATGATGTACTCTTTGCTTTTTCAAAGGGAATAGAATCAAATTTTTGTGACTCTCACAATTTCTAAGGCACATTCATAGCATATTACTGCATACCTTGAGCAATTTTGGAGATAACAAGATTTAATATTCATGTAAACAAACAAAAAAAATCAATATGCATAATCTTTCCCGGTTGCCATTGTTTTTTTTTTATCATGCACATGGTTGGATACTTGGATTCTGGGGCCGTACTTGCAAATCAAAAAGGCCTTAATTTGTTTTTTTCCCATTCAGAAAATGTCTTAGTGATGCCATTTTTCTGCTGCACAAACGTCTGATTTTCTTCTTAATGCGTGTACAGAAAGTAATCTTAGTGCAAGGTGCTGGAGGGGTTACTGCTGCAACAACTTCATCCTGCATTACAACACCATTGGATACTATTAAGACACGATTATAGGTATGTATTATCCATGTTGATCATGTCTCTTTTTTTTATCTAAGTTCACTGTTATGTGTGCCGATAAATGCAGAAACTGTTTCCTATATTTGTTTCTCACACCCTTAGGATATTAGTCATGGATTAGGTGCTTTTAATTTTGCTTTTTTAATGTAGTAGTTTTCTGCTTGCGTTTAAAAGTTGTTCTTTCCTTTGTGAGATACTTGCAAAAGCAAGTTAATGGTTTTGCTTTAATGTTGTTTCCATATTCCATTTTTCCTTTTTGTCATAATATGATGTGTATGGTTTAATAATGTTACAATATTTGCCAAAAGGTTTCTTTTAAATGAGAATGTCATTGTTGCATTCACATGGTCTTCAGAAGAAATTTTTCATCACACAACAAACTACTTTTTTAAGGTGTGTTTTTATGTAAATGGCCAAATTTTACTTGTACACTTGTATGATAATTAAACTTTTATTGTACACTTGTATGATTTTCAAAGATGGATATTTCCAATGATTACCTTACCATATATTATTGTACTCTTGTGTAATTTTCATAAGAAGCATGATGAGTAACGACAAGTTTAAAGCTACATGGGATAGAAATGCAACTAAGATTTTCATTGACTAATGCTTGGAACAAGTGTTGAAAAAACAAAGGCGTGGCACCACCTTTATAAGAAATGGATGGACTGCTATAACCAATGGATTCAATGAGAAAATTGTTAGGGTATAAGACAAGACTCAATTGAAAAACAAGTGGGACAATCTTAAAAAAGAATGGCAAGTTTGGAATAGATGTTTTGGTAAAGAGACAGGCTTAGGATGAGATCCTGATAAGCAAACATACAACGCTACTAATGATTGGTGGGAGAGAAAGCTCAAGGTATGTAGTAATATGCTAAGCAATGATTTTGTTTTTATGATGTGTATTATCCAATATACAAAAAATTACAAGAGAAAGGACTCCCCTTCTCCCAAAAAATAGATTCTTTGTTCATGAATGTGTTTGCCACAGGAGCTTATTCATATGCACTATCTTCTGGAAGACTACCTAGCAACACAGATGACGATGATGTATATTGTCCATCATTTGAAGATATTGAAGAAGGATCTAGAGACAGTGACGAAGTCTTAGGGAGAGCTAGTATCGGACTTACTGTTGAGTTGCAATAAACTGTTTATTTAAACACTTCTCAGGTAACCACTAGTGGAGGCAATAGAAAGAGGAAGAGGAAGAGAGGCAACAAAAAGTCAAACACAATGATGCTAGTTGATGCAGCAAGTATAATAGTTGATATGTCTGAGTCAAATCAGCAAGGGGATCCTTCAACATTCCTTGGTGAAACAATTGGTAATTTACTAAAAATTGAGGCAATCAGCAATGATATTGATTTCCATTCCCAATGCTGTCAATTTCTTATATCCTCTCCAGATGCAAGAGTTACATTTATGGCCTTGAAAGAACACATAGAGAAGTTGGTGGCATGGTTGAGGCCTGAAGTTTACAAACTCTAGATTGTCTTGAGATGGATTCTGTCAGACTATTAAACTTTAGATTATGTTTGGTTAAACTATTGATTTTGTTTGACTATTAAACTCTAGATTGTGTTTGACTAGTAAACTTATATCTGACTATTCTATTTGACTATTGAACTTTATAAAGATGTGTATGATTTAATTGAGGTTGTATTTCTTGACTATATGTTGTGTTTGTTATAATGGAAGGGTCTTGTAAAAAAACGTCTAAAAAGGGCTCAAAAGGTCTATGCATTGGTTGGTTTATATGCAGCAAAACATTTGTGTAAAGAGTCACGAAGAACTTATGAGTATATAGGCCATGTATGGGTGGAAGAAATTTTAGGTGGACATCCTATTCGTTGTTATGAAATGTTTCAAATGGAGAATCATATATTCCATGTTTTTTGCATGGCATTGGAATAACGTGGATTGAAAGGAACTAATCAAATAGGGGTACATGAAAAGGTTGTAATATTTTTACATTCAGTTGGACATGGGATAGGAAATAGGATGTTACAAGAAAGATTTCAACACTTAGGAGAGACAATTAGCAGAAATTTCCATGATGTCTTACATGCTTGTCTTGTACTCTCAATGGACTACATCCAGCCACAAGATAGAACATGTTGTGCCATACCCCAAAAAATCCAAAATGATCCCTGATATTGGCCATTTTTCAAAGATGCAATAGGAGCAATTGACGGCACTCATATCCCATGTGTGGTTCTTACTAGTGAACAAGTTAAATTTATTGGAAGAAAAGGAATTGCAACGCAAAATGTGATGGCTGTATGTGATTGGGATATGTGTTTCATTTTTACATTGTGTGGATGGGAAGACACTGCACACGATGCTCGGGTATTTCAACATACTTTGACGACTCTGTCCATGAACTTCCTGCATCCACCTCAAGGTATGTTTCTTATTTATACAATGATGCTTTTTTTTTAATTTAAATAACAAATAATTTACTATATTCTGAATTATTATTAGATAAATATTATTTGGTTGATACTGGTTATCCAACACCAATTGGTTATCTTGGTCCATATAAAAATGAACGTTATTACCTTCCAGATTTCTGATGTTCTTTTCATTTCGAGACACACAATGAGTACTTCAATTACTACAATTCAAGTTTGAGGAGCACGATAAAAATGACCTTTGGGGTTTGGAAGAATAGATTAGCCATTTTATGGCATATGACCCACTTCAAATATCAACACAAGTTCAAATAGTTTGTGTAACAAAAGTCATATACAACTTTATTAGAAGGCATTCTAAAACTGATTTTGACTTTATGTAATTTGAAAATGAAGATATAAGTATTGAACATGAGGATCTAACTTAAGATGTTGAAAATTCTTCTATACATATAATCGTAACCTCTTCAAGGGAGATAGATCATATTCGTAATATAATTAGAGATCAAATTGTATAATCTATACAACATAGTTAGTCATGTAATATTATCAATCTTATTTATAATATTTTAATTTTGGAACTTTTATTTTTTTATACAAAAATACACACACATATTGATTTATTAAATAGGTATTAAAAAAGAAAATTTATCTATTAAAAATTAGGAAAAATTATACAACCATAACTACTTTTGTGTAAAATCATCTAAATATAATCACTTTTATTAAAATTAATTTTTAAATAAATCATCCAAATGCAAATACGTTTGTCCAAAAGTAATTTTTTTTCATAACCACGTTACAAAACTAATTCTATCAAAACTCATTTTCGATTAACTGAAAACTAATCGGACCCAAAATTAAGTTTCTTAACAGCAGTATTCCTTCAAGAAATTAAACATAAAAATCCACATGCCCTTAATTCTTTTAAAAATGCAAATTTTTTCTTTAAAATGAAAAAGGGCTTATTTTACATATCTTAAAAAACTAATATCTTCCTAAATATTGACAACACTCAATCAGGGGCGGACGCAACCTAGCCATTATAGGGGGGCCAAATTTTTGAAAAATAATATATATTTTATAATATTAATTTAATTTTTTAATATTTATCATAATTAATTTTTTAAAATATTCTTATAACTTAAAAAAAATATGAAATGATAAATTATGTGTGTATATATGTAAAGTGAAATCATAAATTGTGTAAATTAATTTTTCAAAATATATATAAAGTGAAGTCATATATGTAATATATTAATTTTAAGAAAAATTATAAAAAATATATTAAATGCTTATATTTTCAATATATTTATATATAAACTTTATATTTTATTTCTTTTTAAGTATATCAATAATATATATTGTACATATATATGTTTTATTATTTATTTATTGTGTGTAATGTATGGGTATATGTCTATGTAGGGGGAGGGGCCAAATGTGTATGTGTATATATATATATATATATTATATTATTATGTTTTAGTATATATTAATTAATGTGTTTATATATATATATATATATATATGGGAGGGGAGGGGCCACGGCAAATGTGCGTCCACCACTGCACTCAATTATTTAAAGAAATTAGTTAATCGATTATTTACAAAATACTATATTATTTAATGTCATCGAGCTATCTGTTCAATAATTGTTTAAATTAGTTCTCCTTATTCTAATTAACCTATTGTAATCTAGCAAATTACCACTCTCTATCACATGTAGTACTGAGGGTAACATTCATTTTTGCATCCTGTAATGACTGTCTAAACAATGGTTTTAAATCTAAAGTTACTTCCTTTTGAGACCTTACATTGTGAAGGGAAAAAATGGTAAAATAATATACACACACATGCCCAAACAGAAGAAGAAATGGATAATGAATCAAAAGTGTAAAGTCTTAAGGTGTAGAAATCTTTTGATTTCTGAAATAACCTAATCTTGTTGCATATGCACGGTTAATCCGTGGCTCTGTACTAAAAAAAAGGGTAAGGTCTTGGGTTTGTGAATTAAGATTGCATGTGGATTAGTGAATCCATATAGACATCTCTCTCATAGAGCACGATTCATTTGTGCTCTTTATCAAGATATTTAAAATCGGATTGATTATCGAATTAATCAAGATACTGATTTAATATTTAATGATTTAATTGTGGTTGAATTATAATTAAATTAATAGTAATAAAATTAATATTTTTTTAAATTTTATAGGTTATATATTATTAAAAAAATATTGACAATAAGTTTCATCTAAATAAGTTGATATTTTTTAATAATCATATTTTGAATTTAAATAGTAAACTAACTAGTTATCTCTCCCCACGCATTGCACGGTGAACAAAGATTTTGTATTTGTTACATATATTGAATGATGTATTTGATTTATTCAATTATTATATGCAAATATAAGAAAAAATAAAGTCAGGTTAATGATTTTTTAGGAAGTAAGTTGATTGACTCAGAGATACTGCTATGTGGTAATCATAATATATGTACACATAATTTTGTTGTTTTGCGAATTTTTTTTGTTAATATTACTATAAAACTTCATCCTTAATTCTTAAACATTAATCATTTTAGAGGTCACTAAAATTAAAAATAAATTGAGTAGGAAATATAATCTATATATTTTTCTAGATACAATAGTTAGATGTAATATCTCAAACGAATATCTTTGAAATGCCAAGACTTATGAGGTGGAAATATATTTTATAATATTTAATGCCGTTTTGATTTATCATCAGAATAGGTTGACTTGTTTAAAGTTATGGAATTCTAAACAATGTAAATTTAAAAACCATTGCAAGTCATATTATTTAATGGCATCGTTTCAATTTATCATCAAAATCTTTAGAAATGAAGTTAGAATCTACTTCTATGATGACATCCAAGTAGCGGTGTTTAACCAATACGGTAGCCCGGTAGGCCCAATCCTACCTGACATACTGGGTTAATCCCATAAATCGAGTTGGGTTAAGCACCGAGTTGAGGTTAAACTAGATTTCGTCCGGTCCCAGTATATATATAATTTTGATATTTTATTAAAAAATTATAAATATTATTTTTATATGATATTTTTCTTAATATATTATATATAATAAATTAATTATATCATTTTTATGAATAATTTTAAGTATTTAATCTTTTAATTTTATTTAAAATTTTAAATTGATTTCTTAATATTATGTAAAAATAATGCATGATAATTGAGTATTTATAATTTTAATAAATTTTATTTTTTATTATAATATTATTTTTAAGTGAATGTAATTATATTTTTGTTAATAAATAAAATTAATTTATTTTTATTTTTAAATATTTTTAAAGACTAAGCCAACCTCAGTCTTGTATACTTGGTTGGCCTTGTCTTGCTCGACTTTATAAAGACCAGGCATCAAGTTAACTATCAACCTGATCTTACCCGGTCTTCGTGTACCCCTACATCCAAGTTGAACACTTTGATAAAGATCTTCCTCTCTACAACTTCAACTTCCTTTCCATACCACAGGTTCTCAAGCTGCCCTCTTATGATAGATGTGTTGTGGGTGAGTCTATCAGTAGAACCTTGTTATTTACTTATCATTGTTTTGTTTAATAAATTGTAGCCAAAATTAGTATAGTCATGTGACATTTAATTGCTTCATACCTAGTGGTGTAGATGCTTATGGCTATGTTATCAAGATTACTAGACTGATGAATTGCAATGATTGAATAGATTGGAATGTGCATATAAAGTTTGAAATACATGACTCTAGGTAAAACATTTTATTTTTGTTAAAGTTGTTCTCTTCACGCTGAAGATAAATGAAATGACAAAAATTTTTTCCTAATGATGATAGAGGAAGACTTCTTAGGTGTGAATTTTTTGATGATGTCGCAACAGAAATGGCTAAAATCTTAGACTTTGGTATAGAAGGAGTGTCAATTGTTTCTATCTATTATGCATTCGTTGGACTTGATCAAGGTATTAGTTTAATAATTGAACTATTATTTTATATATTTTTTCTTTGTTGTAATAGTGATATCTTTTATGTTGATGTTTGCAGACAATAGACCAAAGCTGACGAACTACACTAGAAAAACCAAGTTATTCCTTCATCCAGATGTTGAAGAAGTCAACCAACTCAGAGAAGCTAGATTTTAGTATATTAAATATGGGTTACTATTTTTTTGGGATGTTTAAGCAATGATGAATCATTTAATGTCACTTTTTTGGGATATTTTTTAATGTATATTTTGGAACTACATATCTTATTGTAAGAAGATCATGATCTGATTTATTTTGGATGTTGAAACTCTATTATATATATATATATTGGAAGTTTTTAATCCAAATCAAATTTCTCCTAATAGTAATTTGTATGGTGAATATCAAAAGTGTAAACAGAAGCAGATCCAAACCATAGAACTCTTGTGAATGAACAATGCAAGAAAAGATGGTCAATAGTCTCCATTTCATTGCAGCCAAAAGCACAAAGCTGGTTGCAGTTAAGGTGATGCCTCTGTAGAATGTCATTGGTAGGAACTACCTCTTTAATTAGATTCCAAGCGAAAAGCACAATTTTAGGATGTAAATTAATTTTCCAGAGGAAGGACCAATTAGAACTAGTATAGCTTGCTATATTGTTGGAAAGAAGAATATTAAAAGTATATTTGATAGTTAAAGTACCATCATGTAAGAATTTCTGTGCCAAACAATAATCCTTGTCAAGCACTGAGTATTGACATGATAAAATACTAGCATAATCCTCCGAAGAGTATAATGCCCTGATTAATGGCTCTTTCCCAGCTTTAGGATTAGGATTGAATAATTTAGCAACTATTTGCAGCTTCTAAAAAGTGGGATCTAAATTTTGCTTCAATGGCGACCATAATTGGTTATCAATTGGAATGTTTTTGCCACTTTCTATCAAACTAATAATTTAGCAAATGTTTCAGCCCAAACTACTTGATTTACATCCAGTTCTCAGGTCACCACTTGAGATTTTCACTATATCCCCACAAATTTGATTCAGACACTTGTGAAGTCTCAATACATCCTGTAAGTTTCAGTAGATACTTGTGCAGTTACTCTTCTCACACCCTTACAAGATATGTAATTCTCTTAATATTTTTCTACACTAAGATTCCACTCATAAAATGTAGAAGATAGGACTACAAGGTAAAAATTCTCTTTTAGAGTAGATAATACATTGAAACTCACTCTAATGAGATGAGTTTTGCTTTGAATGCTCACTCAAAATGATTTTCTATATTGCAGCGGCATTTTGGTACAAATTTTCTTAAATTCATTATACATAAGTTCAAATGAGATTCTATTTATAGATTTGTGACTTAACTAGTCATTATACATAAAATCTATCCGTCAGACACAAATTTCAGTTGTTACTCTACAATAAAGCAGTTCAATAACCGCATTAAATGCGTTTAACACATCAACATTCAAATTTTGAGACTCATGAGACGAATTTCGCAGAGTTAACATAGTCATGTATTTAACATTAAACTTCAAAATTTGTCTATCACTAAGTGACATTTGAATTTTAAGTTTACCAAAAATAACCCATGTTAGTTTCGTGAAAATTTTGATATTGAAAGTGCATCTGTTGAGTTTGAACAGTTGTTTTAAGTTTTCTCATAACACTTCAAAATTCAAATTTTAAAAGTTGAAATTTGTCTATTAAAGATATGTTTAACATGATACAAAATTTCTTCACTATAAAGTTCAAATGTTGAACTATAAAGTTCATCTATCTGAGGTATGTTTTAACAAGACTTACAAGTTTTTTCTTTGAAATTCACACTTTGAAACCCAAAGTTTGTTTTTCAGAGGAAGTGATTTTGAACTTATTTTGAACTTTACCAACATTTGAATTTTGACCAAGTTTCACGCAAATTTTACACATTCTCACCAAGAATACTTAGCCCAAAATTCGAATTTTAAAACTAAAATTCATCTATCAGAGATAAAATCTCTATAACTTGAAATTTTACTAAGTAGAGTGCAAATTTTGTATAAAATAAACTTGAGTCAAAAATAAAATTTGTCTGTTAGCCAATATTTCTCAATTCTAACACATGCTAACATCATATTTACTTAATTTAACTCATTTAAAACGTATAATAATAAGATTAAATAAATTTTAAAGATTAAACCATCTCAAAATCTAAGTGAAAACAAAATATTCCTAAAAGATAAGTCTTTAAAAGTTAAACTTCACTTTCACTTGGTCATTCTCATTCTTAATATGCTCCTTTCTGATTTCAATTTTTGGAACATCCTTTCTTTTCTTCGTCAGTAAGACATAATGTTAACTTTTCTTTCTTTATTCCAATACTCACTCTTCCTTCTTAAACAATCTTACATTTAATGTATTACACTTACAAACCAAGTAGTTAACCCAATTTATATATCCAATTTGTATTATAAAATATATAAGTACGGTGGATATATTAGTATATAGCATAATATATATATTATAAACATAATTAAACACATACTAATGCATATTTTATTTCTTTTAGGGACAATATATATGTTAGACAAATATGATGTATTTGTTTATTATTATTTTACATTTATCATCATCAAAACTTATATTATATTAAACATAATAAAAAAACTACAAAAATTTAAAAATTTAAAAAATATTTTGACCAGTTCATTATCAATATGACTGATTCATACCGGATCTAAATCTCTCTGATTTTCCTTTTCATCCAAATCAGACCTAGTATTGGTTTTTGGTCTAACTGGCCGGTCTAGTTCAGTTTTTCATACAATGCTCTTTATTACTTGGATTTTAATTTTTAAAGTTTTGAGTTCTTAATTATTATTTAATTTTATTTGTTTTATGATTTATATATAATTAAAAATTTATTACTATTCATTAGTGTGTGTTTTTGCTTGTTTTTGTGTCACAAGTTTTAATACATCATAATGGAAAAGCTTGTCTCTAGATGGATTGACTCAAATATAAGTTTTTAAACGTAAAATCAAACATACTCTACAAATTTTGATGACTCTAATTTCTCATAATTAATGTGTGTGTATATGTTTGTATATAAATCGAGTATGAGAGATTTGATAAGTCAAATTTTGAGTTTGAAGCTTTTAAGTGGGAAAAAAAGTTGTATATAGGAAAAAAGTTGCTACGATATAACTGAATATTAGATAATTATTAAAAAATGAAAGTTCATATGTCACGTAAACTTCATCTAGTTGCTAGTATACTTTCCTTTCTTGTAACGTAAGCTTGACAATTGTCTCGATTCAAATTAAACTTTAATTGCCCAATTAATAAAATATTATTTTGTAACTCACTTGGGATTAGTTTTATAAGTCTTCTAAATTGAGGTCCACTTTTGTGGCCGTAAAACAAATCTGAGGTCCACTTTCATGATGTCGAGTTTGATCCCTATTTTGTTCTCTTCTCCCAAGTCCTAACTATCCATCTTTAACGAAAAAAATTGTATGATTGAGTGTGAGCTCAGACCTTTTGGTTTCATTTTTACTCTATACATTAAAATATGTTGCATTCTTACCAATAACGGCCAACTAACTGACTGGTAGCTAAAGATTTATATTAGTTAAATTAATAATCTTGAGTTTAAATTTACTGGGCATGATTTGGATTTATTCGAGTTCAAAGTGGTTACCTAAATATTGAGTGGTTTGATAAAAAAAAATATTGATTCTTAATAAATTGATAAAAATGTTTTGATGTTGTATATAAAGACTAAAATCGACAATTTTAAAAATTTAAAATATGAGTGTAGAAATATTTATATATAATATTATTTATGTAATTATTTATATGTATAATTAATAATTCAACTCATTAAAAAGTGAGTGTTAAATATTCTAAAAATTATAATAAAATGTTAAAATAAATCATAAAATATTTATAATAATTTATAAATAAAATCTTTATTCTTTCTTCTTGGTAAAAAATATCTTTTGAATTAAAAAATATATAAATATTACATTTTTCAAACATTTATGAGACTATTCTTTTAATCTAACCTTAAAATTTCAAAATATACTTATTTTATTGTCAAAATTTAAAACAATACGAATTAGTATAAAGTGGTATAAATAAATATATATGTACATATTATTTATTAGATATAGATATGTCTACTATTTTAAATTATCGGGATTGTATATGACTTTATGATTTATGTGACCTGTTATTATATTTTATATTAACATTCCCATATAACTCTGTCCTTATTACTACTATACATGTGGGATACCAAAATCACGTCGACACATCCAATTGATAGCCAAGGGTTCAATCTTCTACTTCCTACATAGTTCAATATTTCACCTCGGTTTACCAGTTTGATTATAGTATATAACCGTGGACCCTGGTCCATCATCAATTTTTTTATTAATAGTAAATTATTAAGATTATTTTTAATTTTGTTAAAATGATGTGTTTTTTATTCTTAAAATATACACTTTATCTATATTAATTTAGGGACTGATCTCGGACTTTATCATCGGGGGACTAAAACCTACTTTAATCAAAATAATGTTCATTAATAAATTTTTAATTCATAATAACAGAGAATATTTTAATAAAAATTCTAAATTAAACTAAAATTTATTATAATTTTTTAAGTCAAGATCTGATCTTAAAAGCACTTCTTACTGATAATTAATGTAATTTAATTTTTTTTATTATAACGGCAGGTCTCATATAATTACACAAAAGTCCAGATTAGATTTTTAAATTAAAGTAAAATAATAAAAAATATAAAATAGTACAAAATATAAAATATAACTTATTTTTCATCACTCAAGAATAATTCATATTATCAATATGTGTAATTAAATTTATAAAAAGTTGTATTATTTATTTGTCCAATTTAATTTAGACTTCATGTAATGCGAGGAGTCCACTTTTAGTTGTTGTTGTTATTATTATTATTATTATTAAATTTTAATTAAATTAGTAATTAACCTTAGGGTGATGAAGAATATAATATTGCAAACGTATTCAAACATAGGAGTTGACACATTTAAGATCTACCCAATATATAATAAGATTTCTCCAGCTCTTTATATGAGATTTCGTGTGGAGCTCATATTCCAAGTAAAAGATGATGTCACCATCGTTTATATAGTAATAATTCTTGGTATTTCTTTCTCATAGTTTTAATACTCCATCCCTATCTCATTATAAATTATATTTTAAAAGAATTGAAATATATAAAATATAAGTGACTTTATAGGTATTAAATATTTATTTTTATATTTATCCTCCATTAAATAGTTGTGATGAAGAGAAAAAAAGAAATATATAATTAAAGTAGATTATAATTTAATAAGGGTAATATTAAAATGTTATAGTAAATTTTGTAAAGTTCAATAAACTTAATTATTTTTAACTATTTTTTTATATGCATAAAATGATTAGAAGTGACTTATAATAGGCAATAGAGGAAGTATTAACCAAATAAATCCAGTTCAATTAATGATTTCCATTTTTCTAACAAATGCATTTATATTATGCACGCCTCATCTCTGTATAAAATTAAACTGAGAACTAAATACGTCTTCTCATATACTGTACAAAATTTAAAAAATGAGCTAGCTATATTATTTATAGTTATAAATGGCTAGTATAACTCGATCACAATAAATTATATGTTTTGTATTTCCTCTACCCTATAAATAAACAGACTAAAACAAATCCTCATATATCTGCATCTAATTAATATTAAGAAAAAAATTGCCTCACATGCATGAGATCATGATCATATCTTAACTTTTAAATATAAGCGCATATATAAGTATATACATACATATATATATATATATATGGATGCATCATGCATCCATATAATTGAGTTTCATTAAAAAAAATGGTAAAAAGGTTAAATGCTTTGTATTTAGTAAAATTGCACAATTTTTATAAGTTGTTTTTTATCTTTATTATATATATTTGCCAAATCTTTCCTAAAAGTGAATTTTACTATCAAAACCAAATATTAAGGAGGATATTTATAGATTTCACTTTATAATTTTTTTAACCTAAGATTTCACTTTATAATTGATGTCAGGTATTATATGGGTAAGTGATTCTAATTAATATTAGTTATGGTTAACTTTAGTTTTTCAAATTTTATGAAAATAAATATATTTATTATACATATCTTAAAATAAATACATCAAATTAAAATTAAAAAAAGAACAGAAATGAGAATAGAAAAAATGGAGGCTTAAATTATGAAAAAAAAAGTGAACGTATACTCCATGTCTCTTTTTCTCTTGATATTCAAATTTTGAGGATGTTAATTGATTGAGCAAAGCTCTCTCTTGTATTGTTTTTGTCAACTATATATAGTAAAAAAAAACTACAAAAATTGAGAATATATAAGTACTTTTTTTAAAAAAAATAATTAAGTTCTTTATTTTCAAATTAAAGAGGCTATATGTGAGGTAGGAAAGTTCACTTAATTGCAAGGACTATGAAGGATTAATTGCAAGCTAATTCTAACCACATGTTCATACCCTAATGTTCATTATAACATGAAATATTTATATAATAATAACGGTGGCATTATTATATAAGCGCTTGGACGGCTTAATTAACGGATCAAATAGCATTTGTTTTTGCTAATAAATTAATAATGTCAAACAGTTGGAGTAGTGCTTTAGTGATTCACTTTTTAATATTTTTAGAGTCTAGCGGATATATATTGTATTTATATTTAGAGTAAATTACACCTTTCTTGTTTTTTTTTTTGACCAAACACCTTTCTTGTTGAAATTACATAATTTTTCATCTATTTTTAAAATATATATAAAGATCTCATAAAATAAAAATTTATTTTACACTTTAGTCTAATTTATTGTTTTGACCAAAATAACCTCGCTAATACTGAAACACTTTTTCTTAACTGAGTAAAAGTTAAGTAGAAAATATTAATATCAATCAATATAAATAATTATAAAAAATATAAGAGGCAGCTGCGTTGCCATTGTTCACACAAGTTACGAACGTCATAGTTCTTACTGGCTTCTATGCATTGCATGGACCCACTCTAGTTTTGATTAGTGAAAAAAAATTAACATTCAACTAAATTGTTCAGTGACTTTTTAGTTCAAGAAAAGTCTACATATATTTTTAAAACAGAAAAATAATTTTAAAAAATTGAAAGATATTTAATTGTGTAATTTACTGTATTAATAAACCCTTTAGGTTTATCCTTACCTAGAAGGCAAGTGCAAAGGTGATCTAGTTAACAGGAGAGTAATTGAAGAAACCTAGTTAGGGGTTATTATTGTCTTTTGCTATGAGATATATAGTATGTGCCCACGTGCCCTAGATATAATAATATTTATTGAAGATTGAAAGTTAACTAATTAAGTGAAATAGTGAATAATTAAGGGGTTAATTAAGAAGGGGAAGTAAAGTCAAAACTTAGATGCGTCCTTATGTGTCTAGTTAGAATACGTCTTTGAGATGAGGGAATTGACTTTGGTGCCTCAAAAGTAGTATTTATACCGAGAGATTAGATCAGGACAAATGGAGAGATTCTGCAAATTCCTGGGTAGAGAAGAATACGTTGCAGAGATGGAAATTGATCTCTCTCTGAAGATTAGTGCTAAACAAAAAGAGATTGAAGAAGAAGAAGAGAAAGAAACAGAAAGGGAAGTTGAGAAGGAAAAGATAGATCAGAAGGAGCATATGGATAAGGAAGAAGAAGCTGCTGAACAGATCACACAAGGTGAAATAGAAGAAGATGATGCATCAGTTGAGGTTTCTCTTCATAAAAGCTTTGCTTCAAGAAAGGTACGTACTTATTCGTACTCTCGTTTATATTTTCTCTCTGAATTCATGAGTGCATGATCATTATAAAGGATTCAATTTATATTGTACAGTACTCCTTTGTATCGTCACATCGTATATCTGATATATTTAGAATTTTCCTCTTCCTTTTTCCTTTTTCCATGTAGGCTATTGCTTGTTTAGGGAGTGGATGATATTCTCTCTCCCTTTTCCATTGATGTTGGTGATTGAAAATTTACTGTTAATGTATCATTAGTATTATTATTGCTGCGCGCTGATGTGATATATGTGAATATGTGTGTGTGTCACTCTCTCTCTCTCTCTCTCTCTCTATATATATATATATATATATATAAAAGAGAGAGTATATTTGGGTCAGTAAATGGTAAATATATATTATAATTTTGCAGGAGTTGAAAGTGTTGAGGATGGAGATGGATCGCATGAAAGAGGAAAACAAAGTGTTGAGGAGAGTAGTGGAGCAAACAATGAAAGACTACTACGATCTTCAAATAAAGTTCGCAGTCATCCAGCAGAACAATATTAAGAAGGTATTGAATTATTAATTAATATATATATAAAACTAATTAAAAAAAATCTCATTATTTGTTTATTTAATCATCTGAATATTCTTCATTGAATTGTGGTATGCCTACTTTATGCAAGATTAATAACTATAGATCTCATTTAGGATCCTCCAATGTCTCTCTCACTTCAAGGCAATAATAATAATATTGCAAACACCAGCATGAGTAGTGAAGAAGGACCACCACAACCACCGACAATAATCCCTTCAAACACTAAAATTATGGATGGTATTAGTGAGAGTGATTTGGGATTATCACTAAGATTAAGTACAAGTGCAGAAGATGGAGACAATAGTAATAAAGAAGAATATTTGGCTTCATCTTCAGTGGAAAACAAGTTAAATTGGATTAATGATCACTTGCCCGCTGGTGTTACTGCTTCTCATCATTATCATGTTGCCTCTCCTCCTAATAGAAAGGCTAGGGTTTCTGTTAGAGCAAGATGTGACACAGCCACTGTGAGTTTTCAAGATTTTGATCGCCAATCTTAATTAATTCTCTACTTTGACGATAATTATAATATATGTATTAATTAATGTCATGTTCAAATTTTGTATGTATAGATGAATGATGGGTGTCAATGGAGAAAATATGGGCAAAAAATTGCTAAGGGAAACCCATGTCCTCGTGCATACTATCGATGTACTGTTGCTCCGGGTTGCCCTGTCAGAAAACAGGTAAAATAATTATAATTATAGTTACATTTTGTAATTTATAATCACATTAATAGGATCTTATTTATAACACATATAGGATACTATAATATTTAAAGGAAAAAAAAAAAGAGTATAGAGTTGAAATGCGTTCAACCCATCTTTCTCTTCTGTTTTCTAACTCTTAATTTTAGTTTATATACAATTTTCGCTAGATGAAAAAGATTTGGGTACCAAAGCCATATATATAAGAGAGATTCAATATGAATAATAGTATGATTTAGAAATTTTAAGTGTTTATTATTACATCATTCAATGTGTATTTTTTTTCCACATTAATCAACAATTTATCTTGAATATCTATTTTGATTGATGTGAACCGAACTCTTAGATTTTTCCAAATCATTTGTTTCTAATGAAAGATAACTGGCTTTAAATTTTTGGGAATCATTATTTTGTGTTATCTGTTCAATTTTGTGAGCATGGTAATTATATCTAATATGAAAGGATAATAGGCTAAAAGGACTTTTTTTCTTCGCCAACAAAATAACACATTATTCAGGTTTTGTTAAATTATATTTTTTATTTAGGTACAAAGATGCATAGAGGACATGTCCATCCTAATTACAACCTACGAAGGAACACATAATCATCCTCTACCGGTAGGAGCAACAGCCATGGCGTCTACTGCTTCAGCAGCAGCTTCTTTCATGTTACTTGACTCCTCCCAAGCCACCGCTAGTGCTTCTACTTTCATCCCTTACAATAATAACATCTTCTCTTCCAATTTCAGAACCCTAAACCCTAATGACCCTTCCAAAGGGGTTGTCTTTGATCTCACAGGCAACCCTAGACTGCATTTTCCTACTGCCACTTCCTCCAGTAGTAATTGCTCAACGGCTCAACCATCAGGATTTTCTTGGATGCCAAACAGACTGAACATTGAAAAGCGGCTTTTTCTCAGCCCTAGAGATCATCATGTGGTTGAGAGAGGTAAAGAAGAAGAAGATGATGATAATAATAATAATGATAGTAATGTGTCTGCTGATATTGCCTCGGATCCTAAGTTTAGGGTTGCTGTTGCTGCAGCCATAACTTCTCTCATCAATAAAGGGAGCCATCCTAATACCATAGGATCTTCTTCTTTCGGCCCTATATAGGAGTTAATCTTCTGATCAGCCATGGAAGCTCACGTCACATAACTTTAATATCAGGTTTACATCAGATTGAATACAGAAGGGATTTCGTCAGTCTTATTCTATCAAAGATTTCAATCATACATACATTCCATACAAGGAATGTCTTTTCTTGGTTTGTACGAAATAGAACTGAAATCTTACACAAGACAGGACAGAAATCTGAGTTTATGAAAATTTGAAACCATGTATCATGTATGTTTTAATGCCTTTTTCTTTCACTAAAATATATCTTTGATACTATGAAGGCTATGTGTATACATTAATTTGGATATATATATATATATATGGAATGCTTTTGTTTTATTCTATTCTGTTTCTCTTTGTAATAATTGGTCTTAATTTATTATATACTTATTGTTGGCGTGAAAGAAAAATATTTGCATGATTATTACTTGAATAATGGTATTATAATTGATATAGTAAAAGCTCAAGTATTTTAAACCTCTCTTAATTGATTGCATGTGCTGTTACTTTTGATCTATAGTAATTAATATAGTAATTAAATTAAATGTACTAATGTTGAATTAGAATCAAGTAGTTGTGCGTGTGTACTGTGTGTGTGTGTGTGACTGTGTGGACAGACACTTGACAATTGCAATTATTGAGTGCTTTTGTTATGTTAATAAGGATTTAACTTTTAAGTATAGCTGTTAATTGTAATTATTAGATATCCCTTGGAAGTAAAGTAGAGTTGAAACAATTTATTTTGGCTTTTATCTATATCCATATAAATAAATGATTTCAAAACGTTCAAGTATGCATGATTCTAAATTTAATTTTAAATATAATAACAAGCACTGGTTATTTTGGGATAAAATTAAATACACAAAACCTTTCTTAATCTAGAGGAGACTGGAATCATATATACATAATTTATCTTTTTAATTTTAAAATTTAACTATTAACGCTATAAACTTACATGGATCGGACAACTTTAACTCATACTCGGAGATTTGTCCAAAAATTTAATGGAATTAAATTAAGTCAAACATTTAAATTCTTCATAAACTAATTAAAAAGATTATTTGAACATGACCTAAAATAGTAGCACATAACACACAGTTTAAATGAGTTTTTTTGAAAAAAAAAATCAATTTTAAAGAATTTATTGTAATAGATGTATCATGTTCCATTGATAAAATAATGAATTAGCTAATAGCAAAATGTGATCTGCATAAATTTTAAAATTTTAAAAAATCTATTGTGGAGACCAAAGAAATATTTGTATAAAACATAAATTTTATAAAAATCTTGACGATTTAATTTAAAAAAAAAAAGAAAAAATGGTTATTGTTGTGCTGACAAATGTATTAGTTCAATCAACATCCTCTCATACATAAATCGTAAAATAAAGAATATAGCATTTGAAAAAGCAGGCCTAATTATTTCCCAATTTTTTTTTCTTTCTTGTGATTGCCTAATGATCAAATTTACGCAAGCAGAAGGGGTCACGGTCTCCCCTGCAGAAATCCAACTGCTGTCGTTCTGTAGTGGCAGTTTTCTCTTTTTTTTTTTTAATTATAAATAAAAAATAATTTTTTTAAGAATCATATATATATATATATATTTTATGTAGTTTTAATTTTTTTTATTTTTTAATTATTAAAAAACTATATAAAACTGTAAACTGTAGCGATATAGTTTTAACAGAAAAAACTAATTTTTATTTATAAATTTTTATTAAAAAAAAACCTGCCACGCTGGGCAGGAGGGGTCTCGCTTCCAAGCAGAACAGACAACACACAAAGGACACAAGTACAAGAAATTATTTATTTATTCAAACAAAAAATTAATTAAGGTTTCAAAGGACAAAAGATAAATGTATAAAACACATTGTTGCTAAAATCGGACCGGACCGGCCAGTTTGATCGGTCGGATAGGGAACTGGTGCCTGGTTCAGTCCGATCACAGTATTCGACCGGTACTATTTAAAATCGGTGAAACCGGCCTTAAACCGGTAGAACCGGTTCTGAATCGGTATTGCATTTTTTTTTTAATTTTTTTAAAAAAATATTTTTAATTTTTAAGATAAAATAATATTATTTTTAGTACAAGATATGTTTTTTTATATATTATAATATTATATAAGCATTATTATGATATATAACTAATAAAAATTATATATTTGCTTAATAAATAATAAATAATAAATTATTAATTTATTATTTTAAACTCAAAATATGATTATAAATGAATATTAGCTTATTTAAATTAAAATATTGAGTTATAAAACTCATTAATAATTTATTTGTGGTGAATAATATATTGATAATTTAATATTATTTAGTTTGAGACTTTAATTAAGTTATAAAATTTGTCTAAACTTATATTATTTATTTTAAATATATTCTTTTAATCACTACCGGTCCGACCCCGGTTCGACCTCGATTAAACCATTGAACCTTGAACCAGTGACTTGTCCGGTTTAATCTCCGGTCTGGTTCTGACAACATTGATAAAACATATAAATCAAATTGGGATGATCTATAACATAATAAAGAACCCAGAAGAGAGAGAGACGTATGATCGAAGACGGTCAACACTGCACCCACCTTGAAAGAGAATGTGAGCTTTCTCCGGGCTGCTATGGCCCCCAGAACGAGCATGTTCTCCTGGAATAGTGGTCATTATGCCTACGCAACACCCTCTTCAGCCGAACGAACTTCCACATTTGCAAATGGACGAAGAGCCGGAATAGAAAAAAGCGAAGACCAATGATATACTGGTAACCATGGATGCTAAGGGATTTGTGCAAGACCAGACAAGCTTCGACAGGAAAACTAACGAACAACCACAACGTATACCAACCCTTTCCTTCAAAGATAAGCTCTTAAACCGAGCTGCCAGAGGTAGTAGCACAGCCCACGCTAGATCAGGGGAAGAAGTGATAGTTAGGGAAGAGGACATTGTTATCATTAAGGATGAGGTTATACCCTCTATCAGATCTGTAACAACCTCACTCCACACACCTCCAGACTTGACTAAAACCTACAAAATCCAACCAAACGCAACCCAAATATCTTAAAACAACATCCATTAACTTTAGAGCAGCGAAAACAAGCCAAACAACATCAAAATCCTGGTTGGGGCCGCGGCCGCTACAGTACAGTCGTGACTCCAGACCTCCCATTTTTTTCACTCGCTACTAGACTCTATGGTGCCGCGGCGCCCCCTGTTGGTTTCCACACCAGCAAAAATCCAACACCAGGGTGAACTTCCGACACACATAACTTTATGCTCTGACCTCCGATTAACCCGATTCCAACTTCTACAAGTCAATCTAATCTCAATCTATCCATAGACACCACTTTCACCTCAATCCAACTTTGTATGAAGATTCTGGATACCTGACATCATTTTGACCATTTTTTTTACTAAAACTCACAACTCCCCATTTCCATTTGCCACTAAAGGCAATTCAACCATTGAGACCATTCACACAAGTCTAAAACCACTCAAACAACTTGTCCAAAGAGGTTTCATATCAAAAGAACCCTTCCTCTAAGATTTGACCCCCTTGAACCCCATTTGACAAATCAGGCTACAGGCCTTAAAACACAATTACAAGGCCCAAAACCACCATTAGGCTCACAAACACAATTAAACTAACTCCTCAACACCTTGAATCACACATACACCACCATCCAGCATACACAGCATATACAACACAATTCCACATACATAACCATATATATACATCCATCCATATAGTCCATATCCATGTCATACGTCCATTACAAAACATTCTATCCTACTTGGCACAAGTTACAAATCCAAATTACACAAAATTATATAGACCCAGTATTCCCACATCATATGTTACTCCCTCGTCTTCTCTGGATTAGTGTCAGAACTGTCACCTAAAATGTTAGTTCATGGGAGAGGGGTGTGGGACAAGGTCTCAGTACCGGGAACAACCACATACAATATATATATACTGACCCACACAGTCGTGCAATGATAATGTTAATGAATGGTATGCATGTTCTCTCTCTTATACGGCTAGAACTATAAGCTGTCGTCATCACAAGACATTTCAATAGATGATTCCCTTCCAATAGTCGGTGAAGACTGATTCCGAGACATCACCAAGCTCACCTTAACCTAATGCAAGCCGGACAATGGTTACACTAGAGCTCGGACCGTGGCTCTCCTTCTCCTGGACCATCACGAATTAATGGTGATTTAGGGAAAGTGTATCCCCAAATTTACTAGCAACTGGCTCTCCCAATGAGAAAATTTAATAACAGGGATATTTCATCATATCATATTATCCTCTGCCATCTGGCTCTCCCATGAAGAGGATTTAGCGACAGGGATCTTTATCATATCATTATCTCATATAATATTATCATTAATCTCTCACTATATAATTATATGGTGATGATGCCAATGTCATGCCAACATGCCTCCACACACACACACACACACACACACATCATTATCATCACAAGCATCATATGGTCATGTTAGCATGCAATGGTATGAGGATGCTACACATCATACCTACAGAACATATATAATCATCACATATCAACTAACCGTGCATACCATGATATGTAGGAAAACTATACACATGCACAATCAATATCGTGGTATGAAAAGGAACATGCATGTATATATATATACATATATATCAACTTATAATCACATAAAATAAACACTCAATTGCCTCAGGCTGTAAATATCACACACGTGAATTCCACGAACTTCTCAAATTGTCCAACACACTTGAATCCCTCTCGGTTAACCAAACAACCTTCACAATATCACAATTTCTCAATTAACCACATATACCAATAAACCAAACATCACAATTCAACCAATTTAGGCCTAACCCAAGGTTCTAACACTCTTTTCATGCATCAATAAGCTCTTGATGACCATTCAAACACTATTCAACCGCATACACTTCGGATTCTCAAGAGCCCTAACTGAAAACAACCTAGGGTTAAGCTTAAATAATGCATAAACCCTTTAAAACTCACATCCAAGCAACAAGAACACCAAAACACATTTCCTTAACCCCATTTCATCCATTTCAATCGGTGGATTTCGGCTCAAATCGGAAATCCCAACATATAACCTAAAAACCCCAAGTTCAACCGAAGAAAATGGAGAGAGAGGAGTAGGGATCACTTACCAACGTGAATCCAAGCTCTTGAGGTCCGAAAATCACTTCCCAAGGCCGAATCTCACAAGCCCTAGTACTGCTCCTCATCGCTCCCTCTATTTTCTTTCTTTTCTATTCGTCCTAAATATTTTTTATTTAAACCAGAAACCCGCTCTCAACGTGGCTTCAGGGCAGCTCGCCGCAGCTCCACCATGTTCAGCCAAAAAATGCCACTAGACTTGCTCTCACTGCGGCTGTTCTACTTCTCGCCGCGGTGTAAAGCTCAATTTTTCTCTACTTGAGTCTTCCTCCGTCCTATTTCCTCCGGTTCTGCACATAATGCCGAAACAAAGTCATGAGGGGTGTTACAGTTTCTCTAAGAGGATACATGACCAAATGCTGGAAAATATGAAGTTTACAGTGGTGGTTAAACTAGTAGGTCAAACAGTGGGCTACCGGACTTTGTACAACAGACTCGTGACTCTATGGAGACCAATAGGGCATTTTCAACTAACAGAACTTGAAGATAACTGCTACATAGTGAGACTCCAAAATGAGTTCGACTACCAAACAGCACTAACTGGTGGGCCTTGGGTGGTGTTTGGTCATTACCTCTCAATCCAACCATGGGAGAAATCCTTCTCTCCAATGACCCTCAAAATCAACAAGGTGTTCGGTTGGATTTGTCTCCCTAGTCTTCCTTACCAATATTATCACAAAAGCTTACTTCGTGCAATTGGAGGAGTTCTTGGGGAAGTATTGAAAATCGACTACAACACTGAATTGAAGGAGAAAGCAAAGTTTGCAAGACTCGCTGTCCTCATTAATTTATCTAAGCCACTTGTTGCAAAAGTCAAGATTGATGAGAATGCTTATCTGGTTGAACACGAAGGCTTACCAACCATCTGTTACCAGTGTGGTTGCTATGGGCACCTAGAAAGTGTCTACCCGAAGAATCACAAGCAAACACCCTTATTGAAAACTCCCTCTGCACTGCTAGAGTTACATGAGAACCCACTACCAGTGGATATGGCACGTGACCTAGGCCCATATGGACCATTGATGCAAGTCCAGCGCAAAGGTAGAAGGAATGACAAGAGCACTAGGAAGGTGTTAGAGGTAGGTAGTCAGAAAGATATCACGGGTGGGAATAGATTTGATATCCTTATAACTTCTGAAGACCCATACAGGCTGCAAGAAGAACAACCTATGCACCCCCTAGTATCCCTATAATACATCCCTCAGAGAAAATTCAAGGAAGAAGCAAGGCTGCAGGAAAAATGAAGGTCACATCCCTCAAAAGCAAAAAAGTGACCCACAAAAACAATGCCCTAAGACACCAACCCCCAAGAAACCCTAAGAGACGATTTTTCACTCTTAAGCCTACAAAGCCGTATAATCCACCACCTCCTTGGATGTTGGCAAACACTCCGAAGTCACCGTACCCACTCATAGAGAAATTTTGAAACCTATTGAAGCCTTCGGTATTAAAGAATGGGGCCTTAACATGCAGCCCATTTCGGTCTCACAGACTGAAAAAGAAAACTCTGAGCCTAGAGCACCAAATATAAGTCCCTCTAAAATGGGCTTTAAAGTCTAGCCCAACTTGAAGGTAAGGGGCAAAAGCTTTAAGTCTAGAAACAGCAAACCCCCAGACCTAAGCAATCTTAATATTGGCTCATTTACCACCAACGCCTCTACCACGGCTCCTTCTGACAGTGAAGATACACAATTTCTTGATGTTCAAGATGATGACTTTTTGGAGATCTCTGATATGGAATGATAAGAATGCCTCATTACCTTTACTTTTATTATATCAATTATCGTCTGGAATGTACAAGGTGCAACTGATTGTAAAATGCACCGTACCCTAAAAACTCTTATTAACATTCACAGAGCATCTATGATTGTCATTGTTTAGTAAAAAATTTATGGACTTGCTGCTGATAAGGCCATTAAAAAAATTGGCTTCAATCGTTCGCATAGAGTTGAGGCCAATGGGTTTTCAGGTGGCATATGGCTATTATGGGAGAATGACTAGGATGTAGAAATTATTGATAATTATCGGCAATTTATCCATGCGAAAATTAGGCGAACTCTAGAAGGGCTTGAATTCCTCTTCACTGCAGTCTATGGAAGCCCGAATCCCACCGTGAGAGAATCCTTGTGGCATAATCTTTTGGAGTTGAATTGCCTTAACCAACACCCCTGGCTTTTGGCCGGTGACTTCAATGCTGTGGCCTCATGTGACAAACGAAAAAGGGGTGTTAGATGCAAAGGACCAGGTGACAAGTCTTTTCGTAACTTTGTCAATAGTTGTAGCTTAATTGACTTGGAGTGCTCTGGCCCAACCTATACTTCGAGAAAAGGAACCACAATGGCTAGACTTGATCATGCCTTGGCCTCTAAAAACTGGATATCTGCCTATCCTCGCTCCCATGTCTTCCACCTCCCTTAGGTTCATTTAGACCATCGTCCACTCCTTATCTCCTTGGGCCTTGATCGAGACCAGCGTAACAATGTAAAACCTTTTAAGTTCCATGCTTCATGGCTTATGCATCTAGAATTTGCCCAGCTTGTGAAAGATTGCTGGGCCAAGAAGCAAATCCTACCTGGTAAGATCCAAAATCTCTCAACTAAAGCCTAACACTGGCAGAAAGATGTATTTGGGGATATTAGCAAAAGAAAACATAGGATACTAGTGCTTTTAAATGGTCTTCAAAAAGCTCTAGAGAGACACCCCACCTCTATGTATCTGCTTGAGATGGAATAAGCACTTAAACTTGAATTCGAAGAGATATGCCTCATGGAGGAAATCTCATGGATGCAGAAATCCTGCCATGACTATATTTGTTTTGGAGATCGAAATACATCCTTCTACCACACTAAAACCCTTATTTATCGGAGAAGGAATAGAATTCAAGCTCTGCACAATGAAAAATGTGTCTGGATCAATGATGATGAGGAACTCCTTAATCTTGCTGCCCAATACTTTCAGAACCTTTACACCCATGATTCTACACAGGACAAGCAGTACCACATCAAAGGCTATTTTCCCTTAATTCCCACTGTTGAGTTGAATTATCTCCAAAGGGATGTCACAATGGAGGAGTTGAAAAGAGCACTCTTCAAAATGAAGCCACTAAAAGCGCCTGGGACAGATGGCATACACCCTCTCTTCTTCCAGAGTCAATGGGAAACGGTTAGTCAATCTATCTTTGACTTGGTTACATCAATCTTTGATGGGGCTGAGATGAATGAAGAATTCAATAGAACACTCATCATGCTCATACACAAGGTAGACCATCCACAAAACTTCAAAGACTTTAGGCCCATTAGCCTCTGCACAGTCATTTATAAAATTGTAACAAAAGTTGTAGCCAATAGATTGAAAAAAATAATGCCACTCATAACCTTTTCTTCCCAAGCTAGCTTTGTTAAAGGAAGGAATATCACTAACAATATCATAGTGGCACAAGAGATGATACACTCAATGAAGAGCAAGATTAGTAAACATGGATGGATGGCAATCAAAGTGGACTTAGAAAAAGTTTTTGATAGGCTTGAATGGAGCTTCATTGAAGACACACGTATTGATGCAACAATACCTAGTAGGCTCATCCAAGTTATCATGCGTTGTATTACTTCGCCTACAATGCAGGTACTATGGAATGGTCTACCAACCGAGCCATTCTCCCCATCCCGTGGAATCAGACAATGAGATCCCATCCCGCCCTACTTATTTGTATTGTGTATGGAACGTCTCTCCCAGGCTATTAACTTGGAAGTCCAAAAGAAGAATTGGAAGGTGATTAGGCTCGGAAGGAATGGACCTCCACTGTCACACTTATTCTTTGTTGACGACCTCATACTTTTCAGCTCAGCAAGTGTTAGGCAAGCTAACACGATTCAGATGCTTCTTGAAAGATTCTGTGAGTCCTCAAGTCACAAGGTGAGCAAAGCCAAAACAAAGATCTTCTTCTCTAAGAATACACATAGCCAGGTAGCCAAATCCATAAGTGATAAATTGGGATTCAGCCACATAGATTGCCTTGGCAAGTACTTGAGAGTGCCACTTATTCATGGTTAGGTAACACAAGATACTTGTGGATATATTGAAGGAAAAGTGAGAAGCAAACTCACCAATTGGAAAGCAAAATCCCTGTCACTAGCAGGTCGCATTACTCTAGCCAACTCCATACTAAATACAATACCCCTCTATGCAATGCAGACCACCAAACTGCCTATTTCTACATGCTGCAAGATTGAAAGAATGATTAAAAGTTTCATTTGGGGGGTGTAATGAGGGGCAAAAAAGAATAAGCTTGCTAAAATGGGATAACCTATGTCAACCGAAGCTCAACGGTGGGTGTAGACTCAAAAAGCTTGAGGATCAGAACAAGGCATTCATACTTAAGCTAATATTTCAAACAATTAGCAAACTTAAACTATTATGGGTTCAAGTTATCCGAGCCAAATATGGATGGAAGGATGGTTCCATGTAAATAATCCAAAAGAAAAGAGGACCCCACTTATGGAGAAGTATGGTGCACCTCTGGCCAGAGGCTAAACTCTATTTTAAATAGGGAATAGGTGATGGTAATGATGTTAAATTCTGGGAAGATGCCTAGCTCCCTGATGTTGGACCTCTAAAGCATCTTACCTTTGCAGATGTTCCCACTGAGGAGCTCAAGGAACCAGTTATAAACTTTGTTGATAATACTGGACGCTGGAATTGGTCTAGGTTCCAACACATCCTGCCGGTGGTTGCCCTTCAACAAATTGCAAATACACAACCCCCTTCTCTCAACAAAGGACGAGCATGGTGTGAATGGACTCAAACAAATAATGGCACATGCACTGTTTCCTCAGCTTACAACGCCATCTCAACGGATCGGCTCAATGAAGAAAGCTTATCTTGGAGATATATTTGGAAGTGGCCAGGACAAAAATGAATCAAGACCTTTCTTTGGCTTGCATTGCAAACCAAACACTTGATGAACTCTGAAAGGAAAGGGAGACATATGAGTGACACTGCTAACTGTAATTTCTGCAATCATAAGGAAGAAGATATAAACCACATCCTCAGATTCTGCCCTTTTGCAATCCAATGTTGGCAACAGATCATGCCAACTCACTTATACAATAGCTTCTTGAATGACTCATACTAGGACTGGATGCTCATTAACCTCCAACCAAAGCCAAGCCGACCAAGATGATGGGTAGTGATGTTTGGCATAACATGTTGGAAACTATGGGAAGTTAGGAACAAAAGGACTTTCATTGGTGAAATCTGTACTTCTAATGCTCTTATAAGAGACATACTGATACATACAGAGCACGCTATCAAGGCTCTTAATATGTCTCACATACTTTGTTTAGATCACATGTAGCTTTGTTGTAAATACTCTCCTGGCAGCTCTTGTTTTTGTGAAGCTGCATTTGATGTAATTGTTGATCCTTGAATAAAATCCCTTCATTCCCCAAAAAAGAAATTGGGATGATCTGAGTTTCCTTTTATTTCTTGCTCTGACAAAAAAGAAAAAAAGTTGGCATAAACAAGGAACATAAATTTATAAATTCAATTTTTTTTTCAAAGTAGTGAATGCGTTATTTGCATTAAATTTGTATCACAATAGATATATTTAGTAGTGCCGTGAGACTTTTTTTTTTAATAAACAAGAAGTTTAAATGGGTAGGGGTTCACCAAAATTAAGATATGATCTTATGATTTAAAAAGTGTTTAGAAAAATATTTATAAATTATTTACTAGTAGTTTTCTCATGTTAGTGGTGAGATTTAAATCACATCTTATGGAATATTTTACTATAAGACTGTAATAGAGATCAAATTGTAATTTGAACTTTGATGTAAACTATATGAAGTAATTTTCTCAATACATAAGGACCAAATTAATATATAAATTTGAATTCTGATTTAAACTATATAAGGGCCAAATTGAAAATTGAATGAACTTATACATGAGGACCAAAATATTAATTTTTTCAATATATAATAATTTTTTAGAGAATTGTGAAAAAATATCAAAAAATCAAAATATTTAAAAAATAGGACCAATGTTCAACTCATTTTTAAGGTGAGGTAGAATTTTTTCAAATAAGATTAGAAAATTTCCAAATCATGATAGAAAAATTTTCTACTTCCACTTGATGTTAAAAAATTCTATCATTACTTGAAAATTTTTTAACTTCACTTGAAAAAATTCTATTCTATTTTGAAAACGGGGTGAATTGTGGTCTCATTTTTCAAATATTTTGATTTTTTGGTATTTTTTCACAATTATACCTAATTTTTTTCAGAGTAAATATTTCTAAATAGTATGATTGATTGACAAACCATGATCACAATTCCTTTATAGGGAAAGCTTATCATAGTTAATTTATCAAAGAACAAGGTGTTAAAATTGACGCTGTTTAATTTTTTTTTCTTACAAAGAATAATTAAATTTAGGAGATACAATTTTTTGAATTTCATAAGAAACGTTTATTAAATTATTTAGGGATTGAGATTTATCTATTCATTGATAATTGATAATATAAAGATATGAAATATTCTACTAATAAGATCTTAGTATAGGTGGTAAAAAAATAAATTTTTTAAATATGTTGTCCTAAATTTAATTTATAATCATACATAAAATAACTTTTTTTAAAGAAATAAAAAATCACATTCATATGTATTTAAAGAATTATTCTTTAATTATTGGATGAGGAAGTCTATTCAAAAAAGTTATGCAACACCTTAAAAAAGAGATTTAATGGTGAAAATTACAATGATACATCGATACCATCAAAACATTCACTACAAGAAAGTACATTTATAGTTGTACTTGTCACAGCAATAACAATATAATAAACTTTCAACATCACTTTATTACTTTTAAAAAAAATTGTGGTGGTAACTAGGTGTATATAAATTATTTGGTCATTGGTTTTTTTTTTTTTTTTAATTTTGATAAAATATAAACTGATTTTTAAAAAATAAAAAATAAATTAAATTATAATTTTAGAAAAAATATGAGATAACTAGTTTTCTATTAACAAAATTATAGTTTTAAAATAGGAGAGATTATTTGTTTTATGTTATACATTTAAAAGTATTTTTAATTCTTATTATTTAAATAGATTTTTGATTAAACTATAATTTTATAAAAAAAATATCCAAATATGATAACTTATAAGAAATTTATTTTTACCAAATTTTATTTATTATAACTTAATTTTATATAACTAAAAAGCAGGAAGATTGTCATTATTTTAAGTTACATATTCATACATGTACTGATGTACCCTCTTCCCTAGTCCCCGACTAACAATGATAATCACCATCAAGTTTTAGTTTTTTATATTTAACATCAACCAACAACAGTCCCCCTTGCAGCATTAATTTTTTTTTATAGATATTATCTAATATATATGGTCTACATCGTTGAATCATTTGATGAGCTGGAAAACAAGGAAATGGAGGCCTAGGAATCAACATTATTTTTAATGTTTAACTTTGTTTTTACTGCAAATAGTTTGTGAGTATACAGAATATCAATAATGATTCTTCACGAATTAACCATATTTAATATTCTATTATATATAACTTTTAATATATAGTGAAAATTTATTTAATTGACAAAAATATGGCTCATATTTCACACGATTCAAATCTTAATTTCATGAGTGATGAAAAAACGTTTCTTATATATATATATATAAATTCACCTCTTATTCTTAATATCTTTTACTATATGAATTCACTTCTTATTAAATTTGCCTTTTATTAAATGCAAATGCATACTTTCTCAGGTTTTAATTGTAGAACACTTTTAATTAATTTATGCTTTCCAAGAAAAGCTAGTTTTTTTATAATCTTCTCAAAAAATTGTGTATATTTTCAGTTTTATCTTTACTTATAACTAATATCCAAAATTACATTAACTAATTTTAAATAGCTCTATTTGATATCATTAATTTCTTAAGCATCATTTTCAAGAGTTTGAATGGCATCAATTACTAGCAAAAAATAAGTGGTGTGAATTAAATTTAAAATTCTCCAAAACTAACCAATGGGTGGCCAACGTCTCTCTAGGTTAATACCATGTGGATGAAAATTTAGTAAATAAAACTAGATTTTTCATATATTACTTAGTCCACACTAATCAAAATAAGGGTAGAGTTGGAAAAAATAATTAATCCTATAATATGTTTTATATTTTGAACAAAAAATCTCTTCTAAAAATAGCCCTATAATTTGGATTGGATGGGATGGAGTATCTAGATACATACAGTTAATGATTTTAGTTTGCGTAACAAGCAATTGGAATGGGTGAATGGAATGAAAATTTAGTGGATTAATCTATACCTCTAAATTCAGAGGAAATAAAAGCAGCGTTGCAATCTGTGACCAGCCACGTAGAACGGATGCTCCTCAGGCAATCAACAGGAAAGTGATATGAGTCTGTTTTGGGGATTTCATGTGGAAACAGAGCAAAAAACTCCCGCATGCATGAAGATGATGGATCAAGATATATATATATATATATAGTGACCTTTTAATTAGGAACGAATTGCACCATCTCTTGACCGGTCTGTGTAACATCCATCCATCTTTTGCCCCTCCACTAAGCGACACATCACCCACATCATGCCCCTTCGTCAAAACGGTGAGTAGCACCCATTATGTTCAAATCACGTGCCTTATCCAATCCAACTTAAATTATTATTCCTAAAAAGTGGATTATACCAACTTAAATTGTTGTGATTGGTATATTTTAGTTGTAAACAATTTACCTTTTACTCTTATACATAAAAGTCTAAGTACGAAGTGAGTCATATATGAATAACGTGATTTTCTAAAAATTTTATTGAATATATTGATATTGATTAAATACTATGTAAATCGTTTTAGAAAAATTATATCATTTGTAATTTATAAATAGTATAATTATTAATTATAAATTTTATGTCATTGATATTGATATTTTCAATAATAATTTTAATTCTTGAAAGCAATCATGCGGTTCTAGCTAAAATACATCATTTTCCACTGTCTTTTTGTGAAGGTAAAAGGAAACATTATCATTCTCTCTGGTTATTATAACTCATATTTATTTATATCACATATATCTACAAAATTAATTAAAAAATTTAATATTTTCAAAAATTAATTTTTTTAAAAAAATTATCCTAATAAAATTATTATTCATTTTAAATATATCTATCTTAATTTTTCTCTACTATAACTCCTTTAAATATTCTAAAAAAATAAAAATAAAAATTAAAAATTAAATTATATAAAAATTTTATAAAATACCTTATATTTTAAAATTATGGCCCTGAACAATATGGCTTAAAACACCAATAACAAGGACGAGATTAAGTAAATTGTGCAGTAGATATGGATGTGTAAGAGCGAGAGCATCCTAGTACTCCTATGACCTATCCTGTATATACTACTACCAAACTATCTCCCGCTCGGTGTCTGCGCGCGCCTGTCGCCACGTGGCACCTCATCGTTCTTCTGCTTACCAACTCCAAGCAATCAATAGATTCAATGCAATTTCCGCTGTACGTCCAGCCGTCTCTTTGATTCCATTCATTGTTTTCGCACCCCCGCATTTTCCCGTTCACTGAAGCTGAAAGCTCCCGAAATGGAGGCCGTCAAGCGAAAACGCGTGAAGCCCAAGCTCGACCGCCGAAACGCCATGAAGAACATCGACTACCAAGTTCCCCCCGCCTTTGCTTCTCCCCTCGACGATGCCTCTCCCGATTTTCAATCTTCCTCTTCCTCATCCCTCGATCTTTCCCCTTCCCTCGAGAACAAAACCAGCTTCCGAGTCCAGGGCCTTGACGGCGAATTCGAACTCATTTTCCGCACTCTTGGGCTCTCTGGCCCGGACGACTTCTCGATTCCGACTGATGCCTGGGAAGCCCAAAAGTCTCGCTATAGTTGGAGTTCTAAATCGTCGGATAAGAAGGTGGAGGATGAGAAATCAGTGAAGCTTGAATCTAGGGTTTCACTTAACCGTGACAGTGAAGTCCCTTGCGATGAGGGAAAGTTTGAGAACACTGATGTTCCTTCCGATTCAAAGCCTTTGGGGGGTGGGGGAATCAAGGGTGTAAGGCCTCCTGTCCTTTCAACGCCGCCGGTGAGGTTGCCGCCGTTGGTTGATGACGGGAGATCTACTTGGGATTTAATGAGGTCTTTATCTGATGGTGTTGTTCATTCACCAATTCGTGATACGGGTATTAGTTCTTCGGGTGAGGAAGATGAAGTGCGCCTGGAAGAAAATGAGGCTGGCGATCGAGGAATCGATAATGAGGAAGAATCACATCGTGTGACACACGGGGAAAGCAATCTTCTTTCAGATTCTTGTTCTTCTACGTCCCACGACGACGAAGAAAGTGATGCCAGTGGTCGTAAGGATTCTGGGGTGGCAGACGAATCGATTTACAATGTCTCCCCCAATGGTTCATTTCGACGCATTTTTAACTCTTGGCAAAAGGGTGAGATTTTGGGAAAGGGGTCCTTTGGAACGGTGTATGAAGGCTTCACAGAGTGAGTATTTTTCTTTACTTCCTTCCTTTTCCATTCATGCTTTAATTAGTTCTTCATTGACAATGGATATATGAATGGTTTGAAATAACTTGGAAGTTCAAAAAAACCTTGAGGGTTAACTGATGATTTAGGAACTTTTTGGAATTTCAGTCCGTTTGAAGAAAGCAACAAAGTCAAGGTAGTAAATACAAGAATACTAAAAGTTACATGATGAATTGAAATGATTATAAAAAATTATTATCTTATTTTTCTGTACTTCTGTATGTCCGAAATCTAATAAAGACGGAAGAGGTCTATTATCAAGTTTGTTGCAAACTTGCTGTTTGGTTGGTTATCTATTTTTCTTGGTTTATACTTTACTTTGTCTTGACAGAGGTGACCTGTGCATTTTCTTTCCTGTAGTGATGGATTATTTTTTGCCGTAAAGGAAGGGTCCTTGCTGGATCAAGGAAGCCAAGGAAAACAGAGCATCTTCCAACTTCAGCAGGTGCGAGGGTTAAGTTTTCTCATCAAAGCTTATGGCTTATTATTTATTTATTTATTCCATCGTGGGAAGATTTGATTAAGTGGAATTTTTAATGGCCTTTCTTTCAGGAAATATATCTTTTGAGTCAATTTGAACATGAGAACATTGTTCGATATCTTGGCACAGACAAGGTATGCTGTTCTCTAATCGGAAAGTCTCTTTTATTCCCCTGTAATAGGATATTTTTGGAAATATATATATGTGCATTATTTTGAATGAGGCAATTTAAGTAAGAAATTTATAAATCTCCTAGCGTGTTCTTGATTGCTCTTGGGCTGCTTCAAGGGGGTAACTTCTTTCTTTGGGTATTTTAAGGGCAAAATAATAAATTACTTTTCTTTTTGGACCTTAATTGTAATAAACCAAATTTGGAACAAACTTCCTCATGTGAGTCCCTTGAAGTAGTCTAAGCTACCATTATCTATGTTTTGTAAGACTCTTGAAGTAGTATGAGCTGCCTATCTATGTTTTGAACTCACCTTATAGTTCTCTTTTTCATTTTGCCTCATCTTTCTCTGTTTGGGTTGCAAAGCTTCATGTATGTCTGGCCCTATTACTGGATAGCAGTTGCATTTCAAGTGTTCTTATTTCTCTCCTTTTCTAACTTTCCTTTCTTAGGATGAAAGTACGCTATACATCTTCCTTGAGCTTGTAACCAAAGGGTCTTTGGCTAGACTGTATCAAAAGTATCGTCTAAGGGACTCACAAGTTTCTTCATACACGAGGCAGATTTTAAGTGGTTTAAAGTATCTTCATGATCGTAATGTGGTTCACAGGTAACATGAGTGAACATACTATGTTGATGCCTCTTAGCAATATGATATAGGTTAGGTAGGAAGTGTAGCTAGCTTGATTAATGATATTTCATTGATGTGATAAAGGTTCTAGGGAATTTTGTTTGGTGCCTAATGTTCTAGGGAAGGATATTCTTAAAAGTTTTGGGGGAACAGCAGTCGTTCTCTGTGTATATGTGTTGGTATCTCAAATTGCGGAATTTTATATGTGTGTGCAACTGGATGACAAGTGATAATTTTTATGGTGTGTGATACTTAGGGACATCAAGTGTGCTAATATATTGGTTGATGCAAATGGGTCAGTAAAGCTTGCTGATTTTGGGTTGGCCAAGGTACCCTTTATCATTGAAACAAATTTTCCATTCATCCCCCAGCCTTTATTTAACTAAAAAAATGGGGTGGTATTATCAATGCAAATTCCAAATGCTAGCAGCTTGAATTTACTTTAAATTGATATTTTATATTGACAGGCAACCACTATGAATGATGTTAAATCAAGCAAAGGCTCCCCGTATTGGATGGCCCCTGAGGTTAGCTGCTGCCCTTGTATAATTTGTTTATTATAATTCCTGCCAATGGATGAACTAGAAAGGGATGGTATAGCTGTCTAGTTCAGGTGTTAGGCTTGGTTTATGAAATGTTCTGATATGCTGAGAAAAAAACAAATTAAACTCTCTAAATTATTCAACTTAAGCATTTGGTTCCATTAATTTTCCTATACCAGAGTGCATATTCACATTTTTCAACAACAACAAACAATAACATTAGCCTTATCCAACTATATGAGGTTAGTTACATGGATCATACGATGCCAATAGGCTCTATGAAATATCATCTCCTTAGATAAATCATTTCTCAAAAGGTCATTCTTTATAACTTCCCTTAATGTCCTTTTTTATCTTTCTCTATGCCTTTTGATAGGGCTCCAAATCATTTAATCAACTCTTCTCACTAGCTCCTCTTGCCCTCTTCTTTGTACATGTCCAAATCACCTTAAACGATTTTTCAACATTTTTTTCTCAATAGGTGTTACTCCAACTTTCCTTTGTATACATTCATTTCGTATCTTATCCAATTTTGTATGACTGCACATCAATCTCAACATTCTCATCTCTACTACACCCAACTTATGTATTTGTTGTCCTTTCAAAGCCCAACATTTACTACCATATATTGCTGGCCTTATAGCTGTTCAATAAAATTTTCCTTTAAGCTTAGTAGGTATCTTGCGGTCATAAATAACTTCCGATGCTTTTCTTCATTTTAACCACCCAGCTTGTATCTTATGCATAACGTCCCTATCAATTTCACCATCATTTTGTAAAATTGACCCCAAATATCTAAATTTTAACACTTCTAGAATGATTTGTTTTCTAATTTTTATTTCTTAATCATTTCTAATTGACCTCTTATTAAATTTATAATGCATATATCTCATCTTACTTCTTCTTAAACAGAAACATTTTAATTCCAAAGTGTCTCCATAACTCAAGTTTAGAGTTGACCTCTTCTCTTGAGTCCTCAATTAAAATTATATTATTCGTGAAGAGCATACACTTTGGAATTTCCTCCTGTATATATTCTGGTAGAACATCCAAAATCAAATCAAACAGGTATGGACCCAAGGAAGATCCTTGATGTAAGCCTATCCTTATAGGAAAGTCTTTTATCTCACCTCCAGGGGTTCTCACACTTCTTGTTGTCGCCTTGTACATATTTTTTATGGCTCGAATATAAGCCATACGAGCACCTTTCTTCTCCATTGCTTTCCATAACACACCTCTTGGTACTCTATCATAAGCTTTTTCCAAATCAATGAAAACCATATGTAAATCTCTCTTTTTACTTCCGTATCTTTCAATCAAACCCCTTAATAAATAAATAGTCTTTATTGTAGACCGGCCTGTCATAAATCCAAATTGATTTTCCAAAATATGAGACTTTTTTTTTTAGTCTATACTCAATCACTCTTTCCCAATGGTTCATAGTGTGACTCATGAGTTTCATCCCGCGATAATTTGCACAATTCTGAAAATTCCCCATGTTCTTGTATATAGGCACTAGAGTGCTCTTTCTCCATTCCTGTAGCATTTTCTTAAATTTTAAAATCTCGTTAAATACTTAGTGGCATTTTCTTAAACTTTAAAATCTCGTTAAATAACTTAGTGAGCCACAAAACCCCCTTCTCTCCTAAGCACTTCCAAACTTCGATAGGAATACCATCGGGATCAATAGTTTTACCATTATCCATTCTCTTAAGAGTTTTTTTTGCCTCTTCAACCCGAATCCTGCAATATCAACTCAAATTGAGATCATCTTAATGAGTTGTTAATCCTTCGGTATCAATAGTCATACCCAATCCATCATTGAAAAACTTATAAAAGTAGCTCTCCCATCTTTCTTTGATATCATCTGTTGTAATCAAAATTTTTCCTTTCTCATCCTTTATGCATCTTACTTGATCCAAATCTCTTGACTTTCTTTCCCTTCTCTTGGCAATTTTGTAAATCTTATGTTTACCATTCTTTGTTCCTAAATCCTGGTAGAATTTCTCAAAAGCTTTAAATCTAGCCTTGCTTACTGCTTTCTTAGTCTCCTTTTTAGCCGGCCGATAACATTTCCAATTTTCATCATTATTGCACAAATGCAAGGTTTTGAAACACTCTTTCTTATGCTTTGACTTTTATCTGTACAATCTCATTCCACCACCAAGATTCTTTATCTTTAGGTTCAAAACCTTTGAATTCACCCAAAACTACTTTAGCGGTATCTTTGATCCTTATAGCCATCTCATCCCACAAGATGTTAGTACTTTCTTGCTAATAGCAATTACCTTCCTCCATAACTTTTCTCGTAAAGGTCAATTGTTTCTCATCTTTTAGTTGCCACCACTTAATCCTAAAATTTAAGACTTTTTGACTTTTCAATTTACAGTTTTTAACAAGCATATCAAGGTTCAAGACCCTATGTTGTAAAATTAAGCTCTCACCAGGGATTACTTTGCAGTCTTTACAAGCCCGTCTATCTGAATTTTTTACCAAAAAGAAGTCAATTTGAGACCTTTGGAGTCTACTCTCATATTCACATTCTTCAAACTGTTATATTTCTGCTCCTTTGTAATTTACTGGAAATTTTTTGGTTAGCTGGTACATAAATTTTCATACTACATGAGCTTACACGTGACTGTATGAATCGAATTGTTTGATTGTAGGTTGTAAATTTAAGAAACCGTGGTTATGGCCTAGCAGCTGATATATGGAGCTTGGGATGCACAGTTTTGGAGATGTTGACACGGCAACCTCCTTACTCTCATTTGGAAGGAGTATGTCTAACATTTCTCGATATGATATTTTCTTTATCTTAAAGTTTGGTTATTTCCTCTTTGAAGTGGGTTCATCTATTACTGACTGGATTTTCTCCTCTGTTCCCTTTACTTTCCCACTCTTACAAATTTCCTTCAGAATTTTAGTTAATCTCACTATTCAGATTTCAGACCATGAAGTTCAACAGGCTATACTTCTCTTTAAACGTGGATGACTAATGATATATTTTTTTTTCTTTGTTACAATAGATGCAAGCTTTATTTCGGATTGGTAGAGGTGAACCTCCACCTGTTCCAGAATCTTTATCAAGAGATGCCCGAGATTTCATTCTCAAGTGCCTGCAAGTTAACCCTAATAAAAGGCCATCTGCACTCCAGTTAATGGATCATCCATTTGTAAAGAGGCCATTTCTATCTCCCATAAGTCCTGCTTCTCCACATATTAATAATTTAAGGTTTTGAGGGCTCTTAACTTATGGATAAGCAATCTAGCATTTGTGTATTTCAACCAGGAAGATCATACACATGCGCTATTTTCTATATTTCATCTAAACGAAGCATGGAGGGATATGATTGCTGGGTTGACTGAGAGAATTTAATCTACAGGCCAGAGGCCAATGAAAGCTTTTCAAAGTGGGTGTTTCGGGTGGTGAGATCCATTAGCATGCCTATTTTGGTAAGTTTCCAGTGATTCCTAGCTCTAACTGGCTGTGCAACAAGTGCAAGTGAGGATTAGTCCTGCATTATGATTGAATTGACGGGATTATGGAAGACGAAAGCAAGAGAAGACTAAATTAGACTTCCCCCTTGATTTTATTCTAAATCAAAACCTCCTTCTTCTCCATTTTCATTGAGCATACCATTGGGTCAGCAGAATATATGTGACAATTGAAAAGGATACAAGGTATGCAGATATCTGCCGATCCAGGCCTTTCAATCTTCAGCTAGTTTGGCTATAACCATGTTGGTCCCTGATGAAGATAGAATCAAGAGATGGGGCTTTGTGAAATTTAGAGTTCCAGTGTTCCAGGAAGATTTCAGCTTGCTGCGGAATGAAAAGCAGTGACTCTATTGCATTGTGAATCTTATTATTGGAGACTTGAAGTGGGGACTAGACACTCACCAAGGAGAAGATAGACTCGTTCATTCTCATCCGAATGCTCTATGGTGCGGTATGGTTACCCCATGAGATTGCATGGCCATCTTATGCGTTATTTGGTGAAGACCTTTTTTTGGATCTGCTGGTTCATACACTAGCTTTTGATGTTCATTTTCCAAAGCAATGGAGAACACATTATTTCACTCTGGGAAATTCTCGTGTAAATTCAATCTAAAGAGAACAAGTAAGCTAAGTCATTCATGATTTCATAATCGCCTTAGTTTATCTTTGTAGATCAATTTATCTATGGATCAGATCAAGAATTCATGTGTGCGATTGCCTTGCGTTTAAATTTTGCAGTCTCAAGTCTGGTGCAGGTAAATGACAAAAAAAAAGGTCTGGTGCAGATTGTGGCTTGTTTTTGGATACACTAGTCTGTGATCTCAGCTGTAAAAGGCGAACCAGTTGGCCAACGGAAAAGCAATCACTTCACCTCTCTATATGTGTGTGTGTGTGTGTACCCTTATTATAGTATATTTCTGTAATCTGTAATTAGAGCAGTGGTGAAAGTTCATCGCTTTCTTGCAAGTAGTGTATAAATACTTGAAATGTTATTTCTAATTTGGCGGCTGAATTTAAAATTGCTCCATGCTTACTTCGTGTGGTCCCCAAGTCATATAACGATGATAATATGACCTGCTCTTGGGCTTGTAAATATGCGTTTATACCTCTTTTATTTTGGCGTTTATATTTGGTAATTTGTATTTTTCCCTTTTTAACTGAATGATTTATCAAGGTTTAGATTAATTTGGATCCAATTGAGTATGATCTTTTTGAATAATGAGTTTAACCAACAAGTATTTATAACGTGACTATATTCTGAAGGCTTGGCTAGAATTTGAAATCATTGTTTAAGTTAGTACAATTCTATCAGCTGAACTAAGCATTTGATGGTGTATTTATACCTTCTTAATGGCAAATTAAATATGCCCTTGGCACTCTACAGTGGTCATTCATAAATATAGGTATGTGAAGTTAAATGAAAATTTTTTTTTTGGCCACAATAAGAAAAGAAAGTATTGTATGATCATCATACAACAGGCATTTTTAAGACGATATGAGAAGTGGAACGGCTCTCTTCAGGATTTTTTTCGGCAGACTGGGAATTCCGCGAACATTGACTTACAATAATTTATCAATTTACGCAGAGTTTTAAAATTTGAAAAACATTGGTCGATCGGATCAGAAAAGATTGATGAATAGACTCTAGTTTACTTAGTCCATTTAAAATGAAATGGAAAATAACACCCAATAATAAAGCAATAACCTCCATATCCCCTTCTCTAATTAATTTCCATTACCCCAAAATAATAAATTTCTGTAACTCCCATAATCCCTCTCTGTGTTTAATCCCTTGTTTAATGTTGTGTTTCTGGATGAAAATAGCCCTCTATGCTTAGTATAAATAAGGCTCTTGCATTGTAACTATGATCAAGCAATTTGAGAATCAGTTCATTTCAAGTAAGAGCATTTCCTCAATCAAGTTCTGTGCTATAAAATCTTAAATCACAAAATCAACTTATAAAAAATTCATTGGCCCAAGGAGTACGAATTTTTGCCATTTTGGTTAAAAAAAGGTGTACGGCTAATAAGTGCCGATAATGACACGATAGATGCTGTCGCACCCGGAAAAATGCGACGGAAGAAAAAGAGAACAAATCTAGTTTTCTTGTGAAAACCGACTTGTGAGGAGTCACCACCAAAATTTTGAGGAAAAATCTTGGGAAACCAAATTAAAGAGGAAATGATGGTCTGCTTATCCAGAGTTGGATTCGGGAGTCAATTGTGCGTGGGGAAGGTGTTAGGCACCCCACAACACCCGTTCCTAGGAACGGTTACCTTACATTGATTGTGTAAATTAATATGGCTTAAAAATATATTTTGGTTTTCCTTTTATAAATCACATGCAAGAAAATGGGTAGAGAAAAAAGAAATTAAGAAAGTTTGGAAAACAAAATAAATTAATTAAATTAAAATTAAGGATTTTTAGGCAAAATAAGGAAAAGGAATTGAGAAAATAAATTGGGAAAACATTTATTAAATTAAGAAAAAAAACACCAAATAAATCAGGAAATATTTATTTATTTACAAAGGCGGACTTGACCCAGGATCAGAGCCTGGGGCCTACGTACCCTGCGATGGGGATCAAAGTCCACGTAGTTCGGGACTAGAAATGCGTGTCGGTTGGTTAATATATTTTTTTTAATCATAAAATTTTTGTAATAAGAGAAAGTTATTTGAAAATAATTTAACTCTTTGCAAACAAAACAATTTTCTGAGATTGAGTTGGTGTGTTTTAATTTACAAAAGATAATTTAATTCCACTTACTTGCTCTTATTTTATTTTGTTTCACTAAAGTATATTTTTTTTCCTTTCTTTAATTTCAAAAAATACTTTTATTTGATTTTTTTTTTTTGACTTTTGAAAAATCATCATATTATTATTTTCAAAAATTCTTCTTTTAACAAGAAAAACCAATCTATCTGTTGCAAACTCGCAGTCATGCCCGATAGATCGATTTCTTCATTACCTACGAAAGTTCCGAAACCTCACGGTATAAAGATTTTATTGTACCCTTGAAGTGCTAATTTAGAAAATACCCTTGTTCGTTTCTAAGGAAATAATTTTATTATACAGTTGAAAAACTTATCATATCGTCATAATTCATTTTTTGATAATTATTATTATTATTATTATTTTTATCTTTTTTTTAAAAAGTTATTCGACTAATATATCTGCGTGGGTTCGCAATCCCCCATCACAACTTAGTAAACTTCCTGCATGGGTTCCACAAACCTCACGTGGTATAGTAACTAACTCACTTATTATTTTTTTTTTTTAAGACTTCACTAAATACTGTTATTTATTTAAAATATTTCAAAATATGCCTACGAGCTGACAATGTCTGGCCCATACAAATAAGAGCAATACGTAGCCAACTTCACAGCATTGGGCCACAAGATAAACCAATTGAAATATTCATAAAAAACTTCTCAATGCCAGGCCCACGAGGAAACAAATCAGTACTCATAACCGAGAAGACAAAGAGGTCCTTCGGAGCTTAATCCTCATACCAGAACCCATTTCCTGTGTTAGAAAATTCAGTATACTACATTCAAACAAAAAAGGAACACGATTCCACCATTTGGGGACACGATTCTGCAATTTGGGGCTCCTAAGTTTCACATTATAAGTATGATATAAAGCCCAGTTTTCTATCCTAAATCACAAGATAACATTCTATAAGACCCAATTCCAGACTCACTACGAGGACTCTCTTGATGACAATTGTTACAAAAACAAGTTCAGGGCTAGCACAACTCCATTTTCTCAACGCATACTCACTGGACATGTACGCATTGATCATTAAATAGGCATCATATGACAATCACGTTCATAGCTAGCACAGCCGCAAGCTTTTAGGGGGTAAATAGATGCATACATAGCCTGAGGAAAATCATTTACCTTAGAATAAAACGATAGTAAACAAACTCTGACAATGGCATCCAAATGTCTTAAAACAAAAGCTAAATTCATTTTGTTCCTATTTATCTGCCTCATTCATTCATTCATTCATTCTCTCTCTTTTTTCTTTTTTCTTTTTATTAAACCTAACCCTAACACAGAGCATAAAATAAATGAAACTGGACCCTTGCAACCGTGAAGCAAATTGTTGAATGGATCACCATTTGGACGGGAAAACCGAATTCAAAGCTGAAAGGAAGAAAAAGCAAAAGAGATACCGATCCATAATTTCTACAGCTCGTTTTTCGGTTCCTCACGCATTCTGGATTATCACGGCAGCAGAGAAGAAAAATTGGTGACTGGAAGTCTGCTCTCCTTCTTGCTTCCGGCACTCGTCCTCCTCTTTTTTTTCGCATACGGCCCCCTCTTCAGTGCTGAGCCTCATCTTCTTTCGGTTCACGACCCCCTCCTTTTCTTTCTCATGTACGCCTTTGGTTCTCTGTGGCTCTTCACCCGCGGCTTCTCTCAATTTCTCTACGTACCTGAGCTCGTACGTGGCTCCCTCTGTCCTTCGTTCCCAGCTCCTCACCGTGGTTTCCTTTGTTTCTCTTGCTCTCTCCTCACTGCAGCTCCCTCTGTTTTTCCGTCACCGGTGCTTCCTCTGTTTTTGGTTCAGGTTGAAGTTTTTTCTCCCCTCGCTCTCGGTCTGTTTTTCCCCCTTCGCGTGCTCCCTCTGGTTTTATCTCCCCATCGGTGGCCAGCATGCGTGCACGTCTCCCCCTGCTTTTTCTGTCTTCACTCGTGCTCCGTGGCCAGCTTTTCAGTCCCTTTTGGTCCCCTTCGAGCTCAGAAGCTCCATGCCTGTGGTCAGACAGCTTTCGGCCTTCAGTTCTCGCGTGCGTGGGTCTCTCTGCTCCACGTCTCCTGCAGCTTGCCTCTTTGGGCTGCCTGCTGCCCTAATTATTTGGGGCATGGACCTTTTGGGTCCAAGTCCACAAGCCCTCAATTGGGCTTGTGGTATCTTGGGCCCAAAATATAACCTCCCTCCTCTTTTTTTTTGTTTTTATATGTTTTTTTGTTTCATTTTTTTTTATCATCATTTTTTTTTATTTTTTCCAATCTTAAATGGGAGAGATTGAATAAAGGGATGGGATTTTTATTTTATTTTATTTTTTCTTTGTTATTGTTAATTTCAATTTTTGGAAAATTTACTGTTATCTTGAAATTAAATCATTAATTTCCCTAAAAGGGGGTTTTGTTTTATTTTTGTGCATTTCTTTCTTTTTTCAATTTTTATTATTATTATTTTTTTATTTTTTTTAATAAAATGCCCGGACAAAATGGGGTGTTCACAGATGCGATGGATTTCTTTCAAGTCAGATGGTAGCAACCGACGGTGCAAACTTAGCCAAAGGGGAAGGCTACTCTTATATATATAATTAAATTTAACTAATAAATTTTGAATAACCTTGTTTAATAATTGATTTGATCTATTGTTAGTTAATTTTAACCTTGGTCCAAAAAATTACATATCAAGTTTTCCTAACACAAGTTAAATAAAGGTGACACTTGAGCTCAATTTTGTATTGCTATCAATTTGACATTTTGCAACTGTGCCACTTTAATACATGTTTGGATTAAACTTTTTATAATTAATTATAAGAATAAATGATTTTGTAGAATTATTTATGAATATAATTAGGGACAATTAAACATTTGATCCTTACACTTTACCCCAATTTGTAAGTTGGTCCTTATAGTTTTTAATTTTTGAATCTACTCCTTGAACTTTCAAATGTTTGATCCATTAATCCCTAGCATTTTGCAGAGTTTCAATTTCAATCCTTACAGTGTCCAGATCAGCTAACAGTGTTAAGAAATTTTCCTATATTGCTAACGATGCTGAAGTGGCAATGGTAGATTGCATGTGGAAATTTGTTTTTATCTTACGTGGATTTTCTTTTTAGCTAAAGGGTTGTAAAACCCAGTGCTTACTGCTTAGTCGTTTGATGTAAAAGAGCATTGCAAATACAGCACGAAAGGGAAGTCATCCTATGTTCTCGTCGTTGAAGATGAAGGAAGTGGCCAAGGTGGAGTCAAAGTGGAGTCGAAGATTTACAAAGCATGAAGGGTCGAATGTGAGGGGAAATCACCTACCTTGATGTCGCTGTTGATCATTGATTTAGGTGTGAGATTAGATTCAAAGTGTATTGATCAATAGGTATAAAAGTTAATTTTAAAATAAAAAATGGGTTGTGAGAGAAATGTAATATATTTACATGGTAGGGGGAAAAGCAGACAAGGCTCCAATTAGGTTTTTCGTTTGAGATAAACTGCTGATGAAAATCCAAGTGCATTTTCTGTTCAATTTGAAGCTTGCTGACACAAGTTTCCAGTATGAATGTATATGATAATTGAATTTATCATATATCTTCATTACAAGTTACCAAAACTAGGTTAAAAAGGAAAATTCTGAATGAAAGTAACCAATTTAAACTAAATATCACGATAATTGAATTTGATTGCTTCTGCAGTAAAGCTTCATATTTAAGGATTATGACATGCTTTTTGTTTGCAACTCATCGATGATGGAGTCTCAGACTCATTCTCTCATTCATATGGAAGAAGCGAATATTGTAGATGTGTTGACCCAATTTCCAAGCATACATTGAAAATCATCAAAACCCAAGAGAAGAGCTATTCAATTCTTAGTTAAAGGATCAAATGGTTCACTACTATGAATATGGCATCATGCCTTGGGTATTGTGGTGAAGCGCACTGTATCAAACATCGGAAATGACATTATGGTGGATCTGCATACTCAAAATATATGTCCATGCTCCAACTCCATGGATATGAAATATCATACATAACATGTGCTTAGGATTCCAACCTAAGGAGTACATGCTGATTGAACTTGGATCCTCAAATTCTAATCTTGTGGTGCAAATGGAGGGGGAGAGAGAGAGTTCTAACAAGGTGGCAAGGTGCAATGAAATTGTATTTTTTTAATCATATTATTTTTAATATATTATTTATGAACTATAATAAATATTAAATATATACTTGACAAGTAGAAATATAATCAATCTTTCAGTACAATCTTTTATCAACTAAGCTAAATTTCTATTTTTTCATATCTTTGATGCCAAACATTTGACATGCTAGGAAGGGACTCCCACATCTTGAAATTTCAATTTCTTGCTCACTAGAGAATTAACGCTTAAACTAGGAAAAATTATTCTAATAATAATAATAATAATAATCAAAACAACCGATCGAGACACTTGAATTCGAACACTTTGATCTAGGTGTAGGCACCTGAATAGCTTAACAGTGGCTAGCCTTGTTGCACCTTTCTGGTCGCATTATATAACCGCATTAGCTAGCTCTTTTCACTGGGCTCTATGATATGTCCCTGTCAAGCTCTGCAAATGGTGCAAAAAACAGAGTATAACAGAGTATTGGCCTTTGAAGCTTTTATTCATGGAATGGTGCATTTATTATCTTTACAGCTGAAAATAAAATATATATTTAGTGAAGCCAAATGTATCTCAAACCATTATTAGCAAGAACGAAGTAAACAAGGCGTGGCACCTTTGACCAAAAAAACAAAGGTGTGGCGCTATTGCAAATGCTAAAGTTGCAACTTCACTTCGATCACAAAAATGGGGAAGAAGATCACCAGCATCTTATGGGTCGACCTTCTAGTGAAAAAGAGCGAAGAGGCGGTAGGGTCGTTGTGGATTACGACTGGATAGAGGAATGATACCCTTTGGATCTCACTTAGAATGTACCCAATGATGTCCCCTCGGTCTTGATTTGTTTGAAAAGTAGCTCGAAGATAATGGTAAGCTTCACTGCCCCGAAGATTGTTGCCCTAGTTGTGTTTTCTTCTTTGGTTGCCCCTTGGTCGCTTCTTAGACGAAGACCCTACATTTTTTCTCACAATAATTTGGTGTCTAGAGTGTCAGTCCTACGTGTATGCCAAATCTATTATGTGTCCATCACTTCATATAACTGTTAGCCAGTTCAGGACAATGATTACACCATTAGCCAGTTCAGGACAATGATTACACCATTTTCCCATGTGGATAAATAAGGGACTGTTTCTTAAATTATGTAAAGTTATAGGGATTAACATGGCTAACATTAGGAATGTCAAGGAGTGATGTGAAAAAAATTTAACTATAAGGATCCAATTAAAAAAGGGTGTAAACCATAAGGACCAAAACATTCATTTTTAATAATCATTTGAAGTGTCTAAAATTCTCTTAATCCTTAAATAATATATTTTTTTAAATAAATCATTAATAACTATGGGTGTTTTAGTAAAATGATTGGTAAAAAATTTAAGATCCCTCATTTAATGCTCCAATGGTAATAAGTGGGAGAGGAGTAATTCTGACAAACAGAAATTTTATGCTTCTCCCATGATTGATTATTTCATGTATAATTGATTATTAAAAGTGTAAGCGTGCTTAGCAAACCTTAATAATAAGCAATTATATAATCATATATGCAATTATAGACTGTATCCAAAGAGGCTCTTAATATGGCATCTATGGTTTCATTCGAACATTAAAGGGACGTAAATACAACCATTGCGGTCTTGTCCTCGGAAATCATACCCAGAAACTATATTACAGATACAGACTTTAAGAAGTAAATCTTGACTCAGTGAGGTGCAAAACATCGAAAACCACTAGTTGAAAGCAGAATAAATGAATAATCAACAGAGCATCCCTTTTCGTTTACAGAAAGAAATACTTGCAACACGTCCTATTATCACAATGCTTGCTTTCTGAAGTCAACTGCCACGGTTTGCATTAAATATATTACCAAACTGTGCTGGGAACGAGCCCCTGTATGCATCTGAGACAGCAACTGCTGTATCTGAAAGATCATTCTTCATCTCTGAAATTTTGGATCCAACATGTTCTCTGAGCTTCGAGACTGAATCAACCAGCATGAAAAGTTCTTGAGCACACCTCTGAATTTCTTCTTCATTTTGTTTAATCGCTTCCTCCAACTTCAATGTAGAGGCCTTGACAAACATGAAAGTTTATTAGAATGAAATACTATCACATAAATTTGAAGACTTAAACAAAGAAATAGCAAATGCATTATTACAGAAGGCAAAACCTCAATTCATCCACATTCTGAACTTAGTTTTGGAATTATTATTCAGGGAGGGTCGTGAGCAGGCTGTTTGAACTCAATTGTGCCCTAAGCTAAACAAACTCTAGTATGGCCTGATGGCCCTTGAATCAGATCGAACTACTTATATGTAATTTACATAATTGTAATTTAAATGTGTTATATATACACATTAGAATGCAACCTTGATTTTTTTCCCCCAAGCTTAGCTCAAACACAAGGTGCAGGAGCATTAGATTTAGAGACTATGTTGTTGATAATTAATTTCATGATCCTTATCCTTGGGCATACATATGGTCAAAATCTCCACCTTAAGCATTAAACTAGCTTTTGTGTTTTTTCTCCCAATCTTCCTACTCATTTGCCAATTGCCGAAAAACTGAAGCTGGCAAGGAATAGATTCAATAAGGATACAAGCTAAGAACGCTGATACTCTCCCTCACGTGGATGCACGTGGACAACAAACTAGGCATAACACAGGAACAGCAAAAATAAAAAGTAGAACAACTAAGCTTAAAAAACTAACAATCATTCATATGATAGCTGCCTATGACGTGAACCTAAGAAAAGAAATTAATTGAAAATCATCACAACATTAGAAAGTGGCATTCTATTCAATAAGATTTGTCCTAATAAGTAATAACTTGTCTTAAAGGAGAGAAAATGATATGGATAATAGATGAGAAGTTAGAAAGTCACTTGGGTGGTTAGTTGGAGTTGTTTGGCTAACCACTTTACATATACCAATATACAAAGGGGTAAGGAGAACAAGCATATTGGTTATGGAGATTCTTTTCATCTAAATCTCTCTTTCTTCTTTTTCATATCATATGGTATCGGTAATCACTTTATGTATACCAATGTACGAAGGGTGAGGAGAAAAGGTATGTTGATTAATGAAGATTCTTTTTGCCTAAATCTCTCTCTCTCTCTTCATCTCTCTTTCTTCCTTTTCATATCAGAATGGCTGGACATTGTTGATTTTATCCTGACTAGTGAATATTGCTTGCCTCTTTAAATTGATTGAAAGTATAAAACACAACAGAGCACTGACCACAACAGTCACCAACATCCAGGTCCAGCAAGGTGATACAATTCCTGGCCATTCAATTGCTTTCAAGAATATAGACAACAAACAAGGCATCATACCTTTAGAACTTCAGCAGCCTCTCCTTCCACAATGTCCAAGTCATGAGCCTCTTGATGGACATCCTCCAACATTTTCTTTGCTTCAGCTGCACATCTAGATATGTAATCCTGTGTTTCTTTCTTTAACATGTTTGATTGAGCTTCCATCTGATGGATAAATCATCATGCAGCAGAAGCAGAAGGTCAAACGACAGTCTTTGCACAGCAAGATTGTTTTTGTAGTACCCCCTTTAAATTCTAAAACCAACAAACAATGCAAGAGCACAACAAATATTTTGCCAGAAAACAAAGCACAGCAGTATTGCGCAACAATTGAAATATTTATCCAATACAATATTGTATTCCACTTTAAAAAGTTTACACCCAAACATTATACTGCTCTCTACGAAGGATGAGTATAAAATGGGTAGGCTGGTAGGCAACTCTGCGTGTGTGTGTGTAGACCTCTACTTGGATTACAACTTAGACAACAAAGCCACCTATGTAAAGAATGCAACAACATTACCCTTGCACTAACCTCCAACATTCCCCTTCCTGCCTCCCAGCACAACCTACCCAATTTAAATTTGGCGCCGCTAAGTGGCGTGTTTGCATTTTTATTTTATATATTTTGTTCTCAAATGTTATAAAATTCTAATAAAAGAACAGCAACATCCCTATCTCTCTTAGTCACTACCTACATTGGGAAGCCATGATATACAAACCAATTTCACTTTGAGACTTTGAAGTTCCATAGCTCAATAAGGTCATCACCATCATCTATCTAGCTCAAATAGTCGATCTGCTATTGTATTCATACTTAAACTACCGTAAGTTAGAATCTTAACTTGTGCATTATAATACTATATACATGGCCAAAAAGAGCTTGCACACTCTATACTGTATGGTATAGAAAACACTAATATGAAAATAAAAATTAATATCACTGTCTAAAGTTTTAAAAATGATCCACTTACTTCGTCAATTTTAGACAGCAGCTCGTCATTGTTATTTCTTTTCCACTCAATCCTAGCAGCATTTTCGCTGTACTTTTGTTGAAGGGAAATTGACTCTTCCAGCTTTTTCATAGAACTCTTCTTTATGTCATCAGCAAGGAAGTTAAGTGCAGGCTTTAGTGTCAACTTGGGATTCATACCCATTATCTCAGCAGGTGTAGATCCCTTGGGATTCAACTGATACTGAATACCGTTATCAGTCTTCAACCTAGAAACACGTGAGAGAGAGTTTTGAGCCGTTTTTTAGAGACATCTAACATCAAGAGATAGAAATAACATTCACAGCATATTAAACAGTAAAATCATTTCATTTCAATAAAACTGTCATTGGATGTCATGGTCATAAAGTCTCATTGTTCTTCTGTTTCAGACAGCATTCAAATAAAAATTATGCTTATAATAACCAAATGGCTTGCGCCTGCTTACTGATCCAAGCCCTAAAATAACCTTAGAAAATGAATATGTAATTGAATATTAGAAGAAATAACCTCCTTAAGGCCTGGTTGCAGTCCAATACTAATGCCTCAAGGTCATTGATCTTGTGTCCGAGAGAAGTTTCAAGATCCCATGACTTCTCCTCCCAAGCATTCCTTGCAAGCTCTGCCTCTGCAATATCCCTCTCCACGGCCAGCAATTCCTTCCTCATCCTCTCCATATCCCTTGCATTAAATGTCTGCAACTCAACCGTCTTCTTTAACTCTTCATTTTCCTCACAAATCTTCTTGTTCTCCTGTACCTTGGCCTCCAGCTGCATCTCTTTATCTGACAAAACCCTCTCCATCTCATTTATCCTCAATGTGAATTCCTCAATCATCTTATGGAACTTGTTCGCATCATCTTCCAACAGATTCTTTTCCCTCTCAAGCACTTCCCTTTGAGATGGCCTTGACCTCAACTCCTCACATTCTGCAGCAAGTTTCGCCATCTCTTCCTCCGTAGCTTTCACTTTCTCCACCGCATTCCCTTTCTCCCTCTCCAACTTCTCTTTACATTGACGGTCCAATTCATCCACAGCATCATCATCCCCCCTAATGTAGTGCAAATAGCTATTCAGCGAATATAGATTCAAAACATTTGTTTCAGCATATGACGATGCCTCGCGCAATGACGCGAGGTGATCATTGTACTTTGCGACCTGCACAAGCCAGTGAATAAGAGCCAATGTGGCAGGCCACTGGTGAGGAGTGGTTGGAGCTTTAAGAAACGATGTGTTGAGCTTGAAAGGGTAATTGAGGAACTTGAGGAGAGCCGGCAAACCATCTTCGATCTTCGACGCGGCAAAATCTAGCCGGGTCATGAGGAATTTGAGGGTTTCAGTGATGTCTTTGGCGGAAGGGTAAGCGGATTTGGAGGATTTGAAGGAAATGGGAAAGGAGAGAGAGGAAAGGTAGGAGTTGATGGTAGAGACCGCAGATTGCTGGAACGACCGTTCTTTGTAGAGGTCGACGGTGGTGGCGCGGCCACCAACGCCTGCGGAAGATGGGCGGCTGCTGGCGAAACTGGCATCGGAATCTCGGGCGGAGGGAACGAGAAATTGGCGATCGTAGAAATCCACCGGCGTCGACGGCGGTTTGAGCGATTCTTTGGGTTGACGGCGACCAGCAGGCCTCATCTCCGGCGACAGCGCGACACTGGCTTCGCAGTGTGTTTTGATTTGACGTGATTTTGGTTTTCCCGCTTATACTTGATGGGCCACGTACGAGATGACTATGTTCTGGACCGTTAGGGCCCAGGAAGAGCTATATGTGGAGGGGTAAAAAGATGGGGAAATTTTAACAAAAACAAAAAAGAAGATAAGAAAAGAAAGATGCGGAGAACTTGGAAAAAATTCAGAAAAAGAAGTTAGGCATGCTATAAATAAGAGCAGGAAGTTAAACTTATAAAAAAGGAGATAAATGGCTCTTGCTTGATTAATAAAAATTGTAGAATTTTCTGAAAACTTGGGTTTAACTTAGGAAATTGTATTTCTTAAACTAAACCTTGAAAAATTCTACTTCCCAATTATTTTGTAATAATTTTTTAACAAAAAAAAACTCTAATTTTTTTAAGGCATTTATGTCATTATCATTAAAATATAATATATTTATTTAAAAAACAATTTAAACTCCTTAAAAAAAGTCAACCAAGCATGTTATCATGAGCTTCTCACAAAATTAACTTCTTATAAAGTATGTCAAATAACCCATTAAACTTTGGGAAAAGTAAACCATTAAACTTTGGGAAGAGTAAAAGTTTTCTACCCAGCTTTCTTGATTCCTTGACTTTGTTTGGTTCAGAGCTTTTGAAGATTTTTTAAGGGAGGAGATCCTCTCCAGTACTTTTCTTTTCCCATTTTTAATCCCCTTAAATTGTGTTTTTTTTTTTTAAAGGAAGAGCATATAATGCATTTAATTTCTCTAATTTTTGCCTGAATTAAATAAGATTTTGTTTTACACTTTGAATGAATTAGTATTTCATTATCAGTTTAATGATACTCTTAATACTTACAAAAAAAATTTATTAAAATTTCTCAAATCTCACTAAATAAGAAATTTTTAAAACCCATCTAACACATTTCTTTTCAATCTCCTCTATTAAAAATCCATTTAATCTCCTCTCATTCAACCGTTCTAATTGAATCAAACAATCCTGAAAACTAACTTATTGACTAAAATTAGATAAGTTTTACATTTGTAGTATTTTATATTTTTTTTTAAAAATTGCCCTTACTATTTAAACCCAGAAACCCATCAACACATCAACGTCTTTTTGCCTCCTCCTTTGAATCCACCATTCTTTACTCCAATGATTCCTCCCATCATTATCTATCTGCATTTCCAGTGTCCTCGACATTTTCTCGTGTCTTCGATGACTTATTTTTTAGGTTCCAATACAATGCATGAAAAAATGCATCTTTATTATCATATAAAATATATAGTAAATATTATATAAAATATAGAGTAAATCTAGAGAACTGGACCCTCTCTAGCCAAAAACTATTCATCCGATAACTTTATCAACTTGGGATAACCTAATTGACTTCAATTTGGGATTCTTGATGGTTCCTTTGATTAGTTCCTAAATATTTTCTTCTTTGCAAATTATATGTAAATAACTCTAAGAAGTTTTACTCACAGCATGAATCCAAATCAGTCCTGATTGAATGATGTGAGGTGGGAGATGGGAGAATGGCGGCATTTTCTGAAAGAGTATAAAACATCACCACAAATAATATCTTTCAACCCTAAATTCAACATTACGTTTTACATATCCCTTGGTGGGCATCAGGTTGGGTGAATAGCTCACACTGTGGCTGGAGAGATACAATTTTTCTCTGGAGAGGATCTAGATATGTTAGTACCTCTTTGGTTCTTTTTTTTTTTTTTAAAAATTATGATTTTTAATCATGGTTTTCTAAGAAAATATGTTTGACCAAACACAAACAATCTTTTTGAAAAATGAAAGTGGGTTAAACTGTAATTTTGAAAAAGAAGGGAAAAATTTACTTTTCCTTTAACAAAACGTAGATTTTGGAAAAGAAGAAGTAAATTTACTCTATATTATACATTTAAAAGTACTTTTAACTCTTATCATTTAAACAGAATTTTTGTCAAACTTACTTTTATAAAAAGAATATCTAAACATAACAACTTAATGTCTGTTTGGATTACCTTTTTATAAAAGGTCTTTTAGAATAACCACAATTTACATAAATGAAGTTTGGATAAAAGTAGAAAACTTATTGTAAACTTGTTTGGATGAAAAATGAAAAAAATGATAGTTAGAAACCATTGTTTGGTTTAAAAAAATGCAAACCAAATAGACACTTACAATAAATTTACTTTATACAAACTTCATTTTTACAAACTTCATTTATCTTAACTTAATTTTATAAAATTGAGAATCAAAATGGCCCTTAATCTAGTAATTACTGTTTATAAGTTATAAATAATATAACTTATTTATCAAATTTCACGTTATGCACATCAAAATTTATCTATCAAAAATAATTATCAAAACTAATATATATAATATAGTAAAATTTATTGCATGTCTTACTATTTGTAAATTGTGAATAATGTGGCTTATTTTTAATAATCTATATAATACACAATGAAATGTATGTAGTTAATATCATTGGAATTCTAAAATGGGAAGAAGAAAGGACACTTTCAACTCTTCATAAGGCTCAAAATTTTAGTTGGATTCCTTTTGTACCGGTGGTTGTTACTAAGGAGCTCAACACCTTTAGGTCTGGGGAGCGAATCAACCAAACCACTAGTAGGTACTGATAGGATTGGGTTCGTGACCCACTAAAAATGAAAAATCTTTCTATTATTGGTTGCTACCAAGTAGGACTCTAACGACATAAAGATGAATCGAATCATAACCTCCAAATTAACATCATATATATTGATATTGATGATATAGTTAATCTTTAGTATCAATGTATAATATATAATGAAGTCAATATATATAATTGTAACTAGAGATGGAAGAACTTTGCTTTGGATCCTCTTGCAAATGAGAGTGGCTTTTCTCTAACTGAACTCCTCGTACAGGTAATCGAGTTGCAGACTAGCTTGTAGTAGCAATAGTAAAGGGGTGGTGTCCTGTTGTTGGGTGGGTTTTTGACCGACCACCCCCTCTTTTCTCTTTAATCTCTTTTGATGTTGGATATGATAAAATTTCAAAGGCTTATTCCATTATTAGTGACTACGGTTCTTGTGAAAGGTTTGGTGTAGGCTAGTCTTAGCTTTTGCTTTCATTATTTTGGTGTTGTTTTGGTGAGACTCTGGATTCTGTTCTGTTTCCTCCTTTTATTAATGCACATCATCCTTCGGTAAAAAAAAAAAAAAAAAAAGGAAAAGAAAGCCATTTGCACTATTTACTTCCATCATCCATTTCAAAAAATTATCTGATGGCCAAGAAGATACTCTCACAATTCACAAAATACTAATCAATAATATGGCACATTTTGTAAATGCAATGTATGCTTTGCTTAAAAAGATGCAATGTATGCTTTGGGGAAGAAGAGACACTTTGATAAAGAGAGAAAATAATACTAAAAATAAAATTCTACCGTCATATGCATGCTGCTTTCTTATGTGACAGTAAGGCACATTTTGCAAACGTCATACTCAATGGAGGATAAATAACGTAATCCATTAAAAATATCTAATAATAAATTATCTATATATATATATATATTATAGATGATTGGACTTGTGTCTTATAGGGAGTACCATATAAAAAATTACATTATTCATAGTTTTTTCAACAATGTAATTTCTTATCGATTTCATATTTAACATATATATATATATATATGTATGTAAGTATGTATATTTGTTGTAGGTTTCGTGTACTACATAAAATTTAAGACATAAGACACACTATACAATATTTATAGTGCCCCTTTGATTGGGGTTGGACAAATATGATTTTAAATAAAAGTGATTTTTACTATTGAATCAAATTGAAAGTGAATTTAGTTAGTAATAATTTCTGTTTAGATTTTTGCCAGAAAAATGATTTTAAGGAAATTGATTTTATTTGTATATTGTTTATCAAAATCACTTTTGTTTACAAACAGTTAAAAGTTTATCATTTGGTTATTATGTATGGAATAAACTTAGTTAGGAAATATTTATTATTTATTCTCAGTATTTTAAAATGGATTAATCTTTACTATCAACTTACCACAAAAAAAATCATATTTGGATTTAAAATATTTAAAATTAAATCATTTTTGGAAAAAAATTTAGTTTAATACTTAGAATTTTAGAATGGTGATTCTTTCAATGGAGAAGAAAAAATTGGAAAAATTGGGTTTTAGTGTCAAAAAATAAAAATATTTAGTTTTTGGTATCAAATTTTAAAAATTTTCTATTACAGTTTAGAAAATTTCTATTCCCATTTAAAAATATTTTATTTTTACTTGGTATAAAAATTTTTATCATAACTTGGAAATTTTCTATTATGGTTGGTTTGGAAAAATTTTATCCTAACTCTAAAATAAGATAAATTTTGATCTCATTTCTTAAATATTTTTTTGATATGTTTTTTTTCAATTTTTTCAAAAAGATTCCGTTTTTGCAAAAATATTGAAACTGTAAAATATATATATATATATTTTCTCCAGTTTATTTTCAGATCCTTCATTCTAAGGTAAGGATGGCATCATCTTCGCGAAACTGAACAGGTCATGTGATACTTCCTTCTGGAAAAAAAAAAAACAGATCATGTGATGCCGTCATGCCGAAGTTACGGTTATGTCGCTTGTGTAGGTACAGCGACCAATCAGCATTAGTTCTATAAGAGCGTAGCCTCCACCACCCATATCAGAGCGTGATCTAAAACTCGCTCTGTAGAGAGGCGTGGAAATGACTCTAATTCTACGACATCGAAAAATTTCTCCTTTTCCCCCTCTTAACTTTCGCGAACTGAAGAAGGATCATGAAATCTAGCCCGCTCATCCTTCCCGCCCCATAATACTCATACCATTCGATTCCATCGCCTTACCTTCCGATTCGTGCTTGAAATTTCCCCTTTCTTATTCCCTCTCTCCAACCTTGCTTCAAATTCGCTTCATTTTCATTATCAATTTTTCATTTCTTTTCTACCGTACCCGCCTGGTACGACTCTTCCTCTACTTTCCTCTCCCTTTCTTCTATTTTTCCAGAAAAATTCTTCTAGTGTTTCGCTTGGTTAGCTTTTTTTGGTGCGGAACCGATTATATTATAGTCAACTCATTGACGTAACACCTTACTTTGTTTTTCTCCTTAATTTTTCATGACCCGTTAGGTTTTCCTGTATTTTGTCTCGTGCAAATTGAGGAAATGATTTATTCATTTAAGTGGGGTTGCTGGTAATATCAACTGTAATATGAGTTTAAAGTGCATTTCTCAAATCTTGGGGGTTTTCTCGGCTTTCAAGCAGATGGGCATTTTTATTTCATCATAATGATCATAAGCACGTTCGTCGATTTTGTATTTAAATATTAATGTGTGATTGGATTTAAAATGGATAAAGTTAGCAACATGTGCTTCATACTCTACCTCCATGTTCTAGTTAATATTATATTGGTCTTGCTTGCTGTCTTTGCTTGCAAGTCTTTACCATTGGCACGTTGCTTCTCTTTAGACAATTTATATGATTCTCTTACTTTGTTTTTTTTCCTATTCAGTCCAGATACAAGTTGGTCGCTCAAAGTAATTTGTTGGATTTAGAATTCAGATACTCTCGAACCTCGAGGTTGGTGAGTTTTTCTATGCAATGAAATTTAAACTCTTGCACCATAATTTAAACTCTTATTTTAATCATAATTGGCTGTGGCTTGTTCTTTCTGTATAAGTCAACTGTGTGTCACCTCGTGTTCATTTGGTAGCTGGCATTGTTAGGCAAACCAGTTTGTGGTTTATTTCGTTTACGCTATTTTTCCCTAGCATTTTGATATTCTCTTGATGCAAAGAGTTCATCTTAGGTTTCATTCTCAATTAATAGTTTGACATTCTTTTGTTGAAAATTTCCCTTCTACAAGCTTATTACTTAGTTAGAACTTATGCTGATAGTGATATGTGATAATCTGAATAATTATCATACTGATTTTGACTTCTTTGAAGTGAAGAATGTTTCTAATGCCATTTTTTTTCTTTCCTCCCACTTCCCGGGAAAGTCATCTATCCAACTTTTATTCTCTTTTTCACATGCATTTTGTGATGTAATCAGTAATTTTTCCCCTTTGTTATTGTAATTGGTTGTGTATAAAATCCACTCCCCAGGAAAAAAAATCATGCATATGACTATTAGAAACCTTGGCTTTCAAAGTGGGATTTGTGGAGGATTCTTTTTCTCTTGGAAGTTATCAGTGTAAACTAAAATATCTTATTCTTTGTGGGGACAAAAGAAGTTTATCTTAAATGAATGTTGTCCTGACCTATGATAATGCTACATGTCAGCTAGAGACAACCATAAATTCATGAGCAGGTGGCCTGGCCATAATTTCAGGTAGCCATTTTACATTATTTTTGAATGCTTTTCCATCAGAATGCAAGTCTTTAGAAGTACAGATCCTGAGACTGAATGGGAATTGCATCAACTGTGCATGTAATTGTAAGCTCAAAAGTTTGGCATTTTGCTGCTATCTGATTGAATACTAGGTTTAAAAGTTATAGTACAGCTTTTGATACTAAAACCAGAAATGGAAAAACTCAAACGGGTAAGGAGAAAGAGAAGAAAGATGGGATTAAGGCTTCATATCTTGCCACCTTGGGGATGTGGTTGTTCATGGTCAAGTTTGACTGACAAGTCTTCTAGATATTTGTTTAATTACACTTGTTACTTGAGTTTTATAATCAAGCTTAAATTGATCATAACTGAAAAATTACCATGTAGATTTGGTGAAATTCTGCCTCACCAGTGGTTTATATCTTTTGTGCTTTTTTTCTAGTGTCTTGCTCTTTGTCTGATTCTTTGTCTGTTTGCTCTAAAATATATATTGCCAGTGCACTTTTTAATGATCACTTCATTCAAATAAAAAGGTAAAAACAAGGGTGTCCTGCCTTGAATAGACTTTTATGGAAAGTTACGTATATTTTTTAGGTCCTGGTTTCATTACAGTGATTCCATTCTGAATTCTAATGAGGGATCTTATTTATTTTTGAGAATTTATGCCATGTTGGTACTTGGGGTTCAGCATCGAAACTGTGTGTATATATGCTTGTAGAATGTGGGAGGAGGTGTTTTTCCTTCTCTTGTTTTACTTCTCTGGGGACGGACTTCCTCTGCTTCCACTTATTCAGTTCACAAGATTCTGGATTCACCACAGGAAGACAGATTACTTTTATATGTTAGTCATTCTGATCTGAACTGGTTGAGTGCTGAGTTAGTTAATCATTGTTATGATTTCTCTCTATGGCCAGCATGAATTTGAGATGATTTATCCTAAGCCCTGTATTACAATCCTGCATTGTGGCATTCTTATATTGACATTTGGGAATATATTTATACAACTGGAAGAACTTTCTTATAATTCATGCGTCCAATACTTGAAGCACTGATCCTTTCACAATTTACATCAGAGATAGATAACAAGAAGTATCTACTTATTGCCCCTCACCTTAATTAGAGTAGCTAAAAAATGTAGTATTTAGTTTGACAAATCAGTATATCTATTTATCTCTTTTTGTAGTTTTAAATTTCAGGTTTTGTAACTTCTGTTGATTTTGGAAATGGCAAGAGGAAATAGGAGACGACACACAATTGCTTCCTGTCAGTTTCGGTGTACCCCATATCCATTGCGTGCATGCAAAAGGGATATTTGTGAGACTTTGTGCCCGAAGAAATGCTCCTCAGCCTTGGAAAAGAACGATTGGGAAGATGTGACATGTTCTGTGTGCATGGAATATCCACACAATGCCGTGCTTCTACTTTGCTCCTCTCATGATAAGGGTTGTCGCCCATATATGTGTGGAACTAGTCTTCGTCATTCCAACTGCCTTGATCAGTACAAGAAAGCTTATACTAAAGTTGTCTCATCTAATGCTAGACAACCTATGCAAGGACTGACCAGTAATCCAGTTGTGCTGCCAGATTCAAATTCGCCTCTTGAAAAGAGTGAAATCACTGAACTGGCATGCCCTCTATGTAGGGGTCAGGTGAAAGGATGGACTGTTGTGAAACATGCCCGGGAGTACCTTAATGCAAAGAAGAGAAGCTGCATGCAGGATAACTGCATGTATGTTGGGAACTACAAGGAGTTGAAAAGGCATGTGCGGGCAGAGCATCCCTTGGCACACCCACGCGCAGTTGATCCTGCTCATGAACAGAAATGGCAATTGCTTGAGTGGGAGCGTGAGCGACAAGATGTTATCAGCACAATATCATCAACCACTCCTGGAGCAATGGTTTTTGGAGATTATGTCATTGAAGGAAATCATAATGATCTCACTTCAGAAGATGAAGAAGATGGGGATTCTAATCTTGACGCTGCTGAAAGAAGTGGAAGATTTCATATGGGCTTAGAGGCAATGAATTTCTTTTTGCTATTACATGCAGTTCGGCAACGGAATGAACTTAATGTTAGTAGACGACTGAGGCATGAGCTAGCATCCCATAGAATATCCAGTCAGGCCAGTGGTCTCCATCCAACTGTTGGTAGGGTGGATTTCTCAGATCAAGATGACAACAATGATAGGCACCGCGAAGGCCTTGGTGATGGTGCATTGCTGGTTAGCCGTCTCCGTCGCCATGGCAGTGGGAGAGTCCTGTTGGGTCGCTCTGGCAGGAGGCGAGGCAGACAGGCACACACATGAGGAAGAATGTAGATAAAGACCATAAAGCAGGAGGTTGGAGAATGAAGAGTTTGATAGTGGTATGGTATAGAGACAAAACTGGGTTGATCTAATAACATTTGCATTGATTATTCAGTAAATAGGAAAATTAGGTAGTCATTATTTGTTTTTCTGTTGTAATTTATTTTCCTGTACATTCCCACCTTCCTCCTAATACAAAATGCAATGCTTATTTTCAACCATAACTCGTCCTTTGGCTTTGCATATGGTTCCTTGGCTTTTACCGCCGAGGAATTGGCTCAGTTTGTATATCTCAAAAGTTGATCCAAATAATCTGAGTGGTATGTGAAATAAAATAACTCGAAAGTATTATAGTATGTCTTCCGACATTCTAAGTGATGCAGTATTCTATTTTGTTTTCTTGATAGCAGAAATCTTGGTTGAGTTGGGTATTGAGAATGATTGAGGCCTTATCGTGGTTTTTATAAAAATATTTATAGATTATCTATTAACAAATTCCTTACAGTGACACAGCAGAATTTAAATTCACATTTTTGTGGGGTATTGGTATGAATTATATCATTACCAGTTAGATTAACTATTTTTCTGTTTTTTTGTAATAATTAGACCGAACTGATGCCGTATTTTAAAACTTGATGCAGTGTTTTAAAACTTGTTAATAGTAATTTAACATTTACCAATCAAATGATGTGTATTCAAAATTTACGTTAAATCAATAATTTATTATTAAAATTAGGAATTTTAAAAGTGAAAAAGTTTCAACTAGTATTGGGTTTGAAATCATGTAAATACAAAACATTTTTAGGAAAGTTTTCTAATTTAGGGTTTGATGTGACTGAAAGTAGATTAGTTGGAATTTAAAATGATTATCAGTGTATTAGATAAAAAAATTTATAACTTGTAGCATGACCGAATAAAAATTATATTATAAAATAGTTCTAAATTTTTATATAAATCATATTGTATTTTGTCCTTAAAATTAATATTTTCATAAAAACTTCAATAATTTTGTTGATTAATTTGGGCCAACTTGGCCAACAAGTAAACCTAGCACTGATTTTCTTTTTCTTTCATATTATGTGAGCAGAAATTTGATCGTATAGAGTGAAAAATTTTTAGTGGTGTAAGAAAAATATATAGCGAAAAATTTATCTATCAAAAGATAAATCTTAGTCAAATTGACACTTGACAGCTGAATTTATGAATTATAATGTCAATTTAATTTAATGTTAACTTTTAGACTACATTTTTTTAAACCACTAACGCACTTTTTTTTTGGCCAAACGCCTAAAGCACTTTCAAAATACATTAAATCAATGTTTTTTTTGGTCAAAAATTAATAAATTTGTTATAAATTAAAGTATTCTCTATTCTTAAATCACTTAACAATATATTTTTTTGCCAACCCGCTTAAACAGTAGAAATTAAGTATTAAGTGATATATATAAACCCGGACCACAACGCTGGGCAGCTGCAAAACCCTACTACGCCTACGGTGGGAGAAATCATCTTGTTAGGGTTTTGACGTTGGAGTGAATACAAGCACTAGCAAAGAACCCAAAAGGAGGCATCACCACCGCCAAAAATGCCGAAGTCCAAACGGAATAAAACAGGTTTTGCTCCTCATTCGTTTTCCTATGCCCAATGGTCCCATTTGGTTGGTGCGGGGAATTTTGTTGATTAATCTTTGCCAAATACGCTATTCTGTTTGGTTTTGAGTGATAAACTTTGAATCTTTTGTTCATTGAGATTATACAATCAGTGAGATTAAACTACATGCCTACACCTGGGTTAAGATTTCTTATGTTGGCGGCTTTCATAGTTAAAAGAAACCATTGTTTTGGTGAACCCAAAGGGTTGTATCTGAAGATAAGGATGGAATAGCAAAAAAACTTTGAAGTTAATTAACTTTTTTTACGAGTTTTATAAGAGCAGCTATGAGAATTTAAATTTAAAATTAAGGAACGAAGAGGTTTATTTTCCGATTTGTGGTGTTTTGATATGTTTGTTTGTTGTTATAATGCAGTTACTCTGTCAAAGACAAAGAAAAAAGGGAGGGAACATAAAGAAGCAATAGTGAATGCAATCAAAGAGGCTGCTGAAAAATACAATTCAGTGTATGTGTTCTCTTTTGAAAACATGAGAAATAAAAAATTCAAGGAGTTCAGGGAGAAACTGAAATCTACCAGCAGGTAATTTTGATTTCTTCATATTCTTTTCATTTGAAGTTTTGTGATGTGTTTGTCGGAAAAGGCCAAAAATGTTTATTCACATTCTTCTTTTCATTGCTGGAAACTAAGATAAACCTTGGATTTGTTACTTATTGATTGAGAAACTTCATCAATTTCTCTGAAAATTGAGTTAAAAGTCATTCCCTAGTTCTTAATTTATAATTTAAAAAAGTAAGGCTCATATTAGTATTGGCTGTAAAAATCTTGTCTTATGAGCTGCCTCTTCTACTTTTGTGAGTGGTTCTAGGCTTTCATTCTATAGCACCTGTCCATGGAATTTTTAGGCACCTAATGAATAAAATTTTACAAACTTAGGCCAGTGTTTGTTTTTTATGAAATATCTGGGCTCGTCATACAAAGGTGATTATATGATTAGTAATTTTTGTCTGTTGCTATTTGTTGTTTAACTTTCAGGTTTTTCTTGGGATCAAACAAGGTCATGCAGGTCGCCCTAGGTCATTCTGCTGCTGATGAGATTAGAAATGGTCTTCATAAGGTTTCTAAGGTAGCCATTATTTTATAAGCCAAATTCTCATGTGGCAGTCTTTCAGTGAACTTATTTTCATGCGATCCTTCTTGGTTTATGTTTACTTTAGCTTCTACGAGGAGATGCTGGAATGTTTTTTACAAATTTGTCAAAAGAAGAAGTTGAAAGGTAAACTTTTGCCCTTCTCGGTGTCATGAAACTAAGAAAGATATCATTTTGCCAAAAAAGAGTAGATGGAAAGGCCATTGGACTGAGTCAATGCTGGTGTTATTTTCTAATATCTTGGGTGTGTGTGTGTGTGTGTGTGAGAGAGAGAGAGAGAGAGAGAGAGAGAGAGAGAGTGAGTGAGACAGAGATCATCTGGTTTATAGGTGATATTAATTCTTGGTGGGAATAGTTAAAAATGAGTATTCATTCACATTACTCTACTAACTAATTTAAAAATTGCCAATTGTGTTTTGCAGGTTATTTAATGAGTTTGAGGAATATGACTTTGCAAGAACTGGAAGCACTGCAACTGAAAAGGTAATTTTCATGTAATGAGCTTCATTTTAAAGCTGTATTGGCTGGTGTGGGGAAATGGCTTGTTTCAGTTCTGTTAGTCAATGAGAAAATCTGGTTTGTCTCCTGCACTCATCAATTCTTTCATGTCATAAGTTGCATGCTTTCATTCCAATGAATAGTATTTCATTGGAAGCTCCAGGGGACAAGGTTATGTTAGGTACATCTTACTGGTGCAATTTTCTTGTGAAGCATGTTTGTTTTTGCATGTTCATGAGTACAGGATTGTGTAAATTGTTCATGTAATTTGTTTATGAAGTGATAGTGTGATACTCAAACAATCATTAGGATTTTTCAGGTGGAGCTCAAAGAAGGTCCTTTGGAGCAGTTCACACATGAGATGGAGCCATTTCTACGTAAGCAAGGCATCCCTGTCCGGTTAAATAAAGGTGCATATTATTGTCTTTTTTTTCTCAAATATGATTTAAATGCACATGTAAATGAAGATTTATCAATAAGTTATAAATTGCAGGAGTGGTGGAACTTGTCTCAGATTTTGTTGTTTGTGAAGAAGGGAAACCTTTGTCGCCTGAGGCATCTCGCATACTGGTTAGTTTCGTTGTTTTGTTACCTGACACTGAACAACTTGACTGTTCAGGGATATTATTATTATTATAGGTGCATCATAGGAGCAGATAGTTTCTTTAATAATAGATTCTGGCTAACTATCATGTCAATATTTTTCTTGTTTTTCTTTTTCCTCTGCATATCCAGCTATGGGAAATGAGGAATATCAACAGTGATTTTATTGTTGGTCGGTAGAATTTTGGGATAGATTCACGCATGCCAATTCGTTTGCTCTTAATGAATAGCTTGGGTCATAAGTGTATACGTTGCCTCTAACCCACGTCATCCCAATCTTCAATAAATTGCAATTACAAGACTTGTGCATTATGGTCTTCACTGTGAATAGTATAAAGCATTGCAATTTTGGTATTTTTGGATGTTTTCCACACTAATATGTGACTGATTTTCTTTGCAGCGTTTACTGGGGATTCAGATGGCTACATTTAAACTTAATTTGATAAGCCGATGGAGTCCTGATGATTTTGAACTATACATACAAGGCCCCGATGACTCAGATGTTGAAACCAATTAGAATTTCAAATCCATTCACAATTTGAAGCTGGCGAAGATGATGTGCTTCTTGATTAATGGCTTACGAAACGTTTGTGGTCTTCTGGTGTGCTGGCTTTTAGGCGTGTGCTTTGAGCAAGATATGAACTACTACATGGTTGACAGAAATCATGTTTGACAATTGTCTGTAACCTATATTTGTATTCCAGGCCTAATTTCTAGAATTTGTCCATCATTTCCGCGGTCCCCAGTTTTGTAATCTTGAATATCTTATTATAGTTGAGTGGCTAGATATGATTTATTTTGCTACGATTTGGTATGCACTCTGAATTTTGTATCTTAAGTATTTTTCTTCACAGACACCTTGTTATTGTATAGTCAATTACAGTCAGATCTTTATAGTGGATTGTAAACAAAGGTTCCGCCATTGTTCATGGTTTCTCTAGAATGACATTGGTTGAGTCTGTTACTAGTAATATGGCTCCCCATCAAATTTTAGCATGATAAAATCCCAAAGAAAATTGTGAAGGAAATTGAGAAAGCAAGGAGAAAATTTTTTTGGCGAGAAGAAGATAATCAAAGAAAGTGGTTGGCTATTGGTTGGCCCAAAATGTGTCAAAGTAGAGAATATGGTGGGGCAGTAATAAAGTCTCCGGAGGCTATGGATGATGCTTTCTTATTGAAGCTGGCTTGGGGTTTGTCTGCAAAGGACGATAGCTTGTGGGTTAAAGTTTTAAAAGGCAAATATGATAGGGGCTTTAATGTCAAAACTGGGGTCAGTACTAAGCCTTCCAACTCTACCTTATGGAAAGAAATTATGAAAAGGTGGGAGATGTTTGCTGATAACATTGGATGGGAAATAAAGAATGGAGTTGATACTTTGTTTTGGAAGGATAAATGGGTTAAAACCGAAGGTAAACTAATTGATAAAAGTAAAGATGACACTATTGTGGATGTGAATACACCAGTCAAAGATTTTGTGACTCAAAATGGTGAATGGAATATTAATAGACTTCAAGAAATTATCAATCCTCAATGTATATTGTGAATACGTGCTATGTTGCATCCTGGAGATTCGCAAGGAAGGGATGTTATAAAATGGATCCCAAACCAGTTTGGTGAGTTCACGGTGAGCAGTGCTTACAAGATGATCACTAGAAGCCAAATGGTGGATGAGGAAGGGATATGGAAGACTATATGGAAACTGGCAGTGCCTAAAAGGATTCGAAATTTTCTTTGGGTGGTTGCTAATAGGAGACTCCAAACCCAGCAGATAAGATGTCACTGGATAGGAGAAGGAAGAATTTGTCGAAGGTGTGATATGGGAGAGGAAGATATAACACATGCGCTCAGAAATTGTCCTAACGCCTAAGAAATATGACAGCTTTTCATATCCCCACACAACGGTAATGTGTTTTTCACTAACCCTTTTTTTGTTTGGCTTAAAGAAAATTTGTAGGTACATGGAGCTTTTGAACATGACACTAGTTGGAATATATGGTTTGCTACCATATGTTGGTTCATCCGGAAATGGAGGAACCAAGAGATCATGATGGAGACAGAGCATACTGCTTTATCTTACAAAGAAAGAATCTATCAATTCATAAGGAGTATGAAACGGAAAGAGGAAAATACAACTTCTGAGGTGTATATTCTGTATGATAGATTTATGGTTAAATGGTCTTGTCCATTGCCGGAATGGATAAAATTAAATGTTGATGGTGCAACAAGTGAGGATAGAAGTTGTGCTGGTGGTGGAGGAATTTTTAGAAATGAGGACGGTGATTGGATTGGCGGCTTCATTTATAAAGTTGGCAATTGTAGTGCTAGTGAAGTTGAAACTTGGGCTTTTGTCACAAGGCTTCAAACATGCTAGGAGTTGGGCTTCAAACAGATTATTGTTGAGACTGATTCTCTCAACCTTGTTGAGGCTATTATCACACCCAAACAAATGATGGGAGTAGATGACAGATTAATACAAAGAGCAAGGGACTGGCCCAAGCAACAATGGGAGGTACAAGTCAAACATGTCTTTAGAGAAGCAAATCAATGTGCACACAATCTTGCTAGAATGAGTCTTCCTAGGAATGTGGGATTCGAGTTTATGGCTACACCATCGGCTGAGTTGAGAAAGCTCATGACTATGGATGCTGTGGGACCAGGCGAGCCACGTGATGTAGCAAAGAGACTTTAGTTGTTGTTTCTTTTCCTTTGTCTTTTCTTTGTTAGTTGTTTGTGTGTTCTTCTTCCTTTAGGTCTTTGACCTCGTTTGTTCACTACAAGAAAAAAATACCAAACATGCATAATAATCATCTAAAGCAATCCCACAAAAACGCAAGCAAAATTAGTACATATCTAACCAACAAAGCATCACAAAATGGGGGGAAAATGACATAAACCGAACTCTGAAACAAAAGCGCACTCAAGAGGAACACTACAGACTCCTACAAGCTCAACCCAGTCAACCCATACACTTACGTTTCATCAAAGGTTTTTGGATGCTTGATTCTTATATGAACAAGTTTTGATGAGTTGTTACTGATTCTATGGGTGAATTATATATATAGATAGCTAATTCTTATATGGGTGTATTTGCAAAAATTTGTGTTGAAATAGGAAGCTGAACTAATTCTCATTTGTAAAAATTTGAGTGTAACCTGGTGCAAAAGAAATTGTGGTACCAAAAACCAAATATCCCAACTTTTTGTCCGTGTACATTGAAGTAGGGTTTTTTTTTCATCAAAGGGATACTGTAATTTATTTTAAGATTTTAAAACATTTTAAAAATAAGATTAATGAATTGCTATAGATAATTTGAGTTGACTTTTCTTTTCTTTTTTTCTCTCCTCATAACAGTGAGTCAAAAATTCTTATGTAAACATTTTTATTAAATCAATTAACGGAGTTAATAGAGAGAAAATTTTGTATTATATTTTAAAAATTAAAGGATTAGAAAGAAACTTTTAAAAGTTATAGAACTAAATTAAAATCTACTACACAATAATATATTTTTGCCATTTATTTTTTTACTTTGTTAAACAAATAAGTAGGATATTTCTTTCCGCCAATTTCTTAGCAATTCAAACTTCATATTGACACGTAGTAACAACAATCTCAATTACAAGGATCAGAGTGGTTCTTCCAATTTTATGGTCGAGCAATGTTATTTTCATAGCACGGATTTGTAAGAGAAGCAAAATACATCTTGTTTATTGAGTTTAAATATAATGGCAAATTATACTCTCTTTTAAGTAGGGTGTGCATGGACTATTTATGGGTAAGATCAGGTCCAATTTGCCCCTGCCCAAGAACTGGCTTAGTAATATCCTTGGGTTTATCAGGTTGAATAGGTTGGGTTATTTAGGTTGAACATGTTTATTAAAAAAGGAACAAGAAGACGACGACGAGATAAAAATCTAGTGAAAAGAATACTAAATCTGCGAATCTAGCAAGCCAATGCAAAACAAAGAAAGATGTGAGGAGAAGAATAAATGAAGAAGCAAAAGAAGGGGGTAGGGATCAAATCCACAAACCAACCAACAAATCAAATCATAACCAAACATATTTGGATCTAGAGCCACAAAGTAAAGTGATTATACAAACAGATCTACCATCTTGCTTCTGCGAAAACAAAGGAAAAGAAATATAGGAGCAGTCATGGGGTTGCCTTGAGTTTTGGAGACTAGTGACAACATGGCTGAGTGCTTGATTTTGGAGGAGGAAGACAGACAAAGGATGAAGAAGACGCAAGCTAGAAGGAGCAGGATGGTGACTAAAGACGAAGGAGGAAAGAGGAGATGGTGACAAAAAGATGGTGGCTATGTGATTAGTGAGAAGGAAAAAGATGAATCTCCCTTTGGTGCTCATAAGTATGCTCATCACTTTTGGACCGTCCAGATCAATCTGAACGGTCCAGATTTAATTATATTTTTTATTACATTTTTATTTTATTAGATGCAAAATTTAAAATAAATATAATTTTATAACTGTCACTTTTTTAAAAAAATGCTATTATTATGCAAAAAAAAAATCAAAATAAAAAACTATAAATATGGACAATCCTGATTTGATCTAGACAATCCAAAAGTGATGAGAACCGAAAGGAGATTCAAAAAAAATGAAGAAAGAAGAAAAGAAGGTGACTGTATAAGGGCGTAAAAGATGGGGATGGGGTAGGTTAAAAGTTAAAACATTAATAAATCTTAATAAATATTTATAAACAAAATATCTTCTCCAGGCAATCCAGGTTATTCGGGAAGACCAAACCCGTAACCTAGACCAACCTGAAATTTTTGAACCCAATAGGACTTGGGTTTGGAATGGGCTCATCGAGTTAATCGGGTCATACTCACTCTACTTGTAAGTATGTTAATATTCTTACAATTAAAATGTTTAAAATAACTTTATATATTATATAAAAAAATAACTTTCTATAAAATTAACTTAATAAGAAATTTTTGAAACAATCATTTGGAAACCGTTTGTTCTGTGCCGACCACAATTTTTCTTAAAAAGAAAATCTTCAAGGAATTCGCAATCATAAATGTATTACACAGTGTTTACTAATATTATCAATTAAAATTAATATTTAAACAAGTCACAGGAGTTAAATTTTACTGTACTATCCTTATTATGTTTGCTAATTTTTTCCCTACACAATTTCTTACCTACATCTCTCATAGATTCTCAAGATATTACCTTACTAGCTATATAAGCTAGGAGATTTATATAAGTTAGTAGGTTTGAATTTCAAACTCCATTACACTCGAGAGACTTGTATGTAATCTTCCTTTCGTATAAATTCATTGTTTAAAAAGGTGCAGTGTAAGATAGTGTGAAATGGTTTGGGCCAAAAAATAAAAGATAATGTGAACTATAAAACGTGTTCATTAAGAAATGAACATTAAATCTTGAAAAACTCAAATGAAAATACTAACTTAATCTGGTTAGAGAATTGCAGTGGGCTAGTACTTAGTAGTGTAAATGAACAGCCTGAGAACAATATTTATCTGATGAAAAGCCTGTTTCCACTAAATACTGTTCATACTTGAAGAAAACATGAATAAGGATTACACATTCACACCATACTAAAAAAAGTGAAAAATAATCATTTAGTCCCTATACTTTCAATTAATTTTGAATTTGGTCCTTATATTTTATTTTTTTTCTTGTAACTCCCTAATATTTTCTCCGTTAGTTACGTTGATCCCAACAGCTATACAAAGCTTAGAAAGAAGTCCTTTATTTGTCCAGCTAGGAAAACGCTGTTACCATTTTACTGATATGGCTAACGGGTAATTGATGTGGTGGACATGCAAGCTAACACAAATGACATAGCATACACCTAAATTGGAAAAATGGAACTCCCTTCTCTTCTTCCCTGACTCCTACATTCCTTCCTCTCACATTGCTTCAAAGGATGAATCTGAGCATCACTTTGCTACATTGATGTGCACCTCATGTGCGAGATAGAACACAACTCTGCTAGGGCTATGCTGTCATCACTGAAGTTGGAAGAACGTCGACCTCATAGATGCATGAAAATAGCACAACTCTGGAGCTTGCAAGTGAATAGAAACACATGATCTGCTTGCTCTGCTTCAAACACATCTTCAAATTCCATAGCTACGCTTTAAAATTCAAATTGCATCCCAAATTGGGTAAGCTTCTGAATTACATGGTTATTGAATAGCATTGTGTGGTAGAACTTGTTGACGGCAAGAATGAAATGTTCTCACGATGCTCTGTTTTTGAACCAAAAATCAGAGGTTACTTTGTGCACTAGAGGACTAGAGGTTAACTATTAAGTTTGTTATTTCTATCTAAAACAGAGTTGAAAGATTTGGTAAAGTTATTATATTAATGAAGCTTCTCTAGTTTATTTTGTTGTTATTTATTAGTGTTGGTTCACGGCAAATTCACTCTACACACTAAATCATTCAGAAGACCATCCAGATAGGCAGATACCATCATCCATGTTCATGCAGACAAAAGCTTCAAGCATAACAAAGTAAGCAAACCTTGAATTCAGTTTATTTATTTAAAATTTTTGTCACATGAGAACATTTAGCCTGGGTCTTGGTTAATATATATTAAAAGACCTTCTAAGTATTATTGAGTATTATTCCTAGCAATTAGCATACAGATTTAACTCACTTGGCTTAGGAAAATGGCAAACCCAAAACCGTGAATGATGATATATATATATATATTAGTTACACATACATGACCTTTGAGACAAAATATTAATTATACCAAGATGGAACGATGCTGCCAATTCAACATCCACCCGATGGTAATATGTAAATGTGTGTGTGTGCGCGTTAAAGAGGCACATTTCATGAATAAAAGATTCAAAGCTTAGCACTTTGTTATATTCTGATTTAATTTTACTCCATTTGCAGAGCTTGATAGGGACCTATCATAATGTTGCTGCATAATTCCACCAAGATGTGAGAGAAGGTGCAACTGTTGTGACCACTGTTAAGTTGTTCAGGTACCTACAAATCCTCAATTGGGTGTGCGTCATAGTCACCTCCCACCACCTTTATTATCTTCCTATGACTAAAGCTTACCAACCGCCTACAAGGTGTGAGGATGTCACCTTTAAACGGGGATTAATACATGTAACCAATTGCGACTCTAAGTATTGTGATTTAAAAAAAAAGGGCATTAATACATGTAAGCACTGGGGAAATTGGAATATTCAAAGATAAAAAAAAATAAAAATAAAAAGAGAGAGAGAGAGAGAGAGAGAGAGAGAGAGAGAGAGAAGCTGAGAAGTTTGAGACAGAGAAGAGCCATTAATCGAAAGAAGTGGAAGAAGTGAAGATTCACATCAAACAAAGCATGGAAATCAACCAAAAAAGAAGAGAAACCCTACTTAGCTTGTTTGAACCATGTTGATTAAGTGAGATGTCGAAGCTGTGCTTCAAAGAAGAAAGTAGAAGCAAAGGAAGACAGTTGATAAAAGCACCCAAGTGAAATGGAAGTATAAGCAAACCACCAATGGGGTTCAGCTTGAATGGAAGCCATGACACAACGACAACCCATTAGCGAGACAAGCTCCACCCTCTGCTTTGCTTCTCGTCTTAAAACCCAGATGAAATACTAGCCTCTACTTCGAACCGTAGCCTTTTATCCTATGTGTTATGTCAATTGCCTAGGAGACGCGAACAATGCCTGCATTATCCTATGTGTCTGCCCCACATAAGATTATCATTTGCCATGTCATAAAAAAAATGAGTTTTCTTATGTGGCACTTTTAGGGATCCCTTTTCAGTCTATGTGTAATTGTGAGGACTAACTGAGATAACAGTGAAGACATGGAGGAGTGAGATGAAAATTTTTAAACGATAAGGACTGAATTGAAAATTGGAGTAAACTATGAGGACCAAATGATTAATTTTCCCAAAAAAAAAAGAAAGAAAGAATCTAACCCTTGTTTTAGGATGATACTATTAGTTTAGCCTTTTCATCCTCTTAAGAGCTTTAGCTCCTTCCGCCAATCTTCCAGTTTTGATAACTTCTCTAACTGATCTGGCTGCATGTTCTGCTGTAGAGCTTCTGCTTGTCGAATCTGCATCCAATATGTATCAGGCTATTAGCTTTGATTGATCAGGACCATCCAGATCAATTACAGAGTCATAATTTACTTAAAATGATCCTCATTTTTTTGCCAAGAATTGAGAGTAGAGGATCCTTATTGGAGCCTTTGCAGGGAGGATAAAGTCTTAATCCAAATCCCTTAATAATTTGGGACAACCCCAGTTGGGGGCATCCAACAATTTTAAAGCCATATCATGTACTATGAACGAAAGAAGGGTGAATAATTAAAAAATCAGCACCAAAATTATCCAACACAATTATGATGATTATTGTAAGCATGGTAAATCATTGGTATTGAGCTAAGATGCTAAATTGCTAATGATGTATAGTTTGTGGAAAAGGAATTTGTTTACCACAATACCATTGCTAGTATTTTGCATTCTGCGTACAATATCTAATTCTCTGTAGCTATTCTACTCTCTTTCCTCCTCTAAACCTCGTTGAACTGTTTGCAATTTTATACCAGTCAACATATATGCGTGCTTTTGCCACAACCTCAATTATGTTTTTTTTTGGTCCAACCTCAGTTATGCTTTGGAAATTGTATATTATGCTCAACTTGTTAGGACACACATATTACACTAAGAGAATTAATAATTATTATGTAACTGTGCGAGAAATGCTCCCATGGCAAGAACATCATAGGTTGTATTAGTCTAATATCTCAACGAAAGATTCAACTGCTCCTAACTATTAAAACACTAATTGAGATAATGAATTCTTCAAGGTTAGAAGTGCTGTACGTAAGTGTGAACAACTAAAAGGGCACACATAAATCTACTTTTTCTGTTGAAAGTGATAACAGTTAGGAACCCATAAATTCTGCAAATGGAAGAGAGAGAGACAGAGAGAGAGGAAATTTAGACTTCTAAATGACATATCAGCTAAAAATTCTGCAGAAGTCTTATACATATTTTTGCTTTTGTTTTCTCCCAAATCAGCAGTTTCTACTCAGCCTCCAGCAATCATGCACTTCTAGCAGATGTTATTTCGTCTAGAAGCTATTATTGTCTGACGATGAATCTTGAGTCAACGGGGTAATCCAAATATTTTATTTTTTCCTTCCTACTGTAGTTTTTAATATATAACAACATTGTAACTATACCTTGTCTCTGAACTGTTCTAAACTCTGATGGCACACCCATGATTTACCAAGGACACCAAAAAGCTTACTTCAATAGGAAGAAGCTGCTGGGCAGTGTAAAAATAAATGTGCATCTGTTACATTGAAAAGAGTCTATCTAATCCAGGGCAAAATAAAGGGGCATATTTTGTCATCCACCACATTGCAGCGTTAAATTGAGATCCTTGAGTTTATTAGTTTACTTTTACTTTAACAGATTTAAGAAAAATAGAAACAAAGGAACTAGAAGGCACAATGCCAAAGGAACAAGCAGTTCAGCTATCAGAAATGGCTTAATGCATGACTTAGATGAAGAACAGTAGATTACAAAAAGAGCCAAACGCTATTCTCAAAAAACCAGCAAATGGTAAACATGAGTAGCATGGACATACAGCTTCTGAATAAGCTGATCATCCAGATTTTCATAAGAAACCCTAATGACACCAGATTGAGGGAAAATTCAGAGTCTCACAACATGCAAGCGTACGAAATTAAGAAACCAATGTAATAACTCAGAGCTGATAATTCAATCTATACTACTCAGAACAAGTTACTTCATATTTAATTACCTTCTTTTTTAGTGCACGAATTCTTTTGTCAATATCTTGGCCTGGGTCTACTGAGTCTGAACGTTCCACAGAGTCAGACAAGGGAGTGACAATAGATGGATTTCCAGAAACAGCTAGCTCATTCATCTGAGATGACAAAGACTTGATAGATTCTGATGTATTATTTGAATTATTGTCTGGTGGCATTTCTTGCTTTCTACTATCCTCAGTCACAGTAGAATCACAGTTATTTCCCTTTTCTACAGCAGCCTGCAAGAAGAAAATGAAATAAAATACAGAATTATATTAAGTCTAAATTTGAACTCTGGAAACTATTTGTCTGTTCTCATAATGATGTCATGCTTTCAGTAATTTATGGCCATTCCACTACTTTATCTGAAGCTCATCTTGCTTTCTGATATAAACTTAATGAACTAATGGCATCTTCATTTTGTCAGACACAATATATGTATGCATTATGCAAGTGAAACATATAGGCAAGACAACTGAACAATTGAACTAAGTAGTTGCATTATAGAAAGATGAGTAACTTATTTATGGCTCCCTCCCATCCATAAGATTATCAGATACTACAGCTTTTCATTCATAACAAGGAAATTCAAGTATTCAAATGGCAGTGTGTGCTAGCTCTGAGAATCAGAAGCAAGCCATGAAAGCTCATCAATTGTTACAGCTTGCAAGATGTTTTGTTATGGCAGAAGAGCAGGCACTATTCAGCAATGTCATTTCTTTACATTACCATGTCCTATGGCCTCTAATGGATGTATCAGGAAGGGGTTACAATTCAAAAAATTTATTCCTTAGAGGGCTAAATGAGGAAATAGGTATGGATGAGGGGTGGGGGGATGACGCAGGTAATTATTAAAATATTTAATATTATCACTGTTTCCTTCTTTCACCACATTCACTTCCTATTTGAAAATTACTTCAATCAATTCCAGGTTAAACACTGTTGACAGCACTGTCTTCGATGATCAAATTATCTAATATTTTAGTTCGACATACCAGGAAAGTATATATAATGTCGTAGGAGAGGTAAAATAACATGCCTGGAGCCGCTTCTCCTTCTTTCTTTCATTCCTTTTAACTGACTTGGTCTTAGGTTTTGCCTCCAATGTAGGATCATAACCTGGAGGTCCAATCTGTGAGGTCATCTCCTTTCTCAACTGCATCAGCCCAAATTGGGAAACGAAGAAAAAAACAAGGAAAAATTACATATAATCAAGAAAACCACCAATGTAGCAGTGGAACATTTGTAAAATCTGTTAATCTTGTTCAATGGTTTGTATCTTAGAGGAGTTCTCTTTGTATTTGAGCATGTAGACCCAATGTGTTCTATGAATTATGTCATTCTTATTCTCCACAAGACTCAGTTTCTGAAATATTTGCTGTTAGATTATCGATACCAAAATAAGGCCACCACATTGTTCTCACTTCTCATCTACTTGATTCAGTTTTCCACAAACCAAGCGAAGTGACGTTAACAACATTGTTCAGTAAGCATATTAACAGCAACTCCCAACAGCCCCAGTTAGTACTGCCGAGCTACACTCTCCATTGGCTCATCTTTGGTCTCTGTAAACCTTAAAAATCAAAATCAAAAGCTTAAACGGTTCGAAAGGGGCAAAAAATTTTAACCCGTTCGGAAATTCATGAATTTTCAGGACCACCAAACAAAAAGGATTAACACAGGAATAGCAAAGATAAAAACTGTGACAAATAACTAACAATGTACAGCAACAACGATTTGGACATGGAAAGAAAGTGGTACCAGGGTGCCTTTGGATTGGTATTTGGCAACTTCTTCTTGAGGGACATAGCCAGCTCTGATACGAATAGGCTTTCGGAGTGTTCCATCAGGTCGACGAGTTGGCGCCAGAATCCTCTCTCCTTCTTTTAGGGTTTTGTTTAGATCTGCCAGTTGCTTCAGTTGATCTTCACCTCCAGGACTGGTCTCCATGAACGGATCAGCTAGAGCCAATTCCAATATTGGGCTTACGAAATTTCCATGAAATCTGATTTGTTGTGCTTAATTGTATTGTGCCATTATTATTGTATTGAGCAATTATTATTATTATTATTATTATTATTTGTAGTCAACAATGGTTAATCATTGTTTTGCAGTGACTTTTGAGTGTGTATTGTACTAACCCGAAGGTACTTGAACAACCGGACCATGGAGACCGGCCACTCTCTTTTCAGTTTGATGATTTATTTTTGTTTCTCAATCTGTTTTTAATTTTATTATTACAAGAAATTAGAAAAGAAAGCACCAATCTTTTCTTTCTTTCATGTTTTCTTGAATGAAAGGTAGGATAAAAAAGATTTTGTCTAATGACCTCCGATGCGAGTAAAATTCCAAATTCTGAATTCTAGCCATTTTGGTTATAATACATGATGTTCGAATTTTATGAATTAAAAAATAACATCATGATGGGTTATTACTTTTAAAAATTTAAAGAATGTGAATTGAACCTCCTATTATTTTTAAACAAAAACCGTAAATTTAAAGGTGACATAAATTTGAGTTGTTACTTAAACCTTCTCATTTAGGGTTAAAAAATACTTGCTAAATCCTTAATTAAATACGAATTTTAATATGCAGACTGTTTGGCATCATGGAGAGAATCCCTTATACATTAATCAGGTTAAATTGATTTAGTATGAAGAGAATTATAACGTTAAGTAGTTTGTTAATCCTCATGTTATGTTTGTTACACGACGAAAGAACTCAGTAAGACGACCATAACAATTTATCCATCCATGATTATACCACTGCACAAGTCCTTTTGTTAAAAAAAAAAAACAGAAGATGAATTAGATAAATTATCATAGTTTTAATTTTAATAAGACAGGCCCATCATAATTTGTGGATAGCTAGCTACAAACAAATGAAACATCACCACGAGTCTCGCACAAGAACCACAGAACCCTTCATGTTCGATGTAACTTGATCTAATTAATTTGATCAAACCTTCATTGACATTGTTCTTTCTTGTTTAAACAATCTTTGTTTTTATTTTTTGGGCCAACTTCTTGTTTGTCACAATCTCAGGTTCTCAACAATCAGGGAAAGCGACAATCATGTCCTGCATTTTATAGGGATTGATGACCTAGCATTACAGATTGATTATCAGAACTTGGAACGCATGTTCTGCATTAACTAATTACAAACATAATTTTACAACGAATGCTCCAAAAAAGAATATGAGAGCTGTTCCATCCCTAATCCAATAGGAAAAGGAAAAAACAATTTTACCTAGCGTGTTGTGCCACAAATGTGAGACTCGACCTAGTTGGCAAAACAGTTAAGTTGTTGAGATGTTATTCCCTTTTATCTTCCTCTAATTCGTCTTCTTGATCAAAGGATTCATCATTTTCAACATTCTTCTCTTGCTTGACTAAGCTTAGCTCAGCTTCTTGCTTTGTCTTGGTTAGAGATCGAGCTTCGTCGTCATCAGATTCATCTCCCACTTCCTCAGAATATGCATATCTATGCATAGTTCAACAGAGGTAAATCAGCACAAAAGAATATAGATGACAGTCTTCCCTAGGCCCCTTGAATAAGATATTCCAACATGATTAGGCACGCCACAATACATCATTTCCAGTCTTGCTACAATAATATGCCAGAACATTTCAGCAAAAAGTAGCCAAAGGCCATCTTTTCAAATAAATTTGAAGCCTCATCAGTTATTTCAAGAAGATAGGGTAGGTCATGAAAGTGTTAGATTAGCAGGAGAAAATAGCATGACCCCTGCTTGGGATATAAACAAAAATACTCTCTGACTCTGAGCACTAGCATCATAGAACGAATGCAAATTCGAATTACTATATGAGCAAAGTAATTACAGATATAAAAAGGAACCCAAGGCTAATTTCCTATTACCTAAAATCCTCACCGGTCCCAATTTTCCTCTATTATAATCCACACTAGCTCCAAAAGTGAAGGAACAGGGAAAATTTTATGGACAACCGAAAGCACTGCCATGCCCAAGTTCGACTTCTAGCCAGGCAGATCCAATATAGCCTTGGCATCACACAAGTATTTATGAATAATTTATTAGATATGATGCTTGTGCAAAGTTCAACTTGTAGCCAGACGGCACCAATATAGTCTGGACCTAACCCAGTAATATGCCTTGTCCATATAATTCCAAAGAATAGCTTCACAATCCTTTTTAAAGAAGAAAGTTTTTTTATGACGGTTTTCTCCTAGCACAAGGCAATCTTTTAAGCTTCATTAGAGGACTAAATGTTAACATTCTGTCGTCAACTTATGAGAATCCATTTCAAAAATCATTTCTATACAGAATATTGGCAATGATAAACGTGGGAAGGAAAGATTATGTTAGCTACTTAGAGTTGGAAAAAAGAATGCACCTTTGAGAGCTTTGAGATGGGGCCCAGAGATAGCATATAACACAGAGCAATGCAAATGCAAGGATGTCCCAGAAAGCAGTGATGATCCAAGCACTCTGCCAGCGCTCATTGAAAGGATCCGTGGCTTTGAAGTATAGCTGTAGAAGTGAATGTAGCAAATGGTAATGGCAATTCAAATAACAAGTCAAACGATGAGTGCTTCTGCCAGCAAACTCCATACAAAAAAGAAAACTTCACAAAAAGTTATCACTAAATAAAGAGATACCTTAAACAAAAATGGAAAACACAACTATAAATGGAAGCCAAGTAGAATTGAAACCAGGCATAATATACTCCTTGAATGTTCCTTTCAAAAATATTCTAAGAACAAAGAACACCACACAGCAGGAGATAGAGATGACAGTGCACTCATCCCTAGTGAGATAATATAGCCTTAATATGTTATCATTCACACAAAGCCCATATTGAGTCATCCTTTTGAATTGCTAGATTCTCTATAGCCATCAATAATCTTCTGTTACCTTGAAGGAACCCAAATAAACACTCTTGAAAAAATGAGAGAAACGGATGGAATTGAAATAACAAAACAGAAGCAAACCACCACAAGCACAGGGATGCCAATACACGGAAGACATGAAAATAAAAGAGAAGAAAAACAGTGCTAGGCCTTTGAGATGCTACCTACCTCCCAAATGCACTCCATAATTTTTCCCATGACTTTCTGCTCTCTCCTCCTTCACTATTTATTCAGTATTCCCTAACAAACTTCTAGAAACACTCACTGATAGCCAACACGTGTCCTTCAATCTTCCCAAGTCCCAGCCGTCTTAGGCCTTGCTGTCCACGTTGATTACATGGCATGTCATGGCATATCTTTCCCTAATCCCCTTGGCTTATATTTTCCTGCATATACCAAGAGTCCATCGTACCTTCACTCAGAGAATGAAAATCTATCATGTTCGAGGTTTGCTGTTTGAGCCTGGTTTTGTTGGATTCTTGCACCATTTCATCAATTTTACTTCTAATGCATGCACTCATGTTGTAGTTTCCTCCGTTAGGTTGAGGAGGTTATTATTGTAGTTACAGAATTAGTAGTGATCCTTTGACATTGATCTTTTCTGCTTCCATGCAGTTAGCTGACCTTCTGGGGGTGTGTGTGTTTTGTGTGTCATCCAATAAAAATGTGATAGATGGTCAAAGGTGGCTTTATAAGCTATGATTTCATACTCAGTGTAGGTACAAAATGCTAGCAATTGTATGATTCAATATAGGGCCCACAGATAAGCTCTTAAGGAAGCATGCAGAATCTTTGGATTCCTGGAAACAATCACATTTTGGTACAGGGATCAAACAAAACATCACTAATCCCACAGAAACCCTATTCTCATTCCTATAGCAGAATATCTTTCTATTATGTTAAAAGACTACTTCATTGTGATAAGGGAAGAGCATTTATGGGCCAAAAAAAAATGGAAGAGTAATTTTTATGGTGTTAAAAGACCATTTTTCCCCTAATGCATTTGACAACTCTGATAAGGGTGTCAAAACAGAGAACTATACAACAGGTCGATTGTGAGACAGTTAAAGGTGCTATCTAGAGACTTGCGAGATAAATGGCAGTGCTGCCATCAGATGCATAACAACTGTGAACTCATCCAACGAATAGGGCCAGTTAGCTGTACAATTATTGAGAGGCTATTGTAATCAAGCAAACAGGAGAATAAAACTAGAGATTGCACTTTATCATAATTTTTTTGAATAACTTTACTTCATCCACAGGAATGTGAAGGTTAGGGAAGGAAAAATAAAATAAATATGAAAAGGGACGGTGAATTCATATCCAAAGTCAGAATCAGATTATTTTCTTTTCTTCTTTGGCAATAATGCAATATTTAAACGAAAAAAAAAATGAATATCATTAATTACAAGAAGTATTTTCTGTAAGATTATAATATGCCGATAATAACTCTTACCTCATATCCTATCCAAACAACTGAGGAGATCACTGTTACAGTTAATGCATTTGAGAACTTTCTATATATATCCAGCTTAACAGAACTCCTTTTTGCCTAAAATATGATACCCAAAAAAAAAGTAAGAAAGTCAAATCTTCGAGGTAGAATGCTGCAAAATAGTAGGCATAGGTGGAGAGGGCACCTGTAACTGTTCCAGAGTTCTTGAAAGAGAAGTAAAAATCCACAATATCAAAAATGCATCCAGGAAAGCATCGGGAAGGACTAGAAGGAGCCTTGCCCTTCCTGATACATCATTGATGGTACCCACATATTCAGCAATATTCAGTAACTCGGATGCTAGAAAGTAAGTTATTCCAAGTAAAATAACCTTTGAGGTAAGGCCACCAAGAGTGGGTCGCACAACACCATAACCCATTGAAACAATGAGAATAAGAAGCCGTGCCACTGTTTTTCTTATAGCTCCAATGGTGACAACCCATGTCGTGAGTACAACAGGTCTCATTCCAGAACTGTTGAAATTGACATACTCAAAATACCAAAGAATCATCTCAAATAACCCAAGAGCAATGACAGCTGTAATACAGTGCTGAAGCTGCAGTATGTCCTTCCAAAACCTTGTGTACTGAAGAAACCAAACAAGGCTAAGGCATACATAAGAAATTGTCATAAATACATAAAACTTCTTTAAAGGGGCCATCCTACCGGGTAAGAACCCATCGGGGTTTTTCCAGATTGTCTTCCCACTCATTACCATGTCCTTGAGCTTCGGGTCACATGCTACAAAAAACAAATTATACATTCCAGTCTTTGTGATGGAAACTTCCGTATAATCTAGACTTGTAGTTAAATATTTTCCACTGAAATGTGCATTTAAAATGACAGGCCAGTTAATGTCAGTTGCAGAAGGTCTCCTGATAACTTCCCCTTGCTTACAGTCTTCCATCTTGGCTAAATCAGGGGTGCAACAGATTGCCCGTTGTCCACCATATGCAGAACCACCAATATCATCACGATCAGCTGCCTCAAAAATTATAACCTGTAACAACCCAGTACTATGCTTCATGCGTTTGGCAGCAGTCTTACTTCTCCTAAAGGTGATATTCTCAAATCTGTATCAAAGATGAAAAGTTAGTGTTTCCCCTTATGTTCAATGTCGAACTCATAGAGGAAACAATAAAAAATAACCCATATGCAACAATTCCAAGAATACTTCATGTAAATATGTATTTTTCATGCATCAATATCAGTTTTCTTGTCATGCATGTCTCTAAGGTGAAAAAAACATTGCATGTCTTTCTGAGGTCAAAAAAATGGGTCTATTGCTTCATAATAATTCCAGTAACATTTTGACAAAAATTGAGAGGGACTCACCAAAAAGTTAACCTAACTAGCAAGGTAGCACCTCACATCTTGGTAAATTATAGCAAACTTAACTATTAGGACAGAGGATGAAATAGGAAAAGTATGACTATTTTGTCTTAATCCTCTATTCAGCTCTAACCCCAACATGAGTAGTTTCTTCCAGAGCAATGTGAAGAAAATATGTTTCCAAAATAAGTTTAGAAGTTACTACTCGTGTTTTTTTCTTTCTTTCTTTCTTTCTTTTTTCTATTTTCTGCTTTTTCAATCATTAACTACCACAATCGATCCATTTTAACGGTTTCTTTCTTCCTCTACTATTCAGTGACTACTTATGCTCAAGTGCAGGAAACGGTTTCATTTAGTTCATTTTGAAAGTGTAGCCTTCAAATTTAAGCAAAAAGAATTTTACATATTGGAACAAACTTAACATCTCCACCGATGTATCAATGTCAGATACCATGAATCCACTTAAATCACAAAAAGAAAGTCAGAGGGAAAAAAATGCATAACACCATGTTTTCCATTTCCTTTCCATCATCATAACAATTACGCCAAAGCCTAAGTCAAGCAGCGAACAAAATTATGCAACTAAGCAGACACCCTTTCAGATCAGTACTACCCTACAGTCTTCAATCCAGCCCTCTTAAGAGATCATAATGAAATTATTCATAGCCCTTCACAACTTAATCTAAGATTTTGAGTTAAAACCGTCCATGACATACTATGAGAGCCTTTATGACAAACTATTCGAAGTTTAATCCCGGGCACCCACGCTTAGCAGCTTAAGCTTGTGAGGTGTAAAGACGGTAGTTTCAGTTCTTGACAAATCCAAATCACAATCAGTGTGTAGGAAGAAATAAAGATTTAGAGATTACCGGATGTAAGAATGACCATCATTGATCGACGACGAGTCCGACGAAGGGGCGGCATTTAGAGAAGCTACGATACCTTCACTGCCACCAGAGAGAAGGTAAGCATTGCCCACTTCTTTGAAGGGCTCCTTATCGTAGATGTGATTGGAAGCATTAGCAGTAACAAGGAGGAGGGAAGCCGCAAAGATGAGTGAGAGGTCACGCACTAGAGATCTTCGTGTTTCAAATGCTAAATCCATGCCGAGAAATGCAGGATAGAGAAAGTGGTAGTAAGATTGGATCCGCGAAAATGGAGGGAGGAAAGAGAGAGTAAAAGGCGTGTCGGGGAGAGAATGAAAGCGAAGGAAATTCGATATCGTTGAAGCGTCACTCTCCGAGCATGGGATTGTAGTTCACGCGCGATTAAGGCACGTGACATGGAGCTTAATCTTATCCACCCCCTTTATCTGAAAAAAGTATATTTTCAAAACAATAATAATAATGAAAGGATACGGAAAATTATACAAGAAGGAAAAAAGGAAAAAAAACCACATAGAATTTATTGCGATTAATTAACACTTTATAATCTAACAAAGGATCTATGGAGTATAGAAAATGAGACTAGAGGCAGTTAGTTGGTTTGGATCTGGTTGGTACTTGTATTTACATGATAATATATATGGTTAATGATGGTATTCTAATTCTAAATGTTCAAAAGCAATCCTTTGGTAAGATCAAGCAAATGCTCAATTGATCGCCTTGCCACATTCTATTTATTGATCGTATTAATTTCTTATGTTGAATCACTGTTAACTACCATTTTATGAAACTTATCTCCCCAACAAATCTTGAATCCTTTAAGAATACCAATCATTTTGAGCATAGTGATGTAAGTCATCCCAATCGTTGTCACGAAACATTATTCTTTGTTTGAATAAAAGAAAAATAGGAAAAGAGAGAAATTTGATAAAAAAAATATAAACACTCCTTTTTAGATTCTTCCTTATTTTTACTTTTCTTCTCAATATTTTTTTTTTATTTTCCTTTCATTCCAAACAATGTCTTAATGCAATGACCCTGATGATCATGAATTGACCTTCATAAATAGCTTCACCACGATGTTATATTACGAGATTATTAGATATTTGGTGCAGGAATGTATAGTATAAGCGTTTATATTATAATTTTTTTATAAACCATAATGACATATAATCTAAACATATATGTAGGGGAGTGATGAGACTTTATTAGTTTTTAATGTGCGATAGTAACCTCGTGGGCCAAAAATACAAGGGTAATAGTAACCTCATAATCCCAAAAAATTCCTTTTCTTTTTTTTTTTTATAAAGAAAAACTCTTTGTTTTTTCATGCCATAGCTTCTTTACTTCTTCGCACCATGTTCTTCACAGAAACCTTCAAGCACACCACCACCATGGTGGTGCACCAACTGCCACTGATCTGAACTCCAATGACTTCATGGAGAGGTTAGGTCACCCCCTCCTTGTTTGGAACCCTCTCCTTCCAAATCTCTAATGAGGACTGCTGGTTCTTGTGTAGTAATCACAGAACCCATCTTCTATTTCATATGAGAATGAATCATAATCATAAATAAGAGAGGAAGAATTTTCTTGCTTCTTCTTCCTCTTAGATTGATGATCCTGCTTTTATATCTTTGATGAAAAGGTTTAATGGTAAGAAGGCCTTTGGCTCGTTGGAGGGTTTCAATCTAAAGCAAATTCATGAATTTCAATGTAGCCCAATGTTTTGAGAATTGGACCGTACCAACGGTCGAACCGGCTGAACCATCACTCGAAGAAAAGAACGGTTCGGTTTTTAGCTTTGAACCATTTTAAGAATTGCACCGAATTGAACTGCTTTGAACTGGCTTTTAAGCTGAGAACCGGAATTGAGTCGAAAACCAGAGTGATTTTTAAAGAACCGGACTGTTGTTTAAATTGTGTAAAATTTAACTTAAATTTAATTTTTTTTTTCAAAATTATTAGAGAGTAAAACACTATTTTCCATTTATTTTAAAATTACTAATTATAAAAATAAAAATTTTCAATGTATTATATTCTCCCGTTCCAAATTATAAGAGAATTTTAAGACTCTTCATTTATCCCAAAATATAAAAAACATGGATAAAATTTTTGGAGTCATTAATAATATTTTCCTTTTATACCATTGAGTAATTAAGGTTGTATTGATAATTACTAATAATTAATTAGTCTTACTTTAGGCTTTAAATGTGGATAATTCAAGAAAAAATTTGAAATTGTAGCACAATTAATAAGTTTAATTACCAAAACTGTTTTTTCCTTGATATAAATGAAGTAATTATTTGTTTCTTATAATTGTAGATGGATTGAGTATAGCCATTTTATAATATTATGGTTATGTAGTATTATCATGTTAAAACGTTTTAACATTACTTTCAATAATTTAATATATATTATTATTATGTGAGTTTATTAACTTGTTATGAACTTGAACTACTAAAATTTATTTTCTTAATAATTTGATATTTTATTTTTATACATATATTTTATTATATATTATTTTTTCTTAGTTATTAAATTACTGTTTCGACTATCGGTCTAACCGGTTAAACCATAAAAATTGTAATCTTGTCATATTTCCGATTAGACATCTCTAATCTGATACGATTTTTAAAATATTGATGTACCCTTCCCCAAGACATTGAAAAAGGAATCAAGCTAGCTTTAAAATCTGATAAATGGTTTTAAACATATTTCTATCAATATTTTTTTTTAAATTTAAAAGAGCATTTATAAATTAAAAATATAGTTATCCTGACTTAAAAGAAAGTTTTTTTAAAAAAATAAAAGTTTAAATAAATATATTATATTTTTAAATAAATAGTTTTTTTGTCAAAAAATTATTCAATATTACATGATACATCTCCAAACACTTTATAATATCATATTACGCAATACAATATGTTATGTAATGTCGCACAAAATAATGCATGGTTTTAGAATTTATCAGCCTTATACAATTTGGTCTTTTCCTATAGAACGAATGAATAAGATTTCAACTTCCACATATTAAATTTCTTTCCCTATCTAATCGTTATTATTTTTTTACTTAACTATTTATTATAATAAAAATGAAACCAATCGTACTCATATCGTATAAATATATAATTGGTAGGATTACTCGTCTATATCTCTGTTTATTTATAAGTGTTATTTAATATTTTATTACACAAAGTAAGAAATACAATTAATAAGTTATAATTTCTTTTAAATTTACTAATATATCCTTATAAATATAAATAGATAAAAAATAATTAATATTATTTTTTATTTTTTAGATGATATATGAGGGTATAGGTAGAAAAATAGTAATTAATGTTACCTTAAAATTTTAAAATAACAGATAAAGAGAAATGAAAATTTTCATAAAATGTAACAAATAAAAAGAAACAGAATGAGTAATAATTTCATTTCACAATTAAGTTATGCGACACTTTAAGTAATTTAAAAAATTATGTAATTATATAATTTGATAAATATAGTTAAACTTAAATACTTCCTCCATCTCATATTATAAGATAATTGGATAAGTTTCACGCATATTAAGAAATATTTATCACATTTCTAAACTTCTAAAAAAAAAAATTTTAGTTTTACCTCTATTAATTCTACTCATTTCATTAAATATAATATAAGTTACAATACTAATAATACAATAAATAAGTGATAAAAATAATAAATCACTACATATTATCTTATACTATGATATAATAAAAATCTCTCATGTTGCCTTATACTATGAAATTGAGGAGTATAAATCTAATTGGTTTTATTTAAATCATTTTAAGAATTTTGACATAAATATTTTAAGAAAATAAATAAAATATTAAATAAAAAAGAGTAACCCTAATTTAGTTATATTTACTAGAATAAAGTAGAATTAATTTCTTTTAAGAAAACAAAAAAGGGAAATGGAAAAGGCATAACGATTTTCTTCGGCCGCAAGGCAGACATAACAATTTAATGCTTAATATTAAAATTACTTTAAATGTCCCATTATTTTATGTATCATTTTAAGATATTTCACATAAATCAATAAAAATATTAAATAACCTAGAATATGCTTTTTCAAATTTAAAATATAAGTCTTATTTTAAAAATTTATTTTAGTCCAAAATAGTATAAGTTGCATTTGGTAATTTTTAAGGTATTAAATTTTCTTTTTCTAATTTTGTCATTATCTGTAATTAAATGTAGGAGAGATAATAGACTTTAAATGTAATGTATTAAATAGAAATATTATTGAAAAATAATATATATATATATTTTGCAGATTAATAAGTAAAATTACTTTTCTTAATTTCTGTATAATTAATCAAATATGACTTATATTTTAGACTATAAAAAATAGTAAAATTTAATGATATTTAATCAAAATATTTTAAACTTAAATGCTAAAAAGGCTTGCAGTGTACTCATCACTATTTTTAATAAAGGCCAAAATAGGGATAACATACTTTAAGTGTTCTAAAAAAAAATGTCCTACATTAAATGTACTCTACTCATCACTATAAATGTTCTACATCAAATAAATGGTATTTTACTCGTCATTATTTTTAATTAATGGTAAAATGGTATTTAACCAAAATTTCCTAAACTTATATGTTTTGTTTCCTATTTGGTCTTTATTTATAATTAGATGTAGAAGAAATAATAAATTTTTAATGTAATATATTAAATAGGAATACTGTTAAAAATTAATATATTTTTTTGCAGATTTAATTAATGAGTAAAACTATTTTTCTTAGTTACTGTGTAATTAGTTAAACATGACTTATGCTTCGAACCAAAAGAAATAGTAAAGTGTAATAGCATTTAACCAAAATGTCTTAAACTTAAATACGAAAAATGACCTATACTCTACTCATTACTATTTTTAATGAATAATAAAATAGGGACAACAGAATTTAAATGTTTTAAACAAAAGGTCCTACATTAAATTACTTTGCTCATCACTTTAATGTTCTACATTAAATGAAAGGTACTCTACTCATCACTATTTTTAATAAGAGGTAAAATAGTATTTAATCAAAATGTTATTTTTTTCTATTTTATTTTTATTTATAATTAAATATATGAGAGATAACATACTTTAAATATAATGTATTAAATAGAGATACTATTAAAAATAATATATTTTTTTATAAATTTAATGAGTAAAATTATTTTGTTTCCATGTAATAGTCAAACAAAACTTATATTTTTTTATCATAGAGTAGTAAAGTTTAATGGTATTTAATCAAAATATTTTTAAATTTAAATATTAAAAATGATTTGTGCTATATTTATCACTATTTTTAATAAAAAATAAAATAGTAAATAAAATAATTAATATTTTATTAATAATTTAAGATATTTAATTTTTTTTTTAAATGGAAAATAAAATGGTACCGGAGGTAATTAAGCTGGGAGGTGCATCAAGGATCAGCGTTTATCTTTTGGGGCCCACAAATAGAAAGCTACTCGCTCTGAAAGCGCGTGTATTTCATTACCCAGCTCAGGTATTTTATGCTCGAATCTGTCACCGTTTCACGTAATCAATCACAGTCTCTTTCTTCTCTTTCGCTGCTTTTACGCAGCTTGTGGTCACCAATTGGGTTAGTATCATCAGGTACTGGATTTCAGCCTCCCATTCTTCGCCTTTCTGATCCTTCTTTCTTCTTTAAATGCTCGTATAATATATGTGTACATATATATATAAATATATTCCATTGCATGCAAATGCTTCAAATGGTTTCAATTTATGCATTGCTATGCTTATCGATGATCTTGTATCGATGGTTAGTATTAATCGCCGTTGTTTTTTTTTTCTTTGCACTTTAACTTACTTGTACAAATGCCTTTGCTGAATTCTCTTTTGATATCTTCCATTGTTTCTAAGTATGGAAGCCGTACGTGTTGTTTTGCTGTTATAGTTCTGCCTCTCAAGTGATCGATCTTTTAACCCAATAAAACACCATGTGGTTCTCACATTAGTAATTACAAAAGTGATTTCAATATCAATTTGATCAACAAAAATTTTTTTTCTTATCACTTTAGTACTTACAAAGTATGATATGGTTTCAATTTCATCCTTAGAAAGGTACTTAAATGATATTATACGAAAAAAATTCAGAGTTAAAAGCACATTTTCTAGAGATATAGAACGCTCCGTAGAAGTTTTCCCCTTCTGAATTTGTTTTAGTGGAAAGATTCAAGTGTCATTTTAGTAAGTAAAAGGGGTGTACCAGAATTAATTTAGCTAAACCTCAACGGAGGTTAGTTAAAAAAAAAAAAACTGTTGTTAACAATAGTCAAAAGAAAAGGCATTATTGAAATCTCTGGAAGATGTTTATCGCAACATTAAATCATTAGATTGATAGTTGGACTCTGAAATGACAGCATTGGCATTCCTGGAATAGGTGGTGAAGCTTGTAACATGTCTGAGGGTGTCGATCCATTTCCAATGTTGGGAAGTGTTTACGGAGTGTCAGGTTCCAAGATCAATCGTTTGAGCCCAAATTTAGCCAAAATCAAACTGAATTCTTCACAAACTGGTGATTCCGGCAGGGTGAACTCATGGCAGCCACAAAACATATCTGATGATAGTGGTCCAAGGGCTTGGTATCCTCAACATCCTAGTTCCAATGTTTGGGGACATCCCAATGTAATTAACAAGCTGGGAAAATGGGGAATTGGTGAATCAGGAGGGGCTGAAGGCAAAAGCCAGCAGGCTAAAAGCAATTGTCCTAGTAATCTAACTAGCGGTGGAAAAGGATCGTGCTTGTCTGTGAGAGTTGATACAACTTCCATGAATGGAAAGAATGATCAACACAAGGGTGAAAGAATCCCAGAACCCCACCATGCTGTTGAATATGAAAATGATGATGATGAAACGGTTGACAGGGATTCTGATATTTTGTTTGACAGTGATGATGATCTGTCTATGGATGATGCTGATGATGAGAGCCATGAAGAACGGAAGAAAAGCAAATGGTTCAGGGCATTCTTTGATGACTTAAATGGTCTGACCAATGAGAAGATAAATTCACAGGCAAGGCAATGGCATTGCCCTGCATGCCAAGGGGGTCCTGGTGCCATTGATTGGTACCATGGGCTGCAGCCCCTAATGAATCATGGCAGGACAATAAAAGTGAGGAGGGTAAGACTGCACCGACTGTTTGCTGAAATTTTGGAGCAGGAATTGCTCAGGAGAAAAGCTTCTATAACAATGAGCGGTGAAGTCTATGGTAGATGGGAAGGTCTAGATAAGCAGGTTAAAGATCATGAAATAGTTTGGCCCCCAATGGTTGTCATCATGAACACAAGATATGAGCAGGATGAAAATGATAAGGTACATGAAATATTGGTTTATTTGCTAATTGAGAGGAGTGTGTAGTCTTAGTTTATTTCTTTTTTGTTTTAAATCAAATATGCAGCTACCAAGTGAAGTTATTTATTGTTTTGTTACCAATTTTCAAATATTCTGCTAGAGTTCTTTTGTTCTATTTTTTAAAATATTGCTATATTCTTCTGTCAATTCACCTTCTTGAATTGAATTGTAGTGGAGTGGAATGGGGAATCAAGAACTTCTTGATTGCTTCAGCGAATATGCGGCATTAAAGGCTCGTCACTCATATGGTCCACAAGGGCACCGGGGGATGAGTGTTTTAATTTTTGAGCCATCGGTTGCAGGTTATTTAGAAGCGGTGCGCCTCCATAAGCATTTTAAAGAGAAGGGAAGACATAGGGAAGCTTGGAATTGTTGTCAGAATCCATTTGTCCCAGGTGGAAAGCGCCAACTTTATGGTTACTTGGCTTCTATAGGAGATTTAAATGTTTTCAACAGGCATGCTGGAGGTCTTTTTCCCTCTTCCATATTCCTTCACTTTGAATCTTCTCTGTCAATTCATTCATCTTATTTTCACAGGTGTAGATTGAGATCATTTATTATGATCATGAAGATGAAAATTATATATCTGTTTCCATTTGATAGAGCCGCTTTATGTTGGTCTTGTTATTCTTTTATTGCCTTTTCCCCTTCTGCTTTCTGTTTAAAATTTTGAATGAATTTTACCAGTAAATCTACATTTTTCAGGGAAGTCAAAATTGAAATTTGAAGTGAGATCATACCAAGAGATGGTTGAGAGCAAGATAAAGCAACTCAATGATGATAATCAGCAGGTTCACTATTTCAAGAGACAGGCAAGTAAAGAGCAAATCAAATCACAAGCTCTTGCAGCCTCTTTGTGTAAAGTCAGTGAGAAGTTACGCCAGACTGTACAAGAAAACTGTGTTGTACGAGAACGTACTAAAATACATCATGAACAGAACAAAGAAGAGGTAATGTAATGCTCTGCAGCTGAAATTAGCTTACTCTTGCCCCTGGAATGCTGCTTGCTTTGTCTATGAAGATGCTTTGGTGGTTCTAATATAATAAGAAGCATTGCACATAAAGACTGGTGAGGATGTTTTCTGTATTGATGGCAGCTATTTATGCTGGTGAATGGTGGTTAGTGTTTATGAAAGTAACTGTTGCCTATAGAAACCTGTAAACTATCTATTTATCTCATTATTGCAATTTACTTCGTCTGTTTATGGTTTTATCATTTTCGTTTTTTGGGGGCAGCAAGGGTGTCCTAAAAACATTCTTTGGATTTGATGTTTCTTTAGATGGAATGTCATGACTTTGCAACTTAGTTACTTTTGTAGGTGCCACATGTCTGGTTGATACATTTTCTTCCTGCATTAGCAAGCATTCTGGGAAAACATTCTCTGCAGAGGCCATGAAGTATTTCTTAAAAGACTGAAATTATTCAAAGTGCTTATTATTTTTCCTCCTTTTTTTTATGACAAGGAAATCCCAACTGGCAGAGCCCAATTACCCGTAAGGGCGGAGCCCAACTACCAGTCGGGTAAAACCCGGGTGTAAACTAAGCTTGCAATAGCTCTAACAAGTAATTGAGCCATTCAACCTAATAGTTTGGGTATCTCTCTTAAAGTAAGTTTTGTTAACCAGATCAAGACATCAAATGGGCCTGAACCCACGACACATTGCTTGCAAGGAGCCACCCCAACCACTAGGGTTGTGCCCGACGGGCTAGTTTTCCTCCTCTTGAGCATAATGTTTTCGGCGATGTACTAATACTTTCTTGTCAGTACCAGAATGTTGTAATGGATTCAATGTTGTTTGTTACGAAGTGATGGAGAAAACTCGACTACAACTTTTAGGTACTCGTTGTCAGTTTCTTCATTAAGAAAATTGGAACTGAATTTTTTTTTCAACTGACCACGTGATTGGGCTTTCCAAAAAAATTCTTTCACATGTCATATGTATATTAAAAACTGATGGCAAACATTTAAAGTACAGCACTTAAATCTGCAGTTAGTGAAAAGGGCATGACATTCCAATCCTCTCTCTCTCTGTTTTCTTTTTTGGTAATCTTCCAATTCTCTTTTTTATTTGTTAATGGATAGTGGTAAATTCTTTCTGAATGATGATGCAATCCTTATTGTATATGACTGATAATTGTAATATATTCTCTTTTAGATGGATGCACAAGAACAGTTTTTCCGAGATCAAATCCAGATCATTCAACGAGCTATAGATGCAAAGGAGCTTAACTTTGAGAAATTACAGCAGGATAAGCGAGAAAAAGTAAAACACAGTTGTGGAGGCTTTCATAAGAGCGAGGACCAAAAGATAAGGTAAGAACCCCCCATATTCATTACAAGGTTCTCCTCGAGAAGCAGATAACATTTCAGAGATATGAAAGGGAGCTAGTGCATCCTTAAAAGATCATCCAGCGAGGAAATTTAATTTTGGACAATGCTGAAAGGCACTCATAAGCATAATACAAGAGAAAATCAAAATGTAAATGATTTATATTATTCTTCTTTGATTATATATTTTTTCTGTCCTTTGGTCAAATAGACAACATTCTTTGATTTGGTTAGTAAACAAGATCCATTTCTTGATCTTCTGAACTTAGCTTATGACTCCTCGTGTTCTCCATTATCTTAAATCAACAGTGCGGAGAGAATCTCCAGTTTCATAAGGCTCCAGGACAATGAGATGAGGCAATTTGAGGCTGAGAGAGATAGACTGGTAAAGATTCATGAAGAAAAAAGGTTGGCTCTCAAGAAGAAGCAGTGGCAGGAAGAGCTAGAGCTCGAGAAGGAGTTTGAAACTGAACTGACACAGCTCATGGACAAGTTCACTTCAGGCCCGGGTGAGGAAGAAAATGACAGGAAATGAAAGCGGCAAGATCACATGCATCAACAAGGAGACCATACAGACACGTGACAGAAAGCATACTAAAGTTACAGATACTAGCATATCTATATGACATAAAAGATTCTATGCTTAGTCCAACCAAAATTTTACTTTGATTCACTTACCCTTCAAACAGGGAAAGAGATTGAAGTGGTTGCTATCAACAGTTTTGATCCCATTTAAGCTAGTTTGTTGTACTCATTGGACTTGAAAGTTTTGCTGTGTTTTCACTCCCCAAGAGCTAGTAATATAAACTTCGTAGCGTTGTTGGTTGAATCTACTGTCAACTTACGCTCCATCGCGAGGATGATACCAAAACTAATGCTTGCACAGTTGCATATTCAAAAAATTGATCACGAATCTGTAACATATAATTCTAGGCACGTTCACTGTACAAATCCATTTTTCCCAACCACAACCATGCTCTGTGAAGAATGTGAAAAACAATATAATAAAGGTGGAGGAGGAGAAGTCACTTTTCCAAATCCAGAAGACAGAGAATTGCATAGGTGTGCCAATGCTAACGCTCTTTTTTCATCTTAATTGTTTGAGAGTATGGTAATTGCATAGAATTATAAGGAAGATGCTACTAATAGTGTATGGTTACAGTGGGAGAAGTTAATTAGGGATATCTTGCTTGTTGAAAATAGTTTCAATGAATTTTCAATTGGCTGAACAAATCTTCCATCAAGAGGATGTTTTGACTTTTAATTTTAGTTTTATTTGTGAAAATTGTATTAAACTATTTTTAGAGTTCTATTTTTTTATAATTTATTGCACTTTTATTTTTATTATAATGAAATATGAAATATTTTTCAGACAGACTAGTTTAAAAGTTTAGATTTCGTTTCAAATTAATTATATATAGTATAATTAAAAAATAAAAATAATATATATATATTGTCAAGGACCATTTCATTAACTTGAATTGTTGGGGCTCATGACTTTTTTCAAGTATCATTTTTTTGGTAAAATTTTTAAATATATATATATTTTGCTTATAATTTTTTAATTATCTTTAGTGCGCCCTTTCACATGGAAGTCCTTTGGACTTGGAGGTTTGGCGCAACACTAGCCCAACTTACCTTGTGTTGAAATTTCAATTCCATTTTTTTTTGGGTAAAACAAAGAAGGCTGAAAAGCGCAGAATGTGTTGAAATTTGATTTTTATTTTATATATACGAAGAATGGTAAATCGAAATATATATATACACACACACGAAGAGTGAAAAGGGCAAATGTTGGCCAAAAAGTAAAAAAGTAAACAAGAAAAGTGCCAGTGCCAGAAACAGTAATAAAACTATTCAAAGTATTCGTAGACCTTTACTTTAATAGCTACTAGCTAGTAAATCTTTTGAGTTAAAAAGATCCTTGACAAAGTTGTAGAGTCCGCAAGTGATTAGGCCTCCCCCATTTCTCTTAATTAAAAAAATGTCTCAGCGAAGATGTGGGGGACTTATGCCCACACTTCCAAGGTACTTTCATGTGAGCTAGAGGGCATGCATGTTAGGTATTATAATTACCCTATCCAACGAATATTTGTTTAATAGTTTAATAGCTTAATTAATGACTTAAATCTTTTAATAAGTCGAAATGATCCTTGGCAGCAAAGAGTATTAGTACTTGTCATGAAGGCTATGCTATCTTTTTTTTAATATATATATATATATATATAGTAACAAGGCCATGCTATCAATAATTCAATATATCATGTCAAGGATTCTGAGAGCTTAAATTATGAGATTTGATGATGTTTGATTAAGTAGTCTACTTTGCTCGAACTTAATTCAAACTTAATTATGACATGTTTGGTACAAAATGGAAATATGAAAAGAAATGGAATGAGAAAACTCTCTCTTATAAATATGATAAACTCTTTTTTGAATAAAATTATTTTTTCATCTATCAAATACAAGTTCTATACTTTTCTTCACCTTTTTCCTTTTGTCAATTAAATTCATTTTCTATATATCAAATGTAGCGTTATTATAAAGCCTCTAGAAGTTGTTTATTGAAACATTACAAAATATTGCATTATACTTCTTTGAAACCACTGCAGTAACAGAAGTCTTAGAATAGTTCTTGAAATAATAATTATGGCTGACACTGATCCATTTCCAAGGTTGAAAAGTATTCATAAAGCTTCCAAGGTTAATCAGTTGGGTAGGAGAGGCAAGGGTAAATCTATAGAGGCTGGAAGCAAATAAAAAGCATTAATCCTAAAATTCCAAGTTATAGTGGAAATTAAAGGAGCTTTGAATGATAGCAACTTCTCCCCTTAACCAATAATATATACCTCCAACACCAAAGAACAGATCATCTTCCCTTGTTAGTATTGATAAAAGTCTTTCTTCTTTTTCCCTTTTGGAAAAGAATGGATCCTTCAAAATTTTATTTAATTAAATAGTCAATATTTGTGACAAAAGAATAATGTGGTTATAAAAAGAAACACACAAGAAAGATAAAACTACCTGTACCAACAGAAAACAAAAGCAACACGCATAAAAGATAACATATCAAGAAAACCATAAACATAAACACAAAAACGACTTGACTAAAAACACCTAAACCTCTAAAATGACTAACACTATCACCTACACTCTGGATTATGAAATAAGTGAGGATGAGATTAATAGTCTGAAAGTGATATTGATATTTTGGTTGTTACTACCTCCAGCCCTTACTATCAGGATATTTTTACGAGCCTTACATTACAGCTTCGTAAGGCACATCAATTTTTTTTCGTAAAAGCCTTTGATTTAACATTTTCACATTTTATATACTGGACATTTTTTCTCATGAGTATATTGAGAAATCATTAAGGGTGAATTGAATTTTTTTTTTCAAATTTTTTACAATTTTATTAATCTTAACCAATTCTAACTGTTTTTTCGGTTTTCATAATTTAATTAAAAAGCTTTTATAATAAGAACTCGAGGTAGTAGTGATTATGATATTCTTGTATTTGGATGACTTTGACCAAGTTAACGGTGAGAAAACCCATGAATCACGCAGGGTTTCCTTCCATATGTGTTAGATATATATACCTATGAATCAATGCCAGAACAAAGCTTCAAAGAGGGCTCCATGCTTGCTTTCGTTCATATGCTGCACACACACACACACACACACACACACACACATATATATGCTCAGCACTCACATGGTCCACTAAAAAAGCACTGCGGTGCCTTTGATTCATGAAAAAGATAGTACTAGAATGAAATCACATGGTATATATCAATGCTGATGGCTTTAACTATATGTAGCCCACTCAAATGTCAACCACAATGTATCAGTTTTTTGTTGGTGGGTTGATAAAAATTTTAGTTGAGTTAGGTCCTAGTTGGAGATTTATTAGGATCAAGGCAAGCTTCATTATTCAAATAGCGTTCATGGACATCTTTACAAATTATTAATCTAGAAGGTCTTTCATTGGCAACAAGAAATTCAAACTCACACATCCATATGAAATATGAGTTGTATCCTCACTCAGAGGACCGATCTTACCTTTATTGACTGTCAAACTGTCTTTTAGGTACCCCTGTGTGCTTCATCTAGCTCCACTTCCTGGTGGTGTTTGTGAATGGATATAACTAAAACAACTATAAGTGATTAGGGAAACTGAGATTGAAGTTTGAGATGAGCTTATACAAAGAGATGGTTCACAACAAGATGAAGCATGAAGGCGTTGACAGAGAACAACTTGACTAACTTAGCATGTATCTAAAGAAAACCCAATTCATATTAAAAAAGTTAACAATTAATTTTTTTATTAATTACTTTTATTGTCAAATTTAAGGACCGGATAGGTTAAAATTATAATCAATCTATAGATTCTTTTTTTAAACGAAACTAATCAAGCCAAACCCAATTTTTTTGTTCTTTTAACTTGTCATAATTAAAATGGCTAAAATACCCTAGACAACGTACGGCTATCATTTATTAAGATGATTTGAAAAAAAGAAAAATCAAGAATATTTGCTGCGGCAAAAACTGTTACAATGACTTGATGATTAACTTGTTTCACCTTAAATTATCTTTTTAGTCCTGCTTAGGGCTATTGCTCTGTGTGTATATGTGTGTTCTAATTCAAAGATATGACTCCACCAAACTGCTCTTTACCTTCAAGCTTATCAATCTGTCTTGAAAGAACCTTCATTTAGATCATCATATATAAAAGTTGTTCTTTTGGGTAATTAAAAGTTTATGGACTGAGCGAAATTTTCAGTAAAGATGATCTTTATTAAAAGCTTATATATATATATATATATTCCTTTCATATTGACCTTATTAAGGTTATAATTCAAAATGATTATTATGTATGGCTTAGACAGCTTTAACATTTATGCATGATCCTTCTATGAGCTTGCTTGCTTGCTCATTAATTTGAAGACTTTGAGGCACTCTTGGTATATCTTCAAACTAAAATTAGCACACAAATGCAGACTCTGAGTTCACATGCATGCGTGTTGTTCCAATTTAAAAGGCATATATATTCTGGTTCAGAGTCAGACACCTTTAGCATATATTCCATTAGGCTTTTCAACTTCTAATCATGTTAGATTTCGTATTAAGTTGACCCTTGATCAAGTTTATATCCTTTTGATATGAGTTCAAATAAAAATAGATATTTTTTTTGGGTGAGAAAAAGAATTCTAGAAGCATTGCACACATCACTTGCGTGCTGCTCCAGATCATAGAAACTTTTCATGTATATTATATAAAAAAGAAACAATTTTAATTTATTCATTTTTGCTTTTTTTATCAAACCCCTCTTAATTATCTCATAAAAGTTTCTATTTTTTTATAAGATAAAATTTAGGTAAGTTGGTCCTAGGAACTTATGAACTCATATTCTTGTAAGATATGATTCACATCCTTATCAGTTGAATCAATCTTCATTTAATTTGGTTAAAAGTTTCTGTTTATTTGTTCAAAGTTTATCAACTCCTACAAAGATCATTCAACAATTCTTTTTTATCAGACTTTTCATTCAACAATAATTTCTCAAAATTATATATATATATATATTAATTTTTCTTTTGAAAAATTAAATGATCAATATCATATTCAAGGAAATTTATGTAATTATAGGCAACTTTGGCCCCACCAATAGAAAGCATAATAATTGAAGGAGTGATTTTATTCATTGATAGCTATTCGAATAAGTCGAACTTTTCCACATAGAAATTATTAGAGCAATTGAATTATATTAATTACAGCCAAAATTAAGTTTCCGAGTCATGAAAACTCTTCATTTCTTCTTTGAAAGCCTAAAACCTTGTCATTGTTACATCAGATATATATGTTATCATACATGTTACAGAGATAGACCTAATTAGTGTGTGTTTGGACAGCTCCCATAAGCACTTATGGGAGCATATAAGTGATTAAGTGTAGAGGTTACTCAACATAAACTGTTTTTTAATAAGTACTTATGTCTTAAATAAGTGTTTATGGAAGAAGATTATTTTTTCTTCTTATGATAATAACTTATTTCACTTTTTCTTCTCATTATCCACCCAATAATCACTTAAATCTCAATATCCAAATATATTTCTTTTCTCAAAATCACTTATGAGGTAAAAATATCCAAACACAAATCATTTTTGACATAATCACTTATTCTCATAATCTATTATGAATAAATATTTATTCTCATAATTATTTATACATAAACCAATACAAACACACCCTTAATATAATTCTTAAAAAATTACTAAATCAATTGAAAAATAATAGACACATAAATATGATATGCAAGTCAATTTTATCAGAAAAATGATAATATAGTTATGTTAGTAATTAATCTAATTTATAAATATAATATTTTATTATATTATTCGATGTAAAAAACATATAACTATGAGGAATTTCAATTAAATATGAAAAAATATATAGATTAATTAGAGAGTTACATATTCTTTTTTCTGGCTTATCATTAAAAAAAGAGTGATATATTCTTGGCCAAAAGATGAGAGAGAATTATATATTTGTTTACAAAAACCTGTCATGTCATTTTTTTTCTGGCCAGTACAAGTCATGTTATTATTGGAAAACTATCCATGTGCCTATCAATTGAAGATAATTCGATACTACAATTTCGAGCCGAATGGGGAAACTTGCACCTTGGAATAAGTTAATTTACGGATGATTTAAGTACATCTAGAAGCATTTGTATAGGCTCATATAATATGATTTTGGTCCTAATATATATATATATATATTTGATTGATAAATCCTTTTCGAAATAATATAAAGGCGCATATATATATTTTTGAATTTTATATTAAGTGCAAATAACATTTTTAACATTTAAAATTTATAATAATGAATCTTCTAAAGCTTTTAAATTTATATATGCAGACAACTCTTACATGTCATGTTTGATATACAAGAATTTAGAGCGAGGAAACGGAAAGGAAAACAGATTCTTGATTAAAATAAGTTTGGTAGCCTGTAATTTTGGTTCTTTGGAGTTCTAATTCAGGCAAAAATGCCTAAATCCATTTCTATCATTATAATGATGGAAACGGTCAGATTCTATGGAATCAAAATTTTGAGACACATCTACCCTCCACATACATCCTCCTTCAACTGTCGACTCTTCCACCATTGATGGTGTTCTCCTCCACCATTCGCCCTCTCATCCTCCTCCTCCACCTCGTCCACCTTCTGTGGATTAGGAATCAACGCCACCATCTTCTCCAAGCTCTAGCAATGTCCTCAATCTAAAGTTAATGACAAACACCAACTTCGATCTTCTGGGTCTGTAATGACACCGTTCAACGACTTCCATCTTCATGGGTTGTTGGTTGTTTAACGATGGGTGGTGGTGGCATTCAACAGTGACATCGTTCTCTAGAGATGCCAATAGGGTAGCAATGACGAGATCTGAGTCTTCGACAATGAGATCTACTAACAGATGATGTCGTTCAACCCAGATCTCACCTTCACACAACGGCCTATCCAGCTTCAAATCAAGATTCAGATCTTCGCTCTTTCTGGTCACGACCATGGCGTTTGATGACAAGGAAGCAAATCTAATCTTTGCTCTTTCTGATATCTTCTTTTGGTTTTTGTAATAATTTCTGTTGTCTCTGTAATGGCCACCGGTGGATTGTGGGGTGGGATGTTGCCCGTATGGTGGTCACCGGTGTGTTTCAGTTTAATATGGATGAAGAGTTTTTTTTTCCTTATAAATTTAATAAGGGTACTTTAGTCTTTTTATATTATAATACTAATATTCAAATTAAAAATTATATCAAGATTTCATGTTATACCAAACATATTTTTAAAACTCACTTCTATTCCAATTCGTATTTCGATTCTTATTCTTATTCCTATTCCAATTCCATTTAAATGCATTCTATCATACAAAACACATCAATACGGTTCATTATTTTGTTATTTCACTAATAGAGCGTGACATTTAAAAAATTATCTGCATGTGGCTTAAAAGTTTATGGAGTTATTTTGTAAGGTAGATTTAAGGAGTTAATTTTACATAATACAAAATTTGAGAGAGTTAATTGTACAAAAAGTACAATTTAAGAAGGTATATATTATTATAGATGCATAAGTGAAATACTAAACATACAAGCCACACCTTTTTTTTTTGGCAGATAAGCCGAACCTTAATAAGTCATGAATAATATAACTCAATTATTCATCAAACTTAGTATAATGTGTATATATGGAGAAACTTAACATGTGTAATTGATTAAAAAGTTTGAAGAAAATTTTATACAATTTAACCTAATATAAAATGATATATATGTGAACTCCAACCACTAGCTAAGAGCACTGGGAGATTCGGTTTGCTATGTATACCAAGTGATGGATGATGGCTAAGTATTAAACTATACATAAATTAATTAAAAGTTTGTGAGTGATGGTGGTGGTGGGTGAAGCTGCTTATTATGGTGCGTGTACATGTGTGGACGTTAATGGTAGGATCAACTTATAGGGTCTCCATCTCAAACACCAAAACACACACACATAATGGTGGTCTCGCACTCTCATTTTAGCATTTGAATTCAATTCTTTTTTCCAACTCTGTAATGCTTGAAGGAATCCAATGCTGCAAAATAAATATAGGGTCATTTATAGCCAACGGATGATGAACAAGCAGAGCCACATGCAATCATTCCTGATCATCATCATCATGCTTTCATATTATGTCCAAAAGGTACATACTCGCCATCATTACTGCCCAACACAAAAGTTTAGTAGAATACAAAAAATAAAAACAAACACACTCACTTTTCATTAAGTAACTTGAAAATTTTGTGTGGTTGATCTCCACAAAAACAAAAACAAAAGCAAAAGGAAAACAAAGAAAAAGGAGATATCTTGAACTAGAGTTTAGACTGGAGTTATGTCAAAATTTATCAGAAATCCTTGATTTCCATATATCAGATTACTTTTTCATCCCCGTGAATTGAATGCCATGCTTTTTTTTTAATACTAGGAGTATTCCTCACCAATAATAGATAGCATTCTCCCTAGGAGTACTGAGAATAAAAAGTAGGTTTCTTTTTAACTAAGTTTGCTCAACGTATTGAGGAGAGGAATCAAAACCCTAATCAGTTGTTTAAGAGAAATAAGAGCCTCTGGCACTTACACCAACAACCTGAGTTGGTAATTGAAAGCCATGCTTTGATTCCTTCACGAGGATAATCTTCACGTTCACCCAGTTTTGTTGAGAAGATCACTTGACGTTCTATAACCAAGCATAGCATTCTAGCTAGTACTTTCAGCATAGAAGGAATTAAACGTATAGAGCCGTATCTGTGCGTCACTGTCCACACTTCGTAAGAGCCTGCGAAATAAAAGACCGTAACAGTTTCAGTACCCGTGTTAAATCTGCGAACCTGCAAAATGAAAGCCGATATGTCAGATTGACAAATCTAAGTAGTCGACAACAGAAACAAGACATAATTCTTGGGTGTGTGCCCATATATATTTATATATAACATGAAAGATCATAATGAACCATATAAATATATAGTTTACAGTGCAGAAACTGATGAGGTGGCCCTCAAGTAGGTTTCTCAGAGACAGATTCGCAGAGCCCGTTTGGCAGACTGGCCATCTCCGATTGTTGTCACCATGGTATGCTTGGGTTGAGAAGAGATAAGAGATGAAAGGATCAAAGAGAAAGAATGTTTGAATCTTAATCAAATGAACCTTCCTTTTTAATTTCCTGATTCTCTATTCTCAAATAGCACAACGGAGGTGGACAGAATGCCAAAATGGCTATGGAACAAGCCTCTGAGAAACCCAAGAGAGCGGAGAGAAGGAGACAGAATTAGGAGTTTGGAGATTGAAGAAGAAAGAGAGGTTGGTGGGTGGGTTAATTAAGGTACATGAGATGGAATAAAAGAGAGAAAAGTTTATATATATATATATATATAGTTGGATTAATTGTATCGTATGATGAGGCTTTGACATAAGGTGGCATTTTTTGTGGAAAGAGAATTAAGGAGAGTGAATGAGCATATTATATAATATATATATATATATAGAGAGAGAGAGAAGCGTGCATGGGGATGTAGGACTTGTGGGGGTATGGTGGGCGCTAGCAGAGTTTCTGTATGTTTTGAACACTTTGAAAGTTGAGTTGTTTTCTGGGAGAGTTCCCATGGAACATCATCTGCTTTAGTGCTTCGTGTGTTATGCGTTTTTCACACAATTTTTGTTCCCTTATGAAAATTAAGACTTAATTTGCCCTCCTTCTTCAATTCCCAAATAAATATAAATAAATAAGAAGACTTAGGTAGGTGCATGTCTTTTATGTAGAGAGACAGGAGGACTATGAATGGTAATTAATAATGGGACCTCCTTGTACTGATTTTTTTCAGCGTCTGTTTTCACTTTTCAGTCAGTTTCTTCTTCCTCTGTTTTAATCTCATTTCTTTTTATTCTTTTAACTTTTACCCAGTGAGTATTCTATTATTTTGTCACACTGCCTTGTCTCTGCGGCATGTTTTAGTACGTATGAATGGTGTGTTCAAAGAAAGCGAAAAGGGAAAATAAGTACTAAATTAATATAGGCTATATTTTAGAGTTTAGGATGAAATAAAATGAAATATTTATTAATAAAATGGAATGAAATGTCCTATTATTTAAAAATTTTATGGGAGGAAATGAATAACCTTATTTGATTATTGTTAATTTGAAAGTTATTATAAAATAAATGAAATGGAATGGATTATAATTATTTTTTAATATTAATCTATTTAACAAATTTAGATGAAAATGTGTGTGAATAAATTCTTTTTTTTGACAAATTTTTTTTAATTGTTTTTGTTTTTTAATATCAACATCTTCCAATAACAATAATAATATGATGCAAAACAACAACAATAATATTAGTAAGGAAGTAATATTAATCCTCTAAGCTCAAAACTACAAAGAACTTTTTTTTTTTATTAATCCTCTAAGCTCAAAACTGATGGCGGCGCCCGACTGGGATCCCATAGCAATAATGAATAATACAGATGAAGCCAAATGTTGCCGACAAAAAAGAACACACATCAAAATATGGCCAATATCAAGAAAGGTATGGTAAGGGACTTGGAAGAAATTATCTGTGTGTTTAGGTTGTGCGATAACTATTGTGTGATGAAAATAACCAAAGCAAGCTCAATAAGGCACACTATGGTAGGATTATTTTCCATAGTGTGGTGAGAAGCATGAAAAAATATCGTGGAGTATGCATATATTTTTTATAAGCGTAAAGGATAATTTTGTGTTTGAAATAATTATCCGTGACCACTCCATCCTTGACCCTCAATTTGGGAGGACAAAAAAAATTAAATTTAAGATGACTAATGATGGCTTGAGAGGTCTTTTCTTACCATTCCACTCCCTCTTGAAAAAACTTTCAAACAATGGCTCAGCCCATAAAATTATTCCACTCTATCCCTTCCACCCTAAAAGAAAGAACTCTAAAACACACTTTTAATGTGTTTGGTTGACATACACATTATTTAGGTTTTCAAAAACAAATAAATTATGTGAAGTTCATTCACTTAAATTATGAAAAAGGAATTTTCTAATATAAAATATACTTCTTCTATTCTCCCAAACATATGTACTATTTTTTACTTGAAAATAGCTTTTTCATGTTTCTCCCCTCTTTCTCTATTTCCACTTTTCTAAAAACTGACTTCAGCCAAAGATGACTTAAAAGAAAAATTTTTACTTTCTTGTGAGATTCCCTTTAAATAAATTTATTTGTTCATATATAATGAATTATGAAACAACAAATTAATATATAATTCCGTATAATTTGGACATAAATCCCTTCAACTTTTGAATTCTATTATTGATGATTTTGAAAATTTCTGTTGTATTGAGATGCAACTATGCAAGACACATTATTTAAAACGGAAAAAAGATCAAGACTACCTTATTTTGACATTTGCCTCGAATCAAAATTATAAAAATTGAGTTTTTTTTACGTGTTCCCATTAAAAGTTAACTTAATCGACTGAATAGATAGGACCCATCAAGTAAAGTGACTATGAGTTAGAATTAAATTATATCATCCCGCCCTAATTTAGATTAACTTTTATATATTGAATAATTTTCTAAAATCTTTAACTTTTCATATTTTTAAGCTTGCTTCATTAAAAAAAAACTAAAATAAAAATTGATTTGCATAAGACTTATGATCAATGACCCACAATATCCTTCTTAAACCTTGAAGTTATTAAAGTTTACTTTAGAAGGAACATCTCCCCTAGATGCACTTTTAAAATTGGTTTGAAAATTAAAAGGCTTATGATTCTCCTAAATAGGAGTTCTTAAAAGAAGTATTTGAAGGATTAGGATTTAGCTCTATATTTACTTAGTGGGTGCTTATTTGTGTACGAAAATTCCATGCCATCAATATTCGATCAATATTAATGTCAATGAAGGCTTGGAGGGTTATTTTTCCGGAGGGAAAGGGATTAGGTAGAGAAATTGTATGTCTCCTTATCTGTTTGTTTTAGGAATGAAATACTTAAATTGCTGCAAGTGGCTTCCAAGTAGAAAAGATTCAAATTTCATCTAAAATGCTATAGAGTTCAATTAAATCATATTTGTTTCACTGATGATTTATTAGTTTCTTGCATGGTGATATTGCTTTATAGACCATAATCCAAAACACTCTTAGAAAATTCTCTAAAGCATCAGGATTAAGCATCAATGCAAGCAAAAGCACTATCTATCTTGGTGGAGTGTCAAGAAGTGAAATACAAGAAATCTTGAATTGCTTGGTTTTTAATGAAGGAGAACTTTTACTCACATACTTGGGGATGCCTTTGAATTCCAAAAAGCTTGCATGCATGTGCTGACTTATGAACCATTGATTGAAAAGATAGTGAGTCGTATTAAACATTGGACTACCATACATCTCAATTATGCTAATAGGGTCCAATTGATTTCCTTAGTTATATTGAGCATATAAAGATTTTGGAGTCAAATATTCCCTCCAGCACACGTACTTCATTTTTGTGAAGCTTTCTTTAGTCAGGTGTGGAGCAAAATAGAAAGAATCCAATAACTTGGAACGCTATTTGCCAATTCTAAAGAGAATGGAGGACTAGGCTTTAAGGAGTTGCAGTCTTGGAATAAAGTAGTTTTATCTAAATTGCTTCTTGGCTTAGCATCTGAGCCAACTTGTTCTGCTACTATTGATCAGTTAAAGAATACTAGCTGAAAAAAATGCTCTATATAGCAAGTAACCTCTAAATCTACTGGTTCTTGGTGGTGATTGAATCTTCTTTAAGTAAGAGATGAGTTTATGATTCACTTCCCAGGACTTGAGAAGGCTTTAAGGGCAAAGAATACAAATAATGTACTCGTGTTTTCATTCTCCCTACCCTCCTATCTCATGGAAGGGCATTGTCTGGAATGGTTATTCTCTTAAAAAGAAATGTCATTCACTGCTTGGTTCACTTTTCATTATAGATTATCCACCAAAGATAGATTGCTGAAAATAAAGATACTCCAAAAGTGTTCAATTCACGCATCTATTTATGTGATATGGCAAGGAATGATGTTATTTTCAAGTCAGAAAATCCCAATTGTGATACTATTTGCTTTGGAATGATAAATGACTTTTAAGTTGAGATGGAAACATCTTTTGATAAATAAAAATATAAATACGAAATCTATAGGTTTTTTTTTTGGCTAAATGGACTTACAGGACTTCTGGACAAAAGCTACATGTTTGAGATTTAATATTTTTTGAGATATCTGGGGTATACCCTTTTTGGTTGTAAATACTTTTGAGTTTTTTTTAATATAATTTCTTCACCTTTTTAAAAAATTACAATAAAAATTAACAAAGAAATATTATACTATTCATCATTTCTTGAAAAAATAATATCAATAAATTATATTGACAGTAATTATTTTAATAAAATATATCATAACTAGTTTTTTATGCTTCACTTGGTTAATTTTTTAGTACTTAAACAAAAAGCAAGCATTTAATTTTTTTTACCTCATATTTTTCTCCATGTACGAATGCTCTTAACTGAGTGTTATTCTCAATTATTCAATTCGGAGATCCAGACTAAATTTAAATGGTTTATATTTTAATATTGTTTGTTTTTACATAAATTATTACTTTTTTAATTTTTTTAATTTTTTAATTTTAAAACTATTTTTATCTTGATTTGGAAAAAATGTTTAACAAAAAATGAACAAATCATATCTCTCAACTATGCAGTTGAAAGAATTATTGATATAATAATATGCATTTGTCATTTTTTCTAAACAATATATACCGCCCTGCTGATTTTGATCTTTGCCACGCGTAGATGAATTTCCTTAATACCACGTATCTCAATGATGTTATTGATCTTTGCCACGTGTCCTCTGGTTAATTGTTTATGAGCCATTTTACCCTTTTGGGCTTTGTGCAGATGAATTGTAGTTATGCCATCTATCTCTCTTTGTAGCTTGAAGCTTTGGCACCTCATCACTTTTTAAAACTGGAGCCCATCTTTTTTTCAATTATTCCCATCACCTTTAAACACAAGAAACTATAAACCAAACAAGAATATAGCATAAACTAGAAACTAGAAATTAGGAATGAACTGGAATTTCAAATGGTCAAATGAATGTCAGGTCATATCAAAGATTATTTAATACTCCTTTATTGGAAAATCTGACACATATTGGGCTCTATGCATTCAACAAACCCTTTTCGGCCATGGTCATTATATCAATTTTCAATATAGAACTCCCTCCATGTGGATATTTGAAAATTAGAGAAAGTTGGAAGCTTAGTTAATTTATACCGCTTAGCACGAGTTCATTTGTTATCCATTATAAGTTGTCGAAGCCTCTAATCAGATTTCAATGGCGAGTACAGGTCATGACCTGGTCAAAGAGGTAGATGATTCAAGAGAAACTTAGAGGATCATTGTTAGATTGTGGAGGAGGTGGATTGTTAGAAATCAGTCCTCTTCAATCCTCGATTTCCATGATGTTAGTTGGTGAAGAGGTGCAATGCTATATCTCTTATCTTAATGTTTCCCATTCTTCTTATCTCTCACATCTTTTGAGGGAAATCTTCTTTCATGTCCGATTCTAAGACCTACTTTTTAGCTTAAGGAACTAAGATCCAGGCAATGATTGGAAAGGATAATTTGCTAGAGATATATTCTAAGGAACCTACCAAAGGGAAATGCTATGTGGTTGAGAACTTAGCCATTTCTAAAAACAAGATGTGTTACCATGCCACATACCATCCTTGCAGAATCAACTTCCACAATGGTACTTTTATTGAGCCGTCAAATGTTCCACTACCTACTGAATGCTAGGGTTTTTTGGTCCCTATGTCCGACATTGTCTGCGGGAGGCAATCAACTGAAGTTCCAATAGGTCATAACATTTCGCCTTACCAAATATGTATGTTAAGCCAATTCTATCATTCTTTCATCTTTTATTTTGTTTGATTTTTGGTTTTTTGGTGGTTATTAACAGATGTAATCAGGTTCCTCAAAAGCTTTGGTCAGCTAGATGAATTTAGTAGGAACAATGAAAACAATGATGAAGAAGATCAAAGGTGCTGATGCCGAATGGTGAAGAGAAGATGGGCCTTACTTGGTTTGGCCTTAGACACAATGAAGAAGATCAAAGGTGGAGGATGGGTTTATTTTGCGATGAAGAAGGTGGAGGATGGGTAGTTTGGACATATTACACCTAATCATAGTGAGGTAATGAGCTTCACGTTGATTTTTGGATGTGATGATAATTACCTAAATTAACGTAAGGGGGATTATTGAGGTGATGAGAAAAATACCAACCAAACGCATTTACTAAGACAATATGATTAGGATTACCTTCACATACTTCCTTATGTGAGCGAACCAAATAGGCTTTAATGTATAACTAGGTTTAGGCCTTTTGTTTCTCAAAAAAAAAAACACATGCGCACGACATATATAAACATGTTGAGAACATGGATCATATCAAATGGTGCTAATTTCTAATTCTATTTTTCCATCATGGGCTCTAAGACTATGAAACATGGTAAAAGTGTTAAGATCCAATTCAAACATTGTCAAGTGGGCTTTTTTCCCCCTATTGGGCGGTGTACTCTACATCTCTACCGGATTTCCTACCCATCCCTTGTTTATCCATCCTCAAAGACCTTTCGATCAATCCAATTAGTCCTCTTTCTTAGCCCACTTTGCTGGAGGGTCTTGGTCTGGGTATCCTCACACGGTCACACCACTTTATATTGAGGGTCATGGTTTTGGGTATCTTCACATCACCTTTGTGTAATAAGAGCTAGGGTATCTTCGCTCACTCCAAAATTGATTAAGCATTACAGTGGGTTCTTTCTCCTTGACGTTTAATAATGTCATGGTTTGCCTTGTGATGATTTGGACTGGGGCTGCTCTTGTCACCCCATGGCTTTCTGAGGTGGCCATTCCGCAAATAGAATCACCCTGTTTGGCATTTGTCAACGTTACTTGACCTACTCCATCATATGAAGTGCTCAGGCCATAGGATCTCTAGTTCCAAATAAATTTCAGGGTTTAATTTTACTCTGAACATATTTTATTAAACAATATGAAAAACATGGTGCACGAAAAATAATAACTAAGCGATAAAATCCATCTAAAACAATAAGGTTCATTTATCGGCTTACTTATGAATAGGACTGTAAAACACAGTTCGGATATAAGAAGAATGTTTAGTCCTATACTCTAACAAAAGAAACATGTACCTTATTGTCATTTCTGATCAAGCTCTCATGGAGTCCCTCATTCTGCTTAGCAGTTGGTCTGTTGAAATGTTCCATTGGCGTTTTACTGATTGATGAAGAAAATGAATTATATAAAATGGAGAACAAGGAGAATGGAGAAAATGGATGATGAAGAAAATGGTTTTACTACCCAGCTCGTTGAATGGAGGAAATGGATGATCAAGAAGATGGCTTTATTGCATAGCTCGTTGAATGGAGAAAATGGAAAAAATTGATGATGAAAAAGATGGTGTTACTGCATAGCTCGTTGAATGGAGAAAATGGAAGATGAAGAAAATGGTTTTACTGCATAGCTTGTTGAATGGAGAAAATGGACGATGAAGAAAATGGTTTTATTGCGCAGCTCGCTTATATATACCCATGTATGCTCCTCTCTCTTTCTTCTTTGTACATTTGCTTTTTTTTTTTTCTCCTTCCTTTCACTGATAACTAGTTAATAAACTTCATGTTTTAATTTTCCCTTGAACACAGTGAAAAAAGTTCATGAAAAATAATAACTGAGCGATAAAATCCATGTGAAATTAAATAACATTAGGAGTCATTGGCTTTGAAAAAAGGGGACTAATTGAGAGAATTATTAATAAAGAAAGACTTATTTAAAAAATAAGATGTATATTTTGTACCTCCATTTCAAAACAATTATTATTTTACAATTTTTAAGATAATATTAAATTTTTTTTACAAATTTAACGGCTTACTCCAAATACTCTAAGTAGAGAATAAGAATAAGATATCTTTAACAATGATTTAGAAATGAGTTAAAACCCTAATTAGGGTATTCTAGTACAACTTGTATATATGCAGCTGTAAGCTCATATACAATATATTAAACAAAACAAACAGCCTATAATATTTAGCCTTGAATAACTTAAAAGAATGAATAAATTACAAATGTAAAATATATTACAACTATGTCTTAACAACCATTCCCCCCCCCCCCCCCAAAAACCCCCAAAACTAGTAGGAGGAGAACTCACAACTAGTTTGATTCTTAGACTAAGAAACTTTCAAGTTGAAAAGGGCTAATTAGCAAAGCAATATTAGCAGTTTGTTCTCTAGTTAGTACATACTGAACATTAAGCTCTTCATACAACACTTAATCACACACAAAATGTAGATCAATCTCTATATATATGTTTTGTATGTGTGTGGTATACAAAAACAGTGGCAGTGAGAATGTCACACCATATGACGGGTACTTGTAGTAATGTTATGTCTAGATGCTTTAGTAGAGAACGAATCCATGTAATCTCACAAGCTAAGTCAGCTAGAGCCCTATATATTCAAGCTCTGCACTTGATCTGAAAATCACACACTGGTTCTTAAAACTCCAGGCCACTAAATTATCACCAAGAAACACACAATAGCCACCAATAGATTTTCTATCATTTGGGCAAGCGGCCCAATCAGCATCAATAAAACTAGAAAGATACAAAATTTTAGACAGTTTGGTATGCAAACCTAGACTTGAAGTATCCTTTAAATATCTCAGAAAGTCTTTCTACAGCTTGTTAATAGATATTAGTGGATGACCTTAGGAACTAACTTAACTGTAATACTAATGTCAGGTATGGGAATTAGATGGGTTAGGTGAAATAATGGAGACAAAAGAGGAAGCCGATAAACTAAGAGACAATGAAGATTGGGAAGACTGACTTGATTAAGATTCCATGGCGTAAGCCTCAAGGTGGCTCTGAAGAGAGAGGAGTGAAGGCGAAGCTTACTGTCCCACACCACACATTCTCTCTCTCTCCGCTTCCCCTAACGGACTTGTTGTGTTGTTTTCTTCTTGTAAAATCCACTCTCTCTCCCCCTCCCCCGACTATCTCTTTTTTAATTTTTTTGACTTGGCTTGACTATCATAATATATATCACATGCAAGTGATATTCACATATGTTAATTAAGAAAAACAATCCCAATGATTTCTTTCTCACAAATCCATTTTTCATGCATATATGTGGAGAAAAGCATGAGTTAATCCTTGTGGATAGGATTTGAGTATTCTCTCTCTCTCTCTCGCTGTGCTACAAAGAGAAAAGGAAAATCAAAACAAAGTAAGAAGAGAAAAACAAAGTAAAAGGGCTATCCGAAGCCATTTTCGTTCGATCATCCTCCATATATATATATAGTAGGAGAGCATCACACCGAAAAAATTAAAGAGGTGGAGAAAGGATGATGTGAAAGCCAACGATACTATTACAAGTGACAGTAACAGCATCACGTACCCCGTAAAAAGAGAAGAAGGGGTGTGATAATGGTGGTGAATGGGAAATATGACGTGTGGCACAGTGGCAGGATATATATGTCATGAGACATCTGCCTTGGCCATGTATTCACCTATATAAACTTGAAGCCTAACTCTTTTAGATATGAAGAAGGGAAAAAGACATTTTAGGACCTTTCTAATAAAATATAGACAAATAAACACTATCAGTTGGAAATTCAGTTGACTCGAGTTATGAATTCAGTTTATAGGAGTACTGAATTTTTAAATCGGGTCCTTAAAAGGAAATATTTCTATATAAGGGTCCTGAAATGTCTTTTTCCCTATGAGAAAATATGTATAAATTAAACCTTAAGGGAAAAAGGCTAAATATAAAGGGATGAGAATTAGACAGAGAAAATGAAAAACAAAAAAATGAAAATACTTAAACAACATATATACATGCATGTAATTTATATTTTATATATAAATGAAAAACACAACCCTCTTGAACAAATTGTCTCTTGAACGTGATATATTAATAGAGTAAACTAAGATTTTCTAGAAAAAAAATATTTGTAGTTCATTGTAAAACAAAGCTTCATGATAAAATAGAAAATAATTTATTTTAAAAAATTAAATGTAATTTTTATATTGAAAAAGATATTATACAAAATTTCATCAGAATATGAAATAGATAAATAAATTTTATTTAATGAAAAATTAAAGGCTATGATTTTTTCATTCAGTGAACACTAAAGGTATTCTTAATCGACAGTCAAAGACTAATTCTTTCAAGACGTAGAGATTATTAAAGTGAGTTTCAATCTAAAACAATATATTTAAGGGACTTAATTACCTATTAATTGTGTCATGACCTTATTAGTTAAGACTATGATTCTAATAGTAAATGTCTAATAGTATTTTACTTCTTAGATTAATTATATCGTTGTATTAAAATAATTATATTTTTTTGTTATTATCATTCTATTATTTTTTTATTATGTTTATGTTTTTTAATTTTAATAAATGTTATTGTTATAATAATTCAGTAATGATTTAAAATCATATTTCTTAAAAAATATGTTTCGTCATCCCAAAATATTAGGGGCCAATTAGCTATATGATGACCAAGCTGCGAGATAGAGAACCACTGTGGTGGCAATACAATACCAAGCCAAGGAGGAGGCAGGTATCGTACGACACAATAAGGCAAAGTATGTATATATATATTTATTGGAAGAAAAGAAGAAAAAAAAGCATGTACTAACACGAAAAAGGCTGTTGGTAATATATATATATATATATATATATGGAAAAGATCAAAAAGAAAAATCATAGTTGGATTACTGAATCTTAAGCCAATAACTTTGAACGGTTCAATGATTAATTCGGTTCTTAATACCTTAAATTTTGATATCTTCAATGTTTCAAAAATAGTAATTACTAATAGGGAAAAAGACATTTAAGGACCCCTATATGGAAATAATCCCTCCCAAGGACCCAGTTTAAAAATTCAGTACTCCTATAAACTGAATTCTCAACTCGAATTAACTGAATTCAGCACTGTTACTGTTCATTTGTCAATATTTCTGTCTGGAGGTCCTAAACTGTCTTTTTCCCTTACTAATATATTAAATTTTTTATGCTAAAAATAAGTGAGCTAAGAGAGAGAACTATGTGTTGAAATAGGAGGCTATTAACAATTTTTTTACCTTAACCCTTTTCTCTGAAAAGAAAAAAAAAAGGCTAGTATTATAGAATCATAGGATGGCACATTATGATAAAACCATGTCTTTTTTTCCCCAAATAATAGAGAAAAGTATATAAAAATAACCAAATCCACATGCCGTACACATGCACCAAAATCATGCGACCTGCCTCGTTCACCCTCCCACTCACTCACCTCAATATCTCTCCCTCTCAAAATCATGGCATGAGCCTAAAATTGGCTCTGATATCGAGATAACTCAAATTTATAGATAAAATCTTAATTAGGGTATTTCATTACAACTTGTGTATATATATATACAATTGTAAACCGTTAAATCATAAACCAATGGCCAATGGTTTTGAATAGTTTGGGTTCGATTTTTAATGTCTTGATTTTTATACCTTTAATATTTCAAAAATAGTAATCACTGATATAGTAAATTTTTTATATTAAAAAGTAAAAAAAGTGAGGCAAGAGAGAAAACTACTGTGTTGAAATGGGAGGCTATTAAGAGTCCTCTTACCTTAACCCTTTTATCTGAAAAGGAAAAAAAAAAAAGGAAAGTACTATAGGATCATAGGATGGCACATTAAAATAAACCGTATCTTTTTTTTTTCTTAAATAATAGAGAAAAGTATAGAAAAATAACTACATCCACTTTAGGGGTATTCACGGGTTGGAACGGGTTGGGTATCACCTTGGCTCGGTGCCTGGCCTAGAATACCCCCGAGCCAAGAAAATTGGCTTGCGGCCCGGCCCAATATGGCCCGGTCCTTCATCGGGCCGAGACTGAGTCAATACCGGGTTGGATTTAGTCCGGTATAAAAATAAAAATTAAAAAATAAATAAATAATAAGTTAATTTAATTTTTTAATAAAAAATAACTAGTTTCATTTAAAATATATTCTTATAGGAAATAATATTAGGTTAAAAAGTAACATTTATCAAAATTATAAATACTCAACAATTATACATTATTTATTTTATATAATATTAAGTTAAGAAATAAATTTAAAATTTGAAATAAAATTAAAAATTGAAATAATAAAATATATCTATTATAATTATAAAATTAATTTATTACATGAGGCATATGAAGAAAAAATAATTATATAAAATTATCCAAAACAAATAAAGGAAAATGAGAAAATTGAAAAATATATATATATATATATATATGTATGTACCGAGCCGGGTTGGGATGGGCCTGTGACTTGCCCGAGGCCCGGCCCAGCCCAACCCAGTTCTCTTTTTTACCCGATCCTCTTCCATTTCACAATTTTTTCTTTTTAACTCAGCCCGACCCAAAGTAACCAAGCCACTCCGGGCCCATTGTAATCCACTTACCGTATAGATGGGCCAAAATCATGTGACTCGCCTCTCTCACCCTCCATCTCACTCACCTCACTCTCTCTCCGAATCGGGGCATGAGCCTCAAGATGGCTCTAATACCAAGATAATTCTAACAGTGATTTATAGATAAAACCCTAATGAGGGTTTTCTATTACAACTTGTATATATATATATATATGTATTTAGTTGTGAAGTGGGCCAAAGCCCATATACATTGTACCAGAAAAAAACAGCCCATAATATTTGCACATGAAAAAAAAAAGAATGAATAAATCACAAATATAAAATATAATACAATAATGTTTTAACTGAATAGGACTATAAAACATAATTTGGTCTTATGAGAAGAATATCCAGTCTTATACTCTAACAAAAGAAATACATACCCCAATGTCATATCTAATGAAGCTCTCTTAGAGTCCCTCAATTTGCCAGTAGTTGGTTTGTTAAAATGTTCCATTGGCGTTTTGCTGATTGATGAAGAAAATGAAGATGTAAAATGGAGAATAAGGAGCATGGAGAAAATGAATGATGAAGAAAATAATTTTACTGCTCAACTTGTTGAATGGAGAAAATAATTTTACAGAAGACGGAGAATGAAGAAAATGCATAACAATGTAACCAGCTATAGCTCATTGTCATTTCTCAATAAGCTCCCATTTTTTGCATCGAGTCCTTCATTCCGCCCATATTGACTAGTAATAAAAAATCAAAGAGAAAGGGTATTTATTTAATTTTGTGGCATTTCTAACTAAATAATTTAAACTAATTTGGTGAAAAAGATGCCTCAGTCCTCAAGTATATAGTCTTCATACAAGAAGTTAACATGGTATCAAAACTTAGTTGTCGATGATTATGGAAATGGTTAGCTACATAGGGTTTTGACCTGATTTCCTCGAGAGTTCTAACTAACGGAGACTTTCAACTTTGAGAAAGTCGGTGAAGTGTCACTAAGTAAAATATTGTAATGTACAACTGCTAAGATATCATTTCTAACTAACTAGCTTAAGCTATTTTGATAGAAAGAACGATGCCTCAAATATATAGCTAGTCCTCATACAAGAAGTTTAACAACAGGCAAGGAATGGAAACATGGTAGAATCTCCAATGAAAAAGAAAATCTCAAGGAGAGGAGTGAAGGCGAAGCACACACAAGGGCCTGTTCCACTAAGTCTGTTCCCCAAGAGAAATAGGAAAAAGGATTGAGAAAGAGAAAGTCACTAAAAGGTGACTCTAACTCAATCCTTATAACGATTAACAAATCTCGCTCCATTCTTTTATTTTTTTTTTATATTTTTTAAATAGTAAAAACCATAATGTATTATAGTGGTATTGTTTTAATTATACATATCATTTTTATTTTTGAAAAATAGTTTTTAATAGTTTTTTAAAAGCATATTATATATATATATATGTATGTATGTATGTATAAGAATAATATGGCGGGTAAATACGTACTGGGATGCTTGTGATGTGACGGTGCATTTTGCCTTCCAGTTCCCGGCCCAATAGTTTTTAAAAGCATAATATGCCTAATACTTTGAAGAATAACTAGTGCACACGTGGTTCATTCTTACATCATTGAACAAAAAATATTTTTAAAAATTACTCGCATGATTTTTTATTTTATAAATCATTGTATTCACCTCATCAATATTATTGTGCATTAATTAATAAAATAAATTATAGTTAAAATGTTTTTAAAACTAAATAAATAATTACTACTGTAAAATATTTTAATTCAAGACATTAAAAGATAATACTATAAAAAATAAAATTTATTTTACTTATTTATTTTAATTTTATAATTTTCATTCATTAATCAATAGCATGATTTAATTACTGGCATCATATAACCTTCATGGATTCTTCCATCTAAGAAAAAAAAAATTCTCCCATCTCATATACAGAGGTAATATGAATTATTCACTTGCATTTTCCAAGTAACATGAATATAACTACAAATAATTTTTTTTTCAAAGAGATTTTATGGAACTGAAAAAAATTATTTTTTTCCTCTCTCTCCCCTTTAACCTCATAGCAGATTAAAATCTCTTGCGTTGTTTTTTTCTTGTAAAATCCCCACTATATCTTCACATTTGGTCATAGTTGATTTTTTTTTAACTGATCTTAGAGTAGGAGTACCCTTGCTAACAATAAGAACTAATATCTTTTAAGATATTGAGAGTAAATTATAAATATCTTCTAACTAAATTTATTCCATATATAAAGGTTGCTTTATACATAAAAGTTAAAAATTAAACTTCCAATTATTTATTTAAAGGCAAGAACTTCTGTCACTCACCCAAACGTGAGTTAGTCATTCTCCTTTTGTTAGTAAATTGAAAAGGCAAAGTCCATTGTTTTCTTAGCTTGTAGAGTATTTGTTGTTAATAAATGTAATTTTTCTAATGTATATTAATAAAATCTGGGGAAAAGCTATTTGACATTTTGGTTTAAAAAGAATTTATCTTCAACAAATTATCTCTTGAACTGATATATTGGATAGAGTATGTGTAGTTCATTGTAAAAACAAATTAGCTTCATGATAAAATAAAAAATAAAATTTTCAAAAATAATTTAATTTAATTATTATATTGAAAATTATATTATACAGAATTTCAGTACTGCAGTACAAAATAGAAAAATAATTTTATTCAATGAAAAATTAAAGAGTGTGATTCTAATAGGAAATTTCTAATACTGTATGACTTCGAAAATAGGTTTTGCTTATATTGAAAGAATTATATAAATATTTAATTACTTTATTTAATTATAGTATTACTTTTATCTATTTTCTAATTTCAGGGGTTGCTAGGTACGAGGTAAGTAGGGATGGAAAATATAACTTTTCAAGAAGTAAAGAAACTAGTATTGTTTGGTTTGAAAAAAATTTGAAAGTTCTCGGGAAGTTGGGTTTAACTTGGGAAGTACTTTCCGAGCAAACCCCTGAGAAATTTTGCTTCCCGAGTATCTTACAATAATTTTCCTAAAAGGTCCTTAATTCGTTAATCCATTTTCTTAATAAAAAGGATATTTTTGTATTTAACATAAAAATATAATATATTTCTTTTAAAATATAATTGAAAATTCTCAGAAATTTAAAATAAACCAAACAAGTTATATGGATACTTCCCGAATAGTTAACTTTTCAGGAAGTATATTTTCTAGGAAGTTACTTCCCTAGAAATATATCAAGGGACCCAATAAATTTTATTGCCACAGTAATTTAATAAACATTTAAAATTATATTTTTTTGTAAAAAAGAATTTCATTTATGAACACTCAACTAATGGGTATATGAGATTTCATGATTTATTAAATAGATAGATATATATGTGTGTGTGTGTAATGATTAATATATTACTTATTCTCTTGCAAAAGGTTATAAAAATTTTTTATACTAAAAACAAGTGAGCTAAGAAAGAGAGAAAAGTTAGTGTAGTGGATAGGGCAAGCAAAAGATGAGCAAGCATGAAAAAGAGGGTATTATAACCACAAATAATTAAATTGAACATCAATATATATCAAGCCATTTATTCCAAATTTAAAAAAAGAGGGAAGTTGCCACAAAACTAATTAATTAATACTATCATCAAACCAATCCATCATTTCCACATATTCCAATTAATTATCTCAAATAACAAACCATATATATTATTGGAATTCACATGACCAATTAATCCACAGACCCAGAAATAACACATAAGCTTCTTATTCGAATTCATCATCAAACTTAGTGTCAAACCGTAATATTAATTAGCTTCTGATTTGATTTCCAAAAACCATAACAGAGATGGTGTCAGCAGCTAGGCAATGAACAAAAAAAGGAAGCAGACAGAGTAAGATCCAAGTAATTGCCAAAAAAGCGTACGGTTCTCATTAATTTGAAAGCAATTAACATGTATTATACTCCCTCCTGTCCTAATTACAAGGTCTTTTATCCTGATTCTAAATATAAGATTTTTTATAATATATGAGGTAGTATTTATTATATATTTTAAAAAAATATCCCTATTTAATGTATCACAAAAAAATAGAAAAAAAAATTAAATAAAGATAATTTTTGATAAAATATTGTAATTTTTAAAGAAATCGAGATAATTAATTAGTTTTAACTTATATCTTTAATATGATTTGATTAAAATAATTTTATATTAGAAATAAAATGAAGTGTATATATATATATATACTAATTAAACTTGTATGACCTTAACATTCTGACACGTACGACCCTTGTTGCAAAGTGTCCGTCCATCGAAATATGAAATGATCAAAGTACTATGCTATTCCAAACATTGGTATTCGATCCCTTCAAATACTAATCGAACTTGGCTGGTGAAATATTATTGTTGGAATATATATATATGTGTGTGTATAAGATGAACTAAACAAATAAGATATTGCAAATTTGCAGCTTCATCTATGAGGACCACTAAAGCTCAGGGTGAACTGAAGAGGACCTTCCATGCATACAGAGAAAACCACATTAATTTCCCGACCGTAATTTTCTTAATTAAAACATTTAACAGAAAAGTTAACCATCATGATTTTGTGGCTTCATCCAAAATTGCAGCCCCAAATTAATACTGTCATCATCATTTTTGTTTCACTTGCAAGTAGAATTTAAAGGTTCAATATTTGACCTATAGCATGGTTCAATGGAATTCTAAAGAAAATTGGTTAATCTCTATGAGAGATAACTGTATATACCAATATTATCAGCACCAGACTAGGTATTAAATCAGATAAGACACTGGTTCAAAATTCAATGATTCAATCGGGGTCAAATCGGGGTTAGATCGGTAGTAATTAAAATAATATATTTAAAATAAATAATATAAGTTTAAATAAATTTTATGACTTAATTAAAGCCTCAAACTAAATAATATTGAATTATCAATCTATTATTCACCACAAACAAATTATTAATAAGTTTTATAATTCAATATTTAGGTTAAATAAGTTAATATTAATCCATAATCACATTTTAAGTTCAAAATAATAAATTAATAATTCATTAAGTAAATATACAATTTTGAATAATTATATATCATAAAAATGCTTATATAACATTATAATATATAAAGAAAAAATATTTTGTATTAAAAACGATATAATTTTATCTTAAAAATTAAAAAAATATTTTAAAAAAATTTGAAAAAAAAATAGTAAGGGACTGGTTCGAACCGGTTCTAAACCGGTTTTACTAGTTTTTGACCGGTTCTCATCGGTTCTGAATCCCCCCGACCCTCGACCTTAATCATACTGGACCAAGCACTAATTCCAAGTTTGACAGGTCGAGCCGGCCGATCCAGTCTGATTTTGACATCAATGGTATATACTACAATATAACCTCCTTCATTGATATATCCAACTCATAATTATTTCAATGAGATGGTTTCTAAGGCATGCCCATGGTATGGTATTATAACCCAATATCAGTTTTTATGTATAAAAATAACAAATTAACACTATTAAATAATGATTGGAATATTTCAAATCTAGATTAGATGGCCCGCCATCAACTCATGTCATGACTTTATATTTTTAAAATGACAACTTCACCCTTGTTTAGTCAATGTCCTATTAACTGAGTCAAACAGAAAGAATCAGATTCTAAACGATTTTTGGGCAAAGAATGATTTTTAAAAGTTTGAAAATTATAAAAAGCAATATATATTATTAATATATAACAGTAATCACATTTTAAGATTTTTCCGATCTTCTTATTTAAAGAATTTTTCAAATTTCTTTCTTTAAAATTCAAATCATTAAAATGATTTCTCAAATCACTCCATAAAACAAATCCAAAGAATATGATTGAGAGAAATGCCTAAAGGAGAGGGGGAAAAAAGAGGAGAAGAAGCGAGAGAGAGAGCGAGAAAGATAAAAAAGAAGAAAAGAGATGTACGAACAAGAGTGTGATAAAGAGACTGAGGGGAGATGGAAGGAGAATTGCATTGAAAGAGATCGAGAGATGAATATAAAGAGAAGGAGGAAGCAGTGAGAAAGGCGGGAAACCGAAAGCCCAAAGGTATGTTTCTTTTCTTCCTTCTTTCAGATTCCAAGTTGCTTTTATGTCATGTTTGAACATCTATGCAGGAGGTTGTGTGTGTGTATATATATATATATTGTTGCCTAGTATACAATATATACAAACATACACACACATATATTGCCGATCGCGAATGTAGTTCTTGCTTGTAGGTACAGATGCATAGAACAGCTATTAACTAGGTAATTACTCATTTAGCTTTTTGTTTTTGGTACATCACAATTCTCTAAGAAGAATTTAAATACTTGCTCTATTAAGCATAAAAAATTGATTTTCTCATGTATAGAACCTTTGATCATAATGTATTGTTTTTACCGTTTTTTCTTTTCTTTTGGAATCTTAATGAACGTCAAAGAAGAAGAACAAACAAGCACTAGCAAGTGAACTTGGATTGAGCGGTTGATGGATTGCTTTAATTTTCTGTATTTAGTGCCGATCTTGATTGATGCTCATGTTTCAATAGAAGGACAAGTAGAACATTTTCAAACCAGGTAACTACTTATTTAGGGTCCGTTTGATTTTCAGTTAATAAAAAATAAGTTCCGATAGAATTGGTTTTGCAATGTAGTTATGATAAAAATTAATTTTGGAAACATGTTTCTATAACTTATTTAAAAATTAGTTTTGATAAAACTCATAATTTTTCTTCAAATTGAGCTTAAACTCTATCTAATGATTAATTTAATTTACTTGAACTAAAATTTAATCTGTATTTATTTAATTGAGAACATATATAATATATCTGGTATAACATTTTTTTACAAGCTATAGTCCATGGAGATTAAAATTTTGAAGGGACATTTTAGTCATTAGATAGAAGAAATTTTATGAAAATTTTATTTTTTTAATTTTTCAATTTTTTCTCATTTTTATTGATTCATTTTTATCTGACTTTAAAATAAATATAGATCAGGATGAAGAAGTAGAACGGAGAAGCAAGTCCACTTTTGTTTATCCGTGAACCACGTTTTGGCTGGAAAATCATTTTCTAACAGAAACTGAAAAAATTACCAAATATCATTTAAAACAAATCAAACCAAGTTTTCGTTTAATAGTAAAACCAACAGACACTTAATTAGCTTCTTTCTATCTTTTATACCCAGTTAGCTTCTTTCATTTGAAACATATATATGATTACACACATGATTTTATTCATTAACACAACTTGCAACAACTGAAATTATGCAGTATGATGTATCTCTCTTCTTTTAGAAGACATAACTTATTAATTTAAATATACAATGTTGCAATTTTTTTTTGGCATATCTTTCTTTTAAATAACCATCTTTTTTAAGCATAATGAACGATGAAGAAGAAGAAGAAGAAGAAAAAGAAAGTATCAACAAGAAGCAGGCACATATCGAAGATGATGAAGAGAGAAGCATAATGAGCATATTCAAAGAAGAAGGAAGCAGCAGCAGCTAGCAGCAAATGGTCAGAGATTGGAGAAGATGCCTTGGGCTTGATTCTACAACGCTTATGCATCACTGATTTCCTTCGAACTCAAGCTGTCTGCACAAGTTGGCGATCCATTGTCACTAGATTTATTGCTAATAAGCATTGTTCTTCATGCCCACAAGTGCCGCTCCTTTTATTTCCAACAAAAAAGGGCTCAGAATACTACTTTTCATTCTTCAACTTGTCCACAGAAAGGGTCCTTCGTCATATAGGTTCACCATACCATTGTTGTTATGGCACAATAGAAGGCTGGATGATCATGGTTGAATTCTCCCACAGATATTCTGAATTTGTTAGCATCTTCTTCTTCAACCTGGTGACAAAAGCTAAGGTCTACATGCCATCAAGGTTGAAATGTAGAACTATTAGAAAAATTGTGGCATCTGCAAAACCCACAGACCCAAACTGTGTTGTGGTGTGTCTCTTCGATGGAAGTGATATCTTCAGATTCGCATTCAGTTGGATTTCTGATAAGTCATGAACTATGGTTGAAGGATATCGGAGAGACGGGATCACATTCGCGGAAGCAGAGATTCTTGATGGGAAATTATATGCTTTGACTTCGTCCTGGAATGAGTCGATAATTGTTTGTGATTTGCGGAAAAAACCCGTAAAGCCTAAACAGTTAGCTCAGCTTCCACCAAGAAGAGCGAGATCAACAGGTAAAAGGGATGCTTATTTCAACTTTATTCATGAATATCATGGTCACATTCGTAGGTCTCTAGCTGTTGATGCTTCATCCAGAGAGTTATTGCTTATTTATTTGTTTGACAACTCAAGCTATACATACTGTGCTAATGACATCTGGAGGAATGTCCAGAAGTATATCAATATTCCACCCAAATTTACAGGCAGTGAAGTGTTCAAGTTGGACATGAGTAGTGATGAGCCTCGTTGGATATTGAAATTAAAAACTTGGGAAATCGTATGTTATTTGTTGGCCTTAGGAAGAGCTTTGTGGTGTCAAACGTTGATCCTTGTGGCCCAATCAAAGAGAATTGTATCTATTTCTCTTATCTATTCTCATGTGTGAGTACCACAGAGCATTGGAAGGAGACGATCGTTGGGAGACATTGTAAGACTGATGGAAGTATTGATTATCATGCATTTGAAAGATCAAACTTGGTTAACAAGCCTTATCCAATTTGGTTCATACCGAGTTTTTAGTAACTTTATATTTCTCATATGTCAAGGAATTATAGGTGGCGTTGTAATTAAGGCACAATTTTATTTTTATAACATTTTCATTCTTCTATTATTTTTTATGCATAATAGACATTCACATGTTTCATTATATTTCAGTCCTACTACCTATAGAATTTCAACTTTATTCATGAATATATATCATGATTACATTCGTAGCCTCTAGCTGTTGATGGTTCATCCAGAGAGTTATTTATCATTTATAGGCTTCAAAACTCAAGGTATGCATATATACTGTGTTAATGGCGGATGGAGGAGGAAGTATATCAATATTCCACCCAAATTTACAGGAAGTCAAGTGTTCAAATTGAGGTTAAAAACTTTGGAAATCGAATGTTATATATTGGGTGTAGGAAAAGTTTTGTGGTGTCAAACGTTGATCCTCATGGCCCGATCAAACAGAATTGTGTGTATTTCTCTTATATATCTATTCTCACGTGTGAGTACCGCTGACCAATGGAAGGAGAAGATCATTGGAAGGTTTGATTATTATATCCATTTGGTTCATACCAATTTTTTAGTAACTTTATATATTTCTCATATATCAAGGAAGGTGGCCTACTGGCCTTCAAAGGCACAATTTTATTATTTTTTTTATTTTTATAAAATTTTTATTTTTCTATTATTTTTTATGCAAAATAGACATTCACATATCCTAGTACTTTAGAAGTTTCTAAATTCCCTCTATTCTACGGGGAGGCCTGTATAATTTTAATAATATTGAGAGGAGATTAAAGTATATATTTTACTCCTAATAATTTTATATTCTATAAAATTTATAACTACTTAGAACTACTATACTACTACTTGGGCAGCCTTGTTGCCGTCATCTCTGCTATTTTTTATGTTTTATCATAACAAGTTGACAATCATTTTCACAAGTTCTATGTCTCGTATCTCTACCCCAACCTAGTCAATGGTGAAACCCAGTTTTGGCATTGTTTAAAATCTCTTTGAAATAAATCTATAATATTACAACTGAAAATTTTTATACAACTCGATCCGTACTTCAATATTATAGAAACAATCTAGAATTTCAAGTTTGAAGTCCACTTATATGTGTGCGTGTCTCTTGGACTGTACAGAGTACAGCTAGGTTGGACACTTAGCTTGTCAATGCTAAATTGAATTGTCATATTTGCGCACATATATTTGCATGTATGTATCTATACACACACACACGTGATAGTTTTTCCATGCATTAGATTAAATTTTGCCCTTTCTTTTGTGCATATATCAATCCATAAATCATATACATAGCTTTTAGTTTGTAGGATTTGTTTGCAAGGTCCCTCATAGTTGTTTGCTATGCTATGCTATCTTTGTTTTCTTTTCTTATTTGGCTAAGATTTTTGGTGTATTAATTCTTCATCATATAAATTTTCCGTATTACTAAAATATCTTGCTATTTCAATGATGTGCCTCCATAGGAGGATATATTCTAATTTTTTATAGATTCCAACAATATCATGTGATCAATATATCTGACTTTACTTAATGAAATAAAACTGATGTTATTATTGTTGCCGCCATAGGAAGGTTTGCTAGTTCTTATGAAGTAGTGGAACAGTTGTTTCATGACAAAGTGCTTGTGATATTTTCAATCTTACCCGCTAAACTGGCATGAATGAATTAATACTGCATGATGATTTTAGGTGGTTCAATAAACATCATAGTTGGCTATTGCTGTCAAGCAACAATTAGTGATGATGTCCTTAACTATACATACATATATATATATATACTACTTTATAAATCCAATCTGTAGCTTTTAGGTGGTAAAATTTCTATGCCTTCAAACCCCATAAAAATAGAACTTTTAAAAACCTACAATAATTAATGTGTAACATCTCTTTTTTTTTTTTTCCAAATGTTGTAAATGTTTTCCTACATTAGACGTCCCGCAATAGAAAATTTGGAATCATTGTGGAGTGGACCTAACTAACTGTTCCCCTCTAATTGTGTGATTGTAGAGTAGTTTGCTATTTTTTTATTATAATGGAATTTGACAGTTTTACCGAAAAAATAGTAATTTTAAGGAATCTCGTAACTATATATATAATGGAATTTAATATCATATCATCACTTGATTAAAAAGAAAAAATTACAGTCACCAATTCATGTTCGCATCACTAATAGGGACATTTGTCCCTCATAAATAAGTGGTTGCGGGTTTAATTTTGTGTAGGAAACAAATCTATATGAAAGAGGTTTACACTTTGCACTTAGAGGGAGATTAGTCTTGGACCCCCAAAAAAAAAAGGAAATTTAAAATAATTATTTATATAAATTTAAATTTAAAATCTACATGTAATTGCAAATAATATTTAGATTGAAAAGAATATGTATTTTTAACATAATATTATTTTCTTACTTAAAAGATAAGATAAGATTAGTACATTGTTAAAGATAAGAATCTAATTTCACTCTATATTTGATAAAATATTACTCAAAAAAAGTAAATTTATATTCTTTTTTTATACAAGTAAATTTATATTCTGAAATATAACAATTTTTAAAATTTCAGATGATTTAGTGTGATAAATATAGATATTTTTTTGTGCATCTTAAGAAAAATAATAAAAATTAAAAATCAGGTGAGATGCGTTGGTTTTTTACTTGTCCGAATTTAGTCATTTGAGTCAAATTTAATTTTCACATTAATTTTTAAGTTAAAATAAAATGAAGAATTAAATAAATAAATAAATTTCAAAAGCAAATCTCTTCTTTTTTTTAGTTATCTAAAAAATTACAAAAATTAAAAACATAATAAATTATATTTATGATGCATGACATATTGAATTTTGTTCTTTTCTATTCTTTTCCAACTCTCATATATGGGCGCCGGAAGCCATTAGGATGCATGTGGTAGCAGAGAATATGACTTTCTTTTGAAATGCCGCAAAAGAAGATGCACATTAATTGTGTTGTCTCTATGTCTAACTTCGTCAACTTAACAAACTCTTCTTTATATCATATTATCCATTCCAACTTTGACTTTATCAATCTAATCTGATCACTCTCATATTGCATTTGCATGAGCTCCTTTAGACTTTGATCTCCTGATTATTTTGAATTTAGTATCAAATTTTATATTATTTTATTAGCATACACGAATTTTAAAGTTGATCTTAGGTTACAAAATTTATTTATTTATTTTTGTTTAAAAAGTCGAGCTCTTCCCTTCCTATCTATTCTTCTTTAACAATCAGAAGGATAATTAACAATGAAAATGTTGTTGGTATGTAAAATATCCGAAAACTAAAAAATGCGATCAGCATACATAAGTTTCCTTTTCTTTAAAGACAGTTATTATACTCATTCTGCACACAAATGAACACGAGGATTGAGACAGAATTAACAAGGTTTACTTGTAATTATTTTTTAACACACATAGGCATATCATAAGGTGTACCTTAAATTAAGGATAAACTATACTACAATAATTTGTAGTTCCATCATTTGTAATTACATTGTTTTTTTTTTTTACCCAAAGCTGTTGACAGTAGATGTAAAACAGTCATGGAGTAGTATTAAGACATTTCAACCTATAATCATAGTTTACCAAAAATAAAATAAACGGCCTTTCTAACATAAACTCTTGATAACTATACTCTCACCCTTTTGCGTCCACTCTTCTACTTCTGTAGAGTATTTAGAAAATTAGAATCCTTCTACAATATACAAAAATATGAAGAAAACCAGATTTACGTCCTATGTAGCTATTAGCCAATCAAATTGATTTCTTTTTTCTCGTTTTTTTTTTCTCTTGATTTGATGTTCTCTTCCAAGGTAACATATTTGGTTTCAAGGACTTATAACTAGCTCCTTTCCTCATCTCTAATCTCCAAACAGGACCAGCGATCGCCACAGTGATTTAACACACAACATTATCTTCAAGTATTTTTTCAAGAGGGTTTTCCGATGCCCAGACAGCTGCATCGAGATATCCAAGCTCAAAGAGCTGGTCAAGGATTTCATCTTCTGCTGGCTCAAGTGCCCAATTGAATAGCTGAAATGATTTGAAGAATTACTTTTATTCCCCGATTGAAAGGCTAAAATTTCTACGGAGTCAGCAATCAAATTCTCCAATTAAAATGTAACGCATAAAAGCTCTAAAATTCAGCACCACTATTGGTCCTTTCAGAATAGCTTATCCAGTTCTTTATATACTCTTATTATCAGGTTGTCCAATTAAAAATAGAAGTCTATATGATTCTCTAATAATAAACACGACAGATGTATGATTTAATTGAGAAGCCATACAATTGTCTGCAAAAATTGTACGCTTATCAGATTCTGATTTGAAAATATAAGAACAGCATATAAGTTTTTTCCCATTACAATTCCATTGAAGGACCTAATAGCAGACACTTAAGAATTGCGCTGATGTTTTCTTATTGTTATTTGAACAACTGCAAGGTTACCTGTCGAGAAGTGGCCCTGTTTTCAGGATTGCAGTCTGGACTGATCCCTATTCCTGGCAGTCCCAATCGGCTTGCTGGGAAAGCACAAACATGAACCTATAGAAGCAAACAGAGCTTTATTGAGGTAGAAATGTGACAACAAATATGGAAAATCACAACTAAGTTCAATCATATTGAAAAAAATACAGAAAATACTGAATGTTCATAAACTGGAATAAAGAAATAAAGTGAAAATCACAATGGGCTGGAAATGAACTTGCCCACGATAGTTATTAAGTATTTTGGATTCACTCAATTGCACGATCATATTAATTTAATAATTTTATAATGCTCCTCCATGCGCTTAAACTAAGGATAAAAACAAATAATCATTCAGACGAAACTAAAGAGTTTAACTAGTACACTAAGTCATTAATATACCGTTTGTGCAGCAGATGTTGGCGGCATGAACGATGTCAAACCCCCATCAATGCATAGACGATTTCTAAAAATTGTTGCTGGCCTTGGTGCAAGGTATCTGAGGAGTGAATATAACTTGGTTTAATTCCCTTAATAATTTGTGATGTTGGATGGGAAAATAGCACAAAAATAAAGCAAAATAGTATACTAACAAATCACCCTGGAATAAAGGAAGAAGTAAAAACTGCATTGATGAGATCTTCCTTGGAATCAAACTGATCTACCAATAAGCCCCTGGGTCTCCAAAGAAGCTGCGTCACAGCAACTGCAACAGTAGAAGCAATGAAATATGAAACAATAAAACTTAATAAAATCCTAGGGGGAAAAAAGAGAGCCATCCTTTGTATGTTCATCAAACAAACAAAGTTCTATGCGCCACTTGTTTAAGCAGAAATTCTTTTCCTAAAAAAGGTTTAAAAAAAAAAAGAACTTCCAAAATAACCAGTCTTACCTCTAACTCTCCCGTTAGATCTGATATGAGTGTCATCTGGCAAAAAATTTTCTAGAACATTACGGAGAACAGCCTGTGCAGAACAAAATTTGTACCAAAAGAAGCAATATTTGAGCTTCACAAAAAAAATATCACCCACAAGCACACACACTAAAATTGATATACTCCCTCCTTTCCAAAATGTAGAAAACATTTCAAATATGTTTTGTTCCAAAATGTAAGAGACAAATGACTTTTGTCTAATAAATTAATGTGTTTTTTTCAATTTTTTTCTTAATTAAAATAGACTTATTATTTCAAGACATGAGTTAAAGAAAAGTCAAGTCAGAACATTAAATCAGGGCATTTGTGGAAAAGAAATTTCCGTGACATATTTAAAATGTCTAACTGTTTTTTTAATTCTGATAATTTAGTTATTTGTTTCTTACATTTTGGAACAAAGAGAGTAAATGCCAAGGATGAATTCCACCATAGACATTAACTTCATTCAATTTTCACAACCCTAACATGCAAAGCTCACAGGAAAATATTTTCATTTATACAAAGACACTAGGATATGAACATATTGAAGTGGCTCTTTTTATTTTCATGTAGCCAATAGCAACAGTGAAATAGCTGGTCAGAAACCTGTGGCAGCCTGCATTACTGCAATATCTTAATATTTGTAAGGCAGAGGGAATAATGGAAAGTGGTCACCAAAGAGAATTTCTACTTCAACAAATGAGAGTAAATACAACATAAGAGTAAGGGGTGCCACCATAAGGAAAACATTCAAAGGGTAATAACATAATATTCTCAAGCCTCACCTACGAGTGAATTTCCTAGAGCAAATGCATTTTTTTGTTACTGAAGTTTTACCTTCATGTGATTTAGTCCCTGAAAATATTTTAGCTTCAAAGACTAATGAATACCAAGTAAAAAACAAAAAAATTCCATAATCATGAATTACGTAAGCAAAATTCAGATAATAGACATATGCACCTCTTAGGGACCAAAACACACATTTTCTATATTTTCTAATATGTTATCTATAAAAGCAATACTCACAAACAACAAAGTAATATGGTCACATAGTTGATCTTTAAAATGCTACACAAGAACTGTAAATTGGCTTTGGCTACCTACAGATAGAACTAAATCAAATTCTTTTGGATTAAAAACATACCCCCAGCCGAAAGGCAGTTCCCCGACTCCGACAATCTTCAGCCAATATTTTAGTTGCTTTCAAGGCTTCTTCCATACTAGCTCCAGAGGCAATTACAGCACAGACTATAGCTCCAGCAGAGGAACCAGCCAATGGCGTGGCTTCCTGGTTCAGTAATTAAATCGAATAAGTATTCATTTCGAAGTGGTATAATAGACAGACTTGCAGATTAAACGTGGAATTTAAGAAAAAAAAAATGCCAAACAAATATTTTATCGAGCATGACTTCTACTACTACTAGCAAAGGATGCACATTACTGTTTATTATAGCGTAGAAAACAAGGTACATTACAAATCGTTAAAAAGTATTCCAAATCTAGAGAATATCAAGCTCCAAAAATTTTAATAATAACTACGTATATTCATATGAGCATAGATAAACTTATAGACCTCATCGCAAACATCTATTTTAAATTGACGCTTCAGAATCACAAATATTCAATCTCGATAATATCCATAAACAAAAATCAATTGACAAAATAACAGTAACACCAGAAGTCCTAAACCAAAATTCATAGTTCACCTTAATGTAACCCTTCTCAATGAGAAATTTAGCCGCTCCAAGATGATAAGGAAACAAAAGCCCAGCTGCCGAGAAGCTAAACCCAGGGCTCGTAACCACGCGCCTTTCCCGCTCAGCCTCAACGTGCTCAACCCTTTGTTCCCACACGACCTCAGGCTCAACTTCATCCTCAATCACCGCCCCGATGCGATCCTCGTAAAATGCCCCTTTGTTGGTTGAACTCCCAAACATAGTCACAGAGCTGGAATCGCCAACGATGGTCTTGTTCCGGCCACTAATCAGCCGCGAAGCAAGTGTCAAGAAAATCTCGCCGGTGGCTACGGCCAATGATTTTTCCTCAGACGGAGGAGGAGGAGGAGGAGCAACAGAGTGTTGGACCTTACGCGGTGGCAAAGAATGGAGGGTGAAGCTGAGCGTTCGGGTGCGAGGAAGAAGGAGATGGGAATTAGGGTTAGAGGTCGGGGTCGGGGTAGGGAAGGGAAAGCGAACAGTGGAGAAAGAAGAAGCCATGAAGGAAGGAGGAGAGATGGCTCCTTCTTCGGCTTCTTCGGGCGTGGGATGCGTTTGTTAGAGGAAACGGAAGAAGCACAGCTACGGTTTTATGAAATCAGTGTTGAAAATATAAACGGCATCGTTGGTCGCTTTTGCCTCTTTCGTTTTGGGCTCGTTCTTAATTTGTTCGTTTTGGCCGCAGAAAAAAAAAAAATGGATAAACTGGTGTGGTTCCAGAATATTAGCTCGAAATATGAGAAACGTGTTATAAGTTATAACTTGTGACTTGATCAAATATAAGCTTTGTCATTTTCTTTTTTTGCCACGAATATAAGGTTTATCATTCACTTGTAAATAATATCATTTGTTACTTTTTTTTTGGTAGACATTTGTTAATGTTTTAATATTGTATATTGACTGATTGGTTATTGAAAACTATCAAAAAGGGATTGGACTTAGGTCTCTTTGAAATGACTTCTAATGTTAGGATCTGATACGTTACTTGAAAGGAAATTGATGTAAAGTAATCTAATGATTTTTAATCAAATTTGTTTAGTAAATTATGTAAACCAATTTTTTTTAAATCAAATAAAAATAAGATTAACAAGACTAAAATATGGGTGAACCTATTTGGTTCAAAAAATTTAAAGTCAAGGGGACAACAAATTTTTCATCTTTTTTTTTTCAAAATCAATCAATAGAAGAAAATGTTGGACAAAAAATAGAATGAAAAACTTTCCTATGACTCTCTCCAAATCTTTCCATCCAAACGTACCCAATGAATGAAAGTGGCAAAGGGGAAAGGTTGATGGCGAAGGAGGACAGTGTTGATTGGTGGGGAACGGTGGTCCGCATTGGAGGACCTTTTAGTTAATGTTGAATTAATGACTGTCAGAGATTATGGAGGAAAATTAGAAGGTTTTGTATAAAAGCAAATATTCTCTCTTTTTCTCACCAATGTACAGACGCCAGTATTTATAGGCGAGGAGTAATAATACAACGCTCAACTAATCACCATTAATCAAGGATTAAATGGTAAAAATATAAATTAACAACCGCTATGACATTAAATAAAGAAACAACTACTTTCTCGACTCAAGTTGGATTATAGATATTTATCATATCTAACTTATTCATAAGCCCTTAAAAACATGATGTGGTAGCCCTTTGGTAAAAATATCAGCTATTTACTCTTTTGTAGAGACATAATTCATACAAATGATTCCTTCTTCAACATTTTCTTTGATAAAATGCCTATCAACCTCCTCATGCTTGATACGATCATTTTGAATGGGACTCAAGGAGATATTAAAAGCAGTTTTGTTATCACAATAAAGCTTTATTGGAAGATTAATATTCATCTTAATATCTTTAAGTAATCTTTTAATCCATAACCCTTCACATATTCCTTGAGCTACAACTCTAAACTTTACTTCAGCACTAATTCTTGCTACAGCATTCTTTTTCTTACTTCTCCATGTAATAAGATTTTCCCACACAAATGAACAATACCCAAAGGTGGATCTTATGTCACTGGTAGATCCTGCCCAATCAGTATTAGTGAAATTTTCAATCTTAGCTTGTTCTCCCATTTTGAAAAATAACGCTCTTCCAGGTGACCCCTTCAAGTATCTCAAGATTTGGTAGACAACCTATAGATAATCTTTAATAGGAGAATACATATATTGACTCTCAATTCTATCAGTAAAGGCAATGTAAAGTCGAGTATGAGATAAGTATATAAGCTTCCCAACAAGTTTTTGGTATCTTTCTTTGTTAATTGGTTCCTCTGAGATCTCGAATATTTTTCCAACCTTTATAAGAGTATCACTTGGCTTGCGGAAAAATATACATATCTCTTCTAAAGGTTTAGAGTATATTTTCATTAAGATACACTAATACCTTTATGTGATCAGGCTATTTTCATTCCTAGGAAATATCTTAATTGTCCAAGATCTTTGATTTTAAATTCATTTGCAAGAACTTTCATCCACATAGACAATTAATATAATTTTCTTTCCTTCATTATGTCTTACAAATAGAGTATGATCAAACTAGCCTTACTTGTACCTTCCCTTTTTAATACTTTTGTAAATCTTTCAAATCATGTCCTGGGAGACTGGTTGAGACCATACAAGGATTTTTTTTAAGTTTACAAACTTGAGTCTTCTAATGTTCATTATACAATCCCAGAGGGAGAATCATATACACTTCTTCGGCTAATTCCCCATTCAAGAAGGTATTTTTTATATTGAGTTGTTGAAGTGACCAATCCAAGTTAGATGCTAATGATAGAAGAATTATGTTGGTGTTGAGTTTTGCTCCAAATGCAAAAGTTTTGTACAATCTATACCATATATTTAAGTAAATCCTTTAGTCACAAGACGAGCCTTGTATTTTTCTATAGTGCCATCAACTCTAAAGCTTGACCGTTAACAACTACTTACACAGTGGCAGACCTACCCCCCTCAATTTAGGAGCTTTACTTGCAAATATTTCTAAATTTTAGTAGTTTGACACCACTAATCCTATTATTTTGATCCCATTAAACTCAAGTTTTAAATATATTTAGGTTTAAAGTACTTTTGGGTTCAAATTTCTATGGTTTAAAATTTTTCTGAAGATTTTATTAGACTCAATAAAAACAAAGTTGAGTTTATCAAAGCCTAAATCAGTGAGACTATACACTTGATCAGAAAAGTCCAAATAATTTTTATTCATATGATAATAGTTATTATCATTTATTAAAAATAAATGAAGTTACTGATAATGAGTTAATTGTTCAAAGATTTTAAAATATGAAGTCATGTAAATAACAAATACTTTTGGAAATTTTTTTTATATATTTATCCGTCATTTTCAAATCCTAATTATTGTTTTTCCAGTTATACTATTATTTATTATTTTAAAAGTCAAAGATAATATTAATCGTTATTTCTTATCTATCTATTTATTGAAGATCATATTAGGAAATTTAAATAAATTCCAATGTATTTATTATACTTCTTAATATGCCAGCTAAAATCTTAAATAGCACAAAAATAAATAGAGGTAGTATGTAATATATTCAATTTATATGAAACAAATTTATATTATTTTAGCTTATCTTCATATGATAATAGTCAGTATCATTTATTTAAAAAAAATCAATCGATCCCACTGATCGTGGGTCCTAGGTTCGCCATTGATACCCTACAGGTTATTTTCCTTGTGGTAATTCAACAATTTCCCGTGTTTCTTTTTTTTCTCCAATGCTTTCATTTCCTCCATCACTGCTTTTTCTCCATTCAGGTGCATCAAGAGCTTCTTGTATATTTTTTGGAATCTTTACCCTATCAAAATTAGTAGTAAAAGCACGATATTTTGTAGGAAGGGTATTATAAGATAAATAATTTTTAATTGGATGAAGAGCTCAAGAATGTGTTGGCTTTCTAGGAGCAATTGGAAGATCTAAGTCAGATAGCTCCCTTAAATTGTTATTTTCTTGCTTTTGAGAAGATTCATTAACCGTCTCTAGTTCAAAGTAATACTTCGGAGCTTTGATGGTTTTTTTTTTTTTTTGCCTTCATGAGTAAACTTGAATTTCCTTGTCAACTCTCCTTGAGTTTGAGTCATATCGTGAGTAAACTTGATCATCCATGGCTTGGCAAAATGAAACAAAGAAATTATGCTTTTTGATTCATATAATTTTGATCCAATCTCTTCTATGCCTGAACAAGGAACTCAAATTTAAGGGGAGAAGTTGACAAGGAAATTCAAGTTTACTCACTTCAATATTATCAAAGTAATATAGTCCATCAAGTTAGCCTTGCCAATCATCTTTCCCGGATGACAGGTCCTAAAATATACAGATAATTGTAAGAAAATTAACTAAGTAGTTTGATTGCTTAGTTGTTTTACTAATAGCAAGTTGCAATCAAGATCAGAACATGAAGCACATTTTTTAAAATAATAAATTTAGATATTCTTATAGTTCCAATTCCAGCAATTGGAGCAAGAGTCACATATGCAATTTTTACTCTTAAATTTCCATTAAGAGCGGCATAAGTATCAAATAATTCTAAATAATCAGTCAGGTAATCAAACGCACCCGAATCAACAATCCAATTAGTACCTTGACAAGAACATTTTAAAGCTGGAATAATGTTATACCTTTATGAGCTATAGAAGCAGCAGCAACTCTAAAGTTACCTTTATGGGCTATAGATGCACTAGGAACTTGTTTCGGTATCGGACCTGATCCTTGCAATTGAGAGAACATCTCCAGAATGTTTTCTAATGGCTTTTTCAATGTACTAGTTGTAACAGACTTGGGCTTTTCTCCAGTATTTTTTTTTTTATAAACCACACGTATCCTCCTATTGAAAACAATCCTATTCGAGACATGGTCGAATACTAAATGTGGGCACTTTTCTCAACGGGGATTCAAATATTGGTTTATCAGGTTGTGAGGAACTAACCCATTCCACTAGATCCAACCTCCATTGGTTCCTCTGTTATTTTTCTGTTGCAAGAACAATGCTGGCTTGATATCCACAATTTTTTGCGTTTTTTCGTGACTTCGAATCTGTGGGCTTACCATGAATTTCCCAGCATGTGTCTTTGGAGTGGCCTCTCTTTACGTAATGCTCACAGAAGAGGCGAGCTTTTGGTTTTTTATTCTGGTCATTCTCTCGTGCAATAAGAGTAGACACCCCAGGCCCAGGTCCATTTTCTTCCTTTAACATTGCCTTCCGTCGAGCTTCTTCTCTCCTAACCTTGGCAAAGGCTTAGCGTGCAGAAGGGAGTGGACTCCGGCTGAGGATTCTTCCACGGACATCATTGAGATTCCTATTTAATCCGGCCAGAAATTCAAACACCCTATCTTTTTCGATTCTCTGTTGAAACAGAATGGCATCTTCTGGGCATCTTCATTCTTCTTCACAGTTCATGTCTAGTTCTTGCCGGAGAGCAACCATCTCCACATAATATTCGTTCACATTCTTCTCTCCTTGTTTCATCTGTCACAGCTCTGTCTTAGTTTCGAAGACCTGTGAAGCATTTTCTCCATCAGAGTAAGCTTCTTTGATGGCCTCCCGAACGTTGCAAGCAGAGTTGAGGAACATGAAGTTATGCCGAATCTAAGGTACCATGGAATTAACAAGCCATGAAGTGACAAGAGCGTTTTAATTCTGCCACTTGATGCGAGCAACCACATCCTTGGCTCTGGGTTCTTTGGCTTCGCTGGTGAGGTACGCTAATCTCCCTCCACCTTCAATGGCGAGCTTAACAGCTCCAGCCCATTCCCGATAATTCTTCCCATTCAATTTCTCTGAAGCAATTTGGAAGGATGAGTTCTCCAGATTCGATCCCATAAGAGAATTGATCTGATTTGAACTCAATTCTTTGGTTGCAAATGAGTGATTTTCTGTTATTTCTTCCATGGATTGATGCACCAGTTCTTACACAGAGCGTAGCTCTGATACCATGTCAAAGATTATAGAGGAGAATTAGAAGGTTTTGTAGAAGAGCAAATATTCTCTCTTATTCTCACCAATGTACAGACGCCAATATTTATAGGCGAGGAGTAATAAATACAACGCTGCACTAATCACCATTAATTAGGGATTAAATGGTAAAAAAAAATAAATTAACAACGGCTAAGACATTAAATAAAGAAACAACTACTCTCGACAAAAACACACTGTTTTTAGAGTACAAATGGTCAAACATATGAACACAATTTATGGAAGAAATTTAGATGCACACAGATGGTGGGGGGGGGGGGGGGGGTTTCACGTGTTAGCATACACAGATTTATAAAAATTAGAAGTAGAATGAGCTGCGTGCATCTACAAAGAGGACAACAAAAGCCACATTATTTACAAGTTAGCTATAAGGCCCCCTACATTCTGCATATTCTATATTGGCAAAATGACTTGCGATCGTCCAGCATCATTAAGCTATCAGTTGTGGCAGTAAATACATCAAAGAGGGACTCTGTAGGATGGATCCACCATTTTCAAAATGAACAAGTTACCTCTGTTGCCTATCGATATTCTGTTAGGTCAATAATGCAGAGGAAAGATATTCAGATTTAAAATAAGCAAAAACAAGTCAGAATACATAGTTTGTAAAATTAATGAAAGTCATAACTATAAAAAACCAATAATGAATTAATTACTCTATCATGAGTAGATTAAACTTCGTAATTGGGCAATTGGTGTGGTGTGACTAGGGTCAAATTAAGAATTTAAATGTAGGGTTTTATTAGCTCATTTTGTAACCTAGTAAGAAACATTGTGTCACTAGGATAATTAATAACTGTAGGCCTTGAGTTGGATATTATTTCACCTATCTATTATTGAAATATTTAGCTGATCATGAACCTTATCTTACTATACTTTTTCTACCACAACTAGTCATAGATGCATACCTCTATATCCATGCCTTAAATGTAACACTAGATTTTATAAATGGATGAGTATAAAATTATGAACAAACAAAAAATAATTGCTTTGGTAATCAAAGAACAATATTATCATTAATTTTGTCCTCTAAAGCTTCTCTTTTCATCATTTTAGTTCATATGAGCATGATTTAGTTTAACTCTTAGAATTTTTTGTTCTTGAAAAATTGGGTCGATATCAGTATTCAGCAACATGTTTGACACCTCCCAAAAGGGTAAAATTGAAACGAAATTAGACTCTCGAGATAATGAAGGGATACAAAAAAGATAGAGTATTTAACTGATACAGAAAACTTCTTCTCTGAGGGTTGAAATAGAACTCGTCTTAAGAAATATAATACTTAACCAAGTCCCATGAATTTGAAATTGAGCCTGTTCATTGGATACAAGTGTGTGCACATACACATATATGGAGTTACACTATTGATAAGATATGAATAATGTGGCTTAGTTTAGATTTCATGAAAAACACGAATTCCACAATCTAGTTTACTATTGTTCTTGATATTATTAAGTACATGTCCAGCGTCTAAGGATTTTTTTTTTCTTTTTAATTCCTGAGAAATGAGAATCTAAGCACAGGTTTCTTGTCCCCCTTTCAGAATGATGTTATATTTGTTAGATAATCCGGATAATAGGAGGATTTACAGCAATAGAAGTTTTGTTAAAAAACAAATGGGGAAATGTGTGATGAGAACATGTGAGACGGACAATAAATCATGCAACATCTCATAACTCAAGGACTTACCTTAAGTGTTCATCCACATAAGTAATTTCTATCTCACCACAACCACTCCCAGGTGATTTAATAGGTATCTGTGATCAGCATTTATAAAATCATATATCAGGAAAAATTGATAAATTGTGTGCATGCGCGCACGCAAAAACCAAAAGATGCATGTTTCATAATAAGTCTAATCAACGTTATGTTACTATGCATGTATCGGAACAAATGTCTGTCACAGAAATAATTATTTAACCTGCTTTCAATAGAAAAAGAGGTTCAGAAATCAGAACACAAACCATGAAACTTTATTGCCACGGGGTTTAGCTCAGAGAAGATGGCATCGTTCTTTAACAATTTAGATTCAATTCCTTCACGAAGCATTCCTCTAGGAGGAAAATCCTCAATGCATTAGTCCAATGTGAGGAATTGAACTCTTTTAAGACCGTTCAGAGAAGGGATTTAGTTTCAACTTTTAATCAAATCATTAGCTAAATTTTCATATAGTTAAGTATTCATCTGCATTGGGATGCACAAGTTCAATCTAATATAAACCATCACTCTCTTAGTCAAAATTTCATAATGAGTGGATGGGATAAATAAGGGGCCAACCATATTATTATGTATGTTCAAGTGTATCAATGCATGTGTCTAGGATTACTAGATGCAGCTCATGGTGAATAAGATAATGGTGATTAATTTCTTAAACTCATTAATGTTCAAGAATTTTCTTTTTTTTTTTTCAGTAAAAGAAAATTTTGGGAGGTAGATAGGTTGTTCCAGCTCTAACATCAGATATTTTCTGAGCATAAATGACCAATAAACCAAATATGAAAAGTGATTACCAACACATATAACCTACCAGACTAGCAATTTTGAAGAACTCAAACTTGACAGCTACCCTTCTTGAGTTTAGAGGCACTAAATTGGCAGTAGCCTGCAGCAATAGTGAAAATTTTGTAGGTTTCAATATCCACATCATAGTGAATTTCTCAAGGAATCAAAAAGATTTGAAAACAATGAAAGAGAAAATTATTGAGTACATTACAAAAAATTCTCTTTTTGATAGATCTCAATGTAACTGACGTGACTTAGTCGAATAAAGTTATTATTGTATTACAAAAAATTCTCCTAAATTTTGCTGAAATTACATAGATCTCCCTTTTATGTTCAAAACCCAAACAAACTTCCCTCGAATTTTGAAAAACTCACACATATATCTCTCATATTTTCAAAATTTAACCTCCCTTAGAAACAAAAAAATAAATTACTGAGATCTACCTTGAAATAGAAGTGAAGTTTGTGTTATTTTAACAAAACTTAGAACATATCTATGTAATTTATTCTTTTTCAAGGGATATTTATTTGTGTAGGTTTTGGAAATAACGGAAGGTATAAGTGATTTTAGCAAAACTCAAGGGAAATCTATGTTATTTACTGTTTGTTTTTAAAAATGTCTGTGTAGATTTTGAAATTTTCATCACAATTTGAGAAAAGTTCATGTACTTTACTCAAAATTATTTGTAAATTGTAAACCAAATGTTGAGATTTTGTTCTATAATTCATTCATACATATTAGCAATGGGAGTTTATCAAGGAGCTTGAACAAGGTCTTCTATAGTTTGTATTGGAATCTGCCATTGCTATAGATATGATTGTGACTCAAATTCAAGAGTAAGAAGTGTCTGTCTAACTCAAATTCTTAAGACTTTAAGTAAGAGGACCCCATGCAACAACCAGTACTTCAATCCATTAGCCTATTGCAGATCCATTGGCTACCACAGGGTGTCTTAAAACGGACAGAATCTGGACCTACCAAAATGCATATCTTTGCTAGTGTCGAATATTAGCTGTATCCAATGATCCTGTTTAATCCCGTAATTATTGGAATTACTTCCATTGAACAATACATATCTATGGCAGATTTTGATTCCCATATCAACATATCGTTTTTACGTGGATTTTCTCAATGCTTACATTGTACCACTGAACTTTACTTTGTTGGTACCTTAAAGTCCTATTATATATCAAATTTCTCTTTCACAAAAATGATTAACATATGCAACAGCTGGATCACACAATTTTTCCTTGAATGATAAAGAAAGGTCTGAATTGACATTAATAACGCTTCCCAACAATGAAAACAGCTATTAAAGTAGGAGGAGTACCTGATTGTAGAATGGCCAAGTTTCCAAATTTTGAGCTCTCAAAGTATCCAGATTAATTGCTTGATAGATCTTTCCTCTTAGTCGCAAGAATTGTAGCCTCTACCATAATCACAATCAATTGTCACTTTAATAATGGAAATGAGTAAAATTAAGGAAGCACCAACTTACTCATCATATCATAGGAAGAAACAAAAAGAGAAATTTACTCACCCACCATATTAACTCAGAAATGGTGACCATGTAAGATAGCTCACCCACCATATGAACTCTATACACAGTACTGATATGAATCATCAATCCCATATCCCAGCTAACAACTTTTTCAGGTATTCTGATAAGTCACTAAAATAGACAGTTTCTAGTTTCAACCCTTATAGATCACAAGAAGAAACAAACAGAAAGTGAAAAAATGTACAAGGAACTGAATCTGAATACTTTTGAATTACCCCGTTTCAGAAGCTGGAGTATGAATCTGATATGTGATAGGTATGTTGTATATTGGGCAACAATCAACTATTTAAGGTGGTATTAAGTCTTGAGGCTCTTCCATCCATTAGGCTAGTAGTTTCTACTAGATTTTGAATTACTATAAGATTTTATAAAAGTATCAGCTTTAAGAAACTTCTCTAATAACTTCCTAAAAACTAACAGCAAACTTGGTCGGTGAGCATATTCACAGATATTAAGATCTTTAATAAAAAATTGACAAAACCTGGGTCGCTAGATGTAATTTTTCCAAGGAGAAGATTAAAACAATTTACTACCATTTGTTGTCGCAGAGAAATGATGGTATTACTACAACAACCGGATAGAAAAGCTCAAAACAACAGTCAATATCGGCAGGATATAGCCACCAACCAAGTTTAATCATTGTTATACACTCACAAACCTGTGTTTGCAGAATCGACTGAGATGTTGTGTACAGAAGCTCCCATTTCCCATTCAGCAAAGCAGACTTAAGAGGCTCCTTGATAGAGTTCACAGCCTCAAGTTTACGAGCAATCTAGAAAATACCCAATCAATAAGACGAAAGAGGAAACAAATTCAAGGCAAAATTATGCATAAATTTCACCAGGTCCACACGTTCTTGATCCTCAGGGGTATTGTTGGCGCCCCGGTCAAGAGGTGCTATTGTCTCGTAAAGCAGCTCCTTGAGGCTCTGAACATCTCTGCTTCTACTGAGAAAACCGGGGGAAAACGAAACCCTGTGGCGCCATTTCGAAGAATCAGATAAGGGTATTATGATGTGGGGGGTAGTGAATTTTGGGGAAAAGGAGGAGAAAAAAGGGTTTGAGCGAAAAACAGTAAGGGAAGAATGAGAATCAAAGGTAAATTTGAAATATGGAAGAACATTATGTAGCTGAGCAGCAGAGGTACCGACGAGAGCCATTGAAGACGATTAGGACGGCCGTTTGTCAGTTGCTACTAAATTCTCGTCCGCATATATTTATAAAGGACAAAATTTTCCAGATATCTCCCTTATACTATTGAAAGTTACTATGTATATTTTTAAAAAATGAAAAGAGGAATTAATTAAGTAGAAATAATTTTTAAAAAAATAAAAAATATGAGGTAAATTAATTATTTTTAATTAATTTTAATTTTTTTAATAATTATATTAAAAAAATTTACCTTGTAACTAGAACACCATGGAGTATTACACAAGTTCTGGAATTCTTGTCAGCTCGCGCGGGCTACTGCGACTATACTGGAAAACTAAGAATTTGGATTTTCTTTGTTTAACGACGACTTAAAGTGAAAAAATTACTTTATATAATTATAACTAAAATGCTTCTGCACAGAAGTACTTATTAAAAATTATTTAAACTTAATTGTATTCTATAATTATAAATAATGAATGAATGTAATAATATTTATACTCAGAGAACAATATTATAATGCCTTAAGCTTGCTTGTAAGCCATACAGGTCTAACACATGTTTTCAAGCACAAATTTTCCAACAGGTTTTTTTTTCTTACCAACAACTTTTTTTTCACGAACGTGTGAGAGAAATTTGAGTAAACAAAAGGGGAGAAAATGAGCATAATGTTGAAGTCAGCACAAGTACAAGCTACAGGAAACCTGAGATGGATAAACCATTTTCAAGAGGTTTCTTTGGCCATCCTCTAATGTTTAAATTAATTTATTTATAATTAATTATGAGTTAAGTTATAATATAAAAAATAATTTATGTTTAGATATTTTTATCTCACAAGTAATTTAAAAAAAAATAAATTTTAAGAGTTTAATTGATTATTGGGTATATAATGAGAAAGAGAAATGAAATAAGTAATTATGAAAAAATTAGTATTTATCATAAGTAAAAAAAATTAATTTATTTTATAATCACTTATATAAGACATACATATTTATTAAAAAATTAATGTTTTTAACAACTTTACAAAATAAATAATTATACCATCCAAAGAGTGCTTATTTTGCCTGTTTGTCCAAACAGGTAATATTGAAACATGATGGGGCCAAAAAGTACTTATGACCAATAGTGGTTTGCCATGCTTATGTTGAAAGTTCAAAGGATCCAGTGAATGAAAATGTATATATACAGGTACAATGCTTTGAAACATCACTCCTTTGGTCTTTACTTCACAGAATCAATATTTCTTGGAGACGAGTAATTGTACTACGACAATGTGTTGCAAATGAGATGAACATTTTGTAGTCAATCCCAACAGAACTTACAATTAGATTCTTCTTACAAGAACTAACTCTACTTTATTAAAAATGTAAACAAAAAAAAATCCAGTCAACCAACACAACAGGATCAATGTAAGAATTGGCCAAAAAGAAGTATAAGAAAAGAACCCTCCTAAAACTTGGTTGACGTGGTGAAATATCTAGGCCCACAAGGCACCCCTTTCAGAGTTCTGTGGAGGAGACAAAATCCGCCAGGATAATCTAGTAGATTCTACAATGAACAGCAAAAATTGAGCAGTGTCTAGGTTTAAATCAGAAGAAACTAAGCTGATCCTGCAGCAACCTTCTTGCGAACAACTCTTTTTCTCCGCGCTTTAGGAGCTGATGATTCTGAGTTAGCCACAGAATCTGGACTGCCCTGTTTGATGCCCAGCAGCCCAAGCCCAGATACAAGTGCATTCTTTGATATAAACCATTTTGAAGATGGCTTTTCTTCGTTCTCAGAAGACCTCCTGTAAACTTTCAACAGGTCATCTGAATGAGCCAGTGGATCTACCTCAACTCCGAGCCAGGCACGCCTAGAGGTCTCTCCTAATTGAACATTCAATACCCTGCATAAAATCCACAACAAATGCTCAAACAATAGCACATCTAATATCCCACAACACCTTCTGCAAGTAATAGAATCAACTCTTAACACTTGCTAAATCACAGCGGCATAAAGAATCCAATACTTTGTGTTTGAAAAGATCAGAGATGATTTATCTATCATCACAACATAATTTCTTCTGGAAATGCTTTTCCTTTAACAAAAGGGGAGGCAGCATAATGTAAAGAATGAGCACATATTGTACTAACTGCTAATAATGTCAGATATATGCCTTTCCATATTCGAAGCCAATTATTGAAAAAGTACAACTGTACAAGTGAAAAACCAGAGAGAAGAAAAAGTAGCAAAAAATGCAGCTGAATAACTAAAAGCTACTGATTTAGTAGGAAAGACAGACCTCAATGCTGTGCTGAAGAACAATGCAACTCCAATAACATCAAAATGGCTAATCATTGCTCTATCAAATCCACATAACAGTTGGTATCTTAGGTTAGCATAGATTCCAAGGAAAGCACCATAACCAAGTGCATTACTGCTCACACTCGGAATTGTCACAAATAACCTGCTAACAATTCACAAGTCAAATGAAATATCATAAAATTAGCATTTAGCATCTCTAGTTCTACTAATTAGATGCAGAATTCTATATTTAGCACTTGACTGAATCAAACTTGAATATAATTGAACACAGTTGGTTTCATCTGCTTACCTTCCCTCCTTTTTATTAGCCAAAGTGTTTGACAATGCACCTTGTACCGCACCAGCACTCAATCCAACCATGCACAACTCAGCAGCCTTGTATAAGAAACATTGGATTCTCTTTTGCAAGTCAAATTCTCTAAGTGGATAGCTCTTTTCAAATATGTTGTTCGGAAGTTTCTGCAAGGTATTTTGTAAATCAAACCGAAATGTGTTTCCATATGATCGACAAGGAGCAAGTGACCAAACAACTACTGCATTGCATGCTGCCACAGTCAGCACATTGATAAGTGCCAGATCCCACTCCAGCTTTATCCTAGAGTCAGATTAAAGTTAGCAAATATTAATTAATTAATTAATTAGTAAAATCGTCCAATGAGAACATCAAACAAATTTTCAAATAATCTTAAAATAGATAACACACCTATCCTTACGGTTTTTAAACTCCCACCACACTGAGAAACCTATTGTAGCAGCCTCCTCTAATAGAAGCCTATACATAAATGCAGGATCTGCAAGCAACCTGTGCAATAGAACATTAGTGCATGTATATTCAACTACACACTTGTAATAAGAGTTAAACAGATGAGTGAAAGACACAAATTTTGATCCGTAAATTCACGACACATTCAACAGGTTAGCTAAATTACTGAGTCTTACTAGACACATTCAAGACATCTATACACTTGTAATAAAGGTTAATTTGATCCATAAATTCATGACACATTCAAGAGATCAGCCAAATTACTGAGTCTTATAAGATTTGAGAGGACATCTACACCATGTTCTCTAAAGTTTAAAAAGACTGACTTCAGATATGGATGTCCACCAATAACATTTCCATATTCATAAAGGACAAAATATGTGTTAAGACAATGGAGCCCACTGTTATACTCTCAGGAGAAATAAAACAAAAAGAAGGTAGATTTATATCTCTCTGTTAATTAGTCTTATTAGACATGAGAGGACATCTACACCATGTTCTCTTTCAAAAGACTGACTTCAGACATGGATGTCCAACAATAACATTTCCATATTCATAAAGGACAAAAAATATGTTAGACAATGGAACCCAATGTTATACTCTCAGGAAAAATAAAACAAAAAGAAGATAGATTTATATCTCTTTGTTGATCAGTGTACCTATGGTGAAACAAGATACACATACACCTACTATCAGGCTTCTTGTGGAAAAATACATGAGTCCTTCCTTGCTCCATGTTATGGGCTTATATGGGTGTGACACATCATGCAACAACAAGCATTGATACAAATTCAAAGGATTCACTCCACAGTTAGAAAACCAGAATAATTCATGACCCTCCACATGTATCCCTATTACTACTCTTAACGGAACTAATGCCATGCTTTCCATTGCCAACTCAATGACCAGCATTCTTCATTATCACCTTCCAACTCCTCATTCGCCTCCCTCTCATCTTCATGGATTCTCCCACTTTAATTTTGGTACAGATCACAATACATTATTCCCCTTAAAGGCTTTTAGGAATGCTAGTTATCTAATAGAATCTTAAGTACTAACACTGTTATTGCCTAACAGCTTCTAATAACAACTAATCCTAAGTAACAAATCTTGTCACCACTTTGCATTCAAGTAATTACCCTACCCATAATCAAAACTACCCCTAAAGCAAACATAAATTATCTTATTCTATCCTATTTCCTACCACCATATATTTACCTCAACATTCTCATCTCCATAAGTTTAATATGTTGCACATGCAATCTAATTGCTCAAATAGGGCATCACACCACTAAGCATTGCTAGCAAAGCCAACAATGAAAGGATCTTAATCAAAGTTAATAATATAAACACATATATAAGGATACTTTAGATAATTATAGCATTTTGGCCAGATGGAAAATTTGGAATTCATTAGATTTCTAGTTAGGGTAAAATACACCAAGTGAACAAACAGCCATCAACTTTACACCACTTAAAATAAAAAGTAAAAAATAGGCAATTGACCCCTTAAACTATTCACATTGTGCTGATATAATTTCCAATTAACATTTGTCTGAATCGTAACAGTTTGCATATGATAAGAGATAGTCACGAGAAAACATATACATGTTTTATTTTTATCCCTTGCAATCTTTGTCAGTCCTCACCTACTTGAAATCACACTTGACAAATAATGAGGCTCCAGAGAAAGTCAAATCAAAATTGCTCCCTTTCTCAGGTTTTTCTTCTTCACTTAAAACCCTCCACTATCTTAATGATAGTAATAATCAGATCTCAGATGAAGCTCCAAGCATTGAACTCGATCCTCTTTCTGGGTCTCATCCAGACATCCCCTCTTTCCTCTTACACTTCCCCATCTCTATTGCTCTCTCTACATCCCCTTCTCTACAGAATAATACAAACACAGATGACGTCTCCTTTTTTTTTTTGCGAAATTGCAATGATAATAAATGTAACAAAAAGCCCGCATACAGGAGCACACGTGTTACCAATTTAATCGAGAACACAAGGAATGTTCTCTCAGTACATGTATCAGGTTTTGGGGTCAATTGCCCGTTTCATAAACTTGAGGTTTCTCAGACAACCCAAAATTGGTGGTGCTTTGGCTATTGCTATTATTATTATCATAAGTTGACAGGATACATTTCATTTATATAGTCATCTAGTAACTTGCAAGAGAATCATTCTCTGACATTGTCATTTCCTCAATACTAATCATTGCAGATGGATTTATAATACATGGTTATAAGTTGATAAGGATCATAAGGATAAAACAACAAACTTTTTGGAAATGGCTACGCACTTCATTACTTTTTTTTTTCCTCTTTCAGTCCTCATATTTCGATATTTATTAATATGGCAAGAAGGACATTATATGCCAGCGACTTAAATGATTCAGCAAGACACCAAAGCAACTTCAACTTTGATCAATCATGAAGGTAATCTGATAGGAGCAACAATAATGAAACTCAATAATAGAATGCAGAAGCACTCACAACAGAACTAGCAGCTGAACAAAGTGAAGAAATAATACGGAAAGCATATCATAACAGCCAGGACTAAATGACCCAGCCATCCAGGGACTTGCATGTGTTATACTTGAACCAGCAAAATAGTTTTTCTGAACGCTACTAGAAATTTGAAAATTGCAGCCTTTTGGGTGGCCATGCAAATTAGTAGAAATTCAACTCCCTTGCTCATGATACAGCAAAGTCAGTTGCAAGTTGTGATTGGCATAGTTAAAGGTGCTCGCCTTAGCAAATATGGCACTGAGGCGAGGTGCCAATAGACCTCAAGGTCTGTTGCTTGCTGGAGCATTGAGGCAAGGGAACTTCATCCAGGTGCTCGATTGGCAACACCTTTAATGCCTTTCTACTGGATGAAAGTGTTCACCTTAGGTGCCTTGCACACACTAGGTTTATTTTACATCAATATACAACCCAGAAAACCCAACCCAAATTGCCTCAACCACCAGGTTAAGTATTTTAAATCAAGGTCAGCCTTTACAGACTCATGTCTTCAGTAGTACATTGTTTATCTGACTATTATGCATGAATAGCTAATTCATATGTCAAAGGTTATCACAGTAGTTCATAATTATTTTCATTCACATAGAATATTTTCATCTTTTTTCTATTTTAGTTCCTTGCTTCACTCAGGCAACCACTTCTCTAGCACCTCCTGCAGTCTATCACCTTTAGCATGTGACTACATTGGTTTTGATAACAAGTAAATTCTTAAACTCTATCTTCCGTGTGCGTATATCCATGTGTGTGAATACACATACATACTAACATATATGTGTAAATATGTACATAATTTAAAGTCAACTCATCAAAAATAAAATTACCTGCCAATAAAAGCCCTTGACATTCCTTGTGATAGTCCTCGGGAAATAAACCTGCTGACAGTTGGCCTGGCATTAATTGCTAGGAATTTTACCATCTGAGCAGAGCTAACCAAACCCTGGAAACATAATTTCAGTCAGTCAACAGACATCTGGTTCACAGCCTAAAGGCAACCTAAAGCCCCAAAATTTACTCTACCATTTCGTAAGCTTGCCGTAACCCAGCAGGCAAATCCATCATTGTTTTCTGCCACTCATTTAACACCGCATCCACAAATTTACGGTCAAATAGCTGTGTCAAGGACATAAAGAGTTTCATTTCTATATGAAATTGTGAATGAAAGCAATAAGAAACAAAGCACATATTAGCCAAAAAGGTTATTCTAAAATTACATTAATGAGATTTCTAACCTCTTCAAGAAGTATTCGTCTCCTAAACAAGCCACCCTCATCTCCATCCTCACCATCATCAAAGTCATCAAAGTAATCATCATCGTCACCATCATCATCACCTCCATCACCACCACCATGATTTATTTTCTTTCCAATATCACCCCCTCCTCCCCCAACATCAAGCTGCAAAGTTCAAATCACAGTAAACACAATAGGGAGGCCACTAGCACCATCAACAACAATAGATGGTAATTGATTAGGATTAATGTTTACCTCAAAAATGTTATAAATTAAAATCACAAATTATTAGTGAGCTGCAGGCCGAGCATAAAACATGCTATTTGATCAAAGTTATCAACTCTCAAGAGGAAACAAAATTCAAAGAATTGAAAAGATATTAATGCATTATGCATCACAAGTGCTGCAATAGGCTTGATTATTATTACTCTATCCTATAAACAACTTAATATATCGTTTACTTGAATGAAAAGACCACTGACTCAGTATAATAGCCTTATAAACCAGTCCAAGTAGTTGAAAGAGAAAGCTAACAACCTGACTTTCTAAGGAAATGCATTGCTGATGACTACGTGAAGAATATATATATATATATATAAACTTTATGGTTAATTTGAATAAACACATCTATTCAAAATCAAGAAGATAATGCTCTTTAACTAGAGATTCCAGTATTGCATCCATAGTCGGCAAGCAATCATAACTTATTGTTTTAGCCTTCGTTATCAGCAGTGATGAAATGTAATATGAGACATTAAGTAAATGAAACACTCGTAAGATTAAGAAAAACGAAAAACTCAAAAAAGTGTAATGTTATTTAATGTCGGATTTCCTGAACCCAAAAACAAGTATTGCTCGTCAGCAGTTGGGCGAAAGTATTACTTCATTTCAGTATCCAATTTCCTCCTGTATCCATCCATGATCATTTGCACTACAACACTCCCACGGGGGGCGGGGGTTTTCTTCAACGGGTCACCCGAAGAAAGGAAATAATTATCTAATTTTTTTCATTTTTGTTATTCTCAGAAGGTTAAGGTGTCCAAAGACATCATCCTCATAAAAAAAAGAATACTCAAATATATGCCCTATTGATCATTGCATAAACTATAAAGGATAGAACAGAAACAGCTAATTGAGCATTCATTCTTTCACTTCCTTTCATCGTCATTAAAAATTCAACAACGACCACAAAGTATAAACTCCAGGTCTTCAACTCAACGTTTGGTCACTAACCTGAGGGCTAGACTTTGTTTGCTTTTGTGACAAATCGAGTTTGGATTTCTCTAATGTCACCGCACCAAGTGAACTGTATTTTCCCTTCATAACGGGACCCAAATTCATTGAAGAGGATGAAGGCAGCGAAGAATCGGGAGTACCGGTAGCTGCTGGCAAGCTGAGGCACCGTTCCAAAAAAGCCGCCGAGCCATTCTCCACCTCAGAGATAGACGAGGCTTTGACTACCAAAAGTCGCCGCCTGAGCTTGAAGGCGGCGGGCTTTACAACCGGCTGGAGTGAGCCGAGTTTCGAAATCGGCAGCGAGGGATTCGGCGGCAAGGCCTTGGTGGCGGCATGAGAGTTCATGGGCATAATTTGAGCCGTTTGGAACACCGCGAGTGACATTTGTGAAGGCTTTCCGTTTGGATAGAAAGAAAATCGAAGTAGGATTTTCTCAGAAAATTTTCATCGGCGATGGGTATGGAATAGAGTTATTGGGCGAAGCGAGTTATCTCTCTCTAAAGAGAAGGAATTTAGAGAGAGAAAGTGGGAAGAGAAGGAAGGGGTTTGGGGTTCGACGGATTTTGATGGAGTAGAAGATGGCCGACTAAGCGACAACCCAATCCGAAAGTCTTCTTCCTGTAACCAGGTGAGTTGACTCGGACGACTTCGAACCGGTGGGCACGTTTCGCCTCGTCGTGTTGGAGCTATGACTGAGTGCACATATTGATGAATATTAATATGAATGTAAAATAAAAAATTTATAATAATTCGTAAACTCTATTATTCATAAGCCGTAATCAATATCACCTATTCATCAAACTTCATCCAAACTCACAGAGTTAATAATATGCTAAAATATATTATATTAAAACACAATCACTTAATATTATTTTTTATGAAAATTTAATATTATTTTTCACTGCTCCATTAATTTTTTATTTGTGATTTTAGTTTTCTAAAATGTTACTTTAATCTATTAATTTTATATTAATATTAATTTATTAATCTAATTTATTTTATTCTCTTAATTTCATTTGAATTTTTTCACCTGTTAATTATATTTTGGCTCAATTATTTTACTGTTTATCACTTTCTCATAATTATAAACGTAATTCAAATCTCTTAAACTCATGTTTCAACCATGTAGACATTTTTATTGGCCAAATAAAACATATAGCATTTTTCTAAATAAAAAAGCAGTTTTTTTAAATTAAACTTAAAATAATTTGATTCCATTTACAGAGTTGTTAAAAATCAATTAAGTTGTTACATCAGAATTTGATATGAAAATTTACTAATATTCATCCTAAATTATTTCATCCTTCGTACGTGTTCCTCAATAGCATCTATTTTTATGGGGCAAAAACGTCATCAAACTATGTAGCACCGACACCGAAATATATATTGAATACGATATGGTATAATATAAAAAATATAATAATTTTTAAAATTTTATGATACAGGTGTGAGAATTATTTATACATATATAATATTATTTATATAACTATTTATATATATATAATTAATAAATTTATCTATTAAGATAAAAATTAGTATTAAATATTCTAAAAAGTATAGTATAAATGTTAAAATAAACCATAAAATATTTATAACAATTTCAATAGCCCTGTTTTAATATAAAAATCAAAAGTGATACAGATGGGTATAAAGTAGTACAAATGGATACGTATGTATAAATATAGTATAAGTATTGTATTATATCATATCATATATCAGATACGGGTGCATCTATTTAAATTAAGTATCGGTGCTTCATAATCATCAAGTTATTCACTCCTAGGACATCAAACATAAATTTAGTTGGGAAAATTTCAGTAGAATTTCACAAAAACAAGATAATATTAAAAAATTACCTCAATTTATCTTAATTTCAAAATAAACTGAAATTTTGTATTGGAATTAAATTTAAAAGGTAAAAGATGAAAATAAATTTCTTATATAAATGACTCATTTGGAAATAATAATATATATTTATAAGTAATATAATTTTATTTACAAATCATAACAATACCAGTTGCAAATGTTCCTACTTTTAAATATACTATTATTACTTACAAATTGATCACTTTTACAAGAATGACATTTTCATCTTTTACCTTTTAATTTTAATTCTAATAAAAAACTTGATAGTTTTTTAAAATTAAGGTAAATTGGAATAATTTTTTAGAATTATCTTATTTTTTATTATTTAACTAAAATTTTTCTTAAATTTATCCGTCAAATTTATTAGCGCCATAATATTTTTATCTGTGTGAAGTTATAGGGAATAAGTTTAGACATAATTTTTAAGCTATTTATTGTTACATTTTTTTCATGAAAAATATAATTTGAATCTGTTCACCGAGAATTATATATATATATATATATATAAATCTTAATGTCCTTTATAGGACTCATAAAGTGACTCTTGATCTTGCTAGCTTTTTCTGTAATATTTTCACTTTCATTCTATCAAAACTAATGTAATTATAATCATGGACAACTACTAAGGGGTGTTTGGTTCATCTTTTTCAAAAAGAAATTATCATTTTCTAAAAGATGTGTTTAGTCAAATATAGATGAAATATAAATTGATTTTTTCAAAAATGAAAAGTGGGTTAAACTGTAGTTTTGGAAAATGAGGAAAAAAGTTACTTTTTTTTTTCACAAAACGTGGATTTTGAAAAAGGAGAAATAAATTTACTCTATATTTGTTGCACCCGAAAAAATGCGACGAAAGAAAAAAAAGAGAACAAATCTGGTTTTCTTGTGAAAACCGACTTGTAAGAAGTCGCCACCAAAATTTTAGGGAAAAATCTTGGAAAACCGAATTAAAAAGGAAAAGAGTGGTTTGCGTAATTAAAATTGGATTCGGGAGTCGATTGTGTGTGAGGAAAGTATTAGACACCCCACGACACTTATTCTTAAGAACGGTTACCTTACGTTAATTGTGTAAACTAATATGACTTTAAAACATATTTTGGTTTTCCTTTTATTATTCACATGCGAGAATAAGGGTAGAGAAGAATTTAAAAGGGTTTGCAAAGTTTGGGCAATAGAATAAGAAAAATAATTTAGCCTAGAAATAAAGGGGGTTTAGAGGAAAAATGAGGAAAAAGAAATTTAAGAAAATAAATTGAAAAATAAAATAAAGAAAATAAATTAAATTAGAATAAAGGATATTTAAGTAAAGTGAGGAAAAAGAATTAAGAAAATAAATTGAAAAATATTCATTAAATTAAGGGAAAAAAACACCAAATAAATTAGAAAATATTTATTTATTTACAAATGCGGACTTGACCCAGGATCAGAGACTGAAGCCTACGTACCCTGCGATGGGGATTAAAGTCCACGTAATTCGGGACTAGAAATACGTGTCAGTTGGTTGATATTTTTTATTACAATTTTTGTAATAAGAGAAAACTCATTGAGAATGATTTATCTTTTTACAAACAAAACAATTTTCAGAGATTGAAATTGTGTGTTTTAATTTGCAAAAGATAATTTAATCCCGCTTATTTACTCTTTTTTTTTTTTGCTTTGAAACCCTTTTTTTTATTTTTCTTTAATTTTTGGAAATGCATTTATTTGATTTTTTTTTAACTTTTGAAAAACCATTGTATTTTTTTTTCTTTTATACTTTTGAAAATTTTTTTCAAATAAAGAAAGTCAACCTACCTGTTGCAGACTCACAGTCATGTCCGATAGATTGATTCCTTAATTACCTGCAGAAGTTCTGAACCTCGCGATATAAAGGTTTTATTACGCTTTTAAAAGAAAACTTTAGAAAATAGTATTACTATTTTTTTTATTTTCAAATGATGATTTTATTATATATTTTTAGATAAAATTGGGAAAAACTTGTTATTTTATCAAAATTATTCATTTATAAACCCATTATTTCTTTTTTTTTTTTTTAATTATTTTCTCAAAAACGTTATTTGATTGATGCATCTACGTGGATTCGCAATCTCACGAGATAGCTCAATAAACTTGCATACCTGCGTGAATCCCAGAAACTCACGTGGTATAGCTACTAAGTACTAACTCGTTTTTTCTATTATATAAGAAAAATTTGAAAATCAACAAGTATTATTCGTATAAAATATTTCAAGATATATATATTATATTGCAAAATCATATAGCGCGAAACTGTTTATTATTTACGTGGACTTGCAGGTTCAACATGATTAATGGAGACACCTGTGCGGGTTGGAAAAACCTCACAGGAGCGTAATTATAAGGGTAATTATCTTATTTATTCATTTTACTACCTTTTATTTTTTTACTAAGAAAACGCATTTTAGGCACCAAAAATTCGCTTGGACTTACCATATGTAATCTCTTGTTATGGGCTTCTGATGACAGGCCCGTACCAAGACAAAACCACAACAAAAACAACAACAACCAAAAAAAAAATAATAATAAAAAAAAATAATAATAATACTAGTAATAATAAAAAATAAAATAAAATACAATAAGAATAAAAGTAGATAAACACTTAATCTCAGCCAAAAGGTTCATAGAAAAAATAAGTTTGGTTTTCTAACCATAATGTCCAAATGGTCGTTTGGTTTTCAATGGGTTAAAAATAAGTTTTGGTATAATTGGTTTTGTAACGTAGTTATGATAAAAATTAGTTTTTGACTAACGTGTTTATGTTTGGATGATTTATTTGAAAATTGGTTTTAATAAAACTCATATTTTTCCTCTAAATTGAGGTTAAACTTTATCCCATAATTAATTTAATTTATTTAGACTAAAATTTAATCTGTATTTATTTAATTGAGAACATAATATATCTGATATAACCTTTTTTTACAGATCATGATCTATAAAAATTAAAATTTTGAAGGGACATTTTGGTCAATAGATAGAAAAAATTTTATGAAAATTTTAATTTCCTAATTTTTTTATTTTTTCTCATTTTATTGGTTTATTTTTATCTTACTTTAAAATAAATACAAGTAAAAATAAAAAAGAGAACGGAAAAGCAGCAACCCATATGCTTCTCTCCCAACTCTGTTTTCGGCCAAATTCATGGTGGCAACGTGACTACTTTTTGACATCCAAACATCAATAAAAATGAAAAACATGATTTTAGGCTTTAAACGGGTTTTGAAAATTGAAAACAAACCGGCCCCAAGTCAGGCTTGTTGGGCATTTTGTTTTTGTATTGATTATATAAATAATTATAAAAATAAAATTTTAATTAAGTTCTTATAAAATTATATTTTAATTTAAAAAATATGAATACTTATTTTATATATATTAAATATAATAAAACTAAGATTTTCTTTGTTTGGTCAACGGTGAAGTTAGATCAAAACTGGTTTTGTAATAAATTGAATCAGATGGATCTACCGGAAAGTAAAAATGAATCAAATGGAATTGGATTCGACCCAATATCAAGTGAAGTCAATACCCAATTCAGCCCAACACATTAAACCCCTAGTGGGTTGTAACGTGTAACGCAAATAAGAGAAAATAGTAATAGTAAAGTAATATTAAATATGCAAGTTAGTATTATCGAAAAAAAATATGCAAGTTACTTCCTACTAAAAAATATGCAAGTTACTAACAATAAGGTTTTGACATAGTTAATAGACAATTGAGTTTTTTAAACACACTGACTTGATTCGATCCTTAGTGGTGTGTATGAAAAAAACCTTTGTTGAGAGAGAGAAAATTCATTTTGGTGATATTTATATATTGAAAGAATTAATTTCTGACTATTGATTGGAAGATATTCTTAATGCTCAACAAAAAAAATATGCAACGAACGATTCTTAAATTAAGTAGTAAAAGATTCAATATTTCTTAAATAAAATATCAAATTTAATCTTTGTTTTGTCTCTATAAACATGGCAGCAAACTCATCCCATGTTCCATGTAAACACGGGAGCAATCTAGTTCCTTAATATAATACACATTCTAGTCCAAAAACAACAAATAATGTAATACACATTCAATTAATGAAAATTGAACATATTAAAATTTCTCTAGTAAATTATTTATTTTCTCCGGCAAATCAATTGGGTTTCAAATCCCAAAAGGGCTTTCTTTTTGGGCCTTGCCCTTCATATGGGCCAAACTTGCATAGCCTGTGCGCGTATCATGTTTTTGTTGACACGTTTTTAGGAACTAAAATGCATAATAACACTGTCTGATAGTAAATTTGCAGAATAAAAACTGTTTCCAATTCAAGCATGTGCAATAATCTTTTGGATGGGGTGTCTGTTAGCTAACATGACAAAATAGGATTATTTATATCTAAATACATGATTATTGTGCTCCTTAAAAAAGCAAAATTGATTAATTTAAATTCTTTGTTATTCAATATCTCATTTATTAGAAATAGGACAAGTAAAATAAAAATTGAGAATATATATGATACTATACTATTTTTTTAATTTCCTTTTATTAGGATTTTTTTTTGGATATTGGACTAAGAGTATCTTTGAACTAATCTTACTCGATATATTGAGGGCAGAGTTAAATACTCTTCAAATATGTATACTCTATACACAAAGATTAAAAGCCAAATTTTCAATCATTTACTTAAGATGATACTAATTATATTACTTACATTTACAAGAATAAATAAATAAATATATAATATATTGGAAAAGAAATAAAAATTGAGTATAATGATAAAATATAAACCCCATAATCATATTAATTTGTGTCACTTTCTATTCAAATACAATTGTATTGATTTAAGTTGAAAATAATAGTAGTAATTGTCGCTGATGCAGAGAATATAAATAATGGTGAGAGACGAGAGGAGTTGTCCATTTACAGAAGCAAGACACAACGGTAAGTCATCAATTTGTTTTGGTGAATAAGTTTGAAAGATGCAATTTTGTTTGCAAAACCAATAAAATAAGGATTTTATAGGAACATTGAAAGCCAACCTTTTTTAACTTTACCATAAGATTCAGTAAACTCCACAAATTCATTCATGCATGTGTGCTGGTGAGTCCCAAAATTTCAAAGACAGGGTCCCACTCTTCCACTATGATTGAGATTCCTTATCTATGAGTAAGATTTTTAGATAAGAAAATGCCTTCCTCCATTCTTTATCTCCACCTTATATATATATATTATATTATACAAACACGACATTTCTTTGTCTAAAAAAACCACAGAAATAGATGCCCCAACGGCTCTCTTCCTATTCCAACTCTCTCTTTTAATGAACTTAAATTAAAAGTTTTCTCTCCATTATTTGATATTTGACACTATAATTAATTAATTTGAATTGCATCATGCCCTAAATATGAATTATGGCATGATTTTTTCACAAGTTTTAAATATGAGAATTTATTTAAGAAATAACTTTTTTCGTTTGATTCATTCGTCAATATTTGAATTTAAATTTTTTACCTATTTTCTTGTGTTGCATTTTCATAAAATAAAATTTTTTATTTTTAAAACCATTTTCTGACTCTTTATTTCTTCCTTTTCATAAACTAGAATAAAAAATTCCCATGTGAATTTAGACACTGAAGACTTGGTCCAGCATGGATTTATTAATTTATTTTAATTTACCTTAATTTCATAAATCGGAAAAAAAAAAGGTTTTAAAACATCCTTTATATGATGATTTCTCACCCACTTTTTTCCCACTAAACCCACTGAAATCATCTTCTTCGATTCTCAGACACACCCATAACCAGAAGGAAAAAGAAACAGAGTAAAAAAAAATGGAAGCTCTTCTCTCCCAATTCACCTTCCTCTCAGATCAAGCTCTACAAGACAAGAACTTTGATCCATCCACCATAGAAGATCTCATGAAGCTCTTTGAGATTGAATCATACAAGGCCTGGGCAGCCATGGAGCTGGAGCAAGAGAAAGAGGAGAAAGAAGCAGAGGAAACTATGCAGAAGGCTGAGGACTACCTTGACTCCGTGATGGAATCCGCCATGGATGAGTTTAGAAGCTTCGAACTTGAGCTTGAGAGGATGGAAAAATCTGAACTTGATAGCCTCGTTGAGACTGCTGAAAGTGCCAGAAAAATGGGTAGGTTAATGGAAAAAACTGCTTATGTTGCTTCCAAAAAGTATATTGAAGCCGCTGTGAATTCTGCTACTGCTTCCATGAAATCTGCCTGGAAAGGACTTTCCTCTAGCAAGGTTCATCCTTCTTAGATTGGAACTGTGCTGAAATGTGAAGTTCAAGACACAATAAATTACTGATTTGTCTCATTTTTCATATGCTTATTCTCCAAATGTACCAAACTTTGAAGATTTAGAGTTAATGAAGCACGAAAATTTCATTTGTTCTGGGTAGATCTGATTCAAAGGCTTAGCGTTTCACCCATCTTGACTTAGAACCGCTTGTATTGAACTGATTAAAGAACATTTGATTCAGATTCTGGGTTGATCTGATACATACCAAGGCTGAGAATTTCTGACACCTTACTTTTGAACACTCTATACTTAATTGATTGAAGGGATTGAGAAATGTTGGATTTGCTTTCTTCTTTTGTTTTTCACAAATGGGTGGTTTTATTTTGTGTTTTTTTTTGGAGATGAAAATAGCTCCAGTTGAATCAGTCTTTATTTTCAGTTCTTATATGCATGCTTCGGAAATGTGGTATTCAGAATTGAAGCGAAAATTTTGTAGTGAACGTTCAGGATCTAAGTAGAAAATTGCAGATTTAGGGTTCATGATGCATGAAAATCCTTTCATTATGGGTAGGTCTGATGTAAGGGTTGAAATTTGAGGGCAGCAGAATCTTAAAGATTTTGGAAAGGAAAATTATTTTTTGAAAAATTATAGTTAGGAATCAAAATAACAAATTTACTATAAAATATAACTTATTACTACGCATTCTTCTAATTTTATTATTTAGTATTTTAATTTTTAATATTTTTTTAATTAATTTTTTTTTATAATTAATTTACTATACTAGTTCCTAAGTATAATTCTTCCATTTTTTTTATTCCATCTTCTATTTGTTTTAGGTTATTTTTTCTTTCATCCTAGACTAGAACTATTTCTTCATTGGGCAAATGGAAGACTCATTTCAGCTGGTCTAGCTTCATCCATAAAAGCTAGCAGTCTAACTTTTAACAATGTTCTAAATGAATGAAAACTTTTGTTATTTATGCTAATTTGAATTGGTAGATTTTAGTAATATTGTTTAAGGACCTTGGTTAAACTTTTGTTATTCTTTGACACGCTATTAAGAAAAGTATTTTATTTGTATACACTAGTTTAAATTATTTTAATTTTTTAACAGTATATAATAATTTAATTATTGCAAAATTTTTTCAACTCTAAACCGTATGCAAATTGTTTTGTTGCTGTCAAATCTAATCTCTACCATGAGTGAATGCTGTATCAGCATCGAACTGCTAACTTAGCAAACAAAATATTTAGGCTTCAATTAGTAATAATTATGAGAAAACACTCATAAAATACAAAAAGCAAGTTAAAAATAAAACGTAGATATAGAAATTATTTTTTTAAAAAATATTTAAAGTCCAAATTAGAATCATATATGAATAAAATAAAAGACTAAATTTATATAATTTTTCTTATATGTATTATTCAATTAAAATTTAATATATAGATTTTTTAAAATTTTTTATGTTTAATAAATTAATATTTTTAATATATAATTAATAATTAAATCTGCAATATATTAAAAATTAATTCATATGTTAACTTTTAATTAAAAATAACGTGAAAAACACATAAAATAGGTATTTTCTTAAAATAAAACTCACATTAATTTGCGACACATGTTTGTAATCCGTTAATTTTTTTCCAGCAATAATCTATTAATATTTTTGGGGCCAAATATGTATTCTATTGATTGACTCAGTGTGAATTTGACGATATTATAGTAGAAATTAACTTTGGAAATTGTTTAAAATATATATATATATACACATATACAAGAATCTATTTTTAAAAAAGTATAGAAATTTAATTCAAAAGCTAGTTAAAAGTATACAAATCATCTTATTTTTTGAAATAGGAATAAATTTTTTTTACCCACAAATGGGTATAATTGGCTCAAAATTTTCTATTTCACCAATATAAATTACATAATAATAAAACTAAAAATCTATGTTTAGCTAATTTATTATTTATAATATATATTGCAGAAAATCATAATTTCAAAGTACCAATAATACTTTATCAATTCCAAGTTTGAACAACCTTGTCAATACAAATAAACTCAAGTAGCAAAATGGAATCAATGAAGCTTCAAGGGAATCCAAATATCATATTCTGTTTGGACATACAGTATATCAATATATTCATATATGTAATTAAATAAAATTTATACTAAACTATATTGTTTACACATTACAAGCATTATTTTGGTAAAACTAAATGTTAAAGGGCAAATCTACTCTAAAAATATTTCCGGAGAAGTTATGAATATTCTAAACAAATTTTTGGAATAATATTAATAATTATATTTCAAAATTAAATCAATAGCCCCATACGCTAGTGATCAATATTAAAATTATAATGTTAACCTGTTAGTTAATTAGAAAATTTATTAATTTTTTTGACTTTAGAATAGAGAGAATTTAAGCGAGGTAAAAAATAGAGAAAATTTGAGAAAAAAATATGAAAAGTAAAATAATAAAATGTATTTTATTTATTCATCAAGAATATTTATATAAGAGCATAACTGATAGAATTAGTTAAATAACAAAAATAGAAAAGAATATTATAGACAAAATCTTCTCAACAACTTAAAAAATTTATGCAAGATTTGCATAGCTCTTCCAAAAATACTTTCCTAAATTTGCCCATAACCCCAAAAAACATAAAAGTGCAGTGAGTCTGGTAGCTTAGGTGGGGTGGAGTGTGTTCAGCGCACTCAACCCTCACAATGTATACAATTATATACACACAATCGCGCGGGAAGAAAAATGGAAATGACTCAGTGGAGATCTCTCGTGTGCGGACTCTTGCTGCTATTCCTTTCCTTCTTTCTGAGATTGCCTTCGATTTGATTTAGAGGGGCAAGCCTATTGTGTTTCTACTTCCAAGTTTGGTGTGCGGAAGCATCTGAGACACCCCTCATCGACTCTGAACCCAAGATGCTATTTTCAGACTTCAAGGTACTCCTTCCTCAAATTTCCTCATTGGGTTAAGCTTATTGCGTTTCTCCTTTCGAGTTTGGTGTACTGAAGCAGCTGAGACTCTCTCCTCGTCGACTCTAAACCAACTCAAGATACTATCTTCAAGGTACTCCTTCCTCACATTTCCTCCTCTCTTTCGTACATCTACCTTCCTTCTCTCTTTTCCTTGTTCCCTCAATCTCAACTCCTATCTTTATTCCCATTCCCCAAATCCATTTAGCATTCGCGATGCTGTCGTTGCCGTCAACCGCTTGCTCTGTCAGTGTTCACCAATCTCTATACGCCATATTAGTAAGATTTTGGGATCTATCATCAAGATGAATGATTATCCCGTGGTTATCTCACTTCTTTCCCAAGCGAAGTACAAGGGAGTCACGCCAGATTTGGTTAGTCTGAGTATCTTGATCAATTGCCACTGCCATGTGGGTCGGATGGATTTTGCTTTCTCAATATTGGAAAAGATTCTTAAGATGGGTTATCAACCAGGTACGGTACCTTTGAATACACTAATGAATGGACTCTGTTTTAATCGAAAGGTTGGCATAGCACTGGAGTTTTCCAATGAATTGATGGCAATAGGATTTCAGTTGGATGAGGTTACTTACGGCACTTTAATGAGTGGGCTATGCAAAATTGGGAAAACAAGATCTGCTGTTGAATCTCTCAATATGTTAGAGAGACATGGAGTTAAGCCTGATGGTAATTATGTACAACACAGTCATTGATGCCCTTTGTAAAGATGGACTTGTAACGGAGGTGCATGATTTGTGTTATGAAATGACTGATTGTGGGATATCTCCAAATGTTGTCACCTACACTATTCTAATTCATAGTTTTTGTAGCACAGATCAATGGCAAAAGGCAAATCAATTGCTTGATAAAATGGCATTGAAAGGCATCAATCCAGATGTTTATACCTTTACTATACTTGTTGATGCATTATGTAAAGGAGGAAGGATCATAGAAGCTCAAGTTGTGCTTGCTAGAATGATAAAACGTGATGAGAAGCCTGATGTTACTACCTACAATGCTATAATTGGTGGCTATTTTTTGACCAATAATATCAGTGAGACAAAGGAAGTATTTAAAAGGATGATCAAATGTGGCATGACACCTAATGTTATCAGTTATAAAATGTTTGAGGAAGCCATGGATCTCTTTAAGGAAATGAAATCCAGATATTTGATTCCTAATATTGTAACTTACAATTATCTTATTGATGGGTTGTGCAAGTTCAGGAGAGTCTCATATGTAAAAGATCTTATTTATGAGATGCATGACAATGGTTATTCGCCTAATATATCACTTATATCTTCTTAGATGCATTTTTCAAAAGCTAACATTTTGATAAGGCAATTTCAGTATTTCAACAAATTGTCAATCAAGGAATTCAGCCTAATGTTTACACGTACACCATACTTCTTGATGGTTTGTGCAATGGTGGTAGATTAAATGCTTCCTTTTCCAACATCTGTTGACTAAAGGCTATTGTCTAGATGTCAAAGCATATAGGCTATGTTTGGCAGAAAGAAAGTTGATTTCAAAAAAAGGGAAAAGAAGAGAGAAAATTTATCTTAATATATTTGGTAGTTAATTATAGTTCATCCATTGGAAATCTCAATGTTTTTTATAACCGATAATAACTCTTCCGTTGGAAACCAAATACATTAAAATGGATTTTCCCCTTCCTTGTCCCTTTTTTGAAATCAACTTTCTTTCTACCAAACATAGCAATAGTGCTGTGATTCACAGACTTTGTAAAGGGGGTTTGGTTGATAAAGCAATCTCCTTGCTTGATAAAGCAGAAGAGCATGACTTCGTAACTTTTGAAGTAGTTATTCAGTTTCTTCTTGAAATAAATGAGTATGATAAGGGAGAAGCTTGTTCATGAAATGATTGCCAGAGGCTTGTTCAGGAAATAAAACAAGGAGAAAAAACGTAGTAGCAGGGTCTTTTGGGCAAGGCTACTCTCAATTTTCTTTTCTGTTGAGTATAGTTGAAGTTTGAATCTTACAAGTGGATGAATGGGGACCTTACTGGTGTTGCCAATGTTCTTCCTATGCAGAAGTTAGTTCCACACATAGATTTAGCTGAGGCAGAATTCAGAGAATTAAAGAATTGGCGTTAGTCATCCTATAATGGTGTTGCTTAAAAGGGAAACATGCTTACTGACTGCTTTGCAAATGCTAAAAACTATTCAAGAACTAGAACAGCAATTGGAAGAAATATGCTGATCTTCTGACTTGCTCAAACTCTTTCATTGTCCTTGAAAATAAAAGAAAAATGTTAAACCCTTTTTATATAGAGATGGCATATGCAGTTTTTGATGTTGGAGAGGTCTTACTTTTAGTGTAATATAATGAGTCGGAGGTTGGTTTATTTAGCATTTATTAGAACATTATCGTTTACATAGATTAAGTTCCTTGCTTTCTTCTAATTCCTTTTAGGTAATGATTCCCTTTCTTTATCTTGAGTTGTACAGATTTCTTTTTCATATTCTTTTGAAATAATTACATTTTTTATGACAGAAAGATGGAGGGAACAGTAGAAAAAAATTCTTCAAAAATGTTGGTAAAATGAAACAGAAGCATAGAAAGATTTTCAGTGTTATCTTGATTTATCTTGAGACTACTGTCCAGATTCCAGATGTTTGGTACGGCACAAAAAGGTTCTGCATATATAATAGTGCTCCTATCAAGACAGGTGTTTCGCTTCACCTTTAGAGACCATATTACTGGTTGAATAGGACTCATGGAATTTTTATCTCTCAATTATTTGTTGCTTAAATTGACTAAAATAATCAGAGGTAAAGTCATGAGGATTGTAAATATATTTTTTTACAATGGTAGAAAGTTTCCAGTATGTCTTACTTAGCTAGTGTTGTAAGAATGCTCAGCATGCAATTCCACTGGGTTTTAATATTCTGCTTCTTTTCTTTCTATGTTTGTATGAGAAAGGGAAGGGAATATCTCTCCTCTGGTGGAGATGCAAGATATTCTATAACCATTAGGGAACACAAAGTCTTAAATCTAAGTCTATGTAGGAGACATGAACATAGATAGCAGGGTTTTCTGGGACAGGCTTCTCTCAATTTTTTCTTTGTCAAGTATAGCTGAAGGTTAAATCTTAAAAGAGGATGAAATAGGAGGTTTTTATCCATGCTAGAGCTGTATATTTTATGGATATAAAGAAATTTGAAATATATGCATCTTAGGAAACTTACCAATCCTAATCTTATTGTGATTGACTTCTTGGTACAATCTCAAGATATTTTCTGATATTTGGTAGAAAGAAAATGGGTTTCAACAAAGGGAGAAGCAGAGAAAAAATCTATTTTAATATGTTTGATTTCCAATGGAAGAGCTATTATTGATTACTAGATACATTAAGGTTTCTAATAGAAGAGTTATAATTCATTCTGTTGGTTTGTGTGAATCCTTTTTTCTTTCTCCTAGGTTTTAGATTACTGCTTTTGAAAAGTTGCCAATTTCTCATCTTTTGATTTGTTTGGACTGGTAAATAAGTCTATTAAACTTTTCTCTTTCTTCATACGGGATTTCTCTCCCATGAAGCTGTCTGTGCAATATGTTTATTTCGTGGGAAAAATCTTGAATGAAGTCAGCATGAGTCATTAACTGAACTTAGTTTAGCTAAAATGAGAATCAAGAATTATGTGCACAGACATTTATCAATACAATTTGGTTTGCAGGTCCAAATTATCTTGTCGGCTTGATCGGTTGGGGTAGAAGCCTTGAATGTAATTGAGATATTGCCATATTTTCCAATTACAAGCACAACCGTTTATCAAATCTTATTATTTTTTTAGCAACGCCTTGATTGGTTGGTCTGAAATGCCTTGCATTTCATTCCTATTGATGAAATGCTTGTGTTTGATATGTTTGGGCTTTGATAATCAGTATATTACTGTGGAGTTAGTTTGATGTTCTCTCAAGTAGTTTTGCTCCTTAAGTTCCTTTTGTTAACTACTTGATTTGAATCAATATTTGTTCTGCTGGGAGACCTTCAAAATATTATTTTGAGCTTTGAAAAAGAAGACTTTTTTTTCCCCCTATTTTGAGGCTAACTTGAGAAATATATTAAGGCCATTAAATCTCAGGTGTTAGGAGATGCCTTGGGACTTATCACAATCCTGATTACCTTCCTATAGGCAAAGGCATTCGTCATCTCCTGTGGGACAAAGGTATAGCAGGAGGAGCAGAAGAGATGAAAGTTGATCTCTATATTCATCCTACTCCTATAGCAGGTGATTCTGTTTACACTTTTGCTTTCCTGGTGTAACCTATTCTTGATAATCTGATAAAAATGCTTGAAGCTAGTTTTAGTCAGATGATGCATTCATGCATGCAATTCCTTCCTATTTCCTTTTTGTGTCTTCTCTTATGCATATGAATTCTCTAAATTTTACCGAACCAAGCAATTTTACTGAGTAGTAGTTAGAAAACTTCCCTTGGTGTGCAGGGACAAGCTCATAAAGGGAAAGGAGAGCTCTGAAGGATGTGAGGAGAACTGGAGGAAGGTCGAAGAAGCTGCAAGAAGGGAAGCTATAGAGCAGTAGAAGAGGGAGGAGGATCCATATAGAGAGCTAGAAGAGCTCCAGAGACAAAGAAGCCACGCGTAGGAAGAAACTAGAAGAGGAGCAAGACCGTTTGTACCAAATGAAGTTGTTGGGTAAAGCAAATCCTGACCAAAATTGTCATTTGCTCTTGGATCAAAATGAGTGTCAAGTAACTATTCGTGTCTAATTTTTCCCCTTTCTTAAATAGGGATTGAACCCATCAAATATTGTGTTGAACTTAAAAGACTGATGCTAGTATGCTTTGAATTTATTTGCTACTTTGTGTCTGCATAATCTGAAGCCTTGAAGGTTCTGTATTTATGTGCTCTGCAACTGTATCCTGTTTCCATTAAGCATGATTAGTTGTTAGAGTTCTGGTCACTCTATTGGATATTTATTTATTTATTTATATTTTTATGAACACTCTATTTGATATTTATGTACCCATGGCCATCAGACACTCAACAAACTTAACCAGTACACACACATACTGTTAATACATTGTTGATTAGCCATTTTTTAAGCTTGTTCCTAGTTGCTGGTGTGTGTATCTGTTGAAATTTGTGCAAATCTCAGGTCCACCTTTAGTTTATCTTGTAAGGCCGGATATAAGATTATATCAAATGATTTATTTCTGTGACCAATTTTGCTTTAAAGCCAACCATCATATGGTAGTTAATGTTCATAAAAGAAACCCAAAAGCCAATTTCTGCTTGCAATTATATTGTATAACCCTTATTTATTTAAAGGTAGATTGAGAAGAATTACTTTCTCCTTCAACATTAAATTGATTAATTTCAAAAGACGGCACCCATGTAAATATGATTGTGTCTGTTTGTGTTTGTTTAAAGAGAGGAAGTTTAAATTCGTATATAAGAATAGTGCAGTGGACAAAGTATGTTTTCATTGGGAAATGGAAATTACATATCAACCTCTCACAATCTCTAGAAAATTACCCGTTACAAGAACTCCTCTAAATTATATATAATGAAATGGAAATCACATATCAGCCCCTCACAATCTCAAGAAAATTACCCGTTACAAGAACTCCTACAAATTATATATACTATATATAGACAACAAATTTATTGACTCAATATGCACTAGCAGCCAGCACTACAACTCTTCCACAAAGTCCTTTTTGTTCTCTTCTCTACTGTATCAAATTCAGACACTGTTACTCTTCTGTTTCTTTTCTCTGAATTTGCAATGTTGTCATGCTGAATCTTTGCTTTGTTTGGAGATGAATAGGTAAGAGGCGTGATTCCCTGCAGCTCAGGATCAGGTGAAAACATAAATGGTAATTTACTATCATCCATCTTCCTAAATGTTATTGAAATCCTGTAGAAAGAACAAAGGTATCAGAATACAAAACCAAGAAAAAAAAATCAATCATATATTGAGAGTTTGTAAAGCATGACTAATATGTTTACATATTTTGTGATTTGGTTTGTGCTACCCAACTCAGAAATCAGTTTACCCAAGAATTTTTGGCAAATATGTATTGAAAAATTCAAATGACCTTTTGGTGGGAACAGATGGAAGGCAATGTTTTGCGACATCAGCTCCATTGCCATTGAGAACGAACACCGATCTGCATAATCAAAGTGAACATTAGAATGTGTAAATATTAAACGAGAATTGACCAAAAACATAATTCACGCAAATCTACTTACTACTTATAACATGACACAGGAACATGAAGGTTGTAACTAGTGTTCAAGCCTAGTTGACGTGTTCAAAATTTGACAATGATAACTTTAATTCTGACATTTTCATGGAAAGAAAGGGCTTTGGAAGAGAAAAGTTGACCAACCAATCTGACATGCTCACAAGTGCATCCATGATTGGTTTAATCTACAAATTTCATGTAGATCAAGTCTATCTAAAGTTTTCTCAAGTAGGAAGGAAATGAAGCTTACCCTACTGGCAAAGTGATAGGAACAGGCCCTTGGAATTGTCCAGGACCGATAACTTTCAAATTTGAACCAAGCACAACATCACACTCAGACAGGAGTGAAACCGTCGAAAAGGGTCGCACAAAATCGTGGTGATCGATATGAGGTGGAATGCAATCCCCTTCATCGTATATGTTCACAATGCAACTATTGGGGGTGCATGTTGGAGGCAGTATATGCCACTTAACCATCCTCTTGATCAATTTTTTGAATAAATTCGGTATTGGATCAACTTCTTCATCTCTTATAATGCCAGGAGGATTTCCATATTTGTCCTGCAAGAATTTCCATGAACCCAAATGAGCTAACATATTTAAAAAAAAAAAAAAGAAACACAGAATTCAAGGAGAGATGAAAAAGGAAAATTACAACTTACCACTGCATAATTATAGCAACAACCAAATTGTATCGTTACTCTCCCTTTACCACGCATCCACTTCCTAGGTTCTGAGTAGGTACGTTCTACAAACAGAAAAATCCAAATGGTATCAGTGTGAGAACAACATTTTCTCAAACTTAAAACATGACAAAAAGATGATGAAATAGAAAATTCTCGAGAGCCAGAATATACTTCTAAGTTATAAATAACACTGATTTTCCTCCTAACAAGAATGACTACAAATATCATAGCCGTTCTCTCGAGAAGAATGAGTTTTAGAACACAGATTCAGGAACCAGTCAATTTACTATCTTAGGCCGAGCACAATGTGTGGAAAGTGAAAAAGTAAGTTAAAGCTGAATTAAAAAGTTTATGATGATGCTGATTCAACTTTTCCAGTTTAACATAAGGAAGAAAAACAAGTGCTATTGACATTTTCAAATAGATGGCTTTGTTTCTATATTTAGTCTCACTTCTAATCAGGGAACAAATGGTTTACTGCATGCAATGAAGCATAACTAGTCTATAGACAAAGCTATACAAATTCTTTCAAAATAAGTTCTGATATTTAGAGCTTATAAATCACTTAAATGCTGGAATCACTAGATTGAAGAACTGCAAAAGAATAGGAAGGGAGAATTTCTATGCCCATACCTTTAAGTTGCCCATTTCGACCCATCTGTTGCAGTTTATAAACATACTTAACAATATTCCTTTGCTCCTCAGCATTGAATACTTGAGTGTGAAGCTCAAGTCCTTGAAGAACATTTATGGCTCTCCCATCAATTCTTTCAGTGTGAACGAAGTCCATTTTTCTGCCAACCAGTGAACACCTAACCCGCTCCTTTTGTTCCTCAGACAATCCACTTTCAAATGACGAGTCTCCGCCAATTCCATCATTTAACAGCAAGTCTAAATCAGATGGCATCAAAGATTCTCTTTTGCGATTCAAATATCTTGGTGAAGAATCAGAAACATATCTATTATTATGCTGCTTCATCAACCAAGGAAGATCGTGTCTTTGGACATAGTTTCTTGCACCATCCTCTTCTTCTCTATGCTTTCTGGGGTGAAATACTGAAGCAGTACCATTTCTGGACTTGTAGGATGCATCTCCAAAAGATACATAGTCATCATCATCCGCATAAGATGTTTCATAGTGCTTTCCTGCATTTACATTAAGCACTAAATCATGAATATATTATACAAAAGTAGAATAAAAAATATTTTTATTCTATCATTATTCATTTATGTCACTTTTTATTTAATTTGTAATCAATTGATTTGCCTTTAAAAAAAAAAAGCTCTAAATCCCCATGTAAATGCATGGAATTAGAACTAGTTTATGAACAAAAAGATAACAAATAATGCATTACCATTCCGGGACTTGTAGAATGGATCTCTAGAAGATACATAGTCGTCGTCATCATCAACAAACGAGGTTTCATAGTGCTTTCCTGCTTTAAAAAGGTCTACATTTAGAATATAACATATAATGCATAACTATGAGCTCATGTTTGGTGTGGCAAAGTAGAATAACAGTACTTTTATTTTATTATTATTCATTGATGTAACTGTTTATTTACTTTTTCATCAATTGATTTATTTAAAAAAATGCGTTACCATGCCGGGACTTGTAGAATGGAACTCTAGAAGCTAGATAGTCATCATCATCACCGAACGAGGTTTCATAGTACTTTCCTGCATTTAAAAGAAGGACTACATTTAGAATATATAAGATAACAGATAATGCATAGCTATGATCTAATGATTGGTGAGGCAAAGGCAATATTAATTTAACAACTAAAGTACACGCACAAGTACAACATTGCAAAAATCCATAAAGGAAAGAGAGAGATGACTGAAAAATGGTAAAATTTGCCAGCGATTAGTTTTGATAAAAGTTAGAATTAAGTGAATTAAAAAGATTAATGCACTTAAAAGGAAAAAAAATTTACAGATAACAAAAAAATGCAGAACTCACATGAATACCTGCAAGACTGGAAAAAGTCACTAGAAAAGGAAACAAAGGGGAATACTTACATTATTCTGAGATATTTACAATCCAATACCAATTTGGTAAATGAAGAAAAAGGAAAAAAATATAAATGATAACTGATACAGAGAAGAAAGATAAAAATTTATGGAAAAGAACTAAACGCATTCATAAAATTATTGTCAAAAAAATTCCAACTTGATAAGAAGATCAATTCTTTTAAAGAATAAAAGACAGAGGCAGAAACTGAACCCAGTGGACAGGAATGGAAGAGTCGAAAAATGATAGGAAGAGTTAAATAACAGTAAAAAAATTCAAACTTGATAAGAAAAAAAAAACTAACAACAAAAATTCAAATTCAAATTTAACCTTGCAAAGAAAAACACAACAGAACTCATCACAACCTGCTCGTAAATGTTAAGAAACAGAACAGAGCTTTGAGTAAAAGAAAGGAAAAGAGAAGAAGTTTAGTTACTTTTACGGAGACTTGAAATTCGAGCATGAAGACGAGCCTCACAGTGGTCGCAGAAGCAATCAGAGAGAATCTGCAATATCTGCTCCTTCGTCAATGACTCCAAGAGCTCCATGCACCGCCGCTTCTACTGGAAATTCCCTTCAGAGATCAAATCTCAGGCAAAGCAATACGAGAGAGAGAGAATGAGTTGACTGACTTGACTTCCTTTTTTTTTTTTTTTTCAAAGACTTGACTTCAGAAGCGAGGCCAAGGTAAGTATTTATTTGAAAAAGGTTTCCTAATTTCTTATCACTTTCCTCTTGCCCTGCAATTAATCAAATACACTTTTTTTATGAGACCAATTAATGAAATATACCGCAAAAAAAAAAAAAAAATCCAATGCTGTTTAGTGTTTATTTATAGTTTGCATGTGTTATTTTGAATAATTTAAATATAGAAAGGGCATTTTGAATTTGGCAAACTCATTTTAAAGATGATATTGTAACCATCCAAATTAAAATTGAATGGTTCAGATTTTATATTATGTTATTGTTAAGGCTTTAATATTTTTTATTTAAATAGAAATATAATGTAAAGTAGAGATAAATTCTTACAAATTAATTTAATTTTCAAAATAAGTATTTTTAAACAAATCCGAATTCTACATTTATCTGCATAGAAATCACTTAAACAATAGTATGAAATTTAAATAATATTTATTTTTATTGTTAAAAGGTAAAATGAATATTTTTGTTTTAAAATTATTTTATTTTATTTTATTATGTGGAGTGAGCTAATTCTTAATATTTATTATGGATATGGATGATTCTAAATATTTTATTAAATAAGTATTACTAAGTTTCATTTATTAATAAGAAATAATTGAAAATTAGATGCAATATGATGGATCCAAGTTGAATTAAGAAAAATCTACTGCTCGGAGGTTGGAACTTAAAGTATTTTTTTTTAATTCAACTTATAAATTGAATTTTCTTTGAAGAATCAATATTATACAAAATTATAATACTTATTGATAAATTATTTCTTAATTTTTAACTTAAATATGACTTATTTTTTCAATGAAACTTCAATTTATTATAAAATTATAATAAATTTATTTCAAAATTTATTATTATTTATATATAATTAATATATATTATTGGTGAAAACAGATATAATTAATTAGTTTGCTATATACATAAATACTAAAATTTGAACATTTAACCACTTTGTTAAAAGATAAAAGTTTTCACCGCTCACACAAACCAGAATTAGTAGTAAATTTAACGTGTATATTAATAGCCAAAGGCTAGTATAGTGTCAAAATTACATATGGGATAACCACAATGGTTTTTTCTATCCAGAACTTTCGAATTCTCCATCTTGTTTGAGGGGTATTAAATTTTGGACTATAATTCCAAGCTTTGCTACAAGAAGAAGCATTCAGTGCTTTCCCTTTAAACTCAGCATCAGTCATTCATTTATTAATTAAAGCCAATCTCACTCGTTCCTCCATTTTTATTGTATACAATTAAATATAGAAAACTAACTACCAAATGACTTCTATATAAAAATGAAATTAAAAAATATATACTAATCTTCATCATGAATAATGTAAAATTTTTTCGCCATCCATAAATAATGTAATGTAAATTGAAAATAACTAAAATTGAAAACAATTAAAATTGAGTTTAAAAGGTGAAAGCATCAAATGCTTTTCTTCATAGGAAAGCACTGGGTCGCAGTTCATCAAATTCTTTTTATTCAACTAAACCACTATGGATGTAGTGCTTATATTTTTGTTTTAATAAACTATATTATTTAGTTTACTTAAAGTTTAAAATATATTACAAATTTAATTCATTTTTAACAATGTGATTTATTCTAAATTAATATATAGTTCAATTTAATATAAACCTAATAAGTGAAATGCATGTCTTACTTGGATCAATTTCTGACCTTGCGTTTTTCACACCTTTATTATATCTCATCGTTCATTTTCACACTTGGATCATATCGCATCATGCATTTCTCATAATTGAGTCAATATCAAAATTTATTCTCAAAATCAACTTTTTAAGCAGTAAAGAATGCAACATTGAAGTAGAACATAGTTGTATATATCATTTAACTATTTCAACATTAGTAAAAAGGCTGGAATCAAATCCAAGATAGGTTTAATTCTACCGTTAGAAGTGACCCTAGCTAAAAACAATACTGCATAAGCTTACAGTGCAACAATTCATGTTAGAGGCAGTATGCCACTTCCCTATCCTCTATCATTTTCTTGAATAAATTTGGTATTGGATCAGCCTCTCCTTATCTATGCCAGGAGGAGGATTGTCATACTTGTCCCGCAAGATTTTACATTTATCTAATGAGTTAGAATATTTTAAAAAAAAACACAGAAAAAATTCAAGAAGAGATGGGAAAAGCAAATAATTACTAACTCATCACTACAAAATTGAAGCAGCTACCAAACTAGATTAAATTGTTACATGCCTTTTACCAGGCATCCACTCTCTAGGTTTTGAATGCATACGTTTTACAAATAGAAAAATCCAAATAATACGAGTGAGAGAATAACATTTTCTCAAACTTAAAACATGTCAAAAAATGATAAAATAGAAGAGTGCCTTCATGGCTTAAAATTATAATGAAGAAAGAAACTAAGAATGACTTTATATTCGTTTTACAAATAGAAAAATCCAAATAATACAAGTGGGAGAATAACATTTTCTCAAACTCAAAACATGTCAAAAAATGATAAAATAGAAGAGTGCATGCCTTCATGGCTTAAAATTATAGTGAAGAAAGAAACTAATAATGACTTTATATTTTTTTAATATTTTTCTTCCATATTAGTTTTTTTCCTTAATACAATTCTAATTCTTGTGTTTTAACTATGCATTTTGTTTAGTCCATAAAAACCAATACATCTTTTTCTTTGATATTAAATCGTGCATAAGATATTATTTAATTGAGATTATTAAAATCAATTATATAATTTTATATTTAAATATATCTTAACAAAAATAACATGTCCATTATACTTCTTTAGAAACCGAATTCATGTCTCCAAAAAGATTTTTTTTAATATCTAAAACATTGTGACAATTAAATCATTGGGGGAAATAAAAGAAAGAAAACCATTTTTTTTTTATCAAAAAGAGAAAACAATTAGAAAGTTTGATAAGTTGCTTAAACTAATAACAAGAAAAAAAAATCAATGTGAAATTTAAAGTATGTAGCAAACTACCCTATTCAAATATTATGATTAGTACGATACACATTAGACTTTGTGTAATATACGGAAAAAAAGTATGTAATTAATCCTAAATTTGCTACCGATCAAACATGACAAAGAGATACAATGATGTTGAAAAAATTTAAGTTTCGCTCACTGAATATTTAATAGAAATAATTTCTAGCCTCATTTTTTCCTTTTGGAGCATAGAATTGCGAGGAAACAAGTCAAAATGAAGGCATGTTTGGAATTAAATTGACCCGAAAATGAAGCAGTCATAAGGTAAAATTTTATTTTGTTTGGTATTTACGACCACAAGCATACAAAGCAATAAGAAACTATACTTAACATATAAAAAAACAAAAAAAAGTAAATTAGTTTAGTCATTCTTTTTTAAGAATCAAACTCAGGTATCTCACGTGGATACAAATGGATCATATCAGACCATGCATTTTTAACCCTAGGATCAATATCAGAAATGCATTTCCACACTGCACTGTTACACTTGAACCCACTTCCAAATGCTATTTGCCAAACCCTATCTCCTTTCTTCACTCTCCCTTTTGCCTCCAAATAACACAGTTCATACCAGACTGAAGAAGATGAAGTGTTCCCAAATCTGTACAATGCCATCCTTGATGCCTCCCCATCTTCCTTCTTCAGCTTCAGATTTTCCTCTATTGCATGTATCACCCCTTTTCCCCCTGCATGTATGCAAAAATGCTCAAATGACTTTTTAGAGTTTGGCACATATGTTGCCTTCTGGTTGTCTCCCCCCAGGATTCTCCGGCGAATCACCGACCACAAGTAGCGAATCTGCTCAGAGTAAGGCAGCACAAGAGGGCCTAAAGTTGTGATGTTGGTCCTTAAAGCCACACCAGCCACTCGCAGAAGTCCCCTTGATAAGGACACTCCTACAACTCCAGCTTCATCAGGCTCTTGGTAAACACACTTGTAAGCTTCATCATTTGATCCTAAATGAGTCCTCACAAGATGTTTCAACTCATACTTCGCCATTTTCCTATCTTGTTTCTTGTTAGATAGTAAAATGGCCGCTCCTCCCATTTTGAACAGCACATTTGTAATAAGCTTGGATTTGGTATTGCCTCTGTAACCATTTGGAGCTACAACTTCCATACTTAGAACCAAGGCCAAAGAATTCTTGTGAACTCTGAGAAGATCTTTGGCTAAGCTTATTGATAACATCCCAGCACTACATCCCATTCCACTGAGGCTCACACTCTTTATATTGCTTCTGAAACCAAACTTGTTGATGACCATGGAAGTTATGGAAGGCGTAGGACAGAACAGGCTACAGTTTGATACCAGGATGTCTATGTTCTTAGGATGGACTTTGTGTTTGGAAAGAAGGTCTTGAACAATGGTGAAGAGTACCATTTCAATCTCTGCCTGAGCATGCTTGGGAGAGTCATCAAGTGGGAGCACATGAACTGAATCTGGCATGCAAGCTTCAGGTCCAATTCCAGATCTTTCGATCACTTTGGTTTGAAAATCAATGGCTTCTTCGGAGATGCCACAGTGCTCACAGTGTTCAAGAAAGGTGGCAGGAGGAACTCGCTGGTTGTTTGGGGGCAGAAAACAGACAAAGTCAAGAAGGTAGACATTTCTTGACCTTAAGCTTAAAAAACACAGAGCTATGAGAAGAATGGACATGGCTGCTAAGGTTTGTGTCAGAGTGATTGAGCCTTGAAGCAGTACAGATAGCTTTGAAGAAAGAGATGAGAATTCAGATAGAAGAGCGTCCATCGTGATGATGGAACTACAAGTAAATGGTTAGGACCTCGGTGGTGTGATGATATATTAGTTCAAGGAATCAAAAGAAGTTTCAAAATGCAACTATGTGATATCTCTCTCACACAAGAAGTGCTATTCCCATGGTATATAAGATGGATATATATATGGTGTGATAAAAGCTGCATTTACAAGTTGTACATCTTTCTTCCATCTAAATAGTAGTGTTCCATTAGGAAATGGCTTTGATCACAAAGTTTTCATGACAAAAGTATATCAACAACCTGTATTTAGTAGTTTGGGTGAACTATCAGATGCTTGTAAACATGGTACATATACTGATTGAACAGCTAATATATCTGTGGATGGGCAGGCTAAATTGGGCCAAATTTGGACCAAAGTCCAAACTTATAGATATTGGACTTGGGATAGTGTAGATGAAAATTTAAATAATAAAAAAAATATACAATTATTTATATTTTTGTATCAATTTTCTTTAATTAAAACGTGACAAGCATATGGTTTAATGATATTATAGTCCTTAAATAATTTACAAGAAGTGCTATATTGAAACTTAGTTGGCCAAAAATAAATATCTTATATCCTTTATGGTTTAAGGTCCTCGTTAGATTTATCATCAGTATTAGTAGTCACTCACTACACTTCTGTTTAGTGTTTATTTCTTTTTGATCACCGATCAGTCTGCACGGTACTCAACAACCTGTAGTCAACAAATATATGTTAGTGAAAATATTTTTGTTGCAGTATAACCTTAATTGAGCCCCTGATACATCTTTCCGTGGGCTGGCTAAATTGGGCCAAATTGGCCCAAAGTCCAACTTTTGGATGTTGGACTCACGATGGTTTAGATTAAAATCTCAAATTATAATTTTTTTTTCAAAAATTAAATAATAAAAAATTATACACAATTATTTATATTTTTTTACATTAAATTCTGTGAGCGAAACATGGTAAATATGGAATTTTGAATAATATTACGATAGATGTTTAGTTGTTAAATTGAGGCCCTAGTACACACCCACACACACATATATTATGCAAGAAAGAGAGGTCATATCCTCATAGTATTATTAGTTGAAATAGGAGGGAACAAAAGTTCTAAGAACATCTGTCATTTGGTAGGAGGAAAGTAAAAAACTAAGAATAAAATTTATTTATTTATTTTTTTGGTGAGAATAAAAGTTGTTTTTAAAAAAAATAGATTGATTACTACTATTTGACTAAAAAATTAGTTTAAGTCCGAAAGTTCTACCGACCTTTTGAACTTTTTGAATGTTTTATAATATATTTTTAAAAATATTATTAGCTTATTAAAAATATTTATGTTTTTAATATTAAGATATAATATTTTTATTTAAAAATAATTTAAAGTCTCAAAAACATAAAAATAAAAAACAAACAAGCGACCCTTGGTTAGCCCCGCTGGTCATCGGTGTCAGTGGTCACTCTGCATTGTATAGTCTTTCATTTTTCTGCGATCACCTATCAGTCTTCACGTTTTCACGGTACTACTCACCATCACTCCATCATCACCGTCCCTTCAACCATCCATGGGTGCTCCGTACCCGACCCCCATCAATCCTACCCAAACTCGAGTAGGGTGGATCGGCATCGGCGTTATGGGTGCTGCTATGGCCTCTCGCCTTCTCTCCGCCGGCTACTCCGTGACGGTCTACGCTCGCAACCCATCCAAGGCTCTTCCTCTGCAATCCCTAGGTGCCCATGTTGCGGATTCTCCAGCCGAAGTCGCTCGATCCAGCGACGTTGTATTCACCATGGTAGGTCACCCATCAGATGTTCGATCGGTCGTCTTACAAGATCCGAAGTCAGTTCTCTCTGGCCTATCCCCTAACTCCGTCACCGTCGACATGACTAGCAGCCACCCTGATCTCGCTAGAGAGATTTTTACCTTAGCGCGTGAGAAAAATTGTTGGTCTGTGGATGCCCCAGTCTCTGGAGCCGACATTGGTGCGAGAGATGGGAAGTTAGCAATATTTGCTGCTGGTGAACAAGCAGTGGTGAAGTGGTTAGAGCCCTTATTTGAGATTTTAGGGAAGGCTACGTATGTGGGTCAAGCAGGGTGTGGACAGAGCTGCAAAATAGCGAATCAGATTACAATAGGGGCCAATCTGATTGGTTTGAGTGAAGGGTTGGTGTTTGCAGAACGAGCAGGATTGAATGTGAAGCAGTTTCTGGGAGCAATCAGAAGCGGGTCTGCTTATTCCAAGGCGCTTGAGTTGTATGGGGAGAGAATGATTGAGAAGGATTTTAGGCCTGGTGGGTTTGTTGAGTATATGGTGAAGGATCTGGGAATGGGGGTGGATATTGTGGAAAAGGGCGAGGATGATAGGGTTGTGGTGTTGCCTGAAGCTTCATTGTGCAAGCAGCTCTTCTCCAGTATGGTAGCGAATGGAGATGGAAAGCTTGGTACTCAAGGTCTTATCTCTGTTATTCAGAGAATCAATGGGAAATGAGTTCTCATTCTCTATTTCTTTAAATGGTGGGTATTGGCATTGCAGGTTTGGTTCTTCTAACTCATAATGTTGTATTTGCAATGGGAACTTCAACTTTGTGACGTCTGTTTTAAATCGAGTCTTATAGAATTTCATGTAAGTTATATGTGTGTATATGGCTTGTGAATTTGCTGCTTTCTTAAAGCCGCTGTAATATAACCAGGTACATGAAAACAATAAATCTTGCGTCTGCAGTTTCACTTTCTGTGTATGAAAATTGTATGAGGAGCAACATCCAACATGCATTTGATTTGATTTATTGTTGGAATTTGGATTAAGAAAAGTGATGTAAGAGATGAACAAGAAAAAATGATGATATATTTATTATTCTATTGAAAGATGATGATTATTGAGGGAACTGAATGTGCGAACTGGCTTGCAGACCATGCTCATAACATCACTAGTGATTTTCCAGTCATTATGCAACAGCCTTCAAGGCTGTAGACATGTTCTGGACAATGACAGAGGGAATAGTGTTTCCCTCTCGTAGTGCTTTGTCTTTTCGTTGGGGTTATCCTATCCTAGCCTTTCCTTTTCCCAAAAAAAAAAATGAGGATGACTATACAATTCAGAAAAATGATAACAATGAATGATAATGTGGACAACGTGAAGTCCCAAGGTAAACGTGAACAACAATGAACTCGGGTGGCAAGAATCCAAAGCGATGATTGATGATGAACCCATTTGGGTCACGCTGATAAGTGACCTTAGGTGAGATGAGATGAATTTTCCTAACTCAATACACTGAGTAAGTGGCCCTTTTTATAAATAAGGGCCATAATAAATAACCTCATTAAGTAGTTAGCTGTAACTAAATTAACTAATTAACTAGATCTTGATAGGCATTGGAGAATATGGATGCCTAGCAATCATATGGTAAACAGAACAAATCGATGCTGCTAGTAGCAGTACCTGAGATTTTTCACAACCTTCCTTTCTTCTATTGGTATGTTAACCCTCACAGGCTTCTTCCACAAATAGCTTAAACATTTGAGATGGTACAGTAGCCTTTGAAGTACCTACTCAAATTTTCTGCATCACCACCTCTTGTTGGCAGCTATTTGCTTCACTTATCTTATGCTGAGTTAATAAAAACATCTGCACTGAACACAAACAGTTTTGACTAGAGATAACTACATAGATCAAAATAGCAGCACCTCAAAAGTTTGTAAAAGGACGACAAAAAACCATGGGTCAAAAATGCCAAAACCAAACGCAAATACGAAATACTATATTATGAATATGATATATGATACAGTATCTTATGAAATGGTGTATTTACCCAGCTTATATTATGCGCCGAAGTTATGTCGATTGAATTAGGTGGGCTCTTACCTTTTTATATTATCCACTTGAGTCTTCTTTACCTTATGAAAAGTTATTATTTTTCCCTGATCTTCAATGATAAGATTTCAAGGAAACGAAGATATCGTATTGGAAGATTTATGACGAAAAAGAAAGAATAATTGATATTTGAGGTCAAATGCATTGTTCACTCTTTGGGGCTAAAGCTAGAAGACTTGCAATATGTGTGTGTGTGTGTGTGTGTGTTAATATAATATATTAAATTATAGAAAATTATACTCTTCATCTGTATTTACTTTGAATTTTGTGTAAATGTCTGGAGCCTTTTTCTTTTTCTTTTTCTTTTTCTTTTCAACGATCTTACTTTAGTATAATATAAAATTTTTTTTATAAAAGGTCACATATTATATATATATATATAGGAAAAATGATAGTTAAATATTACATACTTCCTTGGTTTCATAATGTATAAGACATTTTTAAATATGTTTTATTTCAAAATGTAATAAATAAGTACTTTTGTCAAATAAATTAATATATTTTTTCAATTTTATTCTTAATTAAAGAAAATTTATTACAAGATATAAATTACTCCTTCCGATCTTTTTTATAGGAGATTTCTAACTACTTTACTACGTAAATTAAGGAAATAAGTTATCTTCTTAAAATTAAAAAAAAAAACCAAACATTTCTTTTTTTTTTTCGCTATTGCATCCGGTATTCTGGTGTAACCTAGGTTCATTGTCCAACCCAGACTAATCCGGACCCTAGACTAGTCCAGACCCCGTTTTACTGGATCAGACTAATTCAAACCTTAGACTAATCCGGACCCTGTTCTACTGGACCTTGTTGTGGCGACGGTACTGATGGGAAACCCTCTTTGAGGCCTTATTTTTTAAGCTGCTGTATTTTTTAGGAATTGAAACCTCGACCCCGATGAATGTTGGTCAAGTTCGTAACCACTTGACTAGGTGCCCATTGGTAACCAAATATTTCTTTTTTATTCCTATTTATTATAATAATACAATCCATATTAAATAACACTTCCAATTACTGTTAAATTGAAAAGTGTAAAATCAATTGAAGGAAGACTAAAAATATTACCATTTGACTAATTGAAAGTGTCTGTTTCATCTAAAAAGTTCAATAACAATTTAGGAGAAGAAATAAATAATGAGAATAAAATAAAAATAATTTTATTAAATATTATAAAATTCCTTATAAAAAAGATCAAAAATTTTTTTTGAAATGTCCCTTATAAAAAGGGTCAAGCTAAGTAAAGGAGAGTTAAATAATAACATTAAATGAGAACATTTGTGAAAAATATATTTTTTAACATAATTAAGATGTTTAATTATTTTTTTATTATAATAATTTAGTTATTTATTTATTACGTTTCGGAACAAATGGAGTAATGAAATTAATTCAAAAGACATACCTACAATTTTGAAATTTTCAATAGACATACCCAGGTATCAACCTGAAATTAAAATGAGCTGGACAATGTCAGTTTGCCCTCGGGTCAAAGTTGGAAATAGATTAAATCAATTGGGAATAAGAGAAGATTAATTATGAACAAATGAGAATGTCTCAAAGAAATAAAAGAAAATTAGTTGAGAATAAATAAGAACCAGTCGGAACTAAGAAAGTACAAGCAAAATCAGCACTTCCCAAATTAATTTGATACCTTAACATTCGTTAAAAATTCCGCATGTATGTTTTTTAAATTAACTTTTTAACTGTGATTTTCCGTATAATGAATGCATTCCTTGTTTTTTTTTTTAAACCACAAAGCATTCATCGTTATTAATGCAATACATGAACCACATCCATTCAGAATGGCTCAATGAACAAGAATCTTTTGGGTATTCCCAGGAGAGGTGGCTTCCAGATACATTGCACTGCCGTCTGTACTACTGATGGAACTTTTACAATGTTATTATGCGGTACTGTAGGAGACAGAAACCGAGAGCCAGTGTAGTAGAATTTTTTAAAATAGTTTTTTTGTTTTTAAAATAGTTTTTTTTTGTTTTTATGTTGGATGGTAGGATAAGTCACTCTGAGGTAGAAATACTGAAACACAAAGAGAAGGTTGGTACTCAGCATGCATGAGAGCAACACTTGAAGATGCGCATTATGAAACACGTTTTATGTGAAGAAGGAATTGAGAAACAAGCTAAGCCTAAGAAATTTCATTTTTTCAACTTTATTTTTATTTTGTTATTGTTGGAGCTCTTTTTATTTAAAAAAAAAATGTATTAAGAATCCATGAATAATATTATGATAGGTAAAGAGTCTAAAGACTTTATAAAAGAATTAAAAAAATTTTCAAGTGTCATAAAAATAAGCTATTACTTATATTTTCTGAAAATAATTACGTTCTCTAAAGTTACAACCCTATCATTCTAGTATTATAAAATGTTTAAAATTTATGAATACTTTTTTTTAGATGATAAATTCAATTATTACGTACTTATATATTTTTATAAGTTTTAATATTGTGATGGCTCGCCACTGGTTGGTATAAATTAATAGTGTCTCAAAGTAAGACCTACACACCTATGAAGGAATTAATGTTATAAATATAAAAGCTGATATATATATATATGTATGTATGTATGTATGTATTTATGTATGTATTGGATTAATTCAACAACCGTGAGAAGAAGTTCGTCAAGTTAGGAACTAGTGCATTCTTTTATGCAGAACAAGGTTAGACAAAATGTTCTAGTTGCTATTGTATTTGTAGCTGCAGTGGCAAATCGCACATGGAAAGAGAGGAATTACATTCTGTTTATAGAAATGTACTCCAATCTTCTCAACCACAATTTTTTCTGATCAATTAAGGCTAAAATATATGTAAAAATAAAATCATATGTTCTCAACAAGGTAAGATCGGTGGAAATAGAATTTTTAAGAACTTACAATATTATATAAGATCACAAATCTTTGTTCTTTTACATATGTTTGTAAATATTTTGCCTCAGTATCGATTTTGGAATGGAAGCTTAGAAATGAAACCTGTACATGCCGAAAGGGCATGCCGAGGTTACAAGTCCGAGGTGAATGTACGCCCCTTTGAGGCCTCACTTTCCGGGCTCATATACACCAAGCTATAATTCGGTGGCCGAGTTTAAGCGTAATGAACCAGGTAATACATCGGTTATCTGATGATAAGGCCGAGTAATCGTATGGCTAGATGGTCGTCCGACTGAACAACACCTCGGCCATATGGCCGACTATGGGTTTATTCATGAAAATTGTATTGCCCCAAAAACACCCGGCTAGGAGTAGTGGTTATGAGGCTATAACAGTTACGGAATCATAACTGCAGGGCGAAAAATCAGGGATCATGCTGAAAGAGCGTGATACTTCATAATGGTAATTTATGAAATATCCCGATAAATTAGGGATTACAGGGAGAAGACGGTTGAATCTTAACAGTCGGGAGATGGTCAATAAAAGGAAAAAAGATAAGTGTAAATGTAAGAGGCACTGCATACAGAAGGTGGAATAGTTTCTCAGTCTTTTTGACGGAACATTTTGGCGCCCACCGTGGGGCCGAGCAAAACTATCCCACCACCACCAAGAATCATGGTACGAACTAGGAGCAGTGCGGGTGCGGGAGAACGACGCTCTGAAGACAGGCCTTCTTTGGAAGACCACCCTGTCATTCGGGCAATGCGAGAGGAGATGGAGGTATTAAGAAAGGAGAATGAGGAGATGCGTGAAAGAAATAGGCAGTTGGAACAGGAACGCTATCATGAAGGTACATCTCTTCCTCGAGGTGGGGAACGAGGGAATACAAACAGGGATGCTCAGCGGTCACATCAGGAGGGAAGCCGACGGGAGGAAACACACCATTCAGAGACAAACATTGACAAGTGGCGAGGGGATAAGCAGGCTGCTCGGAGACATCCGTTCGTTGATGGCATCATGGAGACGCCGTTGCCAAAAGGTTGGAAGGGTTTAAACTTAGAAAGATATGACGGTACTACTGATCCGGATGAGCATGTGGATGCGTATGTTACGCAGGTGAATCTGTTCACGAATGAGGATGCAGTTTTGTGTAGGGTCTTCCCTACGTCCTTGAAAGGAGCAGCTCTGAGTTGGTATACCCGGCTCCCATCACGATCTATCGATTGCTTTGAAACCTTAGTCAATAAATTCAGCGCGCAGTACGCTACCAGCCGACCTCACCAACTTACCTCGGCTGCGTTGGTCAACTTGCGACAGGAGAAAGATGAGTCCTTAAGGAGTTTCATGGAGCGTTTCTCATCAGTCTCGGTAAAGATCCGGGATCTAAACCCTGAAGTAGCAATGCACACGATGCTGATGGCTCTCAAGCCGGGGCCGTTTGCCGACCACCTATGTCAAAAACCACCTTCCGACATGGATGAGCTTCGAAATCGTGCGGCCGGATATATACAAATTGAGGAGGTGTTGAAGTTTAGGAATAAGGTCAGGACTGATCTGGATAAGCGAACGGACTCAAGCAACCGAGGAAGTCTGAGGCCGACGTTAGAGAAGGGGAAGTTTAAAAGAGAGGGTATTGCTCGGGGGCCGAAGTATGACTTTTACACTCCACTAAACACTAACCGTGCTTAAATTCTGGATGAAGCCTGCAATACTGAATTGATACGGCTCCCAGCTCCAGGACACACCCCGGAAACGGCAGACCAGTCAAAGCATTGCAGGTACCATCGCAATTATGGTCATACCACGGAGGAGTGTTGGACATTACGGGACAAGATTGAGGAGCTAATCCAAGCCGGGCATCTCGGCAACTTCGTACAGAGGGGACACGGAAGTCGACCCTCCTATAATGGGCGAGGCCGTGGAGGAGGTCAGATCCAAGCTCAGGAAGAACATCGGCAACCGAACAAGGAAAGAAGACAGCCAGACGACACCCGAAACAGGGAAGGAAACAGAATAAGAGGGGTTATCAACATTATAGCAGGAGGGTTTGCCTGAGGAGGAGCAACCAGCTCGTCCAGGAGAAGACACTTGAGGGTCATTCGGGCAGTAAATGCGACGACACGCCGAGCACCCCGGAGTTCTTGTTCCATCACCTTTTCGGATGAGGATTTTGAAGGAGTCGATCCTAATCAGGATGACCCCATGGTGATTTCGGTGGAGGTGGCCAATTACGTGGTCAGAAAGACATTGATAGACCAAGGGAGCTCGGCTGATATATTGTATTATGCTACCTTCCAGAAGCTCGGGATACCTGAGGAAATGATCAAGCCTTATCGTGATCCGTTGGTCGGCTTTGCGGGAGAGCAGGTTCATACCCGAGGATATGTAGAGCTGTTGACCACTTTCCGAGGAGATCTCAGATCTAAAACTATTATGGTCAGGTACCTTATTATCGATGCAGTAACTTCTTACAATATCTTGATAGGTCGACCTGCGTTAAACGAACTCGGTGCCGTGGTTTCCACTCTGCATCTCATGATGAAGTTTCCCTTGGTGACCGGGGACATAATTGCAATAAAGGCTGATCAAAAGGTAGCAAGACAATGCTATGCAGATAGTCTAAAAGTCACCAAGAGACGGGTAGTTGGCAGCAATGAATATGAGAAGAAGGATACAACATCAGTAAGTTTGGTGGAGCTTGATCCCCGACTGGATGCGCAGGACCAAAGGCCAAGACCTATTGAAGAATTACAGAAATTTCAGCTTGACGGTAAGGACCAGTGTACTAGCCTCGGAAGTAAACTCGGAGGTGAAACAAAGGAGCAGATAACGAAGATCCTGAGGGACAATGCTAATTTGTTTGCATGGACTTCTTCAGATGTGCCGGGAATTGATCCCAACTTTCTATGCCACAAGCTGGCGGTATACCCTGAAGCTAAGCCAATAGCTCAAAGAAAGAGGCGGGTAGGCGAGGAAAGGCGGAAGGCAATGAAGGAAGAAACGGTAAAGCTGATGGATGCTGGGTTTATCCGAGAAATTGAATATACGACATGGTTGGCCAATGTGGTACTCGTCAAAAAGGCTAACGGAAAATGGAGAATGTGCACTGATTACACTGACCTAAATAAGGCATGTCCAAAAGATACATACCCCCTCCCAAGCATAGATCGGCTTGTAGATAGAGCGTCAGGATGTGGCCTACTCAGCTTTCTGGATGCCTACTCCGGATATAATTAGATAAGGATGTACCCCCCTGATGAGGAGAAAACTGCGTTCATGACTGAGAATGCTAATTATTGCTATCAGGTGATGCCGTTCGGATTAAAGAATGCTGGGGCTACTTACCAACGGTTGATGGATAAAATATTTCAGGAGCAGATTGGGAGAAACCTGGAAGTATATGTTGACGACATGGTAGTAAAATCCGAAGATCCCTCCAAGCATGCTGCCGACCTTGGCGAGGTGTTCGGAAGGATACGGAAATACAACATGAGGTTAAATCCTGAGAAGTGCGTATTCGGAGTCAATGGGGGGAAATTTCTTGGATTCATGTTAACTCATCGGGGTATTGAAGCCAATCCCGATAAATGCCGAGCTATTATTGACATGAGAAGCCCCCAGAATGTAAAAGAGGTGCAGAAACTAACAGGGTGACTAGCATCACTATCTCGCTTTATACCGAGGTTAGCAGAGAAAGCCAGGCCGTTCTTCAAGTTGCTTAAAAAGGCCGAGCGGTACCAATGGAACGAGGAATGCGAGCAGGCGTTTTAGAGTTTCAAAGGTTTCTTTTCAGTACCTCCGATCCTTAATCGGCCGACCATCAACAAAGAATTATTACTGTATATGTCGGTGACCGAGCATGCAATAAGCTCGGTGATGGTACAAGAGATAGGCCGGCGGCAGATACCGGTATATTTCATCAGCCGAATACTGCACGATGCAGAGACGAGGTATCAGATTATTGAAAAGTTAGCTCTGGCTCTGGTTACATAGGCAAGAAGGTTGCGACCTTATTTCCAAAGTCACGAGGTTGTTGTGAAAACAGACCACCCTGTAAAGCAAGTCCTGAGGAAACCCGAATTAGCCGGACGGATGATCTCGTGGTCAGTCGAGTTGTCAGAATTTGGTATAAGATACGAGCCTAGAGGGCCAATTAAGGCGCAATGCCTGTATGATTTTGTAGCCAAACTTACTCCACCTGTCGAATCCGAAGACGGGGCCCGATGGATGCTTTACATAGATGGCTCCTCCAACATTAAGGGGAGCGGAGCGGGAATTATTTTGGAGGGTCCCGGTGGGATAATTTTGGAGTAATCTCTTAAAATTGATTTCCCAGTCACGAACAACCAGGCCGAGTACGAAGCTCTCATCGCCGGGTTAAAACTAGCTATAGAAGTGGAAGCGAGGAAAGTCAGGTGTCGGAGTGACTCACAGTTGGTTTCTGAACAAGTCTCGGGGGCTTACCAGACCAAAGATCCACAGTTGGCAAGGTACTTGGATAAGGTAAAGCGATTGGCTAAATGCTTTGAAGAATTTGCGATTGAACACATTTCAAGAGAAGAGAACTCCCGAGCTGACCTGCTATCTAGACTGGCTAATGTCAAAAAGCTCGGGCAACATGAGACGATTATCAGGGAAATAATACATCAGCCCAGTATCGATCTTGATGAGGTTATGGTTGGAGGCAGCTTGGACAGGGACTGGATGACTCCTATTTGGAACTATCTGGCTGAAGGAACCTTACACAGCGACCAGAACGAAGCAAGGAGATTGAAGATGAAGTCCTCACATTATATAATAATGGGAGGAGACTTATATAGGCGAGGATTCTCAACTCCCCTTTTAAAATGTCTCACTCCTGAACAGGCGAAATATGTTATGAGCGAAATCCATGAAGGAGTGTGTGGGATGCACACTGGTGGAAGATCTATGGCAGCAAGAGTAATCTGGGCCGGCTATTATTGGCCCACTATGTGAGCTGATTGTACCGAGTATAGTAAGAAGTGTAATGAGTGCCAAAGGTTTGGTAATCTGCGCCATGCACCACCGGAAGAATTGCACACAATGACGTCTCCGTGGCCATTCATGGTCTGGGGAATGGATATTCTCGGACCGTTCCCGATGGGTAAAGGGCAGGTCAAGTTCTTACTAGTGAGCATAGACTACTTCACTAAATGGATTGATGCGGAATCGTTAGCTAAGATCACGGCACAGCAGGTACAGAAATTTCTATGGAAGAATATTGTCTGTCGGTATGAGATTCCTCATTCGGTGGTTACTGATAATGGGAGGCAGTTTGTGGATAAGAACCTAAAGTAATTCTATGAACATCTCGGTATCAAGCATCGAGTGTCTTCGGTCGAGCATCCCCAAACAAATGGACAAGCAGAAGCGGCAAACAAGGTTATCCTCGGAGAACTCAAGAAGAGATTGGGAAGAGCGAAGGGGGCCTGGGCTGAGGAATTACCGAGCATCCTCTGGGCCTATCGTTGCACACCTCAGTCAAGCACTAAGGAAACCCCTTTTAGGTTGACTTTTGGAGCTGACACAATGATCCCGGTGGAAGTAGGAGAGCCGTCCTTTAGGCGAATATTCCCTGACCAACATATGAACCAGGAAAATATGGAAATCGAACTAGATTTATCTGAGGAGGTCAGGGAAAATGCGCGTATACAAGAAGAAGGTTGTAAGCAAAGGGTGGCTCGGCGTTATAATTCTCGGCTCAGGCCAAGAAGTTTTGTTAATGGAGACCTCGTTTGGAGAAAGCAGAGCGAAGCAAGGAAGAATATCGGCGAAGGAAAGCTAGCTGCAAATTGGGAAGGACCTTACCGGGTTACTGAAGCGTTGGGCAACGGAGCATATAGATTAGAAAAGCTGTCAGGAGAAGCAATCCCTAGGACATGGAATGCCTCTCACCTCAAAAATTACTTCAGTTAGTTGATGTATACAAGGAAGGTGATGTACTCTTTTTCCTAACTCGGTCTTTTGTCCCAAAGAATATGCAAAAGAGGGTTTTTGGCCGAGAAGGTTTTAATGAGGCACGCCTATCTACTTTAATAAAAGAATTTTTTTTTATCATGATTATGTTCATTAACCTCGGTCAAGTATGAACCGAGAGAAGTAGAATTACACCTCGGTCAAGTATGAATCGGGAGGGTGGATAAACTCGGTCAAGTTTGAACCGAAATGTCAATTTAAAACTCGGTCAAGTATGAACCGAGAGAAGTAGAATTACACCTCGGTCAAATATGAATCGGGGAGGTGGATAAACTTGGTCAAGTTTGAACCAAGAATTTGTTAAAAACTCGGTCAAGTGTGAATCGAGGAATTGGAATTCGGTCAAGTATGAACCGAGATCTACAATTAAAACTCGGTCGAGTACGAACCGAGAGGAGGAATTAAATCTAAGTCGAGATCGAACTGAGTGATTATTTTAAACTTAGTCGAAAAATTAAACGCAGTCAGGTCAAGAAGTAATATTGTTATCATTAACAAGTCTGAACAAGACATCAAAGTAAAGAAAAGGAAAGAAACAGACAATCAAGGAGGTAAGCAACTTGCAGCAGTAGGAACATCTCTCTTTTTTGTGTCCTACAGTTCGTCTTCATCCACAAGCTCACCATCTTTGACATCCTTGTTCACATCAAATGCCGAGAGCTCAATCTTCGGCAGGAAAAGATGCACCTGACGAAGTGCTTTATGGAAGCCCTCTACGTGCTCTTTCATTATTTGTTGCACGGCTTCCTTTACGTCAGCCTCAAGCTCGGCCTGCTTCTTCCTCGCTTGTTCCAAATCCTCCCGTAATTTAGCAGCAAGGGCCGAGGATTCGGCTTCAGCGCTCTTTACCCAAGCAATCTCAGTTGTCAGGGCATCCCGCTCCTTTTCGACTGCTCGCGTCTTCATCTCGGCATCAGCGAGGGATCCTTTCAGCTCTTCCACTTACAGAAGGAGAGCTGCTTGAGACTTTGCAGCGTCGGCGAGCTCCGAGGAAGCTTTGTCCTTCGCGCTGGTTACTTCTAGAAGCTCGGCCTTAGCAGCTTTCAGGCGACGATCGTTCTCCTCAAACTCCTCCCCACAAAACGAGGCCATGTTCGCAGCGCGTAGGCACATAGCCGACATAGATTCCAAAACAGCCTTGGGACCCAATCGCTGCAAGGACTCTTTATCACTGATTTCCTGGACGCTACTCCCGAAAAGCTTGGCGATGTTTGGATCAATGCCTGAAGGTAAGTGTCTAACAGGAGAAGGCAAGGGAGATTGGTAAGATGAAGATACAAGCTCCTCGTCGGTGGTCCGAAGTCGAGCACATTTGCTCGGGGGGCTTCGTGAGGAAGAAGGAATCTCAACAACCTCAGCTGTTGCCATTACTTCGGCATGACCTCTCTTCTCTTTATCAGGGTGAGCCTGCAACTTCTCGGCACTTGGTCCTGCTGATGGGGCCATGTTCTTTATCGAACGCCAGTTGAACTTCCCCATCACCACTGCAAAATAAAAAACGTATATTAGAAGCTGAAACAAGTATGGTAGCACAAGATGAAAGAAAATCAGCACTCACGTTTAAAATCTTTATTGGGGGTTGAAGAGTAAGGGAGCCTAAGTAAGATTTTGCAGTTCAGAGGACGAGGTAATTTATTTAACTTGCCGACATCCACCTTTTCGGATGCCGACATAGTCTCGTAACACCAGGACTGGAACTTGATAGGAGTCCGAGTCCAATATAGAGGAAACCTGGGCCGCCCCCCCTCATCGAAGAACATGTCCGAGTAACCCTCGGCTGGGCGCACTTTGAAGAAACTTCCTTTGAAGTCTTTATATGACGAGGTATAAGGACCGATTATCCCCTTCTTATTCATACCACTAAGGGAAATCCAGCCGATCTTATTTCCAAATCGGATTTGATAGTAGTAGAGGAATTTTGGGGCGGTCGGTGTCATATTCAATTTTCTGCACAGGACCTCGAACGCCTTTAGAAACGCCCAACTGTTGGGATGAAGCTGAGTCGGAGCGACGTTCAGCGCCCTTAAAACAGCACACTCGAACTCCGAAAAAGGAAGGCCAACTCCTAACGATTCAAATAATGTTCTATACATATAAGTAAAATGCGTTTGTACCGGCAACGCAGACAGAAACACATGCTCATCTTCAGCACACGGCTCGGCAATCACGGCCTCTTCTATTTGTGTGCTGGCCAAAGAAATCGACTTCCTCAGTTCCACAATGGATTCGACAGTCCGAAATTTAGAATGGTAGGATCCAACTTCCCCTTTCACCCAATAATATCCCGGAAGCCGAATGTCAGGAACTGGGTCTCTCTGAACTCTGGGAGTGACTTTTTGTGGCTTTTTTATGGCCACCTGCGCAGCAGTAGTCGAAGATGAAGCCTCCCTTTCGGTCGGAAGGTCGGCCAGACGAAAATTTAATTCTGTGCTTGGAAAGGAGGAGTTTGACAGTGACGGTTCTTCTCTGATGCCAACCTCCCCCTCAACCAGGATTCAATGAGAGGACGACCCAGCCGATGCTTCGGATCCTCGATTTGAACTCATGGTGGGTTGGAAAGGTATAGAATAGTGTGAAGTGAAGTACTTGAGAAAGGGGGAAAACGCAGAAGAGGGCGTACCTAGAAAAATGACGAAAGGGGCAAGGAGAAGGAGAAGGAGACCGAAGACGACGAAGAGATTCAGAGAAAATGAAAAGCAGATGTAGGTTGAAGTTAAAAGATGAGCACCCAAGTCCAATACGTATATAGTGAATACTCCTCCTCGAAAACGAGCGAATTAATCATGACTTTGGGGAGCCAATCGTCACCATTGGGGAACGTGATTCAGCTAACGAAAAGACGCAGCATTAAATAACGCTGCAGGTAGCTGTACGTGAAAGCACATTACCGTTTCAGAAACCGAAACGTCAAGGAGCCTCTGGGAAGGTTCTGAAATCCCTAAGGAACTGGAGTGATTTAAATTCAAAAAGCCAGTCTTGAGTCGGTCATGTGATTCAGAGCCCTCTCATCCCGACTGGACTCGAGGCTCGGGGGACTAGTGTACATGCCGAAATGGGCATGCCGAGGTTACAAGTCCGAGGTGGATGTACGCCCCTTTGAGGCCTCACTTTCCGGGCTCATATACACCAAGCTATAATTCGGTGGCCGAGTTTAAGTGTAATGAACCAGGTGATATATCGGTTATCTGATGATAAGGGCGAGTAATCGTATGGCTAGATGGTCGTTCGACTGAACAACAGCTCGGCCATATGGCCGACTACGGGTTTATTCATGAAAATTGTATTGCCCCAAAAACACCCGGCTAGGAGGAGTGGTTATGAGGCCATAACAGTTACGGAATCATAACTGCAGGGTGAAAAATCAGGGATCATGCTGAAAGAGCGTGATACTTCATAATGGTAATTTATGAAATATCCCGATAAATTAGGGATTACAGGGAGAAGACGGTTGAATCTTAACGGTCGGGAGATGATCAATAAAAGGAAAAAAGATAAGTGTAAATGTAAGAGGCACTGCATACAGAAGGTGGAATAGTTTCTCGGTCTTTTTGATGGAACAAAACCCTCCCAAGAAAATGAATGGCCAAATTAACTATTCCGTTCTATTGTACGTGAGTATTGAAGGTTTTTTTTTAAAAAAAAAATTGATATTTTTGGAAGAGGAAATTATAATTCGGAAGCAGTAAAATGAATTAATTATGATGGAGAATTTTAACTGATAAAAAATATTAAAATATGAAATACTGAATAGTAAAACTGAAAAAAAAAAGTAGTAATAAATTTTATTTTATAATAAATTTATTATTTTAATATTAAAATGTAATTCCTCCTTTTCAGAATCAAGATGTTATACCAACCGGGCCCTTGTCTGTTTTGAAATCTTTATAGATAAAGTTGAATTCCCTTGGGTATCGAAAAAAGTTGAATTCCCCCTTCAATAGAAGTTATAGAACACATCACATGCCACCCATGAGGCCGAGTTTCGACCTCAACGTGAAAACTGCTGACGTGCAAAAATATGGACCACAGCACTGCCTACTGGCGCCAGATTGAGATTTTGTAGTTTGCGTCCAGGTTTTTTGCATCCACACTCCCCCCCTTTCCTTTCTATCTACTTTCTTTTTTTATTGTCATGTACTATTCTCAATTTCTATGGTTGCCAATTTTTGTACCTTTATTTTAGTTTGAACATCATTGTCATTCTTTCTCTATAAAAAGCACACTCCTCTCCCTCTTGGAATCCAAGCAAGTGTCTGCATTTCTCTTCAATTACTTGTCTTCCCTCCCTTGTGCTGCTATTCTAAACGCATATAATCAAATTCAAGTGGTATATTTCTTTTCCCCTTTTCTGTTACCATTTTTCTCCAGACGAACAGGTATTTATATCATAGGTAAGAACAATATTTGAGTTTTTCATTATAAAATCAATTCATATGATTAATATCAATATAAAAAATCAAATTTATTGGAAACTATACTATTTATAAGTTATGAACAATATCACTCTTTTAAGCTCCATGCCATTTCTTTTTATTCTTTCAATTTTTTTGCACACATTATATATATACATGTATTGTGTGCAACCTTTTTTTTTCTTAAAAAAATGATTCAATCTTTTTTTTTTCGACATGTTTCAGTAAGGTTTAAAATATAAGAAAAATAAGTATAGTTCTAACACTTTTAAACTATTTTCTATCTGTGAATCACACAGAAAAAGATATCTAGTTTTCATAAAAGAGCATAACATAAAGGGTGAACTTATGTATGACATTGCTTTTTTGCTATTTATTCATTCTTTTCAGTTCAAATTATATAGTAAGTTTATAGTAAAATACTTTAGCTAGAAGATTCAAATTCATCAATTATTCCATATCTTTGAGTGCGCGTAAACATAAGTGTTTCCTATTGAATTAATATATATATATATATATGTATATGTGTCAATTTTCAATTCTCATAGTAAATTTAGAGAATCCCAATTATATACACATTATGTTACTAAAATAGTTGTAAAGAGAAACTATTTTGAATGAATGTCTATTGAATTTTTCATTGAAATGTGTTCCTATTTTTCTTGTTTCAGCCAAACAGAAGAAAGCAAATGGAGTTGGACTTGACACCCAAGAAGGCTCAATACATGTTTGAGGGAGATGGTGGATCTTACTACTTCTGGCCGAGTTCTGAAATGCCACTTCTGTCTAAGAATAATGTTGGTGCTGGTCGACTTGTGCTTCAACCCCGGGGCTTTGCTCTCCCTCACTGTGCAGATTCTTATAAAATTGGCTGTGTTATTCAAGGTCACAAATTTCCATAAATTTTGAGCTCTTAACGCATATTCTTCATTAGCATATTTCACACACACACACACAAAATATAATATTCTTCCTCCGATCCCTTTTTATAAGAAACTTTTTGAAGAGGTTTCTTAAATTTTTTATAAGAAACTAACTTCCATTGTCTCAAATATTAAATAATAATTTTTTATTTTGCCCTTCCTCCTTAATTAGTATCATTTTCCCTAGACATTAAATGATTAATTTGAGACTCAATTAAATATGAGCATTTCTAAGAAATTTTTTTATATTATGATATATTAATTACAGTTAACTATTTTTCTTGATCTCAATGAATTTATCAAATAAACGTCATTTATTTTTTATATTTTGAAACAAAACATATTTAAAAATATCTCCTACATTTTGAAATGGAGATAGTATTTAAAAGAAATAAAATATATATTTTATTAGTTTATTAAAGTATTTTTGTTATTGACTAATTAATATTAACTTTTCATGAAAAGAAAAGAATGACACTCAATATTTATATTGTCTATGTTAATCCATTTTTTTTATAAAATTGTTTGGATGTAGTTATCATAAAAATATATTTGCACAAATATAGATTTAATTTTTGTTATTTAGTTTACATATAATATTAATTGAGAACTGTTTAAGTGTTAAACATGCAATATTTAAAGTATCTATATATATTGATTTATTTTTACAAAATTTGAGAATATATCTTAATTTTTTATTCAAATCATCAATGTATCATACCATATGTAAATATGTTGAAAATACAAGATATTGATACTTTTCTTATATTTTTTTCTTAAAATTAATATATTACATATATGGCCTCACTTTGTATATATATTTTAATTTTAAAAATATCATATAATTATACATAATTTATCATTTCATATTTTTTAAGTCACAAAATCATTTTGAAAAATTAATTATGATAAGTATTAAAAAAATTAAATTAATAATACATAATATATATTATTTTTCAAAAATTTGGCCCCACAATATTTAAGCTACACTCACCCCTGTTCTCTATAATAGTACATTCTGTACAACTTAAGAGAAATAAACACGGCAATGAGTCTTATTATGAATCTATCACTCTGTTTATTTCTCTCTAGCTAGTTGTGCAAATTATACAATTGGAAAAAATTTATGTTAAAGTTAAAACTTAAGAGAAATAGACATTATAGTGAGTCTGATCCTGACTATTAAGTTAAATACAAAACATAGACAATAAAGTAGCAATGCATCAAAATATAAAGTATTTATCTATGACATTGTCAAAGGGCTTCAGGCCAACTTGTTTAATTTATCTATTGGAAGCTTATTATAGGCATTAATTAGGAAAATTTAAATGAGGACCTAATTGGTTAAACTCTTCTTCTTCTTCTTCTTTTTTTTCTTCCATAATAAAGGAATTTGATTTTTAAGATTTGAGATATAAAAAAGTTAGTTTGTCTTGACCTATTTAAGTTAGTGTTGTTAAGGTCAGACTTGACTTATTTTTCTATATTATTCGTCTGTATAATGTCACCTGTTCAATGGATCGCTTGACAAGTGGCACACTCAAACAATTATTCATTGAAATTTCGATGCATCATAGTCTTAAGTTTTCTCAATGCAGGGACTGATGGCATAGTTGGGTTGGTGCTTCCTGACACAACTAAAGAAGTTGTTTTGAAACTCAAGCAGGGAGATGTAATCCCAGTACCTATAGGAGCAAGCTCATGGTGGTTCAACAATGGAGACTCTGAACTCACCATAGTCTTTTTAGGTGAAACATCTGAGGCTCATGTCCCTGGCCAATTCACCTACTTTTTTCTAACTGGAACCCTAGGTGTTATAAGAGGTTTCTCCAATAAGGTCACAACCAAAGCTTACAATTTGAGTGAAGAAGAAGCAAACAAACTCACCAAGAGCCAACATGAAGCTCTGATCCTTAAGCTTCAGGAGGGCCAACACATAATGCCTTCCCCTCAAATGGACAAGACCACAGAGATGGTGTACAACATTGATGCTGCTAAACCAGACCGTCGGGTAAAAAATGGTGGGTTGGTCACAACTTTGACTGAGTCAGAGTTCCCTTTCGTTGGGGAAGTCGGGTTAAGTGTGGTGAGGCTGAAGCTTGAGCCTAATGCTATTAAGGCACCACTGTATCTGGCCAATCCTGCAGTTCAAGTGATTTATGTTGCTAGAGGAAGTGGGAAGATTGAGATTGTGGGGTTAAATGGAAAACTTGTGTTGGATTCTCAAGTTGAAGCTGGTCAATTGATTGTTGTGCCCAAGTTTTTTGTGGTTGCAAAGATTGCTGGTGAAGATGGAATGGAGTGCTACTCTATCCTCACTACAAAGAGGTAATTTCCATTGTTGATATATTAGCTTGATTGAGTGTTTGGCTTTGGGAGAGCGTCAAACACTCGAGTCTTTTACTTGATTGAATTTTGGAAAGAAATATATAAGTGAATTTAATTTGACACTATATCTTAATCTAAAACCTTAATAGCTCATATCCATATAAAGGCTAATTCCTGTGTAGATTTTGTAACTTAGGCCTTTTTTAAGTTTTTCTCCTCTGGGCTTTGAGCCCAATTTATTACCCCAAAAAACCTTAAAGTAATATGTCCATGGGCCTTTTCTATTTACTTTTTTCTTTTACCAAAACCTTGTCTATTTACATACCACCTCATTAATTAGTTCAATTACATTTAATATGAGACTTCTTGTCACTCTTTACTCGCATTTGACCCTAACATTGAGTTTTTCTTTTTATTAAATGTATTTGCAAATTCCTAATTATATTAATAATTTGTTGTTACATGATCACGTTATTTGAATGACTTGCAGGCCTGTGTTTGAAGAGCTAGCTGGAAAGTCGTCAATATGGGAGGCCATATCCCCTGAAGTGCACCAAGCGTCTCTTAACGTGGAATCAGATTTTGAGAAGCTTTTCTTGTCCAATATCAACAACTCCACAAATCTCATTCCTCCAACTAAATAAATGCTTGCACATCTTCTCATTTATTATGTCCCATTCTGTCACTATTTTTCTCTATCAGTTTTTCTTCAGATTAATTAATGATTTTATAGGTCATTAATTAGTATGTTAATTTGAGTTTTCACGTAGTAACTTCCTTCATGTGTGAATTTTTTTCCCCTAAACAGTGTAATGACAATTTAATTGCCATTTTGTTGGCCTCACAATTTAATTGTTATTGACTAAGAGAAGTCAAATCAACAAGAATTGGGTCAAGTGGAAGTAAATCGCTAAAATCATGGGATCAAATCTTGTGAATAAAAGGATCATGTAAGAAGAATTACTTCATATAGAATCTAACAATGCATTAATTTGGAATTGCTCTAGTGGTATTGAATATTGAATTCTTGTATAAAGGAAACTTAAAAAATATTTATACGGGCAAATTTTGCTCCCTTACCGTTATTTATTTATTTATTAACAACCATGTGATATTTCGTCATTATTTTGAATTCTAATTAATTTAAATCGAGTTACAGTCAAACTTTATTTGAGGATTGATCTCTCCTAAAGGTGTTTTCTACGTTCAAGCTTTCCCCCCTTATTTTTGATTATGCATGAATCATATCTTTTATTTTTATACAATTAGCTGATTTTTGGTATTATTAAATAAAATTCAAGTATTGTTGAATGTAATTGAAAATAATTCTCTTAACTCTCAGTTTGATTTGAGGAATTTGGAGGCAAGAGAAGGGAAAGAAAAATTTTTAATTCTAGTTTTCTCTCTAACCAAATAAGAAAAGGAAGTGTTTTTCCTCTCATTTTTAGACAAAAAAAAAAGAGGGGGTAAGAGAGGGAAAATGTTCCCTCCCTTTGTTTGGTTTGATAAAAACATAGAATAAAAAATTTTTCTTTTTCTCTCTTTCTCTCCAAATCTCTCTAGCCAAATAGAGAATTTGTAACTTTATTTCATCCATAAAATTTAAATCCTCCATTTTATTAAAGAAAATTAAGTTTCTTCCACTAAACCCATCGAATATTTGGTTTAGCTATATCTTGTAGAACGAACAAAACAAATGACAATCAATATCTTATTGAGCCATTTCAGGGTGGAAATTAGTGGTCATGGTGATTGAAGTGTCAATTTTTGGGTATGGAATTACTTGGACGGTGAAGATTGATATTACGTGTCTGTCACGCACACTCATTCTTGTCTCGGTCTAGCTAGTAGTTAAATTTTGACACTCTTTCTTGTTTCATACTCTCAATCACGTAGCACAATTTGAACTGTCCCAACGTATCTAACGATTAGAAATTAATTAATGATTATTTTTAGGGAATTTCACAAAATTTTCACTTGAAAGAATTCGCTTTCGACGATAACGGTGCCATGGAGTGGCCAGAAAAGATAAGCGAGATTGAACAATTTTGCTTCTTCGAACAATTAGAAGCCGCATATGTGGTCCGCCTTATCTTGATTGGTGTCGCCAAGTTGATATAAAAAATGGCGAAGAAGAAAACAAATCAACACCGCGTATTGATCCACTTGGACCACTTCATGGGGGAGATTAGTGGGCACGTGTTAAAATGGAAATTTTAGCTAAAAGATATATTTTAAAAAAATTAAATATTTGACCCTCTTATTTACGGTACTGCTTGCATGAACCGATATGAAAAATATTTGCATCTCTTGCGGCAAAGGAGAATATTACAAAATAAGTATAGTATAAGGAAAAATCTCAAATTTAATGTCTTAAAATTTTGAATTAGAAAAAAGATTTATGAGTGAAAAATGATTTATAAATTAATCTGATGTCTTTAGGACATGATTCCAGAAGTAGTCCCAAACTCTCACATATATACTTTTTCACAGAATCACTGTCCATATATGTCCTACTATTAGATATAACTTTTCTTCATAGAAGCGCTAATTTGTCATAGCGCTTTTGCATCTTTCGTAAATATCCGCACTAATTTTTTAGTAACATTTCTTTAGAAGCAGTACTTATTGGGTTCTTAGAGCCCATTTCTAGTGTTGTAATTGGTCATTTAATGGACGGAAATTAATAGAAATTTTAGCAGAAGAAATTAAAATTATTTTATGCTCCCTCCCATATTAAATATAGGTAAAAAAATACTTTACACTTAGTAATAAAGGTCATTTAATATGTAATAAAATAGACTTTTAAAAAAAATTTACCCTTAATTGATGGTATTTTTCTTTATATTAAGTTAATTGATGCTAATTGATTTGATAATGAGTATTTTGGGAATACCATACATGTTTATTGATACAAAAAATCTACTACGTTAAACAAAAATATTTTTTTCCTCATATTTTAGACCATTTTTACCCTTTAAAATTTGCTTATATTTGAGATTGGAGGAGGGAGTAATTGTTAAGTATTATTCCTAATTTCATGAATATCCATATTGTGCGCCCTATGGGATACACAAGAAAACGAATATCACTCTGTTAAAAGAAAACGCTGAGACAAGGAAGATAACAAAACCTCACTAACCCTCTCGGTCCATTTTATTTGTTGTTCTAAAAGTGAATGACAACATTAATTAATTCTTTTGGTTCATTTTATTATGATAGAGATGAGATTATTGGTCGTGTCCAAAAATGAAAATTTCAGCAGAAAAATATCTTTAAAAAAACAAGAAAGAAAGAAAGAAGTCTAGATGGCTCTATAAAAGCACGACCCCTTGGCTCTATAAAACCCAATACTAGTGTGTATGTGTGTGCGCGCGAGGGACTCTGTCGTGCCGAAATAGGTTTGTAAAGAAGAGTTAAAGAGAAAGCGTTTGAAGGAATCTGTCCCTGTAGAAATAATTGGTTTCATTGAAGTCTGTTGCTATTTTTTGGTTGTTTCAGCTTAAAAATTAAACAGAAGAAAGCAAATGGAGATGGAGTTAACACCAAAGAAGGCTGAACCCCTGTTTGAAGGAGACGGTGGATCTTACTACTTGTGGTCAAGTTCAGAGGTGCCTGTCCTGGCTAAGAATCATGTTGGTGCTGGTCGACTTGTGCTTCAACCTCAAGGCTTTGCTCTCCCTCACTATGCTGATTCTTCTAAAATTGGCTATGTCATACAAGGTCACAACCCTCTATCTCAGACTCAGTTTGTCTTTTTATTTATAATTATAATTATATTATGAGACCCATGTCTTCCACGAAGGTTGATGTGAGCAGTACTGATTATGCATATCATCCTCAAAAGGCCACAAGCCAACTTTTATGCTTCATAACATTGGGCTAAGTTTCTCAATAATGGCATGGCACAAGCAGGGACTGATGGCGTAGTAGGGATGGTGCTCCCCAACATAAATAAAGAGGTGGTTTTGAAGCTCAAGAAAGGAGATGTAATCCCTGTACCTCTTGCAACAGTCTCATGGTGGTTCAACAATGGAGACTCTGAACTCGTCATAGTCTTTCTGGGTGAAACATCTCAAGCCCATGTTCCTGGCCAATTCACCTACTTCCTTCTAAATGGAACTCAAGGTATTTTGGGAGGTTTCTCCACTGAGGTCATATCCAAATCTTACAATTTGAGAAACAAAGAAGCCGAAAAACTCACAAAAAGCCAGAAAGGGCTTCTGATCCTTAAGCTTAAAAAAGGCCAACACATGCCTACCCCTCAAGTGGACAAGACCCAAGAGATGGTGTTCAACATTGAAGCTGCAAAACCAGACCATGGCATAAAAAATGATGGGCCGGTGGTCACAACTTTGACTGAGTCAGAGTTCCCTTTTGTTGGAGAAGCTGGGCTCAGTGTGATCAGAGTGAAGCTTGGACCTAATGCCATTAAGGCACCACTGTACCTAATGAACCCTTCAGTTCAATTAATTTATGTTGCCAGAGGAAGTGGGAAGATTGAAATTGTGGGGTTGAATGGAGAACTTGTGTTGGATTCTGAGGTTGAGGCTGGTCAATTGCTTGTTGTGCCTAAGTTCTTTGTGGCTGCAGAGATTGCAGGTGAAGACGGATTGGAGTGCTACTCTATTCTTACAACAAAAAGGTTGGCTTTTTCTCTTATACTAAGATATATTATTTATATATTATGAATAGTGCAGCTTATTCATTAAATTTCAAGCAATACACTGGAAAACGTGCTTAATATTTATGTATAACAAAATCTATAGGAAGATGTAATATTCACAAATTATAAGTAGCACACACAGCTTATTAATTCTTCAAACTGATATGCGGAAAAACATGTTTTAGTTATATTTATAATTTGTTATTATATTACTTGCAGGCCTGTGTTTGAAGAGTTAGCTGGGAAGTCATCAATATGGGAAGCCACATCTCCTGAAGTGCATCAAGTGGCTCTTAATGTGGATCCTTGTTTTGACAAGTTTTTCTTGTCCAATCTCAAGGGCACTCATCCCTCCAACTAATTAATTATTTTGTGTCCTTTCTTGAAGTGCAAGGATAAATTAGATAGACTTCTTCTGTATTTTGTTGAAATTGCATAAATTTACTGTTATTTTCAAAATTTGTACACACATATCTTTCTTTTATTTTTAATGGAGGTTTGATTATATTTTAAAAATTAATGGATGATTTATGCAATTTCGATAAATCTCAGAAGAAGTCTATGAAATTTTCCGTTTCAATTAGAATTTTGTGTATTGAAAATAAAGGGAGTTTTGCATGATTTCAGCGAAACTCAATGAATGTTTATGTTAGCTTTGAAAATAAAGAACTATGTGTGTGATGATCAGTTCAGTTAAATAAAGTTTTTGTATTTTCCATTATTTATATCAAATTCTATCATTTTATCTTGTTTATTTCTCTTCACATTAATTATGCTCTTTTTTTTTGTCAACTGATTCAGCTCTTTATATATATGTTGTAAGTACATTAATATGTGATTTCCCATGTTAGCTTAATTCCTGTGTTCTATGTGTTTTATAAATTATATGAATAAATGAAGTTTATAAACTTATAAATTTCGTTTTATGTAAGGTTAGATAAATTTCCGGACCCAAACTAAATATAATCATCTGCTAACAATTTTGAAATTAATAGTATTCATTAATTTTTTTTTTTGGTTATGATTGAGACTCTTTATTAAATTTATATATTAATAAGTCAATTTGTCCCATACATTTGTATGGGAATTTAAAAATAAATAAATAATCGCCGTGCAATATATAATGATTAATGATTAGTCCCATCATTAATAAAATGATGGTGCCTGCAGTGAATGAATTCCTAATCGATTTAATCATTTCACGAATTTAATAGAATATTGCTTGGATAGGACTAATAATTCAGTTCTCGAAGAAACACGAATTTAATAGAATATTGCTTGCATTGGACTAGTAAGTTCTCGAAGATACTTGTTGTTCAAATCACATCAATTTTAACTTTTAAAATTAAGAGCGGCTTTGAATTTACCAAAAATTATATGCAATTTTTTAAATATGTTTGGGATAATTTGAAAAAAGTAAAGTGAAGGGACAAAGTCTCGCGTTAAATAAAAACAGCTACCTGAAAGTTTTTATGAGGAATGAGATGTTACACATGTTGCTTTCAAGGAATATAGTGGTTTTAAATATTAAACACTTAGCACTTACCATATTTCATGAATATTGGATCAAAATAAATCTAATGATGTGTGTCTAGTCTAGTATTTTTCTTTTAAAAGAAATATAAAATAAAATAAAATAAATATTAAATTGATCAAAAATAGATTTTTATTCTCAAATCAAAATGGATATTTTATTATCAAATCAGAAATGAATTCCAACATTCAGAAATAGATATTTTTTCTTTTAATTGCCATTAATTTCGGCTTCATATTCCTTTTCTATATTTTGAGGATAGACTAGAAATACAGATGCACAGGAAAATATTCTTCAGCTTCCTTCTCTGCTCTCTTCATTGTTTCTTGTTCTACATCATAGATAGATACTTGAAATTACTGTCTGGTATTTAAGGTGTTTAGAATTACTCCTAGAGGTGGTTCGTAGGAATTCTACAACAATCTAAGTGGAGGTGAATTAACACTTTAAGGACAGTGTGCTGTCACATGTTTTAGAGCACTGATAATTTCATCTTCTACATTCTTGTATAACATTTACTATGAAGTTCTTGAATTGAAACTTGATACGCATATATAAATACTATGTGACTTTTACAGACATGTATATGATTTGAAATATTGGCCATATCCCGAGTTTAAATTTTCAAAAGTAAGATATCTCTACTTAGGAAATCATTTCTTCTAAATTTGGATCTTCCAAAATGAAAAATCTTTAAAATGTTTGATGAATTGATAGATGAAAAAGACTAAATGAGCTGAGATAGAAGATGTAAGCGCTATATTTTAACCTCAGAAACAAACTATGCGGGTGAATCTATTAGAACTTTTGTTGGATTTATTTAAAGTCCACTTTTGATGGCCCAACTCCCTTTTCATAAAATTTACCCAATATCTTTTTAGATATTTATGAGAAAATATTTTTTTAAATATGTTCTCAATTTTATGTTGATTTGATAATGAATCAAATATATCCCATAAATACGGTAATTGGAAAAAATACATTTCTACAATTCTCCTACTCTCTTCCACTCTTCTCTATTATCCGTGAGTTTGTGAAATGTTATACAATATGGACAAAGGCTAGGTCCCAATTTTAGTGATCTAGTGTATATCATGTAAATATTCTAATATTCATCATTATGCTCGAAAGAAAGGTATGATCTATCCTCACCTACAGTCAACAATTTTGAAGTGTAAAACTTATATGCAATTATTAATACACAAAGCACCAAGGGCTTAATTCAACTAGTAGATGTTATACCAACTTAATCGAAGATATCAAATTCCTAAAATGCAGCTATGAAATCCAGAATAGTAGATGGTTTGATACAAAAAAAGGATTATTAATACACAACTAGTAAAAATTATTTCTTTCATTTTAAAATATCTATCACTTAAAAATTTCAATAAAGTATTAATTATTTTTATATCATTTTATCTTTCATTAATAAAAAATAAAGGTAACTTTGGTAAATCTCTTTTGATTCAGTTTTATCATATTAATAAGTATTTATCACTTTTATTTTGATAAAAAAATAAAGATAAATTAAACTAATGAACACCTTAAATTAAAAGGTGATATTATACCTATTAGGGATAATTAATTAATTCATCCTCACAGTTTCACTCTTTTTCAAATCAATCCCTGTTGTTTTAAAAATGTTCTAATCAGTCCCCTAAGTTTCAGCCATTAGCAAAGTTGATCCCTGGACTTTGAAAATACTAGGTAGTCATCCCTTACTCATCCGATGTGGCATTGACGACATTAATATTATACCAAGATGGCAAACTACTATTTTTAATAATTCCAAGTGAGATGCAAAGTTAGGAAACACAATAATTCATTGTTCTCTCCTCGTTTCACCATTCACCGTTCTCGTCGCTTCACCACTCAATCAAGTTGAGCTGGCATTTGAAATTAGGTATTGCACTAGAGTTTCCAATTTCTCCCCCACCCCCTTCTCTATGACTTCTCAGTCCAATCGATTCCGTGTGTGGCAAAGTTGCAATTTTTCCTTCCCTTCTCTTGAATTTCTCCTTTCACTCATTGTTCATGGTTGCCTCCTGTGGATTTAGAGTGAGGCAATTTGAAAGTTCTTTGTCTTCATCAAATGGAAGAGAATATATTTCTAGACAACTTCATTTCACACCCTCCGATGGCAACTTTACCCTCCAAACAAGAATACAATAGCTCTAGCTAGTTGTCTTTTTTTTTTTTTTTAGCATAATAATCCACACTTGAAGCTCTTTTATTTTTCTGTCAAATAATGCAGGCAAGAGGTTAGAAGCCATGGTTAGAGCACTACTGGTTCAAAAACTCACATTTCTAAATGTTTTATATTGTGAATGCATCTTTGGTTTTGGGAATATTGTTTGTGTTGTGGGGTAGGCAGATGCCAATTGTAGTTAGGATGTTGTTGTGGTGGGTTTATGTTATGTATTGTGATGTTATGTCAGTTGAAGTCAGATGACAAATTTGATGTAATGCAAATCTATTTCTAAGTTAATGTGGTGCAAATCTGTGTCCAAGTTATTCATTTGGACTTATGCTGTGCAACTTCCAAATAACAAGAATCTTTGGGATGAAATATTATAATGATCTGTTAATAGACCATTGAAATGTTCAAATCCTCATGTAAATTGTTTTCGATCAATCCTCATGTAGATTTGTTTAGACTAAGATGTCTACATATATAAAAGGGATCCCCACTCAATTCAATCACTCAGATTAATAACACTGGGGGAATCCGCAACAACACTGAAATGGATGTCCTCCATCCAGTTATAATCTATTTTAATTATGAATGATATATATTCTGTATTTAATACTTTTTAAAAAAAGATAAAAAAATAAAGAGAAAGAAAATAAAAGATGTAAAATTAATAATCATAATCTTTTAGTTTTGGCTTAAAGAGATTTGCTATCAATTTTTGGTTTATATATTCTATTTAATAGCAAGATTATAAAAATTTCTTACTCAAAGTCACCCTTCAATGAGATGGAAGAGGAAAAAAAAAGGAGTTTGAGCCTAGACATTAATTCTCATTAACTGTTGTTTATTTTTGGTAACATGTAGTAAGGAATGGGAAACAAGTTAGAAGTTTGCTGTGGAAACAAGGTGGGGCTCATCCATTTGATAATGGTGTAAAGATTGAGATCCAATTGTTGCTTTACAAGCCTTAATTTTTCCGTTTCTAAGACCCCTTTGTCTCACTAATATTCTTTTATTCTTTAGTATCTCCTAATTCATTGCTATTTCTGTCCCACACTAATTGGAAAGCTTTAGGGAGCATAACACTTGATCAAAACTCTGTGTGTAGAGCAATGGTTCAGGAGGCAATTCGGGAAGCTCCTATTATACACATTAACAAACAAAACATCACTAAGAGTGGGTTGTTAGTTGCACATGCATATACATACTATTATTACACCATTGTCAAACTCCTATTCATACAAAACAAAAACCACAACTAAAAGGCTTTCTCTCATATTAATACTTAATTTCTTTGCATCTTCTTTATTTCAGTTAGTAATCTTGGTATAGCTGCATCTAAGTCATGCTATGCTATCTTCTGGCGAGAAAAAAAAGTCATGCTCTGCTATCTTCCTATGCTTCCTTTGCCTCCCAATTTGATAATCGATTTGCTCTATCAAAAGCCCAAAAGCATCCTTTGTCTTTCTTCCCCTCATTTGACCCAAAAAATGATTATTTTTATTTTTTTTACATTGAATCTCACTTGTACTCAGATAACACGCTGCTTAAGACAGCAGTTTGTCATCTCCACATAAGATTAACGTAATTACTACCACATGGGACGAGTTAAGGATGGCTAGATAGTATTTCTGCAGTCCAAAGATTAACTTGGCTAAAATTAGGGACTTATTTGTAAGTTTTTAAACTATAGGGACTGATTTGAAAAAAGTCTGAAACTATGAGGATGATTAATTAATTTTCCCAATCTAGTAATGTTCATTTTTTATTATACTAGAAGGTTTAAATACTTATCTTTAGATCTTACTTTTATTATCTAAACTAACCTAAGGTTATTTATTAATATATTTTAGTTTGGGGAGAATTTACTATATCAAAACATGTCAAGGCTTTAATACAAAAATGAAAATTTCAGCAGAATAGATTACATTATTTAACTTATAACTATATAATCTAAATTGCATTCTTACATCTTATATATATAAATTTTTAAAGAGTCCATTTATAAAAATCTCTAGCTCTTTGTTTCAAATCCTTATTGATGTAGGATTAGAAGGTCGATTTGGAAACCCACAACCCCATTATACTTAACAATTTATTGTCGGAAAGAGACCTTTTCTTTTTTGAATGCGATTGGAAAGTGACCTGTATCAACTCTATATAATAACCTTCTCCTAACTAACTAATTAGAAGCCGTTGGCCAAAAATCATAATTATAAGCCAAAATTGAAATTGTGATATATATGGTAAAAGAAACGCACTACAATGTATTTAATATAAGCCAAAAAGGTTAGAGAAAGATATGGAAGGGTATTCATAAATCATAATATCAGTATTGTGCAAGAAATGGAATCACTATCCCTAAAATTAAATAACACTTACGTAATTGTAGAAGTGTTCTTTCCTTGACGCAGCTACATTCTTCCTCTCCCCTGGTGTTTTTCCCTCTTTTAAGTTTTTGTAAGAACTTTTGCATTGAGGAAATACTTACAAAGGATAATATTTGTCTATGGTTTTTAAAATCAATTCTATTTTATGTTTAAAATCTTCTTTGTAAATTTTCTTCTAAGTATTTTATTTATACTTTGTAGATTTTGTACTTTTTTAATTTAATACTATTATATCTATCTTTTTTACCTAAAAAAACATTGTTGAAGTGTTAACTCTTGGCAATGGAACTACTTGGACGGTGAAGATGATATTACGTGATTGATCTGTCGTGCACACTGTTTCTTGTCTCAGTCATATAAATTTGAACGGTACGTCCCAACGAATCTAACAAATCGAAATAATTATTTAATTTATGTTCTGTTTGGATAAGGAAATTTAGATGAGAATTGAGAGAAAAATTTTTGTCAAACTTTTTTTTTCAATTCAACTGGGCATTTTTTCTTTATTTCCTTTCTTTTGTTTGACTTGGAAAACAAATAGGACAAAAAAAAATTTTCCCTTTCATTTCCTTTCCCTCTAAATTCCTCAAATGGGGGATGTTTTAAATAATTTTCACTTGAAAAATATTTTTTTATTCACGAGGCTATCAAACCTTAGACCTGAACAATTTTGCTTATTTGAATAAGGCTTTTTTTATAAGGCATTTTTCATGCATAAGCTATTAAACCTTGAACAATTTTGCTTCTTCGAATAATTAGGTACCACGCATGTGGGACACCATATGTGCGTGACTTGAACAATTTTGCTTCTTTGAATAATTAGGAACTACATATGGAGTATCCCTCATCTAGCTAATTAAGGATTTGAATAATTAGGAACTACATATGGAGTATCCCTCATCTAGCTAACTAAGGATGTCGGGCCTTTTGGTAGGTAAGGGCAACCACCTAATAGCTGTGCATTATAAATACAAACCTAAATTTAAGGATGTGGGGTAATAACTATGCATTATAAATACAAACCTAAATTTAAGGATGTGAGGCTTTAGGTAGGTAAGTGCAACCACCTAATAAATATGCATTATACTCTCTCTGATCCTATATATAGGATCTTTTGTCCCAATTCTAAATATAAGACCCTTTACAATATATGAGGTAGTATTTATTATATATTTCCAAAAAATGTCCCTATTTAATGCATCTAAAGAGAAAGAGAAAGAGATTAAATAAGGGTAGTTTTGGAAAAATATTGAAATTTTTGAAGAAATTGAGGTAGTTAATTAGTTTTAATCCTAATTCTTAATCTGCGTAATTCGGTTAAAAGGGTCTTATATTAAGGACAAAATGGAGTAAATACAAACCTAAATTGTTTGAATGCTATAAGTTAAATATTATTTTTTAAAATTTTATAAATTTTACTTCTCAGTTTTAATGTTATCAAAATTAATTATCTACTGACACACATCTCAATTTAATAAAAACACATTTCAGTTTAATGCAAACCGAGATATAATATTATTATTATCTATTATATATATAAAGTTAGGTGGAATTGGAGGAAATCTGTAGTACTACATTAGCGAGAAATTCTGTAGTGTCACATCAGTAAGGAGTTCTTATTAGGTAGAAGGTAATGTGTATAATGTGGTATTTATGGTTTTTAAGAAATTTATGTTAATAATTTAAATTTGATTGTTACTCCCTCCGATCCAAAATAGAAGTCTTTTTTTATAAGTTTTTTTTATCTAAAATATAAGTTCCATTTAGTAATTTCTAAAATATTAAATATTATTTTTTTATTTAACCCTTATCTACAATTAAATATAAGAAAAATAAAAAATTTTAAATGTAATACATTAAATGAGGGCATTATGGAAAAATAATGTATTTATTTGATAGATTTAATGAGTAAAAGTAACTTTTTTTATTTCTGTGTAATAGTCCAAATAGGACTTATATTTTGGACTTAAGGGAGTATTTGATTTTGGATAAATTAATTCCCATGAAAATTGGCTCTGATTGACATTTATGACGTCATTTATGTTAGTGTTTTGCAACTGTATTTTACTTGAATATCGCTATTTATGTATTTATTAGAATTTTTTGTGTTTTATGTTTTAAATCTATTTAAATGCTAATTAGGCACATTATTGATTTTATTTTATTACAATTGTTCGACTATTCTTTTCTCTATTTTAGTACTCCAGTTAGTATATTTGGAAAACTTATGATCGTTTTATAGGACAATTATAGTATGTTCAAATTGTTGGCAAAGGAGAAAAAAATCCACATTCAAACTCCATTCATTTAAATCTCTATATATATATATATATATACCTCACAAAAAAATCTATATATATATATATATATATATAAGTAGAGGTCAATGGCACATGCCTTTGCTGATTTGTCACAAATCTAGGCATCCACATATGATTGATGATTTGGATGCACCTGCATAGTCATCAAGCCATGTAATTATATTTGAATACCTTCAATTCATTTTCAATTTAGTATTAAATGATTAAATCAGTTTTTTTTATTTGATAAACTCATTAAAGCATTTTTTTATTCTAATTAAATATATTAGTGGTGGGCCCTTTACATTTGAAATATTGCATTGTAGACAATTTTGAGTATGCTTAATGAGCAATGCGATTTAAATCATTTTAAAATGGTTTTAATGCATAATTAATTCATAATGATTGAATTAGTCAATCACCCATTCAATTATCAGTTTAATTTCAGCTATATATATAGATAGAGTTATGCACGCATCGTATCCACTTTCTCATTTTCATAATACTTGCACTCTTCAATCGTCTATATCAACTAAACAAGTATTATCGTAAAATTGTTCAAATAGATGCAGATGATGTGCAATCATTTGAAATGATTATTTATATTTTTCCATGACATTATCATTGTATTTCATTCTTCCACTATGCATGATCCTCTCAATGATGTTGCATATCTATTATGCGTCAAGTACATCGCGTTAATACTCTCAATGCTTTTTTTTTTCTTTTTCAGAATATTACCACTGCACAAAACAAGTCGCTTGGGAGGCTGGCTTCACTCCCAAGCTGGCTTCACTCCATAGGTGGTGAAGACGACTAAATCCATAGTTCCATCTCTACATAAATTTATACTTATTTGAATAATTGTGATTTAGTTGACTCAACTGAGTTTTTTTCTTTTTTATTCTTCCTATTATTTTGTTTAGCATGCAAAAGTTACATATTTGTTATTATAATTTTCCTTCCATCTCTTTTTCATTTTAATTATGATCTTTATCCCCCATATTTATATATTATAGTTTTTTCCAAAAAATAGGAAATATTATAATTTAATAAGTATTCACTTTCAATTAGCCATAATTTATTTATTGTGATTTTGAATTTCTTTATCATCAATAAATGATATATTCAATCAGTTTTTTTTTTACTGATATTCAATCAGTGTTTTTTTTTGCCAATATATTCAATCAGTGTTAATTTCTTAGCATATGCAAGTAACAGTTACAATTCTGATAATTAATCAATTAGTATTATATAATAGTTACAGTGTGAGTATTGTATTTTATCATTAATGTAGTTGATGTGTCCATTTTATATATATATATATATAAAATACTCACATTTAAGTTTTAAATTGTATATAAATATGTTTACATTGATATATTTTAGCATGATTTTACATATTTTTGTGTTTCATGATATTATAGGTTAAGTTGGAAGCATTCGGAGTAAAAACATTACAAATTGTTCATACTGAAAAGTTGTGACATCCTTCATTATTTTGATCATAACTCTCACATATGAACTCTGATTGAGGTGATTTAAAATGTGTTGGAAATCTAAGACATAGAGCTATAACTTTCATGTTTTGAATTTTCCTAAATTCCAACTTTATAATAGAGAAAATCGAACTTAAATTGTCAATATGAGCTGATGACGTTATGAAGCTGCTGTCCGTACAACAGTGACCATCCGGCGCTGGGTCAACTCGGATTTTCACGTTTTTCAGCAGTTTAGAAGCATCCGGCGCCGTATTAGTTAATTTTATGGTTACCTGGCGCCGGGTCATGCAACATGGGTCCATAAAAACACTTTTTTTTTATGTGTTTTCATGATATTTTGGACTTTTATGGGCTTCTAAAATTTTTCTATATAAAGATACATGATAGAAACACAACGGGAGATTGAGAAACTCACTCAGAAGCCAGAGAACAAGATTCTAAACGCATCTGGGAGTAACTAGGAGCATCTTATAGAAAGAGCAAGGAGATTTGGGAAGTATTAGTGATAGATTTATTCTTCTCTAATATAACTCTGTTTTCTTATTATTTTCACTATGATTTGGAATTTTAGTTTTGATTTGACTTTTATTTCCATGAGTAACTAAATTTCCCAGTCAGGGGTAGGGATGTAGCCTGATTGGGACGGATTTGATTTGTTTCTCTAGTTAAGACTCTTTGATTTGTTCTTCAAGTTATATTTAATTTATCTTTTTATTATATTTATCTCTTTTATTCGTTCATGTGGATTTTATGCTTGATCACCATAGAATCTAATTAATGGGTAAACTTGATGGACTGAAAGGTGAAGAGTGAACCTAGATTTAGAGAGATAAACATGAATAACTAATCTAGAGATAGAATTAGGAATTCATGGTGATATATGTTGTAGTTTTCAAGGTTTAATTAGAAAATTTAGTTGCGCGAAAGTGAATTGAATTCTAATTAAATTCGGACTAATTGACCGAGAGGTAATTAGGACGCTTTAGAAACAACAGTCACTATAATTATATAGAGTCTAACTAAGAAATAAAATTTAATTATCTCATAATGTGAATCCTGTTTCCTTGACGCTTCTAGAACTGAAGTAAAACTCAAATTTCATTTTGTTTTCTATTTCTTTGCTTTTAAATTTGAATTCTCAATTTCATTATCAGTTAATTTTTGGGATTAAAAGCTTGGACTATAAATTTACTACCTCCCTTGGGTTCAACCTCTGAAATACTCCGGAGATATTTTTATTACTGCGATCAATCCTGTACACTTGCAGGATCCCGATCAGTTGTATTAATATTTGGTCAAAAAAATTAATATAGTATAATAGACAATAGATTTAAGATGATTATCGCAGGCAATAAAGATTCACATGTTTTGACAAAGGATATAAACAAATCAAAGGATATAAACAAATGTTGCATAACATTTAACACAAATCAACATATTCTACCCTATACCCTATTAACTTTGAATAACATAATTTTTGGAACTGACCATTAAACCGAAATCAAAATATGTGTGGAAATCCAAATAGATGGCCTTAATTCTTTAGAGTTAATATGACTGATTTTGTTATATTGGTTTACCTCATTCACATATTGGTCTGAATTTGATATCTTTGAAGTTGATATATTGTGAAGACATGTTTTATACAGGTTAAAACAAAAAAAAAAGAGACATGTTTAATATATTGAACTTAAACCATGAACATATAGGTCTTTTAAATTGCAATATTGAGTCTCAATTATATCCAATCAATCAAATTTTAAAAATTAAGGTTTTCAAACTTTCATTAAATATTTTATGATTGAACTTTTTTTTGCCAGGGATATAATTGAATACTAAAACTATATATATATATATATAAAGATAGATGAATTTGGGGGAAATATAGAGTGCTACATCAGTGGAAAATTCTATAATGTCATGTGCGGGCCAAAACGAGTGTGCCAAGATTATAGGTCCGAGGTGGATGGACGCTCCTTTGAAGTCTCACTTTCCGGGCTCATATAAACCGAGCTATAATTCGGAAGCCGAACTTAAGCGCAACGAGCCGAGTAATACATCGGTTATCGAACGATGAGGCCGAGTAATCATATGGCCGAATGATCATCCAATTGAACAACATCTTGGCCATATGGCCGACTACGAGTTCCTCCACAAAGATTGTATTGTCCCAAAAACACCTGGCTAGGAGTAACGGTTATGGAATCATAACTGCAGGACAAAAAATCAGGGATCATGCAAAAAGAGCACGATACTCCATAATGATCATTTATGAAATATCCCGATAAATTAGGGATTACAGGGGGAAGATGGTTAAACTTTAACGGTAAGAAGAAAGTCAATAAAAGAGGAAGGAGGGATAAGCGGAAGGGAGGATTGCACCGCACACGGACCAGGTGGAATTGTCTCTCGGTCTTTTGTCGGAACATAATTGGCGCCCACCGTGGGGCCGAGAAAAACTATCTCACTACCACCAACAATCATGGTGCGAACCAGGAGCAGTGCGGGTGCAGGAGAACGACTCTCCGAAGACAGGCCTTCTTTGGAGGACCACCCTGTCATTCGGGCAATGCGTGGGGAGATGGAGATATTAAGAAAGGAGAACGAGGAGATGCGTGAGAGGAATAGGCAGTTGGAACAGGAACGTTATCATGAAAGTACTTCTCTTCCTCGAGGAGGGGAACGGGGGAATACTAACAGGGATACTCAGCGGTCACATCAGGAGGGAAGTCGACGGGAGGAAACACACCATTCAGAGACAAACATTGACAATTTGCGAGGGGATAAGCAGGCTGCCCGGAGACATCCGTTCGTTGATGGCATCATGGAGATGCCATTGCCAAAAGGGTGGAAGGGATTAAACCTAGAAAGATATGACGGTACAACTGATCCGGATGAACATGTGGATGCGTTGTTACGCAGGTGAATCTGTTCACGAATGAGGATGCAGTTTTGTGTAGGGTCTTCCCTACGTCCCTGAAAGGAGCAGCTCTGAGTTGGTATACCCGGCTCCCATCATGATCCATCGATTGCTTTGAAACCTTAGTCAATAAATTCAGTGCGCAGTACACAACCAGCCGACCTCACCAGCTTACCTCGGCTGCGTTGGTAAACTTGCGACAGGAGAAGGATGAGTCCTTAAGGAGTTTCATGGAGCGCTTCTCATCAGTCTCAGTAAGGATCCGGGATCTAAACCCTGAAGTAGCAATGCACACAATGCTGATGGCTCTCAAGCCGGGGCCGTTTGCCGACCACCTATGTCGAAAACCACCTTCCGACATGGATGAGCTTAGAAATCGTGCGGCCGGATATATACAAATGGAAGAGGTGTCAAAGTTTAGAAATAGGGTCAGGACTGATCTGGACAAGCGAATGGACTAAAGCAACCGTGGAAGTTTGAGGCCAACGATAGAGAAGGGGAAGTTTAAAAGAGAAGGTACCAGTCGGGGGCCGAAGTATGATTTCTACACTCCACTAAACACCAACCGTGCTCAAATTCTGGAAGAAGCTTGCAATACCGAATTGATACGGCTCCCAGCTCCAGGACACACCCCGGAGACGGCAGATCAGTCAAAGCATTGCAGGTACCATCGAAATTATGGTCACACCACGGAAGAGTGTTGGACATTACGGGACAAGATTGAGGAACTAATCCAGGCCGGGCATCTCGGCAACTTCGTACACAGGGGTCATGGAAGTCGACCCTCCTATAATGGGCGAGGCCGTGGTAGAGGTCAGATCCGAGTTCAGGAAGAACCTAGGCAACCGGACAAGGAAAGAAGACAGCCAGACGACACTCGAAACAGGGAAGGAAACAGAATAAGAGGGGTTATCAACACTATAGCTGGAGGGTTTGCCGGAAGAGGAGCAACCAGCTCGGCCAGGAGAAGACACTTGAGGGCCATTCGGACAGTAAATGCGACGATACACCGAGCGCCCTGGAGTTCTTGTTCCATCACCTTTTTGGATGAGGATTTTGAAGGAGTCGATCCTAATCAGGATGACCCCATGGTGATTTCGGTGGAAGTGGCCAATTACATAGTCAGAAAGACATTGATAGACCAAGAGAGCTCAGCAGATATCTTGTCTTATGCCACCTTCCAGAAGCTCGGGATACCTGAGGAAACGATCAAGCCTTATCGTGATCCGTTGATTGGCTTTGCGGGAGAACAGGTTTATACCCGAGGATATGTGGAGCTGTTGACCACTTTCCGAGGAGATCTCGGATCGAAAACTATTATGGTCAGGTACCTTATTATTGATGCAGTAACTTCTTACAATATCTTGATAGGTCGACCTGCGCTAAACGAGCTCGGCGCCGTAGTTTCCACTTTGCATCTCACGATGAAGTTTTCCTCTGTAACCGGGGACATAATTGCGATAAAGGCTGATCAAAAGGTTGCAAGACAATGCTATGTAGACAATCTAAAAGTCACCAAGGGAAGGGTAGTTGGCAGCAGTGAGCATATGAAGAAGGATACAACATCAGTAAGCTTGGTGGAGCTTGATCCCCGACTTGATGCGCAGGACCAAAGGCCAAGGCCTATTGAAGAATTACAGAAATTTCAGCTCGTCGGTGAGGACCGGTGCACTAGCCTCGGAAGTAAACTCGAAGGTGAAACAAAGGAGCAGATAATGAGGATGCTAAGGGATAATGCTAATTTGTTTGCATGGACTTCTTCAGATATGCCGGGAATTGATCCCAACTTTCTATGCCACAAGCTGGCAGTATATCCTGAAGCTAAGCCAATAGCTCAAAGGAAGAGGCGGGTAGGCGAGGAAAGGCGGAAGGCAATGAGGGAAGAAACGGTAAAGCTGCTGGATGCTCGGTTTATCCAAGAAATTGAATATACGACATGATTGGCCAATGTGGTACTCGTCAAAAAGGCTAATGGAAAATAGAGAATGTGCACTGATTACACCGACCTAAACAAGGCATGCCCGAAAGATACATACCCCCTCCTGAGCATAGATCGGCTTGTAGATGGAGCGTCAGGATGTGGCCTGCTTAGCTTTCTAGATGCCTACTCCGGATATAATCAAATAAGGATGTACCCCCCTGACAAGGAAAAAACAGCGTTCATGACTGAGAACGCTAATTATTGATATCAGGTGATGCCGTTCGGACTGAAGAATGCTGGGGCTACCTACCAACGGTTGATGGATAAAATATTTCAAGAGCAGATTGGGAGAAACCTAGAAGTATATGTTGACGATATGGTAGTGAAGTCTGAAGATCCCTCCAAGCATGCTGCCGACCTTGACGAAGTGTTCGGAAGAATACGGAAGTACAACATGAGGTTAAATCCTGAGAAGTGTGTATTCGGAGTCAACGGGGGGAAATTTCTCTGATTCATGTTAACTCATCGGGGTATTGAAGCCAATCCCAATAAATGCCAAGCTATTATTGACATGAGAAGCCCCCAGAATATAAAAGAAGTGCAGAAACTGACAGGGCGATTAGCATCACTATCTCGCTTTATACCGAGCTTAGCGGAAAAAGCCAGGCCGTTCTTCAAGTTGCTTAAAAAAGCCAAACGGTACGAATGGAATGAGGAATGTGAGCACGCGTTTCAGAGTTTTAAAGGCTTCTTTTTGGCACCTTCGATCCTTAATCGGCCGGCCCCCAACAAAGAATTATTACTGTATATGTCAGTGACCGAGCATGCGATAAGCTCGGTGATGGTACAAGAGATAAGCAGGCAGCAGATACCGATATATTTCATCAGCCAAATACTGCACGACGCAGAGACGAGGTATCAGATTATTGAAAAGTTGGCTTTGGCTCTGGTTACATCGGCAAGAAGGTTGCGACCTTATTTCCAAAGTCACGAGGTTGTTGTGAAAACCGACCACCCTGTAAAGCAAGTCCTGAGGAAACCCGAATTAGCCGGACGAATGATCTCGTGGTCAGTTGAGTTGTCAGAGTTCGGTATAAGATACGAGCCTAGAGGACCAATTAAGGTGCAATGTCTATCTGATTTTGTCGCCGAGCTTACCCCCCCGGTCGATTCCAAAGATGGGGCCCAATGGATACTTTACGTAGATGGCTCCTCCAACACTAAAGAGAGCGGAGCGGGAATCATTTTGAAAGGTCCCGGTGGATTAATTTTGGAACAGTCTCTTAAAATTGATTTCCCAGTTACAAACAACCAAGCCTAGTACGAAGCTCTCATTGCCGGGTTAAAACTAGCTAGAGAAATGGGAGTGAGACAAGTCAGGTGTCGGAGTGACTCACAGTTGGTTTCTGAACAAGTCTCGGGGGCTTACCAGGCCAAAGATCCACAGCTAGCAAGGTACTTGGACAAGGTAAAACGATTAGCTGAATGCTTTGGAGAATTTACGATTGAGCACATTCCAAGAGGAGAGAACTCCCGAGCTGACCTGCTATCCAGACTGGCTAATGTCAAAAAGCTCGGGCAACATGAGACGATCATCAGGGAAATAATACATCAGCCCAGTGTCGATTTTGATGAGGTTATGGTCGGAGGAAACCCGGACCGGGACTGGATGACCCCTATTTGGAACTATCTGGCCGAAGGGACTTTACCCAGCGACCACCACGAAGCAAGGAGATTGAAGATGAAGTCCTCCCATTACATAATAATGGGAGGAGACTTATACAAGCGAGGATTCTCAACTCCCCTGTTAAAATGCCTCACTCCCAAATAGGCGAAATATGTTATGAGCGAATGTTAATCATACCAAATTACATCATTTCAGCACCTTTTTCTGTTGTTACGTATTCATATATGTACATACTTGATGCTCAGGTTAGGAAAATGTGAATTGTAATCCTAATGATGCTAATGATGCATGATAGCATATTTTTATCTGATGATGCATTATTTTTATCTCCATGAAAGAATTTTAAATCCTCATCTTTATTGTAGGCCTAATAGGAAAGCATGGGATAAGATTGGATTGGAGTACCTTTGGGAGAACACTGAAGAAAAGAGGGAATGAGCTTCTGGAGAGTCCACGCCGCGGCTGAAAGAATGAGGCCGCGGCCTAAAGCAGACAGTGACAAACAAAGGGTTAAGCCCAAATTCACCAAGCCGCGGCGCGAACCCTCGTCAGCAAAACGCAGAGCTTCACTCGAACGTAGTATTTGAGGGGAGAGCGAGGGCACGAGAGAGGACACTTCGAGGAGAAGCTTGGGAGTGCTAGGGTTTAAATCTTGAAGGAGATTGAAGCCAACGTGGGGGGTTCGAGGAGATTGAAGCTTCCATCTTGGTTCTCTTGCATCTCTTTCCTTCCTGTTTGCTTCAGCTTTATTCAATAATGCTATTGATTGGGATACGTATGGTTATGATGTTGTTGAGCATGACTGGCTAGTACTCCATCTCTAGGATTATTCTGAACTCTTGTATGGATTGAATATTCGTTTCTTTATTATAATTGTGATTAATGCAATCGTTATGGTGATTTAACTATAATCGTAATGCTTCTTATTGCTTGGCCATCAATAAGATTGTCCAGTTTATTTAAGTTATGCTTGAGAGAGTTAACTTACATAGAGAATTGGAGTTTGATCATATGAGAACTTGAAGCTTGCTGAGTTAAGTGACGAGTTTTGTTGGTGGGATAGAGATATACTCACTAACCTCATATAGTGAATTAGGATTTGAAGTGAATGTGAGAGTTTAATTAACTAGTAAGAGATTATTTGATTAATTAAACTGAACAGCTATTTGGAGATTCGAGAGAGCACAAATAGTTAAAATAGCATCCTGACTAGCATAATTTTGCATTAAGAACAATTATAAAAAAAGAGCTTAAGTGGGTATTCATGAAATACAAGGGGAATGGATAATTCTAGATCTTTTCGAATTTCACAAATCCTAATTATCCTTGCTACTGATCTCATACGCTTTTTAGGCTTAGTTGATATTAATTGAATAGCAAACTTTTAATTGATGTAGCTCAAATTGATCGAAAATGCAATGTTTAACATTTGACCACTTTGTGATCTAAGTCCCTGTGGAAACGATACTCACTCATCACTTTACTAGACCTCGGCCCGTATACTTGCGGTTTATCTTGGTGGTGAACAAGTTTTTGGCGCCGTTGCCGGGGACTTAGACTCAAAAGTTCTTTGGTCAACCTTAGACTTGTGTTAGTAGATTAAGTTTGAGTTATAGATAGGGAAATAGATACTTTGTGTAATTTAGACTTATACACTTTTTATTTTTCTTATTAGCTTGATACTTGTTTGTTGTTTTTGGCTGGTAGGTACCTATCTCACGCGCATGCAAGGCTTGGATCCCGATAGATTTGAAGTGATTCTGGAGGGTGAGAATATCTTTGAAGGAGGTACTCCTAATACTCATACTCCGGAACCTCAAGAAACTCCAACCATGAATGACGGTGAGGCGGATGAAAATGATGTCCGGACTCTTGATGACTTCATCAGTAGAGAGAATGAGGGTTATCATTCTAGTATCCGCATGCCGGATATCCAAGCTCGGAATTTTGAAGTCAAGCAAACGATGCTGCAATTGCTACAAATGAATGGGCAATTTGGTGGAACATATGCGGAGGATCCCAATGCTCATTTGACTACCTTTGTGGAGGTGTGTGACTCGTTCAAGCAAAATGGTGTTTCTAAGGATGCTTTGAGATTGAGGCTCTTCCCCTTGTCATTAAGAGATAAAGCAAAGGCATGGCTCAATTCTCTTCCAGAGCAATCTATTGATAATTGGGATGAGTTAGCAAGGAGATTCAGAGCGAGATTTTTTCCTCGGGGCCGTAGAGCCTCTCTTCGGGGTGAACTTCTATCTTTTGAGCAAGAGCCGGGTGAACTCTTCCATGAAGCATGGGAGCGATTTAAAGATAAAATGAAGCAATGCCCCAATCACGCACAGCAAAAATGGGTGTTACTTGAAGCCTTTTGGAATGGCCTTGATGATGACTCCTTGAATATGCTAGATGCGGCATCTAATGGGACTATTGGAAACATGACAGTGAATGAGCTCTACAAATTGTATGAGAATCTTGCTGCAAACACAATGCAAAAAGCCAATAGAAGGAGAACCATAAAGAAGAAAGATTATTCACAAGCCGCTAGCTCCACGAATGAAATCCTAGATCATTTGAATGCTTTGAATCGGAGGTTTGACAATTTGGAGATGCAAGTAAAGAGAGGAAATGCTATGGGGGTTAATGCCATTCAATCTGCTATGGGTTGTGAGCAATGTGGGGAAGGACATGGCATGGAGCAATGTCCCTATGCTATGGAGAATGTGAACTACTTGAACAACTTTCAAAGAGGGCCAAACAATCCGCAAAACAATCCTTTCTCACAAACCTATAATCCGGGGTGGCGGAATCACCCTAACTTCTCTTGGAGTCAAGGACAAAAGATGAATCAACCTTCCTCATCCGGCATACGACCTAATCACCCTCCCGGTTTCTAACCTCAAGCTAGGCAATTTCCCATTAAGGAGGAAGAATCTAAAATGGAGAAAATGTTGTCTCAAATTCTAGCCAACCAAGAAACTGCAAGAGCAGAAACCAAGGCCACTTTTGCCATACATGAGACGGCAATTAAGAATCTTGAAGTGCAAATGGGTAGTATGGCTTCCCAACTGAATGCTTTGCAAAAAGGTGGGCTACCTAGTGACACAATTCCTAATCCGAGGAGAGAGGGCAAGGAGGAATGTAAGGCGGTTACCTTGAGGAGTGGTAAACAATTGCCTGAGATCATTGATCCTAAGGTGAACGATGGAGGTGATGAGGGAGTAGTTGTGCAAGAGGAGAATGAGAGCAGGAAAGAAGAAATTGTGAAAAATAGTGGGGAAGAAAATGGCGTTGAGGGAGATAAAAGAGAGGTAGAAGGAAAAGATGACAACAATGGTGAAAAATTGAGTGGAAAGAAAAGAAAGCAAGAAGAAATCATGAAAAAAATGACACCGCCTCTACCTTTCCCCCGAAGGTTCAAGAAGCAAAAAGAAGATAAACAATTCAAGAAATTCTTAGATATCTTCAAGCAGTTGCATATTAATCTTCCTCTAACTGATGCTTTAGAGCAAATGCCCGCATATGTGAAGTTCTTGAAAGACATGTTGTCAAAGAAGAGAAGATTTAATGAGTTCGAAACGGTAGCTTTGACCAAAAGTTGCACCGATATCATCAAGAATTTACCACAGAAGTTGAGTGATCCGGGTAGCTTCGTGGTTCCATGTGAAATGGGTAAAATGACCATCGGAAGGGCCTTATGTGATTTGGGCTCCAGTGTGAATCTCTTGCCTCTTTCTGTCTTCAAGAAAATGCAATTGGGTGAGGCAAGACCAACTACTGTGACGTTGCAATTGGCAGATAGAAGCTTGGTTTATCCAAAAGGGATAATTGAGGATGTGCTTGTGAGAGTGGGTAAGTTCATCTTTCCTGCGGATTTCATCATTCTAGATTGCGAGGTAGATCAGGAAATGCCCCTCATTCTAGGGCGTCCTTTCTTAGCCACTGGTAGAGCCCTTATTGATGTGGAAAAAGGGGAGATTACATGGAGAGTTGGTGAAGAAAAGTTGACATTTAATATGTTCAAGGCCATTAAGGCACCCAATGAACTAGAGGAATGTTGCTTTACTGACGTCATTGATCAAGTAGTACATGAGGAATTCCACAAGTCAATAGCTCAAGACCCGTTGGAAGCTCTCTTAATTGGGTGTAAAATGGAAGGAGAAGAATTTGAAGAATGTTTGGCTTTGATAAATGCCTCATCGACCATCTCTAAAAAGCGCATCGCATTTGAGTCTTTGGACGCTTCTTCTATTGAAAAAACTCCATTGAAGCCATCTCTTGTTGAGCCACCCACTCTCGAATTGAAAGCACTCCCAACTCATTTAAAATATGTTTATTTGGGAGGAGACAATACATTGCCGGTCATAATTGCTTCTGATTTGAATGAAGATCAAGAGAGGCAACTTTTAAATGTTTTAAAGGCATATAAGCGAGCTATTGGGGGGACCATTGCAGATATAAAGGGGATTAGTCCATCAATCTGTATGCACAAAATTTTCTTGGAGGATAACCACAAGACATCCATAGAACATCAACGAAGGTTGAATCCCATCATGAAGGATGTGGTCAAGAAGGAAATTCTGAAGTGGTTAGATGCAGGGATTGTGTATCCTATCTCTGATAGTTCTTGGGTGAGCCCAGTCCAATGTGTCCCAAAAAAGGGAGGCATGACTGTAGTGGCTAACACCCATAATGAACTTATCCCTACTCGTACTGTTACTGGTTGGAGAGTGTGCATGGACTACCGCAAGCTAAATGCCGCCACACGGAAAGATCACTTCCCCCTACCTTTCATTGATCAAATGCTCGATAGATTGGCCGGCAAGGACTTCTTCTGTTTTTTGGATGGCTATTCGGGATATAATCAAATTGCCATTGCTCCAGAGGACCAAGAAAAGACCACCTTCACTTGTCCATATGGCACATTTGCATTTCGGAGGATGCCCTTTGGTCTATGTAACGCACCGGCAACTTTTCAAAGGTGTATGATGTCCATATTCGCTGATATGATTGAAAAGACTATGGAGGTGTTTATGGATGATTTCTCGGTGTTCGGGGAATCTTTTGACGAATGCCTTTACAATCTAGCAGATGTCTTAAAACGATGTGAAGAAACCAATCTTGTACTCAATTGGGAGAAATGTCATTTCATGGTGCGTGAAGGCATTGTACTGGGCCATAAGGTGCCTAAAAATGGCTTAGAAGTTGATAAAGCAAAGATTGAGGTGATTGACCAACTGCCTCCACCCACCAACGTGAAGGGTATCCGAAGCTTCCTTGGTCATGCGGGTTTCTATCGTCGCTTCATCAAAGACTTCTCCAAGATAGCTAAGCCTTTATGCCTCTTGTTGGAGAAGGATGTGGAGTTTAAATTTGGCGAAAAGTGTCTTGAGGCTTTTGAAGAACTCAAAAGAAGATTAGTAGAAGCACCAGTCATTGTAGCTCCTGATTGGAACCTTCCATTCGATATAATGTGTGATGCTAGTGACTTTGCCGTGGGGGCTGTTTTGGGTCAGAGAAAAGACAAGATTTTTCACCCCATATACTATGCTAGCAAAACTCTTGATGATGCTCAAGAGAATTACACGACCACAGAGAAGGAGATGCTAGCCATAGTGTTTGCTTTTGGCAAATTTAGGCCATATCTTGTTGGTGCTAAGGTAACAGTATTCACTGATCACGCTGCCATTAAGTATCTATTTAGCAAGAAGGAGTCAAAGGGGCGGTTGATAAGATGGGTTTTATTGCTGCAAGAGTTTGACTTAGAGATTGTTGACAAAAAGGGCTCAGAAAACCAAGTGGCAGACCATCTGTCAAGATTGGACAGCAATGCACAAATTGATGATGAAGGTGCCATCCATGAAAAATTTCCTGATGAACAACTCTTTGCTATTGAGGATGTAATGGATCCTTGGTATGCTGACATTGTAAACTATTTGGCTTGTGATGTGACACCCCCTGATTTGAAGCCATATCAATTGAAGAAATTCTTGCATGAAGCAAAATACTATATCTGGGATGAGCCTTACCTCTTTAGGCGATGTGCAGATTCGTTGATTAGACGGTGTGTACCAGAAAGTGAGCAACAAGCAATACTTCATGGCTGCCATGATTCTGAATATGGAGGGCATTTTGGGGGGGAGAAAACAGCAGCAAAGGTGCTTCAATGTGGTTTCTTCTGGCCAACTCTATTCAAAGACTCGTACGAGTTTGTGCTTAAGTGTGATAGATGTCAAAGAGTGGGAAACATCTCTAGGAGAAATGAAATGCCCCTCACCAACATCCTTGAAGTGGAGTTATTTGATGTTTGGGGGATAGACTTTATGGGACCACTGCCCAAATCCTTCAATAATCAATATATTCTCGTGGCAGTGGATTATGTCTCCAAATGGGTGGAAGCCACTGCTTGTGTGGCTAATGATGCTAAAACGGTGATTAAGTTCTTGAAGAAGCACATCTTCACCAGATTTGGAACTCCACGAGCCATTATCAGTGACGGGGGTACTCATTTCTGTAACAGCCAATTTCGAGCTCTCTTGAGAAAATATGGTGTGAAGCACAAAGTGGCCCTTGCCTACCATCCTCAGTCCAATGGGCAAGCTGAAATTTCAAATAGAGAGATCAAAACCATTCTAGAGAAGACTGTGGGTGTAACTAGGCGGGATTGGGCTGCTAAACTTGATGATGCATTGTGGGCATATCGCACAGCCTATAAAACGCCCATTGGGATGTCACCATACCGACTTGTCTTTGGCAAGGCTTGTCACTTGCCCATAGAGTTAGAGCATAGTGCTTATTGGGCCATAAAAAAGCTCAATTTTGATCTGAAGGTGGTAGGTGAAAGAAGATTACTGCAGTTGAATGAACTTGAAGAATTACGTCTCAATGCTTACGAGAGCTCAAGGCTATATAAGGAAAGAACAAAGAAGTTACATGATCAGAGAATTCTGCCCAAAGCCTTTGTGCCAGGCCAAAAGGTGCTCCTTTACAACTCACGGCTTAAATTGTTTCCAGGCAAGCTCAAATCCAGGTGGTCAGGACCATTCACCGTGATTCAAACCTTTTCTCATGGAGCTGTGGAACTAGTAGGAAATGATGGTGAAAAGTTCAAGGTTAATGGACAGAGACTTAAGCATTATTGGGGCGGAGACGTGGATCGTCAAACCTCTACCCTCCATCTGTCAGAGCATAGCTAGTGTGGTGAACAGTCGGGCTGGCGACTATAAAACTAGCGCTTCTTGGGAGGCAACCCAAACTCTATAACGTGTATCTTGCATTGTTATATTAGTGATGTGTCTTGTACAGTTGATTTTCTATTTGTTCTTGGTTCGTGGTTTTAATGTAGGTAGAGTCAGTGCAGCTCTGGACCCCAAGAAAACAAATTCATGACAAAGATCAAAGCAATACTGAAGTGGACATGGCATATCAATAGGGAAGTCACTAAACTCAATTCTCAGTTCAAATCCCATGTCTGCATGTACTGGTGATAGCTAAGCTTTGCAGACTGATTTTGAGCAACTTACTAAACGATTTTTAAGCATGAACAATTGAGCATGATTGAAAAGTGCTAAGCTGTAGTAATGGAATTGAATAGAATTTGAAAGATGGCCTGTGCTTTTGATTGCCATTGTGTGCCTATCTTAATTGTTGTAAACATGAGGTGAGGAATGTGTTTCTCAAGTGTGTTTACTGCTGCTTAACCAGAGACTCAGAAAGAATATTACGCCGCGGCCTGATATTACATAGCCGTGGCGAAAAAGAAACAGAGAGGACCTCATTCTGGGTGTCTCCACGCCGCGGCCCAAGAAACATGGCCGCGGCTAAAAAAGTCCAGAAGAGGGAATTTCTGGGTTTCTCTACGCCGCGGCCCAAGAAACATAGCCGCGGCGTACTGCTGCCCATGCCCGCGAACCACGATTTTCGCCGCGGCCATTGGTTTTTAGCCGCGGCGAAACCTGACAGAAGACTTAAAAGACAGCCTTCCCCGCGTGTTCTGAACCCTAAATTCATTTTACCTCTTCGAGCCGCAGCATCTCTCCTCACCTCCATCTCCGGCCTCCGCCCCTGTCCCCTCAATCCCTCACCGAAATCCAACCAAATCCATCTCCCTCGGACTTCATCACCCTCCCTCGCATCCCTCGCCTCCAAACCCACACCCCCATACCTCCACGATCCCATTCCCTCGGACCACCCACCGTAGCCCCACCCACACCTTCGGCCAAGCTCGGTGCTCCTTCTCCATTTTTTTTCCAACGTCTCCTCGGTCAACGTGGGTTGGTGGCCTCTCTCCACCTCCTTGCCTCTCTGCTCAATTTTGGGTAACGCTCCCACCCTCAATTGAGCTCAGTTGTAGAATATTCATAGGCTGGGTTGTACAGTTTGTGTGTCCAATTTTATTTGTCCAATAGGCAGTATTTGGGTCTTATGGATTCCAGCTGGTTTGAAAATTTAGCTTGAGTCTGATTGGAGTCTTTTGGCTGTTGATATTGACTCTGTGTCGAGACCATTTGCATGCAATTTGCCTATGTTTGGGATTGTAGGCCGGTGTTAAATACTTTATTCTTATGTTGACCTGTGGTCCCATGCTTTGTCGCCCTCATGTCTGCCATTTGCCATTACTTTATAACTCTTCCCATGTTTTGCTGCTGGACTGTGTCCATTGTTCTGCCTCTTGGTGGTCCCCTGTTGTCGCTTATCGTGAGTGGTTCCTTTTGTTAATTGTCTTCAGCTTATTATGCTATTTTGTATGTTGGTGGGTCAGGCTATTGTCTTCAACTTGTAGTAGGTCTCTTGTTTGTAGCCTGTTGTGGTCCCACGGTTAAGTTGTGCTTCTGTCTTTTGAGGTCTTTGGGCTGGCTGTCCTTTATCTGTCCAATGATTACTTCTTTGCAGGTATGGCCCGCACGAAACGAGCTACTCGATCACAGGCAGCACCTCCGCCTCCACCCCCACCTCAGCCTGAACAACCAGAAGAAGAGGAAAGAGTAGAGCTTGATAAACCCCGACCTCTCATTTTGGAGAAATACTTCCCCTATAATAGTGACCTACGATTTTGGCAAGGGATAGAGGCCTACGGGTTTGGATTCTTGGCAGGGAAACGAGAAGGAGGATCTCTCACTATGGTCCGAGAGTTTTGTGCGGAGGCAGAAAAACGCACCTCTGTGCGGTGCAAGGTGCGGGGCACGTGGGTTGAAATTACTAAGTCCCTCATCCAGTCAACCTTCCAAATCCCTGTTGTGACCAATTGTAGGTATCGGTATTTTACTGAGAACACTGACGAGGTACCTTATCAGGGCATTGCCGAGCTGATTACTTTACCGGGCCGGGCCCATTGGCACATTGTTGATGGCGTCCACCGTCACATCAAGCAGGCCCACTTGCATCGAACAGCGCGGTACTGGCTACACTTTATCTGTAATAATCTTGTACCAGTCAGCCATTTGAGTGATGTTAATCGGGAACGGGCCCTCCTCATTTACTTATTCATACGCGGAGAGTCTGTAGATGCCGCCCAGCTCATTTTTGATTATCTCAAGAATTCGGTACCCAAGGCACATCTACCCATTGGATTTCCTCATTTCATCTCGGGGTTGTGCATAAAGGCAGGAGTGCCCCTGACACTGCAAAGGGTGGAACTCTTCCCACACAAGCAAGAGTTCAACTATGACTCCATCAGAGTAGCTGACATGGTGGAGCCTGGGGAGGAACAGCCACTGGCTGAGCACGGAGAGGTGGCACCCATTGAGCAGCCTGCACCACCATCACCACCACGACCTGCTGAGGAGTATACGATGGAGCGCTTATTTCTTTATTTGCAGCAGGTCCATCAGGACGTCCGGCACATCAGTACCTCTCAAGCCAGGATGGACAGAAACATCCGGTGGCTGGCCCAGCATATGCAGGTCCCTCTATCCCCAGAGGACACAGCAGGACCGTCAGGGCATGGGGGGATGCCCGGAGTACAGGACCCCTCAGATGACAGCTAGCACTAGACTTTTCTTTTGTCCTGTTCTACTTTTGCTCTTTGTTTAGAACTCTTATTCCTAGTCTTTTCATTGTCGTCCATTATTTATGTTGCAGTTTTCATCTCTTTCTGTGAACCTTGGTTTTAGTTGTTGGCTGGAACTCACTCTGTTGCAATTCTTGGATTAGTTTGATTTCTTTAGTTGAGACATTAGTTGCTGCGCTTAGTTATTGCTTTAACTGCTTTTGCATATTCTTTTTGTCCTTTCATGCAGTTTTATCTGTTTGTCTTGTGATACTGTGTGAGAGATGCCCCTCATTTTACCCCGGTGCACTAGTCCTAACATTGAGGACAATGTCCCATTTAAGTTTGGGGGTGAGGGATGCTTTTGTTTGTTGGGCTGAAGTGATGTGGCTTTAAACTTTTATCATTACTCTTCCTCCTTTCAAATTTTTACTTTGAGCTAGATTGTTGAGTTATCTTTTGAATTGAATGCATGAACCCAATGATTGTGGAGTGTTTTAAATTATAGATTTCTCAGGAAGGGTATGTAATGCGTATAGCTACTTGAATTACAATGTCAATTTCTGGTTTTATGGTGATTTTGAAGAAACTTTCTGCGCACAATAATTGAGGAACAATTTGAATGCTTGTATTAAGAGAGAATAGTAGCAAATTGATGTGCATAGATTGTTTGAATGTCATCACTCTAGAACCTATCTTGGAACCTCTTGAGGCTAATCAAGGACTTCATGTATTTATGGGAAATGATTTGGGCATTCTTTAAAATGCGTTTGAGCCTTTCATGCCTACCATGAGGAATATTTAATCACTTGATCCCCATTTGAGCCTTAAATTGAAAAACCATGTGAATTTTCTTGTGAGAACCCTATATGAAACCTTATCCACTTAGCCTGAAAAACCATAAATTACCCTTAATCTTGAGATAATTGATAAGTCATGAGTGGTGAGTAGAGATGGTGAAGGCAGGGGAAATGAGGTAAATTGTATATTTGGGGTACAGGATTAATTGTGCTTGGGTATATTAGTTGCACACTCTGAAAAAAAAAAAAAAAACTATCGAAAATGAACAAAAGTCAAAGAATGTTTGTGGTGCAGATGCTCATTAAGAGATAAGTTTGGGGGGTTTGTTACTTGGTTTCATATAGTATCTCAAAGTTCAAAATAAGGAAGAGAGATGATATGTAATGCATCATTTATCTCAAGATATTTGCTATCCCTCTTACCTCTTCATTTCAGTAAGCTATTAAACCTGGCCACGCTACAAGCCTAAAAGTCCCATTGATCTCAAGGGTATATGGTGGTTATCTTATAAGTGGAGAGGGGGGAAAAGGGTTAGGCATATGAAGTGTTGATGTTGAAGCATCTTATGCAGATTGGAGTGTTGTTTTCAATCTTGATACTTGTAGGAAAGTTGCTCTTTGATTAATCACACACACACTCTTTGAAATTTCTAAAAAACTGGTTATTGGATTGAAAGTCATGTAGCTATGGTCATTTGACTCATTTCTTTGTTATTTATTTTCAGTGGCACTTGGTGAGGAGAAAGTTCATGCTATTATAGTAATTAGATAACTTATGCAATCTAGCTGGTTTTCTTCATTCAGTTTACTCGAGGACGAGTAATTGTTTAAGTTTGGGGGTGTGTTAATCATACCAAATTACATCATTTCAGCACCTTTTTCTGTTGTTACGTATTCATATATGTACATACTTGATGCTCAGGTTAGGAAAATGTGAATTGTAATCCTAATGATGCTAATGATGCATGATAGCATATTTTTATCTGATGATGCATTATTTTTATCTCCATGAAAGAATTTTAAATCCTCATCTTTATTGTAGGCCTAATAGGAAAGCATGGGATAAGATTGGATTGGAGTACCTTTAGGAGAACACTGAAGAAAAGAGGGAATGAGCTTCTGGAGAGTCCACGCCGCGGCTGAAAGAATGAGGCCGTGGCCTAAAGCAGACAGTGACAAACAAAGGGTTAAGCCCAAATTCACCAAGCCGCGGCCAGGATCCTGTAGCCGCGGCGCGAACCCTCGTCAGCAAAACGCAGAGCTTCACTCGAACGTAGTATTTGAGGGGAGAGCGAGGGCACGAGAGAGGACACTTCGGGGAGAAGCTTGGGAGTGCTAGGGTTTAAATCTTGAAGGAGATTGAAGCCAACGTGGGGGGTTCGAGGAGATTGAAGCTTCCATCTTGGTTCTCTTGCATCTCTTTCCTTCCTGTTTGCTTCAGCTTTATTCAATAATGCTATTGATTGGGATACGTATGGTTATGATGTTGTTGAGCATGACTGGCTAGTACTCCATCTCTAGGATTATTCTGAACTCTTGTATGGATTGAATATTCGTTTCTTTATTATAATTGTGATTAATGCAATCGTTATGGTGATTTAACTCTAATCGTAATGCTTCTTATTGCTTGGCCATCAATGAGATTGTCCAGTTTATTTAAGTTATGCTTGAGAGAGTTAACTTACATAGAGAATTGGAGTTTGATCATATGAGAACTTGAAGCTTGCTGAGTTAAGTGACGAGTTTTGTTGGTGGGATAGAGATATACTCACTAACCTCATATAGTGAATTAGGATTTGAAGTGAATGTGAGAGTTTAATTAACTAGTAAGAGATTATTTGATTAATTAAACTGAACAGCTATTTGGAGATTCGAGAGAGCACAAATAGTTAAAATAGCATCCTGACTAGCATAATTTTGCATTAAGAACAATTATAAAAAAGATCTTAAGTGGGTATTCATGAAATACAAGGGGAATGGATAATTCTAGATCTTTTTGAATTTCACAAATCCTAATTATCCTTGCTACTGATCTCATACGCTTTTTAGGCTTAGTTGATATTAATTGAATAGCAAACTTTTAATTGATGTAGCTCAAATTGATCGAAAATGCAATGTTCAACGTTTGACCACTTTGTGATCTAAGTCCCTGTGGAAACGATACTCACTCATCACTTTACTAGACCTCGGCCCGTATACTTGCGGTTTATCTTGGTGGTGAACAGCGAAATCCATGAAGGAGTGTGTGGGATGCATACTGGTGGAAGATCTATAGCAGCGAGAGTAATCCGGGCCAGCTATTATTGGCCCACTATGCGAGCTGATTGCACAGAGTATAGTAAGAAGTATAATGAGTGCCAAAGGTCTGGCAGTCTACGCCATGCACCGTCGGAAGAATTACACACACTGACGTCCCCGTGGCCATTTATGGTCTGGGGAATGGACATTCTTGGACCTTTCCCGATGGGAAAGGGGCAGGTCAAGTTTTTAATAGTGGGCATAGACTATTTCACTAAATGGATTGAGGCGGAATCGTTAGCTAAGATCACGGCGCAGCAAGTATAGAAATTTGTATGGAGGAATATTATCTGTCGGTATGGGATTCCTCACTCAGTGGTTACTGATAATGGGAGGAAGTTTGTTGATGGAAATCTGAAGCAACTCCATGAACAACTCGGTATCAAGCATAGAGTGTCTTCGGTCGAGCATCCCCAAACAAATGGACAGGCAGAAGTGGCGAATAAGGTTATCCTCGGAGAACTCATGAAGAGACTGGGAAGAGCGAAGGGGGCTTGGGCCGAGGAATTGCCGAGCATCCTCTGGGCCTATCGTTATACGCCTCAGTCAAGTACCAAGGAAACCCCTTTTAGGTTGACCTTTGGAGCTGACGCAATGATCCCAGTGGAAGTGGGAGAGCCGTCCTTTAGGCGAATACTCCCCGACCAAAATATAAACCAGGAAAACATGAAAGTCGAACTTGATCTATCCGAGGAGGTCAGGGAAAATGCACGTATACAAGAAGAAGCTTGTAAGCAAAGAGTGGCTCGGCGTTATAATTCTCAGCTTAAGCCAAGGAGTTTTGTTAGTGGAGATCTCGTTTGGAGAAAGCAGAGCGAAGCAAGGAAGAACATCGGCAAGGGAAAGCTAGCTGCCAATTGGGAAGGGCCTTACCGAGTTACTGAAGCGTTGGGCAATGGAGCATATAGATTAGAAAAACTGTCAGGAGAAGCAATCCCTAGGACATGGAATGCCTCTCACCTCAAAAATTATTTCAGTTAGATGATGTATACAAGGGGGGGCGATGTACTCTTTTTCCTAACTCGGTCTTTTGTCCCAAAGGATATGCAAAAGAGGGTTTTGGCCGAGAAGGTTTTAACGAGGCACGCCTACCTACTTCAATAAAAGAAATTCTTTGTCATGATTACATTCATTCACCTTGGTCAAGTATGAATCGAGAGAAACATAATTACATCTCGGTCAAGTGTGAACCGGGTAAAATTCGATCAAGTATAAACCGAGCATTCGAATTAAACTTGGTCAAGTTTGAACCAAAAATTTGTTTAAAAATCGGTCAAGTATGAACCGAGGTAAAATTCGGTCAAGTGTGAACCGGGTAAAATTCTGTCAAGTATGAACCGAGGTAAAATTCGGTCAAGTATGAACCGAGCATTCGAATTAAACTTGGTCAAGTTTGAACCAAAAATTTGTTGGAAATTCAGTCAAGTATGAACCGAGAAGTAAAAGTAAGACTTTTATCAATAAGTTTGGACAAGACGACAAAATAAAGAAATAAGACAATGAAGGAGGTGGGAAGTCCTACAATTCCTCCTCATCTACAAACGCACCATCTTTGACGTCTTTATTTACATCAAATGCCGAGAGCTCGATTTTTGGCAGGAAGAGATGCACCTGATGAAGTGCTTTATGGAAGCCCTCTACGTGCTCTTTCATTATCTGTTGCACGGCTTCCTGAACGTCAGCCTCAAGCTCGGCCTGCTTCTTCCTCGCTTGTTCCAAATCCTTCTGTAAGTTAGCAGCGAGGGCCGAGGACTCGGCTTCAGCGTTCCTTGCCCAAGCAATCTCAGTCGTCAGGGCATCCCGCTCCTTTTCAACTGTTTGCACCCTCATCTCGGCATCAGTAAGGGATCCTTTTAGTTCCTCCACTTGCAGAAGGAGAGCCGCTTGAGACCTTGAAGCATCGGCGAGCTCCGAGGAAACCTTATCCTTCGCTTTGCTTGCTTCTAGAAGCTCGGCCTTGACAGCTTTCAGACGATGGTAGCTCTCCTCAAACTCTTCCCCACAGAGCGAGGCCATGGTCGCGGCGCGCAGGCACATAGTCAACATGGATTCCAAAACAGCCTTGGGACCCAACCGCAGCAAAGTTTCCTTGTCCCCGACTTCCTGGATGCCACTCTCGAAAAATTTGACAATGTTTGGATCAATGCCCGAAGGCGAACGTCTAACGGGAGACGGTTGGGGAGAGCGGCGACCTGAAGATGCAAGCTCCTCATCGGTAGTCGGAAGTCGAGCACGTTTGCTCGGGGGGCTTCGTGAAGAGGAAGGAATCTCAACAACCTCAGCTGTCGCCAATACCTAGGCACGCCCTCTCTACTCTTTATCAGGGCGAGCCTGCAGATTCTCGGCAATTGGTCCTGCTGATGGGGTCTTGCTCTTTATTGAACGCCAGTTGAACTTCCCCATCACCACTGCAAAATGGAAAACATATATTAGAAGTTGAAACAGGTATGGCAGCAGAAGATAAAAGAAAATTAGCACTCACGTTTAAAATCTTTATTGGGGGTTGAAGAGTAAGGGAGCCTAAGTAAGATTTTGCAGTTCAGAGGGCGAGGTAATTTATTTAACTTGTCGACATCCGCCTTTTCGGATGCCGACATAGCCTCGTAACACCAAGACTGGAACTTGATGGGAGTCTGAGTCCAATATAGAGGAAACCTGGGTCGCCCCCCCTCATCGAAGAACATGTCCGAGTAACCCTCGGCTGGGCGCACCTTGAAGAAACTTCCTTTGAAGTCTTTGTACGACGAGGTATAAGGACCGATTATCCCCTTCTTATTCATACCATTAAGAGAAATCCAGCCGATCTTATTTCCAAATCAGATTTGGTAGTAATAGAGGAATTTTGGGCCGGTAGGTGTCATATTCAATTTTCTGCACAGGACCTCGAAAGCCTTTAAAAATGCCCAACTGTTGGGATGAAGCTGAGTCAGAGGGACGTTCAGCGCCCTTAAAACAGCACACTCGAACTCCGAGAAAGGAAGGCCAACTCCCAACGATTCAAATAACGTTTTATACATATAAGTGAAGTGTGTTTGTACTGGCAGCGCTGATAGGAAAACATGCTCATCTTCAGAACACGGCTCAGTAATCACGGCCTCCTCTGTTCGTGTGCTAGCCAGAGAGATCGACTTCCTCAGCTCCACAATTGACTCGGTAGTCCGAAATCTAGAGTGGTAGGATCCAACTTCTCGTTTCACCCAATAATATCCTGGAAGTCGAATGTCAGGAACTGGGTCTCTCTGAATTCTTGAAACGACTTTTCATGGCTTTTGTACGGCCACCTGCACGGCAGTAGCCGAAGATGAAGCTTCCCTTCCAGTTGGAAGGTCGGCCAGATGAAAGTTCAATTCCACACTGGGAAAGGAAGAGTTTGACTGCGAAGGTTCTTATCCAATGCCCAGAACCTCCCTCGCAACTAGGATTCGATGAGAGGACGACCCAGTTGATGCTTCAGATCCTCGATTTGAACTCATGGTGGTTTGGAAAAATATAGAATGGTGCGTAGAACTTGAGAAAAGGGGAAAAAACAGAAGAGGGCGTACCTGAAAAAATGACGAAAGGGGCAAGGAGAAGGAGGCCAAAGACAACGAAGAGATTCAGAGGGAATGAAAAGCAAATGTAGTAAAAGAATGAGCACCCAAGCCCTACACGTATATAGTGAAAACTCCTCCTCGAAAATAAGCAAATTAATCATGACTTTAGGGAGCCAATCATCACCATTGGGGAACGTGCTTCGGCTGACGAAAAGATGCAGCATTAAATAACGTTGTACACAGTCGTACGTGTAGGCGCATTACCGTTTCAGAAACTGAAACGTCAAAGAGCCTCTGGGAAGGTCCTGGAATCCCTAGGGGACTGGAACGATTCAAATTCAAAAAACCAATCTTTAGTCAGTCACGTGATTCAGAGCCCCCTTATCCAAATTGGATTCGGGGCTCGGGGGGCTAGTGTGCGGGCCAAAACGAGTGTGCCGAGATTATAGGTCTGAGGTGGATGGACGCTCCTTTGAAGTCTCACTTTCCGGGCTCATAAAAACCGAGCTATAATTCGGAAGCCGAGCTTAAGTGCAACGAGCCGAGTAATACATCGGTTATCGAACGATGAGGCCGAGTAATCGTATGGCCGAATGATCGTCCAATTGAACAACATCTTGGCCATATGGCCGACTACGGGTTCCTCCACGAAGATTGTATTGTCCCAAAAACACCTGGCTAGGAGTAACGGTTATGGAATCATAACTGCAGGACGAAAAATCAGGGATCATGCAAAAAGAGCGCGATACTCCATAATGATCATTTATGAAATATCCCGATAAATTAGGGATTACAGGGGGAAGATGGTTAAACTTTAACGGTAAGAAGAAAGTCAATAAAAGAGGGAGGAGGGATAAGCGGAAGGGAGGATTGCACCGCACACGGACCAGGTGGAATTGTCTCTCGGTCTTTTGACGGAACATGTCACATTATCAACATTCTTTATTTGGTAAAAGATATATGTTAAGTTTTTTTCTCTTCCATATTAATTTACTAGATATTAAATTATTGTGTAATTGATACATTTTGTTACTATTAAAATTGACACATTTTTCTATCAATTATTATCATTCAGTTTAGCATACCCTATGTAATCATTTTTAAATAGGTTTTCGCAAAAAAAAATTGGCATAAGATTTAGTTATATTTTTTAGATATGTAATCATTGTAATTAATTAAATATATTATTTTTTGTACTATATTTTAAATGACAATAATGCTGGTCACCATTATAATTTATTGTAATATCCTTTCATACACATTAAAAATTGTTAATATCTCTTATGCATTAGCTATAATCTTGAAAAGGAAATATAATTTTGGCATGACATGTAGCAGTTGATGTATCTACTTGTACAATTAAATGAAAGTTGAAAATTAGTGTTTATTGCTGGTAATTTAATTATATTTATTGCTCATAAGTTGCTCTATTTGGAAAAAAAATCATTAATAGTGGAGGATTATATTTAGAAGAATATTTGTGTTCATTATTGTACCGGATTTGTTATTATGAATCATGAGAAACAATTAGGGGGTTTTAATGAATTTTTTTAAATTGGTTAATGTTTGTGGTTAATTTCCTTTTGATTTGTTTTAGGTTTCAATGATTTTTTTAGTTTAAAATTAAATTAATTCCTTTTAATTTGTCCATTTTAAAATTTGAAATGTGTATGTTAAAATTTGATTTTGAAATATGTATGGTCAAATAATTTATGCTCAAATACAAAATAAATGTTTGGCCAAAAATTAAAATCTTTGGTTTCAAATTAGTCTTAAATGTTTTAATTATCCTTTAATTCCCTATCAATCATTCATTTTTATTGTTTGCCATTTAATCATGATTGTGATGTGGTTACACAAAGATGATTGACGAGATTATTTGACACTATTCCTCAATCAACTCGCATTAATGTAATTAGTTAAATAAGAAATCATTTGCACCTTATATACATCCTCTCATATTATGTGGTTAACAAGAGATGAGGTTGTGAATGGGTTGTGCTAGGATTGACATCTTATCAATATTGCAGTTGTTAGCTAAGCAATATGGGGTTGGATTAGTGGAGGAGCATCATTCTAGATGGTGTTTAGAAGCTTTGATTTCTTCATGATCAGATCATATATTATGTGAATGAGACTATTTGAAAGCATCATTGCTATCACCATCATATTCTCTTTCCTATTTTTGCAAATTATGATATGAATTTACTCACTTTCAAGGACTCTCTCATAAAGCTCAAGGCATGATCCTTCAATATTCCAAGTGCTACTAAAAAGCTAAAAATGTTCTTAGTAAATTTTCCTCATGAGTCTCTCCCTCTATTCTTATCACCAATGTAATACTTTTTACAAAAAGGTCAATCCCTTTTTAGATAATATTTAACTATGAATCTTTATTCTCACAAAAGTCAAACTTAGAAAATCATGTTTGGAATCCACTATTGGAAACTTTGGCAAGTTAGGAATGCTAGACTCTTTGCTAATGAATCCCATTTGTAACCCCCTCATGTCATCTCTCTTGGCATTGTGTTCAGGACCGGAGGAAATAGGATGGAGGAAGGCTAAATGGAGTCTGGAAGAGCTCCACGCCGCTGTGAGAAGAAGGGCCGTTGCGGTGAGAATTATTCCAGTGGCGTTGTTTCAGTTGAACACGGTGGAGCCGCGGCTAGGTATGCTGAAGCCACGACGATATTTGGAATTTTTCTTTAAATCCGGATCATCTCGGATGATCGGAAAGGAAGAAAACGGAGGGAGTGACGGGGAGTTGAGCTAGGTTTCACTATTTTCAACCATTGGGAGTGATTTTCGGACCTCAAGAGCTTGGATTCAAATTGATAAGTGTTCTCTACTCCTCTCTCTCCATTTTCTTCGATTGAAATTTGGGATTTTCAGTTGTGAGGTTGGATTTCCTGTTTAGGACGAAATCCACTGATTGAAATGGATGAAATGGGGTTAAGGAAGTATGTTTTGGTGTTCTTATTGCTTGGGTGTAAGTTTTGAAGGGATTATATGTGTTTAGAGCTTAATCCTAGGTTGTTTTTTGTTTAGAGTATGAGGAATCCGAATTGTATGGAATTGTGTAGTGTTTGAATGGTTCCTAGAAGTTTAATGATGCTTGAAAAGGGTGTTGGAACCTTGAGTTAGACTAAAGTGGTTGAATTGTGATGTTTGGTTAATGGTATATTGTGTTAATAGAAGAATTGTGTTATTATGAAGGTTATTTGATTAACCGAGAGGGGTTCACGTGCGTTGGACAATTCGAGAAGTTTGTGGAACTCACGTGCATGGTATTGACAACATGAGGTAACAGGTTGTTTGTTTGTTTATATTGTATTGTATGATAGTATGTATATTTGTATCTATATGCATATTTCTTTCATACCACAATATTGATATGTGCGTGTGTGATGTTTTCTATATATCATGGTATGCATATAGTTAGAAGATAATTTTGATGACTATGATGATTATGATGATGATATTGACGTGACATGACATGATGTATACATGGCATTGTGATATGATGATGATGATTATATGATGATACATGAGTATCACCACATGACATTATGAAATTGTGATATATGGTGGATTGGAAGGTGATGATGATATGATACATGATGATATGAGATATGATGAGGGAGGATAAGGTTAGGATCCCTGTCACTAAATCCTCCTGTAACACCCTACCTCCTGACACCTCGGAACTTAACCAAAAACTTCCAAAATCTGACCAAACACAACCTTGACATCTCAAAACAACTTTTCCAATTCATAAACACAGCGGAAACAACTCGAAAGCATCAAAATCTAAGCGAAAACAACTCGAAAGCATCAAAATCTAGGCTGGGGCCTTACACAAACCAACAAAGCCCAACAACACTCTGGACTTACCAAGATGGCCATACAAACTTCTCAACAACATTCAACCATACATACCACAAACATAAACATACATACATCTAAACCAGTCTCAACCCTGACATACATTCATTACAAACCATTCTCTATCTTACTTGGCACAAAATACCATTACAGAATACACACGCTACATAGACTATTCCCATGTACACAGCTACTCCCGCGTCTTCTCAGGACTAGTGCCAGAACCATCACCTGAAAGGTTAGTTTATGGGAGAGGGGGTGAGACAAAGTCTCAGTAACCGGGAACCACAACCACACACACATATATATATACACATATATCTCACACAAATCATGAATGCAATATGGAATGAATATCATGCATGTCACCCTCACAGGGACTCCATCCTTAACCTCCCTAACACATATATCATCCACCCTTATTCTCCCTAACATATATATACATAATCCAATCTTATCCTCCCTAACATGTATGTATATAATCCAACCTTATCCTCCCTAACATATATATATATAATCCAACCTTATCCTCCCTAACATATATATACATCATCATACATCATACCACCATCACGTCATTACCACTACATCCACCATACATCACAGTCTCACAATGTCATGTGGTGATGCTCATGTATCATCATACCATCATCATAATGTCATGTATGCAACATATCATATCATCATCACACATATCATCATCATAGTCATAACCATCATCTAACAGTATACATACCACGATATATATATATATATATAAACAGCACACACAACCCATCAGTATCGTGGTATGAATGGAATAAGCATATATATACAGATACACGTACTATCGTATAACATAGTCAATACAATATAAACAAACACCCGGTTACCTCAATTGTCGTTACCACACACACATGAGTTCCACAAGCTTCCTTGAACTGTCCAGTACATGTGAATCCCTCTCGATTAGCCAACAACCTTTATAATGCCACAATTCTTCCATTAGCACAATATACCAACAAATCAAACCTCACAATTCAACCACATTAACCTAACCCAAGGTTCCAACACCCTTTTCATGCATCAATAAGCTCTCAGGGATTACTCAAACACCACACAACCTCAAACACCTCGGATTCCTAAGAGCCATTACCGAAAACAACCTAGGGTTAAACTCTAAACATACATAATCCTTGCAAAACTCACATTCAAGCAACAAGAATACCAAAACACGTTCCATTAACCTCAAATCACCCATTTCAATCGGTGGATTTCACCCCAACTCGGAAATCCAACCATACAACCGAAAATCCCAAATTTCAACCGAAGTAAATGAAGAGGGAGGAGTAGGGAACGCTTACCAACTTAAATCCAAGCTCCCAATGGACGAGAATCACTCTGGGACACCGAAAATGCCGAACCCTAGCACTGCTCCTTGTCTCTCTGCGTCGCTCCCTTCGTTTTCTTTCTTTCTGTCGCGTCCGACTGATCCGGATTTAAACGATTTTTCTGACTCTCGCCGCGGCTCCAGCATGCCTCGCCGCGGCTCCACCAAATTATCCGGAACAATGCCACTGGAAAGCTTTTCGCCGCGGCGGCCCTACTCCTCGCTGCGGCGCGGAGCCTTTTCTAGTTCCTCTTCAACTTATCTCCTCCGGTCCTGAACACCATGCCAAGAAAAGTATCACGAGGGGCATTACACCTTCCCTATGGCCAAAGGAGCCAAGCGGCAGTGGACTTCACCTTCCTTAAATCACCACCAATTTGAGGTCGTCCAGGGGAAGGAGAGCCACAGTCCAAGCACTAATATAACCTTTGGCTTGGTTGCATTAGTGTAAGGTGAGCTTGGTAATATCCCGAAATTAGTCTTCACCGACTGTTGGAAGGGAGTTACCTATATGAAATATCTTGTTATGACGATAGTCCCTGGTTCTAGCTGTGGGTGAGAGAGACATGCATACCATTTATTTCATATTGAATACATGAATTGCATAAGATCTATATATGTGTGTGTGTGTGGTTGTCCCCGGTTACTGAGATATTGTCTCATACCCTCTCCCATGAACTAACCTTTCAGGTGGCGGTTCTGGTACTAGTTCTAAGAAGTCGAAGAAGTAGCAGCGGACGTGGAAATACTAGGTCTATATAGTCTATGTAGTATTTGTATATTGGATATGTATCTTGTACCAAGTAGGATAGAAGGTTTTGTAATGAATGTTTGATGTGAATATAGATTGTATGGATGGATGTGTACATAGTTATGTATGTGGAATTGATTATGTTGTATTGCAGTGTTTCATGGTTTTGGATGTGGGAAGGTTAGTATGGTGGTTTAGTGAGCCCAGAGTGAATTTGGGTCTAATTGGTTAGTTTTAGGACCTGTAGCCCATTTTGATAAGTTGGGGTTCTAAGGGGTCAAATTTCAGAGGAGTGGTTCCTTTTGGGTGAAACCTCTTTGGACAAGTTGGTTCGGGGGTTTTGGATCTGTATGAATGGTTTTTGAGCGATCAGTTGCCTTTGGTGGCAATTGGAGGTGGTTAGTAGTGAGTTTTAGTTAATAAGTGGCCAAAATGGTGTTAGGGGTCCAGAATCTCTATACAGAGTTGGATTGAAGTGAAAGTGGTGTCTATTGCTAGATTGGGACTAGATTGACTTGTAGGAGTTGAAATCAAGTCAATTGAAGGTCGGAGCATAAAGTTATACGCATCAGAAATTTGCCCCGAAGCATGAAGGTTGCTGATATGGAATATTAGCATGGGGCACCGCGGCTCCAGAATCCAGGCCGCGACCACGGCCCCAGCCCAGTTTTTGGTGTTTTGAGGTTCATTTCAGCTGTTTTGAAGTTTTGGAGAATTGTTTTGAGATGTTTGGATTATGTTTGATTGCATTTTGAAGTTTTTGGTCAAGTTTGGAAGTGTTAGGAGGTAGGATGTTACACCATTCACTAGAGGGAATCATGCAAGTTGTTAAGACTAACCATGCCATCAAAGTCAGAGCTAAGGGTGTTCTATTATTCTTTCCATTTTTAAACTCTGTTGTATTCTAATGCATTTTTATATTCATTGAATGCATTATTCCCTCATTTATAGAAAAAAAAAATCTTTTGTTGTTGATTTTTAATAGGACTAGAAATTCAAAACAAGTGTTTGACGACATAGCATAGTAAACATCAACTGCATGATGGTCCAGATGTGGCATTTACATGGGACTCTCACTTCAATGGCTAGCTAGCAAGAAAACAAGGGTAAATGAGTTTGCTCTAACATGTTCCTTACTTGTAACCATGACTCATCACTGGATGTAAAGAAAATTAATCAATAGGTGAAACCAATAAGAATCAGTCTTCTCATTATTATAAATTTTCAATATTTTTTAATTGTATATAGTTGTTTAAAGGGATAATTACTTTGATCTAATTTCCATATATAATTTCAAATTATTAGTTATTACTTCAATTGTCTTTTGACCCATTATCAATTATAATCAATGCATTTAAATTTTTAAATTTTCATTTTTTGATTTCATATAACTTACCAATGATTCAAATTTCAAATCAATGGCATATAAAGTAATTAATTCCAATTGAATTAGTCAATTAATACTATATTATAATTATTAATTTTGAACGAATTATTATCGTTTGTCCAATACCAATAAAATTAATGACTTTCTTTTTATATAGAAATTTTATACGTATACCATTATTATATAAATTAGACTATAGTAGACATCTAATTAGTTTCTCAAATTGAATCATTAAATTAATTTAATTTAACTCATGAAGGTGGAATAAAAAATTAGATATTATTGTTATAAATTTGCCAAATATATCAAATTGATATCTATTTAATCAAATTTGGGATTTTATTATATGAGATTAATTTAAAGTTATTTGTCTTATCTAAATATTTATTAATTATTTGCTATTAATTTTATGTCATGAAATTATCTTTAAAATTTTTTGTTGAAATTGTAGATAAAAATTTATATATTTGATTTTTTTAAGTTTCTAACATAAATGACTAATGCTACTAGAGCTCAAAATTCTAAAACTTGAGATGATAAGCTAATGGGCCACAGATACAAATGCACTCATGACATCAATTTAAAAAATAAGTTTTAATCTCATTTGTTTCTAGATTTTGATTCTTTCGAGGCAATTGATACTCTTGATCATAATACAAGCCATTATGAAGGTGAGAAGAACGACTGTATCTTGGAAATAAAGTCGATGAGAAAGAAAAAAAGGCAAACAAAAATCGCATTTGCATTTTGAGAGATATTAGATTGCAAATTAAGTTTATAAAATTATAATTTTTCAATTTCATAATCTTGACATTTTAAAAACGAAAAAAAAATTGTGTAACATAATCACATCAACTATAATATCATGAAACTTTCAAAAGTATAGAAAACTAATTTCAAATTAAAAAATTAATAAAAAAATAATTATCATCTTAAGTAATTAAGAATCACAACCATATTGATTGGGTGTAAAATATTGAGAACTATTTAATTAATTTAATTTCAAAATTTATTTAATTAGTTGGAAATTGATAAAAAAATTAAATATGTATGTTAATTATGGAATTTGTTTGCATAATATCCAAACTAATAAAAATAAGCTTTTATTTGGATTACATTGTAAAAGTTTATTTAATTGATTATATTATATTGAAGTGGATATATTTTGCTCAATTAAAAAAAAATTAATTGGAGTAAGCTGATATTGAAAATAATTTTATTTTACTTTTGTTTAATTTTGAATTGAAATTTGAACCACCGTCAACAATCAAATTAAATAATTTAAGGATTTTATTTAAATGTTGAGTATTATAAATTCTTTGTAAATACAAATGGATTAATATATAATAGATTTATTACAATGAGTGAAACAGATCAATCCATTACAAATTACAGGTTGAATGACTGAACACATTATGGATTATAGATTGAATAACTGAACACATTATGGATTATGAGTTGAATAAATTAGGGCGATAAATAAAGATTCAATATGCAATATGAGATAGAATAGTCTCGATCATTTAACTAAATTGTTAGTTTATGTATTACTTTTATATGAGATAATATTGTTATTGAATGTAAGTTTTACTTTTTTTTGTTTGCACGAGGGTATTCACCACAGGTAGCGGTAACTAATCCCTTCACCGTGAGGTTCTCCCATGAAGGGTTAAACGGATAGCCACTGAATACGCTCCATTCCCATAAATCAAGGATCGAACCCTCGACCACATGTTAGTTTTACTTTAAATGTCTTAATTAACACTTGAGAGATGTTTTCAAATTACATAAGTCAACTTTTATGGATATCCCCTTCAAAGAGAAAATAATTTTGGGAAAAATTCCTTTCAATTTGCTACCTATTATACTTAAGGAGTATGAGAAAAAATAATTTTTGTGACAATCAAACTCATTAGATATATAGAAGCATTACAAGCTTTTGACATTGACCAAAAAAAAAAAGAAATATTGCCATCCAATTAAATAGATAATAATAGGTAAATGTAAGAGTTTGGTAATTAATTAATTGTTATAGGTGATGGAACATTAATGTGGAGCAATAAAAGAATACAAATTCACATATCCCTATGTATACAACATTTTGACGTACTAAAAAAATATTGTTTATGTATATGTATATTTATTATGATATTTTATAATATTTTCATATTTATAAAATAATAGACTAACTTATTTTTTAATATTAATAATATCATTAATAATATTTTATATTAAATATATTTCACAAAATTTATCTCTAGAGCATTCTGCACATTACACAAGTGTATTGCTAGTTATTATTAAAAATAAGGTGGCAAGCGTATTCCACCCCCCTAACTCATCATCCATTCCCCCACTCCCCCTACAACGCACTACCCTCAACCCCCCGGCCCCTCACATATAATTATATAATTATAATATATATATATATATATAGTATTTATATTTATAGTTATAATATGTTTAGTATAATATAAGCAATCATTAAAATAAATTTCATCTGAATTTTAAAAATTTTAAAATGTAATAAAAATTTAAAATTTTGTTTAATTAAATTAAAGAGATAATTATTTAAAAAGACCTCTATGAAATTATATTTAGTTTAAAAAATATTAAAAATGTTAATTAAACTCATTTATTCCACATATAAGATATTTTGCTTTGAGATCATTTTTAGGATATGAAGTAGTATCTATTACACATTTTCAAAAATGTCTTTTTGTAATTCATTCCAAATAGAGAGAAAGAGATTAATTTGCATTCTTAATTCACATAATTCAGTTAAAATAGTCTTATATTAAGGACCGAAAGATCTTATATTAAGAAAATAGAAATCTCAATATCAATTGAGATAAATGATGAGATGTGAGGAGAACTTTTTGAAAAATATTAAAAAAAATTTAATTATAAGGCCATTTTTAACTGGATCATACCGATTTTTTTAAATATATAATAAATACTACCTCATATCTTAAAAATGATATTACATTTATAATTAAAGTAAAATACCTTATATGTAGAACATATGAGTTTAATTAGGATTTTTAATATCTTTTAAACTAAATATAATTTTATAAAGGTCTTTTAAAATAATTATGCTTTTAATTTAATTAAATAAAATTGTAAATTTTTTATTACATTTTGAAACTTTAGATGGGATTTATTTTAGTGATTATTTATATTATACTAAATATATTGTAATTATAAATATAAATATTATATATCATTATAATTATATAATTATATGGGGAGGGGAGTACGTGGTCAGGGGTGGGGGAAGGGGAGAGGATAGGGTGGCAGGCACCTTATGTTTAAAAAAATAATAATTGTATTAAATCAGATATGTGCCAATAGACAATTAATCTCAGTAATATTAACAATTAGAAGTAAAAATTGTAACATTTTACAATATGATATTTGATTTATAGTATTTGGATAATTTAGATTTGTATTTATCAAAAAGCCCCTAAACCTCCAATTGTTAAATTATTTTTTTATTAATTATTATCATAAATATATGAAGAATAAAATTGGAGGGGATTGCTTTTATATATAATTAATTAATTTTTGCACAATGTAACGCAACTGCTATTTTTTTTATACATATTAGATCAATATATTTCTTCTAATGAGAGTTGAATGGAACAATTTTTAAAATAGAAAACCATTTGTTTGTTTTTTATTTGAATCCCATAAATTTAAAACTTTGGATGATGATGAATTAAAAAAGATTTTGTATTAATATTGAAAAATTTTTTGTTGTTAATGAACACTGAACATTCTAGTCTCGATAGTCTTGTTTTATTTTTAGAATTAAAAATATTGAGAGAAATATTAACATAAGAAATTAATACACTCAAATTAAAGTCTTAAACATTTAAACTACTTGAATTAGAAAAAATGATTTATGAGTGAAAAATGAAAATGATTTATAAATTTGGTGTCTTAAGGATCTGATTTAAATATAAAACATTTTATCTTGATATTAAATATTGGATTCTTTACAATATAGGATGTAATATTTAATATGTATTTTCATTATATGCCTCTGTTTAATGTATTTAAAAGAGATAAATATTAAATAAGGATAATTTAAAAAAAAATTATATTTTTTGATAAATCAAGATAATTAACTAACTTTAACTATATTTCTTGACCCATATAATTGGGTTAAAATTGTTCTATGTTAAGGACCACATGAAGTAGTGTCTTTTTTTTTTTTTCCTTTTGACCAGAATTTAAGAAGTAGTGTCATACATACTCCTATATAATATATGTATATATGTACACACATTTTTTCACAAAAGTACTTTCTCCATTTTTTTATCCGTAACTTTTAAAGAAAACTTTTATTTAATTTTATTTATTATTTTAAATTTTAAAATAATATTAATTATTATTTTTCAATTATACCTTTGTATATAATTTTAAAAATTAAAGATAGCATATTAATGACTCTATTTTATTAAAAAATAAAAAAAAAAAGCTTTAACATATTAATAATTGTATTTCACACTATACATGAATGACAAGTAGAAGAAAGCGAGGCAGTATTGTCCATCTTCCTTACACAAATAGTACTTCTTAATGAAGCACTAACAAGGCTCCATTTTAGATGCACTATTGTCATTCAATAACACTTTTATAAGAGACGCTTACTTGTATATAATATATATGTATCATGCAACATCTAAATTTTTATGATTTGTTTTAATTTTGATTTAAAGATTAAGTATATAATTGTAATTAAAAGAGTTTAAATATGTTATGTGAATCAAACCAAAGACTAAATTGCAAAGGATGATTATGGACCAAATTGTAAAGAAAGTTAGATGGTATAATTGTAAATATTAATTATTAGCAAAAAGATAAAAAAGGGGATATAGATATCATTTTCTTAAACAAATTATCTATCCAGTATTTCCTAAGACATATTATAGGAGATGATTCAGGAAAATTATCATAAGAAATTATACTCTAATAAGCAAAATCGGAAAATAGATATATTGGCCAGAAAATTGATCCGAAGTTCCATAATCTGTAAATTAATAAGAATTAGAAAATAAGTTTAGATCAAGACACTCAAATATATTATAGCATAAAAAGAGATATTAGATTTTTCTATAATGTTTAAATAGCCATAGAATCGGTCTAATGGATATTGAGCCAAAATGGGAATTCGGGCCTAATAAGACTACACTGATGTTATAATATGCTAAGAGTACTATTCATGTAGGCCCAGTACAGGTGTAGAAAACCCTAATAGGCATTGAATGATTTTTGGAGGCCTAGAAGTATTATTGACAAAAACAGTTCAAACCAGGTCAAGAAATGATAAATGACCAATAAGCCCAATTCATCCGATTTCCAGATTGATTAAATTATAGGTGATTCAGTAGACTATGAAATAATCAAGAATAAGTCCAAAATAATTTTAGAAGGTTTATAATAATTACTTATGTAGAGAGGTTACAGGAAAAATTAACCAGGACTAATTTCATCGGTGTTTTCAGTTATAGCCCAATAAGGTAAAATATTGTTCTAAAATAAATTATATGGGTTTATAAATGATTAATTAAGGATATAATGAGTCTAAAATTCATATTTTAAATATATTTATGCATGAAAAATTTTACCAGATAAAATTTACATAATTGGAGCCAGAAACCCCGATATATGTTGAAATTGAGTCTAGAATTAAATAGTTTAAATCCAAATAATTAAAGGCATCATCTTAGGCTGATTTTGGCCTCAAAATGGCGTGCAAATAAGAAGAATAAGAGTGGAGAAGAATTAACTACCATGCATGGTACTATGTAAAAGATTAAGTGTCAAAATTAGAAGCTTGGATGAAATAAGCTTATGTAAGCATAATGATGCAATATTTGCCTTAATTAGAGATGAAAATGGCGTCCAAATTGATGACAAGAGAGGAAAAATTAATTCTATAACAATTATGTGAAGAAATTAGGTGTATGGAGAAGAAAAGAGGTGATGTAGTGTAATTTTTAGCCTTTGAATCAAAATTAAATCCAATGGAAGGAGTTGCTTCTTGTTGCCTATAAATAAGTTCTTCCTCCTCTCCATTCTTCACACCAAATTCAAAATACCATCATATATTAGTGAGAGAGTGAGTTATAGAGAGAAAGAGAAGAAGAGGAAAGGAAGGTTTGCAAGTTTTAGGTAACATCTTTTCTCTTTTCTTGCATTTTATTTTTAAATGGTTGTTTAGATCTTGTATTTCTATGATTGGTAGGTAGTAAACATATTTATGATGTTATTGGAATTTTCTTAGATCTCATCCTACCAAATATCTAACTATAATTAGGTCCAAATCATGTGAAAGGTAAGGAGATAAAGAAGGATTCATGAAGAAATGTTTAAAAATAGGAAGGATATTTTGGATGTTTATGTAATATCAAAATTCAATAACATTTTATGTTACAATTATGTAAATTACGTGTGACTCTTAAACAATGAATAAAAGTATGTTTTGAATCAATTTTATACGTGTTATATGACTATTACTGAAAGAATGACATTATGGAATTTTATGGAATGAAATTTGAAAAAATTAGGATAAAAATTGTAAGTAAATTCATGAAATTTATTGTAGTGATTTGCCCAATATAATTCCAAATTAATATTTTTTTCCTCATAGAGTATTTTAAGAGATGAATTTAGCAATTTGAGCCACCCTTAAATGATTTTTCTAAAATTAGTTATGATTTTTCAAAGTTCAATCAAATTATTATAGTTACAAAATAAATAGTGACTTTTGATAATTTTTTTAATTTGACCCAAATTTGCTTCCAAATACATTTAATTCAAATCTAAACCACTAAAGATGAATAGTAAATGATTCCTAAAGTTAAGGTTTTGACATGATGCTAGAGTCCATTTTTAACGTTGTGATTGGTTATTTAATGAGCAGAAATTAATGGAAATTTTAGCATAAAATAATATCAAAATTGTTCGCATTATTCTCAATTTCAGGAATATCTTTATATCTCGTGCACTTTGGGATACATAAGAAAACAAAATATTACTAATTTAAAAGAAAAATAAAATTATATGCAGAGGGAAGGAAGAAGACGTAACCTCAATATCTCTCTTGGGACCACTTTATTTATTGTTGATGTGAGATTACTGGCAGTGGCACAATTAAAATGTGAAATTAATTTCAGCAGAAAAGTATCTTTCAATAAAAGAAAGTCCAGATGGCTCTATAAAACCCTCCCCTTGGCTCCATAAAGCACAATACTTGTTTGTGTCTGTGCATGTGCGTGGGACTTCATCTTCCTGAAACAGGTCTGTAACTGTAAAGAGAAAGTGTTCGAATGAATGAGGGTATGCTTGAGTTGCATTTTTACAAACCAAACAATAGTTTCTAAGTATCATTTTCTCCTTTTTCATCTTAAACAGGTTTTTAGTAAACTTTTATACTTTTATTCAAATTTTATTTTTGAAAACTATGATTATTTTAAAAATACTTTTACAAAAAGACAAACCAAACGAGCACTAAATGTCTCTGTCTGTAGAATCAATTTCATTGAAGTGTGATGCTTCTTTGGTTGTTTCAGTTAACAGAAGAAAGCAAATGGAGATGGAGTTAACCCCCAAGAAGGCTGAACCCCTGTTTGAAGGAGACGGTGGGTCTTTCCACTTGTGGTCAAGTTCTGAAATGCCTCTTTTGGCTCAGAATAATGTTGGTGCTGGTCAGCTTGTGCTTCAACCTCAAGGCTTTGCCCTCCCTCATTACTCTGATTCTTCTAAAATTGTCTATGTTACTCAAGGTCACAACCCTCTCACTTCTTCTCTTATTCACAATTACAATTAGAATATGAGACTCATGTTTGCGCCAAATCTAATGTGTTCATGCATATCATTTGATGAACTCCTAATAGGTTTCAAGCACCTGATTTGGAAAAACAGGGAAAGTGACGCTTTTGCCCCTGGGTAGATCAATTGGAATTGTGTGGTTCAATTGCAAGTTTCTATGAATGATTTGTAAATCCCTATGGATCAGTTAGAAATAGATTATGATCAGTTGTTCAGGGAATGTCCCTGATCCACAATTATTTCTGATTCCATATGGTTAAAAATGTCTTTCTATATTTTTCCAAATCAATACCTTAGGACCTGTTAGGAATTGACAAATTCTATGAATTTTTTTTTTGGAAATACCTTACTTTTGTGAATGCTGGTTGAAATTTTCCCTTCAAATAATTATGTCTGTATATAACATTGCCAACTTGGCCAAATATTCTTTTTTTTCCATGATCAGAATATGTGTTATTCAAGCTAGTTTGCTTTTAGGCATATAGACAATTAGGCCCATAAAAAACAAGGAAGTTTTCTTTTTTTTCAATAATATAAAAAAAGCAGAGCTAGTTTGTTTATTTGGGCTCATTTAAAAATCAACCCATCACAGATAATGTTGACTCGTTTTCTTATAGTATTTCTATGTAACTAGTCTCAATCTCTATTCATTTGTATGCAGATTCAAATTCTTTTAAACAAAAATTATACGAAGTTCAAAAAACAAATTCACAAACAGTCACATCAATATAAAGTAAATTCTTTGATCGACTCATGTGTTTAATATGAGAGTTCGATAAGTGGTGGAATAATAACTTTTCTTTTTGAAGAATTTGTGCTTCATGACATTAAATTTCCTCCATGATGGCATGGCACAAGCAGGGACTGATGGTATAGCAGGGTTGCTGCTCCCCAACACAACAAAAGAGGTGGTTCTGAAGCTCAAGAAAGGAGATGTAATCCCAGTGCCTCTTGGAGCAGTCTCATGGTGGTTCAACAATGGAGACTCTGAACTCATCATAGTCCTTCTAGGTGAAACATCTCAAGCCCATGTTCCTGGCCAATTCACCTTTTTCTTACTAACAGGAACCCAAGGTGTTATGGCGGGCTTCTCCAATGAGCTCACATCCAAAGCTTACAATTTGACCGACAAAGAGGCAAAAAAACTCACAAAAAGCCAAAAAGGGGTTCTGATCCTTAAGCTTAAAAAAGGCCAACACATGCCTACCCCTCAAGTGGACAAGACCAAAGAGATGGTGTTCAACATTGAAGCTGCAAAACCAGACCATGGCATAAAAAATGGTGGGCCGGTGGTCACAACTTTGACTGAGTCAGAGTTCCCTTTTGTTGGGGAAGCTGGACTCAGTGTGATCAGAGTGAGGCTTGAACCTAATGCCATTAAGGCACCACTGTACCTAATGAACCCTTCAGTTCAATTAATTTATGTTGCTAGAGGAAGTGGGAAGATTGAAATTGTGGGGATGAATGGCGAACATGTGTTGGATTCCAAGGTTGAGGCTGGTCAATTGCTTGTTGTGCCTAAGTTCTTTGTGGCTGCAGAGACTGCAGGAGAAGATGGAATGGAGTTCTACTCTGTTCTTACAACAAAAAGGTGGATTTTTTCTTCTTCTTCTTCTTATACTAAGATATATTATTTACAGATTATAAATAATATGACTCATTCTTTAGATTTCAATGAATTCACAGGAAAACGTGTTATATATATATATATAACAAAATCTGTAGGAAGTTGTAATATTCACAAATCATAAGTAGCATACACAGCTCATTCTTCAAATTGATATATGCAATACACAGAAAAATATGTGTGTGTGTGTGTGTGGGGAAAAATTGTGTTTGTTATATTTATAACTAGACTTTTCCACGTGCGCAGGATGTTTTTCATGCACAAATTATTTTATTATATTACTTGCAGGCCTGTGTTTGAAGAGTTTGCTGGGAAGTCATCAATATGGGAGGCCATATCTGCTGAAGTGCAAGAAGTGGCTCTTAATGTGGATCCTTGTTTTGACAAGTTTTTCTTGTCGAAACTCAGCAGCAGCACAGATCACGTTCCTCCAACTAAATAATTATGTTTTGTGGGTCTTTTCGTGGAGAGTCAGGATAGCTTTATATTTTAAAAATCTAAGGGCAATTTATATAATTTCAATAAAGCTCTGAAGAAGTCTATGCAATTTTCTCTTTTTGAAAATAAAGGGCGTGCTTTGCACGTTTTGAATGATACGCAATTGATGTTTCACGTTTATGTAATTTTTTTCCGTCGGTCTTTTCTTCAAGAGTAAGAAGTCTATGTTTATGTTGGTTTCGAAAATAAAGAAATATGTGTGATCAGCCCATAAAAATTACTCAGGAAGTTTTTTTTTTTCTAAATTTGAATCTTCTAAGATGAAAAATCTTTAAAATGTTAATGAATTAAAAGAGTGAGATAAAAAAAAAGAATAAATTAATTGAAATAGAAAGATGTAAGCCCCTGTTATTTTTAACCTAACCGGATAAGTTATACAAGCTTCACTGGTGAAACTATTATAACTTAGATTCTTCGAAATATAAAAGGATCCTAAAATAAAAGACTGACACAATTACTAAAAGCTGTACTATATTTACTTCTTTTATTTTCACTTACATCTTAAAATTTACCACTCACCCGGACAAGTAACGTATAGAAATGATTTTTTTTTAATTTTTGCCATGATAGAGAAATGAAGTCTAGAAACTGAAACAAACGAACAACAAAGACTTTGAAACGCACGCAAAATACTCTATCCCCAAGGCAAGATTCTTCCCTATGAGTATTGTAATGGTTAAGATAAAATCACTTTGAAGAAATATTTAAGGCAACATAGAGAGAAACGCTCAGCAAAATAGTGAAAGTCTCATCATAAAATGAAGTTTTGGATAAGAGAAATAAGGTGTATGATTCCACATATTGTTTTTCCTAATTGATTGAGTGGAAGACCATAACAAATTTCATTTCTTAGAAGGGGCCTAAGGGTTGTGAACCAAACCAAGACTGTTTTTAGAAATTTGGGACCTATTCAGTTTTATGAAAATGTTTGCTTGGTTTAATTTTTTATTGGTTTGATTTGATTTGAATTGATTTGGATTAAATTTAAAAGAATTATTTTTACATTATTAGTTTTTTTTATTTTTATTATTTTATGATATTTTAATCTTTAACAATTTGTTTGAAAAGTTAACTAATGTTTCTAAATTCTAATTTCATGTTAAAAATAAAAATGACATTCTTATGTTAATGATTATTTTTACATATATTCTTAAATCTAGACCTTTTACTATAACTTTTTTATTTTGTATGAAAATTATAGTTTATGTTTATATCTAATTTATTTTTTTTATCTTTTTAAAATAAAATTAATTCAAATTAACGACAATTTCTTAAAATAATGAATTTAGTATTTTTAAAGAATAATATTTTTATATCCAAAATAAATTATCCATATCTTATGAATAAATAATTAATAAAATAATATATATAAAGTTTGGGTCAATGGAGTTTAAGTCTTAAAGGATTTAAAACCAATTAAACTAAACTACTCATTTTTTTTATTTTAAAATCTAAACCACAGCTTACTATTAATCAATTTTGATGGATTTATGTCAATTTTCAATTTGATTAGATTCAACTTGACTTGATGTGATCAATTTAATTTGATTTGGAACACCCATTTTAAGCTTCCATTTTCTTTTTCATTTCTATCTCCTTTCCCTTCTTGGGACCAAGTAGGGACACAATATTTTTTAGGTAGATTTTTTAATATAATTTTTCCATTTTAAAAGTTTTAATATGAATAATATTTTATAAAATATTTATGACAGATCATATTATTTATAAATTATAAGTTAGGGAGAAAGACATTCAACGACCTCCATACAAAAATATTGTCAAATGAACAGTATAAGTGCTGAATTCAGTTAATTCGAATTGTAAATTCAGTTTATAGGAGTATTAAATTTTTAATCTGAATCTTTAGAAAAAAATATTTTTATATGAAATCCTCTTTCTCCATAAGTTATCAAGGAATTTTAAAACTCTTTTTTTAAACGCCGGCTCCGGCAAGGATTATTTCATTCTATTTTTTTTTTTTTTTTAAGGAATAGAGAATATGGGCGGGAAAAATTATCTCCTTCCGGTCGCTTATCTGCTGCTTTTTTCCCCCCACGAAGACTTCAAATTCCCTTCCCTTCCCTTTGTTAATTTTTCTGCATCAATCAACTCTCTCGTTTCTTGTCCATTCCATACACTGTCACCGAACGGACAACCAAAGTGATGTCCAAGTTCGAGTACCCAAGGCTTTCGCGCCCCGAGATCACTGCCATCTTAGCGCAGTTTCAGATTGCAAATGTTTCCGAACAACAACTCATGTACCCAAACACGGAATTCGTGTCGGATCTCTACTCCATGGTTCTCAATCATCTCGATTCTCTCCCGGAGTAATATTTCCTCGCTCCTATTTAACCCTATTATCATTCTTGCTAATTTTTGTGCCTCGCTGTATCTAATGCTCCGGTAAATGCATAGAGAAAGGAAATTTGAGCTTGAACTGAATGTTCTCATGTTAAGGGATGTCATACAGACGTCAAGGGGGGCTTTTTGAATGCCGGATAGATATGTTTCACAGTTTTAGTTTTGCATGATACAGCAACTTTATACTATTGAATAACTGGAATTCAAGAGGTAGATGTCCGTAAGTACCGTTTTGATTAATCTCCTCTTCCCCAAAAATTTAGTGTGCATTCATGAGTGCATTTCTGGTTTCTTTTTTATTATTGTGCGGCAGGGGAATAATCTGAGCTTGGTGGATTACGTTTAGAATTTACTTGTAAGACTCTGAAAAAGTGGATTTTCCCCACTTTATTCTTTGGTTATATGTAATGGAAAAAATTTATACAGTTTTTTTACATTCTTGCCATGAGGCTTTCCAATTAAAACATAACAAATGTATGAGTCTCCAATAATAATTAGTGATAGTTTTTGCAGACAAATGTATGGTTCTCCAATCAAGCTGTACACTTTTCATATTATTATTGAAAAAATATTTGTTATGTTTATTTTGATGATAAGGGTATAAGTAACTGTATATAAATTTAGTCCATATTTAATCTAGGGCTTATCCATTTGGAAATCAGAACATTTAAATTTTAAAATTATGTTTGCTCTCACGCTGTTTCCTTTGTTCAAGTCATTCATAGTATTAGAAATCCCATTTTACTTTTTCTTTAGTTCTTGCGATCTTGTTTTATTTACACAGTCTCTAATTTGGACAGGGAAGACCATGAGCAGCTTGAGTTTGCTGCTCTGGAGCATCTTGAGAACCCAGACTTTCATGTTGACTCTGTCCGGGTAATGAAGCTATACAACAGAATAAAGGAGGTTGTGGGCTCATTGGACTGCCCTAAGAACTTTACCCTCAAAGATCTTTTAATGCCGGAGGCTGACAGAACAGATTTTTTCCTGGGTGCACTTCTAAATTTCTGTCTGCATAGGTGAATGTTTTTACCTTGGTTTTTATGTACTTTTTCAAAATTAGGAAAACATAGAAAGTAGAAGCCTTAAAATGTGGAGGGGAAGAAAATACATTCCTTAATGAGCTTATTTCAGGATATTGTTGAAGTGAGGTTCTTGGTTTAGCATGGAGATTTCATATATATTTGTGGCAATTACTTATAAAAAAAAAACAGCATGGAGTCACGGGAGAGGCTGTCAAAGTAGTTGTGTTGCTGCTATCTTATGTTTTTTTTTTTTTTAAATGTTAGAGAAGCAAGAATGAATTCGATTACAGACATAGTGGATGAAATCAACCTTCTAGAGGATCAGAAAAGAGATCTGGAAACAAAGATCTTGCAGGTTTATAATTGATACCAAAATTGTTTATATTTACCTGACTATCTGTGCATCAGATTGCATCAGATGTTTTCAATTTTTCATTACAGTTGAAGTCAGAAATTGCTGGCTACAATGAAGCCAGGGAAAGGGAGGCAACACTTGTTCAAGAGGTGGATGCCAAAGTGAAAGAATTGCGTCGAACTGTTGCTGCCCTTAACAACAACCAGAGCTCCTTGAGAGCTTCTTTTCGGAAGTTGAAGGAGAAGACGGGGGAAATGGATGGGAAGGTGAGTGGTTGCTAGAATTTAGTAGATGAATGGTAAAGCTAAAGTATTTTGATACTCCAATCTGAAACTGTTGGTGAGCATTTGAGGCTTTGAAGCCTGATATCTTTGCCCTACTAATATGCAGATTATCTCTGTTTTCTTCTTTTTTTCTTTTTTCGGTTTCTAGAATATAGTAATGGTATCTTTGACTTTTCTATTTTGTATTTTTCCTTTTTCCTTACCTTTTCCAGCAGGCTTGACTAGCTTCGTCATGGTCTCTCTCTCATTGCCTATTTGTATAGTTTTGGACCAGATTATGTGAAAAATGGAAATCCTATTATGAGAAATTACATAAACCTCTTATTTACCACCATTGAGTTGAATCTCTCTGGCAAACTTTCTACATTGGTTTCTACAATCTTCTTTACATTGTTTTCTACAATTGTCTTACCTGAAACTATTTCACCAAAACTCTTCAATTGATTCACTTTTTCAATAAATCTCCCGAATAGTTGTTGATACTTATATTTAACGGCTCCATCTAAACTCTTTTACAGAACAGTCTTGTACTTACTTCCCAAAAGACCTTTTCACTTCGTATGATACCCTTCAACCAATTTTTACTATAGATATGTTACACACATATCAGAAATAAGACTCTACTAAATTTCTATGAGAATATATTTTAACATAACATTTAATTTTCCACCATATTAATCTCAACTGTGAGCTTTTGGTCTGATAGCAGATGCAAATTTCTTACTCCTTTGACTAATAATGGAATCTTACCATAGTGAGTTTTTATCTGTGGCAAGAACTGATTACATTTTATATCTCAATGGTGATGATTTTGTAGAATATGTGGAAAACACAAAGGTAGGGGAGCCAAAATTTATGAAGACTCACATAGGGCTTATAGTGTTCATTTCCTGCTTATAAGAATTAGCAATTCCATTATATTTTTTGCGTAAATTATAATTCATTTGCGTGGAGATGATTCTATTTCCAGTTGGTTCCAGCAGAAGATAGGTTTTTACTGCATGCCTCATTGTAGTTTGGTACTCTGCTTGTTACTAGCTTTGCTTCAATTTGGTTATTGAGAGTGACTTGTTCTTTGTTGTTAGTCTCATTCTCTCATCCCTCCAGTTGGAACACTGTGTGAGGCGTGCTTTTTGCTCAAATTATATTACTTCTCAATTCTCAATTATTCTAACATTCATTTTCCTTTTCTGACCCCAGATTTCTGCTGCGGAGTTTACCCTTGTACAAAGTGTTCAAGAAAATGCAAATCTACGTTCAAAAATTGTTCAGTCCCCTGATAAATTGCAGGTACTATTTTTATTTGGTTCTTAATTTTCACTAAACAACATTTACAAGTTTGTCCATCAAGTTTATTGGTGTTAATAATTCTGTGGTTCTTTTGCAGACATAATTGAAACAATTAGTTTTGATGCTTCTTATTTACCGACTAGTATATGGTTTAGTTTGCCTTTCCTACTTTGATTTGCTTGGAGCGAATTTTTCATTTTTTAATTACTAGACTCTTTTTTGTTTTTGTTTGTACCAATTACCATAGCAGGATCTAATTCTAGTTTTGGAAAAGTTTCTGGTTTTAGTACTGTTGCCCTTTTCCTTTACTGCATACTTGAAATTTACTAAATGCAAGATTTTTTTTTTCTTGTTTTGAAACTAGAATTGTTATAAGCACTTAATTAGTTCCTGTAATTTATCAAAAGTATAAAAAGAAATAATTTGTTCAGATGCTTTTCATTATTTAGTTTGCCTGGTGCTAGCTGTATTAAAATAAGTTGCACCCTTGATCTAACTCATATATAGTGTTATGTTATTTGCACAAGCTACTACACATCAATGCTTATGAAACAGTTTTTTCATTTTGCTTTTGTTTTTTTTAGAAGGTATTGCAACAAAGTGGATAAATTTGAAATATGGTTTGACAAATTACAATGCTTACAATCATATTTGTCAAATTGAGACATGTAACATAAATTGGAAACATTTTTGACTCTTGCATGGTAAGATGTATCTGATGGTAAGATTCAGCAAGAAGTGAAAAATATCTTAATATAGAATATGACATGTTAAATGTGAATTTCAGAACTCCTCCTCAAGTTGGCAACAACTTGGATCTAGCTTTATTAATCTTTTTTCCAATCTTAGTATTTTGGGTCATTTCTGGGCAGCTTCTCCATTTAGGTAGTCATCCTTCCCATTCTCACAGATGAACATGATAATGGATTGACGTTGAAAGTTGTTACATTTGTTTAGTTTGTGACCAGTGATATTCATTGGTATGTTGTTGGCAGTCCCTTGATTGTCTGAGATGCCATCTCAATTGGCAACAGACTTGTCTTTGTTCAAGGCCATTAGGTGGCCATATTCTGGCATGAAAGTGGACCAGGCCTATGAAGCAGTGAAATCATGAAAGGGTTCAGAAATTGATGCTTCGATTCTCTTATTATTCAAGTCTAAACTGGGTACAATGTAGAGAGGGTGGGCAGCTTCAGGGTGTGGAAAAAAATTGAGAAATAAAGCATATTGAAAAACTTAAGTTCTGCTTACAATAATAAAGAAGGAAATAAAATGTTGGCCAAACCAGCAAAATGAGGAAACAAATAAAGACATAAAAGCCTGAGAGTAATCATATGTTAAACGCAACTCCCAACAGTTATCTTTTGTCCTTTTGGCTTTAAAGGTAATATCAAAAAGTGATGTCAGTTTGGAATAGTAAATAAACAGAAAGATATATAAGGAAGGAAAACATGCAGTTTATTTGGTGGGGTTGTAGAGCTGGAATAAAAGAAAAAAAAACCTAGAATAAACATGCATCTGGTGCTTTGCCCCACTGATTGTTACTGCTAATTTTGCCCCACTGTGCTATAGATTTGTTACTGCTGTGAGGTTAAACTAAAAATGGATGTTTGTTTAAGTTGATTTGGTACCTAAGACTTGTTTTCCATGTTGACTCATGTAAATTCTGTTACTCAATTTGGCATAGAGAGCATTGGAGGAGAAAAAATTAGCTCGAGAAGGAGCTAAGAATGCTGAAAGATCGGCCATGCAAACTTTCCATGAGAAGACTGCCCTTGTTGACCTTTATTTAAAGGTATTTTAACACGGACTAAGCCTGTTATATTTTCCCTCATTTCCATTTCAGGCCACAGTAAAGTAATCAACTTCATATGCATGCTCTTTTTTATTTTGCCTGTTATATTATGAAGACTATAGTTTTGCCAAATTAATAAAAGTATTCTTAATACCTGAATATTAATCTTGAATAAAAAGTTCAGAGTTAAGTTGCCCTTAGATTTAATGTAGATATTGTTGTTCATTTCTTTATTTGATTTTAATTGGTTAAATAATCTGAGCACAAATACCTACAAGAAATTTAGGCATTTTCTGATCTCATAACACAAACCACTGATAAATGTAGGAATGCATGCAGGCCATGCAAGATCTGATGCATTTCTTTTCTCAGGTTTACAAGAAAATGTCGAAGCACTTTGCTCAGATGCAAGCCATACAAGATCAGGTGTCAACTCTAACTGTGACTTACAGTTTCTATGAATTTTGCATGAATGCTGGCGAGACTGAAACCTTTTATTTTTGTTAGTTTTCATTTGAATTAAACTCATAAAAGAGTTGCTCCCCTAATGATATGAGATACAGTGTGGATGTAATCTGTTCTATCCTTTTAACTTAATCATTACACCAAGCATTTTGTTTGATGTCACTAGCAACTCTTACAGGTAAGTTCTGCAAAAGAAATTGAGAAAAATCTTAAAGGTCTGAAAACTAAAATCAGTGACGAAGAAGTTGTGGAAAAGTCACTTGATGTCAAACTGGTTGAAAGAAAAGGAAAGGGTAGGTTCTTGTTCAAGCTATGCTGCATCTCCATTATCATTAATGGTTGAGTATCGATGTTTGTTGTTTTATACTTTTAATTTTCCCCTTTTCTTTTCCCTTTGTTATCTTTTCTTAGTTGAGCAGCTGGAAGAATTGATGAAACAGTTGGAGAAAGAAAGGGATATTAAGTCTGAGGAAGCAACTACACACCTAAATGATGTGAAATTGGAGGTTGAATCAAAGAGACATGTTCTGGAAGAAAGACAGAAAAATGTTGAAGCTGTGTTAGCAGAGGTACCATGCTACCATCTCTTAAATTCCATTATAGTTGAGGTCAATTTGATGAAATAACAAATCTGCCAATGAACTAATCGCCTAGTGGCACCAGTGCTCTGAGTGGAGGGAGGTTATGGGGATCAAGTCCCACCTATGGCAAGATGTCATTTTGGGTGTGTGAGTAGGTGTGTATATTGTAGTTGTCCAAGTCCAAAAAAAAAAAGATGAAATATCAAATTGATCTTTTTTCTTTGTCCGTAATTAATAGGTGGATGCCTCAAATATTACAATCAAATCAGTCAAAGAAGCTGGAGCAGCTAAACAGGAAATGTTAGTTGGCAAATGTGAAGAGTTAACCAAAGAGGTACATTACTACTACTACTATTATTATTATTATATCACCATCATCATCTTCGTAAACCTGTGAGGACTGATCATCTGCGTGACATAAGTAGCTTGAAAATACACCCATAATTCCCTTCGAAAATGAAATTAGAAATTGAAACCCAGTTTCAAAACATGACCTTTATTAGATATACCTTCTATGTGGATTCGACATTATTTATATTCTTCACTTTCTTTTATGGTGAAGGAGACAGTCAGTAATTGTGCACATAGGAATCACTTGAATTCTTGCTCTTGACATTGCCATGTTACTTGTCCTTTATTTTCTGATATTTCATTAACTGGTCGTTGTAATAATAAGTAGTAACCGTCAAGTGGGTGACTAATAGTATCAAGTTCAACAGTTGTAAAGGACGCATACTTTTTCTTTCCATTAACTATTAGAACAGGTTATGGCAGGGTTGTTAATAAATGAGTCAATATTTGTGGGGAAACTCTTACAACTAAGGGTCTGGACAGGTTTCCTTGTTCTCTCAAGATGGGCCATTCATTTAATGATAAAGCTTGAGGCCTACTAGTACTCCTTCAAGGTGGTCTAATTCTAAATTTATAAATTATTTGAAATAAATATTTTATATAAATTCAATAGTGTTAAAAAAAATAAAAATTATTTTCAATATTCACACATTAGTTACTAGTTTCATGTGATTTATCACAGTGGCTATTTTTCAATGTAATTTTGCATAGAGCCAGTTGATCAGTTATTTAATATTTTACTATAACTACGAACTTGCTGTGGTAGTGATTTCTTTTCTTTGACTGTGTTTGTCCTCTACTATGAACTTCATAAAAAATTTTCATATTTACCAACCTTTATGATTGGTTTTGGATATTTGATCCCTCTTCACTTAATTCAGACCTATTTCACAAAAGAAAATAAAAATTGAATTTGGCAACATCGCACATGTGGATCTGCATTTTCTTTATTCTTTGCATTCTTTTAAAGGGAGACAGCCAGGAACTGTGCACATTGGAAGTGCCTGAATCCTTGCTCTCATATTGCCATGTTCATTGTGTTTTGTTTACTGATATTTTAGAAATTATTTCATTGTAGTAACTGGTAAATGGGCTGATTATTCTTTCAGTTTCAACAGTATATATACTTGCTTAACCATATGATTGAATCGGGGTCAAAAGCTGATTAAAGAAGCAGGTAACTTACATTTCACATCTCTCTCTTTTTTTAAATGTACATGTAAGCAGCTAAACTCTCCATAAACTCATACTGCATTCTTTACTTTTGTAAAATTGGACAATATGAAGTGTCATTTCATATGTTACAATTTGTATGGTGCTAGTTGCCCTACTGCATATAGTGTCTAGACTTTTCAGCTTTGATTTCATCCCGTTTTTGGGTTAACTATTTGTGCACACTCTGAGTCACTGACGTGTTAAATGCTTTGGTACCACCTGCTTAAGCCACCCATTGGATCTGTGTTCCTTGTGGCCTAATGATTCCATCTAATCATTTTTTGTCGTATGTGCAATGCCTATGAATGCATGAGAGTTTGTGATTTGTGCCGGAATCTTACTTTTTGTTTCCAAGTTCTAATAAAACTGGTTATGGCAGAGGTGTTAATAAATAATGGCCCTCTTCATATCATCACATAAACACACATTTGTGGGGATACTCTTACTAACAAGGGCTTGAAGCCTTCGCTGAACTTGGGCCATTTGTTTAAGACTTAGGCATGAGGCCCACGACTTGTCCTTGAAGGTGGTCTGAATCTATGCTTAATTTAATATCCAGCCCACTGTTGGCATGTTATAAAGAAGCTAGTGGCTGTATGATGTTGTCCAAGCTGTACATGGTGCTGAGAGTAATGCTACTCACACCTTGATCCTGGCAAAAGGGCAAAACATGGTTCTTTAAAGACTATTGTACAAAGAAAAAAATACTATTGTAGAAATCGTACCTGATATTGTTTTACCATACTATCCAAAGATTGAATGGTCCGCTAAGTATATGAGAAAAGAGCATCACTCCAAGTAATGACCCTTCAATTCCTTACCTTTTTGTGATCAATCCTCATATGACAGCTGTTTTTACTAGTTCAAAATTGTAGTGATGGTCCACAAGTGACTGCACCATTTTGACATGTATACAGATTTTTTTCTTTTCTTTTTTTTGTGCTTTGGATATTTAGAATTTATCTTACATAAAATAGATTGGCCATGCGAACTCAAGATTCTAGTGGACCAGGCATTCTATATCACCCAAGAACCCATCAATTCTGCACTTGTCTAAATCCTTCCTGCTTTATTTACCACCTCTGAACAAAATCTATCCCTGGCTTTATAGAGCTATTAGTAGGAAGTCTTTCAATTTCAAATTATGTTGGTGGTATTTGTTTCTACAATTTGATGCACAGCGGCTTAGCATTTAGGTATTCTCCAAAATGTTGAGGCTTGCATCATTTTGGAAATCTGGCAGAGGATTCACTCAGTAATATTTTAAGCACATAGTTATAAGTTGGATTTCTAAGCCTCATATTAATCATATACATTGATGATAGACATTTGACATCATGTCATGAGGGAATAGTAATGATTATTATTTACATTGCATTTGGTACGAAGGAATTGAAAGGGCGGAAACGGAAATGGAAAAGGAATTTTGATACAAGTATGTTTGTTAGCCAAGATTTATGATTACCAAGAAATCACTTTCCAGCAAAATAGCCTAAATCACATTCTCTTATAATCACGATGGAATCGGATCAATTCCCTGGAATCCAATTTTTGAGACCTCTCTTCCCTTCTCATCATCACACCTCTGCCGCCCCCACCATCTCCCCCACCTCTTCCGTGGAAATCATTCTTGGAGACCTTTCTACCCTCAACTATCATAGCTCCCCACCGTCGCACCTCACCTCATCGGTGCACCTTCGCCTCCCTTTCTCTCCTTTGTCTCACTTCCACCCTTCACCCCTCTCCTTCCATTTCATGTTTGACAGCACCAGCTCTACAACAGCAGCGACAGCAATTCATGTCCAACGGCAGCGATAGACTTCTACGAGTTGCTGCTTGGGTGGTGGCCAAGTTGCCAATGTTTCTCCTTCCACATTGAGGACATCTTCTGATATGTCCTGCAATTGACACGTTAGAACAAGAACTAATAATGAACAGAATATCAGAATCCAGGGAAGCTTATTTCATTCATCATTGAGTCAAGTACATCTCTGAAGATCAGATCTAATATTCAGAAGGAAGAGAATGAAGAGACGAAGAGAAACTGAATAACAGAAAGGGTCCAGAAGGAATAATCAGAGGGAAATGACATCACAATCTTCTCTACCCCCTCACCCACTACAAGTCGTTATGATATACTCATGCTTCCCTCATTTTCCACGTGCATCACCTCACCCTTTTGCTGCGCCTCAGCCCATTTTCCAGCTTATCATTCTCTTTCTCACTACTATTATCCACGTGTACTGCATACTCACCAGCTATTGACTTATTGACCATAACATCTTCCCCATTGCTATTCCTCCTTCCATTTTGTGTTTGACACTTCCATTCACGAGGAGCCTTGATTATTGTCATCTTCGATTTGTGTTGATTCGCCGCTGATTTGTGCTGTTCTTCAACTTTCACTGTTGATTTGCTCTAGATCTACCTCTGTCGTTGTTGTTGTCTTCAATAACATCTTCCCAATCCTTTTTCTTCAACAGATTAGGGTTGTGAATTTGGCCAATGGTTTTTGTTGGTTATTGCTGATTTGCAGATGGTTTTGTTATTGATTGTTGTTGGATTTGGCATGTGAAAATGGTGGTTAATGGTGGGTTAAGGGTGATCTTCATGGTGGCCTCCGACGAAAATGGTGTTGTTGCCAGCGGTTGGGGTCTGATAGATTTTTTGTTTTGGCAAGGGTATTTTTGTCATTTCATAATATAAATACATATATCAGTTAAAGATTATACTACATTTTCAGTGATATACCAAATACACATTTAAACCCCACTCTCATTCCTATTTCTATTTCTATTCTCATTCCATTAAAAATCATTTCGGGGTGTCAAATTGGGCATTAGTTGTTAAATTAGATGAAGTTCTATAAATAGTTAAATAGTATTCTAAAAGCTAAAATTTCTGTTCAATATTCATACATAGTTTACTAGTTTTATGTAATCTAAAATAGTTTATATTTTTCAATGTAAATGACCCACATAGAGCAAGTGAATTAACTTATATTGCAAGAAAGTACCTGCTGTAGTGGTTCTTTGTTTTTTTATCATATTTTACCTATTCAATCAAAATGGATTCTTTGTTGTATTTTTACTGCTGGTGTTGCTTTTCTCACATACCTTCTTTCACATATTTTTGCCCTCATATTCATAAAAAGACGTCAAAATCTTTTTCCCTCTTGTTTGGAGGGCCAAGATGCAAGCAAAATTATACTGCTTTTTTAGAAGGAGCAGAGAGAATCGGATTGCTCTTTCATTTACTTGTCAAAATTTTCATATCTAAAAGCTTTTGGTGATTGGTTTTGAATATTTGATCCTTCGACTCAGATATTGACCACTTTCCATGACACATCAGGTTTTGGTGTGTAGTCCCACAAGAGTTTTCTAATGGTCGGAGGACCTTCTTCCTTCTAGGTGTTGCAAGTCTGTAATTCCAATTGCTTCAACTTTGATGCATTTCCTCGCTGACAAGGAGGCTGGGGTCATTGATTTGCTTACGTGTGAATTGGAACAGATTTAAGATTTGTATATATAAAAAATCCTCACCATATTTATTGCTTTTGTTTTTGTATCTTTAAAAAGATTTAGGATTAGGATGTCTTTCAGCGTAGTATAGAGTTGGAAGAGTAGGCTTTTGAAGATTGCAGCTTATTATAAATTTTATATTTTATATTAATATTAATGATATTGATATTGATGATTTTAGATATTAGATATTTAGGAGGATAAATATATCTCAATATAATTAATTATTTCAGGTCTGTTTGACAGTGTTTTTTGTTTTATTGTTTTTAAAACTTGTTCTCCAAGAACAAGTTTTGAAAACAAGAAAATAAAAAAAATTATTTAAATAATTATTTTCAAAATCATAACTAATAAGTGTTAGATAAGTTATTTTAAATTTATAATTTTACTATTAATGGGATGGGTATTTTTTACTTTTTCTTATGTTTTCTAAAATAAAAATTACAAAATACTTTAAAGATGTTTTAAGTTTTTTGTTCTTTTATTTTTCTGTTTCTTAAGACATATTATAAAAAATAAGCTTACCAAATAATTTTTTTATTTTTTTATTTTTAAAAATAAAAAAACTGTTTTGAAAACATTTGTCAAAAGAGACTCTTTTTTTTTTCTTTAGAACCATTATCTTATTTTTATCCACCTGCATAAATGTTTTTTTGTAGATTGCATGGGCTATGAAGAATGAGTTATACTATTCATACTTGATGGAAAAAGAAAATCTAGACAATCTAAATTGATTGGATGGTCGAAATTGATTTATGATGAATTATATATTTTTGGTAAAAAATAAAGGAATTTTGATCTGATGAATTGTCATTTTGTTTGGAACGTGAATAGTTAAAATTGAATTGTCAAAATTTTAATTTAAAAATTGAAGATTCCGATTTTTTTTGAAAATATAAAATCAAGACATTTGTAGGATTGAATGGTCCAATAAGTTGTATACTTTCTAATTTTCATTACACATAAAATGGCATATGGTGGGACACGAATACGTACATAAGTACACACATATGTAGGTATATATGTATGTATGCATGTGTATGTAAGTATAATTAAACTTTTAATTATTAATAAATTAAATATATATTAGGCATGCTTTCTAGTGCACTATAGGAATTAAAGGAATGACCGAATGAGCAAGTTATATAGATTGTTATAAATTTTATATTGTTTTAAAACTAACAATTACTTCATTTCGGTACTTATCTAACAACTACTCTCTGTTTAAATGTTTTTAAAAAATAAATTGGGGTAGTTCATTGTGATGCAAATCCATCGTAAGTGTTCGATTTCATGCTCATTTTTGAAATGTCTTTTTCCATGATGGCAAGCTTTAACTCCTTCCATCTTTTGTTTATAGTTAGTTACCTTGATACTGAAATTTTTACCTTTTAAATCCTTTCACGACTTCATAGCCTCTAACTTTCGAACCAGAGGAGTAGTTTTATTTTCTTTAACTGAAATTTGGGGCGTAAAACTTCGAAGCAATGGATGTAATTGGTGTGATACATAGACCAGACCAGTGGTGAACCTAGCACCCTCAATTAGTTGGGGGCAACATTTTTTTGATAAATGACAGTATCTACTATTATATAAAGATAAGTTAAAATCATATAAAATTTTTTTATGTAAAATTAAATATATTATATATCTTACAATCTTTTTTGTGTATAACTTCATATTTTAAAATTTATGAATAATCAACTCATTGTTAATATTTTTCTTACAAATTATGTTAGTTTGATAGTCTCTAAACTCTTTTTCTTACTTATTTGAGTTTAAAAAAATAAAATAATTTTTTTTATAAAATTATTTGAGGATTTGAATTAGTTAGATCCTCTTCTTATAAATTACTTCAACTTTATGATTATTGAATTTAGTAAAATCCTAACAAAAATTTTAAATCATGTACCAAAAATAAATTTGACCCCGGATTGAGTTTAATAAAGTCAAAATATTAAGGTGAATGGGATCGAGTTACTAAAATACTAAAATGTAAGATGTATGATAGGTGATTTGCCGACGGGTGTCAATTGACCCCCTCAATCCTTAATGGACCCACCACTGACGTAGAATAGCCAGCTAGCATGAGTGTGTCCCTTGCCTTGTCGCACCACCGCATAAACACAGTTTGTTTTCCGAAATTCGAACCCGCTCTTCTATAACCCATGTAGAAAATGTTCCAGTCTAGCAAACTTAATTCAGCTTTTTTACCCCTTTTTGTATTGGTTAACATAATAACCAATGTGGACAGCAGTATTTTCTTCGTCAGTTTTATGACCGATGTTGAATGTAATAATTTCTATGTAGTTTCTTGGTTGGATTAGCAGCGAGAGCTCTTCTCTTTTGGATTTGGCCATTTTTTGTTTGTTGGGAACAAGATATATATCTGGTTGTAAGAGTTTTAATGCCAAAATCATATAGATCTACTAAGAGTTTTAAGAGCACTTCTCTTTGGACTTCATTGTGTTTTATTTGAAGACGTACGAAGAGGAAGAAGTGCAACCTTTTTTATTTTTCTGTTATGTTATTGTAATATTTGAATGTGATTCTTGGAATCGATAGCCATTTTAATTATTGTTATATCTAGCAGGGACGCCAAACTAAGCAAGAGCCAACTCCTAAGAAATCAACATATATACCAAATAACTTCCTATATGAACTTTGATTAATAATAGTGGTTGAGCTGAATGAAATTAATGTGTGAAACATTTTGAAAAAAATTTCCATACAACCCAACAGAATATGTGAAATTTTTTGAAAATATAAAAATATTACACGTATGGTGGAGCGCATGACACACATGGTTCATGGCTTAGTCCAACTTCCTATGTACACTTTGATTAAGAGTCATTGAGTTGAATGAAAAGAACTCCATGAGTACCTCTTAAATAAAGTTGAATGTTTAAATCTTATAGATAAAATAAATCATGATGAGAGAGCTACTCTCAAATCCGATAATACTAAAATCTAGAACATTTGATAATACTAGATATCATTTAATTATACTAAAAGCATATTTATATATATTACAAAATTTGCATATTTTAAGGAAATCTTTTTGTATTCATATGCTAATTAGGTGGTACATTAATTTTCTTTAAATCTTTATCCTAGATCTACCCACTTCAATGAGAAGATTTATTGGGTTCGCGACTAATTTGATCGAATCTAAAATAGTCTATAATACTAGATATGCATACACTACACACTAAAAATAATTTTTCTTGGTGACTATATTTAGTATTTCTTTGCAGTTTCTAACCTCGAAAGATTTGAGCGATGAGCAAATTTCGCATGTCGTTGATAACGGCAAACGAAAGTATATTTTTCCCTTGCAGTTGTTTGGAACAATGCAAAGGAAAGTCATTCCTTTAATATAAAATAAAGAAAGAAAGAAAAAATAACGAAGATGATGGGTTCGTCTGTTCCCCAATCCATACTTCCACCACTGCACTAATATTTGAAATAAGAATAAGTAACCTAAAGAGCATTATGTTTATTATTTTTAATCTATTAGTAAATTTTGAATATACAAAACCAATTCAGACCTATAGTAAATAGAGCCACAAATTTACAAAATAAAATGAAATCTCCAATATTAACATAGTCAAAAATCCAAATAGAGAAGCACAACCACAAATTCAATGAAATTGAACATCTAGATCTTGGCTTGATGGTGACATGGACATGGAGCTTCGACTGATAGCATCCTAGATTTGATAACTCATGGTGGCTTAATAGATTTAGCCTTGACGCGGAGCTCGAAGCAACGTAGGGAATGGTGATAATGAAGGAATTTGGGCTCAAAACTCATTGTGGATGAAGAAGGACGCTGTAGTTGTTAGTGGAGGAGGATGCCATCTTTATTGTTCTGAGTCCTATGCTTGAGATGAGAGATGAGAGGAGGAAGAGATAAGAGGTATCAGGGATAATGATGAGAGATGAGTAAAAGAAGATATGAGAATGAAAGAAATAGAAAAGTAAGGAAAAAGTATATGAGTAATAATGTCAATTAATTTTCTTTTCATCAACACCCAAGAATGATTATCATGTAATGTGTTTCTTATAAAATAAAATATTAAATTTTTTTGGGATTTTTTAAAGAAAAGTGATTTTCTTTTGTGATTATTTAAAGTACTACGAAGAAAAGTTAGATTTTCTTTTTGTAATTGTACTGACTTTCCTTTGTGGTTATTTAAAGAACTGCAAACGAAAATTCAATTTTATTTTGTAACTGGACTGACTTTTCTTTACAATTATTTAAATGAATGTAAAGGAAAATCTGAACTTTCCTTTGCATTTCTTTTAATAACTGTAAAAGAAACATTGCCCACATTGTCGCCTCGTTTTTCTTTGCATTTACTTATATAACCGTCAATATTTATACACAAAAAAAGCCATTTTTGGTGTAGTGATATAATTATACCAATATTTTACAAAATTTACATATTTTAAGGGAATCTTTTTCATATATATACTAATTAGGTGGTACATTAATTTGCTTTAAATATTTATCCTAAATCTATCTTATTTCAACAAAAGGATTTATCGGGATCCAGAGTTAATCTGGACTGTGGATAGTCAAGACCTCTAGTTAAGAGATATAACCTCCTCCTAGTTGAACTAAATGTTTGGTGGTAGAAACTCCCTCTTTTTATTTTAAAAAACATTTTCTATATTTTACAGAATCTAAATCAATTAATATTTGGAACTTTTATTTTTTAATTTTGAAAAATTAAGAAATACACATACCGAGCACAAAGACAAGTCACAGTGTTGATGGTTTTGTGCAACTCCTTATATATATTTTGATTCAATAATGGTTGAGTTCAATAAAAAGAACTTTATCAATAACCCTTAATCAAAGTTGAAGTCGAATACTCACATCTTATGGATGAAAAACTTTCAAATCCAACAATATTCAAATCAAGAATAGTTGATAACACTAAATATCATATAATTATGCCAAAAGTATATATTTTACAAAATTTACATATTTTAAAGGAGTTTTTTTCATATATTAATTTGGTGGTGCATTAATTAATTTGCTTTGAATGTTTAAGCTGATACATTTTTTAATTTTTTAATTTGTAATACTATGTTTGATTTGTTTGTGAGCTCCCTTAAATTTAATTTTGTTGGTATTGTCTAGCAAAACCAATTAATAAATGTGTGTGAAGAAGGAGTAGAAATTAAAAAAAAAAAAGACTCCACCAATAAGGTTATGAAGTAATTTATAGATAGTTAAATTTATTAAATATATTATTTTGGATTCTATCCCTGACCATATGTATAGAAAATATTTCATTGAAAAAAATGAAAACCTACTTTAATAATTTCTTTATCTTAAAAGGATTTATCTTCAACTGTCAGTTGGTAGATACTTGTTAAAAAAACAACACTTCTCTGTAATAAATCCAAATTCATATTTATTGTGGAACTCCCTCTGTTTATTTATTGACCGACAGAAACTCCCTCTTTTTCTTTTTCTTTTTCTTTTTCTTTTTCCTTTTTTTTTAAGAAGAAAACATTTCCCATAGGTGACAGAATCCAAATCAATTAATATCTGGAACTTTTATTTTTACTTTTTATTATTTAATTGTGCTGATCTGTCTTTGATTTATAATGTTTTCAATATAATTTCCTCTGTATTTATTATTCCTATAATCCTTATTTTTTTGAAAAATATCCTTAACTATTTTTATTATTATATTAAAAATAAAGTTATAATTTCATACATAAGTGTTTATAATCTCAATTCACCTACCATTTAGTGAATAAAATTAATCTCATATCACACATAAAGTTTACTTAATCAATAAAAATATAAATTGAAGAAGAAGTTATTATTTATTATTCCTGTAATCAGCATTTTTTATTATTCCTATAATCCATATTTTTTTGAAAAATATCCTTAAATATTTTTTTTATTATAATAAAAATAAAATTGCAATTTCATAGATAAGTGTTTATAATCTCAATTCACTTACCATTTAGTTAATAAAATTAATCTCATATCACACAAAAAGAAATTAGCCTTATTTGTTTTTTTATTACAAGAAGCAATATGCACGTGAGTATGTGACGTGCGCAGTTGTCTGGTTTCATTAAAGCATTACACCTCTGGCCAAAAAAAAAAATTCAAGCACTACAACCAAACCTTTCTCTCACAACAGTTTCAAAAATCAAAGCCACTAATTCACAGCCAAACTCCACGTAGTCACCATGCATGCTCTCTCTCCCTCTCCCTCTCACATAATAATAATAATAATAATAATAATAATAATGATGGAGGAAGTAATAGTTGGGTTTGTGAAATAGTCAAGAGCTAAATATTTAACCTAAAAGAGTTGGTTGGTAAAAAAAAAAATAAAAGAGTTGGATTAATTTTTAAAGTATTGGATAAAGTATCAAGTGTAATGGGTTTGTGAGCTAAATATTTAACTAAAAGAGTTGGATTAATTTTTAAAATATTGGATAAAATATGAAGGGTAATATTTTAGAACTAACCAAGGCTATTATATTTCTATACATGATTTTTTTTTAGAAAAAGATATATTTCGCTTATTATAAATTTGAATTTAGTGGTGTAAATATGGGATGAAAATGTGAGTAGTGTTAATAATTTTGTTTTTGCCCGAAAGTATAGTGTTTAGAGTTCAAACTCTTTCAAGGTAACTATAAAATTTTGAATTTAAACTTACTAATAATTAGTTCGATTTCCATATAATTAATGCCTTTCCAAGTATATAAATTTCAGTCTCAATTAACTAATTTGGATATTCTTAATCATAAAGTTATTTTGAATAAAAAAAAAAGAAAAAGTATGTAAGAGACTAAAAACAAATCAAATATTTTGCGTGTTGTATCTATAGTAAAATTCTATATAATTAACCATAATTCTTTTTTGATAAGCTGGAAAAACTAATTAACCATAATTCTAATACAATGTACATATGAAAATGGTGCCTTGGTCGTGAATAGATATATATATATATATATATCATTAGTGGGTTTACTTTTGTAATAGAGATTTCCTTTGATTTTATTTAGTTGTTTTTTAATAATTTAATTTCAAAATAAAATAAAAAATTTCGTATTACTAACCTTGTTAACTATGTTAATAAAAAATACTAATAAAGTATTCTCATGTGTTAATAAATTATTTTTCAATGTCAATGCTAGCATGTCATATTGATAGTCATATCATTAATGTTATTTTCTATTCATTAATCATAGGCCTAAAATACTTTTAAATAAAAAATGAAGGATTAAAAGATAAATAATTACAAATAACTAAGTTTAGAACAAAATCTAAATCTTATGATTCTTTTTGTCATAAAAAATGAATTAAATGAATGTCCTAATATCAAAGAATGCATTGTCAGTATTTTTTATTAACTTAGTTATGATTTTAGTGATAAGAAATTTTTTATTGTATTTTAAAAATTAAATAAAATTAAGGTACCAAAATAAAAACTAGTATAAAATTAAGAAAGTAAAAGTATATTTTGCCATAATATTACTAACTCATATCAATATGTAATATAAAATTTTTAAGAAACCAAAACTATAAATCATAGGCTTATAGCTCATTGACTAATTAGACTTCGTGTAATTTAGTATATTGTTGTTTACCCCAAAAGAAAAATCCAACGAAACTTGGTATTTATTACCATTCATAAATAGCTTTTATTAAAACCAATGAGTTCCCTATTTTTGTCTTTAATTTTATTCAAGTTTTTAATTTGGTATCTACCTTAGGAAATTTAATGTAGTATATACACACACACTTCCCGGTTTAGCAAAATGTGTGGTTTTAGGATTTTTATATAGATTAAAAAAATTATTAAATGATTTAGATTGTTATAAAATTTATAGTATTTTAATAAAATATCCTTACTTAAATGCTCAATTTCACAAAATAGTACTCCCTCTCATTCGTAAAACTTGTTATTTAAGTTTTTTTCTATAAATTAAGAAAATTATTAAATAATATAAAATATTATAAAATTTAATAATATTTTATCAAAATAATCTTAACTTAAATGTCTTCTTAAATTATCCATTTGATATTAATAAATAATAAAATAAGTAATTAATGTTTCATTTTGAAAAATCTCAAAAATCTTAAAATAATAATTTTTATGAATCAGAGAAAAAATAATTAATATTTTATTAAAATTTTAAAACAATAAATATTTTAAAAATTCACAAAAATGAAAACTTTTTAAGAATGAGAGGCAATATATGCGACAAATATATCATTCACACCATTTCTTAATAGACCATCTTTGCTTTTCTTTTCTTTTCTTTTTTTTCTTTTTTTTCTTTTTTTTCTTTTTCATTTTTATAAAATGGACGTTTCGCTATTATGACTCTATATTATTACACTGTCTCCCTATTTCTTCTCACACTACAAGTTCTGCCTTCAACCTTCTCTCTCTGTCTGTCTCTCTCTCTCCATCTCTTGCTTAATTTCTCTGCGTCTTTGTTCAGACTCATACTGAAGATGGCGATGACGACCAGCTCGCAAATTTGCATTCGAATTGTTCTGGCCTTTCTCCAGTTCCTGTCAACTGGTTTGTCCAATTCATTCTTATGCTTTCTCTGCAGAAATAATCCAATAGCATGCTTGCTGGGTTTATTCTATGGAGAAGCTGAGTTTTCAAACCCTAGCTCAGATGTACCTTGAGGTTTATACCCTCTTATGGGGTCTCCGAATCTCAAGAAAAACATCTTTCAGGGAACAACTCCCCTCATGCGAGAGGGTCAGAGTTGTGTCTGCGTGTCATAGAAACATGAGATTTACGTACGGCCTTTAATTCTATCTTAATTAACTCTTTGTCTGAGTTATGAAAGAAGGAAGTTCAGAATCTCAGGGCATCGATCACAAGGGATAGCTTCACCTCTTGAAACTCCGGAGCTTTAATTTCTTCGAAGTTTACATTTGCTTGTTAATTTTTTCAAAGGATCACGAGCTTTCAAGAAGCTTTCTGTCGTGATCGATCAAATTCATCTCTTGAGATTTAACCTTCATTATAAACAATTTTTTTTTCTGGTTTCAGAAAGTAGATTGGGGTGAAATTTTGCAATGCAACTTGCTGGCGATATTGTGTTTGTGTTTGTGAGGTTTTCTTTTTATGTTTTCTCTCTCATAGTTTCTGAATAATTGGCAGTTCAAACTACATCTAGTTCTGAGAAAGAACGCATCAAAAGCATTGCAAAGAATCTCAGAGAAACTTTCAATATCAAGCAGTCAATGGTCGACGAGGACAAACAAAGGCCGGCGCCGTCTCTGGTAACCTTGTTTAGTACACCGGAGGATGAACTCGAAGAACTCGAAGATTCCATATCTGAGGAGCCTCCAAGTTCATCTGCACCTAGCAAACGCCGTTCTTCTTCTAAAGGTATATAATAGATAAATTAACATACCCCATGACGTTTATCTCCTTTTCTTTCTTGTTAAATACCATCTTGAATAACTAAAATATCATCTGAAAAATGCAGTTCAGAATAACTTGAAAAGTTCGAACCATCCCCATGCATGCGTTGATTGAATATGAACGAACCCCACTTCTTTCAGAAGATGAAATATTCTTGAATAGAGTCCCTCTATCATAGCTAGCTAGGTTGCCCCAATCATCTTCATAGATACTGAAGTCTGGAAAACTTTTCACTAAAACTGATATATATGCTTACACTTCTCATATATAGTTCGTGTTCAGAAAAGGATAAATATGCCTTTATATATAATACCCATTAGATATAATACCCATCATCGTTATTGAAAATATTGATGCATATATCTATCATTTAATATTACTGCATGTGTATGAGTTAATTAGAGTTTATATATGTTGGCATGAACTGCAATGCCGATCGATAGGTTGGAACATGGTGAATTTCCGCAACGAATTCAAACAAGCAGTGTTAAAATATGGAGGTCTCGAGTCTCTGGTTGGTCAAAACAACCCCAACAAGAAAAGCAATGTCAGCAAAATTTTTAACCAAGCTCTGGTGGTATGAATATATCTGTGTGTGTTCATCACTACCCATTTATATGTATTTCTATTCTAAGAATATATATATATATATATATTTATGGGTGTTCACTTACCATTTGTACAGGTGGTCAGACAGGAGGGACCATCCATGATTAACATGAAGGATGTTGCTGAGGCACTTAAAACTCTGGGTAACATCATAGATGATTACATATATGTCTATTTATGATCGATATGAATTTGATTTATCCTTCTCATGTCATGTGTGTGTGTGTATCTTCAGTTTCTTCACAGTTCTTCTGGTAGCATGTTCTTTGCCTCAAATCGAAGCACTTCTCTGATCTGTGCAGGAAACAAGGCTATGGAGACTACATGTTATTCCAAGGCTGTCGAATTCTATAGCTGTGCTATCGCGATTACTCTGGACAATGCTGTCTACTATTGTAATAGGCAAGTTCTTGCTTCTATATATACAATTAATTCTCAATCCTTAATCAATGTTCATTAATTACTATTGTGCTTAATTAGTTCTTCTTTGTACAGAGGGGCAGCATTGATCAAGATGCGGAAGATTTATGAAGCCGTTGGAGACTGTTATAAAGCAATCGGCCTTAATCCAAACTACACAAAAGCGTACTATCGCTTAGGTTTAGCTTACAGTGAGCAAGGAAGATACTGTGACGCTATTTGCGAGGGTTTCTTAAAAGGTAATTAATTTGGACGTCTTGATTAATTTCACTTACTCTTATTGGAAATCAAACCAGATCCTAATTTGAAGTTCATTCTATTCATTCCAAGTTTAGGAAAAGAAAGGAGAGAAAATCTGTTTCAAATTGACTGAGACTTGAAATAACCACGCCACTAAACCTCATATAATATATGTATTCTTGCACATTATTGATCGCTTATATTACTAATGTGATCCATTCCTGGTTTATTTGTTCTGTAAAATGATGTAGTTTTGCGGCTAGATCCCAAGAACAAAGCTGCCTTGGCCAACATTGAGGTTCGTGCCCATAGTAATTGATGCAAGTGTGCTTAAAGATTAATTCATTCTAACTCTAGATATTTTTTTTTTTGTAATATCATAGTTAGCGGAAGAAAGACTGTGGCAGCAGTTAAATTGGTTGGACGATGAGGTATAACAACCGTGCATGTATATATATATATATATATATTTATGTATAAACTATTAAAAGGGAACTAGTGTTATAATATAAATATCAAGAGTGTTGTTTAACTTGTTATATATGTGTGAGGAACATTGAACAGCTTGAGAATCTGAGGAAAAATGGTTCAATTAGTCGATGTCCAAAATTACCGATGCCAAAGGAAGGCACAGCACTGGTGTATCAAGGGAAAGCAGAAGATGGTGTTTCTGATAAATTTGTGTTGGTGGAGGAGGAGGGAGCCGTTGATACTTCCAACATTGAAGAGACCATGAGCATGGCTGAATTCATTGACCTTTTCTCTCGTGCCAATGTAACTCCCTAAGTGCACCTACCTGACCTTTTATATATATATATATATATATATCCATCAAATTAAGTGAGCCTGTGTGTGTACATATCTAAAGCATGCTTGCTTATGTTATTAATGTCAAGCGAGAATGGGCTTGCTTTTTTATAATTTATAGAGTTTATGTCTATTTCCTGATTTTCAATGTTTTCCGGAGAAAGAAAACCTTAATTCTGTGGAATTTTTTTTTAAAATTTCCAAAACTTGCTGCATAACAAGTTTCAAACTGAAGCCATTACACTGTTCAAAAGACTCGTGTGGGGGGGGGGGGGGTGTGCAATCGCTTCCTACGGCATTGAATAATGAAACTCAAAGCTAGCTAAAACCAAGGAAATTCAAACAAGTAGTACTACTATTACATAAATATGTTGAGGTCATTAATTTGAAGTTTAAATAATATTAAAAACATTTTATGAAATAATACAAAATGAATTCAAATTTTCCACATTTATAACCATCTTACCTAGACTAAAAGGGGGGGAAATTCAAGATGAGCCAATCGTACGTGGTTTTAAATATTACAGCTACTGATATTTTGGATACTGATAATATTTTACATTATTGAATATTGAATTAATGTGATTTGATTTCCCCCCCTGATTTTATATATATGAATTAATTGAGATAAAGGGTGTATATATGCAAAACATATACCTGAGAAACGGAGAGTGTCGTGTGCTATTGGGACCCTCATTCTCGGCTGAAACGGAAGAATCTTCCTCTCACTTGATGCCCTGACCTTCCTTTTTCGTACGTTAATGTTTTGTTTTGTTTTTCTGTTCACTTCTTCTTGTTTCAATCATATATATATATATATATATATATATCCGTATGATCCATCCTAGCTAGCTTCCTCCTCCCTTGAATGCATTGCAGCCTAATTTTCTAGCTTTTTTTTATTTGGCCAGAGCCTACTTTTCTTGCTTTATCTTCCCTCAGATCACGTAACCGAAGATTCTCTGCAACCAACCAATGAGTCCGATCCTCGGGATCTGAATCGTTCACACCTTATTTACATCAATCTTCTCTCGCTCCCTCTCTACAATCAACCTACTCCCTTCCTCAGTCTATGTCTAAGTTCCTAAAAATTGTTACTTCGTCCCTCATTATGTATTTGATTTTCTAAATGAATTTTAAAACCAAAAATACAAGTCATTTTGTAAAAATATTAATTATTTTATTTTAAAAAATTTATTTTATGAAATATTAATTACTTTAAAAAATATTACTCTTTTTATTATTTTAATTTAAGAGCCTTTTAAGAATATTTTTTTGACCTCTAATATAAGAGTTTTTTTAAGATTTGATGAAGTATCTATCAATTATATTTATTTATATATTATAAAGTAGAGGTTGAAAGTATGACATGTTGCGATTTTAAACTTCCACATTATTATGTTAATTATAAAAAAATTTAACTCTACATATTTTAAATAATATTTTTTTCTAATTATATATATTTTCATTTTTTTAAATTTGATATCATGATAAATATGAAAATGAAAATCAAATATATATTTGTAAAAAAAATCAAAATTTGATTATCTACATCATGATTTGATTGTTTAAAATAATATTTATTTCCTAATTATATATATTCTCATTTTTTTGAATTTAATATTATGATAAATATGAAAATGAAAATCAAATATATATTTGTGAAAAAATCACGATCAGATTATCTAGATCTACATTAACTATTATTCGATAAGATTTATGTAAATTTATATTATATAAGTCTTTTTACACTATTCTAAGATTGTTTTTAGTTTTTGAGGGACCTTCAAAAATAATATTTCATTACATTATTTTCTTATGATAAGTTTCATACTTTTCTCATATATTTTACCTTCTCTAAATAAAATATGGAGGTAATCACTTCTTCTCTTATTTTACCATGATCAGGGGCAGACCTATGTAGTCTTCAGTGGAGGCGGCTGCGCTCCCTGAATTCCCCAAAATTAGATGTATATATGTGTTATGATTTCTATTTTGCACCCATATATGCATTATTTTTGAACCCACTAAATTTGTATATAAATAGAAGTCCAAAATAAATTATCATCAGGATAAAAGTAAGCCCAAATCAATAATGAATAGGGGAAGAAGAACAATTAATAAGCCCAAATACATGATTCTATCTCAATATTTCAAATCCTATCTCAACATTATTCCACATATCAATGATGTAAATCTCAGTTACATATATTTGATTTTATATGTAGAAATTTTATATGATTTTAATATATCTTTTATATGATAATAATTTCTATCATTTGAAAAAAAAAATTGCACCAATTGAGCTAGGGTTGTAGGTCCGCCACTGACCATGATGTTCTTCTTCCACTTATATTCGTACATTGTTTTCATTTTTTTTGTTATATTTGATTTTTGTTTTTATATTATGATTCTAATTTTTTCTCTATTTATGTTAATAGAAAAATAAATTTGATCAAATCTTTCAAAACACTAAAAACCTTGATTTTGATGAAGTTTTTTATTATATCTTGGTGTATATAATATTGATAATAAAGATTATGTGGATGTATAAAAAATGTGAACTATATGTTAGAATCATATAAGGTTTATTTCGATTTGATTTTTGTTCAAAATAAAACCAAACTGAGCCTTTTAACATACTCAACATATTAGTGAAAATGATACTTTTTTTCTTTACCTAAAAATGTAACTGGACATCATACATACATGCATACACACGTACCGTCATTAATTGGATACAGCGTAAACTGCCTTTTTTTTTTTCTTTTGACTGGGTGACCACATTATAAATTTACATTTATTATGAATCTTGGTCATGAAGTAAAAAGTACAAAATATATAACAAGATTTTGTTGATTTAATTTGCTAGATTTATTTCTTGCCAAAAAAACTTTGTTAGATTTTTTTTATTTAATATTGATTGTTTAGGTAATTTAACTTTCCATCTAGACAAGGTAGTTAGGGTTCCTTGGCACCTCTTCGATTCTTCAAGAAATTAATCCCAATGGACGAAGATGTGTAGGTCTGCTTTAACTCTTCTGCTCCTCTCTCTCTCTCTGTTTATATATATATATATAGACACACACATGCATACTGCTTGATGGTGCAAGTAGTGATAAAGCGTTCGCAAAATATGATAGTTCCTTGAAGCACTAGTTTATGCTACTGTTAAAATTAGCAGAACAAATAATGCGGATGCAAAAAATTAAAAATAACTAAATTGGAAGCCATTGAGGGTTGAATTTACTGAGTTTGGATTAATTAATAATATATTCTATACACATTATAATCCTCACTTCACCAGAAAATGAATCACAAAGTATAAACTCGTCCATATATTTCTATAAAATTAACAAAAATAACTGTACAGATCAGAAACTAATTACAATAGAACAAAGCCATTGTTTCTTGCAACTGTTCTGTAACACAGTATAGGCCTTTCTTTATTACATTTTTACAGTAAAGTACCTAAGGTAATGCCCTCACCATAGGAGTTGCCTTCACTGACCTCTTTCCTGGAAGTCCTCGTCGTTTTACACTGACTTTTGCCTGCATGGAGGACATAGTAACCATATCAGATCAAGATTGTAGTTATTGTAAAATAACATGCAAATCAGAATTGCAAAAACAAAAACGCAACAGAAAAGAAACTCGAAATTATCCACAACACTTCAAGAGAGTTAGCTGAGTCAAATGGGGATGATCTCTTCCAATCAACTTATGTTTGATTCTTCTATGAAGCACTTAAATCCTTAGTAAAAAAAATATTGAGATGGCTCAAGAAAAAGATTAAATTGTGGTCAAAGCCTCAGGACACTCTTGGCTGTAATAGAAAAGGAAAAAAAAAACAATAATGCCACAATACAGGTGAATATCAAGGTGTAGAAAGAAGGTAGGATACTTGAAGGTGTAAGGGTAACTAATTTGCAACTCAGGCTTGTATGACATGTTAACAAATCAAATGACTTTAAAGCTTGAATCATATGATATCTAACAAGCTATGATTATTAGTCAAAGGAAAAATTAACAAGGAGACAAAATGACAAGGGCATAATTACCCATGAAATGCTTAGTATATTGTATATCAGAGAAACAAGTATAAAATAATCACAACAAATTGTTATGAAAGCTCAAAAAGAGAGAGAGAAAATTTCCTCATATATAGCTGACTTCTTAAAAACTTTATTAATGGTATTACTTTGTATTTTCATTCTACTAATACTTTCCAAATAGACATAGAGAGATTTTAAAACGAACCTGCATGACACCTGAACCTAATGCCAATGCATTCTGTTTAGAGTCATATCAAGGTTTTTGCCCCCGAAACTATTCAATTTGAGGCATTGTTGTTTCAGACAATTCAAATTAAATCCATTTCATTGTTGTGTGCACTAAAATACCTCTTCACAACAATGCTTCTCTTCGCAAGCATGAAGGTCAAGAAGACAGGAACCATTGCAGCAGATAAGTGCTTAATTGTGTGGCCACTTACAGCATGAAAAGTCAATTTCAAAATCACTCTATCAGTAGCCTCTCCCACCCTAGCTATCAGAAAAAATCCTGCAATGACTTCAAATGATTCTTTGTATGGGTGGTATCTATAATGAACTTGAATGGATGTATGAATACACATACACACAGAACTCAAACCTGCGGCCCAGAACCAGTATGTTGAATGTGTGTACTTTGGAGGCACCAAAATAGCAAGGAGAGCAATGGCAATGCATGGCACAAATTGAAAGAGAGCGTAAAGACGAAGATCTTGAAATAACCTATATTAAGAACAGGGGTGGAGGACAATAAAAGGCAATTATTTGCAAGCGGTATACCTCAACATCATGCAAGTTCAAGATCTTTGAAATGCAATGCTTGACCTTAAATGGAAATCATTTAAAGGATTTATTGCAACATTAAAATTACTAGTTTAGCTTTTGGCATTGTTCAAACCACTCCTTGATTTCATCTCTCAATGAATGTTTCATCTCTGACAACTAAGTCTACAGAAATAGTAAACAGTGTTATATGTCTGAAGAATAAATATGTTCACTTATAGAAGAAGGAATTCATCAAACAGTGCCACTGTGAATTGCCAACAACGGTTGCTGGATAAGCAAAAGAACTCGTGTGAATAAAAGAAACAAAGCAGGAAGCTTGCCTCCAATACACAATGCTCAATATACCCGCCAAATTTAAAGGTATAATTGACATCGTTCCCTTCTTCTCATCAATTCTTTCAATGATGAATATTGCTAGGACTGATGCGAAACCAACGGTCATCTACAATAGTAGACAGCTAGGAGATGAAAAGTGACATATTCAAATAGGAAAAAGGGATCAAAGGAATGGAATTGTATGATGATTAATTCAACTTTCTCAGAAGGAACTCACTGGCAATCTATCCCATACAAGGTGAGAATCATTTGGCTTGAGATGATAGTATGAAGAACCGAATGCAACAGTAGTCATGCCAACAAAAAAGCACGTCCATGCCCATCTTTCACCTCGCAAGCTTTTGGCAAGTACATCATATAATTCACAACTCACAACAATCATATACAAAAACATGTAGTTTATAAAAGAAATTGGTTGTGACAAAGTAAAATACCTGATCTCAAGATAATTCCCATGATCGCAAAGTATAAGCCCAATGAGTCCAATAAACAGAAATGGGAAATTTGAAATCACATCAGGTGCATAAGGAATGCCTACCAAGACATAACAATTTCTTCATTTTCAAACTTTACTGCAAACAATGAGGAAAAAGAAGGAGCAGACTACAATTTGATTTCTGTTTGCCCTCTTATACACAGTCCCTGAATATTAGTTAATGAAGCAACAGACCCACTTCATTTTATTTTAGTTCCTTTGTCCATAGTACTTTTGTTAAGTGATTAGGATACTGAAAATAACTTGTTTGCTGTTTCAAGTTAAAAAATGAAAAAACTTGCACTCAGATCACATAAATACCTAAAAAGCACATATCTTCTTCAACCAAGTTCACATTTTTTGAATTAACCCATATTTCTGTTGTCAAGTCATTAGGATACTTAAAGAACTAACATTTTCGTTATTTTCAAGTTAAAAAAAGAGAACCTTCCTCTCAATTCACATAAATACCCAAAAAACACATAGGTACTACACCCAATTTCACATATGTGAATTATCCATGCAGCAAACACAGGGTAACAAATAGTCCAACAAACAATTGCATCTATGAGGATGATGAATATTTGAAGTTGGCTCAATCAGAGAAGGGCTAACCGAAGAATTGGCGTTTATCAGCGAAATCATGGTAGTCTTGAGGCTGAGGAATTATTGGGGTCGCCTTCATCAGTACAAAGAAGAAGCAAATAACTGCAGCTACCCATCTGTATATGGTGCGATTTTCCATCTTTCACGTACAATGGAACTCAAACGAGAGAGAAAGAGAGAGGAAGTGAACGGGAAGAGAAGGGCGGTGGTGGCCACCTGCTTATACCCGTCACAAGGCGGTGCGGCGCGGCGGTGTCTTTGTCCATTGTTGGCCGAACCCAAGCCGGCCCGCTTGCAAGCAATCAAAAAGAATAAGTTTCACAAATTAAACAAGAAAAACTAAACGCAGAAGTTGATTACAGGTTGATGAACCCAGTATTGACGACTATGTAGCATAAAATGTGCGGACTCGCCAGTTAAAAGGGATTCGCGCTAAATTTTTCCTTCCGTGTATATCAAGGTTTGATTATCTTGTTTCCTTCTTTTTAAACCTGAGAAAAAAAAATACAACCGTGATGCTCCGTGAGAACTGGGAAATGAGTATTGTGAATTATATAGTTCGTTATATAATTCTATATTTTATATTGATATGGATGATAATATTAGCAACTAACGTTTTTCTTATGCATCGCTTAAAATCTGAAGTATCTTACGAGTAGGCCATGAATAATACAATGAATAGATAGATATATAAATGTAACATTGCGCCAAGAGTTTAACACATGACACTATCTCCTTTTTTTTTTCTCTATATAAATCCAAATGAAAATAATAATTAAAAAAGTTATTTGAAGAGTGCCCTCATTTTTGTAATATTTTAAATATATACAGAAATATTGTTGGCAGAAAATATATAAAGAGAGATAAATATTTAAAAAAAAAATTGTATGGAGTACAGTGAAAGATATGGAGACAGATAAAAGAATGAAAAAAAAAAGTTGCATGAAGTGTTCTAGTAATATTGAACATATTCAATTTAGACAATCCAATTTGCGCTTATTTTATCACACTCATAGTTCTTTTGCATGTTGTTAAAAGTAATTTTAACTATTGATTATTGCCCTTCTTCATTCTCTCTCTCTCTCTCTTTTCTGAATGAGCATAAAAGATACTTCCTAATTGACAATATTTCTCTTTTTTTTATTGTATGTGGCTTTCTTTTTTCAGAAAATTTGGATTTAGTAAGAGACAGATTTAGTGAAATACCATGAGAATCCATCCCATTTGTCCATTTGCAACTCATAAAAATTAATAAAATAGTATGCTTTTGTTTGTGCTATTTAGCGTGTTCATTTAATAGCAAATTAATAGCTCCTATGAACTTTCACCTCTCTCATTAAATTCGTCTCTTACTAAATTCAAATTGGTTAGGATATATGTTTCATTTTTTCCGTGTGAACACCTTATTTTGTCCGGTCTTTATATAAAAAAAAGTTAAAAAATGTTTAATTAAAAATTGATGCAAATTGTTTTTAAAAACAAAATAATATAAAAAATATAATAATAAAAATTAAAAAATTAATTCAATTGAAATTCTTTTAAATTGAGTACAAATCCTCCAATGGGATCTTGAAGAAGAAGAAAAATAAACAACAAAAACATAAAATATATATAATAAAAATAATAAAAATGAAAAATTTTTAGAAAAAAAAAGTATTAATTAAATTTAAAAAAAACAGAGAGGGAAAGAAGGGGCTGAAACGCTGTGTTTCAGCCCCAGGTAGGTCGAGCCCTAAAAGCCGCGGGTGAAGGAAAAAGGGGAGCCGAGCACAGAGGGTAGAGAGACAGAAAGAAAAAGCAGACGGCGTGGAGGTGTGCATGAAAGGAAAAAATAGAGGGAGCACGCAAGAGAGAAAAAGCGAGGAAGGACATGAGAAGTAGAGAAAGAAAAGAGAAAGCAGAGGGAGTGAAAGGAAAAGTAGAAAAAGTTGGAGGCAGCAAGGCACGCAAGCGAAAAAATAGAGGGAGCCGGGTGCGTGAGAAGAGGAAAGCAGAGGGAACGTGCAAGAAAGAGATGAAGGGAGGCCGAGAGAGTTAAAGGCGGAGAGCGAGAGGACACTAGGGCTGGACCGAAAAATAGAGGGAGAGGCGAGCAATTGCAGAAAAACAGAGGGAGAAGCAACCGAAGAGAGGAGGCAAACCAAAGAAAAGAGGTTGAGGACGATGGTGAGACAAGAAGAGGCAGGACCGTGCAAGAAACTGAGGGAGAGGAATAGAACGCGAGCGGCAAGGGAGACCGAAGGATAAGCACGAAGAAGCCGAACTAAGGAAGGGCATGAAGCAGAAGGAAGGAACGCGAGTTCAAGAGCAAACAGAGTTAGTTTGCAAACTGGATTCAAAGGGTAAAAATTAGATTCATTTGGGTTAGTGTATTTAGGCTTATTTTGGTTAGGCAGTGAGGATCATTACCTATTATATCTCAGTCATGATACTCTACATTTTATTTTCTCTTGGGATGATTCTGTTCCCGTTTTTGATAGAACTTAAATGAATCCCTTGCTACCCCATTAAACCATGGATTCTATTCATTCTTGGTACTTTGTTATATGGCCAAATGCGTGAATTTTGTGTTGTGTTGATTGGGGCTTTTGTCCAGATGAATGAGGATTTCTTTTCTAGTTTATGGTCACCTTAATTCTTTATATCACTCAAACGCCATTTGATTCCTAGCATATCATTGTGATGGTTTGGATTTCTAGTTTGCACCTAGCATTTAGAATAGGAGGAATGCAGTGTTCGGTGTTTGTCCAAAAAACATGCCCCTCAAGTGTTCGAAGAAATGTAAAATAGGGGTGCTGCCTGTTATTTCTCATTAATATGAATATTAGGATATGTCTTGTGATTAGGGGTCCAACTGATTCATGATGCTTTACTCTGTTGTCCAGATGGTATTTGTTACAAACCTTGATGGCCCAACGTTGTTTGGGGCTCTAATGCTAGTATTAATAATGTTCTGTCAAGTATATAGTGAACTCTCTAGTGGGAACACACTTGTCTTTCAATGAACTATGATGCGGGAAGTTGAAATCAATCTTGTGTTTATAAGTGCTTTGTGTTCTTTTCTCCTGATTTCAATCACTTATTTTGTGAGGAATAGCTTCTTTGTTTAGTCACCCTAAACCATGGTCTGCAGGTCCTTAAACTTCCTTTTAATTGTAAAATTGGGAATAGAATAAAATCGTAAGGTCGGCTTTGTGTTTCCGTTCGAAGCCCCAAATCATGCTTATTACATCCCCCTTGATAGTAGATGTTTGTTTGGTCTTGTATTGTGTGGTTTGGTGATAAAGGTTAATTTCTTTAGCTTAAACGTGATTAAACAAATAACTTAAAATAGCTTGGAAGGCTATTAAGGACTTTGTCTTTAGTTCTTGTATATCTCCCCCAATCTATGTAAAATTGAATGGGTTGAATAAAGACTTCCAAAAGCTTCTTTGGTGATCCCTTTACTATTGCTCTTAGTGACTTTTGCTACACTGGCCAGGAAAATGCATTGCTAATTTCCTTGTTTCTTATTTATCTCTTGCATCTTCACTACATGAGAATTCAATTATGGCCTTCTCGGAGAATGAAAAGAAGTTGATGACCAATGTGGATGCCAAGGGGGAGACCAATGAATAAGCTTTCTTCACAAGTGCCACGGGAGCATGGATCAAGCTTAAAGTTGGGTAATCAACGTCAAAGCAAAAAGAAGAGAAAAGGAAGACAGAAGAGTTTATATCTTTTTAGCTTATAACTACGCTTAAGTTATTCGATTTTGGCACAGTAACACACACCATCACAAAATTATACACGTTTGTAAAATTTTAGCATAATATATGTTTTTTATTTGCTTTTAGAAATTGGTCACGAAGGTCTTTAGAACTTTCGCAGACCCCTAAAATAATCGCACCGTATGAGTCTATGGTGCTACACGAGTGTATTGCGAAGGCACACTTATAACAGGTCCCAATGACCTTTTCGTTCAAATTTTATTTTCTCATAAAAATAATAAAAATTAATAAATTAATAAATTAATAATTAGCTTAATAATTACACCACATGAGCTTTTGGAACCCACGCAGGTATCTAAATTTACTGAGTTATCACGTAAGATTGCGAATCCACGTAGATATATCAGTTAAACAGCTTTTTAAGAAAATAACTGTATTTCATAAAAATAAATTATGATATAACAAGTTTTTCCAATCTTATTTTAAATGTATAATAAAATCATTATCTCAAAATGGAAGAATAATAGTATCTTCTAATTCTTGCTTTACCTTTGTAATAAAATCTTTATACCGTGAAATTTAGAATTTTCATAGGTAATTAAGGAATCAATCTATCAGGCACGACTGTGAGTTTGCAACAGGTAGTTCGATTTTCATTTTCTTTTAAAAAAAATTCCCAAAAATACAAAAATATATCATTTTTAAAAAATAAAAAATTAAAAGAAATATTTTCAAAACAAAATAAGAACAAGTAAGTAGAATTAAATTATTTTTTGCAAACTAAAACACACCAACTCAATCCCAAAAAATTGTTTTGTTTGCAAGAAGATAAATTATTCTTAATTAGTCTTTTCTTATTACAAAAATTATAATAAAATATCAACCAAATGACACGCATTTTTAGTTCCAAACTATGTGGACTTTGATCCCCATCGCAGAGTACGTAGGCTCTAGGCTCTGATCCTGGGTCATGCCCACCTTTGTAAATAAATAAATATTTTCCAATTTATTTTCTTTAAATTCCTTGTCCTCATTCCTTGTTCTCATTTTTTCCCCTAAATCTCCTTAATTTCTAATTTAATTTATTTTCCTTATTATGTTTTCCAAATTTCTCAAATTTTCTCAAATTCTTCTCTACCCTTATTCTCGCATGCGAATGATAAAAGGAAAACCAAAATACTTTTAAAGCCATATTAATTTGCACAATCAATGTAAGGTAACCGTTTATAGGGATGGGTGTTGTGGGGTGTCTAACACCTTCCCCACACACAATCGACTCCCTATCCAACTCTGATTACGTAGACCATCCTTTTCCTTCCTAATTCGATTTCCCAAGATTTTCTCTCAAAATTTTGGTGGCGATTCCTCACAAGTCAGTTTTCGCTAGAAAACTCGATTTGTCATCTTTTCCTTCCGTCGCATTTTTCTGGGTACGATATTCCTTTGATTTGATTGTGCGGAATCAAAGAATTAAAAATTTCTTACATTTTATTCTTTTTTTTTAAAAAAAAAAAATAAAAGACTATAACAAACCTAAAAGAGATTACATGTCATGGTTCTATGTGCGAAGTGAGTGAGCCAATTAGTTTATTCATTGGCTTTTCCGAACATATGATCAATTATGACTCTCCAATCTCTCATAATGAGATTCTTGGCTACATCAATAATATCTCTCCATGGACGACCATTTAAGGTACCACAAGTTATGAGATTAATGGCCTCAATAAAATAGCTACGAACTTAAACCTTCTTGAAATTGCTGTTTTAACAGAGTTTGATATCGGTGTTAAAAAGAAAAAATAACAGTTTGATATCATAGAGAACAATGCTGAGTTCCACAATAGTACTTGGCATTTTACCCATCTTACCCACAAATCCAAGGACCCAATCCTCACTGTAGTCTCTGATGACTCCACCACAGTTGCCTTGTTCTCTATTCCCATGTTATTCTATTTTGAATCCCATAGTCTTCCTCCTCCTATGTAGGAAAATTCCATATACTCCTATACTATCACTTCCATTAGAGGAACCGAGTTTAAAAAAGGGATAGGAAGTGTCAATGTACTGGGCTTGGCTCAATAGTCGACCAAACTAGTTAGGACTGGAGAATGCCCAAAATTCCCCTTGTTGGTATCCATAAAAAAATGTTCCATAAACACTTTCAAATTTGACATTAACCCTTGATACTTACCTCTGATCATTTAACTTGTTGGAGTATTGATGTAACACCCCTCATGATGCTTGTCTTTGGCATTGTGTGCAAGATCGAAGGAAACAGGACAGAGAAAAGTTCAAGTGGAGAAGAAATGAACTCCATGCCGTGGCGAGAAGCAGGGTAGCTGCGGCAAGGGCCAATTTCAGTGGCATTTTCCGGTTGAAACTGGTGGCGCCGCGGTGGACTTATCTGGAGCCGTGGTGAGAGTCGAGAAACTGGTTTAAATCAGAATCATTTTGGACGAAAAGAAAAGAAAGAAACAGAGGGAACAATGGAGATAACGTGATGAGCTCGGCTAGGGTTCGAGTTTTCCGGCAATTGAGAGTGTTTTCCAGCGTCCAAGAGCTTGGATCTTGGTTGGTAAGTTATCCCTACTCCTCAATTTCCATTTTCTTCAGTTTAAACTTGGGATTTTTCGGGTATAAGTTAGGATCCGTGATTTTGGTCGAATCCCACTAATTGAAATGATTGAATTGGGGTTGAAGGAGTGTGATTTGCTATTTATGTTACTTGGGTATGAGTTTTGAAGGGATTATATATGATTTGAGTTTAACCCTAGGTTGTTTTTTGTTAGAGCTCTTGGGAATCCGAATTGTATGGGATTGATTGATGTTTGAATAGTTCCTCGAAGCTTAATAATGTATGAATATGGGGTTGAAACCTTGGGTTAGGCCTAAATGGTTGAATTGTGGTCTTGATCAAGTGGTATGTTGTGTTAATTGAGGTGTTATATTGTTATAGTGGAATTGACTGGCTAATGGGAAGCACATAGTTCGTGATTGGGGCGTTCTGGAGGCTTACTTAAGCCCCTACGTGCGAGGTGTTGACAACCTGAGGTAACCAGGTGTTTGTATTTGTGTTATATGTTGATATATATATATATATATGCATGTCTCTGTTCATGCCACGATATCATTATGTCTATGTGTATGGCTTTTCCTATATATCGTGGTATGCACACGGCTAGACGATATAGTATATGATGATGATGTACATATGTTGATGTGACATGATATGAATCTATGATGATGATGAGCATGATTTTGTATATGTGTATATGTGACTGTGGCATTCTCATACCATTGCATGCTAGCATAACCATGATGATGATTGTGATGATGATATATATATGTGCGTGATTTGAGGCATGTTAGCATGGCACGTACATCACCACCCTATGAGCATAGAGAGATATGGTGTATTAGGAGGTGGTGATGAGATGAGATATGATGATATACGATATGATGATGTGAAAAGATCCCTGCCACTAAATCCTCTCCTTGGGAGAGCCAGGTGGCAGTGGACTATGATGATGATATGATTTACTGATAGGATGGGATCCCTGTCGTTAAATCCTTTCCTATGGCCATAGGAGAGCCAGGCGACAGTGTATTACACCTTCCCTAAATCACCACCAATTCGAGATGGTCCAGGGGAAGGAGAGCCACTGTCCAACCATTAGTGTGACCTTTGGCCGGGTACACTAGTGTGAGGTGAGCTTGGTGATATCCCAGAATCAATCTTCACTGACTGTTGGAAGGGAATTACCTATTAAAATGTCATATGATGACATCAGCTCGTGGTTCTAGCCGTGTTGAGGGAGACATGCACCGAGACATGCATTAAGGCATGCATCTCATGATATTGACATTGCACTGCATCATTTGCATATGTGTATGGTATTGATGATATTATATTTATATGTGTGGTTGTCCCCGGTTACTGAAACATTGTCTCACACCCCTCTCCCATGAACTAACCTTTCAGGTGAAGAATCTGGTGCTCGTTCGGAAAGGATCAAGGAGTTAGCGGTCTTTCCATCCTCAGGAATTCCAAGTATATTTAGTGGTTATAATTTAGTTTATGTAATTTTGTGCCAAGTAGGTTGTTGTAGTTGGTTGCTTGGATAAGAGTCCTGGGAGTACTATCTGTATGTTATGGGATGATAGTGATGTTGATGGATGTTATGCAAGATGAGTATAGAGATACATGTGATGTAATGATGTGTGATGTTGACAGTAGACTCTGGTATGGGTCTTTATTGTATAAGTAGGTATTTGTCTGCCCGGATGGTTGAATGCAAGCCCAAGGGTGGTTTTGGGCCATGTATGCGAGTTGTGGGCATATAGCCCATTATGTGGTTTTGGGGTTCAAGGGGGTCAATTCTCGAAGAAAAGGTTTCTTCGGGGTATAACCTCCTTGGACATGTGGTTTTAGCCAAGTATGACCTGTGTGAAGGGTCTCTGGGTGTCCATTTGCCTTTGGTGGCAATTGAAGGTGATAGGTTGTGCGTTTTGGTCAAAAAGTGGCCAAAATAGTGTTGGGTGTCTAGAATCTACAAATAGAGTTGGATTCAAGTGAAATTAGTGTCCATGGGTAGATAATGATGAGAATGACCTATGGAAGTTGGAATCAGGTCAATCGGAGATCGGAGCAAGAAGTTATACACGTCGGAAGTTGGCCCGACAAATTAGCAATTTACTGATACAAGTTCTGATGCTGGGGCCACGGTGCCAGAAACCCAGGCCGAGGTGCCAGAAAATCAGTGGGTGTTGGTGAATTTGTAAAGGGTTGGAGCCGCGGCGCAGATTGTCTCAGGCTGCGGCCTCATCCTGTTCAGGTGCCTTTATGATGTTTTTCTGCTGCTTTGAAGTTCTGGAAAGTTGTTTTGAAATTTCTGGGTTATGTTTGATTGTTTGTTGAATGTTTGGATCGAGCCTGGAGGTGTTTGAGTATAGGGTGTTAAAATTGATACGTTTATCTTTGATGTTTTGTTTGATGAGGTTCCCTATTTCTTGGAACCCCCGGCGCTTCACGATAGTTTTGGGGTTTAATTCCTTTGTGATTTGTTAGGTATTTGTCCTTCTTCTTGTATAAAAAAAAAGCATTAACCCTAGGCCAAAAAAATCACATTAAACCCTATTAGATTTGTAGAGGTGTAAACTGGTCATTTAGTTCATAAAACTATTCAATTTAGTCCGTTAGACCTTTTTATTTAAAATTAAAATTATTCATCCATCCTATAAAGATAGAATTACGCATATACAATAGCTAACAATAAGAACTTTCGTATTTTTGATTCTCAATTTTATTTTTTTTAATTGAACAAATAATTTTTAAAATCTACTCAGCTATTTTTTTTCCTTACCAAAATATAGTCCGAGTGATGTGGATAAGATATTTTGTAAGAAGTATATAAAGTTCAAGCCTTTTACCCAATGGAAAAAATCCTTAAGAAAACTATTTTATGATTTATTAAAAAATTAAAATAAAATTTTAACCCTCAAAAACACCTTCAATTAATATGATCATAATATCAATATCTAATACCAAGAGTGAAAAATACTCCCTCCGGTCCTATATATAGGATTATTTACCTTGGTCCTAAATATAAGACCCTTTATAATATATGGGGTAGTATTTATTATACATTTCCCGAAAAATACCCCTATTTAATGTATCTAAAAAGAAAGAGAGAGAGATTAAATAAGGGTAGTTTTGGAAAAATGTTGGAATTTTCGGAGAAATCGAGGTAGTTAATTAGTTTTAATTCCAATTCTTAATCCACATAATTTGGTTAAAAGAGTCTTATATTAAGGACCAGAGAGAGTACTTAAATAAGGTTATAAGTTTAATGGTATGTTTACAGTTTAAAATGAAATTAAATAGAATGATTATTAATGAAAAAACATAAATGAAATGGAATTAACGTTTCATTATTTAAAATTTTTAATGGGGAAAAATGGTTTTATTTGATTACTATTTAAAAGTTATTATAAAAAAGAATGAATTGATTGGATTATAACATTTTGTCCCAATATTATTTTTATAAATTAATTTAGATATAAGAGTTAGATGTTATTAATTTAAGAAAAAAAATCAAATTTGTCTTTAAGTTAGTGAATAGACACCTTATGAGATTGCACATAAAAGAATATATGAGAAAAAAACCATATCTTGATGTAATTGAGCAAATAGATAGTAAGATTGATGCAATAGATATGTGTGAGAAGAGAGATTGCTGTAATTAAAGATGTAATATGTGTTTTTATAAGATCAGAAATAATTTTATAATTATAATGTTAATTCAAGACATTCCATCCTTATTAGTCCCAAATTTGAAAAGATAGAAAAAATTAAGCTTATAATGGCTAGTGATGATTTGAGAGTCTATCCCTTAACATTTTATTATTCTCCAAAATTTTTTTCTAGATAATAGGATGAATCCATTAGTCATTCTACCTCACTGTATATTATTCAAATACAAACTTCCAAACATATACAAGACCTTGCGGATTAAAAAGTTATCTTTACCAAGTTACGAGTTCCATAATATCCAAGTCTAATTTGATATCAAATAATTATTATAATTATGGAATTTATTAAAAAACAACACTACCTAGTACCTACAGTCTCAACTTTATAACTGCTGCCCGAAAAAGAAAAAAACTCTCAGGGATACCTAGGAAAAACATTGATATGCTGTAAATACGTAACATATTAAGGTTTAGCAGGTCCTTTATTTTTTATTATTCTTTTTGGCCAATGCAGCAGCTCCCTTAAATACAAAGCAAAACCCAAAACAAAACCCTTCATCTAATACACTCCTTTTCTAGCCTCCATAGCCAATAGCTTGGAGAATTGAGTCATGGCGCAGTCTCTGGAGCTATTGCTTATACAATTCTTAATGCCTGACAATGATGCCCGGCGTCAGGCTGAGGACCAGATTAAGCGACTTGCTAAGGACCCTCTAGTGGTTCCGGCTCTGGTTCAGCATCTCCGCACCGCTAAGACCCCCAACGTCCGCCAACTTGCCGCCGTGCTGCTTCGCAAAAAGATCACTGGTCATTGGGCCAAGCTCTCTCCCCAGCTTAAACAGCTTGTTAAGCAGTCCCTCATTGAGAGTATTACAATGGAGCACAGGTGAAATTACCATTTTCTTTTCCTGTTTTGATTGGGTTTTAATTGATCATGTGGTAAACGGGCACTCGGCAAATTGAATTGTGTTCGTTTCTGCCAGTGTTCGATGGAACATATGCTCAGTCTATGGAATTTGACTTAAATTCTCTGGATACCCATTTTGTAAAAACGAGAGATTTCTACTGAATGTAATAATTTTGACTTGAACGAGCAAAAAAAATAAAATTTGATTGAAAATACCAATTGATTTTCTGCTATGAAGTTTGCTGTCTGGTCAGTCAACAGTAAGGAAAACTAGGATTAGTTGACTTTTCTTTTAATAGTGAACGTATCTTCTTAATAATGCATTGAAACTTCGTGAGCTATCATCAATTCCCGTGATTCATTACAATCATGAAGTTATATAGGATGATTCCATAGTATATTATTTTTTTCTTAAATTTGTGGTTATAGTGCATGGTGCTATTGCCTGCATTGCATATGTTCTGGTACTTCTGAATATAATCCCTGGTCACCATCAGGTAATCTTATGATAATCTCATATCATAATATGCAGTCCTCCTGTAAGAAAAGCAAGTGCCAATGTAGTGAGTATCGTAGCAAAGTATGCTGTTCCAGCTGGTGAGTGGCCTGATTTATTGCCCTTTCTGTTCCAATTTAGTCAGAGTGCACAGGAAGACCATAGAGAAGTAAGTTCATGACACTCAGAAGTCATCTAGTTCCATTCATTTTTGTTGTATGATCATGTTGTCTTTTGCTGTTGGTTGTTTCATTTTTCATAATATGGTGTTATAAGCTCAAAAGCATAACCATTAAAAACTTGTGATGAAATGTGAATGCAACTAAGGCCTTAGAAAAGATGATCTTACGTGGTTGGTTGTCCTATCATGCATGTATATGAGAGGTCTACAAGGTTTTGAAGAAACTATCTTTTCCACTGAAATTCTGAGTTTATCTGACTTGAGATCATGGCTAGGTGGTGCCCATGTTACATTTCTTTGATCTTCTCGGAGATACTTTTTTCATTCACTATCAGTTTTTGCTATCATCATGAGTTCTTACGGTGAGGCTGGTGACCTTATCTGCAAGAACCTGACTGTAGTTTGTTTCTTATTTATTGGAGATGCATTTTTGTTTTAGAATTATAAAATCTTTGAGGGACATGCTTCCTTATGATCTAACAAGCTCCCATTAGGCTGTAAGGATTAATTTTACTCCTTAGGGTATGTCCTAACTTGCCAAGTTGATCACTAATTTAATTATAGACTATACAGTCGAGAAAAGGGGATTAGTGCCTCTATTTTATTCTCTCTCTCTCTCTCTCTCTCTCAAAGGTGTTTCTTCTATTAGTTAGTAGCTTAAAATTTGTCTTATAAGTGCTCATACTCCTGTTTGTTAAACTAATATCTAACAAAGTATTATGCTTATGGAATGTAAGGTAGCATTGATTCTCTTCAGCTCCTTAACTGAAACAATCGGGAACACATTTCGGCCACATTTTGCAGAACTGCAAGCTCTTTTACTCAAGTGCTTGCAGGATGAGACTAGCAACCGTGTCAGAGTTGCTGCACTTAAGTAAGTTAATAACCATGTTTGGTGTTTTTATGGTTGTACAAAACAATTATGATGATTTCCCATCGTTCCTTATCAAGAGCTGTGCCTGTTTTTTTAGGGCGGTGGGATCTTTTCTAGAATTCACTCATGATGGGAATGAAGTGGTATGTACTTTTCATTTCACCATAGAAATCTTCTGCAAAATAGAAAATGTAATTGGGATTTATATTGCTATAACTGTTACTTGTTTACTGTTAAGAAACCCTGTATTTAATGAGAAAAAAGTAAAGGGTCTCTGTATTGACTTAAAGAACTTTTTAACTTAGAAATCTTAATGCACTGAACGTGATTGTTGATGAAAGTTAACTTTCTGTTGCCAATCACCACTCCTTAATTCTAAAATAGAAAAATAAGTAATAAAAAGAAAGATAGGATCCCTTTTGGGCTGATTGGTATGCTTGAAAAGGTGGGGGGTTAAACTTTATTTCTATTACCTTCATTCATTGTCACTTCATTTCTATTACATTCATTGTTACTCAAGATTTAATGGGCATACTTGTCTATCTCACACTAAGCAGGGGAATTAAATAGGGATAATCAATCTGGAAATTTAAGACCAACAGCTTCTTGATAAGTTAAGTTAGTACTTGACATCACCCGATTAAAACGTCTGAAAAAGAAAAAAGAAAAGGGGGAGTGAAGGTGAGTAAGAAGCATAAATGAGGGAATGGAGAATGATAATTGCAATGCTAATAGACAAAAAGGTCCTATGAATGCTAAATTTAAATTCTCATTTTTTTTCATCTTTTTTGAGGCATCCTTGAAGAATTCTACTGAAATAAGAAAAAGTGAAAATCATTTTGGTGTATATATATATATATTTGGTACAGTCATTTTGGTATACTATATGAAAATTTAGAGATATTTTGCAATTTTGGGATATTATTTTTCTTTGATTGGTATTAATACATAAAGTTTTAGTGACTGTTGCCATTGTGCACTGTGGTTTGCTACAGTTTGGGCTGTTATGGTTGTGAAAGAGCAACTCATGTTGTTTTATGAAAATTAAGGGGGTTAAGGGTGATTAAGGAAATAGGGACAGGGGCATTTATGTAATTAAATATACACCTCTATTATTAGAATAAATAGAGGAAGGATATGTAGATGTTATTATGAATGAATTAGTACTTTTTGGTTATTGTGTTTCTGAGGCGCTTGCCACGCATCACATGTATTAACTGGAAACAACTTTACCCGACCGACTTCTCTTTGTTATTTCCCAGTGGCTCTTGTCAACCTGTTCCTTGTCTATTGTGAAACTGGAAGTTTTTATTTTTCATGCAATTTCTTGGTTACCTAAATTGCTTCTCTTACTCTATTTATCACAATCTCTTGATCATCTGCGACTTCATTTTGTGTATTTCTCATATTTGCTGACTTAAATATTGTTATGTGTACAGGTTAAGTTTCGTGAATTTATTCCCAGCATCTTGAATGTATCACGGCAGTGCCTTGCCTCAGGAGAAGAAGATGTTGCTATAATTGGTTTTGAAATTTTTGATGAGCTGATAGAATCTCCTGCACCTCTTCTTGGAGAATCAGTCAAATCTATAGTGCAGTTCTCCCTTGAGGTTTGCTCAAGTCAGAATTTGGAATCTAACACACGTCATCAGGTGGGATAGGATCATATAGTATATTGTTAATTGGCTATGGCTTTTGTACTGTTGCTGTATAATCATTTTTCTGACATACTCATTCCATGTAACAGGCTATCCAGATTATTTCATGGCTGGCAAAATACAAGTCTAATACTTTGAAAAAACATAAGCTTGTCATCCCTATCCTCCAAGTTTTATGCCCTTTGCTTGCTGAATCAACAAATGAGAATCTAGATGACGATCTTGCACCAGATCGAGCTGCTGCTGAAGTTATTGATACTATGGCTTTGAACCTATCAAAGCATGTTTTTCCACCAGTTTTTGAATTTGCTTCTGTGAGCTGTCAAAATGCAAACCCAAAGTTTCGGGAAGCTTCTGTTACTGCTTTAGGTGTCATTTCAGAAGGTTGCTTGGAGCATATGAAAAACAAGCTCGAACCTGTTCTCCATATTGTCTTGGGAGCTCTGAGGGATCCAGAACAAATGGTGAGAGGGGCAGCGTCATTTGCTTTGGGTCAATTTGCTGAGCACTTGCAGCCTGAAATTGTATCCCATTATGAAAGTGTTCTTCCTTGCATCTTGAATGCCCTTGAGGATGCGTCTGATGAAGTAAAGGTACACATTGGAAACAATAATGATTCATTCTTAGATTGTCTGCATGTATTTTGAGTGTTGTATTTCCATTTCAAGCAGGAAAAATCATACTATGCTTTGGCTGCGTTCTGTGAGAACATGGGTGAGGAAATCCTTCCTTTTCTAGATCCTTTGATGGGAAGATTGTTGGCAGCTCTCCAAAATAGTTCTCGAAATTTGCAGGAGACATGTATGGTATGGCAATGATTCAGTAAATATTGTTTTCCCACTCTCCTTTGGCAGTAAGATGGGGAACCCCTCACAATCTACTAAACGGAAAGGAGAATTATATTGTATTAATTTGATTTTTCCACTGGCTGCCCTTTGCAGTCTGCCATTGGCTCTATTGCATCTGCTGCTGAGCAAGCATTCATTCCTTATGCTGAAAGGGTTCTAGAGTTGATGAAAAACTTTATGGTGTTAACTAATGATGAAGATCTCCGTGCACGTGCAAGAGCTACTGAACTAGTTGGAATTGTTGCAATGTCTGTAGGGAAAATGAGAATGGAACCAATATTACTTCCTTATATAGAAGCTGCAATATCTGTAATCGCCTTCAGTGCTCATCATTCGAGTTTGATCACTTTCCATGTCCCTGGAGTTATTGATTTGTTTCTATTTCATTCAGGGTTTTGGACTTGAGTTCAGTGAGCTCAGAGAATATACCCATGGATACTTCAGTAATGTTGCAGAGATTTTGGGTGATAGTTTTGCACAGGTATGCATATATTAACGTTTTACATATTTCTTATTTCAGACCTTAATCTTACAAGTGAAATTTGTACTGGTAAACAGTATCTTCCTCACGTTGTTCCACTTGCATTCTCTTCCTGCAATCTGGATGATGGCTCTGCTGTGGACATTGATGAGTCCGATGATGAAAATGCCAATGGATTTGGAGGAGTTTCATCCGATGATGAAGCTCATGACGAGCCAAGAGTTCGAAATATAAGTATTAGAACTGGAGTTTTGGATGAAAAGGCAGCTGCAACCCAAGCTCTTGGCTTATTTGCACAGCACACAACAACTTCATATGCTCCGTATCTTTTAAATATATTACTTACCTTTCTTTTTTTAGTTACATATTTCACAACACAATCAATATTAAAAACAGATGAGCATGGATTCTTTAATTAACTTTAAGTTACTTGGAGGAGACACTGAGAATTTTGGTGAAACACTCTGGTTATTTTCACGAAGATGTTAGACTTCAGGCAGTCATTGCTTTAAAACGTAAGTAGATATGATTTTCAGAATGCTGTCTTGTTTCAAATATTATGCACATATTCTACTTTTATTCTCTTGTGCTGAATATTATGTGTTTTTCATGCATGGCACAATCCTGGTTCTTACATTAAATAATAATTTCTTGTTGGTTTAACTCAAAATGCATTTTACCATGTGTAATGCTTCCTTAATGATGCAGAATACCATTTCCTAGAATCCCATGAATCATGATAATGAATCACCTATATAAAGAAAATGGGGAAAAATAGTAAAAAGTTATTTCGGTGGAAGTACAATGCCCTTTAGTTCGGACATGGAAACTTTACATGTTTTTCAATGCAATTTGTAGATGACTTGATGGTTCCTTTCTGTTAATTTTGTTCTAAAATTTCTTAGTTTTTCCTTAGAATTTATATAACCGCAGCATTGAATGCTGATGGATGTCTGATTTTAATGCAGACGCTCTAACTGCAGCTCATGCAATCTTCCAAAGTCAAAATGTAAGTCTGCATCATTACTTCCTATCCGTTTATATTCCCTTTTTCCTTTCACAAGTATGACCAATTGTTTACTTAGTCTCTTGGTTTCCTGTCTCTATAATTTGTGCTCTTCATATTTTTAATTTTTCTAGAATTGTAACACATTACTATTTCAGTCACCATTTTTATTGTAACTACTAAATATCATACAAAGAAATATGCCTTTTCTCATTGTTCTTCAATGTTTCTTCTATTGTAAGAAATCTTACTTTCATTTTTACTGTGTTAAACACTAATGCTTGTTTTTTCAGGGAGGAGGCGCTAAAGCAAAAGAAATTCTTGGTACGAACAAGAACTAGAATAGTTGTATTTGTTTTATCTTTCTATTTGCCATAATAAGCCAGTCCCTTTTGTTAACGTAACCTTTTAAGTTTTTTAATCCGACAGATAAAGTGATGGATATTTACATCAAGGCTATGGTTGAAGATGATGACAAGGAAGTGGTTGCTCAAGCTTGCACAAGCATAGCTGATATTGTTAGAGATTATGGTTATTCGACTATTGAGCCTTGTAAGCATGCATTCAACTGGCTTTATTTAACCTATCATTTAAAGCCATATGCTGATGCTAATAAGATATTTGCTTCTGTATTTCTATTTTTTTTACTTTTGCTCATTTTAGACTTGCCCAAGCTTGTTGAAGCAACTTCATTATTGCTTCGGGAGGAATCTGCTTGTCAGCTGGTAGATTCAGACAGTGAAATTGATGATGATGATGATAGTGAGCATGATGAAGTACTTATGGATGCAGTTTCTGATCTTCTGCCTGCATTTGCAAAGGCCATGGGTCCTCAATTTGCTCCCATCTTTGCTCATCTCTTTGAACCTTTAATGAAATTTGCAGTGAGTTAGAGATCAGAAAATTTCATTATCTCTCTCACACACATTTAATAATTAGGTATCAATTATAAACATTATACTTTCTGTAAAATGCAGAAAGCTTCCCGGCCACCTCAAGATAGAACCATGGTAGTTGCTTGCCTTGCTGAAGTTGCTCAGAACATGGGTTCTCCTATTTTGGAATATGTGGATGTAATTTTATTACCCTCCTTTTCCTTTGGCTATATCATCTTTAATGCTAGTGCTTATTTAGAGAAATTTAATATGATTCTTAAAATGTTATATGCTTATGTCCTTATACTCAGCGAGCGATGCCCTTGGTACTCAAAGAACTAGCATCTTCTGAGGCAACAAATAGAAGAAATGCTGCTTTCTGTGTTGGAGAGTTGTGCAAAAATGGTGGTGATTTTGCTGTGAAGTATCCTTTACCATCTCATCTATTTGACTTTAATAAACTCTTATCTTTGCATTGCCTATTGTGCTAGGGCTGGCTTATCAAAGTAACAGTTTATATCATTTATTGTGTCAACCAGTATTAGTGTTGACTACTTTATGGCTCGAAGCTCCTGTTTATATAAACCAATTCCCCTTGGTTTAACATGTCTTTAACCCAAGACCAGATACTATGACAATATATTGCGTGGCCTTCATCCCTTGTTTGGTGAATCTGAGCCAGATGATGCAGTGAGGGATAACGCAGCTGGGGCTGTGGCAAGAATGATAATGGTGCACCCTGAATCTATTCCATTAAATCAGGTAACCTCCAGCTTTCTTTATATGCCTAGTCCTCATATAAATTAAAACTGGATTTTTCACCAGAAAAAAAGTAACCTGTGATTTTCACTTTTCGTGTCTTTTCTATTGGCTTTTATCTAAATGTCTCTTGGATACATGTGACAGGTTCTTCCTGTTTTCTTGAGAGTTCTCCCATTAAAAGAAGACCATGAGGAGTCTATGGCTGTCTATAGTTGTGTCTCTACTCTTGTGTTATCATCTAATCCCCAGGTAATTGTTTCTTTTAAGAACTTTTCAAATGCTTTCCTGGCTTTATTGTTTCCCCAAGTGGCATTTAACCTCTTCTAATTATAATCCAGATCCTCTCCCTAGTCCCTGAGTTGGTTAATCTTTTTGCTCAAGTAGTGGCTTCACCTGTTGAGACCTCTGAAGTTAAAGCTCTAGTAGGCAGAGCATTTTCTCATCTGATTTCATTATATGGGCATCAAATGCAACCCCTTCTAAACAATCTACCGCCTACACATGCGAATGCATTATCAGATTTTATCCCAAGGAGTTGATATGGCAAGAAAAAGGATTTTTTTTCCTCATTTTCTTACATTTTACTTGCGTAGTATGTTTTTGAAGGAATGGTTTTGTTATACATATAGTGCAAAGTGCAGCTGTTCAGCCACAGCAGAATATCATCATTTATACCAGGTATGAATATTATGCTGTTGGATATATAATTGCCCATAAAACACCAACACCACCAACAACAACAACAATATTAGTCTTATTTCACTATGTGGGGTCAGCTACATGGATCATACGACTTCAATGGGCTCTATTAAACACTATCTCCTCAAATAAATCATTTCTCAAAAAATCATTCTTTATAACTTTTCTTAGTATCCTTTTTGGTCTTCCTCTACGCCTTTTGATAGAGTTCTAAGCCATTTGATCAACTCTTCTTACTAACTCCTCTTGCCCTCTTTTTTGTATATGCCCAAACCACCTTAAATAATTTTCCACCATTTTCTGTTCGATGGATGCTACTGCAACTTTCCTTCGTATATAGTCATTTCATATCTTATCCAATTTTGTATGACCACACATCCATCTCAACATTCTCATGTCTGCCACTCTTATCTTATGCTTTTGTTATCCTTTTAAAATCCCATATTCACTACCATATAGTATTGCTAGCCTTATAGCTGTTCAATAGAACTTTTCTTTTAAGTTTAGTGGGTACCTTGTGATCACAAATAACTCCTAATACTTTTCTCCACTTTAACCACCTAGCTTGTACCTATGCATAACATCCCCATCAATTTCACCATCACTATGTAAAATCGACCCCAAATATCTAATCTTTGACACTTCTAGAATGATTTGCTCTCCAATTTTTACCTCTGAATCATTTCTAATTGACTTCTTATTAAATTTGCAGTGCATATATTCCGTCTTACTTCTACTCAAGCGGAAACCTTTTGATTCTAAAGTGTGTCTCCATAACTCAAGTTTAGAGTTAATCTCTTCTCGTAAATCCTCAATTAAAATTATATCATCCGCAAAGAACACACACTTTGAAATTTCTTCCTATATATGTTCTGTTAGAACATCCAAAACCAGATCAAACAGGTATGGATTCAAGGAAGATCCTTGATGTAAGCTTATCGTTATAGGAAAGTCCTTTGTTACACCTCAAGGGGTTTTCAAACTTGTTGTTACCCTCTCATATATATCCTTTATGACTCGAATATAAGCTACACGGACATCTTTCTTCTCCATTACTTTTCACAATACATCTCTTGGTACTCTATTATAGGCTTTTTTCAAATCAATAAAAATCATATGCAAGTCTCTCACTTTACTCTAGTATCTTTCAATCAAACCCCTTAATAAATAAATAGTCTCTGTTGTAGACCGTCCTGACATAAATTCAAATTGGTTTTCCAAAATATGAGACTCTTTTATGAGTTTATACTCAATCACTGTCTCCCAAAGTTTCATGGTGTGACTCATCAGTTTTATCCCCCGATAATTAGCGTAATTCTGAATATCCCTTTTGTTCTTATATAGAAGCACTAGAGTATTCTTTCTCTATTCCTTTGACATTTTCTTTGACCTTAATTGCCCTTAAAACACTATAAGCAAATATTTGATTATAAAGTAATTGTTGCAAATTCAAAATTTGATCATTGTATCTTCTATAAACCAATGTTGGAAACAATAAATTTTTTTCAGTATAGTTTTCCACACACAGTCCAATTTTGCTGGTAGTTTTCTGGTACATGCATGCCTTTCAGTAGTATTTTCCTTTTAATCAAATGCAGCAATCAGCTGACCTTTGGTGATTATTTCTGATCATCCTGCAGGTTATCATCGCCCCTTCTAGCGCCTTCTCGATTTTTCTTTGGAGAAGCCTTTTGTTTTTACCATCTGGTTTTATTTTTCCTTGTTTTATTATTTATTTTTCAAGTGAATATTCATTAATTAATTTTCCAAGATTAAATCTTTTTCTGCCTATTGTGTTAAGCTTTACTGGCTTGGAGGGTGAGAGTTGTGTTCTTGGGGTTTATGCCCCATTGATCTAAACCTTTTTCACAAGTATGATGGTGATACAATGCCCAGTTTGGTGTCTGCAAAATCCCCCGCCCCCCACCTTCTATCCATCCATAGTGGGATAATTGCTCTGTAATTGTAATATTTTATTCCCTTTGAAAGTTTGAGTCATTTTTTATTTTCTTCTTTTTATCAATTGAAAAAAAGAGAAGACTTAGGTATTTAAGGCTATATGCTTAATGTATTTTTATCAAATTAAGTCAAAACACTTGGATTTTAAATTTAAAAATAAATTAATGGATATTTTGATGTAATTTCTTGGGCTTTTGCCCCATTTGTTCACCCAAAAAAAAAATGACTATAAATAATAAAAGTTGCAAAATAAATAATATATGTAAAAATTTACTTGTCCTGATTTAATTTAAAGTGTCTAAATTTTTTCCTTAAAAAAAAAGAAAAAATGAACAGTTTATAATAAGACCACTTACTGAAAGGCTAAACCACCAATATCAATATAATTGTTCCACAACTCACAAGTTATAATTAGGGTGATTTATTTCTCAAATTTTATATGATGTATTAGAAGTTTACCTAAATCTACATCTTTTTTCTCTCTGAAATGAGTAAATTACTGAGAAAAAAAAATATAAAGGATTCAAATTTGAGAAAATAATCCAATCCCTCTCTCTACGTTATCTTCTTTATAATTTCTGCTGTTTGTGTGTTATATGTTTTCTTTTTGCTATCATGTTAATTTTTACGTAAATTTTATTTCGATTCTTGAAAAGTTAGTGTTGTTAATTTAATCAAATGTTTTATATTATTATTTTAAAACTTGATATTTTTTTTTCTAATGCAGATTTTATTTTTGAATAATTGTGCCATATCAAAATTGGCATCTCTTATGGCCCGTTTGCTTCTTTGCATATTTATACTATATCAAAAATTGGTATCTAAAGTTCATTATCACAAATCATGCAATTTACAAAATCACATTACATCCAAAAATTGGATAAAAGGAAATTTCATCAGTATAAAAGTTGGTAAAATCTAAAATGCCCTTGCCGGATGCCACCATGACAGCCACCGTTGCCAGTAGTCAAGGGGCACTGTAGTCTTTCCGTAAGCTTCACCAGATAAAAATGAAGTAATAGTCACATTATATTACATTTTTTTTTTGTTCTGGGGTTGCTTTGCAAGTAAACAATGTGCCCATATTTTTGGATGCTTAAGTTCAACATAAAATTTAGAACCTTAGTGGGAAAAAAATATTTTGAACCTCAAATTGATAATTATGTATTTTTTTAAGAAAAATGAAATAAAAATATTTTTCTTTCATCTTATATGTTTTGGTATATGGTGGTAAGATCAAAACTTTGAGATTTTTCATAATTTATCCAAACTTTTCACTATTAAATTTCAAATAAGATGACTTGATACATTATCAAGATGCGATTGAATTTGATGCATACAAGGACGAAGGGAAGGGGGGACTAGTGGGAGCCATGGTCCCCCCATGTGTTGAGTCATTCTTGTATTATATATGTATGTTTGGCTGAAAAGTTTATCTATTTTTAAAACTGGCCTCCCTAAGATAGGATAATTTGAAAGAAGAACAACAAGAAAATTACCAATATGGAATTGCTAATAATATTATGTTTGTAAATTTTAATATAAAGAATCATTAAAAGTAACAATTATTAATCATAGTGTATGTAACTATATCACTAAATTAAAAAATAATTATATTTGTATATATAATTTATTAATTTTATTTTTTATATTTATTACTATTAAATAATTATTTTTAAGACATGTGTAATTATAATTATTAATAAAAGAAACATTTAAAATAAAAACATTTAAAAGAATCCATGCTTCGTCCCTGGATGCATATTTCTTTTTTTGATAGGACAGAAAGTAAGAGCAACAAAACCAGTAACTACGAACTACCTACTTCCCTAATGATATCCATCATGGATTCTTCACTCAGCACCTGAAGCCCAAATCCACACGTCAAAGAACTCTTGGCTAAGCTACCCGCCATCTCATTCTCTTCCCGGTTAATGACTTCGAATTTCACCACCCAATCTCGTTGAAGCATGCTCTTGCACTCCATAACTTGTTCATAATCCTGATGCATCTCAGTTACCTCATTAATGATCAAATTAACAGCCTCTCATGAGTCACAAAACACACAAGCTATACGGATACCCAAGTCCCACATCCTCTTCATGCCCATGAGACATCCCCATACTTCAGCCGTAAGACCAGTGCCGTCATACATTCGAAATCTGAATGCCTTCTTCCAATGTCCATTCGTATCATATATGACCCCTCCACAACCAGCAGAGTTCACCGAAAAAGAGTAAGCTCCATCAACAAAAACTCTAGCCCACCCCCGGTCATTACTCATACCTCCTTCCTCATTCAAAACCATGCCATTCGTGCGAGGATCTCTACTAAAACCCTTCTAACCTTTCATCATGATCCGCAAAATGGCCTTCGCCTCAGCTAAACACGCAGAAACACTAGCTTGAATCTGGTGAAAAACTCTCTCATTACGTTTCTTCCATAAGATCCAACAGAGTATCCTGAAAAAATCACACCACCTCCCATCCGCATACTGGGCCCGAGAACTAAGATTGTCACTTAACCAGTCTCGCATGCTAGAGAAAATGCTCCGCCGCAGATTATTTGGAAGGTCAATTTGATTCCATATCTCACGAGCAAGCTGGCACTCTCGAAGGATATGAATAACATCCTCTTTCTCACCTCCACAAGCATCGCAGTGCCTAGTTTGATGAAGTCCCCTCCTAAACTTAACTTCATTTCTGAGAAGCTTATCATGAGTAATCAACCATAAGTGATTCTTACAACGTTGCAGTATCCGAAGCTTCCAAATCCTTGCGCAAGACCTATCACCAGTCTCACCTCCTCCAAGAATAACATTATAAGCAAATTTCACTATAAAAGATCCATGGTGCTCTTACTTCCAACGAGCCATCTGGGTGCCCCTTCTTTCTAGCACTTTCAGGCTATTCTTCACCATATCCCAAGTGTCTTTAATTCCACCCTACACCCGAGACCCCTTCCTTTTATGGTCAATAATAGGCATCAAGTCATTGCCACATCTATACTTTCCACGGAGCACTTCGACCTAGAGTACATCTCTATTTTTCACCAGTCCCCACCCAAGCTTCATCAGGAAAGCTTGGTTCTACTTCCATGAATGACATATACCCAACCCTCCTACCTTCTTATCAGTGCAAACCCGATCCCAAGCCACAAGATGCATCTTTTTCGTTTCAGATGCTGATCCCCATAGAAACCCACGTGAACATTTATCAATCTCCTTATAGCAGGTCACAGGGAGAAGAGAAGTTTGCGTTGCATAATTAGGTGTAGCTGAAACCACAGACTGAATATGAGTTGTTCTGCCAGCAAAGGACAAGAAGTTAGTCTTCTAGGAACTTAATCGTGCCTTCACCTTATCAACCACATAACCATATGTGTCCTTAGTCACCCTTTTGTGGTGTAAGGGAACAACAAGTTACTTTCCCAGATCCACTGCATGGCTATATCCCAACTCGTCACTAATCTGGCTTCTAACATTGTTATGAACATTTTCAGAAAAGAAAACTCTCGTCTTAGCCACACTAACTTTTTGTCCATAAGCACTACAAAATTTGTTGAGACATTCATTCACAACCCTTACTTGGTCCATCCTTGCCTTCGAAAAAATAATCAAATCATCTGCAAAAAATAAATGAGAGATCAGAGGACCATTTCTATTAAGACAAATAGGTCGCCATCTCCCACTATTCACTTCTTCCCGTATAAGGTGAGCAAGCTTTTCCATGCAAATAACAAAAAGGTAAGACAACAATGGGTCCCCCTAACAAATACCTTGAGAAGGAATAAACTTTTCAGCTTTGTCATTGTGCCATAAGATCTCCATAGAGGGAGAGGTAATACATTGTTGAATCACATCAATGAGGCCACTTAGAAACTTCAACTCTCTCAAACATTTCACCACAAAATCCTAGTGAAACCTGTCATAAGCTTTCTCCAGATCAATTTTAATTACCATAAATCATTTTCATCCCTTTATATTCCTCATAAAGTGAATAACCTCTTGCGCCACAATAATATTGTCTGAGCTCAATCTACCATGAACAAAACTACACTAATTTGGAGAAATAATCTCAGGAAAAAGATGCTTTATTCTGTTAACAACAACCTTAGTAATGCATTTGTAAATAACATTACATAAACTAATAGGCCGAAAGTCTCTAATGTGTTCCAGATTATCCTTTTTCAAAATAAGGACAATAAATGTTTGGTTCACTTCTCGAACAATCTGGGGGTCTTGGAACACCTACGTAACAAAATTGGTCATTGAGGAACCAACTATTGACTATTGTGATTAGAAAAAAAGGGTGTTCAACCCATCTAAGCCTGGAGACTTCAGGACACCCATACTCATGATGGCATGTTGAATTTCTGCTTCCGTCACCGGCTCCCTCAATCTACTTATATCATACTCTTGTATACAATTTTAAATAATATCAATTTGATGCATATTTCCATGTCTCATTTAGAAGATATTTGAATTGTCCAAATTTTAATATTTTATTTTTGTATTTTTAAGTTAAAAATATTTTTTAATAACGAGATAATTATAAAATTGATATTATTTTATATTTCTATTTAAGATAAAAATCAAATCAAAACATAAAGAAATTTGAAGCATTCAAATCTCATATAAACAGTGTAGACAAAAAGTGTACCTAATGCACATCTTTTAAAGGTCTTAAGTGTAATTTTAGCTTCTTGAATGTATCGCAAGTTTTAATTTTAATTTGATTTCTAGTTTAAACCAAATAATGTTGCTTGCCCTTGAACTAAATCGACTAAGTTAACTTTTTCCCTTTAGTGATAAAAAAAAGAGTTAAATTTATTCATTTGTATTTTTCATAGTGTTTTTGGAATATTTTAAATCAAGACAAAGATTAAGATGTTTTACATTTTATTACTTTAAATTTAAATATTATGATAGTTATTTAATATGAGTATTTCAATCCTTATCAAATAGTTATTGTTATCCTTAAAATAAAGGGTTATCCTGTTTTATAATTCATGCCTATAAATATATTGTGAACCGCAGCAAAATAAACACATGACGTATTATTCTTACCGAAGAGAGTTCTCCTAGTTTCTATCACAAGAGTTTTCAAACTTGCTCGAAGAATTCTAGGGTAAGTCATATCGTACTTATTTTGGGGATGATTGTTAGATACCAAAATTATAAATTACTAATTCCTATCAAAACATTTCAAAATAATAGACCTAAGATCTTAAAGTGATAAAAAAATGAAATTAAAATTTTAAAATTCTAGAACAATATTGTAAATATTTTTACATGTTAGCATCAAATTTCTAAAGTTCAATTGTATTGTTCTCTGTAAATTCTTAGAATATCAATATAAAATTTTTCATAAATAAGTATCAAATTTAAGAAGACCAATGTAAAATTTTAGGAAGTGAGAAGTTTTATTGTTTGACATAAAATTTAGAAGATAAATATGAACACTTTAACTAATCTTCTAGAATTTGAAATGGAACGATGAAAATAAGTAAAAAGGCTTCACTAATGAAAATAATTAAAAAGATTTCACTTTCAAAGATTTTTATTGATTTTGTCGAATTTGATGCTTACTTGTTAAAAGTTTTATGCTAATTTTTTAAGATTTTATACAACATAGTGAAAATAAGCGTAATGAAAATGAACATGAGGGATTTTACACTGGTCTTTTCAAATTTGATACTGACTTGTGAAAAGTCTTTACATTACTTTTTCAGAATTTTAGTTTCATTTTTCATCATTTAAGGATCTTTAGATCCATTATTAAAATTTTAAAATGTTTTGGCATGAAATTATAATTAATTTCTTATTTTGATTTCTAACTGTCATATATTAAGATTACAAAAATTAATTTGGATTCTCTCTCTGTTTTTTTGGGCCAAACAATTTGCATCCTTGGTTAGATGTTAAAACTTTAAACGTAGTAAACATGGTTGAAGGTATTCATATTCATATATGTTTGAATTCTTCCCTGTGGCTTGTACAAGATTGAAAACTTATGATACTTCATCTTTAAATTTTACTAATATACGGGAAAGAGAACGAAAAAAAATAATTGGTTGTATATGGAGTTATATTATTATTATTATTGATGAATGAGTTTATATTATTATTATTGGTAAAGAAGAACTCCGGTTGGCAGGGGCGTCATCACACATAGTATTTACTTTTCTAAAAGCATGCAGAATCTATACATTCCTGTCTCGGTTGAGAAGGTCCGTATTTATCATATACATTCACTTTTATATTTCTTAACTTAAATTTGAACATGTTTGGTTTTTAATTAAATTATTAAATTATGTACGAATATCTTATCCTACTATTTATAATATATAAATAAATAGTTTAATTTAATAGTTGTTTTATTGAAAAATAATTTTTATCATTGGGATCAAATGAAAAAATATAATATAATTAAGAACTAGGAGATGAGATGCCTCCTTCAATCGACCATGCATGTTGCTGCTGGTTGTCCCCAAACACATCTTTTATCTTTTATGAAACTTGTGAAACACACAACACAAACGAACTGGTAAGTGGTAACAAGTGAGAAAGAAAACAAAAACAGTTTTTTGTTTCTTATTAATTTTGTCTTCTTCATCCTCGTTTAAAACGTGCAGGCGGAAAATCCAGCTGATCCTTGAATATAGAGCGGAAAAACCAGTTTCCCAAATCGACGACGACGTAGAAAACTGAGAAATTTCACCAATTTCTCGGGATATTCTTATTCGTTGTTCTTTAACTGCGTCATGGATCCAGAACAGACGTTTATCCGCGTGCAGGAAAGGTTTTCGCAGATGTTGACCCCCAAAGTTAGAGCTGTTATGGAGTATTTGTACCTGTTCATAGCCATCACCTTATTCTGTATTCTCGTTGTTATGCACGCCAATTACGTCCAGCAGGTACCTAATTGTGCTTTCTTTCTCTCAATTTCAGTCTTTTAGGGCTTTTGAATTTCCATTCTTCGGCCATGATTCTGTATGTTTTGATAATGAGTTGATTACTGTTGGGCTTTGAATGGCCGAGTTACTCGAAGTGTTTTATCAACCCCAAAATTCTCTCCATTTTCGTGTGTCTATGAATGCTTAGGATGTGTGAAGGAAATAAGTAAAACAATAAATCAGTTTCACTTTTGAGCACTATAGATTGCTGTAAATAGATGTTTCCTCCAAATTTTATAGCTGCCATAGACTGGATGAATATCTACTTGCGGACGAGCTTGGTTTATGGGTGCGCAGTGAATAAGAACACGAAGAATGTAGTTGTGTTTTTGGTTTAAACGGAATATAAGGGTGGTTGTTCAAAGATTTCTTCCATTTACGTCTTTGGGAGAGGGTTATTTTTATGTTCTCTTTGTGATTTCCAAGTATGGTTTCATTAGGGGATAGTCCTGTGGTTCTTTTAATTAACGTGCATCTTATGAATACTGTTGCTGGGAAAAAGAAACAAGAAGGGAAGTATTTAAATTTTTGCCTAGGGGAAACATTTTCCCGTATGAATGTTTTGTGTTAGGGGGCAACTTATATTATCTTGGAGTCTCTGTGTGGTCTATGAAGTACTTTGCTGGATTTGAGTTTCGAGAAGATATTTGCAATTTTCTCTTGTTATTATTTGGAAGAGAATCATATTTCTATAATAATTCGGGAAAAAAGTCCATGTTCAGTGCTCTTCTGGATAATGATGACAGCAACCTTATTCCCTAGATATCTAAACCTATTATTATTGGTGGGTCTTATGGGTGCAATAAATAAGACATGGTATTAAAATAACTTAATGATGGATGATTCTCACTGAACAAGTGTCATGGAGCTTTGGTTTCATGCATATGGATGAGTGTTTTAGGAGGGAGAATTAACAAAGAGTAGTAAGTGGCAGTTAGTTGTTAATACACTTAGCTTCAAGTAGTTAGTCAGTTAACTATCACTAACAACCTTTGATATGGATAGCAATGTAGCAGCTGTAAGAAGCATGGTATAATCTGATTGAATTCACTCCTTTTCTCTGGTTCTTCTTGTTCCATGTCTCTTCTATTCTCTGCTTCTTATCAGTGTGTTATATAAGTAGTAATCATTTGCTTTCAATTTCACTTAGTGCTATAGTTTTACTTTTATTTGCTCTTCTAACAATCCTGTTTGTCTCACTCTTATTCTCTTTCGTAGCAGTACTTAATTCCTCACTTTCAAAGGCTAATACTTGTTCTTTTCTTTATTAAGCCCGGCTGTTCTAGTGAGCTCACGGGAGCTGTGTCAGCGGATGCCCAACTTATTCAAATTAAGGTATATGTTGCCTTTCATTTTTTAATTTACCCTTATAAATTAAACTTTTAGTAGATAAATAGATAGTACTACAAAGAATAAAGGTTGAGAAATCTGTAACCCTCATGAGAGATGCTTAAAGAATACTTAAAAAGGCAAAATAGATAATGGTGTGAGTAATGATCACATAACATAAACATTATCAGATTCAGTATTTTGGATATTAAAATGTGACAACTAGAGAAATTGTAGTGATATTTAAGTAGGGAATCTCCCTCTTTGGATAGATATTACGACACTTAAACGTGGTGGTTTACACTGCCAAACAAGTCTCAAAGTGACTAATGGCACTAATCACTGGATCAAAAATACATTCACAGAAGCAAAACAAGAAGAAAAGATAAATAAACACCAGCTTTTGAGAGGCCAGTTCTCTCGCTGTTCCTTTCCAAAGACTCTCCCCCTTCTTTCTCTTCCTTGTCTCTATAATAAGTTTCTGGAAGCTTTTTTAAACCTTGTCATTTCTGTTTTGTATCACAGTTTATGCTGAGATATGCCCTTTTGTCTGTTCTAGTGATCTTCATTAAGATTTAGCAATCAAAAAGACAGATCTAGGCATAAGTTGTTATAGATTACAAACACAGCAAGGTTTAAAATTGTGATAGATAACAGATCTAGGCATAAGTTGTTTTTGTTGTCTACCATTTGGGAGGTCATTCTAGCATGTTTATTTGTTTGACTGGACTTCTAAAGTTTATAATAACTTAAATCTCTCTAGTAGATCACAAGTGTGGGCTTGTGGACACATAATGAATCTGATTCAACCAGAGTAGATGCTCCTGACACAACAACTGTAGCAGATAAAATAGAGGTTTCTGATATGGATGGAGATGGGATGACATTTTTTCCTGCAAAGTTTTGGTTGAATTGGGTTGGCTCAGGCACTTGGAGAGGAAAATCAGCATTCAAGTTTTGGAAGGCTGATACAGAGTTTCTTGATCATCAAGCTGAAGTTTCTATTAGTAGTCAAAACTCCAGGCCAGTGGTTGGAGATGCTGTGGTCAAAGTTGATAAAGAAGAGTCACGAAATAGATTTTCTTTATCAGCCAAAGAGACATTGAAAGCAGCAATTATGCACTTTTGTAAGAAGTGGTATAAGCGTATCTCGTTTGTTTGGAGACACTTGATAAAAATACTTGGAAGTTTCCGGAAACTTTGGGTAAGTATAGAGTGAAAATATAGTTTTCCTTGTTGCTTGATTGGACCACAATCCATATGTATAATGCTTTATAAGATTTAATGATTGAATTTACTCAAATTTCTGCTGTTTGAATTTTGAGTGCAGAATATTGCTGGTATACACTTAGATCTTGATATTCCCAAATGGATGCATATCCTTCACTTGGACAAGCTTAGCTCTAGTGCAGGTAAATGCATTTGTGTAGTAGTCTGCTGGTCTACTTGCATCTGTTTCTTAAACAAAATGTACCATATTTTTTTGGTAAGAAAAGTTTACAGAAAAATAATCCGGAAACATAAAAGCTTCCCCCCTGGTAATTAAAATGGAGACCTATGAATTATATTTTATATCAGATGATCACTTCTTGAGTCTTTGCATTATGGATTTGTCCCTAATGAATGAAGTTTTTTGCTCTTCCATCCCTCTTTCCCGCCTGTACTCTATAGTTCAATTAGCTCTATTTTTTTTTTTCCAGTGCAATGGCTTGAAAAGAGAAGCAAGGCATTTGAACCAACATATTTATACACTATGGAAAAGGTATAATATTTTTCCTACATATTTCAAGTTGATAAAAACTTTAAGCTTCATCTGCTGATCACGTATTCTTCTGTAGGGGTTTTTCTTGTTACCTGAAAGTGCTAAGTCTCATCATCACATACATACTATGAACATTAGCATATCAGCTCGGCACCCCTGCTTTGGAAACAGGTTCATCTCTCCTAATGTACTTCTATCTGTTAGCATGATCAATTGATAATCTGGTTTTGGTTTGAAGGTGACTGCTTATCTTCAGTGACAACTACAGTGCTGTAGGCCTGTTATTGAGATTTGTAAACTGTATTGCTGATAAGAAAATCTATTCTAGCATTTTATAATATTTATTGTTTCTAAATTTTTACTGTGCGTTCAGCTTGTTTTGCTTTTTTTTTAAATTTCCAGGTGGCAGCAACTGCTCATAAACAGATTTGTTGGATATGATACTATTTTAATGAATAGTTTGTTAACTTCTTCAGGTCAAGGTAATTATCTGTTCTTCAGATAAACCTGTGTATGGAAAATAATTGAGTTAGTCAATTAATTCAGTTGGGAAATTTAAAGTGAATAATGTGGTAGTTGAAATAAGAAAACTGAAGTTTCCCTGAAGAAAAAGGTGGAAAGTGAACAAAGAAAGTGGGAGAAAAACGAGAGAGAAACTAGTGTGTAATTGTCTGAAATTATCTACTTCTTTTCATTATTATTATTATTATTTAATAATTAATTTACGTGCTTCTAATATCATTCAGTAAATATGCAAATCATGTAAAGAATTTTTTCATAGTTTCAGTGACAAATTATATCAATAGAAAACAACCCGTAGTTCTCTTGGCAATCCTTTCATAAGTTTGAACATTTATTTAGTAATTATGGCTAAATTTGTTTTGGGACTTTCTTACAGGTTATCTTTATAATTATCAAACAAAGGAATTTTATAATCTTAGTTATGCACAAACACCTCCCGAAGGTCCTGCCAGATATGGAGGTTTGTGACTTATCTTTTCTTATACAATGGAGCACTGTCCATTATGAGATATGGCATTAAATGGTCACAATTTCAGTTTTGTTATTTTCCCTTGTTTGCATGGTGATATTCTACAGTTTATTTGGAAATTAAAGCAGACATGGATGCTTAAATCTAATTTTTGCTATCAGTTGCTTTGATTATCATGTTTAATCCTTACTGGTAAGTTTAGGTTTGGATGGTATGCATGCTAGCACTATTGCAGTAATGATTTATTGCTTAACACTAATATTAAAACACAAGAAATGAGTGCTGCGCTGTTGCATATTTTGGAGCTAATACAATTTAATGAGTATAATATGTTATATGAGCAATGAGCTCCCTTACCACTCAATGGTAAGTCTATTAGGAGTGCCATAACAATGCTTTTCGCAGTATGGGATGTTGATGTTGGGTTATTTAGATATTAGCATAGTCAATTAGTTTTGACGGTTATGTTAAAGTGGTATAGAGGATTCAGGGAATGATACTGTGAAAAACGAAGAGATGATTAGATCAAAGGTTTCATTTATTGAGTAAGAGATGAATTCATGGGATGGTGGTTTCTTTGGAGGGGGTTATCTCAGATTTCCATAGAAATTGCAAATTGAGCTTCTTTGCTGCATTTTCATCACTTAAGCACTCGTGATTTTTTCCCTTTACTTTTGAGGGTTATTTCGTTGATGTCTTAACTGTCTTCTTCTTCTTCGTTAAAACTTCCTTTTGTTAAAAAAAAAAAAAGAATCATAAAAGATTGAGAAGGAGAACAAGAAACATGGATGGAAGTAATATTAGAAGTTAAGATGGTGAATTGAGTAGACTGACATGTGGCTTTAAAACTTATTTTCATATTGAAAAACAAATCTAAAAGGTCGAGAAGGAGAATGAGAAATGTGGGTGGAAGTATGATAAGCCTCTCATTACCTATCAGAGGAGGAAGCCACGTGATATTTGAATTCACTTTTATATTAATTTATTAGCATAATCTATTTAAATTCTTTAGTTTTCAGTGTAATTTCTGCACTATGCACGTACTGCTAAAAGTTAGGAGTCATGAAGTCTGTTTCAGGTCTTACTATGCATTAGCACACGTTTGGGTCCATTATCCTTCTTTTTAGGAGTAGTTGTGAGTGGAGTTTAATCAGTACGTTGCCTATAAATATCTTATGACAGCATTGTTTTGACATGAATGGATTTTATCAAAATCTGTTCTATTTGAGATTCTCATTTTGGCTATTAGTGTTCTTGAGTGAGATACTTACTCTAGTGTGCTGATAGATTTTTCCCTTCCTTTAGTCTTTTATCAAAGTAGTATTGCAAAGGTGGGGTGGCAAATTGAGCAGAGTGAAATGTAGCTCTAAAACAAGGATGGAAAAGATCAATACATGTAATGTAACTGATGAAACTTGGATAAATACTGATTGATTAGCCAAAGGAATTGGTTACAACTGTTCTATGATAATGGAAGAGGAAAATCACACAAAACAAGCTAATTCCTGTGGTCACAGCCAAAAAATATAAAGATAGCAGACAAGAAAATGGAAAGAAAAGCAGCAAAGACCCCTAATGCAGGCTTTCGATAGGCCAGGCTCCCTCCTTGCCAAAACCAGAAATCTTCCTATGTCCTACACACCCCTAAAAGATGCACACTTGGCTCCATTCATTCTCTCTCCTTTAGACAGCAACATTATTGGGCAATCAGCCCTATTTGCCCCATTTCCTGAAGAAGAGCCTTTGGGCCCCGCTTCTAGTGTGAACCTAAACCACTATCCCACTGGGTCCATTAGTAATTCCAGTAATTGTTACCTAGAATGTACATCGCTTCCTTCTTGTTATCATATTTGACTGGTCTCAATCTAAAAAAGTTCTTATCTCTTCTGCTATCCTTAGAAAGCCAAATCCCTGTAAAACTCTATTGCTTCATCTGGCATGGTGATATACAACAATGATGCTATTGGTTTTGCTAGCAACAATGATGCATGATGGGCCTTGACGTTGAATGTGCCTGGGGGTGGTGGCCTGTTGGGGCCTTTCAGTTATGCATGAGATTGAATGGGACTATGGGGAAGCAGTGCCTGTTAACTACTCTGGCAAAAAGTCTGAAATTCTAAATGAATGAGGTTAAGTAAATTGGTATTGATGGATAAGGAGGGCTACTATTGGTGATAAAATTGCAATGAGGGACATTAGGGACTTACAAAATAACTAATATACTTGTGTGCCTAAATTCTCAAAATAATTACATTTTTTACATTATGTCCTCCCTGTACTTAGGCATGTAGGGATTAGGCCAGACTGGCTATGATACCCAGTGAATAATACTGAAATTTTATTCGAGATAAATCTATGTAATACAAGAAAGCTGTAGCTAAATGAATAGGAGAACTCTGTAAGGAGAGGCGCTGGACAGAGGCTCTAAAAAAGGAAAGAAAACACACTAATTACAGGAATAAAGGTAGCAACAGGCAGAGCCATTAAGGCTTCAATGGACAGAAAAATAAGACATAAAAGTGCATATATGACCTTCCTAAAATAGAGAACTGGCCATTGGAGATTAAACCACCGCACAGATTAAACCACCACATCTGAATAATAAATCACCATATCAGAAGAGTGAGCCACCAGATCTGATCCACTCAGCATTATGCATGCTCATTACCAGCACAAACAATTAAGTCATTACTATATATAGGGCAATCTATGTTTGGGTTCTGGAATAAGAATCTCTTGTAGATCAGCATTTAGCCCTGCTAGCTCTAACTGTGCAGTGTCTTTGGAAAGACCATAATCAATACCCAGTAATTTTTCCTTTTAAAAATTCAATATCTGAAAAATAATCTGCTTTTGTCTTTGTTTTCTTTCATCATGCATTATATTGTATTTTGTGGAAAAATTGCATCTATTTGATTGTTAGTACTAGTATTTAGGTTTTTGGGGTCTCTATGTATACCTAGAGACCTTTTACTCATGGTTTTGTAACTCTTGTCATAATGTGCATGCTTTTTGTCTTTTTTTCAATGCAGACTACTTTGTAACCAAGTGTGGAGTGCTTATGATGTCCTTATTTGTATTTTTCACCACCACAATGTCAGTGTCATTTACATTGAGAGAGACACAGACTCGCATGCTGAAATTTACAGGTAGGCATTATTTTGTCTGTGAAGAGATTGCTTTTTCATCATGTGAAAACTATTTAGTGATTCCTGCTTGCATCTTTTCTTTTTTTCGTTTAGCCTGATGCTATGTGGATCAATTGCTTGGTTTCAATCTAAATCTCTTTACCTAAAATAAACTTTAGATGCAGTGATTAAATGGTCAAGGGTCTTAAAGATTATGACCTCTATTTAGAAGGATTATCTTGAGGGTCATTCATCTTTATTAAAAAGAAATCCAGAATGTCCTTCATCCACTAAAATTTCTGGATCTAGTGTGCTAACTGAAGGAAGAGTCTCTTGTGACATTCATCTAATGGTGCATAGTTTTTCATGTTTTGTGTCATTCTATTCTGCACATTACATTGGCTTTTTACTTCCGAAAATCTTTGCAGTCCAACTTCAACACCATGCTCGACATCGCCTTCCAACATTTCAACTGATCTTTGTACACGTGATTGAATCACTAGTCTTTGTACCTGTAAGCATTAACCCTTGTTGACTTTTCTCAACATTGTCTATATTAACTGTTTAAATCATTTGTGTTATTTCTCTTCATGGTTCTTACTATCTTAACTGATAAGTTGCTTGTTGACTATGCAGATTATGATTGGTATTCTATTTTTTCTCTTCGAGTTTTATGATGATCAACTGCTTGCTTTCATGGTCTTGATTCTCGTCTGGTTGTGTGAACTATTTACTCTCATTAGGTATCTCTCTCTCTCTCTCTCTCTCTCTCTCTCTCTCTCTCTCTCTCTCTTTCTACTTACAACGTGTATATTGTGTAAATATAATTTGAAAAGGTATTATCTGATAAATGTCTGATGGTTGTTGCTCAAAACCATTTATTGAGTTTTATTACAATTTAGACATGATTTCATTAGCTGAAGTCAAGAGCACTTTTAATGTTAGCTTTGGTACTATGGGGCAAATTGATCACCAAGCAGTACAAGGATCCAATTTCTTTTGTCTGTATGTTCGTTTTAGCTTCCAGAACTAATATAATCATTTGTTGTGTCAGAAACTGTTTCTTTTCTGCCTTTGACCATTTAATCACTTCTCCTCAGAAGTTGTGATCAAATGTACTTGGCCAAATTAGGGTTTGTTTAATGGGGACTGCAGCTCAAGGAAAGCTGTACTTGATTTGCGTTTATTTGCCATTTTGTGAATTGATTCTAATAACAGCAGTGTTTAGCCGATGCTGAATGTATGGTGTAATCTTTTGACATGATGGTTGGCTTGGTTTTGGGGTAATTAAAGTATCCTATTGCCTTAAAGGATGCCTTTGAATCATGATTTTGGCAACTTGGTTTGCAACAATGTTTCTGTCTCGCCAGTTGTGCTTCTGTGCATATCTTTGTAGTTGTGCTTGTCTTTCATGTTCTAATATTACTGTGCTTGTCATAACTTGCAGTGTGCGGACACCAATATCAATGAAGTTCTTTCCTCGCTTCTTTTTGCTGTATTTTCTGGTTTTTCACATATATTTCTTCTCTTATTCTTATGGTACGATCATATTACTTTTTTTTTTTTTTTGGTTCAGTTGAAATCAATGTTAATTGGAAATAATTTGTTTCTATAATTTTTCCAGGGTTTTCATATCTGGCTCTCTCTACAACTGCAGCTTTTATGCAACACCTTATTCTGTATTTTTGGAATCGGTTTGAGGTGACATTTAATGGCTTATTTATATTGAAACAAAAAAAAATTATATTCTAATATTATTACATTTTAGAAGCTTTCTTTCTGCTCATTATAGAAAGTGGTCATCCTTTGCTTATTGAATAGTATTGTACCTGTGCTATGTTACTAGGTACCTGCATTGCAAAGGTTTATGCAAAATCGACGATCACAACTCCAACAACACCCAGATTTCCATATCACCTCCTCTACGATCCTTGCATCAACATTGCACATCACAAGATTGAACACAAGGAACCAGGGAATAGTTAATCCAGATTTGACCTCTGGGGCAGGGTTAAGGCCTGGATCGGACCCATTAATGCCTCAGAATAGATCAGGAGTTACTGAACCTCAAGGGCAGTCAGAAAATAATCCAGACAGGGGAGCCAACCCTGTACCGTTTCCGGGTCAACCTGACCTTCAACAACCAGAAAGCGGTCCCAATCCCGGATCCATGAATTCATTCAGTTCTATGTTGTTATGGATCTTGGGAGGTGCTTCTTCTGAGGGCCTCAACTCATTTTTTTCCATGTTCAGAGATGTAAGGGACCAAGGACAAGTTTTTGCTGAACCTGCTAGCCCTAGGCGTGAAAATCATTAGACTCTATGGTAGATAGATGTGGAACATTTGAGATTGAGTGGAAGACCTTCTTTGTACAGAAGTGATGTAAGTGATATAGGTGGCTGGACCAGAGGAAAACAATAGTATAACAAAAAGAAAAGTGTATGTCATCCTCTATATGTATTTTTTGCGGGAAAATGGCTGATTGTTCCTTGTTGAATCTTTGGGGACTACGCTTTCTGGCTCTTGGCATGTCCTGCTAGAAAATGAAGCAAAGGAGTTGCACCTAATGGATTCCATTGGAGTTGTATGAAGAACAAGAGTGAATCATTTTCATGGGGTTTTCTTCTTGCTTGCCTTGCAGGGCTTGAACCCCCACTGATTTAGGTGAAACTTCTTGTTAGCAATTACTCAGCCTCGCCGTTTCACGTCACTCTTAAGTCAGTCTTCGTTTGCTTGGCGGGTGACAATGTATGTCATTACTGTATTAAAATTTTTCTCTCACTAATATGACAATTTTTGGTTCCTTGTAAGTGACGTTTGATATATAAATACTATTTCTAAATTATAAGCTTTGCTACCAATTTGGTCTTGTTTTAATTTAGTCATTAATTTTACATTGGTTTCACGTTTCGATTTGTCCGGTTGTTTTCCTTTTAATTTTTCTTATTATCAAAACTTTTAGGAGAGTTGGTATTTCAGGCGTTCATTTAGATTAGGATTTTCTTTCTTTTGTCAATTATTTTGATGCACAACGAAAATTGAGATTAAACAAAAAGAAAGTGAAGTGAATTAAAACAAAAAAAGGACAAGGGACTACTGATAATTGAGTCAAAACTTTACGAGAAGTTATGAAAGTAATTTTTTTAGCACACCTTCAAAAGTAAATGTATATGAGGGCTATTAAAAGAAAGACTCGTGTAAATGATTTGGTAAATATATCAATTAAATGTCAAATTTAAATAATTTATCATGTTTATATTTAACTAAGTTAACCTGTTTTAATATTTTATCACCACATTTTTTTTGGGATAAACAGAATGAGAATGGGAATGAGGAAAAGCGTTAATATGTCACAGAATACTTACATAGGTACAATTATTTTTTAAAGTTGTATTAACGAACTCATTAACGAAATCACTTCAGTCAAATATGACATTAAGATCATGATTATCTCTTTCTTAGAGCCTCTTTGGTATCACTATTAAAACCAAGTTTTGGATAAAAACTTGGTTTGATTTGTTTTACATGATATTTGGTTAATTTTTCCAATTCCGTTGGAAAATGATTTTTCAGACAAAACGTGGTTGACATCTAAGCAGTAGCGGAGCTGCTTCTCCATTCTACTTCTTTATTCTGGTATGTATTTATTTTAAAGTCACATAAAAGTGGAACAATAAAAATAAGAAAAAATTGAAAAATTAAAAAAAATAAATTTTTTATAATATTTTTCCTATCTAATGACTAAAATATCCCTTCAAAATTTTAATCTCCATGGGCTATAACTTGTAAAAAAATGTTACACTAGATATATTATGTTCTCAATTAAATAAATACAGATTAAATTTTAGTTCAAGTAAATTAAATTAATCATGAGATTGAGTTTAAGCTCAATTTGAAGAAAAACGATAAGTTTTATCAAAACTAATTTTTAAATAAATCATCCAAATATAAATATGTTAGTCCAAAATTAATTTTTATTATAACTATGTTACAAAACCAATTCTACCAAAATTTATTTTTAACTAATTGAAAATCAAACGGACACTTAGTAGGCAACAAGTACTACTTATCTTTCTAATTTTTCCATTCTCTTAGATTATATTATATTATGATATAAGCAATAACAAACACGGTCATGACGTTTCGAAGAGCGTTGTTCGTTTCAAAACTAAAATCAATATAATTATTAAACTTGAAAGAGCATCCACAACTGAATATGTAGATATTTTGCATAAAATTAAGATGGGGCTTAGTTATTTCAAAATTGTATCGGAAGTTTTGGCAGACCCGTTGAGGATGTAAAGAATGACACAGTTTTCCCAAGATATTACCTCACAATATTTACATTTTCTTAACTTTTACAAACAAGTTCTTTTTACATATTTTTTTTGTGAACAGTTTTGCATATTTTAGTTGACATATAAATTGTCATATCAAATAAACATGGACATCTTAAATGTCATGGAGCGCAAGATATTTTTAGAAAATGAAAAAAAAAAGTGAACTAAACACCATTTTAGAAGTTATCATGAAAAATATAAGTAATATTTTATGAAAATTAACAAAACTAAATGTGATTTTAGATCCCTATATTTTCAGTTTGAAACCGTAAGATAATAATGTCATCTTATATCTCTAATCTCTTAACTAAGTAGGTTCTCATGCATTGTATAGAATGAAAAAATGACTTGCACTTTTCATAATCTATAAATATTATAATTCCCTATAGATTTTATATTTGATATTAATATTTATATATTAGATAGTACTCTACAATCAAACATACCAAACAAATCTAATCTTATATTATTGAGTGTTGACAATTTTGTGCAGCTAAAGGCCTATTCTAAGAAAATGAGATCAAGAGCCAACATATATAGTTGGCAAAAGAAAAATGGTCACTAACCGCAGTCTTGGAGAAAACTAACAGCTTCTTCCCTTTGCTCATCACTTAATTCTGTGGGGAAGTTGATAAGGAACTTAATGTGGAGGTCACCTCTTCTCCCATCTTGTCTGGGATTAGGCATCCCCTTACCCTCAATAACCTTCTGATATCCAGGGTATATGACGGTATCCTCAAATGGCATAGTCATGGGTTCTCCTTCTATTAGAGGAACTGGTATGGAGCAGCCTGTGAGTGCTGTCACCAGAGGAATCTCAACACTTACTTCCAAATTGTCACCATCCCTGCGGAACAAAGGATGGTCCTTTTCATCAATCAAGAAGACTATATCAGCAGGAAGGTATCCAGGTTTCTCATCGCCTTTTCCCTCAAATGTAATCTTTGTTCCTTTTCTCCATCCTGGTTTTACTTCAATCTTTAGTATTTCCTCCTCATGGGCAATGATCCTGTCACAAAATAAAGTTCAAGTGTCATTCTTCTAAGCATCTGCACACTTTCTCTTTTTCCTTTCCCTTCTTTCAGAAAATTGCATTTATGTTCTTACCAATTGTCATTGCTCAAAATTGCAACTTTTAAGTGTGTATTTGGGGTGGCATTGTGTCGCCCAACGTCATGTTTTGGTTAACCAAGTTGTCTAAACTAAAACGTAGTTGGGGGTGGCACAACACCCCACCACAAACTACTGAGTTTCTAGGTTATCATTGTCAGAAATTTCAAGCTATAGAAGTCCTAGCAACAAAGGAAATTTCTAAGCAACTACCGCTTTTCTATCAGAAAATTGCACTTTTGTTCTTAACTGTCATTGCTCAAAATTCCAAATTTGAAATCTTCTGTACCCTATCAATACTCCATATCGACCTAAATTTCCCAAGGAACATTGCTTGTAAATGTCAAATTACTGCAGTTTCAGCAAACTTGGAAATTTCTCTTCAATAAGATTATATAATAGAAACTTAAATAAACAGCGTGGACACACAAACATAACACAGAACATCACTTTTTTCTTCTTTCAAATTGTCATTGCTCATCATTACATCTTTGAAATCTTTTAAATCCTAACCTGGATGGGACACAACAAAATTTGAAGTATCAATGCAAAATTTTAAGTCTCATATCATGTCTAACATGAGGGTGTACTCCTTTTTTTCAAATCTCCTTGCTTTATGGAGTAACATTGTTATAAATGTCAAATTACTGCAGCTTCAACAACCTAAGAAATTTATCTACAATTAATATCTCAACAATGGAAACATACCCGGGATGCTTGATAACATCTTTAGTGATTTTGATCTTTTTGACTGATCCAAAGCACAAGTCCTCAAGTGTGCACTCAAGTTTCATCTCAACTGGTGGGGGTTTCCGCCTCACTGTTGATTGTGAGAATATGATTGGTGTTGTGGACATTCCACTTGTGCTTCTAGATGGAGATGCTGAACCCCCATCTTTTGATGGGGAGACTGAAGGATTCGGAGTTTGAGGCTCAGAGATGCACTTGCGGCTCAAGTTTCCTGATGGAGAAGCCAAAGGGCTCGCTGTTGTGGTTGCAGAGGCTCTCCTTCTGCTCATAATCCTTGATAGTGAAGAAGCATCTATATCAGAAGCAGAGTCTGTTCTAATGCTTGCATTTCTTGAGAAAAGTGTGGGTGTTGTGCATTTTCTGCTTGGATGTCTAGACAAGTGCTCTTTACTTGGTGTTGGCGTTTTGGATCTTTTGCTTGCAGTTTTACTTGAGAATAGATTTTCATCCACTCCTTTATGACGATCATCGAACTCAGAACTAGGAACTGTCATTGGCTGTTGAATCAAATACAAAGAGAAAATCAGATAAAGACTTCAAACAGTAGTGAAGGGTAAGAATTTGTGAACGAAATAATCTCATCAAGGTGGAATTGTTCAATAAGGATTCTCTATAGTCATTGAAATAATTGCATATATTCTATTCGAAAAGAGAATGACTAAAAAAGACAAAAATGAGTGTAAAGAGAAGTGAACCTATCTACAATCACACTTTTTTGTATTATTCTTTCTTCCAATGCATGTATGTATATAGATGATTTGTTTCAGAAATTATTGCTTTAAGAAGCATGAATTCACAATGCAACACAAACACCACAATAAGTAGTATTTTGACAGAAGATGCTGGACTGCATTAAAATTTGACAAAATAAACCAGTATTCTTGTACAAATTCAAAATTTTGCATTATGACTTAATACAAACACGTATCAAACACAACGCAGCATGCAAAAACATGAAAATGTACTAAATTAAAAATTGTTTACAGCAACAATCCGGGCGATTTAGATGTGCATTCTCAAATGTTTGATGTGACGACCGCCTCAAGATGCAGAAACTGAAGAGGTTATTACTTACCTCGGAGGTTTCGTGCTTGCAGAAATTCTTATCGCGGTGCTTTTTTCTTAAGAGCGATTTGCATATCTCTTTGAACGATGGTTTCTTTCGGATCCAATCCCCCATTGCATTGGAGATCGAGAGACAGAAAGAAAGGAAGGTGACATAAAACCCAAAGAAGATTTGTTTGGCCGTTTGAGAAATTGCTAGTTGATCAAATATGAAGGAAATAGAGCTGCATGTTTGTTGTCTTTTTTGTGCACGATTTGTAAAGGCAAAATTCTATCACAATAGGATAATGTTAAGAAAATAATAATTTATTAGTAGTTATAATTTACATTAATTTTTCAATTCGATCCTTGTAATATGTTTAAAACTATCCTTATACAATATCAGCCATTTAACACTACAGAATTAATCTAATAACTAAATATGTTTTTTCGTGTATTGCATTTAATTGGTAAATTTCAGGAGTTGCTTGGTAATTTGTTGAAAAGTATACATGGTATATATTCCAAGAAATTAATTTTTCAAGAAATTCATACATGGCATGTTTAGTTAATTTTTTATTTTTGGATAAGTTTAAATTATTTTTTAAATAAATATATTGTCTTTCAATGGTAATGACATAAATATCTTTTTATTTCATATTTTTTAAAAAATTAAAGATTTTTTTGAAAAATTATTACAAAACACTTTAGAAGTAGAACTTCTTATAATTAGTTTTATACTGGAAGTATAACTTGGCGAGTTAAACCAACTTTTCACGAAGTTTTTCTTTTTTTTGGCTTACTAAACAAAAGTCATTTATTTATTTTTCGTGAAATTTAATTTTTCACTAATAACATATTTAGGATCCTGGACTAATGGGGATGCTATATTTTAAAAAATAATAAAATAAATAATTATTGTCATATAACATTATATATATATATCCTAAAATTATATAAATGTTTAATATATATATATATATATAACTGAATAAATTGTATATGGTGAGATTTTATTTATTAAAATTTTTTAACAATCAGCCCATAATCAATAATAACTTATGCATTAAAATTTTTCCAGTTTCTATTTAAAATTCAACAAATTTGTAATCCACATATCCTAAATCAGATTTTAAGAAAAACAAGGAATACGTTTAATTAATTAAAAATAACTAAAAACATCACATATTAATAATCATAATTTAAATAAATGCATATAAAAATAAATTCTTCCACACAAAAATTTGAAAAAGGTAATGAAAATTAATATTGTGGTTTTACTAAAAAAAATAACAAATAATTTTTCCAATGGAGATACCAAAACAGAAATGCGCAACCCAAGTGGTCAGCATGCCTAATCTAATCAAGTACGTATTTTTGCAAACAACTCACGCATTAGAAGTAATTAAATGGAGAGCAGAAAGATGCCTGAAATCAAAGTACCAGAGGAAATTGTGAGGATGGGTAATGTATGGATATGGAAGCTTGAGTTTGAGGAGATGGTGATGAAGAAAATGTGGAATAATAGGAAAGGACTTGCTGCTTTGGCCCCCGACGTTGAAGAACTGGAGCAAACAGATCGATGACGTAATTAAAAGATAAGCATTTGGGTTCAAATCCAATAAAGCAGTGGGGGCATAAAATGGAATTTCATCTCCAAAAATAATTAAGGTTCAGGGCTTCAAGAGAATCAGAGTGAATTGAGATGTTGCTTAAACCTCGTGGTTGGCATATTGTGAGACCAGTTTTAATTGCATGAATAGATAGAAAGCCAACTGAGTTTTACGTTTGAAACCCACCACCCAATTACCTACAAGACAGTCCCTAAGCACCCCACCGCAAGCAGCATATATGTTGATGCTATATTGGCATTCACGGACCCATCAACATCCACTCTCCTAATATCTAATCTCCCTTCAATTCATATAATAAAACATTTTGTTGGGTAAATTTTTTATTTAAAATAAAAATATAAGATGTTAAATATTTTTTTTTCATATTTTATTTCTATCTTCAATATTTTATCTTTTCTCATTTATAGTCCTATAATAATAATAAAATAATATATTTAATAAGAATAAAATAAAAAATATAAATATCTTTTATATTAATTTTAATTAAAAAATAAATTTTTTAATATGTATATAATTAATATAAAATATTTTATTATAATGTGGATAGTAAAACATGTGACGCATCACACAACAACTGCCCTCTACTTTTGGATCAGCGCGACAGCCAATGGAATGTGAGGAGCTTCGGCCTCAGTGATGGAACTTGGCAGTGGCTATAGGCTATAGCATCATCCAACACTTCCATTCTGCTTTCATTCTACCATATGATGGCATAATTATATTTTTTATTTTCATATCAAAATAATAACATAAATTAATTGAAAATAAGTTATCATCTTTCGTATTGTAACATAAATATATATATCAAATGTTAAAAATAAACATAAATTTTAAAAAATATAAATATAAATAATTTTAATTTCAGAAATAATAAATATATTATACATAAAAAGTCACTTCTACTAACAAAAATATATTGAAACAAATAATTTGTAATATATTTCTTCCGATTCCCATTATAAAGTATTTTATATTAATTATATATATAGTAAGAAAATATTTTTTTTCACTTGAAAACAATACAAACAAGTATTCATATTTTCTATTTTATCATTATTAAATATTTAATTTTATTATTATTATAAAGTTATAAATGAGAAGTATGAAAATATTAAAAATAAAAATAAAATAAAATAATACCCAATATTCTATATTTAAAAAAAAAATCATCACACCAAATATCTAACATCAAATGAAATGCTAAAAGGTTCAAAGTGTAATGCGAAAATGCAGTGAAGTTTACAAAGTATGGAATTTTGGGTAGAAACATAATTACTGACACTATAAGTCAGTCGTCCACTTCCACCAATTGACTCTCTTTTCTTATTTGTCAAATCATTAGTAATAATGCCATTCCTCATTTGACTCTGTGACTTTATGTTATCTTTCTATCTTCGATGCACAATTTCATACTTTTACATCAAAATCATGCACTGGATTTGGATTTTACGACCATCTTAGACACAAGCACATCGTGCTTATTTTAAACATAAAATTTAAATAGTTTAAATTTATTCTTTTTTTTTTGCCAAACAGAATATCATCAGTAGAAAAAAAAACGGCATACATACAGGAGGCAGAGGCCCAAAACAACAAAAACAAACTAAACCTATCCGACCCGGAAAAGACTCGACCCAACACAAAGATAAATCAGAGCAGAACACCACCAGTCACCCAACTGAGACCACCCCCAATCAACAATCACTTCAACCTCGACAACAAACCAAAAGAACAAACAAAGAACAGAAAAAAGCAGAGACAAACTAGCCAACAGGAGGTCGTCGTCAAGCCAAAACTGGGAGCTAACAGCAGCAGAGCCATAACCGGGGATGGTGGTTTGATGAACCAATTCTTTCAGTCTCATCCTCTCCTTCAACGAATCTGCTTTAATCTCAACAGAGTTCAGCAGATTTCCATACATAGGCCGCACGGGAGAGAACATGGCAACCAAATTTGGCGAAGCAAGCGACTAGCCAAATGTTGGAAAGCACTCCATCTCCACCACTTCGATCCAGACCGTCCAACTAAAAATCAAGCCTCCAAAATGCCCGTTGGCTTCTGGCAATCAATTTCTTCTAAACGGAAAGCATCATCGAGAAGAGCCCTAAAACATCCAAAAAGCCCTAACACACACTAGCAGAACACCAGAGATGATCAGTAGGAGAACCAAACACACACACACACACACCTTGGATGACTTCTCCCCCAGCAGAAGCCAGGGGGAGAGTCACCGAGATCTTCACTGCACGGAAACAATCCGCATTTCAACTCTCGTTGGGAGAGGGTTTGGACTCTCTACGGGAGAGTGTTTGATAGTTATCTCGACAGTTGATAATTCATAATTTAAATTTATTCTAAACAATGAAACTTTCATTTTTTATTTTATTATTTTTAAATTAGACATATTATTGTCTTTATTCTACATTATGTTTTTTTTAAATTAAAAATAAATTATTTAAAAAGTAAATATAAAATAAAAATAAAAATATTGCCTCTATTTTTAAGGTAAAAAAAAATGATTTCAGATACTTCATTAGATTGTGACAAAAAAAAAGACTTCTTTAGATTAGATTTCAATGAATTATAAATGTCAAATGCAGGTCTGAATAAAATAAGCATACTCGTTAGTCGTTAAAGGTATAAATCAGTCAAGCTCCTTCATAGTTAAAAGCCTTCTTCATTGATTTAATTAATATATAATGTCAATTTCGGCACATGTTATAATTAATTTAATTTTCTTGGGAGAACAAATATAAAAGGGCCATGTATGATTTATTAATATTCATTGGTATACTTATGATTTATTAATCTAAAGCATGGATCAAACATTAAATTTAATAATTGTTTTAAAATAAGAATCAATTGTGTAGACGCAATCACATTTTAAGTCCGAGGAATTAAGAGTTTAAAACTGAAAATAAATGGAGATAAAAAACAGCAGAAGAAACAATAATAATCGATGGTGTTTGAGAAAAGACAGGAATATTCCTAGTTTAATGATTTGGATTGGACGTGAAAAATATCTTAAAGCCATTTTCTTCCCCGTTCGTTTTATTACTTAATACTACCATTACCGTTCCAACTTGTGGAGTGAAAAAGTCAAAGCGTAAGTAGCATCACTTGCAGCCGCCCACGTAAATGCATCACGACAGCGAAGGCGCGTGCGTAACCTTACTTCCTATCGGTAGCATGTATTTCGATTTCTGCTTTTTTTTTTTAATAATCTTGTATTTGATATTGTAAATATGAATTAATTTATATTTAAACATTGTCAAAAATCTCATAGCTTTTTAATACAATTTTTTTATTCACAAAATTTAAACTTGATAACTTACTTGTACTGTCTACCTTCATATTCTTTCTATTCCATTCAAATTTCTACATATTTTTTATATACTTGCATATTTATTTTTAAATAAAATTTAAATTATTTACATTCATGTAACAAATTAATACTTTCATCAATAAATTGATGTCATAATGTTCAAATATTCATGCACATGAATTAATTTTTAAAAATATATATTTTCAAATCAATTATTTTGGGCCTTAAATTAAGTTAATTGACTTTAAAGTATTGGAAGAATTTAACAGCAAATACTAAATTTCTTATTTTTCAAAATTAATTCAGCCAAAAAATTTAATAATGTCGGTCCCATTTGATTTGCTTTTCGCTTCCCTTTTCTAGAACCTTAAATACATTTTATGACCAAAATTTGTACTATTATTAGTTTGACCGTAGTCTCTTACAAATACTGCGTGGTTACACGCGTCCCGTCGTGACCGCTCTATTACACCTAACCCAACCAGCAGCCAGAGAATCTGAGGCAGGAAGGAAAGACAGAGCTTTTGACCATCCATCCATGGTGATCGTCTCTTTCTTTCCGTCTTCATTTCATCTTCCTCACTCCCCTCAGCTTCTTATCTCCCTCCCTCTCGTCTTTCTTCTGAAACCCTGAAGTATATCCATAACCAGAAGCTTAACACAAGAGGGTGTGACAAAAACACAAAAGATATGAAGATCGTTGTCGTGCTTCTCTTTCTCTTCTTCTCCATGTTTTTTACTCTAAGCTCTGCAGCTCCTCCTCCTCCTCCTTCTTCTTCTCCCTCTGTTAACACATCCTCGTGTCCCATGGATCTGAACTATGTGCTGAAAATCCCATGGAACTCTTCCATGTGCGAAAACTTCCATCCTTTTCCATCCTTGGATGAAACTCGACAAAGCCATTGTTGCCAAACTCTACTCTCCGTAATTGCCGTAGGGCTTGCTCATCACCTTAAAGCAACCTCTATGTTCAACCTCCCGGATCTTGCTACCTCCAAATCCTGCATCCATGACTTCCAATCTAAGCTCTCTTCCCTCTCTCTCCCCGATTACCTCACCTCCGTTTGCTTCAACCCGCTTCAATTTGTGATTAGCCCTAACGTCTGCGCGGGTATCCAAACAATTCCAGATTGGATCAGGAAGCTCGGCGAAACGACGCAGCTTAATCAGGGATGTAAAGGGGACCTTACTGATCTTACTCTCTGCGGTGCGTGCGTGGCGGCGGGGTATCAGGTTCAGCAAGAACTCATACAGATTGATGGTAACGCTTCCCACAGCACAGATTGCTTTTATTTTGCTGTTCTGTACGCTGCTGGTATTGTGAATGAGTTTGGGCCGGAGAGTAATGCTGCTGTGTCTTGCATTTTTGGCATGTCGGTTTATTCGTCTGTGGGTTCTGAAGGGAAGGGTCACCATCAAGCTCTTGTTTATGGATTAACCGGAGCTGGGGTTGGGTTGTTAGTCATGTCTGCTTTGTTGTTTCTGTATCTATGGTATGATAGAAGGTGGAGGAGGAGGAAACTTGAAAGTTTTAGGTTTGATATTGATCCTGAAGATCAAGGGTCTAGGCCTAGATTGAGACCAAATACTGGGTCAATCTGGTTCAAAATTGAAGAGCTTGAGAAGGCTACTAATGGTTTTTTATCTAAAAACTTCATAGGAAGAGGTGGCTTTGGGATGGTTTACAAAGGAACTTTGGCTGATGGATCCGTGGTTGCAGTTAAAAGGATTTTGGAATCTGATTTTCAGGGGGATGCTGAGTTCTGCAATGAGGTTGAGATTATTAGTAATCTGAAGCATCGTAATCTGGTACCACTTAGAGGTTGTTGTGTGGTCGAGGAGGCTGAGAGTTATGATGAAATAGGTCAAAGATATCTTGTTTATGACTACATGCCCAATGGTAACCTTGAAGACCATCTCTTCCCATCTCCAGGGGGCAATCAAAATGAAAAGAGATCACTGACTTGGCCACAGAGGAAAAGCATAATCTTGGATGTGGCAAAGGGGTTGGCTTACTTGCATTATGGAGTTAAGCCTGCCATTTATCACAGAGACATCAAGGCCACCAATATACTACTTGATGCTGATATGAGGGCAAGAGTTGCAGATTTTGGGCTTGCTAAGCAGAGCAGGGAAGGTCAGTCTCATCTCACTACTAGAGTGGCTGGTACTCATGGATATCTAGCCCCAGAGTATGCACTATATGGTCAGCTTACTGAGAAGAGTGATGTCTATAGTTTTGGTGTGGTTGTTTTGGAGATAATGTGTGGGAGAAAAGCTCTTGACTTGTCTTCATCAGGATCTCCAAGGGCATTCTTGATCACAGATTGGGCATGGTCCTTGGTGAAATCTGGGAACATAGACGGGGCTCTCGATGCTTCCCTCTTAAAAGATGGTGATTGCCCTAGTTCAAATCCTAAGAGCATAATGGAAAGGTTTTTGCTGGTGGGAATTCTATGTTCTCATGTGATGGTTGCTTTGAGGCCAACAATCTCTGAAGCTTTGAAGATGTTGGAAGGCGATGTCGAAGTTACACAAATCCCTGACCGGCCTATTCCTCTTGGCCATCCTTCATTTTACAATGATGCTAACAATACTTTTAGCATATCTCCAGCATTAAGTGGCCCGAGATTGCATAGTGGAGACATGCTCAGGTAATGAACAAGTCAACTTAGTGAATTCTTACATTGCATTGAAGTCCCTATGAAGCTGGGAGCTGTTTTCACTATAGGGCTTGCCTCAAGTTTAGTTGAATCATTGTGATAAAATGACTTTATTTGAAGTTCCTAGCCTGATGAATATCATGGGATAGTTGAGTTTCATATCACCAACTGTTGTCAAGATCTCAATAACTGAAGCTTCCAATGCCAATAGGCCTGCTTGCGCATCTATGAATTCTATACTGATGTGTGAAAGAAACTTTGCAAGCAGGGAATTACTAGAACTGGTGTCCCTTTACATCAGCTATCAAAGACTATGATTTACTTGAGTAGCTGAGAATAGGTATAAGATAAGAGGTCTTAAATTGGATAGTTATTTGGTAAAGTAGGGTTCTGCAGTTTCATTTATTTTCTCCCTCATTTTCTGGGTTGGTTTTACTTCAAGGCTCTTGTACATAAAGGGAAATGTAAATTCAACTATAATTGAAGTGCTGGTGTTGCTTTTACAATATGAATAGAGTGGGCTGTTTTTACCTATTCCTTTCTCCTCAGCAAACCCTGTCATGTTCTATATTGCTTGTGCTTTCATATACCATATTGGACGTCGATAGCTATTTCATCATTTGATTAATTTGCAAGGCTGATGGCTATACTTAAAACAGGTTCTAGGGAGATAGTTGAGAACTTCAGGTGGTTCTGAGGCCCAAGATCTAACTTCCAAAACCTTTTTATTTTCATATGTCAGCCATCAACAAAAAGTTCAAACTTTTGTTTTTTGTTTTCGATTTCGTTTGTTCCCTTTTATTTTCTCCTTGGAGAGCAGGTTAGAATATTGAGATAGCTTTCTGCAGCCTTGTAAATATTCTACATCGTGCATATAGAAGATTTTTGGTTATAATGTCTTAGACTCTTCAGATTTGAGGGCTTTTTTCCCCCCCTCAGTTAGAGACAAGAAATCGTGGCAAGTTCAAGTTTTGTGTAATTTAGGTTGTGTTCTTACTTCTTGCTTCAAGAAATCTTTGAGGAAAACAAGTATTCTTGGGAAAAGTACATGTTTTCATTCATACAGTAGAACACAGAAATTCTCCATTCCAAAAAAAAAAAAATTGAACTTTCTAGGTTATTAATGTCTTTTTATATTGATGTTAGAATTTGTTGCAACTGAATAATTAACAAAAAAATTGAAGGAATATTGTTATATTAAAATGCCAAATTATTGGGCATCTCTGCTCTTTTTTGTCTCTGATGTATTAATATTTATTTACACCTGTATGAATTCTAATATAAATGATTTTTTTTAGTTGAGCTGAACATATTTTGGGTTGGCTCCAATATTTGCCTTGTTCAACGTTTATTGGATTATACAGGATTTCAGATTTGAAGCTCCATATCTAGGTCTGGCAAGTACCTTAACTTAATGGACCTAGTAGTTTCTTTTCTTTTTTTGTTTGAAAGAAAATGGTTAAAATTATAAAATTATCGCTGAGAATAAAGATGATATTTTCTTATCAATCTTAATATTTACAATGAGGACCACAGTTAGTTTTTGCACAACTGAAAATGAGAGTTAAAAGCCACTTGAGGCGCAGAATGAGGTAGCTATTTAAGTAGACATGAGCCACACAAGACGTGAAGCACTAATTTGCTTAACTAAAATGAATGATCAATGTTTAATCAAAACTTTAAATTCTATCTAATCTAAATTGAGTCATGGTTAAACCCATATGATAGGAGTTTTCTTAAAAAATTTTTTTATATTCAGATAGTCTTAAATTAAAATATCATGTTTGGGAGACCATAAACTCATTCACTAAAATCAACGCCTACCAAAAAAAAGAAAAGAGACATCACATAGTCTTTACTTCACATAAAGCGGAAGTGTCAGGACACAAAAATCTGAGGTGCAACAAGTCAATTTAATTCAGCTCAGCTTAACAAATCTGAAAATTTCCTCCATTTGTTACTCAGGAAAGAGTGTAGTACGTCTGAATATAATATTTTGTTAGAGTATGCATATTTCGTCATGTCAGTGACAGTTTAGTTTATAAATTTCCTGCCCAACTTTTGTTGGTTTGTTGAATCATTTAACTTGTGTATATTTTTTATTTACATTTTAGTTCTCTTTCTTCATGCTTTATCAACATCATTTACCAGTATGTTTTTGTTTTCCTTTCCAATTTATGTGCGTGTTAGACAATTAGCGTGTTTGAAACCTAATAAATTTAGTTACAGTATTGCTATTTGTGTAAAGAAATAGGCACCCAGAAGAGTTAAGAGGTGGAAGTAGTTGAGTGAATCTCTACTCAGCTTATGGAGAAAGAAGATGAATAGTCGGGAACAATTTTTAGTTTAATTTAATTAATTATTAATATGACAGCAATTTAAAGAAAGTTTAATCAGTTATTTGAAAATAAATATGAAAGTTTTTAAATTGAACAATTTAAAAAAAATTAAATAATGCTACATCCATCATACGTACTGTAAAATTACTGTCTGTTCGGAGTTTTAGACTTCTCCGAAAGGTTTAGGTCAATCAATACTTTACCAGGTAAGCTGTATGTATGGGTGTATATATTCACTAGGTTGTGTGTTTATTATATTCCTAATCGCCATTTATTCACAGGCTAGCTTGAAATAGATATCAGGCTTAGCTATTTCCGGGTCCCATGTGCCAAGCTTCTATGTGTATGTTATTTTATTTTCTTTTCTTTTATTCATGCTGAGGAATTTCTTTATTTTCATTTACATCATTAAAAATTTTTTTGGCAATTTTGAAATATTTCAAAATATATTAGTGTTGTTATCAAACGAAACCAACAAAATGAATTCACATATTGTATAAAATGCGTAGTGTATAACTTTTTTTTCAAAGTTATAGAGGAGGATTTGAACTCCAAACAATACAAATACTCCCTCTTACCTTTATCATTAGAGTTAATCCGATGCCTAACACATAATACATTTTTTTTTATTGATGCTCATAACCGTTAAACTTTTTTTGTTTATTATTAAATTAGAGTATGAAAACAATTTTTTTTATCATTGTCCAATAACAAGATTTCACTGAAAGCTTGCCATACATTAACATTATATGATTTTCCTTCGAGATATGTGATTTGTTTGATCACAAATGCAATTTCCGCCATTGATTCGGTTATTTTTTGGTGTTTAGATTCTCCCCATAATCACAATCAATTATGTAGAGAAATTTTTAAATACACTTTCAAACAAAATAATCACTTATAGTCATTTAAATAATTATTCTCATAAACCATTTTTTCTTATTTTTCAATAATTATTTATTTCACTTTTTTTCTCATTATCTATCTAATAATTACTTAAACTCTAAAAATCTAAACATATTTCTTTCCTCAAAATCACTTATAAGGTAAAAATATTCAAATATAAATTACTTTTGATATAATCACTTATCCTTATGATCAATTATAAATAAATTAATCCAAATACACACTCCATCGTGTGTGTGTGTGTGTGTGTGTGTGTGTGTGTGTGTGTGTGTGTGTATACTTTTTGAAGATATAATAATAAGTTTGTCTTGCATTCTTTTTCTACTTTAACTAGCTGTGGGACTAATTGAAGATATAATAATAAGTTTGTCTTGCATTCTTTTTCTACTTTAACTAGCTGTGGGACTAATACACATGATATGATTCATTCCCCTCTTGGCCCAATAATATGTTGTGTTTTTTTACCAAAAACATATATAGTTTTTTTTTTAATATCATCTAAACAAAAAAATGTGGCCCATCTGGTTACATAAGCAAAATAAAGAGGAACAGCCCCATGTGAATTATGATGTCTCAGTTTCGAGATAATATAAATACTGAAAATACTTTTAGAAGAGTTTCTCTCACATGAGAGTCAACAGTAACTTGATTCGAATTGGTTAAAACTTAAAGTGGCAATTGGATACCATATGGTTATTACAAAAAAAAAAATCAATTCATAGAGAATGAATAATCTCAAAATAATTAGGATTATTGATCTTTATCATTAGAATTTTAAATAAAGCTATTTTATTATTTTAATAAAATGTTTAGATTTAATTTAGTTTATTTTAAATTTATTAGGATTTGAATTTTATCTTTTATTTATTCCTATGATTTAATTATATGAATTAGGATTTATCTTTTATTTAAATTTAAGATATTTTGAAAAGATATATCTTACCTTAGAACTCAAGATTGGGATTTGAGCTCCATAAATAAAAGCTTCATTATTCAGTTATATTCAAGACTTTAATTATTAATTTGAGTTATAGTTATAATGCTCCTTCAAAGTTCTTTCTTTTCTCCCTTCTTTGAGTTCTCTTCTCTCCCCCCTTTTATTTTTCTCTATCCCTCTACCTTATCTCCTCCCAATCTCATATCACCAATGTGCTTTAATCTTAATAGAAAAGTTAGATTTTACTTTAGTATGATATTTCAGGTTTGAGACTATGTATATCTTCAAGATTATATATGTGTGTGTGCGGACGCGCAGAAAACGTAAAGAGCTATCCCATTTGCGACCAAACTTAGTTTAATGTGATTCAATGGGCGGTTTACTTAAAAAAAATAAAAAGAAATAGCGAATGCTCCGCTAAGAAGAGAAAAACAGAGGGAGAAGTAGCCAATAATTTGGGCATGTAAAAATCTTGTTCCTGTAAGTCGTCATTTCCCTATCCTTGGTAAGGGTATTATACATCTATTCCTTGAGAGGAGATTAGAGTGAGTGATAAAATCACCTTTACATTACAGTGGCCAAAAAATAAAATAAAATAAAATCATCTTTACGAATAAGTCTCACCGTTTTCTTTATCGCTCTTCTTAATTAACCATGCGACTCCAGATCCAAGGTTTTTTTTGGCATCAAATTATACACTGCACTATCATTTCAATCAGGGCTAGTTCAACTGATCAACTCTAAGACAAATTACATTTGGGCAAATATCCTCTATATATATTTATATAATCATCTATAAAGCTTGACTTCCCTAGCTACTCCAATTCACGCCTTCCGTTGATAAGGATACATACCATTATGCAGGTAATAAAGACCAATCACAGAAAGATAAAAGATGTTAATTGCACTAAAATTAATTATTTTTACTCATGACTCTTCTTTTCTTTTCCAGTCCTGTCTAAGGACAAAAGAAAAAGTGCTCTCTTCCTTTATTTGATTTGAGGAAAAAATAGGATGACAATTTTTTTCTCCAATCTCCTCTCCTCCAAATTCTGAGAGAGACAAAGCAGGGCTGAAGATCATGGAGAGAAGAGAAGAAGAGACGAAGAGGAAGCTGTAGAAGAAAGGAGGAAGAAGAGAGTTTGAGAGAGAGGTGCTAAGAAAAAAATAGTTCTCATAATCTGAATCTTGTCCTCCTCGGTTTTGTATGAGATCATTTGTTTTTGCTTAAGACACTGTTTGGTTTAAGGGATTTTGGAGAGGAGAAAAGGGAAAGGAAAAATCTTTTTTTTTCTTTTTAAACTAAACAAAGAAAAATAAATTTTTTTACTCATGTCTTTTTTTTTCCATCCTGCGAGAAAAATTGCTTCCTCCAATTATTTTGGTTTGAGAAAAAATGTAAGAAGAAAAATATTTTCTCCCATCTCCCCCCTTCCAAAATCCCTCAAATCAAATGGAGTTTAAAAGTCTTTATCCTATACATGAAGCTAAATGTGCTTATTTCACCTAATTATATCTAAATGTGCTTCTCATTAAATCAATTTTATTTTTATTGTCAAAAGTTATTACTATTACATCTATTTTTTATGTTGCTGTGTGTGTATGTGTGTAATATGTATGCAGCTTGTGCATCATACATTATAGCTTATTGTTGATATTTTTTTTTATATCATTATACATGTTTTATTAAATGAACTCTCTCATACAATGAAAATATTTAAAAAAAAACTATTGATAATTAACTTTAAAAATAAAATTGAAATTATTGGCCCCCACGGTTGGTTTTGGAAAACGTGGTTGATATCTTCCAATATTGGCTATGAAATAAGAAAAATGGGATTAGTCCACGCATCACGTTTTGAGTATAAGACTTGGAAGGACACCCCCGCATTATTTAATTACATTTTGATAATGATTTATATAAAATATTAAATTTTATATAAAAATTGATAAGTATATTAATTTTTAATACACAAATTAATATTATTAGACCACTATAATTTTTTAAGAATAACTTATAATTTATTAATTTTACATCTTAATTCATCTGTTGGTCTCAATTATTTAATATATATATATATATATATTTAAACATTTTATCTCATCAAGTTGGCTAAAAGAGTTATTTTATCTTTCAATTTGTTAATCCTAATAGCATTGGCATGGTCCGTCACTCTTCCATCAAAGCTTCTCACCCCTTCTCAGATCTGTTTTAAGCTGAAAATAAGATGGTTACTAACCATGGGATAAGTTAATGATAATAATAGAAATACAATTTTGGTTGAAAAATGAATCAATCAATGTGCGATAAAGAATAATGATAAAATAAATTCTAAAACTAGTTCAAGTACACGGAAAAATGGAATCTAAATTTAACTCTGGAAATTTAAAAATACTCCAATAGCCCTCTGACTACAATTTTTCTTTTCATTATGTCATATTTTTATTATGCCAATTTAGCCCAACCTAGTCTTCAATAAGGTAAAATAGTGAAGTCTGAATGCCATAGAAATAAAGGTAAGGAGGTATTTTATCATTGAAGCATCTTACTGAATGTCCTAATCAACAATCGATAAATTGTTTGCATAAGTTTAAAAATTTAGAGAGTTCAATAACAATTTAAAAAATTTTGTGCATAGCTAGAAACTTAGAAAAACTTGGCACAATTTTTTTAAACAATTAGTTCTCATTTATATCAAAATAACATTGTGTGTGTATATGTGTGAGGAATGGTTTTGACCAATTATAGATGAAATGTGAATATATATATATTATGATTTAGAGCCAAAAGTACAATTGGAACAATTTTGTTGAGCCACTTGGGATTCATAAAATATGGAAAGCATGCCATGTGGAACAATAACAGATCTCAATATTATTTATATATTTGTTTAACTAAATTAATGCACCCTGAAAAAAATGCTTAAAGTGATTAATAATGTCCATTTATAATGGAAATGATTATTTTAACTATTGCTCATTAAGCTTTGAAACTATAAGTCAATTATTAAATAAACAATTAATATTTGAAAATTTTTTGGGTCATATATTTGAAAAGTTTTTGAATGTGAAACTACATCAAATAGTATGTTATGACACTTCTATATATACATACAAAAATTGCAAGTGAAAAAGAGATAGTAGCACAAGAAGAGTTGACGGGACTCACGTTGCAAAGCTCATATGTTTCTAAATTTACTATTCATTAGATAATGGAAATATTCAAATTCTACATATATTTACTATGTTATTTTCTTCTTCTAATACTTCATTTTGATTATTATCCATTTATGGGCTGAGCCTTACGAATTGACTTTAGTAAGCTCTGAAAACATTTTTATAGAGTAAGCTCGAAAAAGTTACATACGAATTTTTCGTTTTTTGAAAACAAAATTGTTGGATCCTAATGGCCAAACCTGACCCAACCAAGTCTGCTATGGGTTTAAATCAAGGCCCAAATCTGTTTTTTTTTTAATGAACTAACATTCGTAATTTTACTAGTTTGAGTTGCTCCAGCATAGTGAGTATGGTCCATGTCTTTATTTTTGGGGCTATGTGTATTGTTCTTGTTGACATCTTCGCTTCTGACTTCTTGTATTGTCTTACTAACAAGTGATAATTATAGGGAAAATAGTTAGAATCGTTTAAATATAATGTTTTGGATTCGAGACTGAATATAGATGTTTTTAGGAGAACTTCTCCCCACATGAGACTGAAAATGACTTGATCAAAAAAATATTGTCTTTAATGGTAGTTACTATCATACCATGTTTAATCCCAATTTATCCATATTGCACTTATTAATGTATTTCAGAATAAATGCGGAAAATGCAACAATTTAGACATCTAAAGGTCCATGAGAAAATTTAAACTCTTTTCTCTATTGTGAATTAAAAACATCTCCTACTGGCAGCAGAAATAATTCTCTCCGAGGTGTTAGCAAAGGTAAACTCTTTTAATTTTATTATTATAAAAAATAATGCACAACAAATTATCCATCATGACCCTTCGGCTCTCTAACATTATTCAGTAGTGCTGTTATATCATAAAACTATGACAGATACACACCCCTTTTTCCTTTCTCTTCAGGGTACTTTGGTGGGTCATACCCTTCAGGACCATTTTTTTTTTAAATGAGCCTTAGGGACGTGTATTTGATGTCATAATTAGAATACAAAATACGTAACATCACAAAATTATGATGCAATTATGAGAGAGGAATGGGCAGAAACCAAATACATACATATACACACGTTTTTTTTGGCCAGAATGCATTGTTGGTTGGCAGCATTCAATTTTCATTTAATTATGCTACACAATACGTTTTTTTTGGGCCAAACAATGGTACACAGTTATTTGTCCCTACAAATTTTGGCATTTGGATTCTTTTGTAATATTGATTAAACGGTGGAATATTTAAATAAATGGGATGAGAATTTATGGCATTTTATTTATATTAAAATATTTCAATGTATTTTTAAAAATTTTCACTAAATAAAAATATTTTAATATTTTTGTGCTAAAAATATCATGCCATATTGGTTTTTTTTCTCATTCAACCAACAATAAAAAATAATTAAATATCAATTTTTTATGACATAACAATTGTAATTATTTCATTACATTATTTTTTTAAAAAAATTAGTTACTTAAACTTATATGCTTAAAATACTTTATCTTATTCTAATCAAATTAAGACAAGTGGTGGTCAAAATCAAATCAAGACAAGTGGATTTTTTAGGCATTACTTATTCTTATTCTATAACTGACTCTTGCTATTAATATTATGAACTTATTTTTAAATTTTGAATCCATATGGTTTGATTTGATCAGATAAAAAAACTACCTTTCTATAGCTGAAGTACCCAAAACTGTTTTTTATTCTCATTTCATTCACTTTCATATTTTTCATAAAATTAATTCTGATCTAAATAATATTTAATGACATTCAGACTCGTCATACAGATCAGACACAATATAAATAAAATTATTGTAGTATTTATCACCTTAAAAATATATAAAAACAACAGATATTGCATTAGCATGTAATATATTATTAAAAGTATTTGGAACTTAAGGCTTGGGAGTTTTGGATGTAACTAAATAGAATGATGATTAATAAAATATAATATATAGAATGAAATAGAGTGAAATGAAACAAAATGTTTCATTGTTTGGGAGTTTTATGAAAAGAAGAAACGGTCTTATTTAATCATTATTTGAAAGTTATTATAAAATTGATGAAATTAAATAGATTATAACTATTTTCTTTTCAATATTAACCTTATTACCAAATTTAGGTAAAAAAATGTATGAATAAATTCTTCTTGTTTTTTTACACAAAAAAATTTGTATTGCTTTTATTTTCTACTACGAACATTTTCTAATAACAACAACAATAATAATATACTGCAAAACAATTTGGTTCTTCCAATAATAATATTAGTAAAGAAGTAAAAATTATATCGAGTAATAAAAATAATTAAATAATATTTTTAAATTAACAATAAAACCAAGGTAATCCAAAAGAAAAACAACAAATAATAAAAAATTTGGTTCTTGTTCATATATCTATAAACTAAGATGCATTGTCATTATTCTTAGATAACATCAAAATCCATAAATTCTTCTTTTTTTTTCACGTAAAAAATTTGTATTGCTTTTGTTTTTTAATAAGAAAATCTTCCAACAACAACAATAGTAATATGTTGCAAAACAATTTGGTTCTTCCAATAATAATATTAGTAAAGAAGTAAAAATTATGTCAAATAATAAAAATAATTAAATAATAATTTTAAATTAACAATGAAACCAAGGTAATCCAAAAGAAAAACAACAAATAATAAAAAATTTGATTCTTGTTCATATATCTATAAACTAAGATGTATTGTCATTATTCTTAGATAACATCAAAATCCATAAATTCTTCTTTTTTTTCACGTAAAAAATTTGTATTGCTTTTGTTTTTTAATAAGAAAATCTTCCAACAACAACAACAATAGTACTATACTGCAAAATAATTTGGTTCTTCTAATAATAATATTAGTAATGAAGTAAATTTTTTATAAAACAATAAAAATAATTAAACAATAATTTTAAATTAACAATGAAGCCAAGGTAATAAAAAAATAATAATAAACTTGGTTCTTGTTCATATATCCATAAACTAAGATGCATTGTCATTATTTTTAGATGACATCAAAAGCATTACAAGTTCCTTGTACATCAAATTAGTGTTCTTTAAGCTTCGACATCCCGTATTATATGTATATAAGTTTTTGTTAACATGTTTCTATCAAGTTGTAATTTTTCTAAAAGTACTCAAACTTTACTTTTCGACATAGGATGAGCTTGTTTACTCTTGACCAAATCTTTAAAACACTTACTAAAAACTTCAACTATATTATTTAAAGATTTGGCAAACATCTCAATGCTAGAATCTTCATTTGTAACCTTGCTCTTTTTTTTTCCCTCTTATTCTTTCACATAGTTGTGGTTTAATATCTTGCTTCGGGAGAAATTTTTACCTTTTTATCATTGTTTACATCAAAGTTAAGTGGAGTGGCCTCATTGTTAGGAAAAAGAAAACTAGGAACTGTGTCCAAATTTTGACTAGGGTTAATAGGAATAACAGAGATAACACGCAAACTACAAAGAGCCATTTTTTATTAATCCTGTAAGCTTAAAACTGAAGGCGACATTTGGTTGGAATCCTAAAGCAATAATGAATAAAATAGATGAAGCCAAATGTTGCCGACCAAAAAAAACACGCATCAACTAATATGGACAATATCAACAAAGACATGGTAAAGGATTTGGAAGAAAATATACCTGTATGTCGTGTGTAGGGTATGCGATAACTATTATGTGATGAATACAACCGAAGCAAGCTTACTAAGGTGCTATGTTGGGATTATCTTTAATAGTATGGTGTAAAGCATGAAAAATATCATGGGGTATGCATAAATTTTTTATAGGGTTGAAGGGTAGTTTTGTAATTGAAATAATTATTCTCGACTATTCTATCCTTGACCTCCAATTTGAAAAATAAGAAAAATTCAATTTATGAGGGCTTGAAAGGCCTCCCATTTCCTTTTAAAGAAATTTCAAAATAATGACTCAACTCATAAAATTATTCCACTCTACTCTCTTCTATCCTAAAAAAAAACTCCTAAACACACTCTTAGTCCCCAACTTTTTTCTATTTTTCTTGGTGAAAAGCAAGTGTTATATAGTCCCCACCTTTCGAGCTAAAGATTGATATGATCTCACGTAGCATTAATCAATGAGGGCTAACCCATTTTCTATCCCCTACATAATTTGTTTTTGTTTTTTATTACCAACCGCCTACCCAATTTGTTCGGTCCTATCACTCTACTATTCATGAGAGCCCTAAGTCTAATTGGTAATATATACATACATATATATATATATATATTAATTACTCATGAGACTACACTCTTCCTTAGAAATATGCAAATTTTTCTGATATATTCTGAAGACCATTTTTCTTTCATTTTCCCCTTGGAAAGTCATTTTTCCTTTCTGAAATCATCAAAGAAATTCTGTTGAATGGAGAGGGATTTAAGCTCATACAATCATCACTCAGGCTCTAGCTTGAATCAGAGTGATCAGAAACACCATAATGTTTTGGAACAAACCTCAGCTGTACACCGTTGGGTGTTTTAAGTTATAATGAAAGATGAAAATTACGAGTCTTCATCTTTCAGTCTTTAGAATGTTTCAAAGGCTATTCTTCCACCGTTGGGTGTTTTAAGTTATAAAATTAGAACCCAATTCACTCAAAAGGTTGAATCATATCTCCAATGAATATCAATACCAGCTAATTAGATTTGTGGAATTAATGTCAATTAATCAGTTGTACTCACCTGCATATATAAATAGAGGAAATTTTGAAATGATTAAAAACTAATTAAGTAATCTTATTTGAAGAGACCTATGAAAATAATCGTTTAAATCAGACCATCAAAGATAATTGATAATATCATCAGAAAATCATATAAGAGCGAAATTAATAGAAAGCAAATTCATATAAGGATTAATTTCTCAATTCCACGCATGCATGAACCTAAGGTACCATGTGATTCGCATAATGGAATATTGGCCAATAGAATGAAAAAGTGAATAGAATGGAATAAAGTAACTTTGTAAATGAAAAATGTTTTTTTGACTATAAAAAGAAGTGATAAGAGAAACCGTCATTGTTATTGTTAAATAATGGTCGCTAGAATACAATATCTATTTTATATCGCAATCTTGGTGCAACCAATTTCTTTTCCTTATTTTAAGGAGTAACCAAACGGGGCCTAAAAATTCCCAATACAGCCAACCCTTATGAATGTAAAAGAATTGAAATATCATGCATGATTGGTTGGAGGCATTTAATTTTCATTTGATTGTACACAGTGATTTGTCCCAACAAATTTTGGCATTTGGATTCTTTCAAAATATTAATTGAACGGAGGAATATTTAAATAAAAGGCGTGAAGTTTGGTGGCAAAAAAAAAAAAAGAAATGGCGTGAAATTTATGGCATTTTATTTATATTCAAATTCAAGTATTTTAATGTGTTTTTAATTTTTTTTTACTTGAACAAAAAATAAGTACTTATATTTTATACCAGAGATATTATGATCACATTCAGGTATTTTTTTTTAAATTTTTATCAACCAAATTTAAAAATAAAATCAAGTGTCAATTCCTTTTAATTTCACGCGGTATATATGTTGAACATAATTACTTTATTATGTCAAAAATTATTCTGTTCTTATTTCATTCATTTTTTCATAAAAATATTTTATAATCCAAATAATAATCGTAAATCATGATAACCCATAAGACAATATATATAAATGAAGATATCATAGTATAAAAAATTAAAAGAATATATATTAATTTGAAATGTTAACCCATCCCATTTTTAATGCATTTGTAGTTCTAGACCACACCTTTTTCGAGTCTGATCTCAAATAGCATTGATGAATGGTAGGTCCTATCTCCCTAAGGAGACCTACTTTTTCGGTATCACTATCACAGTATCACTCAATAGAACTAGCCAGAGAACCACACCTTCTTCTTCCTTCCCCACAAATATGCTAAGTTTTCTTATATTCTGAAACCCCGTTTCTCTCCTTGTCCCTGTCTTTCTTACTTTCTTTCTAGGATATTCCTATTCCTATCTCCTTTCTGAAATCTTCCAAGAAACTGTGCTTAGTTAATGGAGAGGAATTCAGGTTCATATAATCATCACGTAGCCTCTAGCTTGAATGATCAGAAACATGAGGATGACCTAGAACAGCCTCATCTTGAACAAGACTATGAGTCCCCATCTTTCAACCTTCAAAATGTTTCAAAAGTCATCCTTCCTCCGTTGGGTGTTTCAAGCTATATTCAGAACTCCATTCGCTCGGAAAGATGGATCATATCACCCATGGATACAAGATACCGGTAAATTAAACCTAACCCAGGCCACTTGATCATTTGAACGCTAATTAATCAGCTATACCTACATGTATAATCAGAATCTAACTAAACATATTTTTACATATATTGCACAAAGTTTGAGAAATTAATGAACTGTACTGTTTATATATAATAAGGTAACATGCTATAAATTTTATATTATATATATTAAATATTGATCATTTTTAAGAAAATTTCAAAATGATTGAGAACTAATTGAATAATCTTATTTGAAAGTAATCTTTTAAATTGGATCTTAAAGGCATCTTTAATAAATATTATTTTGTGCAGGTGTTGGGAGAGTTTGATGGTGCTTCTGGTAGCATATTCAGCATGGGTTTATCCCTTTGAAATTGGGTTTCTGAGGTCTTGTCCAATGCATAAATTATACATCGTGGACAATATTGTTGATCTCTTCTTCGGTGTCGATATTTTTCTCACTTTCTTCCTCGCTTACATTGATCGGACTACTCAACTTCTCGTGAGAGACTCAAAAAAGATCGCTCTCAGGTTGGTTATTCCTTAGCTTTTTTTTTTTACCAACTGTTAATCCTTAGCTTAAATCTCTTATATTTATATCTGAATGCATTTTCAGAGAAAATGACATAAAAGACCATACTCTTCTTTTTTTTTTTCTTTTTTTCAATGTCTTGATGCTGCGCCTAAATTTGTCATATTGAAAAGTGGGTCCAAAGTTTATTAGGTGTTGAAAAGTCAAATAGGCTGGCTAAACCCAATTTAAGGAATGGGCACACGAGTTTGACTTACCAAACTACCGACACTGAAAAGATTATAAATGCAAAACACGATGCCAATATCTTAAAAGTAGATTATTTTATAGGTAAAAACAACAGTTGATTTGATGAGTAAAAAAGAGAGATTGTAGTTGAAAAATGAGTGAGTGAAGTATTAAAAAAAATAGTAATAATTAATAATGAGAATAATGGTGTGGTGAGATATATAGGTACGTATCATCATGGTTCCTAATGGACGTGGCATCGAGTATTCCATACGAGTTATTGGGGTATTGGTTCACAGGCAAACACAAAGTGGGTCTTCCTTTCTTCCTTTTGGGCATTCTCAGACTTTGGAGACTCCGAAGAGTGAAGGAATACTTCACCAGGTTATGTGTTTCCCCTCTTTTTGTTTATATATAATTTAATTATACACGCATTCTTCAGTTCAGGTTATGTGTTTGTTATTTTCTTGATTATGATGGATGATTTTTTTGGCAGGCTAGAGAAAGACATTAGGTTCAACTATTTTTGCGTCAGATGTGCCAGACTCTTCTGTGTATGTTATTTTCATTCTCGTTGAAGAATTCCTTATGCCATTTTTCTTTTGCATTTCACTTCTGCCCAAAATTAGTTTTTGAAAATTAAAAAAATAATTATGGTATTTACGTGTTGCGACTCAATGCTTTGTCTAAAGGAAAAGCTCCGTATGCTTTAGGGCCTGTTTGGTTATTTCTGTTTTTAGAAATAGAAAACTTAGAAAACTTATTTGGTAAACTTGTTTTTTATAAACTATTCTGAAAAATAGAAAAATAAGAGAACAGAAAACTCAGAATACCTTTAAGGTGTTTTGTAATTTTTCTTCTGGAAAACACAAGGAAATTTGAAAAACATCCACCTCATTAATAGTAAAGTTATAAATTTTGAATAACTCATCTATCACTCACTAGTTATAATTTTAAAAAGAATTATTCAAACAGATTTTTTTGTTTTCTTATTTTTAAAACTTATTCTTGAAAACAATTTTATAAAACAGTTTTCAAAATAATAAAATAAAAAATATTATCAAACAAACCCTTACAATCTCAATGGTCCCTGCAAGAATGTGTTTGTGTGTGTGTGTGTGTTTTTTTTTTGCTTATGCAAACATCTAGTTAAGCGAGTACAAAATCGTGTTGGTTGAACTAAGTACATGGTGGTTCTCATACTGCAAATTCTTTTTACAATATGAAACATTTCTCTTTTTTCAAAAATAATAATATTAATATATAAAAACAATAAAATAAAAAATTGAAATTTGTACAAATATTTTCAAATGCAAAATAGAGATGTCTTTAACAAGTTGTCAATAAAACATAAAACAAATTAAAAATCTATTTTTAGGATAAATATCAATAATTATTTTCATTCACATCACTAAGATTTTCTATAAGCAAGAAGTCACTTCCTGCAATTGCAGAAAAATTCTTATTTTATGCATCTTTTTCAATAACAAAACGAAGTTTGAAAAGATTGAAAAAAAACCCATAATTTAAAAAGTTTTCCATGTATATGTATGAATAGTAAGTAAAATTACAACAATAACAACAAACAGTATTATCTCATTATGATAAATAGTAAAACTTCAGTCATTGTAAATTTAATTTACTAAAATATATTAATTCTTAAGCTATTTTAGAATATCTTGAAATAAATTAGTGCATTGTGAAACATATAGCAAAAAAACAACTAATGACACAAATGCTGGAATATTGTATACATATAATAATAACTACAAAATGCATGTTCATTTTTGGAGTATTAATTCTTCATCAATTTAAATCTTTTTATTAAAAAAAAAATAGAGCTTGATACAGTTTTAGCGTAATTTTTGTGCAGGTGACATTTTTTATTGCACACTGTGGTGGGTGTCTCTTTTACCTGCTCGCTGATGTATATCCTAACCAAGAGAAGACGTGGATTGGAGCACCGAAAACAAACTTAAGAGAAGCAAGCACTTGGATCAGATACATATCAGCTATGTACTGGTCCCTCACCACCATGACCACTGTAGGCTATGGTGACCTTCATGCTGTCAACTCCGTGGAGATGACCTTCACCATCGTTTACATGCTCTTCAACCTTGGCCTCACTGCTTACCTGATTGGCAACATGACAAATCTTGTTGTTCAAGGAACTTGTCGTACTATGGAATTTGTAAGCATCACTTCCTACTAACTATTTCATTGTTTTTCTCTTTATTTTTCTTCTCCTCTTCTCAATTTAGATCATACTGTTGTGCCCTTTGGACATCAGATGCATTTCCCTCCTCAAAACTACTAATAACCTAATCCATTGCAGTAAGTAATACAGATCACCAAAATTCATAGTTAATGCTTCAACATAAATTCCAGTTCTTATGTTTGATTTTACTTCCCTAGTTCTCTATGCTTTATCTGGAGGCAGGTGTCTTGGACTTTTGCAAAAAGAAAAATATCACTGCAGCTACAGAAAACTAAACCTTGATGTATATGCATTTGGTCTAGAGGAACAACATTGAAGCGGCATCGAATTTTGTGTGTCAAAATCGAGTTCCTGCAAGGTTGAAAGGGCAAATCGTAGCTTATATGTGCTTGAGATACAAGGCAGAGAGTTTGAATCAGCATCAGCTTATGGAACAGCTACCAAAATCAATACGCAAGAGCATCTGTCAGCACCTGTTCTTCCCAACTGCAGAGAAAGTTTATCTTTTTAAAGGTGTCTCAAGAGAGATTCTGTTGTCCTTGGTATCATACTACATCTTATTTCTTTAGCTATTATGGAACACTTCAGCTTAAAAGTTTAAACCTATAAATAAAGGTCTATGAATACTCTTTATCATAAAAAAAGTTGAAGTACAATTTGAAACTCCACCTTTTTAAGTATTAAGAATAGCTTCAACTCGAAAATTTAAACTAGTAAGAGTTAAAGAATACTTTTTAATATAAAATAGAACTATAATAAATTTTTAAGTGTTAGCGATTAAGCTTTCCTGTAAAAACATGCTAAGTAGCTCTTTTTTTCTTAATAGAACATTGCATGCTTGGGTGTTTTAAATAAGGTACTCTACACTATCCCTGACTTGAAAATCTAGAAGAAAATATTTAGAAAATTTTACCTAAGTCACATGTCCCTCACTCTAAAGTTCTCTGAGCTATGGGAAAAGATCAGGTTCAAAATTTTGTGAAAATTAAAGTTAATTCACAAAGTAAGAAATGGCTTGGATCAAACTCCCAACAATTTGGTTAGGAAGCTCTAATACAAAAGGACCATTTTAACTAGAAAGTTCAAAGTGTTCAGTGAAGATTCATGATTAATTTTGTTAATTGAGTCAATTCCAACAAATTAATATGCAGGTTGCCAAAATGAAAGCAGAATATATACCACCAAGAGAGGATGTTATCATGCAAAATGAAGCACCAGAGGATGTTTACATTATAGTGTCAGGAGAAGTGGAGATAATTGACTATGTAATGAACAAAGAGAAAGTTGTAGGAACTTTACAAAGATGGGACACGTTAGGAGAATTTGGTGCACTTTGTTGCAAGCATCAGAGCTTTACCTACAGAACCAAGACCCTCACACAGCTCTTGAGGCTAAAAACTACTGATCTTACAGAGACAATGCAAACTAAAAAGGAAGACAACATACAAATGCTCAAAAATTTCCTTCAGGTAATGAGGGTAGTTTTGCTTGTGGTAGTCTCGCTTCAAATCAGATCTTCTACTGTTATATAGTCATACATTCTAAGAGGGTGGCACAAAAGAACTTGACTACTTAAAAGGTCCATTTTCACTTTTTATACCCATTCTCTCTTTTCTGTCTCTCTTAATACAGTACATACAATCACTTCTGTGACTATAGAAAATCCATATTAGTCATATTTTCTAATTAACTCAGTTCATGTGATCCAAATGTAGCATTTCAAGCAACTAAAGGATCTAAATACTAGAGATTTGATGGTTAATCGAAGTGGGGAAGATGACCCAAACTTGGCTATGAACTTGCTAACTGTGGCCTCAACTGGCAATGCTGCTTTTCTTGAAGAGCTTTTGAAGGCAGGTGTGGATTCTGGTGTTACAGACTCCAAAGGAAAAACCTCATTGGTGGGTTCATGTTTGATATTCAGAACCTTAACCTTTACGTGTGTGTGTGTGTGTGTTTAACAGAAAGATGAATAGATATTCAATCAATTCAGAATTGATGTTACATCTCAGTAGAAACTAAGTGCTAAGCAATACAAAGTAATAATCATGATCATCATTCATGAGCTTTCACTACATATTTTGGCTGAATTATTGTTTACCCCATTGTAATTTGGCTTAAAATCAGTTTGCTTCCCTGTGGTTTGAAGTGTCACTCAACCCGTTTGGTTCCTTATATCATCACTTAATCACCTCACGATTTTTTTTATCTAATATATAACAAATTCATTGGAGATAAAAATTTGTTTCCATATTTTGAGGATTTTCATAATGTTCTAAGCCTATTAGTAGAACTAAGTTAATTTCAATTTCCTAATGTCATCTTATATAGAGCAGTGGCTCTAGAAGATTATGAAATTCGTCAATATATAAGAGAATCATCCTTTAAAGAAGGAAGTTGTTCTATCATCTTAAATTTTTTATATTGAAAGTAGGTCAGAAAATGCCGCGTTTTGATTATATGGTAACTAATATCACAAGTAAGGTGGATGACATAATATGAGCTATCAGAAGTCAAATTAATTTTTAGAGAAACCATAGGGAGAAAAATTATAATTTAGCTTAAGTGTTTAAGTTGATCAATTCCTTTACAATAGATGTAATGAGGTGAGAATGAACTTTAAAAATAATTAATAACATATTAGTAGCAATTATTTGTCAAAAACTAACAATTAACTGTGATGCAGCACATAGCAGCATTAAATGGGCATGAAGAGTGTGTAAAAGTGTTACTTAAACATGCATGCAACATACATGCAAGAGGTATGCTATACCTATACCCTTTCTTTTACATTTAATTCTCTTGCATCTTCCTCAGTATATATACTGACCATTCATGAGGTGCTTTATTCTCTTCCAAATTTTGGCAGACATGAATGGGAACACTGCACTATGGGATGCCATAGCTTCAAGGCATCACTCCATATTCAGAATCCTCTACCAGCTTTCTGCACTCTCTGATCCAGACACAGCAGGTGATCTCCTACGTAAAGCAGCAAAAAGAAATGATCTAACAGTGATGAGTGAGCTTTTAAAGCAAGGCTTAAACAGAGAGTCCAAAGATCACCATGGCCTAACAGCAATGCAAGTTGCCATGCAAGAAAATCATATGGAAATGGTCCAACTGCTCCTCAGGAATGACTCAGATGTTGCTAGTGCACATACCCATGATTTTCCTACAGATGAAACCACACCCAGTAAGGTTGTATCTAAGGGGCATGAAGGAGAAGGCGAGCAAGAGCACATTTGGGGAAGATATAATAGGCAAATCTGTTCAAGAGTAAGCTTATATAGAGGTCATCCTATATTGAGAAGAGAAAAAGGTTGCATTGAAGCTGGGAAGCTGATAAGGCTGCCTAAGTCAATAGAGGAGCTCAAGAGCATAGCAGGTAAAGTTCCAGTTCTGGATATCTACAAAGTTTTGATGTCTCAGCATATAATTTGATTAGGCTTACGCATGTTGTCTTCTTCAATAGGTCAAAGATTTGGATTTGATGCAAAAGATGCTACGGTGACCGATGAAGGAGGAGCAGAAATAGACTCCATTGATCTGATCAGAGATAATGATAAGCTTTTTATCGTTGAATAGCCATAGTATATTGCATATAGTAACTATGAACTGCCACATATTCAAGGAACGCTCACAGATTTCACTCTTCATTTCCAAGCATGAATCATATGTATCTCCTTTTGAAAAAAAAAGGATAAAACTGTAAATAATCTCATGCTTGGTCTTCCATTATTTTGGAAAAAAGAAAAGGCCTCTTTATTATTTATCATTTAATATCCGTGACATAGTTGTCTCCAAAAAATCTCATCATGAAGATATTCAGCATCTATTCCTAATCTATAAACTATATAATATCCTTAGGTATATAATGTAAAATATCCTTAGGCCTCAGGTATATATGAACAAAAATGTTGCATATGCCCCCTCCATTCACCTAAAAGGAGGGGAATCCTTTTAGTCTTAAATGTTATCCTTTTCATGATAGCGAAGTTTTATTTTTTATTTAATTTGGTGTATTGTCATTTCGTTAAGACTGAACCATTCACCTTAATATAACGGAAAGTTAAGTAGCAAAAGTTTCCAATCTTAGTATATGCAATGATTTATGATATATCCAAAATTATCACAGAAAATTGAAGTCAATAAACAATGAACATCAGTTTGAACAGAAATTTGTGTTCAATATAATAGACATACGAAAGATTTGATAAAAGCAAATCCATATAAAACTAGATCAAGAAACTCATGAAAATGAATACTACCACATACCTTAAAAACACATAAATTTAATTTAGTATTATAATATTGTCATCATTATTGTTCAGGCAAACCAGCGTACATCTCTACTGAATTCACCTTGTTATGAAGAGGAGAGAGCCACTCGAAAATAAGAGATTCATAAAATTGCAAACAATGAGTGTGGTCTAAGTCTCCAAACAAAACCTCATTGATCATCATGTCCTTCTGATAATGGGTTTGCCGGCTTAATTCGTTATTTTTATATAGGGAACCTGATTGAGTATGGGTCTGAGTTCTTGTATCAACAAATTTGGAGAGGGGCCTAACTGAAAATTGATATTCATTAAAAAAATATAAAATATCACTTTCTTTTTACCAACCAAAATATGACGTTTTTTAGGGGAAAAAAATCCCCCTAGTTATAACTCGGGTCAGCCCATACCCACAAACGTGCCAAAAATTAGGCGTTTTCACGAAGCCTTTCAGTGAAGAGAGCCACTGCGAAGATTCAAATGGGAATCACCAACACAACGGTCGGTGCTATTTATAGATTTCCACTTAAGCTTATTTCTTGCTTTGGCCAAAAAAAAAAAGTTAAGCTTATTTCCTGCGAAAACTTTGCCATGATCACCTTAGCTCGACATGCCTAAAATTTTGCAGCTCCTCTTCTGCGTTTTAACGCACGTCCCCCGTTTTAATCCTAAGAAATTTCATTATTTTCTTAAACAACAAGGGTTCATGTTAACTTGACCCATTCCATGTTTCTTCCTTTAGGTAGCCCACCTCAATTTTAGCCCAAACTCAGACCCATGTGCTGTAGGGGCAACATGGCTTTTTTTTTTTGTCAAAGGGCAACATTAGTGTTCAGGGATATAACGTCCAAGTCAAAGACATTATTTTCTATTCTTAATATAAATAATTTTTAATTATTTTTTTTAAAGTTAGAAATTAGTTACATTTTTAAATTTATCAAAAAAATTTAATAATTTTCAATTGTTTTTAGTCAAATTCCAACATCAAAGTAATTATTTTTAACATTCCATAATATTTAGAAAAGTGACTAACTGGTCAGTCAGAGGGCACATTTTAATTGCAAAGCAAACAAACCAATGGCATATATGAAAAGAAAAACTTAATGTTACAAACATTTTGTCAAGTGACAAATGTTTAGGACTAAAAAATCTTTTTAAAAGGTGATCAATATTAAGGGGGGAAAGTGTATAGTATTAGAGCCTAAGCTCCATAAAAAAAAGCATATATTCAAAGTGTGAGAAAAAGACAAATTAACAATTCAATGCAAATTAAATATTTCACATTAGAATTTTATTCATAAGCCAAATTCAAAATATTTCTAAAAAAAAAAACAAAAATTGATGTACAATATTATCACTTTCTTTTTCCCCATCTTCTCATTTTTACCTCTTCACTATCTATCTATTGGTTTCAAGTTATACAATAAGACCAATTGGTTTCAAGTTATACAACAAGACCAACAGGACTGGAGATCAACTTGTTAGTGTCTATTTGGTTTCACTTACAAAAAAAGCAGTTTGACCACAAAATTAAATTTTTTTTTTTTTGAATGTTTGGGTATGTTAATTGGATCACGTTAGAGTCGTGATTTAAAAGATAAATGGAGTTGAGACAGAAATAACTCCAATGTTACTTTTCCATTGACTCTAACGAGATTTGAAAAGAAGTCAAATAAAAATAGATCAATAAAAATGAGAAAAAATAGTAAATATGAAAAAATAAAATTTTCATAAAATTTTTTCTATCTAATAATCAAAATGTCTCCTCAAAATTTTAATCTTTATAGATGATGACTTGTAAAAAAATATTATATGAGATAGACCATATTTTCAATTACATAAATATATATTAAATTTTAGTTCAAGAAAATTAAATGAATCATGAGATAGAATTTAAACTCAATTTAAAGAACAATTATGAATTTTATCAAAATTAATTTTTAAATAAATCATCTAAACATAAATATATTAGTTCAAACAATTTTTATTATATCTACATTATAAAATTAATTATATAAAAATACATTTTTAATTAACTGAAAATTATACCTCCACTTGAATCCAACTGACTTTACAAACTCGAACGGAGAGTTTTATACAGTGTCGTATCATGCTAAACGACACACGACTTCATAGGTTCAATCTGTCGTTTATGCCTTCGATTTTTTCGTTTCCTCTTTCGTCCCGTCTCCCTCCCCTCCTTCGTATCCAGTCCCCACCAACCTTTTTATCATTGTTTTCATTCTCTCCTCCCTTTTCACTTAACTTTACCGAACCTTCTGTTTCTCCCTCATCGGAACGATATAGAAAAAGTGCCCAAGTGCGATATCGGTGAGGTCCATTATGGGCTCTAAGGACTCGACCACGGTGCGCATTGATGGTCGAGCCTTAGCCTGATGACTAAGGCATTGGTGAACCAAAAGCCACCACCTTTCTTGCCCCTTCAATGGAATACTGACCCTCGAGTCTTGGATCCATTATTCTTTCGAGTTTGTGAGTATCTTTCCGGAGAGGTCTTGCCCACCCTACCAAATCCTGCTCTGTCGAAGGTCGATTCCTGTCCACAGATCTCTTTCCTGTAAGTAGCTCTAAGAGAACTACCCCATAGCTGTATATATCGTCCATGGTTGTTAAATGTCCTGTGTGATATAGAAGATTGAATTTTTTAGATTGCCCTTTATTTATTTTTAGCAAAGGATAAAGGGTTCGGCTTAAAATGGAATGATAAAAACCTGTCATGATATACTCAGGAACAGCATAGCTATGGGTACCCATATCTCGAGTTGTGATATGGCTCTGTTCTTCGTCTGGACCGTCCATTGTTAGCCCAAAATCAGAGAGTTTAGCATTGTAATCTTGATAATTTGAATATATGCATGTCAGTTTGAGTTTGATTTTAGGTAGAAGTAGAAAGTATTGATGACTTTAATAGTATCTGATGGTTATTGCGTGACAATTTGATAGAACTTACAGGCATCTAATAGTATGTTTGAGGCTTTAACATCTCTGTATATGACTGGTTTCTCTTCTTCGTGAAGAAAAGCAAGACCCTTTGCTGCCCAATTTCTATTTTGATTCTTGTTAACCATGGCAGGGCTGCCAAATAGCCTGCATTTAGCAGAAACAAGGATCAATGTGTTTTTCATTTCACTGTTAAAAAAAAAAAAAACTTAGTCTCTGCTTCATTAATTCAAAACGAGCAAAATATGAATTTAATTACCTTTGAAAAGCTTCTGAAAGCTAGATTTCCTTTGAGGTTCTCACAATTTTTTTTTATTAATGAAGATGTTGAGCTCTTGCTAAAATTACCCATATTATTGAGAGGTTTAAAATAATGTTGTTATTTACCAACCACTCCCTATGGCCTTGTTTGCCATCCAAATCCAAACACCTTAACCGCTACAACTTGAGGTTTCAATCCAGGCCTGATGTTGTCACAAATTAAGCCCTTATACACCTTCCCAAACCCACCTTCTCCAAGAACACTGCTTTTGCTGAAGCCATTAGTGATCCCTTGGAGCTCCTTGTAGGTGAAAACATGAAGAGTTGATCCATAAACAGAGTCAGATAAATGACTCATGATAGAGATTGAGGAAGCATTGCTCAAATCAGAGAGCAATAGTCTCCTAAAAGGTGTCTTTTTGGAAATTAGAGTTGGATCCAAGGACAGTTTATTATTCCTGGCCTTGAAACAGCCTAGTAGAAAGGTTTTGAAGGGCATATTATTCTATAAATGAATTGGCTATGTATGTGAATATTGAGTTTGATAGCTTTATCAATTAGAGGTGCCTTGCTTTTTATAGATGTAAGGGGCAAAGCTCGGATACAATATTGCAAAGACTCATGATAGTGAAGCCTCAGAACATGATGTCATTACTTTCTTCTTTCCCTTCCTATTGGCCAATACTGTACATTATAAAACCTGGCCCAACATTATAGAAGTCAATCTATCTATGTAGTGGTTTAGAGTTCAAACACTGTCAACATGCTTTTATTTATTACGAGAGAGAGAGGGGGGGGGTTTAAGTAACACTGTTTAGATATATTCAATATATTAATGGCTGTCTAAAATGGAATGGGAAGAGGACTAATAAGAAAGCTGGCAGGTTATGGCAATCATTTTCAAAGTGGGATGGAAATTTTCTACAGCTAGTTAAGATCATTAATATTATTGTAGGAGACAAAAATATACATTGTTGATGAAATGAAAATTTTTAATTGGATAGGAAAATGATATTGGTACAGTCATATTGACTTTAATTATTGAAATCTCAAATTCTCTTGGATGTTCATACTTCAAATGTATTACATAAGCCAGCTTTGTCTTCATACACTTGACTTTATTATTCTACACAGCTCTTTCTTTGTTATTTTCAGCTTCAGGGGACTTTGGGAGATCTCTTTTTCATATTTAAATCTTCTATAATTACAAATTGATTGGATGTAGTATTCTCATTCCAAAGCTGAATAAAATTTAAATTCATTTTTGTTTATATTATTGCTAAACATGGATGTTGAAAAAGGGGATCGAAAGGGTTAATTTCTGATTGTTCACTGAATTATTATTATCATCTCTACCAGAAAAACCTTAAAAGAGACAAACAAAAGAGCTTCAGCTAGCTTCTGCATATATAAGTGTTAATCTTATTGTAGTGCTCTCATAATTCAAAGTAAAATGTATTTTACACCATCATTATCCTCACTACTTACTGTTTGAAAAAGTTATTTGTAACTTCACTGTCAAGATTAGGGCATTATCAAGAGTAGTAAAATTAAATTAAAATATATTAATTACACAAAACAAACTTACTGGGAGTTCTGCTCCTGAATAAGTTCCTTGGTAAAAATACCTCTAATATGACGATGAGGTATTTATCTTGCTTCAGTCACTCTCCTAATTTTTTAGAGAATATCCAATGGTCGATGTTTAGATTAACTTAAAATATGCAACTGTGGTACTTCAATTCAGCACCAGTTGAGTCATAGCCTAGGATTTTCTGAGTACAGCTTGAGACAATGGATGCTACTAATGAGTGATCTGGTGGACATTATGTGTGCTGGGTCAGTAACATGTCACTAAAATGGCCAAATCAGCATTTTTATAATCTCACAATGAGAGGAAGGGAATGGTTTCCAATCCATCCTTTCCCCTTTCGTTCCCCTCATTCATCTTCCAATTATACTCTTATAAAATTAATAGAATGACAGCATTGTTCTAATTAGAATAAAAAGGGACTGGTTTACTGTTAAGAACAATCTAAAGGGACCAAAAGTACAGTGAAGCCATCATTTTTTCCATCTCCCATTCTCCCTTGAAAAAACATGGACTGATGCTTTTTAGGAATTTCCTGCTTCCTTAAATTATATTTGCTATGTTGGCTTCAGAATTATATGATTGTTATTTAACAATTCAATATCTGACTTGTTATTTAACAATGCTTCATTAGTCTCACTATCTTAGCTTTCTATCAAGGCAGCTGGAGATGTCTCAACAAAGTGTAGATTCAAAAACTGAGCCTGATCCAGGCAATTCTAAAATGGGTCTGCCTAGTAGTGATAAGCTACTGACTGCTACAGTGAAGAAGACAGCATTGAGAGAGCTGCCGAATGATAATAAAGTCACAGTTTCAGCCTCAATTGGAAGCTCATCAATTTTAAAGGACAAGGGCCGCTGTATTGATTCTAATAATGTTTCTGGCACCAAGAGACCCTCTTCTGAGATCCCAGTTAATCACCATCTCCAGCAATCTCCAGGTAATAATGCTGGAAATGGACATCTTGTATATGTCCGTAGAAAAGCTGAAGCAGAGTTGGCAAAGAGCACTGCTTGTGGGAATCCAAGTATTAGTGCCTATTGTCCAATTTCAAGTTCAAGGCAACTTGGTGAAGATGAGAATGCTCAACCAAAATCCCAGATAAAGGAGCCAAAGGTTTCTTGTTTTCCTGCTTTTGCTCCTTTTCCAATGACTTCGTCAATGAGCTCATCTGGAAAACCTTCAGTTCCTTTCTCTATTGGGAACCCTGCTATGAGGTTAGCACCAGTTGAGTCCAATTTTGCAACAGCAGGCCCTACTACTTGTAATACAATAGGATCAAAAAATGCACACTGGGAGGAGCGATACCACCAACTGCAGATGTTTTTGAGGAAATTGGACCAATCTGACCAAGAAGAATATATCCAAAGTATGTCTATCACCCTAGGAGTATTCGTCAAAATGCTTTCTATTAAATTTTATGTATTTGATATAATCTTTTTTCTGATAGTGCTTCAGTCACTCTCCTCAATTGAGCTCAGTAGACATGCTGTTGAGTTGGAAAAGAGATCAATTCAGCTTTCCCTTGAGGAAGGTAATGAAACTTTATGCTTCATTTGTTTCTTTCATATTCATGGGTTAAAAAGAAAATATTCATTCCTCAATTGGGCAAGGCAATTGACATTGAGTGGCGCTTTAGGTGTTAGCTCAAATCCTATAATTATTTACTTCATATTCAGCAAGTCTTGGACCCCACATAGTGGGATAAGGCTAATGTTATTGTTGTTGTTGTTGTATTTAGCAAGTCTTGGACCGCACATCGTGGGATAAAACTAATGTTGTTGTTGTTGTATTTAGCAAGTCTTGGACTTGGAATAACTTTGATGTCATTCAGCCGCTGTCTGCTATGTCATTGGTGTTTGATGTCTCTTTCAAAATTTCAAGTTCTTAAGATTTTATTTTTGAATTGTGGTATTAGTTTAATAAGTTAACTATCACCTTCCATCAGCTTCTTCTGACTATGGTTAATATCGAAGGCTACCTGTGTTCGTAGATGAATGATTGAAAGTTAATAGCTTTTACTCCTTTTATTCATTTTCAAAGTGCCTAAATGTTGTTCACTTACGCAGTGTGGTATGCCAAACAATATGACAGTTGTTTTGTGCTATTCATGCTACGTACATTAGTTTGTTACTGCTTCATTTACTGAACCTTCTTGCTCTTGCCTTGCTCGCTCTCATTTCCCCTTCAGTCATGGTTCAGCTAACCACAGGAACTTTGAGATGTTTGAAATTTAACATGTTGACCTTTTCTATTGTTTCTCGGGCTTTGAAAAATGAACAACCTATCAGAATTTGTTTATCGTGTTCATTATAGATATCATATATTTTCATTTGGGCAAAGTTACAGTTATCAGCATTGTCAAACTTCTGCGTGCATGCATTGTTATTAAAGAAAGGGGGAAAAAAAAAGAAAACAAATTCAGCCCCCAATATACTTTTGATATTAGCACAGCATGTATTTTTAGACACTAAGAAGCCTAACATTAGCTTGCCTGTATTATCCAAAGAAAAGGCATCAGCTAATGTTAGCAGCAGCAGCACATACATTAAAACAATGAGGTGCTAATGAATTTTCTGACATTTTCAACTATGATGACAGCTAAAGAATTGCAGCGTGTTGCTGTTTTAAATGTCTTGGGAAAATCATTGAAAAGTCTCAAAGCACCAGGAGATAATCACAACTGTTCAGAGAAGGCATCATTATAAGGAATGCTTGATTGTATATTTCATCAGCGTTGAATTTTTCTTCTGATCTTTCTGCCCTCCTAGTGTGTATTTACTTATGGTGATTGACTGCCCTTCCTTGCCTTTCATCAAAATTTCAATTCTCTGTAATTTTCAATTATACGGCATGTTTAAATAGATGTGCATAGGCAGGGTACGCATGTGACCAATTAATCTGTAGTTGATATGTAAGGAAATAGGTAGACATTGGAGGATTCAAAGAATTAGGACCCGTTTGCCTGCAAGAAACGGGCTTCTAGGAAATGGAAAAAGTGATGATTCCATCAAGTTGAAGCATTTGGTTGCAAGATAATGTATTCCTATGGAAAGCTGATTGCCAGATTTGTGGGAATGCTCATTCTCTCAAAAAAAAAAGAAAGTGGGAATGAGCATTCCCACAATTGAATCAAAATGGGTACGAAAATTGCCTCCATTTATATTGCTCTCAGGTTTGTTAATCCTTCACATAAATCCCTTGTATTCATATATTCATGTACTTCAAGAAAAAACACATACAAGACCATACTTTTTGCATGGTGTTAACATCTTGCCATTACTCTCACAATCTGTTTTTTTTTTATCAATATCTCTAAATATATCATATACATCCATTTATAAGAAAAATGGTTAACTTTCTTTTTTTCTATAATTGAATATATCTTTATAAACATAAAGAATGTAAACCTAAATTTGTAATATTAAAAAGTGGTACCAAATCTGAAGGGTGTTTTTTTTTTTTTAATTCAGAGAGAGAGGGCCAAGCCTCTAAATAAAACAAAAAGTAGTGTATACACGTGGGAACAAAAGTTCCAGGCATCTCAGTGAAGACCAAACCCTTAATACATTCGGGTATCACATCAATAAAGGTGAATTAAGGTGTAGAAAATGTCACAAAAAGGTTAAACCCAATTTAAAGAATGGGTCCGTGATGTTTGATAAAATCAAACTATCGACACTCAGAAAAATTAGAAATGCAAAACGAGATGTGCAATCTTGAAAATAGATTATTTCACCAATGGTAATTAAATTGAGTGAAAAGTATTCAACCCAACTTGATAATGCTTGAATTTGATTTGATAATCCTGGATACCAACTAGTTGATCTCACTCAGCCTAACAAGCTTGAAACAAAGTCTTCCTTAACAACAGGGTTCTTACACTGAATCATTAACAATCCATAACTCACTGAATTTTGTAAACAGCAAACAAAATCAAAGAAATAAACAAACACTGGATAATATCAACAGAACACTTTAACTTGGACACCACCAATTAGTCATGACATCATTGGACCTAAATCACCAACCTTGTAGCAACCACAGTATTTTATACATCTGTCTATTAATTTGAAAGGAGCATCTACTATGAAGAAATAGAGAATGATGGAAAGAAGAGACAAAAGAATGAATTACGTGGACTTACCCAGGCACACTACTATGCAGGCAAGTTAATTAAAGCAGGAAGAGTGCTATATTAATGAGAAGAAAGGATGATTCATGTCTTGAAAGACCGAAGACGCTACTTCATGAAGATGCTGCAAGAGTGCCTCACTTGATGGCTTGCCAGATTTAGCTTTTGTTTGATGATATACAGGAATTTTGTTGATAATAGTAGTGCCTTAGAAAATGCTTAACAAAGAAGATGATGAAGCTCATGTAAATCTAGTGGTTCATGAAATAGTGAAAGCTCACTTCAAGATAGAATAGAAATGAAGGAAGTAGATGTGTGTGTGTGTGTGTGTGTGTGTAGAGTTAAAAGTTGAAAATGTGGTTCAAGATGACGAAGATGAAACCATGAAGAAAATAATGATGAATAATATATATACATATATATATATATTTCCTTCATTTTCTTCTTCATCCTCCTTCTCTTCTTTCTTTCTACCCTTAACAAATGCTACTAATAACTGAATACAATTGTTTATTTATAAAAAATTACTGAACACAAATTTATGAACACAACCTAGCTATATGGGGCTGTGTGTGTATACACCCTAGCTATATGTGAATGAAAATAAAAATGGAGATGAAAATAGAAATATGAATTTTTTTAACTACAATCCATTATTTCATCGTTTTTTCAATACATCTACATACATCAATATAACAATGGATATATATACACACACACACACAAACAAAGAGGAAGGGAGGTGATTATCATTTGCACCCACGTGTAGTTACGAGGTAGATGAAACTTAACCCAGAAGATTGGGTTTTTCTAATCCATGTGATGATTATGATTTGGGTAACGCATAAGAAGCACGAAAAAAATAATAATAATAATCCTTTATAGTTCACCAAGAAAAAAAAAACTTTTACGTCTGTTTTGTTTTTGGTGCCAACCAATAAGAAGCTTGAAACCTCTTCACGAGAGAAATAAACAAAAGTTGGTAGCCTTTGGTTTAATTTCCCGCCTTCTTCTGGTTAGGGTTAATTTTAAACTACCCATGACTTGTAGGATTTGTTTGTCTCTGGGTGGAGAGAAATGGAGAATCTTTGGTCACGTCACCCCACATGATTTTTCAGTTCGGTCATTGCTTCTCTTTCCTTTACTCATTCTTCTTCTTCTTCTTTTTTTGTTTATGAAGAACTCATTCTTCATTCTTTAAACCCTCCTTTGATCGTCAATGCTACAAACCAACCGCACGTTGGAAATCTCTTTCTCTTTTTCACGTCACCGACCACATATACGATTTTTATTCATGGACTTAAAAAATGGGAAAAATGACAAATAAATATATTCAAGAGACAAAAATTTCAAAAACATACCACAAATTTATGTAATTCTAATTATGTACTAAAGTAGCTAATTGGAAATATTTTTTGAAGTTAAAATCTATTTTTAGCCCTTAAAATTAGGGATGAAAACATATGATTATGAGTTACAAATATACATAAATCAATTAGAAATCCACGAAAAATAATTGCAAATAACCTTGTAGTACATAAAGCATAATTAATAGTTCATTTATAAATGATTTTCATAAATTTGTAATTAATTCTTAAATATTTACAATTGATACTCGTAAATTTACAAGTAATATCTTAATAAGTTTAATAAAGAGTAAAACGAAAATTTTATTCCAAAAATTCAAATTAGGTTCATTGCTACCTAATTGGAATTATGCAATATTGATTTTGCAAGTAATATCTTGATAAATCTAAATATATTTATATGTCATTTTCCCTAAAAAATACTGTCAATAGTAAAACAGAAGAGTAATTAGACGACGCTGTGTGAGAGCTCATCAGATAATTAATTTCACCATTGTTGGGATCAGCTTCGCATTTCCTCAGAGTCTCTGTTGATCTTTTGATGCAAGTTTTGGACTCACCCTTAGAAAGAAAGAAAGAAAAAAAAAAAAGTGACACAAATAACCAAAGATAGTGTTTTTTGTTTATACAATAATTACTGTACATTGTTAACACTAAGCCATGTATGCATAAATTTCTATTTATTTTTTCATGCAGCTTTCTTGGTGTTTCACTTTTTTCATTTTTTGTCATTAATGTTTTGTTTTATCACCTTCACCTATCATACTTTTTTTTTTGGAAATAGGCAAGTTAAGACGTACTAAATAAAATATTTCCCAACCAGAATTTTCATCTAGAAATTTAATTTATTAATTTATCCTACTTAAAAATTTAAAATGGGATCCGGTTAGGAAATATTGTCCTAACTTGTTTTTTCCTTTACCTTTTTTACGATATTTAAAAAAATAATAATAAAAAACTAAAACGCTACGCATTGTAAGCTGGTAAGGGTACATGAGAGAACCCAAAAGTCCCAATTTACCACTTTTAAGTGTATGTTTGGTTTCATTTTTTTAAATTTAACTATACTTTTCAATTATTATTATTTTTTATTTAAATAGCTTTTCAATAAATTTTTTTATTTTTATTTAAATTTTATTTTTATAAACTATAATTATTTTAAAAGTATTTTAAAAAAAAAAATAAATAAAGGGGAAAGTGTTTGATAAAACGTGCAGCACGGTGAAAAACGTGCAGCACGGTGAAAGGAGATTGGAGCAGAGAGGGGAAAGCGACAGGAGAAGAGGTCTCCGTACGTGGCCACGTAATTGATAGAGAGATTGATTTGGACCGACCAGCCTATAAGAAGAGTGATTGTGAACGAAGGCATGGCAACGGGCGAGAAAAGAGGGTGAGAGCATTGTAAGAAAGTAAGGAGCGATCAGAGTTTGAGGGAGACAAAACTAGAGAACAGGGGAGCTGTCCTGATCGTGACTGTGGAAGGGAGGAGAGCCCGAGGAGACTGAAAAGGATCCAACGATTGGATAGTTCGCCGGCAACTCTTCATCACTGTTGCAAGTGGTCCCCTATGGTAGGTTTTATTTTGGTTGTTCCAATTTCAAAATCTGTTTTATGTTTTGTATTGTGAAAGTGTTGCACAAACTCGAATCTTGGTGAAGCTCTGTTTGAATCTTGAAAATAGACCTTTTTTGGCATTTGGATGTTTCAGTTGCGGATTTCCGTGAATCTTGTAACTATTATTCTTTCCTTGTAAATATTGTTATGTATTTACACATGTGCTTTGCTATGGGATTGGTGTGAGAAATCAAACACTCTATCATGGTGAAGTTGAGTTGATGCATTCTTGGTTGACCCACGTCTAGCATTACAAATGGCTTTTTAGGTGGATGGTGCATGACTTGAATATGTACTTTGCTGTTCATGTGCTAAAAATCCCTAAAGATTTTCATTAAGATTAATTTAACCCTGGAAGTTCCTAATGCACGGTTGTTTTTATATGAGTCCCAAAAGATATATTAATAATTTTAATAAAACAGAGCAACGTGATGTTCATCCGTTGATCCTTAACACTAATTCCCCCCATTTTATCCTTATCACTGGAGCTAACTCTAGTATGTTTTTAGAGTATTGTCGTTTCATAAAATGAAACTGTTTAATCAAAGGATAGTTGAAATTTTGGTGCAGGTCACATTCTGTGACATAGTGCCTCTGTCTCTATTACCTGTAGGTGGATATATACACATAATGAAGGGAACACATGGATTGGTGCTTTAAATCCAAATTTCAAAGAAACCAGCTCTTGGATGAGATATGAAATACCCTCATGTTTTTCAACTTTGTCTTTGGTTTCACTTGAATGGCAACCTGACAAGTCTTATAGTTCATGTAACTGAACCTGCCATGGAATTTGTAAGCATCTGTTATTTCTTAGCATTTCATAATATTGATTACAATATCTCGTATCCTAAAATGTCTTATTATGCATATGCATTTTGGTCCAGAAAAAGAAGATTGAGGTAACAATAAAGTTTGTGCATCTAAATCAAATTCATCCAAGATTGAAACATTAAATATTGACTTATATTTGTTTAAAATATAAAGTGGGAAGCATGAAGACAATGTTTAAATCCTTATATCCTGAAGGAGAGCTACTCATGGGCTCATTAGGGAATATCTGGAGGAATGCTTAGAGACCTTGGTCCTCTAAGGAATGAGATTGTTTTAGAAGGGTCTGGCTCTAGTTTGATCTTATTTTCATCCGTTGTTAGGACTATTAACCTTGCTACAATAAGTATCTTCTAGGTAATCGAAAATCAACGCGTGAGTCTTGTACCAGCAATTCTGGCAAAAACTTTCTTTACCTTGAGTTTTCACCACCAAGCGAGGGGGAAAATTGAAGTTCCGCATCCGACTCCTTACCGTGTGGATTGTTAATCATGTGTACGGAAGGGATTTTCAGCAAGGCATTGGACATAAATCTGTTTTCATCCTATCAAGGATTTCAATCGACGTGAATGTTGCCCTCTGACTGGTCTTTGTCTATCAAGGACTAGCCAGCATGTGTCTGTCTTTGGTTTCTTCCATTCAATTGATAAGCGACAGGTTATCCTACAAAAGATGGCCTCATTGGTTGAACCAGTGTTCTTTTTAGCATCATGTCCTTTTCTTGCACTACTTCTTGTTTGAGGAGCAGTAATTTTACCGTCGAATATTCCTCGGAATTTCAGCAACTCCATGCATGGTACCAATGGCCTGTTAATCACCCACATTTATTTTAACACATCAATGTAGAGGTGGCAAAAATGAAGGTAGAGTATATGCTACGGCAGAGAACATCATGATCCAAAATCAAACATATGAAGTATGTATATAATAGTGTATGGAGAAGTTGAAGTAATTGGCAAGGAGATAGTGTGACAGACTTAACAGACGATGTATATATTTGGAGGAGTCGATGCATATTGGTGAAGTCTCGAGCTTCACGCATATTGAGCCAACTTCTCATTTTGAAAACTGATAATCGCAGTGTCACCTCTTCTAAGCGATCTCCAGCCTCCACAGTTCACATGTGCAGCAGGCTGGGCCCTAAACTTCATAATGTAAGGCTATGTTTGGTTTCACTTCTAAAAATAAGTTTGACCACAAAACCAAAGTTTTAATCTTAAAGTAGATGTTTGGGAGTGTAAAATGGATCACATTGGAGAATTGATTTAGAAGGTAAATGAAGTTGAGTCACAAGTAACTCTAATGTTACTTTTCCGTTGATTCCAACGAGATTTGAAAAAAAGTCAGATAAAAATTTATCAAAAAAAAAGAGAAAAAATAGTGAATCTGAAAAAATAAAATTTCCATAAAATTTTTTCTATTTAATAATCAAAATGTCCTATGAAAATTTTAATCTTTATAGTCCGTAACCTGTAAAAAAATGTTCAGATAGACTATATTCCTAATAAAATAAATGCAGATTAAATTTTAATCCAAGAAAATTAAATGAATTATGAGATAGAGTTTAAACTCAATTTAGAGAAAAATTATGAATTTATCAAAATCAATTTTTAAATAAATTGTTCAAACATAAACACATTAGTTTAAAATTAATTTTTATTATAACTATTACATTGCAAAACTAATTTTATCAAAATTTATTTTTAACTAACCGAAAACGAAATGAGCACTAAGTCATGCTAATTGCTATGGTTCTGCCTGGTCCATCAGTAATTTAGTATAACTCGACTGTGTATCATACAAAAAGCTGTTTCAACATATTACTTTTGCAAATTACCCTGTAAATAAACCTTTCCTTCCTTTATTGGTGTTAATTCGTGATTTCACATTGTCATCAATGATAAAAAAAATGCCACCTCATTTAATACACAAAATCACCTAATAATGCAATATGAAGTCCTATAATGAAACGCAAATTATTTTTATATAGATGCTTTGGCCAGCCAAGTGCATGGTTTGCTATTAAATGGATTTTAAATTTGCTAATAATTTTTTAGTATTATTTTCTACTAATATAATTTTTTAATTATTATTTTCTACTATATTATACTTTATTTTGAGTTAAGGTTTTATTTTTGAATTTTTTCTATAAAATTTTATAATTTTTTTAGTATATTTTCTTTACTTTAACACACTATGAGTGTGTCCTGGGGTTTTTTTTTTTTATGAAGTCTGGGCGTTATTATCTAGAATGTTAGACCTGCTCCAGTTGAAGCTAATGGGTTCATGTGGTGCTATATTTTCTTTAAAATTGATTCCTGCCCAACGTCAATGGATTAATGAGAGGCTAATTGATGGCTAGAAATGTTAATTTACATTATTATCCTTGCATATTCTACCTCAAGCTAATCTGACGTTACATATGAAAAACAAAACGCATTCAACAATAGGCACAAAATCTCCGGCCAAAAAAAATGGCACAAAATCAATTGGAAGTCTCCAACGTTGCAAACTGCATATTAAAACAAAAAATTTAGAATTGCTTTTTATTTTTCATTTTTAAACTAAAATAAATTTTGAACTCAATTAAAAGTTTTTTATTATTTATGTTAATTAAAAGTTTTATTATTTTAATTATAAAAATTATTATTATTATTGAAAATTTAAAAATACTTTTACAAATTCAAAAAAAAAAAGAAATAAAGATTTCAATATTTTATTGAATATATGAAATATATATTTTGAATAATTAAAAAGTTAACAATTATATTATTTTAATACATTTTACACTATGGGTATTATATTCATTTAATAATCTTTTTTATATTTTCTATTATTTTCATTCATTCATTTAATACCAAATATAATTATATATCATCCCTATTTCCGTTATTAATTCTGATTTTCATTTCTATTCTCGTCCACATTCCCACCCAATAATTACGTGAACCAACGTAATGGGGCCTAAAGATATTTTGATTCTTTCAGGAGATAATGTGACTTGACTTGACTTGACTTGACGTTATCTTACAGAAGCAAATGAAGCTTTCATATAATATAAGCATTTAAGCAGAAGAGCTACAAGCTATGAAATAGGTGAACGATTGTCTTGTTTATTAAACAAAAGCATTTTTCTTTTACGAAAAAAAAATCTCCGCCTCCTTGGATGTTGTTGCATCGTAGAAAGAGAAGCAATTTTCTGAAAGGAAAAAAAATAAGAAAAAAGAAAGAGAAGCAATTGTTGAGGTAAAATCTCTCGACTCAAGTTGCGTGAGAAAAATAAAATAATCCTGTATCCTAGCAAAATTTATTAACGAGCTCTAAGGAAATTTGGACAAAAACGTAAATATATATTCCCCTTTTTCCTTATTATAACACCAATAACATTAGTCTTATTTAATTAAATAAAATTGACTATATGGATTATATAATATCAATTAACTCTATTATTCACCATCTCTTTAGATAAATTATTTATAAAAAAATTTTACCTTATAACTTCATTTGATATCCTTCTTGATCTTTTTGTATGCCTTTTAATAGAGTTCCAAGCCATTTAATCAACTTTTCTCACTGACTCCTCTTATCCTTTTTTTTTGTACATGTCCAAACCACCTTAAATGATTTTTCACCATTTTCTCATCAATAAGTGCTACTCCAATTTTCCCACATCTATAATCATTTCGTATCTTATCCATTTTTATATGACGACATATCCATCTCAATATTCTCATCTTTATTACTCCTATCTTGTCCTCTTATTACTCTTTCAAAGCCCAACATTTAATATCATATAGCATTACTGACCTTATAGCAATTTAAAAAAAATTTTCTTTAAACTTAGTAGGTACATTGTGGTTACAAATAACTTCTGAAATTTTTTTCTACTTTAACTACCTAACTTATATACTATGCATAGCATCTCTATCAATTTTATCCAAATATATATATATATTGCAAGGGTAATAATGGAAAAGGTTGTAATTTTTTTAACAAATTTAATTAGTTAATCAATTTTTAACTCTTTTCATTGCTACATGTAAAATTATTAAAATATAACTTATATTATACACCGAATATACGTACAAAGTCTTACCATTTTAAAAAGTTGCTTGACACGTTACCGTACAAAACTTTTTTTTTCCCCGGCCAGGATCATACAAAAGTTTTCCGACACACATTTGCTTAGAAAGACAAAAGGGTCAAATTAATGAGATGAGCAATATCGCAACAAGCTGACAAAAGTTTCTCTTTCTTCATAATACGGACACGAAGGAATACTCAATAGACAATTTCTCCGGCTCATCTCTCCTCTCGATCACCACCGAAGGCATCCAGGGAAGAAAATTTCTAAATCCATGATTCACACTAAGGGAGAAAGAAAAAGCTGAAAATGAACCAGTCCAAAAAGGAAATATATAGTTACAATCTCCAGAGGAGAGCAACTATTGTTCAATGAGCTGTACAAAAAACTGCAGCTTTTTGTCATCTTTATGAACATGATAATTATAGTAGGTGGTAGTATTAAATGAATGATTAATTAACTCTCACTGGGAGATGCATATACATTTGATAAATAAGGTGGCTTTCCAAAATAACGGGCGGTGATATTGCATGCATGCCTCATGTCATGCATGCTGTATATGTGCGTGAAAGAGGATATCCATGCTACATAAATAGATACGTACTGGTTCAGTGGTTCGCTCAGATCATGTTTACATGAAATATGGGGTGGTGGTAACAATACACACCCACACATACATACATGCATGCATGCATGTATGTATGTCTTTAGCTTTTTGAATGATGACATGGACTATGTCTTATTCACGTTATGGGGAGTGGGGAAATGGTGAACGAATTTGCATTTTAAAATTGATTTCTTCATGATTGATTTGGCTTCTAATTATTAGTATAAATAGAGATAATATTAATTGCATGGTGGGTTGTGATTAAAACTTTACTGAGGAATTTTTTTCATAATAGAAGTGCCTTAGAAATGCTTAACAAGATGATGAAGCTCATGTAATTGTAGTGGATCATGAGATAGTGAAATTAAAGGTTCACTTTAAAATGGAATTGAAAATATATAGTAAAATATATATTACATATTTTGGGAGCGTTATCAAATTTTAATTTTTTTTTATATTTTTAAGTAATTAAATAGTTAGTATAAATGAAATATAAATATAGTATATACTAAATATTTATTTTTCCGACTATATATATAAATATGGTACTGATAATGGAGTAGCATACTAAAATATACAGCTGCACCACATCTTTCTGTAAATATCATCGTCATCATTATCAGCAAATCCCAACGACTCATAAATAAAGCATCATCCCACAGTGCCATTCCCATGTAGAGTAATGGTCAGGCGAAGCAGTGCCTGAAAGGTAAGGTTGATGGAAGCAATAATCATAATAATGGAAGCAGAGTGGATAAGAACGAATCCTCTGTTGGTGTGAAATATCTTTTCTGTACGTGAAACATAAATATATATATAAAGAATTTTGAAAGTGTGTTGGTTTTGTGCTTGAGCTTAGCTGTATGCTTAAGTACCCACGTCGCAGGTGATCCCATGGAATTGGAGGGTTTCAGAATTAGAGAGAATGATTGAAGGTGAAGGCCCTCCCATTTTCATGCTATAAAGTAGGACCACTACTGCCCATCGTCGCATGTGAACACTGCTATTTTATTTTCTCTGATTCCTTCCTACATTTGAAGTGGCAGACAGTATCTGCACAATACAAAAATTAAATATATATATATATGTATATAGTATCAAATGAGCGTTTATTACCCATCCATTTTATCCATATTAAAAATTATGCATTTATTAAATAATAACATTACACAAAAATAATAATATGAAAAGAGAAAATAGGAGAAGAGAAAAGAGAAAGGTAAGAAAAAGATATTTTCTCATCTTATATTTAAATGAATCAGAAAAAACCAAGGAGGAAAAATGTAGCTAATTTTATGTTGATAATAATACTCTTATTTTTAGTACATCAATTTATTGAATATATATATAAGTTTTATATGTATATCTCCTGTATTTATATTTCCTATACCCATATAAGTAGGATATCACCTGCCCCTCTTGTCCCTTCATTTTTTAATATATAAGTTTAAAAATGAAAAAAATATTTTTTTTGAAAATTATATAGCTATAAAATATTATTATTTTAATTTTTCTTTAATTTAAGTACTATACAGTAAACATTTTTTTTTACAATTATATTGTATAAATAAAAAAGATACAAAATAAAATAAAATTGTAGGAATACATAATTTTATATGACTCTAAAAAAATATTTTTTATTTATAGTTTTTAAATAAAATAGTAAATAAAAATATTTCCTACCACCCATCTCACCTAAACGTTGCAGGTAAGGGTGTTAATGGGTGCCATCTGGGAAAAAAAACCGAACCTAACTAAAGCGGCTTGTCAGTTTGAATTTTAATCACTTTGAATCGATTTAATAATTAGTTTGGTTTATATTTGATTTATATTTTTTAAGTTTTTTTTTAAATAGTATCCTTTTTTTAAAAATTAAATTAAATAAGTCACGTATAGATATTTTATAAATACAAATTATATTTAAATAATTTACTAGCTAATATACTTTTAGAATATCATAAAGGTGGAATAAAATAAATATGATTATGAGTAATTGTGTATATTTATATATATTATAATTTATTATAATATAATTATTATGTGTGATTTCATTTGGTTCAGGTTATATTACATTAATATCAAACCAAATCATATCAAATTAAATTGGTTTCAATATAGAAAAAATTAAAATAGATCTCATTTGGTTTGGAATGATTTTTGACAATTTGATTGGACATAATAAATTTGATTTGATTTTAAATAGCTGTGTTGCCTGCCGTCAAAGAGTGCATTTGACTGCTTTTTTATAAAAAGCACTTTGCTAGTACTAGCTGCAGAATCTCCCTTTGGTGCTCATAATAAGTGATGAGCACCATATCCTCATCACTTCTCGATCATCTAGGTTAATTTGAATAATTTAGATTTAATTATATTTTTATTTTATTAAATATAAAATTTAAAATAGATATAATTTTATAATTATTATTTTTTTAAAAAAATATTATTATTATATAAAAAAATTAAAATAAAAAATTATAAATCTGGGATATTCAGATTTAATTTGGACTGATCATATTTGATAAGCATCGAAGGGAGATTCCTAGGCTGCCACCTTATCCTCTCATGCCCTTTGGGATTAGGGTTTATAGGGCTAAATGCTTTGTTCCTTTTCTTTTTTTAATAATTATTTTTAACTAAATGAAAAGGGATTTGGTTTATGATTTTTTTAAGTAAAACAAATTGCAAGATTAGGAGAAAATGATGTGAAAGTTAAAAGGAAACGAGGCAATCTAAAAATAAATTTATTTTTCCTCATAAATCACAAAAAAAAGACTAACAGTGAATTTTTTATTTTTAAAATTTTAATTTTTTATTTTTTATGCAAATTATCTAACTGACCGGAAACTTAATAACAAAAAATATATATTTATAATTTTATTCAGACAAAAGAGGATGTTCACGTATATTTTTTTCCTGATATTGAAGGGGATGAAAGGTGTGCATATTCCTGCAACAGCATGTGTTTGTGAACTACCATTTTTTTTTTTGGGTGATCTTTACGATCTTTTCCCCCCATTTTCTACCTTATATCCATCTTTTCCCTTTTCTATTTATTTGTTAATAATTGTAGCAACAGAAATGAATCATCCTACTATAATTTTATCTCAAGTACTGTTTGGTTTTAAGATGATTGAATTTAATTCGAACACACACAAACAAACTTTTAACTAGTGCAATTAACATATCTGATTACCATTATGGAATATTTTGGTATCATGCTTCACGTAAATTGATCATTTCTATAGCTAGGGTAGAAAAAAGACCCGTGAAGATAAAAAGCTGTCAGAGGTCCGTCATAACAATAATAATAATAATAATGAAGAGAGCATATATGTGTTCCTAAAGAAGTTTTGGTAATCACATGCACCAGAGGACGTCTGCAACTGCAAAAGCTGGCATCGATGACCACAGAGCCAAAAAGAGGAAGCCTTAAACACAGTTTAGAGGAAAATTGGGGTGATTAACTTTAACTAGTGCAATCTATCTAATTACCATTATGGAATATTATGATATCATTTTTAAACACACACATCCCCTCCCACACTTTCTCTCTATACCCAGAATAGAAAAAAGACCCGTGAACAAAAAAAGCTAGCGGAGGTCCGTTCGGTTGCTATGGAGAATACGTATACTATGACCATCAAAATAATTATAAAAAAAGAAAAAGAATCTCACCCCCGGCAGCCTTCATGTTACGTTTGTGTGTCTATAAAAATAGAAAGAGGCTCCAGGGAGGAAAGCAAGCAAAGGAGATGAAGAAATCGAGGGAAGACAAACTAAGAGAGACAGAGAGCAGGGCCGAAGATCATGGAGAGAAGAGAAGAAGAAACGAAGAGGAAGCTATAGAAGATGGAGGAAGAAGCAGAGAGTTTGAGAGAGAGGTGCTAAGAAAAAAATAGTTCTCATAATCTGAATCTTGTCCTCTTTGGTTTGTATGAGATCGATCATTGGTTTTCGCTTAAAAGTCTTTATCCTATACATACATGAAGCATAGAGGCTTAAAATGAAACGTACTGATATTATCAGTACGTTTCATTTTATGTCTGTGTTATTTGTAAGTACTTTCACATCAACTATTATTTATACTTTGCAAGTACTACTGTACTGTATAATCACCCTCTCTAATTTGTCACGACAGTGCCTGTATGTAGGTGTTTTCGTGCTTGAAGTAGCTGAGGTAATGTGCTGCAGAATGCTTCTAATTATCATGTCGGTGGTTAGTTTTGGTGTCTTAGTGGCTTCTTCTGGAGAGGTAAATACAAACTGATCAATTGGAGTAGTTTAAGACTTATCTGCATGGAAATTTTTGTCATATTGAATTTTGGTTTTGAGTCAACGTAAGCCTTTTGATTCCAGGTGCTGCTATGCTTGTGGTGTTGCTGTGTTCTGAATTTTCTTTCCATGCGAGATGAGTTTGATGAATTAGGAATTCTTGCTTTTCTTTTGGGCTCATATCTTCTCATTTAAATCCTTCAGCTTGGTGCTCTGCTCCGATGTTTTCTTCTCGGCCTACCATGGCCTTTTATTTTATTTTATTTATTTTTTTAAAGATTTTGGTTTGCTTCTTCTGTCTTTTTCTGTGCAAGGCAATATCGTTTTGGGTCTTACTTAATATTTGGTTAAATTCGTTACTCAGGCTAAAAATAGAAAAGTTAAACTCGTTACCTACAAATTAAATTACAACTTAGTTTTGATATGTTGAAAACTTTTATTTTAATAAATAAATTTTGCAGAAAATCTAATTTTTTGGGGATACACAAATAACTTTATGACATTTGAAAGCAAACAATGAACTCTAAAATTTTAAATTGATGCAAACAATTCCTCTTCTGTAAATTAGCTAGTCGATCTCTTTATTCACTAACGCTTTTATAACAAAATATGATTTTTATGACATTTGTTTACCAACTCATTCTTATGACATCTAAATCCAACTCTTTAATAGCTTTGAAAATTGGAAGTTGGGTTAGAGTTTTTATTCTTCATGTGAAGCTATTAGTCTTGAAACAAAATACAACAATTCCTCCAAGTATATCCATTCTCTGTAAAGTCTTTAGGATTTTCACCTTATTTATTATAGGGCCAATGACTTCAATTTTTCCAGATATTATTGTATAGAAATTTTTCTATGCTTCATTTTGAATCATGATATCTTCCTCCTCTCGCATATATTTTACTTTCATTTTTGTCATATGTTCATTAATTTGTTCAAATTAATTCAGTGAATAAAATTTGTCACAGACCTTCACTTAATATTTTTGGACTTTTTAATTGAAAAGATTCTTAATAGGTGAAGAAATAAAGAATAATATGCATGATGTCTCACCAAAAAAAACAAGAGTCTCACAAAAGAACAAGTTAGATAAATGCCTATGTGAATGTGGTTGAAGCTCCTTGTCCTGTATTTCAAGTAACTATTGGCTATATTTGCTTTTTCAATCTTGGAGGAATTTGATTTTGGCACACAAATTTAGATACATTTGAAAAAACCTTCAAGCAATATCCAATTTTTTGTGTTGAAATCAAATTACTCAAGGTTGAAAGAGCACATCTTAGCTTTTATGTGCTTGACATGCAACGCAATGGGGCTTTGGGGCTCCAATCATCAGCATCAACTTATGGAATGGTTTTGGGTCTTACTTAATATTTGATTTTGTGTTGTAGTTAAATGCTATGAAATTTTGTACCCCTGTCATGGTTTCGGTCTTAGAGCTTCTTACTTAATTGTCCAGAGATTTTATGTGAGAGGTACAGTTGTAGGAACACGTAGAAATTGAGGGACATGCTTTTGGTTCCGCTGTTCTCCCTTACTCGTGAAACGTTATCTCTCCCACTCTCCTTATGGACCATTCGGGGTTCTACTATGTTAGTGTTTTTTTTTTAATTTTTTCAATAAACGCTCTGTAATTGTGAAACACTTTAAAATTGCTCAAATTTTTTAGAAAATTTTAATGATGTCAATGAAAATAAGAAATTCCTAAAAAAGAATAAAAAAATAAAATAATATAAAGATTTGAGAGGGACTAATATGGGTCATGATCCCCCTAAGTGTTTAATTTTTGCTTTATTGTTTTGTCAAAATTTTATATTTTATGAAGATTATGTATTTTTGGCCACCCAAATTTATACTTTATTTTAAAAGTAAATTAAATTTTTTTAAAATCAGCACACTTTCTCTTACATCACTAAACATTAACTTTACTATCTTTTTCTCTTTTAATTTTTCTTTCTTTTTTATTTAAGTTTCCCTCACTCATTTATTTTTCACTCTCTTTTACTTTTCTCTTTCTTTTTACTTCTTTTTTATTCTTTTTGTCTTCCTTTGTATGTTTTAGGGCTTTTGTCTTTGACTAAAAATTAATAGAAAGATAGTCATTATTAAATAACAATGCATGTTTATGAATTAATGGATGCATACATACTGCATAGGCATTAAGCATGAAATTTAGTTTTTTATCTGTGCCAAATGTGTTTTTGATAATGTTAGGTCAAATGCCAGCCTCTTGCTGCTTCTTCTTTTGTGATCCCTTGCTCGAATATGGGTTCCCTTTATTCTTGTATATATATGTGTTTGTGTTCTCTTTATTCTTGTATATATATATATATATATACAAGAATAAAGGGAACATATATATTCAAGCAAATTAAATATATATAGAGTTCTTCCCTCAAAACAAAATATAGTTCATAATTTCATAAGCTGCATGTCACTAGAGCACTCAAAATATATATATGGTTAGTTTTTCAGTCGTAAAGGATATTTGAATCTTAAGGAACATCCCATCTTAACCTTATTATTAATTACTAAGCTAACTCAGGTAACCAATACATATTACATATATTTTCTACAGGTAATATTTTTTATTACAACATTTTGTATGGTAAGATATCTTACATATATATGCATGTGCATTCTTTCAGAGAAAGAAGATTGAAGCAGTATCGAAGTTTGTGCATTTAAATCAAATTCCTTCAAGATTGACAGATAAAATATTGGTTAAAGACTCATGCATGGTAATGATTTTCACTTATAGCCCATTTGGTTCATTTTCAGAGGAGTCAGGAATGTAATGGGAAGGGTTATAATGGAAAGGGATGTAAATAAAATATATATGAGTTTGTTTGGTTTGACATTGAGTATATAAAAAAGAAACTCATTTTTTTATCTTTAAATAAATATAAATAAATAGTAATGTACCAAAATGTCACTGCTGAAAAAAAAAATAAAAATAATAAAAAACCCTTCCGCTTCTTCCTTCCTCACAGCCAACACCACCCCATCCTCATCGGAAGATTGAAGCTCGTCCTATACAAATCGCCGGCTATCATCTCCTTACGAAACAAGCTTCACACCCAAACATGAACGGATCGAATCGAAGGAAGATTGAAACTTCAAGCACAACAATGGCGGGATGAGCTTCAAACGGGAAGAATGAGCTTCGCGAGATCTGTGACTTCGAAGACCTGAAGAGGTTGTGCGAGATCTAGTTCACTGAAGAAGGCCGCTGCTTCACACCCAAACACAAGGACGACGTGAGTAAAGGTGAGGCTGGTGATGACAATGGTCGCCAGAGAAGGTCATCAGAGAATGTTGTGAATCAGAGGGTCGAAGGTGGGAAGATGATGATGAAGAAGGGAGTTCTAGCAAGAGAAAAAAGACAATGATGCATTTGTGATTTTATTTTTTCATATGGGCAATATTGTCTTTTTACTTTCATTTATAGCCATGTAATCTCAAATGCATAGCTTTTGGATAGGTTTGTCAGTTACATTCAGAGATGTATTTGGGTTTATGGGCATAATTTTATAATCATGTAATTCAACAAACCAAACGCAGTCACTCATGTAATGTAATCATATTTACATTATATTACTCGCATGAATTTGAACCAAACATGCTAATGTTTTTAAATATGTATTTAGCAATGCTTACTTGCTTGGCAACCTATCAAGTCTTTTGGTTCAAGAAATTGAATATACCATAAAATTTGTATCAATCTTGAAAAGCTTTAAAGTTTGAGTAAATATTTTTATGTTCATATTTAAGAATTCACCCTTAGCTAGAAAAATAAGAATTAGTGACAAGATTTTTGTGATAGACAGAAATTAGCCACTAAACTTATACATTAGTGATGGATTAGTTAGAGTGTAAAAATTTTCGTTTTCAATTCTAAATTTACACATTTAATGAGAAAAATTTTCTTGTTACTAATTGCCATTACTAAAACTAATAATTAGTGGCAGATTACTATCCAATTTCACAAAGTTAACGAAAGATACACATCCGTTACTATGTCATCACGAAATTTCAAATTTAGTGACAGATTTTTTAATTATTAAAATTAATAAAAACAAAAATAAATAATTAAATAGAAATTTAGTATATTGGTCTATCAAACGTAGAATTAAGATAAAAAATGTAAATTTGTGCTAAATTTTCATTTTCCAATAAAATATTGTACATATATATATATATCTTAAAATATAAGTATAAAGAATGAATGGTTCTCATAGTTCAATTGGAAATGTGTTTAAGGCTTTAAGCATGGCTTGTTTGAGAAATTTGAGGCAAATAACGCGAGAGATAATGTAGCTGGTGCAGTGGTGGGTCTCGGTGGGCTGGCAGAAAAAAAAATTTGCATGTCGGTATGTGTCTGTGTGTACGGGGTTGAGTCCTTCATTACAAAGTTGTTCTATCGCCCCTGATCTTCATTAAGTCTAGGAAAAAAAATCTAATTGTAAATCTTCAAATCTAATTGCAATGATCAACAAACAAAAAACAATTAGAAAGGACATTGAAAAAGATCTCTCAATCCTTAAATAGGTCAAGAATCCGCCTGTTGTCCCATTTTGAAGGTTTGCTTGTAGGTATGTGCCTATGTACGTACATGGTTGAGTCTTTCATTACTAGCAGTTCTCTCGTTCCTGGTCATCTGTAATCTCGCACAGGTTGCGTCTTTGATTTGTAGCTTTAGAATAGAGGTAGCCACATTGGTAGAAATGGGGGGCTGGTAGTAGTCTAGTGAAAGACAATGCGACCCAAATATGTGAATCACCATGACCCTTTAGCCCTGTAACATAGATCTAGTTTCACTGTTGTTCCCTTTCTTTGCCTCTTCTGGTTTTGTTTCTTGATTGTTATGAAATAGGTAGTTCTACTTTTTAATTTTTTTTGAAAAAAGTTTAAAATAAGATCACCAAATTAATATGGAGCATAGAGAAAATGAGTCCTCCCTCCATGGAGCATAGCTGTATATAATCAAAGGCAAGTTCATGGATGCAGTAATTCTATCTATTTGAAAGATAGACAAAAAAGAGTGTTTAAGGGAGAGGAACAGATTTAGGAAGATGAGTAGAGGAAGAAAGTCAAGAGAGAGGGCAAAATTGAGAGAGCTGAGAGATTGGGAGAAGAGGAATATCAAACTGTGCATAGAGGACACGCTTAGTTTCATGCTTCCATCATATTCACATTCACTTATGCTAGAACTTGAAGAGATATCATATCATAAGTAAAATATTTAAAGCATTGAGTTTATGTATTTCTTCACTAACATGCCTCTTATTTTTCCCAACTTTATCTTATGTAATAGACATATGGAATTTGGCAATGCCAAGTTCTATGCAATTGTATTTGGTAATTTTTAAAGTATAATGATCATTTTTATCTGCTCATTTCTTTATTCTTACTCTTCATTTCCAAGCAATACGAATTTAATTGTAATTTTATTCTAATTTCAATTGCTTGATGAGTATTCCTTGTGTCTTGGGTTTTCTTTTGTTTTATTATTTCATATATATATATATATATATTTGGATTGTATGTTTATTATTTTCACAACCATAATTGATTATTCTATTGACAGGCTTGAAGAAAACATCAACTTTTATGTGTATTTCATTTTACTCTTTAATTAATTCTTTTTTAAAAATTATTCACATCATTAAACACTACTACAAAGACTTTATCTAATTCTTACGAGAGCTAACCTCGAATGGCTGACACATAGTTGATGTATATATTTTTTTAATATTGTTAACATGATATCTGTCACGTAATGGGCCTAAGCTCCAATTAAGCCCATCTATGTATGTTTCTACTAGTTTCTATGGTTAGCTCCAGTTAGCCCAACTAACTATAAATACATGTAACCTGACTTGATTCAAGAATGAGAGTTATGATACTTTTGTGATAGACTCTACATACTGACAAGCATTAATGCTTTATAAAATTATTTTATTTTAATTAGAGTATAAAAATAATTTTATTGAAATTTTGACTCAAATAACTTTTTGTGACCCATTATAGTGAGTGTGCTTATTACTTACTAGCACACCTATATGCAAACACAAGAAAAACATGGATCAGCACGTAAGATTCAAATTTCAAGTCAACTAGTCTATTAAGAACTTACGGAATCTTTTTATATTTTTCTAGAGTTGGGAATATGGGTCAAGCTTGATGGGTTAGCCAATGTAACATGAAGAAAACAACGAATTGGGCTAGAAATTTAAAAATTTTTATAAGAAACGGGTTTTTAAGTCCGAGCCCATTTGGACTGGCCCGTTTAGCCCATTTTCATTTTTTTTGTATTTTTTAAATATTTTTCTTGATTAATAATTTTAATAGTGATGATGAATAATGATGTTGATAATTAATATATAGTTAGTTTTAATTGTCTTAATTTAAATAATTATATATGTGAAAAAAATTGTATTATTTTGTAAATGTTAATTTAGATTAAAAATTAAAAAAAAACTATGGGCCCACGGGCTAGCCCGTAACCCATTGAATATGGGCTGAGTTTAAAAAAATACAGCTTATTTTATAAATAGGGTTTTGGACCCAATCCGTATTAGGCTTGGCCCATGACTAGCTAACCCATATGAGACGGGTCAACCCGAATTCTCACCTCTATATTTTTCCTTTGCAACTCTTTGTATGGTGGGGTATGGTGACATTCACTCGGTCAGCCTACCAAGATAGTGTTTACATTTTTATTTATGTTTTTTAATTATGTCCTCAATGGTGCTTACCCAATTACCAATTTGTCAACTATGATGAGTCAACAATCTGAACGCAGCATGGAGTTTGTAAGTTTTGTCATCTTAATTTTAACATCTCATATTCTAAGATGTTACTTTTAAAAGCTTGATGTCTTACATATACATATGCATTTAGTCTTGAGAAAGAAGATTGAAGCAGTATCCAGATTTATGGTCTCACGTTCAGGCCAACTTAATTACGTGCATTTCAACTCTCACCACTATTTTGGTGAGAAGAGAGTCATTCAAAATGAAGTGATTCTGAAAAAAAATCTTTTGGCATAGTATTTTTCTCTCTCTCTCTCTTGTTTTTTTCTTTGGCTAACATAGTTAATTTTTCGTATTTGCAAGTCCGTCTAATGACACTCCATTTATTACCAGGTGTACCGAGATGAAGTATTATAATTTTGTTATTTAACAAGCACATTTCAGTGAATATAATCAAAAGACAAAGACAAGATTTTAGATTCCGATGATAGATTGGAAATAACAAATTTAATAATAAAAATGATTCTTGCATTCTTACTTAGAAAAAATAATATAAAGAGATAATAAATTATAGATTAATGATTAGAAGAAGAGCAAATTCTAGATAAATACCAAAGAAATAAGATATTTCCAAATTTACCTTAATTTCAAAAAACTAAAAATGTAATTGGAATTAAAATTGAAAGATAAAAGATAAAAATGTCATTCTTATACAAGTGACACATTTGTAAGATAATAGTATATTTGCAAGTGATAATGATGCATTTGTAAGTGAAATAAACTCATTTACAACTAATATTGTTATGATTTGAAGATTATGCCACTTGCAAATATAATATTATTACTTGCAGATATACTATTATTACTTGCAAATGAGTCATTTATACAGAAATGACATTTTCATCTTTTAACTTACAATTTTAGTTCCAATTACAAGCCCTAGTAATTTTTTGAAATTAGAGTAAACTTAGGTTACTTTTTTAAAATATTTTATTTTCTTGATATTTATTTAAAATTTTTTCTTCCAAGAACATGACATATATTACAAAAAAAATCGATAGAAAGAGATTCTCATTTACTTACTCCTACATTCATACCAAATGGGTTTCACAAAGGATCCTGAGCTGCAGCGGATCCTGACGCAAATTTAAAAAATTATAATGCTGATCTAATTTCTTCTTCTACTTCTTTTGCGTATGCTTATCTAAATTTCTCTATCTTTGAAATCAAATGTAATGCAGCTCTTTAAATTGTTTATATAGCTTTTGGATTTGGAATACATCCTAAGGGATATGCACCAACCATGTCCCATTTCAATTGCTTAAATGAAATTTGAAACGTTTAGATTTAATTATTTTAATTTTATATTTTTTAAATTAAATAAATTGATATTCATAAAGTTAATATTATCTTGTATTCTGCATCATATAAGAAAAATTTATCAAAATTTAATTAAATTTAAAAACATGGATCATCTAAATTTTATTCGAATGATTCAAATAAAATATAGATTTAATGCTTTTATATTTAGACTTTTGCCAGCTCAACTCATTCCTTGCTAAATTTAACGTCGTCATTTTTAGTGACCAAATTAGCATTGATAAAATCCCACGCTATTTTCAATTTAGCAAGGGAAAAATGACATTTAACGAGGGATTTATTCCTCGCTAAATTGCATTTTTCTAGTAGTTTCAACTGGACAGATTTGGCATCAATTTTTGTAACAATTTGTAACTGAGCTATTAAAAATTGAACTTGTCATTGAATCAGTTAATTAAAATAATGATTCAAGATTCAATAGTTTAATTGTAATTGAACTATAATCCAATAGTAATAAAATTAAATAAATTTATCATTATTAATAATCTAAATAAGTTAATATTCATCCATAATTATATTTTAAATTCAAAATAATCCATTAATATTCTATTTTCATATTATTTATTAAGTAAATTTATCATTATTGATAATTATGTATCATAGTAATACTTATACAATATTATAATATAAAAATAAAAAATATTTGTACAAAAACTAGTGCTATTTATAATTAAAAATAATATTATTTTATTTTAAAAGCCAAAAAAATAAAAAAAAATTAAAAATTATGACCGGTTCCATCGATTTTTAGTTGGTTCATTATCGGTTTACATCTGTTCGAAGCCGGTTTGACTAGTTTTCAGCATGTTCTCATCAGTTCTAAAATCCTCTAGTTCCCTTCTTCATCTAAACTGGACCTTGCACCGATTCCCAGTCGAACCGGCTGATCCGATCTGATTTTTCATACACTAATTGTAACATAAATAGAATAATATCTATTGGTAGAAAAAAAAACAATAGAATTATATCATGGAAGTGTACAGAATTACTCCATCTAATTCGTAAAAATAGTTGTTTTAGGGTTTTTCACACAAACCAAAGAAACTATTAAATAATCTATAATATTATAAAATGTAATAGTATTTTACTAAAATATTCTTAATTTAAATATTCTCTTAAATAATACATTTAATATTAATAAGGGTAAAATAGTAAAATAAATAATTAATATTTTATTAAAATTCTAAAGTAATAAATATTGTAAAAAATGTTAAAAACCTTAAATTAACCATTTTTTCAAATAAAAAAGAGTATTATCTAGACCAAAATGACCCTTTTCTAGAATCGTTGGGAACACGCCTTGGCAAATACATTAGAATTATTACATGCAAATGAAGCTCCTCTAGTTTAATGGCAAGGAGAGTTCACTTCTGTTTTTCAAATAACCAAAACAGACTACATAAAAAAAAGGAACTAAAATAGACTATGTACGTATTGTATGACAAGTTCGAATTTTTCGTGTAATAAATGAGTTTTTCCCATAAATTAAAAGAACAACAAAAGATTTATAAAAAATACCCCTCTAATGGTATGATATAGAAATCTATTTAATTGCATATCTAAATTAATGATATGAAATTACAAGAAGAGTCAAAAGAAAATAATTGATGATGTGATATAAATTAATTATATGATGAATGGAAATATGTTTTACTCCCTTCGATCCATATTGTAGGATGTATAACCCATTTTCACGCTCATTAAAAAAATTGAAAAAATCCTTAAACATACCAGGAGTTCCAAATTTGCCCCTCTTTATTAAGGGAATATTAAAATGATTAAATCAAGCAATTCCCTATGAGCTTTACAAGTGTAGGAGAGAAAGAAGCAACTAACTCACACAATTAAATATAGTAACAGTAAAATTGTCCATTTAGTTTCTTACACCTTATATTGTGAACTAAAGAAAAATGGGTCATACACCCTATATTGTGGACCGGAGGGAGTAACTAGTTGGGGATCCTAAAATTTTAGGTGCATCATGGGCATTATTGTATAGAATGTTTGAGCCCCATGAAACACCGATACTTCAAATTGTTTGACGTATTCGTATCATATACTTCTTTGATACTGATACGTGTTGATACTCCTTCGATACCAATACGTGTCGATACTTTTTTGATATCGATATGTGTCGATACTCCTTCAATACATATCTACAAAGTATCTAATTTATTATTTTAATTAAAAATGAAAAATTAATTTTCGATACATATCTTATACGTATTGAATCCAAGACGATATTGTTTAACACTTTTTAGATACTTCCTGGTTTTTTTTTAGAAATTAAAAAATATTATATTTTATGTATCAATTAAAAATTATGAATAGATTTTTTATCATAAAAAATAAAAACTTCTCAAAGAATATTATATTATATTTTCTTTTATCACAAAAATAGATTTTTCTTAACTAAAATCTAAATAAATTTCTTTTTATTTTTTACCTACATATACTCTAAGTATTTCTATAGGGTTTGATGCTATTGCTTGCTTTTGGTTTGCTTTTCATCATGTTGTGAAAGGAATTGGAATACCTACTCATTCATTCATTCAATGGAAAGAAAAAAAGTTGAATCTTAAAAACACAAAAGACTTGGTTTATGTTTATATTAATTTGCAACTTTTAGCTGGAAAAAATAGAGAACATGAACACGAAGACATTAGTGGAAATGCATGAGATAACTTTGATCGTCTTGGAGTTTTGGAAGTGGCAACTTTGTTTATTAATGAACCAAATATAGAAGATGTTCTATTTACAGATGATGGTTCAGGAGATATGAGATTGATACTATTCCTATTAGTAAGAACTAAGCAATAGGGAAATTGACAATGATTTTATATATTTTACTTAATATTCAGTATTATTAATAGACTATAAGTGTATTCATAATTTGGATTTTTTATTACAATTATATTTATTATATTTTATGAATTATTCTGTGTTATATATATATATATATATCTTATAAGTATTGTATCCTACATTTTTCTATTTAGCCATATCAATGAATCAGATATGTATCATTTCCAATACTTTTATCGTATTTATGTATCATAGTTTGACCCTCTCCTATTGAAACTAATGGGTTCATTTGGTGCTATTTTCATTAATGGAATGAGAGGCTAATTGATGGAACGAATGAGAGGTTAATTTACATTATTATCATCGCATTTTGTACTACCTTCACCCAGCTAATCTACATTACATATGTAAAGCAAAATGCACTCAAGAAGCCACAAACTAAACTGAAAGCCTCCAATCCGGTCCAAAAAAAAAAACTAAAAGCCTCCAACGTGGCAAAATGTTTAAAGTATTTTTTTTTATTTTTCATTTTTAAACAGAAATAAATTTTCAACTCATTTAAAAATTATTATTTATTTTAATTAAAACTTTTAGGGATAGTGGACCTTTTGGTCTTCAAAATTTTTCCTAATTTTCATATTGGTTCCAATGATTTTATTTTGATCAAATAACTCCGTATAATTTCATATCAGTAAGGAGTTGATTGCTAATATTTCAAAAACTCAGTATTTTAATCCCTTTATCATCTAGGATGGCATTAACACTATTAAAATTGAGATAATGTGGCTAACCGTTAACATACATGGATTGACATATAAATATAATTAAAGCTAATTGGACTATATTTTCTTTATAAAAAAAAAGGCAAACATCCAGTGATGATTTAAAATTTTATTGTTATATTTCTACATTTTTTACAAAAAGAAGTCCAATAAGTTTTATAATTTATGTGTCCATTTAGATTAGCTAACTATTAACAACATCATTTCAATTTTAATAGTATTATTGCCCTCTTAGAGGACAAAGGGATTAATTATTGAGTTTTTGAAATATCAAAGATCAATTCTTTAATAATATAAAATTATAAGGATTTATTTGATCAAAATGAAACTATATGGACTAATATGAAAATTTGGAAAAACCTTAGGACCAAAAAATCCTTTATCCCAATATTTTATTATTTTTATTGAAAATTTACAAGTACTTTTACAAATTTAAAATAATTATTTTAATATTTTATTGAATATATAAATATATGAGAAATATATTTCGAATAATTAAAAAGTTAATAACCGTTATTTTAATATATTTTGCAGTATGGGTATTATAGTCATTTAATAATCTTTTTTTTATTTTCTATTATTTTCATTCATTTCTTTCTATAACATATTAGATATACTAATATATCATTCCACCAAACTCCATTTCCATTGTCATTAATTCTCATCTCATATTGTCATTCATATTCCCATTTACATTCCCACAAAATAATTCCACTGTGACCTAATCAACCAAACGGGGCCTAGAAATATTTTGAATCGCTCCAATCATCAGCATCAAGTGATGTAATGGTTATTAAAATCAATGGGCAAAAGCATCTCTTAACACTTGTTTGTTGATAAGTTGGGTTTTTTTTTACCTATTAAATCTCAATTAAAAAGTTGAAAAATATTCAAGTGAAGGCTCCTGAAATATTTTGTTCATTGGGTTCATTTGAACAAAATGAAAGTAATATGAGGCCCTAAAGGATGTAATTATTTGAAATAAAGCACTAGAAGATGTATATTTAGTGGCATTTAGGGGAGTCAAGGTCATAAGGAAAAAGTCTCAGAGACTTTACGAAAAAAAGGATATTTGGAAAAATTGGTGCATTTTATTTCAAGCCTCATAGCTTTACTTTCATAGCAAGGACTCTGATCCAATTTCTAATTTTCAAAACCAATAATCTCAATAAGTCAATATGATACAAACCAATAATGGAGACAATAATACACAAATTTCATTAAAAATTTCTTCAAGTAATGGGTATTCAACCAATTATGGAAGCGATATTATGAGTTATGTTATTAAAGATGACATAAGGTAAAAACTATCTTTCCATTTTCACTTTTTTATATTCAATCCCTCTTTTTTATATCCAAATCCAGAGTATAGAGTAACTTTTTGTGTATGTAGAGAATCCAGATTAGTTAAATGATTTAGTTCTATGACTCGGTTTATGTGAAACAAATTAAATAGCATTTCAAGCACCTAAGGAATCTGAGTATTAGTTCATTGGTGGTTAAGGAGTGTCGGAGTAGAGAGTAGGGAGTTAAGTTAACGTAAGCATGGCTGTGAACTTGCTAACTATGGTCTTAACTGGCTATGCTGTTTTTCTTCAAGAGCTTTTGAAGGTAGGATTAATTGTATTCTAGTGTTGCAAAATTAAAAGGTCCCTTGTTCACCCAAAAAAAATAATTAAATTACCCTTCACGTAAAGTAGTATTTTATGTTCCACTCATAAATCATATTTGAAGAAAGTAGTATTTCCATGGAAATAAGATTCATGTCTACCAAACATGTTGAGGTTTCTCTTTGCGAGAACGTCTTATGTACCAAAGGTAGTCTTAAGAACAAAAAGTTCCAAAGTTTCTCTCAATCTATAGTAAAATTCTGGATATATATATATATATATATATCTACTAAATTTTGAGGTCTGAGCATGTAATTTGAATAGGTTTATGCACGTTGTCTTCTTCAATAGGTGAAAGATTTGGGTTTGATGCAAAAGATGCAGTGGTGACCGATGAAGGAGGAGCAAAACTAGACTCTTGAGAATGAGATGTATCTCCTTTTGGGAGGTAAAAAAGAAAAGAAAAGAAACATGCGAAAACTGTAAATAGTCTCACGTTTTGTTCTTCCGTTACCTTCCTCTTGTGGACAAGAAGAAAAAGTCCTTTCTAAGCTGATTTCTTGTACAGGCAATTATTATTATCATAATTTATCTTTTCATATACGTGACATATATAGTTATGTATCTAAAAAATCTGATCATGAAGAAGATATTCCAGCATCTATATATTCCAAATATAAAGAGGATATATAATATCTGCAGATATATGAAATTTAATAGTCTTTTATATCAAATCGCCAACCACATTCTTATGACCAAAACAATAAAAAGTACTTTGGATGATATATAGTAGTGGTTTGAGTCAACAAAAGGATCGAGTAACTTCACTATTATTTACTATTTAGATTTGGATGGTACTATATATTCTCTCATAAAGAATATATATATATATATATTAGAATAACAATCGGAAGATTGATAATACAGTACCAATTTCATGAATATTTGACATATATATATATATATATATATATATATGCTTTCTTTGGAAAGTTGCATTTGCCTTCCATTCAGCTAACAACAAGGGGGGAAATCCAATCCGTTTAATATAAATATTGTCCTTTTCATGATACCGTAGTTTGACTTTGATTTGGTGCATTGTCCTTTCGTTAAAACTGAACCATTCACCTCAATGTGATGACAAGCTGCCAATCTTATTGTATGCTACAAGACTAGCACAAAAAATTCAAGTCAATTAACTATCAACATCTGTCTAAACATATTGGTAAGAGAGTGACAAGATATAGGTGAAGATTTTATAAGAGAGTGACAGGATATAATAGGTGAAGATTTTATGTTCCCTCACCAAAAGCGAAAATGGATTTTTTTTTTTCGGTTGGAACGAAAAAGGATTTTAAAGTGCAATATGATAAGCATACTAAAGACTTGGTGCATGACACTAGACCCAAATAAAACTAGACTAGATCTTGAAATATGGGCCCTCTTGTTCAAATCTACTAGCATCCACCTCAACTAGTCTATCTATCTCTTTTGATAAGAAGAGTCATTCAATACAAAGGAGTCATTTAATTGGGGGGAAGGAAGAAAAGTTCAAATTTTTTCGGAAGTAAATTAATTGCTCTTGTTTGGTTCCCTGGAAAATACTTTTTTTTTTATCTTTATTATAAGTCCACCTTCTAAAAAATTTTTTATAGTTATAGATATAAATCACAATGCAAATACCTTTTACAAATTACACTCTATAGTTAATATAAGGTCACAACTAAATCAATTAAATTAGGGGTACTTTTGTAAAGTAATGAAATTTTTTTACAAATGGATGATTTTGACTATTTTTTTAATTTGTGTGAAATAATTGAGAGGAACTTATATTAAGGGTTAAAAGCTGTAATAATTTATAAAAAGTTGGAAACCCAATTACCTAACTTCACGGATATTTAATTAAAAAAATAACTTATAGAAATAAATTCTACTTTCCTAGTATTTTATAAAAATTGTTCTATTTCTATCCTAGACCCCTAAAAATCTTAATATTAAAAAGGATATTTATATCTTTTAACATTAAAAAAATATGACATAACAAATAATATATTTATTTTAATAAAATAATTCAAACTTTCTTAAGAAAAAAGGGTAAAACAAGCACATCAGTGATGGAACTTATTGAGCATTTAGAAGTATGATAAATTCAATAAAGTTCCCCTAAGGGTCGTAAGAAAAATCCTTTTATATGCTCCAGAAAAAAAGGTTGATGAAGTTAATATTAGAATTTGTAATAATCCACCTATCTCTCTATTAAAAGACCAAACTTCCACATGAAACATATATCATCAAAATATACATATATAATAGTCATAATAGTCATGTATAGTGTATCTTATTTTAGACTCTATGCAATGCATATGACCCACTATCTAGTTTTTATTTATTTATTTTATGAGAATGTTAGTGAGTAAGCCTATAAGGGGGAACAAAAAAAGATTTAGGGTTCATTTAATGCACAAAATGAAATATAAAATAAAAAAATCATTTGGTAAATAAAAAAAGACTCTCATACTTTTATATTTAAAAAATTATAAAAAATTAAACACATATTAAATAATGATTACAAAAGCGTAATACACATGGCAAAAAAATTGAGGAAATGCATCAACAGCCTTGCCACACTAAACGGGTCTCAAGGTACAAGATCTAGGTTCAATTTAAGCAGCATAATTTTTCTTTTGCATAACAAGGCAAAGGATACTACAGTAAGCACTACAGAGAAAAGATGGGGTGGGGTGGAAGGAATTCGGAGCCATGTAATTGACAGTGTCAGAATCAGAAAGCATCAACAACCGTTGGATGTCTTTCTTCAGATCAAAACATATAATAAGTAAAGTGTAAATCACAAGCTTCCAGCCAGCACATTTGGCGATGAGCTCTGTAACATAGATAGAATTGTATCAGTGAAGCCTTTTATGTTTGTAGAATTGTGGTCCATACCAGAATGACCCTTATCTAGAATCGTTGGGGACATGTCTTGGCAATATATATAATATTGCATGCAAATGAAGCTCCCTTAGTTTAATGCCCAGAATAGAATGTTGGGACCTAAAGGAGAAATCAAAATCTGCATTGTAGTATGTAAAATAATCCTACTACACAGAACCCTATCGTTCACTTCTTTTCTCAAAGAGACCAAAATAGACCATGTACGTATAACTTTCTTTAGGGCTATAGAACCAAAAAGGTTCACTGTGAGGGATGGTGATTAAAAATTTAGAACATGGGGAGGAGAGAGAAATGATTAAAGAAGCCAAACAAAGCACTGAGATCAAAAGCGGAACCAAATCAAAATTGAAGAAAGAGAAGCAGAATCTTGGTCAAAGTTTTCAAACTTCTATACTCACCAAACACAAACTAATATCATATATAGACCTTGAATTTTGCTAAAAAGAGCTCCATCACCCTTGTAGTTTTATCTAGTTGGATTTAGATTAGTTAAATTTTAATATAATTTCTAGATGCTGGGTAATTTGATATGAAAAGAAAAGAGAATCAAGACTATTGATTTTTCTCTCAAGAAGTGAAAAATAATGCACAAGGAAAAAATAAATATGTCAGGAAGATTGTAAAAGATCTTATGGACTTGTCATGCTGCATATTTGTGCCGTAGTATATGATTATCTCTTTAAGACCTCCATTTTCTTTTTCTGTTTCTTTCTGTTTTCTCTTTCCATGTCTTTATTACCAGCCCGCTTCACAATAAAAACAGCAGATTCCCAATTATCCCCTCCACTCTATAGGAAACAACCATGATTGCACCCAACAGGACCTTTCTGCATAGAAACCTGAGCTCCTAAGCTACCGACTTTTTTTATTGCTTCAACTCTCATAATTATATATACCCTTCAATCTCCATCACCCTTCCCTCAACCACACCCTTTTTCCTATCTTCCACGATGGGTTCTTCATGCACCAACTCTTCTGTCAATGGCTTCTACAACTTTATTGCCCAAGGACTCAATGAGCTTCATCAATCCCTCCTCTCAAACAACTTCATGTCAATCCAATTTCTTTCAGGGGTCCTTTCATCTCTCCAATCCTTCCATTCCCAGTTAACCACTTTGGTCCAAAAGCTTCGCTTGCCCGTTGGAGGAAAATGGCTGGATGAATACATGGATGAAAGCTCAAGGCTTTGGGATGCCTGTCATGTACTCAAATCTGCCATTTCTGGAATGGAAAACTTCCATTCTGCTGGCTCTAACGTAGCTTCCTCACTCGATGGCCACCATCATTTGACTCCAGAGCTTGCACGCCAGGTTGGTATATATTTATGTACATGCACACACATCTCAACAAAGCCTTAAACCCAAGAAAACAGATCATGTTATGAGTTTATATTTCAGTTCAGTCTTATTTAGTCACCGAAGCTTTTCATTGTGTCATTTCTACAAGCAGGTTATCCGCGAAATAAACATTTGTCAAAGGGAAATTCTGGGGTTGGAAGAGGAAAACAAGAGCCTAACAGAAACAAGAATCCAGCCATTGTCCCTGTGTCTCAACCAGAACATCTCCATGGAATCAAAGCTTAATGGGTTCAATGGCTTCCGAGGAGTTCTGTACGCAATGAGAAGCGTTAACTCGTTGCTTCTGATGATTCTGTTCTGTGGGCTCGCTTATTGCTGGTCATCCTCCTGCTTCAATCACCAAAATTACGAAGAACAAATGGTTTTCTCATCTGTGTTCGTGGTTTCAATGGCGAATTTGCAGCAGAAAGTGGCAGAGGAGATAGATCAGATTGATGGGCAGCCAGGGATTCTGCTCTTCGAATTTCAGCAAGCGAAGATAGCAATGGAGGAATTGAAAGTGGGGTTGGAGAGAATAATGGCTTTTGAAGAAGAAGAAACGAAGATTAGAGAAAAAGTTGAGAACTTGAAGAGTTGCTTTGGGTTGTTGAGATTGGGGGTAGAGACGATCACAGGACAGCTTGATGATTTCTTTGATGAGATAGTGGAGGGAAGGAAGAAGCTTTTGGACATGTGTAGTAGTCAGAGGTAGACCATACAAATTTTGAATCTTTCCTGCGTGAGAAAAAGTAGTTGAGAACAAAATGAAATAAAAATCTTAGAAAATAAAATCATGTTGAAATTAGAAGCAATGTCTTATCTTTTTATCTGATGCAATTCTGGTCTCACCTTTTCCTATTTTTTCGGGTTTTTTTTTTTCGATTCATTTTCCTTCTTGAATATGAATTGATTTGCAAGCTACGCAATGGTGAAGCCTTGAGGAAGTTTTTGTGTGAAAAGTGAAACTGAATAAACCACAACATTTGTTGGTGTAAAAAAAACAAAAAAAGAATAAACATCACACATAAATAATTCTTTTATGAATAAAATTTGAATTTGAAATTTTATTTAAAAATATAAAATTTCTTTCATTTAGTCCAAGCATTCTTAATATTGTAGTGCTATATTTTATTACTTAAATAATAAATTAGTCACTAAAAAACTATTATTTATATAAAATTAAAAAATTTTATTGTTAAATTTTAAATGTAATTCCATGTACATTAACCTAAGAAATAAATATACTATAAAACAATCTACCCAGTCCCTAGTAACCTAAATTTTAGTTTATAAAAAAATATATATACACACTATAAAAATTTATTATAAAAAATCTTATTAAAAAATTGAAGAATGTGTTCGAATCTTGGAAATACAGTACATTAAATATTTGATGATAGAAGTTTACTGTTCTTTGTAATCCTACCCAATTCGATCCGAAGTAGTCTAAAATCAGATAAATGTTTCAATTGAATTGGAATAGTCCCAAAATATCAGATAGTTTGATAAAAAAAAAATTGAAGAATATGATTCCAGCTTTGAGGGAAAGGAAAATGACATTACATGGATAAGAAACAAGAATATTGAGCAATTTCATGAGAAAGAAACATCTTTCAGGGGTGGTATTCCCTGCCTGTATTAGAGAGAAGAGAATATATAAATATATATATATATATCCAGAAGATAATAAAGATAATATATGGTAATGATTTTTTTATAGATATATGATAATGATTTTCTTTATGATACTAGATCATGCAATATTTTATTTAAAGTTATATTTCTGAAGTCAATGAGAATATTTTGTGAAGCAATGGGATAATCTGAAATCAATACTATTCTTTCATCAAATAAGTGGCTTATATTTGTCTACTACCAGATAAATAACCAAGGGAAAAAAATTCATTTCACTTAAATAAGATTGGGAGTTTGAATTTTTTAAATAAAAAAATAAATTAAAAGAGCTACACTAATTAAGTCCCATAATTATCAAATTTGATTATGTAGTATCCGATACCCAATAATTATATATAAAAAATGAGATAAATAACTTGAGAAACATGTAAACTAATTTAATTTATTTGTATTATTTTATTTTTTTCCATTTTATTCAATTATGGATATTAAATTGACACGTTGAAAACAAATAATCTCTAATCAATGATAATAATCGTAACTGACCCAATCGAAAGACGAAATATATCCTTGACAACCGTTTGTTTTTCTTTAAAATTAAAATTTTATGCTTTAAACACTTGTCAAGCATATGTTTAATTACATGTTTTACGATCATAATATCACCTTTGGAATTAAAAAAAATCATTTTGTTTTAGCTGTTGCATGTTTTGAATCATTTCCTGCAAAAGGATTACCCACGTACTGATATTTGTATGGGTGCAATATTAGAATAACAGACTGGCAAAATGATTATATTGGCGATAATTTGACTCTAGATGATGGCTTAGTGACTTGAAAACTGGAAGAGAAGAACCCAACTGGCACGGCAAACATAAATCAGATCACAGGTGTAGCCTTTTCTTAAAAGATAACAGTGCCCAACGTGGCTAGGAATTATAGGATGATATCATCTCTAATGAGAAAAAAAATTACACTTACAGATTTTAAGTTGAAGATATATATATATATATATATAAATTTTTAAAATCACTTCAAATATACAAATAAATATTTTAACTAAAATTCATAAAATTGAAATTTTTTGTTGATTTTTCTTCTTAAATTTTGTACTCAAATAAATATTTCTCATAAATTAATATCATATTAAAAAATTGAAAATATGCTCTGAAAAAGGTAGATAACTTTTAGAAAAGAAGTTATTTTTAAGTCTTTATAATGATAGGTATCTCATAATAAATGGCAAACATGTAGATTTTTCATTGGCAAAGTAAATTTACGAAGGGTTTTCACATGAGAAAATAAGAAAGTGAAAAACAAAAAATGAGAATCACTAAAACTTGGAGAAAGAGCATTATGCATAATTTGTTACCTACCCACTAGACAAAGTGACAAACAAGTAAAACAATTACATTTTAAAATAAATGAAACACTAAACTTCAATTTTTTGACCTCCCTTTTGCTTCTCTAATCGCCTACTTCACATCTGATTTCCTTTAAGCAACAATGACCTCACACTTTTGAGGGGTTTTGTTACAATAATCTAGATCATGCTTTCTATTTAACTAGGTAAGCCTTCCAGGGACTACGCAGAATTTTAAAAATTAATCAAATTATTTACACCTTGAAAATAATGCGTTATAACTTTTATTTAAATATTAATTGATTGACGAATATTGATATACATTGTCTCAAGAAAATGAATCTTGATCATAAACTAAAATGCAAAAGATAACTCTTAAAAGATTAACTCATTAAGGGTTGAACTATAGGCCAATTCTCTTATATGACATGTTACACTATCAGTTGCACTTCTTCAAACCAGTTTGGTACCCTGATAAAAAATAATTTTGTCCTTACAATAAATTGACATTTTATATTTTAGGACCAGGCATAGAACTAAATATTCATTTGATCCCGAATTTTGTGTACCTCCGAATTAAGCTACAAAATGGAATCATAGAGGTATTGAAAATAAGATTGACAAAACAGAGTAGTAGTGTAGATAGAGCATTAATTCCTAGGGAGTAACAATAATTGATGCGGGAAGCTGACATTACAGAAGAAGCAACAGCATTATGCATTCTGAAATGGCCGTCTTTGTCAGCATGGGGCAACAGTACAGTTAGAATCCAGAAAGAAAAATGAAGCAAAGAAAGAATCGTAAGAGAAACTTTTGCCTCACCCAGAAACTATCGTACTCTTTAAATGGCCAAATGGCCTTCTTTATGCGTGTACTGATGTGAAATGCCCAATTATATTCATCCTGGCTGTCAAACAACGATGGGCACAAACGTGCTGATAAGACAAGGTGCAGAGACATGGAATACATCCATGAGTTGAATTAATTTCATAAAGCACTCTCTGTTCTTCTTTCTCCTGGCTTGCCACTGTTACAGAGTACTAGTATCATATATTATTAGGGTAAAGTTTCTTTTCACAACACGAAAATATTAGATATGGCTCCTACTCATGCTGCATGCATTGAGTGCAAGGAATCATAATCGATTACTGATAAATTTTACTTGGTACAGCTTGCATCATGGCATCATAGAGGCCAGTGTAGACATGGTACAGCTTCGAGAGCTAGTGGATCTCAGTTATGGATAGCTCCTACTTTCTCACAGATTGTTTGTTCCATTAAGTTATCTGTCTATCCAAATGTGTGTGTTCGTGTGTGGATATAACTTATGACAAGTTATTTGGTTTGGAAAAAGTAACCGACTTATCTTGGACTTGATGTATGGCATGAGAAATGATGCCATTAAGTATTAAAAAAAGAGACTAATAATAATAATAGTAATAAGAGACACTGTATTGTTGAATAATAATAATAAAGACATGATAAACATTATAAACAACATTACTTTTCTGTTTCCGTTTCCCTTGTGCAACTAAATTACAAATCTAGTTGGCTGTGGTAATTTCTTGTGATGACAGTGGCGAGGATCCTCCTGTCACCATGTCGCCATCACAACCTAAGCTGCAACAAGTAAAGGTAGCTTTTCATGATATATCCAATAGCATCCACTATTTCAGTACAAATGAACCTACAATCCTGGAAAACTACAATTCTAGGATTAAAATTTATCCAGCCATCAATAATCCAATCAAAATCAAATTATTTGACCATCTCGTGTTAAGTCATCTGAAAAGATCTTTCTATAAATAAATAAATGTTAACTACTCAAGCAGTGAGTTTCATCACATTCAAATTTATTACCATAACCCATCAGGATTAAGCCGCTTGATATAATTTCTGTTACATTCAAACTTATTGTCTAATGTGCCCAGCACACATCAGTGACTATTTAGTTGATGCATTAGCTTACTAAACTGAATAAATTACCTACAACACTGTCACCTTTTTCTCATCCCCCATAACTTCGAGATTCTGATGGTCAACTTAAAGATAATCTCCACTTCCCATGATGTTTTCCTATTGAATCTTTTAAGAAATTTAATGTTCTTTCCTCAACAAGGTATTCAAATTGTTAAAAAATATAAATATTCCCCTGTACCTAGACAAACACATATTTGCTGGAAAAATAGCCCTTGTTAACTTCAATTAGTAATATCCACTAAATATGGTAATAAAGATTATAAGAATTTCATTCAAATTACTTCAACAACCTACCAGATCGCTCAAACAAAAAGCACATGCGCTCTGAAGCGCTTCAGATATTAAAGTTTTGACTTAAGCAAGGACAACGAAGCTTGCTATTTGATATTTTAATAAATTAATAACAAATAATAATAACAACAAAGACAACAATTGCGTTTTTAACAAGTTATACACAAGAAATTATCTGTATATTTAATAACTTAAATGAACAAGGGCATGGCATACAGGAATAAAAAGTAGGTTGAACTATGCTTTCAGCATCAAAAAGTAGAAGAATCCAAGGCATCTAACCTTACTATAGGAAATTAATTCCACTAAGCAGGCTTACCAAAAAATAATTCTGTAATCAAATGGATAGATCAAAAACCCAAGTAACCCAAAGTCCCAACCTCTATAATGGCTAGAATGCTGCAATTAGGAGGCAAGGCAATGTCTCACTGTAGCAAAATGTACTGTGAACAAAGAAGACCTCAACGACAGTACACTGTACTTTCTGTACCGTATTGTGATGCACTGTATCATGCAAAAACCTGAGAATATCATGAGGGGTGCAGAGCTCCGGATGTGATATGCAGACCACGCAGGCTTGTTTTTGTAACAAGCAAGTACAGTGAAATGCCACTGAAGCAGAAATTATCAACATTGGTCATGTACCAGATTGATCTTGTTCAATTGCCGAAACCCGGCATTGCAAATTGAGTTGCAAATGCTTCAACACATGAACAGAGCTCCATAATATCCTTGTTACTCTCAAGATGTTTTAAAACAGCCTGCAGCTTCCCATGCTCTCTCAGCAACTTGCTTGCAATTTGTGCAGCCCTGAGAAGAAATTCAGCCAGTGTCTCAAAGTCAGCCTCCAGGCACCCTCTTGATGTCATTGCAGGGGTACCTGAGAAATACCACATCAAAGGTAGTCATCAGAATGTAGAGTCCATCAGATATGCCAAGCACTTTCAGACATGTTAAATTATCACATACCAATTCTTACACCTCCAGGAGTTAAGGTTCCATTGTCGTCAAAAACAAAAATTTTGTTCAAAGTAATATGACACGCCTCACAAATCTTCTCATAATATTTACCTGTGAAATAAAATAAAATTAAACTTAGAAAAAAACCTAGGGCTTGTCACAATTTACAAACATAAAAGAATCTAAATTTTTGTAGTTGTCCTCAAGAAGTAGAAACATATCCAAAGGCGCAAACAACAAAGTGTTTAAATAATAAACCAACATAAGAAAGTCCAATAACACATTAACATATGTAGCCATTCTCGTTATTAAATTGACAAAATTCAGAAGCCAACTAGTTTGGGAATCCAAAGCCTTTGTCACGATTGGATTCAAGCATCTCTCAAGATGATAGATAAATAGCATCAACTAACAGCATTGTCAACATAAATGAGGAAGGGTACATGAAGCTAATGATTTGTTGTTGCACCAGCTCAATACCTCATCAGTGCCAAGGCATTCTGAGGTATAAAGCACTAGAAGCACCCACCTCTGTATGAGGTTTATTCACGTATCCTCATTCAAATTACAAGACAGCCTTTGGGTAATTGAGCGTGGAAATTAAAAGTTTGTTCAGCCAAATAAGCTCCCATATACACACTCAGTTAAGCACACACAACAAAATCTGCAAGTCAATCTGAAGTATGACTGTGTTGAGGCTTCAACGGCTGAAGGAAAAACAGAGACAGCAAGACAGGTGCTGCTGAAAGACTCTTTCCTCAGATTCTACATGTATTTCAAGCCTTAAAAAGCTATTGGTTTCAAGTCAACTTAAAGCCAAATTCAGAATTATAGTTACAGTCAACACTGCTTTGATAACTTAAGTGAACATTCAAGCCCCCCTTTTAGTTTAAGGTCACGCAAACAATATTTAGTTCCTTACATAGCCAATATGACAGTATCCATTCTCTGTAACACTGTTTGGTTGGGGGGAATTGTGGGGAAGGGAAGGGAAGGGGAGGGGAGGGGAGGGATTTTGTTAAAATCCCCTTGTTTGGTAAAATAAAAATTGGAGGAGAGGGAACATTTTGTTCCATTCCCCATGTAGCTTCCCCACCCCCCACCCAAAAAAAGGGTTAATTTAGGGGGAAAATGTATTTTTTCATCTTACTCTGACCAAATTGGCCCCCAGACATTTCTATATTCCCACTTTCTCTTTTTATGAATTTATGAATAATAACGTCAATTCCCTCCTCCAAGTAATGTGTTTTCATATTAATTTTTACAAGATTATCTTATTAAAAGTAAGATTTGAATTCAATATCAATTGAAATGAGTAAAATAATACATAATTATAGTGGCAAAAAAAAATGATTATATATTCATACAAAATAGAAGAAAAAAATAGAGGGAAAAGAGAGGGCAAATTAAGTTAAGTATAAGGGTATAATTGTCTATTTATAATTATTTTCCCTCTCCTCCCCTCCTAAATCAAACAAAGTAACATTAAAATATCTCTTTTTTCCTCCAAACGAGGTAATATTAAAATCCCTTCTTTTTCTTCCCCTCCTTTTCCTTCTGTTAAACCAAACACTAGGTTACAAACTCAAACTCTATACTAAAAAATATTCCAGTTTATTTTTCACTACAAATCTCAGATCCCATTTCATATCATGAAATATGCCTCTCAGACCCTTCAATTATATCTTTTTTAACATCATGCAGGAACTCATAACTTAATTCGCATTGAAATTTATTTTCTTATTATTGATTATTAATGGCTGCATAATTTGCTTAAGGACTTCTTTTTTTTCCCCCTTTCAAAATGATCACCTCAATTACATTCAGTTCAGTTAGGAACTCAATCCACCTCCCTGCATCTGTCTTTTGGGGGTTTGGCATCCCAAGTCACCTCATGCAGTCACGCTTGAGTCTTGACAACCCTGAATATAACTAGCCAATAACAGAATGAATCATATACATAGCAAGAATAATTTAAGCTCCAAAAATGGATACAAGCTACGTTTGATATAAAATTAAGACAGAGTATGATCATGGTCACCAGAATTGACCAGAATGTAAGCCATTTTTTTAACATATAGTTCCAACCAGAAATCTATTCAAAATGGTTGATCCCATTAATATATGGAACAAAAAGCCCAATAACCTTGGCTCAAGTGGGGGTCCTAATGCACCTAGGTTTGATCCTTTACTCGCTCCTTTCCCATTCCTTGTGCTTCATTTATATCCCCCCAAAAAAAGAAAGAAAAGAAAAGAAAAACTGCGAAAGGCAGAAAAAGTGATACATCATAGTAACTTCAAAAGAAAGGTCAATCCGGCTTTGGGACAGCAATCACAGAAGATAGGGATACACCAGGCTGACCAAAATTAACCCAAGAATGCAAGCTACTTCTAGCATTTAAGCTGGACCGGTGACCATTTGAAGATATGCAACTTTTAGATCATTTTTCTATATGTGAATATATTGATGTTCCTAAAGATGTGTAACATCAAAGAATCTCACTCAACAAGAGAACTAAACCAAACTTGTATGCAAAACAACTATCAGCATAACACTCAAAAACTAAACATCCAAATCACATGCCTTAGAGTCTAAAATAGCTGCAACATTAAATAATATGGCAGAAATGCATTATATTAAAATGGGTACGATCATGGAATCAAACCCTATCAATGAACTGAAACAAACCCAATGCCAAGTGCAGACAAATTGCCCAAAAGTTGGTTTAAAGAACGTGTATATTAAAAAAAGAAAGAAGCCACTTGAAAATGCCTGCAAAATATGCATGTACCGGTCATTATAATACCTGTCAACCCCAGAGGCCTTAAATCCCAAAGTAATAGATGGTTGTCAGTACCCCCAGTCACAAGTCGGCAATTTCTTCTCAATAAAGCAGATGCTAGAGCTTGGGCATTCTTCTTCACCTGCTGCATATATGCCTTATACTCAGGTGTAGCCACTTGTTTTAAAGCTATGGCAAGAGCAGCAATATGGTTATTGTGCGGTCCCCCCTGCAATGATGGAAAGACAGAAAAATTTATCTTGTCCTCAAAGTCATATTGGTCACTTTCATGTCCCTGACCGCCTCTCCTCCTCGGTTTCATGCCCTTCCTATAAAATATTATGCCTCCCCTCGGACCACGAAGACTTTTGTGAGTCGTTGAAGTAACAATATCACAACAATCAAAAGGATTTGCACATTCCTAGAAAGACAACAAAACCAAACCAATGAAACAGAATTAGTTCAAAGATGAGTAACACGCATGAATTACTATTTCATGATGCAAAAGAAAACAATTTACTCGAATCAGCCCTATACATAAATTTCATATCAGTCCAGGGAATTTAATTTAAATAGATATTAACATTAGGCTTAAAAACAAAAAGGCATTTTAATAAATTAACAAAATAAAGGGGAAGGAATTATTTTAAAATGAAGGAAAAATATTGCAATCGCCGTAACACATAACGTTAAACAATTTAACCAATAAGTACCAGCAGTGCCATGTGCAGCAAGCTGCATTCTCAATTTAACAAAGGGTAGGCAACCAGGAACACTGCACTCCAAAATTTTCATTTCTACACTACGAAAAAAAAGAAAGTTATTTCACACCTTGGCTGCAATTAGCCCACTGATCTGAGCCATGTCACACATTAAAATAGCTCCACATTTGTCTGCAATATGCCTAAACCTTGCATAATCCCATTCTCGAGGATATGAGCTGCCACCACAAATTAGAATCTTGGGACGAAAATCAAGTGCCCTTTCCTCAAGCTTATCAAAATCAATATAACCCATTTGTGGGTTCACCTTGTACGGCAAGCTCTCAAAGAATATTGACGCCCCTGAAACTTTCTTCCCATTTGGAGTATAGTACCCATGACTAGTATTTCCTCCAGATGGCGTATCCAACCCCATGATACGATCACCAGGCAACAGCAGTCCTGTGTATACAGCAAAATTAGCTGAGGTACATGAATAAGGCTGGACATTGACACCCCAACTTTCGGGGTCGAGATGGAATGCGGCCAATGCACGTTCACAACAGAGCGTTTCAATTTCGTCAATATATTGATTTCCTCCATAATATCGCGCCCCTGGCATTCCCTCGGAGTATTTATTCGTCAAGTGGCTTCCAAGAGCTTCCATCACAGCTCGACATACAAAATTCTCGGAAGCTATCAACTCAATCCCTTTAAATTGCCTTTGCTTCTCCTTCTCCATTATCGAATAGATATCAGGGTCCGCAACTCGTAGGTGTTGGTCACCCCAGAATCGAACAGCAGCTCTCCGCGTCTCAAGATCAGGTTCGACCAAAAACCTCTTGGAATTTGAAGAAGACGATGATGCTTCGCTATCTCTTCGCCTCTTCAAGCACATTGAATGACCAAGAATACGAAACTCCTCGACTTCTCTATCTTCATCTTCATCAGATTCTACTCCCAAGCTCCCATTCTCCGCTCTGTGATTCTCCGTATGCGGCTCCAACAATTGGAGCGGGACCGGAGGAACCGGGTGCACAGGATCACGGAGGCTCGAGTCAAGCTGGAGCGAAATGGAGTCGTCAGCCATTACGGTCCGGTGAGATGTCGAAGCATGAGAAGAAACCCCAAGAGACAAATTCGATTGAGAGTGGGATAAGTCCATAAAGAATGGCAACACGAAACAAATCCTTGAGACTCGATCGGTGAAAGCTATTAGTCTAGGCAACAGGTGTTTGTACGATACAACACTAGGCACAATAGTGACAAAAGCAAAAACACAACCGATTAGAGGGTTTAAAGAAGGTGTAGCAACAGTGCTTGAAAATGGTTTCTAAGCAGCACGAAGAATGCGTCATGGAATTTTGCAGGATGGGAAGGTGAGAAAAGCCCTAGCCCTAATCTAATTTCAGTGGTTCAATTCAATGAACGACCACTCATGAAGAGAAGCGGACAAGTGGGGATGGGGGAATGTATCCGGACGCCTCTGGCTGAGTTGGGATGTTGGCTCAGTAGCAATTCTTTTCCGCTTTATTTATCTGATATACTATTACTTAGGTTTATTTTTTTTTCAAACGTGGTATCTTCTCGAAGGGAAGGGGGCCAAAATAACGAATTTGCATTAAACACCGCATACTCATCATCGAAATAAAATCTGGAAATTGGATGATTGAACTTTAAAATTTTTTATTTTATTTTTGAATGATAATATTATTTTTTAAAAAAGTAACATTTATATAATTATTTTTATTTTATATTTAATATCTAATAAAATAAAAATCTATTAAAAATAAAATATTAAAATTAAATCAAATCTAGATTACTTAATTTTAATTTCGATAGTTCAAATTAATTATGAGCATTTGGTATTGATGATCATCAAATGTAAATTCCAAAATAATTTTCTTAAAAGGTAAATGGAAACTAGAGGTCATATGAGTATTTTAGCAGTTCTTATAATATTTTATATTAAACCTTTATCATTCAATTTTTTTTTCGTCAAAATTCTTTTACCTATGGTTTTAATCAGATTATGAGATCATAGCTCTAATATTTATTACAATTTCTATCTATAAAGTTAATAGATATACGGGTGTAGAAGAAAATTAATAGATACGGAAAATTCCATCTTAGAACCGTCCAACAAGAATATTTTTAAATTAAAAATTATAAAAGTTAAAATTTTTAAAAAGAATCTAAGTCCTTATAAATAATAAAAAAGAAGTCTGTGATCAAAATACCTTTTCCCCTTTTCTCCTTTCCTCTCTACCTCACGAGCACCGTATAACATCATTGGAGATTTGATCACCAGTATTATCATTGGAGATCTGGTCATTAGAGGTCCAGTCACCAGAGCTCTTATCGCCAGTGACAATGTCAGAATAGTGAAATATTCTCACCTAGAAAAATAATTATTACCATTTTAAAATTTAGTTATCTCTACTTAAAAAATTAATTATCGCTAGTTGAAAATTTAATTATTCTTACTTGGAAAATTTATTATCAACACTTGGAAATTTAGTTATCCTCACATGAAAAATTAGTTATCACCAGTTAAAAATTTAGTTATTGCCACTTTGGAAATTTAATTATCTTCACTTGAAAATTTAGTTATCCCCACTTGGGAAATTAATTATCGTTAGTTGGAAATTTAATTATTCTCACTTGAGAAATTTGTTATCTATAATTAGAAATTTAGTTATTTCCACTTAAAAATTTAGTTGTCCCATTTGAGAAATTAATTATTGCAAGTTTAAAATTTAGTTATTTCCACTTGAAAATTTATTATCACACTTGGAAATTTAGTTATTTTTACTTGGGAATTTAGTTATTCCCACTTAAGAATTTAGCTATCCCCACTTGAAAATTCAGTTATCTTTACCTGGAAAATTAGTTATCCCAACATAGAAATTTAGTTATCTCCACTTGAGAATTTAGTTATCTCCACCCAGGAAATTAGTTATCTCCACTTGGATCCATATGGAAAATTAGGTATCTTCACTTGGAAATTTCCAAATGTAGATAATTAATTTTCCAAGATAACTAATTTACTAAGTAGAGATAACTAAATTTTTAAGTGGAGATAACTAAACTTCCAAGTGTTGATGATAAATTTCCCAAGTGAAAATAATTAAATTTTTAACTTGCAATAACTAATTTTCCAAGTGAAAATAATTAAGTTTTCAAGTGGTAATAACTATTTTTCCAAGTGAAAACATTTCACTGTTCCGACACTATTACCAATGACCCGAGCTCCGATGACCAGACCTTTGGTGATATCGCCGATGATCAGACCCCTGGCGATGTCATAGGTGCTAGTACCATTCCTAGTGAGGCAGTAAGCAAGAGGGGAAAGAGGAAGGAATATTTTGGTCAAAAACTTTTCCTTTTAATTACTTATAAGGACTTAGATCTTTTTAAAAATTGTAACTTTTATAATTCCTAATTTAAAAATATTTTTGTTAGAGGCCTTGAAATGAGATTTTCTCTAATATATATACATATCTAATTATTAAGGGTAAATTTTTTTTTTCTTTTTCCTACGAATTTTTATTATTTCCTCAAGGGAATATTATATTGTTTTTGGGGTCATAGAGAGGACTTTATTTTTTGGGCTATAGAGAGGACGTTATACACGTATTCTACTCTAAGATGTCAATAAATTTCTTGTTAAAAAAAGAATATCTTCCCCATGTTTGTATTATACTCCCCTATTTATAATATAAGGTAATATAGGGTATGTAACCCTTTTCTTTTAGTTTATAATATAAGATGTAAGAAGTTAAATAGATAATTTTATTTTTATTATATTTAATTAGTTATTTCTCTCTATTCTATAAGTGTAATTACTCAAAAAAACCTGATCTCTCATAAAAAATTATTTGCTTTAATTATTGTAACATTTCTTAATAAATACGGATAAATTTAGAATTTTGAGTGTATTTAAGAATGTTTTTCAATTTTTTTAATAAACATGAAAGTGGTTCTTACACCCTATAATATGGACAAAAAAGAGTATATGAAAAGTGACAAAAATGTCAATAAATATTTGTTCAATAGATAACCATCACTTTCTTTTTTAATAAAAAAGAAAGAAAGAAAATTACATGTAGTGGTTCAAAGAATAAATCCCTTTCCCTTTATTAATATTCATAATGTATTTATAACCTCCTCGGATTGACTAAAAACACCAAAATCACTATCAATCCTATACACTTATTAAGTTAATCAATTAATACATTTGTTAGTTTTCCATCTAATGTTATATTACATTCCAATATCTCATAATGAAATTCATAATTTCATCAATAATATTTCTCATGGAATGATTCTTGGAGTTATCACAAATAATGAGATTTATCAACTCAATTAAGTCGATACAAATTGTTAGCTTTATGAATCCGTTATCCTATCAAAGCTTAATACATTGTAAAATTGCAAAATGCTCCACTTCGATGCCTAGTATATATTTTTATTTTATAAAAAAATTAGATATTTTTTGTTGCATGTACAAGGAAATTAATAACTTTAAAAAGGTAGCAATGCAAAAATACAGTGTTTAAGAAATACAAAAAAATATATTACTATAATTTATAATAAGTTACGCTCTTGATAAGTTTACAGAGTAAATAATAACTTAAAAAATAATAATACCACTTGGTAAAAGAAATAATATCACTCATTTTTAAGTTTTCTCAAGAAATTGTATATAATCAATCACTTGACAGTTGGCAACATATTGTTTAAATTTTCTTTGTATCTAAGAAACTTTGAAAAAATATACTAACATTTTTATTATGAAAAAAAAATGAAAATCTAGAAAAAGGAATGTAATAATACGGAAAAAATTGAGAATGCATGAAGCCCAAAAGCAAAGTAGTAAATGAAGGTAGGCCTTTTTGGTAAAAAAAAAAATGAAGGTAGGCCTAAAGGGGCATATCGGATATTTTGAAATTAAAAGTAGAGTACCGTTGAGGTTCATGCTGACGTGGCCAATACCTTCCCAATCCTCGTCTTGGTTAAGAAGTACTGTCATTTTAGCATTTCGATCGATTCAGAATCTACTTCTCCTCTCCCATTTCCCCATTTTCTTCACTTCTCTTTAGCAAATCCCACATGCTCTCCCTCTCCCTCTCTAAGCGTATAGAAGATTCCAGAACTGAATCGAATCTTCGAAAACCTTTCCGCCTGAATCGCACAAAATCCCTGACATACATACATTTTTTCCTGCCAATTTTATCTATTCATCGATTCTTCACCGTGTTTGCAAATTTTGCTTGATTTATATATATTTCTCTTCATATATCCGTCGATTTATACGGAAAAGTCCGTACAACGTCTCAACCTTTAGCGGATGGCTGCCGGAGTGAAGTTGCCAGTGGGGAGAGCCGGTGGTGGCGGAATTGCGATGGAATTCCCGGCGGGAGATGAGGATGTGGTTCAGTCGCCGCTGAGGTTGCCCAAGAGGCTCCGTCGAAGGCTGCTTGATGTGGACTGCAAGTCCCCTAGTACAGTTGAGGAAATTGAGGCCAAGCTACGCGATGCCGATCTGCGTAGACAGGTGTCTTATCTTCATCATTCTGAGCAGTTTGTTTGGTTGGTGAGAAAGTTTAAGGGACTTAAAAGTCTAAAACTGAAGTCTTAACAATTAAGTCCTCTAATTTATGTTTGATTTTTTATTTTTTTGGGTAATTGTTTTTTCTCTGAGATGCGTATTCAATTCTACTGGAAGAAAGTTTATATTTATGAGCTGTTTTTTTTCTGGAAAATTTATTGAGTTCTAGTACTCAGATTCTTGATAATTTCCTTTTCATTCCATCTGCTGCCAGAAGGAGTTGCTGGCAACTCCTTCGTTTGTTATCAGTGAGAATTTTCGATTAATCTGGAAAGTTTTAATGTGTTCTGTCATGATTTTTTTTCCCCATCTTCATTGCTTCATTCCCAAGTATTGGTGTGGTATTTCATGGTTCCTTCACTCAACAATAATGCTTTTCTAGCTTCCGTTTTCTTTAATCAACTTTACCCCGCTGTTATGCGTTATTCATATTATTTTTGTTTTTACTCTGCAGTCATTTTTCTTGATTTTTCTGTTTTTACTTTGAAAAAGAATTCCATATTTCATCGAATATTGAAATTATATGCATGTTTGAGTGTTTAGAAGATTCTTTATTTTTTTTTTTACTCCCTTAAAAATATTAACCTTCAGATCAATTGTGCTATTCTTCATGGCCATGAGTGTCTTTAACTCTTCTTTGTTGCAGAAATATTATGAAAAGCTCTCAAGTAAGGCACGTTCAAAGCCAAGAAGCCCCTTAAGGTCTTCCTTTCAAGAGGAAGATCGTGGCCTACGCCTAGAAGCAAAGTTGCAAGGTGCTGAACAGAAGAGGTGGGTTCTTAATGTTGGATGCTTTTTTTTTTTTTCCTTTATTGAATTGTTTGTTATTTATATAAACGTGCTGTTAATGTCTTATCTATGGCAGTGGTCTTATTGTCCAACCTATTTTATTAATCTCTAGGTTAGGCTAATTGAGATTAGAAATTACCAGCTATTCTAAAACAACATATTAAACACTGGTTAGGCCTGTGAAGTAGTAATGCAAAATAAGTAATTTTCACATTTTATAAAGGATATTTTTGTGGCCCTGAACTATGAGAACATTATGTTAACAGCTTTTGAAATGTATTTATTAAAATGTTTGCTTCCAGTCATAAACAGTTAATTAATTGACATGATCTCTTTCTTTATTGGGGGAATCACATTTTGGGACCAACATCTCAAATTAATTACAAAGCAGAATTTTTTACTACTTCTTTTTCCAATTTTGCAACTCAGTCTTTCAATTTTTACCATTGGTCTTTAGTCAAAAGTCCTCATTTGTGATTAATTTTATACGTTGGTCCCAAAATATGATTCCCCCTTCTTTATTATTATTTGTTATGCTTTATTTGTATGATTGAGCCATAATTCAATGCCTAACTGGCAGGTTGAGCATTTTGGAAAAGGCTCGAATGCGCTTAGCAAGGTTGGATGAGTTGAGACAAGCAGCCAAACTTCGTTATGAGGATGAGCGTGTGAAGCGTAGGGCAAAGGTAGAATCACGTGTTCAGCAGGCTGAGGCAAATAGGATGCTCATCCTTAAGGCTTTCAGACAAAGAAGGGCTAGCCATAGGGAAAGGTATTCTCAATCATTGTTGCGAAGGATGGTTCAGGAGGAGCATGTACGTGCCGCAATTCACCAAAAGCGAGCTGCTGCTGAAACTAAACGCCTTGGGTTGCTGGAAGCTGAGAAGAAGAGGGCACATGCTCGATTATTGCAATTGAAACATATAGCTAAATCTGTTTCTCAGCAGCGTGAGATGGAGAGAAGGAAAAAGAAGGATGAGTTGGAAGATCGATTGCGAAAGGTATGCAGGTTGCTTTAAGTTATTTGTGTATTTCTCTGTCCAAAATTTTTCCTATCTCACTTGGGGGCCTTTGTGACATAACAAATGTCTCATGGAGTTTCATATTTTGATTAGGCAAGAATACAGAGAGAAGAATATCTCAGGCAGAGGGGCAGGTTGCATGGTTATGTGCAAGAAAATTGGAATAAAACTCACAAGGAAGCCGAACTTCTTTCCAGAAAACTCTCAAGGTTATTTGAAATTTAAGAAATTTGGATGTATATATATTGCTTTGTTTGGAACCTTTGCTAGCGTCCATTGCTTTGCTAATTTGTCTTGCGTCATAGGGCTAACTAATGTACATTTTTGTGTGTATGCTAAATTTACTATTTGAAGAAACCCTCTGCTATCTTCCACTGCTTTACTCTTTTTGTCGTTAGTCATTTTGAAGGAGGGCTTCAGTTAAGCTATAAATCTGTATATGCTAAATTTACTGTTTGAAGAAAACCTCTACCAATAACACTCCTGTACTCACTTCATCTTGATTCATTTTGAGGAGGACTTCAAGCTAAGCTATAAATTTTTATATGCTAGCTTTACTATTTCAAGAAACATTGTTCCCTTGTACGCAAAAGATGTATTACATAAAACAGAACTCGTGGTTATGTTGAATATCTTCTTGGTTGTATCCTATGCAAGGGATGCTATTGTGCTATATTTATTTTGTTTTTCAATTTGTAAATATTATTGTGGACCATCTACGAAGCTCATTTCCTTTAGGTGCTGGAGGAGTTTTGTAAGGTTGAAGAGAACAACTCTCACTTTGGCAAAGGCTTTTGATGCGTTGGGGATTAATGAGAAATCTGCAAAGTCAATGCCTTTTGAGCGAATTACACTTCTTATTGAATCACCTTCTACACGTCAAACTGTGAAAGCTGTACTTGACCGGATTGAGAGCCGCCTAAAAGTGACTAGAACTGTAGCTCCTGCTAATGATTTCTCCAGTTTGGATAATATTGATCACCTTCTTAAACAGGTTGCTGCCCCCAGGAAAAGTGTTACCCCCAAGAGTTCTGTGAAAACCAGGGAGGCAAAGAAAATAGATTCAGTCAGGGAGTCAAACAGGAGCCCTGACAAGTTACCAAGGTATTTGGTGAGAGTTGTTCTCTCTGCTTATATGATATTGGGTCATGCAGATGCCATTTTCAGTGGAATGGGAGAACGTGAAATTGCTCTTGCCAAATCCGCTGAAGAATTTATCCAAAAGTTTGAGTTATTGATAAAAGTTTTATTGGAAGGGCCAATACAATGTTCCGATGTTCAGCCTGACTCAGCAGCTTCAAAATGTTGTACATTCAGGTCTCAGCTTGCTGCTTTTGATAAAGCATGGTGCTCATACTTAAGTTGTTTTGTGATTTGGAAGGTTAAGGATGCTCAATCACTGGAGGTGGATTTGGTTAAAGCTGTTTGCCAGCTTGAGGCTTCTATGATTCAAACTTGCAAGTTAACTCCGAAAGGAAATAGTGGGCGGCTTACTCATGATGATATGAAAGCTATTCAGCATCAGGTGAATTCTCCAGTCCTATCGCTTTGAAGTCTCTTTTAGAATGTTTGTTGTTATCATATCACTAAACATTTAGTGAATGACTTTGGGGACTTTGTGTGGTATATTGAGGAATGTTAAATATTTCAAGGATTTGATTTGTTGATTGAGCAAATTTTCTAACACCCCCTCTGCTCTCCCCCCCCCCCCCCCCCCAAAAAAAAAAACCAAAAGAAAAAAAAAAGGCCCAAAAAAGGGGCCCTTGCTGCAATCAGTTGGGATGTTTTTGCCTTTAACTGCTTTCTCATTATTGCAACCAAGTTTTTGGGCAAGTGGTCAATTGCTTTTTTTTATCCTTATTTCGTAGAATCAAGTTTAAAGCAGTTATGTCAAATTTCTAGAATAGCTTTTCAATTTTTATGCAGGTTGCTGAAGGTCAAAGACTTTTGAGAGAAATGGTTCAGCACCTGAGTGGCAATGCTGGGATTGAGCATATGGAAGGTGCACTATCTGAAACACGGTCTAGATACCTTGGAGTGAAGGAAAAAAAAGCCTGTTGGGGTCCCCAATGACTCAGTCTTTAGCTTCAAGTCAAAGCCCAACAAACTTCTCTCCTGTGCTTTCCATGGTTTCTAGTTCAAGTGAGGGAGGCATCCCAGTTGAGGGTAACCAAATAAGAAGCCATGTAGTTCGCACCCTATTTAAGATTGCCACTACTTCCCCACCTGAGGAGTCTGCCATCTCTGAAATTAGTACTGGTTCTGATGATCAACTGGGTTCTTCCATTAAAAAGTTGGTTACAGAGAATGAAGTTCTTGTAAATGAATTTCTCCATCAGCATCACCGTAGTTTCTCTGATGGTCTGAGTGATGCTGATTTCAACCAAAACAGCATTGAGGTTCATCATCTTTTTACAATTGTTATCATCAAGTTGATGGCTGATTTGAGATGAACTAATGATTCTGACCTTTGATTGACTTGCTCACTTTTATAAATTTAGGGTAAGATAAAAGAGACAATGGAGAAGGCTTTCTGGGACAGCATCATGGAATCTATTAAGCAGGACCCACTCAACTATGATTCGGTTGTTCAGCTTGTGAGGGAGGTTAGGGATGAAATTTGTGAGATGGCTCCACAAAGCTGGAAGGAGGACATTTTTGCTGCAATTGATGTAGAAATTTTTTCTCAGGTAAGCCTGCATTCCCTCCCTTTCTGCTTGTGATGATTATTAGATGCAACTTTGGTATATTCCAAATATCTTCCTTTGCTGATATATTTTTCTTCTGCCTACCTGAAGGTGCTGAAATCGGGAAACTTGGATGTTGATTACCTTGGAAAGATTCTAGAATTTTCACTGGTCACTTTGCAGAAGCTCTCAGCTCCAGCCAATGAAGAGATAATGAAGTGTACACATCAGAGATTATTTGCAGAGTTGACTGAAATATGTCAATCTAGAGATGAGTCAGGCAATCCATGTGTTACAGCCTTGATCAAGGGTTTGCGATTTGTCCTAGAACAGATTCAGGTGTGTTTGCATACCTGTACAGTACTTCTCTTACAAGACTTTTTTCCTGTATTGAATTTTGAATCAAGTGTTTCCCTTTAGCTTTATACTAATGTTAGTGATAATAGAAGTATGATTTTTTTGCTTCCTGATTCCGGACTATATACAGAGGCTGCTTCAGATGTTACAAATACTCTGAAATTGCTTGAAGAATCAATTTCAAGTGTAGACTTTTCTTCACCTCTTGATTCCTGAATTTGGATTACATGCGAGGGTTGCTTCTGATCTAACAAATTCTCTGAAATTATTTTAAAGAATTGTTTCCAAGTGTGAATTTTTTAAATTCACATTGAATTGCTTAAGATGTGTTATGATCACCTAACAGTAGTGGTAAGCTTAAACTTCCCTTGAATAATGCTGGTAGAGCTTACTTTTATGGAAAGTGCACTGGCATAAACGCATCCTAGCTTATGTTCGTGGCTCTGTACCTAATTGGTTTACAGTTGAGGAAGTTTTGACTTCGCAATATTTGTTTACTTGGTTTTACATCATGTGATATAATGAACTGTTAGTGCAGACTATTAAAAAAGAGATAAGCAAAGCACGCATCAAGCTAATGGAGCCTTTGATAAAGGGGCCTGCGGGTCTAGATTACCTCAGGAATGCCTTTGCTAACCGTTATGGATCTCCATCTGATGCCAATACATCTCTGCCTTCAACATTAAGATGGATTTCGTCTGTTTGGACTTGCAAAGATCAGGAGTGGGAAGAACACGTAAATTTAACATCAGCTTTGGAAGGCTGTGATAGTCCATCTCAAGGGTGTCTTCCTTCCACCATTCTTCAAACTGGGGGTAACATTCTAGTCAGAACATCTGGCACTCAAAAGCCCTTTTCTACTGATGGTGCTACTACTACAGGTATAAATTGATAGAACTCTGAATCTAGATTCTTTCACTCGTGCTAAGAAACAACATATGCTGTTACAAAGTATTGAGGTAGACGTGCTCTCTGCCTGTTTATTCAGGTAATCAGCAGCCAGAATGCAAAGGAGAAAGAGTTGATCTAGTTGTTAGGATTGGTTTGCTAAAGTTGGTTAGTGGTCTATCTGGTCTGAGACGAGAAGATTTACCCGAAACACTATTTCTTAACTTCTCTAGGCTGAGATCTGTTCAAGCCCAGATTCAAAAGATTATTGTGATTTCTACAAGGTAGAGGACGCATAATATGTCATAAGATTGTCACAGTTATATGTGGGCCAGAGTGCTGGTTTGAATGCTATGTATTGTGTACTGATCTGTAAATTCTTTTATTTTGAAATTGCAGCATTCTTATATGCCGGCAGATACTCCTGAGTGAAAAAGCTTTTGACAGTCCAGCAGATATGGAAAACATAATATCTAAGCGTGCCGAACAACTCATGGATCTCTTGGAGCGTGTTGAAGATGCCGATATTAAAGATATTGTAGAAGTGATTTGTGAATTGGACAAAGTTGAGGATGAAGTCAGTGATGCTGTTGGGCAACTTCAAGCAAGGAAGGTAGTTGCTGCCGGGATGATAGCTAAGAGCTTACAAGCTGGGGATGCTGTGTTTGAAAGAGTGCTCAATGCTGTCTATTCAGCTATACGAGGAGTTTTGTTCGGGGGAAGTGGGGCCCATGGGAGAAAATTGTCCGAAATGGCTCTCCGGAAAGTTGGAGCTGCTGTCCTGACTGAGCGGATGGTGGAAGTTGCTGAAGGTTTGATTGTGGCCGCCACCATAACGGTTACTGTGCATGGGCAATGGTATAAATATCTGACTGATAACATGTAATGCAATTTGAAAGTTGGACTTCAGAAACAATTACTGAGATTTGTAAATATAGCAGTTTGTAAAGTTGTCAGCTATGTATTTTAGTTTACGCATTGTTTATCTTATATATATATTTTTTGATAAATTTTTTAGGTAACGCACATCAATATATAACAGACAGCTATTGATGATAATTCTGCTGCTCTGGTTGCTACATTTGATTTTCTTTTGTTTTTGTACCAAATGCCAGAAATAGTAAGGTTGCTCCATCCTTCCCAAGGTAAAGAATGACGTTTGACGGCCTCTCAAGATAATTGGGTTTTCCTGATTTCAAACAAATTGGACACTCATGTAAATGGCTTACGGAGAAGTTTCTCAAAGTCCAATCTAATGTGGACTCGGACTTGTGTTTGTTTATGAAAGCTAGCTTGAAAATTGACTCCATCTGTTTATCGGATTCAACATCTATTTTTGCTGACATTTTTGTGCATGGCATGCAAGGACGAAGATCTTAATTTTTGGTTGAGTCTTCACTTAAACTAATTTACACAAATCAAGATAAACAGTTAAAACTAATTAGATGATTAAATTTGTTACAAATAAATTTTTTTTCCAAAAATGCCGCTTATTTATTACCTAAAACTTATACTATATGTAATTAAAGATCTCTCATATGTAATAAGGGGTATTATTGACAAAAAACCTTACTAAACAATCCTTATTTGTCCCGAATTAAGGGAGGTCACTCTAAAACCTCTTATATTTGATACTGGAGACTTAGGTAATAGTTTTTTAAATGTACAAAGCATACAACCAATAAAAATGTCGACAACTTATCTAAAACTATAATTATTTCTCATGCTATGCACGAAACAATATGTGTGTTCCGTCAAAAGATCGAGAGACTATTCCCCTTCACCGTGTGCGGTGCAATCATGTCCTTAGGCTTATCTTTTTCTCCTTTTTATTGACCTTCTCCTGACCGTTAAGGTTAAAACCATCTTCTCCCTGTAATCTCTAATTTATCGGGATATTTCATAAATGATCATTATGGAGTATCGCGCTCTTTTTGCATGATCACTGATTTTTCGTCCTACAGTTATGATTCCATAACCGTTATGATCCCATAACTGTTACTCCTAGCCAGGTGTTTTTACGCCCAGCTATTGGGATGAAACTGAGTTGGAGCGACGTTCAGTGCCCTTAAAAAAGCGCACTCGAAGTCTGAGAAAGGAAGGCCAACTCCCAGTGACTCGAATAACGTTTTATACATATATGTAAAATGTGTTGGCACTGGCAATGCTGACAGGAAAACGTGCTCATCTTCAGCACACGGCTCGGCAATCACGGCCTCCTCTGTTCGTGTGCTAGCCATAGAGATCAACTTCCTCAGCTCCACAATTGATTCGGCAGTCCGAAATCTAGAGTGGTAGGATCCAACTTCTCCTTTCACCCAATAATATCCCGGAAGTCGAACATCGGGAACTGGGTCTCTCTGAACTCTTGAAACGACTTTTCGTGGCTTTTGTACGGCCACTTGCATGGCAGTAGCCGAAGATGAAGCCTCCTTTTCAGTTGGAAGGTCGGCCAGACGAAAATTCAACTCCGCACTGGGAAAGGAAGAGTGTGACGGCGAAGATTCTTCCCCGATGCCCAAAACTTCCCAGGAGGTCACCCATCCTAATACTACTCTCACCCAAGCACGCTTAACTGTGGAGTTCTGATGAGATTTGGTGCATTAGTGCTGGTGTGATCGCACCCCACGGTGGGCACCAAAAATGTTCCGTCAAAAGAGCGAGAGACTATTCCCCTTCACCGTGTGTGGTGCAATCGTGTCTTTAGGCTTATCTTTTTCTCCTTTTTATTGACCTTCTCCTGACCGTTAAGGTTAAAACCATCTTCTCCCTGTAATCCCTAATTTATCGAGATATTTCATAAATGATCATTATGGAGTATCGCGCTCTTTTTGCATAATTACTGATTTTTCGTCCTACAGTTATGATTCCATAACCGTTATGATCCCATAACTGTTACTCCTAGCCATGTGTTTTTGGGGCAATACATTTTTTGTGGAGAAACCCGTAGTCGGCCATATGGCCGAGATGTTGTTCAGTCAGACGATCATTTGGCCATATAATTGCTCGGCCTTATCGTTCGATAACCGATGTATTACTCGGCTCGTTGCGCTTAAGCTCGGCATCCGAATTATAGCTCGGTGTATATGAGCTCGGAAAGTGAGGCTTTAAAGGGGCGTCCATCCATCTCGAACTTGTAATCTCGGCACGCTCGTTTTGGCCCGTACAATGTGTATATTATCAATTTATAACTTTGTATAGTGAATTGATTTCGTGAATTACATCAAGTACTAATTTGTGAAATTTAAATGATGATATCTCATTGTCAATATAACTTTATTAATAGGTAATTTATAAGTATTTTTGTAAATATTTTTTAACAATAAAATTTACCTCAGATAAATTCTTGAAATTCAACTCATTAAACTTTTATGTATAATAAAATAATTTAGTTACATATATTTTTTTGTTAAAATGAAATTTTCATTATACTAAAATAAAATAAAATTATTTAACCAAAAAATAGAATTAAATATATATATACATATAATATAGAAAATTTAATAAGCTACACTATAAGTCATAGAATGACTCATTTCTCTGGCTGATGCACACTAGTCAGTTTTAAAAAAATCCTAAAATATAGTTTTCTAAATTAAAATTATGGAGAATCTATAATTTAAGAAAGGGTAAAAAGAGGTACTTTCACCTCAATTTTGCCGTACCAGCAGTTTGTGGATATTGATTCTGAGCTCCAGCATCCGGCTGCACACAAGGAAGGAGCGCCGCTCAATGGTGAAGAACTCCATAATAGTTGACCTTTCGTCTTCAACTTCATTGCTTCAACTTTTTCATTTTCTTCCTCTACTTCCTTTTTGAGTTTCATTAGCAATTTTTTTTTGTTCGTGTTTCGCTTCTTATTCTAGTTCGGCCGAAGACAGTATATTACTATTTGGGTTTGCAGTTCCTCATTTGTAGGCTCCATTTTTTCCCCTGAATTCTGAATGTACTAAGCGTAAAAACTCTCGCTTCTTCGCTTATGGGTTCTATCAGCTTTAATCCTTTTGATAATTGGTTTAGAAAGCCACCAAACCCCATTCCTCCCCTAAATCTTTTGGGTTTCTGGGACTCGTGTTCTGTAAAGGCACCTCATTCAAGTTCTCCAAATTTCGCTGCCATAAGTATCCCTAGCATCTTCAGAGGCAAGCCTAAAAAAAAATCCAAGGATGAACCCGGTAATTACAGGAGAATGGTTGAACAGTTCTTCTGGGAGTGTGGGAATTTACCCGATTATAGACACACCCCTGAAGTTGAGAAGACCTTGAATGATGACCCAATATTCGAAAAGAGAGAGAACCCCACTGAAGAGGAAATCAGAGAGAATGAGAGGGTCCTGCAAGAGATAAGAAATAGCCCTGTCATGCAATTCTTGGTCAGAGCAGAGGAAATTGCAGACAAGATGAATGAATTGGAGCTAAAAGAGAATGAAAAACCTTATCACAAAGAGGATTGGGAGCTCTGGAAGGCGCTTCCACATGTGCCTGGATTGGATGGGCGACCCATGCCAAGGAAGGCTCTGAAGACGAAGAAAGAGGCAGATGATAAATTCTGGGATTTTGCGAGGCAGTTTTTCTTCGGGCTGTGGGGTTTTAAGCAAAGACCTTACCCACCTGGTCGGCCAATCGATGTTGCTCAATCAATTGGGTATAAGCGGCTGGAGAAGCGGTACTATGATTGTAAGTCTGGGTACTAGAAATGTGATTCATTTCATGCACAGGGATGATAATGTGCCTGCATAGATGTATGTTGAAGAGCTAACTAATGAATTAGTTACTGAAAATAATAAACTGGTAACGCACTGGACCTCTTGTCAATCGACTAAGAATGCCTAAAAGATTTACATTAACAAATTTGTTATTTGTGTGAACTAATTCATGCAATTTTAATTTTTTTAAAACTACAACTAAATAATCTTAATGATATTTAGGGATCAATTTGTTAGTTTACTATGTGTAATGGGTAAAGCCACTATAGCTGGATTTAATTATATATTAAATTACAATTAGAGATGAATGCTGTCTTTATGTGTTTATTTATATTTTGAAATGAGAGTTGAATGTGGCATATCTTCCCTGCCATAATTGTTAGTTGAAGGTTTTGTGATATCACTCATAGCAACCGATATAATTAGTCCCTTAATTTTCTTCTTTATATTTCTGCACGCAGATGATGTTTTCATTTCTGTTGTTGCAGTTATCATGAGGAGTGGAGGATGGTACTATAAGGATCGACTGGGACGTACACGGGGACCATGTGAGCTGATTACTCTTAAAACAGCATGGGGTGGTGGGATAATTGACAAGAATACCTTCATTTGGGGTGAGGATATGGATGAATGGGCACCTATCCACATGGTTTATGGCTTGGAACGTGCAATTGCTACATGGGAAGGTCTTTTTAAGTTTCAATTTAGTGTTCCTTCTTACTTCCTTTAGTTTTCTTCTGTGGCTTGATAGGGAAGGGTTTTATTTCAACGAAAGAAAATGCTCATAAGCAAACTTAAATATTTTTTATTGATAAAGATTGCAGTCTACAGAACCAGGTGGTCAAGTCTCACCTCTTGTGTTGGAGAAATTTGATTCTTGGTTTGGCTCTTTTCAGTTAGACTAGGTGCTGCAGCAACAGCTTTCCTTCACAAACTGCAAAAAGGTATACCCCCATGGGTTCCTCTTAAGGGACATGAAAAGAAGACTTATAAGCAGCTCCAGGAAGAGGCTATAGAAAGCAAAAGACGGGATTTAGCAGTATTGGAAGCTAACGATGGTGTTTGGCCTGGAGTTAGAATTCCAAGTCATGCTCTATTTCTTTGGGCAAGTGGTCCTGAATTGACCACTATTTTGGAGGAGGATCACATGCCCAACAAATACATTCCCAAAGATCTTAGGTATGTCTTTGCTTAGTGTATCACAAATATAAAATGACTGTGTTTACTTTCTTGGCATTTTCATAAATAAAGATCTTGGGCTATTGGCTCTTGTTGCGATGTTAACTAATCTGCATCGGTTTCTTTCATGTGTGATAGGCAGCAGTTGGCTAAAATTATTCCTGGGTTAAGGCCATGGGAAGTTCTGAGTATTGAACAAGCAATGGATCAAATAACATATAATGGTGAGTGGTACCGAGAACCTCTTGGTTCGTACAGTACTGGTCCTCCATACATCAGGCACTGGAATAAGGATGTTATGGTATGTATTTTTATCTGAGCAGTATTTGAATTCCCTTTTCCAGCTGCTGTGTTTTCCCCCCGTTTTCTTTTATTGTTTGTCTTGTATTTATGACTTACCTTACCAAATTTGACTTTTCTTCATGCCTATTTAGTTTTTAGTTTGTCAAAATGGAGTTTTGGTAGAATAGATTTTGCAATATGGTTATTGTGAAAATTGATTTTAGACTAACGTGATTTGTGTTTGGATGCTTTACTTGAAAATTGATTTTGGTAAAAGTGGTTATGTTTGAATGATTTTAATCAAAAGCACTTTTGATATGTAATAAATTTTTCCAACCACCACAATAATGCTGCAAACTTGATTAGCCAATGGAGAAGTAACCCTACAGCCACTTCTACTTAAACCTAATTTTGAGAAAAAACCAAGTTTTTAATAGGATCCAATAAACACACCCAAACACATCAAAAAAATAACAAAATCCATTTTTGGGCCAAAATTTGGTTTCTAACATGAAACCAATCAGGCACTTCATATATGCTTTCTCCTCATCCTCGGGCTAAACCAGAGGGAGGTTTGTTACCTTCTATTCTACTTCACCACCTGATCCATCGACCCCCCCCTTCTCTTATTGAACATAAAAAATGAGAGGAAGGCAATTCTTAACTACCGGTCAGTCTCACTCTTTCTCACCATGACCTCAAACATGACATAGTATGAACCTTATTGACAGTAACCTTTTTTTTTTGAGTGTCGACAGTAGCCCTTTGGTTAAGTTATTACAGATTCAGAATGATGCTAGATTGTGAATAAGTTTTGTTACCAGTATCCTCTCAATCTAATATAGTAGCATATTAATAACTGCATGGTCCTGATTTTGCTTTCAATAAGAACTTGCCTGTGGCTTGTCTTCTGCCTAACATTGCATTTTATTTGCTCTGATTTTTTTTTTTAAATTTTTGCAGAGATTGCATAAGTTATTTGACACTCTTAACACTCGGGTGTATAAGAAAATGGAGAGGACGATTCCTGGCTTTGATAAAATAATGAATAAGGTGATGAATGATTATTTGGATAGACTTGCCAAATTGGAGGAGAAGAAAAAACAGAAGAGAAGTGGGAAACTATAACTTTTTCATAGCCTAGGTTCTGCAAATTAAATGGTAAGACACTATTGTATTTTTTAATATAATTATCTAGTATTGATTACTATCGGATTATATTCGAATATTGTATTTATGGTAAGACACTATTGCATTCATGGTCACTAGTTTATATACACTTTCAAACTAACAAATTTGCAAGTTGCAGGCACAGAGATGCCTTTGAAAGCTTTGAAATCATAGACTATAAAATTTGCATGGTCCTGTAGATCTGTCCCACAACGTTTTGTGATATCACTCATAGCTTTGGAACATTTCAGAAACATAAATCCATTAGTTATAGAGCATGTATTTTGATTGTAAGTGTGCCTTAATTATTAAAATAGCCAAGCCTAAAACACAAGTGCTGCTTTTAATACATCTTATCGTGATAACTAATACTGCTGCCCTCCAGTTATACATACAGGCTTGTGGCTTGAAAAGCAGTGTCAAAAAGATGAACACGAGCAACTTGTTTTATCTATGGTATTACCTCACATTACATGGAAGGGGGAAAAAACTATTGCACGTTTCTAGGGGTTTCATATTACGTACGTTAAGTGATACATGCTTAATTGCTTGCAACTCAGGAACACGAGCCACTTGCCCACTCGGGCGGAGCCTATTAGTATTTCCATGTAAACGTGAAAATTAACTAAAAAATACACAATGTAATCATGTATATCTCTGGGGTTCCCATATTATATGTCAAGTGACAATAAAGCCCTTCTATGCTTGTTAGCATTTGCAGAGATGGCTGCAAGTGTCTGCTAATGTAGGAATGTCGCTTGAATACCTCAAGTTCATCTCTTTTTTATTAATTTTTTTCCTATTCTCTGTTCACTTTGCCATGCTTATGAAGGTGATTAATTTTTGTAGTTTCCCAAAGTGATGCTTCACAATCTTTATGTATCTTCTTTTTAATGTTTCTTTAGGATGTATTTTATTTCTTCAGCATATGCAGACTTCATTACCAGGCATGCCTAAGAATGAAGTAATAGTTATCTGACATACTCTGATTGCTCTGAAACAGTTGGGGAATCAAGGCAGGGTGGACAAGTGTGATTGGAGCAGAGTGACCTTCTAGTATAGTCTACTGCTTCTTTGCATTAATTTGACTCTTATAGTTGATGTGAATTTTGTTTATCTAGTTGGTCTGTCACTATGGTTGACTTCTGCACTGGGGCCATGTAATGTTAGTTCAACGGAGTAGAGTCTTCCTTACAGCTTTCCAGTGAGAATTGAACTTGTTCTTTTCTGGTATTATGAAGGCCAAGTCTTCTGCTTCAACTAGAATATTGAGAACAAAACTCTTTTTTTTTTTAACCAAAAAAAAAAAGCCTCTTTTATGTGACTTAATTGAACAAAATTAATTGAACACAGTCGCAGAAATCTAAAGTAGCCTCTTCTATATTCTCTTTCATTTCTGTGTGACAGCAATTTAGAATGTGCTCTTCAATCCTCGTGCAACCTGGACTGGCTGAATGCCTGAAATAGTTTTACCACTTCACATGCCTTCAAAATCCAATAAACTGAAAGGAGTAAATTAAAGCATTACGCACTGTGTTGGGGGACATCTTATCAAAGAATTTAGCTGGCATTCATTTCGGTCAGGGCAACATTTTTTCAAGTACAATCTAAAAGTAAATATTTATCCTGTATCAAATCAAGGTTGAGTATCATGATTTATTTTATATATGAGATATTACAAAGTTTGAAATTGTGGCATCATTTATATCTCTGTTTCGCACTATTTATCTTGGACACCTCTTGGTTGGTGGCTTCAGTTATTCATAGATGAATGATATGCAGTGGCAACGGCAACAAAAACAAATAAGATTAGCCTTCTTTCACTGAGATGATTATAAACTTATATTCAATTCTCATTTGAAGTTAGATTACATAACCAATATCAAGAAAAAATTACATAATGGCATAAATAGGAGTGATTTCTATTGCTCAAAGTAAAAACTCGTGAGAACAGGATTACATGCAGCAAATGAAGTTCAGAGTAATTGTATATAATTTCTGTTTTATAATTACATTCCTGCTGCCGAAACATTAAAGCGTCACTCAAGAAAAGAGCCACGTTATAAAGTTAAACCTAACAAAGTTTTGAATCATCGCAGTAGCTTTCATTTTAATGCTGAAATTTACAACTTCAATCGTTATCATCAACTTATGATATTCATTGCATTATATAACCTCCGTTTCAAAATTCATGTTGTTTTAGATTTTCTATTTTATTTAAAAACTTTGGTGTATACAAAGGTTTTGAGACAGAAAGAGTATAATACACCACATTTATTCATTGTCAGATAAAAAAGCAACACATGTATATGCACGGCAAATTGACATATGTAGTAGTAGTGTCAACAAAAGTATAACACCGTGCGTAGAAACAAGCCACGAAGTGAGTCCTGCTATATAATATATACAACCAAATTTAGAAAATCACTAGGATGGAAGACATCTCACTATCAAAACACAATACTAATATTTTCTTCCTGCGATCCTAACATATACATAATGGCTACCGTGACATATAAAAGGTTATTAAAACTGGTGTAGGGTGCAGAGCAACTTTGTCTTCTGATCAGGAATGCTGTCTGAGAAAGGCCTTTATCGTCTAACTATACGCCTTGAACGGCACAATGCGATAATATGGATGATAGTTACAAATGTAGTTGCATAGAGGTCAAACAAATTTAATATGTCTCGTTTAGCTGTAAAAAAATAAAAACTAAAAAATAAAATAAGATCAACATCAAATGTGTTAGCTAGTGTTATAGAGGTAATGACCAAATGAACAGAAACTATCTAGTGGAGTACGCCACCCACCGAATGGAAGGAACTCAAATGGGTTGATCACATAGATCGTGCCAAGTAGCATCTGCAATAAAAAAACAGTCATCGTTAGCAGCAAAATGGCACATACGATAAAAAATCTTTAGTTATTCAAAGTTGCAACTTCTTATGTATACATGTACCTCAATCAATTTATTCAAAAAGTTGAGCAGCAAAATAAAAGCAATAGACCTCAGTAGATAATAGAAGAAAAATCACATCATGGTACATCTGTCAGTGGAAATACTTACTGAATAAACGAAATTGAAGGAAGAGCGTCCTTCTTCACAAAAAATAAGAGAGAACAGGAATAGGCACAAAAGGTTGCCTCATAAGTACCCACTGACAGAGTACAAGCATTAACACATCACAATTTACAGGTCTATGGACTTTATTCTTTTGTGGTCAGGGATCTATGCAATTTCAAAACCCACTACTGAAAACACATAAAAGACATTGCATACCATTAACATCACAAGGTCATGCACAAAGGCAAGCTATAATATACCATGTTACATGAAATGTTCAGAGAAATGTACTCTTGAAACTTGCAGAGGATAGACACTGAAGTCTTCACATTTTTAATTTGATTATATGTGGTTAGTTTATTCCCATCTAATTTTCAAGATATAATGAAGTTGATCAATGCAATGAACTGGAGCAATGGAGACTAAAAATATGCAAGAAATAAAGAAAGGAAATAACACAAATCCTTCCCAATAAATAACCCATAATCTTACTGCAAAGAAGCGCACTCTTGTCATGTAAGAACTTGTTTTATCAGGATCCATCATATCTTGTAGAGCCATCCGAACAAGAAATGGGAGATCAAAAAATTTCTGTGAACAATTAAAAAGACTGAGAGAGTCTATATAATAAAAGATCAACTAATCATGAAGTTATTAATATATATCTGCCTGTTATATGTTGACAAATGAAAAGTTTTTACAATTGCTGACGTTAACAAGCATCACTGCTTGAGGATTCATGTGAACGAAAGATTATAACTTCAAGAATACCCTCTACAAGGCAAAGTAACCTATTTTAGACATTCAACTCACTCGAAGTAATATAAATTTGTTAAGCTACTTTGACTTGCGGGAGGTTGCCTGAATAGTTGACTTCATATGCACATCAATTGTCATGATAATAAAATTCAGAACGCAGGAAGTGCACATGTATACTAGCCAATCCCTTCAATACTCACTCTTTGGGACAAGTATTTGTTTCCATAAAAAATTATTTTGACTAAATTTTCTACCAGTAATATTTTTCAAGAGATATACAGAAAATTATGAATGTTTGAACTATTTTTCATACAATAGTTTCAGTAACAGTTGGAGTAGCGCAATGACAATTAATATTACGATTCCCTATAACATTTACACTTCAAGCATCTTAAGTCAGTTGCTCGGCACAAATTCCATCACCAGCTTCAGCGCATTGAAATCCTTATGAGATTCAGACTTCAGAATTAAGCATTTGTCAATAAAGGGATGCATATTGTACTACTCTAATCATTGGAAATAAAACTACTTAGAAATATATGACTTAAGTTTCCTAAATCATATTAATTTACTCATCAATCAAAAAAATCAACCATGTATAATTCCTCCTAGAATCATCCTTCTTTTAATTAGATAAATCTATTTCACTTCTATATGCATGTAACTACAATTAGCTAGACAACTGCTTCAAATAGTTTTAAGGTTCCCAATTTTTCAGTTGACACTCCAATGTGTCACCACTAAGACTATCTACCTTTTGTTTTATTTTATTTTTATGTGATAAAAGAAGAAATCATACTAAGAAGAGATGAGAGTAGAGAAAGTTGGAGGATAGGAAATCTTCCAAGAAAGAAAACAAAAACAAAATCTACACCCATAATTCCCCTTAGCCTTAATTTATAACACCCCCACATGTCTGTTGGTTCAAGCTACAATTAGACTACTAGTAACAAGAACCAAATCTACACCCAATCAACTATAAATTATAATGGAAAGGTACTAGTTCTACATATTTTATGGGATAGGGATTTCTAGTTTACATCACTACTAAAATCTTATAAAAGTCCTTAAGGGAGTCTAGTTGATGGATATTCAAGCACATGAGAGGGTTATACTGTTTTGAATACAATGCGTTTGAAGCTTTCCTTTCTTCTCATTTTCACAATGTCACATGAGGATATCTTATTTGTTGATCCTCTATCCAATCTTTCTTATGTCAATAAATATTTACATATATCTTTTAATTAAGATAATAGAGTAATACAATCTATTAATCATACACTACCTGAATAAGACCTTGCATACCCCCAATGTGCAGCCTATTGTACCTTCTCACATTTTCCATGATTTTATCTGATTCTGCGTCTTGGCTACAATCAAATGCTGCTTGGAAAGGTGCCAGACTGGAAAAATGGCGACAGCACATGGGGCATCTGCATTGCTTCATTGCATCTCCATGTAGCCATACACGCAATATGCACTCTCCTTCATGAAGAAAATTTCAACATTAGTCAATTTCTAGCCATATATATTACAGGCAGTTGACCAGAAATCTTGCAACAAGTCTATGAAACACCAACAAGGATATAGAGATAGGACACAATGACATTAGAAGAAAAAAAAAATCCTAAACACTTTGTCATACCAATTTTGGTCCCTTTCCCTCAAGCAGGTATTACAACAGCAAACCTTAACTGCTTGTATTGTTATGCACATACATGAGTGTGGTGAGAAACACCAGATTGAGTTAAAAGACCATTTACTGCCAGAGTTCATTGCAATTTGCAACATAACCTTTTCCCAGACTAGTAAAAGAAAACATCCCTACTTGTAAAAGAACTTTTACCCTGAGTCTAGGAAGTACTGATATGTATACACTATCTGGTACCACAATACCACATGATAGACACATAGAATATGAACATTTCTAAAATTATAAGATACAGATACAGGAAATACACTTTTCACTCCAAAAAAAAAAGTACAGGATACACACAACAAAATAACACATAAAAGAAAACAACATGAAAGAAAATTAAATTATAAACAAACATTTCAAATGTATAAAGATAAAAAATTACCAATAAAAACATAAAACAAATTAAAATTATAGTTTCCAAGTCAAATTAAATGTCAATCTTCATTTTAATTCACATTCTATAAAACCTTGAACTGTTTGAGAACATTTTAGAACATTCAGATGCGTTAAGAAAGGAATCGAACATAAAAGAGGTTCTGTAAAAAAGCTAAGATAAGGTAAGCATATTGTATCGAACAAGTATGTAACGCAGGTAGGTCTGTCTCTGTTTTTTTTTTTTGGACTATAGGTGCTTCATAGCCGAGTTCATTGCAATTTGCAACTTAACCTTCTCCCAGACTAGTAAAAGATAACTCCACTGCTAGTATCAAGATGTCATTTCTTGTCCTTCCTCTTCTCCTACTCAACCTCGTAAGCCAAACGATGCACGACCATACCTGTGCAACTCAAGGAAAAAAGAAACCTCGGTTCTTATCGCCACAAAATCAAATCACAATCGAAAATCTGAATTCTCTCGTGGTTAGTCCCCTTCGTTTTTCGCGACGACGGTTTCCAATTCAAGAACTCCAATACTAAGTAAACCCTACGCTACTAAATCAACAACGACCTATAATAAAACGACAAATAACGGACACTGAAACAGCATTTCGATGCAAAGAGAAGGAAAAGATTTTACCGCAGAACCAGTGGGAGCAGGAGGTGCGGCATGGAAGGTTGAAATCGCCATGGCAGACAGGACAGCAATCATCGCGAGGAGGAAGCTCCATCGCGGTATCTATGGCCATTTTTTGGGTTCGAGTTCACCTTTCACCACCGCCTCACCTGCACCTTCTTCTTCTTCTTCGTCTTCTTCCTCTTCCTCTCAGGTTGGCGCATATTTTGGACCGAGAATTTTTCTTAGAAAAGGAAGGTCATTTTATATACTCTCCTAATTAATTTTTTATTTAAAACATTAGGTGAAGAAATTAATGTCTATTTACCTAACTTACCATTTTTTTTTTAAGAAGAAGATATACGCATTAGCTAAACATGTACAGTATTTCTTTTTTGGCCTACTAAGAATGCACAGTATAAAATATCAATATCCAGTATAAAATTTATAGTAAATCCCATCCTTCATAATTTGCTGTTTATTTTTTAGATTTAATATAATATTTCATCTAGTTCTTAATATAAAATTTTTTTATTTGAAACACACATATAAAAAAAATGATTTTTATAAAAAAAAAATAAGGTTTAATTTAGTTAACTATCTTAATTTTTTTAAAAATTATTAATATTTTTTTAAATTATTCTTATTTAATATTTTTTTTATTTTTTTAATGTATTAAATAAAAATATTTTTTTAAAATAAATAATAAATACTACCTCATCAATCTTATATTTAAAATAAAAGATTTTATATTTAAAAGGAGAAGGGGTATATTACAAATTTAATCTAAATACCATCTTATTACTTTTTGTGAAGCTTTTTTCGTATTGTTATTGGGAATTTTGTATAAGTATTTGTTGCTCGGTAGAATTAATGAAATTTTCATTGTTAATGAGGATGGATTTGGGAAAATGAAGCCGCAAAACCTCCAATTGACCGTTGGTTTCCCTTATTACGGATTTTTTTATACAATTATTACTAGTAGCTTACTAAAGTCCACGATAGTATCACAGTAGTTTTTATTACATTTTAGTAATTTTAGCAAAAGGAAAAAACCTCACTTTGGTCTTTTGTCTGTGCATTAATTTTAATGTTGTCCTTTGATAATATCTTTACTCCACACAAGTCATTCAATTTTGGAAATTTGGACTTGTTTGAGTCATGTCCTGTTAATTGCCTTTGTCAAAGTCATTGAAGTTGTCGTCTAGGGTGCCAAGGACCATCTGTTCTGGGATTGAGACGCTGCAATGACTTGTGCGCCTTTGCTTGGGGCACGAAGTTGAAATCCGAAAAACGCATCTTGGAGGATTGGGGCTTCTGTTCTGTTTTCTTGTTTTGCTATTGCTGGTTTTTTTTTTTCTTGTATTGGGCCATGAGTCCCCCTTGTACTTACGAAAAGAAGAAAAGAAAAGTTGTCCCATATAGTGTTTTTTTCCCCCTTAAAAAAGTCTTGGATAGCATTTGGTCTTTTAATACCATGGGAAATTATAGTTAGGATCAGTTTTTGAAATTAAATAATAAATAGATATTTTTAACTTATAAAAAGTAGTAAAAACTTATTATTAATTTTGAAAACTGGTCAATTTCCCTAAAACTATTGCTAGATTGTGATGGGGAAAGAAAAATTTTGTTTTAAATTTTATTTCTACATCAAAATCCTAACAGTCAAATTAATAGGCAAATACCATGTAAGAAAACTCCGTAGGTAATTTTAACAGAGTTAATAAAAAGACAAAAATAAACTAATTTCAAAATTAAAGGATTTATGTGAAACGAAAAAAAAATTAAGGATTAAATTGACATTAATTCTCAATGCAGAATCCAAATGAAACTTTTTTCCTTCATAAGTAAATGATAAAAAGAAGTATTTTGGTATCTCAAATAAATATTTGATATTTTTCTTATGTTATGATTTCCCTTAAAAGTCCTTCCCATTTACGATCCAAATAGCGACGCCGGATATAATTAAAAGCCTTATCCTACCTACGACGAAGTCGCGAAAGCTATCATCTTATCTTTTTCGATCAAATCTATCCATTTTCATAGCCATCATCAAATTTGTTTGTATTATAATAAAATAAACCAAAGACAACTAATTCCAAAGAAGAAAACACATTGTATCCTCCTCCCCAATAATTTGCTATTAAATTAATCCATTATATACATATATATGTATATAAAAGTAGCTAACCTAGACATCTTTGGCAAGATTATAATATTTTGATTGAGGTTTATTGCAATTTTGTGCTTCAAACTTCCTAATTCAAAGTTAGGTTGAAATCAAGTATTTGATTTTATAATTTAAAATTAAAAATACTAAATCTCGTGTAATTCTTTTAATTATAACCAATTATTTATATTTTTAACATTTTTAATTATCTATACATATTTATATGTTTTAATTTTTTTCACAAAAATCCCCTAAAAAATCTTTTAAATTCGTATCCTATTATTTATAATTTAAAAGTATAAAAACTAAATCTTATGTGATACTATTAATTATAACTAATTCATATTTTTTATATTTTTTTACTATTTATAAATTTATGAGTTTTATGTTTTTTGATAAAAATATTCTAATAAATTTAAATTAATAAATCTTCTAATAAAAATATCACAAACTATGTAAATATTTAAATTATATATAATATGTATATTTATATTTATCTATTTTATATATCCACGTATTTAAACTTTTATTGATTTTTTTTAATTATTTAACCAACTCTAAACAAAAAGGTTTCAATTAAATCTTGCAAACAATCAAAACAATGTAAAAAAAATGCCTTCAAAATTGTCATACATAAAGATAACTAATAAGCAAAAATATCTATCTGTCTATCTACTATATATATAAAAACATTATCTTAGTATTTTATAATATCTATCATTGATATATTTTTAAATGCTTAATCAATCTATATCCAATATATATGCAATTCAGGTTAATTAGTTAACCTTCAAAATCAAAATGACCGCCCGTATATTAATCTACTTAAAAAACAAAATTTGAAAAAAAGATATATATGAGTGATTCCCATTATTTTCTATATAATGGCCACTATGGAACACTGGTTGATAATCATATTAATGTGATGTTAGTTGACATTTTAATTTCCACAGTCACTTGTTTCTTGGCTATGATACCAAATCCGCTGTTGCTTCTTAGTCTACTCTTGGATTGTCAGTGACCCATGGAGGTTCGTATTATCTTGGATTTTATTTCAATTTTTTTCTTTAAAGCATTCGGTCTATGTTTTCGAGGGTTTTTTTTTTCTTTATGGATAGATAGTTTTTCTTTTTGTCTTTAATCTCTTCTAAGTATTATCTTTTTATATTCCCCATCTTTTCTTTTCAATCCCAAATGAGATGTGAAAAGTTCAAGCAATAAGTGTAGAAGAGAAGATTTTTCCATTTTCTCCTTCTGTAACCCAAATTGCAATTTTTATTTTCCGTATAAAATTCTTAGAATTGATTTATATTTATATATATATATATATATATAGTATATTATATCCACCTTCAGCAATGGGATTATTTTATTTTTATTTTTATGATATTCTAGCATCATTTAAGTTGACAGGAGAAATTAAATGAGACCGAAAAAACCTAAGACCAAGTTTAGCCATTTGCATAGTTCCCATATGTATGGAATTGTTATTAACATAAATGACAACAATACCCGTAGTTTGGAACCACAAAACAAAGCCAAATGCAGGTGACAACAAGGAGTTCTAACATTTTATATCAATAGGTTTGGACATTAATAATTAAGTTTCCACATAATGATTAGATTATTTAGAAAATTCAATAAACAATTAATAGGCTTGGACAATGAAAATGGATTAGTTCAATAGTTTTGTGAGGTAGTATCCTAGAGAAAAGTGGTTAATAATCCACTCTAATGAGTTTAATATTTGTTGTCATTTACATAACATTTTTCATTAACATTATCACTACTAATTGTTATATGTTTTATCACATTTAAATAGTTTCTACGTGTTTACTATTTTTTTAAGCTTACTTAATAAACCCGTACATCCTGTGCATCACACGTCTAGATCTTTGAAAAAAAAAATGCCTTTCACATAACGTATTTTATAATAAAAAAAATTATACCAGATGATTTCACCATTACTCTGATTTGCATGTGCATTTTTTTCGATTGATCTACATTGACAAGCCGTTTTCCAATGTTCTGAAGGAACAAAACCTTATTCCAAGTTCTGAAGTTCCATTGATAAATTAGTTCAAGTTGATGCACCAAAATTTCTTTGCCAAAAACATACACAACCGCAGAACTCAGAAGGCATATGCGATAAAAACAAAATTATGATCAACTTACACAATTTCATTTCAAGATGTCCATTGAGGAAGGACTCGTCCTTCATCATTCCTACGATTCATATCCAATGCAGTATTTTCTATATTATCAAAATCTAGGTCTTCATCTAGGCAATCTTTATAAAAATCTTCTTCTGCAGAATTATAAACCACAGCTTTTAAATTCTGTCTCTTTAGCGTCCTTTTCTTTGAACGACCATTACTTCTGGTGAGGTCATCATCCACATTTACGTTTGCGTCTCCATTTGATCCTCGTCTCCTTTTAGCAGAGTCATTACTCTCGTTGCTCCCGCTAGTGCTTTTGTCCAACTTGTGATATTCCTTTATGGTATTTTCAATGGTTTCCAGCAGCCGATCTCCATACTTGCTTACCTTAGCCCTGGATTAAACCGAAATGATAATCAAATTTGGAACATGTTGGTATGGATATTTAAACTAAAAACATCTAGTACATTACTCAGATCGCCAGTACTGAACCATGGCTAGTAACTTTGAAAATATAAATCTTCTACAAATACATATTGATGGGTATATAATGCAATCAGAAAAACAGAAAAAAGATAAGATGAATGTAAAGAGAAAAAGTAGACCCCATATAAAGTCCTACTCATTTGTACCACCCTCTTTAAACACATGACTGCATCACTGTATCTGTATGACTAAAAAGTCCAAATTATAACTTCAATGTGCTTTACTTTGAAACTCACTTGGCTATGCCTAAAGTAAACTTACTTGCTAATGCCATTGATCTCAAGAAGCTCTTCTTTTGTCCTTGGTACTCTCTTGCTTATCTGCTGCAGCGTGGCATTTCTAAATCACAAGAGAAACATTGGCTTAGCAGAACTTAACTAAAGCAGGAAAAAAAAAATACCATTCAGATTGAAATTTTTCAATGCATCCTTCCTAATAACCATGTAAAGTACATCATTTCTCAACAGAATTACAGAAAAATCATATAAAACGGAGAGAATGGAACTGTCTGAGAACTCACCCAAAAATGTGGTAAGCCATGACACCCTCTCCACCTTCTTTGACAAGAGCTGTCCGCAGTATCCGCAGGGCAGTGTATAACTTAGCTGAAAGATTCTGAAGTAAACTTATATATAAGAAACTCTAGGCTGTTGAAAATTTCATCAACCAGAACTGAAAAAAAAAAAATATATATATATATATATATATCTAGTTTATACCAAGTCCACTTCAGTTTGAGGCGAGACAGGAGTGTCATTTTGTGAACAATTCTCCTTCCCAGATGTCAGAGAACCTTTAGCTGGAGTTACATCTGATCTACCCAACTTTGAAGCTTTTACCAAGGAAGGAAAACTGCAAAAAGTTATGAATGCCAATGAGTGGACAATATAAACTGAAAGGAAAAAAAATTAAAATAAAGCTTGCATGTATAATGAATTAGCTAGGGAAAATTAGAAGATCATGAAAGACTGCTAAATCACCAAAAGAATTAGCATCCTGATTCACAAATTCAAGAAAGAAGCAGTTTTATGTCAAACCTTAATATGATTCTCTGCCCACCAAACAGATTACGGACCTTGGGCTCATTTACCTGAAAGACAAACTATGCGTCAGACATGTTTTAAGAATCTAAAAATGGAGAATAACAAGAACCTATATAACTCAGAAGCACAATGACAGAACATCAAAGTAGGCTTTGATACCTTTAGTACTGATGAGACTGATCCATAAATATCACTTTTCTTTACATCCTCCACGAGAAAAGACTCAGTAACAAGATGATGCAATACACGGGAAGCCTCACCCTTAGTGAGATGCTTCCCAGCACCATGAAGACGTACTGTATCATGTCGGTGTCTCTTGACCTAATTTTGAAGTTAAAAATATATGATTAAAGACAATCAATGGGTATAGGCAGCAATTAAAAGCTTATGGACATACAAACTGGTTCATGGAACCACGGTACACTTCTAAGATATGAGATGATGAGAAATTCTGCCCTGTTAGCTTAACTAGCTCAACCTAAACAAATGAAATTCAAAAGTAATTAAATTGATGTTAAAGAAACAAACAATTACAAACATAATTCCATATACTGGTGGGATAAATTAAAAATTGCTTCCAAACCAGTTGCTTTGCGATATCTGTGACATCCTTCTCAACAAAACTTCTGATCTTCAAACAGTTGTCACATGTTTTCTTACAGTTTGCAGAATCAAACCTCTCCCCAAAATGAGCAAGCTGCAGAAACCGTCGACAATTAACAGCATTTTCACAATAACTTACCTGAAACAGTTCAAGCCACAAATTTAGAAGTCAAAACAACGATAATATAGTAACTATATGGTGACAGACAAGACTGCAAATTCAAGATAAAAAGGAGTACCATTCGCAAAAGGTTTTCAGTGTTAGTTTCCAGCATCCTCCCTGAATTTGTTAAATTTGATCGATTATATCCAGATGTCATGGGACTTTGCTCTATTGCCCCTTGAGTTATCATGTGTTTAACTCGTATCTGTGGACATATATGAGAAGCTACTAAACATAAGCAAAAGAAGAAAGGATAGAACATAGAAGAATATTCAGTTTTACAATTGATACAAACATAATCACTATAGCTATAATATAATACGCAGGACGAACGTTGACCATCTCTACCAGCTCGTCCACACTCCTGAAAGGAAAATGATGACAACTGAAGTGAGGCAACAACACCATAAACAAGACAAATAGCAGCAGTGACAATTTGATTCAGCTGAGACCTGGTGGTAGCCTTCAATAGATTTTGGGAGAGAGTGATGAATCACAAAGCGAACATCAGGTTTGTTAATTCCTGAAAGATTAACTTAAATAAATGATTTCATTCAAAAAACAAATGTAAAAAACACTGACAGAGAAGCAAAATTACCCATTCCAAATGCCACAGTAGCACACATTATGTTGATTTCATCTTTGCTCCATTGCTTTTGAACAAAGGCTCGTTGAGCAGGATCCATGCTACCATGATAAAATGCAGTTTTATGTCCATATTCCTGAACAATGAAGTAACTATATAATCTATTTGCAAACTTAAAAAAATGAGATATTATTCTCTTAATTAATTTTTTTACTTAGAAATATCTCAATAAGTTTGTAACAACATAGTTTCACCAAGAAAGTCATAGAGTTGTAATTTTCTATGACAAGAATTGCAAGATACCTATATCACCATGCAAAAATACAGAACAATAAGAATGATGAGAGAGGCAACTCCGTAGAAATGTAGAATGAATGAATCACATGATTCATGAGAAACCCACACATATAAGTATCAAATCACAAGTGATAAGTCAACCAAAAACTGAGAAGTAGAATCAAGTAAAAAAATAACATGACAAGACTTCCTAATTCTTAGCATCCATAACTCTAATTCGTACAACAAAAATACAAAACAAAACATGATAAAATAGGCAATTTCAGTGCTACTAATTATTTACATGCACGGAATATGAAGTTTATCCCCAAATGCCTAGGTGTGTTGTCATTGCATACACAAGGAATGTTTCTCACTGTCACTTCCCCTTCATTGTCCTAAACATACTATGATTTAAAGAATTAAGATTAAGATAATTTTGCACAACTAAAATACCTTAATTTCTCAAATATATGATAACAGTATATAACGTTTTTACCATAAACTTCTACAGTGTGCAAGCCCTTGAGTATGCAAGGTCAGAACCAACATATTTTCCATGTTGGACAAATTAGGTTAATAAGGGAAGCACATTTCTGTGGCAACACCTCCAAGATAGCAATCGACAGAATTATCTTAATATTAGAAATAATTTGGGAAGGTTGTTTAAAGTAGCATAATTATCTCATGACTTTCAGAATCAATTTGAGATTAGTTTGTGAACAGCCTATCTAATTTGGGCTGTATTAATTTAAGATTTGAGAAAATGAAAAGATGTAGCCCAGAACTTTGAAAAGAATTTGACAATCTGTTACCGCACAATAGATTAGCATTTGATAGTTAAAGGATGGGAAAAGAATTCTGGTTAACCAAGTCCAGAATATCAGAATAAGCTAAAATGTTTCCCTTGGCATTAGCAATATAAAATATTATCATGAAAGATGAACAATAACAGATCAGAAGACCTGCCAATTCATCACATAAAATCTTAAATTCCACAAACTAACAAGAAGACCAACCTGTAATTTTTCAGCAACTTTTTCACAGTCCATTCTTGAAAGACAATAAACAATGCCACATTCATCGTAGTGATTTTCCTTAATGAATTTATCAATGTCCTCCAAACACTTTTTTGTCTTGGGGACAACAGAATACCTGCAATATTAAAATAAATTATAATTCATTGGCTCAAGGTCTAGGAAGATGGTCATTGTTTAACACACCATAAGTTTGGGCGATTAAAACTTTGCCGGAAAACAATGCAGTTGACAAGACCAAGAGCTTGGACAACATCTTCTTTTACACTGGCTGTTGCTGTAGCTGTTAAAGCTAAAACAGGGGTATTTGGGAATTTTTGTTTCAATATACCAAGGCCCTGAGCAAATTGGCAGAATGATCAGAATTCAAACGAAATGTCAAGTGACATTGGATGAATTTAAAAATATAAAAGCTCCAACCTGATAGTCTGGTCTAAAATCATGCCCCCACTGGCTCACACAGTGAGCTTCATCAATTACAATCCTAGCAAGCAACTCACGAGAATTTAAACTCTCCAATTGCCGCAGGAGAACATCACTTCTACAGGAAAAAAGATATAGGTTTATGAAAAGAAAAAGATGTTACTTGAAAAACTATATGTAACAAAACAATGTTATGAAGAGTGGAACTGCCATTGGTAAATAACAACACTCACCTGGCAACCTTTTCAGGTGTCAGATATAACAACTTATATTTACAATAATCAGAATTAATTTCTCTCAGGATCTCCTGTTGTTCGGACCATTCCATATTGGAACTTAAGTATGTAGCAGGGATATTTGCCTGCACAGAAAACCAAAAGGAAACTGTAAATATTATTTCAACTGGAAAACAACTATAATGGAAAATGAAAGCACATCAATGAAAATATATCAATACCTGCAATAGATGCATTATTTGATCTTGAATAAGGGACACAAGGGGAGAGATTACTAATGTTATACCTCGACAAATAAGAGCAGGGAGCTGCAAGACAGCAGTCCAAAGTTTAAGACACTAAGACCTTAAACAGGAAAAACCTAAAGCTACTTTCCATTTAATGCATGAAAAATTGATTAGTAAATGTGAATGGGGTTAGCCTTTTGGTAAGAAGATATTACAATACAACATACAACATGATTAAGAAAGCTTAGAATTCCCACACAACAAGAGATTGAAACTTAATATTGAATTAGTTAAGTGGTATGTACTGTATACATCTAAATGAGAAGGCAAAAAAGCCATTGACTCAGATATTATCCAGAAATGGCATATTACCTGATAGGTCAGACTCTTCCCTCCACCTGTTGGCATTAAGACAAATACATCATATCCACTCATTGTGGCATTAATAACCTCTCTCTGATTTGGACGGAATGAATGATTTCCGAAAACCTTTTTATTGTTGGCCTAAACAGAAGATGAGGAAAAATCAATATCATGATGGTTTACAAGCAATAGAAGCAGACAATAATTAAATACCTCCAGCTTTTTGGTCCAAGGAAAATTTTGGTCGCTCCAGCGTTTGTCTCCAGAACCTTCAATGTAATTAACATCAATAATCTTTGGAATGAAAGTTTCTCTCTCAAGGGGGCCTGATGAGACGCCATACTTATCTACAGAAGAGAATGAAAATGACTGGAATGATGCCCCACATGGCTCATTCCTCATATAAACCTGGGTATCATATCTCATTGGTCCACTCCTGAGTTCAGTTTGCTGTGGTGTTTCAAACTGAAAGGAAGTTGGATGAGCTGTGGACGCAGATAAATGTGAGTTTTGCCTTTCCTCATCAAGCTTACTGGATTGAATATATCTTTCAAGCTGCTGAATTTGCTTGTTTAACTGTGATCTGGCAATGGAGATTTTTTTAACACTAATCACGTTATTGATGCTTTAAAAAAATGCTATTCAATTTCAGTATTCAGTTGAAAAGTACATGCTTCAGCCTTTTTTTTCAAATATATATTTTGCTGTATAACAATGTAGCTAAAATATCAAAATAATAGTACTGATGAAAATTGTCAACTTCTGTATAGACTTGTGTTTGGACTTGTCCATAACACCAAAATAACATAAGCTATTTGGTTAGAATTGTGATTTTTTATATGTAAAAGTGATTTTCATTCATCTGAATTCAGCAAATACAAGAAGAAGCAGCAGTCTTTATATAGAGAGACTGCAAACAGTAAGGGAAAGAAATAAGGTTACAAATCAATATTGTAACGTTGAGAAGATATCAAGACATACATGAGATAAGATTTTGCATCAACTATGGAAACCCAATTCTAGCAAGAATCAGAATCCTTTAATTGATATAAATCTTCCCATTGATTTCAATATATACCGTCAACTTCTAACAAGAATAGCCACAATTTTATATACCCTTCATCTTTCTTATTACTTTTAGATGTGGGATTTCTATTCTTTAATATTCCCTCGTGTACTCTCTTTTTCTTTTAGTTTAATTTTTTTATTTGCCTGGGCTTGTGTTCTTTTAAGTTTCAAAGGCCTTAGGTCACAACCTTTCTTCTTCCTCTTCTTCTTCTTGCCTAGGATTGTATTCTTGAACTTCAGAGGCCTCAAGTCCATTATTTTTTTAATGAGGTTCCCAAATCTTATGGCCGTTAGGAGTCAACTTTTGAATAGACTTGTGCTTGGACTTATCCATATCACCAAACTAGATTAAACTACTCAATTAGAATTGCCACAAGCTACCCTTCACCTTTCTTATTAATTACTTTTAGATGTGAGACTCATATTCTTTGAAAAAAAATAAGTCACTGGTCATAACAAAGAACACAAACAGTACAATTCGACCAGTTTGTGACATTTCTTTCATCCTTTGCTTTTACTTATATACCTTGTAAGTATGTAAATTATTGAAAAAAGCAAACGTTGAAAATTGGAAATTATTTCAAGAGAAACCCAAACCTGTCTTGGTGAAGCCTTGCTATCTGTGAAGAACTGAGGCTGTCAACATTGTCAAGCAGTTCATTGGAGATAGCAATCAGATTGTCCTTCCATTCCTGTATATGGTTTGCTGCTTCAGGGCAAAGCCCTACCTGTATCCAGTTTCAGGCTTAGGTGTACCAACCTGACAAATAAACCAGGGTAACTCATGAAGGGACAAAATATATCTGATCATAAATACCTTATAGCCATGAATGCAATCTGAGCACAACTCCAGTGGCAAACTATGTTCCCCTTGTCTAGCAAAACTACTTGAATTGGCAGTTGAAGAAATAGGAGGAAGTTTGGTTATTGATGGTTGAGGAGTGCAAGTTGACTGGTAGTTTTCCACAATTTGGTCAACATCAATGTTCTATACGACAGAGCCAAAGCAGGACATACATGAAAGGAGAGAAAACATTAGGCATATGGAGGTAAGCAGTTACAATAAATTTAAGTAACTAATTTGAAAAAACAACTGAACAGCCACCTGAAACAAGGAAATGAAGGCATAAAATAATTAAATAGAAACATAAAAATATTAGCTCCTGATCGGTATCCAATTACACAGAAAAGTGAGGTAACCTGTGTTCCCTCTGGCTTGAAGGACTTACAGCTGAGATCATGTAAATTCTTCAGAAGATTAATGATTTAAAAGTTGTTAATAAAACCGGACCAGTCATTAAACTAATCAAGTTGTTGGGTTAAGGTTTATTGGTTCAACTGTGATCAAATCATAATTAAACCAGTAGTGATAAAATTAATATATTTTTAGGTTTATATATTTTATATTATATAGAAAATTTAAAAAAATTATTACTAATAAGTTTCATAACCTAATATTTAAATCCAAATAAGTTAATATTCATTCATAATCAAATTTTGAATTCAAACAAGTCAACAAATAATCCATCATCATATTATTTGTTAAGTAAATTTATAATTATTAATAATTATGTATCATAATAATGCTTAGGTAATGTTATAATATAGAAAAAAATTATCCATAAAATAATGTTATTAAAAATAATTTGACTAGTTTTTACTCATTTTTTACAGGTTTGACCAGCCCTATAAAGTTCCAGACCGATTCTAGCACCAATTCACCGGTTTTGACCAGTGTGATCCAATTCTAACAGCAACGGATTTAATAGAGAAAGTAGAGAATTAGTAAACTTTGGAGAAAATTACAAATTCCCACATCAATCCAACTAGAAACTTAAGTCAGCCCATTGTTGATCTAGTTGATTTATTTTCATTAAAATCCAATGTGTTAACAGCATAATGTTACTTCTATTGATCCAAATGAATTTCACTCAATCAGATTATTAAATCATCACAACTCACCCCAAGAATGTCATCTTCATCATCAATGTTGTCAGCCACACAGTTCGTTGACCTGTTCACTTCACCAGTATACTTTGTACAGCTGCTCACTGAACCATCCAAAACGCGAGAATAATGATTATTGATTGTTGGAGTTGTGGCTTCATCAGGACACCTCCAACCGTTCCCTCCTTCAGCTATAGGATTACTTGGTGGAGAATACTGATTAGATTTGGCCTTGTTTTCACTTAAGACTTTAAAATTATGAAACTCCGGAGAACATCTATCATTCTCAGAACTTCTTTGCCAGGTAGTTTTTCTCTTGTCTGCAAGAACTGGAGGACTGATTTGCACAGTTTTTCCAGGTTTGGCATAGGTCCTGCAAGAATTCTCCAGACCCGAAAGAGCATGCCAAGCCTGCCAAGATTTTTTTTTTTTTTGGCCACAAGTCACTTTCAAATCATAAAGGTTTCCAAGAAGGACATTCAGCATTGATTTAAAAAAAATAAGGGAAATATAGCACAAAGTAAAGTTCAGCCTGAGGAATCTGACTCCAAGGCACAAAGCCATGATACAAAGAAGGCAAGTTATTGGTGTATGAATTAGGCGGGAAAATAGACAATCAACCACCTTTAATGCATTCCAAATATAACGTGTTCATTAATGGACAGCAGGGTAAATTCCCACTAGGAGCAAACACGCTAAAACAAGATAAAGTTACTTATGTTCCGATTAGCATTTTTACCTTCTCAACTTGTGCTCTCTGCAAACTTCGAATATTTTGATTTCGACTGAGTACAAATCTGAAAGAAATAAAAAGTTAAAGAAGTTTGAACCATCATTTACCAAGGTCTCCAACGGAAAAATACTAAACCTGGACTATAGTAAGAATTCTCTTAGGTAGTAAACGGATTATCAGACAGAAACAAATTCATATCTTCCTATCATACACTATTAAGCCTTGCTTTCCCCTAATAGTATCTGACTAGTTACAAATATTCAGTATTCTGTGCCTATCTTCATATAAAGGTCTGAAATAGTTTCTGTATAAATGTTTTGTCAGCAACCTCTAAAATAGCCAGCATTATATCCTACATTAACAAAGAGTTAGTCAAGGACTATCTACCTCCCACACAAGGAAAAATAAAGACGAAGAGATCCTAATAATAAGACCATACCTCCCACACAACGCTTCTTCAGAGCAAGGTTTCTGAGTCGGCAAAGAGAATAGAAAATTGGAAGTCAAAAACCTGTTTTGACATGAAAAGTTCTCATGTGCACCGGCATGATCCAACCAATTGACTTTAGGAAGCTCATCACCGACTGAATTGGTTTGACTGTGGACATTCAAATGTAATTAGTAACTATCTAAAAATTGACAAAAAGAGGGAAATTAGAGCAAAAAAAGTAGTAAAAGAACCATTATCCTTGCCTCATTTTGATCTTTCAGTAGTCATTGTACAATACATTTGCCTCTTTCACCCGCCATTTCCCCGCTGAGCAATGCACCTTTTCCAGCATCAGCAGAAATACGTGCTTGTGACAAGCATGTGAACTGAAACCCTAGAAATGTGAAGAAATTGAGAACAACGACCCAACAATGATTGAGATAGAAAGCGACCTGCGAAGGTGGAGCTCGCGATAAATGGCGATGGGCGGAGAAAGGGAAAGGAAGAAAGAGTGAGGCCTCGATCTTCAAAACGCAGTGAGCGAGGGCATTGGCGGGAGTTTTCTGTCTTAATCCAAAACTTCGTAGGAAATTCTCTTCCGCCATTCTTTTCATTTTTTAACATACTGAAGAAAAATTATGGCAAAAAATAATAACTTAGAAAAAATTATGATTAAAAATTCATGATTTTTATTAATAATAATCACATATATTTATTGAAGGAAAAGTTAAATTAACCTTTACGATTTTATATGTATGTTTATCTCCAAATATCTTGTTATATTATTTTATTTCTTCTCTCATTATTTTAATTATTCTCCGATATAGGCCGCCAAAAAAACGATTCTTTTAATAAGTTTTTATGTAAATCACTTCTTTTTTTGGCCAAAAAAGACAAGAAATCACTCTAATTATTACCACTATTTATTAAAGATGATTAATTTATTATTTATCAGTATTAAAATTAATATGCCCACTCTATAATCTTATAATATGAATTTTTAGATATTATAATTATAATAATGCTTTATTTAAAGATAGTGAAAATGTTAAAATATCTTTACAATATTATAAAAATCTTATTGTAATTTTGAGAAACTAATAATTGTAGAAATATTGATTTTTAATATCCTAATAATTATCAATATAAGTTATGAGTCTTTTTTTTTCATCAACTCATATGACAGCATTTTGGGAAAAAAAATTAAAAACCCTCATATGACAGAGAAGGGCCAATCTAAAAAACTCAAATGGTGTCTGCTTATAATTTAGTTTTTTTATTTTTTACATTTACAATGACAATATTATTTCTGTGCTACATCATATTTGATTTTAAAAACATTACAACAACAACAACAACAACAACAAAAAATAAAAAAATTAAATATAAACTACTTAAATCAAATTGAAAAAACAATCCACTTATCCAAAAAAAATTGAAACAGTCCAATTATTATTATTATTTAGAAAAAAATTCTGCGTATAAGATTTTAGACCCTTAAATTATTCTTAAGAAAAAAATTGGATGATGATATATTATTAATAAAACTATAATATATTACTTAAAAAGAAACATTAAAGAGATCATGAATTTCTATTTTTTTTTTTTTGGTAAGCAAGAAATCACGAATTTCAAACACAATTTTTAGTGAATAAACTCATAACGAACATTTAAGAAAAATTCACCTAAATATCAATCAATGCAAAATAAAAAAAATCTGAGTCATGTCATGTCCAATTTCTTTCGCCCCTAAAACCAACACCAATATGAAGTCGGATATGGCAGATCTGCCCAGGCAAAGAGAGAGAGATGGGTGGAGAACAAAGAAGAAGATAGTCACTGTCAATTGTTTTCATATTTTGCTGCTTTCAAGCTCACAAGACAGCCTAATACTTAAATCATACTTTAGAAATTCACATTCACAAATATCTCTATAAAATATACAGTCATTCATTAATGTCCTCTGCAGAAAGCCCAATTGTTATAAACACAAGAGAAACACTCACCTTTAAGTTTCCGCAAGAACAAAGGAAACCAAAATTTCCATTCAACAAACTTTAACTGACATTAAATTCTCCACTAGCCTGTGCCTCCTTGACTCTCTTTTCATATTCATCTTCTTCCTCCACCACCTCAGAAGCAGCTCCATCTTCTTTTGTTTCATCTTCATCTTCTTCTTCTCCTCCCCAGCCAAATCCGCCAACTGACCTGGAAACTTGCGGAGGAGTTTTGGCCTCCTCAACAATTTTCATGATGTCTTCTATACTCTGAAGAGAAAAGGTTGGGTTTCCTTTCCTGTAGTAAACAGCTTGAGCCACTTCTGTCAATTCCCTGGGCAAGTTCTTTAAAAACCATGGGTGGGACTTGATCTCCTTGATGGTAATTCTCTGTGATACAATCACCATATAGAGTGACCACATACTATTTGCAACATAATCCATTTCTGTTAGCAGCACCACACCCAAATTTTGTTGGGCGTTTATCTGAGTCCATGTTTGTACTTAATAAGAGTAAACTACCTTTTCGATCCCAGAAAAATGCAAGCTCCATCAATTTACTCTTTAGAAGAAAATTATCAGCATCTGACTAATTAACTTTTAAAAAACATCAATATGGTCTTGCTGATAATTAAAAAGACTCAATCATATAGATAGATTTTTAAATACTTTGGAGTCAAATGATAGGAACTATCTATGATTCTATGAAGGACAAAATTGAGGGAACATGCACGCTGTCATTCAAGGGATCCAAATGGTAGATTAGTGCAAAGTAAATAATGTCACATGGAAAACGGCAAACAGAAGACTAAGATTCGATATTTATGAACTTGTCAGAGAACAACTAGAGTGTTTCTAGGCCATGGCTGAATATTTTCTGCAAGTGTTCTTAAAAAAATTATTAAATAAAACTGAGACAGTGTTAAGCAGTATGTCATACACATACCCTTCCTGGATTTGCCACAAAAATGCGAGATAGCAGGTGTCTACAGTCTTGAGATATGTGAACATAGTCCGGGATCTTGTATTGCACTGCCATAATTCGCTGGATAAGAATGTAGAGAGTCAGAAAGGGGAAGCATTTTATAAATTTATCAAGTGATATGGTAAAAAGAGAACAAAAAGATTACATTTATGGTCTTCCTGAAGTTTCTGGGATCCTCTTGGTCTTCAAATGGGTATGCTCCCACTAGCATAACATAAAGAGTTACTCCACAGGACCATACATCTGCCAACTGAATAAACACAAAATAGAATGAAATAACAGAAAAACAAACTCGACATCATTCAAATCTAACAATGTAATTGATATGAACACTGTGACACAACAAATATCTATTCTGTGCAGTGTCAGTATTATACAGAGAACTCATTAAGCCATAATACTCTCTGACCTTCGTAGAAGTTACAAGCCATTGAAGCATTTGTTTGATATTTGACAAATTATAGACCTGAATCCTGCTTCTCAAATAGAAAAGTAATATAATTCTTCCCAGTTATTAAATGCAGAATGAAACTTTAGACTATACTATGTCAAACAGGTAAAAGTCAAAGTGCTTTCCACATGTCAAGGCATTAACACATTGGAGGTCAAGCTACGACAACTCATAGCTGGTAACAAAAATCCTTTTTTTTAACCACACAATGAAATTCACAGCAAAATTAGAGTTAGTTTATCAGTTGTGTTTAGTCAAATAGTTATATTCACAAGCTACAAAGGATGGAAAGGAACATAAAATAGAGTTGCATAAAGTCAATTATGTCAAACTGAGATTAAGTAGAAACCTCAAAATACACACATAAGAAAGTTTCTAACTGTCAAAAAGTGAGTTAATTTTGGGAGGAAGGACTTAAGAGGAGTAACAATTGATTGCATTCCAAATGCTTCATGTGTTGTGTGCATGCGTATATAATGAACCATTCCATCATAATCTCAAACTTTTTTTGTATGGTTGAAGCTAGATTACCTTTCCATCATATTCTCTACGCGAAAGAACCTCTGGTGCAATGTAGGCTGGAGTTCCAACTGTTGATTTAGGCCTTGAATGAAGCAGAGATGACTGGAAAAACAAAGCTCATCAGAAGCAAAAAGTGTAAAATATACCAATAATTAATCATTTAAAGCGCTTAAAATTGTTAATGCACATATTAATCCATATCTGAACCTTCGAATAACCAAAATCACAAATTTTCAGGCGTGGAGCAGGGCTGCCATCCAATAAGGTGTTCTCTAGCTTCAAGTCTCGATGGCAGATTTGCTGCAGAACAAGGAAAATTACAAAGCAAATGACACAAGAGGAAAATAAAAATAAGCAGATTTCTAGACACACTCTTAATGGCACAATCTATTATCAGGAAAAATGTTCAATTACCATGGAATGACAGTAGCTAACTCCTGAGATGAGCTGCTGGAAGAAATACCTAGCCTGGAATACAACAAGAATGAGAAACAAATTAAAATTTCTTCCTGCATCTAGCTGCTAAAAAAAGGTGGACCTAGAAAAAAAATAAGCAACTAGCTACCTTTACCGAGTTGGCAGGAAAAAAAAAACAAAGAAAGAAAGAAAAGATAGCTCTCTATAATGTTGAAGTACTAATAGAGCCTCAGCATTTAATCAATCAAATTTGCTACTTCAGTTACTTTAAAATGTATTTCTCTAAGAGAACTTATTAGTAGTCTGTCCTCTTCCATAATGTTCTAACCTATGTTGGATGTTCAACTGATTAAATCATCTCCACTATGTCAATGAGTGTTATGAAGAAAATTAGTTAGCTGGGGAGATGAGGTTAGTTAGTTACATAATTCTTCTATTAGTTACTCCCTCTATTCTCTATTATAAGTCACTTTTAACTAATTTACACATATCAATATAAGTGGTTAAAAGTAATTAAAATTCTTGAACTTTGTGAAATTTACCATAATTTTCCAATATTACCCTCATTAATTATAACCCATCTTATTTATATCTTTCTTAATCTCTCTTCACCATAACTTTTAATGAGGAGTAAACATGGAAAACATTATTTAATACTCAAAATATGACTTATATTTTGCATGTGTAAATTCTTCTTGAAACCACCTTATAATAAGGAATAAAGGGAGCAGTTAATAGGCTATTATTAGTATAAATAGGATGAGAATGGATGTAATCACTGTCTTTGAATAATAATACTTTTTTCTACTTCTTTTCTACGTTTTCCACGAACCAATGAGTGGCATAGTATGATTTCTAAAAGTATAAAACTCTGCTAGGTGTCGAGCAAGCTGGAAATTATGACAGATTTGGATCCAGCTGAAATTAGAAAATGGAAATTAATTGTCAGGTGTTATGAATTCAACAAACAACAACAACTTTTTCTTTCCACAAAAAAAAAACCCACTTTTTTCTGTTTTCAGTATTGTGGTTGAGTTGTGTCCAGGTCAGCTTGCACACACCTCTCTAATCTGGTGAAAGCGTGGAATCCACAATAGGATTAAGAGATTTACACGGAAATCCCTCCTTCTACGCTAGAATTCACTAGGACTAAAAGATTTACACAGAAATTCCTTGCATCTAAAATAGAATTAAAACCTATGAGAGTGCACTTAACCACAGATCACATACTCGTCTCCACCACCAGACTTAAGCCCATGGGGTTGCAAACAGCTCCAACTGTGTTACATAGCCTAATAAGCAATTAAGCATGGTTTGCGGGTTTAAGAGCCAAACACCCTCATGCTCTTATAAATGGATCATATCTTCTCATTAAACAATAGTAAAAAGTTATGACCCGTGACCACCCGAGCTCCACAATAGATTTATTTAAAACTTAACTATAAAAATAAGGGGGCAGAGAGATAACCTCATCTTCACTAAATCTTCCAGCATTGCATATTCGTTCAAAGAGCTCCCCCCCTGCAGCATACTCCATTACTATTGCAAGATGTGTGGGAGTCAATACCACCTGCAACGCAGAAATCCCATATTAGACATTAACTTCTCCTAAAGCAAAATAAGATGGATTTAAGAGCACATGGGTACAGACCTCCTTGAACCGAATTATATTCGAATGGCGAAGAGATCTATGGTTTATAATTTCCCTGGCCACATTCTCATCAATCTGGAAAACATATATTAAAAATCCAAAATCACAGACGTGCACATAAAATAGTGCATGTAACGAAAAAACTATACAAACAAATAGACGCATATAAACAGCTGACCGGTTCAATTTGCAAAACAATAGTCGCTAAGACACTAATTTTCAACTCAAAATTGTTACACTAAGCGTGAAAGAAGTTTAAGAATTGCATGCACCTTGAGGCCTCGTTCAATGTACTTCATGGCAACGAGCTCCTTGGTCTCTTTGTTGCGCATGAGCCTGGCCACCCCAAAATTTCCAGATCCTATATCCTTCACCAGCTCGTACTTCTCCATCCCTTTCTTCTTTCTTGCAATCAAATCAACACGCAGAATACTACACCGTCAAATCCACACCCGTCTCGCTTCCGTTCGTGCCTTACCAGCGAAGATCAAACAAGCCCAAAAAAACTGAACCAGAAATCCCCACTTCCAAACACCAAAATAGGACCAGAATACGAGAGATATGTATATGCGGAGAGAGACTCAAATGGATATTCGAAATTAGTCGAGAAGGTTGTGATTTATGGAAAAGTGATAGTGGGATTTGGGAGAGTTTGGAAGGAAAGCAAAGAATCGAGGAGAATATGAACAACTAGATATATCATAATTAGATTTTATTTTATAAAAATTGAGAAGGAACAGAAGCTGCTTTAACGCTTTGTGAGTGCGGAGTCTACGCCTGCGTGCGGAGGGAGAGAGAGAAGAAAAGCATATATTTTCTCACTGTATCTTCGGGGACAGAAGTTCCAATGACAATGATGATGACTGAAGACTGGGAATCCTCAGTCTTCCTATTTTTTCCTTTTAGATAATGTGAGTGGAATCTTTTCAGATGTCCAGGTCCGTGAAGCTTCTGAATCAATATATTTGTATCAATATCAATGTGTACACGAATAAAAAGGATGTTTATAACCGATTAAAATTAATTTAACCTAATCGAATTAAATTAAACTCATTGAAATCGATTATAATATAGATTAATTTTGATTTTTTAATATACCAAATCAATTAATTTTATTTAGTTAAGATTTGTTATAATATTTATTATTTATAATCAAACCTAAGAGAATTTTTATTAAAAATTTATAAATTTTAATTTATAAATATCATTTTTACATGATGTAAAGTTTTATTATGTTTTATGATTAATTATTTGAAGATAATCAATTATAGTTTTTAGAAATTTTATGTAACAAGTAAATTTATTAAAAAAAATTGTGATTTTTTTCATATCAATTTTATAAATTAAACTTATTTTTATAAAATCACATAATTCAAAAAATACGTTAAATAATTTAAACCAACCCAATTTAAAATGAACCAAACCGATTAGATTATAAATTAAATGGGTCCTAACATGTGTAACCCAACACTTTAGTTTAGTTTAAGTTTCACCAAAAATCAAACCAAACTGAGCCTATAGTTACCTCTACTTAAATTTATATTAGTCCAACATGAAATATAAATAGTGTAGATTATTTTTTAAGCTCAAGAGGAAAATATGTTTAGACTTTAGATTTCTCTATACGAAATCATCATTATTATAATTTTTTTACCCTAAATTATCGTGATTTTAATTTTGAAGTAATTTTATAAGAGATATATCGATATATCAATATATCCTATTCAAGCAGAATTATTTGCATTTCAATGATTTCATAAAGCAGTTTATCTCCTAGTAAATGTAAGAGACATGAATCTGGCGTTTTTTTTTCAAGAAATGAATCTAGTTTATTAAAATGAATATATTCATATAATAAATTTATTTTGGCCATACCGTCAAATCCCCTTCAACTTAACCACCTAATCAAATAAGTCTCAGAGTGTGTTTAGATTAGATTATGTATAAGTGATTATAAGGATAAATGATTATTCATAAGTGATTATGAAAATAAATGATTATGTCAAAAGTGATTTGTGTTTAGATAGTTTTATCTTGATTTTGAGAAAGAAATGTGTTTGGATATTGGGAGTTTAAGTGATTATTGGATGGATAATGAAAAGGAAAAATAAAATAAGTGATTATCATAAGTTGAAAAAATTAACTTATTCCATAAGCACTTATTTGAGACATAAGTGCTTATTGAAAAGTTGCTTCCGTTTGGCAACTCCACCTTATAAGCACTTATAAGTGCAATCCAAACAGACTATTACTCGGAAACCAAAACAACATGGCCAAAAATGCATCATCAATGGGGAAGGGAGCTTTAAGGTCTGGGTAGTGTTTTTGTTTTCTTGTTCTCAAAACAGTTTTGTAAAACTGTTTTTGATAATAAGTTTTGAAAACAAGAAAATAAAAAAATCGGTTTGAATAATTATTCTCAAAATCATAATTAGTGAATGATAGATGGGTTATTCAAAATTTATAATTTTACTATTAATGGGGGGGTGTTTTTCACTTTTTCTTGTATTTTTCAGAACAAAAACTACAAAATACTTTAAAGTTATTTTGAGTTTTATGTTCTTTTATTTTTCTGTTTCTCATAATAGTTTATAAAAAATAGGTTTACCAAACAAATTTTTCTGTTTTTCTGCTTTCAAAAATAGAAAACTATTTTTAAAAATAAAATTAAACATGTCCTTAATAGCCACTCCATCTGTCCCATCCCCTCTATTGATGCCAGCAAATCTTCTTGTAATTCTCATATAAAAGAAGATGTACAACAAAGATCCTGCAACTTTTGCTTCACTGACAAGCAAAAGCACCCACAACCCTCTCCATCATAGATTGTCATTTAAAAAGAGAGATTCATCAATTGACAAATGCCAGTGAGAGAGGCACCAAGAAAGCACACTCACATCAGGATAAAGAACCAAACTCCCAACGCTTGGAGAGAAACCAGGAAATAGGGAATAAATATATTTGCATCCAATATATTCATATAATAATTACAATTTATAGAAATCAATACTATTCATTAACTATGAATAATGCATTTTATATTGAATTCCATATTACTATGGGTCTACCTCTAATTTTAACTTATAATTTCTTTATTTTTAAATATAAAGTACTTTGTGAAGACTTCTCATAATCCAAAATCTAATCACCTCTTAGAATTTTGTGCACCTTTTAAGTATTTATTTTTCCAAAATGTCCTTCACTCAATCAAATATAAGAGAGAAATTTAGATTTTTTGTTGAAAAGAAATTTGGGATTCACAATAAGGAATTCAACAATTAATTACAAGCAAATTTGGGGAAAATATATTTTGCTATGAATTTGATTAGTTTAACTAACATTAACTATTTATATTTATTTTTGCAAAATACCCCTCATTCAATAAAATATAACAGGGATAATGGTAGCTTACATTTTAAAAAATCATGTAAATTTTGGGAAAATATATTGTGTCTCCATTCAACCATGAGGATTGAACAGCTAAAATAACCGAATTACTAGGCCTGTTTCCTCCTTTTTGCTTTTAATATCAGTAATGGGATTAGCCAATTTCAATTTTAGCCTAAACAGTTAGTAAATACTTTTTAAGAAAAAATGGGTTTTGGTACCGAACAATAAAAATATTTGGTTTTTGATACCAAAATTAGTGTTAGTACCAAGTGAAAATTAAATATTTTCATATGAGAATCAGAAGTTTTCAAATAAAAATCAAAATTTTTTGTGCCAAGAAAAAATCAAATATTTCCAACTGATATTTGATTTTTTTTTCTTATTTTACTACTAAAAACTAAATTTTTTTTCACCAGAAATCAATTTTCCCCTTTTTTTTTCCGAACAATTTAAAATTATCATCATCACTTTTAAGATATAATTTTCTGATGTTATAAAAAGTTTTATAACTTAGATAGGTTTCCAAATGTCATAAAAAGAGTGATTAGCCACTTACAGTATTTATATTTATCTTCCAACATTTATATTTATCCTCCAACAAAGTTTGTATGTTTGATAATGGAATTTGAATTTACATTTTTATAAGGTATGTGTTACATCTTTATCAATCTGATTAATCATTATTGGAAAAAAGTTATATTTATAAAACATTTATTTGACAAAAAAATGAAAGCACTTTTATAAATTTTGGATGTAAAGTATCATTAGCGAATATATATATATATATATCATAAAATTCATTGAAAGTTACATTGCTTATTGTCAATAAACAATATAGTTCATCTTATACTTTGGAAAGAGTTCTAACTTTCTTTAAAATTCATTAATCAATCCAATACTCATATCTTCAATGATGATAGACTTCAATATGTAATAAAAAGTAGAGTAGAGTCGTTAGTTGTGACTCCACCCTATTTTGGGCTATATGCATTTTTTTTTGTTTTCTTTTTTTTATTTAAGTAATCCGATTTTTTTATTTTTTTTAAATGGGGTCCATATTTTGCCATTATTTTAGGTGGATCCCACGTTTTTTTAGATTCAATATTTTTTAATTCTAAATATATATTAATTTTAATTAATATCATTTTTATATGGGAGGAGTTAATGATTTTCTTTTAAATTTAATATATATTATAATTAAATAACATATTTTAAAAATGTCCCGTGTATCCACGAGAAATTTTTTTTTTTTATAGCAAATCATTCGATATTCAAAACTTACAGCTGCAGCTAATTTAGGTTGGCCTAGATAGGGCTCAAACGTTTCCATCCGACCCAACCTGCGTTGGTAGGAAAATCTGGTTTTAATATGGAGAAAAATGGCTGTTTTGTCTTGAAAAAGAAAATATAATAAAGAGAGGGCGAGAGAAAGAGAGACTTGGTAGTTGGAGGGAAATGGATGTGCATGCGCCGCAAAAGGATGTGGCAATTTGACAGTGTTTCAAAATTTTAGTATTCTCAAAGCAAAAAGAATAAAACTGATAATGAAAAAACAGTGCGTAAAAAAATTTGGTTAAATAATTATTATCTTATTATTTGAAAAAATAAGATTAAAAATCAAAACACTCAATTTTCTTAAAGTTTGATTAAATTATAGTAAATGGCGTTTTTAGTTTAAATATATATTCATTTTTAAATTTTGCTGTCAACAAAATTTATTATTCAACAAATCCACATATCTATATATTATATGACATAAAAAAATAACAAATCTACTATTCATTAGTTATTTTATTAATATAACTTATTTTTTAGACTCCATCCAATAAATGAAACCTATTTTGTTTAAAAAAACATTATTTATTATTTTATTAAAAATAAAATCACAATTTTGTATAAAGCGAATTACACGTAAGAATCCATTGAAGACCTAAACCGATACTCATTTGGTTGAAAATTTTGAATTGAACAATTTTTCTTTTCCTTTTTTTTTAATAAGACTTTTCTTCGCTGTATCAAACTATCAATATATCAGTTTATCAATCTTTTTTTTATGTCCATATAGAAAATTTAAAGTAAATTATATTATTTATAACTTATGAAAAATGCAAGTAATATATTCTAACATAATGTAATATATGGGCAAAAACATGCCTAATTTTATAATATATATCTTAAGTACAAATATTTTGTCAACGTATTGACTCTTGAATAATTATTTATTTTCAGAAATATTATTTTCTGCCTCATATTAAATTATTATTACTATAATTATATTAAAATTAAATAATAATTCAGTATTGTTTAAAATCAAACTCAATTATTCAGTAAAAAAAGTGAGAAAATTAATTAGACTGACTGTGCAAGAAATTTATGCAAAAACATGCCTAATTTTCATGTTATTTTCTAATTAAAAGTTAACATATGGATTATTTTTTAATACATTATAAATTTTTTCATTAATTATATATTAAAAGTATTGATTTCTTAAACTTAAAAAAAAAAGTTAAAATCTCCATATATTAAATTTTAATTAAAAAATAACATAAAAAATATATAAGTAAAAATATATAAATTTAGTTTAGAACTTATGCAAAAATATATTTTTAGTCCCTTAACTTTATACTAAGTTTCATTTTAGGTCTCTTAACTTTATTTTGTTTCTTTTTAATCATTTAACTTTCAGAATATAATCAAAATGTTCTCTATAATTAACACAGTTAATTATATTAGTAGAAAATATTGATCAATTATTTTTAAATGCTAACAAAGTATTTTCTAAATACTTACATTTTTATCCAACTCATTTTTTATGACAAAAAAAATCTAAGATTAAGGTTTTGTTTAGAATTTTTTATTTGTAATTATTTATTTTTAATTTTTTAATTTAATTAAAAAATATTTTAAACCCAAAATTAATTAGAAATATTGATAATTTGATAATAAAAATTGATATGTCAACGTTGAATAATGTTTTGTCTGCATTTTTGTTAATATAATTAATGATGTTAGTAATAGAAAAACGTTTGATTACATTTTAAAAATTAAATGATTAAAAGAAACAAAATAAAGTTAAAGGACTAAAATAAAATTTAATATAAAATTATAAGACTAAAAGTGTGCTTTTGCCTATAACTTATTTAGGGTAGGAGACTGTTCTAGTAAAAAATGATGCAAGGTGGGCAAGAAATGACCCATTTCCCTAAATAAGTTCTTTGTATGATCCCTATAATTAATTCTCCTAAAATAAGTTTGGTTGAAAATATTTGTAATACATAGTAAATAATGAAGTGTAGTGTGACAAAATATAATTTAATTGAAACTCACGAAACGAGTGTAATTTGCTCAAACAACGTAATAGACACTAATAGATAGCATTTATATTTGTTTATTCTTTAACTGATGGTTTTAACTCAATAATTATTTTTGGTAAGAACTCAAAAGAATTTTATGATTACTTAGATTATAATCCCCGTGTTTTGAATGAAATTTATTGTAAGCCATGTATTTATCACTTATGAATACTATATATTTTTTTACGTGTTTTATATATTTTGATATAAGTATATAGAGATGTACGTATAAGATTTAGTTATAAATGGATTAGAGCAAAGGAACATGGATGAAATTGTCACCCCTGATTGTCTTATTATTGAAAGTCTAATTTTTATGATTAGAAATTGACGTTTCCATAGAAGCGTGATTCTCTTAGCCTTTTATTTCTATGTGAATGGTCTATTCCTTCATTTAGAGCCACCAACCCTTTTGTTTTGTATACTTGCGCTTCAATGCTGACCAAAGATCAATTATGAAATAGTACACTTTTCTTCATTCATTTCCTAATGTTGGAATGAACGATTTATTTCCGCTGAAAAAAACTGTTGGATCATTTCATAGGCAACGCAGTTCTATTGAATGTTAGGCATTCATGGTTTGAAGTGAAAACGGTAACATTATTTATAGTTAGGAAAGTAAATTATCTTTTCCTGATCACTTTGGTGTTCTATATAACTCGAGTAAATGAATTTTTAACTTAATTTAAAAGATACCTTTATTGTTAAAAAATATTTTTTAAATAAAAATAAATTATTTTTTAAGCAAACAGTGAGAGATTTGATTCATTGCCTTTCACGTATGAAACAAATTTTTTTAGAAGGGCACATTCAACCCGTGTTTATATCAAAATTATTATCATTTAGAACAGTGGACAAAGGTTAAAAAGTTACACGTGCCTGGGATTGACAAAAGTTAAAAGTAATTATGCCTTGGATTGACAAAAGTTAGAAGTAGTTATGGCTTGGATTGACAAACTTGACAAATGAATAAAAATGCACATGGTTATAGCGTGTTTGTGAAACTTAATTTACCTCAACTCTATGTTAAAAAAATGCATGTAGCTTGAAACAGGAATTTAATGAACAAGTTTATATTGTTTGAAATGGTTCCATTTATAAAAAAAATCAGGTTAATATAAAAATAGAATCATCTATTCTTTTTTCTTTTTGCCAGAGAATCATCTATTCTTTTGATTCCATTAATTTTTCATTCTCATGTATTGTTTATCATTCACAATTTTTTTCCAATATTTTCAACAATTGAAAGTACAAGGGGGAAAATGGGTCAAATGATGTGGCTAAATTAATGGCGAAAATTCAAATTTTGTTTTGGATATTAATATTAAGAAAATAAAATTTTTAAATTATCACTATGTAATGATTTATATCAAGAGAGTAACGATAAATAATTATACCACAACTAAAAATACTATTTTGTTTTTTGCATGAATGACAAAAACCCATGTAACTCAAAAAGTAATTTATTTAACGTTTTTTTATTCCAAATCATTATTTTGTTTTGGCATTAATTTATTATTTTACATTCCAATAAAAGACATATATTTGAAACAAATCATGAAAAAGATTATGATATTCAATAGTTTATTTTAGATTGAAAAGAGAAATTAAGACATATAATTATTCATAGCTTTTAAATAGTATAACTTGATATAAATTTTACACTATTAATATTGATAATGATACTTTTTTATATTATAGTGAAAATTTAAATTTATTACCACTCCTTGACATTTTATGAAGTTCATTAAGCATACACAGGTCTGCAAGAGCAATAGTGATTTCTTAATGAACCTCATAAAATGTCAAGCTAATGCGAAATTATTAGTTAAAAAAAATCATTATTGCTTTTCCAGACCTGTGTATGTTAAGTAGCACTCCTTAGGATAACAATATCAATGCAACATCAAGAACATCTAATTATAACTTCAAATAGCGCGAATTACTGGTCTTTGCAACATTTTATCACTTGAATTGAATACCACCTTGTTTTAGATTTTAGCATCATTTTGTTGGGGATATAAAGTAGTAATCCTTTGTTTTGCTGGACTAGGAGTTAGAAACCCATTTAATATTGGATATTTACGAGTACAATGCATGGACTGGGATGGTCCATACGAAAAATATCACTGAATGAAATGAAAAATGGCGCAAAAAAGTCTCTAACATATAAAAATCTCCAAAACAAAAAAAAAAAGCTTCCCTTGTTATTGCCAAAAAGATTTTTTAAAAAAAAGCAATGAGTACCCCTTGTAGAGCGAAACAGCACGAAAGTAGAATAGCCCGGATAATATTTTTCGGCCCAACCTGGCCCACTTTTGGTCCACAGCGTTTTATGTTTTCGATGTCCAAATTCGTGTATCCTTCAAGGCAAAGACATCTCTCTCTCTCTCTCTCACACACACACTGAGACACTTCTCAATCTGAGAGGTTCTAGATCCGACTCTCGCCGGTGGCCACCATGTCATTCGAATTCCGATACCTCCACTTCACTGCACTCGCCGTTTTCTTCCTCCTCCTTTCTGCGGCGTTCGCCTCAGAGTCAGATCACAGGGTAAGTTACCCCTTCCTTATCTCGTGCTCATTTCTATACCCTTCCCATGACTATGCCGCTCGCTCTTTCTTTCTTTTGGATTCTGCCCCGTCGATCTGGTTTTTGTTTGCTTTTGATTTCCGAATTGGGAATAGATCTGCCAGCGAGTGGGGTTTCCGGCTGTTGCCTTCGGCCTTTTGGGTGAAGATCTTGGCATGGATTTCGATTTCAGTAAATTTGCATTGTTTACTTTCGATTTTTCTCAGCTGGGAGATATTTTGGGTGTTTGTTTTCGTTTGTATTATGTGTGGAATGGTCGGGTGTTTAGGCGTAATATCTTTACCGAGTTTTGGGTTCGATTGTGCAGTTGTGCTCATATTGGTGCCTGTAAATGTAGATGGCTAAATGCAATCCAATATCTGGGTGTGTAAAAATCAATTTCACTTCTTTCCCCGCATTCTTATCAATTGGTGATCTTGGGTCATTTCCCCCCCTTTTCTTTCTTTCTTTTCTTTTTTTTTTAAATGTTTGGAAAGTATTTTCATCTTCTGATGGGAAGTTACCTTAAATTGTGACGGTGTGACGGATTTGGCGTCAAGTAATGTGCCAGCTAGTGGAAAGTTTTGGATAACTGGATATAGAACAATGTTGGTAGCTTAGAAATTAGGCTGCAGTTCTTTCAAAATATTGGTTTCACATTCATGTACCACGCTGTCTATGTTGAAAGTCTCTAGACAGCTAGAGTGGTGTCTACTATTTAGAATTTTTTGTTAACTCTAGCAGACAATAATGGTCGTCTAAGCCACCGTAGAGTTCTGTGGTGACGGCTGCTTGCTGCATATTGGGATTCTGTATTTAGTTTGCTGTTTTATGAATCATTTATTTTTGGAGCCATGATAAAGAATCCGAGGATAGATTTGTTCTTCTAGGCATAAGCAAAAACTGAACGGGAAAGATAAATCGTTTTTGTTTGATGCCTTGATTACTCCAATTTGGATCATAGATTTCACAATTGATATCAACGTAGAAGCTCTATAGTTTGTTATTTTCTTGCTTATCTGTTGGTTGTGATACCAGTATTGCCAAGGTTGACGTGGAGTACGGTAACCCAATCAATGTGAAACTTTGTTGTCCTCTTTGCAGTATCAAAAAGATGAGCGAGTTATCCTTTGGGTGAACAAAGTTGGCCCTTATAACAATCCGCAAGAAACATACAACTACTACAGCCTTCCATTTTGTCATCCATCTGATAATCCTGCACATAAATGGGGTGGTCTTGGTGAGGTCCTGGGTGGCAATGAACTCATTGATAGCCAAATCGACATCAAGTTTCAAAGTATGTAGGTTTCTCTTATCCTATTTAATTTATAGAAGAGTTATCAATTGGCAAACCAGCACTTATTTTTAGTTCTTTTACAGGAAATGTGGATAAGACAGTTATTTGCCAGCTGGATCTTGATGATGGAAAGGTTAAACAGTTCAAGGATGCTATAGAAAATAGTTACTGGTTTGAATTCTTCATGGGTATGTCTTGCGTTGTTTCTTTTTTTCATCATTAAGAGAATTAGTAAAAACAAGCTATGCTTTTCATAGGTCATGAGATGCTTGAAGTTGAAGCATACAGAAAGCTTATTCTTACTTGATTGGGTACTAATGTACGCTAAAGGATTGCAGTTTCTTGGAATCTAGGGTCTTGTTGTTTTCCTTGTTTCCTGTCTCCATTATAATTGAAAATAAGAAACTTGAGTGAAATGTTTTTAGTATAGTTTAGGAGGAAATATTTTATGGAAAAATCTTGTAAAATAGGTTTAAAACAGTAAACTCCTAAAAGAAGTTACCAGTAGTTCCACTTGCAATTGTGGCAGAAACCCAGTTACAAAAATGATTTCTAACTGCCCTGTAAATTTGAAGAAATGATCTTGACTTGAACACTTGTTCTTGAGGGAGTGACGGTATTATGGCATATCTTGCTTGTCTTTCTCAATGATTGTCAAGACATATACAATTATGGGCATTCTTGTCCTTTGTTTTCCTGGAACCATGGTGGATAGAGTTTCAAGAAAACAGTAAGTTTTTGTAATTGTAATGTAATTATAAATTATAAATTACTTGGTTTGACATTTCTTATTTCAAATGGAAATAGATTGATGATAGTTAAGTTTGATGCTTTATCACATGAGAATTGGAGTATGTTAATTGATGTCAAGGATTTACATTGACTAAATTAGAAACACCTTCCTGTAGAAAGTTGTAACTTGCTTCATGTTGATATTTTAATAACCAACCAGAAGATCCGTTGTGCTGGTGCTTTCTGATATCCACTATTTAGAATTGCCAGAAAATAAAGAAGCATGACATTAAAAATTCTTTATGTGAAGACTGAAGTCCTTGCTAGATCCTTCTTCAATAACTTATTTAGTGTTATATCACCGATATTTTGTTTTCTTGATTATCATAATGATGTGAGTGAGGAGAATTCTTCTGAGTTGCTCCTTACACACGTGCATGCGCACACACACACTTTTTTATTAATTCCTGTTCTAAGTTCTCTTTCACTTTCTGAGTAACTTACACTTGACCATTTTTTGTTTACTGCACTATCTTATTTGTCGGCTGGTCTTTGACATGCTCTACACAAGTTCAGATGATCTACCTTTGTGGGGTATGCTGAAAATTGCCTTTATCTCCTTCCATTTATTCGAATGATTTTCCCTTTAATTTGTTCATCAGCATTCAAAGTACTTTTTTTTCCATGTTTAAGGTTTTGTCGGTGAGCTGCATCCTGATAAGAACAGTGATAATGGCAAACACGTCCTTTACACACATAAGAACATTGTCTTTAAATACAATAAAGATCAGGTCAGCAGTTATTTACATATCTTCTAATGATCATGAAGAGTTTAGGGAGCCATGAGGTGCATACTTGGGTCTCTATTTTGCAGATTATTCATGTGAATCTCACTCAAGAGAGCCCCAAGCCTCTGGAAGCAGGTAGACCTTTAGACATGACATATTCTGTCAAATGGGAACGTACTAATGTCACTTTTGGACGTCGCTTTGATGTCTACTTGGATTATCCTTTCTTTGAACATCAGGTTAAGAAGAATGTTGCAACCTTTGTATTTTAGATTCAGTTTCTGTTGTATATCTCCTTGTGTTAATCTGTTCATGTTCATCCATGTGGCTCTTTCCTTGGGTTTGTCAAAAGAGAATTTAAGTTCCTCTGGCCTTTTGCAGATACATTGGTTCTCCATTTTTAACTCTTTTATGATGGTCATCTTTCTTACTGGATTGGTGTCAATGATATTAATGCGAACTTTGAGAAATGATTATGCCAAATATGCACGGGAAGATGATGATTTGGAAACCCTGGTGATGCCTTTTGGACTTATTATCTGTTTATCGAGTATAAATTATTTTTCCATAAAAAAGTGTAGTGTTTCTGATTGTCAAATTTTGCTTTGAAAAAATACTCTCAGGAGAGAGATGTTAGCGAAGAATCTGGCTGGAAACTTGTGCATGGTGATGTTTTTCGGCCTCCACGCAATTTAGTTATTCTTTCAGCTGTTGTTGGCACTGGTGCTCAGCTAGCACTGCTTGTTCTTCTTGTCATCTTGTTGGCTATTGTTGGGATGTTGTATGTTGGGTATGTAAATCCTTAAACTGCCTGTTACAATTCTGGATAATGATTTTATCAATGGTGGGGTGATTGTGCACAAAATGGGCTAAATAAATTTGTTAATGCCATTTGGTGCATGTATTTCTTTACAATTATCCATTACCCTATTCCCAGTATGTCAGATTGGCTATCAGATCTTTGTCCCTTTCTTTTTTCCCTTCATTGTCATGTAAATTCCTTCAATGCTGTTTGTCTCAGACGAGGAGCGATTGTTACAACCTTCATCGTATGTTATGCCCTCACATCATTCATTTCGGGTTATGTGAGTGGGGGAATGTACTCAAGACATGGGGGTAAGTATTTGCAAAACGATTGCTGCAATCTCTCCTCAAGCTTGTTTTGGTGACTTTATTGCAGCCTTTGTTCTTTTGTTTTGAATGCTAATAGCCGTTCTTCTTCCCTTTTTTTCCCCTTTATCATTTTGATAGGTAAAAATTGGATTAAATCAATGATTCTCACGGCATCTCTTTTCCCATTCATGTGCTTTGGAATTGGATTTATCTTGAATACAATTGCTATATTCTATGGGTCTCTAGCAGCAATCCCATTTGGCACAATGGTGGTTGTGTTTGTCATTTGGGCATTCATCTCCTTCCCTCTGGCACTTCTTGGTACCGTTGTTGGAAGAAACTGGAGTGGTGCTCCAAATAATCCCTGTCGCGTAAAGACCATCCCTCGTCCCATTCCTGAGAAGAAGTGGTACCTCACACCATCTGTAGTTTCTCTGATGGGAGGACTGCTACCATTTGGCAGCATTTTCATTGAGATGTACTTTGTGTTTACATCCTTCTGGAATTACAAGGTGAATTAAGACCCAATGCTTTGTGTGGGTATTAAAGTTATTTTTTTATGGTCTAGTTAAAAAGCTTTTGTGTCTTGTCAAAATCCATTTTATCCTGCAAAGCTTAAGCTGTAAAGTGAGGGCCTAAGATTGGGTGTTATATTACCTTAAAAGTGTGATCAAGCATGGGCCATCATATCCTAAGCTGAAATTTCAATTTAGTTATGAAGAACATGGTGGTAACCATTGAATCCCCAACTGTGTGGTCTAGAGGCTTTGATACTATTTCGTCCCAAAAGCTTAAGCTCTTAGGTAAAGGCCCATGATAGCATTCGATTCTCATTTTCAACATGTTCCTTGTCGCTAATAGAGTAGAGAAACTAGTTACTCTCTTTTTCAAGAAGATATTTCTTGAATTGGCTAATGGTCTGAGTAAACAAACTTTTTTTCTTTTTGGTGTACAAGAGTAAACAAAATTTTAAGTGAAAGCAGTGAAAACAAATATTGATGGTTTAAACCTGGCTTTCCCTTCCTTTGTGGCTAACAGGTGTACTATGTCTATGGCTTTATGCTACTGGTGTTTCTGATTCTCATTATCGTTACTGTTTGTGTGACAATTGTGGGGACATACTTCTTGTTAAATGCTGAGAACTACCACTGGCAATGGACTTCTTTCTTTTCGGCTGCCTCAACTGCTGTTTATGTGTATCTGTATTCAATATACTATTACTATGTGAAGACAAAGATGTCAGGCTTCTTCCAAACCAGCTTCTATTTTGGATACACTTTGATGTTTTGTCTTGGACTTGGAATTCTCTGTGGTAAGTCTTCGGTTATCATCATCATTAATATGTCTTTTCAGTCTAATTTTAATCTCTGGTAGGATCCTTAGTTTAAACTCCAACCTTCTTTTAATCATTCAGCTTATTATTATCTTTATTATTTTTCTTTCATGTGAATATTTGTTTGTACCACCTTAATTGGTCCAATGTATATTTTCAAATGATGTGCAGGGGCTGTGGGTTATCTTGGTTCAAATTTGTTTGTGAGGAGGATATACCGAAACATAAAGTGCGATTAGGGCTTTTCTGTGAGTTGAAACCCAAGAACTTCCCTAGGTTTGTTGCTGGAGACAGTAAGTTTCTAGAGGAAGCCTCTGGTCATTCACGGGGGGATGAAGCAATGTTCACTGTAAAATCACAGGGTTTTGAGCATGAGGATGTATTCTTTCTATGTATTGGGGAAGCCCTGAAATTTTTTTCCCCAGCTTGAAATTGAAAGCCGTAATTTAGAATGCAGGGATTGTCTTTATAATCTGGATAGCTAGCCGAATTATGAGACTCGTTACTTTTTCCACCATTTATATATAGTTGCTCTAATGAAGAACTGATGTCTGATCCCTTTATAGTTGTATGGTTTAGCTATTCAATGTATGCCGAGGGGTGAAGTCACGCAAATTAATTTTGTGCCTAAATTTTGTACCAAGATCTGAATATGTTTCCTATCTGTTCCGTGTTCATTCTTTTTGGTGGTCTCGTTGGCTCGGATATGTTTCAACTAAGTTGGGTTGGGCTGGATTTTTTTTTTTTAAATTGTGCATATATATGTATATATATATTTTAAATTTTGCATCTGACATATTTCGCTGTTAATTAGTTAGACTGAGAATGAGTAATTAGATGTACTGTTTATGTTGATGATTGATATGGTAATGGGTGTGTTTGGGCTCAGTTGTGTAGTTGCACTGGTGGGTTGGCCATTACGGCTAATGTAGCCCAGTGCAGTGTTATAGGACTGCATATTTATTTTGTAATTTTAACAAAACATTGTTTATATTAGAATTATAATTATAAATTTATAAATTATGAGTTGGTAGGAGGGTTATTGAGTATAATTGAAACATCTGGAAGAAAATGTACTTTTTTAAATGAGTCTTAAATTAGGCCATATTTTTGGTTGAGGTAAAATTGATTTGTCAGGCTAATATTGGACTGAATTTTAAGCTTAACAAAATTCAGATATGCATGCATTCCTAATTGCCGCTGTGTGTGTGTGTGTTTTTTTTTTAATTTTCTTTCCATTTTCATGCTCAATGTCTCGTAATTGATTATGGACTAGAAAGGGTTGAGGCGCAAATTGCAGCTTCAAAGGAAAACAAAATGCTTTCTGGCCAAAAAAAATTGTAGTGAGATACTCCCATTTAATAAAAAAGAATAAAATAAAAATACTTTTGCAAATGAGAATGACTTGTTTTTCTCTTATTAAATGTTTGATTATAAGAGTATCATGAATATTATATAAAACTCTCCTTTTCTTCTTCCTTTTTCATCATTAAACCAAACTTGCCCAATGGGAGTATAAATTAAATATAAATAATTGGTTATGTAATACTAATGAAAATATGAGAAATATAATAAGAGTGAATTTTTTTTTTGTTAGCTGAGTGAAAGAACATTTTGAGAGTAGAAATGCAAGATACCTCTCATTAATCATACATGCTTAATATATAACCTTTTTGTTTTAATATCATGACGGTTTGAACCTAGATATCTATCCATATACCACTTTATTATCATTATTGCATCTATTTTTCACTGTATATAATACCATCTATCAATCTTCATAATAAAATTTATATAAACACATTATTTATTAGTATTTTTGCTGACCAAAATTATTTATCTAATCTATATGATTACTTAAGAATTAAGAAGTAATCTCACCTTAACATTTGTAAAATACTTACCAACTGTGTCAAGTTGTTGGGTTAACACCTTTCTACTTGTTTTTGTTTTTGGGTATGGTGATCTGTTTCAACAGCCACGTCGGTAATTATCTAGATCTAATTATCAGTAATTAAAAACTAAGCTCATCCGTGCACAGTCATAATTATCCCAAGAAAAGAAAATAATACTACACCCAAAAAAAAAAAATCTCAAGAAAATATACCAAATCCCCGACATCATGTTCTCTCTCCTCCTATCTTCGCTCTTTCTATCTAGAAAGCTCCTTAAACCCTCGGATACCCAAAACCTCACATTCCCTCATCGTCGTTGTGGTCCTTGTAGCAGCCATGGCTTCTTCATCTCTTCACCTCCGGCGTGCCCTCAGAACCCTCTCCAGTCTCCACCGATCGTTCTCGGCGGCCTCCACCACCTCCGCTCCGCCACTGTCCCTTGCCCGTCGTCACGCCGTTTCCTCAGCACCACCGTCGTCGCAATCCCCGAGTCTTCTCGTTCATTCCCGGGCATTCAGATCCTCTTCGATATCGCTTCTGTCTTCTCGATACCCATCCTCCATCAATTCCGATGAGATCGGCCCCGATACTGTACTTTTCGAAGGTTGCGATTATAATCACTGGCTTATTGTCATGGACTTCCCAAAGGACAACAAGCCCTCCTCTGAACAGATGATTGAGACCTATGAGCAGACTTGTGCTAAGGGTTTGAATATCAGGTTTCTGTTTCTCTCTTTCACCAGCACTGGTGTGGGCTGTGTAAATTTGAACTTAAAAAATGACATAACTTTATCGAAAATGAATATTCTTTTCATTGCTTCGAATGACTATCCAAAAGTATTTTGATTCAGGGTTTTTAATTGGACAAAACTCAGTACATTTTTTTTTTAAAAAAAAACTTGTGACCAGATTTTTACTAGAAATTTGAAGAAAATTGAGAATCTCGTCTTAATGATATATGTGATCCTGTTCTATTTGAGTTAGTCTCGACGGTTTGAGTACTTGTATAGCTTGTTCTTGACTCATCTTGTCTGAGTTAAAAGTGCAGCGGTTTAAATTCGTTATTTTTATTATTATTTCATGCTTTGTTTCTCTCCAAAGAATTTGTCAAGTTTCCTTTTCATACTTTCATCATAGGGTAAACTAGAATATATAATTAAAGGGAAAAATTCATTATCGGTATATTCACCTTATATAATATAGGGTTCGTGTGATCATCTCTTCTCCTTTTAGGACTGTTTTTAATCTCCCCCTTTTCCTCCTTTATTGTTTTAAATAAATGTTTAGCGTGGAGGAGGCAAAGAAGAAGATTTATGCCTGTAGCACAACTACTTATACAGGATTTCAGGCTGTCATGACTGAAGAAGAGTCAGAAAAGTTTAATGGTAGGTGTTGTCAGTTGTGACACTTTCGTACTCATTTCTTTTATGGTGGGGTGAGAAGGAAAGTAGAAAATGACACTTTGATTTGATTCCTTTTAACAGGTCTTCCTGGAGTTATCTTTGTGCTACCAGATTCGTATATTGATCCAGTGAACAAGGAGTATGGAGGTAATGAATTCTCTTTTTACATATATTCACTTGCTAACTATATTTTGTTGGTTGGACTTGTTACATTATTTGGACTACATTTTAAACTTCTTGAGTAATAAACTAGTCTTTTTATGCACAAATGTTTCCTAAATAAATTGTTTTCTTCGATAAATAGGAGATAAGTACATTAATGGAACAATTATCCCTCGACCTCCACCAATACAATATGGAAGGAATCCCAGAAGACATGACCGGAATAGAAATCCTAACCAACCTAGATATAATCAGCAAGGAAATCAGATGTCAAACCCACCTGGGAATCATCCTTACAATTATCAGGGGTCCATGCAAGGTGATGGAAGGAACTTTGGGGCTTCACAAAGCTATCCACCTCAACAGAATTATAATTATGGTCCCGCATCACAAAATTATCCCCAAGGACAAAGCTATGGTCCTCCTTCACAGAACTATCCACCACAGCAACAATATGGTCCTGCTTCACAACATGCACCACGGCAGAACTTTGGACCATCAGGACAAGGAGGAAGAGCACCACGGCCAAATTTTGGACCATCAGGACAAGGAGGAGAAAGAGATCCTGTGAATAGGCATGGAGGACCTGAAAATTTTGTCCCTTCATATATGGAGGGTTTTAAACCTTCTTCTAATGAAAATTTCGTTCCATCATATATGGAGGAATATAAACCCTCTTATAATGAACAGAGTTCTCAACAAAGATATCCACCTTCTGGCCAGGGTAATTTGACTGGAGATAATAGGAATTATGATCCTTCACAGGGTGGAAATTATGGGCAAGGACTGGGTTATCAGGGTACTGCAAGTACATATGGTCAAGGAACAAACCAGGCGTATGGACAAAATTTCTCAGGGCAAGGGGAAGGTCAGAGATTTGCGTCAGGGGAACAAAGGAATGCACGCGGAGAGAGCCATACACCTTTTGGACAAACAGGCACTGATCAAGTAAGCCACTTCTCTTACAGAAACTAGCATTGGTCCTGAATTGTTTATTACATTTTGATAAGGATTATAATATTCCCCACTCTGAGAGTTCCAAATAAGGGAGAACAACACTTTTTATAGTATTTATTTATGAAACTGTTATCAGTGTTCCTTCTTTTGTTCTTGGTAGTATCGGTGTTCCTTTGGTCTTTGTAATTGGTGCTATTGGAAATATTGTCTCTCTCTATTTCAAGCAATGGAAACATGACTTCTTTTTTTTGGATGAATTTTGCTGCAGTGAAGTATTGATGTGTAGGTAGTCAGAGATGCAGGTGGCACAACTAGAAGGTTTTTTGAGACACAGGATGGTCCATATCTTTTAAATTTGGATAATATAATATGGGTTAAGTGTAGGATTCATTTAAGGAAGGATTGAAGGAGAAACATGTAAGTTTTTATGGTCCATATTTGAGCTTTTATCTGTTATAAATATCTATGAAGAAAGCCACTTGTGGGTAATGTATGGATTTAAACTATTAATAACTGACATCAACAATTTGCATTTGACATTTTTTACGAAGTTTGTGTGTATGGATTCATTTTAGCCGTTTTATTGATGAACACGTGAATGTATGTACTTAACTGGATCTAAAATCTCTTCGCTAACGGAATGTCATGGAGGGTTTTTCAATTAGTAACCATAAAATGTCAAATTCCATTTGGTATTGGTATGTTTTAAGTTTTCTTTCTAAAGATGCACTCTTTCTCTCTCTCTAATTATTCGTGCAAGAATTAGAAATTGGTTTTCATTTTCTTAATCCAGTCTTATAAATTTGTGCTTCTACCGTCGTCATCGTATATTCGCTCTCATTTAACAAGTCTAAGATGTTAAAATAAGTCAATGATATCTTCTTATGATGAATACAAGTCAATGATAATTCGCATTTATGACACGACGAAAGTTTCACATCCATACCTGTAACGTGGGAACTTTGGAGTTGATCATGAACTTCAATTCAATTACTGGAGAAGATACGAATGAAGATGCAAGAGATATAATGTTTTGTTGGATTTGGATCCTTTATAACTTTTTTCCATACTTTTTAACATTTACAATCTCTTTTTTAATTTAATTTGAATGGTAAAAGATCACAAATTGTAACATTAAATCAGCTATATTATTCATCCAATCATTATTATAAATAAGTATTGTAATATTATTTTTAAGGCCTACTTATAATAATAAATGTATATCATTAAATCAAATATATTATTTATTTATAAACTATTTTTTCAGTTATTTAGTTATAATTAATGGAGGATATTGTGTATAAAGAAATGTATGGAGAGATCTAAGATTAGTTAGGAGTGATATAAACTTGATTATAGATTTACTTGGGTTTGTAAACTTATTTTGATTGATTTTCATGGTGGAGATCTATGTTACTGGAAAAGTAACTTTTATAGTTTTTGTATAAATTGATGTATTTTTTTATTTCAATGGGAGCTATCATATGCTTTTTATTGGAAAATTTTTGTTTAATTGAGAAAAATGTTAGAGTGGAAGTTGGGAAGAGTCTTGATAGTGTTTTGTGGTTAATTTATGGCTTTTGGATCATTTGTTGCAATAACTGGATGCGTTGATGGTTTAGGTATACTTCATTTGGAGGGAATTTTGAGCCTTTATATGGAATTATTTGTTTAAATCTTTTCCTCCAACAAAGGCAATTTTCACTCCAGCGAACCAGTGTCAAAATTCCCCATACATCCTCTAGAGAGCACCTTCACTTCCGCGAAAAAGGTTTGCTCCAGTGAATGACGATTATAAAAACACAAAGTTTTGCTAAAAATGAAAAATGACAAGGGTTTTGCATACATAACGCCTTCAAACTTCATTTTTGGATATTGAGGAATCTGATTAGGGCTAACTTTGGGTTTTTTAATGAAGCTAGGAATAGGGGATTTATGATAGATTTTTAATTAAATTGTGAAGAATTAAGTATTTGGGCACTGAGTAGCTTGATTTGTTTGTAAAATTAGAAGACTCTAATCGATCTTATATAGTCACATAAGGAATTATGAATTATCTTCATTGGAACAAGAGTTTACATTTCTTATATAGTCATATTAGACTTGCGCTTAATTGAGTTCAATTAACTTCATTAGAACGCCTCATAGTAATTTAGAAGATAGTACTAGGTAATTAAGGGACTTAGACCAATAAACATAACTTTAATTGCAATTGAAGGATGTAATTGGACACTAGGGTCTATTTGGCACACTGTATCAGGCTTGATAATGTAAGCTAATACAATATATTATGGATTCATCACTTGTTTGGTGTAAGTAATATATTGCATAAGCTTATACATTATAATCCTCTTATACATCAAAATTATGGATAATTTAATTAAGCCTCAAGGAGCTGGATTAGATTTCAGCTTAATCTAGCCGTTAGCAATGAAAACTAATTGTTACTAAATGAGATATAATGTTAACTTACAGCATTAAACGTGTGACAAAGGTTTGTCCACAAACCAGGCAGGTTAGTGCACTATCCTAACTAACCGTTAATACATTTTATAACATTGGACCAAGCTTGTCAACAAAGCTAAGAGGTTTATCAACAATCGAGCTTCACTTTGTTCATTTTCATGGCTTAGCTCAAAATGATTTCAAGATAACCTTCAAAATTAGACGACAAAGTTTGCACAACTTAGCTTACCTAGAAACTTTGCTTCATAGGATAGAAGACAAACTTAACTAGAGTGTTACACATTTATCCACAAAGCTTCAAAACCTAAAACTTGGATTTTTGGAAAATAAGGTTAGTCAACAAACTTAAAGGCTCAGTTAATAAAGCTATTAAATTAGAAAATATATTACTTTCGGGTTAATCAGGTTAGTAAACAAACCTTATAGGTTTGTTGACTATCATATCTTAACAGAGAGACAACATTTTCTGTATAGCAGCTTTTCACTCAAATCTATCACCCTTTGTCCACAAAGATTATTGTCAAAAACAAGAACTTCAATTAACAAAGAGGTTAGTCGATAAACCATCTATACTTAATCTACTAAGCTACCTTTGACATAAAAACAACTTTAAAAAATATTGAACAAGTTACCAAAACTTTATCTAAAACTCATATAAGATTAGTGGTAAGACGATTAAATAGGTTTAAAGTTAAACCACCATACATTCTAAGAGAAAAAAATAAATACAACATTTTAACATCCGTCTTCTCTTAAATTCACTTACTTTCTTTAAATCATCTTGCTTTGTTACTATCATCACATTCTTTCAATTCTTGAAGCAACTTCCTTTTGTCTTTATCTTTAAGTTGAACATAATGTTGATAATCCATTTTTCCACTTCAATACTTTTTCTTTTTCAGGACAGTTTATATTGAATATAATCTTTTTCAAACAAAATAGTTAGTCCATTTTTTATTATATGATAAGCATAATATACATATTATGTAAACTTTTTAATTTACTCTATTATTTAATATCATCAAAACCAAAACCAATCATGTTGGTCATCAGACTTAAAGCTCTCTTCTCCTTCATTGCCACTCGTTGCTATCACTATCTTTTAACACAATTGCTGCAAAGAATGCTCATCTTTGACACCATTCACGAAATTCTTAAGTGGAATTGACAACCACTGCCGTGGACGATTCAGAGGAGAGAGGTTCTGTGTTCCTTATCAATGGAGGATATAGAGGATGATGAAGATGATTCAGAGGAGAGGTTTGAGGATTGTTTGGAGTTGGAAGTTTGGGGCTCTTTTGAGTGATGTATTGGATTTGATGCGGAAAGCGCCAAAACATGATTTGCCGAAAGCAATTGTGGAATTTCTTATTGCTGGTGGTTGTGAAGTGCAGATGGTCGGTGAGAGGAAGAGTAAGCAAATGAATGATAGAAGTCGGTGGGTGTGTGCTTATCTTGATAAGGCTATTGGTAGATCTATGGTATAGATGGTGGGTGTTATGGCAATTAACAAAACCCAGTTCCTATCAGGCATCACCACAAAATTTAAAAAAGTTAATATAGTTTAAGAAATTTGGATAAACATATTATATTTTCAAGCAAAGGGTGTTTTTGTTAAAAAAATTAATATTTATACAGTACAAAATTTTTACAATGTTATACTGACACAATACAGTATTAAAAATTTATTATGCTTTATATTATTAGGTTTTATACTACCAGGTCTTATATGATTAGCTCTTATTCTATATGTTAGGCCAAAGGGGCTCTAAGAAGTAATTGAGGCTATAATAATCCAAATTACCACTTAAGTATCAGAATTATTGCTAACATTAATTGTGGCCTAGATTTAAATTTCTGTTTTGTCTTGTGTGTAACTCAAATTAAGTGAAAGTGAGATGTTAATACTCAATTGGATTGTTGGTACCAAATTCTTGTATGAATGATACTCTTTTCACTACTTTATTACTTGATATAGTCCGTGCATTTATAGATTAAACATTCCACTTATTAATTAGCCTTTTAAAAATAGAGTTTTCAAAAACCAACTCAAGTTAGTATCAATAGTAGAGGTTTTCATTGCTTGAGCAAGTATTTGAGAGTTCAATTCACAACTTTTATATATGAAGTAAAGTTAATTGGAAGGATAATCTCTTCCACCCTAAAAGAGATTATTAGTTCTTATTACCATGAGAAATACTTATAGTACACAAAAAAAAAAATAGAGGTTTTAAACTTTGCAATATTTTGTAAGGTCTTGATCTCTCTCTTCCGTTTTTTTTTTCCCGTTAATGTGGTAAATATTTTTCTACATTAGAGGTTCTCAAACGGAATAATAGGAATAATTCCTAAAAAGCAGCCTAACTAACTGTTCCTCTCTAATTATGTGATTGTGGAGTTGTTTGCTATTTTTAAATTTTTTTAATAGAATGGAATTTAAAAGTTTCACACAGAAAATATATTTTTTAAAGAATGACGTACTACAAATATATATAATGGAATTTGATATCAGATCATCGCCTGATTTTAAAAGAAAACTAAAATTTCCAACTTAATTATATTGATAAATAGTAGAGGCTTCTGTCTAAACAAGTGGTTATATATGAAGCAAACCTTGATGGAAGGGATTAGTCAATATCATGCTTAAATAGACTAAAATTCTTACAAATCCAACAAAAAAGAGAATTCTTTCAAATCAAACAAAGAAGAGATAAAACAGGATAACTAAATAAATAAACCAGAATGCCCTCTTCGTCCTCGTTCTCGTTTTCTTCTTAATAAAAAACTTAACTATTTATCAATTATGCTAGAATATGGTTGGGAGCAACATGTGTCTACCCAAAGCCAAAAGTAATAAATAAATGGCAACATAATTTATTTTTGGTGAAAGCAGCATAAAAAAATCACTCATTCTGGTCAGGACCGTCATACAAAGGGTTTTTTTTTATTATTATTAAAATAGTTATAAAATTGTTTATTTAAAAAAATTGTATGAAAGTCATGATAATATCGTGAGTTGTAAGCACAGTAGAGAGCTCTCAAGTCTCAACACAATTTTTTATATTTGATATTAATATTAACATTAACTAGATATAGAACTCTCATAATGAATAAAAAAGAAAAAGAAAAAACACACAGAGAGAACGAACTCCCATGCACTGAAGGAACCATATTCAACTCAATATATTCATCAGAATTTTCTGAACCAAAGGTATCATTTATATTCATTAAAAATTGTATTTTTGCAATAGTATAACCAAAGAAATATGTTGGCCAACAAAAAAACTAAAGAAATATAAAAGAAATTAATTTCATGAAATAGTAAATGTAAGGGTTGAGAGTACGTATATTGTTAGTCATTCTTTGAAAATGAAGAAAAAATATGTTCTTAAAAATTTTATTATAAATTATTATTATCATATAAATTTATTTTCATGATTAATATACAGACTAAGTATTTTTTAAAATATGTAAGGAAACTAGGTTTTAATTTTTGGAAAAAAAAAGTTGCATACTATACGAATGTGTGTGTATATTTGTATGTACGTGGGTGGAAAAATGTACACACATATATATAATATGTGTGAAAATTAGGAAATAGATATAGCTCCCACGTGATCGTGTCCGAGGTTTCTCGCCATTCTCGCCCCAGAAAAACTCCCCTCACCGCCTTTTGTGTTGACTGTTCATCAAAGCGCTCGGTCCTCTGGTAATCATCCACCATTCCTGCTTTACTAGGCAGAGGAACATGTGTGTGTGTGTGTGTGTGTGTGTATGCGTCCTCTCTTTTATCTTTCTTTTCGTGGTTTTTTGAATTCATCTTTTATTGTTCTTTTTTCTAATGATGATTCGTTCTGGGAAATTAGAATGTTGTTGAAAATTAATTAGTTTGTATAGTCATTCTGTCTAATTTCTCATATAATTTGCTTTTGAATTGACTGTGAAAATTAAGAAGAAATTAAGGCACTATTCTCAATCGCGTTTATTTTGCCAGCGGAAAATATTAAAGACAACGTTGCCCTTATCTCATTTACCTGGCACGCCGGTGATCTTTTCAGAATGCATCATCTCTTTACAATGCTGATTGGATTAGTAATCTCCTTATCGTGATTTGTCAATTAATTTGATTCATAATGGTGTTTGGCATTCGAACATCGTCTACACATTCTATTGCTGTCTCTCCATCTGTGAATGGCTTTTCTCGAAATTCTGACATGGACATGATAGTGTATCTATAATTGTGATATGACAGCAATATCATGGAATGGGTATTTTAGCTGGGTGTAGTTTGGTTGTCATTATATTGCGATTTCGTATTCTTCCCCCTACTAGTCCTTTAAGGCAAAAAATAGCTCAATCAGGGAGCCTCCAGTTACATGCCTATAGTTCAGGTTTTAATTCCGTCAAGAGAAATTATGACTGAGTAGATGGTGAATGATATAATTCTTGTATGTTGGTGCATGCGCCTTTGTTTTCTTTTTGGTACATCTGACCAGGTTTCAATAATTCTCTAATTATGTTTGAGTAGGTGAATTATGTAATTATGTTTGAATTTGGTGTTTGGTACCAGAGAAGGAAATATATACAAATGCACACCTCCTTTTGTACGAGTACTGGAGACACTCTGGAAAACATAAGATGATCACTAGTGATCCTTGTGTCTCTGTCTATCTAGCAGGGGCTACTATAGCAGAAACTAGAGTCATTTTTAATCGTGAGAAATGATAATTGATTTGTGTGATTGCAGGAAGGTGCCATGCAGACAAATGATGAAGCAAAAAAACGAAGAATTCTTTAAACACTCCACTGTCCATTGTGTGCTATCCCCACCTTATCCAAGCAACCAGCTCAGTATTTTCAGGCAGCATGTATGTAATTCCTGCTTTTCAATTTAAATTATGTAGAAAAGAGTATTCTGTTTACTGCTGAATAAACCCATTATCCTACGATTTGCTAGAAGAATTCGTGTTAGTTCATGCTCCTATATGAGAGATGTAGTAATGTTCCTTTTCTTATTCATTTAAATAGTACATATTCAATTGGATCATTTGACACAGGTTTTGGGAACTCATGTTACACAGCATCAAAAGTTTGTGATTCTTGACACGCAAGCTTCTGAGAATAATAGGAAAATAACTGCTTTTTCTGGTGGCCTGGATCTATGTGATGGCATCAGCTCTTCACTGATCTTGATACTGTCTTTAAAGATGATTTCCATAATCCTACCCTTCTGGTAAATGGTTACTATGTAATAATGATTCTTTTTATGAGGTGGGTGTCAATGCATTGTATAGGTAATCTCGTGTGTTTTAGCACGAAAAAACACATTCATCAATGCAAGCGAGGGAAGTTTCTAAAATCTTGAATCTAGTAATGCATTTTGACATTTGTGTCATGGGAAAAAATCTAATGCATTTGTTGTGTTTTGGGAAAAAAATTACAAGTATATTGACCTGACTATATAACTGTCATTGGAAGGTTTAATATATGAAGAACATAATCCCGATTGATTTTTGGTTTGGTCCCTGCTCTATCCATGCCTGAAAATGGTGGACATGGCAGAGAAGTCCTTATCTAAGTAGCAACTAAAGTAAATAAAGCAGGAGTACAGGAATAAGATATGAAGAACTAGCATGGGAAAGCTTTGTAAAAGTGGAAAAAGGAGTGAACAGATAGATAAGAGAAATATAGAACATCCGTCAACTAATTAACATTTTTGGACTAAAGAACTTTAGTGATTGTTATCAAATTTTTCTTTGACCTTCTCTCCGCCTAAACTTTTGCATTGAAACTAGACCTTTTATTACCAAGTGGTCTAGAGTTTTGTTTGGTAATCAGTGTGTCAACCCAAATCTGAGGCTAATCTTAAATGCTAGCATGTCAAATGTGTGATGACTTTGGATCTCCTGCAAGAAAGGAGGATAGGGTGCACTCCTATAGTGAAAAGACCTAACATTAAGAGATTCGAAAAGAGAATTTAAACTAAACCATGCAGTGGCGCTACCCCAATCATCTGTCAATTCTTGAGCAGCTCTTCTGCAATGAAAACATTGACTATTGTCTAGACAGAGGATCAACATGGGGCAAAAGGACTCTAAATAATGGGGAATAGGTATGTAAAGAAAACTGACCTCATCTAATTCGACATATTAAGGATGCACTATTATCATCTTGTTAGTGTTAGCCTTGCTAATGCATCATCTGCACTATCCCTTACTGGAGCCTCAGATTCCTCACACAAGCGATGAAGCTGAGTCAATATATCGTGATAGATTCTGATCTTGGATTAAAGAAATGCTTAATCAGATTTATAGGAATAGGAGATTCAAGTCCTAGAGTGGTCACACTCAATAAGTACTTAATAATACTGGTTGACACAAATAAGCATATAAATTAGACTTTGATAAGCTATGTTAAAGCCCCATCACAATAGGCAATGATAAAACTTTAGCGTAATAAAATAGGTGAGATTAAAAAGGATACTGCTCTTTTGAATCACGTATACTTTTGAATCACATATAAATTAGACTTTGATAAGCTATGTTAAGCCCTATCACAATAGGCAATGATAAAAGTTTAGCGCATTAAAATAGGTGAGATTAAAAAGGATACGGCTTGTTTGCATCACGGATACTTATGCACATCTCGACAACACAATCAACAGCTCCCATTCTATTTGTTGCCTCAGAAGATGCTAGTTCTTGGAGCATGATAGGCATAACGTCCTGGAAAAAATGTGTATAAATATTAACATGTGATAATTTTGAGCAAAATATACTTTTTCCTCTTTAATACTAAAATTGAACAAATTCATTACTATTAAATAATGAAAATAAAATATATTAAATATTTTACTTCTCATGCAACAGTTCATCTCAATAAATTAATTACTCAATAAATTAATTACGGTTGACAATGTATACAGAGAAGGAAAAGAGAAAGACTCTTGAAGAAGTTTGTAACTCAATAAAGGTTGAAAGTTGAAGCCTACTCTTGTCAAGTTTTCTCTCCATACAACCTTCATTCCCCCACTGCCTTTTCCTCCACTACCTTTCTAGCCATGGCCCCTGACACAGATGCTAGTAGTGGTCTTCTCACTAGAGAGCACGAACGTTCTCTGGACCACCTCTGGTCCTCAGAACATGAACTCTCTAGCAGACGACATCAAACTTCGCCTAAAAGAGGATTCTCCTCCTTTAGTGGACAACAACAAAAGCGTGAAGAAGTCAGAACACAAGAAGTTGAAGAAGGGAGCTATACAAGCATGGAAACTGAAGAGACCATGAATATATTGCCGGAGAAACCCTCCATCCCATCTACCACTATGTCCTCCAAGGATAAGCTTATTAATAGCATATCAAGCACAGTAGGCAAACCAGAGGAAATAATAGTTAAAGATGATGTTACCCTTGAGATGGATAAAGTTATGCCTTCAATCACCTTGTAGCAAATCAAAGACCTTCTCAACAAGAGTATGAGGCACACCATAATTGTCAAACTTCTAGGGAGGCCAATTGGTTACAGGACCCACAAGGACAAACTCAACATGCTGTGGAAATCAAACAAACCCTTCCAATTGATGGACCTCGTAGAAGAAAGCTATATCGTCAAGTTTGTTGATGGAAATGACTACTAAGCATCTTTCATAGATGGCCCTTAGGTGATCTACTAAGCAACCATGAACCCCAAATTTCAACCTCCTAAGCCACACCATTAACCAAGTGCTGCGCTGGATTAGACTTCCCTTGCTTTCGGTGAAATATTACCACAAGAGCATCGTTCATACAATCAATCAAGTTCTGGGCAAGGTGGTGAAGATTTTCTACATCTCAGACCTAGAAGACAGGGGTAAGATTGCTATAATCTTAGACTTATCCAAACCCCTTTCAAAAATTGAAGTTGACGGTGAAGTTTTGTTCCTTGGATATGAGGACCTATCAACAATATGCTATTACTGTGGTAGATTTAGGCATTTAAAGGCATGTCCAAGAAACAACAATGCAAGCATACTAGAGTAATCCACAAGGAACAAGGCCGAGGAGGTGTCTTCAGTGGTGGCACATGAGAAAGGAAATTATAACCTCAGATGAAAATGTAGAAAGGGCGGGAAGAAATGACAAAAAAGTTGCTGAAGTGCAGGCATTAGCAGCACCGTAAAAATGAGTTGAGATAGATAAACAATAAAAAAAATGCTCCAAAAAATGGAGAATGTGGCAAACTTCTATTACAAGACAAACTAGAATCACCGAAAAAGATCAACAAAGTGGTAAGAGGGTACAAAGTCAAATTAGAGTAAGCTGAAAAAGAATGATTAGACTATTAATCGACCTACACTTCCCTCATCCTCTTCCACTGCCAAGATGATCTTTATAGCTACGGCCTACAAGTGATGCACTCAAAGGCAACCCTAGACAAAGAGAAACATAGTGTCATTACCCTCTCGAACTCAAGGAATAACCTAAAGCCTATATCCCAAAAGCCCACTCATAATGTGACCCAAAAAGCACTTAGCTAGCCCACCTATTCAGGGAAAGAAAATCACCTTTCAAAAACCACCTAATATACATCCACCTAAACTTGGGGTAAAGCTTAATTTGGGTTCAAAGTGAAAGGGACACTAACAAAGCCCAAAGTTCCTCCATCCAACCCATTCGAAGCTTTTGCAAAAGCTGTCTCTGAAGAGTTTAATCACCTACTTTGGTGATGACAATGACATAACAGATGTGATGAAAGAGGATGGTTATGATTCAGATTACTCACTCTTGGAGCATTAAACCACCTCACCCTCATCCTCTTACCATGTCAATCTAGTATGGAATTGTCAAGGGGCTGCTGCCAACAAGTTTCATATAGCCATCAAATATTTTCTTCATGAGTATAAGTTGGAAGTCATTGTTTTGGTTGAGCCTCACGTTTTTGGGTTACAAGTAGACAAAGTCACAAAAAAACTTAGTCTGTGCTGTTCTTACATGATTGGAGCCTTCGGTTTCTTGGGAAGGATTTGGATGCTATTGATTGAACAAGTTAAAGTCAACATATTGGCCAATCACCACCAATTCTTAAGTGCTTCAATTTACTGGATCAATATAGGAAACCGATTCCTCGTTTATGCCATATACAAGAGCCCTAACCCAATCCAAAGGGAATTTCTATGTTAGACATCTCTAGTTACTATTGGGTGATTTCAATGCTACTCTTAAAATTGATGAAAGAAGAGGGGGTGCACACTAGCATTCACTTGGATATAGCTCATTCATAAAGTTTGTGCAAGAGATGGGCCTTCTAGATTCAGGCTATGTTGGCCTAAACTTCACATGGAGGAGAGATACTAATCTTGTTCGCCTTGATCGAGCTCTTTCTCACTGCAATTGGATCTCTTCGTTTCCAAACTATTTTATCTCCCACCTTCCATGATACGCTTTGATCATCAACCCCTACTAATCAAACTTGGTCAAGGCACATGTAGCCCAAATCATCCTCCTCCTTTCAAGTTTGTTGCAATTTGGTTGACTCACCCTGATTTCAATCAATTTGTCCAAGATAACTGGGATCCTGAATTAAGTCTAGCTCAGAGTATTTTTCTCTTCCAAGGCACAAAATTGACTAGGAGGTTTTCGGCTTTGTGGGTAAAAGAAAGAAACATTTATGAGCTCAACTAGTTGGGCTCCAAAAGCTATGGAAGACCTCCCACTATCAGCAAACCTTCTGGAACTTGAACAAAGCCTTTTGAAGGAATTTGAAGATACTTTCCTATAGGAAGAAATGATCTAGGAACAAAAAGCATGGGATGACTAGATTTGCTTAGGTGATAGGAACACCTCCTACTATCATACTTAGTCCCTGATTCGGTGGAAAGAACGTAAGATCACCTCCCTTTATGATGATGAGGGTGTGTGGCAATTTGATTACAGTAAGCTGCATGACATAGCTTGTACCTTCTTCAAAAAACTTTATACTAGAGATAATCGCAACTTCACGCTGTATGAAATCTCATGTAGGTTTTTATGTAGATTGCAAGATGCTACTCTGGCAGGGACTTGCCAAGCACTATTCAAAATGCACCCACTTAGAGCCCCTTGAGTAGACAAACTCCATGCACTCTTCTACTCGAGCCAATGGGATACAGTGGGCTCAACTTTGCATGACTTGATCAGATCAATTTTTTTATAGGGATAATCTGAATCCAAATATGAACAAAACTCTCATCTCTTTGATGCCGAAAGAAGAGAGGCCTCAGTTTGCAAAGAATTTCACCCTATTAGTCTATGCATTGTTGCGTACAAACTCTCACTAAAGTCATTGCCAATAGGCTAAAGCCAATAATGTCGAGCATTATCCATCCTTAACAAGCTAGGTTCATAATAAGGAGGGGTATCACTAATAGTGTCATGATTGCCCGAGAAGTTGTGCACTTCATGAGGAAGAAAGACTATAAGTCGGGCTGGATGGCTATTAAAGTTGACTTAGAAAAAGCCTTTGATAGACTCTGCTGGGACTTCATTGAAAATACCCTCAAAGACGCTCGTATCCCAGAGAGGCTCATACAACTGATAATGCATTGCATCACCACACCCTCCATGCAGATCCTCTAGAATGGGAAGTCTTCTGAAACCTTCAACCCTTTTAGAGGAATAAGACAAGGCAACCCTATTAGCACTTACATTTCCATACTCTATATGGAGAGATTATCCTAGGTTATAACCTCCAAAGTGCAGCAAGGATCTTGGCAAACCATAAGATAGGGAGAAGAGGTCCTCCACTTGGCTTGACTCACCAAGTGCCCTGAGGAGTGGCAATAATTATCAAGCACTTTCTTGGTGACAGGACACGTGTTTTCTTCTTTAAGAATGCGAGCAGTCTAGATGTCTCCTCCATATGTAACTCTTTGGGATTCCAACATGCTTCCAACCTTGGCAAATATCTAGAAGTTCCACTCTCACGAACATGTTACCAAAGACACTTATAGATATATTATTAAACGGTTCCAACAAATATTAATGGGGTGGAAAGCCAGATCTCTTTAGTGGATTGCATCACACAGGGCATAAGAGCGTCCTCACTTCAATCCCATTTTATGCTATGCAATCAACAAAGCTCCCCTCCAATGTTTGCCACAAGATGGACCAAATTGTGAGAAACTTTGTTTGGGGTTCAATTGAAGATCACAAGAGCATTAGTTTAATCAAATGGCATGATCTTTGCCAACCTTTGTCTAATGGAGGTTGTAGGCTCAAAGACTTTGAAGGCCTAAATAGCACGTTCCTAGCTAAGTTGGTTTTCAAGATAATCCCTCAGCTGGATCTACTATGGTGGAAGTCCTCAAAGCCAAATATGATTGGAATGGAAATGCAAAGTATCTTTAAAACCAAGGTTAGCTCTCACTTATGGAGGAGCATTGCAAATGTTTGGTAAGACACTAACATGAAAATCTATTGGCATATGGGGGATGGCAAGAAAGTGACATTTTGGGGGAGACAACTGGATTGGTAACCTTGGTCACCCTGAAGGACCTTGCTTTTGTGGAAATAACTAATGAGGAAGTTGAAAAACTCATTGCAAATTTTGTTACCGATATAGGTAATGGAACTTTGAGCTATTTGATCAACTACTTCCCACTAGCTTAATTGCTTTGATATCTAAGACCAAACTGCCTAATGTTCTTAATGGGGAGGAAACATGTTAATGGAACCTCACCAACTTTGGTACATCCTTCTGTCGCTTCAGCATACAAAGCTCATCAAGGTATCAAGTGGAATGATGAGGAAACAAAATGGAGGTTTGTTTGGAAATGGCCAGACATACAAACAGTGAAGACCTTTCTATGGCTTTTCACTAAAGAATCGGCTTCTGACCAACTTTGTTCGGCTTAAAAGGTACATGACCTTTGACTCAACTTGCAGTATTTGTGGCAATGGTGAAGAGAATCTTAACCACATCCTTAGGAAATGCCCTCTAGCACAAAATAGCTTGTGCTTAATTGTCCCTACTTGACACGAGTTCATTTTTCAGCATCCATCAGTCCAACAAGATTATCAGCAATATTAATCCAAAGAAGCTCGATCTCAAGTGGCGTCTAACTTCGGAATCATGTGCTAGAAATTATGGAAAGCTCGTGACAAGCAAATCTTCACTGGTGAAACCATCTTTGCTGCGAATTTTGTTCAATTTGTTAATATTTATGTTGATCATTTTCTGAGGGCCAAAGGCATCCTGCGACTTTGTTGTATCTAGGTTGCCTTGACTGCTTCTGTTTAGTCTGTTAGCCTTTTGTACGCCCCTTTACTCAAAAAAAAAAAAAAGAATAGAAAAGAAAAGAAAAAAGAAAGAAAGAGAGAACAGTAGCATACATACACCAAACTGGGCATTATATCACTATTATACCGCATAAGTAAAACATGTAAGAAAATGAGAAAAAATTTCAATTTTCTTGCCTAGTTGAAAAATCAATTAAATCTCTGTAAATAAGAACTACCATCAAAGATGATACAATTGAAAAAAATGGAGAGAGAATAATAAAATTACTTCTACTCTTTGTATAAGGGGACGTATATTGTCAGCAACCACTCCCTTATTATCACGTCGAACCAGAGTTTTGATGTAAATATTCACCACCTCATCTGTATAATTAAGAACACTTAAATGGATATATTAATTAAAGGAACTGGTTTATCATGTCAAATAAAAAGACAAGAAAATGCATATATAATTGTTCTGTTTCAAATTCTTACCAAAAATATCTTTTTCTTCTGCTGCTCCTTCCTGAAAAGCAAGCATTGGTGTTTATCATAGTAAAACTGAAAGTCAGGTATCTTACCACAGAAGAAACATTGAAGAGCAATGAGAAAAGGCATATTTCTTTGTATGATATTCAGTAGTAACCCACATTGCCAAACAAAAAGACTGGTTGAAAAATCAAAATATTGATTCAAGTATTTGCGTCACATGGTGCAAAAGAATAGATGGTCTTTTTTCCACAAAAGAAGCCTATGAATAGGACAACATATAGGGACAGGAAGCCAAAAATTTAAGAAAACAAATGGTCACTTTTCCACAATAGAAGCCTACCGCATTCTTTCTATTAATGCTCACATTGCAGGAAACAATTTTGATGTGCTTTGGAAGAATCTATGGAAATTGGAGCTACCTCTGAAATATCTCTTGTTTGGTTAGAAACTAATTAAAGGAGGTATCTCAATTGGGGATATTTTAAAATGGATCAACTAATTAATAATGATTCCTGGCCTATTGGTCACTTTTCCACAATAGAAGCCTACTTCCTCGTGATTTTGGAATGGTAAATTCTAATAATGCTATTTCTTTTGATCTAAATGCTCTAGGTAAGATGTTCAGGAAGGTTTGTATTAGATGTTTTCTGATTTGTATTCCTAACCTTGTGCCAGTAAACTTATTTTCTAATAAAATTGCCTTTTATGTAAAACAAAAAAAATTGCGTCACGATCATATAACTAAACCTTTGAGCAAGACGCTCTCCAAAAAAAAAATGAATAGGACAACACATGGGGACAAGAAACCAAGAATCTAAGAAAGCAAATGGTCATATTTGTGAAAAGAAAAGGTGAAAAAAGAATGATAGGAGGTAATAATGTAGATTTACATTTTGCATATCAAGCATGGCATAAGCTGCAGTGAGAATATCTACATTAAAATCAAACAGCCATTAGCATTCCATGCCGTGATTGTATAAATTGCAAGGGAAAGCCCAGGAATTTTATAACCCAAGCGACAGAGAAGAAACCATCAAGTCATATAAAAATTCACATGAAAAACTTGTATATTATTCATTTCTAAACTTTACAAGATCCCACCAATGGGGTTTTGCCTTTGAAGTTTGTAACACCAAAGCACTCACCTGCTTCATACAGTTCTTGGAGAAAAGTAGCATTTTTAGTTGAGGCAGCAGCCAGCAACTCCACAGCAAATGGTGTGTCATTTCCACTACTACTTGCACCAGCCTCTGGTGTTGTACTAACCAGGTCCACAAACTGCTTGAAATGCTGCATTTGTTTCGTGTGAAGCAATTTATTCAATTAAACCACGTAACTAATCAGGATTTTCCAAATACATAGAAGAGACTGTAGATACTGCCTCTAGATAAAGAAAAGAGGGAATGATTATAAGATCTAATTTTAAGCGACATTACTACAAGCCAAAATATCTATTACCTGTAGAATATTTCTAATCATCTGAAGTTTGTCATCATTCTTTGTTTGTAAGAGATCATCATTCTTCAGAATCAAAAGCTGCGTCAGAGTCTTACTTCTGCACGTGAACCTCTGGGGCTTCATGCAAAAGCCACTGATTTCTCCAAATATTTCATTTCTCCTTAAAGTCTTTAAAACTTTGTCCATGTCAAGGACCTCTACCTCTCCACGCATTATGATGAAAACTTCACTAGATTTTTCATTTTGAGTCAAGATATTTTCTCCTGGTGGCATATATTCCCCCTTCATATTTGCCAACTGTGCATTAATGTGTTCAAATTGATCCAATGAACAAAACCTAATATTTTTGAACTTTTAAATTGAAATAGGTAAAAAAAAGGGGGTGCAAAATATGATACTAACTTACCAGATCCATAAGTGTCTCTTTCGAGACCCCTTGAAACAAATAAGTACTTTGAGCAGTAGGGACAAATAGATTCTGATAAATGCTTCTAGATAGGCCTTCAATCAATTCTTCTTCATTAAAAATGTGTTCTTTATACTTCAAGGATATATATGCTAACATCAGATCTCTCAAACTTGAAGGAAGTTTATTCAAATGCGCAAACTCTGACACAGCTTCAATCTTCTTCCTCTGGACCAAATTCACATGCATATGTAAGACATTAAGTTTCTAGAAGTAAACATCTTAGCATACGAGATGTTAAAATTAAGATAATGAAACTTACGAATTCTATGGTGTGTTCAGATCGTTGACCAAGACTTGACAGGTTGCTGCTCAAGTATGCACCGCCAAGTACATAATTGAACATCATGAACAAAAATGTGTAAACCATTTCCGTGGGGTTGGCTGGGTGAATGTCACCATAACCTACCGTGGATATGGTGGCAAATGAAAAATACAGAGACAACCCATATCTAGTCAATATGCTAGTTTCCTTGAAATGTGGGTTCCAGGTACTTATCCAAGTTTTCCCTTCATCAGCATATATTTCAGCAAGGAGATAGTAAACACACCCACCACAATGTGTCACAAAAAATATCACCTGCACAAAAAGTTCAATAAAATTATTTTTATAATCTAATTAAAAAAATAATTTTATAAAGCAATAATACTTGTCAGTATCTAGAGTCTTTAATGAAAGTATCATAACTCTCATTCATGAATCAAGTCAGGATACATGTACTTATAGTTATTTAGGCAAACTAGAAATCCTAGTGATAGAAACTAGTGGAAACATACAGAGATGGGCTTGGGCGTAGGCCCAATACATGACAGATACGATACCAACATTCCCACTACTGAGGAAAGAAAAATAAACAGAAGCAGCAGATAGATAAGCATATGTGAATAACTAGAGACGGTTGATAAATCTCAGTCATCTTTGTTCATCAATTTTTCGAGACATAAAACTCCAATCTTCCTAGCCTCCCTTGACTCATAAAAATATATATATGTACTATGTATTATCCACTCAAAGTTTGCTCCCGTAAGGATAGGATAAATTATTTGTAATAGTGTTGAATTATGTGAATAAATTTCAAAAAAGATTTAAGAAGTAAAATGACATACACATAAAAGCCTCGTAAATCTAACCCAAAAGTAACCGTGGCTGATCTGCTCCTCAAGCCTGTCAATGGAATCATCATAAACATAATATATATGTAGTCAAAAGAATAAATATAAAATGACAAACAATAGTCCAAAATATATAGATATATATATATATATATGTGACATACCTCGTGAAATATCTGTTTATCCTCCATAGCTTCACAAGCTGGAGGACGCCCGAGAAAGAGATAAGTAAGTAGTTTCCCCTCCACAGGAAATGGGCAAACGTTTGCCATGGAAGACTTGCAAAAATTTCCACCAAGGCCCAGATTGACCACCTGTTGACCACCACATCATTATTTCTATTATTTATTCTTTTTACTTTACTCAATTTTTTTACTCATTAATTATAGTTTTTATTTCACAGCATAAATCAATTTTAATCCGTAATTGGTCAAGGTTATTACCCACACATATACGCACAACTTTATTTTGATATAAATGAGAACTAACTGTCTAAAAATAAATTATTGAAAGTTTTTTCTGAATTTTTAGCCATGCACAAATAATTTTATAACATTTACAAATTGTTTATGAACTCCCCAAAATTTTAAATTTATGCAAACAATTTATCAATTATTAATTAGTCTGTGGGATGATGCTTCGATGATAATATACCTCAACTCTAATTTTGTGACATTCAACCCTCACTTTTTACTACCATAGTTTCACATAAAGCATCTAAAACATTTTTATATATCTATATGATATATTTAATAATAAAAAATAACCCATTTCCATACTTTCACAATGATAAATATATATGATACATTATAAAAATAAGAAGATTAGAGACCTCACATGTGGTTTTGGGAAAAAAGATTCACATATAAATATATTTCTTATTTTTTAAATGCATAAATATAAAAAATATTTAATTTAGATATTAGCAAACCTGGTGTAGATAATGAAGACGTCGCACATAAAAATAACGGCAACAGCAACATCAACCATGAGTAAAACAGGTGTGGACGATAAGGACTGTAGAAACCCCATCTCAAATGGGATGGCCCATGCCGTATAAGCTATTAAAATTACAATTAAAGTCTCCCAATAGTACCTGCACATTCATCATTCCCTTTACTTTTATGAACAAAAAAAAGAGCATTCTACAAATTCAACAGGTAGATTTTACCCGGAATTACTGAATGCCACTTGACTTTGAGGATATTCAGCCATCCTCCATGGAGGGAGGATCATATTTGCTACATCTTTAAAATCGAGAGAAGATGGGACCTGGTTTTCTTCCCGTTCAACCTCAATGAGGTGATCCTATTTTAAAAATTTTAAAAATCAGAGTTGCCGTTTCAATATCAATTAAGAAACAGAACCAAAAGTAGAGAAAATGAACAACAGTGAAACTAGATCTATGTTAAAGGGCTAAAGGGTTATGGGGATTCACATATTAGGGGTTGCATTGCCTGCTACTAAACTACTACCAGGCCCCCATTTTTACCAATGTGGTTACCTCTGTTCTAATGCTAAAAGGGATTGCTCAAAAATGGAACCTGTGCGGGATTACAGATGACCAGGGCGATCGAACAGCTATTAATGAACAACGGTCATTGAATCACTTTCCAGTATCACTTTATTAACACCTAGATCAGCAAGCAAACGAATTCCATGCAAACGTCTTTCAACTTCTTTAAGGTTTCATCCAACAGACACCAGTATATTTCTTATTATGATTAGTTCTAACACTTATCTAGAAAAAAAAAAAAAAGAATCTAAATTCAACTCTTGAAATTTGAAAATAAGAATCTATTTCTTATTATCATTAAGTCTAACACTTCTTTCCAGTATCACTTATTTTTTTTGTTTGCAACAGGACAAAATAGTTTGAACCAAAGCCATTCTTAAAAAATGAGATCCCATTCCTAATTTTAATGTAGCCCTTTTTTTTTGGTGAAAAGAAATATTTGATATATATATATATATATATTTAATCATTAACTTTAATTCTATATTTTTATTATATGGCGCTCTGGCTTGCAAATTGGAACCAGTTTGGGTCATTCGACGTCCAGGTTCTTAATCAGCCTCCAGAACGTGTTGTTGAGCTGCTGCATAGGGATACTTCGGGCGTGGAGGAGCCCAAGATGTATTAGGAGACAGCTTCCTTAAAAAAAGCCGGTAATGAATACGTAAGTGAGCTTTTTTTCTTTGGTGAACGAAGTGGCCTTTCTGTATGTCCATTTTAAATTTCTTATTGGTCCTAACAAGTCAACAACTAGTTATGAGAAACCACCATCTAATATCATTTGGGCCTCTTTTTTGACCAAGGGGCCTCATTATAATTGGGCCATAGCATTCTTGTCATGTTCCATATTGTAGAGACCATGTAGTAACTTACCAAAAAAGACAAAGAGGCCATGTACTAAAAATACAGAATTAAAATTAAGAATTTATTTTCACTAAAAAAGAAAAAAATTCTAAAAAAGAAAAGAAAAAGAAAACAAAAAAAAAAGAGGCTAGATTAAAATTAGGAATGGTATCTCATTTTTAGAGAAGAGCTTTGGTTCGGACTATTTTGTCTTGTTGCAAACATGGTTTGGCTGAGTTGGCCTTATGAAAATATGATCTATAAAACAAAAAAATTAGGTCTTTGTCAAATTTCAATAATTAAATTTAGATTTTTTTCCCTGAGTAGTGTTAGAATCCATTATATCACTAGAATCTCCGTCCCACATTGATTAATTCATTTTTCTACCCAAATTGTATTTCCATTATTAACATCAACTTATCCCATGGTTGGTAATCAGCTTAAAATTCAACCAAGAGGGAAGAACCATGACAACAGCTAAACATGCATAGGCATAAAACAGATCGGCTGAGTTGGCCCCAAAAAACTAGACACCCCATATTAACGCAACTATACATGCATAAATGTTTAGTTGATTTCACATATTGATGAATGATTTTCTTTTGGTAAAAAATAATCAGACACACATGAAGGATATATAATTAATTAATAAATATATTGACGCTTGGTTCAGCCACCCAAATCCACTACTTTTAATCTGGCTTTGGTATCATTAATTAGCTGCGTGCCAAGAGATAATCTAATTGATCATATTTTATCTGCGTTTATCGCTAGCATTATCAACAATCAGTAACCTTGTTTATAGCCAGCGAATAAATACGTTTTCACGGAAAGCCAAAGCTAGTTTCTTGAAACCTACTAATTACGGACAAGACCAGGTAAAAGAGTCACAGGACACAAGAGAATAACTCGAGACTGATATATTCACATCAAGTTATTCTCTCTTTCATTCTTCGCTGTAAGGAAAATGAAAAACACAATCATAAGGAAGGAACCTGGGTGAAGGATGATGAACTCCAAGAAAGCGATGAGGAAATGAGAAACTCAACGAGTGAACCATCCTGACAGGATAACACAATACACAAGAATCCCAAAATTCTCTAAAACAGATTAGCTGAGTTGGCCACAAAGCTTGTTTCAGGTTTTAGCACTCTGTTTCTAGGACAAAGAGTTCAGCAAACATTACTCAATTGAAGCCTACTATAGTATTTTATACCTCATCGTCGTTCAGTAAACATTACTCTGTTCAAGCCTACTATAGCATTTACATACCTCATCGTCGTTTCCCATTAACCTCTGATATTCTGAATCCAGCCGCTCATTCGGCCCTCTCAGCCCAGGAGCTATTCGTCGGAGAAATTCCATGAGTTAGAAAATAGAGGGAGAGGAAGGTAGAGAGTTGAGGAGTGAGGTGACAAGGTGAGGTGTGAAGGGGTCTGAAACAGAGAAAGAGAGGATCTGAGAGGTCGCAAGGTGCAGTGACAGAGTGAGAGGAAGTGAGAAGGGATCGCTCAACAAAAACTGTTGCTCAACAAAAACTGACAGATAGGATCAGAGAGAGGGAGAGGAGAAAGGGGAGGAGGGGGTGGTGAGTGAGCGAGTGAGGTTGGCATGCCCGACCACATATTCTCTCTCTTCTCTCCCCTAATATTACTCACAAAAGATGGATGTTCCTTGGGACGACACTAATATACACATCGGTTCTGCACGTCCTCACTTAACTGTAGCTAACATGGACGGGCTGGGTTTATAATCATAGGCCGACTTCATGAAATAGAGTCACTAGACTTACTTACACTAATAGCTTTAATACTATGAAAGTAATCAGAGAACAAGAGGGGAGAACTAATTCATCAGAACAGTCACTGCAAACAATTGGAGCTAATCCATTTTCATTGGTTCAAAACCTATTACTTATTTATTGAATCTTCTAAATAGTCTAATCACTACGAGAAAATTAAATTATTAGTAGTTGCCATTTATTAAAAATTATTTGAGTATTTTGAAAATTATTTAACTATTTGGAATTTTATTATGCTAGTTAAGGCTTACTTAAATCATTTCAAATCTACAAATTGAATTTGAAATGATAAAATTCAAATTGAATTTAAAAAATAATCAATATTAAGATCAGCTTTTAAAAGTGAAACGCAGTAGTACGATGCATAAGCCCAAGTTCCAACCATGAATTAGTTTTCCTTCCATTCAACTCCTCATTAGTAGGAGATTAATTATTCAATCCCTAGTGAAAAACTCATCCATCAATGGTCATTCAAAAATGTCACCCAGCAAAAAAGATTTTTAGAGTTGCAAAAAATTGTCACCCATTTTAAAGCGTATTCTGGTTCCTAACTGGTTATTCATAAAAGTCTTTCAGAAAAAGAAAAAAATCTCTCGACTACACTATATCCTTATATAAAAATGAAAAACTAATATTAAATGTTGCATGCAACTTATATTTAAAAACATTAATACACTCCAAAAATATGTCTTCTACTTTTAAAATTAGACAATACTAACTATCCAAAAATTGATACTTCAACAAATCATAATATCTTATATATCTTATTAATTTTCAAAATTATCAAGTTTTTATATTGAGATATTAGTTTGATATTTGACTCAAACCCTTATTAATTCAACTTAATTTTAAAAGATTGATATATAAAAAGATTTAATGCTGATGTATGATAAGGGAAATCAAACAATTTTTAAATCATACAAGTTGGAATTGTATTACAAATCAGTGTTATTTATTTTTTATTTTATTAAGTTTTCAGATTTAAGTTTTCATTGAAAATTAATTAAAATTTTTTATCTTAACCCTTATATATTTAAATTAATTAAGAAATACATTTATTAAAAAAATTAATTATATATGCAGATTGTAATTGAAATTTATATTTTGTTTAATCTATGAATAAATTAATACAAAAATGAAAGATAAAATATTTACAATATGATGTTTGATATCATAATTGAAGTTCAGTACAATGTCATCAGCCTCTTTTAACCTATCAGCTCAAATGTCCTCACTCTCGCCTTCATCTCCTTCGTCGTTTTCTCCATCTGCATCAAATGGCTTGTATAAGTTTTGAGTGTTGCATGGTCTCGTTTGAAGGTTTTGATTCCAGTCATTTATTGGAAGGCCAGGGTTTGATTTTTCCACACACATTGCTCCAAGAATATAATTTAAAAGATATAATATATTTTTAAAAATCAAGACCCATATTTTGAGAGGATGGTATTGGCCAAAAAAACTAGTAAGAGGAAGGTAAAATTTTCAGTTTAATAAAAAATAAAATTTATTAAGTTTTTACTTTTTAGTTAATAATATAAGATTGATAAATTAATTATCATGATGGTTTTATAATTATAATTTTAAATTATAAAATCTTAGGTAAAAGTTTTTTTAATTATAAAATTAAATGATAGGTTGCGAAGATCTCTAAAGAGATTTTTCTAAAAAATTTATAACACGAATATATAGATAATAAAAAAGATTAAAAGATAGAAATAATTAATTATGATTAATAGAATTGCATAAGATTTAGTGTTTGTGATTTTAAATTATAAAATCAAAATATAGATCACGGTTCCTTTTTTTTTTTTTATACATAAATAGATCTCAGTTCTAAACCTAGAATGTGTGTGTATATATATAAAGCTCCCTACTTTTATATATAATATAATGTTACACCAAAAAAAATCTCGATAAAAAAATCTCAAATGTTTACCAAAAAAAAAGTCTCCATAAATAAAATAGCGCTTGAACCAATATCTTTTAGTTGCCTAATATAGCATCACCAATTTAACCTAAAAAATAATTGTAACAAATCTTAATGAAAAAATAAGATGATTTCGGATTAAACTAAGCAACATTAAGTTAAATTTAAATTTTAAATAAAAATTTAATAATCACATATATTAGAAAAATATCATAATATACAGTAAGGCAACAAAAAAAAACTACAATTCAATGTTATGACGTTAGGGAAAAATTTGTGCGCTCCCCCACTCCGCTGTGTGCTGACGTGGACAATGGCATTGGAGCACAAGCCGCACTGCACGCACCAGGAGGCGTACGTACGGATGGGGGCATGGCGGATGTCTGCAACACTCTCTGGCTCCCTCTGATATTCCTTTAATTTCTTTCCTGATAATTTCTCACTTCTCTCAATTTATGTATCTTTCATATTTACAGTGCATTTCTGACTTGTAATTGTCATTGGGCTGTTAACGAGAATCATCCTTACTTCACCGAGGGCCAGTGGGGCGGTGTATATTATTCTAAAAAGTTGATTAATAATGACTAATTATTTTATTATATAAAATTAAATTAGATTAAGATTGTTGACGTTTTAATACAATTTTTTAAAAAATTATTTTTTATTCAAAATATAGAAAACTTACAATGATACAATCTACCTATCATAAATCATATTCTAACATAAGCAAAGACTATATTTAATTAATGAAAAATAGATACGGACATTACTTTAAACAAATGCATAAAAAATAAATGATTCCATTAAAAAGTATGTAAATGAATTTCTATCCGCCAATAAAATTAAGCAGATGTTTTATTTAAAACTATGCAAAAACTAAAACAAGATGTATCACATTTTAACAACAATAATAATAAATTAATAAAAGCAATATATGCATAAGATGCTGGCATGCCAAGGGTAACCAAGAGAATGTGGCAGATGAGGATGAGAGTAGAAATATTAGTGGCCACATAACCACGTGGAAGGTAGGAGCCCGATCATCTTTTACCCTGGTCTTTTCTTTTTTTGGTAAAATTCTGCCCTGGTCATTGCATGATCAAAAATAATGATGTCACTTCAATGAAGGACTTATCCGCTGAAAATGACATCGAACCCCTCTTGCTCTAAGTTCAAGAAGCCCAAGTGCTCATTGGTCATGCTACTTAATCCATTGGAGATCAATATAATAGTATATAAGGTTGAATTTGATTAATTAACTTGTTTTTGAATGGTTGCTAATAAATATATGAAGGACTACATATTTTCTCTCTCTTAAATTCTCTTCTCCATGTCATCTCTAAAATATTTTCTTCCTCTTGTCTCCCGATTCCTCTCTATGTTTTCTCAATTACAGGCAGTGGATGCAAAATAAAAACATGAGTGGGTGCATGATATAAATCTAACACCGTACATATCTAATTTTTGAAAATATGAGGGGGGGTCATTTGCCCCACTCATGTTAATGTAAGTTTGCCACTGCTTACTTGAAAATATAAACACATTCCATACTTATACAGGAAGCAAATGATCCAGTAATTGCAGATTAATTAAAGGGACAATGACAGATAAGCACCTCTGGAAGTAAAAAATTATAAAAATATATCTCGAACTTAGGAAATTATAAAAATATGCTAATATATTAAATTATAAATATTTTTGTTGTGTGAAATGACGTTTTTGCCCTTCCTCCATTTGTGCTAGTTGCAACTTGTTTGTAATGAACAATCAATAATTTGCAATTGAGTATCGATATTTTGCAACTAAAACTTAGGGCTTTGTAACTGATTATGAGGTATTTGCAATTGACAATTATCTACTTTCCAAAAATAGTTGACTAACAATATTCCACAAATGATCCTTAATCCTTAAGTGCATTGTTTATAGCTCTTAAATCACTACCCACAAAAGGATAAAGTATTTTTAAAGAACTCAATATTTAGCCTGGTGATAATTTGTTTTGCTCAAGGCAAATGCAAACAAAGAATCTATCATCATTTTTTTAAAAGTTAAACTGAACTGGATGGCTAAACTGATTCAACCGTCACTCGAAGTATTTAGTGGCTCATTTTGTTGCTCTAAGCCGTTTTAATAATTAGATTAGATTGAGTTACTTTGAACTAACTTTTGAGTTGAAAATTAAGTTTGTACTATAACTCAAGACGGTTTAAAAACATCCGATCTATATTTAAGCAAAAATTTACAGCTAAGAATACCAATAATAAGGAGGAAGAGGAAGAAGCTGAAGATGGATTCAACAAGAAAACGGCGTTGTCTTCCTCGGACCTTTGTTCCTTTCATGTTCTATTCTTCTGAATTTTGTTTTTTCCCCATGATTTCAGCTTTCCTTTCGTTTTTTCTCCTGCCGCTGCAGAACTATCCTTCCTCGTCCTCAATCAAGAAAAGGGATTTGCTGAAACGCTAGGGCTTTTATGTTTTCTATGGGCTCATATATGGGTCAATTTAAATACGATTTCACATTATAAGCAATTTTTTAACATTGAAGCCCAAAACAAATTTAGTAAGTGGGATTATTTCATTTTATGTTTTCCTATATATATATATATATATGAACCATATTGCTTATGTCTAAAACATCAGCCATTTAGTATATCAAAAAATAATAATAATAATCATCATCATCATCACCACCATCACCACCACCAAAAAATATCAAACTAACTATTTTTTCTTAAAAAAAAACTACCTAAATAACTAATTTAATACTATCTTCATTTTTATATATAAAATACATATAACTAATTCGCATAAACTAGTTTTTCTTTTTTGACCAACCATACAAATTAAGTTAGGAGTATTAAATTTATTAGAAATTCAAAGTAGTTTTCTAAGGTGTTTCCAATTAGTGTTTAATACTTCTATCTTATAATTAGTAAAAATTAATTATAAATATTTATTTGATAAAGGTAAAATTTAGAAACCACTATTGTTAAAAGTTATTAATCATTCATAATATAATTTTTTAAGAAATTCAAACTATTAATATGTAAAGTGACATCTATTTGAAATATAATTTTCCAAAATATAATTTTGAATGTTTGTTTTCCCAAATTTTTTATTTCATAATCACAATTTATTTTTATTGGACTTTTTTGTCTAATTAAACTTGCAGAATTGGAGTTATTCATTATTTTTTAGAGTGATATTATCTTTTGAATTCTAGATTTCTCTTTAAATTTCTAAACAATTATAATTTATCTTATTTATAATATGAGTCATATTTTAAATATTTTACACATTAATGAGAGAAGTTAAAATTTAATTAATTTAATTTATTATATTTATGAAAAAATTACAATTCATCCCACTATTACTCTCATATTAAACTATAATTTAATTTTCTCTCACTTTTTAATTAAAACTCATGAGAAAATAGGGAAAAAATCATTACTGCATCATACAATATCTAAATATAACTTATTTTTTTTGTTAAAATGATTTTTTAGAACATGACTTAATTGGAAGTATATAAAAAAAAAGTGAGTGAAAAAAACTTGATTCAATTAGTGAGAACCCAATAAATTTTCTAAGCAGTAGGTCAAGATGTCAGACACACGCCAAAAAAAAGTTACGGTTTTAAAATCTTGTAAATCACAGACTAGAATTTTATGAATTTTGTAAAATTACCCATAATTGTTTCCTCCTTTCTTTTTTTCTCGCGTTTTCTGCAGACCCCTCCTCTTTTTTTTTTTTTTTTTTCACACGTTCTCTGCGACGCAATAAATAAATATATAATGCCAGAAGTTTTCTCCCCGCTTTTAGAATTTTCCCACTTGTAGCTTTAAGAATTCTATTCAGAGTCTTTGACCTTGTTTGATGTTGTTATGTAAAATAGTTTTTTTATTTTTAAAAATAAAAAATTTAAAAACTTACTTGATAAATCTGTTTTCTAAAAATTATTTTAAAAAATAGAAAATATTTTTATACAGAAAATTCAGAACACCTTTTAGATATTTTGTAGTTTTTGTTCTGTAAAACACAAGGAAAGATGAGAAATATCCACCTCATTAATGTTAAAGTTATAAATTTTGAATAACTCATTTATTACTCATTAGTTATATTTTGAGAATAATTATTTAAATAAATTTTTTTATTTTTTTATTTTTAAGATAATTTTTTAAAAATAATTTTATAAAACTGTTTTAAGATGAGAAAATAAAAAAAACCGTCAATCAATCACTCAGGCCCTTTGTTTCCACTCTCCCTCCATCTCACATCCTTCCTCTCAACCCTGCCTCACCGAACATCCTCCCACTGCCGTGCCCCACGTGCTGTATCATCAAACAAGGAAGGCTTAACAATAAAAAAAATCTGCCCTGCCTTTTCCCTCTTTCTTTGTTTTTTCTTTTTCTTGTGTCTCCATTCTCCATCTTCGTAAGACAGAGCAAATGGTGCTGATGAAGCGTTCGACGGCAAGGAAAGGGCAGTGGCGTTCAACCTCTTCCCTTTCTTTTTTTGTTCTTGTGTTCCTTTTCTTCATCCTTGTAAGACAGAGCAGATGGCGCTGATGAAGCCTTCGACGGCAAGGAAGGGGCAGCGGCGTTTGATTTCCACACCAGCAGCCTCCGTCAACCTTCTTCAACGCCGTCAAAGAACCAGCGAGCCAGCAAATGGGTCATTCTAATAATTCAGATCGGGCTTGCCATCGATCTCTTCAGTCACTCCCTAGACCCTAATTTTCCTGTCCTCTTCTATGTTTGTTCTCTTATGTTCTCTCTTTTCACTACCCACAGGTCAAGATCGGGCAGAGCCGAAGGAGTGGGGAATATATCAGACCTTAATTTTATGCTCGTATTCCCCTCTTTTCATCTTTTGCTATCTTTCTCCTTCATTTTTTTCCTTCCAAATATTTCAGTAGTTGTTTTCTTCCTTCTTGGGTGTATAAGAATTTAATTTCTTGATATATTATGCGATCTGTGTGGAGGTTTTGAGGGATTGTTCGGGCAGCATGGTGTTGGATAATTTCTTGGGCACTTATGATGTTATGCTCTTCTGGTTTTCCTGTATCCCGATCATTTTCCGTGTTCATCAATATGTAGATTACAGTTCCGTTTTCTATGACCTGGGACATGATTTTGATTTTATATTTTGGTGTTTGTTTATGTATTTTTTGGGTTCGTGTTTATCAATATGTTCTTTAAAGAAAATTACATTGTTTAGTTTTATTCTAATGTTCTTCGTATGTGTTTGTGTTTTGTTTGTGGCTATGCCCACATCTCTCTCGCTCTCTATGTATACATATTAGACAGGTATTGCCTCAGGTTAAGGTTAAGTTAGGTGTAGTTTCTTTCATTGCTTCTGTTAACTGATAAGCCATACAATAAGCCTCTAATCGTGCATTTCCTTTTGTATTTTGAAACAGTTGATATCCACTGTGGATCAAATTTTTTACATAAATGCTTTAAATAGTGTATTCTTATTTATTAAAGATCTAATCAACAATCTGTTGAATTTTTAGGTTGTGGTTCTGGCACTGGTAGAGTTGCCAGAAACCTTCTTATTAGATACTTCAATGAGGTATGTAAATTTAACCTAGCTTACATGTATAAAATCTTTGAATTGGCCAGTTTGCTTTTCAAGTGTCTTCTATAATTCATCAAATGTTACATATTTTAGCAATTTTTTTTATTGATGTATTTGCATTGGCTGGATTTTTTCTATTCTGACTGATCATATTTACTTGATTTTTTCCCTTGTCGCTTTGGTGTATCGAACAATAAGCATACAACCAAAAAAAAGTTACAACATTAAAAGCCTCAAAATGAGAAAAATGGTGATATGGAAAACAATAAATGGGAAAACTTTAGGAGCACGGCGAAAACAAAAAGAACAAAAAGCTTAGGGAGAAAGACACTTAAGGACCTCCATATAAAAATATTGCCAAATGAACAGTACAAGTACTGAATTCAGTTGATTCGAGTTGGAAATTCAGTTTACAGGAGTACTGAAATTTTAATCTGGGTCCTTGAAAGGGAATATCTTCATATGGAGGTCCTTAAGTGTCTTTCTCCCAAAAGCTTATCTTAGGAACTGTTAGTTTTTTCCCCTTTTTGTCTAAAAAATTCCCTATTTGTTTTTAGAAGCCAGGACTGTTACTTTGGTCCATGTCAACTATACAAGAATGTTGTTTACAGTCAAGCTAATTGTTTGATTTAGAATTAACCGAATGGCTATTAAGTAGAGGCCAATGTATTTTAGCCTCCTGAATTTTGCATCATCTTCCACTACCAGGGGATATGGCATTGGCATTATGATCTGGGCTCTAAATCTTTAGTTTGCAATCAGATAGTGTCAATGCATCAGAATTAGCAATCTCTATGTAAAATCTGGAATGGCTCTAGGAAGTTCATCTACGAACAAAGAAATTACGAGTTTTGTGTTATTTCTGCCTGATAAATTTTTTCCTGACCAGTAATATTCTTAATAAAGTCCCCTTTCTGTCAATTAGTGGTACTCTCATTTTATTAATGAAGAACTGGTACTAATGCTATTTATATGTTGCCATGTAGTTTAATGGAATGTTGCTAATAAAGTCTTTTCTGGTCATAACAAAAATTATTAACATGAATGCAGTAGAAGGTTAACTAAGTTTTATATTATGTTAGCTACATTACTAAAATTAGATTTTTCCAACGCAAAAAACGAATAATTCTAAACATGAATTCGATATTACACTAAAAATTCTGATCCGATATATTGATACTCTAGTGTACCATGAAGTTGAGTGATTGTTATTACTTATTAGTTAGTTTATACCAAATTTAATCGCAGGTGTTTAGGATTGAGATGACGGAAATTTACTGTATGAGTTCGCTGGCTTCCATTTGGCTTCTCATTTTAATTTTTACTATTTTCTATGCTGCTAAATATTGCACTATTTTAGTTTCTCCTTTTGAAAAAAAAATGCAAAATAACTTTTATTAATTCCACTCAATTCATTAATATTTTTTTATTATCTACAAGACTTTTTTTTTTGCCTAAAAGTTGTTTGTGTCAGAGTACTTTTATCTGTTTACGTACAAGGGGAATGTGTAATTGAACTCACACAAAATATTTAATACGTTCAATTCCGGAGCATGCATATTGATCTGAATTTTTATGAATTCAGGAGCAACCATATTAATATGCATATTTTCTTCGTAATAGTTGCACATTGATTTCATGGAAGTTAATAATTTCACAAAGGTTGATAAAAGTTTACCAATTACAAAAGTGATATTGCAAGAATCAATTATGTGCGCATGAGCAAGAATGGGCTTTTAATGGGCCATTGAATTTTTAATTGGATATAGTAACTTTTTAACGTTTAATTTTAATAAAAGAAAATAACATAAGATGCATTAATAATTCAAGACATTGATCTCTCTTAATTAACGAAACACTTTTCATATGGAAATTTTAAAATTTCATAAGTCAAAGGTCATCACTAACAATTCAAACAAACAAATGCTCATTAGATTAAACCATTAAATCAATCTTATTTTAAGTCAAAATAATTTTTCACATTGTAAAGTGTGAATATCATGAATTAAAGAAAACACATTAATTATTACCTCAGCTATGCATGTTAAAACAATCCATTTCCAAACCCAACCCACACTAACTTGAGCCTTTCTGAATCCACAAGAAAAGAAAGTATTCCATTCGATCCCATATATAGGATCTTTTATCCTGATCCTAAATATAAGACCTTTTATAATATACGAGGTAGTATTTATTATACATTTCTAAAAAGTATTCTTATTTAATTTATCTAAAGAGAAAGAGAAAGAGATTAAATAAAGATAGTTTTGAAAAAATATTGAGAATTTCAGAGAAATCGAAGTAGTTAATTAGTTTTATTTCCAATTCTTAATCCACGTGATTCGATTAAAAGGGTCTTATATTAAGGATCAAAGGTAGTAACAAAAATGCTTCTAGTCAACGGGCCAGCGCAACTAGTCTAGTTAGTGAGCTTTGATTGTTTCGTAGTTAATACTCTCTCTTATTCTTGATATAAGATCTTTTTAACTGAATCACGCGGATTAAGAATTGAAATTAAAACTAATTAACTACCTCAATTTCTCTAAAAATCCTAATATTTTTTTAAAACTATCCTTATTTAATTTTTTTCTCTTTTTCTTTCTCTTTAGATACATTAAATAGGGGTATTTTTTGAAAATATATAATAAATACTACATCATATATTGTAAAGAGTCTTATATTTAGGACTAGGATAAATAATTTTATATATAGGAGCAGGGAGTAAGTCATTTAGCAGTGGCCAAGAAACTGGGTGTTGGACCTGCTTCCATTCTGATTATAGTTAGAAGAAGCATTTTTGGGGGCGTAATGATTCCCTTGTATAATTGTGTGTGGTCATCTTTTCGAGGCTCAGTAACTGGAATATTTCCTAGTAGCTTAAAGATTTCAACACAATCGTCGACCAAAGTACACGTTGTTTGTTTGCTTCTTTGATCTATGGCCATTTATTATGCTCTTGGTTGGGGTAGTCTTATGCAGCTTTTTGCTGGTCTTCTCATTTCCCCATGTGTGTGAACTGGGCTTCTCGTTTCCGTGAGGAAACAGAAATGACCAATGGGAAAAGGTGAGCCCTTTTCCCTCCCGCTTTTTTCAACTTATTGCCCTTTATAAAAAACTATTTTTAATTCCTTTGCACTTATCACCAATGGGCTTTTTTTGCCCCTTGTTATCCTTTACTTTCTTTGTCCATTTTATTCCTTTTTATTATTTTATACTTATTTGAAGTCTTCAATTCATTACACGTGTTAGTTAGAACTAAGTTAACAATATATATATATACAGGTTTTAATTATCAATGAACAATAAATGTTAAAAGTTTATAAATTAAATTTCAAAATATTAAAAATAAAATATTTAAAATATTAATTAAAAATGCATTTCCTCAATTATATATGTCTTTTATTTTTATTGTGTCCATAAAAACTCAAATGTTTTATATATAAAGCATATTTTATTTAAATATTTTTTTAGTAAATTTTAATAGTTTAGTTTTTTTAAATGTAAAAATATGAATTGTTTATAGAAGTGATGAACCTTTCTGGGCCAAAAAAAGGAGTATTGGCCCGTTAGTTCACTGATCTGACTGACGATCCAGATCCAATATAGGAAGCTAAATAACCTAAAAATTAATTTTGGCTAGCTCAGATTGGGCTTCTTAATTTGAATACATATATTAAGGATCCACATTTCTTGTTCATAAAAAAAAAAAACGAAGAATTTACATTTCTTGTTCATGGGGGAAAAAAAGAAGGATCCACATTTCTTGGAGTAAATTATGTGTGTTTTTATTGACATATTTTTTCCGTGTTTTTCTTTAACATTTGGACTAAATTGGTTATTCAAGAGGAATAACAGTTAATTTAATGGGTTTGAGTTAATTTAATGGTTTGATTATGTAAAATTTGCAGGCATATGGACAATTGGAAATAGGCTCAGTTTTATTTTTTTAGGACTTAAAGGGAGGAGGATAGCGTTAAAAAATATGCTTGCATTGATGCATCCTATGCAACTCAACTTACAGTTTTTCAAGGATGAGAAAAGTTGACATTGAAATGTTAATAAGTGATTGTATTACTTCTTGAAATTTTAGTAAGTGATTGTATTACTTCCTTGATCCATTAGTTTCTTTCCCCCTTTTTTTTAATCTGTTAGCCATGAATGCATGAATAAATAATCTCCTTGCTTGTGGAACAAGAGCAAAATCTAGGGCTTGTTTGATACAGTTTTTAAAAATAGTTTTTCTATCTTTAAAAATAGAAAAATAAAAAAATTTATTTAGTAAACCTGTTTTTTAGAAACTGTTCTGAAAAATAAAAAACAAAATAATAGAAAACTCAAAACATCTTTAAGGTGTTTTGTAGTTTTTGTTCTGGAAAACATAAGAAAAGGTGAAAAACACCCACTTCATTAATGGTAAAGTTATAAATTTTGAATAACTCATTCATCACTCACTAGTTATGATTTTGAGAACAATTATTCAAACAAATTTTTTTATTTTCTTATTTTTAAATCTTAGTCTTAAAAACTGTTTTGAGAACAGAAAATAAAAAATACTGTAAAACAGGCCTCTAAATTTCAAATTGCAAAAAATATCAGGCAATAGGAGGTTCAAATTCATTATGCAGGCATTGCAATTTCTAACTAAACTTTTCAAAGCATAATGCGTACTTAAACTATGGACTTTTCAATCACAATTTCAATAAAATCTGTAAATATATTTAATGACTTGAATAATTGGCGGCCAAAAAAGAAAATACTAGGATAATTCAGTTTCTATCATATTGCATGTTTTTCATTTTTTAAATGACAAAGCGCAAAAATGCATGTTATATCAATGAATCAAATGCAGCAGTTGGATATTATACAGTTACACACTTGTTATATAGCAGCTCATATATACGCATGAATAACATCATTGCAAGACAGAAAAAATTTGTATAAAAAAATATTAATTAATACTAAAAATAATATTATTTTATCTTAAAATTTAAAATAAAAATTAAATCTTACAACTACTTTTGGTGGTTTCATTGTTTTTGGGCCGATTCTTACCAGTTCCAAATTCAGCCAATTCTCTCCCTCTTTGGACCAAACTATGCACCTATTTCCGACTCAACCGTTCAAACCAGCTAATCTATCTAATTTTAACGACAGTGTAACACATTCTAACAGTGGTAGCATGGCTATCAAAGAAATAATCAGTGTTATCTTCATATACATACAAGTTCATCTAATCCAATTTTATCACCATCTTTTGGCATCAAACTGTCTCTGGGACCAATGCCTGTCAGCCATGGAGATGCCAGTCCCCATGCTTGTATCTGCATAAGAAATACAGAAAAATTCATTACAAACCTTTAAGCAAGCAACCATACAAAACTACTATTGAATAACGGAGCTCATAGAACACTCTTGTTGTCCCTATTTGGTTGGGCTCGCGGAAGAAGTGCTTATACAATTATAATAATTTACCCAACTTGAGCTGTACTGGTAAACTAGGGATGGGCAAAATACCAAACACCCAATGGGAACCCAAAATCCCCGCTTGGGTTTTGTGATGGGGATTTTTGAGTTAAGCGGTCTGAGTCTCAATAGATGAATACAATGATACCCACCTAACCCCAAACCTGCAGTGTGTGTGTCTACATATATATATATATATATATATATTTTAATTATGCATGCATATATAAATATATTAATCAATATGATATATGATAAAGTAAAAAATATACCATCCATATAGTATTTGTGAGTTCAGTATTATATCAATGGTTGTTTGAGATACTTCGTTTTGTTTTCGACTTTCATATGACATAAGATGGCAACGGGCAGGTACCCACTCAAATTTTAGATATCCTAGTCTGAATATGAAATATATATTTTGTCATAGAATATTCCAACATTCTCTAACGTAGCAACATCTGAACCTGATAAAACTTCATATCCCTAATACCTGCACTAGAAATACCTGAATACTGAAAAACATTACAAAGACTAAAGTATTGGGTATTGGACAAAGGACATCCAAAATATCCAATACTAACATTTATCTTCCAAAATATAATTTAAAATATATTTTTCAAACCTGTAACTACTTTGTGGCCAAAAAATTGTAATTATTAGTAACTTAAAAAAACAAAAGAAACAACAATCAAATAAAATAAAACAAATCAATAGATTTCCCAAAAAGGAAATAACAAAAGGAATTACTATGCACGAATTACAAAACAAAACCAACATTCAGAACATGAAGGTCAGTCAAGCAAGTAAATCCCGAATATTTACATACTTTTCCTCAATTGGCAATTGTGTTCCACGCTTCAGCTCAACTGCTCCACCCTTAAAGAAGCAAAAGAAATTAATACATCAGCAAATAAATGAATTATCTAAGGTGTATCAGGAGAGTATACGTGCATACTAATTGCTAGGGGTGAACATGGGTCGGGTTGGGCCGAGTTTGACTCCTACCCAATGTCTGGCCCGATATTTTTCGGGTTAGTATCAGGCCAGTACCAGGCTAAGTACCGGGCTGACCCGATACTATATATGTATTTTTCAAAAAATTAAAAAATACAAAAAAATTATTTAATAATAAAAATATACTTATTTATACTTAAAAATAGATTTTCTTAAAAAATAATCCTAGAAAAAAAAATAAAATTTTTCAAAATTTATGAATATTTAATCATTAGACATTATTTTTACATAAATATTAAGTTAAAAAATTAATTCAAAATTTAAAAAAACTTAAAACATTAAAATCTTAAAATGTTTTCATAATATTTACATAATAAATGTATTATGTTAGATACATAAAGAGTAAAAATTCTATAAAATCAATTAAGATATATAAAATAATTGAAAAAAAATTTAAAATATATATATATATATAAGTCGGGCCGAACCGGGTCGGGGTTAGGGTGTTTGGCCCTAATTAACCCGGCTTGGCCCAAAATTTGGCCCGACTCAATTGGCTTGATGTGGTCAAGCTAGATCGGACCAACTGAGTATCGGGCCAACTTGTTCAGCCCTACTTATTGCTTAGCTCCTTGGGGCATACTTGGTAGAAGCAAAAATTTTCAATTTTCAATCCCTCCATTGCATTCCCTCACACTTAACCTTGACTAAGTACACTGCTATAATATTGTACTCAAGATAGCAATAAATACCAGCAACATATAATTATTTAACACAGATCACTGCAAAAATCTAGAAAGAGTCATACTTTGTTTCGTATGCATGATCAAAGAGAAGGAAAGAGTCATGGATTCCAATGAAAATTTGTTTCGTTACTGGCTTACTGCTATTATTTGGTTATTTGCTAAATAGTTGAACAGGATATTCCTATTCTATCATTAGATTTTTCTTTCAATTCATCAATACCAGTGTCGACTAATTGTTTGGTGTTTATTTGAAACTAACTTAGAAGGGATATTACTCTCCATTTGGAACACCAAGTTCAATGTGTGCAAGTTTGAAGGTTTTAGATGAAGGGTGTTCTTCGATGTCTATAATACATCAGGTATCATTAGTTTTGTTGAAAAGAAAAATAGGTATACTGTGTAAGGAATTGTTTCATGTTGAATTGTTAGTGAGTTGAATTACAGTTATAGATATTTTATAAAAAATGCAACGTTCCAATTTGCATTTTGCATATTTTTTCAACATCTTTTTTTTTTTAAATTGATTAGTAGAAAATTTAATACATTGAAATAATTGATGATAATTCTTTTCATTATGGTTATCATAATGCTTTAAAAGGCCAAAAACATAATAATATGCCTTTTTTATTGTGTTATTTGCACATCTATATTTATATTGCATTGTTAGATATAATTGAAACTCTACATGCATCGTACTAGATTTGAATTCTGTTCTTTTTTATGTTTGAAACCGAATATGGTATAATGCATGCACATGAATATTATTCATCAAAAAAGCTATTGTTTAATCAGAAAAACATTTATCTTAAAAAAAAAATCTATAATAAGCTAATTCCTTACACTATGCATGTTTAGTTGGCCCAAAAAAAAAAAGCATTGCACATTTTTGTTTTTGGTTCAAATACTAAATACAACATTACTGACAAGAATAAACATCCCAGACTAAAAACATCTTCAACATGAGCCATATATCATGTAAGTATATACAAATATCAGACCTTGGAGTTAACTTCTTCAGAAGCATTTTCCTTTGACTATCTTTTGGGACGGCAATTTGAACTGGATGTAGACCAAAGTCCAAAACCTCCTCTTGGTTCAAGATGAATAAATGTGCTCCTCTCAGAGTCTCCATCACAGTACCTAATTTGCCTCTGCCATCGACTCCCATTTTCTCCCAAATGTTGAATATTATTCCTTGAAACCATATCTGAACTGTCGTCATCCATCCCCTCCTTTTTCTTGTTTTTCCTGCCCATTATATCAATTTTTATGAACCACCCATTCCAATAATAATTCGAGTAGACATTTCCTTCAGGGACTAGGGCCACATGAACTGCTTCTTTAAACTGATGTCCTATATCATTAGATTGTTTCTGCAGTCTTCTAATCATATCTAAAGCCTGGCTGATTTTAAATGTTCCTCTATGAAGAGCAGGATTCCTATAATGCCAAATAACATAAAGGATGTTAGCAGCCAAAGCAGCTTGAAGAATATCCTCAGCTTTTAGCATTTGATTCACCCACAAGACCACACTTCCCTGCATCTGCTGAGTTTTAACTCCCAATGCAGATGCAAACCATAATGCTCTAGCAAAAGGACACTTTCGAAAAACATGTTCAGCACCTTCAACTGGATTTTCACACAAGACACACCGCAAGTCAATTGATAAGTGATGATCTCTGAGTGTTTGATGAAGAGGCAACGCATTCCTCATAAGCTTCCAAACAAGAACCTGAATGCGATAGTGTGTTGGAATTTTCCAGATTTTATCCCAAGAAATGTCATTAGTACCATCATCATCTTGATTTCTTCTACGTTAGCCTGCCTGCATCAGATACTTATAACCATCAGAAACCAAATAAGAACCTTTTGTGTTATGGTTCCATATCAACTTATCTTCAGCCCCCCTGACAGAGAAAGGAGTTTTAGCAATTAAAACTGCTTTATCCTAAATATCTTTAGGATAGAGCATTAGAAGTCGCTGAACATCCCAAATTCCTTTGTTATGCAGAACAAGGTCTCCAACACTAGTTAAAGTGATTGGGCGACCTGGCTGCATCTACCAACAATTGTGGTTAAATAATGAGATTTTGTGTTCTGTACCTATTCTCCAGCTCAAATCGTTGGTAATGATATCACTAGCCTTCTCTGTTGCTTTCCATATAACAGAAGCCTCTTTTGAGTGTTTCAGAATTCCTTCTTCTTGGACAAGACAATATTTTGGTCCTAGCACCTGGAAATAAATACTATTTTTATCCACTGTTAATAATCTCCAAGTTGCTGTAGCCATGGGCGCCATATTAAAGGCTTCAGTTTTCCTCAATCCCAATCCTCCCTCAGCCCTTTTCTTACACAAACATCCCATCGTAGCAAATGCATTCTATGTCTTCCTTCTATATCTCCCCAGAAAAAATTGGCCATCATCATATCTATTTATTCACACATAGACTCTGGCAATTTACAAAAGGGCAGAGGATAAATCAATGTTGAAGAGATAACAACCTTAATCAGAGTTAATCTAGCAGCCTGAGATAAAAGAATAGATTTCCACTGTTGTAACTTTTTGTTGATCGTTTCTATTATTTCCCTAACTAACACACTCTTGTTCTTCCCTAGATCCACACAAACACCTAAATATTTTCCAAAGTTGTTAGCAAATTTGACTTGCAAAATTTTGGGAAGAAAACATTTTCGAGCATGACTAACATTAGGACTGAAAACCATAAGAAATTTATTGAAATTAACACGCTGTCCAGCTATAAAACCATAGAAGTCTAGGATTTCTTTCACCTTATTTAGTTATTCTTCCTTACTCTGAAAGAAGAGAATAGTATCATCTGCATACATTAAGTGAGTAACTTGCGAAGAATTCCTGGCAATTTTAATACCCCTCCACAACCCCTGTCATTCTGCTTTCATAATCAAGCAAGAAAGAATATTGGCACAGATGATGAATAAATAAGGTGACATAGGATCACTTTATCGGAGGCCTTTCTGAGGTAGTATGATTTCCAAAGATGAACCACTTATAAGCACTTGATATTAGAGCCGTCAAAATGGGTCAAGCCCGACGGGCCGGCCCGAAAAACCCGAAAAATGAGCGGGCTCGGGCCTCAATTGTGGGAGTAAATATATAATTTGGGCTTTTTGAGCCCGGCCCGTTTAGGCCCGGCCCGAAAGCCTGAGACTTTTTTCTTTTCTTTTCTTTTTTTTTTTAATTTTTAGTTTAAAATATTAAAAAATACATATTATTTTATCAATTAGTGATATATAAATTATAAAATTTAAATATTATGTTAATTTTTAATAAATTATGATGATAATTAATTATATTAATTTAAATTATGATGATAATTAGTTGTATCAATTTAAATAATTGTATAAAAAAATTATTAAAAAAACATAAAAAAATATTAAAAAATTAAAAAAAGCCCGCGGGCCGGTCCGTAGGCCGGTCCCCGCGGGCTCGGGCTTGGAAAATCAAGCCCGTTTTTCAATTCGGGCTTTTTGGCCCGGCTAGAATTGGGCCCAGGCCCAAATGGGTCGGGCCGGCCCGAATTGACAGTTCTACCTGATATCTTACCGACTTAACACACTTCATGATTCTATCAATCCAAACATTAGGAAAATTCATTCTTTTAAGAACGGCAAAAAGAAAATTCCATGAAATATTATCATAAGCTTTGGCAATGTCAATCTTCAAAGCACACCATCCCTCCTTACTTTTTCTGCATGATTTCATTTTCTTCATTATTTCAACAGCAATAATTACATTGTCAGATATAAGTCTTCCAGCTAGAAAACCATTCTGGAAAGGAGTGATTACATCATTGAGAATGATCCTCAATTTGTTGCAGATAACTTTGGATATGACTTTGTAAATGACACTGCATAAACTAATTGGTCTGAAATCATTCAGAGATTGAGGATTGTCGGTTTTTGGAACAAGAACAATATAGGTTGAATTAAATGAATCAGGTAACACCCCAAAGTTAGAGAAGTCACTGACCATTTTGAATATATCCATTTTAAAGGAGTTCCAAAAATTCTGATAGAATCTGGTATGAAATCCATCCGGCCTTGGGGAGCTATCTGCCTTCATGCTAAGAACTGTTGGAGAGACCTCATCGATTGTGAATTCCTTATTAAGAGCCAATAAGTAAGAATGAGAAAGCAAACGAGTATCTATTTCTGCCATAAGCTGATTAATATCCTCCACAGATAAGTTTGAATTATCAGCATACGGTTTAGAGAAGAAATCGAATGCAACCTTAAACACATCTACACCTTCTCTCCAAACTCCATTTGCATCCTCGATTCTATTAATGTTATTAGTAATTCTCCTTTTTTTAACCAAATTATGAAAATATTTAGTATTTCGATCCTCATCAATTAACCAAGTTTGTATAGCCTTTTGAGCCCATAATGCTTCCCCACAGTCATACCAGAATTCCAAGGAATTCCTAATGTCCCATTCAAGTTGTGAGCAATCAACACCTTTTGCTTTGTCAATCTGAACTAAAGATAATTGTTTTTCCAGTCTCATAATAGTATGCTCAATTTTGGCAACTTCTATTTTATTCCATTTTACTAGGCGTTCTTTGATCAGCCCCAGGTCATTGACAATCCTATACAAACTGCTCGAAGATATCACAGACGATGTTCTGGCATTTATCAAATTTAAACCAGAAATTCTCAAACCTTGTTAAACAAATATGTTAAGTTAAATAAATAGACATTAATTTCTTCACCTGATGCTTTAATTTTAAATGAAAAATTAATAATTAGGGGAGTATATAAAACGACCATCCTTATCTTAGAAAAAATTCTCGATCATAAAATATGCGTCAAGGTGAGAGGAAGAGGAAGACGACGAAGAAGGGAGAAGGTGCAGGTGAGGCGGTGGTGAAAGGTGAACTCGAACCCAAAAAATGGCGAGACATACCGCAATGGAACTTCCTCCTCGCGATGTTGCTGTCCTGTCTGCCATGGCGATTTCAACTTCCCATGCCGCACCTCCTGCTCCCACTGGTTTTGCGGCAAAATCTTTTCCTTCTCCTTTCATCGAAATGCTGTTTCAATGTCCGTTATTTGTCGTTTTATTACACAGTCTTTGTTGATGTATCTTAGGGTTTACTCAGCATTGGAGTTCTTGAATTGGAAACCGTCGTCACGAAAAACGAAGGGGCTAACTACGAGAGAATTCATATTTTCGATTGTGATTTGATTCTGTTGCGATAAGAACCTAGGTTTCTTTTTCTCTTGAGCTGGACAGGTATGGTCGTGCACTGCTTGGTTCATGAGGTTGAGTAGGAGAAGAGGAAGGAGAAGAAATGGCTTTACTAGCAGTGGAGTTATCTTTTGCTAATCTGGGAGAAGATTAAGTTGCAAATTGCAATGAACTCGGGGCTATGAAGAACCTACACTAAAGGGGGGAAAAGTGAGACTTACCTGCGTCGTATACTTGTTCGATACAATATGCTTACGGTGTCTTAGCTCTTTTGCAGCCGACTTTTGCTGCTTGATTCCCTTCTAAACGCATGTGATGTGAACGTTTTGAAATGTTCTCAAACAGTTCAAGGGTTTATAGAATGTGAATTAAAATGAAGATTGACATTGAATTTGAATTAAAAACCATAATTTTATTTTGTTTTATGTTTTTTGGCCTCCTAATTTGTTTTATGTTTTTATTGGTAACTTGTTATAGACATCTGTATACATTTGAATTTAAAATTTAATTTTCTTTTATGTTGTTTGTTTACTTTTATGTGTTATTTTGTGTGTACCCTGTGCTTTTCTTTTTATTGAAGAGTGTGTTTCCTGTATTTGTATCACAAAATTTTACAAATTTTCATATTCTATGGTGTATACTTGTCAGTGCTTCCTAGACTTGGGGTAGAAGTTCTTTTACTAGTAGTGATGTTTTCTTTTACTAGTCTGGGAAGTTTTTTTTTTGGGTGATATTTTAAAAAAAAAAAAGTTTATGTTGCAAATTGCAATGAACTCAGGTTAAAAGGTCTTTTAACTCAATTGGGTGTTTCTCACCACACTCGTATGTGTATAACAAATACAAGCAGTTACGGTTTGCTGTTGTAATATCTGCTCTGGGGGAAGGGGCAAAAATTGGTATTACAAAATGTTTAGGATTTTTTTTTTTCAATGTCATTGTGTCCTTGTTGATCTTTCATAGACTTGTAGCAGGATTTCTGGCCAACCATCTGTAATATATATGGCTAGAAATCGACTAATGCTAAAATTTTCTTCATGAAGGATAATGCATAATACGTGTATGGCTACATGGAGATGCAATGAAGCAATGCAATTGCCCAATGTGCTGTCGCCATTTTTCCAGTCTGGTACCCTTCCAAGCAGCAAATAAAATCATGGAAAATGTGAGAAGGTACAATAGGTTGCACATAGGGGGCGTGCAAGGTCTTGTTCAGGTAGTGTATGATTTTTCTGCAATAAATTGTATTACTCTATTTTTTAAATTAAAAGATATATTTAAAATTTATCCACATAAGATAGATTGGTTAGAGGATCAACAAATAAGATATTCTCGTGACATTGTGAAAACGAGACAAAAGGAAAGCTTCAATGGCATTGTATTCGAAATAGTATAACCCACTCATGTACTTGAATATCCATCAACTAGATTACCTTAAGTACTTTTTTAAGATTTTCGTAGTGATGTTAACTAGACACTCCTTTCCCGTAAAATATATAGAACCAGTGAATTTCCATAATAATTTATGGTTGATTGGGTGTGAATTCTGTTCTTATCACTAGTAGTCTAATTGTAGCTTGAACCAATATGTCCACAACAATGGCTTCTTTTTACAATATGTTGTTTTTGTTTTCTTTATTGGAAGATTTCTTATCCTCCAACTTTCTCGACTCTCATCTCTTCTGACAAAATTTCTTCTTTTATCAAATTGAAAAAAAAAAAGGTAGATACTAGATAGTATATTGGTGACATATTAGTGAGTCAACTAAAAATTTGGGAACCCTTCATTTGGATAAGAGAGAAAACAGGGGAAAAATGAAAACTGGAGAATATAAGAAGGAACCTAAACACTCTCTTCTCGAAGTTACCTTGTATTTTCCTCCTAATTTTCTTCTTTCCTCTATTTTCCCTCCTATCCAAATGAAGCCTAAAACTATTTGAAGGGGTTGTCTGGCTAATTAGATCTACATGCATACAAAAGTGAAATAGATTTATCAAATTAAAAGAAGGATGATGCTGGGACGAATTATACATGGTTGATTTTCTTGACTGATGAGTAAATTAATATGATTTAAGAAACTTACGTCGTATTTCTAAGTAGTTTATTTCCAATTATTAGATAGATTAGTATAATATGCCACCATCTATTGACAAATGTTTTATTCTGAAGTCTGAATGAAGCTGGTGATGAAATTTGCACAGAGCAACTAACTCTTGAAGTATAAATGTTATAGACCAACATACCATTAATTGTCCTTGTGCTGCTCCAATTGTTACTGAAACTATTGTATGGAAAGTAGTTCAAACATTCATAACTTTCTGCGTATCTCTTGAAAAACATTACTGGTAGAAAATTTTGTCAAAATAGTTTATTTTGGAAACGGATATTTATTCCAAAGAGTGAGTATTGAAGGAATTGGCTTGTAGACATTTGCACTTCCTGCATTCTGAATTTTATTATCATGACAATTGATGTGCATACGAAGTCAACTATTCAGACAACCTCTCGCAAGTCAAAGTAGCTTAACAAATTTATATTACTTTGAGTGAGTTGAATGTGTGATATAGGTTACTTTGCCATGTAGAGGGTATTCTTGAAGTTTATGCACTAAAAATTTCACGATTAGTTGATCTTTTATTAAAATATAGACTCTCTTATAGTCTTTATAATTGTTTACAGAGATTTTTTGATCTCCCATTTCTTGTTTGGATGGCTCTACAAGATATGATGGATCCTGATAAAACAAGTTCTTACATGACAAGAGTGCTCGCTTGTTTACAGTTAAGTTTATGGGTTATTTTTTGGGCAGGATTTGTGTTTTTTTTTTCCTTTCTTTATTTCTTGTATATTTTTACTCTCCATTGCTCCAATTCCTTGCACTGATCAAACTTCATCATGTCTTGAAAATTGGATGGGAATTCATAAACAGCCACATATAGTCAAATTGAAAATGCGAAGACTTCTCAGTGTCTCTCTTCTGCAAGTTCCAAGAGTACATTTCTCTGAAAAATTTTGATAACATAATATATTATTGCTTCTCTTTGTGCTGGATGTTAATGTTATTATTCATGATGTTACGGTGTCTTTTATGTGTTTTCAGTAGTGGGTTTTGAAATTCCATAGATCCCTTGCCACAAAAAAATATAGATCCCTGACCACAAAAGGGTGAAGCCATAGACCTGTAAATTATGATGCGGTAATGCTTATACTCCGTCAGTGGGTATTTTTATTTTGTGCCTCTTCCTGTTCTCCATTATTTTTTGTTGTGAAGAAGGATACTCTTTCTTCAAAATCGTCTATTCAGTAAAGTATTTCCACTGACAAATGTACCATGATGTGATTTTTCCTCTATTATCTACTGAGGTCTATTGGTTTTATGTTGCTGCTCAACTGTAGAATAAATTGATTGAGAGAGGTACATGTTACTTCAGTGAATAATCGGCTTGAATCTTTTTAGAATCATTTTAATTGGAAGTTTGAGACTATTGTCATGTACTCGATCGGTCCATAGTTGTGATATACCATGATCTCTTGGAATCACCTAATAGGCGTCATTTACTTTTGTTCTGAATCAATTGTATATATAAGAAGTTGCATCTTTGAATAACTAAAGATTTGATCTTATGTTCCGTTTTGCTGCTAAAGATGACTGTTTTTATTGCAGATGCTACTTGGCATGATCTATATGATCACCCCATTTGAATTCCTTCCATTCGGTGTGTGGCATAATCCACTAGATAGTTTCTGTTTATTTGGTCATTACCTCTAACACTAAGGTAACACATTTGATGATGATCTTTTACTGTTTTACAGCTAAACGAGACATATTAAATTTGTTTGACCTCCATGCAACTACATTTGTACCTATTATCCATAGTATCGCTCTGTGCCGTTCAAGGTGTATAATCAAGCTATAAAGGCCTTTCGCATTCTTGAACAGAAGACAAAAAGCACTAGTGAACGTTTCTTCCCCAAGTTGCTCTGCACCCTGCACCAGCTGTAATAAGCTTTTGTATCTCACGGTAGCCATCATGTATATATTAGGATCGCAGGATGAACACATTAGCATGATATTTGATAATGTTGATTAAGAGAAACGAATGGGATGTCTTCCATCCTAGTGATTTTCTAAATTGGGTTGTATATAAAGTAGGATCCACTTCGAAGAAAGGTACGGCTTGTTTCTACGCCTGGTGTTATCCTTTTGTTGACACTGTACATAATGTCATTTTGTTTTGACTGACCGAGCGTGCATATATATGTGTGTGTAAACAATGGATAATATATGGTGTTCTATATATTATATAATACAGTCAATGTCACAAATTGGCAACGATTTAAGTTGTTGTAAATTTCAGTATTAAATGAAGGTGACAACGATCATCAGAAAATTTATTAGGTTTATTATCGCTCATTTATGACGTGGCTCATTTTTTGAGTGGCATTTTAATGTTTTGCCAACAGGAATGTAATTATAAAACTTAGACATTATATACATTTAATTGTAAATGAAATTCAGGACTAATTTGTTTGTTTGTGAGAGAGGAGGGCCATTCCTGCCAAGCTTGATGGGATGCCAGTTGCCCTCGGAGACTTCTCGAAGATTGACAAGCTCAGTACCTAGTGTACTCTATACAGTCCAAGAAACACAGATATAAGTGGACTTCAAACTTGAAATTAAATTAGGACTGTTTCTAAATTGAACTATGCGTGGATCGAGTTGTATAGAAAATTTCAGTTCTATTTTTTATAGATTTATCTAAGAGATTTTACTGGAAGGTAAAACAATTGCGAATGTTTCAAAATGGGCAGAGCACGGGGCAAAATACTCGCAAGTTCGTGTCCAAGACATTTCACGACAATGATTGGATGATGTTGACTTCAAAACTTGTTTATATGTGTGTGTATTAATCTTAGTTAATCTTTATAAACTAATAGTTACATACTGCAAATGAAAGAACATTCTTCACCAGATGAAAGAACAATATTCTTCACTCAATAAAATGTCATCATCCTATGCAAGACACTAGTTTTTTTAAATTTTCAAAAGGCTCTAAAATTCAATCGGACTTTCATGTATATAATTAATAATAAAAGGGGAAAAAAAGAGGAAGAATTATTCACTTAACTATTTAATTATATATCATATTCAATTAAGCCTAGCTAAGTGACCCAAAAAATATTACGCTTAAATTTTTTAAATTTACAAATTTTAAACATTTAAAACTACTAAAATAAAATAGAATAAACAATTTCCAGTAATATGTTCTAGATCAATAACGCCAAAACTGGGTTTCACCCTTGACTAGACTAGACTGGGATAGAGATACTAGACATGGAACTTGTGAAAGTGATTGTTAACTTGTTATGATAAAACATCAAAAATAGTAGAGAAGACGGTGGCAACGCTACCCAAGAAGTTGCAGTAGTTTTAAATAATTGTAAATTTTATATAATAATATAAAATTAGGAGTAAAATACATTGATCTCCCGTTCAATATTGTTGAAATTTAGAAAATTCTATAAGTAGTAGGACTGATAATGAAATATGAGAACGTTTAGTATGCATACAAAATAATAGAAGAATGAAAATGTTATAAAAATAAAAAAATAAAATTGTGCCTTACAACGCCACCTAATTCCTTGATATATGAGAAATATTATATAAAGTTACTAAAAACTTGGTATGAACCAAATTGGATAAGGCTTGTTAACCAAGTTTGATCTTTCAAGTGCATGATAATCAATACTGCCATCAGTCATACAATGTCTCCCAACGATCGTCTCCTTCCAATGCTCTGTAGTACTCACACATGAGAATAGATAAGAGAAATAGATACAATTATCTTTGATTGGGCCATAAGGATCAACGTTTGACACCACAAAGCTCTTCCTAAGGCCAACAAATAACATACGATTTCCCAAGTTTTTAACTTCAATCCAACGAGGCTCATCACTACTCATGTCCAACTTGAACACTTCACTTCCTGTAAATTTGGGTGGAATATTGATATACTTCAGGACATTCCCCCATCTGTCATTAGAACAGTATGTATAGCTTGAGTTGTCAAACAAATAAATAAGCAATAACTCTCCGGATGAAGCATCAACAGCTAGAGACCTACGAATGTAACCATGATATTCATGAATAAAGTTGAAATTAGCATCCCTTTTACCTGTTGATCTCGCTCTTCTTGGTGGAAGCTGAGCTAACTGTTTAGGCTTTACGGGTTTTTTACGCAAATCACAAACAATTATCGACTCATTCCAGGACGAAGTCAAAGCATATAATTTCCCATCAAGAATCTCTGCTTCCGCGAATGTGATCCCTTCTCTCCGATATCCTTCAACCACAGTCCACGACTTATCAGAAATCCAACTGAATGCGAATCTGAAGATATCACTTCTATCAAAGAGACACGCCACAACACAGTTTGGATCTGTGGGTTTTGCAGATGCCACAATTTTTGTAATAGTTCTACATTTCAACCTTGATGGCATGTAGGCCTTAGCTTTTGTCACCGGGTTGAAGAAGAAGATGCTAACAAATTCAGAATATCTGTGGGAGAATTCAACCATGATCATCCAGCCTTCTATTGTGCCATAACAACAATGGCATAATGAACCTGTATGACGAAGGACCCTTTCTGTGGACAAGTTGAAGAATGAAAAGTAGTATTCTGCGCCCTTTTTTGTTTTAAATAAAAGGAGCGGCACTTGTGGGCAAGGAGAACAATGCTTATTAGCAATAAATCTAGTGACAATGGATCGCCAACTTGTGCAGACAGCTTGGGTTCGAAGGAAATCAGTGATGCATAAGCGTTGTAGAATCAAGCCCAAGGCATCTTCTCCAATCTCTGACCATTTGCTGCTGCTGCTGCTTCCTTCTTCTATGAATATGCTCATTATGCTTCTCTCTTCATCATCTTCGATATGTGCCTGCTTCTTGTTGATACTTCCTTCTTCTTCTTCTCCTTCTTCATCGTTCATTATGCTTCAAAAAGATAGTTATTTAAAAGAAAGATATGCAAAAAAATTGCAACATTGTATATTAATTTAAATTAATAAGTGATGTCTTCTAAAAGAAGAGAGATACATCATACTGCATAATTTCAATTGTTGCAAGTTGTGTTAATGAATAAAATCATGTGTGTAATCATATCTTTCAAATGAAAGAAGCTAACTGGGCATAAAAGATAGAAAGAAGCTAATTAAATAAGTAGTTACCTGGTTTGAGAATGCTCTACTTGTCCTATTGAAACATGAGCATCAATCAAGATGGGCACTAAATACAGAAAATTAAAGCAATCCATTAAACGCTCAATCCATGTTCGCTTGCAAGTGCTTGTTTGTTCTTCTTCTTTGACGTTCATTAAGCTTCCAAAAGAAAAGAAAAAACGGTAAAAACAATACATTATGATCAAAGGTTCTATACATGAGAAAATCAATTTTTTATGCTTAATAGAGCAAGTATTTAAATTCTTCTTAGAGAATTGTGATGTACCAAAAACAAAAAGCTAAATGAGTAATTACCAAGTTAATAGCTGTTCTATGCATCTGCACCCTACAAGCGAGAACTACATTCGCGATCGGCAATATGTGTGTTAATCGGCTATATGTGTGTGTGTGTTTGTATATATTGTATACTAGGTAACAATATATATATATATATATACACAACCTCTTGCATAGATGTTCAAACATGGCATAACAGCAATTTGGAATCTGAAAGAAGGAAGAAAAGAAACATACCTTTGGGCTTTGGGTTTCCCTTTCTCACTGCTTCCTCCTCCTCTCTCTGTTTTCATCTTTCTCTTTCAATTCTCCTTTCGTCTCCCCGCAATCTCTCTATTACACTCTGGTAACGGACACCTCTTTCTACTTTTTTATCTCTCTCCCTCCCTATCTCTCTCTCATTCCTGCTTTCCTCTCCTTTATTATTGTTCTCGCCTAACATTTGGATTTTTTTAATAAGGGCCGGGATTTCCGGAATCATTCTAGTGATTTGAATTTTAATTAATGAAGAAATTTTATATTAGTAAATAAGACAACCGGTGAAATCTTAGAAAAAAAAACTCTTAATTATAGATTATTTTTTTTAATTTGATGAGGCCGAGAAAAAAGACTCTTCATTTTTCTTTTTCAAATTTTTTTAAAAAGAAATTAGATACTCCCCTTTATCCTTAATATAAGATTATTTTAACTCACGTGAATTAAGAAGGGGAGTTAAAACTAATTAATTATTTCAATTTCTCCGAAAATTATAACATTTTTCTAAAACTACCCTTATTTAATCTTTTTCTTTTTTTCCTTGGATACATTAAATAGAGATATTTTTTAGAAATTTATAATAAATACCACCATATATATTGTAAAGGGTCTTATATTCAAGATTAAGATAAAATATCTTATATATAGGACCGGAGATAGTACTTTTCAAGAAAAAAGATATTCCTTACTAGCTTTTGATTTTTTTTTAATTCTTTATCATTTCATTATCATTTGTGATTAAAAAATTAATCTAAGAATTAATCAATCTACCTATTATATATATAAAAGCAATAAAAAAAGTGACCCTTTTGAGGTTTGTGAAAGTCCGAACCTAAATATAGCTTTTTCATAGTTTTGGGAACTCCAAATTAACTCTAAATCTCTTAATCCTTATTTTAATTTTTTCTATGGTAAATCCTAATAGATTTATTTAAAATTAACAAATTTACTCTTTAATATCTAGCACGTTTCAAAATTTATGATACAAAATAAACATAATTTAATTAATTATAATATGCATGTTTAAAATCATTTTCAATAAACATTGCTAAGGAATAACTTCCAGATTGCAAATCTAGACTTAAAGCTTAAAATAGTTTAAATCAAATATTTTAATTAATTATATTTAAAAATTACATATATAACTTCTAGATTATTACTTTGAGCTCGAATCTATTTAAAAAAAAAATCAATCTTTTATGCTATTTAACTAATTGATTTCATCCTTAAATAGTAAAATCATTCATTTTCAAAAGATATAAAATCATGATCATTATACTTAAAAATATTAATGATATTTTTTCACATTTGAACTTGATACTTTTCCGCTCATCATATTCTCTACAAATAGTACTCATATTCTAATTCATCCAATTCATTCGTATTTATTACTATAGTCTATTCTTTCTCCAGTTTGACATCATGATATGAAGAGTTCTTTCTCCAGTTTCTCAAAGCCTATACAGGACATCATGATATGAAGAGCTTTGACTATGTACATGATATGAATCAATTTCATAACAAATAGAGTATAAGGTTAGGATTATGAGGATGTGGATGATGCCAGATTATAAGATTAAAGATAATTTCTAATCTATAAATTTGGTGCTACAGGAAGAATTTGTAAGTATTAAACAACCTCCTTTGCGATATATTGTCCTATTGCTTATTGATTTTTACCCACCTTTCAACTTCATGACCCACCTTTTAGTGTCGGTACTATTGGCTTAAATATCAATAAATCATGTGCGCCTCATTTATTTTTTGTCTGTAATAAGCATTTATATTGCTAACATTTCTCATCTATAAATGAAAATATGCTATAATTAATATTTCATGTACATGGTGATTGCATAAATGCCGTTATAAAGAAATCATTTATTCAGATGTTTAAACCTTTGCTCCATGAGAGTGGAGTCTACTACATTTCAAGATTTAATGTTGGATAAAACAAAGGTCATTCTATGCTAACAATCATAAATATATGGTTAACTTTTGATTTTCTACCATTGTGAAAAAATTAGATGATGATGGATCTAAATAGGAGGCAGATGACAGGTATTTGATTTGATAAGTAAATTACGTTTATTTTGTTTATTCCATATTTTTTCTAAAGTAACATATATATGTGTATAATTAACAAATGAAAGTACCAAAAAAAAAACATTATCACTTATCTTTGCAATGAAGTTCAAGCTATAATCTCATTTGAATTGAGGTATAAAAAATCACATTTGAATTACTTATATTGTATATATTATTTCTTAACTTGAATTATTATTTTTTAAAAAATTGATAATTAGCTAACTACGTATGTTTTATATTCTATTTTTTTTAAAATAAAAATATTACTGAAATAAAACAAAATATAAACCGTTGAAATTAAATTAATATGATTTAAAGAACAAAAAATTTGGAAAAATAAAGGGTGAAAGCAATAATTGTTAGTAAGTGAATTTGGGAATTGTTTAAAAGCAATCATATAAAGAATAAACCAATTGTATTAATTAAAAGCTTTTATTTTACCTTCTTTATTTTAAATATTATCATAATGATAATTAGTTTAGCAATCTTAAATTATCAATTAAAAATCAATAATCTTTTAATCTTTTGAGATAAACCTACAATTTTGTGATTGAAATGTTTTCAAATCTGAGATAGATCTACAGGGGGCATGCTGGGTTACCCACCCCCCATACTTCCAACCTTCCTTTAAAAATTATGCTGACCTTACTTATAAAAAATGTGAAAATTAATTGTAGCTTCCCCATATTTAATAAAATTTTCAATTTTATCCCCCCCATATATTAGAGTCTAGATCCGTCTCTTAAATAATTAAATATATATATTATAATTACCAATTACTAATTAAAAGTTATCATAATTTCAAAATAAAAAATTATAATAAATTATATCTAATCAATTTCAAATATTGAAAATCAAATACAGATTGGGAAAAAAAAAGAACCCAATATATTCATTTAACATCCAAATTATTTGTATTAACTAAAGGATGTTTCACATTAAATATATTACTCATACTTAATTTCTTTTAATTTTAAATTTAAATTTGAATCAAAATGAACAATCACATTGAATTATTAAATCTTACAATTCTTATTCAATGCATTGCTCAATCTAACTAATAAAGATTTGTATGTAATATTAGGCAGGCAGTTCTTTAACCAAGCTGTTAATTCATACATCATTATTGATCATATGGGATGAGGCATTAGTAGCACTGTGAACACCATATTTTGTCCCAGTTTTATACATAAAAATTTAAAATTGATTAAATAATAATAATAATAATAACAAATGATAAAAATTAAAGAAGAAAACAAAAAAAATAAAAATAAAATAAAATAAAAATTGATTGATTGATTAATTTAGGAACCTAAAAATGGGGAGAGAAGAAAAATATTGGATTGGAATTGATGGTGGCTCAAGTTTTTTTCCCAAACACAAAGCTTTGAGCCAAGATTCGGCCCAAAATATAAAATAAAAAAAAATAAAACAAAAAAAATAAAAGGGTTTTACCCTTGGGCTAATTTAAGCCCAAATGATCCTAAGCCACATTTGGGGGCTCAGGCCTGAGTCACCCAGAGCCCTCTATGAAACTCGGAGGGGGTAAAAATAGAGGGTGAAGAGAAAGGGGGGAGCCGTGAGGACGAACTAGAGGGAGCCGCGAGGGGGGACGAACTAGGGGGAGCGGCGAAAAGGGACTGACGGAGCTAGGGTTTTGTCCATGAGGAAGCTGAGACCGAAGAGGAGGAGGAACCGCGGGGAAGCAAAGTAGAGGGGAGACAGAGACACGTGAGGAGGAGGAGCCGTGGGGAAGCAAAACAGAGGGGAGACAGAGAAATGTGAGGATGAGGAGCCACGGGGAAGCAAAGCAGAGGGACGGAGGAAGTGGAAACAGAGGGAGCCGCGAGGACAAAAGCAGAGGGAGTCCGAGTGAGATCCAGAGAGAGGGAGTAAAGAGGGGAGTATCGAAAAGAAACCCTAGAGGCTGAAAGGAGAGTGGAAGAGAGATCAGACACAGAGAAAAACCCGAGGAGGGATCGAAACGGGAATCGAGAAAGAAAGGAGAAGAAGAATCCAAGGCAGAATGGACGAAGTTTAGAGGAAGGTTTGAGCTGCAAGATTCTAGGACCACCATCTGGTAAGTTTAATTTGGAGATTCAGGCTTTGAGCTGTGGCCTTCTGTGTTTTTCCTTGCCTTCCCACTGTCTTTTCCATTCCTTCAACTTGGAATCTGTTAGTTATTTTTCTTCACATGATTTGGTCTTACTATGAGGTTCTCTTAATTGCTCAAGTACTTTATTTTTCATCTGACATTGGTATTAAGCTGCGTTCGTGGTGGCTCGGTCCATTTAAGATAAATGTAAGGTGCGTTTTATGAATTTGTATCCTAATCCCATCATTATTGGAAATTGTATTTCAAGATATGGATTCTATTTTCTCAAGTTATCTCCTTAAGTTTCGAACTGTAAGTTAAGATTTTCGTAGTCACGCAAGATTTCTTTCTGGCCCTTTTCAAGTCTGGAAATACCCTTTACTATTTAGAGAAATCATGAGGCTTGAACCACCTATTTTCCCTTGTTCTTTCCAGTCCAAAAAGCTCATTCTTGTTACGGTGTTTTGGATTAAAATCTATGTTATTCTGGATAATCGTGAGTAGATGGGATGGAGGTAATTTAATTTGTGTACGCCATTATTTGTTTCCCAGTGTTACCTGATATTTTGAGATTTAAATTGGGTACCCAGCTGTTCTTTTTACGTGGCAAATACTTTGCTTGAAGTTTGCTCCATTGATTGTCCCTATGACTTGGCTTTAACATGAGGTTTTATCTTTGACTTCAAGCTCATAAACTTAGTAATTTGGTTTTGGTTTTACTAAAAAATCGTTGTGACTTTGTTCCAAGACAAAGGCCAGTTTGCTATAGGTTTTTATCAAAAAGATTGCTTTGCTGCCAAATACATGGAATCTGCCAATTTTGTAGAAATGAATATATAGCTTTGGTTTTTTCCCTATAAAGTGATTTGGATGCAGAATTCATGTGAGTATGGAAATTTCTTGAACCTCCATCGTGAGTTCTGAAAACTCATGCAAATATTGGTAGTTCTATAGTATTGTATTTTCATGTCCGCTTAATCCATTGTATGAGTTTTGGTAAGTTTAAAACTAAGTGCTTGTTTGTAATTTGCATACCCTATGAAGTTTTATTGCTTTCCACCAAAAATGGAGCTACAGGCTATGTCTTTAGATTGAAGTAAAATGGAATGTTTGCTGGTCCATGGTTATGCTTTATGCTTCTGTCTGATTGTCGTAACCTTTGTTTATAAGAGGAGTTTGATGGAATACAAAATTTGAGCCATTAGAATCACGTTCCAAGTCACGCCCATTACTCTGGGCTTTGATATTTTAAACCTCTATTTGCTGTCACAAGCTCATTGACTTCTGTTTGGGTTTACTCTCATGCTAGAAAGTTGTAATATAGCTTTTGTGGGTCTGACCAAAATCTGCTCTTGCTATTTTTAAATCTATTGCTTATGTGTACGGTGTGTAATATTTCAAAATCTATTTTTAGTCGGGCCGAAACCTCTTGCTGACATTTCAAAATTGTCCCTATATATCTAATAAATAGTAATGCTTTTGTATTTTCTTTTGAGCACCATGGGGTATGAGGTCATGCTTGGAAAGAGTGAGTCGTCCTCGTCAAGACAAGAAAGGAACATCAAAGCAAGAGATAGGAAGAAAGTAAAAGAGTTTAATCTCCTTTCTTATCTCCATGTAGTTTTCATTGTAGTGGAATAAAGCTCTTACTTGAATTTGCACATTAATACACACACATTGATAAATTGTATTTGATTCATTTTTTTTCATTTCTGGTTTTGATTTTTATTTGATCATTGATTTTTCTTCTTTTTGCCTTTAGAGTTTGCCACGAGGGACTAAGTCTCCGTGTGTTTACAGAGTGTCAGTCAGTTGCACCATGAGTGAAAAGTTGCTATGGTACAAACGTTGGCTAAATTTTTTTTTTTAATATTTATGAGTACCAATGATTTTTTTTATTTATTAAAAGTAAAAATAAATGATACAATGAAAGTTCTTTATTTCAAATTTTTATTTTTACTTTTATGTTCTGAGTGGCAATGCCGTGGGCATTTAGATGTCAATTAGCGAGCTGTGAGTGATAAAATTACTACATATCCTAATTGATTCTTTTTTTTAAAAAAATAAAATAAATTAAATTAAATAAATAAAAATAAATAGTATATACATCTATATAAAAGTCATATTTTTAAACTCCTTTTATCGTTTCTCTTTTTATACAAAACATGTTACCATGATCGTATTTATTTTTATAATTTAATATAAAAATGACTTATGCAAAAAATTCATTTTCCCAATTTTATCCTTTAAGTCTTTATGCTCCGAGTAGTGGTAGTGGTACCATGAGCGTTTAGATATTAAATCAGCAATTTGTGAGTGATAAAGTCACCACATATGTTAATTATTTCTTTTCGAAATATATGTAATAATTACATCTTGAATTTGTCTTAATGTTTTTCTTTTAAATAAATAAATATGTGTTAAAAAGATCTTATTTATTTCAATTTTTATAAATAAAAATTATTTGTCTTCATTCAAACTTTTTATGCCGTTTGTCTTGAGTGACAGCCCCATGGATATTTGATCGGGAATTCTACAAGTATACAGGGTCGATCGCAGTAATAAAAGGTCTCCGGAATATTCCAGAGATCGAACCCAAGGGAGGTAGTAAATTTATAGTCCAAACTTTTAATCCCAAAAATTAATTGATAATCAAATTAATAATTCAACTTAAAAAGATAAAAGAAATAGGAAATAAAATGATGTCTGAGTTTTGATTCAGTTTTAAAAGCGTCAAGGGATCAGGATTCACCTTATGAGATAATTAAATTTTATTTCTTAGTTAGACTCTATATAATTATAGTGATTGTTGTTTCTAAAGCATCCTAATTACCTCTCGGTCAATTAGTCCTTATTTAATTAGAATTCAATTCGCTCTCGCACAACTAAATTTTCTAATTAAACCTTGAAAACTACAACATATATCACCATGAATTCCTAATTCTATCTCTAGATTAGTTATTCATGTTTATCTCTCTATATCTAGGTTCACTCTTCACCTCTCAGTCCATCAAGTTTACCCATTAATTAGATTATATGGTGATCAAGCATAAAATCTACATGAATGAACAAAAGAGATAAAAATAATAAAAAAATCAATTAAATATAACTTGAAGAACAAATTAAAGAGTCTTAACTAGATAAACAAATCTAATTTATCCCAATCAGGCTACATTCCTACCCGTGACTGGGAAATTTAGTTACTCATAGAAATACAAATCAAATTAAAACTAATATCCCAAATCATAGTGAAAATAATAAGAAAACAGAGTTATATTAGAGAAGAATAAATCTATCACTAATACTCCCCAAATCTCCTTGCTCTTTCTCTATAAGATGCTCTTAGTTGCTCCCAGTTGCTCCCAGATGCGTTTAGAACCGTGTTCTCTGACTTCTAAGTGCGTTTCTTAATCCCCCATTGTGTTTCTATCATGTATCTTTATATAGAAAAATTTTAGAAGCCCATAGAAGCCCAAAAATATCATGAAAACACGTAAAAAACGTGTTTTTACGAACCCCTGTTGCATGACCCGGCACCGGGTAACCACAAAATCAATTAATACGGCACCGGGTGCTTCTAAGTTGCTAGAAAACGTCAAAATCCGAGTTGACCCGGCACCATACGGATTTGACCCGGCGCCGGGTGGATACTGTTTGTATGTACAGTGCAACTCTAGCTCCATAACGTCATCAGCTCGTATTAACATTTTGAGTTATATTTTCACCATGATAACGTTGGAATCTGGGAAAACTCTGAACATGAAAGTTGTAGATCTTTGTCTTAGATTTCCAACGTATTTTAAATCACCTCAATTGGAGTTCATATTTGAGAGTTATGATCAAAATATCAAAGGGTGTCATAACTTTTCAGCATGAACAATTTGTAACGTTTTTGCTCCGAATGCTTCCACATGAGCCTATAACGTTATGAAATACAAAAATATGTCAAATCATGCTAAAATATATCAATATAAACATATTTAAATATAATTTAGAGCTTAAATGTGGGTATTTTATATGTATAAAATGGACACATCAATATTTAGGTATCAATGAGCACATTGTGAGTGATAAAGTTACCATATAAGCTAATTGATTTTCTTTTGTAAAAATAAAGTCGTTTTCAAATTTTTATTTTTCAAATAAAAAATAAAAATACTCAAAATCACACATAATTGAGGAAACAAAAATATATTTTCTTTTCAGGAATTGATTTTCCTTAAAAAAAATGAATGATAAGAGAAAATAATTGAAATTAATCTATCTTTTATAAATTAAAACACACCAACTAATTTTGAAAATTGTTTTCTTTGTTGAAAAATAAATTATTTTTCACAAACTTCTCTTTTCAAAAATATATATAATAAAAAATATCAACCCAGTGACACATATTTATAGTCCGAACTACGTCGACTTTGATCCCTATCGCAAGGTACGTAGGCTACAGACTCTAATTCTAGGTCAAGTCCGCTCTTGTAAGTAAATAATATTTTTCTCTTATTTTATTTTTCCAACTTCCCATATTTTCATTTTAATCTTTATTTTCATTTTTACATTTTCTTTTATTTTTATATTTATTTTTGCATGTGAATGATTAAAGGGCAATTAAAATAATTTTTTAAAAGCCATAAAAATTGTATGATCAACTTAAGGGAACCGTTCTTAGGAACGGGTGTTGTGCGGGTGCCTAACACCTTCCTCAATCACAATCGTACTCCCAAACCCAACTTTGATTCGCAGACCATCATTTCCCTTTTATTTGTTTTTCCAAAATTTCCCTTAAAATTTTGGCGGTGACTCCTCCGAAATCGGCCCCTGTTGTGAGGGCCGATTTCTCTCTTTTTCTTCATTTCCCACGCCATCTGCATCGCATTTTCGGGTGTGACAAGCACACACACAAACATTGCTTTGAGGCCTTTTATTGGACCATGAGGAATATTGCTAAGCAACAAAATACAAATTGTGCTATCATATCATTTGGAGGGAAGGTCACTGTGTTCGAAGGAGATTTTAGACAAATATTTCATGTTATCTCAAAAGAAGATATTATATTTGCAACCCTTTATTCATCTTATATATGTGGATAGATTTAGAAGTGTTGAGATTGACAAAAAAACATGAGGTCATTGGCAACAACTTCAAAAAGCCTTTACCAAAGAATTAAGTGGTTTTATATTGGATAATTTTCATAGGTGATAGAACCATTGAGGCAAACAATGAGAGAGAAGTAGAAGTTACAATTCTACTAAATCTTATTTTAGATGCGTAGGATGATCACATTCAATGCATTGTTTAGTCCACATATCTACTTGATAGACAATATTAACACCCAATGTTAATTTAGAGACAAAGCAATATTGGCTCCTCCTTATTAGTATGAATAATATTAATCAATATATGTTATCTACGCTTCCTGATGAGGATGTAATATACCTGAGTTCTGACATTATATCAAAGCAAGATGAGAACATTAATTCTATTAGTGATGATCAATCTACCAAATTCCTTAATTCCATATCCATGGTCGGTCTTTTCTGATTCAAACTAGTGATAAATTATTAGGTTTGTGTAATAATACATGGCTCATTGTAACAAAGACTGGTAAGCATGTGCTAGAGGCAAGAATGATGTCTAAATGTATATATCCCCCCAAGAATTATGATCACCCCTTTTGGACTCTTTTTTTTTTAAATAATGTTAATCAATATATGTTATTTACACTTCTTGATGAGGATGTAATATACTTGAGTTCTGACATTATATCAAAGCAAGATGAGACCATTAATTCTATTAATGATGATCATTCTACCAAGTTCCTTAATCCCATATCTATGTCTGATCTTTCCTAATTCGAACTATTGATAAATTATTAGTTTTGTGTAATAATAATACATGGCTCATTGTAACCAAGATTGATAAGCATGTGCTAGAGGCAAGAATAATGTCTAAATGTATGTATCCCCCCAAGAATTATGATCACCCCTTTTGGACTCTCCTTCTATTTTTTTTTTTGCATATGCATCCAATATCCTAAACCTACCCCATTTTAATTGGAGAGCTGAGTAGGACCCTTTCAGGTGGCAAGCTTTATACTTACCCCACTTCAACTAGAGAGCCGGGTAAAACCCTTTCAGGTGGCAAGATCTACTACTAAATATTTAATACAACTGCATTCACAGGGCTCGAACTTGAGATCTCTGATTAAGCTAGTACAACTCCCTTGTCGGTTGAACTAAGAGCTCGATGGTGTGTATATGCATCTCTAAGTATTTGATTATGCACTATTCTTCACATAGTATTTTTAACATATTTACCTACAATTAAATTCTTTTTTATCATATACAATTATATTACTTTTTACATAGAATTATTTTTTTTTTCACCAATGTAATTATAATTGTTGAAAACTTTATAAAGACTAATAATTGGATTAATAAATAAACCTACATAAGGTTTAGTGTTTCTTATTATATTTACATACAATAATTTTTATTGTAGCACACATACAAAAGCATCCCGTATATCACATAAGTGCTATACTAGTTTTGATCCAAATGACTAGATTAATTAAGACTGAATAAAAAAAATAAACACAAATCACTTTATTTTTGGTCTTTTTGAATAGGGAGTGAAGCCAATTTCAAACTCTTTTAAAAGATTTGAATTCTTAAAAAGGATTTGACAAATCCTATTAATTAGTTTATTTTATTTCTTTAATCCGTCATTTTATTTTTTTAACATAAAAATTAATGTAAAAATTAAATTTGACTCAAATGACTAAATTTGGACAAGTAGAAAAAAGATGCATCTCGCCTCATTTTTTTTGTTATTATTTTTCTTAAGATACCAAAAAAATGCATATAATTAATATGCTATGGTTTATTATTTTTATTATTATTTATCTGTTATTTTCCCTATATGTTTTTCAACATACATCATATCTTTAATGGTACCCTCAGATCAAAATTTTGATTATGATGATTTACAATTATTTTCAATTAATAATAATTTTAATGGATTTTCCATATTGCCACTAATGTCATATACTGATGATTTGGAACTAATCTATAGGTTATGCAATAAATTTGCAAATAATAATTCATATGTTTAATGTCATCTTAATTTTTATTCACATATGTAAATAATATTTTTAAGTTTTTTATTTAATGAAGAATAGACTCATGTAAGAAGAGGAAGAAAAAACAAATAGCAATTCATTTCTTATTGATCAGGTAAGGGTTATTCATATTCATATTCTCAATATTCTTATTTTTCACAACTAATTTATGATCCATATTTGGAAAAAGGCAAGTTCAATTATTGCCCAAGTATATAAATAAAAAGTTTGATCGTTGAATCAAACTCTCTAGTTACTACCCAAGAGAAACAGAAGCTAACAACATGAAATGTAGAAAAAAGAGGATTTCAAAAGAGTCATTGCTAAAATTTTAAGAAAAAACCTTGAAAATCTTTTTAAATAAAAAAGTATTGTCTGTGAAAATAAAAATGGGGTCAAGAGTTAGTTATATCACCGGGAAGGTATTAGACACCATATAGTTTCAATTCATAAGAACAGTCAGCCTAAGTTGACAAAACAAAAATTAATATGGCCTTAAGATTATTTTAATTAACGTTTTTAACAAAATAACACATAATATATTTACAAAAAAATTCACTTATTTAAAAAATGGTAAAAAATAATTAATTTATTTCCAAAGATGAGAAAGAAAAATTAGGGCTTACATACCTAGCAACAAGGATTAAAGTTCATATAGTTTGAGATAAAAATACGTTTCTAGGTTGTATTTTTAATTAATTAACTTATTGTTAAGAAATCATTTATAGAAAAATAACTTTTATTTGGAAAACAAAAGTTTAGAAATGGATTTGCGTATTTTAATTTGTAAAAGACAAATTACCTTTATTATTTATTATATCATTTTTTATTTAAAAGATACTTTGGTGATTTTGATTTTGTTTCAAAAGATTATATTTAAAACATATTTTTATTTCATTAATTAAAAAGATAGAATTTTAAGTAAAGATTTTATTTCAAAGGGAAAGATTACCTAAATCAACTCCAGGAAATTGAATCGGTATTGGCATTTGCATAATTTAGTGACACTCGTAGTCCACTGTTTGTACTCAAACTAGAATTCACGCCCTTGTAAGTGAAGTTTAGATTTAGATATTCCTTATGGAATCAAAATATATAAAAGTAAAAATATATAAAAAATGAATATTAGATACATTTTTTGAATTTATTTATTTTACATTATTCAACGTAATAATGTGAAGATTGATAATCTTGTTAATCTATCTATCTATGAATTTTTCTTACATTCAGTTATGTAAGCAGAGCAATAACTGCAAGTAAGGAACATGAAAAACTAATGGTTAACTAATATAATAAAATATAAGTTTACAAATCTATATTAATTACATAGTATATTCCTAATAACACTATATAAAGAATATAAAGTTATCAGAGAAATTACATTCAACATAGAAAAAATGAGATAAAAAGTGGTTACTTCCATTTGTAAATCATACTTGAAATTTAGTTATCAAGTAATCATTTCAACGATTACATTATATGGAGAAGATAAAATATATCAAAAATATATAAAAATTGCCACCATAAAATTGCAAATAATAATGTGATGAAATCTTACTTTCAAGCATGTCTCTAGAAATAAAAACAATCAAACCAGTGGTGTAAAAAAGACTCATATGATATGGATTTATATAGATATCACAGTGAACCTAGACATTCAAATCGTAATTTTTTCAAGAATATATATGATTTTTTCACGTATACACCTGGTATTCTGGAACCTGCCTCACTTGAGTTGTGAGCACTTTAACATGGCCCAAACTAATCCGGATTCGAGGCCTAATAAGCATCACAAGAGTGGGTGCCCCTACCACTCTATGTTGCTGTATTCCCACGTCTCGAACCCAAGACCCGTGGTTAAGCTGGAACGACTCTGGCCAGTCGATCCAATTTTCATTTCCATATTTATCATCAAATCAAATTTAAAAAAAAATGAAAGAATATATAAGAAAATAAATATTAGGGGGAATCACATTTTGGGACCAATATCTCAAATTAATTACAAAGCAAAATTTTTTACTACTTGTTCTTCCAATTTTGCAACTCAGTCTCCCATTTTTACCACTGGTTTTTAGTTAAAAGTTCTCCTTTGTGATTAATTTGATATGCTGGTCCCAGGATGTGATTCCCCCTAAATATTATTTGGAATATGTAATGTCAGAATTTTTCATACTCAGCATGATGACATGGAGGTCTGAAATCGAAACACGTCGTGCTTTCGACCTTTGCTCATAGTGGTGCAAAAAGACTCATATAATATGAATTTATATAGATCTCACTGTAAAACTAGACATTTAAATCGTAATTTTTTCACAAATATATATGATTATCATTTCTACATTTATCTTATATAGATCTTACTGTAAACCTAGATAATTAAATTATGATTTTTCCATAAATATATATATATATGATTTTCTAATTGAATCATATTTTTTTCACAAACATATATATATATATATATATTTCATTTTCATATTTATCATCATATTATATTTTTTTTAAAAAAAGGAAAGCATATATAAGGAAATAAATATTGGTTGGAATATGTGAAGTTAGATTTTATCATAATTAGCATGATGATGTTGAAGTTTGAAATTATGACATGTCAAGATTTTGACCTTTACTTTATAATATATAATAATATAGGGTTTATAATAATAATCAATGTTCAAAAAATTGGACCAGACCAGCTGGTTGGACTGGCAATTGGTGCCTGATCCGGTCCGGAACAAGTAGGGAAACCGGCCATTTTGAAAACCAGTCAAAAACCGTATGAACCGGCCCAAACCGGCGGGTCATCCAGTTGAGTTATTTTTTTCCCCTTTCCTTTAAATGAGGCAGAACAACGTCGTTTTGTGCCTTCTTTTTTTTTTTTTAAGGAAAATCATTTTATTATAAATTATAATTATATTTTATAAAAGAAAAAAAATCAAAGTAAAAACATATCTAAATAGTAAATACCTATTGTTCCATTTGGCCATTTCTATTGAGATCAAAAATCAAATTCAGAAATTGGAACCCTAACACCCTAATCTCCATCAATCGCCTCCAATATGCCATCCTACTCTCATCGTTGCCTTCCTCCATCAATGGTGATAGGTGGTCGAACTTCATCAGTCCATCACAATGCTTGTTTGAGTCTGTTGGCGACCTTTTTTCATCGATTCAGCAGTTTCTCCTTCAACTTTTATCGGTGCTTTCTCATTGGTGTTAATTTGTCATAACATTACTCCTCGGTTTAGTAAGCTCTTCTCCTTCCTAATTTTTCATCACATACGGGTATAGTTACCATCCTAGTGTTTTTTTTTTCTTTTCCTCTATTCTCTTCTTCAATCATGGCCTTTTGTTTATGTGGAAAGTGTGCTTGCGATTTTCTCTCATTTTTTCTGGTGATCACTCTGTTTTTCTTGTATTATTTATCCTAATATGAGTAGCTAATAGCCTTATGGATACCAGTGATTTGAATATTTTCTTTTTGTTTGTTATTTTACTATGAAAATATTGGTGGTTGTTGTTCAAAGAAAATGTTGCAAAGGATACTTAGTTTATAGTGTTAAAACTTTAAAGTCGACAAAAATGTCAGAATTAGAAATTTTTACTAAGGTTGATGCTGATAATTAATTGGTATTTTAAGAAAAAATATGCAATAGTTGTTTCTAACTTTCTATACATTGAAATTTTACTGAATTTTGCTTACAAATTTAGTTAGATGGCGTGGATATAACATTGCATATAGATGTTTGGTTTAAGATGCACATCTTTGAATGCTCTCATGAACACTATATGTCCTCCATTTGTTTGTTAGTTATATTTTACTATGAATATGCTTTGGAGAGCTTGCTTTAGACTTAGTTGTTAAGTGTTCATTTTCTGCACTGGTACTCATTCTCAAACTGGTTCAATAGTTTTATTCTCTGGGCTCTAGTAAATGGCGCTGATGCTACAAATAGAACTGTATGGCATGTTCATAATTTTCTAACTTATAAGACTCATTGTACATAATTTAGAAGGAACCAAAGAAATTAAGATGACGTGCCTCCTCTTCCACTTTATCACACATCGTCCTCTCTTATTGTGCTTCCCTTGTAATAGCATTAATTTTCAAATACTGTGCCCCCCCCCCCAAATGCGCCTATGTAATTGAACATTTAATTAACCGCCATGTGCCACCCTTTGACACTCAAAGCTAGCTACCTACCCCAAGAGTCAAGTGTTTTGTATATATTATTGCTTTTGGTGATGTGTATTTGTAAATGTAAGCAAGGCGAAGATGACTTTGGAATTGAGATATGGATTCAATTTTATCTTGCCTCTTATTTGTTAATGAGATATATTTGTAAATGTAAGCTAGCTACTCTCTTATGATTTTTCTTGCCTCTTGTTTGTTAATGACATAATAATGTCTTGTCTTTAATATGGCTTCAATTTTATGGTATGGATTCAGTATGGATATTTTGGTTAATGCCAATTCTCAAAACGATCAGACTCCAACTTCCAATAATGTTGTTGGTCAAAATACTGGTATTGGCAGTAGTAATAAACTATCATCAGATAAACAATCAACAACAGGGGGCTTATCAATGTGTGGGAAAGCTGATCCTGCTTGAGAATATTTTGCCTTAAAACAAAAGGGGAGGACTAATGTATATACATGTCTTTTTTGTTCATCAATCTATAGAGGGGGTGGAATAAATAGAATGAAGCAACATCTTACTGGTGTTAGCGGTCAAATATCTTCTTGCAAGAAAGTTCCTTATGATATACGCCACAGAATAAAAGAGTCCTTGAAAGAAGTGCAATTAAAAAAGAAGCTTGATAATATCCATGAAGAGTATGCTGAGGAAGATAGATGTGAAATAGTTCTTGCTCCAACTCCGATATCAAAGGTTTCCAATTCTTGTGGCAAGAGAAAAGCCACTAGGGCAGTTGGCAATTATTTTTCCCAAGGGCATCTCCTGGCTCCCAACCAAGCATTAAAAGTGTATTGCCAAGTAAAGAATCACAACATAATGCTAAGATGGCCATTGCTTAGTGGGCAATTATCAATTGTATTCCATTTAATACAATGGATTGCCCTTTCTTTCAAAAAGTTGTTGATGCAATTGCTACCATTGAGCTAAGATTTAAAGCTCCTACTGCTTATGATATAAAAGTCAACTTGTTGGGCGATTGGAGTAAAGAATGTCAATTACTCATTGAGAGTCATAGAGCTCAATGGGAGAGTAATGGTTGTACACTCATGGCTGATGGTTGGAATGATGTGAGGCAACGAACATTGATTGACTTTTTAGTTTATTCTCCTAAAGGTATAGCTTTTGTGAAATCTGATGATGTTTCTGATATGGTGAAAGATGCAAAGTCTTTGTTTACATTGTTTTGTAATGTTATTGAGTAGGTTGGTCATGAAAACATTATCCATGTGGTGAGTGATAATGCAACCAATTATGTAGCATGTGGCAAGTTAAGTAAAGAGAAATATGAGCACATTTATTGGTCTCCTTGTGCTACACACTAAATGAATCTTATCTTGAAAGATATTGCAAGCATGCCTCATGTATCGGACTTTGCATTAAAGGCATCAAAGATAACTATATTTGTATACAATTATACTGTCTTCTTGTCATGGCTTAGGAAAAGAGAGGGGTGGAAAGAAATTGTGTGTCTAGGAGCAACTAGGTTTGCCACTACATTCATCACATTGAATAGTATTCATGAGCACAAGAATCACTTGCAAGCCTTGGCCGATGATAAGCATTTTGTTGATTATAAATTATCAAAGGCTGCTGCAAGTAGATAATTTAGTGCCATTGTATTAGAAAAAAAGTTTTGGGATGATTGTTATCAAACTGTGAAGATTGTGGGTCCCTTTATACGATTGCTAAGAATTGTAGATTTAGATGAAAAGCCTTTAATGGGTTATGTGTATGAAGGAATAGTGAGAGCAAGAAAGGCAATAAAGAACATGTTTCACAACAAGAAGGAAAAATATAAGCCTTACACAAATATTATTCAAGCTTGATGGGATAAGCACTTGAAGAATGATCTACATGCAGCAGCATATTTGTTGAATCCTGCATTCATGTATAATAAAGAATTTTGTCACAAGAGAAGAATTATGGAATCAATGCTTGACCTATTTGAGGCAAATAGCACTAGGGCCTACATTGACATGATAACTCAGTTGACAATGTATCGTGAGCGCCACGGCTCTTTCAGTCGGGAACCAACTATTGCAGCAGCCAATAGATTAGAACCTTGTAAGTATCAATTATAACTCATTAATTGTTATTTGTGTATTTGTCATATAAGTATATAATATAATTGAATGTTTTTTCTTTTTTATGTAGATAATTAGTGGGACATTTTTGGAGGCAGTGTTCCAAAATTACAAAAGCTTGTCATCCGTGTTCTTAGTCAAACTTCTTCTTTTTCTAGATGTGAGTGAAATTGGAGTTTGTTTGAACGCATTCATACAAAAAGAAGAAATAGATTGGAGCATCAACAGTTAAATGATTTGGTTTTTATTAATTATAACTTGTAGCTGCAAGATAGGTAATAACTAGTAAGTTTCAATTATTATGAATCATTCATATTTGATTATTTTTATTCTTATTCTTCATTAAACTTATATTTGAATACTTCCTTTTTTATTTTTTTATCAAAGGTCACAATTGAAGAAGAGGAGTTATGATCCTATTGATTATGATTCAATTGACACAGTTGATTTATGGGCAGTTAAAAAAAATACAACTCTTGAATTTGATGATGCAGATCTTCAAAGTGACAATTTGATTCATGAAAACATTACAATTCAATTAAAGCCTCAAAGAGATAATGAAGGTTTATATTTTCAATTCCATTTAGGTTTCTAATATTATAATTATATAATTTCTTAATATATATAATCATTAATATTACTTTTTTTCAAACACATAATAGGTGATGAAGATATGAACATTCCAAATCCCCCTTCTTTAGTTTCAATGGATGCTCATAGAGTTGGACATGATCCCCCTCCTTTTATTTCATTAGATGCTGATAAAGTTCAACCTGATGTTGCTTTTGGTCCTCTTAATTTGGACCCAACATTGGAAGAATATAATTTGAATGAATTTTATGGTGACAATTGATTGATTGATTGTGGTAGATGAATATGGGTATGGTTGTTAATGGTGTTTGTTATGGATGAATTTGGTTGTTTATGAACCCATGTTTATGTTAAATTGTTAAGTGATGACTGCTGAATATGGTACCAGGCTTTTGGAATTGTGGTTGAAGAATATTGTATCAAACTATTATTTTTATCTTAGTTTAAATGTTAGTTTTATTATTATATATGGAAGCATTTCTTCTATATTTTTCATTTATATTATGTAAAATATATTAATTTATTCACAATCGGTCCGATCTTGGTTTGACTCCGATCCGACCAGTGAACCTTGAATCAATAGCTTGACCGGTTTAATAGTCAGTCCGATTTTTTGAACCTTGATAATAATTTAATATCACTCATTACAAGCTCTAAATGGTTTATTTAGTTTCATTCACAGTCCATTGGTCAATGTTCTAAGTGCTCATGGAGATTCAGTGTCATTCGTGGCAATCCCTAAAGAAAAATATATGAATTGAAACATCGTGTTTACCACAAATAATCATATACGAAAAACGCAATATATTGGAATTTTGAGATTATGTATATTACTCATGCCAAGCTAGTTGATGCCCTTGTCTTAGGCTTCCACGATGCTCAAAATGAAATAAGAATTCAATAGCATTCATCTTAAAATATTTCCATGATCATGTTCCTCATTGACTTTAAACACCTTGAATCGTTCATATTTTGGCACAGCAACCCTTGGTTCCTGGTGGTCCAAAAAAAAAAAACCTCGGTCCCTCGTAATGCACGATCCAGCAAATGAACAGACAATGTTCCCTTATTATGACTTTATGATACTATTATTCCTTGTAGCTTACTAAAGTCCGTGATAGTAATAGTTTTTAACTTGCAATAGAATAGTCAACAAGAAATGGAAGGAATGTTGCTATATTAAAATTGAAGGAACATTTTGTACCCGAAAAAAAAAACTGAAGGAATATTGCTGCATCGTAATGCCAAATTATTGGGCAGCTGCGATTTTCTTTGTCTGTGGTGATCAAATGTGATTGTGTTCCCCCAGACCCTCATGTAGGGGTAATTTATATTTATCTCACTTGGAAAATTCAGGATAGTACTGTAATTTACAGTATCGGCAAATGACGGTGGTAAAAAAAAAAAATAGCATCAGCTTATGATGGGGGGATTGCAAAAGTACATGGAGCAAGTTATCCATCCTGCGTCAAGCCTTGACTTTGGTGCTGATTATCGATAAAAATTAATTTCCATAATTACTAGTTAACAATTTGTACTCCCTTTGGTTCCTTTTATACGGCGTCTTCTAAAAGATATTTTTTTGTCCTTCTTATAGTGCTTTTTAGATACAATGTTTATGTTTCAATGGTCAACTCTCAAAAGTGATTTTTGACTAATACATCAATTATTATGTCTAACTAATATTATATCATTTACATATAATAATTATGTATTTATAAGTAAATATCATATATTTATAAATACATTTCTTGTATTTGTAAGTGATAATGAGCTATTTACAAGTTCTAACAATCAAATATCAAAGGTAAATATATTTATGGGTGCATATCTTGTATTTGGAAGTGAAGAGGGGGGGGGGTGTTTCACAAGTGGCTGTTGGAAGTCATTGGAGGGAAGTTGCCTCCATCAATCACCTCCAATGGAAAAGTTGCTTGCACCAAAAACCACGACTAACAAGTTGCCAAAAAAAGTTGGTCGCACTGGAAAAGTCATTGGTGTCAGGATAGTTACTGTCGTCGAAAACCCCTGCTTGTGGAGGGAGGAAATGAAGGAAGAGAAAATTTATCATTTCTATCAACTGTATAATTTCATTTTAATACCTAGGTACCAAGTTGGAATTTGAGTATATTTTATAACTTTTTGGAATTATCTTTGTTTCTTCATTATTCATTTGGAATTCTCCCAAATTATAATCTTAAATACAAATTGCTTGCCAAAAAAATGAACCAAGACACTCAAGATATTCATTATCATCCCTCCTGTTCTAGACTAAACAATTTTTTTTCTAAATGACAATATTTTACAAATTAATGAACATATAAAACAATGAAAAATGATAGATAAAGGCCAATGAAATAACAGTAGGACTTGACCGCTCACAATCTCAAACTTTGACAAAGCATATCAAAGGACTTGTCTTGGAGCAACCTCAAGCTTGTTTGTAAACATCCTTGTACTTGTCTGCCAGCAATCTTGGACTTGCTTGTGAGTAGTCTCTAACCTGCTTTGATGCAGCTTTAGACTTGCCTCAAACATTCCCAAAGTTGCTTGGGTGCAACACCAGACTTGCACAAGAGCACCCTCAAATTTGCTTTCCTACACCCCTGGACTTGTTGGGTGTAGGTTCGAACTTGCTCATCAGTATCCCCAACTCTCCTTACTTGCTCGGTGGCACTCTTGAACTTAAGTAAGTAGCCTAGAGCCTAGCTTGGCATGCTTGTGGAGAGAATAAAACTTTCCCCTCCTACCAACCTCAAAGTTGACTAAGTTATTAGCAAATATTTTTCAATACATATTATTGAAATTTAATCTAGATTAATGCACCTTAATAATAAATAAAACAACTCATATTAACTGTCAAAATGCACTACAATAACAAAAAGAATATTAAAATGCATTTGATTATGGTTGAAATCAACTGCCATCAAATACGATTAATTCTGGTGGCCTAAAAAAAAGATTAATGCTGGTGGACTAAAAAAAGATTAATGCCATTATTTTCTATTTTAAAATTTGAAAATATTATGCGTCTATAAACTATGCTGACATGGCAAACTAAAAGTATAGAATTCTCAAATTAATGTGTAGTAATTGAAATAACTGCTAATAACAGTATATCTTATAGACTTTAGCAATCACATTTAATATTATATTAAAATGTTATGAATGCAGATTGTATTTCATATTTATTATGCCCTCCCTATATTAAGGTAACATTACATTAGGGAGGAGTTTCTTAATTTATCACCTGGCAGCAATTGAGAGATTTGCAGATTGTCCATGGATGCAAAAAATTTGAGCAACCGATGTGGCAACATAGAATTTCAGCATATGTGTTTTAGCATCATGATTTTATATTCTATTATATATTATATATATAGTAATATTAGTGATGTGGTAGAACAATGTGATCATGTCATGTCAATAATTTTAAATTTCTAATTTTGATTTAAAATCAAAATCAACTACTACTTTGATGTAAGTAACTTCCATTTATAATTTCAAATCCTTATTAAATGCATTAATTAGTTTTTGATCCACTATCAATTATAGTCAATGCATTTACTTTATTTGATTACTGTTATTTTATTTCATACAACTTATCAATGGTTTAAATTTCAAATTCATGATAAAGGAATAAATCCTGATTGAATATATTAATTAATACTGTAATTTATAATTTAATTATTTTAACTGAATGATCATTAATTGATTTGGGGCATCCATATATAAATATTCTAAAATTTTGAATATTATTCCTACCGTGAAAATATTCAATCGTTATTCATGCATACTCTATATATATATAAAACCACGGATCACCTTCCCAATATCAAAATTCAGAGGAAACACAAATTATTAATTTGGTAAAAATCAACTGAATATATATATGTCCAAAATCAACGTTTGAGTTTTGGCTTGTGGGTTATAAAAAATTAAAGTTATGGGTAATAAATAGTTTTCAATAATTAGTAATACTTAACTACAAATTAAATTTGTTACTAATAACACAATTAATTCAAAGATTGGGATTTAGATAGAATATCTTATCAAATCACTTTTCGTTTGAAATTTGATTGTGATCGGTTCCAAAAAATTGATTGTGTAATAAAATAAAAGCTTATTTTTAATATTTTGGATATCATGCAATATATTAATATCCAAATACTGTAAATGCCAATTCCATAACGCGTCTTTAAAATTTTTCATTAGCACTTTCGAACCGATTGAATAAATTGTGAGTTTGAATTAATTAAATAGATCTCAATAATTTAAATCTGATTAATTGGTGTAATTCTCAATTCTTAATTTCTCATGACGATAATCTTTATATGACTAAAGCAATGGTATTATTCAAATTAATCATGACAATTTTCACCAAAAAAAATCCTTACAATTATTATTATATCAATCAATATTTAATTAAAATCTATTCTATGAAACATACAAGTAAGTTAGCAATTATTTCAGCATTTAAATAAACGCCATAAGTTTTATTGTAATGTACGGAATAAGTTGAAATTAATTTTAAGACAATTCATAATCTTATCATATCTTTTTTAAGAATTATTTTTGGGGTATCATTAAATTGATTCCATTTGATTTATGTCAATCATAAGATCTACAGGTATATATACAAATGTATTTTAAATTGCTTGGACACAAAGGTTATATACATCTGTGGATTATATTGATTCTAAACTACACCTTTTATACATGTTAAATTTTAAAAAGTACAACTCTATAAATTGAAAAGTTTAAGACATTTAATACCATGAAATGAAGTATTCCCTTATTATAGTCCTCAACTTTTGATGATGATGGTAATGATTTAAAAATACTTGCATTGTGCATGGCCCCTCAATATCAAGCTCAAGCAGAAGTTTGATAAGCCATTGCAATGCAGTAAACCTACACTACAAAAATATGCAATTCTACATTGCCTTTTTTAAATCACTTATATGAGGAATTGACGTAGAAAATGGCTGGTGGCATTTAGTAAATAAAATCGTTTCGGTTAAATTGTTTACGTTGATATATTAGAAACCAATGTAGAAATGTAATTTCTTCTAGCTTAAGCAGCAATTGACATAAAAAAGTAAAAAGACAAAAATAATTTTAAAATTTCTTTAAATTTTAACACAATTTTCATGTTGGTTGAGTTAGTAACCAACGTAAAAATTATATTATGTTAAAATTATAATTTATATAATTAAATTATAAAAAAGATAAAATTATATCATTAACATAATATTATTAATTATATATAATTAATAATATTTTATAATTAATTTATGTTAAATATTATCATTAAATAATTAATTAATTTATATTGAATAAATTATTTTATCATATATAAATATAATTATATTATGTTATAATATGTTATAATTTATATCAATTATTTTTTAAAATATATTATTAGGTATATTTTATAATAATTTATATAATTAAATATAATTTACATAAATTAATTATAATTACTTAATCTCTAGGAAAAGAAATTAATTTTTTTAACAGTGCTATTTTTCGCGTCGGTTTGTCGCATAACCGAAGTTAAAGTGTAATAAAAAAATGTTTAATTTTTTGCCTGAACCCCTTATCCTCCTCATCTCAGTTTCGTGACTCAGTAATCTTGCCCACGATGTCCCTAGCCTGCTTCTCCATTCTTCTCGCTCAGGCGAAATCTCGATCCCTAGCTATTTCCACCATCATCCGTCATCTCCCCCCTTGAGTTCACTCAGCCTCCTTCCTCCTTCAGCTTCCGCCATCGATCTCCATTGTCAGAATTGCCATCGTCTTGAATCGCCATTAGCCACAGCTCGATCAGCCTCCAGATCGGTTCATCTCTCCTCCATCTCCTTCATCAAACTCCACTGTCACGGGCTCCATCTCAAGTTCATCACTTTCTCCTATTCGCGCGGGTGAGTTTGTTTGCCTTGCTTTCTCCTCTTCAAATTGGTTTCCCCTCCCATCATTTGATTCAAGAAAGGAAACGACTGTTATTTTGTACTTTGACTAGCTTTTGTCTTTCTCGGTTGCGTTCTACTTTCTGGGTGTAAGAAGGGTGCTGGGTTTTGATCCTAGTTGTGCTGATCAGTGTATTTATTCAGTTTAATAACAAAACCTAAATTCCTTTACATTGGTTATGTTCACCCCGTTACTTAATTGCTGAAAGCTTAAGTTAGAGACCTCACCTGGTTGCTGACAGGCAACAAAGTAAAACAATTTAGTTTGTTGCAGAGGACATGAGCGAAGGTAGAGAGTGAAATTCATATGATCCTCAGTCACCTGATTCAACCTAATTAGCAAAACACTAGAGCTAGCTAGCTGCGTATAGTTTACTTGTGCTGAAATTAAGTTCTCAGATTCACATGCGTGTCCTTCCTTTAATAACAGCTAAGATCAATCCTACCGCGTTTTAGATGTAATTATCTACTCTCACTTTTGTTTGGGCCTCAGTTGTCTACCCTCAATTGGCTTCTTCCTAATTTCTTGCTTTTAGTGGCTTTTGTTTAATTAATTTAAATGTGCCCATTTACTCAGAGTCTGTACGTACCTACTGTTTATAAGTTATACTAACCACATGTTGATTACTTAGAGTGGTAATTACAAGGTTTTGCTTGTATTTAATTATTTGCCATCAATGGTAGTTTATGACTTGATGTTTGTATATATTTCTATATATGGTGAGAGGTCTCAAAGTTGTCTGTTCTATCTTATATTTATTTATTTCTACTTGTGAGTAACCTATTTAAGCTTTTGCTGAGGTTTTAATTTTTCTTGGATGTAAATAGATTTTCGTGCTGTTGAGAGAACTCCTTCCATGAGTGAGTTGAATGAAATTCTTCTTGGGCAGGTAGCTTAGCTGCATTGTGCTCACTAATATTACTTTATGGGAATTGTTTTCTTGGTTCATATTGGATTGATGTATGATTGTATTTATTCCTTTTGCCTCTCAACTAATCGATAATTAATCAACCTTCTGAATTGATTTATCCATCCTTGCTAATCTGATATATCTTTATCTACAATTTCACTGGCTAACTCCTTGGTAGGAGAGAGAGTTGGAAACTTTAAAATTTAAAAAGAATTAAATCTTCCAGAGTGCTTCTTTTTCGAGCATGTTTTCAAATAAGATGCCATATTGTAGATAGTTGAAAGTTATACACAGTAAATTACAACTTGATCATTCCAATCCATGATTCCTACAGATATTTATAATTTTGTTCTGAACTTGTATTACTGTATTTAGTACCTTTGGTTCATTGCTTAAACTAGCTGGTGTATTTCCTTTCGTTTTTAAACTAGGTTTGTATTGCTTTGTTTAATACCTTTGGTTTATTACTTTAAACAAGTTGATGTATTTTGGTTGGTTTGGTGATTTTAATAAATAAATTTCTTGTGATAATTATTGGAATGATTTAGTAACTATTGAATTTTTTGTTTGTGTTGGTTTGATTCAAAATTAAATTTATTTTTAAAATAAAAAATATAATTAAACTAATTTCTCTATTAAAAAAATAAAGTATAACTTTTACATCGGTTGCAACCACAACCAACGTAATCACATTTGTTACAAATCTCAACCTCCAAAAAAGAAACTATATTTCTACGTCAGTTAAATATGGCAACTGAGATGGTAATGCAACATGGAATTTTTTTTTATCTATTGTCATTTTCTACGTTAATTTTACCTATATAGTGTCATAGCCGGTTCTAAGCTCAGGTAAAGGAGAAGGGTTTGTGTTAGACCTTTGACAACCAACGCAAAATTTTATCGAATTTCTATGATATGGATTAAGGATTTTTTTACTAAAGCTAAGTCGTTACTTAGAAGTAACGTGCTGAATGACTCGAATGTAGTGTTAAATAAGCTAGAACCGCTACATTGACACCTAGGTGTAGTGTTAAATGAGTAAGGGTTCCCACATCATTTTAGATAAAGAAGTTAACCTAGGAGAGCAAGATTCAGTTCGATTATTGGAATATTGATACTTTAACAGTTAAATCTATGGAGGTGGTGAATGTTATGATTTGAAGGAGAATTAACATTTTATGTTTTTAAGAAACTAAATAGGTGGGAGAAAATGTTAAAGAGTTAGATACTACTGGTTTTCATGTATAGCAGATTAGAGCAATGAATGGAGTTGGAATTATTATGGACAAAGTTTGAAAAAAGAATGTGATGAGAGTCAAAAGGATCAGAGATAGAATTTTATCGTTAAAATTGACTATTGGGCATGATACTTTTAATATTATTACTGCTTATGTATCTCAAGTAGGGTTAGAAGCACATATTAAGGATAAATTTTTGGAAGATTTGGAAGGTTTGGTTTGAGACATCCCACAAGAGGAAAAAATTTTCATTGGTGGAGAACTTAATGATCATGTGGAGAAAGAAATAAGGCAATATATGGGAGCTTATAACAATTTTGGTCTTGGAGAATTAAAAGAGGAGGGACATTTCATTCTTAATTTCTCAATGACTTATAATCTTACAATTATGAACACTTATTTCAAGAAATGGGAGTAGCATTTAGTTATATATAAAAGTGGAGCCCAAAGGTCGCAAATTGACTTCTTCTTTTTTTTTAAGGAATTCTAATAGAAGATCTTGTAAAGATTGCAAAGTGATCTCTGGTAAGAGCTTAAATTGACAACATAGGGTCTTGGTCCTTAATGTGTTAGTTAAGAGCTATAAACTAAAAAGTTGAAAAGCCTTAAATCCTAGGATCAAGTAGTGACAACTAAAAGGTGAGTAACAATTGATTTTTACGAAAAAAGTATTGGAGGAAAATAATTGGAACTCGTAACGAAAAGCTAACATCTTGTGGGATGAAATGGTTAAAAGGATCAGGAATACCACTAAAGTAGTTTTGAGTGAATTCAGAGGTTTTGAACCTAAAAATAAAGAATCTTGGTGATGGAATAAGAGTGTGCAAGAGAAGGTTTAACATAAAAAAAAAGAGTGTTTTAAAGCCTTACACTTGTGTAATAACAAGAAAAATTTGAAGAGTTATCGTTTAGTTAGAAAAGAGATTAAAAAAGCAGTAAGCGAAGATCGATGTAAAGCTTTTGAGGAATTTTATCAAGTTTTATAAATAAAAAATAGTGAACGCAAAATTTATAAAATTGCCAAGAATATGAAAAGAAAGTCAAGAGATTTGGATCAAGTAAGATGCACTAAGGATGATGAAGAAAAGTTTTGATTATTGATAATGATATAAAAAAAAGATAGGAGAGCTACTTTTATAAGCTCTTTAATGATGAATTAAGTATGACTAGTGATATAGAAGGTTTAACAACTTATGAAGATGAACTGAATTTGAATTTCTATTGTAAGATCCGGGTTGGAGAGTAAAAGAAGCTCTTAAGAGAATGAATATTAATAAAGTTATTGGCCCTAATGGTATTCCTAACGAAGTTTGGAAGTGATTAGGAGAGAAGATGATTTTGTGGTTTATTAAGCTTTTTAACAAGATTTTATGGCCAGAGAAAATGTCAGAGGAATGGAGAAAGAGAACTTTAGTGCCTATATACAATAACAATGGGAATATTCAGAACTGTACTAATTATTGGGAGATAAAACTCATGAGTCATACCATGAAATTTTAGAAAAGAGTGATTAAACATAGATTAAAAAAAGAGTTTCATATTTTAGATAATGATTTTAGAATTTATGCCAGGACGGTCTATAACAGAGGCTATTTATTTATTAAGGAGTTTGCTTAAAAAATACCGGAGTAAAGAGAGAGATTTACATATGATTTTCATTGTTTTAGAAAAAACCTATGATAGACTACCAAGAGATGTGTTGTGGAAAGCAATAGAGAAGAAATATATTCATGTGACTTATATTCGAGTCATAAATGATATGTATGAGGGGATAACAAATGTGAGAATTCGTAGAGGTGAAACAAAGGAATTTCCTATATGAATATGTTTACATTAAGGATCTTTTTTTAGTCTATACTTGTTTGATTTGGTTTTAGATGTTTTAAGAAAACATATACAGGAGGAAATTCTTAAGTGTATGCTTTTCGCAGATGATATAGTCTTAATTGAGGACTCAAGAGAAGATGTCAACTCGAAACTAGAGTTATAGAAACACTTTGGAAACAAAAAGTTTCCACTTAAGTAGAAGTAAAATAAATATATGTTTTACAAATTTAATAAGAGACTAATTAAAAATGATTTAGAGGTAAAAATTGGGGAGCAAATTATTCCATAAGTGTTAAAGTTCAAATATTTGAAGTCAATTTTACAGAGTGATGGTGAAATTGAAGGAGATGTTATGTATAAAATGCAAGTTAAGTAGTTAAAGTAGAGAAAAGTTTCAGGAGTTATTTATGACTGTAAGATACCTATTAAGTTTAAGAGCAAAATTTTATCGAACTGTTATAAGGCTAGCAATGCTATATGGTAGTAAATGTTCGGCTTTAAAAAGACAACAAGAGCATAAGATGGAAGTAGTAGATATGAGAATGTTGAGATGGATATATGGTTGTACAAGAATGGATAAAATAAAAAATGATTGTACGTGAAGAAAAATCGGAATAGCATCTATCGAGGAGAAATGATGGAAAATCTTTTAACGTAGTTTGAGTATGTATAAAAAAAGAGGATAAAAGGAGTCAATAAGAAAAGTTGATCAAATGACTTGGAGCTCTATCAAAAGGTATAGAGGAAAACCAATAAGGATATTAAGAGAAGTTATAAGACGTGATCTTTTGATAAATGATTTATATGAAGAGATGATATTTGATAGAACCTATTGACATTGTATGATCTATGTATTATACCCCACTAAATGAAATAAGACTAATATTATTGTTATTGTTGTTATTATCATTTTCTATATTGGTTATTCCTGCAATCAATATAGAAAATAAGTTTTCTATGTTGGTTCTAGAATCGAGGTAGAATTACTTCTTTAGGAAAAAAGACAATTTAGGACCCACAACTAAAAATATTTTTTCCCAAGAACCCAATTTAAAAATTCAGTAGTTCTATAAACTGAATTCTCAACTCGAATCAACTAAATTTCACACCGATACTATTTATTTGTTAATATTTTTGTAGAAAGGTCCTAAACTGTCCTTTTTCCTCTTTTTTATGTCAATCAAATCCATATTGCCTCCACAACTATTGTAAAAAGTCATTTTTACAATAGTGCCAATAATCACAGCTGTCTAATCAACCATATGTAACTTGTTAGTCATTCAAGTATAATTAATTAGTTGAGCAAAAATGAAAAGGAGCACAATATTTCATGCAAGTGCTATCAACTTTTGCGGTTTTTTTACCTGGATACAATAAATAACAAACGAAATTACCAAAATACTATAAGTCAAATATTATTTTTCAATATACTATAAATTTTACTTCTCGGTGCCATTAATACGGAGATAAAAATTACACTTTTACACATCTCGATTTGATGCAAACTGATATGTGTATTTTTTGTTTTTTTAACATTTAAGGTGGGCAGGCTATGCCTGCCACCCTACCCCCTTACCCCCCGCACACCCACACCCATTCCCCTCTCTCTCCCACCACGTACTCCCCCTCCCCCCAAAATATAATTATATAATTATAATATATATTATTTATATTTATAATTATAATATATTACATATTAAAATAAATTTATATAGATCTTTTAAAATATTTATCCCTTTAATTGAATTAAATAAAATTTTAAAATTTTTATTATATTTTAAAAATCTAAATAAAATTTATTTTAATATGTAATATATTATAATTATAAATATAAATAATATATATTATAATTATATAATTATATTTTGGGGGGAGGGGGAGTACGCGGTGGGAGAGAGAGGGAAATGGGTGTGGGTGTGTGGGGGGTAACCTGCCACCTTATAGGTTAAAAAAATAAAAAATACACATCTCGGTTTGCATCAAACTGAAATATGTAAAAGTGTAATTTTTATTTTGGTGTCAAAGACATCGAGAAGTAAAATTTATAGTATATTGGAAAATAATGTTTGACTTATAGTATTTTGATAATTTTTTTTTTGTTGTATCCGGATACAATTTTCAACTTTTGGTGTCAACTTTGAGCCTCAGCCAAAGCTCACATTATTAAATTACATTCAAACATAAAAAGATGATAATTTTTATGGGCTTAGGCTTCTCACGTTACTAATTACATCCATGATAAGCACTAAGAACACATGCCTCAACAGGATCCATACATAAATCCTCTTTTAAGTAAAATCGAACAGCCAGTCCTTGCAAGTCACAAAACACATTGAACAAAATATAACATGATAAGCAGGCAGGAGAAATTACAATAAAATAATAAATTTACCACAAAATAGGATTTATTACCACTTGTTCTTCTAATTTTATTATATAGTATTTTAAAATTTAACACTTTTTATTAGTTAAAATCTTTCTTTGTAATTAATTCATTATACTGATTTATAACTATAATTCCCCCTAATAGCAATATAATTTGGGACAAATCCACCCCAAATAATTTGAACGTGCTCATACAATATCTATTTTTGCGATGAGCAGTTTTACTCATGGGAGGCACCTATATTTATAGTTCGGTGTTAGTTGTTAGCATATCTCCTTTTCTCGCATCTGGTTCAATGGAAATATCATCTCAAAAGTCAAACAATGCTGATTGTAATTGTAAATTGGGAAAAAATTGATGATCCAATTCAATCCCTGTAGAGAATATAGTAACTTTTGTAAATAGAAATATATAATTCAAATGTTTAAAGTTTCATTTTAAGTTTCCACTAAAAGGTCAATAATTCCCTTGATCCCCTCCCTGCTCTAAGGATCGAATTCAATAACAATATATAGAGGTAGTTCTAAAACGAAAATCTACAAGAGATAATCCAAACCCAAATCATCTGCATAACACTCCTGTCAGGCCCGAAACTACTCACTGCCACCTTCATCCACTGTTTAGTATAAGTGCAAATGCATAAATGTTGGATATATAAAGTTACCAAAACAAAAATATCAAGGATCACAAATTCTGGGAGAAAAAAAGAAAAAGAATGCTTACACTTCCAAGATGCCAAAAAGGGCTCGCCATCTTGAAAACAATATCGCTTCTATTATTCAGAAAATGGCACCAACTTTGTGTTTTCTTGTCATTAGTTATATAAAGAGCCTCTCACAAAATATTACATACACCGTATTAAAGAGCAATGCAAAAATATAAAGCTTAGAGCATTGTAAATGATCGGGGCATTGTACTCTTGTTGCTTCATAAGCGGACAATCCACAAGATAATTTCTATCCCATTGAGCACATTATATAGGGTGGATTGTACCATATTATATTTGACAATTGATTTAATGAAATTAATTGTAATTAATATGAGATTGATAGCAATTTTCTCAAATAAATTCATATTATTAAAACAAGAAAAATAAAAAACGAATTAAATGAAAATTAATTTCAAATTTCTCAAAATTGACACAAACTTCTCCAAATAGTATTAATTTTAATATAACTTTCTAAATCATAGCAATTAATTCAGCCAAATAATATTAAATATAAAATAAATTTTCAAATTACAGTAATCAATGATGGGTAAATTACATAATAATTCACAAAAATCTATTATTTATTATATATATAAAAACAGGATTCAAAACTGAACTCCTGTTGCGTCACCTCATTATGCAGTCTTTAAAAGGAAACTAATAGCTAGATACTCTGTGGCATATGATGTGTAAGTTATTTTATTATTTTTAATAAATATATAAATGGATTTATTAATAATTGACTGATATGATTTTCAAAGGTGTATTAAATTAAATCAATTTAATAACATGGTTCTTAAATAATTTGCAATCTAATTTCGATGCTATGTATATGATTTTAAATTGTTTATTGTTCTTGATTTTATATTGTGACTTATGCCACATTGCCGGGCAATTATGGGGTTTAAATGAATAGCTTTTAAATTGGGTAGTGTTTATGGTATTTTTTTTTTCAATTTGATTGAATGGATTATTTAGTTTAAACTTAAACAAATTCCTTTTTATTTGGGATTTGTTTGAAGTAAATTCCTTTGCTGCATACTTGGTTTTCAATATCCACTTTGTGGTATATTTATAATATTTATATTATATTTCCATTTACTATTAGCCTGTTTGTTTGGATTGAGGGCATAATCACTAATTGAGATTATATGGTGGAAACAGTTTTTCAATAAGTATTTATGCCTTAAATAAGAGTTTGTAGAAGAAGCTGATTTTTTTAGTTTACGATAATCATTTATCCTCCTATAATCACTTATTTCATTTTTCTTTCTCATTATCCACCCAATAATCACTTAAACTCCAATATTCAAACACATTTCTTTTCTCAAAATCACTTATAAGGTAAAAATATATAAATCTAAATCACTTTTGACATAGTCATTTATTCTCATAATCACTTATAAATAACCACTTATAAATAATATAATCCAAACACATCCTAAATCATTATTTGGTAAATGGTCGCTATAATTGGTTAAGTCATTATCAGTATTATATTACATTTATAATGCCATTTAAATGTAGGTTTGACCTAGGAATTGTTCGTCAATGTTTTTACTTGAATACAGTGTATTTAAAAATTATTACATATGTCACAAAAAAATATTGAATATTTTTTAATGAAGTTTTTATTTATTTATATTATAAAGGAATACAATTACTTCTTTTGTATAATTGTTATTTATGGCTATAAAGATAATGTTTAAATTATTATGTTGAAATATCATGAACGTATTTCCCTTTAATGCTGGTGTAATTCATGTTTTTTTTCACTAAATTCAATATTTTTTAGTGGTCTATAAAGCTCTATTTCAATTATATGTAAAAAATAATACTTCCCTCATTCCATATTATAATATTTTTTGAGAGGTTTTTCTTGATCTTACAAGATAATTTATGCTATATTTAATGAAAAAAATAAAATTAATAGAGATATAATTAAAAATTTTAGTTTTTTTTCAAAATAATAAAAGTTTCTTAATATATAATAGTGAGAAAATAGTTTTAAATATGCATGAAAATCTTTCAACACTTTAGAATATTGAGAACATATACATAAAAAATAATATTAAATGAATTTGTTAGAATAACAATTATATCTATTACAAATTACAAAATAATAAAAAAAGTCTCGGAAGCCTTCCTAATTAGAATTTGGATAGTTTCAATTCTTATTTTCTTTTTTTCATGTGTAAACAGTACACAAAACAAAAATTTGCAGGGAAATAGCTTACACGTGGCCCGAGTTTTCCCGCCATTCTCGGCCCAGGAAAGCTCTCTTCAATGGCTTGCTCGGTTCATCGTCGATATTTTTTTTTAAAAATAACTTTCTTAAATTTTCTTTTACCTCGTGTTACATTTCTGATTATTGTTGGCTTAGCTTCATCATGGCGTTTGTTCTCCAAGTAATCATCCACCATTTCTTCTGTTACTAGGGGAACATGTATATCTGTGTCTTTTCCTTTTTCCCTTTTTGTGGTTTTTTGAATTAATCTTTTATTGTTCTTTTTTCAATAATTCGCTCTGAGGAATTGGAATATGTTTTTTTTTCTTTCGTCTAATTTCTCATATTATGTGCTTTTGAATTGACCGTGAGAATTAAGAAGAAATTGAGGCATACTCTTCTCAATCGCGTTTATTTTCCAAGCAATGTGGCTTGGTAGGAGTGAAAATGGGGACTTCGTTGCCCTTTTCTCTTCTCATTTTCTCATTTACCTGGCATACCGTTGAACTTTGCCGAATGGATATGCACCTATTTTCAATACTGAATTAGTAATCTCTGTATCGTAAATTTGTCAGTTATTTTGGTTCAAAATGGTGTTTGGCAGACGGACATCGTCGACACATTCTATTGCAGTCTTCCCATCTTTAAATGGCTCTTCCTGAAATTCCGACATGGACTTGATTGCATATGTATAATAGTTACATTATAACAATATCATGAAATGGTATTTTAGCTATGTGCAGTTTCCGTGTCATTATATTAAATGCTAGTTGCGATTTAATTTCCATTTATTTTTTGTTAGTCCTTCAAGGCAAAAAGTAGCTTAATTGATGGGCCTTCCAGTTACATGCCTATAGTTCAGGCTTTAATTCCGTCAAAAGTAAATATATTTGAGTAAATGGTGAATGATATAATTCTTTTGTGCGTGCGTGCGTGCGCATGTTTATTTTCTCGTATATCTGACCAACTTTCAGTGGCAGATGTCCCATTAGATTAGTTTATGGAGATTGGTATCTGAGAAACAAGTAAGAGATTTCTGGGGCTTCATGAAGATGATATGAGTTAAGGAAATGGATTTTAAGAGGTTCATGACTTTCTATGGTTTCACACAACGAGGCACAATTTGAATTTGATGTTTAGTACCAGAGAAGGAAATATATCATGTAGAAACCGTGCAACTATCTGAATTTTTCTTAGGTTGAAATGGATAGTCAAGGTGATCATTTCCGGAAGCCTCCAATCAAGGGAATTAAAGGCAGTGAAGAATCAGTTTTCTTGCATGGGGACTTGGATCTACATATAATAGAAGCAAAATCTCTTCCAAATATGGATTTTTCTATTGAAACCGTAAGAAAATGTTTTACCGCAGGAAACAATTGCACACCTCCCTTTGTAAAAGGTCTCAAGACACACTCTGGAAAACATAAAATGATCACTAGTGATCCTTATGTCTCTATCTCTCTAGCGGGGGCGACTGTTGCTCAAACTAGAGTCATCTCTAATTGTGAGAACCCTGTGTGGGACGAACATTTTATTGTGCCAGTTGCTCACCCTGTTCAAAAAGTTGCATTTGTTGTGAAAGATGATGATGTTTTTGGAGCTGAACTCATTGGAGTAGTGGAGATATCTGTTCAGAAGATTTTGCCAGGAAATACTATTAATGACTGGTTTCCCATTATCGGCAGTGGAAACTGCTTAAAACCTTATCCTGAGTTGCATATTTCTTTGAAGTTTGTGGCTGTGGGAGATCAGGATCGGACAAGTTATTTCAGTGTTCCTAATACATATTTTCCTCTCCGAAAAGGAGGGAGTGTAACTCTCTATCAAGATGCACATGTACCAAATGGAATGCTACCTGAAATTCAACTTGAGGGTGAAAAAATCTTTAACCATGGTAGGTGTTGGGAGGATATATGCCATGCCATTTTGGAAGCTCACCATCTAATATATATTATAGGATGGTCTATTTACCACCCTATAAAGCTCGTCAGAGAACCAACAAAACCAATACCTGCTGGCGGAGAGCTTTCTCTTGGAGAACTGCTGAAATACAAGTCACAAGAAGGGGTCCGTGTGGCTCTTCTGATTTGGGATGACAGAACGTCACATGACACATTTTTTCTGAAAACAGTAATTCTAATTACTTCAATGAGATAATTATACATGATTTCTATTGAGAAGTTTTCATGTTGATCATTTCGTCAATTCAGGGAATCTTTTCTTCCTTATGCTGAATTTGTTATCTGCTTCTAAATTAAAACTCTCCCATATGATATTGTATTGAATTATTGAAATTATTAGATCCTATTTGAGTAAGAATCTTTAAGTTATCAAAAGAAAAGAATCCAGGTGAGGAGAAAATTAGGAGGGGGTACAGAATGCAAGATTGCTCCATATACATTCGTTACTGGTAAATCATAATGGATCGTCTTCTGAAGTATTACAGTAATATTCGATAATGATATGCTTAACTTTTAATGTTCCTGAAATCTAATTTTACTATCAAACGTAAATGGAAGTGCATGGCATTTTTGTACTGTGTACACCACTGCTGAGATCTATATTGGTGTGCTTTTATGATAATTAATATTTGTGATTGCAGGAAGGTGTCATGCAGACACATGATGAAGCAACCAAAAAATTCTTTAAACACTCCACTGTCCATTGTGTGTTATCTCCACGTTATCCAAGCAATAAGCTCAGTATTTTCAAGCAACATGTATGTAATTCCTGCTTTTGAATTTAAATTATGTAGGACAAGAGTATTGGGTTTACTGCTGAATAATCTCAATGTCTTATGATTTCCTGGAAGACTTCATGTTAGTTTATGCTCCTATATGAGGGATGTAGTAATGTTCCTTTTCTGCATTTGCTTGAATAGTACATATTTAGCTTTTTTTTAAAAAAAAACATTTTTAATTGGATCATTTGGTACAGGTTGTGGGAACTCTTTTCACTCATCATCAAAAGTGTGTGCTTCTTGACACTCAAGCTTCTGGGAACAATAGGAAAATAACTGCTTTTATTGGTGGCCTGGATCTATGTGATGGCAGATATGATACACCTCAGCATCGGCTCTTCACTGATCTTGATACTGTCTTTAAAGATGATTTTCATAATCCTACACTTCCAGTAAGTGGTTATTATGCAAGAATGATTCTTTTTATGTGTTTGGTCTAGTGCATTATATTGGTAATCTTGTGGTGTGTGTGTGTGTTAGCACAAACAAACACTTTCATCAGTGCAAGCAAGGGAAGTTTCTAAAAACTTGAATCTTGTAATGCATTTGTGTCATGGGAAAAAATGTAATGCATTTGTTATGCTTTGGAGGAAGGAAAAAAAAGAAAGAAATTACTAGAATATTGACTTGACAGTGTAACTGTCATTGAAAGGTTTAATATGAAGAACATAATCTTGATGATTCTTGGTGCAGTCCCCACTCTATCCCTGCCTGAGAATGGTGAACGTAGCAGAGAAGTCTAAGTAGCAGCAAAAGCAAATAATGCAGGGATATAGGAAAAAGATATGAAGAACTAGAATGGGAAGTTTTGTAAAAGTGGAAAAAGGAGTGAACAGATAAGAGAAATATTTGACATCCCTCAACTAATTAACTTTTTTGGACTGAAGAATTTTAGGAATTATTATCAAATTTGAATTTCTCTCAGCTCAAACTTTTGCATTGGAGTGGACCTTGACAGTGTACTAGACCTTTTATTACCAAGTTGTCTAGAGTTTGTGTTGGTAATCAGTGTGTCTACCCAAATCTGAGGCTGATCTCCAATGGCTAGTTCATCAATCTGTGACGACTTTGAATCAACACATTTTTTCCTGACGGTCTAGATTTTGTAAAATATTTAATATTAAAATAAAAAAATTAATAAAATCTGGCTAGTCCTGATTAGATCCATAACCTTTACGTCTCTAAAAATTTTCATGGGATCTATTGAATTCGTTTGCCAATCTCTAATGGCTAGTTCCCTAAAATAGGTTAATCAGCTAGTTTCCTATTTTAGGTGCGCCTGGTCTGCGTTGGGTATGTCTACTTCTGTCCGCTGTTTTATTTTTTATTTTTGGGTTCTTTTGTGTTTCTTACTTTCCTTGTTGGGAGCTTTGGCTTGTGACTTGTTACTTACAGCCTTCCTATTTATTCTGCATGAAAAAAATTTTGTGCAATTCAGAACTTTTATCAATGAAATACCAGCATTATACACAGTTTGATACTTGCCTTCTCCTATTTTCTTTGTTAAAGTTTAGTTACAACAGTTTATCCCAAGGTATGCTGGGCCTTTTTGAGTGGAGGGAGTTCATTAATGAATGAAAAAATTACATCATATATACAAAGGTCAGACAAAAGAAAACAGTTAAACAAGGGGTCCTGTATCAAAAACTTCAAGAACCCCCTTGACTCTAATGGTGTAATTGACAGTAGCCTGAACTTTCTGAACAATGCCCTCTGTAGTGTAAGATTTGTTAGAGAAAGTCCTGCCATTCCTGACTTGCCACAGTTTCCAGCACATAGTACCGAAGGTCAATTGCCATATCTGGCAGCATCTCCTTGGGTTGATGTTTGTAACAAGGTATGCTGGGCCTTTGATTTATCACTTTGCCACTTTGTAGTGCAAAAATGTTTTCTTTTGAATGGCCATGTTTAAGATCATAAGAAAACCAATCTTGGGCCTTCACTTAACATCATAGATTTTAGTTGAAGTAATCATTGATAGCTATTAGAGCCTGTAAGACCAAGTGGCCTAGTTTTCAATCTTTAATGCTTCCAATTCCCTTGAAGTTAAATTTCAGCATGAGACTGTGGTTTTTGGCAAAGAAGATAAGATATTAATGAGAAAGATACAAGAGAGGAAGATAGGATATACTCCTACAGTGAAAAGACAAAATATTAAGATATTAGGAAAAAAATATTTAAGCTAAAGCATGCTGCAGCGCTGCCCAAATCTTCTGTCAATTCTTTTGAGTAGTTCTGCTGACATATTATAGTGTGTTGATTTTTGTCACTTGAATTAAATTAGAGAATCCTATTTTCCTTAGTTTTTATTTTCTGGTTTATGAGTGAGGCTGTTGATTTGCTTGTACCTTGCTTCAGATTAGTCGATTTAAAATCCCTTTAACAGCAAACAATAATGACTTGACTGGCTGAAGTATCTAAATAATTTGCAGTTAGGCAATTCTGTTTCATTGTATGACTTCATATTTGCATTACAAGGTGAGTTTGTGTATTAAATGGGCTGACATTTTTTTGGTCATTGATGACGATGTGAAAGCATGAATTAGCACGAAGGAAGGCAGGAAAAGATTATTTAAATGGAAATTTGCAAATCTGTTGAAATAACTTTCTATATGATACAGTCAAGTTATACTGGTGGACCAAGAGAACCATGGCATGACTTACATTGCAAAGTTGAGGGCCCGGCTGCATATGATATATTGACTAATTTTGAGCAAAGATGGAGGAAAGCCAAAAAATGGCGTAACTTAAGGTTAAACAAGGTTACAAATTGGCATGATGATGCTTTGCTAAGGCTAGATCGAATATCATGGATTGTCACACCATCTGATGATAATGATACAAGTGTCTATGTAACTGAAGAAAATGATCCTGAGACTTGGAATGTGCAGGTATGGAGAAAATATGGTGATATAAATCAATGAATTGTATCATATCATCCTTATAAAATCGTATAAATATTACAAACAAGCATTAATTACAGGTATTTCGGTCCATAGATTCAGGATCTGTCAAGGGTTTTCCAAAGGATGCTAAGGGAGCTAAGGCTCAGGTGAGAACAAGGTTGCCCAAAAATAATTTAACCTTTTTTTTTAAATTACTCTTTTTGTCCTTAGATTTTCACTCAATTTTTAATATGTTCCTATAGTGTAAAAATTTCTAATTAAATCCTTATAAAAATTGTTTAATAAAATCCTTATTGTTAAACTTTTGCTAGTGTGCTGTTAAATTTTGCTTGCGTGGCCAACTATGTGTCATCTTATTACATTGGATATGTGTAATTTATACTAATGATAGGGTCAAAAGTAGATAATGAAGTGAAATTAACTTGTATGTATGGCCTGTGTTGGAACCAATGCTAAGTATCTTGAATGAGTTGACCTGAGTCATGTATGTTTAGAGTGCCAATATATCGTATGGTTATCTGTGTTAGCAAAATTTAAAAGCATATTGGCGAAGTTTAATAATAGGGACTAAATTAAATACTTTCAAAACTCAAAGAACTCAATTACAATTTTCAAACTATAGAGACCAAGTCGAAAATTGAAGGAAACTATAAGGACTAAAATAATAATTTAAGTGAAACCAATTTTTATTATCTTTATTTGTCAGTGTGCTTTGATAGTTGTAAAAAATCTATCTTGATTTTCTACTTCTAAACTTGAATTTTTTTATTTTTCAGAATCTTTTCTGTGGAAAAAATTTGAAAGTTGATAAAAGCATTCATGCTGCTTATGTAAATGCAATAAGATCAGCTCAACGCTTCATATATATAGAGAATCAATATTTTCTTGGATCCTCTTATCATTGGCCTTCGTACAAAACTGCAGGTATTTGAAGTATATCTTGTCAATATTATTGTCTTTATAAGGCATTAAATGGCTTTAGTGATATTGTCTTTTCCTAATTGTGATTTTTGCCTTCTGAACTCATAGATATTCATATAAAGTATTCTTATTGACTATTAACTTGTTAGATGCAGTTATTGATATATTTGGACTGAAGTTTGTGATGTATTTCTATATCCATTAGAAGAAATGTCCAAGCCCTATAAGGGGGAATTTATTTGATCTTTCCATATACAAGTTGATGTAGTTTTTATGAGCATATATTTTGGGGAATTGTTTTGAGGATATGTATTACTTGAACAGGTGCAAATAACTTGGTTCCTATGGAGTTGGCTTTGAAAATTGCTAGCAAGATCAATGCCAATGAACGTTTTTCAGTGTATATAGTTATTCCCATGTGGCCAGAAGGGGTTCCATCTAGTGCTTCTGTTCAAGAAATCTTGTTCTGGCAGGTTAGACCAACTTTTAATGTGTGTTTCCTGGCTGAAAATTTTTCAAGGTTAATATAATGTACAATAGTACTAATCGGAGCTTAATAAGCACAAAGAAAGATGTGTTGAAATTTCCCATATTGTTTTTTGGTGGATGAAAAATCCTTTCTCATGAAATTGACATACAGTTCTTTTTCCTTCCTCTCCAAGTGATTGGAGAAAATTTAACTCTAATAGAACCCTGGGAATTTCGGTTTTATTTCCTCCGAAAATCACTGGACTTTGTTACAAGCAATTACAAGACAAAACTACTAAGCCACATAAGCAAGTTCCCAGTCACAGAATCAAGAACAAAAGACGAACACTGAACAGTAAAAAGTGATTCCTGACTTTCGAGAGGTCAGGACCTCTCCCTGGCATGTTTCAGCAAAATTCCTCTTTCTCTCCGAAAGCGGCACCCAACCCAAGAGAGATACAGCCACGTCACCAGCCACTGTGGCATCCTTGTCATGCTCATCTAATGTAGGGACAGCTACTGACTTTGGGCTTGAGTCACTAATTCCCTCTTCAGTCTGTTTCTCATTCCTCCTCTGATCAAAGTTACTAGTGGGCTTTCTCCTCCCTAAATAAGTTTGGCCCACAAATGTACTGGGCCCATCAAACTCACAAGTGAGATGGTTGGTCTGGATTTGATCTTTTTAAGGGCAAACCAGTCCATGGGTGATAAATAGTTATTTAGATGCAACTTTAGGTGCTTCTTTCAACTTTTTATCTGAAATTTGAATGACTACAGGGACAGACAATGTCTATGATGTACAGGATTATTGCAGTTGCCCTTAAAAAGGCAGGTCTTGCTGACCGTTCTCACCCACAAGATTATCTCAATTTCTATTGCCTTGGCAAGCGTGAGCCTCCAATTTCAGGAAGTCCATCACCATTTCAGTCAGCTGAAAACCGTAGTTTGGTATGCTACACTACCCTTATTTAGTATCATCAAAATATTTGCATTATATGCAGTTATGATCACTGAATTTAGTACCAAGCACAAGCGGTTAATTCATATCTAAGTTTGCTTCAAAAGGTTGTTGCTTTTGCATTTACATATTCACTTATATGTTGTGAGGTAGCTGCAGTCAAGGAGAATTTGATCTCTTTGTTGACTAGTAATCTGACCTTTAGAAAAGATAGAAGTTGGTATTTTCATTTTGTGTTGGTTTTACTTTGTGTATTGCTGACTACTAATACTTAGGTCTTGGCTCAAAAAGCAGATTAACTATTTAGAGATTTTTAAGAAAGTAGAAATTATTTTGTGTTTGATTAAAATAAAGAAAATCACTTTTTAAATTATTTAGTAAATAAATAAAAAATATGGATTTATATTATAATATTCTCATGGGGTTAAATATTGTTATTTTTACAATTTTTAAAATTATTTTGTTGCACCTTGTCTCTTATATATTTTTCTCTCTCAGCTACCGCAACTACTTTTTCTCATAAGCTACCTAGAATAACTTCTCAAAATAAGCAGAAAATTACTTTTTTTCAGATTCTGATTATTTTTTAAAATTTAAACAAACACTCTAAAATATTTTAAAAGTACTTTTTTATATGAAAAAGTGATTTTTGCATAAAAAAAGCTGAAACAAACGGGCTCTAAATCTTGTGAAATGTGATTTATTTGGAAACTTAAAACAGCTTCTTTCCCCTTGAGTTTTGAGGGAAAGCAATATTTTATTCTGGGCTTAACATGCTTTATCCTTCAGCTTTTTGGCCCAAAGTGCAAAGATCATCCTGAAATAAAGAATGATGGTGAAGAGATCAAGGTGTCGACTGTTGAGCCCCATCTCTGTGTCCATGTTGACTTGGCAGCAAAAAAGAAATTAAAATAAGTGTTTTTGTTCTCTAATTCTCTAAACTCCATGTTACTCTTCTCTGTCCTTCGGATTTTACCCTTTTCAATATTTGACTCTGTGATTGTAAACTCCATGATCCAATTTATCTCCACATGCACGCCTTTTCCTAGGATTATTATTGAAATTTAGAAAGAATACGAAAACAAATGAGATGAAATTGAGTTACGGAAGGAAAAGGGAAAAGTGTCTCTGTATTTATGGGATGGCAATGACATGAAAAGCAATCACTATGTGTAAGTCAATTTGCAGGTTTCTATAGATTTTAATTCATTTTATTTAAACTCCTTTCCTTAAGCAGGCATCGATGAAAAAATACAGACGTTTTATGATTTATGTCCATGCCAAAGGAATGATAGTTGATGATGAATACGTACTCATTGGTTCAGCAAATATTAACGAGAGATCCTTGGATGGTTCAAGGGATACAGAAATCGCAATGGGTGCTTATCAACCAAATTATACAAGGAAAGCAAAGAAGGCTCGTCCACATGGCCAGGTTAGAATTCTCCAGCTCTCTACTTATGGGGTGGTTTGTGCCAACTGTGCATGTTAATTTAAGGTAAATTACTCTTTTGGTCCTATAATTTAAAACTTCATAAATTGTCTTGTAGTTTAATTTTCAATTTAATCACTGCCCTCTGTTATTATTCTATTAAGTTTTGCTAATGTTAAACATGTATAAATCAAGTATAAACATGATTGCATATAATGTAGTTAGAGAGAGAGAAAAGAAGGAATGAATGTAGAGAGTGGAAGTGAGCTTCATTCTCACCCCTTTATGTCATTATAATTCAAACTGCATGATTACTTGATTTTGGGGGATCTAATTTTTGCAACATATATGCGAGTTAGTTTCAATTTTTTCTTTGGCTTTTTTTCCCGTTTTTTTTTGACATAAATCATGTATGTTCAGAGTGCTAGGATACGATATGATTGATCGCATTAACAAAATTTAATGGAACATTAGTAGAAGTTTAATGCCAAGAACTATGTTTTTTTCTAAAAAAAGGATGCAATTATAAATTTTTAAAACTATAGAAATAACATTAAAGATCACGTAACTATAAGGACATAAGTCCTAAAGAGTAAATACATATATACGCATGCAACCAAGCAGAATGGAATGTATTTCAGTTATTGGTGAAAAGGATTATGGTGATTGGTGAACAACTATTGGCAGTTTTAATACTTCTATAATTCTCTGATGCTACGCCCATAGGTTATCGGTGAAAAGGATATGGTTAATTGAAAAATTATATGTAACCTTGCTCTTAAGTCTTAATCCTATTAGAAGTAACTCAAGTAACAAGAGAGAATTCCAGGGATGAAAACGAATTCACAGTATGGTCATTTCTAACAACCCAAGTGATTATTGTTGTAATTGATTTCTATATCAGTGTATAATGGCATAGGACAGCCTTGTTCTGTCTTCCTTCTTTTCATGTTTGGGACAATTCCTGTCATGAATATTTATCCCAAAAATGACCAAGGGACTAAGCTTATGTACGGAAAGCTTGACATCACACCTTTAGTCAACCAAAAAAATCACAAAATCTATGATTCAATCCACTTAAGTAACTTACATGGACCTTTTTTTTTTTTTTCCTGATGTGGGATTTCCTTCTATTCATACTTGAACCCAACAGTGGGTAGTAATTCACACAGGCAGAATTATGTTGATGTAGGTGTATGGTTACCGAATGTCACTATGGGCTGAACATCTGGGTAGTGTTGAGGATACTCTTGATAAACCAGAGAGCCTGCAGTGTATGAGATATATCAACAGTGTTGCTAAACGTAACTGGAGTGCCTATGTATCTGAAGAAGGAGGAATAATGTGGGGACATTTGATGCAGTATCCAGTTCATGTCAGTGCAGATGGGAAAGTCAGTGCACTTCCAAATCAGGAGACCTTTCCTGATGTTGGTGGTAAAATTCTTGGATCTCCCAACTCTCTTCCTGATGCCCTAACTACATGATCAATCAATATATCAAAATATAAAATTTATAGCAAGTCATATTATTTACAATAAATAGTGCAAATCATTTTTTAGACTATGTAACGCATAGAGACTCACCTAAATAGCTAGAACAAGTCATGCATAGCATATTTTACAGATCCATATGGCTTTCAAGAATTGCAGCTCATAAAATGTTATTGGCAATGAAAACCGAGTGACTTTAGAAATGCCGTGTTCAGAAATGTATAATGTGTAACATTAGGAATGGTCCTGACGCAGATATGCTGCTGCCACATGATTCCCTTGTTTTGTATATTCAATATTGATGACTAAACAGGGAGGAGAGAGAAAGGGAAAAATAATAGAGAGATAAAAAAGAAATGATCAAAGTAATATTGTGAATGAAAAATAGCTCTTATGTCTTAAAAAAAGTAATAAATGGGACAGATATTGAGTAATGATGCAAATTGCATAGTAGCCATTGTATTTTCCTTAAGCACATCAAATGGGCTTTCAACAAATTTAATTGTATCTTTACTGATCCATCTTGAGATCTTTGATTTGGTTTTAATTAATAAGATTCTTACTGTACGTGTAATAACAATGATAATAAAAGTAAAATGAATAAAGTTTTTCAAGTTACTAAAAATATCTTCATAATAAAACATAATTTGATATGAATTTAGGTATTAAAATTTTATCATAATTATGAATTCCATAAGAAAAAACTCAAAGGATGGCTAAAGATGAAATAAACTTCTTCCTCATCCAATTTCAAACATCACATGAACCAAACAGAGCATATCAGGTTCAAAATCTGATTGATTCCCCATTATCTCTCTCTCTCTCATCTAAATTTTCTTTTAGTACATAACCCTTTTTTTTGTTGTCTATGCATAACCCTCTTGTTTATTGTATTGTATCATTACACAGCATTATCAGTTACTTTATCATTTTTTATTTCAAAAATATTTTATAGACTTCATAATTTACATAATCCAATTTATTAAACATATATACCAAATCAAATAATTTCAAGTATTTAATTAATCCTTTTTAGTCAACGTATTTAATTCATCCTTATGTCCGAAAGTGTTAATAATAATTTTCAGATATGTGAGAAATTAAATTTTCCATGAATGGTCAATCAAAAACTTATCCGTGCATCAATAATTTTAAGAAGACTATGATTAAGATATTTTATAATTCTTTTTGAAGTTAAATTTTTTTTTTGTCAGAAAGTTTAACAAGTTAATTACACTCTGAGTTGAAGTAATAAGCGAGACCCAGTGGCTTAAAAAGAATAATAAGCTACACCCTAGACTTTAATTTGAGTTGAATTATTTGTTTTGAAGTTTTAAAAAGAAATTAAGTAGAATTCCCATGAATGAGGGAGTTTAAAAATGAATTATACTATTCAATTATTCATCGTAAATTATTAAATTATACTTGTTCGTTTTAAAATATTGGGTAGATTTAATTATTTTATTTCCACCTAGGAAAGTAAATAAAATTAGTTGCATGTCTTAAATTTTTTAGAAAATTACTATAACTTTCTAAAATTATTCTTATTAAATTATTCCATTTTAATTACTACTATATCCTTTAATTTCTCCCTACCATGTGAAAAAGTCACATATTCACTTTAATTGATATTTATTATAAATGAGGAAAAAAAATTAAATGGTTGTTAACTTTTTGTGGAATAACTTATATTTTGAAATATTATTCCCCACTAAAATTAACAATGGGAGTATTAATAATATTAAATAAGATATTGATGTTAGTGGTATTAACATAATATTAATTTTAGTGTTTTCGAATTCAAGGTTTTGTGAAATTTTGTATAACTTTTTTTCAGCCATAAAATTTCGTGTAACTTAATTTAAATTTAAAACAATAAAACTAGATACTAGTTTTTTTTTTAATGAAGAAAGTGTATTTTTGGCCCCACTTTTTTTTTATAAGCTACTTTTTTTTCTTGCCAAACTTTGACGAAAAAGCTTGACGTTTCATGTATCCTTTCCTTCTTAAACAAAATACCTAACGACGTCGTTTCGGTTTTCCCTCCAACATCTTCAAAGTAGGGTTCCAAGGCTTTTCTCAGTGCAATTGACAATGGGTTCAACAGGACCGGCACCTTCTACTCTAAAGAGACGTGACTCATCCGTAAACAATAGAGAGGAGGATCGACTTATTGTGACCCCATTAGGAGCTGGAAATGAAGTTGGTCGTTCTTGCGTCTACATGTTCTATAAGGGCAAAACTGTTTTGGTATCAACATCACTTCTGCTTGCTCATTGTGATTCAGATTCTTTCTACTCTTTACGAATTGTTCGTTTTACTCTTTTTCCCCCTCGTTTTTGGCTTGGCTGTTTATAGTTTGACTGTGGAATACACCCAGCTTATTCGGGTATGGGTGCATTGCCATACTTCGACGAGATTGACCCCTCAACAGTCGATGTCCTTCTCATTACACAGTATGTGTTTCTTTACTGCCCTTCTTTATATGCATTACTTTGACTTTTTCTTTTTCTCTGTGCTTTTCTCCATTGCGCAGGATATTTCATTGTTATAGGGCAGTTCCAATTTGCAAATTCAAACTTTTTTTCATTGCATTAGCTTGTCTTCTTTCATATATGGTGATTAATGCTCTGACTAATGGATGTTGGTTATTTGCAAATAAATTTATCTGGTAGTTTTTCAATTGGAATGCTGGCGTTTTTGCTGTGTTACAATCTGAGTACTTCTGGATTTAGTACCTCTTAGATGTTTCGTGTGGATAATGCAGTTGCCTGGTAGTTGGGTTGTTTAGGCTCATTTGATTGTACATTATGGCTTTGTGTAAATGGTATTTTTGGGTCTTTAAAGAGATTTGGGGAAAGCGGTGTTAACACCGGTGTATATTGTGTAGTCAATTAACTAATTGTTCCATAACTTAGGATTTGGTATAATAGGCCTTCTGTGCAGTTCACTTAATCTTATTATTACCTATCTCAAGAAGCTCCAATATAATCAACATATTTAAATATGACAATTTAGCATCTTGGTTTAATTAATTTTGCTTCCATGATTTAGTCTGCAGCCTCTGTAGATTAAAGACTTAAAGTAATCATAATGCTAAGACTTTTTATTTAGTCGAGTTGACCTCGCCCTTTCCATAATTTTTCTTTCCTTTTTTTATTCAGTTGACCAGAAAGTTCTAGTATTAGCATATCATTTTAATGTGTTAAGTGGATCCATCTTTTTTGAGCTCAGACATGCTGAATCTATTGTTTTTTTTTTTTGGCCTCTTTTGGCTTGCTCACTGTGACATTTTCTGAACTCATGAAATGAAAAGTGAGTTGTCATTTCTTTAGCCATATGTTTGTCCAAGATTTGTTCATAAAAGGAAAAAGGCCTTGTCAGCAAATCTAATCGGGTCATAACGTGATTTTTTTTTCCTGGTCAGTGTAGTGTTTCAAAATGATGTTCTATGTAATTTCTTTGTTTACTTTTCAGGACCCAGGATGCAAAGGAATGTTCTATTTTATGTTCACTTTATGAAATAGTGCATACATCTGGGGTCACCCATGTTTGTGGCTATTATTTGGTTCTCATTTCACCAGTTTTGATGCAATTTTATGCTTGTTACTGCAGTTTTCACTTGGATCATGCTGCGTCATTGCCCTATTTTCTGGAGAAGGTATGAAGCCTCTTCAATGAACTATAATATAGTGTTTTTAGGTCATCCTTTTTTTTTTTGTTAGATACATCAGGGAAGGTTTGAACTCAGTGTGCTTTTAAGTAATTGTTTACAAGTGGTAACAGTACTTCTATAAATGTTCTCAGACCACATTCAGAGGCCGAGTATTCATGACCTATGCAACAAAGGCTATTTACAAGCTACTGTTATCCGATTATGTGAAAGTTAGCAAGGTTTCTGTTGAAGATATGTTGTTTGATGAACAGGACATCAACCGCTCCATGGAAAAAATTGAGGTATGTTTTCTTGTTGATTCTTATTTTAAATCTCCCTTTCCCCAGGCTTGTAGCCAAAATTCCATTCATTGTTTTCAGATTTTGAAAATTATTTTAGGTGAGTACCTATTAGATCGTCAGATATTTTTTTTGGTACTTAAAATTGCCTTGACGTATTTTCTTCAACTTCAAAGATGGGGTTATAATTTTCAAAGTGGAACTCCTAATGGATTTCAAGTTTATCTTTATCTAGAGTTTGAGTTTTTCATTTTCCAAAGTCATAGATTTTATTGTTATTTAGGAGTCTTAGTTATCCTTCATTATTATCTTTTGGAGTTTATAATGTAGTTAATCTCTATCTGCATATTACTATCAACAAAAGGGGGAAAAGGGCTGCCACAGGATGTGAATGTTTTGCCGTGTGCAAGCCTTCTGATTTACCATGTTTCTTTTATTATGTTTTATATGGTTAAGTGGAATTACTTAGTCAAGCAATTCTACAAGGTCCTTTGAAGCAATGCTTACATGGCTTTGAAGCAATAGTATAACAAGGTCCTTTGGTCTTTGGTACCTTTCTGAGGATTAAATCCAAAATCAAAATTGATATCATCCACATGATTGCCCAGATTTTTATTTATTTATTTTTGGTTATCTGTTTATATATTAATGGTTTATGGAATTCTGGTCTAGCTTTGCACTTCTGTTTTTCATGAAATGTATAATACATGTTTACTATGTTTGGTTCCTCTAAACCTCAATAAATCAGTTAACAGCAGTGATTAACTGCAGGTTATTGATTTCCATCAAACAGTTGAAGTGAATGGTATCCGATTCTGGTGTTATACTGCAGGCCATGTCCTTGGTGCTGCTATGTTTATGGTTGACATTGCTGGTGTCCGAGTGCTCTACACTGGAGACTATTCACGAGAGGAAGACCGCCACCTTCGTGCTGCTGAAACCCCCCAGTTCTCTCCTGATGTTTGCATTATAGAATCCACCTATGGTGTACAGCACCATCAGCCCCGCCACACTCGAGAAAAGCGCTTTACTGATGTTATCCACTCTACTGTTTCTCAAGGAGGTCGTGTCCTGATTCCAGCATTTGCCCTTGGTCGTGCACAGGAGCTCCTCTTGATTCTTGATGAATTTTGGGCAAATCATCCTGAACTCCAGAATATACCCATCTATTATGCATCTCCACTTGCAAAAAAATGTTTGACTGTATACGAGACATACACCCTTTCCATGAATGACAGGATTCAGAATGCAAAGTCAAATCCCTTCTCTTTTAAGCACATATCAGCTTTAAGTAGCATCGATGTTTTTAAAGATGTGGGACCATCTGTGGTGATGGCAAGCCCTGGTGGACTTCAGAGTGGATTGTCAAGGCAGTTATTTGATATGTGGTGCTCAGATAAGAAAAATGCTTGCATCATACCAGGGTATGTGGTTGAAGGGACTCTGGCAAAAACAATTATGAATGAACCAAAGGAGGTTATTCTCATGAATGGACTTGCTGCACCGCTCAACATGCAGGTGCACTACATTTCCTTTTCTGCTCATGCTGACTCTGCCCAAACAAGTGCATTCTTAGAAGAGCTTAATCCTCCTAACATAATTCTTGTTCATGGGGAGGCTAACGAAATGGGAAGGCTTAAACAGAAGCTCACAACTCAATTTTCTGATCGTAATACTAAAATCCTGACTCCAAAGAACTGTCAGTCTGTTGAAATGTATTTTAATTCACAGAAAATGGCAAAAACGATAGGAAAGCTGGCTGAAAAAACCCCAGAAGCTGGTGAAACTGTCAGTGGTATGCTGGTAAAGAAAGGCTTTACATATCAGATAATGGCACCTGATGATCTCCATGTCTTCTCACAGCTATCAACAGCGAACGTTACTCAGAGAATTACCATCCCTTATTCTGGTGCCTTTAGTGTTATACAGCATAGATTGAAACTGATGTACGAGAGTGTAGAGTCTTCAGTTGATGAAGAATCTGGAGTCCCAACATTGCAAGTCCATGAGCGAGTAACAGTGAAGCATGAGTCAGAGAAGCATATCTCCCTACATTGGACATCAGACCCCATCAGTGACATGGTATCAGACTCCATTGTTGCTCTGGTTTTGAATATCAGCCGTGAAGTCCCCAGAGTAATGGCTGAACCTGAGGCCACAAAGATGGAGGAAGAAAATGTGAAGAAGGCTGAGAAGGTTATGCATGCACTCCTTGTTTCCCTTTTTGGAGATGTTAAGGTTGGAGAAAATGGCAAGTTGGTAATTAATGTTGATGGGAATGTTGCAGAGATTGACAAGCAGAGTGGGGATGTTGAGAGTGAAAATGAAGGCCTTAAGGAAAGAGTAAGAACAGCATTTCGGCGTATTCAAAGTTCTGTAAAGCCAATCCCTCTTTCTGCATCACAGGTTTATTCTTAGGTCAAAATTTAGGTGTTTGGTATCAAGTTCTTTAGGGAAGGTCAAGTGCTGGTGCAACTTTACCAGGATACAGTGAATGTACCTATGCTGCCCTGAGTTTGGACGCATTGAAACATCATGTAGCAGTTGCTCTCTCCTTAGCGTGAAACTGCCATTAATCTCTCTGCTCAATATGATTTTTTCTACAAGTTATGGGACGTGCATGGCAACGTGTTGACCTGCTGTTTTGCTGTTTTGGGAACAAAGAGACGGAAAGTTGCTAAAGGTTCTAGCGTCACTTCCCATGTAGTTGTTGGGGAGTTTCTGAGAATTCTTTATGGGATCACTAAATCCTGCATTTCTGTGACTTTGTATTGATTCCTTGCACTGCATATGGAAGCAATTTGAGATTATCATTTCATCTACAAATTACATTAAATACTCCATCAGTTTCTTTCTATGTCATGCACTTTTATTCATAAAAAATGTCTTTTTAAAGTTTTGTACATAGACCAAGGAAATCATTAAATAGTCTAGAATAGTATAAACTTTAATAATATTTTACTAAAATATTCTCAATTTAAATGTTCTCTTAAATGATACATTTGGTATTAATAAAAGGTAAAATAATAAAATAAACAATTAATGTTTCAATGAAATTCTAAAGTGATAAACATTGTAAAAATTTTTAAAAATCCTAAAAAAATAATTTTTAAGAATCAAAGGAAATATCATTTAAGGTTTTAGCGTAAATGTTAATATTAACAAACACAATTAATATGTTAGAATTTTTTTTAATTTCTTAATAGGCCTTAAAGAAATGAATAAATAGAAAAATGTAATTAACATTATCTTTGATTTTTAAAATGATAAATGAGGGTATATTTCAAAAACTAGTATTTAATGTTGTTTTAGAAATAAAATTATTTTTTAAAAATGACAATTAAAAAGAAATGGAGTTATTTGAGCATATTGTTCAAAATTGAATTCATCTTATATATAAAATTTTTTTTGTTAGAATAGGTAAAATTCACTGTAATAATTTTTATCTAGGGATTATTTTTTACTATTAGAAAAGGGAATCTTGGTGTTAAAAGGGGAAAAAAACTCAGGAAAACCTGTACGCTATTGTTACACTAGTAACAGTATTCATGAATTTCCATTACACATAGCTTAAGAAAAGTCCTTGTCATTTCTTTTTATTACAAAAGTTCTTGTGATTCTTTTATTTAGAAACAAAAGTTCTTGTCATTCTAACTATTATGCGGATTTTTGAAATTTATTTTCATAATAAATGCTTTCAAAGATTATTAGAGTTGAGGGATTTAGCTCTCGATTCTTAGGATTTACAGGTTTAAACTTGTGAGTTTTAAGGCTGTAGGATTTAAGATTTAATTAAAACAGGATAAGTATATGCTTTATTTTGATTGAGTAATCTGGTAATAAAAAAAATAAAAAACAATTGCATCTCGGCTTTATCGCTAAAAATATCAGATGTTAGGGTTTAAAGATTTAGCTTTATGATTTTAAGGATAACATTCTATATTCATGGTAGAATTTTTTTAGGAATTTTTATCAAACTGATTTTGCGATTGGTGTTTTTTTTTTAAGATGGTTTTAAGGGTCAAATTTAATGAATTAACAAATCTTCCCTATTCCATTTTTTTATAGACATCCCATTTTTCTTAACCTATCCTATTCAGGTCTCAGTTGCTGCATTGAAATTTTACGTCCCACTTTAAAACAAATCATGTGGACGGAAAAAATAGAACTCGCATTACAGAAGTGATAATACACTAATGCATATGGACTTCGGACGAGTTCGATATTCTTCCAGGTTCAATCTTTTCTAAACCAGAAAATGTTACATACATCCGATGGCTGATAGCTTATTGACCCAAAAAAAAAAAATTACAGTAATGGGCTCCAGCACTTCAAATAAATCAGCTATGACATCTAAGAGGTACACAAATCCAGATAGGAACCAAGATACATCCTATGGCCTGCAGCAAAATTAGCTGAAGAATAGAACCTGAAAATTCTTCCCAATAAATCAACCAAAATCTTCAAAATCAATATAAGCAAATCTAACAGCTTAAACTGCACTTTTCATGTTTCTGAAGTTCTCCTTCAACATTGCAAATTTTTTCTTGCACTGATTCACAGTCTTCCCTGGAACAGCAGCAGCAACTCGTTCCCATCTCTGGCCAGTTTCCTTGGGGAAAGCTTTCAGAGCCTGGACCAGCGCTTTCTCCTGAACAGCAGACCACACATCTTGATCTGAGCTAGAGGAAGCTCCATCTGCAGTAGCTGAACCAGATGAATTTGGATTATCTAAGGCAGTTCTGCCATGAGAGTTTTCAGAGTTTTTTGTTGTTGAGGTGGCACTGTTTTCAGGCCTTCCAGGAGTTGATTCACCAACAAATTCTTCTCGGGTTGAGAGTGGAGATGCAATTGATTGTGCAGATTTCCTTTTCTCAAGGAATGCATCAAATGATTTGGAAGAATCAGGCTTCTGGAGGAGAACTGTTTTGGTTGCCTTCAAAATTTCTTCCACAGATCTTCCGGTACCAATGTACTCTGAAATGACCTCCCACCTCCGTGAAGTTCCTTTAGGATATTTTTGCATTCCTTTTCTCAATAGCTCAATCTCTTCTTTACTCCAAGGTTTCTCCTTCTTCTCATTGTTGTTGCCTAGTGAGGCACTACCATTAGCACTTACAGAACCATCCTTTTTATCAGTTTTCTCGTCTTTCTTATGATCTACATCTTTTTTAGAACCATGAGCATCTCGTAGAATTTCTGCTTGCTCTGAGACAGGTTTTCCTTCTATCGTTTCACACAAATTCCTCAGCTTCTCAATATCGAGCGACAAGCAAAGGCATTCTACATCATCCCCAGATATGTCATGTTGCTGTGACAATATAGGTGCTGCAAGTGTTCGAAGACGAGTTCGCTCTTTCCGCAGGAGCTTTTTCTCTTTCTCCTTCACCTTCTTTTGTTGTAAAGCAGCTTCTGCAGCTCGTCTCTCTCCCTCTTCCTTCTGTCTCCTCTCCTCTTCTGCAATTCTGGCAGCTTCTTCCTCCTGCAATTTTTTTGCCAGAATCTTAGCCTCTTTTTTCCTTTGCTTCTCAGCTTTTTCCTCTTCCTTTCTCCTCAGTATTCTTGGGTCTCTCTTATAAGCATTATCAACAAGAGTACGGATCCGTGCATACTCTTCCTTCCTAGCTTTTTCTGACAATTTTGCGTTTTGCCTTTCCATCCACCTCCTATGGTCTCGAGATTCAGCTTGCTCAAGATCAAACTCATCAGCATGAGGAAACTCCCTCCAGCTTTTAAATGTGTACCAAAAATCATAGAATTTATCAACTTCTTTTAGTGGAGTCTTGTCATCTCCTAAAGATGGAACTGGTTGATTAACTGACCACCGTCCATTCCTCATAAAAGCAGGACCAAACACTTTGAAGAAGTCTTGTGGGGCACATTCAGTGGGAATTTCATCATCAAACTCATCAGTGGAATCATATATTCTTCTTTTTACAGGATCAATCAGTACTTCATATGCTTCCTGGATTGCCTTAAAATGACTTTCTATTTCATCCTTCTTTGCCTGTTTTGCAGCTTCAGTCTCCTCAACAAGTAGAAGAGCAGCCTGTTTATCTGGATGATACCTCAAGGCAGTTTCCCGATAGCTTTTACGAATTTGATCCTCTGTAGCAAGATACCTTAGATGGCCCAAACCCAATAATGCATAGTGATCTTGTTGCTTGTCTCCAGCACCAGATTTCTTTTTACCCTTGCTGCTATAAGAATCAGATGATGCAAAATACATCTGCTCCTTATCATCAACCACTTTCTCATCATCACCATCTTCATTATCTTCTTCAATGCCAAGAAGTTTAAGGGCAGCTGAATGGAAGGCATGGCCTGCAGGTTCAAAGTTCGAAGCCTTAATCGGAAGACAATTTGAAGAAACAAAAATTGGCTGTCCATCTACAATCTCTTCTGAGTAGGCAATAAGTCGAAGGTTTGCATGTGTGGCCATCATGATGGCCCGCCGAACCAGGAAATATGAAGTATGTTAGTCTTTGATGTCCTACAACAGCTCCAATTCAATTCAATATGTCCTCTAATAATTAGTTCTAATCACTGGAACCTGCATTACCAAGAAAAGTTCAACCAGAGCATTACAAGCCACCCTAACAAGATACACATCAGGCAGCCAAACCACAAAATCAACAGATTAACATGAGAACAGGTGTAGAAGCTAGTCATCACACCTAGGCATTGAAGACATTGAAATAGAAAAGTAGCAATTCAAAAAACTCAATAGAGGGTTCTGGGTGCAGTATTGTATCTACTATTGTTGTCAGCCCCAGAGCTAAATCTAAATCTCCACAAAATTAGGAAAAAAGCTTACCAAATCTTCACAACGTAGAGGCAATTCTTCAATTTGAGGAAAAATAAAACACGGCTCTAATACATCACATCAAATTAAGGTAGTGCAATAACAACTTAATACATGAACACAATTATAAAATTCCAGGCAAAAGAATTTAAGATACTGATTCATTTATGCAACACAAAATCACATGCATGCACATGCTTATATGCATAGCATTGTTAAGCCACACAATTAACACAAAGTATTTCCTCCTTACTTTGTTTAAACATCTGCAATTTGAAAGAATAACTGACCTAATAGCCATGATGGTACGCATTTTCTCAAAATATGAAAATACAACTCCAGTAATTTTGTGCATAAGCAACCAAAAAAAAAAATAGAGTTTATTTGTTTCTTTGTTTGTTATGGGTACAGAGGTCTGGTTACTCCATACATTAGGGCCAGCAAAGGCACACGCCAGACAAGAGGAAGAACAATAGATGGATAAATCAAAAAAAGTATGTTGTTCATCCAACAACAACCATAACCAACTTATCAAGAATCGATAGCCTCTCAGGCAGGCTGCCATAGTTCACCCAATCCCGGAGATATAATTACATGTCTTCTGGGAAAGTGAAACAACGTCAAATAGTGCTTTTTAGTCATTTAATTGATTCTTGTTCTTCAGCCACAATCTACAAGCGTATAAATGCTAATGCAGGTATTACTTCAAGATGAGCAAAATGTATAAAAACTACTTCGTTCTCAAAATATGTCTCCTTCAGCGATTCAAATACCCGTGGATTCGTTCCTTCTCTCCTGCGAACAATTGTCAGCACCAAGTAGTATAACGCAACAACCCCAAACTAAAAACCGAGTGGGGTACGGCAAAAACCCAAAAGGTTTCCAAATTCAAGCACACCGGTCGGATTATGCACAAGAATTGAAACAAACACAGAAACATTCAGCTTTTGTACCACGAAACAGGTACACGATTGAAAGACGAAATCGTCACAGATCACGTAAAGAAAAAAAAAAAGAAAAGAAAGAAGGGCATGCGATGTATGATACAGCAGGTGAACCAAAGAGAACATTATCAGAAAACAAAAACAAAGGAAAACTTACCCAGAAAAAATGGAAGAAATTACTAGAGAACGTTGAAGTTGGAGCAGCCGAGGGAAGAGTGAAACAGATGTAATTTTGGGTTCCCAAACTGTCGGGAAAGTTTCGGCCTTTTATATAGAGCACCTAGGTGTTAAACCACCGCCAGTTCATTTTTTTTTTAATTTGAAAATAATAATAGCTGCCAATTCATTTTTTTATTGGAAAATAATAATAATAATAATAATAATAAACTAGAGATCTGAGTCCGTACATTGCAGGGATAATTTATTATATGAGTATATTTCAATAATAGATAATATTTTAATTATATAAATGATAACTAAAAATAATTGAGAATGCATATAATATACTAGTACGGGAAATTGTAATATTGTACAATCAATTAAAATATTGCAATCATTACACTGAGTTCAAACATAAAATTAGATTTACAACATCTTATAAAATCAAAGTTTTGCTCTTCTACCAAAATCATGGAGGTATCGATGTTTAGCCATATTTATGTTTGAAGTTATGGAATGCAAATTGAACAGAATGATTTTGATCACTGCAGACATAAGTCAATAAGATGATTTTATATCAAATGATGAAATAAATTTAGTTATTATATTATAAAATGTTAAAATTTTTGTGTAAAATGATTTGAAACCTGCAGGATGATTTGACGTCAATCACACGCGATGTTGGTGATGCTGGTAGAGGACTATAGTTAGACAAACTTTTCCAATTCTTGTACAGCACTTGGTCAATCTTATGTAATGCGGCAAGTTCCTTGTCAGTTTGAAAAAATTTTATGTTTGAATAAATAGAAAAGAACATTATATTTATAATAAATATGTAAATATTATATTTTGATTGAGAACAATTTAGAAATAGTAAGAAAAATGAAGTTACTCAAAGGACGATGAGTTGGGGTAATCAAAAGAATTTTTTAATCATACAGCTTAATTTGCAAAGCAACTATTGCTGAATGGAAATAAACTTAAGTTAATATCAGCACTTCTTGATGACATGCATGTAATCCAAATTAGTTTCAATTAGGATAGAAAAAGAAACAGCACATGGTATATTTGAAAGTAGTTAAAAAAAAAAACCAATTAGCCTGATAATATATAATCATACTAACAGAATGCCTTCCAATTTAGATGATCCCCTCGTAAAGCATTAGTTTTCTGTTTTTTTTCAGAGAGCAGACACCTCAAAGTTAATATAGAGCTGACCTAAGCTTTGACCATAAACCAAAATTACCATCCACCAGTGGCGGACCGAGGACCTTTGGCCAATGGGGGCAGGAGTGATATATATTATTTTTGAAAAATAATAAATAATAATAATTATTATTATATAAAACTAAATACATAAATATTAAAGTTATATTCTACTTTAATATACACATATGTATGTATAAATTACATATGTAAATAAATCAATTACCCGTCTTTTTTTATTTTTATTTTCAATTTAAAATTTAGAAAATCTATAATCCTACTACCCTAGATTACATTTTTTTAAATATTTTATATTTTGTTTTAACATAATTAATTATAAATAGTTAAAATATCACAAATTCATAATCATAATTTGAACAAGTACAGGTAAAAATTAAATGATTTTACAAAAAATATAAAAATTAAATGAATGATTCCAATAAAAATATAACAAATATATATATGATAAAATTAGCAAAAAAATAAAATCCCACCATCAGTCTATCACACAATCCTAATTATCCAAAATCACACTATTGTCTTTCGTAAAAATAAATTTCGTAAAAATAAATCTAGGACTAGGTCAAGGCAATCCTTAATCAAATTCCAAATCCCAATTTTCATGATCTCAGAAATAATATTAAAAGAAAAAAAAAATCCTACTTTCTTCTTCTCCTCTCTCTTTCTTTCTTTTCGGTCTCCACAATTGTCTCTCTTTTCTTCTTCTTCTTCTTCCTCAAAATACATAATTTGAAACTGGTCTCCTATTTTAAAACTTAAATGCACAACCACCATTGATCTCTTATGTATTCTTTTCTCTCTTCATGCTTCATCATTTTCTTCTAGTGGGTTCAAATTAGGAGGAGGAGTGGGGGCATTATATGAACCCATATTAATTTATATGATATCTTCATAAAATTGAGGGGGGGGCATCTGCCCCCACTCATCTAAAGGTGGGTCCGCCTCTGCCATCCACAATTGACTCTTTTTAAGCGTCCTTTAGGCTTGAGTGTCTTACGTTCCCATTGAAGCACATGGCAGTAATTTTGCATACTTGATGTTGAAATACTTAAAGATAACAACAGAAATATTACACAGGGTTATTAATTAGTGAAATATCTCAGACTTTAGCATTCAGTATAAATATATATATGTATTTTTTCATAAAATAAATACAAGACAAATAAGAAGTTTCCATTCCATTACTGATCAATTAAAGAATTCAAAAAGTAAGTGTAACTACGAATTAAATCCATATCTAATTATGCATGTGTCCTGAGAGACCAAGCAAAGATTTTACATTAATTCATTTTAAAAAATTAAATTAGGCATTCAGGTTTATTATACTAACTAAACACCATGATAACATGATTGACAGGGGAACTTCAACATACACCTATTTTCATCTCCAAGGTACAAATACTTCGTCCAAAGCAGCCACGACTACTGTAGAAGATAAACGCTGCTATAACTTACAATAAATAAACACCTACTCTAACTACATGCCTTAATAATATTTTTCATGTCAGCACATGATCCAATTAAACATGCACATATGAATAATTCAATTGTGAAGTATAAATCATGTCCATTAAAAGGTACGAAACATATTAATTAAAAAAATCAAGTCGAACCAATTAAGTCAGAGGAGGAAGTGAATAAAATACATTAAAGCTATTAAAATATTTGACAGATTAAAATTGCAATTGAAATCTTTAATTTAGGATAAAAAATTTAATGACTATCAGATACTGAGGAGAAGACTACCAAGTGACTAAACCTAAAATCATGATTAGCATTATTTCAGCAGAACTTACAAAATCTGATTTCAATGAAACAAAAAACCATTTGCATTGATATTAGTATTTTCTGTCAAATCTTTGTATTGAAATAGAAAACTACATAGCAAAATTAAATAAGAGAACCCTTTAATTACTTTGGATGCTACAAGCTATGTAGGCAATGGAAATCGTCAATCATTCAAATAACTAAAAAATTTACACTTACTTTGCACTAAACGAATCCTAAATCAGAATCCACCCATCCTAGTCTAACCTTAATATGAACCACATGTCTTCTTTTTAGTTTCCTCACCAACTTGATGCCTATATCAAGTGCCCTAAAAGTAACCTCTAGAAGGCTAGTTTGTATACATAAATATATATAACCACATTACACCACTGAATTTGATATGGACCCTTCATTGGATTTTCAATTTCCATATGCCCCGTTAGATACTACACATAAGATTTTTTTTAATCATATTTTGTAAGATCTGGTATTTATATAAATGAATAAATTTCTATTCAAGAGATATGCACATCAAAATACACAAATAAGGACACATATTAAAACTTTTAGACTTTTTTGGCCACCTTTCTAAACCATCATGTTATTAGATAAAGATTATGAATTTATAAAAATGCAAGCAGTTGACAAAAAAAAAGAAATAACATCATAAATCCAAATTCAAGTTTTGCATATGGAACTAAATGCAACCATGAGATAAATAGGAAATTTCCATAGTGGAATTGACAAAAATGCAAGTAGCTTATATGCAAGAAGGATGCATCACATAAAAGAAAGAATTGAAGGAAAGAAACTTACCTTAATTTGGAGGGATAAATGTTGTGGGGAATAGGAAATACTTTGATATAGGAAAAGTTTAATACTATAGGGAACAACAACATGGCAGAAAAACACATGACACAAGGAATGAAGACAAATAGGAAAAGTTTTGAAGTTGTGATATAATATAATATGAAGTCCATTACAACTTTTTTTAAATTTTCAGTAAGGTTCTCAACCCTTTTATTGTAATTTTCTGTAAGATATATCTTGATGGCATAACACAATAGGCAAGTTTATTGTGAAGAAATTGCATCACCCTGTTACCCCTCATCAATTGCTCTGTTGCCATTTAAATCACTATTACAAGTTTTATTTTGGAGTCATCATTCATGGACTCAAACCTCACAAGTTTTATTTAAGACAAAATTAGAAAAATTATTGTAATAAATGTGATAGAATAATAAGATAGGGAAGATATACATGCTCATTTAGAATGTTCTTCCACTGAGAGAATGAAAAGAACATACGCCAAACGGATGGAATAAAGTCACTCAAACTTTCTTCTCTGGTTCACCGTAAATACACTCCAAGAAAGAAATTGTTAGGAGAGAGATCACCGAGAAAGTGAGAGAGCATTGTGTTTATCTGAGAGAGTCCATAATGCAGAAAGAATGCACACACCGGGATATACTGAAGCACGATTGCTAGATTCTCTCTTCCGTGCAGTATGTGGGATCAGTTACAATTAACCGTTCCCTCCCTCTCATAGATATTTAAAATAATAAGCCCTATTTATTTTTATTTGGGCTTGGACTTTATCATATATCTTATCCAACAAGGGTGGATATAACGTAACTCAACATCTCTCACTCATAATTGATGGGTTAACCCCTTATAATTCTTCCTTTCCATTTCATACTAAGTGTTCTATCGTGACCACATGGGTATAACGTCTGTAATCTGGTATTCTTATACTAAAAATCCTTCTCAAGGACCAGCACAGAATCACCTTATGTATCTCGTTTTAATTTTGTTCATGTATTATGCCTTGAATGTCTTAGATTTACTTATATACACTTTTACCCATGGCAAATCTAATATCTCATAAGTTTTTACATAAACTTAGATTGCCTTACTCTTGTATATTTAGTGTTTACACTTAAGATGTTAACATAATAACTTCTTAACGAACATGTCTTAGACACTAGTATAAGTATATATATATATATTCACATAATCTTCCTTTCATCCATATTTCATTTCAATATGAAACAATTGCTTTCCTAGCATAATACCTTTTGATCGAATTTATCATGACCATTGGATATATGCTAAAGTAGCTAACATTGAGTCATTTTTCCATGAAAATGTCAAAGTCATAAGGACATTAATGAGAGGATTTATTCCTCTCAGGGACTCACACAGCAACGAAGCAGAGATCTTTTCACTTGCTTCTCAATTGCGATTTTAAAAACACATGCAGTATGAATTGCATGCTGCGTTGTTACTTTTATCACATAAGAGCATATGTTTATTTTGGTTTGTTGTTAACACCGTACAGATTTAAGTTCAGACACATACAGTGTCTAACCCGAATTCTACCAATGCTTCCACTTATCATGACGTCTTTATTAGAGAATTCATCATCTGGTTACATGTATTATGGATTGTGAGTATCCATAATTTAATCCAAAATTTATATTTATTGGATCTCATCCTGACCTATTCTCTTCTTTTCGTCGGGGCGACTTATTTTGTATTATTTAATTATCATATTTGCCATCTTACAGATTTACTAGTGAATACAAAAGATGTTTCATCTTTGCCTACTCTCCATGAGTGTCAAAGGCAATTGCTCGTGTGAGAAAACTAACTTATCAACACGTACGACATACTAAACATTGTATAGTTTCATTAATATATGCACTCAAATGACTCAATTATAGAAAAATGCACTAAATTTCATTCATATAATTGATCATTGCAGAGATTTGTGTTACATCATATCCTATGAATACCAAATGATTTTACATTATCAACATATATATCTCTAGGTATTGGCTTGATAAGGGGATCAACTATCATTTGATGTGTAGAAATATGGCGAATTGTAACATTTTTCTGTGCTACGACATCTCTTACAAAATTATATTTGGTGTCTATGTGCTTTGTCTTACTATAATACTTGAGATCTTTGGTGTAGGCTATGGCTGCCTCGTTATCACTGTTTATCAAAATAGGATCCAATTTATCACTAATGATCTCCAAGTATTTTATGAATCTCTTTAGTCATATTGCTTCTTGTACAGCTGCAGAACATGCAACGAACTCTGTTTCCATGGTAGACAAGGTAATACAAGTCTGTTTCTTGCTACACCAAGATATAGCTCCATTGTTTAGCAGAAAACATATCTAGAAGTCAATTTGCGCTCATCTAGATCTCCTCCCTAATCTACATCAGAGTATCCTACCAAGCATAAATCGCTTTCTTGATAACATAGGGCATAATCTACTGTGCCTTGCAAATATCTTAAGATTCTCTTCACAACTTTCCAATGTTTCTATCCAAGATTTGACAGGTACCTGTTGACCAAACCAACTGCATAACATATGTCTGGTCTCATACACATCATGGCATACATAAGGCTACCAACCACACTTGAATAAGGGACCCTTTCCATCATCTTCTTTTCAGACTCTGTCTGAGGACACATATCTCGGCTCAGATTTTCTCCTCTTGAAATAAGGGTATCCATAGGTTTATAGTTTTTCATGTTGAATCGCTCAAGAATTTTTTCAATGTAATTTTTCTAAGAAAGGGATATTAATTTTCTTGGGCGATCTCTATGAATTTTAACTCCAAGTATACAATCAGCTTCACCCATGTCTTTCATTTCAAAATTTGAAGATAGTCATTCTTTAATAACTATAATCGATTTTAGACTATTTCTGACTAATAGTATATCATTCACATAAAGAGATAATATCACAAGATTCTTTTCAAAACTCTTGATGTATACACAATGGTCCTCGTCGATCATCTGGAAATCATACGAGGTTATAGCTTAGTGAAACTTTAAATACTACTGTTTGGATGATTGTTTAAGTTTGTAAATGGACCTTCTTAGCTTGCAGACTTTATTCTCTTTCCCTTTCTCAATGAAACCTAATGGTTGTTGCATATAGATTTCTTCATCCATTTCACCATTTAGAAATGCAGTTTTTACATTCATCTGATGTAATTTTAAATTTAAACTTGCTACTATTGCCAGAATTAGTCTTATGAAGTTAAAGCACACAACAGGTGAAAAAGCATCTCCATAATCTATACCTTCCTATTGAGTATACCCTTTTGCCATTAATCGAGCATTGTATCATTCAATCGATCTATCTGCATTTCTCTTAATTTTGAGAACTCATTTATTCCTAATTACCTTACGTCCAGATGGAAGATTGACCAAGTTCCAAACTTGGTTTATCCTCATCGAATCCATTTCCTCTTCCATTGCTTTCTTTCATCCATCTCTAGTAGGGCATGATAGAGCCTCATGTATTGAATTGAGCTTATCATCATCTTGTGGAGTAACAATAAGTGCGGTGCTTTCTATTGGAAAATGTCTCTTTGGCACATGTTCTCTTTTACTCCTCCACAGTGCGATCTCCTATAAGTTATTCTATGCTGGAACAGAGTCTTGCATTGCACTCTGAGAACTCCCACTCAAATTAAGAGGTTAAGATATATAAATTTGTTCCTCAGTTTCTTCATGTATATCATAAAGAAATACAATACGATCTACCTCACCCCTGCTAGAGAATTCATTTTCTAGAAATATTGCATCTCTAGATTCTATTTCAGTCACACTTCCATCTTGGTTTTCTCCAATGAAAACGTAATATTTAAATTGTTCAGAGTATCCAATAAAGATACATTTCTTCCCTCTTGGACCTAACTTTCCATATTTGTAGGAAGGATCATGGACATAAGCCACCGATCCCAGGGTTTTAAAATATTTAAATCCGACTTATGATTTGTCCATTGCTTACAAGGTGTGGATGTGACCAATTTTGAGGGCACACGGTTAAGTATGAAGGCTGCAGTTAAAATTACATCTCCCTAATACAAAATGGGTAGATTGGCTTATGCTATCATGGACCTAACCATGTCTAGTAATATTCTATTTTTTTTTCAGCTATACCATTTTGTTGTGGGGTATCAGGGATTGTAAGTTGCCTTACTATTCCCTTTTCTTCATAGAGTTCTTTGAATTAATCCAATAAATATTCACGTCCGCGATTGGTCCTTAATGCTTTGATTTTCTTGTCCATTTGATTTTCGACTAAGTTCATGTAATGTCTAAAACATTCTAGTGCTTCAGATTTATGCAACATCAAATAGACATAACCAAATCGCCAGTAATCATCAATGAAAGTGATGAAATAAACAGCTCTATGTCTTGCCCTCACACTCATAGGACCACAAACATCTGAATGGATTAATTACAATGGAGTTTCTACCCTAGTTTCAGTTCCAAATGGTTTTCTAGTTGCTTTACCAGCTAGACAATGCTCACACAAAGACATTTCCATTTTATCAATTGTACCTAGCAATCCCTCTTTAGCTAGTTTAATCATTCTATTTTGGTTAATATATCCTAGTCTAGCATGCCAAGTGTCTATATCTATATTAAGATCAAAACTAGAAGCAGTAAAGCAATCATATTTATAATAATTATCAAATATATCTAGAACAACAAAACCATTGGAAATAAAACCAGAACCATAATACATTGTCCCTTTGAAAATATCAGCAAGTCTATTATGAAAATTAACATCAAATCCATAATCAAGAAGCAAATAATAGAAACTAAATTCCGCCGGATGTCAGGTGCATATAGAACATCTTGAAGTATCAAAACTTTCCCACTACGCAAATGTAGCTTGACAGTGCCAATTCCCTTCACTTCAAGCCTCGCATTGTTGCCAACGAAAAGCCATCTGCTATGTTTTGATACCTTGTGAAATTCCATGAAGGACTTTCGATCCTTGATTATATGGTCTGTGGCACTTGAGTCTATTATCCATGAAAAAGACGAAGACTCAATTAGTAACACAATACTGGAAACATGAGAATTATGAATAGAACGAGATTCCAGTAATACCTTATTTTGCTCAGGGCAATCACAAGCAATATATCCTATCCTCTAACAGACATAACACTTGACCTTTGATAGGTCAATCTTCTTAGTGCCCTTTTTGCCCTTTCTCTTGAAGGATCTTTTACCTTTCTGGAATTTGTTGTCTTTTTTCTTTCCTTTCTTTTGAAATTTCTTGCCCTTCTTAAACTTGGGCTTTGTATTGGATGGACCAGCATCCTCTACCATGTATGCATGTCCTGAAGACTTATAGGCTGCTAGTTGCTTATCCTCGAGCTCCAGATGTTTCACTACATCATCAAAAGTAGTGATGTTTTCGTTATGGGTTAGATTAACTTTCATATGTCCCCAGTTTGCTGGGAGAGACCTTATAACAACTTGAACTTACTATTCATCTGAAAGCACGTGGTCTGCTGCTTTCAGTTCCCGGATCATATTTGACATTTCTCGTAAATGCTACTTCATGGGTGTATTTGGACACAGCTTATAGGTGCCAAATTTGATGGTGAGTCTTCTAAGTTTAGATACAGAAGTGCCTCCAAACTTGTCCTTGAGAGCTATCCACATAGCTTGTGCAGTCCGATACTGTTCATACTTACATATCAAATCATCTGCCATGGTACTCAGCATGGTGATTCGGGCTATGCTGTTCTTTTTCTTCCAGGAAATGTAGGCATTCATGTCCCTTCAATGTTGAGCAGTGTTTCCTTGCTCAGGTTCCACTAAAATAATGGTCAACGATTTTACGGCATCCTATTCCTCTAGAATGTAGGATACCTTTCTATGCCATATATCCCAATTATCACAATTCAATTTGTCCCCTTTATTAAGCTTAGCAATAATGTTTTTGCTTGTCATTCTACATAATTATAGCACAAGTCAATATACAATGTCTTATATTTGTATTTATCCTTGATTAGGCTCATAGCAGCTCTACTAAAATCACGTTCGGGAGTCTACATTTTGTTTACCCCCATCACATGAAATTTAGTTTTGTTACCATTTGCTATTAAGGATATATACAAATAATTTTTTATGTATTTTATGGCTCATAGATTGCTCAGTATCTAAGAACTCCCACTTGACATACATCCACTCCTACTTAGATGGAGTATTTTCATTTTAACAGGAAATAATGAAATTCATAAATAAATAGAATAACAATATTCCATAATAAAATTGATAAACAAAGTAAAAATAATGCAAAGTCAAAGATGATCAATTCTTAAAATAACACAATTCATAAAGAAATAAAAAATGCTTCTTTCTTCTTCTTTCTAATCCCCCTCTTTTTGGTTCATTTATGTTGCTCAAGGGTGTGCCTTTAATTTTTTAGGTGGAGGATGGGCCGATGTTAGCTCATGATATTTTGTGTTGAGATGGGCTTTAAAACGTTGTTCATCATGATCCTTCAAAAATTTGATGATATCCAAGACCTTAGATTGTGGAATAGACCGTATGCGAGCAACAATAGGTGCCCAGAAATCGTAAACTGGAAGATGATCTAAGAAGATTTTGAACCATGTCTGCTCAGTAAAAAATTGACCATCAGATATAAATTCTTAAAGAAAGTATTTCAATGCACAGATGAATGAGCAGAGAGGTAGCATGTCATGTACGAAACCATGATGGAGTCTATCGACCAATAGAAGGATATCGAATAGAGACTCAATAGGAAGATATGGGTCCACTACCAGATCTTCTGGTTAGACTTCCATCGCAGGTTGTCCAGTGTGATGGTCTTGAGGTACTGTGGAAGACCCTCTTTTTCTTTTGTTGCTTCTTTACTTGGATCATGTGCTTCCTTAGTATCCTCTAATGGTTCTTCCTCTGGATCCTCTTCTTCCTTAGGATCCTCCTCTAGTACGGCTTCAGGAGTGGCTATTAAGTAGCCATCATTTTCGTAACTTCCGTAAGGATCTAGTAAATATAGGTCTAACTTGTCATCATTTAAATTTTCTGGGGGGTTGTCTTGCAAGTATATAAATGTTTCAGCCAACGGAGATGGAGCATTTATAATGTTGTCTTCTAAAATGTGAGACTTGTTCAATGGAGAATCTAAAGGCAATTGGACATCCAAGATAGAAAAATCAGGAAAGATTGGGAGGGTGTTTGACCCTTGTGACTCGAGTGCAAGAGAGGAAACAAAGTTGGAGGAACTCATAATTACCTAAAAAAAGAAAAAAAAAGGTTTTTAGGGGCTTTATTTAACATTTTTGGGCCATAAAATATATAAAAATTGTTCTAAAAATAGGCAAAATATATATCAAAATCAAGAACTCAAATTTAGGGATTTTTTGAAACAAATTGTGTTCCAAAATACCCTTGGACGTGTCCTTAGGCGCCCCAAGAAACCAGAGGAAAAAATAATTCTTAAAAAATTCAGAAAACCCACTTTCCCACACGCTGGGACGGCACGTGTAGTACACGCGCCATCCTGGAGGCAAAAACTGGCCACACACGCCGATCCTCTATTTTCCACGCGCCATCCCCTTGCTAATAGTACCCTTCACATGGCCAAAAAGGGTGCTGATGGGTCCCACACGCCACATCAGTACCTCCCTCCTATTTTTTTTGTTTTTTTTAATTTAGGCCAATTGTTCTCGGCCCTAACAATTGAAATTTTTTTTCTTGGAGTTAGGCCGGTCTTCCTACGGTCCAACCAAAAAATTCTTTTCTTCTTTTTTTTTTTAATGCCCGGCCTAGTCCGCCATTTTTTGTTTTTGTTTTATTTTTTTTAACACAAAATGACGTGTCATTTTGGTGAAACACCAAAATAGCATGTCGTTAGGGTCATCCCTGACCTCCATCCGGGTCACACCCGACCCGGTTCGGACCTGGTGGCAGACCCGTGTACCCGCCATCTTTTTTACCATTTTCTCCCTCGTCTGACGTCCGTTTGAGGTGATTTTGGTGTCGTTCTTCTCATCTTGTTGTCCTCTAAACGATAGTGGTCTCTTTTGTCCAAAAAGGTGCGATTTGAGTAAACCCAATTTTTTTTTTCATTTTACTCGCAGATTCACATTGTTTTTCATTATTCTTTCTCTCGTCCAGTGTTCGTTTGACGCGATTTCAGTGGCCTTTTGCCGTCTCTTCATTCTCTACACGGTGGTGTTCTTCTTTGTCCAAGAAGAGATGATTTCAAAGAACCCAAAAAAATTGAGTTCATGTTACCGTTATATATATATGTATATATATTTTTTTAAATTGATATCCCCTTTATACAGATTCCTAGTTGCATATTTATGAGTATAGAGAGTATACTAAAAGTATATAAACAAAACTCATAATAAAACATAGACCTAATGCAAATATTGGAACTCAGAGAGATAAGTTATAATTGGCAAAAAAAAATGCAGCGGATACAGGTTTGCCCAAAATTTAGAGAGGCTCTGATGCCAATGATAGAATAATAAGATAAGGAAGATATACATGCTGATCTAGGATGTTTTTTCACTGAGAGAATGAAAAGGACATACGTCAAGCGGATAGAATAAAGTCACTCTGATTTTCTTCTCTAGTTCACCGTAGATACACTCCGGGAAAGAAATTGTGAGGAGAGAGATCACCAAGAAAGCGAGAGAGTATTGTGTTTATCTGAGAGAGTTCATAATACAGAAAGAACGCACACACCGGGATATACTGACGCACGATTGCTAAATTCTCTCTTCTGTACGGTGTGTGGGATCGATTACAATTAACCGCTCCCTCCCTCTCATAGATATTTAAAATAATAAGTCATATTTATTTTCATTTGGGCTTGGGCTTTATCATATATCTTACCTAACAAGGGTGGATATAATGTATCCCAACAAAATGCAATGGAAATTTGTAGAAGTCAAAATAGAATCAACTTTCCTCTTCGAAGTAATTTGTAGCCTATCACAATTTGGAAATTGTATGTATGATTCTTTCTTCTAGCATTTCTCCCTTCGTCTATTTTGAGTTAGATATTTAAAAAAATGTAATTTAAACATATTATTAACTTTTAAATATCTGTCCAACGGCAAGTATATAACCAACTAATTAAGTATCCAGAAAACTCTCCACTTGCTCACATCATTCCACTGTCTCATTAAATTCCACCAGCTCTGGCTTTTTTACTATTAGATCCCCCATCACGTGATACAGAGACCAAGATGCCATCGGGCATAAATTAATCCCAATTAAAACACAAAACATAGTCTGTAGGGAGAGAGAAAAGGATGATTCTTCTTAAATCCTTCTTCTCTTGTATTTTAAATGGGTGGGATGATGTACCTTTGAATCAAGAGGAAAAAATGATACACCAATTGCAAAATTTAGGAGGAGAGAGGAGGTTAGTTTTAGTGAAAGAGTTTAGTTTTGGTGAGGCTTGAGAAAAAAAAAAACCGATGAAACTTCTGAGTGGGTTACCATGAGTGGTTATTAAATAGAGGTTAAAGTGAAGAGATAATGTTAGCCAGAGTAACTGAGATGAGGAAGTGGGGAGATACAAGCGGGAACTCTAGAATTTTTTTTTTCAATTAAAAAACAATGGCTTATAAATAGTGATCATGTGAGAGAAGCCAAATCTATAAAATGGCTAAAAAGTGTTTTTACACATATTTTATAAAAGAAGTCGTGACTAATAGGTAGTGAATCAGTTTGGCTTCATACAATTGAGTTCCTATAGTTTTTGGGAATAAAAGATGCTCATTATTAAAAGTTACAAAAGTTTATCAAGAAAAAGAAAGTTGAAAAAAAAAATTGCTACAACGCCTCCCCCTCTGCTTAATGTACTTGGGTTCACAAAACCAATGGTGACATATCATTGCCTCTACATTAGTGTGGAAAAAATTGAATCGGATAGGCTGGTTTGACTAGCCAACCGGGAGCCGATCCCAGGTCTGGTCTGATCATGGTTGAAGATTGGCCAATTTTAAAATTGGAACGAACTAATATAAAACCAGTCAAACCAGCCAAGAATCGATACAAAACCAATTTGAACCATTCTACATTTTTTTAAAAAAAAAATTATTTTCAATATAAAATAACATTATTTTTAATAATAAGTAGCATTATTTTTTATATAATTTTTTTTCTATATTATAATATTATATGAGTATTTTTATGATGCATAATTATTAATTATAATACATTTACTTAATAAATAATATGAAAATAGAATATCAATTGACTATTTTAAATTCAAAATATAATTATAAATTAATATTAATTTATTTAGATTTTAATATTAGGTTACAAAACTTATTAATGATATTTTTAATTTTTCATATGATATATAAAATTTAAAAAATATTAAATTTATTTTTCATTATAAATTGAATGTTAATTTTATAATCATAGATAAATATCTTTTATATTTTTTATCTATATTATTTAAAATATATTAATTTATTTATAATTAATTCAATCTCAATTTAACCATCATTATCTCATCTAATTCAATAGGGAGTTCAATTTTTAATATATGCTCTAATGTGACAGATGGGATAAAGAAAATGTGCAGTAGAATACAACTTTGAAAGTGGCCAGAGGCGGAAATAAAAAGTGAAGAGTCCTTCTATTTCTAGCTTGTAAGAATAAACTATTGACCAATGGAGTCAAGTTCAAACGACACGACTGATGAGGTAACTTGTAGCATACACGTGAATAACTTTGATTTGAGCTCATTAATGCTTAAATCTGTTTTATTCATATTGGCAACAAACAAAGAATTGTGTTTAGAACTATTTATTTATATCGGCAACAAATAAAATTTTTTTTTTTCACTTATGAACTCAGGTTTATCACAAAATTCGTTTTTATCACACAAATAAAAACGACACGAATAATCAAGATTCAAGACCTTTAGCACACGAGGAACAAGCAGATCTTCTAGAATGATACAACCTCGGCTCCAAAATTAATGAGTGAAGTTCTTGGCCTAACTGACAATACCATTAAAGCTAACGAACTTTTCATTCTTTTCCACAGGAGACCAGTGGTTAGATTTTTTTGACATGCTTTCCTTTGCTCTTCCCAGGTAGATTCTTGTGCTGCCTGTTGCTCTCTTGTGCTCTTCCCTTGTAAATATTTTTGTACCCTGTTCATTGTGTCTGCTTAGTTCTCTGGTTGCTTTTGAATGAAATTCCCTTCACTAAAAAGAATAAAAAAAAAGTTCATCTTCAAAGCTATAAAAATAAGTTAATTACGCTATGCTTCCAAATAAAAAATAAGTTAATTATAAAAACAAATTAATGTTGGTTTTATAAAAAAATAATTTATTTTATTTATTGAACATACTGAATGATGATGATGATTATTATTATTATTAATTGGTGTGTGCTGTGGGTTACCATTACCATGTTTGAATGTAGACTTTAAAAACTCCATTTCCAAGCTTACGGGAGTTTTAGTAAATTGCTTACTTCACATAAAAATCTGTATTTTTTGTTTTTTAAATTTTATTTTTAACAAAATACTATTTTTTTTTGGCCAAGTTAACAAAATATACTTGAAGTTTAAGAATTTAACTTTTATACTCTATAAATAAATTATTATTGACATTTTTAAATTTATCATTCATATTTTATAAAATTTTAATTTGTTTTGTATATTGTAAATAGATATTAAATTTATTATTAATTCTGTATAAAAATATCTTATAATATTCGTATCATCTTATTATGATTTTAGTTTTTAGATAATATGATTGATAATTTTTTGAAATAATAATAATAATTTATTTTTATAATTTTAAGAAAATATTTAATTGTTATTGATATTGATAATAATATAACATAATATATGGGCGCTTGGAAGACTCATTTTCCAACCATGCAGAAACTGTGTTTCTCACGAGAACCAAATCTGAGACACATTCGTTGGCTTCCAGCCTGATCGATCCGAGTATCTGTGTTTGATCTTCGTTTATGGAAGATCAAAGCGAAGGTGAAGGAGAAGAAGCAGACGTACGCAGGCACAACTGCATCACCTTCACCTTCACCTTCACCTTCACCCGCCTCTAAAATAAAATCATTTTCAAATGGCCTCCTAACCTCTGCTAGCTAGATTCTCACTCTCCCTTTTACCCATCCATGCCATATTCACAACAATTCTCCCTCATCTTCATTTCCTATTATCACATCTTCTTTTAATTTCTCCGTATTTCATAGAGAATTATATATATATATATATATGGGTAAGGGACCCTTCCCCTTTAACCGCGCCGGTAGAAGTCGCCGGCACAATAAGGTTGCTGAGCTGCCGCAGCATGTGACCGGAGGGGCTGGCTCTCCTGGGAACAACAGCCATGGCAGTGGCCTCATAACCAAGACCAAGAAGAAGTACGGTGGAACGAGGTTGTGGATGAGGTTCGATCTGTCGGGTCGATCAGAGCTTATTGAGTTGGATAGGAACGCGGTTATCAAGCGGGCAGCTATTCCGGCTCGGGATTTGAGGTTTCTGGGTCCTATCTTCTCTCAGTCTTCCAATATCCTCGGTAATGATTCAAGATTTGGTAACGTTTGATTTTCGGGACTTGTAGGTATTGATGTTTTGGTTGGTGTTTTCTGTGTTTTTGTTATATATGCTATTGCCATTGATTAGATTATGACTTTGCAATGCTTTAATGTGAATATTCACTGCTAATTGAACTCGAAATTGGAATGACAGAAGAAAGTGACTGTTATGTCTTGCCATTTATCAAATTCACCATGCTCCTCGGTGAATTGACGAATCTCTGGCGTGGCGTATGAATTTATGATCAGTCAAGGACTAGAATAACCGTTTGTCAGCACTCTGCTTCCGGAGGCTTTGTCTTCAATGCTGTTTCCCCAAAATTTCTTTCTTCAATAGTCACTTAAATCAATAGCACACATGATTACCAGCACTCACACTATGCATTTGCCAACATGCAAATGCACTGACCAAAGAGTAATACTAATAAATTCATATAATACTCTAATTAACTGCTGCATAATTTAGAAAGATGATTTCTGCGACATTTTAGTTACAAGTTGTGTTTTTACTCAGTTTTATATTTGGATTTGGTGGAAAATATGCTCCTTCGTTATATTTTTCTAGACAGAAAAATAGTCTACATTTTACCATTGGCTCCACAGCAACCAAAAGCCTCTCTCTAACAGGCTGGCTTATGTTACAGTTGGAGTTTTTCTCTATGGGTTCAGCCATGTGTAGTCTTTTTTCCTCTTTTGTATTCTGATTTTTGTACATGTTGCATTTTATCTTTTAAGTGGAAGAGGACTGATGTTTGTTTTGGTGATATTTTATTAGTTCTCTGTTGGTGATCAAATTTTTATTCTGAATTATATATAGAGAGAGAGATTCTGTTTTCTTAATTTTTCTTTTAATTTTTCACCATATTTGGTGTGAGCGTGAGTACAATGACGTGTGGAATCACATATAATCTCCTTCTTTTCAGCCAGAGAGAAAGCTATGGTAGTTAATTTGGAATTTATAAAGGCTATTGTCACAGCTGAAGAAGTGCTATTGCTTGATCCTCTTCGCCAGGAGGTTCTTCCATTTGTCGAACAACTCAAGCAACAACTTCCAAATAAAAATCAACCTCAATGTCATTCCAATGCAGATGAACAAGAAAAAGCAATGCTGGATTCATCTGGCAGACAATTATTAACAGTGCCAGAGCCTGCCGAAGGTTTGCAGTCTGAGCTTCCTTTTGAGTTTCAGGCTCTGGAGATTGCTTTAGAAGTTGTCTGTACATATTTGGAATCAAATGTGGCAGACCTTGTGAGAGTTGCATACCCTATATTGGATGAACTGGCTAGGAGTGTTAGCACTAATAATCTTCAAAATGTGCGAAGTTTGAAGAGTAATGTTACACGTTTGCTGGCACGTGTGCAAAAGGTATGCTGTAATAGTACCATATTCTTCTTCCTCTGCTCACTATCCCTTTGCCAATCTTCACTTTTTCTAAGTTGCTGTAAGTGACTGGGAGCAGTTCTGATGTTACTGCAGGCAGCTTGGAAGGTAATGGATAAAGCTTAAACTTATTGAAAAAGTAAATATGCCAAGAGGATTGGAATTCATATAAGTGGGATTTCTCTTTATGCAAGAAACATATTCATTAGACTGGTGTAGACATCAGTCAAAGGCCCTACTTTATTATGACTAGTATCTTTTCTATCATGAATAGTTCTTAGGGTATCTTTTAATAGTTGTCGCAATGGGACTGTTGAAGATTTCTAGTATAACTAAAATCCAATTCACAATCTTTACAAAGGTCCTGAAACCTCAAAACAATAAAACAAGAAATATGTCTCTTTCCCTTTTGATTGTTGAATTTCCTTTGATACATTGTTCAATGGTCAAATTTCACTTCAAATATGTAATCAATAGTGGAGGACTTTGTTCTCTGTTTATAATAGAAAGTCTTGCAAATTAAAGCTACTTTTAATTGATAATCTATTCCATCATCCGTCCCTGCGTCATGCTTATAGCTAAGTGCATGGTCCCATTTTTCCAGGTGAGGGATGAAATTGAACATCTATTAGATGATAATGATGATATGGCACAATTATATTTGACAAGGAAGTGGATGCAGATTCAGCGATATGAGGCTTATGCGGCTGTCATAACCTCAAATAGCCTCTCTACTTCAGCCCTAGCTCGTCAATGTTCTTACAAAAGTGAAAGTCTTGTGGCTAGCAACTTTGGGGACGAAAATGATGTGGAGGATCTGGAGATGTTGCTTGAGGCATATTTCACACGGTTGGATGGAACACGTAACAGGATATTGTCTGTAAGTGTTGTTTATTGATCATAGCATAACCATGATAAAACTATTTCTGTAGGACTTGTGGTCATTGTCCTACATTGAAGCCTGAACATATCAATCTGTATTTTGATTCTTCTGTCATCCTATCCCTGTCAAGCTTCTATCACACTTGCACTAGCTCACCACAAATCAATATAATCCGTCTGAATGTGGCTGAACAATTTTTGTCACTAAATTTCTGTCTTATTTTTCTTCCTCATATATAAACAAGTTAATATATATATGGCTAGATTATCTTGATCCCACCCCCCCTCAAAAAAGAAAAACCGGGGGGGGGGGGTGGTGGGGGGGAATCAGGTACTCTACTCTAGGTTTTTATTAGCCAAAAATGTCAATCAGGGTGAAGCATATTGAATTCTTGAACCGTCAGCTCAATTTGATTATTATAGAACCCTGTACAAAATGTGTTGCATGAAATGGACCTTGAGAGTTTGACTGTACAGACTAAAGAATTACTTCATTTGTTCTTCTTTGAGACGTAGTATGGTTCTTATTGGCTATTGACTTGCAGGTTAGGGAGTACATTGATGACACAGAAGACTACATTAACATCCAACTCGACAACCAGCGAAATGAACTCATTCAACTGCAGTTGACATTGATCATTGCATCATTTGCGATTGGAATTAATACTTTGATTGCTGGTACATTTGGTATGAACATTCCTTGTCAACTTTATCAAAACATGGATGGACTATTTTGGAGGTTTGTGGGTTCTACTTCTGCAGCTTGCATATTGCTTTTCTTTCTCATGTTGGAATATGCCAGGTCCAAAAGGTTGCTTGGTTCATAAGTATACTTCGTTAAGATAGTGTTCTAGCAATTTAATATATGCATTCCGCTATTAATATTCAAAAGAACACACTTGAATGAAGAGTGTATCTTAAGTTATACACGGATATACTACTTGAGGTTAGCTCAGATGATTGAGAGTGCATAGTTTGGATAAGAATCACAACTTGACTGTCCTCTTTGTACAAATATATATACTCACACAACAAATGAAATAGTTAATGTGTAGAATTAGCCATTATTTTTCATGAGTTTCAGAATCTTGTCAAATGGAAAAAATATACCTGACAGCCACTTGCAAGCTGCTTCGTTGAGAAACTTGTCATGAAACCCTGGTCGACAAAATTGAATTGAGACAGAATCAAGGATGATAATGATTTGATTAATCGTGAACATCAGTTTAAAAAATTATTTAAATTAATAAAAAATATAAAAATGAAGTTTTTTTAATACTGAATCCATTAAAAATTAATTTTATTTGTTAACCAAAATTTTGATATTTTATTATGAAAATTTGCAATATTTATATAATTTATACAATTGTATCTAATAACTTCTTTTTTTGGGTCAATAGTAACTTTCTTATATATGTGGAACAGGAAGCGCTAGTATAATTTTTTTAAAACATTACATAAAACTTATACATCCGTCATTTTATTGAGAGTTATATATTATTGTTGTTGTCATTGTTATTATTATTGTTTTTATTATATAAATTTTAAAGGAATTTAATAATAAAGAATTCGACCCCTCTGCTTTTGAGGTAAGGCTAGGCAGTACATTATGGACATGTTTCCTTTTCCTTGAATAAAATCTTATTCTTCCTCTAGAGAAGGAATTGGATCTTGATGAGAGTGCTCCATTAGCATAATTAAAGTTGGTGCTTTCATCAAACAAAATTCAAAAGGTAGATTCTTTTATGGGTTTATGTTCATATTTGATATATAAGCCACATAAATTATGTTGTAAGATGCAAAATGAAAAGAAGACTGGGGGGAAAAACAAATAAAAGAAAAGGAAAGGAGAAATTAATGTGAATAGAAATTAGGGGTATATCATCTCAAGTTAATATGAATGATAGATGTTTAAGTAAATGTTTAGGAGTTCAAATATCAATTTTTGTGTATAGAACAAATTTAGTTGAAATAAGTCTAACATTTATCTTTAGTATGGGCAATGATAATAGAAATAATTTGTTTATTTTAAAATAATAGTAGGTATTATTAAATAGTAATAATAATTTTAAACTCGTCACGGGTAAATTTTCCCATAATTGTTAGTGGTCCAGGAAAGAAACTAAGAAATGCCCAAGACAGTAATGGTGGAGTGGAGGAATGGGGAAAAGGCTTACCTTGGAAATAGATTCGGTGTACATTTATGAGTAAATCTCATTTAAATTGGTGACATCTAATTTTGATGGTGCAAATTTTATAATTTTTTAATTATATTTTAATATTTTTATCTTAAATAAATAAATTAACCTAAAAAATTGATATAAAAAATACAAAAACTAAAATAGAAAAGTTTGAGCAATTGAATGTCACTCGAACGGTCTAGTAAATGAAATCTCCACTAAATACGCATCCCTTGGGACCACAGCGGAGTCAGAATCGGAAGCCAGCTAACATAATGACAGCCTTTCCTTTTTCTTTTTTAATTATAATTATGGTATATACCTACTCACTCACACACTTAATAATAACTATAATATATTATCCTCAAATATCTCCAAACTTAATCAAAACTTTGAAAACCAAATGTAGCATGAAGCTCTTTTTTCTCCGTATTGAATCTTTCTCCATCTTATTTTCTCTTGTTGTGCACAAAACCCCAATATAAATGTCATTAGGATTGTTACTGCAACATTTTTTTTTTATTTGAAACAACTACAATATATAAATATCTGATCATGCACTCAAATGTAGCATCGTGTCATAAGTGGAACTTAGGGCATATTTGACCGTGTTTTCTATTTTCTTGTTCTCAAAATAGTAGAATAAGTTTTAAAAACAAAAAAATAAAAAAATCTGTTTGAATAACTATTCTCAAAATCATAACTAGTGAGTGATAGATGAGTTATTTAAAATTTATAACTTTACCATTAATGAGGTGGGTGTTTTTCACCTTTTCTTTTGTTTTCCAAAATAAAAACTACAAAACACCTTAAAGATGTTCTGAGTTTTTTGTTATTTTATTTTCCTATTTTTCAGAACAATTTTTAAAAAACAGATTTATCAAACAAGTTTTTTTATTTTTCTATTTTCAAAAACAGAAAAACTATTTTTAAAAACTGCATCAAACAAGCCCTTAATTTCCCGACCTTCCTCCAACTAGGAAGAATACGTGTCACACCCTAGAGGCGGTTAACAATGACAGCCTTTCCTTTTATTACATTCTTCCGTTCACACACTGCCTTTTTGCTTCTATACATATATTAATATAGTCCTTTCGGTTCTTATTATAAGATATTTTTAACTACTATACGTGAATTAAAAAAAATTGGTTATAGTCTAAAATTGATGGAAAAAAATTCTGACATTTCCATTTTGCCCTTAAGGAGAGAATAAAAATATATTAAATTAATAATGATGGTAGAAGGAGAGAGAAATTAATTGAGACTTGTAATGAAAGCATTCAATAGGAGCAAAATTGAGACTAAAATTAAATTTATTACTTAACATCTTATATTTTGAATTAGATAAGTTTTCTAAATAACATCCTATAATAAAAACCGGAAGAAATATATTAACTACGTAGTAGTATTCAATATTATCAATTACAGTAATTCAGATTTAAGGATTAATTGGCTCTGATAAAATAGATTTTCCAACGTAATCTTTTTATTACATAATTCTTATTACTGCTTTTACAACCATGAATAGCCCAATACACACAATTTTCTCTCGTGTTTAGAACTATTCATTTATATTGGCAACAAAAGTAAAAAAGATTTATTTTTTAGAGAAATGACATTCATAGACCAATATATAAGTTAATCATAATTTATGACCACAACATTTTAAAATTTTAATAGTAAACTGAGTTCATAAGTAATAAAAAATGAAATTGAGGTTATTAAAACCCTAAAAACTGGTGTTAAAATTTTCACAAGTTAGTCAATATTAGTATATTTGAGAAAAACAATGTTAAATTCCTAAAAGTGAAAAGTGAAATTTTCTCATTCATTCTCGTTGTTTCATGTAAAATTTTGAAAGACAAGTGTGAAAATTTTCACAAGTTAATATCAAATTTGAAAATATCAGTATAAAATTCCTGGATGTTGGACATGAAACTTTTTAGTTCTCTTTAATTGTATCATATAAAATCTTAGAATCTCAGTTAGTGTGAAAATTTTATCCAATCTTTTAGAATTTTACATATAGTAACAAAAAATTTTACACTTCTTATTTTCAAGGATTTTACTCTAATCTTTCTAAATTTGATATTGACTTATGAGAATTTTACATTAATTGCTCTCTCATAATTTTAATACCTTCAATTTTATTTTTTATCATGTAAGAATCTTTTGTCTGTTACGAGAATTTTAGAATGCCTTGGTTTGAAATTATAATTAACCTGTCATTTGGTATCTAATTGTTATTCCCCCTTTATTTTTTACTTTATATTTTAATTGCTCCCTCATCATTATATTTTCCAAATATATGTCTAAATTAACGTAGGCAAAGGACTAAACTGTAAATTGGTGCGCAAGTTTCAGTTTTAACAAAAATTTTTGTCGTGCTCTGAACAAACATTAAACTGCAATCAAATTTTTGGGTTAAGAAAAATGTATGCTGGTCTTAATCTGATTTAACCTAAGTGATCATTATAGTTAAAATTAAAATCAATTAACCTCTTACATATTTCAGACTAGAATTTAATTTTCTTATTAAATATTAATTTACAAAATAAAATTATAAGTTTCAAATTATTATAAACAACTCATTCCTCTCTTGAAAACTCAATATATTATCTTCACTAATAAGCAACACGTGATATTCTGTACAAACGGTTAGAATTTGTTGGAAAATATCATGGATTACCAGCTGGTGATGAGCACAGAATTCATTCTTTCTTTCCATCCAACTTTTTATTTTTAGACCAAACAACTCACATTTTTTTTAACTGTGAATACTGAATATTTTATCTTAAATTTCTTTTCTGATTAATTTACAACCTAAAACTAATTTGTATATGATTAAAAAAAAAGAATGATGTCAAGTTTTTCCTTTAAACAAAAATGGTAAAATATTAATACTTAATTAAACTAGGCACATTTCATTATGTATTATATGATGTGTGAGAGACGAATTACATATTTATAACATATGAATAATATAACTTATTATATATTTTTTAGTGTATTTTGTATATATTGATATTAATAATTTAATATTGATAATAATATGAAATTTTTAATTGAGTAGACTAGAAATTATAAAAATCAATTTGAAATCATTTCAGGATAATATTTATCCTTTTTATAACTGAATGATTTATAATATTGTCGCAATTTCCATGAAGAAAAATATAACCAAGTTATTTGAAAGAAGAAGATTGCAAGAAAAACCGAAGTTGTTTGAGTTGGCCAAAACGAAATTAAGTTGGAAAGAAAGAAATGTTATTGGAATATGTGAGAATTATCGGGGTGAAATTGTAAATAGTAAAAGTTTTCAGGGATCGTATATGTGTTGTGTTCACCATTAAGCGCCCTGAGGATGGAATTTATCGAGTCCCAACTTCAACGAGAAGAGAGAAAGGAGGGAGTGGAGGGAAAAAGAGAGAGATAGATAGGGAGAGAGAGGAGGGGGGTTTGCAAAAAGGGGAAGAAACGAAGAAAGTGTGCTTTAATTTTAACCCCCTTTGGTAATTGTATTTCGGGATCTCGAATCTTCAATCTCCGAAGGTGAGCTTTTAATGTATTTATTTTTTTTCGTTGGGTTCTTTAAAATGGAAATATGTTCAGATGTTTGCTTACAAGATGAATTTATCTCCACTTTCATGCTTAATTCGTTCAATCATCTTGAAATTATAAGTTGAATTCATGCCCCGGACCCCATTGTCGTACATTGCCGCATCGTATCTGTACAATAGCCGACTTCCTATTTTTGGGATTTTATTGTCTTCTAAATGCACGCTGTTGTTTATTCTGTATATTCATGCCTTGGGTAGATGCTATAATAAAGGCAGCAAAGGGATGTTTCAATCTTTTTTGTGTCCCTTATCCAGGACCTTGGAGAAGAAATAAATTTTAGACTGCTTGGAATCTAGAATTTGGATTTTTATTTTGTGTCCCGCTTTTTTTTTTGGGGGCCGGGGGGGGGGGGGTGTTCAATTTTAAAATTTTCTTATGTTTGGGTTTTCTGCTGCATTGGTGGTGAACTGTTCATACATTAGTTGCCTTCAAAGTTTGGTAGTCACAATTATTTTGTTATGTTGTTTTTTCTAATCTCCTATCAGCAGCCAACAATTTCAGCATGTTAGTTTGTTCCACATGCTGGCAGTGGCTTGCTCTAAACAATTCTAATTACTTCGCTTGATCAAATAACGAATTATGGTGTGGCGATCTGATCGGTACTTTACATATGAGTCAACGAGACATGCATGTACATTGACTATAATAACTAGACAGACCAATTAATATGTGATGCTCCTGTACTGAAAGGGAAGAACAGATAATATTTTCCATGATGCTTTATTCACTCATGTGTCATTGGCTTACAATATTCTTACCTGGGTGCATGGCTTTGGTAATTTATGGCATGTTATTTGTCAGGTATTCTTCTTCTATGGCCAATTCAAAGGGCTCTTCAATGTATTCTGGAAAGCATTCTTTGCTTCCTCCAAAAATTCCATCCCCCAGTGTTTCCCAATCATATTCTGATTATGTCCCAAATCCTATGAATGATTCAAATGCTGCTCAGAAACCTAGTGAGGGATACAATAACCTCAGAAGGACTTCATCTGAGAGCCTTGTCAATGTCATAGACGAGCAGCCTTCATGGCTTGATGATCTCCTTAATGAGCCAGAGACACCTGTTCGTAGAGGTGGTCATCGGCGTTCTTCGAGTGATTCTTTTGCTTATGTAGACACATCTAATGCTTTTAACATCAGTTACACAGATCAGGATGAATACAAGTATAAGAATTTGGCATCTATTCCCTCATGGGCATCACAAGACATAGATTGTGGCAAGGGTGCTTATCACATACCTATCTATGCAGAAATGAACTCAGTAAAACAGAAAAATAGGGCTCGGGAGTCTTCTGTAAGTGCTGTTACACATCCAGGTGGTCCTGGGAGGGACAATGTTGCTTTGCCGAGTTCAGGATCATCATGTGCTCCACATGAAGAAGATGGAGTTGCATTGACTGTAAATGAGAAAGTAGATCCTGTGGGACAGGATGCAAAATTGTCTTCTGGAAGAAAGGATGGTTCACATGTAAAGCCATCTGCATCTGAAACAGATACTAAACGTGCCAAACAGTATGTGATTATTTTCTGTTTTCTGAATTTGTGGTTACTAGTTTATAACTGATTTTACCATTAATTTATGACTTGTTGCTGCAAGTTCTGGTGAATGTTTTGATCCTCTCTTCTGTTGTCTTCCCATATATTTTCATTGCATAATGTTTTTCCAGAGCAAGTCCATTATGACATGCCATGCTTCTCCCTTTTGGCCTCTGTGATGGACAGCCTTGTTGCCTATTTCTAGCCTCATAGTCTGAGTGGCTCACCTCACTCTCTTCTTAGTTTCCCTTTTAGGGGGATATCTTATCCTGTTCCTTCCATTTTTTTTTTCTAATAAATTTCTTTTTATCACAAAAAAAGACGCCTATGTGATGGAAATATTTTTAATAATTTACTTGAAGGAGAGTGGGTATGATATATCTTTATGAGTTATTGTTGTTTGCGTAATACAATTCAATGTGCACTATTTCTCATGTTTGAGGCAGAGATTTGGGAAATCTGAGGAATGTAAAACAGTTACACTGTATGTGTTTTCATATAACAAAATTAAGTGGTTATTTGCTTAATTTTATATTTTGATGTGTCATGATCTTTATGCTACCAGATGAGTCATTTGTGATGGAGAATTCTGAACTTCTTATGATGCAGGCAATTTGCTCAACGTTCACGGGTCCGTAAACTTCAATACATAGCTGAGCTGGAAAGAAATGCGCAAGCTTTACAGGTAAGTTTCAGCAGAATACACTGCACGATTATGGATTGATGTTTATTGAAAATGCATGTATATGTTATGTGGGAAAGTTCTAATTCTGATTCTTATGTGTTAACAGTTGGAAGGTAATGAAGTATCAGCTGAGCTTGATTTTCTTAACCAGCAGAATCTTATTCTGAACATGGAGAATAATGCCCTCAAGCAACGATTAGAAAATTTAGCACAGGAGCAGCTTATAAAATATTGTAAGTTTATATCCTCCATAGAACTAGGCAATGAGCATGGAAGTCTAACTGCAAAGTGAATTGTGAACTGGAGGACTAACTTTTTGAATCATGAATAGTAAGATTGTAAGATTTACTTATAAAACTCAAAAAATAGTTAAGATGAATGTTTTGCATAATAAAACATCATTCCATCATTCGAAATTTGACATATTTAGATGTAAAACATAATACGGTTTGCTATAAACAAGCAAAGTTATAGGGCTCCTATATGGTGCATTCAAGAGACATGTTCAACTTTATTCTGTGCATACATGGAAGAGCTACCTCAGCTAGGATTTAATCCTTTTCAGTGTAGAACTTTTTACAGCCACTGTACTGTTGGTAGGTTACTTTTTATATACAAACAAAAGTAGATCGTGTCCTACTCCCATTGAATATGATAAAATTAGTGGCAATTTTCCTAGGCAGCAGAATCTAGTAAATTAGTGGCAAACTGGCAATTGAGAATTAATATGCAGGGCTTGAAGATCTTTTTTTTTTTTTGCTTTTTTAAGTTATTTTCAGGTATGATTATTTTATTCAGATATAACAGGAACTTGTTTTGGACACTAAATTATACATTGTGATCACAGTGGAACAGGAAGTCCTGGAAAGAGAGGTTGGAAGATTACGAGCCATGTATCAGCAACAACAGCAGCAGCAGTCACAACATCTGCCACCGCAGCAATCTTCTTCTGGCCTTCGACGCACAAAGAGCAGAGACCTTGAATCCCAGTTTGCAAACCTTTCTATGAAACACAAGGAGCCAAATTCAGAGCGTGACCCTACGACCGGTCCACTCCGTAGTTAGATCTACTGTCTACCGGACCATTTTGTTGTTAGATCTGCAGTCTATAGCTGTAGCTGTGTTCTGCCCCTACATTCAACTGACATATTCACCCCTGCGACATAATTGTTCATTTCCCTTGTGCGGGATTGTGCAGAGATCTCAAGCATATGCCATCTCTCTGCCCGCTTTTTACGTTGGCATTTGCCTCATCTTTACCCTTTCTTCATGTTAAAAGCAAACCATTTAATGTGCACCTGGTAGTCATTGCTGGGGACACACTATTTCCATCAGTTGACTTACTGGAGGTGGTAACTCAACAGCTTTACACCCTTCCTCCCAATGTATGTTCTGGTAACTATTCTGTATCCTTATGCGCCATCTATTTCTGAATTTCCATGGCTGTGGAAATTTCCAAATATAAACAGCAAATATCTGTAAGGCTGTTTGGATGTGCATTATTTTTATAGATTATGTTGAGCTGATGCTTGTAAAATAATTCTACTAATGAAGTTCATATTCCCTTAACACATTATTTTTAAATGTCCATCGTCATGTATCAGTGCCCATTGGAAGTTTTGACGTGTTTTTGTCCTGCATTGTTCCTTAGGTTATGTGGCAATGTTGCTGCGTGGGGAAGATATTGATGTAACGATGTAGCTATATATTTATGTTGATGCATGAGAAGAATATGCATGATGTTTAAAAATTTTTTAGGTGGAAAAAAGGCATATACGATGGAAAATGATCTTAATGTCTATTTAATAACATTGAATTTTGATTTATATTAATACATAGATATAATGAGTTTCAGCTTAAAAATAATTCCTTTGTTATGAAAATTTTTTTCTACTTGAATGAGTCTAAATATTGAGAATTTGAGAGAAGGGATTTTTTTTGCCTATTCATTTGAGATTTGGAGAATTATTATAACCTACCCATATCCTACTTGTGATGATCCCAATATATCACAATATAAAACGAAAAAGAATTTTCTATCATATCGCAATTTTTATTTAAAAATTAATGACAAACATTGAAAAATTACATTTTTCCCCGTATTTCTAAACTGTTATAATTTATTTATTTATTAGCACTCCACTTTTGTTCTAGATTGGGCTTTGTCACTTTAGTACTCCAAAATGAAGAAGTTGAGATAAAATTATGTCCTGAAATACTAAAATGATGTTGAAAATCTGTAGGGTATCAAAATAATAACGATATCATGAATGGAGAACTAAAATACAACTGTGCATAACTGATATAATCTCATTCTTCATCAGAAGTTAACATCACAGAACCCTATGAATAACTATGTATACTGGTCATTTTTGGTGATTCACCATAACAATATTGAGAGGAGAAACGATAAGAAAAGTAAGAAAGAAAATGAGGAGGGAATATAAGCAGTGTTGGGGAGGGTAGGGTAGTTATCAGGAGAGGGCATAACACATTCATCTCCATTAAATGAAACTTTCCTGGGAAAAGCCCATCCTTCTCTGAAGGTGAAGATTCCATTATCTTTGTGAAGTAGCATCTCTGTTTGCACATTCCCACTCTCCCCATGTGTCAGCAACATGTCATTGTAGTACTTTATCCCCCAGAACATCACCGTATCATCTGAAATTTTCCAAAATTATATCACTTAGAAAACATATGCATACTCATATTCGATCCAGTCTCAGAAATATAATCAAATTTATAGTATCGTGTCATATCTAGTACGAGTATTAGTACGAGTATCTGATATGAATATGATACTCTTTTAAAGTGTCTGATTTTTATTCAAATCATCTATATTCATTGTGTCACATTAACTTTTATTTTTTAATTGCTTAGTTAGATTTTGAATTTAAAAGTTTTCCACTTTGATTACTTTTCAAGTGGTTATTCTCTTTTTACATCAGAATCAAAGTGAAAATCCTTTCCCTTTAAAGGACCAAACTTCAAAAAAAAAAAAATTCACACATCACATCATATATTTACTAAAAAACCCAACAAAAAAATATCATTTCTTTATCCACAAAGTATATAAGGCAACTTACTGATATCTCCAAAAATTTTGAGAGGATGATAGTTGAAGCTGAAAACTTGGGTGAGATTCTGGAAATTAGGGTGTAAAAGCACAAGATTCCACTGAGAATAATTCTTGACAAAGTTGAAATTTGTGATGGTAACCTTGACCCTCCAATACTTTGTATAGCTTTCCTTCACATGCCAGTGAATCTTAATAGGGCACATGTGCTGTGTACACCTCACCAATGGTGGTGTCTCTTGTGTGCTATAATCTTGTGGCAGTTTCAACAATGAAGGAGCTTTATCAGAACTGAAACATATAGAAAAAAATAAAAAATTCAAGGGAGTGAAGTGAAAATTGATATAATTAAAACAACTAGGGCTCAAAATGCATTTTTCAATGAAAAACACAGAAGCTTCCTGCATTTTGATATTTAAACCACACACCAAGTTTTGCATTATAGTTGGAGAGAACACAAACAAGTGTTCTGTCCAACTCACCTAGAGAGTAGCTTCTCCTCTTGCACATGTTGGAATGAGTGCCAACGGAGAAGCGGATATTGCAATGCATACGCTGTTTTAATCCTTAAAAGATTGTGTTGGTATTATGACATCATTATGATTCTTTATATCTTTGTTATCATGTTCTTTAATAAAAACGTGATCCGTGACATTTTTGCTAATAACTGTAGGATTCATCAATTAAACCAAATCTCTATCATTTATTACTAAAAACTATGTTTACCATGTTTTAATTGAAAATTTGTATGAAACAAAATAATAGTCTTTTTTTTAATTGATTGAAGAAGAAAACACAAACACTAAAAGAAAATTATATATCAATACAACACAACAAAATATGCGTCATTTAAGTGCAATTTGAAATATTGTGTCTTGTTATATCATATTTTATATGACATGATACGTTTTGAGTTTTAAGTGATCTTAATACTAATCAAATATGAAATATGAATGCAACTTTTTATGGGAATAAAGAAAATAATATGACAAAATATGAGTTACTTAAGTGAAATTTGAAATTTCATATTGTGTCGTGTCCTGTAAGGACAGGACATACTTTAAATTTTAATATGGAGACAGGGAATATAAGAAAGTAATACAAGAAAGGGATAGAAGGAAACATACCTGACGCAGTTTGATCCTGATAGGCCTTGGCAATTACAGCTGCATTTAGGACAAGGAACAATGGTACTGCTGTAGAAAGCAGACAATGATACACAGCATTTTGGGGCTGCTGATGCTAAGAATTGAGAGTAAATACATGTCACATTCCATGTTTCTGCAATCAAATTACAACACAAATGTCATATTCTCTCATTTTTAATAACATTTTCAAAATCTAATATCTCATACATAACAGTTAAATTGAATCCACTTCTTCATTTGATAATCTGAGTTTTTGAGTAAGAAATTTTTTAGCAGAAAATGAAATTAACCTTAAGAGGACTATATGGTGAAGAACTTGATCTTAACTATTTCTTCTTTCTTAACTAATAATCATTGAAAAAAGTTCCAAAAAAGGTATAGAAGCAAGGCACAAGATAATGATAAAACTAGCAAGCAAATACAAGTACAAGATTTCATAGCTCACCAAGAACTTGAGACCATCTTCGACCATCATCGGTGAGCTTGCTAGGAGGGACCTGATGAGGTTCGCTACAAGAGTAACCGGGGATCCCAAGAGTGAAATTCACCGGCATGGTTTTGTTATCTGGGTTTGGAACAGAGGGTTTATTGTAATTCATTTGAAACCAAGAAGTAGTTTTTGAGGGATCTTGAGTGAGAGATGATAGGATTCCTTGTTTGCAACAATTTGGAACTTGCTTGTTATAAGGTGCCCCAGGCATGAGATCTATGATGGTTGGTTGCTTCTCACAGCAATGTGGTTTTGTTTGCCCCTTAAACCTTGAGCAATTCCCTTGCTCTATTGCCTCTGCTCCCCACATGTTCCATATCACCTCATCACCTCTCCATACCCAGCTTAGCCTCCAACCCGGCTTCTCCACGTGCCGGAATACCTGCCAGTTGTGTATTGATACCCTCACCTACAACAAAATATGTCAAGTCTTTTCACCTCTACTTCTGATAATATATTATAACTACAAGTGCATACAGATCCAAGGAAAGGAAAAAGGGATTCTCAGGATAAGAAGGGGAACTGGTTCCCACTATATTGTGTATATATGCAATTGCATATAAAGAAGAATTTTTGTTCTTTCAACTACTTTCATTCTGGATTTGCCAATGCCTTCATTCTAAGTGAAAATTCAGCAAAATATGTTAATCTCTCATTTGTTATTTTTATGATAGTATTAAAAGTACGAGCGTGAATGAATGCATTGAAGTGAGAATTCATTGAATATCTTAATCTTTCATTTATTCTTTTGTAATAAGAGAAGCTGTTCTTATTGAGCTGATGCTTCCAACAAACCCTCATTTTGGAGTATTTGTAGTCTTAAAATTACATATATATCGTAATTCTAATAAATCAAAAGACTTAATTTGAGTACAAGCCTTCATGTTAAATATATATACATTTGTTGCTACTAAACACACCTAATAGCTTTATATTTTGTGAAACATCATCTTTATCTTCTTGTGATAGTTCTCCTGAAAGGGGGAAAAACAGAGTGAGTTATGTGTAAGACTACTAACACAGGATTCTCCTTCGTTTTCCCATTTATATAGAAATGAAATTAAGATGAAATAGATTTTTATACCATACAACATGTTGTAAATATGCAATAAACATTCCAATTTGATTTTAAATCTCCTACTAATCACACAAAAGTATATGTAATGAACCCAAGAAAGTTGCATTTAGTAATAGCTAATAATTATATTAATTATAAGTTCTACTGTTAACAATGTTTAAGCCCTCTCAAAACCCATTAACAATTTTTTTATTTTTTGGAAAAGAAGGCTATGGAAAACCATACATGAAAAAAAAAAGAACAGTATCAATTAAGTATTCTATCTATCAGTCTCAAACAGCTCCCTACAACTTAAGAAAGGGCCATGAGATAAGAAAAAAATTGATATTTCATATTATGAGCATGTTTAGCAATGCTTGATTTTGACAATTTTAGATGGATGCTGATTTGAACAATGGAAACTAAAATCTGTGATAAACTTGAAAAGTTGAATGAAACCCACATTTTTTTTAGATTTAAAGGGAAAAAAAAAGATTTGAGCACAAAGTAAGGAATTGGGCATGTTAGGAGTGACCTATTGTGGTCCATGGAAGTGAAAGTGACCAACACCCACCAACCAGACCCAACCCCGAGGTCCTACAAAATGAAGCACCAGAGGTAGCTGACGTGGCTCTCATTCATTGGACTCTGAATCGGGTACACAGAGGAACATGTGGGGCTGCATTGAGCAGAACAAAGCCCAACCGGAGCCTGACAACGAGTACCGTACTCTTGCCCCCTCCATCTCGGTCATCATCTTCCTTAACAAAATCGAAAATTCGCAGACTTTCTGAACTCTCTTCCTCATCATTGTCCCTTTTTTTCTTCTTTAATTTATATATAATTATTTTCCAAATAAAAAACTAAAAAGCGACGTCAACCTCCCCAGTCCCGTATTGCAACCCCACAAACTGGAAACTCAAGAAATCTATTTTTAAAAAGTATTAAAAAACGAATAAAGAATTAATAAATAAACTTACATCGATTGTGTCGCCATTATCTGCAATGAAATCCCATGTGATTGTGATATTCCCATTTGGATCCAAAGGATCGTACCCATCTGCGATATTCTAACTCCAATTAAGAAGATAAATATATATTATATTAAAGAGAAGCATGCATGATTGAGGGAAAAAGAAGAGACGAGTAAGGAGGTTGGCTTACAGGAGGAAGGTGAGATGGAGAAGACAACGATGACGGAGAAGAACATCAAAATCGAAAGATTAGCCATTGAGGTTGGATCAATATTTGGAAATCAGGAGAGAGATTGGTTTGGTTCAAGAAACGGATTGAATTTGCATTGTGAGAGTGAAGCTGGCGACGACGAAAATGGCGGCTGGTGCGTCAGTGTGTGGGAGATTGGAGGAAAACAAGAGAACGCCGTTTGTAAGTGTAGGAATGTGGTAATAATGATGCATGCTGTTCGATTTGAAGGACCATAAAAATGAAACAAATGGCGGCATTTAATGGATTGCCATTTGCAGCGGAATAGGTGCTTAGGATTTGCCCATTCAGACTGCCATTCAAATTCCGTGTCTTCTTTTTTCACTCCTCTATTATAATACTCCCTCCGTTTTCAGTTATGAGCCACATTTATATGAGAAATTTATAATTTCATGATATAATGGATTTTATGAATTACGTAATATATTTAATTTTGTTTTGTTCAAAATATTCATAAAAAATGATAAAATTTAATTAATACGTTAGAGTTTAATTCATGATTCAATTATAATATTAAATGAGAGTAATTTAAAAAATGATGTAATTTTTTTATGAATTAATTATCACTCTTGGTTCATTTACAGTAGTTGAAAGTATCTTATAAAAGTAAAATAGAAATAATGTTATTTTTTATATTACAATATTTTATTTTTTGAGTTTGGTGTTATATATTTTCGATTCAATGGTTTAAAAGGGCTATTTTTTTTTTAGTATTATAAAGTTCGAGCCTACAACTTTATTTAAAAAAAATGAAGTTAAAATAAGTCATTTCCACTTGATACATCCACCATTGGTGTATACAATGTTATTATAGTATTTGAAATTTGATGTTTTCTCCCTGAAAGTATTGATCTCACACTTAACAATAAGGTGTTTAGTGTTACAGTATTATTGTACTCCTCCATTACTTATTATAAATCACTTCTAATTGTTTTTTATATAAAAAATTATTAAAAAGTAGTTAAAATTCTTTAAATTTTGCAAAATTTATCAATTTTTTTAATATTACTCTCATTAAATTAAATTATAATATATTTTAATTATATTTTTCTTAATCTTTCTTTATCATAATTATTTATTATGGGGCATACATGAAAATGAATATTTAATATTATTTTTATTTTACATATTTGAATACTTCTAAATCATCATTTATAATAGAGAACCGAGGGAGTACGTACCATCTTACTAATTATATGTTATAATATTGTAGATAATTTTAGTTTGATATCTGTGTTTCATAGGTTGTTTCTGGAAGTGATGGTATATGGTATATATGTGATACATATAGAAGTAATCATATGACATTTTTTTCTTTTAAATTTCAAAGGTCATATCTAACGTATTTGATATATACGTACGGTAGAATTTTTTAGATTTATATGTGTTTCAAAAAGTTAATTTTTGCCATATAAATTTGAAATTTTATTTTTAATATATAACAGGAAAAGAGTTAAATTGATGTTAAATTTCAACACTGTGATTTTATTTCCAAAAAAGTATATTATACATAAAGTTAATTAATTTCACAAGTAAATTAAGTTAACCTCTCTTCTGAAGTTTGGTTAAATTATACGCAATACTTTTTGTCTAATACACTATGATCCCTTAATATTTGGTATATATTATAGAAGTCTCAATAAAACTGTACATTTTATTTAATAAATTATCATTTTGCAATTTTTATTTATTGTAAAGATACCAAAAACTCCAATTAACAGCTGTTACCAGCAGATGAGTTTACCATTAGCTACCAATAATTACTTTTATTAAACATTACTACTGACACGTTATACTATCAAACGTTACTAAAAATGAATATATTTATTAATTAAAGTTTTCAAATACTTTAATTTATTAAAAAATAAAAAATAATAATACACATCAGTTTGAATTGTCACTACCGGCGGCCTGTCATCAGTAACTGTGTGGTTAGTTGTATTCAATTTCCTTAGCTTGGAATTGCTCTTTATATTATTTTTTTAAGAAAAAAATAAAAAAATATTTAAAAAAAAAGGAAGGAGCTTGTCCCAGAAGAAAAGAGTGGAATGAGCTGGCAGTTTGGTTTAAGGACAAAAATTTGTTATGAGTAACGCGGTTAGTATCCTTTTGTACAATATAGATAGACAGACCCATGCTGTTTGGCTCAACGCCCATGGTCTACAACGTAATGGCCAACTGTAATTCTCTCTCTCTCTCTCTCCTATTATGAATAGTTTAATTTAAAAAATGAAATTTGTCAATAATTATGCCTCTAAAAAAAGTGTGGGTCTAAATTTTGTGAATAAGAAATCATGCCAAGAGAGCTATGTCTTATTATGCTCAAATATGAATTAATCATACATCCAATAACAAATAGTTAAGCTAAAACTAAGGCTCTATTTGGTTCAAATTTTTTTAAGGGGAGGGGAAAGGATTGGAGGGAATTGAATCTACTCTTCTTGTTTGGCTAAAAAATTGAAGGGGATTGGAGGGAATTTAATCCCCTCCCCTCATCTCCATTTTAAAACACTTTAAATTGAGATTTTTTTTTAGAAAATTAAGTAATTATAACTCAATCCCCTCCAATTTTCTCCTGAACCAAATAAGATTTTATTAAAACCCATCCAATCCCTGGCCTTCCAATCCCACAAAACAAAGAAATTTTAAAATCTCTCCAATCCCTTCCCCTCCAATCCCCTTATTGAAAATCTCTCCAATCCCCTTCCCTCCAATTCCCTCAACTGAACCAAATAGAGCCTAACTAAATTTTATTAATGGTAGTAGTTAGAAAACTGGAATAAATAGTCTTCAGTCTTAAAAGAAGAAGTAAATAAATACTAAGAAAAACGTTTAATAGAGTTATAAAGCAGAATTTTTTAGTGAATGATATATCTAAAAAATTGATTTTTCTCATCTTGGCGAAAAAAAAAAGAGTTGGTTTTTTATATAGGCCAATAACACTATATGATCCATGTAAGTTAGGGTTTTTCTGTTTTACTAAATGTAAAGGATAAAGCATTTTCTTATTGTTATTGTTGTAGTTGGTAGGCATAATAAGAATGAAAAATATAAAATTAAAAATAATTTTATAATTTAAAACAGTTTTCGTAATTTAAATAATAGTAGATAATAACAGGATTTATATTACGATCAATAATCAGTTATTAATTATAATTAAATTGTTCAATTAGGAGTCAACTGCCTGTCAATTACCCATGTATTTCAACGTTAAATTGAGAAAGATGTGTTGGTTTAGAACTGTTTATTTTAATGGTCATTCACATTCTCCATTTGGTTGACAACACGAGAAATTTCTTTCCAATATTTATGCGCGCGGCTTGCCGGCCATTGTATAATCCCGCAGAAAAATCAATAATTAAATTATTCATCTTAATTTCAAAGATATATTTACTATTTTTATCTTAAAAACATTTTTAAAGTCAATTGACTGATATTATTTTTGTCAGATATGATTGACACAGTGACCTAGTATATATTTTTTTTCTGCCGACTCTTTTTCTTTCTCTCGATTCAGTTTAAGGTATATAAATTTTTTGTTATTTCCCAATATCTATTATGCTTCATAATTAATATTTAATAATTTATAAAGAGCATAAATATTAGTTTTCAGTTTTAAAATTATTTTTATTGTATTTTTTATTTTATTCTATTCTATTCTATTCTATATACTACACACACGAGGCATTCCTCTCTCATTCCTTTTATAGGTATCCAAACAGCACTAACATTGAAATTCTTAGGTATTTAAGCTATGGTTTAGAATCAGCTCACGAAGGTGTAAAAGATAACAGAAATGAGGGGGGAAAAGAATATCATCTTTTTTTGGGTCATTCAAGAATAATGAGGGCAGCCAATCAATTAAAAAAAAAAAAGAATGAATAATGAAACCACCAAGTTTCCTACACCAACATGGCTATTCATACTATGAACAAAGCTGATCTAAATTTACTTCATCAATGTTGTTGTTGTAAAGCGGAATAGGCACTTCCGCAAATTTCATACTATGAATAGAGGAGCCTCATGAATTAAACCAGTACGTGTGTTGTTGTAGCAGAAAATGGGAACATGTGAAAACCGATTAACTTGTAATCATGAAATTTGCTCCAATATAATCCACAAAACGACTGCACCTTTTAAATTCATCAATTAGACAGAGAAATTTTATAACAGCCATACATATTTCAGCAATTATTACTAACATCACGCAGAAGAGCTCAAACTAACCAATGTAAATAGTCATAGGCTACCTTCTGCGCTTTAGTGGGCCGGTCTTGTATCCACTCTTGGTTGGTTTGCCCCAAGGAGAAACAGATACTCTCCCATATTTTCCACTACTTTTGCTCTTACCCTCTCCTCCACCATGAGGATGGTCTACAGGATTCATGGCCACTCCTCGAACTACAGGTCTTTTGCCAAGCCACCGGCTCTGCCCAGCCTTCCTAAGCTTCCGATCTCCATGGGTTGGATTAGACACTGTACCAATTGTAGCTCTACAACGAGAATCAATCACCTTTTTCACACCTGAAGGGAGTTGGACCAAGCAGTATCTAGATGCTGGCTCTTTCATTATCTTTGCACTAGTTCCAGCTGCTCGGACCAGTTTGCCACCTTGCCCCGGTTTCATCTCAATGTTATGAATGATTGTCCCAATTCGCATGGCAGAAAGCGGCATGCAACTCCCAATTTGCGCATTTATGTCAGAAAACATCATTTGATTCATCATACTCTCACGTGTGCTACGAGAAAATGTTTTTGCAGCATCTGTGAACAGCAAAACAAAGAAATTTCAGGATCTATAATTTATACACATGGATCTTACAATGGACAAAGGGGAAGAAACAACAACAGCTTAAGATCATAAATCAATATTATTTTTATCCTAAATTCTTATTCTCTTTTGCCATTCTTTCCTTTTGACCACCACAAATTAGTGTAAAATATGACAGCAAGGCAAACCTCTTACTTCCTAATCTTTGCATAACGTAGTGTATGCCATTAAACAGCATTTCTTATTTCAATATTCTTAGCACAAAAGCTAGGTAAATATGGACATTCCAAGAAACGAATGAAGGAAAACCATCAACATAGCAAGATACATCCAAACCTTTTGAGTTCAATTATTTCAACAGCCTATTATACAAAACTAAAAAATTTAGAATTGTTCATCCGTAACGTAATTCTGAATCTATCATCATTTCTATTTCACTAAAACAAGATTCATTAGCAACTACAAAACATACATATCACAAATTCTCCACAGTAATAGAATTAAATAAAACTAAGCTATAACTTTCACTTTGTGGTTCCAATATATATATATATATATATATATAAAGACCTTCTTTCTGAATCCTATGTCAAGAAATCCAGTGTCTAGCTTCAGTGTGTTCTTTGCTCTTGTAAAAGGCATCCCCTCCTGCCAAGAGATTTGCCTGAGTGCTTGTCCTTAGCTTAATTTGAAAATTACCCTCAAGAGAATAGAGAGGTCTACCTGCCAAGTTTTACATCTAGGATTCTGTAATCACACGCCACCCACACCATGAAGCTTCTTTGAACATTTAAAGATAAATAAGACCCTCTACCCCCCATCTAAGAATAAGAGAGCTAGTCAAATCCGTACTGGGGCTAGGTGACCTAGGCATTCCAACCTTTCAATAATAATAATAAGAAGAAAAAACAAGAAGAATAGAATAAACCTTCAATTGCAGTTGCACCCAATTCCTTTTCCTATTGCCTTCACTGAGAAAAGGCTAAAACGTTCGATACTTAGAAAATTCTGCACCTTAGTACTCACTCTCTTTCAAGACAGTAAGTGCGACCGTGGAAAACATACAGAAAAGTATAGCACCATTTCATTTGACTAAAAACAGTTCAAATATTTCACTTCTCAAAACAAATCAACACTAAGATAAATCATTTTTCAGTCCTCCTACACACATTAAAACCCAAATTACTGGGGTTTCTGATTAACATAAAAACTGGAAGGGAAAAGCAAAACAGTAAGAAAATGAAAGAGGACAAGTACCAGAAGAGAAACTGCGAAAAGCATTGTTGAGGAATGATGAGGACCTAAGGAGGTTGAGGTTGTTAATACTTGAAAACGCCAAAGAAGCTGTGCGAGCTCTCCACAGAGCCATGGACCTGCACTACAACCAATTAGGTATTGTAATTGGAAATGAGCTTCAAGGTCTGTTTGATTGTGTTCTTTTTTTTTTTTTTTCAATTTTGAAAACTATTATGTAATACAACTAGCATATATTTCCGCAATTTGGACTCTTATACTTGACCTATTTGTGTAAGCCGACTCTTGTTTTGAACCAGATTTCATTAACTTGTCAGTAAAGAATGATGCAGTAAACTGTCACTACTATCCAGAGAGTTTTGAAAAGAATCGCTCACTTTTTGTTCACCAATCCATGAATATAATGGTGACTGGGAAAGCAAAATACACACAAATAGCAGGGTGATTAGTCATTACCTACAATTCTTTCATCTATAGTTTTCATTTTACAGAGTTTTATTTTACAGTTATCCAACTAACTTACGTGTATGAAGGAAAGCATATTTGGATTTCATAACGTTGAGGCTTCTAACAGTAACAAAGGCTTGTTTTTTTATTGGAGTGGCCCCGTAGTATTCCAATAAGCAAAGCTTTATCCCATGAACACAGAATATTGAACAAGCCCTTAAAGCATTGTAAAAAACACAGAACATTGAAAAATGCCTTCCAAGGATAGCTCAGTGGCCTTTAAAGGTAAAGTAGAATCGTTGAAACAATATAATGTGATATCAAGAGGTTTGCCTGGAACCCAAATCTCAATTCAGTTGACGATTAAATAAAACTCCCCAATCGAGATGCATAATGAAACATCACCCTTCCTCATGGAAAAAAGAGGATAAAAAAAAAAGGAAAATAAGTAGTAATTGGGAAAGAAATCCATGAGCCGATAAGCATAGTGGTGGTATACTTACAAGAACCCAACCATCCAAAATCTGTAAATAGCTTTGACATCACAAATTTACAGATTGCCCATACCCGAGAACAACACAATCGTAACAGAGTTCCCTACTCAATTCATCTCCATCACTTTTCTTCAAGGATTGTTCCCAAGTGTGAAAATAATTATAAAGAAATGTGCTGAAACAGAAAGAAAAGCTGAAACGAGTAAACTCATATGAGAAGTGTGCACCTGAAAACAGTGGAACCGCCGACTCTGAAGCTTGAAGCGACGGAGGCGGAGCAAGTGTCGAACGGCAGACGGTGGAGCGCCGATGGTCAAGCTTTGGAAGAGAAGAGGGGAGACAGGGAAGATGGAGACGAGAGACTGTGAATCATGCTGGGCTTGTGGGCCTCCAAATCTATTTTCTACCCAATGGCCCAATATAAAGTTGTTTTTAAATATCATAAATATATTAATATATTATATAAAAATAAAATAAATTATTATATTACTGTTTATTTATTAATGTGATTATTATTTTTTAAAAAATAAACATTATTTTTAATTTCATTTAATGTGATATTAATATTAATATGGATTGAAGTAACAAAGGGTGAGGCATAAAAAATGAAGGACCTTTTTTTTACCAAAAAAAAAAACAAATGAAGGACTGCCAAAGCTCCAATGTTTCCTCACTCTATTATTACAGCCTCAAACTAGGTCTTAAACAATCAATAAATATATATATATATATAAACAATGATGATGTTTACTATAGTATATTTTGTATTTAGTGAAGTTCATAATTTATGTTTCAAAGTTAATCAAATAGTCAATCAAATAAAATTATTAAAAAGGACTGTAAGGTGTCTATTTAAAAAAAAAACCAAAATATTATGAATGAGCCATTAGAGCATAAGGCAAAACTCGTTAGCCCTTCCAATTATTCTTTATAAATAATTTACTTGGGAATTTTGCATTATAAAATTACCAATCTTTGTAATTTTTGCAAGCTTATATTTTGAAAATCTTAATATTTTAGTAAATAAACTACGTTTAGGTGGAACTAGATTTCAAAATTCATGAATTGCTGGAAGTATGATGATAGAGCAATCTGCAATATTTACAATGGCCATTTACATTCAAACAATGGGATTTTAGGTATAATTATCTTATATCTGATACTAAAATTATATTCGAATATTGTTAGGATTAAATGATGATGGCTCTTTTAACACAATTTTTTTTCATTTGTCAAGTTCAATCTCGAAACCTTGCTTAGGATTTGATATATAATGTGTGTGTGTGTGTGTGTGTGTGTGTAATATGATGAAGGAGATCTTGGGCTTATGTCCTGAACTGCAAGCCTGGGCGGACTGCATTGAATACTTTGTTGAGCCCAATGTTATTTGGATTATGCTTTGGTTCATCCACAAGTTGCCCAATGACATGTGTCAACAACCATGTCATGTGTTTTGCCAAAAGAAAACCATGTCATGTGACTTGAGTCTAATCAGTAACTTGCAACGAAATGAAAAAAGACTAAAAAATAAATAAATGAAATATATCTTATGTTACTTAATTAAATAAGATTAAGGATAATTACTATCAAATAATAATAGGGATGTAATAAATATTATGTACATATTCCCCGTTTCAAAATGACACGTTGGGTTTTTCCTTGTTTTAAAGCAATAGGTACTTAACAATTTCAAGATAACATTAATTATTTGTTTGACAAGTATACCATTAATAATGGCATTATTAGTGAGTAATTTGCATGTTTATAAATAAAGATATTATATTAAAATATACTCATATTTTGTTAATCATTAGATTATTCACTAGCTTTATTAATTTACGTGTACTATCAATTATTTTATAACGGAGAACATATATTTTATTTTTGTATAATAAAGCTTTTTTTCAAAAAAAAAAAAACCAAATCGCCAGTAAGTCTTTTTTGGCAATATTCACTAAATTTTGTAAATGTTATTTTGCTATACAATTTTTTAAATAAGCAAATTATATGTTAAAATTTTCAGAAAAAATAATTTTATTTTACTGAATAATGAAAAAACTTAAAATGATTCCATTAAAAATATTGAAAAATAAATACTTAAAAATTATAGTTAAAATTTGTATAAATATAGTATCAGCTAGATTGATCCAAATTGAGTTGAATCAAACCACAAGTATATAAAGCTTTCCTAGCAACAAATTTCTCAATACATAAAACTCGAATCTAAAATCTTATTTAAGGGAACATCTGCCAAACTACTTAAACTAAATGATAAAACATAATGTTAAAATTATAGAGAAGGCAAACATGCTTATGAGTTCAAATATGAGATACTTCCCAATTGCATTTAGGATCTCTTGGTATTCTCTTTTCATTTTATACAATGCATAGAGTTTGGCTTTTAGCATTTTAATAGCAAATCTGGCCATACTTAATTACGGTCTCTTCCAATCACTATCAGAATCCCCTCCATTAAATTTTAGGAAAACTATTGGCCTGTTTGTATTTATTTCATCTCAACTTAATGGCAGCTTACGAAAATTGTTAAAGCAATAAAGTAATCTTATATAATTAATTTTATTTAAAATTATAATATATTTTTGTCAATTCTCCGAAATTTTAAATCTCGTTATTTTCCTTGGCCATAAAAAAAATCTCATTATTTACCACAACTCTACAATTAATTCAGAGACATAATATCTTAATCAATTTTTTAAATAAATAGAATTATAACAAATTAAAGTAGACATTATTCCACCTCAATACACAATAAATGTATTTGTTTCTCAAGAATATACAAATTAAACAAGGAAATTACAAGTTTGGTCACCTAGACAAATGTTTAGGGATGTGCATCTCAATTAATTCTTCTAAATTTAATTTGGATAGTCTAAATTTTATTATTTTATTTAAGCCATTACATTTTATAAGTTGACAACTAAAGAATTGTTATTATTTTTCATTTTTCCTGATTTAAGAAAAAAATCTAAATTGAAAAATAATAACAAGATAAGAACCATCTAAATTAAGTTTAAATGTTTTGAATAAAATCTGCACAACTGCACATGATGTGTCTCTAAGATGTATAGTATCTAAAGTCCTTCAATCCATTTGAGCATTGTAATGTCATGCATAAAAAAAAATTCGAAAACCAATTTCTCAGTCACTACTCTCCCCATATATGCCCATACCAATATTCCTTTTCTGTACAAGAAAAATTGATTACATTCTTCTAGAATAAAAAGATATACTAAACGGACCTTATTATCATAAAAGATAAGTTATAATTATATACTTACTTATTTTAATATATATAAACTTGAATTAATTGTGAAGATCCACTTCTATCTATATAAATTAGCCCTCGTATCAGAAATTAACCATGTCTGGAGTTAACATCAATATTCCGGCGGCTTTCGAGCAAGACGTGGACTGGTCTATAATGAGTGTTTGCACAACCATGCAGCCTCCCTCGGTCGTGTAGCCTACGATGGATGCCTTGAGTTTCTCAAACCTAGCTCAGGTGACGTCATTGATGGTGGCTCAAAGGAGGCCATGCATGTCATTGCCATCGCAACTTCCACCGGAAAGAAATTGTCTATAATCCTATCATGATGACTACCACCACTGCTATCCCTCAGACCCACCACGAACGGAATGTTCTGATGACAGTCGCCGGACCATCAGCGTTGGTTGAGGAGAGGCCGGTGATGCTGCCACCGAGAAGAAGGACAAAGAGGACAAAGTTCATGGCGGAGCAACGAAGCCAGATGAAAAGATTTGCAGAAAGGTTGTAGGTCCCAAAGAACAAACAAGGAAGAGATCCAAAAATTTTGCATTGAAATGGGGATAAGTCGAAGGAGGTTTGTCGTGTGGCTATGCAACAACCGACGTAGGGCAAAGCAGAATCATACTATGGCTGCCCCCGCCACTGTGTAATGAAATAAAGGGGAAGAAAAAACTTAAGTGAAGTACTTTTAATAGTGTTTCCGATAAAAAAAATATTATTATATGCATCTAATATAAATATTATACATGACATAAATTATAAGTATACGCTTAATATTATGTCATGCCAGCTCTATATGGTTCTTCGAGAATCTGATGGCAAACATATAAAACAATTTCACTTACTTTTATACATGAACATAATGTACCACCCATGAACAAGAAGGAGGTTTGGAGGTGGTAGTAGTCAGAGGCATTTCAAGATATAGTGGTTAGGGTTTTTTGGTTAATTAGCTTCTGGCTTTGCATGTCTTTTAGTGTCTGATTTGAATTCAAAGCTCCTTGTACCTTGAATTTCTCAATGGGAAGTTGTTCTTAATTTAAGTAATCTAGTATTTGTGATGTTATTTTTTTTAATATTTTGCCTCTTTTTGTTTTTTTTCATTCGTTTGTTCTTCATTTTCTTACCTTTTCGTCTTTTTCTTACTCTTCCCATGGTTCATCAATTTGAGGGGTATTTATAACTGTAAATTTCTTGAAAACAAATATCGATTAAAAATGTGATAGTAATTTCTACCGACAACTAGGGAAAAAAAGTTTAAAATAAAATTGAGACAATAAAATTACTTGAATTTTTTTGTTGCGCAATGTTAATTGAAATATGTACTAATAGATGAAATATGTGCGCTTTTCAAAATTCGTGATTTGTATCTTCATTTGTTATGATCTAAATAGATGGACAAAAGATGCTTAATAAGAAACATGGAAAAACTTAAATAGTACTTAATTTTGTTAGAAATGCAGCATTTTGTATTTTACACGTTTGATTCAAATATTTTTCTCGTCAAGTTAACTTTTGGTCAAGTCATGACTATTTTAATAGATTTTTTTTTATGTGTGCTGCTCTTCTTTCCTCTTTTTTCCAATATAACTTCAGTGTCGTCACTGGTTTTCTAAATTCGTCTTTTTTATGTTATTTTCATTCATATTTGTTTATTTGATTGTTGGTTTGAATGTTATAAACTAGTATTACAGCATATACGCTCATCGATGGGCATTATTATTAATAAAACCAAATGTCAAGAAATAATTATTAATATTATTAAATTAAAGAACCAACATATTCAACTGACATTGAAAACTTGACATTACAACGTCTCCAATTTAAGATTTTTTTAAAATAATCTCAGTTGTTAGTTCATTCTTTATTTCATAAACAAAAGTGTGATATTAGGTAGGTTATTTGCGCACTCATGGATTAAAGTTCAAAAGAATTATAGTATATAACTCTATAATGGAAAAAACTTGAATTGTTAAGTAGTGTCGTGATACTGGATGGTTATTAAGAAAAAACTTAAATTTTAAAGGAATTGACTTTTTATAAGTGAATTAACAATTTTACTAACAACAAACTAATTTTAACAAATTTAATAGTTTACATGGATTTATTTCTAATTTGAAGAGTTATAGGAATCATAGGAAGTGACCCAAAATTCAAGGAAATTTTGTGAATTAACCATGTTATTCTCACATTCTTCCCCTCTATACCTAGCTAATTTAGTCTCCATTGAACCTAGAAGAAGAATTAATAACTCTACTTTTTTTTATCTTTTCATTCTAATCAATAGAAAGTAATAAGAGATGCATGCATGTAACAATACCAGTACTATTTACTTCGAAGAATCTAAATTTAATAGGTGAGATATGGTTTCTAAAGATTTAACTATGAAAATTGACAAAAATATTGAGATTATTATTCAACCGTTGGATAAAAATATTGAGATTCACAAGGATATGAGTTCAAATCCTACTACGTACCAATGTGAGAATCTTATATGTGGATAATTTATAAATGACTCAATAAATGTTTTGAAACCTACCATGATACTACTAAGCCCTTGGGACCCAATATGAGAATGCTTGGTAGCTAACACATGGAAGGGGGCGCATAGATAAGAAAAATATAAAATATGAGAATGCTTTATTTATATGTATAACATCATGAATTGATATTAGATGGTTTAATACCAGAAGAAAAATTGTAAAAGTGGAGTTCAGGGTTTTACACATAAAATATTTGTGATGTAATTGTATACATGAAAGTAATGAATAACATGAGAAGAAGAAGAATTGGAGGTGGTATATATAGCTAAACCCAAGCTTTTCAAGAAGTGCATTAGAGTGTATTTTGTTTTTCAACGGGGGATATATATATATATATATATATATAGTAGTTTTGGATTCTTTGGTTACCTTCTGTTTTTGCGTGTCTTTTAATGTCTGCTTTGAATTTAAATCTCTCTAGAATTGAAATGCTTTGGCTTTTAGTGATTAATTTTAGTGAGTGTACCTTGAATTTCTCAATGGGAAGTTGTTCATAAATTTTCTCATCTATTTGTTATATTATTTTCTTTGATATTTTGCTTGTTTTTAAGTTTGTCCTTGAGTTTTCTCCCTTTTCTTCTTCTGTTTGTTTGTTTAAACTCTTCCGATGGCTCATTTGATGAGCATCTTATAACTAAAAATTTAATATTAAACAAATATATCGATCATGAAATGTGTTTTTAATATTCTATCGACAGCTTAAGAGAAAAAATTTAAAATAAAATTGATAAAACAATTAAAATTACTTTCTACGTTTTTCAGTTTTACAAATTAAACTCAATATACTATGCCAAAAAAATAAATAAATAAACTGAATATACATAATTCTACAGTGTATGACCTTATGATAGCATACTTTAAAGAAGTCAAATCTAATCGTTGAAATATGATTTTCAAAGAGTTTAATCACGAAAAACGCTAAACACAATAATTAAAAATCGAATAACAAAGGAATTAAATAATTGATTAATTTAGCCCTGTTTTAGTTGTCTTCTCCTCTCTAGTGTTGCTCTTTTTTACTCGTCATTTTGTATATTCATCTTCGGTTTGAGAGTCAAAACACAGTATAACGGCATATATAAACTCAACGATGGGCACTATTATATTAGAGCATATCAAGAAAATTACTATTTTTGTTGTTGTGGTGGTGGTTTAAGGTCTACATTGAAAACATGACATGATGACAATATTAGAATTTGCAAGTAATTAACTTCTACTGTTAGTTAGTAATTCATTATTTCAGACATAGAAGGATGACATATTGGGTGAATTATTTGCTCATGAATTGAAGTTTAAGAAAATTATTTCTATTGTATATAATCTAAATTCTAAAAGAAATTAACTTTTACTAGGAAATTAACAAATTTAATTTACTAACAATAAGAGTATTTTCATGAATTTAAAAGTTTAGAGGAATCAATATATAATAATATAATTATAGCAAGTTGCACTATATATATTATAATAAATAATATAATATGATTCATTTTTCAAACTTTGTTCAATACTGGAGATCTTCTAGTTTATTATCTAATGAAGAGTTAGAGGAATCGTATATGTATGGAGTGACCCAAGTTCAACCCAGTTTCTTCTCCTTTGGAGTCTCTCTCTCTCCCTATTTTTTTTTAATTTGGGAATAATTACAATATACACACTCACGCGCCCAAAATACAATAAATGGTACTTGATCCCGTGACCCCTTTCAAAACTCAAGAAGTATATATCTAGTGCAATTAGACCATTAGGTCATTGGGGATACAGTTTGTCTCTAAAGTTGATTAGAGTTAGAGAGAGATTAGGCAGAGTTATTTGTGTTGACTTTTTGAGCGTTGACGACATGCAAAGAGACAAAATTTGATTATACACTAGATTTCATCTTATTCCATTGATTACAAAAAGGGACAAAAAGTACAAGGAATTAATAATGTTATTTTACAACAAAATAATAACAGACAACAGATCATTTATAATATCAAACCTAGACTCGAAAACGATCGAACAAAGAATATATATATATATATATATGTATATAAAATTTATTTGCCCTATATATGCAACCCTACTTCCATTCTTCCTTTATCGACTATCAATGGCGCTTCCTCCACAATCTGCATGAAAATGAAAACAAAATCGAATAAGAACGAAAAAAATATACTAATACAGGCGAATTCATTATAATAAGTTATCTCACACTTTTTTTTATATTTAGATTTGGAATAAGAAGATGGTAACGAAAAATACGAATTATGAACAATAAAAGTATATTTAATTACCATGCACATGAATATAACATGCTTCTATTGAAGAAAATATGTAAACACGTAAAAACATTAAGGAATATGTCGTCACTTAAACTTGTTTAGATCTAACAAAGAGGTGGTTAATTTATAGAAGAAGAACCTGATCGAAGATAATATATATATATATATATAAAATTCATGTTGTTCTGGAAAAGACTTTCTGGGCAGATGGGATGTAAATGGCAGTTCTTGTAGATCTAGACGTAGTGCCCTGAGACTGAGACTGAGAAGAAGGTGGCCTGGGTGTGTAGGAAAGAATATTCTGAATGTTTATGTTTCGAGAACTCATGGTGCTGTATATGATAACTGCTTGCTCCTAGGTTAAAATGAAAATGGAGCGAGTCTTGTTGAAGAAGCTGGGGTTATACACACACACAAGTATTATACGTGACTTAATGTTGAAGGAAGAAGAGGAAGTAACCAAGAGATTAGTTGAAGCAATTCACAGAGAAATTTCTGGAAGGAGAACATGTGAAAGCGTATATATGTTTGGGGGCTAAGTAAGCCGACAAATGAATGAACTGTGTTAATTGCAGCCAGGGGTGGACACAGATAGAAGCTGGGAGGGCCTATGGGCCCCTCGGCCTCTTGTCCCTCTCTAATATATGTGTGTATTATACATTATACACACAAAATAATATAATATATACACAAGCAAAGCCTGACACACTTGTCCCTCCCCTCTCCCTCACATTTGTATTCACACACACATTATATATATTTTCACATACATATATATATAATATAATATAAATTACACACACAATTAATAAATAAATATAATATATATGCACATTATATATACTATTGATATATTTAAAATGAAACAAAATCTATATTTTATTAGTTTATTTAAATATGTTTGTTTATTGACTAATATTAACTTTTGATAAAAAAGAATGATACTCAATACTTTTTTATCAGTTAATCTATTTTTTTTAAAAAATGTTTGGATTTAGTTACCATAAAAATATATTTGCATGAATATTAGGAGTGTTCAAATAATTCGATAGGTCTAGTCCTACCCAATATATTGGGTTGGTCCCGAAGACTAAGCAGAGTTGGGCACCGGATTGAGGTCGAACCGGGTTTTCCCAGTCTCTGTATATATATATTTTATATATTTTTTAAAAATTTATAAATATTATTTTTATATAATATTTTTCTTAATACATTATATCTAATAAATTGATTATATTATTATTATGAAAATTTTTAAGAATTCAATCTTTTAATTTTATTTAAAATTTTAAATTGACTTATTAATATTGGATAAAAATAATGCATGATTACTTATTTATATTTTCAACAAATGTTATTTTTATTATAATATTATTTTTTAAGAAAATATATTTTGAATGAATGTAATTATATTTTTGTTATAATAAATAAAATTAATTTATTTTTATTTTTAAATACTTTTCAAGACCGGGCCAACCCCGATCTTGTATGCCAAGTTGACCCGGTCTTGCGTAACCTTACAAAGGCATGACATCAAGTTGACTATTAACCTGATCTTACCTGGCCTTTATGCACCCCTAGGAAATATAGATTTAATTTTTAATTTAATTTACATATAATATTAACTAAGGGTTCTTTAGTATGTTAAACATATAATTTCTAAATTAAGTATCTATATATTGATTTATTTTTATGAAGTTTGATGATCTATCCTAATTTTTTGTTGAAATCATCAATATACAAGTGATATGTAAATGTATTGCAAATATAAGCTTTTTATATATTTTTTATAATTTTTTTCAAAAAATTAATATATTACATATATGGTTTCACTTTATATATATATATATTTAATTTTTTAAAAAATATTATATAACTATACATAATTTATCTTTTCACGACTTTTTTAAATTATATAATTATTCTGAAAAATTAATTATGATAAATATTAAAAATTAAATTAATAATTTAAAATATACTATTATTTTAAAAAATTGGCCCATATAATCTTGATGCTGCGTCCGCCCCTGATTTGCAGCCGTGTCGGTTCGGTTCGGCCTACCGTTTGCGGCTTCTAAAATTATAGTCTCTGGCGCCATGTATGGGCGATAATTTCAAGGAACGTAGTGTGTGAATGTGAAAATGTGTTGCAAATAATACTCCTAGGATATATATATATATATATATATATTGTCATTGTCCCTACTCCCAACCTTACCTTTGATATATATCCCTCTCCTATATATGATATTTGACACCACGTGGGGTTTTCATACCACGAGCTAGCTACAACGCGTTCTGTCAGAATTCCTAGTGCATACTAAAAATTAATTTTTCTTATTCTTAATATAAGATTATTTTAATTAAATTACGTGAATTAAGAAGGAGAATTAAAATTAATTAACTACATTAATTTTTCTAAAAATTATAATATTTTTTTAAAACTACCTTTATTTAATCTCTCCTTTTTTCTCTTTAGATACATTAAATAAGAGTATTTTTTAGAAATGAATAATAAATACCATCTCATATATTGTAAATGGTCTTATATTCAGGATCAAGATAAAATGTCCTATATATACGACCGAAGATAGTATTAAAGAATATTACTATTGAGTTAAATGGTACTAAGAAAATCAATAACCCTCAAATAACATGGTCGAAGAGCTCTCTCTCTTTCTGGGCAAACAATACTTGAATTTGGTTAAATAATACCAAATAATTATACTAATATAGATTATTTATATTAAATAGATGGTTCAAATTTTTAAAAATTTCTTAGTTATATTTATTTAGTACCCGATACTACTAAGTTAGATATGAATATTATCATATCCAACTGGAGATAGTTCTTCCATTATGATGTTGAGTTCCGGATTTGACTTAAATTAGAATATTGAAACAGAATTTCCACCATTTAGTAAATAATTTCATTTAATTTGATCAGCTAAAAATCTAATTTTTAAATTTTTTACAGTGGAAAACAGGAACAAATTTTATAACGGCTACATATAAAACACCTATTCAAACAACTTTTTGATTCTTAATTCTTTAAAACAAAAAAAAAGCTTTCAAAAACTATAATTGAACTGCTCCTGAATTACAAAATTTTCTTTCTCTATGCTTTTGTTCATTTAACCAAAGAATCTCCTGTGCATGGTATAAAGTTTGAGAATTGAATCATATATATTATTTATAATTTATAAATAATATAACTTGCTATAATTTTTATATTTTATATTTATCAAATATTAAGTAATATTAATAATAATATGGATTGAATTTACCAAGGGCACCACATAAAATAAAGGACTTTCAAAATTCCAAGTTTCCTCACTCTACAGCCTCAAATTAAGTCTTAAAATAATCAATATAATATAAGAGTAAATATGTCTTTAATTTCTAGTGGTCAAAAAAAGTTTGGATAAGTTGGGTCTTAAAAATTCACTAGAGTTAAGACATATCTCAAGACTCAATAAGTGTTTACTAAAGTACTTACGGCACCAACCAAATTCTCATATTGAGAGCGAGATTTAAACCTATATTTTTGTAGAAACAATGAGATTGTTCACTATAATATATTATATATTTAATGAAACTAAAAGCGGCACAAAGTCTGAATAAACTGCATGATACATATCCATTCATAATTTATGTTTAAAATTAAAGTTAACTTTTATGTTATAAGATTACGAATCTCTATACTTTGTTAGAAAATTGAATTTTAAAAAAAAATGTAACTTTGTTAGTAAATAAACTATATTTTAGATTAAGTTTTTCCATCTTCAAAAATCATATCAAACTTTGACTATTTCAAGTCAAATCAAATAATAAAATAAAATCATTAAAAAGGACTATAAGGTCTTGTAGTCTGCATTAATTGAATATAATGTTAAGCCTAAAATATTATTAACGAACCATTACAGCGTAAGGCAAAACTCGTTAGCCCTTCCTTTTTTTTTTTTATCAGAAGTTAACCACCTTCCAATTATTCTTTATAAATAATTTACTTGGGAATTTTACATTACAAAATTACCAATCTTTGTAATTTAATTGTGCAAAATTATATTTTGAAAAAACTAATATTTTAGTAAATAAACTATATTTAGGTAGAACTAATCTTGGAAACCATGGATGGCACGAAGTCTGATAGAGCAATCTGCACTATTTACGATTGAACAATATACTCTATCTATTCCCTAGTATAAATTACTTTTAACTAACCAAAATAAGTGGTTCAAATTAATTAAAATTCTTAAATTTTGCAAAATTTATTATAACTTTCTAATATTATTCTCATTAGTTATAATCCATCTAATTGATATCTTTCTTAATTTCTCCCACCATAAATTTTAATAAGGGCCAAACATAAAAAATAGTATTTAATAGTCAAAATGTGACTTATATTTGCATATATAAATTTTTTTAAAAAACCTTTTATAATAAGAAATAGAGAGAGTAATCAGTTATAAATTATGATAAAAATTTTGGGCTTGTTGGCAAAAAAAAGAAAGCTTTGGGCTTATGTCCAAACTACAAGCCCAGGCCCACTGCATAGAATACTGAGCCCAATTTTTTTTGTATTATGCTTCGGTCTATCCTCAAGTCGCCCAATGACTTTGAGTCTATTGGCTTTTGTTTTTTTTTCTGATAAATGACTTTGAGTCTATTCACTATCGCGCAATGAAATTAAACTACATAAAAAAAAGTAAATGAAATAACTTATATGTTACACAATAAAAGTAAAAAATATAAAATTACTATCAAATAATAATAGATATATAATAAATATTATAGTAAAGTTTTTTCCCCCAAAAATCGCCAGTAAGTTATTTTTTGTCAATATTCACTAAATTTTTTAAATGTTAATTTGCTATAAAAATTTTAAATAAACATATTATATTTTAAAATTTTCATAAAAAACTTAATTTTATTTTACTAAATACCAAAAAAAATTTATGATTTCATAAAAAAGGTTGAAAACTAAATACTAAAAAATTGTAGTTAATTTTTTTTAAGATACCAACTAATTTTCAAAAGAAATATTAGACTTCAACTAATTCAAATTGTGTTGGGTCGGACCAAAAGGATTTAAAGCTTTCCTAACAAGACCCAATCCTGAAATCCTAACTTAAAGAAGCAAGTGTCAAACCACTTAAATCAACTATTGTTGATAAATTATGGTTAAAATTTAAACATTTTCAAACAAAAGGTTAAAATTTATGAGAATGCAAACATACTTATGAGTTGCTAATATAAATTGGTACAATTGGTAAAAATGTAACTCATATCTCACAATGGTGGTTTATATTTTACTATCAATATAAAAACTTTATTGATAGGTAATTTATAAATACCTTGATAAGTACTCTTTGAGCTGTAAAGGCTTAGTCTGGGTGAATCCTCTTATCCCAACTCATTCAAACTTTTTAGTTATTAAAGAAAAAATGCTTATGAGTTCAAATATGAGATACTTCCAAACCGTAGTTAGTGTCTTGGGATTTTCTTTTCATTATACAATGGATAGAGTTTGACTTTTAGCATTTTAATGGCAATTCTAGCCATATTTATGGTCTCTCAATCAGAATCCTCTCCATTAAATTTTTGGGAATGTATCGGCCTATTTATATTTATTTCTTCCCAGCTCGTCTAAACTTTTGTTACTAAATCCTAATTATACTTCTTGTAATATATATAAACCTGAATTAATGAATTACGTAAGCATATTCCTTTAATATAAACTTGAACTAATTGTGAGGATCCTCTCCTATCTATATAAGCCCTCATTCTTACATCTTCAGTCATATAAAAAAAATTAACCATGTCTGGAACTAACATCAACATTAATCCGGCGACCTTCCAGCAAGACGTGATCTATAAGGAGTGTTTGCACAATCATGCAGCCTCCCTCGGTTGCTTAGCCTACGACGGCTGCCTTGAGTTTCTCAGACCTACCATAGGTGACGCCGCCGTTGATGGCGACTCAAAGGAGGCCATGCTCTGCGTGGCTTGTCATTGCCATCGTAACTTCCACCGGAAAGAAATTGTCTATAATCCTATCACGATGAATACCACCACTGCTATCCCCCAAAACCACCACCAACCAGACATTCCAAGGACAGTGGCAGGACCGTCAGCGTCCGCAGAGGAGGGGCCGGTGGTGCTGCGACCAACTAATAGGAAGAAGAGGACGAAGTTCACAACGGAGCAACGAAGCCGGATGGAAGGATTTGCGGAAAGGTTGGGTTGGAGGTCCCAAAGAACTAACAAGGAAGAAATAAAAAAATTTTGCATTGAAGTGGGGAAAAGTCGTAGGAGGTTCGTCGTGTGGCTGAGTAACAACCGGCGAGGGGTGAAGCAGAATCATACTGTGGCCGCCCCCGCCACAGTGTGATAAAATAATATGAAAAAAACTTAAGTTCTTTTGAAGTGTTTGCTATAAAAAATATTATTATATGCATCTAACATCAATATTAAACATGACATAAGTTACAAGTATATGCTTAATATTATGACATGTTTTATAAGGTTTCTTCGAAAATCTGATAGCAAACATATAAAAATTTTCACTTGCTTTTTCTTTCATACATGAAAAATAATGAAGCACATGCACCCATGAAGAAAAAGGAAAATTGGTGGTAGAAAGAGGCGTTTCAGGAAGTAGTAGTTTTCGGTTTTTTTTAGCTTCTGTGATAGCAAGATCTTTTTGTATTTGATGTGAATCTAAATCTCTCTGTAACTGAAATGCTTTGGTTTTTAGTGAATTTAGTGAGAACTGCGTACCTTGAATTACCCAATTGGAAGTTGTTCTTAATTTTTGTCATCTATTTGTGATATTATTTTCTTTAATTATTTTCTTGTTTTTTAGTTCGTTAATTTTACGTACCTTCTCTTCTTTTTCTTACTCTTCCATGGCTCATTTGATGAGTATCTTATAATTGAAATGCAGCGTGTTGATCTCTATTTTCAATTTCAACTTTCTTTTGAATTGTTTAAATTAAATAGACAATTTAAATTTAATATTTTAAAAATATATAATTAAGATATCGATCAAAACTTAACAAAAGAATCAAATAATAATATTGATCACCACTGCAGCTTTGTTCTAATATCATTTCAGTATTTGTCTCTAGTTTTCTGAGTCGGGGGGGTTTTTTTTTTGGTGTCTTACATTTGCTATGTTATTTTCATTCATTTTTGCTTTATTATGTAGTCATGTTAATGATCAGCTTGTTTACTTTTATTCTTTTCCTAGTCTATATATCTTCCTAGTTTTTTTGAGAAAAAATATATTCGTCTACGGTTTAATAGTTTATAGGAATTTAAAAGAATTAACATTTTATTGGTGAATTAACAAATTTACTAACAACAGAAAAGGAATTACTAACTCCTCTCTACTCTTTTTTTTTTTTTGTCTTTTCATTCGTCTGAATAGAAAGTAATTGGAAATGCGGGTAACAATTCTTGTAATATTTAGTTCAAAGACTCTAAATTTAATGGGTTCGATATTGTTTTTAAATATTTAATTACAGAAAAAGACAAAATACAATGTGAAGAGTTTTAACACGTAGATAAGTATTGAGATTCACAAGGATGTGAGTTCAACGGATACAAGAATCTCATTGATGGGTAATTTGTAAGTACTTTTGAGTTAACTTTGAAACCTATCTTAACCTTGATAAATTCTCAGGATCATTATACTTAAACTTTTAGTATTAAGATTCACGCATCTTCTAGGGGATGTTCCGGTGGCTATCATGGAAGGGGGCATAGATAAAAGGATATTAAAAAGGAGAATACTTAATATATGTAACATCATGACTTGAGAATTGAATGGTAATTTAAACAGTAAAAGTGTGCTTCAGGGTTCTACATATATAGATAGTTATTATGTATTTGTTATACATGGAAATAATGAACAACACATGAAGAAGAGGAATTGGAGATGGTAGCTGGACTCAAGCTTTTCAAGAAGTGCATTTTAGAGTGTGTTATTTTTTTTAATCTCTCTGAAATTGATATTCTTTGGTTTTTAGTGATTTTACCTCCAATTTCTCATTGGGAAGTTGTTCTTAATTTTTGTCATCCATTTGTTATGTTATTTTCTTTGATATTTTGCTTGTTTTTAAGTTTGTTCTTCATTTTGTTCCCATCTTTTTCACTCCTCCCATGGCTCATTTATTTTGTCTATGGAATAGATTTAGTTGGGAGGGATCTACATTTTATTTTCAGTATCCCAAGGGAAATTAGTCCTTTAATTTACTGCCAGTGGGGGATATTGCTAGTCACCAAAAATAAAACCGATTCAAGTTAGCATGAGTGGTGAAAACTTTCATCCCTCATGTAAGTAATTGGAAATTCAATTCTCAACTCTTATATGGAACAAACTTAATTGGAAGGAGTCAACCCTTCGCTCTTAGTAACTGAAAAAAATTAGTTTGTATTGCTGACAAAGAATACTCCTAGCTCACGACTAGAAAAAAAAAATGTTACTAAAAACAAATATTGAAGATGTGCCATTATTATTCTATCGACATGTTAAGAGAATAAAAAAGTTTAAAATGACATTGAGAAAACAAAATTACCTAACATTGTTTATTTTTACGAATTAATTAAACTGAATATAGTTAAATATGTAGTTTTACAATATTAGACTTTATAGCATACTTTAAAGAAGTCAAATCTAATTGATGAAATGTAATTTCCGAAGAGTTTGACACAAAAACGCCAAACACAACAAAAATCGAATATAGTCTGATCATTAGAATTAATACTTTTCAATTTTTTATTTATTAAAATATAAATAGATGGACCAAAAAATGTTTGACACAGAAACATGAAAAAAATGTTTAATTCAAATATTTTTCTTGTCAGCTTAACTTTTGGTGTCACGACTATATTTTTATTATTAATTTTTTGTGTGAAAACTTTCATGATGCTTATGTGTGACTCCGTAAGAATGGTCAAACTCAAATCCATATTATGTCAAATTGTAACATCCTTCAGTGACGTAGATGAATATTATTTGTTCATGAATTAATGTTGAAGAAAATTATGTGTATCTAAAGAAATTAACTTTTTTATACAATAATATGATATTTGATACTATCAAATGTATTATCGGTTAAGGGTATATCTTCTAACATGATTTTTTTTATTCATGATATTTGATCTCTTGACCTTACTTAAGAAAAATAGAGTCTTTTTTACTCAATCTAACTATAGTTAATAAGGAAATTAACTTTTATATTAGTAAATTAAAATGTATATTAACAATAAGTATTAATTTGTATAAATTTAAAAGTTTAAAAGAATCATCGATGTATATGATACAACTATAGCAATCACATTATATACTACAAATAATGTAGCTCATTCCTCACATTTTCTGTGATATATGCCTATACGGGACCCATTTATCTAATTTGTTGTCTAATTTAAAGAATTAGAGGAATCATATGAAATGACACAAAAAGTTCTAGACAATTTGTGCATCAACCTTATTATTGTTGTTCTCACCTTCTTCCACTCTATACCTAATAGAGTCTCCCTTAACCCACAAAAAGAATTATTAACTTCTCTCCCTTACTCCCTCTCTCCGTCCTATATTATAAGATAATATTTGGGGTTTCACATATATTAAGAAATAAAAATAACATTATTAAATTCTTCATATATAAAAATTAAAATATTTCTATTTTATCCCTATTAAATATTTCTCTTTTTATAATTCCAATACAATTTACAATACTATATATTACATTAATGAGGGGTTAAAAATGACAAATAAGACCGTTACCTTATATTATAAAATAAAAAAAATCACATTTATTGTCACATAAAGAAAATATTTTTTGTCATTTTAGTCTAATCAATAGGAAGTAATTGGAGATACATGTAAACAATAAATCATGCAACCCATAATATTTACTTCAAAGAATCTAAATTTAATGGTTGAGATATGGTTTAGTTTAATGAATTCAATTACAAAAATGGCAAAACACACAATCTGAAAAGGTTTAGCTCCCAACCGTTTGATAAAAATATTGGGATTCATGCATCCTTCAAGGGATGTATGACTAATTTAATTACGAAAAACGACAAAACTCATTGTGAAAAGGCTTAGTTTCCAACTGTTAAATAAAAGTATTGGGATTCACGCAGCCTTCAATGGATGTATGATAGCTAACATGGAAGGAAGCATAGAAAAATAAATATAAAAAATGAGAATAACTTTATTTATATGTATTGTAACACTTGGACTTTAGAACTGAGAGAAAATTTAAATAGTCGAAGTGGTTTTGGTTTTGATTTTGTTTGTTAGGTTTTTTTATGTCTATGTCTTTCAGTGTCTAATTAAAATTTAATTTAAATATCTTTGAAACTGAGGTAGCTTGGTTTTTAGAGATATTAGTGATTGTACCTTGAATTTCTGAATAAAAAATTATGTTCTGTCATATTATTTTCTTTGATATTTTGCCAACAAGTGCGAAGCTTAGTTAGCTAGTGGTTTAGGGTTTGTTTGTTAGGTTTTTTCCCATGTCTATGTCTTTCAGTGACTAATAAAAATTTAATTTAAATCTCTTTGAAACTGAAATAATTTGGTTTTTAGTGATTTTATGATTTTATCTTGAATTTCTCAATAAAAAAAGTTATATGATGTTTTGTTATTTTCTTTGATATTTTACCAACAAGTGCGTAGCTTAATTGGTTTCTCTGGGAAAACTTTGCCACCTTTATGATTCTATCTGACTTCATATAATTGATAATGAGGTAGTTTAAGTGCGATAGGATCTGACTTTTAAGATCACGCCTTTGCAAATTCTTGATATAAAGGAAAAATAGTTGAGAAATAAGACCATTAAGTTGATAAAGGTCCTACGAAATGGCTTGACATCCAATAATGTCACATGGGAGACAGAAGAATCCATGCGAAGGAGGTATCCAGAGATCTTTGCTTGAGGTAAGAGTTGAAATTTTGAGGATGAAATTTTTATAAGGAGGGAAGAGTGTAACACCTCTCGTGACCTTGTTTTGACATTTTGTGCAGAACCGAAGGAAACAGAATGGAGGAAGGTTCAAGTGAGGCAGAAAAGAGCTTCACGCCGTGGCGAGAGCTAATTCCAGTGGCTCTTTTTCGGCTAAAAATTGGTGGAGCCGAGGCGAGATGTTCTAGAGCTACGGCAGGAGTCGGGTTTCTGGTTTAAATTAGAAACATTTCGGTCAATCAGATGCGAAGGAAAAGAAGGAAAACGGAGGGAGAATGCCAGAGCTCTGCTAGGGTTCGAGATTTCTGACTTTTAGGAGTGATTTTCAGACCTTGGAAGCTTGGATTCAAGTTGGTAAGTGATTTCTATTCCTTCCTCTCTATTTTCTTGGGTTTAAATTTGAGATTTTTTGGTTGTGTTGGGATTTCCGGTTTGGGACGAAATCCACCGACTGAAATGGATGAAATGATGTTAGAGAAGTGTGTTTTGGTGTTTCTATTACTTGGGTATGAGTTTTGAAGCGTTTATGCATGATTTGAGATTAACCCTAAGTGGTTTTTTGCTAGGGCTCTTGGGAGTCTGAAGTGTATGGGATTGTTTGGTGTTTGAATAGTTCATAGGAGCTTAATGATGCATGAAAGGGGTGTTGGAATCTTGGGTTAGGTTAAAGTGGTTGAATTGTGATATTTGATTTATTGGTATATGTGGTTAATTGAGGAATTGTGATATTGTGATGGTTGTTTGGTAACCGAGAGGGGTTCAAGTGTGTTGGACAACTCAAGAAGTTCGTGAAATTCGCGTGTGTGGTATTGACACTTAAGGTAACTGGGTGTTTGCTTGTATTGTTTGATGTTACATATATTTGTATATATATGAATGTTTCTTTCATACCACGATATAAATGTGTTTGTGTGTACTGTTTTCTGTATATCGTGGTATGCACACAGCTAAATAATGATTATAATGATGATTAGGGATGATGATGTTGATGTGACATAACATAATGCATCCATGACATTATGACATATGATGATGGTGATTATATGATGATATGAGCATCACCACATGGGATTGTGAGATTGTGATATTGTGATATATGGTGGATTTGGTGGTGATGACGATATGATATGATATACAATGATATGATTATGATAGTATATGATTAGGGAGGATAAGGTTGGGATTCATGTCACTAAATCATCCCCTATGGCCAGAGGAGCCAAGCGGTAGTGGACTGTAACTTTCTTAAATCACCACCAATTTGAGGTGGTTCAGGGGAAGGAAAGCCACGGTCCGAGTACTAATGTAACCTTTGGTCGGGTTGCATTAGTGTAAGGTGAGCTTGGTGATGTCCCGAAATCAGTCTTCACCGACTGTTGGAAAGAAATTACCTATATGAAATGTCTTATTATGACAACAGCTCATGGTTCTAGCTGTATGCAAGGGAGACATGCATTCCATTTATTTCACATTGCATTCATGGATTGTATGAAATATATGTATATCTATGTGTGTGTGTGGTTATTCCTGGTTACTGAGACATTGTCTCATAGCTCTCTCCCATGACTAACCTTTCAAGTGGCGATTCTGGCACTAGTCTGGAGAATACGCGTGAATAGCATTGGACGTGAGGATATTAGGTCTTTGTAGCCTATGTGTAATTTGGATATGTATCTTGTGTCAAGTAGGATAGAATGTTTTGTAATGGATGTATGACATGGATAAAAATTGTTATGAATTTATGTTGTATGTATGGATAGGTATGTGGAATTGTGTTGTATGAATGGTGGTGTATGTGTGACTCGGGGTGTTGAGGAGTCTGTGTGGTAGTGTTTGTGAGCCCCAAAGGTGTTTGGGCTTCGTTGGTGTGTTTTAAGACTTGTAGTCCGCGTTGGCAAATGGGGTTTAAGGGGGTTAAATCTCAGATAAAGGGTTCCTTTGAGGTGAAACCTCTTTGGACAAGTTATTTGATGGTTTTGGACTCGTGTGAATGGTCCTGAGTGGTTGAATTGCGATTGGTGGCAAATAGGAGTTGTGAGTTTTGGTCAAAAAGTAACCAAAATGGTATCAGGTGTCCAAAATCTCCATACAGAGTTGAATGAAAGTGAAAGTCATGTCTATGGATAAATTGGGACTAAATTGACTAGTAGAAGTTAGAATCAGGTCAATCAAATGTTAGAGTATAAAGTTATGCGCGTTGGAAGTTCGCCTCGGAGTATGAAAGTTACTGGTATATAAAACCAGCAGGGGGCGCAGCGGCGTCAGAAAGCAAGCCGCAGCGCCAGAGAGTCCAATAGCATATGTGAAATAGGGGAGGTCTGGAGCTGCGACGGTACTGTAGCGCCCGTGACCCTAGCCCATTTTCTGGTGTTTTTGTGTTGTTTTTCCATTGCCTGGCGTTTTAAGTTGTTTTAAAATGTTGGAATTGTATTTGATTAGAGGTAGGTGTTACATAACAGTTAAAGAATTGTTTTTTTTTTATTTTGATTCATTTAAAATAAAATTAAAATTAAAAATAATAATGAAATATAGACCATTTAAATTAAATTTATATGATTCAAATAAAATATGTAATGATGCACATTTCTAATACGTATAATGGATCCAAACATCCTTGGATATCCTCATTTGAGATCGTCATACTTGTAGCACTCTCAAAAAGAATTCAAAAAGCAATTTTTTTTCTTTTCTTTTTGGTAAAATTCTACGCGGCCACACTCCCTGTGCCTACCGAGCTTCCTTTTCTGTACAGAAAAAATTACTTACTTTCTTCTAGAACAAGAGATACATTAATTAAATTGACCTTCTCATAATAAAAAATGAGTTATATACTTTCTACAATACATATAAACTGTAATTAATTGTGAGAATCCGCTCCTCTCCATATAAACCCTCCTTCTTACATCTTAATTCAGTCCTATCAGAAATATTGACCATGTCTGGATTCAACATCAATATTCCGGCAACCTTCGAGCAACAGGTGGTTTACATGGAGTGTTTGCATAACCATGCAGCCTCCCTCGGTCGTGTCGTCTACGATGGTTGCCGTGAGTATCTCCGACCTAACATAGGTGGTGATGTTGACGGTGGCTCCAACGACGCCATGCTCTGTGGTGCATGTAACTGCCACCGCAACTTCCACCGGAAAGAAATCCTCTACAACCCAATCACGACGGCTGCCGCCACTGCGATCCCTCAAACCCACCACAAACCGGACTCTCCAACGATGGGCGCAGGACCGTCGGACTTTCCGACTACAATGACTGCTGCAGTGATTGCCCGAAACAACAATAACGATGTTGAGGAAGCGCCGCCGGTGGTGCCGCCACCAAAGCATCGGAGGAAGAGAACCAAGTTCACCGCGGAGCAACGAAGCCGAATGGTAAGATTTGCTGAAAGGTTGGGGTGGAGGCCTCAGAGAGCCGACGATGAAGAGATTGATGAATTTTGCAAGGAAATGGGGATTTGTCGGAGAATGTTAGACGTGTGGTTGAGGAACAATCGGCCAAGGGCAACGCAGAATCATACTGTGGCTAAAAGAACATAAAAAACAAAAAAAACTTAAGTGAAACTTTAAGTTTTGCTGTCAGAAATATACACACACACATACACATCACATATGAAGATTAAACATGACATAAATTACAAGTATATGTGTGCTTAATATCATGTCATGTTTTATTTCTTCGAAAATCTGATAGCAAACAAATAAAAGAATTTCACTTACTTTTATGCATGAAAATAATGAATAACCAAATAAAAGAATTTCACTTACTTTTATGCATGAAAATAATGAGTAACCATTTCAATAAGAGGTGGTGCATGGTTGAGGGCTTTTTGGGTCAGATTGTGTTTTTGCATGTCCTTTAGTCTCTGATTTGAATTTAAATTTCTCTGTACAACTGAAATGCTTTGGTTTCTAGTGATTTTAGTGAGTTTAGCTTAAGTTCCTTAATGGTAAGTTGTTCTTGATTTTAATTTGTCATCTATTTGTTTTTAACCTTTTTTTTTGGTTTCAATTGGACTTCGAGACCGGATAAAATAACATTTTTGTTCATCATTTTCTAACCTTATACGGTGCGTTCCCATGACTCATTTGATGAGTATATCTTATTACTCAAAATTTATTAATAACAAATGTCGACTAAGAAATGTGTTATTGGTATTCTATCGAGAAACAGAAAAAAGTTTAAAATAAAATTGAAAATATAAAATTAATTGACATTTTTTAGTTTTACAAAATTGATTAAAATGAATTAGTGTTACAATTGTGCGGGCCTAAATGAGCATGCCGAGATTACAAGTCCGAGGTGGATGGATGCCCCTTTGTCTCACTTTCCGGGCTCATATACACCGAGTTATAATTCGGATGCCGAGCTTAAGCGCGACGAGCCGAGTAATACATCGGTTATTGAATGATAGGGTCGAATAATCAAAGGGTCAGATGATCGTCCGACTGAATAACATCTCGGACATATAGCCGACTACGGGTTTTTCCACGGAAACTGTATTGCCCCAAAAACACCAGATTAGGAGTAACAGTTATGGGATCATAGTTGTTACGGAATCATAACCGCAGGACGAAAAATCAGGGATCATGCGAAAAGAGCGTGATACTCCATAATGATCATTTATGAAATATCCCGATAAATGAGGGATTATAGGGATAAGGTGAAAAAAAACCTTAACGGTCAGGGAAGGTCAATAAAAAAGGAAAGAGGATAAGCAGAAGGGAGGATTGCACTACACAAAAATACAAAGGTTGAATAGTTTTCTCGGTCTGGAAACGGAACATTTTCTTTGACGGAACATTTTTGGCGCCCACCGTGGGGCCGAGGAAAACTATCCCACCATCACCAAGAATTATGGTGCGAACCAGGAGCAGTGCGGGTGCAGGAGGACGGCGTTCCGAAGACAGGCCTTCTTTGGAGGACCACCCTGTCATTCGGGCAATGCGTGAGGAGATGGAGATGCTAAGAAAGGAGAACGAGGAGATGCGTGAAAGGAATAGGCAGCTGGAGCAGGAACGCTATCATGAAGGTACTTCTCTTCTTCGAGGAGGGGAACGGGGGAATACCAACAGAGATACTCAACGATCACATCAGGAGGGAAGTCGACGTGAGGAAACACACCACTCAGAGACACACATTGACAATTTGTGAGGAGATAAGCAAGCTGCCCGGAGACATCCTTTCGTTGATGGCATTATGGAGACGCCATTGCCAAAAGGGTGGAAGGGCCTAAATCTTGAAAGATATGATGGTACTACCGATCCGGATGAGCATGTGGATGCATATGTTACACAGGTAAATTTGTTCACGAATGAGGATGCAGTTTTGTGTAGGGTCTTCCCTACGTCCTTAAAAGGAGCAGCTCTGAGTTGGTATACCCGACTCCCATCACGATCTATTGATTGCTTTGAAACTTTGGTTAATAAATTCAAAGCGCAATACGCGACCAGCCGACCCCACCAGCTCACATCGGCTGCGTTGGTAAACTTACGACAGGAGAAGGATGAGTCCTTAAGGAGTTTCATGGAGCGTTTTTCTTCAGTCTCGGTAAAGATCCGGGATCTAAACCCTGAAGTAGCAATGCATACGATGCTAATGGCTCTCAAGCCGGGACCGTTTGCTGATCACCTATGTCGAAAACCACCTTCCGACATGGATGAGCTTAGAAATCGTGCGGCCGGATATATACAAATGGAGGAGGTCTCAAAGTTTAGAAATAAGGTCAGAACTGATCTGGATAGGCGAACGGACTCAAGCAGTCGTGGAAGTCTGAGGCCGACATTAGAGAAGGGGAAGTTTAAAAGAGAGGGTGTTAGTCGGGGACCGAAGTATGATTTCTACACCCCACTAAACACCAGCCGTGCTCAAATTTTGGATGAAGCTTGTAATACCGAATTGATACGGCTCCCAGCTCCAGGACACACCCCGGAGACGGCAGATCAGTCAAAACATTGCAGGTACCATCGTAATTATGGTCATACCACGGAAGAGTGTTGGACATTGCGGAACAAGATTGAGGAGCTGATCCAGGCCGGACATCTCGGCAACTTCGTACAAAGGGGTAACGGAAGTCGACCCTCCTATGGGCGAGGCCGAGGGGGAGGTCAAGTCCGGGCTCAAGTGGAACCTCGGCAATCGAATAAAGAAGGAGTGCAGCCAGACGACACTCGAAACAGGGAAGGAAACAGAATCAGAGGGGTTATTAATACTATAGCATGAGGGTTTGCCGGAGGAGGAGCAACCAGCTCGGCCAGGAGAAGACACTTGAGGAACATTCGGGCGGTAAATGCGACAATGCACCGAGTGCCTCCGAGTTCTCCACCCATCACCTTTTCGAATGAGGATTTCGAGGGAGTTGATCCTAATCAGGATGACCCCACGGTAATTTCAGTGGAGGTGGCCAATTATGTCGTCAGGAAAACACTGATAGACCAGGGGAGCTCCGCGGATATATTGTATTATTCTACCTTCCAGAAGCTCGGGATACCTGAGGAAACGATCAAGCCTTATCACGATCCGTTGGTCGGTTTTTCCGGAGAACAGGTTCACACCCGAGGATACATGGAGCTGTTGACCACCTTCCGTGGAGATCTCGGATCAAAAACCATTATGGTCAGGTACCTTATAATTGATGCAGTAACTTCTTACAATATTTTGATAGGTAGACCTGCGTTAAACGAGCTCGGCGCCGTGGTTTCCACTCTGCATCTTACAATGAAGTTTCCCTCGGCGACCGGAAACATAATTGCAATAAAAGCTGACCAAAAGGTGGCAAGACAATGCTATTTGGATAGCCTAAAAGTTACCAGAGGAAGGGTGGTTGGCAGCAGTGGACATACGAAAAAGGATACAACATCAGTGGGCTTGGTGGAGCTTGATCCTCGACTTGATGTACAGGACCAAAGGCCGAAACCTATTGAAGAATTATAGAAATTTCAGCTCGCCGGTGAAGACCGGTGCACTAGCCTTGGAAGTAAACTTGGAGGTGAGGTCAAGGAGCAAATAACAAAGATGCTGAAGGACAATGCTGATTTGTTCGCATGGACTTCTTCAGACATGCCGGGAATTGATCCCAATTTTCTATGTCACAAACTAGCGGTGTACCCTGAAGCTAAGCCGATAGCGCAAAAGAAAAGGCGGGTAGGCGAGGAAAGACGGAGGGCAATGAAGGAAGAAACTGCAAAGTTGATTGATGCTGGGTTCATCCGAGAAATTGAATATACAACATGGTTGGCTAATGTGGTGCTCGTTAAGAAGGCTAATGGAAGGTGGAGAATGTGCACGGATTATACCGACCTAAACAAGTCATGTCCGAAAGATACGTACCCCCTCCCGAGCATAGATCGGCTTGTAGATGGAGCATCAGGATGTGGCCTACTCAGTTTTCTGGATGCCTACTCCGGGTACAATCAGATAAGGATGTACCCCCCTGACGAGGAGAAAACCGCGTTCATGACTGAGGACGCTAATTATTGTTATCAGGTGATGCCGTTCGGACTGAAGAATGCTGGGGCTACTTACCAACGGTTGATGGATAAAATATTTCAGGATCAGATAGGAAGAAACCTGGAAGTATATGTTGACGACATGGTAGTGAAATTCGAAGATCCCTCCAAGCATGCCGCCGACCTTGGAGAGGTGTTCGGAAGAATACGGAAGTACAACATGAGGTTAAATCCTGAGAAATGCGTATTCGGAGTTAACGGGGGGAAATTCTTAGGATTCATGTTAACACATCGGGGTATTGAAGCCAATCCCGACAAATGCCGAGCTATTATTGACATGAGAAGCCCCCAAAACATAAAAGAAGTGCAGAAACTGACGGGGCGACTAGCATCACTATCACGCTTTATACCGAGGTTAGCGGAGAAAGCTAGGCCGTTCTTCAAATTGCTTAAAAAGGCCGCGCGGTACGAGTGGAATGAGGAATGCGAGCAAGCGTTTCAGAATTTCAAAGGCTTCTTCTCGGCACCTCCGATACTTAATCGGCCGACCCCCAACAAAGAATTACTATTGTATATGTCGGTGACCGAACATGCAATTAGCTCGGTGATGGTACAAGAAATGGGCAGGCAGCAGATACCGGTATACTTCATCAGCCGAATACTGCACGACGCTAAAACGAGGTATCAGACTATTGAAAAGTTAGCCCTGACTCTGGTCACATCGGCGAGAAGGTTACGACCTTATTTTCAAAGTCATGAGGTTATTGTGAAAACCGACCACCCTGTAAAGCAAGTCTTGAGGAAACCCGAATTAGCCGGACGAATGATCTCGTGGTCAGTCGAGTTGTCTGAGTTCGGTATAAGATACGAGCCTAGAGGGCCAATTAAGGCGCAATGTTTGTCTGATTTTGTCGCCGAACTTACTCCATCCGTCGATTCCAAAGACGGGGTCCGATGGACACTTTATGTAGATGGCTCCTCTAACACTAAAGGGAGCGGTGCGGGAATCATTCTGGAAGGTCCTAGTGGACTAATTTTGGAACAGTCTCTTAAAATCGACTTCTCAGTCACCAACAACCAGGCCGAATACGAAGCTCTTATTGCCGGGTTAAAACTAGCTAAAGAAGTGGGAGCGAGGCAAGTTAGGTGTCGAAGTGACTCACAGTTGGTTTCTGAACAAGTCTCGGGGGCTTATCAGGCTAAAGATCCACAGCTGGCAAGGTATTTGTACCAGGTAAAAAGATTGGCTGAATGCTTTCAAGAATTTGCGATTGAGCACATTCCAAGAGAAGAGAATTCTCGAGCTGACCTACTATCCAGATTGGCTAATGTCAAGAAGCTCGGGCAACATGAGTCGATCATCAGGGAAACAATACATCAGCCCAGTGTCGATCTTGATGAGGTTATGGTCGGAGACAGCCCGGATAGGGATTGGATGACCCCTATTTGGAATTATCTGACCGAAGGGACCTTACCCAGCAACCAGAATGAAGCAAGAAGGTTGAAGATGAAGTCTTCCCATTACATAATAATGGGAGGAGATCTATACAAGCGAGGATTCTCAACTCCCCTTTTAAAATGCCTCACTGCTGAACAGGCGAAGTATGTTATGAGCGAAATTCATGAAGGAGTGTGTGGGATGCATACTGATGGAAGATCTATGGCAGCAAGAGTAATCCAGGCTGGTTATTATTGGCCCACTATGCGAGCTGATTGTACCGAGTATAGTAAGAAGTGTAATGAGTGCCAAAGGTTTGGTAGTCTGCACCATGCACTGCCAGAAGAATTGCACACAATGACGTCTCCATGGCCATTCATGGTCTGGGGAATGGATATTCTCGGACCTTTTCCAATGGGCAAAGGGCAAGTTAAGTTCTTACTAGTGGGTATAGACTACTTCACTAAATGGATTGAGGCGGAATCGTTAGCTAAGATCACGGCACAGCAAGTACAGAAATTTATATGGAGGAATATTATCTGTCGATATGGGATTCCTTACTCGGTGGTTACGGATAATGGAAGGCAGTTTGTTGATAGAAACCTGAAGCAATTCTATGAACAGCTTGGTATTAAGCATCGAGTGTCTTCAGTTGAGCATCCCCAAACCAACGGGCAGGCAGAAGCGGCAAACAAGGTTATCCTCAGAGAACTCAAGAAGAGATTGGGAAGAGCGAAGGGGGCCTGGGCCGAGGAATTGCCGAGCATCCTCTGGGCCTATCGTTGCACTCCTCAGTCAAGCACCAAAAAAACTCCTTTTAGGTTGACTTTTGGAGCAGACGCAATGATACCAGTGGAAGTAGGAGAGTCGTCCTTTAGACGAATACTTCCCGACCAACATATGAATCAGGAAAGCATGGAAGTTGAACTAGATCTATCCGAAGAGGTCAGAGAAAACGCACATATACAGGAGGAAGCTTGCAAGCAAAGAGCAGCACGGCGTTATAATTCTCGGCTTAAGCCAAGGAGTTTTGTTACTGGAGATCTCGTCTGGAGAAAGCAGAGTGAAGCAAGGAAGAACATCGGTGAGGGAAAGCTAGCTGCAAATTGGGAAGGGCCTTACCGAGTTACTGAAGCGTTGGGCAATGGAGCATATAGGTTAGAGAAGCTGTCAGGAGAAGCAATCCCTAGGACATGGAATGCTTCTCACCTCAAAAATTATTTCAGTTAGTTGATGTATACAAGGAAGGTGATGTACTCTTTTTCCTAACTCGGTCTTTTGTCCCAGAGAATATGCAAAAGAGGGTTTTGGCCGAGAAGGTTTTAACGAGGCACGCCTATCTGTTTTAATAAAGGGAAATTCTTTTTCATGGTTATGTTTATTAGCCTCGGTCAAGTGTGAATCGAGGAAATGAAAATTCGGTCAAGTATGAACCGAGGTCTACAACTAATACTCGGTCAAGTATGAACCGAGGTCTACAACCAATACTCGATCAAGTGTGAATCGAGGAAATGAAAATTCGGTCAAGTATGAACCGAGGTCTACAACTAATACTCGGTCAAGTGTGAATCGAGGAAATGAAAATTCGGTCAAGTATGAACCGAGGTCTACAACCAATACTCGATCAAGTGTGAATCGAGGAAATGAATTCGGTCAAGTATGAACCGAGGTCTACAACCAATACTCGGTCAAGTGTGAATCGAGGAAATAAAAATTCGGTCAAGTATGAACCGAGCATTCGAATTAAATTTGGTCAAGTCTGAACCAAAATTTTGTTAAAAATCGGTCAAATATGAACCGAGCATTCTAATAAAATTTGGTCAAGTTTGAACTAAATTTTTGTTAAAGACTCGGTCAAGTGTGAACCGGCGAATTGAAACTTGGTCAAGTATGAACCAAGGTTTCTATCGTAAACTCGGCCGAAAATGAACTAAGGATAAATTAAATCTTAGTCGAGAACGAACTACAGGATTATGTTAAACTTTTTGAAAGCGGTCAGATCGTCAGGAACCGGCAAAAGATTGTTATCATTGCTTAGAAATAAGTTTGAACAATACATCAAAGTAAAGAAAAGAAATAGACAGTCAAGGAGATGGGCAGTCCGAAGCTGTAGGAATATCCTACAATTCTTCCTCGTCCACAAGCATACCATTTTTGACGTCTTTATTTACATCAAATGCCGAGAGCTCAATTTTCGGCAGTAAAAGATGCACCTGACGAAGTGCTTTATGGAAGCCCTCTACGTGCTCCTTCATTATTTGTTGCACGGCTTCCTGAACGTCAGCCTCAAGCTCGGCCTGTTTTTTCTTAGCTTGTTCCAAGTCTTTCTGCAAATTAGCAGCAAGGGCCGAGGATTCGGCTTCAACGCTCTTTGCCCAAGCAACCTCAGTCGTCAGGGCATCCCGCTCTTTTTCAACCACTTGCAGTTTTACCTCGGCAGCAGCGAGGGACCCTTTTAGTTCTTCTACTCGCCGTAGAAGAGCTGCTTGAGACTTTGCAGCCTCGGCGAGTTCTGAAGAAGCCTTGTCTTTTGCATTGGTTGTTTCCAGAAGCTCGGCTTTAGCAGCTTTCAGGCGACGGTCACTCTCCTCAAACTCTTCACCACAGAGTGAGGCCATAGTCGCAGCATGCAGGCACATAGCTGACACAGAATCCAAAACAGCCTTGGGACCCAATCGTTGCAAAGCTTCTTTTTCCCCAACTTCCTGGATGCCACTCCCAAAAAACCTGGCAATGTTCGGATCAATGCTCGAAGGTGAGCGTCTAATGGGAGACGGAAGGAGAGGTGAGCGAATTGAAGAATCCGGCTCCTCGTCGGTGGTCGGAAGCCGAGCGCGTTTGCTTGGGGGGCTTTGTGGAGAGGAGGTGATTTCCACAACTTCCGGTGTTGTCATTATCTCGGCACGCCCTCTCTCCTCTTTATCAGGGCGAGTCTGTAAGTTCTCGGTAGAAGGTCCTGCTGATGGGGCCATGTTCTTTATTGATCGCCAGTTGAACTTCCCCATCACCACTGCAGAGTAGAAAGTATGTATTAAAAACTCAGACAAGTATGGCAGCATAAGAAAAAAGAAACTTAGCACTCACGTGAAAGATCTTTATTAGGAGTTGAAGAATAAGGGAGCCTAAGTAAGATCTTGCAATTCAAGGGCCGAGGTAATTTATTTAACTTGTCGACATCCGCTTTTTCGGATGCCGACATATCCTCATAGCACCAAGACTGGAATTTGATCGGAGTCCGAGTCCAGTATAGAGGAAACCTGGGTCGTCCCTCCTCATTGAAAAACATCTCCGAGTAACCTTCGGCCGGGCGCACCTTAAAGAAACTTCCTTTGAAGTCTTTGTAGGATGAGGTATATGGACCGATTATTCCCTTTTTATTCATACCACTGAGAGAAATCCAGCCGATCTTATTTCCAAATCGGATCTGGTAGAAGTAGAGAAATTTTGGAGCAGTCGGTGTCATGTTCAGTTTTCTGCACAGGACTTCGAAAGCCTTTAAAAACGCCCAGCTATTGGGATGAAGCTAAGTCGGAGCGACGTTCAACGCCCTTAAAACAGCGCACTCAAACTCCGAGAAAGGAAGGCCAACTCCCAGTGACTCAAATAATGTTTTATACATATAAGTAAAATGTGTTTGCCCTCGTTGTGCCGACATAAAAACGTGCTCATCTTCTGTACACGGCTCGGCAACCACGGCCTCCTCAGTTTGTCTGCTAGACAGAGAGATGGATTTCCTCATTTCCATGATCGATTCAGCAGTCCGAAATTTAGAGTGATAAGATCCAACTTCTCCCTTAACCCAATAATATTCCGGAAGTTAAATGTCGGGAACTGGATCTTTTCGTACCCTAGAAATGATTTTTCGCGGGTTTGGTACGGTTACCTGCGCAGCAGTAGCCGAAGATGAAGCTTCCTTTTCAGTCGGGAGGTCGGCCAGACGAAAATTCATCTCCCCGCTTGGAAAGGAGGAGTTTGATGGTGAAGGATCCTCTCCGATGCCCATAACTTCCCTCTCAACCAAGATTCGATGAGGGGACGACCCAGCTGATGTCTCAGATCCTCGGCTTGAACTCATAATGATTGAGAAAAATATGGAATAGAGCGTAGTAATTGAGAAAAGGGGGGAGTATAGAAGATGGCGTACCTGGAAAAATGACGAAAAGGTCGAAAAAAAAAGGAGGTTAGAGATGACGGAAAGATTCAGAAAGGGATGAAAAACAAATGAAGTTTAAAGTGAAAGGATGAACATTCGAGTCCTACACGTATATAGTGAAAACCCCTTCTCGAAAACAAGCAGATTAATCATGAATTTGGGGAGCCAATCGTCACCATTGGGGAACGTGCTTCGACTGACGAAAAGACGCAGCATTAAATAACGCTGCACGTAGCCGTACGTGTAAGCACGTTACCGTTTCGGAAACCGAAATGACAAAGAGCCTCTGGAAAGGTTTTGGAAGCCCTAGGGGATTGGAACGATTCAAATTCCAAAAAAATTAGTCTTTAGTCAGTCACGTGATTCGGAGCCCTCTTGTCCAAATTGGACTCGAGGCTCGGGGGGCTAGTATGCGGGCCTAAATGAGCATGCCGAGATTACAAGTCCGAGGTGGATGGATGCCCCTTTGTCTCACTTTCCGGGCTCATATACACCGAGTTATAATTCGGATGCCGAGCTTAAGCGCGACGAGCCGAGTAATACATCGGTTATTGAATGATAGGGTCGAATAATCAAAGGGTCAGATGATCGTCCGACTGAATAACATCTCGGACATATAGCCGACTACGGGTTTTTCCACGGAAACTGTATTGCCCCAAAAACACCAGATTAGGAGTAACAGTTATGGGATCATAGTTGTTACGGAATCATAACCGCAGGACGAAAAATTAGGGATCATGCGAAAAGAGCGTGATACTCCATAATGATCATTTATGAAATATCCCGATAAATGAGGGATTATAGGGATAAGGTGAAAAAAAACCTTAACGGTCAGGGAAGGTCAATAAAAAAGGAAAGAGGATAAACAGAAGGGAGGATTGCACTACACAAAAATACAAAGGTTGAATAGTTTTCTCGGTCTGGAAACGGAACATTTTCTTTGACGGAACAACAATACAAGACTTTATATATGTAGTATACTTCAAAAAAGTCAAATGTAATGAATGAAATGCGCTAAACACAATAAAAATCAAATATATTCTGATCTCATTGGAATATATATGCCTTTCAATATTTTTATTTTTATTTATTAAATCTGAAAAGATGGAAAATGTTTGATGCAGAAACATGAAAAAACTTAGATAGATCTTAATTTTGTTAAAAGTACATCAGTTTGATAACTTTGTATTTTCACATTTAACTCTTTTGTTTTTTTGGTCAGGTTAGAGTTTGGTAGGGTCAACTGTTTTTACTGATTTTTGGTTAAAAAAAATGGTGACGCTTGTGCGTGATTCCGCAACAATAGTTAAATCCATATCACATGTCATAGTGGGCACTTTTTAGAAACGCTAAAATAGACTATTAATAGTCACATAACTTAACTAGTAGAGGCTATGTTAGATTAATTAATGGTCCTGAATTCAAGTCCAAAGTATGCTATTGTATTAAATATTTATTGGGAAAATTTTTACTGTTCTTGTGACTCTACTCAACTTAAATAAATTGGAGTCAAATATAGCTACCCAATATTGGATTGTTTGATAAAAAAACAAAAGAATTAAATAATTGATTCTCTTGAGCTGCATGTACTCTTTTAATTCTAATCAATAGAAAGTAATTGGGGATACATGTAACAGTAAATCATGCTACCAATAATATTTCTTTCAGAGAATCTGAATTTAATGGGTGAGATATGATCTTTAAAGACTAATTATCGACAAAACGACAAAATACAATATGAAAAGGCTTAGCATCCGACCATTAGATAAAAGTATTGGGATCCATGTATCATTTAGGGAATGTCTAGTTGAAAAATGAGCATACATTATTAAAAAAAAACTACAAAAAAGGAGAATACTGTATTTCCTATTCCTATTCTTGTGCCCTTTTATGTTCTCATAACTTGAGAACTAAATGGTAATCCAAATAGTGGAAGCAGGGTTTCGGGTTTTACATATATAATACATTTTATGTTTTTGATATATATATATATATATATGAAGAAGAAGAAGCATGGGAGGTGTGGTAGACACAGTCCTTTCAAGAAGTGCATTAGAGTTTGTTATTTTTATTAAATAGTTAGACTGTGAGGTTGGTTTAGGGTTTGTTAGATAGTTTATGATTTTGGATGTCTTTTAGCGTCTAATTTAATGGGCGAGATATGATTTTTGAAGAGTTTAATTATGGAAAACGACAGAACACAATGCGAGGTTTACCATCCAGCCGCTAGATAAAAGTATTGGGATCCACGCATTCTTAGGGAGGTTTTTGGTTGAAAAAGAGCATAGATACAAAAAAATACTACAAAAAATGAGATTATTTTCTCTTCTCATTCTTATTCCATTAAAAATCCTTCCAACATACCAAATACTGCCTAACATGAGAACTGAATGGTAATTTAAATATATTGTGGAAGTATGGTTTAGGGCTTTACATATATACTCCCTCCGTTACGCTATATAGTGCACCATTATGAGAAATTCATGTTTCAAAATATAGTGCATTACGCGAATTACATTGTGTGTTTTTTTATTATCTTTCCAATATTGCCCCTAATAAATAAACTTATATATTTTATGGTTACCAATGCATTTAATAAAAATTCTTTAATGGTTTGATCAACCCATAAATGAATGAAAGATAATTTCCCCCAAAAACTTCACTCTTCACAATTGCCAATGACCCATGGGAATTCGGAAAAAAGAATAAAGAAGAGAATTATAACAATTTATTAATGTAAGAAGTATTATTAAATAAGGGTAATTTGGGAAACAATGGAAAAAAAATTTCGATTACTAATCATTGTTTTGGTACGTGTGTGATAGTTAAAATTACACCATAAACTGAAACAGATGGAGTAGAGTATTTATTATGTTTTTGTTATATGTACATGAAGAAGAAGAAGCATTGAGGTAGTGTACGAAACTTAAATGCTTTGGATTTTAGTGATTTTAGTGACCGCACCTTGAATTTCTCAATGGAAATTAAAGTTGTTCTTAATTTTTCTCATTTATTATTTGAGTTGTATTCTTTGATATTTTTATTGTCTTGCAGTTTGTTTCTCATCTTCTTCCCTTTCTTCTTTCCACAGTCTTCCTATATATGACTCATTTGATACCATTGAACATTTATAAATATATATTTATTAATTAAGAAGTCTGTCATTAATAATTTATTGAGGAAAAAAGCTAAATATAAAATTACTTGACTTGCTTTAGAACACATGCAATTAGCAATAAGAACTTAAATATCTATCTAAGCAAAAATTATTACAGCATAAAAGTTTATATTATATTAGATGACCCAAATTCAAGAAAATTCTGGCGTAAGCCTTGTGATCGTATATACTCACATTCTTCTCCTTAGTACCTATACAATAGAGTCTCCCTTGAACGCACAAAATAAAGAATTATTTACCCCTCTCTACTTTTTCTTTTTTTGTGGTTATAATCAACACAGAAAGTAATTGGATCAAGATACATGTAACAGTATGTCATGCTACCAGTAATATTTAGTTACTTACATCAAATTAAGAATCTAAATTTAATGGGTGAGATATGGATTTTAAAGAGTTTAATTATGACAAATGGAAAAATAAAACACGAAGTGAAGAGGTTTAGCGTCCAACCATTAGATAAAACTATTAGGATTAATTGCATCATGTAGGGGTTGTTTGGTAGCAAAACATGAAAGGGAGCATATAAATAAAAATTATAAAAAAATGAGAACACTTTATTTATTGGAACACCTTAACTGAATGGTAATTTAAATAGTGGAAAAGTGAGGTTTAGGGTGTTACATCTATAATATTACGTATTTGCTATACATGAAAGTAATGAATAATAACACATGATGATGGATGATGAATTGAAGGTGGTGGACACAGGATTTTCAAGATGTGCAATAGTGGTTCTTTTTTTTTTCTTTTTAAGTAAGGGGTAGTGACTTGGGGCTTGTTAAAACGGTTAAATAGTTTCTGTTTTTGGATGTCTTTTAGTGTCTAATTTAAATTCAAATTAAATATTTCTAAAACTGAAATGCTTTGGATTATAGTGATTTCAGTAAATGTAGTAATGTACCTTGCAATTCTAATGGAAAGTTCTTCTTAATTTTTGTCATCTATTTGTTATATATATATATATATATATTATTTTCATTGATATTTTAGTGAGTATATTACTGCTATTCTAACTCTTTTTATAACAGAATTCTAATTACTTAATGAAGACTAAGAAATTTCATTTTTTTAAAATTCTACAAAAAAAACTAGACATTTCTTTTTTATCCCTATTTATTATAATGATACAATCCACATTAAATAAATTTTCAATTATTATTAAGTTGAAAAGTGTGAGACCAATTGAAAGAAGATTAAAAATATTATTAATTAACCAATTAAAAGTATATTTTTCATCCAAAATATCTAATAACAATTTATGAGAAAAATAAATGATGAGGAACAAAATAAAAAGAACCTTACTAAATATCATAAGCTCGCTCATAGAAAGGATATAAAAAGAAATTTGTGGAATGTACTTAGAAAAAGTACTCGAGGGAGTATTATTGAAATCATTTCTAACTTCTAAGTGGTCTCTAGGTCTCCCTTCTCTATATATGCAAGAAAAAAAATAAATACTTTCTTCTATGTGCACAGTTATAAATATTTTATTTTAAAAAATATATTTTTCCTTTTTTAGAATTAAAAGATACATGAAGTTGACCTTCTATAAAGAAAGACAAGTTATAATTAATTAATTATATACTTATTATAACATATATAACCTTGACTAATTACGTAAGCATATTCATTTACAAACTCGAGTTAGTTGAGAGGATCCTCTCCTATCTATATAAACCCTCCTTATTACATCTTCAGTCATTTCAGAAATTAACCATGTCTGGAATTAAAATCAATATTCCGGCGACTTATTTCAAGCAAGAAGTTGTCTACAAGGAGTGTTGGCACAACCATGCAGCCTTCCTCGGTCGCATTGCCTACGACGGCTGCCTTGAGTTTCTCCCACCTACCACAGATGATGTTGTTGTCCACGGTGACTCCAAGGAGGCCATGCTTTGCATTGCATGTAGTTGCCACCGCAACTTCCACCGGAAAGAAATCGTCTACAACCCTATCATCATGAAATCCGCAGCCACTGCTATCCCCCAAACCCACCAGCAGCAGCCAGACTTTCCGACGACAGGCACAGGACCATCACCGTCTGCCACTCGCATCGTCGAACCCGTCCCACAAGGGACAAGTCCAGTGACTGCCACGACGAATGCTGAAAACAACAGCAACAACGACGCTGAGGAAGTGCCGGTGGTGCCGCCACCGAAGAAGAGGACCAAGAAGCCGTATGATAAGGTTCGTAGAAAGGATGGGTTGGAGGCCTTAGAGAGCTGGCAAGGAAGAGATCCGTCAGTAATTCTGCGAGGAAATTGGAATCATATTATGGCCACGGCCGCCACCATGTGATGGAAGAATATTAAAGAACTTCTTTTTAAGTGTTTGCTATCAAATATTTATATAATTTCACTTAGTTTTATACATGGAAGTAATGAACAATCCATGAAGAAGGAGAAGAAGAAGAAAGGTTGAAGGTGGTAGATACAGGCATTTTGAAAAATTCATTAGATCGTGTTATGTGGTTTGAGTGAGAAGATAGGAGTTCTGGGTTTGTTTGTTAGCTCAAGTTGGTGCATGCATGTCTTTCATTTATCTACTTTCAATTTAAGTCGTTGAAATTATTGCTTTTGGCTTTAGTGATTTTAGTGAGTGTACCTCGAATTTCTCAATGGTAAGTTGTCCTCAAATTTTGTCATCTACTAAGTTATTTTTCGAAAAGTATCTCTTTATACTTAAGTTAATTTTCGGCTTTTAGTTTTTGTTTGTTATTTTCTTTGATATTAATTTTGCTTAATCTTGTACCTTTTCTTCGTTTCTCACTTTCTCACTCTTCCAAATTATAAGTATAATTAATCATCTTTGTTAATTTTGAATGTTCAAAAACCATTATTCATCATATAAACTAATTAATCGGTGAGTACATCATCATCATCATCATCATCATTATTATTAACTATTAAGTAATTAAATTATAATTCGTCTAATGGGGTAAACTTGAGAATGGTTCCTATCCAACTTTAGATTATCTGCAAGTAAACTCTACTACTAGTAGATCCTTAATGTCATGCAGAAAGTGTGACGCGTCAGGTGGGTTTTGAGAATTGTGTACACACACACACATATATGATCCAAAGTTTAAAGATATTATCAGCATATAACTTTTTGTTAGGAAATTAATAAGAATTTACTAACATAGTAATTTAGAAGTTCAAGAAAATTCATCATCTAATTTGAAGGATTAGAAGAATCATTTGCACGTGAAATATAGTTTGATGATATAAGATTACTTTATATGACACATTAGAACAACCAAATTTAGAGTTGGTATGATATAGTGACACCAAATACAATAAAAAAGCTGGATATATTTTGAACATCTGAATATACATTTTTCAAAATTTGACACAATAAATTTTATTTTTCTTATTTTTATTTATCAAAATCTATTTTATTCCCAGCAAAAGTTGACTTAAACAATTGATGAGAAAATGTTAAATACATAGTTGATATAGAAACATGGAGAAACTTATGTTGTGTATGATAGGAGGAAACGCAGGTGAGGAATTCCCTTAACCCCCTGTTTGGTAGGGGGTATTGAGATGCTCCCCTCCCCTCCTCTTAAAATGTGTCCCCCCAAATTGAGGGAACAGGGGGATAGCGAGTGACCTGTCCCCTTTTTTTTTAAAATAAAAAATATTTTAAATATATAAAAAATGAAAAAGAAATTAAAAATATTTATTTAAATGTTTCAATATAAAAAATTATTATACTTAAATTTTATATCTCAAGAAGTGAGTATAAAAAATTTTAATATTGAATGTAAACTATTAATTTGAAGAATAAAATAATCAAATTATTATTATCTTCCCTCCCCTCTCCTCTTGAACCAAATTACTTTTCATTAAAATTTCTTTCATTTCCTTTCTCTTCTTCCTCTTCCCTCCATATCTCATCTCTCATTTCCTCCTCTTTCCTCCATTAAAATTCTTCCCTTCTCTCCCCTCCAACCAAACATAGCCTAGCTAGCGGCATTTGGTACAAAGGCAGCTGCATCACTTGGAATTAGCAACACCCAAGTATGTGGGAATACCGAATACTGGAGGGGTGGGAATTGGGGTGAAGCCTGGGGATCAAAATTTTTTGGGCAAAAATGCCCTCCTCAAAAGCAGCAAGGAGCTTGAGCTCTCTTTTCCCATTTTCGATCCCTGCCATTTCTTCTCTTCTCCTGTGAGTGACGATGTCTCTGGCGAGGACAACGTCCAGACGGTGACCTTCCTCTTTCACAGATCTTCGCAATGGCGGCGGTGCGGTGGAAACTTCTCCATGGCTCGATCTTCGCAATGCGGTGGAATCCTCTCTCATATATCTCACAGATCTTTGCGGCGGTGGTTGTGAACTTCTCAGCCTCCGTGGCTCGATTTGCGTTGACGGATCTGCGTTGATGGCAGAGGATGATGATGATGTTGATTTTTTTTTTTTTAGATTGGCTTGTCTGTGGTTGCTGGTGGCTGCCGCCGGAGGAAGCTAATGGTGGTGGTTGTGTCGGCGAGGGAAGAAGAAAGAAGGGGGAGGGGAGTTTTTTTTTTTTTAAATATCGGGGTATCTGAGTTATTGTATTTTTTTTTATTTTCATAATTATTTCTAACAATACTAAACATATATTTAAATTTTATTTTTATTTTTAATTTTATTTCAATTTTTATTGTCATTCCTATTCTCATTCTATAAAAAATTATTGCATGTACCAACCGAGTCTTAACGAATCTAAACTCAATTGGTGAAATATGTTTTTTTTTTAAAGAGTTTATTTACGAAAAACGACTGAGGACAATGTTTTTAAGGTTTAATGCTCAACCCCTGGATGAAATGAAAATATCGGGATCCACACATCATTTGGGAGCTCTTTGGTAGCTAGCATTCAAGGGAGAATAGGGAGAAAAGCACAAAAAATGTAGTATTACGTGAAGAAAGTTAAAAGAATCCAAATTGAAATTGTGAGGAATTAATGGTTTTCAAAGAGTTTAATTACCAAAAAAAATGACAAAGGACAACATGAGAAGGTTCAAATTGGAATATCAATATACATTATAAAATTTGAATCCATATCCTTGTATATTTACTGTGGTTATCAGTGGAGTTTGGATTTTTTGAACTTCTTTTTTCATTTGAAAAAAAATTTCAAACCTCTGTACAATGTAAGAGGGCTTTATTCTAGTTTCATGAAGAAATTCAAAGGACCCAAATTAAATTGGTTAGATATGACTTTCAAAGAGTTTAATTATGAGAAACCAAAAAAAAATTAATGTCAAAGGCTTAATGTCAGCTCGACCAATGGTAGATAATAGCTTTCATTAGGCTATTCAAAACTAAGCTAAACCAAATAAATCTAATCAACCAAAATTGATAAAAACTGATGGAGAATGAGGTCCAGTTCAGTTTCTTCACTTCGCAAATCCAAGAAATCAGTTCAGTTTTTTATTTGATTTGGATTGGTACGATTTTTTTTTCCAATTAAAACCAAATCAAATCAAACTATAGTATTTATAGTTCCTCATATGTATGTTTTTTGATAAGGTTCAATTCATAAAATATCCAGCCCAGTCCTTTTTCCCATCATAAGACATGAGCTTCTTGTATCAAACGTTGTCATGAACAAAACTTTGGTGAGTCCCAATCCATATAAACTTCAACCCGATTCATACGTCTAACAAATCAGACTTTTTAACTAACAAATCCATACAAAACCCTAGAACTATAGGTTAGATTTGAATATTGTCGAATTTAACTAAAAATAATTCTCTCAGCATGATTTTTTTTATTATAAGTTCCAAACTCGAAACTTCAGTTAATAGATGTCAAATCATTGACCACTCAATCCAACTGGAATTGATAACATATGTATAATTTACTAAATCAATTTAGAGTAAGTTTGATAATATTATGAGAAAACTTGACATTTAAGACTTGATTGAGAATAATACAAATGTATCAAGATTCATTCTAAAAAATTAAGTATAAAAATTAAATTAAAAATTCTATAGAAACTTTAAAATCTCAGGGATTAAAAACATTACAAAGCCAAAAGATCAAGGTAGCTTGGGGATTAAGCACGCTTGCATAGACATGAAACCCTTTTTTTTTTTTTTCAATGAACTCAGACATGAAACGTTGCTGGGGACTGACTAATACGATGAGGCACTGTGGGAATACCCACACACACGTATATATGTTTGTTTGTATTTATGTATATATTGCTCCAAAATAAAAGATATTGCTCTTTTAGCCTCCATCAACCCCAAAACATGTAGTAGAGCGCACCAATGCAAAAAGAACAAATTTTAGTCATAAAATTAATCCCAACAAGGATTATGGTATCAACAGCAAAACTATATTACTATAATATTGCTCCAAAAAATATACTGGGTGGGTATAACATAAGATTACCCTTGCCTGGAGCAAATAGTGAAACTTTTAAAAGGTAAAAATGAAAACGAAAACTAGTTTCATATAAGACACCTAAGTTCAGTCTTCATATTCTGTTTCCTCATCGTCGTCCTCATTGTTTCCTGCATATCTCCAACCATCTTCAACGTTGTCCCGATCCTCCTCTGTTTCTTCACTGTCTTCTTCCTCATAATTTTCTTCTTTCACTGGCCAAGGCTTCTTAATCACCTTCATAGGGGTAGCAGAAGAGGGAGCTGCAGATGCTTTGCGTCGTGCAATTTTTGAGGGGGGCAATTTCAAGTTCGGTTTGGGCTTACTTTGCTTCTGAGTTCTACCATTTGATCGTTTCCCACCATAGGCATCTTGATCGCTAGCTTCATCCAATTCATTGTCAGCATTATTATTAGCCTGAGCATTCTCTGCCATATTTTCATCACTATGCCCAGGATGCTCCCTCTTCAAATGGAGCTTAAGCTTATATTCATGGATATAGGCCTTTTCACACCCATCATAAGGACAAGCAAAAGGGCGATCAGATGATGCAGAAGTATAAGGCCCCCCAGTAGGTTTTGTAGCTTTAGTCGGCTTCTCTGAAGGTGGAGGATACTTTGTCCCATTCGGATCCACAGCCCCATTCTGTAAGATAAGAACAAAACTGAAAAGTTAATTGGTCTGAAATCATTGGTATACATCAACATTTCTAATTAATTAACTTCATCCATAACTAGATTAGTCAAAGTTTTAAATATCCAAATCTTGTAGTAGAAATGATCAATAATAGGGACTAAAGAACCAGCTTGACACATGGAGCAAGAAATAAACTGAAACATAAATTTTTCTTTCTTTCTTTTTTTCAAAAAAATAAGTTTTTTGGATTATAGGAAATACTTTTAGGTCCCTACTGTTATAAAGTAAGAAAAAAATAAAAACAGTTATGTAATGATTATAAGGACATAATAGACATTACAAAAGAGAGACAAGAAATTCCTTTCTATATACCAAAAAGGGCATTAGGGAACAATCTAATACCCTGGCTCAGCCATGTACAGAACTACTGAGTGCATCCTCAGATTCAGGCCCACGTGGATAACAAATTTAGAACTCAGCCCCCTTCTAATATAATCCCCGTGTCCACACTAAGTTACCCAGAGTAATTTGAAATTGAATCCGTTTTCTCCCCTTTTTTAATTACAAGTCATTTTTGTTTGTTATGACCTGTTTACCTAAATCAGTTTTATAAGAAATCAAAAGTAACGAGATAAAAGGCCTCAAATATCAACTACACAATCCAAGCATGTGTTTTCTTTTCACATTTTGTTTTTCTGTTATCAAGTTGACACAAGCTCATTTATTACTTCTTGTATCCAGATCCAAGCAGATAAATGGTGCAAGAAACCACTGGTAACTGGTAAGGGTATAATGACCATCTTGTAAAGGTATGTATTCTAGGATATACACAATTCTAGCAAACTTGTGTCAAGACAAACCGAAAAAGGCCAGATATGCAACTACATGCATAAACCACTATGTACATATTAAATGGTTAAGGAATAAGATCAATATACTGGACACCAATCATATAAAAGAGGGAGATTACCCAACCTTTTCGTGGTGTGCTGCAATATGATTTTTTAGCTTGTATTCATGAGCATATCTCTTTCCACAATCTGGGTATTTGCAGACATGATAGTTCTCATGTGAATGTGTTTTCATGTGCGACTTTAGGTTGAAATCGAGGGAGAAGGCCTGCAAAGCCATATCGTCAAAAGATGTTATGACACAAGCATACATTCACATAAAAGCATTATCTGAAGCAATATACAATATTAGAGCTCACAAGAGACTACTATAGAGAATAAAAATCTGGAAATTTTCATAAAACAATAGTTTACTTAATCACAATATTTGAGCCGAAAAAATACACTATTAAGAGATATACATTTTTATTTAAAAAAATTAATAATAAGCATTACCGAAATATTGTGAACATGGACCAACTTCATGTCAAATACTCAAATTCATTAAATAGAGCTGCTATTTCACACTCCACAAATTCAGATCAATATGCACTTACTTTATACATGTTTTATGATGACAATGGTTGTGATAAATTAGAAGCAGCCAAACAGTCAAGCACCAAACAAGAGTCTAGAATTGCTACACTGCTAAATTTGTTGGTTTTACTCTATAGCACCAGCTAATTAACAGCATAACATCCAGGGCCAGGTTGCCAATGCCCTTATTAGCAAGGATGGAAGGTTTGCAGCTTTTATATATGATAATTCCCACTAGAAAATATTATAAATACAGAAATGGAGTTTAGAGTGGGCGGTAAAAGAATGAACTGTTTCTTATCTTAATGGTTGCAACAAGGGGATAACAAGCACCAAACTAGCAGAATCACATCACAGATCCATATAAGCGCATGTCAGAGATCTAGAAATAGAACAATTAACACCAACTCAGGAAAGACTATCCTTAAAAGAAATAATAGACTATTTCAATCGACAGATTTATCACCTTACCACAGCCTTCAATGGGACACACATAAGCCCTTTCCCCTGTATGGATGAGAAAATGTCTTTTCAACTTTGAGCTATCCAGAAATTTCTGCAACAGAAAATGAATATTTTTAACACTTTTAAATGTAGATCTGAAGATGTGAAATATAGATAGTTATCAAAATATAACAAAAATGTAAACAATAGTATGCAATAAAGCATGTAACTTCAGGACACAATGATGTATTTAAAATTCGTTACATGCAACAATATTAAATTGTATAAAGGATCTGCCTTTGACACAGTATGACCAGACAATAAAACAAACCTCTACTTAAAAATCTGAGGAAACTTTCAGCAACTAGCACCATGAGATACAACACAGTTTTCAAAGGTTGATATGGCAATGTTTAATTTTCTTTCCATTTCATTCTTCCCACTTTTCAACTCAATCTTTTTTACCAGATGATAACTCGTGCATTATTCTGGATCATTGAAATTCCATGTTAAACCAAATTCCAAAATAATCATCCTTTCTAGCTTATAATATTTGGACACTTAGATGTCATGTACTCATACGGAACAAGCAATTTAAAAAGAAGCTCAGAAGATCTAGACACAAGCTATAATATGAAATGTCATGGGACTTAAACTACAGCATAATTTCTCTCAATGAAAATGCATAAAAAACTGAATTCATGGCATTTTGAATTCCTTTTTTGAAGTCTTAATACTCTATTTCACAATGGCCATAAGCCATCAGACTCATCAAAGGACTCGAAAGTTAAGAGTGATTAAACAAACAAGAATTCCACATGAATTCTCACTATTGTGAAGCCACATAAAGCTACGTAAACTTCTTAAGTATTTCTGCACAAAAGTTTATACATGAAATTCATCCAGCCCGTTACCTATTATACTGCTCAGAGAACAAAAGTGGCAGGCCAGTAAATACAGGAAAACCCTTCTTAGCGAATGAAAAAATTAAAGATGAATACAACTTATTTTCCCTTACAAAAGGGAGTAATTATTTCCCAAAAAGTGATTCTCTGTTGTTCAAAACAATGTACAACAAGGTAGTCTTTTTCATTATGGCTATAATCAAAACCAATTGATATTTCGCAACATGGGTATTCTTTGGTACACAGTCTAAGCACCAGATATTAATTGAACATTGAATCAGCTTTGCAGCTGGCTTACAATATGCGCCAGTGTGAATCTACAATTTTAAATTATAATAATTAAAAGCAAAAAGACCACCTTTCCACACCCCTCATAATGACAAACAAATTGCCTTTCTCCATGGATATGAGAATGCTTTCTCAAAGCACCAGCATCTATAAAAGTCTTTCCACAGCCTTCATAGCTGCAGAGAAAAAGTACTTCAGTAGTTGGCTCTGGTTCTCGCTCAGGCACTGAAGGTTCTTTTTCCTTATCTTTCAAGGCCTTTAAGGAATCCTCTAAGAAAAGTAAGACAAAGACACCATCTCAGAACACTTAATGAGACAACAAAATGAATACATTGAGATTTTTTAAATGCAAGACATGCACTTAATATATCAAATGTACATTATTCTTTGTCAACTAGGGCAAAATGGGATCAGGAGTAAGCAAAGATGTCAATTATAAGTTTGCCAGGTTGGTAGCAAGAGCACAAACCTCTTACCCATCTGTAAAGCACGCACTTCCCACCAGTAGCTACGACATCCTGGGGAACCCTGGCAGGCAAGTATTTTACTCTCAGTATTAGCATGCATATCAAAATTAAATGAGCAATAAAAAGCTAAAGCACTATGACAACAAGGATAACGTAGACAGTATAAATATAGGGGGGAAAATAAATTGCAAAAGGAAAAAAAATATACAATATCTTAAAATTTCTTTTTTGCGACTCCTCTGGCTCTCAGATATCTGAAGTTCTTAACATCTTGTGTATTAAAATACTGTGAACTTTGAAGGTATCAAAAAAAGAGGTCACCCAAAGAATCATACAGCAAATTACACGGTCCAAAATTTTAAAATCTTACATATTTTGCCTTCTAACTGAAACAAAAACTAGAAATAAAATGCAATGTGAAGAAATTATTTTTCATCCAATGACATATTTCACTCTTAAGTGAAATATAAGACACCAATTGTTGGATCTCTATCTTGTCCTAAGTAAGCCAATTAACTTCTTCAATAATAACAATTAGTGGAGCCTACCAAATAGAACTCCTTTTTTTCAGTTATCTCCAGGAGTCTATAGTTTATGCTATCAGCAAAGATGCAGTAAAACCAATCTGTTTCTCAAAGACAACAACTTACTAAGCAGATAGCATATGGGCCTAAACTAAGACCGCAATGGCAGGCATAAACTATGTAAGGACCCAAAACTTCGTGTATCAAAAGCATGAAAAATATCCAGTTCCTTGTCCAATATCAAATTCCAATCCCATTTTTAAGTGACACAACTTATCAGAAATTTCAATTCAGTCCCATGAATATCATTTTGTTTCATCCCCTTTCAAGTCGAGTTTCTTGGGTTACTTGAATGAGTACGATGCACATGGAAATAACCAAAATAGAAACAAACAAGGAGCTTCTTCCACTTGGTTCAAACTTCAAACCCCTAAACAACATAACACGTTAATTGGCGAAAAATTTAACGGCAAAAAGCTGCAAAACAGAACAATTCATCAAAGAAACCTATAGTACCATTCTTTAACCCATTTAACTGCGGGAGTCTTAGACTTGATGATGGGGTGCCTCTCGAAGAGACTGTGACTGAACTGTGTCTCCATCTCCCGCTCTCTCTCTCTCTCCCCCCTCTACAAAGCCCAGACGCGAATAGACCGCGATCAAATCTCCTAAGAATATTTCTAGGGTTAGGGTAAGGTGAAAATTTAGGGAGGAATGCCTGGACAGAGGGAAAAGGATCGACTCAAAGAACACATGGTCATGGAGAAAGCTTCAGGATTCATGGTCGTCTGGGATTGGTCCGGTTTGGTTGGTGTTCTTTTGAACCGGACAGACCGGGTCACGATTTACATTCATCGGTCGAAAATGAACCAGTGGTAAAGTTGTGATTTCGTTTGTGTATTTTTGTTTGTTTGTAATGGGCTGGAGGCCCAACCGTCTCATGGGTCAATCACAGCATCCTCATTTATGGGCCGAAGTTATCTACTCAAACTTTTTGCGTCTGGATAAAGTTTTTTGAAGTGTCCATAAATTAAAATATTTTATGGAATATTTGGTATGTAAAATAAAAATATTAAAAGTATAAAAATTATTAAATAAAATAGTTACAAGACTATAAAAATTTTAAAATTTTCCCCGTAAAACTAAATAGGCCGTTAACTAAAATTTCTTGGAAGATTAAAAGATTTCATTCAACCGTCCATTTTGGTTTTTAAAAATATTGGTTGTAAATTCATTATATGCTGTACATATGAATTTTATAAAATCATTTATAAGAAACCCTTGAAATAATTTAAATTTAAATTCCTCTTTTTCGATGCTAAAATTATCTTAACATTGACGGGTAAAGGATGAGGAGTTTTTTTTTTTAAATAATCGTTAGCTATCAATCATCACTTTAGACTCCAACTATTACGGATTGAGTTACAGTCGGATCTTATTCAAGAGAAAATTCTCCCAAATGCACTTATACATTCATACAATTTCAAATCTGATACATTGTATTTAAGCGACCCTAATTGTTTCTGCTAAATCCAACACTCGATGGTTAAAGGATGAAGAGTTGAGAAATAAGAAAATTAACCAGAAAAAGCAAAGAGAGATATTGAGAAGATAGAGCTAGAAAGAAAATTCTTTTCATGCATGCTTCTTACAGGACCGAAGAGGGGTTAGAACATTTGAAAAAAAACAAATGTTATTCATTAAAAAAATTGTTTGAGTTAAGCCTAATTTTTTTGCGGGGACTTATATTTGTTATTATTTTAAAAACATGTTTATAAAAAAGCTCCGTTTTTAATATCGTCCAAACAGAAATTTAGTCTTAATTTCCTTTTTTTTGCCAGCCTCATTGTCTTTTATTATTCATTGCTTTCTGTATATATAAGTGTACCAATATTTGAAGTGAACATCAGCTAACTAGGACTTAAAAAAAACTAAAGGCCTATTTGATATTACTTTTAGTTTTATTGTTCTGAGAACAATTTTGTAAAACTATTTTTAAAAATAAGTTTTAAAAATAAGAAAATAAAAAAATCTATTTGAATAATTGTTCTCAAAATCATAACTAGTGAGTGATAGATGAGTTATTCAAACTCTATAACTTTACTATTAATGAGGTAGATGTTTTTCATCTTTCCTTGCATTTTTCAGAACAAAATCTACAAAATATCTTAAAAGTGTTCTGATTTTTCTATTATTTTATTTTTTTATTTTTCAGAATAATTTATAAAAAACAGATTTACCAAATTTTTTGAATTTTCTGTTTCTGAAATAAAACCAAACAGACCCTGAGCCTTCCAAATAATTTTCACTAAGAGACTTGGTTAAAATTTAAGAAAGTCAAGTCCTAAAATAAAATTAAGAAAATCAGTGTCCGTAAGTATAAGCTTGATGGGTAATGCGCCTGCTTGTTAAATATGGAGATTGATTAACGAATATATTATATATATATATATATATATATTAATTTAAAGGGAAGAGTTCACCAGAATATCGGGTGCGACCGTCCTCATCCTAACAAAACTCCTTCAGGATAAGGCAGGGCTTGTGGAGTGTGGGCCCCACTTACAAAGACGACATTTCACTTCTTCCGGCCCCTTGACCTGGCCTCCAATCCTATAATTGAATCGTGACATCCACGCTCTTAATCTGCGCCTAGCCCTATAGTATTTGCCGCTGTTGTAATTTCCGAAAAAACGAATAATAAGTTGTAAATGCCCTCAGCACCAAACCAAAAAAAAGGTGTTAAAAAAAAAGTCCCTCCTGACATTTATATTTTTTTGACCTAACATATTTATATTGAAAATATATTTTCGGGCTTATATACACACACATTTATTTGAGCCTTTAAGTGATCAGACAATTTTTTTTTGGGGAAAATGAGATGTAGAAAGAATGTTAGGGCATATTTAACAATATTTTCTATTTTACTGTTCTGAGAACAGGTTTGTAAAACTGTTTTCGAGAATAAGTTTTGAAAATAAGAAAATAAAAAAATTTATTTGAATAATTATACTCAAAATCATAACTAATAAGTGATAGATGAGTTATTTAAACTTTATAACTTTACCATTAATGAGGTGGATGTTTTTCACCCTTCCTTATGTTTTCCAGAACAAAAACTATAAAACACCTTAAATGTATTCTGAGTTTTCTATTCTTTTATTTTTTTATTTTCTAGAACAATTTATAAAAAACATGTTTACCAAACAAGTTTTTTATTTCCGAAACAGAATCAAACATACCCTTAATTTTCTAGTAGAACCCGAAACTAGTGAAAAAACTCAAAAGGACCCAGGCTGTTCTCTGTTAGAGAAATGTTATCTTCTTCCAAGAATTGCCCTTTAGTGACGTGGATTTACTAATAATATCATAAAAACATTCTCCACAAAAAAAAACCTAAGACACATTGTGAAAGGTTGGCACACTGGAAAATTTTATTTTCTTTCCAAAATTGCCCCTTGATCACATTACATGTTCATTCACTGAAATAAAATCAGAAACGCATGAGAATAGTTAGCGCGCTATTCCCTTTCTTTGGTTCTATATATCGTCAAGGAGAGTAGGTTTTAGCACGCAATTCTTTAGTGGGACTCAGATTGCTCCATTAAAGTGGTAAAACCCTACTCTATCTAGCATTCCTTCTGTCAGAATGCTTCTCTCTCCCTTAAGTTACATTGACAGGGTTGTTCCTAACACAATTTATATCAAATAGTAGCATGAAGTACTCATACAACCAAAAAAACAAATGAACATATTGTTAAAAAACTAACTCAATATCATATAGAGTAAAGCATAGCCTATGATGATTTTGATTGTTCCTTCTAAATTCTTCAAGAGTTCCAAATCTATTCAAGAAGTCAATGACATCTATGACAATAAAGAAGTTGCACAATATCATGTCAAAGTCAGTTTGGTAAAAAAAAGCAATATAAAATGATCATATAAACATGTATATATATATATATATATTTAAAGAAAGAAAGAAACCTATTTGCATGTCTGTTCTCGCCTTCCCATTCACAATGTCAGATATAGATACAAAATCAAAGCCATCAGATGGAATAGCATCATTATACTCCTTTCATTCATCAACCAAAGTCTTGCCATGGAGTGTGATTTTGTAAGGGTGTGATGTTGCTCAGAATGGAAGATTATTGTCGGATACCTCAAAGTATTCAATCAAATAGCACTTGCCCTCAACTGGAATGTCACTATACTTATCAAAAAGATTATTATTCATGACGCCTAGCTTTTATCTTGCTACCTTATACATGGCAAGATAAATTGGAACCAAGGCAAATGTTAAAAGATATAAAAAATGAATGAATGTCTAAAGGAAGGACGAATTCCTAACCCGTCAATCCACCAAGACCATCGAGATACTGGATACGTTGTAAGGTGGCGTTTGATTCTTAACAGTCCATCTTTGTAAAACCCTCGCCAGAATGCACCGAGTCTCACGGAGATTGTCCAAGTCCTTCACAAGGTCATGTTTAGGCAACTCTGTTTTTTATATCTAAACTACATAAATACCCATATATAGCAGTAAGAGTATGATAGTGAACCATGAACGAAACAAAATTAGAAAACTAAAATATACCTAGAATCATGCCTCCAGAGTATGCAAACCAAAATATGAGATCTCGGTGCATAAGATATAAATTGTAGATTGTACATTGAACAATGTTATAAATAGACAAAGTTTGCAGTAGTACCTTCAAGTGGAGTCATCTTTTGAATCTGTGCAGGAAGCAGTCGAATTAAATCCCACCATTAGGATTGCTCCTTTTGAATAACCCTGACTAACTCTAGCATAGGAAATGATAAACCTATGAATAAATGGTGTAGCATGGGAAATTGACACAACTGTAAATACTTAACACTTCTTTAATCCATGTTTGATCCTTCTGTAATTTTGATTTCCAAAAGAATGCTCTCTCGCCATTACTAATCTTTTCCAACTAAAAAGAAAAAAAAAATTAGCCTAAATAATTTTATGCTTAGTGGCATGCAGTCCCAAATGAAGCCAGATAAGTCATACTTATAAAAAATGTGACTTATCCAAATTCTAATGATTTATAATAGATTATAATATATGCAAATTTTATGAAAATGAAATATTTTATTGGAATTTTAATTCATATTCAATTTTTTTGTAATAATCACCTGGTCTTCGGTCACCACTTTGAATTTTGACTCATTCAAATTGAGTTATAGTCTGGCATTTGATGAGAACTCTACCAAAAACCTCTTTTTGTATTCATACTGTCTTATAACCAAACTAAACATATTGGTGGACCTAAGAAAACTAAACATACTAAATTGGCCAACTTTTCCGTCCATAATTAGAAAATTCATCTCTCATCCTCTTCAAGTGTAAACCAGTGCATGAAAAATTAGGTTGGACCAACCTGGTGGACCGATAACTAATGTCAGGTCCAATTTAGATGAAGAAAAGAATCAAAAAATTTCAAAACTGGTGAGAATAAGTCAAAAACTACTCAAACCGGCTGTAAACCAATAATGAACCGGCTAAACTAGTTAATATTTTTTTTATTTTTTCAAATTTTTAAAATAAAATAACATTATTTTTAGTACTAAATAATAATATTTTTTATAAATATTTTTATTTTCATATTATAATATTATATATGCATTATTATAATACATAATTATTAATAATAATAAATTTACTTAACAAATTAAATGAAAATAGAATATTAATTGATTATTTTAAATTTAAAATATAATTATAAATGAATATCAATTTATTTATATTATTATTAATAATAAATTTACTTAATTTAATTATAATTCAACCTTAATTAAATTATTGAATTTTGAATAATTAGTTTGTATCGGTCAAGTAACGGCAACAATTAAATTGAACACTAGGTAACACCGTAAAAGTAAAAAAGGGTCAAAATGAAGCAGACAAAAGAAATCTTACTACTCTATTTCTGAACCGTGCGTGCTGTACGTAATCCAAATAGTACCATTATTGGATACATCATGATATCCCCCCACGTGTATTACTACTACTCTTTTACCCTCCTTTTTTTCTCCGCCCTTTCCCTTATCATTGGATCCTAAGCTCCGCTTTTTTCTCTTTTTCACTAAGTTACTAGTTTGAGGGATTGAAACTTGTTTTTCAATTTTTATTGGTCGTTAATACAAAATGATATTATTTTTAAAATAAATATTTTATCTATATATTCTAATATTTAATAACCATTGTTTTTGTACAAGATTATTAATAATTATAGGTTTTCAGTTTGCTTAATGAATGTGGGCCCAAAAAAATGTACTTAATGAAAACTATCATGATAAATTATTACTTGTTTTTTTAATATATGATAAACAAATTGATTTAATTATTTTGTTTTGAATACCAATAGTATCTTCCATTCGACTATAAAAAATTAATCCCTTCAAAACGTAAAGATTATTAAAATTGATTTTATTTATTTAAGATCATTTCTATACACATAACTTGTGATCAAATCTAAAACAATATATTTAAAAAAATTTAATTATCTACCAACAATAATAGGAACTTATTAATAAATTAATTTAATTATTATTGGTTCAACTAAATCAAATCAATAAATTTTAAACCATTATCTTAATTAATTCTTGATTCACTTTTGAAAATATTGGCAATAAATGAGACCATTTGTAAATTTTCTTCCATTTTTATGTTTTATTTTATAAACATTTTATAATTTTCGTACCTTTTTAAAAAATGTAAAATCTAAATTGATACTTAGGTGGGTGCTAAAAAATTAGAGCAGGAAGTCAAATGCTTTAAAAAAGTAAAAATGAATTTTTACTAGATAATTAAATTTGTTATTGTTTTCAAATTCTAAAATTAGAAAGAAATAACTGGCAGTGACGCTTTTTTTATCATCTCTGACAACAAAAGCGCGTGGGTCCAATTGAATACGTTGTGCCTTGTCACCGTGAATCCTGATTTTCACTTAGCTGTCTCATCACAGTAGATACACTAAAGTAGATACACTAAGTTCAGTTTGATAATATTTTTTATTTTATTGTTATAAGAATAATTTTATAAAATTATTTTTAAAATAAGTTTTAAAAATAAAAGAATAAAAAAATTTATTTAAATAATTATTCTCAAAATCATAATTAGTGAATAATAGATGGGTTATTCAAAATTTATAACTTTATCATTAATGAAATGGATATTTCTCACATTTTCTTATGTTTTCCAGAATAAAAACTACAAAATATCTTTAAATTATTTTGAGTTTTTTGTTCTTTTATTTTTCTATTTTTCATAATAGTTTATAAAAAATATATTTATTAAACAAGTTTTCTGAGTTTTCTATTTCTGAAAATAAAAAATCTATTTTCAGAAACAGAATCAAACAAGCCCTAATGCTCTGTTTGGTTTGTTATTACTTTAGTTTTAAAAATAAAAAATATATATATTAAAAATAGAATCCATGGAACTATTCCTTTTATCTCATATTATAAGTTATATTTATCTATTTTATATATATCTATGAAATTAGTAAAAAGTCTTGATATTTTAAAAAATTAACCACATTAAATTATAATTAATCTTAAATATATTTCTCTTAATTTTTCTCCATTATAACTCTTTAGGTATTTTCAAGAAGAATACAAATAAAAAATAAATATTAAATAAGACATAAATTTTATATAATAATTTATATTTTAAATCCTCAATTTTTTTAAAATATGTCTTGTAATAGAAATAAAGGGAATATTACTTTAATGTATACATGGGCTCCGCATTTAAAAAAAAAATGCATACATGGGATTCTGCGCTTTTTGTTTTTTAACTTCTATTTTTTTTTGTAATTGAAAAAACTCATCAACATAATTCTCATGAGACGTGGCTTTATTTGTGGAAACCTATATTGCTATGAGTGTTTATAGAAAATTCAATTTTTTTGTTGCCTATTATGAATATTTTTTATATTATTTTAAAAATATTTTCTTAAAATTCATTTTTTATTTTTTCAAATTTGTTGTATTAATTTATTAAATATATACACAATTATATATATTTTATAATCATATCTTAAAATTTTAAAATTTATTATATTCAATATATCATATATGATAGACATGCCCGCTATGATATATAAATACAAGTACACATATTAGGTATAACACAATTGGACACTTTAAATGAGACAATTTTAAAATTTTAGAATATGTTTATGAGATATATGTATATATATAATTATATATACATTTAATAAATTAACACATGAAAAATAAATAATATAAAATAAATTTGAGTTTTAAACAAGATATTCATAATATGCAACCAACAAAATAGAATTTTCTATAATTTATTGAGTCATTTTAAAACATTTTAGATGAAAAAACTAAATATGCAAGAGGTTAGAACATGTTATGTGTATCATAAAGTATAATACCTGTATTGAGTGTGTTTATTTTTTTAAAGCATTGATACTATATAACAAGTTCATATATGGGTATCATAGATATTATTTGTGTGGTGAATCACTATAACACCCTTCTATAAACATATATTCCATAATATCTAGGACACGTATCATTCACTTGTTCTTAACATTTTCCGTTCTAGTATTACTTTAGCTTGATCCAGTTTAAAAATAAAAATATCTTATTTTTACAACATATCAAAACATAATTAAGTCACAAAATATTAGTAATCTATCTCATGAATATTCTTTGTTAAAAAATTATTCTTGTATTGTACATTGCCTTACTAATAAATTAATCGAAATCTTAGTGAGATTAGAATTAGTAATATAAAAATTAAAAATACGGAAAATACTTGCATAATATGATACCCTCCCCCAACAATATATTCAAATTTTATGGAAGAAAAAATATCATATTATAAGAATTACTCTATTAAATTCGACAATAGTCAAATCTAACTCGATAGTATGAATGCTACTAGTTGGTTGTATAAAAAAATATATTAAGGATGTTATAGTCATTGTAACAACATAAATTTAGTTCATGTATGGTTTTAAGTTTAGCTCAATAAAACATAAAAATAAAGACGCATTTTTATTTATTTTCACGTTAGAACAAAAATTTAAATTTTAAAAAATATTTCTTAAAAAAAGGGAGAATAAAGACGTAGCGAAGAGCAGAGTAGGTCTGCAACGTTTGACATCACCAAAATTTACTTCTGCCACCACCTGAGATGTAACGATAGCCATACAACTCACAGAACTCATGCCACTTTTGCAGCTTTACATTTTTTTTAATATTTTTCCATGTTTTGGTGAATGCATGTGTCTTTTTTTTATTATTTAATAGTATTTTTTAAATCCCAATTTGATCAAATAAATTAAGTAATGAATGAAGATCATATGTTTCACATGAAAATGCCCATCAATATAAAATAATTTTAGATTTGTAAATAAGTACTCGGAATCTTGCACACCTCTAAAACATGTAGAAGATGTATATTTAATTTAAATTATTTAAATCGAATTTGAATCATTTAATTTTTAAATAAAATATTTAAAAAGGAAATAATAAAATTTAAATGAATTAAATATATTTTTTTTCTATAATTAGGTGGTCCATTGAACATTGTATGTGTAGTTAGAACTGTCAATTCGGGTTGGCCCAACCCATTTGGGCCGGCCAGCCTCGGGCCGGGCCAAAAAGCCCGGATTGAAAAATGGGCTTGGTTTTCCTAGTCTGAGCCCGCGAGATCAGGCCTACGGACTGGCCCGCAGGTTTTTTTTTTTTTTTAATATTTTTTTAATATTTTTTTATATAATTATTTAAATTAATACAACTAATTTATCATCATAATTTAAATTAATATAACTAATTATCATCATAATTCATCAAAAACTAATATAATATTTAAATTTTATAATTTATATATCACTAATTAATAAAATAATATGTATTTTTTAATAATTTAAACAAAAAACAAAAGAAAAAGAAAAAAAGTTTCGGGCTTTCGGGCCAACCCGTGGCCTGCTCGGGCCGGCCCTAATCGGGTCAGGCTCAAAAAGCTCGGATTATGTATTTACTCTCGAAATTGAGGCCTGAGCCCTCTCATTTTTTCGGGTTTTTCAGGCTGGCCCGTCGGGTTTAACCCATTTTGACGGCTCTATGTGTAGTATAAGAATTTGTTTTTTTGACCACTGTTGTAGTATGAGAATTGACTACTATTATTTTGGACGCCTTGTGAGTGGTACATTAATTTATTAAAAATTTTATATTATTAATTTATATTCTTAATATTAATAATTAATAACTAGATACATTTTTATGCATGATAATTTGAAAAAAAAAAGCTGCACTATTGCTAACGTATAAATAATACTATTTGCTATAAATTTAATTATATTTATTGATATTTATTCTAAAAATTTACAATATTTATCTTAAAAAAATTTTGTTTACCATTAACAGTATCCCAATTAATAATTGAAGACTATATATTTAAAATATAGAGATCACGGATTTTATTTCTTATAATAAAATCTTTTTAATACACGTGATTTATGATAAAATCTAAAATAATATGCTTAAAAAATACATCTGTCTAACAATTACTTTATTTGATTTACATTATAAGGTATTTTGTATCAATTACAAACATATTAAAAAAATATTTTTTCAACTGAAATTAATGTTAAAAGTACCCATATTTCTTATTTTACCCTTATTAAATACTCATTCTATTATTATTGTAGAATTATAAATGAGGAGAGAGTATATATTAAAAATAGGGGTAAAATAGAAAGAAAAATATCTAATACTCTATATTTTAAACTACAAACTTATTATATAAAATATTTTATACCATGAACAGTAGGAAGTATACTAAAGTTTGTTGGTTTTATCCTAAAAAAGTCTACAATAGTTTTGGTAATGCAAGTAAGAACAATAAAATTGAGGGCAAATTTTGCCCCAGAAAAGGTAGAGCATGAAAAAGGAAAGAAAGTAGGAACGGAAAGAAATAAGGATGGTAAAACTAAAATCTTTTAAATTTCACAGCACTGCCACTGCACGCACATTTGTGTATCAGCATCACTCTGCTCATTTTCTGACACTCCCTGTCATACCTTCATTTCTGAATGTGATCACATAATTACAAATAATAATAAACGTAATATTCTTCCGTCAAAACAAAACAGTTAAAACGTCACTTTTCAATTTTCATTTCATACAATAAAATCTCTCTCTCTCTATATAAAATTTATACACAGATATATTATTCAAAAGTTATATGCAATATTTATTTAAATTTAAAGTAAAATATGGATTCTACAATTTAGTTGGTCTGATTTTATAAAAATAGCTTCAACCCCATATATCTGTGAGAAAATTTAAATTTTATGAAATCATACAAAACTGAAAAATAAATTAATAATCACAACAGTAAATAATAAATAAATTAAGCAATAGTACATTTTTCACTTTACGATTATATAATATATTTATATATTACCACATTTTAAAGAAATTATTATCAAAAATTAAAAAAATCAATAAATTTTTTTAGATTTAATAATAAATTTTATAAAACTTAATAGTGAGTATCATAACCTATAATGGTAATATAATGTTTTAAAAAATAATTATTATTTTTTAATGTCATTTTTACATTATTTCATTATAGGCATCAAATCTATAAATACTTTTTTCCTTTTTCCCAAACCTGTATATACATATTTAGATTATTAATTTTTGTATATTTAGAAGGTGTTGAATGTATACCAAATAAAAATGACTTTTATTAAGAATATTAAATTGCCATATTGTATGGGGTATCCACCTATATTTTTTATTTATCATTAAATTATCTGAAAATAAATTAAATACATAATTCAATTCTGTTGGTTGAAAAGAATTTAAGAGGAAAAATTAGATTTTTACTTTTTTATTTTAAATAAATGGAGAGGTCTCTATCAAGTACCCCTTTTATATGGAGAATCCAGCAAAGAGAGTGTGATGCATCAATTGTGAGTGTCACTCGTATCACTGTCCTCGCATAGCAGGCAATACAGTGAAAATAATAAACACCAATACATAAATTTACAAATTTGCCCATTAGTTATGGTTACATTTACAACAAGCCCATCTGATCAAGTCGGATGTTAACATTAATTTTGCAAAAACTACATTTGATGGCCACATTTTATAAATTATTATTTTTAAATTACATCTAAGAATTTAGATGTTAAAAAATATGTTATAGAATCGTAAAAATTACAATTAATTTTAAGGTTTAAAATTATCTTATTTTTTATAATATGATTTAATAAAGCTACTACTGAACTTTAAAATTACTTAAAATTTTATAGGAAATATGTAAAACTTAGTGAAAACAGTATTTGGAAATAGCAATATTAAAATATGTCCTTGGATGTAATTTTTCTCAAAATTTAGGTTAAGAGATGTTAAATATTTCAATGCACCAAAGATATTATCATGTTCTGAGGGACAATATTAACTTCTTTAAAAAACACACACACAATTTTAAGGAAGTCATACTTTTAAGTAATTTTGAAGTTACTTTTAAGTAAGGACTAATAATTAAAAAAAAAAAAGTAGTAATAAGTCTTTTGATGTTTAGTAGTAACTTTAACCTATGGAATATTATAGTTTGTTTAAAATTCACTAACATTTGGTACTCAGATGTAATTTTCAATTAACTTCGGAAAATTAAAACTATGATGCTTTTAAAATTAATTTTGTAAGATTAAGATCCTCAAATGTGATTTTCTTTTACTTTATTGTGTCTTTTCCTGTTGTGCATATATAAAAAAAATCTGATATATTGTGTCATGATCTTGCCCATGGTGAGGGCAAGGTTTGGTTGAGAATTGTTTTATAACAAATGTAATCTGTTAGTGATAATGGAAATTGATTTGATGAATTTAATAATCTTCAGATGTTCGAGCAAAAGATGAAAGTTGGGTTTGTGTGGTTAGTTAGTTCAATTCCGAGTGGGTCCAGGTTGTCTTGCTTGGCTGATCTCTCTCTCTCGTACACACACAACATATATATATATATATATATATATTTTTTTTTTGCCCCTCCTTAATTATATATATATAGATCTGTATGTATGTGTACTTATATGTATGTGTGATAAACATATATATATATATATAATTAAGGTGGAAACTGAATTGGCGGGCTATATTGTTTTATCCAGAGTAAATAAACTGTACACAACTTTCTAAAAAAATGTAAATTGACTGCTCGAGTGGTTCAATTGTAAGGAGGATAAGTAATGTAATATAATAATTAGGAATGTGAAGTCCCATTCTTTGTTTGATTGCCACATTTAATAATTAGGAATCACTTCTATATAACTGTTGAATTTTACTAAAATTATACATATATTTAAAAAATATATAGAAATCAAAATTAAAAAAATATTTTTAGGAACCAAAATATATATATATTTTTTCGGCTAAAAACTTTGTTACATAATTTTATCGATACCATTGTAATTAAAAAAAAAAGTGTATGTAAGTACATTTCAAAAACAAATTCATAATTTCAATAAAGAATAAAAATATTTATATAATTTAATCAAGAATCATTTGACAATATTATACTCTTGCAAAGCTACACAAACTCAATCTTTGTCTTCTATGGAACATCAATACGGATATGTATATCGGATATGATACAGTATGATACAAAAAATATATTAATTTTCAAAATTTTAGGATATTGGTATGAGAAATATTTATACATATATAATATTATTTATGTAATTATATATATGTATAATTAATAAATATACTCATTAAAAGAAAAATGAATAATAAATATTCTAAAACTTATGGTATAAATGAAAAAATAAGCCATAAAATATTTATAACAACCTCAAATAATCATATTTTTCTGTAAAATTTTAAAGTGGTACATATAAATATAAAGTGGTACAAATAGATACATATACATAAATACGGCATATATATTATATCATATCATATATCAAATATAAATACATCTACTTATTTAAAGTATCCATATTTCATAGGTTGTCTCCAACTTCCCTATAAAAAAATATTTAATTTACAACTCAAACTCAGTAATTGATTCAAACCTTCGCATTAAATTTTTAAAAGTGATCATGTTGATCCAACCACAATCTTGATTATAACTACTTTTTTTTTTGTGAGGCCAGGGCATCCCCAAGGCCAGAAATCATGATAACTACTATTTGTCACACACTCTAAATTTAAAACTTAACATATCTTTTATAAAAAAATACATGAACCCGTGATCAGATTTATTATACCTTAAGGAGAACAAAACCTTTATTTACAATTAAATAAAAAAAAATGCCAAATTGCCAACCTTAGAAAAAAAACAGAGAGAGAGAGAGAGAGCGCTTAATTCTATTTACCTTATTGAGCGTAAAACACAAGCAAAGCGCAGATATTTCTGCAAATTACAAAAAGACATAGGTGATTGATGAATAAAAAATATATTATCGTATTTCTATTTTAAAATAATAAAAAATATTTATTATTATATAATATATAATGATCAATGAATGAATATAAATATACATACATAATATATATATATATATATTAGACATTACATCTTTTTGTTAAGAAACGGATCCAGGATAAGTCAAAACTCCAAACCTTATTTTAGATAGCGGAGGTGACGAAAAGGTATGCACATCAATAATCTTTATTAATACAAAAATAATATATTAAAAAATAATAGTTGATAAATTAACGCATATCCATCTTATAAGAGACAGACATGAGAATAATAATTTAGATCATAGGTGATGCTTTGGACTTTAAATCTAATTTGTCAAAAAAAAAAAACACTGAACTTGTGATCATTTCACGTCATAATTTGTTTCCTCTCAAGAATTATACATTTCTTTTTCTTTTTTCGGAAAAATCAACATTTCCTTTTTCTTTTGGGCACACCTAAAGGCAACTTTTTGAGAGTAAATGACACCTGCAGGGGCAAATGTGTTTTTTCAGTCTCTGCAGCAGCAGAAGGTTGTTCAGATGTGATCAATAATACAAAAGTACAATATGAGTATTGTATATGATATGTTGATAGGTCCAAATTATAAAATATATGATACAATATTTTTTAGATACATGTGTTAAAATATAAAATGATTCACAAAATACAATAAATATAATTGTAAAAAAAATATTTTTAATAATATTAAATACCAAAAGAATAATATGAATCTGAAAATAAATGAGGAAGGAAGCAATAACATTAAGGGAGAAAGACACTTAAGGACCTCCATGTAAAAATGTTGTCAAATGAACAGTACAAGTGCTGAATTCAGTTGATTCGAGTTGGAAATTCAGTTTACAGGAGTACTGAAATTTTAATCTGGGTTCTTGAAAGGGAATATCTTCATATGTGGGTCCTTAAGTGTCTTTCTCCCTAACATTAAACCTTATATGAGAATACTTCAGAGTATACGTAGATAAAAGATAAAAGAAATCTACTTAGATTTTAGACTAAAAAAATCTATTTTTATGATAAAAAATATAACATAATATTTTTTTGAGTAGTTTTTATTATAAAAAAAATCTATTCCTAATTTTTTAATTGCTAAGTAAATATAATATTTATTTTGATCTCTAAAAAAATGCCCTAAAGTATCTAAAAAGTGTCGAGCCATATTGATTTGGATCCAATACGTATAAGATATGTATCAAAAATTAATTTTTTATTTTTAATAAAATAATAAAATGTATACTTCATAGATAGGTATCAAAAGAGTATTGACATATAGTGGTATTAAAAAAGTATCTAATACGGATACGTCAAACAGTTTAAAGTATCAATATATCATAGAATATGACTATTGCAAAAAAATATTTTTATATATTTTAAAATGATAAATGAATTTTAAATGTTCTTTACATTTTTAACAAAAATATAGTGTGACTCATGCATTTACACAAAATTCAAAATAACCTGCATTGTTCTCTCAACTCTATAAATAGTGTAACTCTCTGCATTTTTTATATTTAACTTGACATTAATTATTTTTTAAATTTCAAATTTTCAACTAAAATATCCCCTGTTAAGTATTAATATAAACTAAAGTGGCTAATGCATTTGTACAAAACTTGAGATGATCCACCTTCGTTATCATTTATGTATAATGTGGGTTTCTACATATTTTAAATTTCAAATTTCAACTAAAATATCCTATATAATTTATGAACGAATTAGAATGGCCCCATGTGATAGAGTTCTAAATAAATGGCATTTACATTTAAACTAAAATGGTTAAATATGAGTTATCCATATTTAGTACTCCCTCGTTTTAAATCTAAGTTATATTTATATATTTCACATTTACTAAGAAGAACTTGATTCTATTAAAAATTTTCATAATTTTTTAAAATTATTCTCATTAAATAGGTGTAAAAACATATTATTCTCTCTTCATTATAACTTTTTTATTTTTTTTCTTATAATTGAGTACTGATATAAGTTGGGATAAATTTTGAAAGAAAACATTAAATGCTCATTAATTTTAATAAATTGACTTATATTTTAAAACTTTAATTTTTTAAAATTCCATCTTGTATTTTGAAAAGAAGAAAATATAAAGAAACTAGAAAGAAGAGATAAAATAAATAAATACGGAAAGGGTAGTGAAACTAAATTTTATAGGGAGAACATTTTGGTTTTAAAAAACAGCTGGACTAAAATATTAGGTAAGTAGTTGGTAGGCTCGTAAATTGCAGTAAATTACACAAAATACAATATAACAAGCTACAAATAAACAGTAGAAATTTATTTAAGTTTACTAGATATAGACATGTGGATATAAATATTACTTGTGGTAGAAAAATTTGAGTTTATTTTAAAATTAAGGGGTTATTGATGTAAATCTGAGAAAATAAAAAGTAGATCAAAACAAATAAACAAACAGAAATTGGGCTTGGGTTGGGATGAGCTGTCAAGGTGCATTAGATTCCTTTTTTCTGATGCTCCCAGCTCCCTATCCTGTGCTGTCTAGCTGCTCTCTTTCTTCATAATAATAATAATATATTAAAAAACCTTAAAAAATAAGTTTTATTATCACTATCATTCACTGTAACTTATGGTTATCCGTTTAACCAAAAAATGAAAAAAGAGTTTTCTTAATGAGTAGAGATTAAAGGGGTATATTCTCTACCTGATCATTCTAGTTTAAAATTTTGAAGTTATTACTTTTTAAAAAGAGTACTATACAAATTTGAGATTGGGATATATATTTAAGATCACTTTAAAAACTCAATTTGATGACAGATTTTTTGTTTAATAAAAGAAGGAAGAAATTATTTTGTGAATTTTAAATTTTGTAATTAAAACATGACAATTAGATAATATTTTAATAACAATAAAATAAATATATTGTAGCACCATTTTTCAAAGAAGCAAGATGGACAATTACATGGTGAATTAATAATATAAACTTTGATTACAAATATTACGAAAATCACTAACCATAATTACATAAAGTGAAAAGGACTTTATTTTACTTAAATTATATCTCTAATTCGAGTCTCAAAAATGAAAAAATTATATTAAGAAAGTAGTCCCTCATTTAAAAGTTAAAACCAGACTATATTTGAATCCGAACTAGTTCCTATTATGATGATCATATACCCAATAATTATTGAAATAAAAAACTACCAGAATCTATAAATTTTGAACGAAACTTAAGTATATTCTTTTTAAACTAATACCAAAAGAATGCATCAGACAGGACACTTAAATATTTTACATATCACAATCATGATTTTATCTTATCAACCCGTGAAAATATATCTTAATAATCACGCCAAATTACGTCTGGCTTTAAAATTTAAACGTATTGAAGACTTAATTCATATCCAATTAATTAACATTCGGGGTATTCTCGTGAATTTAATTTATCGTGCCTTGGATAAGTGACATCTTTGTGACCAAATTATTTGATAAGACTCACTAATTTCCAAACTCAAACATCATGTCACAAAATAAAATATGTATTTAATACAGGGCAAATATCTCAAATTATAAAACCACTCATATGTCAAATATATTGGTTTCTTACACAATTTATAGATGTAGAAATTTCTAACCTTTAGTCTTTAATCTAAAAATATATATAATTAATTAAAAATATTTTTAATATATCAAATTAGGTAGGTGGACTCTACTGCATTGCAGGACATAGAAAAAAATGACAATATTTTTTATAACGGATGAATGACGTACTTGATTTATTATAAATTTTATATTTATATTGATAATTTTTTGTTAACTATTTAAATTCATATTCACATTTATATAAAATAAAATTTAAGAAAACCACACTATAAATCATAAATAATGCACTTTATTTTAAACTGCATGCAAAACATGAGCCAAATAATATAGTTGATATTAATTATATTATGTTAATATTTATATAAAATATAAAATTTATAATAAATTATGTTATTCATAAATTATGAATAAGTGAAATTTATCTCAAATTTTATATAATGTATGAAAAAATATATCTCTAAAGTTTAAATTAAATATAAGAAGTATGATTAGTTTTATATTACCCAAAAGCCATGGATTGTAGAGCGTATCTTGAGCTCAGTCAACTTACTTTGTTCTCACTCAGTTGATTCTTGTAATAAAATAAATTGTGAAATATATTATTATTAAAAGAAATTAGCAGCAGGAGACAAAACAACGGGAAAATAATGGAAACAGTAAAAATCAAACAAGAGAAACAAAAAGGGTGGCGTGATAAATAAAATTATTTTAAAAAAAACGGAGAGAGATTGAGGACACAGTAATTTAAAAATATGACTGGAGAAGGAGCAGTGCAAATCCAAATGTTAAACATTGACTTTGAAGTGGAGAAAGAGGAGGGACGAGCCCCCATACACAGATGTCTCTCATATCTGCTCTAACCAAAAACAAAAGTCCTTATTTACGAGACCCCACGAGTGGCCTCCTTCTCCTTCTGTTCCTTTCTTCTGCTCCTTATTTCTGCTTCTTTCTCCTCCTTCCTCCTCCCTCCTCCATCCTCCCCCAGGTCCCCCACCACCCCCACACACTGGTCAATCCCTCAACCCCACAAAACTCAACCCCCAATTTTTTTATATCATATCATGCACTTGTATCATCATCCTCGTCATCTTTCTCATCATCATCATCATCCTTGAATTACTCAAAAAAATAATTAAAAAATAATAATTATAATTATAATTCCACCATTTTTTCCTCCTTCCCCACCTCCTTCCCCACCTAATGGAACTGTCAGATTTGCAAGCCAATACATCCAGTCATCACCACCATCAACAACAACAGCACCAGCAGAAGAAGAAGGTCGCTTCCACGACGACGTCGTCGCAGGTTGTGGTCCCCAGTTTCGATGGCAGGCCATCTCCTTCCTCCTCCTCCTCCTCATCATTCATGGGCTCCATCTCCATCCAAGCTGGCCTTTCTTCTTCTTCTTCTTCTGCTGCTGCTCCTTCGACGTCTCCGTCTTCTTCGTCTTTGTCTAATCATAATAATTCTTCTTCGGCTTCTGCCTTGCCTGCTTCTACTGCATCCGCTGCTCCTCACCTCATTGATGCCTCCCTCGCTATCGCCACCAGATCTGACGCGCACCCGCCTGCTCGACCCGGAGGCGTGGTCGATGCCGTGAAGAAGAGTCAAATTCAGCAACAATTGTCGATTTCTACGGCGGCGACCGCGACGGCGAACCCGCCTAAGCGGTCTACGAAGGATAGGCATACCAAGGTGGATGGGCGTGGTCGGAGAATTCGAATGCCGGCGACGTGTGCTGCTAGGGTTTTTCAGTTGACGAGGGAACTGGGGCATAAGTCAGATGGTGAGACAATTGAGTGGCTGCTGCAGCAGGCGGAGCCGGCGATCATCGCTGCTACTGGGACCGGCACGATTCCGGCCAACTTCTCGACTCTCAACGTGTCGCTTCGGAGTAGCAGCTCGACGATCTCGGCTCCGCCGTCGAAGTCCGCTCCGCATACGTTTCACGGCGCGTTGGCTCTCGCTGCTCATGGTCACCCTCATCATCATCCTTATGAAGAAGCCTTCCAACACACTGCTCTTTTAGGGTTTCACCCTCATCATCACCACCAACAGCAGCAGAATCAGCCTCATCTACTGACCGCTAACCAAATTGCGGAAGCGATTCCTGTAGGCGGAAGCGGAGGGGAGAGTGGCGGCGGTGGCGACACGCCCGAGAACTATTTGAGAAAACGATTCAGAGAAGATCTTTTTAAAGAAGACAACCAATCGCAGAACGAAAGTGGAGGAAGCTCGCCCAAGGCATTTAAGAACAATCTACAACAAATCCCGAAGCAACCGGAGGCATCTGGATCTTCGGGCCTTCTTCGTCCAACGAACATACTCCCTGCCGCCGCCACCATGTGGGCGGTCGCACCAGCTCCGGCGAGTGGCGCAGGAAGCACCATCTGGATGCTACCAGTGAACGCCGGAGGGTCCGGTTCAGGTTCGTCGCCGGAGACCCAAATGTGGCAGTTTCCGACTGCGCAAGCTGGTTCTGGAAACAATACCTTACAAGCTCCTCTGCAGTTCATGCCTAGGTTCAATCTTCCGGGAGGCCTAGAATTTCAAGGAGGGGGTGGGAGAGGGGGTTCTCTGCAACTGGGTTCCATGATAATGCCTCATCAACATCATCAGCAACAACCATCTCAGCACCTTGGGTTGGGTATGTCTGAATCTAATATGGGTATGTTGGCTACTCTAAATGCGTATTCTAGAGCCAATTTGAATATGAATTCTGAGCAAAATCACCCATTGGAGCATCACCATCATCAGCATCAGCAACAAGCAACTGATAGTGGAGAAGAGGGTCCTGATAGTTCTCAATGAATGACTTGCAGGGATAAAACAACCTTTGGTTAGTTTGCTCAATTATCTTCTCTGTATATAAAATAAAATTTGGGTTTTGTTACATGTTGATTTTTGTCATTTGTGAAGCAAAATTAGAGTTTACTGGGTTTGTTTTTTGCAGATTATTTGAAGTTGAATTTGTGATGATGAGTGCTTGAAAAAATTCCTTGGATATTGGTCATCTCAGAACTGAGTTTCTTAGTGTGTGGTAGTGATGTTTTTCTTTTTGTTTATTGATTTTTCTTCCTCTCTGTTCCGAGGAAGTTGATTTCTTGAGTTTGATTTGGAGGACTTTGTAATGTGATTTTATTAGCTTGATTTGGTCCGAAGGGACTTACAGTTAGCTGGCAGAGTGAGCTTGTATAGGAGGAAATTTATCTTGGTATTGTTATTTTCTAGTTTGCTTTTTTCTTTTTGTATAATATATATATGGAAATTGAACATTTAAAAAAAAATTGAAAGCAAAATTTCAATACCTCCTCTCTTCACTTTATCTATACATGTCTTCATCTTTCTCTTTATAAGAAAATAAATGACAAAAATGTTTTTTTTCCTGATGATAAGCAGAAATTATTCAAACATCTCTCTTTCCATATATGAGTTGTTTTGAGTACAAAAAAGGTTGTGTTGTGTCAAATATTTTTTTTTAAATGAAAGAAAGATAAAATTAATTAGAGGGTTAGGATCCAAGTAAGCAAGATTATTATAAAATTAAGGAGAAAAATTAGGAGTTAAACAAAGGAATCTGAGTTTGTACTGATTCCCATTCACTTTATCTGTAGCTATGAAGATAACTCCAGCAAGCATGTCAGGAGCAGTCTTAACTTGTTCCAGGACCACCCACTTTCCTTCCCTTTCTGTCTGTCTGATTAAATTGAAGATTACTATTTTTAGTCCTTAAGACATGTCCATCTCGTCAATTCAATCTTTAAACATCTCATCTCAAGTGTGTACTTTGCCCTTTGATTCCAAAAAAAAAATTCTTTAAACATAATAATGGTTACTTTATATTAGTTTAAGATTTTTTTAGCAACACATAAATTTGATTGTGTTTTTAATTTTGTTAATCAAATGATCATAGAAGTGTATGTTTGGAATAGTATTATTTTACCGTAAAATTGTATTTTAAAAATAATAAAGATAAAAAATAAGTAATGATTATAAAAATATAGTAGATATTTTTATAAGAATCCAAATGTATTGTCAGCATCAAATATCAAAATACATATTGCCAATTATTCGCGTTAGGTACTGATGTTTTAAGATGGTGTGGAAAACTTTGTTGACTTTTAAATTAACAAAATTCACCGTAGGATTTAATTGATAAATTATTAGATGTTTTTATTTATTTAGTGAGAATTTTTATAATTTTTTATAAGGAAATAATAGTCTTTCACTAGCTCTCTTATTCAAAATAAGTTATTTTTGACTAATTATATAGATAATAAGAAAGATAATTTTACTCATTAAATTTATCCAAAATATATATATTATTTTCTAATAGTACTTTTATCTAATGCATTATATTTAAAATCTGTTATTTCTCATACATTTAATTACAAATAAAAGAAAAATAAAAAAATTATTTAATACCTTAAAAATTATTAAACAAGACTTCTCTTTTAAATTAAAAAATTTTTAAAATATAACTTATATTTTAAATAAAATGAAGTAATAGTTTTTGTCATATATTAAATTCACCTTAACAGTTATTTATATGTAATTAATGTTTTATATTTTTTTACCACTATTAATGTTTTATAATGGCAGCTAACAATTATCCATTTAACAGCATGAACAAGTAGTTATCAATGCGTATGATTGAATGGAGTAGGTGTAATTATCATCCCGCTTTGTTTTTCTTTTTATAAGTAACTTATTATTTGATTATCAACAAAAAATAATTTATTATGTGATAATTTTTGTCAAAATTATTTATTAATTTTCCCATTTTGCGTCATCAATTGATATTTTTTTTTATAAACTTTGACCCTAAAAATATACTGATTATTATGGCAGTCAATTATTACTTTATTATCTATTTATATCTATCACATTCATATTTGATGCTTGTGCAAATGTCTACATCAAGCATGAAAGCTGCCAGCCTTGACATCAACTGTACTATGATTTTAAAACAAAATAAATAATAGTGTAAATTTATAAAGTTTATATTTACGATTAGATAAGAAAATCAGACCAAAAATAATAATAATGATAATGATAGAATAAGAACAATATCAATCACAATTAAAAAAAAATCTAAGAACTAGTATAACTTTAAAATAAAATAATAATTAAAATATAAATATTTTAAGTAGACTTTTTATTATGCACTAATCAAAATGTAAGAAATAAGTCAAACTGCTCAAAAATTGTGATGAGGACAATTTATTATAAATTTTATATTTTATATTAATTTTTTTCGCTATATACTTTATATTGATATTAATATTATTGATAATGATAATCCTTAGTTGTAGAGTGATAACATTAATTAATATTGGCATTGATTATAATTTATATATAACATATAATTTAATTTAATTTAAAATTTAAACAAAGGTAACTTTGCGAGGAAGGGAGGCTGGCAAGGAAAAGGACATTGGTGTTGACTTGAACAGTCAATTTCTTTTCACATCTTTCATTGGCTTTTCTGCAAAATTTGATAATCTCCTCAATTTTCCTTTTCCACCATCCTACTCCGCTTCTTCCATATCATTCTCTAGCATATATTTATTTTATTCCCTTATTTTCTAATTCATCCACTACACTATGAATTATGGGTTTTGTTTTATATTTTATATTATCAAAAGTACACACTTTTTCTTTTTTGTGTATTGCATATAATGTGAGAAATAAGTTTAGTAGTTAAGTTATTTCATCCTCACTTATTACAGTTTGTAATAAATTCAGCATCTAAATATAAAATTTATTATAAACTGTAGTATTATTTATAAGTTATAAATAATATATTGTTTCCTTAAACTATAAACAACATATGAAAAAACATGTATAATTTCTATTATATATTGATAATGGGTCTTGTGTATAACACCGAACAATAAACTATATTATTCACAATTTCTAAAATGCACCACCTATTATAGATTATACACATGCATGGATTTTTATTAAAAATAATTTATCAAATTTTTTATTAACACATGAAATTATGATTTTCTAAAAATTCCAATCTTATAATATTGATGGAAAAATTATCTGCTTATTTATAAAATGTATATATTTGATATTTTAGCATTAAAAATATAATGATAAACAAATAACATTATACTTATTTTAAAAATTTTTATTTTGCATAAAAATATGTGAAAATTTCTATTACTTCATGAAAATTATGTTAGAGATTGACTAAAGATTGAAAACCATTTTTTTTCAAAAATAAAGTATTCATTAGCCATAAAATTTTATAAACATTTATAGTAAAATTGGACATAAACTATGCACTATCCAAATAAATTAAATCCTAGGTTCGATTCCTTAGCTATGTATATAAAAAATGATTTGTTGGAAAAAGTAAAACTCACTTTTATAATCTCTACCTCTCAAATATATTAATCTTCAGTTGGAGATATCCTTGTTGTTAAAAAAAATATATTCATGTGTTTTAACATTTTTGATCCGCTAAAACACTTTCTTGAGTTCCTAATATAAGTAATTCTTAACAACTTTATATATATTAAAAAATTAGTTATAATTAATTGAAAGTTTTAAAATTTTTAAAAATTACTACATCTTTCTAATATTACATTTAATGCAATTCATAAATCTTAACATCTATCTTAATAATTATCTCTCTCCATTGTTAAAGTGCGTTGAATAAATAAAGGCAAATCTAAAAAAAAAAAAAACCTACTACTACCTACATTTTGCTAAGTGACTTACAATAAAAACAGTCAAAACTTGTTAAAAAGTGACTTATATGTTAGAGGAGTATTAAACCACAACTAAACTTTCAGGCAAATGCATTAAAATCCATGATTTTTTTGACCAGACAATAAAATCCATGATTGAACAGCAAAAAGCATGAGGTTGGTTTTTTTTTTTTGGTCATTTCCTAATATATATTATTACGATATGATCTTTTGGTTTGGCAAGTAAATCCTTCATAGGATACCATATCTTCTAGTTCAATATGTCTATATACGTTTAATAGATATCTGTTATATTAATATTAATTAAAAAGACAAAACTAAACTTTCTCCCACTTTACAAGAAATTTTGCTTTTTATCCAAGAGAAATGCCCTCATAGTCACACTTAATTTCCACATTCCCCTTTAGAAATTTGTATCATCATCATCACTATTATTAATCAATCACTATAAAAAAATCTAAAAAATGTAATAGAGTATTCTTCTAAATTTTTGTAATTTTTTTAAAAAATATTAAATATAATAATCAATTTTTAAAGAAAATAGAGTTACAGATATCCTAAAAATAATAATGATAAAAAAAATAGGGTTGCACATTTTGGCCCAAGACCTGGTTGGTCTGGTCCAACCCAACCACATCTGGCCAACCGTGCTGAGGTTAGAGCCAAGCATTGCTGGTCCTACCCGCCCCGACCTAAAATTATTTTATATATCTTAATTAATTTTGTAGGATTTTTATTCTTTATATATCTAATATAATATATTTACTATGTAAATATTAAGAAAATTTTTTAAGATTTTAATGTTTCAAATTTTTTTAAAATTTTGAATTAATTTTTTAATTTAATAATTATGTAAAATAATATATAATAGTTAAATATTTATAAATTTTTAAAAATTTTATTTTTTAATATTATTTTTTAATAAAATATATTTTTAAATATAAATAAGTATATTATTTATTATTAAATAAAATTTTTTTATTTTTTAATTTTTAAAAAATATAGTATCAGACTGGTTCGGTACTTGGCCCAGTACCACCCGATACTGGCCCGAATCACATTAAGCAGGCAATGGACATGGGTCAAACTTAACCCGATCCGCCCCATGATCACCCCTAACAGTAGGTCAAATGGAAGGAATTGATGTCACTTAAATAAGATTTTAAGTTTCAATTTTGTGAACCATAAATATCACCAAGAGTTTCCTTAATTTAAAATCTAATTTACCTTGAATTCAAATTAATAAAATAATACTAAATATTGAAAAAAAATCCAAAGCAAAAATTCAAAATGAAAATATTCCTCCGTTACACATGTAGAGATATTTGTTCACTTCACGTGCAACTTAATTTGAAAATACTATTACCACACAACAAACAAACAAGCATTTGATATGATATTGTCAATAAATCACAATTGTTTAAATTGTAAATATATATATATATATATTTTGTTAAAAATTGTGTTTAAGAATAAATAAATGAACCGTGAGGATGGTTAAAATGGTGGTCACGGATGTACAGTGCAAATGAAATTGCAGTACTAATAAGTTATGGGGACCACTTTCAGTCGATGAACAAATACGAAAATAAAGTACCACGCGCTTTACGTGCTCCAATCATAAGCCTACTAAGTGCGTTCTTGGTGTGACTGGATGACCACAGAGCGCGTGGACTCACAATTAGCACACAAATATATTCCCCTTTCTCTTTTTTTTTTAATGAACAATTTTCCCCCTGCTCTAGCCACCCTGTCAAGTAAATAAATCAATCATTTTTAATTTATATGTCACGTGTGAAATTATGAAGGCTAAGCAGGTTTTTCCAATTATGAAATATATTCAATATAAATTATAAAAAATGTAAAAAGTACAAATTATAAATAAGGAAAAAATTTAGAGGTACTTTGAATTTATATATATAAGGGCTTGTTTGATTTTAATTTTACAAATTTCAGTTTGTTAAAATAAAATTTAAATAAAAGTAAGTTTGTTGTAATATAAAATATGTTTTTTTTTTGTAAAAATAAACTTAACAAATTGATTATGAGGAAAAGTAAAATCGTGATTCCAAAAATATCTTCTCTAGTCAGTTAGTTAAATTTTGGTTTAAAGACAAAAATAAGTTTATAAAATGAGATTTAAAAATAAATAAAATAACATTTTAGCCCTAAAGGAGGTTTCTAAACTTAAGTTTGCTAAGGTTAACAATTTTCCAAAATAGGCACTTAATAGTTTGGCAAAAAAAAATCTCTCAAGTTTTATTTATAAGAAAAAAAATTTTCTTTTTGATGATTCTATTTATAATGGGAAAAAAAATTAATATTGCATTAATTTCTTTCTACCAAAATTATCTTCATTTATTAACACTATTGAGAGTTACAAATGCATCTTTGAAAAGAATTGAAAGAAAGAGATTAATTGAGTAGATATAATTTTGGAAGAAATTAAAAATAGGAGATAAATTAATTATCTTTAACCAATTTCAACTCTCTTCCAAGATTAAAGCACATAAATTTTAATACTCATAAAATAATTTTTTTCTCTTATAAATGGTACAAAAATGAGTACTTAATATACTTTTATCAAATCAAATTAAAGCACATAAATTTTAAATTTAAAAATGAATTAACAATGTAAATAACAAAAGTTAGTTATAAAATAAATAGTACATACAAAAAATTTACTTGTCTTAGTTTGATTGGATTAATAAAGTATATTAAGTGTGTATGAAAAATATTTTGTTAGAAGAAACAAATCTCATTCTATGATCTTTATACCTAGAAAGAATTAATGTTCAGTGTTAATTGGATTACCCTTGATACTCACAAAAAAGATATACTCCATCTGATTTTAATTATAAGACATTTTACCTTGATACTAAATATAAGATCTTTTAAAATATACGAGATAATATTTATCATGTATTTAAACAAACCCTATTTATTGTATCTTAAAGAAAGAGAAAGAGATTAAAAAAAGATAGTTTTGAAAAAAATATTGCAATTTTTAAAAAAATTGAAATAATTAACTAACTTTAACTTATATTCTCAATCCGCATATTTTGATTACAAGAGTATTAATGACCGGAGAGAGTATATACTAATTATATAAATTATAAATAATGCAACTCATGTTAGACCTCATCACTAACCTACTTTAACTTTAGTTAAGAATAGATTACAAATGCCTCTCAAATTAGAGATTACTTATAAACAATCTCTAACTTTTTTTACAAAAAAGAATTGATGATAAACCTTTTAAATTTTTCGAGTCGCGTAGATAATTCTCATGTATTAATGATTTTGCTATTTTATTAACGAAGCATGTGCAAGGAAGTTATCTGGATAGGAATTGTCTAAAATAATAGATTAAGTAATAGTAAAAAAGTCATATTGACAAATTTAAACATTTATAAAATGTTGAACAATATTTATATTAGGTCTTCCTGTTGGTATCACTGAGAGCGTGTTCCGCCAAAATGAAATGAATAATATTTATTATCTTTAATTATATTATCATTTATATAAACCAATTAATATTTTTATTCCAAAAATATTTTCATCTTATTTCTTCATTCTATTTTACGGATTAAATAGTTTGGCAAGTTATATGTCACTCAATTTAACAAACTAGATACGTTTCCTGTTCATAAATATAAAAACATACAGATAATACATTTGAAAGAGATTAAAAAGAGGACCATAAAATTGTTCACATAAAAGGCATTAGAAGCCCTTGGTACAACAAATATTTCATTCTCTACTTTCCCATTAAGTTAAATTATTGCAATTTTTTTTTTGGTTTTATATTAACAACATTTCATATCACGTGTGAGAGACTAAAACTAAAATTTTGTTTAGAATAAGGGAAAAAGAGAAAAAGAGAAATACTAGTAAAAAAAATAAGAAGTAACTTGGATAAAAATGTGCGAAGGTACCTCATTATTTTTCCCTATAATATTCACCTCCCCCGTATTTTCCCCAATCCAGCAAGAGAATTTTCCCCTTATCCAACAAGAGAGGCTAAAAGATGTACTTAACGTCAAGGGTCAAGCTCAAGGGTCAAGGGGAGCGAGCGGTTAAAGCAAAACTATAAAACCAGCTCCTCCCTCGTCCTTTAAAATGAAAGGATTAAGCAAGAAAACACACACACACAACTGATTGCCATCTACCTAACAAGCGAGAGGGCAAAGTGGAGGTTGCCATGACTGCAATTACCAAAAACACATAATATTTATTTCTACACAGTGCAGTTCAAAAAATTGGTGCAATACTCTCTTGATTGAACTGAGATGTGCCGTATATGATCAGTTACAGAAAAAATACATTGGCCTTTCTTTTCTGTATGGAGTGGAGAGACGTAAACAACGCGGTAGCAGCAGCATTGAAAGCATGATCATCAGGATGCCAAAAGGACTGACAGGAGAATCTGGTTCTTCCACTTCCAACTGTACCCAAAAAAACAACTGACAGAGGAGGGAAATACTAGTTGAAATACTCGATGACCGTGGCAAAGTCCCTCCCCGGAGTTCACCTTGAGAGAATTGCAGGATATGATGTCAAGAATATATCACGTTGATCTCATGGAGCTCTGCCGTCTAAGAGGAATGGCAATGCCTTCGATCAAGGGCGCATCTTCTTGGTGCCTAGGAAATCTGACAGGTAAAGATGTATGCACACCTGCACAAGATCCACCTTGCATATATCAGTAGAAATTTTGTGTAAAGCAAGCCAGAATGAGAGCAAGAGACTTGTTCCACTTTCTAGAGATTAAAGATAAGAGTCCAAGATCAATAAAGTATACCATCAACCATATCCCCTTAGTTTTGTGAAGAAGAAAAGTTCCTGAAAGGATTGTCACAAACCCACACATCTCTGTGACAACCTGTGTTGGACTTTGCCTATCCCAGTCCTGAAATCATCAAATTCATAAGTTAATCGCGGATCAACCTTCTAATATGGCAAATAATGGACAAGAATTGGTTGGGTAGATATCAATACAACTAGCATATATACACAAAAATTCAGATAAAACTATTCATGATCCTGTTTTGAACAATTTAAGGGCCCACTTGGTTGTTGAAATGTATTCTAATGCGAAAGGAAAGGAAAAATACAAGTTAAAATGATGTTTGGTATGCAATGGAAAGGAGGGATAAATTCATGTTTAGTTCGTTAATATAAAGAAAAAAAGAATGAAAATATAAAAGAAATGAAATTCCCAAAATACCCCACATCAAAGTATAAAATTATATCCCCTCCTTAGCTGGGTCATCAAGCCTGAGAAGAAATCCTCCAAGTTCCCATTGACACCCGTCAAAGACTAGAGCTTGCATTAGCAGACCCAATACCAATGAGCAAATCAAGGACACCATCAGGGGTGAGATGATGAACTAAACCGAATACAAGTTTAATCCTCTGTTTGGTTTGAAAATTTTGGAAGGGAGGGGAGGGAAATTTTCCTTCCTATTTTTTTTCCAAATCAAACAAAGGGAGAGAGCATTTTTTTCTCCCATCCTCTCCTCTTTCCGTCTAAAGATGAAAGGAAAAGTATTCTGAGGCCTTCTCCCAAGCCCCAATAGATTGCGCTTCTTTTCTTTTTTTCGGCAAACAACAGATTGAGCTTCCAGGATGAATTGGTTCCGGACAATGACACCAGGCAACAGTCAGTATGAAAGTAAATTTCAAGACAACAACAAAATATAATGGCATTTCACATCATCTTGACACACTAATGCTTACTTTGTGAGGGAGGAAGGGAGGAGAGGAAAGGAAATAGGGGAGGTATAAAGGCTTTCTTTGCTTGGTTTGTATTTCTAAAAAAAAGAAAAGAAGAAGAAAGGAAAGCATTGGGGATGGGGAAAAGCTGGGTGTCCAACATTTTTTGCACTGTACACAATCTGACCAAGAAGGAAAGGAAAGGAGAGCAAGAATTTTTGTTGTGAGCCACTAAAAAATAATTTAATTTAAGATAAAACAAAGAAATTATAATTTAATTATAAATAAAAATGAAAAAATAAATAAGAATCTTATAATAAGCTAATTTGACACCTTATTTTTATATATTCCCTTTCCGTTTCTCCATGAAATTAAAGGGTAAACTCAACCACTTTCTCTCCCTTTACTTTTCCTTTCCCTTCTATGATGCCAAACAAAGCTTCAAAGAACAAGGCTGCCATAATTTCATATGATCCTAAGCGAGGGAAATGTAACACAAATATTAGATAAAAATTAGAATGTCTCCAATTTTCAGGGACTGACTGAAGAACCCATTTGAAGCAACTGGTGAAGACAACACAAACAACCTAAAAATTTTAACTTATCTCCCTCAATCTCTTTCTATCTTTCTTTACTATTGCTATGTCTTCTGCAATTACAGCTTATGCTACAGTAAGGTAACATTTAAAACAACAGTAAGACGAACATTTTAAAAAAAATATAAAATGCATAAAAAAGATACTAATGATAAACTATAATCACCGGCAATGTGCCTTCAACTGTTCAATAAATAAATTATATAAAAGACAGTCAATTCAGCGTATTTAAACACAATCATCATAGCCTTAATAAAGTAAGGAAGTGGTGTCCAACAATATCAGTTAACAAAGAGAACTTACCTTAAACATGATAATACTAGCCAAGATGGTCAACGATGTGAACATAACATAATATATGGGAGACACCACTGCTGTATTAAAAGTATCCAGAGCCTAAATTGCAGAAATATAAAAATAATTATCATATGAATAATAAAATAGAAAGCACTAATCAAAGAATTATATAATTAAAGAGGTGAATATATGTAAATACTAATTGTACAGCACCACCACCACCGAAAACATCATCCAAAACCAGGCAACCCTTTATGGAAGTCTTACCTAATCCTAGACAATCAAGTTTAAATCTTACAGAAGTTCGAAGTTCTCATATGACCAGTTGAATATTCAATCCTGCAATGACATCCGCAAAGGAAGGTCTGAGGACCTATTAGGGGGCAAAGGGTAGGAAAGGGATGTGGGCATAGACGACCCACTAAAAGTAGGCTAGGATATAATATTTGCTTCCATACTCATCTCAACCTTAAAGGCCAACTGACTACAGCTTTAACCATTTGAACAACAACTAGTGGTCTTATCTACATTTAAATTATCAAAGCATTCATTACACCTGCTTCACCAGGCCTTCTCTCTATTTGTGGGCAAGTATGAAGGCCAGAAGGATTAGGCCTATTAGCCCTCTAATCTGATTATAATCTTATCCTCATATAATAGATTTTCTGTTATTATCCTTTTTATAAATTATATCATATATGTTTTAATTTTCCCTAAAATCCCTCTCCCATAATTGGGGAACATGAGCACTGATTCTCCGCAATTCTTTTTTGAATCAATAACAGAAGAACTGTAATCAGGATTTACTCACTACTGATTACCACCCTTCAAGTCATTTGGATCTTCGTTAGGCATTTCATTTCAGTTTTAGTCCACTACTTACTCTGTATAGGGCATTTGTGAGTACTTTAAGATTGTTGTCCTATATAAAACATGCAGATCTGAAGAAGAATTCAATTCTCTGTTGCAGACCTTCCACAAGGCTGCCAAAATATCAATTTCACCTCCCCTTCAATTGCATTGCCCCCTAATTTTGCAAAACAAATACACAGCCATATACACCTTATGATCCTGCACATTATTTTCTTTTATAATTATCTTCTATGAAGAAGAGTTTAGTATAAGTCATATTCTCACTTGTATGAACCTGCTCTTTTTTTTTTTTGAAGTATTGGGCCAAAATTAATAAAACTGCACATATGTGACCGCATTGACAACTTTAAATTTCCACTTACATGCAACAGTCTTCTTGCCACATAGGCAAGAATTAAAAACATTTTTTAGACCTTAGAGGGTTTTCCAGGAGCATCAAAAGAAAATAAACAGCATTTTCAGCCCAGTGACAAACAACCATGACAAACTTTTCTTGTGATCTTAAATAAAATTTCCCACTTCCTCATTTTAGGGTCGATGTTTTACCAACACATTGCAGTTTCCTTTTATCATGTCAAAACAGATATTTACTCTTTTCTTCTCTTCTTTCATGTTTTATACATTGGATAATAGTAAGGCGCATCAGTACTTCACCAGAAAAGGTGAACAGAAAAAGACGTAAGACACACATCCATTTATAGAATCACATTAGTTACCAAAAAGACCAAAGGTCATGAACCAGAGAAATATGATTAAAAGGTTTTGTATGGTAGTAGTCATTCAAAAAGCATGTCACAAACAAGTTAGTTAAGATAATACTTAAACTGCACAATTTTATCTTCTTAACAGTATAACACAGTGTTAAAATCAAGCACTGGAACAAAAGGCATTAACACAAAAACAAATGATACTGCACACATACACATCCAAACAAGCCATTTCCAAGGGCACTAGAACTAGAAAATAAGAATTCAGGAAACTAACAAGAAAGACAGGAATAAATAAAACTACCTTATTTAAATAATTCATTTGGGTAAGAACACAGACGATTACAATTAGTGTGAATGCCCAAGTTTGGGGATAAAGAAGTTGATTCATCCCTGACAGAGTTAACTTCAAGGCAATTCCAAGAGCCTTAACACTCATGACCTGACAAAGGATAACTTTCGGATAAATCACTCAGAAAGGATATAATAAGGGAAAAGCATAGACAACTAAAAAGTTACCAAAAACAAGATAATGAGACATACCGACAGAGATCCTACAAGGGAACAAACACCAATATAGACCATTATGTGTGTCTGGCCATAGAGTGGAATAAAGTAGAAGATGAGAATGAAGACGGCTATTAGAACCAAAGCTGCATATAAGATAAATGCTGCCAAAAGAAAAATTACTGTCTGTTGATTAGCAAGGAAAATCCAGAGAGATATTGTGGATAAAGATACTAGCTCAGCCAGAAATTTGACTACCTGGATCCATTGCAAGATCCCAAACTTCTGTCACCGACGTGATTTCACGCTCTTGAGGTGCATGTAGAACAATTGTTGTAGAACCCACAACACACAAAGCACAGCCAAGAATTCCAAACATATGTAGCTTCTCCTGTAAAATAATATGTGCAAGTGCAGCACTGCAAGACAACATCAGGGGTCAGCATCCACATCAGAAAATCAAGAATAAATATGAAGCTCATTTCTATCATGCCTGATAATAATGCTCAGAGCACCAAGTGGGGTGACCAGTATAGCTGGAGCAAATGCATAAGCTGCGAAATTAGCAATCTCTCCAACAATCACTGTTCAAATTGCAAACACCTGTTAGAATAAATTCCACTCCTCTTACTTACTACGAAACTCAGTTTAACTAACTCATTTATTTACTATTTTTTTTTTACCACCAAACTAACTCATTTATGAAAACTTGCCATTTACTCTATATTTGTAAAGGTTCTTCACTGGCTAAAATTTTCTTTTAAAGTTGAAAAGCTACATTACCTTCTACACTTTTAAAATAACAATGAAGTTGTGACTAGCTAAAAGTAGGAGCCACAGGAACACATTGGATATAATGAATCAATGATAAACAGCTTAAGAACACAAGTCAATAAGTATTGCCATTACAATATTATATTATAATTTATATTTATAATTATAATTCATTATAATATAAATCCTATATGAAGCCAATGGCTTATGAATAGTGCTGTAGTGTTACTTATATGGCTTATCTTGGGCTTCATGTTTTGTCGGTTTGTGCTAATTTAGATTTTGAATGAGATATGTGAGTCCCACGAATATAAATTCCCATGCATCATACGGGGTTTCAAAAATCTAGTTACAATTAAAATTACAATTACAATTATATTTATAATTATAATTGTTATTAGTATTCCCTACCAATCTATACTATTAAGGGTTTGTTTAAATGTGTTCTTTGTTTAAATGTTCTTAAAACAGTTTTATATAATTGTTTTCTAGAACAAGTATTGGGAACAAGAAGATAAAAAATCTGAATAATTGTTACCAAAATTATAACTAACAAGTATTAAATAGGTTATTCAAAATTTATAACTTTACCATTAATAAAGAGGGTATTTTCCGCATTTTCTTGTGTTTTCAGAACAAAAAATGCAAAACACTTTAATCATGTTCAGAGTTTTCTGTTTTTTTGTTTTTTTATTTTCCAGAACATTTTATAAAGAACAGGCTTATCAAACAAGTTTTTTTATTTTTCTATTTTCAGAAATAAAAAAACTATTTTAAAAACAACCAGGCCCTAAGTTATCCATAAGTGTTCGCAATTTCCTCTCCTTCCTCTCTCCAGGGACCCTTAATTAGCTTCTCCTTTGCTCAATAATTTGAGCTCTTCCACAACCCAATCAATCCTTGACCAGGTTCTTATGAGTTTATCAGGTGCATAGAGTTGTAGAAGCTCATTATTTTGATAGGTCTTAAATTACATTCAATTGTATTGATTTTTGAAGCACAAAGGAATATAAATCACAAAAATGAACCAACTAAATGTGACTTAACTTGCTTGAATTCAAAAGGATTCAAACCCATAGTAACTAGATAATTAATAAAAATGAAGTCTAAATTCAATTCAATAATCAATCCATGACAAAACAGAATCAAATATAACTCACTTGTTATCATGCCCACCCACCAAAGAGGCTCGTACAAGTAAGAGTAGCCTCCACTTCCTGCCAATCAATGAGAAAGTTAGTCATCAACTCATCATTGGACTTGATCCATCACAAAGATGGTGTGAACCAAAAATAAATAGAATAGCAATAAAAGGAAAAGCATGCATTAAACAATACCCATCCCAATAGCAAGTGTAGACACTTGAGACATACAATTACATACTCAAGGTAAATGAAAGCTGCTCCATATCAAATATAATAATGACAAGGCATCCCCATAGCATAGAGGGGGAAAAAACAAATGTTCATTTCATATAAAAATGTAACTCCTACTGTATGAACGTTTAAATTGTAGAAGAGATTTTATTTGTTGTTTATAATGCACTTAATTTAACATCAACAAGATGATCAGGTTAAACTCCATTTCCCTTCAAATGCATGAGCATAAAGTTTATGCTGAGCTTGAGAACAGTGTAATGATGCAGTGATTAATGCAGCATAAGAACTATAGCAAAACTTGACAGAACAACATTTTTACGTCAAACTACAGATTTAGGTCAAACTCAGCTTGCATCCAAGAGAAAACCCTCAGATCCACAATTTTTTATGCATTCCCTTCATCTATTACAACAGAAACCCAGAAACATGTGGCAAGGGAACAAAACTGATAAACAAACTTCTGAGAGTCTGAGATAATTCCACGTGACAAATAACTACCAGTTAAAATTTGGTCCTTAATGGCAACTCAAACCTTTTATGAAAAAAAGAAAACAAGGAAAGATAGGTCAAAACACTAGTACACTACACTAATTCTGTCTGACGTCCGTAAGGATACCTCAAACCTTCCGAGTCTGAGATGACTCGACCAGGACAGATAACTGATAGCTAAACGCTGGTCCTTAATGGCACCTCAAACCTTTTATGAAAAAAAAAAAAACAAAAAAAAACACAAAAGGCACGTCAAACCACTATATGACAAGCCTTAGCGCATATTCCAATTACCTATTATGGAAGAGCAAGCATCCATTTGAAAATCAATTTTATCACGTAGATGATATGATACTATGATCTTAATACCCACTTCCATCCGATTGATGCTCAGGCCTAACAGCAGAACGAATGTCAATTGATCAATTGAATTCGCACCCCAACCCAACCAATCCCATTTCTATGATCACTGAACTAAACCAACACTGCCTACAATATTAGGAAAACTTACACAATGAAAACTCACAATTAATGAAAATTCAAGGGGGAAAAAAGAAAAACCTGCCCGGACTCCGCTGGAACCAGCCTTCTTCAAGCCTTTCTTTTTCACAATGAAACTGGCACCGATGAAGAAGCTAGACGACAGACCAAGACAGAGACCCTTCAAATTGTCTGATGACATCCCCTTGTACGTGTCACGCCAGCTGGAAGTCGCCATGGCTAAGAAAAACCCTAACTTCGCAGAGACAATGCAGGAATTTCCCAAGTCCTCACCCAGTGGGAACTCCGACTGGGTAAAGGGTGCGAGTGGATCTTCGGGGCGAACAAGAAAAAGCAGATTACAAAGCGGAATTTCGTCCGTTCTTGCAGTTTGGTGGATAAAGCTGTAAGGTTCCTGATCGGAAATCAATAAACCACAATTGCGGATAAAGGAAAAGCCATTTAGGTTTCCAAATTTGAATTCACTATTACGGAAGAACACCCTCCATCACAGTCCCAGTAAGGTTGATGACGATGAGTTCTAATCTTCCATTTTTTTAAACCATCGGTACATCCAAATCCAAATGTTCTGTGAATTAAAAATGGAAATGGTGACTGAGACTCCAAGGTACAAATGTTTCGTTCTTCTCAAGTTCTCATTCTTTTTCTTTCTAGTTTCTACCTTTCTTTTCTGTTTTTTTTGGGTTGTATCCTTTCTTTTCTTTATTGTAGTGTATACTTCAATTTAATCTTGCCATTTTTTTACATCAATTCTTAGACTTTTAATTTAATTATTTTTATATTTTTATCACATTTATTGAGAATTAATTTAATTGCATATAAATATTTTTTTGGCTTGAATAGTTGAAGATAAATATTAAATTTATAATATGCCGCATGATTTATAAATAATAAAAAGTGGTATGGAATCCGATCAACAAAGAGAATTGAAATACTATGTTTGGGTTAAGTAAAAAGTTTAAAAGCTATAGCCGTATTGATGGGGAAAAAATTATAAGAATGATACTTATTTGAATCTGACAATATTTAAACTACACTCAATCATATTATATATTATAGAGTTATACTAAAAATAGAGAAAATTAACTTTAATCACAATTATAATTAAGAAAGTTCAAAATCAATTGAAAAGAATAAAACCAAACCAAATCAAAAGAAGCCGAGTAAAACTAATCATAAATAATGTTTGGTTTGATTTTCAATCTTTCAAAACCAATCAATTTGATTTGTTTTTTTTTTCTTTCATCCAAAATCCAACAAAAGGGCTCAAACTTATCATTTTTTTTATTTTTAATATTTATCTCACAAAAATAAATTTTAAAACAATATTTTTACCTTTAAATAATTAGTACTTTTGAAAATTTTATTTAATTAATTACATGTATGAATTTGTAATTATACCACTATCATGAATACCATTGTATATCCAATAAAACTTAATAGTTTTAATGTGGTAAATATAAATTTGTATCTCATATATATATATATATATATACACATGATTTTTGGAAAAAGTAAATATTCAATCCCTAAACTTTACGTCGTTTTGTAAATCAGTCCCTAAACTATTTTTTTGTTAAAATGACTTCTTCAACTGTCTTATGGTTTGGGTGTTAATCCTCAAACAATGCTTCGTTACAAAATCAATCCTTGAAGGTGACAGGTGGCAAGACGGCAACATAACTTTGTTGAGATGGCTAACGGAGAAAACCAGCTTGGATTACTTGTTGTTAATGACGGAAAGAAGGTGTCACATAAGATTTGAAGCTGAAAAAATATATAAAAGAAAAAGAAAATAGATTGAACCTGTTAGAGATGTCAATTATAGTTGAACATGAACTATCGAGTACTGTAGCATCAAAGGATAAGCAAATGGCTTCGTGCTTAAATGCTACAATGATAACTGTAGAGAGAGAGACAGAGAGCAGGTGGATTTTTGTGACTTTAATGAGTTGAATAATGACTATTGATACTGAGCGATTCTAGTAAGGTATTGAGGAATTGGGGGGAAAAATGTTCGCAATAATTAACGTGATTGATATTTAAAACATACAATTGCACAGTTTTTATTATTTCTATCCAATACTTTGTTGGATTAATTTATTGTAATTGATATAAAGTTATCTAGACTTTTTTTTCTCAAATTTACAATCCTTAATAATTAAATCTCAATGAATATCTTGATTAATACCTGAGTATTAAATCCCAAATCCTCATAAAGTTGAAGGAGTGATTTGAAAAACAGAGTAGTATGGGGACTGATTTATAAACCAATGCAAAATTTAGGGACCAAATATTTAATTTTCTTATAATTTTGCTCCAATACTAAAACTTAAATCATAAGACTGTAGACATGAAGAATAGGCACTATTTTAGATATTTTGTTGGTATGATTAAGTTTATATTTTTTAAAAGTGAACATTTTAGCATGATTAATTTGTTATTATTTACATGTTAAAGAGAAGAAATCTCATGATTATAAGTTAAATTAATATCTAAGATTTTAATTAACTAATTTATATATTTTGGAAATAGGCTTTAAAATTATTTCTTCAATTAAAAGTTTTTTTTTGGGTAAAGATTGGTTGGTTTCATGAATAATAACTTTACTTAAAAAAAATAGCATAAATAATATTTTGGAATTTTTTTTTACAAAAATCACATTTTCCTATAACCAAACCAATTCAAACTGGCCAAAAACTAAACTATAATGATTAGTAAATGAAATTGATAGCCTGTTTGGATTGCCAAAAATAAGCGTTTATGGGGTTCATAAGTGCTTATGTGATGGAATTGTCAAACAAAAACAACTTGTCAATAAGCACTTATGCCTCAAATAAGTGTTTATGGAAGAAACTGATTTTTTCAGCTTATGATAATCACTTATCCTCTCATAATCACTTATTTCATTTTTCCTTCTCACTATCCACCCAATAATCACTTAAACCTCAATATTCAAACACATTTATTTTCTCAAAATCACTTATGAGGTAAAAATATCCAAACACAAATCACTTTTGATATAATCACTTATTCTCATAATCACTTGTGAATAATCAATTATCCTCATAATCATTTATACATAATCTAATCCAAACACACCCTGAATAGGTTCACATTTTTATCCAGGGTCCATCTCTTTTGGCATTTTTTTCTCGGTAGAATCTCTATTGGCATTTTGTTTGAACTCAACTATTCCATTTGATTTAATGAATTTCGTTCAGTTTTTTATTTGCCTGTGATGCCTAATCACATGACAATAATCGTAATATTGTCTTTGGATTTTTCCCTCCATACTCATGTAGCGCCATTTCGTTACCGAAAATGATGACAATTGCATGGAATGGCGATCTTCGCCAGTATGTTTTGATGACATAAAACATATTAGAATCAAATTTATTTTTAACATAAATTAAATATAAATAAAAAGATAACGGGACTGTTTTGTTCTGTTTTTTAAAACAGTTTTTTTATTTTCAAAAAAAGAAAATTCAGAAAACTTGTTTGGTAAACTTATTTTTGATAAACTGTTCTGGAAAACAGAAAAATAAAAGAACAGCAAACTCAGAATAACTTTAAGATGTTTTGTAGTTTTTGTTTTGAAAAATATAAGAAAAGGTGAGAAACATCCAACTCATTAATAGTAAAGTTATAAATTTTAAATAACTCACTTATCACTCACTAGTTATGATTTTGAGAATAATTATTTAAATATATTTTTTTATTTTCTTATTTTTAAAACTTATTCTCAAAAATATTTTTACAAAACTATTCTTAAAACAATAAAACAAAAACCATTATCAAACAGACCCAAAAATGCCTTCATACAATTTTTCCACCCCTCTTGTCATTTTTTCCATCGCTTCCTCCTCCTTTTTTTTTTTGGCAATACTATCACTATTAACACCATCATTGTGGCCACTATCATCACTATAATCACGATTTAAGAAAGATAAAATTTACTTTGATAGTTTTCATATTTTTAATGGATTAATCTTTGACTATAAACTGAAAAGTACTTTTAGTGCTAAAAAAAAAAGATTATCTTAATTAAGATTTGATTATAAGTGGTATAGTTTCATATAAATTTCATAGCATTACCTTACTTATTTTATATGGTCAAATTCCTTACACATTTTATAGGGACCCAATTTCTGCTTAATAGCAACAGTATATTGTGTTTTTTATTGTAAAAATTAGAAATTTTATTTTAAAATAAACATTATAAAAAATAAAAATAATTTTATAACTATAAATTAAAAAAAAACAATATTTACACATTAAAAATTTACAAAAAAATATAAAATTTGGACCATTTATATTTAATCTAGACAGTTCAAATTTACCTACAAAGGACCCATTCTCCATTCTGTAATTTGATATAAATTTTAAATTTTATATTGGCTTTGATGATATTGATTGATAAATATTAATTTGGTTTTATTTATTTGTGGTGTTTTCCTTCTAGTTTAAGGCGAATATCAATATAAGGTCTGTGAAAAATTGTATTATTGACATATTGTGAATAATATAACTCACTTCAAATTATATGTAAAATGTATGAGATTCACCTTAATTATAAATAAGGATATGTATAGTATAATAAAATTGTTGAGCAAAAAATATATTTTTGAATTCAATTTAATTCTACAAGATTATGAAAATACTAATTGCTTATTTAATTCATGAGTCATGACGTTAAAAAGTATGTAATAAGAAATAAAAATATACTAAAATTTTAAAGCTTTTATATAATATATAAAATAAAAAATACATTAATCTTATTACTGTGGATTTAATTACGGTTTGATCGCGAATTACCTTGAGTGGTTCAATAAGTGATTTTTAAAACATTGCTTTATATAGACACTTTATATAAATAAAATGTATAGATATATATAGACATAGATAGGTGTTTGACTTGTTTACAGTCTTTAAAAATAGTTTTCACCCCCCATTGCCTGCCTCCCCCGTAGCTTTGTGGCAATGTTGTTTAGTGAACATTCTGCGAAGCTTTTCGGGTTCGAGACATGGTATTTCATTCATTCTCATTCATTCTTTCAATTATCACATCCATGAGGTGCTTTAAAGTACCTCTCTTTTGGGCCACAGCTTCAGATAGTGACCCCATGGTGGCCTTATCATACAACACAAGCATTTGTCTGCTTTCTTTAAAAAAAAAAACACGTGTTTGCTTTCCTTTGGACTTTGGTCATTCGGCATTTGCTGATAAAACAATTTTAATTTTCAATCATTCTCAAAACAAAAAAAAAATGGAAGCATTCCCTAGATTGATATATAACAAATATAAATTTTTGAAAAAATTAATCTATGATAAGTGTGTAATTTAATTGAAGAATGATGTACTTGTTTATATAAATGTTATAAGTATGATGTCAAAATTAAATTAAAGAAATATGTTTATGACATTTTAGCTGAAAAAACTAATAATAAAAATATAATAAGCTGGACTTCCCTTTCTTTTTAATGGTTGGCAGTTAATTAGTATGTATAATTTATTTTTATTTTTAAATTAAAATTTGATGATATTTTTTCAGGCCAAAAAATATGTTTTTTTTTATTTTTAGCATCACAACGCAACTCATAAATTAGAATCTATTATAATATAATCTATTATCTATTATAATATAAATCCTGTAAAAACCAATTTTTTTGGCCGAGTGGACTTAAGAAACCAATTTGAATAAGTTATGAATAATGTTATGCAGTTCCTTACCTGGCTTTTTTTTTTTGGCCAGATTACCTGGCTCATTTTAGACTATTTAATTTGTCTATTTATGCTTTCTTATGCATCATATATGTCAAAAATCTAGTTAAATGTACATATCAATCAATTAATTAATGTAGAATATAAAACGGTGAAGAAGGCCATTGGTCATAAAATTGTGAACCATGCTACTCATTTCCAATAAATGGTTACTGGTTTCTTTACATAGTAGCCGTTTTCTACGGATTTAAATACTCCTTTCCTTTTGAAATTTTTGTTGTTTAAGGTTTTAATATATAGATTAAAAAATTATTAATTATTATATATATTGACAAAAATGCTATCATTTAATTAGTTTATATTGTAACTAAGAGGGGGAAATGGTCAAAAAAAATAGTAATAAATGAGGGTATAAGTAAAAAATGAAACATTGAAATTCTAAAACAATAAAAGATTTGGAAAAAAAATAAAAAGTTTAAAACAATAAAAGTTTTGGAATTGAGAGAGTATATATTTATCTTTTATCTCTTTGTATAAATGAGGGAGTGAAAGTAATATTTTACATTAAACTTAGGGATAAAGGACCTTTTGGTCCTTAAGGTTTTACAAAGTTTTCAATTTGGTCCATGAATTTTTGTTTGCCATCGGGCTATACTGCAAGTGTACGGACCGAGATAATAGTAAAATAATGAGTGAGTATCGTTTCCACAGGGACTTAGATTAAAAGTGGTCAAACATTGGATATCGCATTTTCAATTAATTTGAGTAAAACAATTAAATGGTTCACTATTTAATTAACTTATACTATGAAAGACAAACGTATAAAAATAGCAACAAGTACAACTAAGGACTCGAAGAATTCAAAGAAACCTAGGGTTATTCATCTTCCTTGTATTTCATAAATACCTAATTGAACTCCTTTTACATTTGTTCTTAATGCAAAATTATATTAGTCGGGATATAGATTTAGCTATATGTGTTCTCTCAAATCTCTAAATAGTTATTTAGTTTAATTAATTAAGTAATCTCTTAACTAGTTAATTAAATTCCCCGATTCAATTTAAATCCTGAAGTGAGTATATCTCTACCCCACTAACATAACTCTTTACTCAACAAGGAAAGATTCGAGTTCTCACATGACCCAACTCAAATTCTCTACTTAAGTTAGTTTCTTCAAGCATCACTTAAATGAAACAAGACACTCTTATTGGTGGCCAAACAATAAGAATCATTAAGTATAAAGCTGAATCAACATAAATATGACATTAATCACGAAGATAAAAGAGAAATGAGAATTTAATCCATACAAGGGTTCAGAATAATCCTAGAAATGGAACAACTAACTATTCATGTTCAACAAAATCACAACAAAATATATGCCAATTAACATCATCATTGAACACAAGTAAGGAAAGGAAGAAGGAAATGCAGGAAAATCAAAGTGTGAAGTTCAAATCTCTTCAATGCTTCAAACTCTAGTTTCAATCTTCTTCAAGATGTCAAACCCTAGCACACCCAAGCTCCCAAAGTTGATTTCTAAATGTTTTCTTCATGCCCTAGCTCAGCCTCTGCGAATATTTCTCTTAAACCCTTCAAATACTCAGTTTAAGTAAAGCTCTGTGTTTTGTTGACAAAGGGTTGGCACCACGGCTATAGGATCTAGGCTGCAGCTTTGTGTCATCAAGCTGTGCTATTTAGCTCACTATTTGTCATAGGGCCACAGCCTCATATCATGAAGCCGCGATGTAGGCATCTTAGGTTGTGGTCTTTATTCACTGTCTGCTCTGAGGCCGCGGCTTCATTCCATCAAGCCGCGGCATGGTATTCTTCAGAAACCTACTCCCTTCTTTGCTTATATGTCTTTCTCAAGTTACATTCTCTCCCTCTTTTCCTGGTCTCCCAACTCTACTAAAGGGGTTTGGTTGCTCCACTACTCTCCCTATAAGGTCTGCAACAAAGATAAGGATTTATAATCTTTCATGTGAACAAAATAATGCATAATAAGGTAAAAACATACTACGATGCATTATTATGATTACATTACACATTTTCCTATTCTGAGTATTAAGTATGTACAAATATGAATGCGTAACTTAAGGAAAATGAGCTTAAAGGATGTAATTTTGGTATGATTAACAATTTTTATTTTGTGGAAATAGCTCCCTATAGTTTAATATAACTAACAAGATTAGCCTTAAGGTTTTAATAACCCAGTAATTTAATCCCTCAAAGAGCCAACATGGCACTAACACCGTTAAGTTCCCCTAACATGATTGTTAAAATGGCTAAATAGACTATTTATGTTGTTGACTAGGAAGTTGACTAGACAAAAAAAAAAGGAAGGCATCCAAACAATAAAATGTATAGCTTGGCTAGGGCACTAGAAATTCTCCATTGGTGGAAGTGAAGGCTCACAGTCACCCTCGGTGAAGGCAAAGGCTTGTAGTCGTTCTCGGCTCGCAGTCGCTCTCGGTGAAGGCAAAGAAAGACTTGTCGTTGCTCTCAATTAAGGCAGTGTTGGAGTTGTATTGCTCATAGTCATTCTTAGTTTGCAATTGCTCTCAATGGTGTGGCTCTTTCTCAGTGAAGGTTAGGGTTGAAATTTCTCCATTGCTTGCTCGCTTGGTCTTGTCACAATGAAGCCAGTAAGTCTCTCTTCTTTCAATTTTATGCTTTAAGGGTTTCAATTTGTTAACTGATGACTTAAATAAATTGGGCTCATCTATGTCATTATTCTGAAATAGGTGCAGTTCTAAAATAAACTCACAATCTTCCTCATCATTTGCCAATGGAAGAAGGGATTCCTCAACTGCTAATGGGAGGATGGAAAGAGCAAGAGAGAATTATAAATATGGTCATCCTTTGCTAACCATAACTTCAAAGACTTCTACTAATCCTGAGAGGAGATTTCTATGATGCCCAAACTATAAGGTTGGTATGCATTGACAAAGCAAAATGATAATTTGGAGGACTTAGTTTCACATATAGTACTCAAATTCTATTAGTTTCATATATAGTACTCAAATTGTTGGAGTGTGAATGGACTAAAGTCCTGCATTGACATGATTATTGATATAGATACCATATATTTTCACATTTCTTATAATTACTTACTTTACTACATATCCCTCAAACCATAGAATCTCCTCCTTTATTTGCAATTCTTTGCTTGGAATACAACTTACTTAGATTGACAGGAAGATGAGGTGAGAAGAGGTCATTGAGACATAACCAAAACAATAGTGAAACCTAAAATGTGCTATATATAGGTAGTAGGATTAGGAATTGTCATTCTAATAGTATACAATTAGCTAGAGTGGGAATAATTAATTGAGATGTGTGTGTAAATGATGGAAGTGTCACTTTCATATGGTCAAAATTGAAATTTTCTTTATGCTTGTAATTTTTTATATGTTTGTTTTTATATACCAATAATATAGATTATGAATGTTATGTTTTACTGAAATTGATTAAGTTGCTATACTGTTATGGCTTTTCGAATCTTTCTCTACTTATTTCTCTTTGTTGTAAGTTGTAGAGATCTTGGAGTTATGGCTTCTTTGATTGGCTTAATGGACCAATTCTCAAGGGTACTCTGGAGATAATCAAAGTGCAAGAGAAGACCATTTGGGATTGTAAGAGAAGGATTAAAGTGCAGAATATTGTTATTATTGCATTGATTATGTGGATATTATTATTGCTGGGTTTGTTGACATTTAGGTTGTTAGAGTACGACTTATAAGGCCGTTTGGACAATGTTAGAGTATGACTTGTAAGACCAATTTGGCAATCTTGTATAGGCAATGTTATAGCATGACTTGCAATGGTATTTTGACAATGTTGTAGGCAATGTTATAGTGTGACTTGAAATGACATTTTGGTAGTGTTGTTGGTAGTATAGGACTTGTGTATTTTCTGCCATTTTGACTTGTAATACTATTTTGGCAATGTTTCACTCTTGTAATGCCAAATTGGCAGTATGTGATGTTTAATACAATGAAAGTTTGATTATGGAAACTTGATTGAAAGTTTGATTTTGGTAATGTTTCACTCTTGTGATGTTTCAGTCTTATAACGCTAACCATACCTACATGACCAATTTAAGTATGTTGAACTTGAGAAACTTGGCTGAAGCATAATATTGTTGACAACAAACTATATCAGTATGGTTACTAGCTCCACAATCTATATTAGAGGAGCTTGCCAACATTTTGAAGCTTGAAAGATACAAAAACTATATCAATATGGTGACAACAAACAATGCTTTTGCATGTGGATGACAGTAATTTAAATTCAACTAAATTTCAACATTTATAATAGTCTTGACAGCAAACAATAATGTGTTATACATGACAATTTTGCATGTGGTCCACAATAAACATTGAAGCAGATCCCAAAACAAAAAAGATTTATAAATCATTGGAAACATCCTATCGTGCTAAATCATGAGTCCTTACACAAAAAATACACCAAAAGCATCTTATCCTACTAAATCATCAGTCTCTATTAAAAAAATACACCACAAGCATGGGACCACAAGACAAACATTAAAGTACCCAAAGAGCATGGGACCATAACCATCACAAACATTAATCTATTGCTCTCTGCTTGATGGTTCATTCACACTGTCTTCAATTTGGGAGGATTATGGGACTGCCTGAGATGATGATGGTCAGATACATCTTCAAGAGGATTGTAGGACTGCCTAAGAGGATGATGGTTGGTTACAACTTCTTTGGGAGGATTGTGGGACTGCCTAAGATAATAATGGTCAGTTACAACTTCTTTTATTGTGACCATAGTTACCATAAGAACCACATCGCACTATTGTGAATTCTCTTGTTATTGAAGATCATGTTAGAGACTTGTTTAAAGATTTTATTCTCTTTTTCTTGGTCTTCTCGGCCTCTTGTGGTATTTCGGCGGATCCACAGGCTCCATTTTTGTTGACTCCCATAAATCTTTGCCATTATTAGCATGTATATTGGAGCATAGCATGTTGCATACCTTTTCACTTGTAGTTAGTCATGAACATACTTTTCGGAATCCTCCCTTACCATATATATGCAACTAACCTCATGCCTACAAAAATCAATAAAGAAGTTTGAATACATGTTTAATCACACAAAACCATTGTTGTCAGAACTAGACTGGACTGGTTGATTTGACTAGGAACCGGTGCCATGTCCACTCGGATCAAAGGGTTGAACTACTTGTTTTGTGAATTGGTGAAGAACTACCAAAACTGGCAATCTAATCAATTTGAATGGTTCATAGTTTTTCTAAACCTCCAGAAAAAAAAATGGGTTGCAGTGCTAAAATGATGCAAAGAAAGAAGAGGAGGTGAAGAAAAGGAAGAAAAAACTAAAAGATGTGAAGGAGATGAAGATTTTGCTTAAAAAGAAAAAAAATAAGATGAAGATCTTACTAGAAAAGTCCGATTAGAACTCCTCAAGTCAAATTGAAAATCAAAGGAGGAGGATATTTGAAGACTTAGATATAGATGAAGATTCAAACAGTAAAGAAAAATAAAAAAAATCAGAATTGAAATAGGAGAAAGAAGAAGCAGAAATTGTCACTTGGTAAAGCATGGAACACTGAAGAGCTTTTGAAAGGGGATAAAAGAACCAAGAAGATGAAGGAGCAATTTGTTTTGAAAATGAAATGAATGAAAGGAAGTAGAAATGATGATCTTGGGAAGAGAAATCATAAACATGTGCTCCTTTTCCAATTTTCTGTAGTTTAATGCAGAAGAGTAGTACGCTTTGGACCTTGGAAAATTAAAAACAATGAATAACATCTTCTCTCTTTTTTTTTTATAATGAATAACATCTTCTATTACTTTCACATGCGGTAATAAGATTAAAGCCTAATAAAGCCTATGGGTTATGAGAGAGAAATGTGTATATTTTTTTGGTGAGCACCAAAAGTATCTTTTAACCAACAAGTGAAAACTAATTCTTTTGAGATGTAAAGAGTACCAAAGTGTGTTTTGTCTCTTTCAATACATACTTTGTTATAGTAAAATATAAAATAAATATTCTTATAAAAATATATAAAATAAGTATAGATAGATATTTTATTCTTTATAATTTTTTTTATTTTTATGAAATATTCAGTAAAACTATTTTTTTAAAAAATTAGATTATGCTTTGGTAATAAAAAAGTCTCATGGATTTAGGGACTTGAATTTTTTTAACCGAAAATTTAGGACTTAAAATTTGAAAAGCACAATCTTATTATTTTTTTTACATTTCATACATATTATTATTTTATATATATATAGCTTTATTTTTATATATATGGCTTTATTTCATTTCATAATTATATTTAGAATTTTACTTATGAAAAAATTAGAGAAACCTTAAAGAAAGATAGTCTAAGTTTTTTTTTCATTTTTCCATATATATAGTTTAAAATATATTATTTAACTTATTATTGATTTGACTCTAGTTAAACCATTGAACCTTGAACTAGTATCTTATTCAGTTTAATGTTTAGTTTGATTATGACAACATTGCATAAAACATTTGTGAATAATCAAAGCAAAATAGAAATTATACCCTTGACATACCTGCAAGAACAAGTTCTTTGGTCTAGATTTAAAACAAACTTTTGTGCCTCCCACGAGACTTTGAATTCCAGAGCCCTCCACAATTTTGCTTTCTACTTTCTAGCTTCCTTGACTTCTTTATCTAATTGCTTTCTAGGCCTTAAACACACTACTATTTTTTTGTCCACCAACTTTTGTGTCTTAACTCTAGTTTGAGCAAACTTCTCCATCATGTAACCTTTAATCCACTCAAACATAGTGATGATGGGAAGTTCTCAAGTCTCAAGCAAGCAACTATTAAATGACTCAGCTAAATTATTTAAAATCATGTCATATCGGGAATATTCATAGAAATGGGATTTTTCCAATATAAAGGTGGGATGCTCATCAAGTGATCATGAGCATGCTTAGAAACTCGTTTAAGCTGTTACATCTTTTGTTCCCAAAGTTTAACATATGTCAGCTTGATTCACTAGGGATTTAACAATAATCCCACCCCTATACCTGTTTTTAATATTCGAATATGAGTGTCTCACACATAAACAATGCTTAGCACCTTGAAGCCACTTATTATCAAATGCGCGCATCAACCCCTACACATGACAACAAGTAAGCAAAATAATAATGATGAATGCAACATGAATAGTTCTTAAATACATCACCTTTTGTTGGTATGAGATGAAACTCCATCTAATATTAGACATACTACCAATATCATGAATAAGATAATACAAAAACCATGACCATGAATCTTTGTTCTCCTCTTCCACAACTCTAACAGCAAGTGGAAAATATGTATCATTCGGGTCCCTTACCACTTTAACTAGAAAATACCTCTATATGGTCCTTTTAGAAAGCATCTGTCTATCCCTATGATTAGTTTACATGCAGCTAAGAATCCCCTTTTCACGGGTTCTAAGCAAAGGTATAGTCTTTTAAACATAGGTGGTTGCTTAATAACTAATCTTTTCATCATTATTTGAAATGTTGTTCCCAGGTTAACTCTTCTTATCTCAACCATGTAGTCCCATAGGTCTCTATATTGATCTTTATAGTCTCCATCAACAATCCCTCTAGCAATTTTCCTAGCTCGAAAAGCCTTAGGTATAGTTATGTCTGCCATGTACATATCTTAAATTGAGATGACATATGCCAACTTCGTTTTCTTATTTCTTAGCATGTCACTAGCAATTTTTTTTTGCAATCCATGATGAAGTTGCCATCCTTGCATTAAAGGTTATACCACATCTATGTGTAGGTTTATATATCTTCAATCTATATGTTAGAGAATTGCCCACCTTGCTAACAAACATTAAAAAATCACATCCTTCTCTACACACCACCTTACACCAGGTTACATCATTCTTCTTGAATCACAAATTATACACATGTAATAAATCATACTCCCTCACCGCATCTTTGAACTGAGAAATGGAAGTAAATTCCATACCAAGTTTAAATTTGAATTTCTTGCACATTTCCCTCGGTTTATATTGGATATAATGGGGAATCATATTATTATCATAATCTAAACTATCAATGGAGTGTAATTCATCGGTTTCATAATCAAAAGAAACATGTTCATCATCCCCATCTATTATCATTGGTGGCATTGTAAAATTAGGCACCAAGTTGATTATTATCCAATTCTTCATCATCACCACGTTCATCATTCTCTCTTTTCTCTCCATTGTCATCAGTTTCATCATCTCTTGAGTCATAAACATCATCATCTATTTCATTGAACACCTCATTTCCTATAAAAAAAATTCCAGAGCAAAGAAAATATTTAATTTAGTTATATTTACTAGAGTTACCCACTATGATCAAGATAATATTTAGTTTAATTTGCTTACTATAGTCATCATCATCATCCATTTTGTGAGATTATAATATCCCCCTTAAAAAATGTAAAACCTGAAGAAAAAATGGGTCCATCAGTACCATGTAGCAGAAGAAATAGTTGGATAAAATAAGATTTACCCATTGTGTGATCAAGCTCGATGAAGGCGATAAAAGAAGCTCCCTGTGTAGTTCACCAGTGATGAGATGATTTGCCATTTCTAAAAGAACCACATTCTTCATCTTGCTTGTGCGCTGAAAGTAGTCTAGAAGCAGCATGGTATTGACTTAGTGTCCCTCAATCTTGCTCATGTCCATGACAGAACCTTAGAAGCACCACGTTTAGTCTCTTGGGTGCTCCAAGCTTCTTGCACCACAAACCAAGACCATGCTCATCTAATATTAACACGAAGGGAAAATAAAAAATTGTTGAGTCATCTTTTTTTAATCTATTTTTCTTTCTATAATCTATGTGGCAGGTCAATTTTGACACATAAGCATAATTTTGACTAAATTTTGACACGTTCAACATTTGAGGGATTAACTTGTAATTTTTACATAATTTAAGACAAAAAAAAAAGGTTAGGGACTTATTTATTCAAAATAAAACTATAGGAATCAATTTGAAATTTTCGAAAAACCTTAGAAACCAAAAAATCCTTTATCCCTTAAATTTAATTAAATATAAATGAGATTTATAATATGATTTGTGAATAATTTGTAAGGTGGATATCTAGATCAAAACCAGATCATATATAAATACATAGTCATCTTAATTTGGATCCTCTCAATTTAGATTTCTCTTAAATTTTCTCAATTTATCTCAATTTTATGTTATTCAAAATTATGAAGCTGTTATTTTTTTGGCCAGTCAAAATTATGAAGTTGTCGACAACAAAAGAAAATTATGAAGTTGTGATTGATTATAACCGTCAATTCTGGATCTAACCGCTAAAAAAATGTAATTGAGACAAATTGACAGAAATTCAAGTATGCAATTGTAGTCGACACAGAAGTGATTACAAAATAAAAAAAAATGAAAAAATAGTAACACAGCGTGAAGCTGTGAAGAAGCAAAGTCAAAACCAGCTTTTGTTTCGCCTGAAAAAAAAAAGCTTTTGCTGCAAGAGTTAAGAAGAAATGAAAACTGAAAATCCACGTTCCGTTTCACACTAGCAGAGCTATCACTATGCAAGTTGGTTCTCGAGTCTCTTGGCCTCGTTTCATTCATTCGTGATTACATAATACAGACCACTATAGAGATCTCATCTTTCGCCAAAGGAATCTTCCGCATCTCCACTGACGGCGCCGTTTCTTTCGGCTCACATCCCACTATCCCTACCTCCAACCCCCGTCTGCAATGGCCGTCAGTATGTGGGGGATGTCCACCCAGCCTCGTTTCTCAGCTCTGTCTGTCCACATTTCTGTCAGATCTCCTCCTTCGCGCTGCCACGCTTCACAGTCTCCGTCTCAGGTCGCCTTCGTCAATGGGAACCCCGGCAGCAGAGCTTCCGAGAGGCAAGAGATTCGTCTTGGTCTGCCCAGTAAAGGTCGCATGTCTGCTGATACCCTCGAACTTCTCAAGGTACCTTGAGCTTCTCTGCTTCTGCTTTGTTAATTTCTTTCTCGGTCTCATTGGTCGACGATAAAATGCGGGCACACGAGTTTGCTTTGGTCATTGTTTTGGGTATTTTTTGTTCTGCTTTGGCAGGGTAGTTCCGGAGTATTCACATCTTGAAATTGAGCTGAAGTTAAGATATTTTGTTCACGCATAAAACAGATTAGGGTGGTTTTGTTTATTCTCAATCTTGAAATATTACAATCTTCATCTGTTAAGTTGCAGTCCCCAAAAATGTTATGCGTAATGGTTGTGAAGCAGAGAGGAAAATGGGAATCGGGTACAATCAGTTATGAGAGAGGCGATTTGGGTGCCTGTTTGAATATTTGCTTATGCTTTGTTTATTTTTTCTTGAAAGTTTTAATATTCGTAACTGGCCTGGTAATTCTGAGCTTTCAGTTATTGGAAAAAAGAACAAAAGATAAATATAGAAGTTAGTGTATATTCAAGTTTGCTCTTTCATTGTCTCACTTACACCTATCAATGCTTTACAAATGGAATATCTGATTCATTTTTTTTTTAACTGATCTGTCATTTAAAGGATTGTCAATTGTCAGTTAAACAAGTCAATCCCAGACAATATGTCGCTGAAATTCCTCAGGTATGTTTCTCTTTGCCCCTGATTTGCAGTATTTTAATCTCGTCAGTTAATGATAAAGAAATAACGTGCTCCATGTTATTTGAGTTCCCTCTTACCATATTGAGCACATGCATGTCCGCATGCATTTACAAGCCATCCATAAATGTGTGAGCAGATTCTGTGCTGTTCTGCACAGTATAAATATTATTAAAAAAAAGATTAAAAAGAAAAAAATAAAATAAAATAAGAACACCTCCATTCCAGCCTTCTCCCCCTTGAGCACAGTATAGGATCTGAATTCCGACATATGCATACAAGCTAGATAATGGGAAAATCTTATAGTCTCCAATTTATGTTGCCAAAGGTTTTGTGGAATGTTGATATGCTTTGCATTCCTATTTTCTAGTACTGTGGTGGCTTCCATTTTAAAATTAATATTCCTTATGATCAACATTTATAAATCAGCAAGAACATTTTTGTTCATCTTTGGTTCTTCCCCATTATTTCAGATGACTTAAAGTATTTGAATTAAGGGTAAGGAAGGTCTTTAAGGGTTTCAGTGAGTTCATTGCTTTAGATTTAAGATTTCATCTTGCTTGTATTTTGGCTTCTGTTTACGTTGTCTACAGTTCATGTAAAAGACTTTCTTTCCTGCAACTATAATGGCATGAATTGTAGTTTTTGTTTGCTCAGCAAATATATATATATATTTGTTTATTTTGTAGCTCTCCAACTTGGAAGTTTGGTTCCAGAGGCCAAAAGACATAGTAAGAAAATTGTTATCTGGAGATCTTGACCTTGGAATTGTGGGTCTTGATACTGTCTGTGAATATGGTCAGGTAAGTGCAAAGATACATGATATGATTGGTTAATTTAACTCAGGCTTCCTGGGGTGTGCTTGATACTTTCTAGCTTAGATATCTTTCCCTGAACAAAAGCATTGTTTCTCTTGTGGCTGATTGTGCTTACATTTAATAGCTGTATTTTTTAATAACTCCTGAAATAAAAGTACCTGACTGTTTCTCCATTTTAGGTTTCCCTAGTGTGTTCTTTTAGATATTATATTTCTTTGGTAATTGATGCTAAATTTCTACTTAATGGTTGTACGTTGTTCAACTCAAATACTTTTTTTTTGGCGAACATGACATTTTTTTCCCCAAAAGAGACCTAGAACACTACCATCCTGTTATGAATGCAGCAAAGCTGCCCAATCTCTTTGCATATCTGATGAAGACACTCCCTTGAAAAAAAGCACCAAGAGCTGACACCATAGAGAAGCTATAGTTTTTATACTTTCCCATGATGATTGAATAGACAACAATACACCCTTGGAAATATATGCATTTCTTTCCAACCAAATACACCAGAGTATTGCAAAACAGCACTACTACTGTCTTTTGACTTTTTTCTTCTTCCCAAGGCCTTTAAATTTGTCAGTAAAAAAATGTTCCATAGTTAGATGACACACCCAGTGCTCACTGATTAAGTAAAACGACTTACTTCATGAAAAGCCAAAAACCTGGCAATGAAAAAAAAGTTCTGTGAGCAGTGCTGCAGATTTAGAAGTAGACATACACATTATACATATACCAGGGATAAAGATTTGTTTGCTCTTCATTTGTGTGGCATATCTTTAGTTTTACTCTTATTGAGACAATGTTAGACCAGGTTGCAATCACCACTTAATCTTTTTTGCACTATTTGCTATATAGAAATATTTACTATAGACATTTGAACTTAAGATATTGCAAGTTGCACTGTCATCCTTGCTTTATTGTACGAGTGGCTTGTTTAGCATTTTGGAGGATCACAAAATATTTATCTTAAGAGTTTGCATGTACCAGGGGGATGAAGATCTTATACTTGTTCATGAGGCTCTGGAGTATGGAGATTGCCGTTTATCCATTGCAGTGAGTTAAAATTTTGTATTAGCCTTACTGCCACATGGCTTTTACATCAAATTCTATAACTGCCTCTGTTGTTTCAGATTCCCCAATATGGAATATTTGAAAATATAAATTCACTGAAGGAGCTTGCACAAATGCCTCAATGGACGGAAGAAAAACCTCTGCGAGTTGCTACTGGATTCACCCATGTATGTTTTTCATTTAATGTTACTAAACGTTTCATTTTTGGTAGATTTCTGTCTATCATCCTTTCAAAAAAAAAATTAAATCATGATCTTGTTCCTTTCAGCTCGGTCCTAAATTTATGGAAGAGAATGGAATTAAGCATGTGTTATTTTCAACTGCTGATGGTGCACTGGAAGCAGCTCCTGCGGTGAGAGATCACTTGTACTTCTATTGAAGAATTTTTTTATTTTCTCTGACTATTGGGGATATAACTTCATTTTCTTGTTGGGGGTAACTATTGGCTGCTGTTTAAACTTTAATTGTTGTTGATAGATACCATAGGTTTGTTGTATAGCTTAATAAGTAATGGTCTAATACTATGTTAATGAGCTGACATGGATGGCATGACTTTATATTTTTTTGTTCAATTATCTTTGGACCTTTGCGCCTGAGCTGAGATAATAATGTAATTAACTGATGTTCTTAAACAATTCCCTGTGATGCTCATGTCATGCCACACATGATATTTATCTAGAATATTTGTTCGTTGTTCTTAATTAGATGGGGATAGCTGATGCTATATTGGACCTTGTGAGTAGTGGGACCACGCTGAGAGAAAACAACTTGAAGGAAATTGAAGGAGGAATTGTGTTGGAAAGTCAGGTTGGCAATTGTCTTTTCTGACCCTGATTGGCATGATTGGTTGGTTTTGCAGTTGCTTCTGCAATGGCATATATCAGATTTGTCTCATTGGTGCAATTGAAAATTTTTCCAGGCTGTTCTTGTTGCAAGCAGGAAATCCTTGATACAAAGGAAAGGAGTTCTAGAGGCAACTCATGAGATGCTTGAAAGATTGGAGGCACATCTGAGGGCAATTGGGCAATTCACGGTGCATATATTGAATTTATAATCCCCTGACACCAAATCCCCCCCCCCCTTTTTTTCCTTTTGCTCTTCTATTTTTTGATGCTGTACTTGATAGGTTACTGCAAACATGAGAGGTAGTAGTGCAGAGGAAGTGGCTGAGAGAATACTGAGTCAGCCATCCTTATCTGGGTTGCAGGTGTGATATCGAATATAATCAAACTCTTGTGCTCGTATCATTAGTATCATGTTTGTAATTAATTACAACTCTTTCCCAGTTTTAAGAGCTGCACTTGAAATTGATTATCCACAGGGACCTACTGTAAGTCCTGTTTTCTGCAAACGCGATGGGAAGGTATCAGCAGACTACTATGCTATAGTCATATGTGTGCCGAAAAAAGAACTGTACAAGTCTATACAACAGCTGAGAGCGGTGAGTTCATCTGCAGAATCTCTACTTTTCTTTCACTGTCTTAACTGGGGTGGTGAATGTTTGAATGGATAAGCCATCCAGATATATTTAAATCAGTCATGTCCATTTACATGTCGCCTACCATCTAGAGTTGGAATTTATTCTATCCTGACCAGTGGGTATTGCCTTAGATGACATAATCATATGGATACATCTTTAATCTTATATGAAACTTACATGGGCCAACGAAAGGACTGGTTTACCAGTTTTTTGGTCTATCTGGCTTGGTCTGGTCAGGTGTTTTGGACATTGATATGAGTTCTGTGGTCATTGGCAAGAGTGGTTATGAGCTTCATCATTAATCTGAATCTTTCACATCTACAATGGTTCCTATAGATCGTTTTTAATTTGAATCTTCCGAAGTGGGAAAGAGAGTGGCACAAGGAGTTTTCTCTTTATCATCTTACTTAAAATTACACAACATGATTCTAACTTCAGAGGATCCAAATCCACTAGTTTTGCATTGACTCGATCCACTTGATGCAGATTGGGGGCAGTGGAGTTCTGATATCGCCATTGACCTATATTTTTGATGAGGAAACTCCAAGATGGCGTCGGCTTCTCTCTAAACTTGGGATGTAGCCACTTAAATGATGGAGTCCAGCCTTTGTTCATGTTATTTGCTGCTACTCGGAAGGAAGGACTTCACTTCTGTTGTGGAAGCCTGGAGATGATGACCAAAGCCCAGGTTGACATTTAATGTGAGAATGCTTATGAGTGAACCCTTTATTCTTGGGTTTAGAGATGTTTCCTATGTTTCTAGAAATGTTTTGAACATTTTTTTGGGCCAGGAAAAAGTTTTGAATTAGTTCATTTGTAAATTTTCCAGTGTTGTAAAAGTCCACATCCTTATAATTATTGATGTATGAAATCGTTTGATAAATTTTTATGAGAGATTTTCAATTGAAATAAAATAAATTAAATCTAGAAAAAATAGAAAGAAAATGCAGGTATAAGGGGTAAAGATACAAAATACAGCAACTTTCATGGTCGTATTTAGTTTCTTTTTTTTTTTTTAAATATATTCTTTGACACAAGATGTAATAGATGGTTTATCTCACCTATCGTCTATATATCTAAATATATATAAAAACTGTGAAAGCCGGATTATTCATAATAAATTATAAATAATGCCGTTCATCTCATTCTATGCAACATATAGGACTCATTATTGTCTAATTTATATGAATATATATAATATACATAATAAATATAAAAGTCAAACTATTTATAATTTAGGATATGACATCTACTAGTCTCGCCTTATCAGTTAAACATACTCAGATATAACATTTACTATAAATCTATGCTTATCATTTTTTTCTCCAAGCTATCTTTATCAATTAGACAGCACTTAGCAAGAATATGAGTTATCTATCAAGATCTGAGAATTGCATAGATGGCAGGGAATGGCATATAGGTGTTTTGATATTTGTATATGAGAATTATAATTTGTTTCCAAATGGGGTTCCATAAGAAATAATTGACAACACCTCAAATTGCCATAAATTTTGGGACCAATTTTTTATTTTTAAAAAAAGATAGCTTATACTATTTAGGAGTGGATGGAGTAAATTAAAAGCTCAACAAATTTTATCTTCTTTCATCCATATCAATTTCTTACTATAAATATATTTTTATTATTATTTTTTTCTTTACAACCTGAACCTGTGCCTATCATTCAAACACCACCAACCAAGAATTGATCAGGAACCACATAACGTGTCTAAATGAATTATCCTCGTAAATCTATCACTTGTCTGTCAACCCATGATGTTTCCGAAAACGAAAACATGTTCCAAACGAAAAGATCAACACCACCAAAAGGGGGGAAAAAAACCCACACATGCTAGAAGCAAAACTCCACAAATGAAAATTTAAAAACTACAGCAAAATCACCATGGAAATTCAATTGTATAAACCTCTGAAAACATATATCCTCTTGATCTCAAGTTTCCTTTCCAATTTACCGGTTCCTCACCTCCTAAAACCAACTTAGACAAATGTGAGGAAGCAGAACAGATCAGTAAAACCATTAAGAAGAAAAGGTAAAAAATAATGTCTGCCAAACCATCGATATCCAAAACGAAAAATAAAGAAAAAGAAAAATTATTTGAAAAGAATAAAAAAACCTCATCTATGTCGTCTCACAATAAAACCTCTCCAAATCATCGATATCCAGATCAGTAAAACCTTTGTTATTGATGTCTTTTTCCCCAACCTTAGCAACTCCAAGAAAGAGAAAGATAAGAAAAAAGGGGGTCATGAGATAAATAAGAACAAATCAACATTGAAAGCTCCACACACCAAAAAAGAGAGAGAAGCACACGACACCATGCCTTGCATTTCCGTCACACCCCACCCCACTGAAGCGAAAACACCCATTTCAGCAAATCCTCCTACAGAAATGAAACATAAGAAAGAAGAACAACAAAAGAAATCAAGACAGAGAGAAAAGAAGATACGAACAATTAATTCAACACAAAATAAAAAAAAAAAAGAAGAAACAATGAATGAGATGAGTGAGAGACACATTTATACCTTATTTTTGAGGCCCGTCCCATCGGGCTTATGAGCCGGCCTATAAGGCCAATTTTTTTTTTTAATTTACTTACATGAAAAACAATATTTTGCTAAACATATTATTTGTCATTCAACTATCATCATATAATTAAATTGAAATTTATAAAATTCTAATTCACAAGTCAAACTAAAGTTTAAAAATAATGTTTAAATTCTACAATTCATACATTCACTAAAATCTAAAAATAATATTTAAATATTTTTCAATTAAATTTAAGTAATCAATGATAATATTTAAAAATTTAAACTATGAAAAATTTTCAATAAAATCTTAAATCTTAGAAGAGGATTTTTTTCTTTCTTTTTCCTAATTTTTAATTTATTTTTATAAAAGAAAAACATGCCAATGGGTTAGCTCGATTTTTAGGAACTCAAATTTAACAACTCATTCTCTATTTAAGCCTTAAATTTTGAAGTACAGCTTTAACCCATACTTCCAGCTCTATCTATCTGGTAAGCCCTCTAGATCCGATTTGCATAAATTTTAGTTAATTAAAAAAAAGGGAGGGGTTTAGATTTTAGTTCATAGTAAAATTCTATTTTATTATATTTATTACCATTGTTCTTACTCTTAAGTGACACAATTGGACTTAACTGGTTGAATCTCAGTAATCATGAACCCTCTTAGATGAGAACAAACGGAGTCACAAGGGGAAAAAAAACTAATTTTTAGGCCTTAAGAAAGTAGGGGGATGAATTTAAAAAATTATTGGGGCCAAATTAAAATTTGAGACAAACTATAAAAACTATACAAGATTTTTTTTGTTATTACAAATATTTATATGTTTAAAAGGAAGACAATTGACAATGTTCATTAATTCTACCAGGTAATTATATCAAGAAATTCATATATCCTTAAGAACATATATGATAATTACAAAATAGTTTTTTTATAAGATAATTTGAATAAAAAGTTAAAAAATTTTCACAACATTTTTGTTTTTAACAGATAAAAAATAGAAAAAATTGGGTTTTACAACAAAAAAAATAAGATATTTAGTTTTTAGTATGAGATTGATTTTTTTTTTGGGAAAAAATTGATTCTGGGTTAAAAAAAATTCAATTCTCACATCAAAAAAATTATTTTTGGTCCCAAAAACTAATTTTTTTCATCCCAAAACCCAATTATCCCTAAAAAATATAGGTGTATAGAATTTTTTAGGTTCTTACTATTAGAATATTTAATCAAACATATTATTGTTATTATTCTTCCTCAAATCCTAGGGTTGATTATGTAAGGAAACTCAAGCCATAAATGGTCATGGTCTCTAGCTCCTAAGTTTGCTTGACTCTATCTCTTTGTCTATATTTGTGTATGATATTATATTGTACTATCCTATACTGCTTGACTTAGAGCATTTTATTAACCTCTTTTTTTTTTTTGCTCTAAAAAATAGAGATAAACAGAATATTTTCTTATGCTATTGAATTGAAGCAAACAGAGGTCCTTTTGATGAACAATAGAAGAATAGGAGGGATGCGCTTAGAGTCGTGTATTTGAAAATATGACTCATGGAATTTCTTTATTTTATATTTTATTTAAGTCATTTGTATTATTAAAATATTATTTTTGGTCTTCACATTATCTAATCTTATTGATTCATGCACCAATAAGATTAGAACTATATATATAATGTCACACACCACACTTGTTTTCTTTTCATAATAATGTAACTTGTTCAACTTTTGGATTTTATAATATATATATCAACAAAAAAAAGAAAACAAGCCTGCCCCACCTTATCTTCTTTTGCTAGCTCAAAGAGTCATTTCATGGATGGTGCGTGAGAGTTAAGGCTTACAAAAGGAAACGTTTTTATGGTGGTAATGCTAGTGATGGAATATTCTGTTTGGACGAGTTTCACGATTAGATTATTAATCTTTGGGTAATTCGTGGTTACTTTGTCAATGGAAGGTTGTAGGTTGCTTCTTTTTCACTTTGATGCAGCGGGGCATTTTATGAATCAAGAGGTCATCCTTTTCCTTTTTGAATGCACTAGCACCTTAGTATTTCAAAAGGAGCTATGAGAGGATTATGGAAGGCAACCTTCATTCATCACCTTCTGTTTAGATCATTGCTCAAATATCATTATGTGGTCAAGGATAAATGTATACAGAGATACGCAAACATAAAATAGCCTCAAATTAAGAAAAAAAGAAGCTTAGAGAGAAACGTTATTTAAAAATCAAAGTGTTAGGAGACTTGAATAGGGAAGAGAGCAGGGAAAAAGAGAAGACGGTGATGCAGTGTTGCACTTGCAGTTACAATAAAAAGGTGTTATTATAGGATGGTGGGGTGTTTATCACTTATATCGATGCATATACATGATGAGCTGTGATGCGAGTAGCACCACGATAAGGCAAAGGGGGAAATTTCATTATGGTACAATGCTTGACTTGTTTTCAAATGTAACCTTTCATGTGTTTGTCTCATGTCCTCTGAATTAATTCATGTAACTTTTCATGTGTATACGCAATTGGCCACCTCAGCAAAACTAACGGTGCTAGAGCCATCTGTTGGTCCCGACATTATTTGTGAAATTTGAGGGACTAATGGTCTAAATTATGTAAATTTTAAGAATGCATTTACAAAATATTAACCAAGAAAACTGTAAGGACTATTGATTTCGTTTTTTTTTATTATTATTTCTCTGGCCAATGATTCTTGATAATAGAGCTTAAAAGCGTCGTTGCTTGCATTTCCACTGCGCCGGCCAGCACCGCAAACCCCTTAAACCCTATTCTGCTCCAAAACTCTGAAAATCTCTTCTGGAGAAGAGAATAGCCCCAACAGCAAAGAAGATGAATAAGGATTCAAACGAACCTCAGAAGTCTCAACAACAAATAGTAGAATCCGATTCAGACTCTGGTTATGAGGTACCTTCATGTTTGTTATTTACTGCGGATTGGGTAGAGAAGAATTTTGTTTTTCTACGCTTTCGTGTTTGAAAAATTTTTTCTAAAATTTGCAAAACAATTCATTCGGGTCGTTCCCTTGTTCCAGAAAATCAGCTCAAAGTTCATCTTTTCTTTCGTTCCTGCCCTTGTTCATGTCCATTACCCTGGACCCTTTTATTGATACAATACAGTTTTCATGCCTTTACTATGCGAGCAACCCTTTCACTGCTTAGTAGCTTGATACGCGTTACGCGCTTTGATATGCCCGGAATCTAGTATCTTTAGCTGCTGCGTGCATTGTACAACGTAGCGCGTTAACATTTTAGAAAACAAAATTTGTTTATAATTATAGTTATATAAGTTGTCAGCAGATTAGTTTGAAGACAAACTTTTTGATTTTAGGATTCTTCTCAAGATGATGGGTCAGAGTATTCAGAAACACCAACGGAATCTGAAGATGGAGAAAGTGGCTCATCTGGGGATGAGGTGTTTTTCAATTGTATTTGACCTTCTTTCTAGCATTGCAACGTAGTGACGAATACTTATGTTCTTTTGTTTGGAAAAAAAAAATTCTAGGATCATTTGAGGGATAATAACTCTGAGGATTCAGAAGCTGGAGAAAGTGGACCGTCTGGAGATGAGGTACATCAATGCGGTATAAGTGTACAAACTAGAATTTGTTTTGCTTTTTAATGATTATCTGGAACTGTACTACTCCTTTTTGCTTAGCTGTTACCAATAGAGTTACCTTGGCAGGACTTTGTCAATACTGGTGGCAGTCATGTGTTGGGTAATGCTAATCATCAAGAAGATAGAAGTGAGGACTCTGAACTTCATCAGGGAGTTGAGAGTGATTCTTCTGAAGATGAGGTCATCATCCTATTATGTTGTAGTTGATTTGACTTCATTTTATCCAAGCTCTCCTCTTCTAACCGAGCTGAGTTTGTATATACTTTATTTTGACTTTTATAGGTGCCTCCCCGAAATAGGATTGGTGATGTCCCTTTGAAGTGGTATGAAGATGAGCCACATATTGGATATGACATCCAGGGAAAAAAGATAAAGAGGAGGGAAAAGCAAGACAAATTAGGTTCCTTTCTTTCAAATGCTGATGACCCAAAGAATTGGTTAGTTTGATATTTCTAATTTGATGTTATTTGCTTCATTTGTATTTTGATGATTTTGTATTGGAAATGATCAATGAAGATACTATTATTATCCTGTATTGTTCCTCTGCTGATATATATTTTTACGTATTTTTTTAATATATATATTTTGTGGGAAAATAAGCTTGGTTGTTTTATTGATGTTATCTTCTCTCTAGAAAAGCATGTTAATTTATGTCTTCTTGAAAATTGAAGGCGTAAGATCTATGATGAGGTCAATGATGAGATAATAGAGATAACTAAAGAAGAGGTCAAATTTATCTCCAGATTGATCAAGGGTCAGGCACCTCATCCTGAATTTGAAAAATGTCCGGTCTGTAGCTGCTATCCATTTTGTGTTTATCTTCTTTTTTAAGGCTTTCAATCTTGTATAATTATCAGGCCAAAAATAAAATCTTGTATAATTATATTCTTAGCACTTAGTATTTATAATTTTGTTCTTTAGTTTGATGTCTCCTTGAATATTTACAGGATTATGTTGACTGGTTTAAATGGGACGATGCCAAGCATCCATTGTCTAATGCACCTGAACCAAAAAGAAGATTTATACCTTCAAAATGGGAAGCCAAAAAGGTAAACCCGCCTTTGTTTCCTTATTCTGCATGTAAAATGATACAACTAGTGTGGAGATAAATTAAGGATAGATTAATTGTTGGTTTCCTTTATTATGCACATTCTTCCACAATTGTACAGGTTGTGCGGTATGTTAGAGCAATTCGTAATGGATTAATAACTTTTGACAAGCCAAAGGAGGAAGATGGTCCCTATCTCTTGTGGGGAGATGATTCTGGTTCAACAGAAAAATCAAACCATTTGGCCTACATTCCTGCACCAAAGCCAAAAGTTCCTGGTATTGATGTGACTTTAGAGATCAAAAGTTTAATAGTTCTTTTCCTGAAAAGAAATGTTATCGATGTTATTTTGTGGTGTTCTTCTAATGAAATATAACTTGATTATGCTTCTTAGGCCATGAGGAGTCTTACAATCCTCCTTTAGAGTACATTCCAACCCAAGAAGAAATCAATTCTTATCAGTTGATGTATGAGGAAGACCGCCCTAAGTTTATTCCTAAAAGGTAATGTGAATCTGGAATACATTTTTCTATCCCTTCTTTATTTAGTTTACTGATAAATGTCAATTTGGCCAGGTTTACATCTCTGAGAAGCATCCCTGCATATGAGAATGCTATGAAGGATTGTTTTGAACGTTGTTTGGATCTGTACTTGTGTCCTCGAGTTCGAAAGAAACGCGTGAGTAAATTACTTGACTGAAAAATAATCAATTTTCTGATTTTTTTTGTTTAAAATGTATAATTTTTTACAGAATCATCTTGTATGTAAATCAATATTTTAATAATTTATACGCTATCTTTTTGTGTGTTCCAGCTTAATATTGATCCTGAATCTTTGAAGCCAAAACTTCCAAGTCGCAAGGATCTTAAGCCTTATCCAGTGGCATGCTACATTGAGTATAAAGGTCATGAAGATGCAGTTACATCAATTTCTGTTGAAGCTTCAGGGCAATGGATGGCATCAGGTATGGATGATGATACTATATTTTAGCTCCAGTGAAGTAGGGATGGAGATGGGTATCCTTATATTCTGTTTTATTTAAAGGTTCAAGTGATGGAACTGTCCGTATCTGGGATGTTCCTACTGGTAGATGTCTTAGACGGTGGGAGGTTGATGAGGCCATTAATTGTGTTGCTTGGAATCCTTTGCCTGATATGCGTATCCTAGCTGTCTCTGCGTAAGTCTGGTTTCAGTTTCTGCGGAGTGTTTTTATTTTGTCTTTTGTAAATACTATGAGAATTTCCTCTTTAATCTGTATGGGACTTGGTATTATGTATGAATCAATCAATGGAAAATTTTCTGCAGGGGACAAAATTTACTTATGTTGAATGCTGGTTTGGGTGATGATGAAGAACAGAAAAAGATTCGCGAGCTTCTCCATGTTGAGTCATCAACACCAGATGACTCAGGTTAGTGTTTGCTATCATTTCTTTCTTCGATCTACTATAAAAACTTATTTAAAAGAAGGCTCCAGGAGGTCCCAACTTGTGTTTGTAAGAATTCTGAAATGACACTTAAAAATTCATGCGAACAAGGAACCTCTTTACTGAAATATTAAAAACTGGACCAATCTAAACATTTAAGGCTCTTTTGCACTACAAAATGTGCTCCAACTCTTTTCTTTAGGGCAGTTCATGTCATGTCAACACATTATTATTCTGCTTCAACCTAATGCAATGCAAAAAAAAAAAGAAAAACCAAAATTCATAACTCACCTGCCTGCTACTGCTGCTCGTCTTTCTGTTCCATGAGCTCATAGTCTTCAAACTGGCTAATGAATTGCCTAAATAAACTTTTAATTGAAGTAGAACAAAGTTAACCTTGGAATTGAAAATTAACTGATGACTGATCAAAAAAGGATGATATAAACTCAAGATTTCAAGTAACACGTGATTTCTAATGTTCCAAGCCTGTTTCTTTCTAATTTTCTTACCCTGCTTTTTTGTGTTTACAGACAGCAAAATACCTAGTGTGAGCTGGCTTCAAGATAATAAACATGGGGGTTTAAGGTTAAGGCATTTTAAGGTATTTTCATGCTGGTTTCCAGAATGGTGACATTTTTATCTGCTTGTTGGATTGAAGTTGTGTATAGTTTTATTTGACCCCAGTTTATGCGTTCATGTAGACTGTCTCTGCTGTAGAATGGCACCGAAAAGGTGACTACTTTTCAACAGTGATGCCAGCTGATATCCTTTTTTAGTGCTGCATCAGTAGAAGGGGTTTTCTTAGATGTCAAGCATAGTTTAATTAATACCTTATTTATTATTTGATGACTACTTATCAAGGATTACATTTCTTTATCTCATAATAATCATCTCTGAGAATATTAAATTCTTTTCTGTCATGATACTGCACAGCATAGACAATTAAACTTCAAAAAAAAAAAGCATGTTCAACTATATTATTTATGTACCTGGGAAAAAAGAAAGACACTGGGAAAGAACTCATAGTATCTTGTCAGTATGGGTTTTCTAGTGTTTCATTTTTCCCTTTTCATGGGGCTGAATGCATCAGGCATGTGTCCAAGCTGGGGAAAAAAAAATATATATATATATATATATTTTTACACTGACATGTTCATACTTTTGTCATCATTTGATATGCCTAACATTAGGTTTCTTGCACACATTTCTGATCAATTTACTTGGTTGCGACATGTTGAGCACAGTATTAGGCACAGAAGGCTTTTGACACTTTCTAATGCACTTAAAGAAACGCCGTTGGGGCTTGATATATATTTTTCATGTCATTTCACCAATTCCAAGTTTCTGCATATTTAATCCTTGTACAAATTGAAAAGAAATTGCATTGATTGGATACTGTGCACATTTTTTTAGCTCATATTCTCCTCCTGAGCTGGTCAATGGTAGCACAAAGGTTTTAAAATATAAACATTTAATCAGGAATTAGCACATCGTTTTTCTTGACATGTTCTTTACGTGAATCAAGAGCAGTTCTGATTCACCAGTTATCAAAGAAGCTTACACAAAAACTTCCATTCAAGTTACATGGACTTGCTGTTAGGTCAACTTTCCATCCAACCCGTTCCTTCTTCTTTATTTGTACTAAAAAGACTGTCCGTGTGTATGATCTGTTGAAGACCAAACTCATAAAAAAGCTTGATACTGGACTCCGCGAAGCCTCCTCCATTGCTGTTCATCCCGGAGGTATGATTACTATTGTTTTGTTATGTTAATTGTATTTTGTTAAGTATCGTTTCTTGTAGTCATATTGTCAGAAAGTTAATCATCATCGTTTTTTGTCTTTGCATTGTGTTCAGGTGATAATCTGATTGTGGGAAGTAAAGAAGGGAAGATGTGTTGGTTTGATATGGATCTTTCATCTAAACCTTACAGAGTTCTTAAGTGAGTTTCCATCTCTCTAATGTGTGTGTGTGTGTGTCACAATTCAACCAATTAGCAGCTAGCGAACATCTTTAATGAACCTTTTGGGGCTAATAGTTATTTTGTTGACAAAGAAACCTCTTTTGCTGGAAATTAGTGTCATGACATGGATATCTTAAATACTCTCACGACTTTGCAGGTGTCACCCAAAAGATATCAACAACGTGGTCTTTCATCGTTCATACCCATTGTTTGCTTCGTGTTCAGATGACAGCACTGCATATGTTTTTCATGGAATGGTTTATTCTGATCTAAATCAAGATCCTCTAATTGTTCCTTTAGAAATTCTCCGTGGCCATACAAGTTCAAGTGGAAGAGGTGAGACCTTATACCATATATGATTTTGCTATCTTTGAGCATTCACAAGGAAAGTGAGGTCTCAAATTTTTAAATATTTTAGGCTGCATTTCATAGCCAAGGAGGGGTAATGTGGAGAAGAAAAGGTGTTTAAGAAAACTGGGTTAATTACTATTATATCCCTGTTATTATTTAACAGCACTATCTCTTTATTACCATTTTTCTTTTTAAAATTAGGGATACAACTGTCATTTCACATTCTTCCTATCAACTTTTTCCCCATTTCTATTCCATCCTTTTTGCTGTACCAACAGCATCCTTAGATCAACCTGCTTCAAACAGAAGAGGGGAATCAAATCTAGCCTGAGAACTAAAAATCATATTCATATCACGAGAGGACTAAAGCCAAATTTAAAACTCGCTGTCTATATCAGTGTTTAGCCTTGTCAATAGAGGTTTGGTCTAAAGCAACTCGCTACATGAATTCTAAGTGGTGCTAATTTGGTCCTGTCCTGTAGTTTGGTGCCCAATGTCTATACAGTATTCTAGAAAATTGATTCATTTGTTTAGCAGAAGGAGAAGGAAACAAAATCTCCATAGATGCTGATTGTACTGAACTATGCATGGCAAAATTGAATACCTGTTGGAGAATAAATATAGACAATTTTTAATCTGACCAACTAATATTAAGGTTTTTATATGTGGAACAGTTGATAAGATTTGCATTAAAAGCCTCTCAGTAGATCTTTTAACAAATCTTGTATCAACTTTAGTATCACCTTAGTATCCAAAAATATAACTGTGTTAATTTGTTCACTTAAATGATGGAAAAAGTTTAAACTGTTTTTGATATTATCTTTTGAGAACTGGAATAAAGTTAATCATTCTTATTGAGTCTTCTTCTTGGTATACACATTATATGCATCTATCTTGACAATGCATTTGGAAATACTAATGTTTTGACATCTGAGAAAGTTTAAGCAAAATACTACATTTGTGATATTGCAGGGATATTGGACTGTAAATTCCACCCAAGCTTGCCTTGGTTATTTACTGCTGGTGCTGATAAGGTTATTAAACTTTACTGCCATTAAAGATAATATGGAGTTTGGCAAAAAAAAAGAAAAGATAATATGGAGATTCTACCGAATACTTACATGTGAAAGGTGTATTTTGATCACCAAATATATGTTCAATTTCTGCAATATTCAGCTCTGAAGAAATTGAAGATCATTATTATTCACCACTTGTAGCTCTTTTTTTTTTCTGTGGTGTGGTGGTGTGTGGGGCGCCCCCGCTGGTGGGGTGGGGTGGGTGGGGTGCGTGGGGGTGTGTTCTGTGTGGCTCCAGTTTGCTGCAACATTTGTAGGAAATGCCTCAATTTTGTACCAATTAATATGCAATTTCGTTTTGGTAAACCTATTCTTTTGATAAACATTTTATAAAGCAAGTGCAATGATTTTATAATCTTGAGTTTTTTTGTTATTGCTTTTTATATATCATAAGATCTGCTTTAAATGAAAGAATTGATTTTGTCTACGATTTAATTTGAAAATGTTTTAGAATTAAAAATGTTGACTTAAGCAAAACGTATAAATAATTTAAATGTATTAATTGTGTTAAAGATGTAGTTAATCAACTTAATATAGCATTTTAATGTTTAAAGAACAAGGCCTCGGTAATCCTGATGACAAAAAGATATGAATTAGATATTAAGATTCGTGTATTATAGTAAATTTAAAAAGTTAATGTTAATTATAACCTGTGAAAAAAATTCATGTATTAATGTTATGCACATATATTGTATACTTGTATTATAAAAGATTCATTTTATTTTCATTAATGGAACGTGAGTTAAAACTCTAGTATTCATATTAAAGAAAAATTGAAAAATGTAATTGTTGGATAATAATTATAAAAACTTTTGAATCTAGTATCCCCAACAAGTACTTGGTATGCTCTAATCAATAATATCAACATAAAATATAAAAAAAAAAAAAGCGCTGTTTTACCATGATTTTTCTTAACTTTTGTACAATGCACAAAACCTAATTTGTAGGTTGCGGGTTGTTTGCTCATAATTTTCTCTTCCATCGGCTAAGAACAGAAAAAGTAAGGTATTTTAGAATACCTCTTAAGGTGGCTCGTCTTGTAACTTCCTGTTCCACTGGCATTCGAACTCCAAATATAAAGAAGAAGCCTACCAAGACTCACCATGGAGACAATATGCCGATAACAGCAGTGATGTACGAAAAAGAGATCGTTTAACGGCAGTGACAAACCATTTATTCCATTTTGCGTAGCACTTGAATTTATCCAAGAAAAACATATTTCATCAATCAGCTACATACATACTATACAAACATAAAGTTTTTGTGACGATTTATTTGGGTGTCTTGTTTACAAAAAATTTACAAGAGTACAATAATTCTCTTGTTTTCATCCTGAGATTATGATAAAAGCTGAACTGCGGCTATGGCAGGTATTTTTTCTCGCAGCTTCTGTGTAACAGCAACACGCACAGTCATGACACCAGCAGCAGGACCTGTGATCCGTACCTTCACTATTGGCTCTTCAATGGCTTCCATCTCAAGAGACCCTTCAGCTGCTCCAACCAGGTACGGCCTTATTTCCTCCAGAACCTGAATCCGGTGTTTAGAATTAAATTAAATCAACACGTGATGCCAGCCAACATTACATAAGCATTTCCCACGAAAACACACACACACACACACAGTTTGTCAAAGCAGGTACAGGGTCTTAGAGAAGTAAGGAATAGATAAGAAATCATAATTATAATACTGCAATAGCTAACCATATCGCTAATGATAATGTCAATTTTTTAGGCTCAAGCCCCCTTAATTAAAAACTCCTAACTAATCTTAAATTACCCCATTTAACTAATTATAAATCTATCATACTAAACGAAAAATTACATCAATAAGCAAGAATAAATACTAAAAAGTTTCCCCATTCTCCATCAACAAATTCCACAGTTTTCCTTTTGCAATGCCAATAGTAATCAAATTAATCTTGGCATATTGATATTAAAGTAGAAAAACCACTCAAACCTCCAGATAAAAGACCAAATGAAGTGTACCTTGTTCTCTGATATCTTGCCACCGTCAACAAATTTCAAGTATGTCACATACACCCAGTTTACTACCAATCAATGTACCAATTGAAAGGACAATAAGCTTATACTGATCTTGAACCAGTCTCACTACCCATAATCCCAATACATGGAATGAAATGAAGAACCACATTTAATCCACATAATTGGACAGAATACAGATAAAATTAAAATATGCAAAATTCTAATTTTATTTTCATCAGCATCAAGTATCCATCTTTTGCTGACGCGCCATCTAGGAGTGGACTTGACACCCCACATCTAGCAGATAGAGTACACCTTCAAATAACATCCCAGAATATAGACTGATATGAGCCAATAGTAGTTATGAAGGTTCAGAGGTTTTACTATCATGTTTGTCTGCCGTCAGAGCTACATAAGGATCCTAACTTTTGTCACAGCAAACCCCTATTTAATAATACTGTTTTATCAAAATCCAAATTCGTTTTTAATCATGAGGAAAAAGATCCTCAATGTCAATACTAATGCTTCAGTCTTCCTTGTTATGAATTACGTAAATCATAATTTATTTAACAGTGTGATTCAGTTTCGCATGCTTCTTTTTCAACCATTCCTAGCTTCAAATAAATTAAAAAAGAAAAAATAAAAGCTATTTATTGAATTGTGTTCTGGTTAGCATCTAACGATTTGTGGACAGCAAGTAAAGAAATTTGCTTGGTGCTTAGTTCATATTGGGAGGGGTTTACAACATGAATGATCGTCAAAAATTGGTTGGCATCCACAGTTATATATGTTCCATCCACATAATGAACTACAACTACAACTTTCAACTTTTGCCTTAATTCCTTTTCCAATATCACAGGGCATCAATCCATCGTGCAGCCCCCATCAACTATAACAACTAAAATAAAATTAGATGACAGGTAGTATTAATCTTCATCATTCTTTTTTTTTTTTTTCTCAGAAGAAGAAAACACCATCTATTTTTCTTCAAAGAATACCAATTTCCTTCAATCACTTTGTCACTCTTTGATTAATTCTTCAATTAAGTCAACTAACGTAGAGTATGCTTCCTTCTCCAGATCCAATACCTAAACTTTGAAAATTCTACTCCATGTAGGTACCATCTAAAATAATCAGTGAATCATAATCTAAACTATAGAGTTGCAAGAGAGAACATAAAAAGCATAATGTGATAGCAAGTAATAACTGACCTTCTCTATATTTTCTTCATTCAGCTCAAGACCAGTTTCTTCATCAGGTACTTGTTCTACTGCCACTATTTCAGGGATCTTCTCCATTAAACGACGCTCGAGACCCATTTTCATTGTCATAACAGAACTTGGACAGGAGCCACATGCTCCTTGTAGCTTCAACTTCACAACGTTTCCATCAATTTCATCCAAAGCCACATTTCCCCCATCAGAAATTAGATATGGACGAATTTCATCCAAGACACTTTCTACATTATCAGCAGTTAGTGGCAATTCCAGGGCTGGATTTGGAGTAGCTACGGCTTTCACAACTGTACGAGGAAAATGAAAGTAAACCTTGGGAAGCTTGACATTGATAAAACGGGAAAAAAGGAAACATAGAAACTGGATTTAGAAATATAGGCAGACAAAAGCTTCCCTGCTCAAATATTAAAAGAAGTCTGATTTACATATATTGATCAACCAATTCTCTTAAAAAGTATCTTAAGTACTTTAATGCCCTTGCATAGCGAACTATTTACATATTCCACAATCTGCACAACTTAGTTAAATGCACATGATTTTACTCTGAATCTATCCAAACTAATAGGTAGATTTGCAGTTTTTCACACATGCAGCTTTGATTTCTTGCTGGAAGAAATAAAATCAGGAAACATTACAAGGATACAACCAATTTCTGAATTCAGTACTTGATTACAATCAGAGGCAATAAAATCAATGTCAAACCCCTCAAATAAGTAGTAAAATTTTTGGCATCTCTAGTTCCTTTATCAAGTTTTATGTTTTGCTTTCCTTAGGTTCAACATGAAGAGTAAGAAAGCAACTTTACACTCCATAATTAGTCATTTACACGGGAAAAAAAAAAGAAGAAGAAGAAGAAGCAACCAGTTTCTTGCAGAGGGACTTGGAAATGAACAGGGTGCGCTTTAAACCATCATTTTAACAAATGCAATTAATATCCGTTTCGGGGTTATGATTCTTTAACTCAAACCTCAAGTTTTTCCAGTTTCACAATTAAAGACAAATACGGGTCCTTCTAGAAATTCAACAACAACAAATAGTGTAACTCCAGATTAAGTGGAGAAATCAAAAGCAAATTCAAAGTACTCACCCAGCCGCCGTATACCGTGGGCCAGACGAATTCGACCAGAGCGATGCAAACTCTGCCGCACCAGAAAACCTCTCTTTCTGAAATAGACATGGGTGCCGAAAAATCTTGTACCCTGCGATTTTTCAGAAAAGACAAATTCCAATTAGAACAAGGTCGCTTGACAATAAAAAAGTGTTCATGCAGAAAAAAAGGAAGGGGAAAAAAGAACCTTGGAGGAACGAGAACAAGAAGGTGGTTGTAGGGCTTGTTGGGCCCTGCAGTAATATGGTGTATTCAGAACTACAGCTTGCATCCCTGCTCTGTTGCGGATCTACTGGCGTAAAATAAAAGTTTGGAAGCAAAAGAAAAAAAATAGGCGCAGAGTTATCGAGATTCTCTTCCCTTCAGTTTCGCAGCAACCAAACACGAACCAATGTCAAAAGAGCCCAGAAAATTCAGTCAGCCTTTCACCACATCTAACATCGCATCGCCATCTGGTGCTTCATGGTTGTTGTTGTTGTTATTTTATTATTTTCACGATAATTTGAGGACGCGAACTTCACGAGTTCATATCCCTCAATTCGGAGGTACTTTAGTTAGGTCAAAGAAATAAAAAAGAGGGAGAGAGACTGAGAGGAGGTACTCAATTTCATCTTTTTTTCCCACGAGAATAAATATAAAAATTATATTAAACATACTAAAGGAACATAATTATTTTGGCCAAACAAAAAAAAGGGAATCTATTTATGAGATGCGGATTTTACTGTTAATATGTGAATGTCTGAACGATAATTATATAATTTAACAAATGAGAAAGATAATGGATCCTTGGTCTTTATAATTTTTAAACCAGTTTTTTTCTTTTGAAATTTATAATTTGAATGCTGTTTTTTCTTTTGGGTAAAATTTGAATGCTGTTTTAATTTTTCCTGAGGGTAGATATACCATTTCAACGGTAAAATGTTGCATTGCCTTCCTACCAATGAACAAACTTTCAGACTTCATATGAAAAAAATGTCTCATTATAACAAAATTAGTTTTTTTTTCCCCAAAGGAATTACTTAGTGGTCAAAGTGACATCCACCTTGCACTTTGAAAGGCGGCGCATCCAAATTACACGAAGTTCATACTTTTTTTTGGGGGTTCCATTCCCTGCGTCCATAATAAAAAAAACACAGAAGAGTCCAAAGAAATAACAAAAAATATGATCAATAGAGATGCGAAACGTGCAGCAGATTGGTTGGCTAAGAGCTCGCTCTCGATGGTACCTGGCCTTGTGACCTTCAAGGACATCCCTTCAGGTTTGGTGTCTATCGTTGACTCAGATTGTTTCAGAAGCTTCCGTTCAGGTCCTCATAGTAAAGTTGTCTTGCTTTTCCCAATGTATCAAACAAAAAAAAAAAGAAATAACAAAAATGAAGCAACTAGCCTACACTAGTTTTAAAGCTCGAAACATACCGCTAATAGACTCGTATGAAGAACCTTCTGGTCTAAATTCTGAGGCCGCATCATGAAGGAGAATATCCGCTAAAGGAGTTGGTGATTGACCCACGCATTTGGCACCCCCCTTTTGCAACAGCCGCTGCAAGCCAGTCTGCAGCCACATTATCTAAACGAGGAGTCCAGGTGAAGGAAAATGAAGTCTCAGAATTCAGAGCATCCAGAACTTCAAGAGCAAAATTATGATGGGGCCAATCACAACAAGATATATCTCTATATGGAGATCCACTGCATGTTGTCAGACCCAATAATAACTGAGCCATAATTCAAATCCTTGGCAATCTCCACAGCTCTAATAATAGCTATACTAACATTCATGAAAACTTGTTATTTTAACGCTTTCCTATTGTCTATGAGCTCCATAGAGTTGGTTGATACCATGCGTGTTCTGACATTACTTCCTATGATCCATCTTCGTAAGTACAATAGGAAAAATCAGGCAAAGCAAAATCGGCATTGGAATTGAAAAATACAAATCTAGACGGTGAGTCTTGCGAGTTTGGAAGAACCTAAGAAAGTGAATCCTATGAGAATGTTTTATAAGCAAAGGGGAGAATCTCAAGTGCTAGATGGCTTGTTGGTAAAAAAAAAAAGTGCTAGATGGCTTACACTCTAAGCAATAGTTTAGCAAACAAATTGGGGATGGAAAAAGCTTGAACTCAGCAAGAAATCCTGATATCAGCATGCTATAGACTATAGTTTTAAACAGGGTTTTATCTCTTCTTCTTTCCGCCTTTCCCAGATTTGTTGGAGGTTCCGGCTGACGTTGAAGCAGGCTCTTGCTTCTTCATCCTTCCATGATGTCTAGGCACCATTTCCGCAACACGAAGCATTAGACTTTTTCCTGTAACACAATTAAAATAAAAAATGATAGAAGGAGTCAGAATCGTCCAATTTAAGCTGATAATGGAACAAAGAAAAATTGGGCAATTTAAGACTAGTCCACCATTCTCAGACCATAGAGAGCATGAACATATTCGACAACTTTGCTAATTCAGACTTTTCTTCCTAGGGTAAAAGACAAAAAATTTAGTTTTATTCAATATTTTCTTGTATGGTTTCAAGCTTTCCTTCTCTGATGTATAGGTGAAAGACTGGTACCTGACCTTGTACTATCTCTAATTCAAAGGCCAGAAGATTGACATTAGAAGAACTCCTGATGCAGAATCTTAAAATTCTCTACACAGCTATTTCAAACCCACAATGTGACTTTTACAGAAAACATGAAAATAAACAACAATTTCCGTATAAGCAATCTCATGAAAATTTGAAGTAAAAATTCCTCCCTAACTAATCACAGCAACCTCTCTCTGTCCAAAACTCACCCACCTGTGGATTTTTCTCTTCCTTTCTCTCCGCTCTCAGTTTTTTACTTTTGGTGACCTTAATTTGAAACAATCTTATTTGCAGAATAATTTTGTGATTTGATTCATTGAGTCCAATGCTCAACGTCACTACCCTAGAAATTGAAAATCTCAAAAGCAGGAAAGATAGTCAATGTTCAATTCTGCATAGCTAGAGGTCAAGTATCCAAGTTTATAGAGTAAAAATGCAGTGAGGTTAAGAGTCAACATTCCAATTGTCTAAAGGCCAGCCTAAGAATCTCTTTCAACAATAAAAGTCAAACACTACAGCAGACAATTTTAATAAATACATTTTGATTGTAGAAATAATTTTTTTTTGTTTATAGTAAGGGATAGCTCCCAAGTCTTACCAAAAGGCAATGAATATTGGCACTTCATTTGGATAAGCTATCCATTTTGCTTTTTCCAGTATGCCTGGAAAACAAGTACCCATTTCTTTTGGCAAGTGTTTCTAAATAAGCTACAGATTTCAGCTTCCAAGAAAATACTACATAAATCATAACGTTTTAGAACCCTCAATTTTTAGTTTATCCAACTTTTCTTTGAAGGCACACAAAAAAAAAAAAAGTATATCCGAACAATCAAGACTAATCCTCATTATACGTGTGTTGGCAAAGTTGTGACAGAGCATTGCTAATAACAACTTGGCCATGATGTTGATGCCAGCTAAAAGCTACAATTAGGGCAGCCTCTGCTGGCAGTTGAAAATGTTCTCTTCTGCTTAGAAGATTCTTATATATATATATATATATATATATATATAACTATCTAAGAAACATTATGCTAAAGGCACTAGCCAAAAAGATATTAGATGAAAGTGAACAAATTACAGTGATGATTCAGATTGACTCAAAGATTATATAAGAGTTCTAATATTATAAAAACAGCAATAAGAACGTCTATACGGGCTATCTTACTGGCTGTGATGGAAGGATTATATAGAGTCCCATCCTCCTTTTTCAGCAATACTCGCACTCTCCCTCGTTGCATGAAATCACGCGGGTATGCCTTGTCTATCTGCAGTTGTCAGGAGAATTAAGTAAACCCACCACCAATAGTCCAGTCCACAGACAGAATTTGAAGGGCGCGAAAGAATTGGGTAGAAAAAGCACACCTAAAAAGAACACGTCAAATTATACAGCAACAAACCTCAATTGCAAAGGGAAGTTTGAGATAGTTGCAGCAGTCGCCAATTTCAGCACAAGTAGGATTTTCGCATGCCTTGCTCAAGCCAATTCTCCTTCCTTCAGCCACTGTCTTTTTTGAATTCAAGTAAACAGGGTACAAAACAATCCACTTCTTTATATTGGGTAATTCTCCTTCCATAATCCTGATTGAAATTTTATAAGACCATTATTTAAATAGCAAAGACAGACATAAATATGCCTAATGGGAGCACAAAATCCTGTAAGGAACAATCATAACCTATAGCAACCCTCTTTTTTCCTAATTGCCAAGAAGATTTTCTTTTGAGAAAACAAATTGACTTGAAATGAATTCCGTATGCAATGTTGATCGGAGCAATCAATGTTCAGGCAACAACAGGACCATATTTCAGATCAGTATAGTCACTCATCTCAGGAGATAAAGGAGAAACATGCAATTTTAGTTATGAGATCTTGCGCCCCGATCAGATAATGAAAGATGAAAAATAAACAATTGGGCATGATTTCCCAGTTTCAATTGAATGAATAAAATTAGTGATGATGTCTCTTTTGAAGAAATGCTACACGCACTCCATGATTTCAGTTGTAACAAGCATGAACTCTATCCATGAGCCAACCAAAATTGGGCATCGAGATCAATAAACGATAAAGCTTAGAGTAGACAGACAATCCAGAGAGATATTGATCGCCGATTCAACGTAGACATCAACGGGCCATAATGGGTACTATGAGGAAAAATGGGAGGGACGAAAAGGGAAAAAAAAAAAAAAGGAAAGAGACATGGGAGAAGGAAGAAAGAACTTATCACGGACCTCGATGTCGATGTCGGAGTGGAGCCTTCGCCGTCCGATGAATACTACAAAATGACTTAGCAGGCTGTAGTCACGTGGTGGAATCTGTAATGAAACACCGAAGAAATAATATATTTAAGGAGTATGAGAAGCTCGCCAACCATTCGCCTTGTTTGGTCTGTATTTTTCAAATAAAACTGTAATTTCTAATTATTATTATTTTTATTTAAATAACCTTTTCATAATTTTTTTATTTTTATTTAAATTTTATTTTTATAAATTATAATTATTTTAAAAATATTTTTACAAAAAGATAAACTAAATAGCTACTAAGTGATATCACTTCTTAAAAGCATAAAACTAATTTTAGCTCCCAAAAAATATAAGTTAAAATTTAAAAATTATAACTTTTAGCTTTTAAGGTAATAAACACTCTTTGAGATATATTCTTTTCTTGAGATATATTCTTCTCAATGAATTAAAAATTAGATGATTAAAAAACATAAATTCAAAATTTACTGGTTAAATCATAATTGAATTGATATTAAACGAATGATAATTAAATATATTTATATTATATGATGTATTTTTTTTTAAGATATTAAAAATTAAATCAACTATTAAATCTATTTAGAGATACTAGTTTAAGGTTCACATGTTAAATTGTAATTAAATCGGTATTAAAATAATAATTAAATATATTTATATTATATGTTTTATTTATAAATTATAGGTATATATAATATTTTATTTACTAATACTCAACAGGAAAGTTAGTACAGTGGCAAAAGGAGTTTTTTTCCTCAAAGAGGCCTTAAGTTTGATCAATCATTGGTTTTGAGGAGGGAAATTTCTAACTTGATTTAATGCCCCAACATTTCAAGCAAGCCAAACCCGATTTTTTACCAAGTTTAACAGGTTCACAAATAATTTGATTTAGTGAGAGTTCTAGATAAAATCAAAGTCTGGTTTACCGGTTGGATTGGTTGATCTAAATTTTAATATCATGGGTTTTTAGAACAATAAAATACCTCAAACATGTCTATATAATAATCACTTTTGAGAAATATTTTTTGGAATAACAAGGCCTATTTGAAAATATGATGGAACTCAACTCTCAAATTCCTTCTCAAAAACTCATAATTCCACAAATGAGAAATAAAGGATAAACATTTTTTTAACTAAATTTGCTTCATATACAAAAGTTAAGAATTAAACTTTTAACTATTTATTTAAGGGATAAAAGCTTCTGCTACTCATAATAGTGAGTTAATAAATTCTATACTCTTTTAGACTCTTAATGCAGCTTACTTGGTTTTCCCTTTCAATCATCTAGCTCAATGCAAATTTGCTCTAAGTCCAAGTTAGTGCAAAAGAACTGTGGATCTTGCTTCTTCTTTCTACATTTGGACATTGGGAGCATTAAGAACAAACTCTTTCAAATTAAACACATAAAAATACTTTTAGTTCACTAATGAATGGTTAATTTGAGTGGAAGATGCTTGACCACCTTTAAACTTTAAGTAAAATTGAGAATTTGAGTAAAATAAATAAAAAATTATATTAAAAGATATATTCTCAATTGGGTTGATAATATTCAAATTTGTTCCCATAACACCATATTGAAGATAATTATATAAAAGTACTTTTAATTAATATTATTATGATAAATTTTATTTTATCAAAATTACTTTTAAAATAAAATTATCTAAACATATTGATTTAAAATTTTATTTTTTTCAAATAAACTCGACTTTGCACACTTTTAATCTAAATACAATTGAATTAAAGCACAGCGAACCGGTCCGCAGAAGTAGAAGATTAGACTTTTTTGCTAAACCGCCCGGTCCGTGAGTTATAGGTGTCTGCTTTTCGGTTTCTACACAGCCATCATCAACGCAGAGAAAAAATGCCTCCGAAGAAGAACAAGCAGAAGCAGAACGCCAATTCAGTTTCGTCGTCGAAAGCAAAGTCACAGTCCTCTTCATCCGGTGCGAGGCTGCAGATTTCTGCCGAGAACGAGAACCGCCTCCGCCGCCTCTTGCTTAACTCAGGCCGGTCCGCACCATCTCTTCCTGCGGCGGACGATACCCTGACCAAGGCTCAGAAGGCGAAGAAGCTCAAAACTGTTTACGAGAAGCTCTCTTGTGAAGGTTTTAGTAATGATCAGATTGAACTTGCTCTCTCCACTCTCAAGGTATTTATTTCTTTGGCCTCGTTTGGCTACTTAGGGAAAGAAATGGGAGTGAGAATCATTTGTCGTTCTGACTATTGGTGAATCTGGTAAATGAAACATTTTTGCTTCCAAGATAAGTAAATACTAGTTGTACTAGAATACAGTGGAAGCGCGGGAAAACCATACTGTAGTTTCTTTTTCCTTTTCTTTAATTTTAATTTTAACTTGAACGCATTTTTGAAAGCCAGGACTTAATTTGGTGCAATAAAAAATTCGTATTCGTAATATATATAATTATCCAAGGCAAAATGCTGTTTCCTTTTCATTTCCTATAAAAATAAAAGAAGACTGATGGTAAGAAAACTGGTACATATAATGAGAAATTAATTAATGGCTAATGCCTTAGGTTTTTTTATGACTTTCGGCTTCCGTTGTTGAGAAACTTTAAAAAGTTGAATTTTTCCCATTTCAACCATTCCTCTTTTCTTCTTTCATTGTCTCTGTGTCCCCTACGATTTTTTAGGTCTTAAACAATGGAATAAATTCCAGTAAGAACTGTGTGATTGGTTCAAGTTCAATCATTTTCATATAACTGTGCCAATATAATTTTGGAACCACTAATCATGCTATTTCTTTACGGATATTTCAAATTAGTAGTCTGTTCATTGTTCTCTGTAGGAAGGTGCTACATTTGAGTCCGCACTTGATTGGTTATGCTTGAATTTGCCTGGCAATGAGCTTCCATTGAAGTTTTCTTCGGGAACCTCCTTGCATTCCAATGAAGGTATATTTGTACTTCCCTTGATTATTTATGTTATTTCTATAGAATTATTTTAAGTTTGTTAAATCACACAGACCAGGAGAAGCAGTTGAAATCATTAAATTTGTTAGACATGTAAAATAATTTCAAATAATATCCTCGTATAATGTTAATTTTTATCATGTAATTAATGAGAATGAATAGTAATTAGGGGCATTTTTGGGAAAAAAAATATTAAATGCACTAGATAACCCTCATTTATCCCTTATATTTTAATATAAGATAGGTCCTGCAAATGTTCCTTATATTAAGGAATTGAGGGAGTATTAAATTAGTATTATTTTTTTTTTATTTTGGAGATTGAATTTCTTATCCTTAATGCTTTGATAGGAGGTTCTGTTGGTGTTATATTAAATCAACGGGATGATTGGACTGCTTCTGTTGATCCATGTATTACAACTAAGCAAGAAACTCCAGCATTTTCAGTTAGAATCAAGAAACAGTGGGATGATGATACTCTAGATTCTCGCCAGCCATCTCAAGCAGATTGGATCAGGCAATATGTGGAGCAACAGGAAGAGGTAAGTAAGTACAAACAACAGCACTAAGTACGTCTTTACATGGGGCCTGAAAGCATTAAGCTACCTGTAAAACTGGAAGTAGGATCAGCAATGAGATAAATTTTATCACAATTGTACAGACTCTTAGTATTCTCTTCACTTTGCAATTTTCAAGTGCTTGAGTGTATTATTTGTTGTCTTTTGTTGTTAAGCTAGCCATAAATGTTGATGTTCAATCCTAGGGACTGATGTAATGGTTGTTTTAACATCATAAATGAGTACTTAGCCTCTTTTCGGCAAACCTTACATATGATGCTCAACAAGAATTCCACTGACCTATAACAGTGCCAGACTGTAAGGTCAGACTCGAAAAATGTGCCTGAATGGGTTTTGTCAGGCCTTAGACTGGATGATGTTTTCAGTGATAGAAACTGCTGGTGCTTCATTGGGTTTCAGCAGGAACTGGTCATTACATGATTAAAACTTGTTTGCTATCTGCAAGATTGAGCTTTTTTTTTTGGGGGCCAGAGCAACACGGAGCTATTGGAGCCTACCTTTTTGGTGCTTTATACAAAGTTATGGTCTTCTTGGTGTTGGTCGGCCCTTGTCCTCAGCTAGGGTTAGGGTTAAAATTTGAATTTGATGAATAATCTAGCACTAGGTTTAAGGTTTGGTTTTGATGCATGTTACGGAGAGAGTCAAAGAGTGAGATAAGTTGGAAAGATGTGAATTGTGACAAAAAGACATGTGGATAGATGCCTACAGCTTTGTAGTTTTATTAGTATTTGTCATGTGAGTATTTGACTCAACAATGACTTAGATATGCTTTACTTGGACTGTCTCGAGAACAACATGTTTCCAAATTCCATAACAATAACTATTGCTTATCTTCTAGTGTTTATCTTTTTCATTTTCAAGTGCTAGATTGCATGATGTATGGATTATGGTCTTTTGCTGAAACCTATGGAGGCCTAAAAATAATCCTCTTCCAAAAAGATTAGTAGAAACTTTTGATTAACAACCTTCCCATTCTGTTCTAGGCATTTAGCGAAGGATGCCACTAACCACCACAAATTGCACACTGCCATCGAGATTTATGATCTTTTCTTTTCACTAAACCCGAAAACTTGATAGCTAAAATAGCTTGTAGATCCACTGCACAATTCCGGGTCTCATTAAAGAAACCAAACAGCCTATTCCAATTCTACTGATCCGCCTCATAATGTAGACAAAGATGGTTATTTATCTCTGACTTTCTGAAACACATCACACACACATCTGGTGATAAAGCCTTATTAAGCCTCAAGGTTTTATTATCTAATTAGCTGTTGTCCTTTTTTCTCCTTAAGTTACTAGTTTAATTGTACTATTTGCAGGATGAACATAATACTTGGGAAGATGACATTCTTGAGGAGAGAAGTGCCAAGAAGGAGGTATTTTCTTTCCTGTTCGTATTTGATATAGTTTCTTGGAGAAGATTAATTGATATTTTTTCCTTCCTTATTCTAGTTTCAATACCCAACAATTTAATTTAATGTTGGTCATTAAGACATTATATTCAAATGTAGCTTTCAGTTTAATGGGTTTTTATGTTCCCATGCTTCTTGTTTTTAATCTTCTTTGTTGAGTTTTTAACATGCTTCAAATATACATGCTAGTTCTTCTTTCATACTATAATTCTTTTATAAAGGAAACACCTTTTTGCTTAAATTTCTCACTCATATGTCTAGCTGTCTTTATTTTAACTTTTATGATTTCATAGCTGCAGTCCTTTATTTCCACAGTAAGCAGTTCAAAATTTGTGTTTTCTCCTATCAACCATTTGTTGATATTTTGAATTGATGCAGCTTCCTAGTTTTGGTGGCCTGATTAATGAAATTATCTTCTTCCATAATAAAAACGTTGGCTTTATTATGATCAGATCAGCTTACATGTATTTAGTTATATTGATATCTGTCTGCATATCAGTAGGGAGAAAGTTAATGTCTTTGTTTTGCTTGGTTTCTGTTCAGTATATTGTGATAAAGTAACAGTAGAGTAGGAACTGTTTTCGGAGTTAATGCTTTTGTTCTGTTTGGTCATTTATATTGTGTAATGATAGTTTAATATTGTTTAGATAACTCTAATGAGTTTAATATACTCTTGTCTTTTATAATAGGCCCGTGAGCCTAGATCTTATGATGTTATTGCCAAGGAGTATCTTTCTGCAAGGTTGGAAGCTATGAAAGCCAAGGAAAAAAGGGACAAGAAAAGTCAGGAGCAGGCAGGCAATATTATCCGGAAACTGAAACAAGAGTTGTCTGCTTTAGGTTAACTTTAACTTTGTTTTCTATTTAAAATTTTGTAGCCTTTGACTTGTCTCATATGCTTTTACTATGCTCTGAGCAGGATTATCAGATGAAGCTTTGGCTGTACAGCATGAGCTTGAAATAGCTTCTAAATCCACATCTGAGAGAAGATCTATAGGTCCTGAGCCTGTTGATTGCAGTGAAGAAGAAACTCCATGTGATGCAGAAGGTTATTCGACTGTTATTTTGCCATCTGATGGTATAGCAGTTGATGAAAGTGGTGTAAAGCAACATAATGTGGAGGAAAATCCTGCTAATTCTGCATTCTCAGATGTACAAGTTAAAAAAGATTCTGCTGAAGAAGCGGCAGATGATGTTGAACTAGGTGGTTTCTTTTTGGAGGATGCTCCATCTAATGAAATATTGCCTCCTGATATTTTGGAAATACAGAAACAAGAAAAAATTAAAAAATTATCTGAGAAGAAGAATTTGGAGAAGTTAGATGGCATTTGGAAAATGGTAAGTTTGTAGACTACATTTAATGGTGTTTGATGAGTGATTTAATGAGAATCAAGCATCTTCCAGTTACTTTTAGTATCATATTGCCCTATTATACTGGAAATGATCTTAATGGCATTGTGTGAAGGCAATTTTGAGGAATGGTGTGCATAAGATAACCTTGTTGAAACGGGAATTAATGACATCAAGGGAATGATGTTTTAATTGATAGATATGCATATTTTATTAAGCAACTTGGACACATCTTTTTCTTTTTAATTTTTGCAAAATACTAAATGCTACCAGGCTCGTGTTCTGTCATTTGTTTTTGAACATGAGATTCCTAACAATGGGTAACTTGTTCTTTTTCATCTGAATAAGTCTATATCTCTCTCATAATCTGAAAGTATTTTTCTTTTCATCTTATATTCTAAATAATTATAGGGTGACCCTCCCAAAATTCCAAAGGCCGTTCTTCATCAACTATGTCAGAAATCAGGGTGGGATGCTCCAAAATTCGATAAAGTTCCTGGCAGAGGAAAGAGTTTCTCCTATGCCATAAGCATATTGCGCAAAGCTAGTGGAAGGGGTAAGAACCGAAAGGCTGGGGGGCTGGTCACACTTCAGCTTCCTGATGAGGGTGAAACTTCTGAATCTGCTGAAGTTAGTTCTCATGCCTCTCATTTTCATGTTTCTTCTGAAGCCTTTTTGATTATCTATAAGAGATGAAAAGACTGAGAATAGATGATTTGCTTGGTACCTATATGTATCATTCTCTACCTTCAGTAAATTATTTCTTCATCTAAAATGATTAAATAATATACTTAATATTTTGTAGTACTTCAGTTGGACCTTAACTTATTTTACCATGCATTCACTTATTATGCTTTTGTACACACGCACATGCATAGAAACACAACATTTGCTCATGTAGTTAGGAGCAAGGGGTGAATTCTTGAAGGTCGGGATGTTTACAGATAAATATAGAGAGAGTACAAAAAGGAGGGTAATATGCCTCTTCAGATGGTTAACAGCCAACGGAAAATTAATCTGATGAGAATCCATTAAGACAATAAAGCTTTCTAACTGCTAAAGGGAAGCCAGATAACTGTATCCTTAACAAAGGTAAAGACAGAAGTTCCCCTTAAATATGGGAGTTTTATGCCCCTACGAAATGCTCCCTGTAGCTGCATGAAGAGTCCACCACCTCAAGGATTTGTTCTTACTTGTACCATATCCTCAAAAGCTTATCAATAAAAATTGCTGTATGCTTTGTGAGCTGACTTACAACTCCCCATAACCCTGCTGGAGCATACTCCAAATGTAAGTTGCACCAGGAAGGCCACATGCTTGCTCACATTGCCTGTTCTGGTGGATTAGTCCTATTTAGGCATTTCCTGTAGCAATTTTCTTGACTTAGCAAAGTTAAGTGTAGAAATTGCTTTTTTTTTTTTGGGGGGGGGGGTTGGTGTTTGAATCACAAAAGTTAGATGGCTCAGGGAACTAGAGATCAAACTTGAGACCACTTTGTTGAATAATGGGGATTACTTATTAATATGTTTACAAAGGAATTTAAATACTTAGTGGATGGGTCATTCCATAAGACGAAGTCATTGAATATATCATATTACCTTGCTGAGATTAAAATTTCTGAAAACACTACCTAGGCCCCAATGAATCCTAATTTTACTTTGTAATTCTGCATATTTCATATCCTAAAACTTTGTCTCAATGGTTTAAAGTGGTATTTGCCTGTATTTGTGGAGTGCTTTCTTTTCGCAGAAATGGAGAAAATAATTGACTTTACTACTACCTCTTTGTATAATGTTTCTGAAGAACTCTCTACTTCTTAAAACTTTCTTCCAGTCTCAATTTCTCAATTTATGTGATGTAGAAAGGATAATTAAATAATTAGGATTTTAAATAATTATTAGGTTATTTAGATTTAATTTATTTTGAATTTATTTTATTTTTTAAAATTTGATTATTTTGTTTAGATTTATCTTTATCTTATATTTTAGGATATGTTTTAATTCAATATTTATCTTTTGTTTAGATTAAAATTATTTTGTCCTTTTAGGATCCTAGTTAGATTAGGATTTGAGATTTTATAAATAAGTCTTAGGATCTTTCATTGTATCTCAACTCTTTTCTTATTGATTGAATATTATTTGAGATTTTGTGAGTGAATTTTCTCTTTTTAATTTTCTTCTCTTTTCATCTACCTTCTATTCTTCCCCCACCGTCCTACATCAATTTGGTATTAGAACAGGTTCATACAGTCCTTCCCATACTTTCCTTGCTGGAAACCCATTAGGAAAACTCGTCGGAACCCTAACTCCTTTGCTATCAAAGCCATAAACCCTAGCTGCCAACATTTGATCAACACACCGCCACCATCGCTCAGCTCGCCAGAGGGAATCCGGCTTGTCCACCGAACGCCATCGCCGACGGCCCTGCCAATCGCCATCACGGACTGGCAACTCTCCTTGCACATGGGCTTCATGCGCCCCACGCACCACCGAATGCGCTGTTCGTACAGTCACTCTATATTCACTTTTTCTGCAATTTTTGAGTTGTTTCGCGAAGTTCTTTCCCTCTCAGCCTATCCTAGCGGCAAGAATCATCATCTAGAAGCTTATTTGGAGGTATATTTGAATTAATGTCATTAGTATGACTTATATCGAGTGCCTTGAGTGTTCATTTGATTGCATGGATTGTTATTCTGATCACATGGATCGTCACCTTAATCACATAGATTGTCACTTAGATGAAACAAACCGTAAGTTTGATGAATTAAAAAGGTTGTTCATAAACATCGTATATGCTCTAAATAAGGGTAGAGAGATAACTCCTTAGACTTTAAAGAAGGAAGAATGTGAGTGTCAGATAGAAGAAGAGTAAGCATACCAGGAAGTTAAAGCTATAGAGTAGATTGAAGCAACATCATCCGTAGATAATTCCTCAAAATTCAAAAAAGTCTTAAAACCCCTCATTTTATCTCAACTCTTTCCTTATTGATTGAAAATATTATATGAGATTTTGTGAGTGGATTTTCTCTCTTTAATTTTCTTCTCTTCTCATCTTCCTTCTATCCTTTCCCTACCCTATCCTACATTATTATGCCAACATATTTGTGCTCTTACCTGTCAATTATGTTTTGTTATGATATGGAACAGATCTTATTTTCTGTCCATTTATGCCTTTTTTGCCCTTTTTGTTTTATTTCATTGCAGGATGCACAGAATAAAGTGGCAGCATATGCTTTGTTCCAGCTGTTTCCTGATATCCCTGTTCATCTCCCAATTACAGAGCCATATGCTTCACTTGTTTTGCAGTGGATGAAAGGTGGTTATTTTTCTTGGTTATAGTTTTCTTCTTTAAATTATCTTAGTTATAAAGTTTGAATATATAAATTTCAATGAGATGAATATGGAACACTTATAAAATTTTGACTCCTGTTATTTTCTTTCTGAGGATGTCTAGTCATTGGTGTAAATCATTTAAACCCTTTTTAATTAACTGGATATAAGGGCATTTTGTTCTTAAGTTGACTGTTACTGCAATATTTCAAAACTTTCAGGAGATTCATCAGCGAGGATTGAAGAAAGGGAGGAAGATCGTAGGTCTGAATTTGTTGATTCACTTTTGAATGCTGATGGTTCTAGTGTGAGTGCAGCTGTTGATGATACAAATTATAAGCTTCCCGAAAATTTTGATAGACTTGTTGAAAATAAAAGCACAACTCCTGCCAGTGTTAAGCCATTTGCACAGAGTAAGTTCATCCACTTTTGATTTAAAGTGCTTTCAATTCAATAATTTTTTAAGAGGATGGAAGCTCATTTTGGATTTTAAATATGGACGTTAGTTGTGTTGACCTCTTCAATTTTTAGACACGTTCTAGGGTACTGCAAGGAGCCTATTTATTTTTGAATCAGTAGTAAGGGGGGGACAAATCAAAGTACACATCTTTTTGTGAAGGGCCTCATCCAGTGCTCCGATAACAATATCAATCTTTTTGTAAATGGTGACCTTAAATCCAACATAGGAGTTAGTTACCTAATCGTGGAGTTCTTCAGTGGCCTCCTCCCCCTTGAAGGTTCCACCTATACATTTGTTGCCAAAATTTTGAGAGTCTATGCATGATCATCATCTACACTATGTTTAAACCAAAACTAAGGCTGGCTTATTCCAACAGATTACCATAGCCGAAAAGAGTTGTGGGCTAACTTAAGCGTTCATTCTCCTTTGAACAAAATAACAGTGACCAAATCATGTTACAACCCCCCTCCTGTTCTTAAATCTTTGGCTGTTAAAGCTCTGTCTGCAAGGACATCTGCCTTTTTTTGGGCCAATAAGAAAGACCTTTAGTAGCACTATTGAGAACTAAATAACATTATGAGGGAAACTTATTTTAATGTACACTTCCTAGCCCCTTGACAAAGCTGTTGACTGGAATAATTTCAAACCCTTCTAATCCTGTCTTCCGGAGAATGTGAAGTTGGTGACAGTTTGTATGCAGCTACTGAACAACTCTCCAACAGGATCCACTTCCCTGAAAAGAAGGGACTGTTCAAACTCACTATTCTTGTTAACACATAATAGCAATTAAATGACAGTATTCTTTATAAAAAGGTCAAATGACAAGGCTTATGGGATGCAACTTATGTGTTTCATTGATGGGTAACAAATTATAATTCTCTCTGTCTCCTCCCCCACCCCACACCCTCCCCCCCCAAAACCCCCCTTTTCTTATCATAACTTCAGCATTTCTTTATGCAGGAGAAACCTATCGTGTGGACAAGGAGAGCTCCGATTTAAGACAGGCACAATATAATAAAATGAGAACCCAGAGATATCAGGTCTGCATACATTTTGTTTTATTCTTCCTTGTGGCTCTGCCATAATTTTGGAGCTGTACTGCTTGCCATATCAATATATGCCTACTTATGTGTTATTAAGAGAAAATTATGCATCTGATCACTCTTAAAGCTTCACACATAACTAATAATTTGGATTTTTTTTGGGGGTTTATAAAACTAATCATTATGTTTGATGGCTATCTCTGTTAAAAATTAGTTAGTCAGGTTTATGATTGGTGTTTTATAGTTTGTGCATTATTCCTTAAAGTTTTTATTGCATCAAAATAGCGAGAAATAACTACATTATCTCTCGAATGTTAAACTAGGTGCATAGAAGCTTACTTGTTTGAGTGTCTATGCCTTTTCACTCAGCACGTTTTCCTGTGCATTGCAAAGTTTGAGGAATGAGCTGCACTTTTCATAAATTGTGAATAGTGTGACTTATTATAGAATTTACTATATATACTGACATATTGATGATTACTTTTAGGCTGTCTTAGAGCAAACTTTTTTTGATATTTGAATGTCAGTTTTCTTCATAGTTGGGACTCAAATTGTAAGATTCTGAAAAGAGCATTCATGATATAGGGCACAACACAACATGGATAAGGTGACGTAAAAATCCAAATTATAAGGCCATGACCTAGTTTGGACATGTATGTAAATATGTTATACAAATACAAGAATGTGGACATGCAAAAGTTTAAAATATGAACTAGTTTATGCAAAAATAGGAATATGGCATATTTGAAACATGTTTCTGAAAAATATTAGATGGTGAATTTTTTTTAGGTCAGCAGTACTATAATGAGGTGTTAGGAGGGTCCTATTGGGTGTTGATGTCTCGTATGATTTGACAGGGTTCTGGCTCTTTTCTTGATGTGCCTGATTTGTAGATGAGAAATGGTTTTACCATGTAAACGTGGAAGAGTTTTCAACATTTGAGAACATTGTGGGAGTTGTTATTCATAGAACTAGATAATATCTGCAGCAATTTTTGGTCCATTGGTGTCATTTAGTTTGCTGCTTTGACTTTTTGGACTTCATAGTCTGAAAAATTTTGTTTGGAAGGTTGGAATATGTAGATGTTGTACATGACAATTACTCCCCTGTTGCTTTGGAATTCCAAAATTTTTAGAATAATCAACTATTTCTTCTGTAACAATAAACCTTTTTTTTTTTTAACTGCTCTTCTTTGATAGTGATTAAAAATCAATATTTTCTGCTCCAGGACATGTTCAAAAGTAGAGCTGCACTTCCTATTACTGCACTAAAGGGTGACATATTACAATTGCTGAAGGAAAACGATGTTCTTGTTGTTTGTGGTGAAACAGGCTCTGGAAAGACAACTCAGGTAATAATTCAGCTTTCACTACTGACAAGTCTTGTTTCCATTGGCTAAAGCTTCTGATATCAGTCTTTTGCATTCTCCTTGCTTTCAGAATCTCTGTATAGCTGATTGCAGGTGTTTTATTCCCTTCTTCCTTTTCTGTCACAGTGGCTACGGTTTTTTTTTTCTTTTTAACCTGACAGTCATTTAATGTAGGTTCCCCAATTTATATTGGATGACATGATTGAGTCAGGATGTGGTGGACACTGCAATATTGTGTGCACACAGCCAAGGAGAATTGCGGTGGGTAAAAAAGCTTTTTCTTGCCATTTGACAAATCTCATATTTTCTGCAGTTGTTCAGCAGTATATTGGCTGAGTCTTTATAGCAAGTCTAATTATGTGCGTCCTATATTTCATACCTGATGAGCTAGTTATTTAATACTCGGTGTTTCTTTATTCCTTGCCTCCAAGCTTGTAGGGGCTGGCTGATGTAGGACAGGGTTTAGATAAGGTAGAATTTAGATGATAAGAGTAGAAAAGTAAGAAGGAGAGGAAATTCACTGAAAAAAGCTTCAAAATATTATTCAATCAATGGGAAAAAAAAGAGATGATTACAATGAATAGTTCTATAACTTATTTATAGAGTCTTAAATCTTAATCTAACTAGAATCCTAAAAGATAAGATAAAGATAAATTTAAACAAAGTAATTAAATCTTAAAAGATAAAATAAATATCCTAATAACTATTTAAAATTCTAATGATAATCTCATTATCCATATCTATTCTCCATCATTTTCTTCTGCTTTAAAAAACTCTCCTCTATTGAGTTAATGTGATGCTTCATCTTTTTGCTACCTTTCACAATCGGCTTCTTGGTCAACATATAAAGGCTTTGATTCTCGGGTCTCAACCCCTTTGTTTATTTGGGCCTTTATTCTCAATCTCAAGCTTGGCAGAACGCAACAAGATTGTCTTCCCTTTATACTTGAATGAATGAGTGTTCTCACGACTATGGCTTGTAATATCATTATTATAGAGCCATGATCTTCCCAACAAAATCTGAGCAACATCCATAGGAAGGACATTGCATAGAACTTTTTCATGATACTCTCCTAGTTGAAAGGGAATGCGACATCAACGCATAATGGTTAAGGAAGCTTGTCATCAACTCATACTACTTGAACAGGCTTTGGATAGGGCTCTGGCTTAAGATGAATCCTAGCAACTCCTTGACTGGAGATACATTTCTGGCGCTTTCTCCATCAATAACTAACTAGCATAACTTATTTCTGCATTTCACATGAGTTTGAAATGTGCTTGTTCTCTTCCGAGAGTCATTGGGTGAGGGGATAGATAGCATACACCTCATCACACCCATATGTCCTATCTCATAATCATCCACAATGATCTCCTCGTCCATGTCAGAGGAACATTCAATGGGATCAATCACCATGTTAGCATCTACCACTTCATCCTTCTTCTCAGCTTGAGATTCAAGAATTAGAACACGTTGAGGACAACTTGATGCGATGTGACCTTTAAAATGAAATCGGAAACACTTAATGGTAGAAGCATTGGGTTGGGAGTTAGATTTTGTTGACTCAATAATCTTAGAAGTACTTCTGTTAGGACTAGAGGCTTGACTAGACTGAAACAAAGATCTGGTCTTAAAAGGAGGCACTCTAGTAGAGCGATTGGATTGTGTGTAGGTATGAGTCTGGCGAGAATCTGTGGCCTGGAAATTTGTATGCCTAGCAGACGAGCCCTTTAACAAAGATTCTACCTCCAAAGTCTTATGATGTGCTTCTTCAAGAGATTTAGGAAGATTTAGTTTAAGCTCTTGTTCAATGTCAGCTTGAAAACCATTGACAAACTCTTGAATTGTCAAATGGGGGTCTTCCTTGACCTCACACTGATTCATGAGATCGTCAAAACGAGCCATGTAATCAAATATCATGGTGATCTACCTCAAGCTTAGCCATTGATTGTAAAGCTGATTTTTGTAATGGGTAGACACATTTCTTTTTCAGCTTCATCTTCGTCTTTGCCTAAGTATTAATTGGGGGCTTTTCTAGATGCTCTAGATTCTGTTGCACATTCTACCAATACTTCTTGGCAGACTTAACAAGCTTCATCTTAGTGAAATGAACGATGCACATTGTTCATCTCATATCATTCAAAGTAATCCTTTATGCTAGCCAACCAATCCAAGAAGACACTTGGATCTAATTGGCCTCCGAACTCAGAGGCTTCGACCTTGACCTTCTTTGAGATGTCATCTAGTTGAGTTTGTCTATGACCTTCCCTATGATTTCTAGGAGGTGATTTGTATCTTCGGTTATAATAGTCTCTTGGCTCATGATCAGTCCACTGATCTTCTATATAGATTTGTTGGGAGTCAAAAGTTATATAAGGAGCATCCCTGAGATTCCAATTTCCGTTGCCTTTTGTAAACTGATGATTCCCAATAGGTGGAGCCCTTGGATCACTAGAGGAAGGGGTATATACACCCCCTAAGTTAATTTCTCCTTGAACTTTCGAGCCTTCAATTGTATCTTCTGGCGTATATTGCTTATCTTTTCCTTTTATGGCTTGCAAGATGTTTTCGTACATTCACTTTAGTTCTTCAATTCCATGGTTTGCCTCTTCAAGCCTGAGATTTGTTTCTTCGAGTCTAAGATCCATGGCATCGAACCTATGGTTTGAGGAGTCAAGCCTTCAATTTATTGTTTCAATTGCTTGATCTACATATTTCGTAGTATGTCTCTTGGCTTCCTCCAGTTGATTTTGAGTAACTTGAGAGCTTTTGGTTATGTTGGGCTTAACGATCATGAACTCTTAGACAAATTCGCGTTGCGATGTAACTTTAAATTCCAAAAGAATGAAATTTTACCCCCAAATTAGCATCTGGATGATGATTCTTGCAGTTAGGATAGGTTGGGAAGGGAAGAACTTCGTCGAACAACTAAAAAATTGCTGAAAAATTGATTATGGGATGGTTTTACGGACAAAGCATGGGGTGTGTGAAGCCCTTGCACAGGGGAGTTCACCTGCGTGTGAGGGCTTGTTTGGCAGTGGATGGGAGCGAAGTTTTTGGGACTGGCCGGATTTAAGGAGTTAAACATGATGGTGGTGGTATCTCGGTGAAAAGACATCAGGAAATATGGTTTTTGGTATGGACAACAAGATGGCTAGGGTTCTGGCGAGGGAAGTGCGGGAAGGAGCGTGTGAACCTGCTATGATACCAAATTGATGTAGGACTGGGTTTGGGTAAGTTAGAATTTAGATGAGAAGAGTAGAAAATTAAGGAGAAGAAGAAATTCACTGAAAAAGGCTTCAAAATATTATTCAATTAGTGGGAAAAAGAGAGATGATTACAATGAGTAATTATAGAGTTTGTTTATAGAGCTCAAAATCCTAATCTAACTCGGATCCTAAAATATAAGATAAAGATAAATTTAAACAAAATAATTAAATCCTAAAAGATAAAATAAATAAAATAAATTCAAAATAAATATCCTAATAACTGTTTAAAATTCTAATGATAATCTAATTATTCATATCTACTCTCCATCACTGACTTGTCTAGCTCATCCTGTCATGATAAGGAATGATGCATATACTTGGATAGTATAAATCCATGCTGATCATCATAAGAGCAAATAAATGAAGCATTGACATAATCTCAAATGGGTTGATCAAGAAAATTTACCACATGAAGCTATATAAATCAAATATGTAAGGTGTTTGTATTGCTTACATTGTTGTCTTATTTTTAGGGAGAAATGAAAGGAGTACAAGTGCAGTACAGCGAAGTACAGAGAATAATACAATGAACCTGGACAATATTGCGTACAATATGAAAATAGACTAAAATATGTACACTATTCTTACACTCCCTTCCAAGCTTGTGCATATAAATCATATGCATTGAGCTTGTTATATAAATAGTTGATTTGAGGATTCTTGAGAGATTTAGTGAATATTTATACTAGTTGGCCGTTTGAATTGACGAATTTGGTAGCAATACATCTAGATTGAATCTTCTCTCTAATATGATAGCAATTCACTTTTAAATGCTTGGTCCAGTTGTTCTTCTGGAGATGTGGTAATAGGCATCAAGGTCTTGAACTCACATTTGAGTGACTCAATCTCTCATACATAAATGGTAGTATCCACCTCTTGATACTTAAGACTGGCAAGATTAAATAGAATGTCATAGTAACGTCAAATATTATTACTATGTACCATTGCAATTTAATTCCAAACATCATTACATGTAAAGCAGCCTAGAGTCAAGGAAATGCCATTTCAAAGCACACAGTTGGGCATCAATTTTTATCCAATTAGGTTTATCAGTAGAAGGAATATCAGTTTCTTACTTAAGGGGTTTAAATAACCTTGCCCTTTGAACCATAATCAAATTGATGCATCCCACGATTTCATTGATGTAGGTCTATCATAAATATAATCTTGTGAGGTACCTGGCTTGGGAGGTTCATAGTGAGACATGGCTGTTTTAATTGGAACGGGGCTTTTAAAAAATACTTTACACAGTATAGCTCCATTGAAGAAATACAATGAAAGGATCAATGGAGGCTGGAGATCAGCAAGGGAGGGTGCATTGATTTTATTTGGGTGAATGACAATGTAAAATGGTGCATGATGTACTCTCACTTAGATGTGATGGAAGGTAGCTTGGTTTCTATGGCATGGAGGAGATTAGACAGTGACTGGACTTAGGAAGTTGGCCAACTGGGATCTTTTGAACACAGTGGATGTGTGTAGGAAAGTGTGTTGCCTTTGCAAATCTTTATATGGTTTGAAGTAGAGACCTTGTGCTTGGTCTGACAGATTTAGTGATACAGTTTTGAATTTTGGGACAAGTAAGAGTAACTGTGATCATTCAATGTTCTATTAGCGGACAGATGCTGGCATAATCTTACTGGTTGTGTATGCTGATGATATTGTGATTACTGGGAGTGGCACTCGGGGCATTTCATCACTCACGACCTTTCTTCATTCTCAATTTTAGACTAAAGATTTGGGACCATTAAAATACTTTGTGGGAGTTGAAGTCTTAAGGAGCAAGAACAATATACTCCTAACTTAGAGAAAATATGTTCTTTATCTATCGGCAAAAATGGGAAAGTTGGGAGCCAAACCATGTAGTACTCCTATGATTCCTAACTCACAACTTGCCAAGGATGATGGTGGGTCATTTAAAGATCCTAAGAAGTGTAGAAGGCTAGTTAGAAAATTGAATTATCTCACGGTGACTCATCCTGACATTGCATACTCTATAACCGTGGTTAATCAATTGATTTCTTCACCAACAGTTACTCATTGGGCAGCTTTAGAGCAAATTCTTTGTTACTTGAAAGGAGCCCTAGGACGTGACTTATTGTGCGGAAACCATGGGCATACTAGCATTGAATGCTTTTCCGTTGCAGATTGGGTTGGATTTAAATACTGTGTTTTTGTGGGAGGAAATTTGGTGTCATGGAGAAGCAAGAAACATAAGGTAGTATCCCAAGCTAGAGCTGAATCTGAATATACAGCTATGGCACAATCCGTGTATGTGGTTGTATGGATATATCAACTATTGAACGAGGTTGGCCTTAGCCTTACGTTTTCATTACTAGCACAGCTACGTTGAGACAACCAAGCTGCCTCTCATATTGCCTCTAATCCCCTGTTTTCATGAACGCACACCAAGCACATGGAGATTGATTGTCACTTTGTTCGTGAAAAGATTCAAGAAAAAAATCATTTCCATAGGCTATGTTAAAACAGGAGATCAATTGGGAGATATTTTCATAGAAGCCCCAAATGGAGCCTGAGTTGATTATGTTTGTAACAAGTTGGGCATGATTAAAATTTATGCTTCAACGTTAGGGGGAGTGTTAGAGAATATTTCTAGATATTCTACAGCTGTAAATATCAGTAAATATATGATAGGAGTGATTGTAGGGATTTGCATTCATTAGGCATTAATGTGTAGAGGCTCCTACCTATGTATAAATATCTGCTATTCTTGTGAATACATGATCAAGAAGAATTTCTTCCTCTGTGCTGTTACAATGGCTACTTGACGTAGGACTCCACAATTGAATAACTTGAGCCCTCATGCCCATGAACGTGTGCTGATTTCTTTGTTCATTCAGCTCTCTGCTTCCAATTACTAATCCTTATCTGTTGTAACTCTTAACATGTATCGTTGGTTTGATACATGCTAAGAATCCCCTAATTTGTGTCTATTTGACAATCTCCTGTAATTCATGAAGTAAGCCTGGGCAGATATATCTTGAAGAGACAACTTTGTAAATAAAGATGCTATTGCAGAGAATAACACCCGTGTTTAATTTGCAGAAGGAAGGTTTCCTATAGTGGATTCACAATTTTTCTTATTTGCATTCCAAAGACTGAAGAGCATTCATTACATCTCTTTGTATTTTCTGATTCTTGTTTGGAACTTCAGTGATTAAGATTTTAGATCGGTTCTTGCCATGTCATGATATTTTAAACACTCTTGTTAATTTAGCTTTTCATCTAGATGTTAGACAAGAGTTTCCAAAAATTCCATTTCATTTGTTACAACAATTTTGTACTTTTGCTACTATTTTTATTGGCAAATATAAATGATTTATATATTTTTTTTATGAAGAAAATGATTTATATTTTGTACAATATGTTTTAGGCTATTTCTGTTGCTGAAAGGGTTTCCACTGAGAGGTGTGAATCATCACCAGGTTCAGTTGGTTCCTTGGTTGGTTATCAAGTTCGTCTTGACAGTGCCAGGTGTTTATTTGAATTTAAGATTTGCATGTTGAACCAATAGGGCATTCGGTGGTTTTTTGGATTAAATTCTAATACTAAGTTGTTTGATTTCTTTTCATGTAGTCAATTTAGATTCAGACTTTTGGAATGATGTATCAGCTATATTTATTTATTTAAGTATTGGTGAAGAGCATTTATACTTGTTACGCAACTTGGAGAAATTGTATAGATGGCTCTGAGGAAGATTACTGAAATGTACTAGAATCCAATATCCACTAAAGTTAATTGGTCCTTTAATGGAAAACTATTCTGGAAAAAAGAAAGTATTTTCAAAAAGGAATCTAATTGTATTATAGTATATGTTTTTATTTATTTATGTTGATAATTTCCCTGTAGTCTGTTCTCTAATTGGAAGTATTAACTGATTCTTTTCATGTTAGGAATGAAAAAACAAAGCTTCTGTTTTGTACAACAGGCATCCTTCTGAGAAGATTGATGGTATGTCCTTCTGGTGAATCATGGATGACTTTATGTGTCTATGTTCATGTTGTATTCAACCTGTTGCATGCATCTTACATGAGAATGATACCTCTGTTGTGCAAGATTGATAGCAAATAGTAAGTAATATTTTTTTGTTTTCTATTGGAATATTTGATTTTTGATCTATTGATAATGATTTGAATTCTAAAATATGAAGTGCTTTAGATGCTTTCCTTGTACTTCGCATTCCACTCCAGTTTTAGCATACGTTTGTCTTCTGATGTCTATTTTCACCCAGCAAATGCATGTTGGAATTTCTAGCCCCTCAAATTTCCATGAACATTTTGCTCTCTTTTTTTCCCCCAGTTTTTTTCTCTCCTTTTGGGTTAAGTTTCTGTTTTAATTCAAGGAAAATACTGGTTTCCTAACGTTTTTTTTCGGTCATTCTAAAATTGCAGGGGGATAACAGCTTGACTGGCATCACTCATGTCATAGTTGATGAAGTACATGAGAGGTCTCTGTTGGTGAGTGGCAATCAAATTCAATTATTATGGTTTTCAAGTATGAACATTGTGCATTCATTGTATGCTGAAGAAAGTTTGCCATAGATGATCAAATGCATGTAGTTGTCTGTATGATGTCAATGAATTTCATGCACAAGAATTTAGGTTTCCTTAAGATGATACCATTAATAAGGCATATTTCTACCTAGCTTATGGCTTCCTGTTGATTCTGTTAATGACACACTTTTTTTTGGGTAACCAATAATGACACATTTCACCATTCTTTTCCATTGATTATTTTACTATAGGAAGAAAAAGAAAAAACTTGCTTGATGCGGATGCCAATGATTTAGTTGGTATTTTCTTGGTCCATCTCTCTTTGCAACTTAAATATATTTTCTTGTTCAGGAGAATTTTCATTTTAGCTTCTCTGGGTGTGTGCGCACATATGTGTATGCACGCTAAGCTTAAGTTTGTTTGGAGTTTGAAGAAATTGGAGATGATCACTGTGAGTCCTAGAAGTTGTCTTAGATGGATAGTATTACTAAATCCTCTTATATGATCTGTGAAGGATATCTAAAATTATGATCCTTAACCTGTGCAATGGTTTGAAATTCTATAATCTTTAGAAGTCCAGCAATCTTAATGCATTGGAAATAAGCATTGGGTCATGCCTAAGTTATTGCTGGTTCTATTCTGTTGTTTGGGAGAATTTTAAGATTTTGCTTTGGAAATGTCATGGCGATACCATGTAGCAATAACTACTTTCTTTGGCTTGACTGTGAGATCTGAAATTCTGATCATTTGGAATTTTGTGGACGAGCAGAAGTTGCATTGCTTTTGAAATCTTCTTTTCCTAGTGACTTTTGTCTACTCTATGAATTTTAAGATGTTGCATAATCATGAATTTATTAATATATTTATATATTTAGCTTTTTACTTTTAGTTATGGCTGTTGCTAAACTTTATGCATGCATGTTTGGTGCCTCTTGGGGCTACTTTCCTTTCAAATAAGGAAGCACAGTTTATGTGGAACATTAGGATTGATAAACTGATGTAGTGAGGAACTGATGGTATTACTTAAAACAGAAAATATTATGGCTGTAATTGAATAAAAGTTGATGATAAGCAAGAGGATTAATTTATATAGTTACTATTGCATTAATTTATTTATTTTTTAATTGGACAGGGTGACTTTCTTCTTATTGTTTTAAAAAATCTGATTGAGAAGCAGTCTATTGAAAGATCTACACGACTGAAGGTCATTCTAATGTATGTATCCTAGCATTAATTCTGTTGTTTTTTGTTAAAATTATTAGTGTAATATACATATCTTTATTGATTGATCTTTTCTTCCTTTTTGACTTGTATTGATTTGAATGATCAGGTCGGCAACAGTTGATTCAAGTTTATTTTCAAGATACTTTGGTAATTGCCCTGTAGTTACTGCAGAAGGCAGAACTCATCCAGTGACAACTTACTTTCTTGAAGATGTATATGATCAGCTCAATTATCGGCTTGCTTCAGATTCTCCAGCTTCTTTAACATATGAAACATATCCCAAAGAGAAGGTAATCCTTAATTGTGCCCTAGGTTATTGTTATTGGTCTATGATTTTGTGACTAATGCAAGATTCGAGTAGAAGTTTGATTTCCATGTTTGTTATCACTGTGATCGTTAGACATTACTGTGGTCTGGAAAATTGACACTGCTTATGGCCGTTTGAAAATATAATGGGATTTCTGAGATGAATAATAACTTTTATTGTTATTATTATTATAAAGGGCAAGCTAATAGTTTGATGTAACAAGCAGGATCGAATCTCCCCACTAGCAAGGGACCTTCACGCCACTATGCCACAAGGGCATTGGCAGATGAATAACAACTTTTCACATTAAATACTTGAATTTGAATTTTACTAATTACCCTTTCCCTAATTAATTATATATTGCATTCTTGCAGTTCCAGAGGGGTCCTGTGACAAACAGCAGGGGGAAGAAGAATTTAGTTTTATCAGCATGGGGTGATGAGTCTCTGCTTTCTGAACAACATATTAATCCATATTATATTTCAAGTAATTATGAATCATACAGTGAACAAGCCCAACAGAATTTGGTAAGTCCCTTGTAAGATATGAATATTGATACAACCTTATTTGGTTATTGTAACTTAAGTGTTCAAGTAATTTTCAGAAAAAATTGAATGAAGATGTAATTGATTATGACCTTCTTGAAGATCTGATATGCTACATTGATGAAACTTGTGATGAGGGTGCCATACTTGTATTCTTACCTGTAAGACCATTCTGGTGTCCTTTGAGCTGGTATATTTACCTTTATATTTTTCTGAGGGTAAATGCTTATACTTTTCCCATTATAATTTAACGTACCAGGGAGTGTCTGAAATAAACCTGTTACATGATAAGTTGGCAGCTTCATACCGGTTTGGGGGGCAGTCCTCCGATTGGGTTATTCCTCTACATTCATTGGTTGCACCAACTGAACAGAAAAGGGCATTTTTACGACCTCCAGGAAATATACGCAAGGTAAGTTTGATCCTGATATTTTTATTCTTACACAGTTATTAAGTCGCTAATCTATCCCTTTGATAACTAAAATAGTAATTTCCCTTTCTGGAGTGAAAAAATATATTGAAATTGGGCTATGAATCGATGATATTTTGATACTACTACAATTATCATTTATTTTAAGCTCTTACGACTTTTACTGAGCACTGGAATCTGGTATTTATGTTTCTAATATTTTCTCATGCTTGGGCTTGATTCTATCACTGTTTCGTTTGGTACAGCTTGTAGTGAACCCTAAATAACAGTAATATAGATGAATTATGGGCAGTCTTAAGTAATGTTTTGATTTATCATTTAATAACTGTTTCTTATTATAGAAAGTAAAAATTTACAATCTGTCTTCTCCTAGGTTGTTATAGCGACAAATATTGCAGAGACTAGCATAACGATAGATGATGTGATATATGTAATAGACTGTGGAAAACATAAGGAGAATCGGTATAATCCACAGAAGGTATGTATTCTTTCTCAAATTCAAATCAATTATTGTAGAGAATTCTGGAATTCTTGTTCTGATTTACTGCTAATCAATCATAAATTAGATATACAAATCTGATAATTAAATCTACAATCTGATCCTATTGTTTGCCCTATTTATAGGAGATTAGGGAATAATTTCTCTTGATTTCCATAAATTATTTAATTTTTGAAGTCAGTTGTGTGAAGATAAATTCATTCATTGAGGTCTTGAATCTTGATCAAACAAAAATACGCGTCTTAATTGTTTGTATTAGCTCCATCTTTAAACTGCTGAATGAGTTTGATGAAACCAGCATACCTGTGGGCCAAGTGTATGCTAGGAAGGGTGCCCAAGGCCCATCCCCAAAGAAATGGGGTTGGTTATATGCTAGGAAGAAGCCCATTAAAGCTTCAGGCATCAAGGACAGCAAGGGAGGGCATCCTGTGAGCACTCAGTTGTCTTTTCTGGAGAGATTGAGTGGGGCAGGGAGGATTTTTTTAGTGGTTTGCACCAGTAGTGTGAGGGGGGCAAGTTTCTAGTTCTGGTGAAGAGAGAGCCTGACCTCTTGAAAGTCAGGGATAGGAGTCCATATTTGCTTTCTTTTCTTGTGTCATTTTCAGTCTTTCCGTGTCTTTATCTGCTGTTGCTGAGCGAATTTGGCTTGGTTTTGTGTTTTCCTCTTCCGATTACATTGAGAAGAGGTGTAACTGATTCCTTTAGCTTAATATTATATCAGTATTATCCAACTAAGTTCCATTAGAGTTAAATTTTCACCCTATTCCTGAAGGTGACATTGGAGATGTGTAGTCAGGGTCCTTCTTATCTAGGGTTTGCACATTAATATAGGGTTTTCTTCTGCAGCAAATGGGATAAAAGGTATCCATTTGCCTAAAGATGGCATATTTTAAGAATATTACTGTATTTATTGTGTTGCTTTTTTATTCATCCTTTACAACTGAAGAGGTCCTTCTTGTTTCAAGCTGCCCCCATCCCCAACCCATAAAAATCTTCCATAATGGTTTGCTTAGGTCACATTTCTTTGTGAAGCTTGAACTTTAATTGTAAAATTATCTAATGAAGTCACTGCTATCAAAATTTTCTTCTTTGTATGGCTACCAGAGAGCTTGAAATACTTAGGCTTGTATTGTTGGAGATCTTCAAGCGGTGTTGTCAATACTCAATAGCAGTTGCCATTTTGCCATGATGTGGTTGAAAGACGCCATTGGACTTCCAATGTGTGGCAGCCTATATATGGTACTGCCGTGGCGTCTGCTTTATTATAGCTGCTGCTGTGGCAGTAAATAAAAATTAATTGCAGGACAGAATGTTTTCAATTGAAAACTATTGGCCTTTCCAAGGCTGAGGATATTTTTCACTTCCAGATTTTTCTGTGGTAATTTAAATCTCACAGCAAAGCTGATGAGGGATGGACATATTACAGAACAGTACTAAACAAAGGCTAGAAAACTGTAACACACAGAAAAATGAGTTTATCATCTGCAGGGAAGCAAGTTATTTCATTTTCCTTGCTCTAATTTGTTCTTTAGTCTTGTTTTTGCATCTCTATTAGTCTGTTTTACTTCCCCATTTTTGTTTGTTGTTCCTCTGTTATCTGTTCCAGCATTTTTCTTAATAGTTTTAATTTTTAATCTTAAATGCTATTGTTTAATTGTTTTATACAAGGGTGCAACCTCCCCCCCCCCCCCCTCCCTTTTTTTAAATTTTTGTTAGCATCTCTATCAAAAAGAGACAAACTTACTGGTAGTCATTTTAGGGTTTTTATCCTTTCCATGGCAGACTTTTTTCACTTACAAACAAAACACACTGCTTGCTTTTTCACTTGTATAAAGAGATATGTGTGGGCTGTTGCGCACGGTATACTTGGCAGCAAGCATGATTATTCTTAATTTTGTTTATATACTTTTTTGAAGTATTTTTTTCAAAATGGGCTTCTGTTTATGCAGATGGCGGGCAACCCATCATCTGCCACAGCAGCATGGCAGTTTTTGGACTTCCTGCTATTTGTCATCTTGTTGCTACCCGCTATTGACAACACTGTCTTGAGTGGCATATCTTTGCCTTTACATGAGATAGAATTGTGTATATGTCTTTTGTTTTGTACGCATTGCATGAGTTTGGGTTTTTCCCCTTCAAGGGGAATCACTTTCTTATGAGCAAAGTCATTGGACAGATCTTTAGTACTTTTGAGTTTTATATGGTTTTTGACATATTTATTTATCTTTTCATTTGTTTCCTTTTTGTACCTTGATCAATAAGATATCTTATGTTTTTATTTCTTTTAGTCTGTTGATCTTCTGATAAGCATCCTCCTATTATTCACACATATTTGAAAAGGAACAAATGTGCCAGGTGTTAGATATAGCCTGCTGGTGGTTAAATGGACAGTTTTCTATCTTTTTCTGTTATTTCTGTCTTGTAATCATTTGTATGTTGCAGTTATGTGATAGTTATCCATACTTAGTCTAGGTTTCAAGCACTGGGATCTCTTGATGTCCAGGTGGTAGTCTATAATGTATCCTATGTATGTTTCCTATATCGGTTGTACTCACTATAAGTACTACTCTGGAATCAATAAAGGCATCATGAATTATTCAGAAAGCTTTTCGAAGATCCTCCATGGCTTTGTTAGTTTACGTGATTAGATACCAATTCTATAAACTAATAAAGATTTACCTCTAAACTTGCCTTTCCTTTTCTCTCTCCTACTGCCAGAGTCTAACATCTTCTCCCCAATTTTATTTGTTGACAAAAGATTAGCAATTACTGTACCTTTGAGACACTTTCTATAACTTACTTGATTGTCTATTACTTAATGATATGAATATATAATGATTTGCAGCATAGGTAACAATTGGAACTAGGAGTTGAATGCAGTAATAGTTTAATACTTTAAAAAAAAAAAAAAAAGCTTTTCTGATCATGTCTTACCCAGATCCATTCTTTCATAATTGTATGAGGTGTTTATGTTGTATGTTGTTTTGGGCGAAAAGAATGTAATTTCCTTCTGCTCTCCCTTCTTGTAATTGATTCTTGGGTCTGATTTGATAAGTTTTATGATTGATTTAGAAATTGTCAAGCATGGTTGAAGATTGGATATCTCAAGCAAATGCAAGACAACGCTGTGGTAGAGCTGGCCGAGTAAGACCTGGAATTTGCTTTTGTTTGTACACTCGTCACAGATTTGAAAGGCTCATGCGTTCTTATCAGGTATTCTTTTGGAAAAGAAATTGCTTGGATACCTAAGTTTATGTGCATGATGTTCATTGTTCTGATATACCTTTTTCTATGCCTTGTTATTTTCCTCCTATTAAGGTGCCTGAGATGCTTCGGATGCCATTAGTTGAATTATGTTTACAGGTTAAATTACTGTCTCTTGGTTATATCAAGCCATGTTTGTGCAAGGTAAACAACCATGATTTCTAAATTAAAAAAAAAAGTTTTCATTGATCAGATTTTTATGTAACTTTCTTAAACATTTTTGCATTATCAGGCTTTAGAACCTCCTAAGGTTGATGCAATAAGTTCAGCTATATCTTTATTGTATGAGGTACTCTCAAGTCTCTTGGATACACTGATTTCAATTTAAATGTACGAGTTACTGTGGATTTTTATTTATCTGTACATTTAACTTTTATTTAATTAACAGAAGCTATAGGTTTGGTTCTGATCCCCACTTGATAAATTCTGCTGATTGTTAAATTGGACATATGTAATCTGAAAGCAGCCCAGGTAGTAAATTTGCTGTCTTATGGATTATAATTGTGGGAGACATATGTCAAAATTTTTCCTGGGGCTTCTCCTAACAACTTATGCCCTGTTTGGTGTGATGGAAGTTGGATTGAGGAAGCAGAAATGGAAATGGAAATGTGAAAAATGATTATCTGGTATGTTGGAAGAAGCTCCTCTAAGGAAACCACCTCCATCAAAAAGGTGTAACTGGACTTCCATGGGGGTTATGAAGGAAGTGGACCACTTCCATGGAATAATATTTTTTTGGACCCTCATACCCTCATTGATTTAATAGACAACTTTACCCCTCACAGTTTTTAACCCTGATCACACATGCTCCATCGCCATCATCCCTTTTTCTTCTACCACTGTCATCTCCTTCTTCTTCTACTATTGTCCTCCCTTCTTCTGGCACCACCATCCTCCTCTTCTCTTGTCACCAACCTTGTCTCCTTCCTCTCCACAGCGGCTTCATCTTGCACCACCCTTCCTCCTCCATTTTCCATGATTCCAACGCCGTCTTGGCCACCCTTGTAGGAGTGTTGGTGCTTGACAGAATGTTATTCATTTTTAATGAAATTTGCAGTTTCATGGGTAAAGAAAAATGACTTGAATTTGGAAGACCATATTTTAGTTCCTCAATTTGAGACAGAATTGTTCATCTGGCTGTTGGCCTGCCACCTATGTCTTTATTGCTTGTTCCATGGAGGGCTTTCTTGTATTAAGTTCCTTTTATTTTTTAGTAAATTTTTCGTAGAGCCTAGAGGACTTCCTATTCTATTCATATAATTCTTTTATCTTCCTTTTTTCAAACTGTTATTTGCACAAAAGTAAAATTTCCCTTTGGAATAATCAATTTGGAGTTCTCAGTGAACATTGGGTTTGTTGTAACACTGGAGAAATTTCTCATGTGTGCTTGAAAGGTTTTGGTAAGAACAAGGAGGGGAAATGACTTATGCTTGTGAAATTTTGCAATCATATTTGATTCGAGAGAAATGACTATATCTTTAATGGTGTCTCTTTGTCCTACACATGCTATGAAATTGCTTTGTGTTTATTGCCTCACTTTGGTGTGGGTCCCATGTGTAGGAAGTCCCTATAACTGATATGCAGCGCAATTAGTCAACTTATTGTAATTTTTAGTCTGTTTGGCTTCGTTTTTCCCCTTTTTGTTCTCTTCTGTGGGATATCTTGCCCTCACCCTAGTTTTTACCTCTTTTTTCTTGAATATTATTTCTTTTATCAAAATTTCTGAATTTTTTCTATTATTAAAATGAAAATGTTGTAGGTTGGTGCTCTTGAAGGAGATGAAGAGTTGACACCTCTTGGACATCATTTAGCAAAACTTCCTGTCGATGTATTAATTGGAAAGGTATGCACTAGATCATTTGGCCAAACATTTTATTTTCAATGCTGATGTCATTATTTATGGGATTCTTTTGATTTCTCCCTCTGATGATGTTGAATTATATAACTTTCTTTTTGTCTTGAAAATCATCTTCTGTTGAATTTTCTGAGATTTATAAAATTACCATTATCAACTTGCTGATTTAGTGATCTTCAATTTCAGTTAAATCATACTGTTGGAATTTTTTTCCATTGAATGTTTTGTCATATTTCTTATAGTTTCTGTTTGTTATTTATTTATATATTTATTTATTTTTCATTATGACTAATGAGTCCAGTCAAAATGAGGTATTGCACTCAGCCTTGTGCTTCCTCTTGGTAAATACACGTTAACAACGCATATCAAGTTCTTTTGAAAACAAGGTTCTCTGCATTGCTTTGGAATAGAATGCGATTAACTGAAAAGTGGCCTATTCACATAATGATGCATTCATTTGTTTAAGTGCAGATGATGCTGTATGGTGCAATATTTGGTTGCTTGTCACCGATTCTTTCCATTTCAGCATTTTTAAGCTACAAATCACCATTTGTATATCCAAAGGATGAGGTATTTTATCAATGTCATGCTATAATTTTACACCACTTTACTTCTTGATAAGCAACTGGACTTTGCATAAAATTCTATGTTGATCTTCAGAAGCAAAATGTCGAAAGAGTGAAGTCATTATTGTTGAATGAGAAGCTAGATGGGCCAGGTGACTCAAATGATGTTGACCGGCAATCTGATCACTTACTTATGATGACTGCATATAAAAGATGGGAGAGGATTTTGACTGAGGTCAGACTGTAATTGCTGTTCTTTGTTTAATCATGCTCAAAAAATCATTATATGGTTAACTTGGATTGTAATCTTGGCACAATACATATCATGTTTTCCTGAATTGTTGCATGACTGTTTGCAACTTGAAAACAGACATTACCCATATGCATTTGTAGCTTACCTGCAGAGTAAAATATTAAGCAGATTTTAGTGAATTATTCCCTTAGGGAATTTTCTACTTAAACCCGTAAGATGATGTGGTTTGTCTCAAGAATTTGCTAGATGGAAATTATTGTCTGCTAGTGACTTATAATTGGGTACTTTCATTATTTGGGCTGCTCATTTTATGCATAATTTGTAGACAAACAGGGAAGCTAAGTGAAAGAGATAGTGATTAATTTCTTATCTGTTGAGGTTTTTATTTGGTGAGTATCTTTTGAGAGTTAGTATACTCAAACATAGCTTCAGTCCTTTCTGATCGATTGGAGTGTGCAATTTGGATTCAGTAGGATTTTGTTGATGGGTGAGTGTGCCACTTGATTGTATTCGATGTGTACATCAGCTAGGGGTAAGACACAAGGACCCTGGAAGCAAGGAGTAGAGGCTAACTGGTAACAATTAGATGGGCTTCATGAGGTTTTTGTTGAAAGTATTTTGACAAAGCCTTTCTTTTTGTCCTTTGGTTTCCTTTTGCATGATATTAAGACTTTAAGAATAAGGACTGGTATATATAATCAGATCTGTGGTAGAACTAGTGGTTGCCTTAAGCTTTTTTATATTCTTTTCATATAAATTAGTCAAATCCACTCATTGCCACTCTTCAATTGGCTGATGATTTTTCTTATTTTACGATATGGCTTTTTTTATTGAGAACTTGGTTCTATTTAACACTGATTTTCAATTCTTGTAGAAAGGAATTAAGGCTGCCCAGCAATTCTGCAATTCATATTTTATGAGCAGCTCTGTGATGTATATGATAAGGTACTCTATCTTTCTGTCAGCATCTTATGTAAGAGATTAGAGAGCTCTTTTGTTCAGCTGTTTGCTGTGGATTTCTCCTAATTCATTATTACAAGTGGCTTTTGTTGAATCTTTGGTGTATATTTTCATCTCTCACTGATTATTCTAACTATATCCAAAAGGGAAGTGCAACTCCATCTCTTATATATGAGTGAGAAGGCTATTCATGGCATCATTTTTTAGGAATATATCATTTTCAAAGTGCCTCCATTTTAAATACAGTTGGGGAATGCCAATACAGGTTCTAAATGCATTGAGTTCATGTCTGTAAATGATGGTGCATGAATCCAATAACGCAGTGACCAGAAAAAAGAACTACAATTTGTAGGTTTTTCGAGCATATTATAACCAAATATTTATTTATTTATTTATTTATTTTGAGAGAAAAGATGAAAAATACAAGTGTGGAGGATCCTCATTATATAGATGCGTTAAGAATTTAGGAAATTTTGTAGGTTAAGGAAATAATTACTTGCAATGACCCAAAGTAAAGGGTGTAAGCGTTGTGTGATTATAGTTCTAGTACAAATAGAGTTTGAAAACCAGTTGTATACTCACTGGCATTGATTCTTTTGATAGTATTACGTTTTGGTTGGTCTATAGGTTTTATTCTAAACTTTTGCTCTCCCTAATCCCTATTTTCTCTGGAAACTTAAGTTGCTGATAAATGTGACATAGTTGTCCAATTTCTCTGGATATCAGACAAGGAATTTTCCTTTATAAAGTCATGCTCAGACAACCAAAGGTTGTACATACGGCCTATCCCATAACATTTGTAGGGCAATAAAATGTCCTAGATCATGAGCATTCTGCTTCTGACTTGCCATTGAAATTATTGAGATTGTTAGTAAGTTTTGTTTGAGCCTATGTAGATATTGGCTATTGCATTGTTACAAAGCAAATAATATCAAATTTCACCTGTATCAATAATTTGGAAATTTTAGTATACATTTTACTGCCATAAATTCTTAATTCTGGAAATTTTAGTCCACATTTCACTTCAATAACTTCTGAATTGTGGTCATTTAAAATCCATATGGCTGTGCCAAACAACACCTCAGACTAACTTCTTGCGCATTCACATATATATACTTATAACGTGCTAAATTAGCATTTGCATCACCTTGTCTTACTGCTGTATTGCTACAACAATTTAGATCTGTGAATGAACTAATTTGCGTATGTAAATATTTGAAGATATGCTAATGCAGGTTTTATTTGTAAATTATATTCTCTTAAAACTGGTTCATGTGATTATATGTCAGGGAGATGAGGATACAGCTTGGAACTTTGCTGGCAGACATTGGGCTCATCAATCTTCGAAAAAATTCTCAGGTGGTTGCCTTCTCTCAAACTAGACTAATATATGAAGATATTTGAGCAAAAAATTTAGGGTAGAAGCATAAGCGACTTCGATCCCCTGTTCTATATTTATTCTCCTTTCAAAACAGAATTATCTCAGGCTTACAACATTGGCTAGTTATTTAGTCTCATGATTCTAGCCATAAATCAGGAAAGAATATATTTAAATTCAAATCCTAATTAAATCCTAACTACCAAGTCAGATAAGCAGTAAATAATAAATAAAAGATTAAAATATAACAGTATGACTAACAACAATATATGACTACTATTTACTGTTTAGTTCATTTTGTTTGAGATCTTAACATTGAGTCACGCTGAAGATTTGAATGGTTATATTTGTAAGCTTAATTTACCTCACTTGATGCAATAAACATGTAATGTCAACAATTATAAGCTGAAAATCTTGTGCTCAGCAAATGGCTTCAGCAGTAAATTATCAGCTTTATTACCTGTCCTGTCTCACACGATTGTTAACTACTGGATGCTTTTAGAAGTTCAGATTATGAGAGAGATTTCTCTATTTGAATTTTGCCTCTAATTTATAATCTGGCCCACTTCAGATGGATGGAAAGAAGAAAGGGAATCTTGACAGCTACCTTTCTGATGCATCACAACCATTCAATATATATGCAAATCATTCATCAATTGTGAAGGTAAGGGTGGCTGCAATTCTGATTAGAATTATTAGGCTATTCTTACCTTTTGTTCCCAGTGGCTTCCAGCTAATGCTCTATTACATTTGCTTTCTCTTCATTTTCCTCATATATCTTGTCCAGTATGATCTTTTATTCGCTCAATTTAGACGGCACTTGGTTTCTGTTATGCTGAATTCATTCTTTCATTTCATCATGTTGCAGTTTGCCTAGTGATTTCATTTATCATGTTGGAACTATGCGTTGCAAATAATCATCATCATCATCATCATCATTATTATTATTTTTTTTGGTAGCAAACCATTTGAAAAAGTCTTCCATATATTATTATATTATGTTTAGCTTTCTGAGAGTACTTTTGCAGGCAATACTATGTGCAGGCTTATACCCCAACGTAGCAGCCAGTGAACAAGGCATTCTTGCAACAGTTCTGAGCAGCCTTAGGCAGTCTTCTAGCTCTGCAAATACTGATCGTGAAGTCTGGTATGATGGAAGAAGAGAAGTTCATATCCACCCTTCTTCTATCAACAGCAACTCAAAAGCATTCCAGTACCCCTTCCTTGTCTTCCTTGAAAAGGTTTGTGAACAATTCTCCTGTTGAAGTATATCGAGCCACCTTTTTAGGATAAAATATTTCCTGTCCTAAATGCTGGAACAAGATGACCGAAATGCTCCATAGCTCCTGTTTGTTATTAAGGTTAACGTGCAAAAGTGCATCCACATTCCCTTGGGTTTTTTGTGAGTCATTGTCTCTTTTTCTTTTCTTTTTTTTTTCTGACATTTCTAATCTTAATATTTGAAATGTTCTGGGTTCAGCAAAAAAAAAGAAAATCAGAAGCGTTCTGGGTTTATAATAACTAGAAATTCTTCTCGTGCATTGCATGGGAAGATGTATTTGTGACAAAATTATCCAGTGGAAACCACTAATCTTGAAATTAAAAAAAAAAGGATTCAAACATTATGCTGTATGCATTCCAATACAAGCCAAATATCTCAAATCATAATTCGTAACACTATTCACAAGCCAAATACATCAAATCGGCTTCCTGTGCATTTTTTAGATTATATAGATATTATCGTCAAGTTAGCATTCACATGATTATTATGCATGTTGTGTTTATTGTAAAATTGATACCTGCAATTCAATTTGTTGGTTTGAGATGTCAGTCTAACAACTGAAATTGTCAGGTTGAAACGAACAGAGTATTTCTACGAGATACTTCAATTATTTCTCCATACTCTATTTTGCTCTTTGGGGGCTCAATTAATGTTCAGCATCAGGTACGCCTTCTGATGCTTTCAATTCCTTAGCGGGTGGGGGGAACTCTATGAACTGCCTGGTGCTTGAATATTTAGTGTTAAGACTTTCACTCACACTTGAACTCAACCCGACACTATTCATGGAACTTCACTTAATAGTTCAAGCTTTTGAGTTGAAATGATTAATTGGTATAATATTAGACCCCTATGACTAAATGGTCAAGAGTTAGACTCTTGTCATTCTCCATCAACATTAAGTTTCAGCACAAGGTATAATACTGCTGAAAGCAGTTTGTATGAGATAGTTGGGATTTATTCTTATTTCTCAGTAGTTCTGAATACTCGAAACTAAAATGTATTGCTTAACAGCCTATACTTTTTACATTGGTTAGCAAGAAAATTTTGAGTGATAGATAAAGTGTTTTATAAATTAGAGAAGTCTCTTCCTTAGATTGATTAGTGATGCTCGTTCTAGAATTTGTAAATTAATTATCTTTCAAATATTTTTTCATCTTGTAGAGTGGACTGGTCATCATCGATGGATGGCTGAAACTAACTGCTCCTGCCCAAATAGCTGTCTTGTTTAAGGAGCTACGTTTGACTCTTCATTCCATTTTGAAGGAACTTATTAGAAAACCAGAGGTACTTATTCCACAGAAAATCATGATGTTTCTAGTTTTGTTTAGCTTGAACCTCGTTCATTTCTCTATATGCATGCCCACTATTTTACGCGTTTTATTCAGCATGAAGGCTCAGTGTCTGTACCCTGATTGTTTTGGCCTATCTATTTAACACATATTTGGTGATTCTAATGCATCGAAGTCTACAACAATAATCATGTTCTTGTCTAGATGAGGTGTTGTGCTTCTGTGAAAGAAGGGGGAAAAGTGTACCTTGCATTCAGTTCATCCCTAAAATTGTTACAATTGCATCATTTCTTTGTAGAATCCATTATGGAAGTGCGCTTCTGCTCACCAGCTGAAAGAAAGCTCTCTTCCCCTGTTCATGATCTTACATTTGGAAGAATTTTCCTGGACTGTTATGAATGTCTACAAATCTACATTTCAAAATCTTATTATTGTGGTTATTTTCATGCGGTCACATGCAATAAGGGGAGAGTCTCAGTGGTGTTGCTGTACAATTCTAGTTCCCATGTTTCATAGTCAAGAATGTTTAATACAGCTATCATGTTGAAAGTTGCACACTAAACAGTGCTTAAAATAAAAGGGTTTTAGCTCACAGAGTGCTGTTTGATTTAGTAGATATACTCTAGTACATAACTACTACTTTCTTCATGTGACTAAAGCTGAAATTTTCTTCTGCTCAGACTGGGATTGCTCTGAATAATGAGATCATCAAGTCTATCATCAATCTGTTGTTAGAAGAAGGTGGTATCCCTAAATAATTGAGCATCCACTGGTGATTCTGTCGGTATAAAGGAGCCTTAGTGCTGCGTTCTCCCTGGGAAGTCAGCATGAACTGTCCAGTTTAGTATGATATCTATCCTGTCTTCACTTGCGAGGTTTAGAGAGAAAGAGAGGGGAGAGATGGAACCTATTCACGTGGGGCTCACAAGGCAAAGGTGGGTCCCACTGTGCCTCTTTCTCCCTCCAAACTTCAAGCTAAGTGAACTTAAGAAGATCTAGTTCATGATTGCACATTCAATTCCATAAAAGGACGGTCATACTCTTACCGCAGAGATCAGGTGGTTCTGCTGTGTGGGGGATGTTATCCTCGCCCCTGATTTACAGGACCAATCCTAGAGTTGTTTTGAGAATCTGTTGTTACATGCAAGTGTATTGCCATTGTACTGTTTCTCTTACACGTGAGAGCAGCCTTAAGAAAGCAGCCTATTTTTTTATGGCTGCGATGTTCAAGTTGCAGTGTATGAAATATAAAACAAGCCTATATAATATACTAAAACAGCAATCATCCTGTAATTTTCCTTGTATGAAAAGAATTTTTTCTTTAAATTAATTAAAAGGGCACCATTTAATATGTTAAAATAATAACTACTAGCCATGTCATGTCATGCGAATTTTTCCTCCAAAAACGGTTTTTTCTTCTGACGACGAAGTTTTCCCCTTTTTTGGGGAATTAAAAGCTCAGATTGGCTAGTTGTGTTTGGAGGGCTTGCTACACACTAGTTTTTCTTTATTATGAAAGAATTTCCTTTGTATGAAAAAAATCTTTTACATAATTTATCAAAAAGGTCATTTTGATCAATCAAAAGGTTGTCTAGTCCTTTTCTTTTTTGGTGGTTTCCGGCCGGGGGGGGGGGGGGGCGGGGGTGCACACCAAAAGGTTGTCTAGTCAGTTGTAAATTAAAAATAATAAATTAAGTCATCTCATTGTTGTCGCAACTTGACAAAAATGCTGTACACATGGAAAGGTCGTCTAAACAAAATGCAAATAATCTTTAATAAATATCTAATAATTAAATGTCATTGTCCAAAGAAAAAATAATTAAGAAAGTCTTTGGTGATAATTCTTTTTTCACTTGTAACAAGTATTTGTTATTCAATATTATTGATTAATTATATTTGAGCATTATTGAGTGTAAGTAAGATTGTTTTGCCAACATGATTTTTTTCTTGAACAACTTTACCAACATGATTTTTACTAGCTAATATTTCATACGTTTGAAAGGGTTGATTTTCTATACTACTTAATAATCGATAGAGAGAACTTTAGTATGTAACACTATCGAGTACTTGTTTGCATGCAAAAGGTATATTATTTTACACTCAGAGAATCGAAAATATAACTTTAAAAATTTAGTTAAACAACGTAATTATTCAATTTTATTGCTATCTTAAAAAATCTTAAGCTTTTATAAATTTCTTGTGTAGCACTGCTAAAAGACTAGTATATGATGTTTAAAACAATTTTTGTACTCATTTCGCGGTTAATTTATTTTATAATGATTTTGAATAGAGCTTGATTGCTATAATTTCAAACTCTCATTTTTATAGGTTTTTATTAAAAAAAAAACAGACTTAGATGGAATTCTTTTATATTTTGTTTTCTAATTTGTCATCAAAACATGACAAGAATATGTCTTCAATAGTAGCTAAACACTTTTCTTTTCTCTTTTTTTTTTTTTACATTTATAATTTTTTTCGGGTAGAAAGATCAAATAATAGATTATTTCCAATTAAGTTTGCTTCCTATATAAAAGTTGAGAATTGGATTTTTTACCACTTGTTTTAAGAGGTGAGAGCCTCAACCATTTCACTCAATACCACTAGTCCTAATTTGAGTCGGTTGATAATTGACAATATTAATAAATCCAGTGAGATGATAATTTTTTTTTACAGAAAAATTCAAATTTTTTATCATTGAGTGTTTTAATAAACTAGACATATTTTTTATGTGTTGTACAAACTCTGAAAAAGGAGTAATAAATTGTAGATAACATAGTTTATTTTATATTTATTATATATAAAAAGAAACGGAATATTTTTCTTTACACTAACGAAAAAATTCATATAATAATAACAATATATATATAATAAAATAAAATATATTGAAAGTTTACAAGTCTTATCCTCTTTTTACATCACTATTCACTAATAATATTTTTCAGATTCTATAAATTGTAAAATATATAAAAAAGTATGTCTAAAATATAAAAAGTTTAGGATATAATAAAATTTATAAAGCTTTCAAAAAATAATTATAACATGTTATAAAACTAATGGAAATATAAACAACTTAACAACAATAAAAGAGAATTAGAGATGAGAAATGGGGAGAATTTTCTCATTCACTTTCACATCTATGTATATAATTTTTATGTTAAACATCAATTATATGTCTCTCCAATTATTAAACAAAATACAAACTCAAGGAGTTCAATGTATCCATATTATCATTATGATATACATTTTTCAAAATAAAAACATTTTTAATGTAATATTTGATCAATTAAACAAATTTATGAATGAAAAAGGAAAATAAATAGTTAAGACTCTTTAATACTCCATCCTGTCTTTAACATGGGACACCTTTTAAAAGAGTTTTTTTTTTTTTAATGAAAGGGAAAATTCATTCAACGGAGCTAGGAACAAGATAAATACAGGCTGGAAACAAAGAAGCAACCAAAGGAAAAGGACCCATTAAGGTGCAGTATCAAGAAATTTAATAACAGACATAGCAACAGAAGTATAACGGGCTAAAGAACAAATGACAGTGATGATTCCGTCTGTTAAACAACTTCTTGTTCCTTCCTGACTTGCCCAAGTTTCCAGCACGTGATGCCAAAAGAAATCCTCCAAGAAGAATCAGTAGACAGCATGCTTTGGGAGAATCTAGATAGGACAACGCGGAAGGACAACGCCTCAAAACATGATCTAAGGGTCTGTACAGAAGGGACATGAAGAATCCTGGGATAAAAGAGGTTTTTGGTCATAAATAAACATATGACACTTTACAAAAATGTCTACATTATTATTTAATTTTTCCCATTAAGGCCTCTGGTAGTTTTGTATGCAATTAAGAAGTGTCACCTTAATTGACTTGAAGGGAGTAAAAGGAATATTAAAGGTAATTAATTTGATGTCATAATTAAATATACTCTTTCTATTCTTTATTACAAGTCACTTTTAACTAATTTTTATATAAAAAAATAGTTAAAAGTAATTAAAATTTTTGAATTTTGTAAAATTTGTCATTATTTTTCAATATTATCCTAATTAAATTATAATTGATCTTAATTATATTTTTCTTATTCTTTCTCCAATATAATTATTCAATAAGGTCAAACATGGAAATGAATATTTAATATTTATATAGTAACTTATATTTTATATATTTCAATCTTTCTATAATATAATTTATAATGGAGAAGAGAGGGAGTACCTAATAAGGGCAATATTAGAAATTACGACAAATTCGATTATACAACTAACTTTTTTTATTATGTGAGGCACTTTCTCTGATTCATAAAAAATGTCATTTTGAAAATTTTCACATAGATTAAGGACATTATTAAATTATCATAAATTTAACAGTATTTTATTGAAACACAACCATTGACTTAAATTTGTTTTAGGTAGATCAAGAGAGAATTCATAATATTGATAAGAGATAAAATAGTGAAAATTTGTAATTAATACTTTATCAATTTTTATTCTAAAATGATGAATATTATAAAAAATTTTAAAAACTTAAATCACAATTTTTTATGAATAGGACGCGAAGCGGATGGAGTAGTAAAAGTTACTTATATTTAAGGAAAGAATGAAGTATACAAGTTGATTCATGAATGTTGCATATATATATATATATATATATTTAAGAATGTTATCATTAAGGTCCTTAAATTTCTAGATTTTCAAGTTTATGGACATTCAGAAAATATTACAATATTATAACATAAACTATATTTCTGTTTGGTATACTCAGAATAATTTTTTATGAAATGAGAATAAAAAAAAGAATATGAATATGTTTTAAAAATGTCTTTAGTATGTCAATGAAATCTTAGCATATTTTTATTTAATATGTGTATTAAAAATATAAAAATACTAAAATGCCTTTTTCTTACAAATAAAAAAAACCCTATCCTTCAGAGATTTAGTTTCAGAAATCAACCACCACATCATAGACTACCATGCCCCTGTTAATAGCCAAACCGCTGTCGACCACCATGCCATTATTCCTATCCAAGAAATTGCAATAGTTTGCACAAACTAGAAGCATGAACAAAAACAAGAAGCAACAAAAATTTTTGACGTCGACATCAAAGTTCTCTGCCTTTGATTGAAGAAGAAGAATATGGCTCTTGTCTCATGGCTTAGAGAAGATGACGTGAGGTAGACTGATGCCAGTGACAACGGCTTTGACATTGACATCAATGTGGGCATTGGAGTTAGGGGACGACAAAGATGCGACAGGAGATGTGGTGAAGTAGTGGAGGTGGAGAAACAAACCAAAAGCAACATAAATTTTTGCAATCTAGGGGTGGATCTAAACAAAGATGAACGAAAAAAAAATTAAAATCAAAGATTGAAGTCGGTGTTGCTTGAGGAGATTGAAGAAAAAGAAGAAGATGAAGAAAGCGAGGTGAACCATATTGATGCTAGTGATAGCAGCGTCGGCATCAACATTGACATTGACATTAGAGTTGGGGGATGATGGAAGTGTGACAGGAGGTGCAGTGGAGCCGTGCAGGTGAAGGACGAAGGGAGGGTAGAGCATTCTCACAAAAGTAATTTGAGGGAATCTCACCGATTCCATTCTAAATATGATGGAATTAGATTCAGGTAATTTTGTGTAAATCTAATTTCTTAAGAATCATAATTTCCGTATACCAAATTAACTTTTATTAGGATTCATGTTTTTTTGTCCTTTTTCAGCTTGTCAATTCTGACGTACCAAACATGAGGTAAGTCTTTATCCCAAAAAACAAGAAAGAGAAAGAATCCAGTAACTGCACTTGAAAAACAAAAATTACAAACCTTTTTTTCCTTTAAAAAAAAAACAAAAGATAGCGTACCGTGTTAATGAGTGTAAACAGTAAACACCATTCATTTTCTCTCCCTAACCCGTAAAGGGTCGGTGAAAGATCGTAGCCGTGACAAACACGTCACTTTCTCTTCCTTACTCTCCCTCTATTGCTTCAGACCTCAACCATGGCCATGGCAAAGCCATCTTCCTCCTCCTTACTCTACCTCTTCTCTCTCCTCTCCATCCTCTCTCTCTTCCTCTACTACTTCTCTCCCTCCTCTTTCGTTCTCGCTGACTCTCATTTCGAAGGCTTCGAAGCCGACGACGAAGATGACTCCGACGACCACCCAATCGATCTCAATTCTCTCCGATCACCTCCGGTGACGCAATCCCACACCACCAAACTCACCCCTCCCGATCCCAAAACTCCTGACCCGGAGCCATCCCCGAATTCTCATTCCGATCTTCAATCCCCGCCTTCGAATCTTCCCAAGACCTCGCCTACCACCACCAATACAGCCTTTGATTTCTGGGATGAAGATGAATTCGAAGGCCTACCCACTGAGCAGCCCGCCTCGGACACTCCTAGTGCTGAGGGAAATGCCAAACATGTTGGCAATAGTTCGGAATCCACCGTTTCTCCGAAGCCTGAGACCGTTAAGGGTTGGCGTTCGTTTATGATTGAGATTGTTTGCGGAAGTTTTCTGATCATGTTTGCTATCAATTACTTCACTGGGAAGCGCGAGAACGAGAATATCGCTCTTGCCTGGGCTGCACAATTCGCTGCGAAGGATTCAATTTTCGAGAAGAATTGTAGTCTCGTGGGGATTGGGGAAGGTGGTGATGACTCTCCATTGTTGTTGAAAGAAGGGCAAACGGTATTCAAGTTCTACGCCAGCGGTAGAAGGTATTGCCAGGGGCTGTTGGCAACGATGGAGTTGAAGAGTAGGCACGATCTGATATCAAGGATATACCATATGATAGTGCCCGCAAGGGACGAGATTACCTTTGAGGCGTATATGAATGAGGATGCCATGGACCATGTGGTGTTTGCCATGGCGAAGAAGAAGGCTGCAAAAGCTATGCAGAAGGATGAGAGAGGTTTGCGAGTCTTCTTTCGCCTCCGAACGGGAAGAAGTGGGTAGCTGAGGAGTTGGCTGTTATTTCAGAGTCAAGAGAAGTGGCTGCTGATTTGATTACCGAGGCGGTGCTCGACCAGGTTTGGATTGATAGAATACTGCTAGTGGTGGATTCATTTTTGTTCTGCTTTTAGCATGATGTTATATGAAGCTTATTTTTTTCTGGTTAGTGTGGAGTTTGAACTAGTTTTGACTGTTTAAATCCTTAGAGTTTCTCCACCCCAAGTTTATGTCTTAATGCTAGCATTCTTCATGATGAATGTTTGCACGTCATTATTTATCAAAGTAAGAAGTAACATTTATAAACTTTTTGTTGCCGAAATGGGTTACCATTACTATATTTGGAGAGAGATAATGAAAAAAAGAGACCATGGTTGCAAAGACAGGGACAATGAGAAAAGAGAAGACGGTACAAAGATAAGATGTGAAGAGTGAACTGTAAGTTGTGTCACTTTTTCTTCCTCTGAATGAATATGCACGTATGTATGTAGATGATTCAATTTGCATTTTGCAAAATGAATCCCCAAATATCAAGACCTTGATCCCCTAGCTCCCAATCTTCTTGGTGGGCCTTTCTACAGGCGCCTTAGTAGTTTTCACCCCTTTTCTAAAGTGGTGATGTGTCCAGATTGCGCTTTTCTTCCTTGAAAACGAAAAGAATATTTTCACAGAAAAAATGTTAATAAATTATATTCGGATTATTTGAAGCTTGAAGTTTAATATACACACTATGTCGGTAGAAAATGTGTCTTGGATGAGCTGCACAGTATTCTGTTGAAGTTAAATTTGATTCCTGGAAAAAAATTGAACTTTATAAATATGGTACAGGTATTCAGTGACAAAGCTTTTGAGAAATTTGGAAAAAAATTCGTTTCCATGCATTTCTCTGATCAACATCCAGGCATCCACAGGAAAGTTTTGGAATTCAAGTTTGTGCTTCCAGGTGCTAACAACATGGCTGATATCTCACGACTGGTGGCTCTTGTGCCATATTACATCGACTTAATTGGAAGATATAAATTAAGTTCGCAGGTTGGTGAATTTGCCCTGTCAGATTACTGATGCAACCACAATTTGTTTTTATGATCACTTAATCATATGGCTCGTGATTGACTCTGATTTTTTGCAGGCTCGGTCCAAGACAGAGGCTGCCCGACTAAAGGTTGCTCAAGAAGTACGAAAGGAACTTCATAATGTCCGGCAAGAAGCCTTGCAGAGAAGAAAGGCAGAAAAGAAACAGATGATGGAGGAGGCTGAGGCAAAACTCAGTGCAGAGGCCATCCGAAAGAAAGAAGCAAAAGAGCGTGCTCGTCAGATGAAGAAGGCGATGCCAAGGATGAAAATGACCCGTGGTTCCTAGTTTCTGAAGTTTCTCAAGCTTCATGGTTCATGTTTAGAACTCATGTTCTTGCCTTCTCCAGAATTATGAAGGTTCCAATCTGCCCTTCATAACATTGTAGTATTGTAGTTTAGTTTGCATCACTGCTTTAAGTTAGCTTAGATCTGCATAGCCTCGTCCTAGGAGGATTTTGAAGGTAAAAGAAATCTGAAATTCTGAAATATTTGTTTTTCTTTGATCCTAATGATAACAACATAAAACAAGTGATCTTTAGTTCCTAGATGGAATTACTATGTGAAGTTTAAGAAGGCTGGTTGGCTAGACAATTACTTCCTCCGTTCCTTAATACAAGGGATAATTGAGGGAGTTTCTATATTTTAAAATATAAGGAATAATGGAGGTTTGTCTGGTGTATTTAATAATTTTGTCCAAAAATACCCCTAATTAATATAATATATTTTTATTTGTATTAATTGTATGGTGTAAAAGTTATTAGTATTAAATAAGGCTGTTTTTGGAAAATATTTTTTATTCCAAACAAGTTTATTGTTTTTCTTGATTTATGTGATTTTATTTTTTGTCCTTTATATTAAGGAATGGAGGGAGTACGTGGGTTTGATAAATGAAAATTGAACTTGAGTAAAGGAAAAAAGACGAAAAAAAAGTATAAAAATTTTTAGTTGAACAAAATAATTTTGTTGGAAAGAGGGGTTTTCATATTTGTGTAAAAAAATTATTTCATTCCTTTTTTTTTTTTTTAATCAAACGCGCTCCCTTTGCATTGCCAAGTTTCACTGTGATGGTTAAAAAGTCTGTTTTGGTCATAGGGTAGACTTTTTTCTTTTGGGGATTGGATAAAGGTCATAGGCTAGACATGTGGTTGCAGGTAAAGGTATTTGTGGTGGAGAACCACATGACAATAATTGGGATGGAAAATCTATAAACTGAAAAAAACTGAAATTTGAAAGACAGCAGTGTTCAGCTACAGCGTGTGCTACCTACTCCTTACCTCATCACCTCCACGTCATCATCCATGGCCCACCAGTGATTTTATTCTCAAAGACATGTACCCCTAATTGATGTTAAAAATAATATTTTTGTAACACCTGCCCCGTTCCATCAAATAACCTAAAAAGCTAAAACTCTCAAAATAAGAGTGCTTTTTGGTCCAAAAAAAAAATCTAAATATTTCTTGATCAGCTTGATTTTTGTATCAAGTTTAATTAAATTTGATCGATATGCACTTCTAGCATCACATTTGATTTTTATTTTAAAATAACAAATTTTTCTTATTGTACTAAAATTGTCAATATTTTATTTTTATTTTAACAATGATATAATTTTTTAAACTTTATTCACTCACATAACTTTTTTATCTTCAAAGTTTGCACAAAATTTGTAAAAAATAATAAATTATACTAATATCTTGTAAATTATATTAAAACTAAATATTTTTATACAAATTTTAAGTAAAAAATATATATATAATTTTGACATAATTTAGAAATCCCATATATAATTTAATTTTTTAAAAAATTAATATATATTTTTAAAACTCTATATAATTTTAAAAAATTAAGAGGATATTAATTTAATTTAACTTGTAATAAAAATTAAATTTATATAAATTTCAAAAACAAAATTTTATATAATTTTAATAAAATAAATTAATTGTGTGATTTGTTTTTAATAAAATTTTCAAATTCAAAACTACCAATAAATAGTTCAAGTTTCAAGCGCCGAAAAACATGAAATTTGTGTCTGAATAATATATAATTATGACATACAAATCTGAAATAGTAATCCCATAATTAAGTAGGTCGATGCTGGAAAAACTCTATTTTTCTTACAAAAAAGGTATTTCAAATGTACAAAACTATCAATTTACTTTTTTTTTTAGCACTAGTATCCTTAACATGTCTTTCTCAAGTTATGAGAATTTTACCATAGTCTAAAATTGAGATTAACTTGCTTTCAATACAACGATAAAATTAATTAATTATAATTAATTATATAGCGTTCTCTGTCATCCATTCTCATCGCGCACCCAGAATCCGAATCAAAGTGAGCTCTGTGAACAAGACTATGCTAATCTCATTATATTTATTATTATTATTATTACTCCTCTCTTTGATTTAGTCCCATCATCTTGTAGATCCCACCATGTTTGTTTAATTTGCAGAACTTCGCCATCACTACCCATAAGCCTTCTCTCTCTCTTCTCTCTCTCTCGCTTGAAGAATGCCAAAGAGCAATGAAGATTCGAGTTTCAGCCTTAACAAAGAGAGGCCACCATTGAAGAGACCGAAGACACTTTCGATACCTACCTCGTCTTCGACCACTAATCGCAGGTTCGATCTCGGAGTTTCAATTGACAATGGAAGCCCTGCAAGCAGTAATGGTGATTTTCCCAATGAGCAATGGAAGTACCCTTCTTTTCTTGGGACCACCAGAAGGAAAAGAGCTACAATCAAACCCAACAAGATTCAGAAGCATGGATTCTCGAATTCGATGGGTGCGAAGTTGGGTGGGGAACAGAACAAGGCGGGAAATAGCTCAGTTATTCCAGCTCCTCCTGCCAATTCTTCTTCTTCCTCCTCTTCTTTTTCTTCGTCGACTTTGTCTACTTCTACTTCAGTAGTTACTTTGCTGGCGCACTCCAGCACCAGGAGGCCTCAGCAGAATAATCACTCTGCGATCTTGTATTTGGTTAGTTGTTTGTCTGCACTTGGGATTTTTTTTCTTTTATTTATTGTTTTTCCCCGTTTTAGTTAAGAGGAATCAGTGAGCACTTTTTCAAATTAAGAGAACCTTGAATTTTTTTCTCAATTAGCTTATATAAGGAAAGGCTCTTTTGGTATGTAATAGTTAACAGCAACGGTTACTATCATGGGTCACTTGAGGACATTCCTGTGCAAAGGGTATATGATTAGTTGTATAGGAGATCTTTCCTGTACCTGATGAGGATTTTAAGTGAGATGATTATCCGCTATGTTTCGCGGTGGAATCACATCGTATTCACGCAGGATTTCATTCTAGAACCCTAGTTGTAGCATTGGCTTGTGTTCAATATGCTTAAATGATACTTATAGAGACTATATATGTATTTTGATGAACACTATAATTATGACTTCCTCTTGTTCTCTTCTTATTACTTTATGAAATGCGGTATCTGTCAGGACTTGAATATAATTTCTAATTTTTTTTTTCTTTTGGTTGCAGCTCATTGTTGCTTGTATTGTTTCTGTACCTTATGCAGCTTATCTACAATATAGGCTTGCAAAAGTGGAGGTGTGTTTGTGTTCCAACAAATCTAACATTGTTGCTAATTTTAGTTTTCTTGGATAGATTATTTATCCATCTTTACAATTACTTTGATTGCAGGGAGAGAAAATTATCCTGTGTTATGAAAATGATATTTGTCACAAGAATGGAAGGGGATCTTCCGAAGAAGATGATGTTTCATTTTCTAATATCCAGAACACAGACATTAGAAAAATTGCTCTGTACATTGTGGTGGCTACACTCATCTTACCATTTTTGTCGTACAAATATCTTGACTACCTTCCTAGAATAATCAATTTCTTGAGGAGAAATAAGAATAACAAGGAGGATGTACCATTGAAGAAGAAAATTGCATATATGGTAGATGTATTTTTCTCCATATATCCTTATGCAAAGCTACTTGCACTTCTCTTTGCAACTGTATTTCTTATAGGATTTGGTGGTTTAGCTTTGTACGCGGTGACTGGTGGTAGCTTTGCTGAAGCACTTTGGCATTCTTGGACATATGTAGCTGACTCAGGAAATCATGCTGAAACAGAAGGAACCGGGCAGAGGATTGTCTCTGTCTCTATTAGTTCAGGTGGCATGCTGATATTTGCTATGATGTTAGGTCTTGTTTCAGATGCTATATCAGAGAAGGTGGATTCACTAAGAAAAGGGAGGAGTGAAGTTATTGAAATGAACCACGTACTCATTCTTGGGTGGAGTGACAAATTGGTAATCTACTCAATGGTTTGTCTATAATTTTTCTTTTTAACAGTTTAGCTTGGAAAGTCATGTTGACTTTTTCTTTGGGGGGACTTAGTTTATGTTATAACTTATATTACTTATATTGTTTCATCTCTGTCTTGACTATATTTTTAAAAGTTGAATTCTTTGTGTATTTACACTATGCACATGTTAAACACTTTTCTTTATAATAGTTCTGTTTATCTGAGAGTGCATATGTAATATTCTTTATGAATAAAAAAAAATAGATGCTAATCAATGATTATTACTTGCAGGGTTCTCTTTTGAAGCAGCTGGCAATTGCAAATAAGAGTGTTGGTGGCGGTGTTATTGTGGTGCTTGCAGAAAAGGAAAAGGAGGAAATGGAACTCGACATAACAAAGCTGGAATTTGACTTCATGGGAACATCAGTTATATGTAGAAGTGGCAGCCCTCTTATACTGGCTGACTTAAAGAAGGTATTAATAGGGGTTTTTGCTCTATCTGTGGGCAAGTGTAACACTTAACTGAACCTATTTGACTGCTCTTTTTTTTTTTTTATGAATATTTGACTGCTTTTGTGCAGGAAATGTTAAGTTGAATTTTCTTTTCTACCCTGTGTCTTGTTAATTGTTCTTTTCCAAATGAATCTTTATTTATTCTCAGGTTTCAGTTTCGAAGGCACGTGCAATCATTGTATTGGCTTCTGATGAAAATGCTGATCAGGTCATTTATCTATTTCATTGTGCTTTCATTTGATCTTTTAGGCGATGTTATCTTTCCCAATGAATTTCTCCATTATTAGCTTTTTCTTTGTATCTGACTCCAGAGTGATGCACGTGCTCTGAGAGTTGTTCTTAGCCTCACAGGAGTAAAGGAGGGCTTAAAGGGCCATGTTGTGGTGGAGATGAGTGACCTTGATAATGAGCCCCTGGTCAAACTTGTTGGTGGAGAACTCATTGAAACAGTAGTTGCACATGATGTAATTGGACGTCTAATGATTCAATGTGCTCTGCAGCCCGGCCTTGCACAGGTTATCAAAAAACTGCATCCCTTTAGTAAGCATTACTCAAAATAGGTGGCTCTAGCTCTGGGGATAGGAAATGGGTGAATAAGCTCCGCTTCACCCATCTCATGATGGGTTGTCCCTATTTTCTGCTCTACTTGTTTTCCTAACTAGATTATGCTTGCTAAGTAAAATACAGAATTTCTTCTTAATCCTACTACTAACTAGCTGAATTTCCATAAGTGCTTTTTGTAAAATAATTGCTGTTTTCTAGATAGAAGTGACAACCTATTTTGTGTCTAAATAATGTCGTGAATGTTATGGACTTTGCATTTCTCTAGTGCTTCAGATTCCCATATAACCTTTTTGAATTTTAAAGTGTTGGTTCATTTGTTTTCTTCTCTTGGTCAGATATGGGAAGATCTACTGGGGTTTGAGAATGCTGAGTTTTACATCAAAAGATGGCCTGAACTTGATGATCTATGTTTCAAAGATGTGCTAATTTCATTTGCTGATGCAATACCCTGTGGAATCAAGGTGGCTGCAGAAGGGGGGAAAATTATTATAAATCCAGATGATAGCTATGTGCTGAGAGATGGGGATGAAGTTCTTGTTATAGCTGAGGATGATGACACTTATGCTCCAGGACCGCTTCCTGAGGTTATCTTTCTATTCTAAACTCCATATTGCCACACTCGGTTTATTCAATAGGCTTACCGATTGGAGAAGTTACTGAACTAGGTGGTTAGAATACCATACATATTGGGCATGGTCTTACTTTTTTTATTCAATGATTTCTAGGTTACTTCTTTACTAATTTCTGTAGCTAGACACCCATAATATCTATAGTACATTGTTTTAATCCCATAATTTTTGCAGGTACACAATGCTCTTTTCTTAAGGATACCTGACCCACCAAAATATCCAGAGAAGATATTATTTTGTGGCTGGCGGCGTGATATTGATGATATGATTATGGTAATTTTCTATATTTTACTCTTTTCATAGTACTACCTTAAAGTACCTTTAACATTGTTACCCGTTAATTAAATTGCAATACCATACCACAGTCACGATGTGTATGAAGAACTAATTTAGGGTTTTACCACATAATAATATAAGATCAATTTAATGCCAATGTTTAAAAACCTTGATATCAGTTAATTTACTGAAGAAGATTGAGTATTATAATTTTTTTTTTCTGGAAGTTTTTTTTTTTTTTGGAAACTCAAAATTAGATAGATTATATGCCCAAGACAGAAAACTTTTGATTTTCTGTTGGTCTACTACCCAATGAATGACAAATACTAGATTTACAAAAGAAGTTTTGAGAACAATTGGACAAGGTTATTTTTGCTTTTCCATCCTGTCCAACAAAATCTTGATTGAAGCCAAGGCACACATTTTCAGAATTAGGACATAGCTGGCATTCTTTCTTCAGCAAATTGCACCTGAGCTCTCTCTCTCTCTCTGTCCCCCCCCCCCCTCTCTTTCTCTCCCTTTCACACACGCACACAAAATCTTCTATTGAAGAGTTTGTGTAAAACTCTTGAAGCTGCAAGACAAATTGCATTATTGAACTATGCTTTTCGTCCACAATGATGGATTCTGTGATGATGGTAGATTGTCACATAAAGGTAATATACCCACGTCTCACAAATCTGTGTGTAGATTCTGGCTTTCACATTCTCCTTAAATTTCTTAATCACTTCATTGGTGTTTCTTAGGTTCTTGAGGCATTCTTGGCTCCTGGCTCAGAACTGTGGATGTTCAATGAGGTTCCTGAAAAGGAAAGAGAAAGGAAGCTTATTGATGGTGGACTTGATGTTTCTGGGCTAGTGAATATTAAACTTGTCCATCGGGAGGGAAATGCTGTAATTAGACGGCACTTGGAGTCTCTTCCTTTGGAGACTTTTGATTCAGTAAGTTTCAAAGCCCTCTTCTCTTCCTATTTATAGTAGCTCAATTTTCAACCTTGAATCTATGTATCAATTTTCACGATGGCTTATCTCATGAGTAACCATAAGCATGGTTTCAAACCAAACTGAGTCTTTCTATGATGTGATAAATGATCAAATTCTATGATAATGGATTGGATAGGAACTCTAAGGGCATATCTGGTTCTGTTTTTGTTTTATTATTGTGGAAAATAGTCTTGGGAAGTCATTTTTAAACAACTGAAAAAAAATCAGCAAACTTTGGATAATTTGTTGTAAAAGGAATATTTTTTTAAATGCATTTGGATAATTTATTTTTGAAACATTTTTTAAATAATCATTTGATCCAAGTTTGACTTTTGTGTGTGGCCATGTGTGCAAGTGTATGGTTTGGTGTGGTATACTAACTCTAAGGACAGATCCTTATTCTTGCAGATGAGTCAGTCGAGGACTCTGTTGCTCATTCTGATTCAAGATCTCTAGCCACTCTTCTTCTCATTCGTGATATACAGGTACAATTATGCTGGTGATGTATATCATATTGCTGATTACTGTCGAACTGTTTAATGAACTGAATTCTAAAGGAAACTGCCTTTTCATTTTTTATTGCTTTGCAGTCACGACGTCTACCTTACAAAGACTCAAAGTCATCTACTTCTTTGAGGTTATCTGGGTTCTCTCACAGCTCTTGGATCCGCGAAATGCAGCAAGCTTCAGATAAATCAATTATAATTAGTGAAATTTTGGATTCTAGGACTAGAAATCTAGTGTCTGTTTCCAGAATCAGTGATTATGTGTTATCCAATGAGCTGGTTAGCATGGCACTGGCTATGGTGGCTGAAGACAAGCAAATCAATCGTGTTCTTGAGGAATTATTTGCAGAGGAGGTATTGTATTTTTTTCAGCTCTCACTTTAAATCCTTTGCCTTGTTTTAGTCATATCCTTTGTTTGATGTGTTAAATTCTCTGAAATTGTTGTCACCTAAAAGAAAATCTCTTAAATTCCCAATTTGGATCTTTGTTCTTGTGGCAGGGTAATGAGATGTGTATTAAGCCAGCAGAATTCTATTTATTTGACCAAGAAGAACTCTGTTTTTATGATATAATGATGAGAGGTCGTGAAAGAAGGGAGATTGTTATTGGCTATCGGTTTGCTAACCAAGACCGTGCTGTAATCAACCCATCAGAAAAATCAGTGCCGAAAAAATGGTCCCTTGATGATGTTTTTGTAGTCATTGCCTCAGGCGATTGACGAGGGGTTAGTACTGTACCTTCTTGTTCATTAAATTGTGATTATGCTTACACTGGATGCTTGCCGTAACCTTCCTTGCCACCAGGAAGCAGTAACCTTCTCTGTGCATGCTAAGAGGGACAAGCAATTAACTGGTAATGTACAATCTGAAGATAATATGCTGATTCAAAAGTGTGATAATATCAGGTAGTGTTTTGTTCTCTGTAGTGGAATTCTTTTGCAGCATCACTGCAATTTTTAATGGAAAATAATCTTTTCAAACAGATTTTAGTCGTGGAGAGGAGTTCAAGTTGTAAAAGTTTACTCCAAGTCTCCAACAAACATGTAGAAACCATCAACTCATTATAAAATGAGAGAGATTTTGGTGTAACAGGAAGAGGTATAAATATATATGGATTTTTTTTTGTTTTCGTTTTTTTTTTGGGTGATCTTATGATTATGTCCAAGGAAGGAGCAGGTTAGGAAAAACCAACCTAAACTACTGTTCTTAGTTAAAATCTAAACTGCTTTTATTAGCCGAAATCTCATGTTGAGAGCATCAAAGACTAATCCACCCAGATCTAATTTATAATGACTGGTATGGGGAATGTTTCCCGATGATACTTGAACTCCTAATAAATGACCTTTCTTTATTTACCCTTTTGAAGTCAAATTTTGTTATGGACTATTGTGGCAGCTCTGGAGATTTGATATCTCAAAAGTATCAATATCCTATTTAGAGCTTGTTCTGCTTAGTTATGAAACACAAGAAAATAACTGCTTCAGTTTTTCTGTTTCAATTTTCGATCAATGAACAACTAATGGGGATCAGGGGATGGAGGGATTTTGTTTTGTGGATTATGGCCAGAGAATCAAGCTGTGTATGGATGGTTTGATTTTTAGCTTCCCGAATGCAGTCAAGAATGATGCCATTTGGATTCTTTAAGTGCACTTCAGGTGTAGTGTTGGGAGAGGCAGAGGTAGAGAGATGGATTCTTTTCTTTTCTTTTCTTTCTTTCTTTCTTTTTTTTTTTTTGAATAGAGAGATGGATTCTACTGCTGTGAAACTCATTTTATCAAAAGTGGGCCTACCATTCTCTCTATTTTTCTACACACGTCACCTAAAGTCCATTTTTAGGATCCTAATCTAAGAATGATAATGACTACGGTGAAATATTCCTGTAAAGTGAGGTAGGCCCAAACCATGTACTTTTAGGATCTTGGTTTCTAGCCAGTGCGCCATGTTCTGATGATGGTGCTCATCTATTTTGTGGCCCATTGCAGAGGTATATCCACGGCATGCCAAAGTCACGTGGCATGAAAATGTGATCCAGAGTTTCTTGAATCCTATCACAGAAAGGGGCTTCTTGTTCTAATGGAAGGTGGTGAGATGGTGGCGAGATAATAGATTATTTAATACACAAAATAGAATGAGATTGATTAAAAAGAGACATGGAAAAAAATTACAATAGATGACTTAATTTATAGTATGGGTATTTTTGAAAAGTAAAAGTATATTTTTTTTCTTTAATTTTACACTAAATTTTATATTGATCTTTTAATTTAATTTTATTTCTGGTTAGTTCTTTAACTTTCAAAATATGAACAAAAGTTTTCTTATCCCTTATATTGTTAATTATATTAATAGAAAAGAAAATGTTGACAAAGTATTCTCCAATGATGACAAATTAATCCAACCTAATTTTTTGTGGCAAAAGAAAAATCCAATTCAATTTTTTTCAAAAAAGAAAACCGCATCACCCCTTCTTATGAAAAATAAATTCTACTATTTATGATATGTGAATAAGATGAGTTGTTATAAATTTTATTATATTTTAATACATTACATTATATATTGTTTTATTTAAAAAAAAAGAAAATAGTCGATGTTTTGTTATAGATCCAATAAAAATAACACACATCAGTCATTATATATTGGATTTTTGTTTTAAAAAAATGAGTTAGATTTTTTCCCATGAAAAGAGTTAGATTAATATGTCAACATTGGAGAATACTTTGCCATCATTTAAAAATGTTTTGTTAACATTTTCTATTCACATAATTAATAGTGTTAAGAATAAAGAAGTTTTTTAGTAAATTTAAGAGACTGAAATAAACTTAAATATAAAGTTAAAGGACAAAAAATATGCTTTTTACTTTTCTTTTTTTTAGATTATCAACTCAATAATGGTGATTCCCTTACATATTTGAATGAAGTCATTCTCATGCTTATGGGAATAAAAACATGGTTTTCCTTTTAAATAAGAATATAAACATGGTTGCCTATTGAGCAGGGAGAATGTGGATTCCTATTCCATGGCCCATTTGTTTGGGCCAATATCCTATGGGCCCATATGAAACAAAGCAAACGGGCTCTAGATCTAATATAGAAATTGTGGAGAACGATGTCTTCAAGATCTGCTATGCAACATGTCAAGGATAAGCTTACTAATTGTCATGAATGATAAAGGGTGCCACCAAATGCACTTGAAAATGCGTATTAAAATCTCTAACGTCGTTGGCTGATATGTCAGTTGTAGGGATGGATTTTGTAACTATTGTATTGTAAACTATGAGGAGTAGCCTGGACCTTAGAAGTTTCAAAAGTAGAGGGAGTTAGGGAGTGATTTAAAAATTTTGAAACCAAACCAAGTTGTGATTGAAAAAATATTATGTGAACAAAGATGTAATGGTTAAAAACAATTGAGTACAGTTTGAATTAAAATAGAGCCAACAGTACATAGATAATGTAAAGATGATAATAAATGAACAATTGCTTTTGCCATTTTCCAAAATGAAATGCAACAAATAAAATTTGGCATTACCAATCTCATTAATAACAATTAAATATTTTTAATTTTTTCTTGGTATAGAAGTTGGTGGCTTCCCTACTCCTAGAACCATTGGGTTGGGCATTAATGTTTTAGACTAGGGATTCACCGGAAGTTACAGGTCACCACACCGCTAAAGGTTAGACACTTGTGCCATTGCTGGAGACAGTCTAAAGCTGTCCAAAAGACTCACACTACACCAAAACAGTTAATTTTTCGTAGGCAAAATTTTGGGAAAAATAACCAAAGCCATGAAAAAGAAGTTTCTCACGAAAAAAAATGGTGTTGGAACTTATTTCATAAGGGAAAAAATTTCTCCTAGAATTTCATTGTGAGGAACATCTTTTCATGAAATTTTTATCCGTGAGAAGACGTTTCCCATGGATTTAACTTGGAGAGAAATTTTTTATGGATTTTTGGCCCTATCACCTGTGTTTCTGTGTCTTTATCACATGATTCTCTGTTCAATCGTTTTTCACTTATACATCCTTTCTTCTCTCTGGCAGTTTTGTATTTGTAGACCTACTTCTCATGTCTCTATATATCTTTCACATTATTTTTTCTTGAAACTAAAAAATATTAGAGTTGGGAAATGTGAAAAGTTAATTAAAATACCTCTCAAGAATACATGAAATCAAATTAAATAGATATTTTCTTGAAATAATCATCTACCATGAGATATTACCTATTTTGATATGCTAAGAAAAGCCTGTCAAAAAAATTGAGAGGCGTCTCCAATAATTGCTAAAAATAGGAAAAAGAGGAGGTAGTGCCTAATGTAATAAACTTATTTAAATTCTATTTCCCTTCTTTGTTTTGACTTACATGATTGTGTCTTTGATGGTTTCATTCGTGTGCCCCTACCACTTATATTTCTGTATTTCTATGACATGATTTTCTCTTCAACAATTTTGCATATATATGGGTCTTACCTCCTCTCTATGTTAGTTAATCATATGTGGACTCTACTCGAATTTCTATATATCTTTCACATGAATTTTTCTTGAAGGCTGCAGTTTGGAAGTATGAAAAGTTAAAATGCCTCTCAAGTAAGCAAGATATAAAAGGAGGCAAAAGAATACATGAAAACAAATGAAATAGGTTTTTTCCTGAAATAATCATATGGTATCAGGCATGAATTATTTTAATACGCCAAGAAAAGCACGTCAAAAAATTGAATGCCTTTTAAATTTGCTTGAGAAAAAAATGAAACAAAAACTCTAATCAACTTTATCATTTGAAAAGAATTTTGAAAAAAAAATGTTGTTTGTTCAAATAATAGGGAAGCAAATTATATCTAAAAAATGTCAAAATCCCCCCTAATAATTGATAAAAATAGGAAAAAATGGACTAGGGCCCAACCAACTCATAAATTTTATCTCCTTTGTTTCTTCAATATCACATAATTGTTTCTTTGATTGTTTCATTTATGTGGCTCTTACCGCTTATATTTATCTGTTTCTATCACATAATTATCTCTTCAACAATTTTGCACACACACATATATATGGATTCTACCTCCTCTTTTGCCGATTTCGTATATGTGGACTCTATTTTTTACTCCCTCTAGTCTCAAATATAAGTAAATTTTGGAGGGGAGGGTTGGTATAAAATATAAGATAAAAATATAGATTTATGTAGTAATAAATATAGTATTTCAAAAAATACCCCTAATTAATGAGTATTAATTAATCTAGTGTAAAAGAAAAGATCATTAATTAAGAGTAATTTAAAAAAAATATTTTACTATTCTCATTAATATGTGTAAAGTAGTTTTTCCTCTTATATTTGAGAATGGAGGTAGTATATCTTTGTATATCTTTCACATGAGTTCTCCTTCAAGGTAAATAATATTAGAGTACGGAACTGTAAAAAGTTGAAATATCTCTTAGGTAAGCAAGATATAAATGAGGCAAAAGAATGCATTAAAACAAATGAAATAGGTATTTTCTTGAAATAATCATCTGGTATCAAGTATTAACTATTTTAATATGCTAAGAAAAGCATGTCAAGAAATTTAAAGCGTTTTAAATTTGCATGAGAAAAAATGAAACAAAAACTCCTATCAATTTTCTCATTTGAAAAGAAATTGAAAAAAATTGTTTGTTCAAATAAAAGGCAAGCAAATTATATCTTAAAAATATCAAACTCTAATAATTGATAAAAATAGGAAAAAATGGATTCCGGCCCAATGTAACCAAAACTCAAATAAATTTTGGTCATGTATAATTTATGTTTCTAGAATAATTTTTTTTTATTTTTAAAAACAGAAAAATAAAAAAAAATTATTTGATAAACCTGTTTTTTATAAATTATTTTGAAAAATAAAAAAAATAAAAGAACAGAAAACTCAAAATATTTTTAAAATGTTTTGTAATTTTTGTTCTGAAAAATACAAGAAAATGTGAAAAATACCCTTCTTATCAATGATAAAATTATAAATTTTGAATAATTCATTCAAGACTTATTAGTTATAATTTTAAGAATAATTATTTAAATAATTTTTTTTTTTAAAACTTGTTCTAAAAAGTAATTTTAAAAAATTATTTTAAAAATAATAAAATAAAAAACACTACTAGGCCATTTATCGCGCCTGATTCTTCAATGTCACATGATTGTCTCTTTGATAGTTTTATGCATATATGGATCCTACTTCCTCTCTTTATCGGTTTCATATATGTGGACCCTACATCTTTTGTCTCTATATATCTTTCAAAAGATTTTTCCTTAGAGGTAAATAATATTAAAGTTTGGAAGTGTGAAATCTTAAAATATCTCTCAAGTAAGCAAGATATAAATGGAGGTAAAAGATTGTATAAAAAAAATAAATGGAGGTAAAAGAATGTGTGAAAACAAATGAAATATAGGTATTTTCTTGAAATAATCATCTAGTATTAAGTATTGCTAGGTAATTCAACTTTGAACTAAGTTAGGCTCTAAACGGGAGGCAAAACTCTTTTACGGTAGATTTTTTTTCTCCCAAATGAAATAGCCATTAAGCGTATCAAAATAATGATTTTTAATATTAATTTTTTATTTAATTAATATAAAATATAATATATTTATTTTATAAAATTTTTCAAACAAAAATCACTTATATTTTTCTTTTTTTCCCATAAGTGTTATGTTGTCCAAATCTCCAAAATTAATAATTTTTTAGGACTTTTTTATATTGAATATCCTATATAACCTTGTATATTTTATACTATATAATTTTGTATGCATATTAATGTTTTTATTTATGTCATTGTAGCTCACAAGTTAATTTTTATAATCGAAGACCTATAATAAAACTGTGTACTAAGTATATCATATCCTAAATAATTTTTTCTTTCATTTCTTCTCTTATCTTATTTTCTTTGGTCGAATGAATTTTTTAATTATAAAAGGATTTCAAATTCTTACCAATTGAGATAAGAGTATATGTGTTTACCACCTAAGAGCATTTTCAACTTATCATTAACCTTCCGATTAGAGGAGGAAAAAACATGGGGGTAGGAAAATTTGGGAAGAAAATAAAAAAGAATTTAAATACCTTTTATCTAAGTTTTTCCTTATTTCTTCTTAGTATTTTTTTCTCTTATTTTCCTCTTAATTCAAATAAAGGCTAAGGAGAACATAGATGTGAAATGAGTAATAAATGTTGACTTGATGCATTCCACAATTTAGACGTGCAAGTAAGTAAAAGTGGATATATTTGCAAGCCCTATCATATTTATGGTGACGCAAAATGAAATAAGAATAACTAAATTATGATTGAAAAACATTAATTTGTAAATATTTGGGTTTTTAAGTGATGTTATTCTGGATTCAATTATTGACCGTATGTATAGAAAATATTTCATTAGAAAAAACAAAACTACTTCGATAAAATTTTATATCTTTAAAAAATTAATCTTTGACTATTAGTTGGAGGATACTCTTAATACTTAACCAAAAAAAAGAATTAATAGAATTAATATACTATATTAAAGAAAAATTACTTGTCACTAATTTTTAACTATTTATTTAGGTGACCCTTTTTAAAGGCGCGCGGGTTGCATGATTTCTCGAGTAGCATCTTTTTTTTCTAAAAATAATTTGAATGCACCGCGTAATGTGTCCAGAATATTTTTAGTTTGAATTAGAGAAAAGTTAACCATAAATATTAATGTCCAAACGATAATAAACAAATAATGAATGAATAATACTAATTTAAAAATTTTGTCATATTTGCACATTGTGCAGTTACTAAATAATGGAATAGGATAATATGTTTTTGTAAACAAAATAGGCCCTATTATTTTTTTATTTTAATCTGAATAACTATAATGCGCGGCACGTTGGAAAAAAAAATCCCAAAAGAAATGATTCAATATGAACAAATAACACACAACAGATCGTACTGAATTAAAGTGACAGTTGTAACACCTCTTTTATAGGCTCATTTCCCACATATTTAACCATGCTAAAGTCTATTTATATCATAGTAGGATCTTGAATCACAATAAATGGCATAACAAAATTTTTCTAGCTTTGGCACTATTTATTCAATCTAATTCATTTATTCCAATTAAACTTTGGAAATTCATAACTAAATCAATAAAAATCGTATGCATGTGATTCAAGTCTCCATGTGTAGCTTAAAACATTATTTACATGGGAAAAATATCAATCAGAGCAATTATTTGGCCAATTTATACAGTAAATTTTGTGAATTTCTACCATTCATATGGTCAATTTCAGAAATTCCAGTTTTCTGGGCTACATTTAAAAATTCACTGTAAATCTTACACTCATCCTATTTGAGTGATCTTTGGACCACATGAAAGTTCTTTCTATCTAGTTTTTAAACATAGATAACATTCATACTTTATACATCAAAAAACCCATACTGTAGCTCCTTCATTTGGTAGTGGTCAGAATGACCATTTGTATCCTTATACTTACAATACAAAAATTGTAAGATATCTACATGACCATAATTCATCTTCATATCATGCCACACCTTAGCTAAAACTTAAAGGAATATTAAAATTTAGAAGAAACTTATTTATTATCACATTTACCAATTTATGCAATAGATCAAAGCTCATGGCCGATGCCTTAAATATCACGTTAATGGCCAAAGTCTTTCTCCTTTCCCTTCTCTTCCTTGGTGGACTTGCCATTGTTGCTACCTATTCATGATTAATATTTGGGAGGGTGAGATTCAAAGAATCTCAGTAGTTAACACCCAACATGCCATCACATCATCACATTCAACATAAAAATATCAAGATAACACATTTTGCATATCTTAACACACTTTGAATGCATTATCACATTTGTGTCATATGAATTCATAAAAATTTCGGCAGAGTTTCATTTTGGCAAATGGACATCCCGGGGTCTCAATGCCCCTCCAAAAACTCAGCCAATACACATAAATCATCTCAAAACATCATTGCAATCATATGACAAGACATAAAATACATTGAAACAAACATGATAACATAATGCTAGTATGGGAAATTAACTACCTTATGATGCTCCCTTGCTTTCCAAACTTGGTCCACCACTTTTTGAGCTTTCCACAACCTTTTTGAACCTATCCACATCATCATTGAACCAATTTATCCATTGGTTTTTCGGAATTACATAATACTTTATACACTAAAACCCAAATTTTACACTTTGTTTTCCTTTGCTTTTTCTTTGTACAACATACTTGTTCCTAAGGTTTTGGACCATGGGGAATCCATTTTTGAGGTCAAAATCATGAAATTCCAACTCTAAATACCTCCCCTGTTCTGGACGAAATTATCTCATAGTGATTAAAAAAAATTTCCTTCAAATCACTTCAAACCTTCCATGGATTCATGCTTCTAGTGTCTAGTCTATGCTTTCCCTTAAGTTTCATGGTCCAAAACTCATTCCTATGCTAAAACCCAATTTGGATGAAACCCTAAGGTGTAAAGGAAGAAAACTAAACCATAAATCATGCTTTAAAAACCATGGATAGTAAGCTTAGGGTAGTAACATAAAAGCTTACCGATTGGTTTTTCAATTTTGCTTTGACTCCTCTTCCTTTTCTTCCTCTTTTTCTCCTTCCTTTTCTTGCGTTTTCTTCCTCTGTTTCAGCCACTGCTTCACGCGTGAAAATGATGAAGAAAGAAGACAATTAAATGACTTAATTGGGTGGTTACTAATATAGCTAATCATGGTTAATTAGCAAAAGTAACCATGATTACTTTTTGATCTCCTTCTTCAACAAGTTTGCCTTCAAAAATCATTAAATAATTTGGACAATTGGCTGCAGCAAATCACGCATGAGAGAGAGAAAAATGTGTCCAAAAATTGTCAAATTTTCCTGATTCAGATATACCTCAATCCGGATACTTTTTAATCGTACCGATAAAATCGTCTTTATAATAATTTAACATTTTTGGGATACAGGACTATCCTAATTTTATTTTTATATTTTCATAACTATTCTGTCCCAAATGATATCTGTGTATGGCCCATATCCAGACCTGATTTCTTTTTAACCATCGGTAGGGCTCACAGTTTACTTTATCGGCTTACTGTTACTTTTGGACACTCGTCACTGATTATTTCTTTATTCTTGAACATTAACCCTCAATGCCATATACCATTGGACTTTTCTCGTTGAGGGCTTCATTTTGACAGTAATTTTTCATATTTACAAAATTGCCCTTGACCCGGGGTTAAATTATAATTTTTGAAACTTTCGGGTTATTAAGTGTAATTTTCTCCAAAATTTTTTATTTCTGTCCCCACGTGCATTTCAATGCTTTTGGGACATGGATTTCCTTTTCATAATTCTTTTGGGGTAAAAATATAATTTTCTCATTTTTTCATTCAACTAGGAAAAATAACCTCTTTGACCTTTTTCACGTAAAACGGTATCTGTCCATTTTTGTAAAATCTCTATACATTTCTACATATTTTAGCTTTCTTGGAATGTTACAATTCTCTCCCCCTTAAAATAAATTTCATCCTTCGAAATTTGGATACATACTTGTATCACATACTTTCTTTCTATTTATTTCCCAATTTCCAGACCATTTTTACTAGAGAAATACTTTCATATCTTAATCATATGGCTTAAAAGTCACTTTTCACTTTAGTCTTACTCCTCCATTCATAGTATCTGAAAGATCTGGCATGCCTTTCATGTTAGGAAATGTTGAGGACATCATAAACTTAGTTTACCTTCGGGGTATTGAAAATTCCATGTAACATACCGATTCTTATTCATCATCCTTCCTTTCATAACTTTCTTTTCTTATTCATCCTATAGTCTCTTCTTTGGCACCTGACATCATTCCTTTTCTTTATTTTTCATAATTTTATGCTATTTACATGAATAATCTTTCTATTAAGCATAAGCTGACTACATTAGCTTTGCTTATATGGCACTTATAAGGTCATCTTTTTCTTCTTTTCTTTTTCCTTACCTCAAGTCCACCCATCCTTTATTTCATTATTACTCAAGGTTCTTGGTGTTCTCATAATCCTTCTATGTTATAATCATAGAGATTATAACTCACTTTAACTTATCATACTCCGTATCTTGAAAGCATTACTCACCGCTGCTATCTGTGGGAATATATTTTTCATAAAAATTTATTATATAAAACATAGGCTACTATCCTCAACTCAACCCTGCTTTATTACTCATATCCTGATCCATACTTTCTTTCATTATTATAGACCCCTTGGGTCATCATTGGATCTGGACTAATTATCTCAGAGGAGGAGGTTTAGCCTCTTTCAATTCATAGAAACTCATTTCTTACCTCCTTTCTCACAAACTTTTCTTCTTAATCAAGCGGTAAGATAGTTTGAGAAAAATTTTTCACAATAAAATTTTTTATAATATCTTACTTAACTTAGTAAATCTCTCATCTTATTTCGGTTTTCGGTCTCTCCCACTTATAACTTTACTTACTTTATTAGGATCTACTGCGATCCTTAGGAGATTCTATAACCTACTGACCGTACTTTCATGAGCTACATTCACTAAGTTTAGCAAGTCAATAATTTTATTTAAAAGATTTTTAAAAATTCTCAGTCATCCTTTATGCTTGTTACAGATTCAGAGTATTTTAGCACCTCATTCTTGAGAACCACCATTACATTACTTATACTTATACTCATATAATCTTAGCAGGTGCCTTATCCTGACTATCTGACTTTATCATAACTTCATAGTGCCCTTATCTAACAATTGATACATCTTTTCTTTCTTACTCTTTACATTTTTCTTATCGTTCAATACTTCTTAGTATGTTATTGTTCTACTTATACTCATGCCAAAATGTATCTTATAGAATACTGGCAATGACTTCCTTTCCAGTCACAACTTATCTGCGTAACCTCTGAATATTTTACTACTTTAATTTCTAGGCCATTCAACCACTATTTTCATCTTTCTTTCATCAATTGTTTATTATCCAATAATGGCATCTCATCACCATTTTCATTTTCATTCATTGCTTATACTGCTTCTTGCTCTTTGCTCTAGTTTTGTCAACTTAGAGCCTCAACTTACCATTATGCCTTTATGATAAACATATTCCCAAACCCAATACTTTTACTTATCTTAGCTTAGCCTTTAGATTCTCTTGGCTTATAGGTTGGGATCTTAATGGTATTAAGACAATGATCATTAACTCTTTACTCCTTATCACTTCTCGTATTTCTACTTTATCATTTTTATACATAATTTCCTTAACTGCTTAGTCAAGGTTAATTAGTGGTTTGGCATCTTAAGGGAGATTTCTCAACCCTTTAACAGTTTCTTGCTAACTCAGTTAGAATCCAGCTTTCGGCCTCTCACCATTATTGGCTCATGTGGGCATCACCCCAAGAGCTACCTTTCATCAGCCTTGCCTTGATGGACTTTATCATATGGAGGATTTCATCTTTCTTGGCTCAATTGGGCTTAAACCCAAGAGCTACCTCCCTTTATTCTCACCTTGGCAGCTAACGAAAAATTTCATTCATTGTGAGATCTTCCGGCCATAAACATTCTTTCTATAGCTAGATTTCATACCAAAATTAGCAATTCACCATCTCAAGGTTTCATAATCCCCTAAAGTGCCTGCCACTACTTTCTCCTTTCTTGCTTCATAATTTTTTACCTTGGATATCACACATACATACTCTTCTTATAACTTATATCTATGTTTGCATTACTTTACACTTACATCATATCTTGCTATACTAAACTTATGGGGTTTCAGTACTAACCGCAAACCTATTATTGTCATATTTTATCTCTATGGGATCTTCTTTTAGATCCTTCTCTAGTTTCTTTTCTGAGACTTTTGACATTTCAACTTCTTTCTACAATAACATATTGCCTAGAACATATAGGCAATGAAACAATTTCCCACATATGATATACTTAATTGTAGAACTTAAAATCTGGTTATGGCATCAAGTATTTGCTCAACCCATTAACTTTAAGGGAGCCTATAATCATGATGCCCTTCTAAAAATTTCTTCACTTCTAATCCAATACTTAGGGAATACACAGCTAAAACATATCCTCCAAATCCCACGTGACATTCATCATAAATACCTCTAACATCTATTTGGATTTGGAGTCCTTGATTTGGTTGGAAGAAGCTACCATTCTCATTAAAGAATTCATCTAGCCCAAACTCATTAAATTATCATAGTTTATGGGCTGATTAACCTCTTACCTTGATCATATATTAGTCTTCTTATTTCCTTTCCCATGACTATTTCTTTTTCTAACTTACCTTCCTTTATACCTTAGTTTCTCCCTACTGATTCTTTTCATAATTACTTTTTCTTCTCTCTCTCTTTCTTTTTTTTTTTTCTATCATTCATTTCCAACTGGCTTCTTTCATTCATTACTAAAAACATCTTGCCACTAAACTTATTTATAGGTGATGTACTTACTTTTATATTCGTTGCCATCACCTACCATCACATTTCTTTGCTACTTTCGAGTCAGTGGCTAGACATTCGAGAAAAGTCTTAGGTGAACATTCATACTAGCTGCTGATTAATGAGGTTTCATATCTTTCTAAAATCATTCTAGGTCATCCTTTTTCAGAGAACTATCAGTACTGTAGGGCTCATCATCTCATTCTCTGTGGAGGTCTACTGCAACCTCATTATTGGTCTACTGCGACCATGAAATCTACTGCGATCTCTAAGCCCTACTAGGATCCTCTGTGATCCTACATCATCTTTTTACTGATAGGATCTAACTGCGATCTAACTCTGAAAGAAGTCAAGACCTAAGGTAAATAAATAATATATAAAACATCCTCAACTAATCTAGCAACTACAATTATTTACCCTTAAGACTAATCCCTTATGCCACTAGAATATTCTTAGGCTAGATTTTCATAAAATGATACTTTATACTTGTAGGGAAAACTATAATCAAGAAGAGTATCTTTCTTTTCTTGCTACGATTATTTCATAGCTTCATTCTCTTTCTGCTTTTCTTACATTTATTAGGTAGCAGACATAAAACTTTGATTATTCAAACTATTCCTCGTAATTCTGCTAACCTCTACTAGCATACTCAATTGCCTACTTCGTATTAGGCCTTCCTTTTCCTGATGGCTGGCTTTATTCCTCTTCTCAGCTTTTCTGTCTTCCACCTCTAGTCATCATACTATTATAACTAGGTGGAGTTCCACACTAACTGTATAAATGTGGCTTCGTACTTATTTACTGACTAATCCATCGCTTGTCGGAACATAATGATCTTATCTTCATCCTCATCACTAACTAATCGCAGGAAATACTTATTATAAAAGATTACAAAATAATCCCTGCGTAAATGGTATGTTCCGAGTTTACAGGATCAACTCAGTATTTTGTCACTATTTATCTGCCTTTTTCTCAAGTACGTAAATAGATAGCCTATAGGGCTTCCATTTCAGAGGAGTAGCTCATTAACCTAAAAATGAGGGAGGACATCATTTCTAGAACTGAGCTATTATATACTGCAGGTTAACATGATCAATTTTTATTCTCACTGCCAGGTTCATTAATACAACCTGGGGTACCTATGGCTGATATTACCTCAAAAATGAAATTTCAACTATAGTTTCTTGAAGTTGTTTATGAGTGTCTAAGGTTCGCTGTAACTTTTCAATAATCCTTTGCTGCTAATTTCCTTTTATTCATAATAACTTGCAAAGGGTCACCCTCTGGTGTCTTTCCTTATTCAGGAGTCTCTACTCTTATTCGTCTCCTAATGCGAACCTTTTTATTCCTCTTCATTCCATTCTTATAATAATAAATTCACAATGTATGATCACTTTACTCATATAACATAATACATTTATTTACATGAGTAAACTTCATACATAAATTCATATGATCTCATTACATTATCATTTTCTTATACTTCCTCTTTATGACTGCTTATGATACACTCAAAACTTGCAGTCATCATTGTTCTTTACATTCATATATTAATCATACTTAGAGAATGTACATAAACATATTATTTTATTCACATAGTCAATATATGCATGCTTTCCTTCATAGCCCTTTCTACATCATCACACATCAGTCTTTCTATTCTACCTCTTATACTTTTTTATGACTGCTTATATATTACATCTCAAAATTAGCAGTCAGTCAACATTCTTTACATATACATATTCACATATGCATATAACCGACTATCATCTATGAGGAACTAGGACTGTCATGAACATAGGCTGACACCCAGTCCTCTCGCAGGTCCTCTTCTAGTTCTGATTGTTCCTCATATTGTCCCTCTATCGGGTTCTCATGGTTTCGGAAATCTATAGGGTCAGTCTCAGCCCGTTCGGTATCCACCAGTTCCATCCTCAGCTTTTCACGATGCCTCAATTCTCGAAGACATTCCTGAAAACTTACTGGCCATTCTCTTCTCATCTCATCCTTTACTATTGCCCAATAGTCATCATCATCAGGCAATATGGTGAGGACCATATCTATCCATGCTGGCTCAAAGAATGGTTGGCCTCGAGATTCCATAAATTCTTTTGCATCACTTAACATATCAAAGAAAGTAGTCATTGGGGAGTCCCAATAACTTCAGAGACTTTCATTATAAAATCTAGCCACAATCTCCCATACTCTCTGAGCTTCATCAGTGGGAACTTCAGGAACTTCTACAATTGGCTGCTTCCTTGAATCACCCTTCTGTATCTTCTCCTTCTTAGCCTTCTTAACTTTCCCCTCTATCATATAATTCTTAACACAGTGAGCTAAGTTTTGGTATTCCCTTCCTTCTAACTTTGCTTTAATGGGTGTCCAAAACTCATCATCTGGTATTTCGTTGAGGAGGGTGGTGATCCAGATTGACTCAGGGTATTCTGTTCCTGTTCCTTCTAGAAATGTCTTAACCTTTGACACCTTACTCATGAAGGACATTACTTGCTCCGGTCCCTCTGAGTAAGCACCATATTCCTTTGAGTACTTACGTATGATCCGGTACACTATAAGTTCTACATCTACCGGTCTATCATCCGGGGTATTATTCGGATCCAACGGAAATCCTGCCATGTAGTCCATATCTTCATATACCTTAACCGGCCTTTCCTGAGATAAGGCATCTACAGGAGGAACTGCCCGTATAGGCACTGCTGGAATAGCCTCCTGTATTGGTTGGGGAATTCCAACTTCATACTGTTTTTCTTCTACATTCTCAACAGGAACCTCATTGAAACCTATACCTTCCTCTTGATAGTGTACCTCTGGTACCATCTCAGGCTCTTCATGATCATCTACAACTGAGCTGTTATTTATTGAAGACATCTTTACTATCCTTCAATCACAATAACAACTAGTTAGTAGAATAATACTAAAGAATAATTTATTTATCACTATTCCTTCTTGCTAACTTAAACTGTACTGGCCCACTACTATTGCTCTGAGAGCCTAATCCTTCGGCTCCGAGGCCCAAAACCTTTAGCTCTGATACCAAAAATGTAACACCTCCTTTATAGGCCCATTTCCCACATATTTAACCATGCTAAAGTCTATTTATATCATAGTAGGATCTTGAATCACAATAAATGGCATAACAAAATTTTTCCAGCTTTGGCACTATTCATTCAATCTAATTCATTTATTCCAATTAAACTTTGGAAATTCATAACTAAATCAATAAAAATCGTATGCATGTGATTCAAGCCTTCATGTGTAGCTTAAAACATTATTTACATGAGAAAAATATCAATCAGAGCAATTATTTGGCCAATTTATACAGTAAATTTCGTGAATTTCTACCATTCATATGGTCAATTTCAGAAATTCCAGTTTTCTGGGCTACATTTAAAAATTCACTATAAATCTTACACTCATCCTATTTGAGTGATCTTTGGACCACATGAAAGCTCTTTCTATCTAGTTTTTAAACATAGATAACATTCATACTTTATACATCAAAAAGCCCATACTGTAGCTCCTTCATTTGGTAGTGGTCAGAATGACCATTTGTATCCTTATACTTACAATACAAAAATTGTAAGATATTTACATGACCATAATTCATCTTCATATCATGCCACACCTTAGCTAAAACTTAAAGGAATATTAAAATTTAGAAGAAACTTATTTATCATCACATTTACCAATTTATGCAATAGATCAAAACTCATGGCCGATGCCTTAAATATCACGTTAATGGCCAAAGTCTTTCTCCTTTCCCTTCTCTTCCTTGGTGGACTTGCCATTGTTGCTACCTATTCATGATTAATATTTGGGAGGGTGAGATTCAAAGAATCTCAGTAGTTAACACCCAACATGCCATCACATCATCACATTCAACATAAAAATATCAAGATAACACATTTTGCATATCTTAACACACTTTGAATGCATTATCACATTTGTGTCATATAAATTCATAAAAATTTCGGCAGAGTTTTGTTTTGGCAAATGGACATCCCGAGGTCTCAATGCCCCTCCAAAAACTCAGCCAATACACATAAATCATCTCAAAACATCATTGCAATCATATGGCAAGACATAAAATACATTGAAACAAACATGATAACATAATGCTAGTATGGGAAATTAACTACCTTATGATGCTCCCTTGCTTTCCAAACTTGGTCCACCACTTTTTGAGCTTTCCACAACCTTTTTGAACCTATCCACATCATCATTGAACCAATTTATCCATTGGTTTTTCGGAATTACATAATACTTTATACACTAAAACCCAAATTTTACACTTTGTTTTCCTTTGCTTTTTCTTTGTACAACATACTTGTTCCTAAGGTTTTGGACCATGGGGAATCCATTTTTGAGGTTAAAATCATGAAATTCCAACTCTAAATACCTCCCCTGTTCTGGCCGAAATTATCTCATAGTGATTAAAAAAAATTTCCTTCAAATCACTTCAAACCTTCCATGGATTCATGCTTCTAGTGTCTAGTCTATGCTTTCCCTTAAGTTTCATGGTCCAAAACTCATTCCTATGCTAAAACCCAATTTGGATGAAACCCTAAGGTGTAAAGGAAGAAAACTAAACCATAAATCATGCTTTAAAAACCATGGATAGTAAGCTTAGGGTAGTAACATAAAAGCTTACCGATTGGTTTTTCAATTTTGCTTTGACTCCTCTTCCTTTTCTTCCTCTTTTTCTCCTTCCTTTTCTTGCATTTTCTTCCTCTGTTTCAGCCACTGCTTCACGCGTGAAAATGATGAAGAAAGAAGACAATTAAATGACTTAATTGGGTGGTTACTAATATAGCTAATCATGGTTAATTAGCAAAAGTAACCATGATTACTTTTTGATCTCCTTTTTCAACAAGTTTGCCTTCAAAAATCATTAAATAATTTGGACAATTGGCTGCAGCAAATCACGCATGAGAGAGTGAAAAATGTGTCCAAAAATTGTCAAATTTTCCTGATCCAGATATACCTCAATCCGGATACTTTTTAATCGTACCGATAAAATCGTCTTTATAATAATTTAATATTTTTGGGATACAGGACTATCCTAATTTTATTTTTATATTTTCATAACTATCCTGTCCCAAATGATATCTGTGTATGACCCATATCCAGACCCGATTTCTTTTTAACCATCGGTAGGGCTCACAGTTTACTTTATCGGTTTACTGTTACTTTTGGACACTCGTCACTGATTATTTCTTTATTCTTGAACATTAACCCTCAATGCCATATACCATTGGACTTCTCTCGTTGAGGACTTCATTTTGACAGTAATTTTTCATATTTACAAAATTGCCCTTGACCCGGGGTTAAATTATAATTTTTAAAACTTTCGGGTTATTAAGTGTAATTTTCTCCAAAATTTTTTATTTCGGTCCCCACGTGCATTTCAATGCTTTTGGGACCTGGATTTCCTTTTCATAATTCTTTTGGGGTAAAAATATAATTTTCTCATTTTTCCATTCAACTAGGAAAAATGACCTTTTTGACCTTTTTCACGTAAAACGGTATCTATCTATTTTTATAAAATCTCTATACATTTCTACATATTTTAACTTTCTTGGGATGTTACAACAGTCATAACTCACAAATTTGTGGCATAATACTTTGAGTGATGCTTTATTATTACTTGGTATATAGTTTAAGATAATAAAAAATTTGATAGTGAAATCATCTTTTTTTTTTATACAGCACCAAGAATTGAACTTTTACTTTATCTAAATTCCACACAACCCTTATCAGCGAACTAGTCTCTAACAAGTGAAATTATCCTTGTTTTAGTCATATTGTTTATATTTATTTAATTAATTTATAGATAAAGGACGAGACTTCAGTGTTGGGGCGCCCCCAACCCCTCTCAATCTGTCCTTGCGTAGCACTGCGCATCAGAAAATTTGGGTTAACAGATCTGTTAACATACAAAAAATTGAAAATAAAAGACTCATTCATGTTAATTAGTTTTATTTGTCTTGTTTCTATATTTCAATCACATGATTCTACTCTTTAGATTTATTTGGCTTTCTGCAGCCAACTTTTCTTGTTTTTATATCTCGTTTAGTTGATTCTTTTTCTTTCTTTAATAAAAACATCCTTAAAATTGTTAAGACCAAAAAAAGTTGCAACTTTAGAAAGCACGAAATGTATACTCATATTGAAGAAAGGATAACGAGTATAATAAAAATAAGATATTTGTTTTTGACATAGTCATATGTTTTGGGTGAAAGTCATATATATGTTTTTACCTTTCCCAATGTATGAATAATAACAACAATACGGAGGACACAATTTGCAATATCACGAGTTATGGGTACTCAAGTGTGATTTTCAGTCATTTTGTAAGTATAACGCTTGATTCGGTTTTTCCAAATTCGCTTCCCTATGGAAACGTTGTTCATGCAAGTTTGTCCAAATGACCAAAACCAACACTTCCAGTGACAACAACTCACTGCATCGGCTACATCGTCACCGGTCAGTAGCTCCCGCGTACGTTGTCTCATTCAAGGTTTACAGTAACATTTCAATGTCCTGCATTTCTTTTCAATCATTATGAAACAAGCTTTAGTGCTATGGATTCATTTTACTCTTTCCTTTCTGAACTTGTGAATCAATTGTCGTATTTCTGCAGCTTGCTTTTATGACTAAGTACTCTCCAATGTGTGTTCTTTCAGAGAATAATCTCACAGTGCTGAACGAACACTTCTATTTTGCTTAAAAGTTTACATGCAATTGTCAACTTTTTTCTCTCGAGTTTGCACTGAGATCTCATCTCTGTATGTTTCTCTGATATCTCTGATGAAAACCTGGTTTTGATTATACTCTCACACCAAAAAAGATGCCTCTAGGTTTGAAAATGGATGGATCAACAGACCGAGGCAGCAGCAGCAGCAGTATGAACAGGTTTTTACAAAATTATAGGGTCGGAAAAACACTTGGCGTTGGATCCTTTGGAAAGGTGAAAATTGCAGAGCATGTATTGACAGGCCATAAAGTTGCCATTAAGGTCCTCAATCGAAGCAAGATTAGGAGCTTGCAAATGGAAGAGAAAGGTTTGTATCGTCTGCTTACCAGTTATCTTTAATATTTTCATCCAGGTGTGCGACTTCAGATTTTAACATTTTTTTCCCTAAAATATTCTTCTAATTTTGTTGCAGTGAAAAGAGAAATAAAAATTTTAAGAAAGTTCATGCACCCTCACATTATACGACTTTATGAGGTGATAGAGACTCCAACAGACATATATCTTGCCATGGAGTATCTTAAATGTGGGGAGCTCTTTGATTACATAGCCCAAAAAGGCAGGCTGCAAGAAGATGAAGCCCGCCATTTTTTCCAGCAGGTAGGGTTGGCTTCTATTTAATTTTCATCAACTAATTTTCTTTGCAAGAGATAGTATTAATGGATCCAATCATGGGTCTTCTCCAAATATCTTAACTACTTTGGGACGAATTAGTGTTTGATGTGATAATATCGGAATTTTAGATTCCTTCAATTGCTTTAGTGAGTGGATAGATACAAAGGAAGGCGGGTTCACTTGTTACGGAATACTTTTAGTTTGAATTAGATCTGCTACACTGTGCAGTAAGGAGAGAGAAAGACTGAGGGGGTGGCTGGGCCTCACTGCTCTCTTGTCATGTGAGAAACAAGAATGAGGAACTAAATATGTGGTTCTTGCCTCTAACATTCTCCTGACAACTTAAGCTTTTGGGATGAAGTGGTGCTTAACACTCATCACAAATTAAGTAAAAGCTAATTGCTTTGTTGGAAGCAGATAATCTCTGGTGTGGAGTACTGTCACAGGAATATGGTGGTTCATAGAGACCTAAAGCCTGAGAATTTGCTTATGAGCTCCAAAGACAACGTCAAGATTGCTGATTTTGGTCTGAGCAACATCATGCGCGATGGTCACTTTCTTACAACAAGTTGTGGCAGCCCGAACTATGCTGCTCCTGAGGTTTGGAATCCTTAATTTGGACTATAATTCTAAGGTTTTATTCGTTTGATTGATTAATATTGAGGTTATTTATGATAGATTATATCAGGAAACTTGTATGCTGGCCCAGAAGTAGATGTATGGAGCTGTGGTGTAATTTTATATGGTCTTCTTTGTGGTTGTCTTCCTTTTGATGAGGAAAACATTACAATACTCTTTCAGAAAATAAAGGTACTAACTGGATTATATTGTATTAACAGTAATCCCTTTTGAGAACTCTTCATTATCTAAATCATTCTTTCTTTTCAATGCACGCTGGGATTTATATTCTTCCAAGGCATCTCTCACAAGTTGTTAGAGATTTGATATCAAGGATGCTGGAGGTTGATCCAATGAAGAGGATCACCATATCTGATATTAGCCTACACCCTTGGTTCCAAGTTCATCTTTCCCGTTATTTAGCTGTGCCACCACCTGATACAATGCAACTAGCCAAAACGGTTTCTTCTCCCTCTTCTTCTTCCATTGTTTTTGCAGTCCATAGAAAGAATCCACAGCTAAAGCAAATTAACCCCACGTAATTTTATTTTTTTAATAGATTGACGATGAAATTCTTCAACAAGTGGTTAGAATGGGATTTGACAGGAATCAACTGGTTGATTCTCTCTTCAACCTTAAACAAAATGAGGTTTGGTCACTTGAACCTCCTTAATTACTTAATTGCTCAAGTGAAGAAAGACATAGAGATAGAAATGCGACGTTGAACCAAAACTGATAGTTGACAATTCTTTTTTCAGGGTACTGTAACCTACTATTTGTTATTGGACAATCAGTTTCGTATTCCCAAAAGCTATCTTGGGTCTGAGTTTCAAGAGATGATGGTGGGTTTGTCTTCTCTCTTAAATTTTCCATCCTCCATCTTCTATAATGAAGTGATTAACTCTATGTAATGGTCAGAAGAAACATCATTCATTGACATGCTTGTAATGTAAGGCCATGTGAATTGGGGGCATTGCTAATCATTCATGTTACGGGAAACTTGGAGTTGTTTAAACCATTTAATTTGATCATTGGCATGGTTTCTCATGGAGTTTATAATCATGGAATTGTGTTTCTTTCCTTGTTTATTGATATCTTTGAACAATACCCTACTCAAAAAGCTCATTTGTTTTTCTCTATTTGGTTGGAATGCATAGGACTCTAGTTTTAACCCTATTCATTCCAATCAAGTGGCTGCTCAAGAGGTAAGATCAAGACCACAGTTGCCTGTTGAGAAGCAATGGGCCTTTGGGTTTCAGGTATAGTAGCTTAATTAAATTTCTAGCAGTTTCTCTCTTTGAACTGGATTTGTTAATATCATAATTTTTTATCATTTGTTTTGGTTATTTTTGTTGCATTTGATAACTTATCACAGTGTAGTGGTGATCATCGCGAAATAATGATTGAGGTTGTTAAAGCTCTGAAACAATTAAATGTGTTTTGGAAAAAGATTGGACCCTATAACCTCAAGTGCAGGTGGATTCCTGGCTCCCCTGCTCCTCATGGTGCTGTTTTTCAGTTAAATGTGGTCAAGTTTGAAGTTCAGGTAATGTGTTTTGAATCCCATTTCATTAATTTGCTGTTCTTGATGTCTTAGATCGACAAACCAGAGGTTCTGATGTTTCAGCTTTTAAGTTGCTACCTGGTTAAAGAAAAATACATACAATATATTCAAAAAGAAATTGAGAGGAAAGAGATTATGCTGGAAAGATGAAATGTGAGCACCAAACATAGTCATATCTTTCGTATCATCCTCTCTCTACTACATGAATGTATGGAATCTGGTTTATTCTAATTAATTATTTTTCAGAATAATATTACAAAACTAATGCTAACATATATATCTCTGTTTCTCTCATGGATCCTGGCAGCTTTACAAAGTTGAGGAAGAGAGATATCTGCTTGATCTTCAAAGGGTGGAGGGTCCAGAATTTTTGTTTTTGGAGCTTTGTTCTGCTCTTATGGCACAGCTTCATGCCATTTAGGTAGAGAGGTGCCCTTTTTATATTTAGAGGCAGTCTATCATAGAATTTCTAATATAATCGCAATTTTCATGTGGGGGATTGTTGCCATGAGCCAATTTTGAATACTCGTGGCTTCCTTAATCATCATGTTTAATTAATTATGTTTTTTGAATGGAACTGAGTTTTCTCGGAAGAGATCTTCCCTCATATTTCATGAAACAAAAGTGAAAATGTTGTATTCGTATAATTTTTAATTTAGTAGATAGTTCATGTAATTATGCAAATGTATTGAATTTATTGATTTGTTTATGAACACAACGGTGAAAAGCATAACGAGGTAGTAATATTTTAATCATATAAGAAAAGCATATAAAAAAAAATGAATACCTTTTAAATTGTGAGAAAAATGAAACAAACACCCCTACCAAATGTCTCATTTGAAATTAATTAAAAGAAAATTGTTCGAAAACAAATAAAAAAAAAGGCTAGTGATTATCAATCCTAGAAATGAGAAAATATCAAACATGTGTAGTAATTGCTATAAAGGGGATAAAAATGGTTCGAGTTCATGTAACCAACTTAGTTTTATTGACGTGGTTTCTATCACCTATGTTTAAGATCTTTTCAATTTGTGAGTGTTATCATTGAGCATGGGCTATACTAATCCTTTTAGTATGTTTCAATTTTATTGGATATCCCCAAAGGACCCCTTCTCTTTTCTCTTCTATTTTCTCTCTCTTTTTTTTTTTCACATTCTCCTTCACCCATATACATACTCATATCATATACACTTCATTTCCACCATTTTCCACCATCGTTTCTTCATAAAACCTCAATTTCTTACCTTCTTCTCTTCATGGATGAAAATCATCTCCGAGTTTGTGAGGTGGTTCAAGTGATGGAGGGCTAGAGGAGCTTGATGGTGATTATAGAAGAGGGTTAAAAGCAAAAAGCTAGAATTCATGGGCTATAATAATATTTAGGGAGTGTTTTTACATCTTAGTTTCTTTTGCTTTCTTGAATCTAATGTTGATTCTATTGTTAGGTTGATGTTAGGTTTGTGTTTGGATTGGAAATTGTTGACTTTGGTTATGATCTTTGTATTAAGAATTTATTTTATGGTTAGGCAAATTTTTTATATGAGATTGTGACTATTGTTGGCATAAACATGGGTTATGAAATATATGATGTTTTGGACGGTTTATAAGCATGATTTGTGATGCTTATTAGTTGGAAAACATGCTGTTCAGTGGCTGGAATTATTGTTATTAATTGTCTAATTATGCTAGGTTATATTATGTTATATGATTATGCATGATTTAGCTTAGTACATGCATTAATTAAGCAATTTGGTTAATTACTTAATTGATTTTTAGATCATCATTAACCTTAATATGTAGGAAGTTAATTATTCCATTTTTATCATAACTAATGAGTTTAAGAGCTTGTTCATTTAAGTTTTTTTTAAATGAAAAAATAACTTTTTTATATAAAAAAATAACTTTTGAAACTTTTTAAATTGTTTGTTTAAACTTTTAAAAATGATTAGATTTCTGAATATTTTAAAAAAGTACTTTGAGTAGTTTCTGAAAAACATTGTTACAGTGGACTAGAGAGAAAATATGAATGAGGCGGAGATGTCAAAATTTATCTTTACAAAATTGTAAAATTAATAAAATTGCCTTCAAAAGAATATTACAATATAACTCACATACTTTCTCTTTCAATTTAAAAAAATGCTTCTTTTATTTTAATCAAACACAAAATAATTTCAATTTTTCATAAAATTTTTAAATAATTAATCACTTTTTTAAATAATCAAAAAATTATTTTTGAAAAAGTTTAAACAAACGAACCCTAATTATTAGCTTAGACAATTGATGATGCATTAACCTAGTATAGATGATTCGAGTTATTCTTAGCATATGACATTTGCATCTTAGATGGTTTTAGATGGTTAAGTTAATTAGATTCATTAATTATTTTTCCTAATATTAATTTTCATTAACTAAATGAGGAAAACCTATTTTTAAGACCAATTCCATGATCATCACTCCTATTCCATAGTTATTAGGTTCTTTCATCCACATTTGCTAGTTTAATTGGTTAACTTGCATGCGTTTCCTTTTAGTTTAATTAATTGCATTTTAATTTTGCCAAACCATCACCCCCCCCAAAAAAAAATTTACTTGTTTTTGTAAATTGCACTTAATTTCATTAACTTGGTTAATTCTAATAGTTAATTTCTCAGATTTAACTTCGATTGCACCACTATCCTGCATTAAAATCGAGTTAATTTGGTTGCCTAAGAGTAAAATTGCCAATTACTAATAAACATTTGTTGCATGATTTCATGCCATGTTTAATAGGAGCAAAGCATTTTTAAAAGAAAGGGAATAAAATTAGGGAGAAGGAATGAGAACAGGGAATCAAAGCCAAATGTCTGACTGTGTTTAGTAGGAAATAGCGTTTGCTGTTTTTTTAATTTGTGAATGTTTCAAACAATGTGCCTAAATATATATATCATATTTATTCTCTCCGCTTTTAAATATATAATTTTTTTATTTTAGTCTTAAATATAATATTTTTTTAAATATAAGGTAATATTTATTACACATTTTTTAAAAAATATATTTATATTTAATTTATCTTAAAGAAAGAAATAAAAAAATTAAATAAAAATAATTTTAAAAATATATCTTAATTTTTTAAGAAATTAAAATAATTAATTAATTTTAATTTTTTTCTTAATTTATATTATTTAATTAAAATAATTTTATATTAAGTATAAGAAAGAATAATATTTATATATAATTTCGTATATTTTGGACAAATTATTTTTGACATGACGGAAAGGATTATTTTGGACAATTATAGTTCTTGGCAAATGCAACAATTATGGAGCTAGGAATATTGGCTAAGAGAAGGATTGACCTTGACAAATGCATCCCATCTATGACGTAACAAAATCGACCTAGTGGCGCGTAAGAAATGATATACTTACCTACACATTTCAATTCTTTTTGTCTAATGAAAAAAATTTTAACATCTCAATTTTATTTTTATTAATTATAAATTAAAATTATTTTACAAATTTATTAACTTTTTTTTTAATTTACAATATGATAATTAATATAAATAAAAAATATAAATTCCTATTAAAAATTATATAATTTTTTTATATTTTAAATTAAATAAGAATTTTAGAACAATCCTTATAATATAAATGATATATATTAAGAATTTTGTGAATAAGATTTCTTTATATATATGTGTGTGTGTGTGTGTATGCGCGCACGCGCACTCAGACAAGCAGACACCAACCAAAAAAGTTCATAAACAAAAATTCTGGACAACTGGACTTACCAGCAAGAGAAGGGCGCATCTGCTTTGTGATATGGTAACTTTTGATCAAGTTTTCTTTTTTTCTGTTTTTAACTGGAAACTTTTAATCTAGAACTCTCTTTATTTCTTTTATAAGGTGTTATTCTGAAAATTTATTTGATTCTATTTATAAGATATTTTTTATTTTTTTATTTTGAATTTTTTTCTTATTATTTTAATAATTTTATGATCTCATAAATTATTTTAATATTTAATTAGTAAACATAAAATTAAAAATTTATATTAATATTTTATAATTTTGAGAGTATAATTCTTCTTAATATTTATGTATTAAATAATAATACTTTATAAATAGGACAAAACAGAATATAATTTAAGACAATTGTCATGATTACATACAGGTATGTCCTAAAATAAATAATGCTGAGGATCACCATCATAAAAATAATCCAACGTAGCTTTCCACTTTGTTGTTTTTTTTTTTGCCACAAACGTAGCTTTCCACTTAAATATGACAGATAGCATGCTAAGAAGAAACAGACGACTTTTTAATTTAATTGTATTATTATTTTTGTTTACTAAGATTGTTCAACATGTATTCCTGGCAGAAAAAAAAATATAATTCTCCTGGCCATAAAAAAAATACTGTATAATTCTGATAAAAAATTAATAAATATGATACAAATTAAAAGTTTAAAATTAACTCAAAATAAAATAAATTAAATTAAATTAATTAATTAAGGTACTAAAATAACAATGTAATGTGGTGAGGCTGAGACTTGCCTAATTTTGATAAGCTTTAGGAATCAGACACATCTAAACGTTTTGTAATAAAAGAAATTGATGTAATATTTTCCTAGATGTGAGTCAGCCTTTCGCTTGCCGCGGCAGAAAAAATGGGGGAAGAGAATAGTATGGAGAAAATTTGGAAATAAAATTGTATTTTTCATTGGTTGACTATGGAGAGAAGAGTGAGAGGAATAGAAGATTGGGAAAAAATAATACATGGGTTCCACATATTTATTTTTTTAATTTTCATTTTAAAATAGAAAAATTTTGGAGAGAAAATTTTAATTTCAAAATTACTCACCAATGTTTTTTAACTATGGCTAAAATACATATGTTGTTTTTATATTTAAATATTAATATATTATATATTTTCAATTTTAGCATTATTTTAAAACTTTTAAAATCAATATATAAAAAATAATTTAAAAAATAAGATTAGATAAAATATTTTAAATTAAGATTAAAATTAAAATTATTTTTTAATTTCATTTATTAATATTATATAGAAATTTTATAAATAATAAGAAGGAATAACAATTTCTATTATATGTCAATTATTTTTAAAATAATAAAGATATTTTTGTTAGTATAAAATTAGTAACTTTTTTTTTCTATCTTATTCTGTTTAACTAAGTATATTGAGAGAAAATTATTCTCTCCCACTTTTCTCTTCTTTTCATTTTCTCTCCACCTATTTTTTCCCTTTGCCATTGTCTCTTCTTAGCCAAGGGAGGGTAGAAGTTCGCCATTTGTTTCCAATCCCCTTGCCGCGGGTGAAACAACGAACAGGGATGATCATCATCTGCGCTAAACCTAGTGGCTGCTCTGGGTGTGGAAATTAAATATACAAATCTCATTACGCGCATATACATAATATAAAATTTAATAAAAAATAGAGGATGGCGACTGCCCAACCTCTGACAACCTGGGTCCCGACAAGACGCCTGATTCTCCCTCTTTTTTTTTATCTACCATCACCATCAAATTTAAATTCCAAGATTTTCTTTTTGACCACAAAATTCTTTGAAATTAACTCTCCAATATTATATTTAAAACCTCATTATCTCGATCATTTTCCAGAGAGGAAAAAAAAAAAAAACCGACGACATTACGTCCTTCTTTTTCAAAAACCCCATTCCCGGTGTTAAAAACCTCATTAGCTCGATCATTGTGCAGAAAAAAACCTCATGAGGTCCGTCTTCTTCTTTTTTTTTTAACCAAATGAGGTCCGTCTTCTTCATTACCCCATACCTTCGTTTGTTTAGATACATCACAAATTCCATTGGTAGACACCACACTACCGGTTTCCTTCGTCGTTTTCAGTCTCTCCACACAAAGCCAACCCTACACATATAAATAGTCCGAATCAATCTCGACAGGAAATGCTTCAACGTCCTAATCTTTTTCCCTTATTTACCATCATATTCTGGTCATGCTGGACCCTTAACGGCATCATTTCGGACCCACAGACCCATCTTCTTAACGTCCGGTGCAACCCATACAACAGTCTTGCCATTACAGATATTTCTATCTTCAACGGCAACCTAAACGCAACGTTTCGAGACATCAGAGAGCAGATCAGAGACCAAAACAAACACTTCGCCACGGCCCGGCAAGGCAGTGGAGGAAACCCCGCCTCCACTCTTTTTCAATGCAGAAACTACCTCTCCATCGCCGACTGTGTTGCCTGCTTCGATGACGCTGCTGAACAAATCCTAATAAGCTGCGCTGCCGGCGACCCCGGTGGCCATGTCGTCTACGACAGCTGCTTCCTCAGGTACAAGTAGTCCTCCAATTTCAAGTTTGACTTCTTTTTGTTATGGTACTATTCCCTATGGAATATATGCTACAAAACTTAAAAAACACCTTATTTCTCTCCCGGCACAATCTCTTCCATTCATTTAATTTAAATAATAAATTGTAACATCAAATTAAATCTATTATTCATTTAATTACTATCTTAAATGAGTATTGTGATCTTATTTTTAAGAGCACTCCACTCAAAATAATAAATTGTAGAGAATTAAATAAAATATATTGTCCACTGTGAATTACTCCCTCTGGCTGGTTAGTAATCCAAATGTGAAAAATTCAACCTCACGTTAGCTTGGGATAATGCTTTGTGTTGTGTCAAGGTATGACATTAGCAGCAAATTCTATGGTGATACGACGGATAATATCAATACGGCGTCGTGTGGGAATCAGACCATAGGAGAATCCACTGCATTTACCTCAACTGTGCAACAAGTGCTAATGAATCTCCAAACAGCAACGCCCACAATCACTGGCTTCTTCGCAGACACAAAGACGCAAGTGCCAAACAAGGGTCCAACAATTTATGCCTTTGCTCAATGTATTGAAACTATCTCACAGAGTGGGTGTGAGGATTGCTTAAAAGCTGGGTACAGCAATATACAAACTTGTCTTCCTAATTCGGATGGCAGGGCTCTTGCTAATGGGTGTTTCATGAGATACTCAACCACTTCCTTGTTTTCTGATAACCAAACAACAATTGATATCTCGCCCTCGGTTAAACAAGGTACAATTCATTCAAAGATTTAAATATAGCCACTTTTTGTCTTGGTACATTTAGTTACCTTGATGATCCCATAGATAACTGCAACATCACATTTTCTTCTCCTTTTGTTTTCTTAAAATTCTCATGTTATGACCACCGAGGACCGGTTTAACCAGTAAGAAATTTGTACCAACTTAATTATATATCTTGAGTTTGAGTCTCGGAAATATGATTGTGTTAAACATTTAGTGAATCCAACTTAATCCAAATTAGTCTAGATCCCAATATATCCTTCAATTGAAATGGGATAAATTTAAAATATCAAGTGTACATATAAAAAAAAAATCACATTATGTATGTCATTGATAATATGCACTTCAAAATACGAGGGTTTTATTTGTCATATTATTTTCAGGAAATTACCATTTAGGACCAGGATCTCAATTTAATTACAATATGAGACTAACTGTTCATTTAATCACAAAAATAGATCAACTTTTTAAAATTAAATATTAAAAATATGAAATTACCAAAATACCCCTTAGGTGTTATCTCTTTCAAATTCTTATTTTGCAATTTTTTTTTCTAGAATTTACAATTTTTTTACTCTAAACTTGCAATTTATTTTTCAAACTTTTATTATAAATTATTTTAATGCTTTTACAACTTCTTTTTCATATTTTATAATTTATTTACTCTGAATTTACAACTTGTTTTTCAAGTTTTTATTATAAATGGTTTTAATGTTTCATAAATTCCCTTATAAAATTTACAACTTATTTGCTCTGAACCTAAAATTTATTTACAATAGTTGACCAGCGTTGACCGATCGCTAGTGGCCGATGACCCGCGATCATGGGGAGAGATTACTTTTGAGGGTATTTTGGTAATTTTATATTTTATATTTAATTTTAAAAAATTGGCTCATATTTATAATTAAATGAACATTAAGTCTCATTTTGTAATTAAATTGAGATCCTAAATTATAATTTCTCCTTTTTTTTTTTGTCCTAGTTGTCTTTTGAATCACGGACAATGGGCCTCCCCATAATTTGAGGAACCATAACGAAATATGCTACAGTGACAGGTTTAGTAATTGTTCTTTAGAATCGCAGAGAAAACACAGTGAAAAACGATTTTCGGGCAAAATCTGAACTTATGTTAGCCAATGATTAACAGTAAAAAAATTGGATAAAGTTAGTCGTGATTATGACGCTAACCATAGCTGCAATTCATGATTAAGGTTCAAGTAATAATAAGGGGGCCACTATTGGTGGAGTTGTGGGAGGTGTTACTCTTATTTTGATCCTCCTTGCAATGTTTGCCTGGATTAGACGGCCAAGAAGTAAAAGAGGGATCCTCAAGGTAAAAAACTTGGAAAGTCTTAAACTATTTTATATCAGGTTGAAATTATTCTTATTTCAAAGAATTCTGTACTCGTTTTATTAGTTTGTGAAAAGACATTGACTTGTCTTCTCCTTTACAGGAGACATAACTGGAGTAAGCAAGTTGAAAGGCCCATTTACCTACCATTATAACGATCTAATGTCTGCAACCAAGAATTTTAGTGAAGAAAATAAACTAGGAGAAGGAGGATTTGGGGCTGTATATAAGGTAACTTCAGTTTGATTTTCATTATTTTGATCTCCATCATGTCGTAATGCAAGGATGTATCTAAGTGAGTTTGATATAGTGCTGTAAAAACTTAGATTTCCAAAACGATAAAGGTAGAACTTCTAATATTGCAATTGAAATTCTTTATTATCATGATGAATAGGGCATTATGAAAAATGGGAAAGTTGTTGCAATCAAGAAATTAACCTTGCACCGCTCCAAGAGGATTGATGAAGATTTTGAAAGTGAAGTGAAGCTTATAAGTAATGTTCATCATCGGAATCTTGTTCGACTTTTGGGATATTGTAGTGAAGGCGATGACAGAATCCTTATTTATGAGTACATGAAAAATAGCAGCCTTGACACATTCTTATTTGGTATCTTATATAAACTGACAAAACTGTTATACACTTTGTAAGCATTGGCTATTATGCTTCTTAATAATGTTATGATGTGTAGATATATTTTCAACTCAATTAGCAAAGTATCATTTACCTCTTAAACAAAAATCTTACTCGCATGTCATATTTTATTAGAGAACATATAAGACTTTACATCAACTCCCTATTGTAACATTTTGAATAATCATTTTTATGTTACACCCTTCATTTTTGCCCATACTTTCTAAGTTTGTGAACTTGAAAAACAGGTGAAAAGAAAGGTTTTCTCAATTGGAAGCAGCGATATGATGTAATTTTAGGAATAGCAAGAGGTTTGACTTATTTGCATGAAGAATTTCATGTTCGTATTATACATAGAGATATAAAGACAAACAACATCCTCTTAGATGATGATCTACAAGCTAAAATTGCTAATTTTGGATTAGCAAGACTTTTACCTGAGGACAAATCTCATATTAATACAAAAGTCGCAGGAACATTGTAAGTTGAAGTATGTTTAATGTTCTTTACTTCTATAACAATACAAGTATTGTCCAAGGTATTGATAATATATACACATGGAAATCATTAGAACACTCCTATTACACCTAGCAGTTAGAATGAGTACTTCAAAGGTTTCATATCTATGTCAAACACGACATAATAGTTCATATTGCATATATCTATTTCCAATTTTGTTGGATCTTAAAATATATATATGTTTTTGTTTGGGATATTTCTCTAATCAATTACATCATAAATATCATGTGTTTTTTAGAGGATATACAGCACCGGAGTATGCGATTCATGGCCAATTATCTGAGAAAGCTGATGTCTATAGTTATGGTGTTGTAGTTTTAGAAGTCATCAGTGGTCAAAACTGTAAAGAATTAAAGCTCGAAGGTGATGATGAAGGCGTGTTCCTCCTTCAAAAAGTGAGAAAATTCTCATGACTATTTAAAAAGGCTTTTTTCTTTTTTATTTTGAGAAAATTTAGATGTTGGATTTTCTTTTTTTAAAAAATGCACATCTTCAGTTATACTTTTTTTATTTGGGGGGGGGAAAGCTACTCCTTCTTTCTCTCTTAATCTAATCTAATTATAAACATTTAAAATTATTAACATGACATTTTTCTTTATCTTTTGTACCCTTCTTATTTCACTTGATTTTTACCCGACTTGATAGGCTTGGAAACTCTATGAGAAAGATAAGCACATGGAGTTGGTGGATAACACATTAGACCCTAATGACTATGATGCAGAAGAAGTGAAGAAAACCATAGAGATTGGTTTACTTTGCACCCAAGCATCTACTAATGTAAGGCCAATGATGTCTGAAGTAGTTGTTTTGCTCCAAAACAAGGATTTAAGAGAGAACTTGAGACCCACTATGCCTATCTTGATTGAAACTAATTAGATGTCTATGGGAGACTCCTTAACTTGTACTGCTTCCTATAATCCGATGCTATTGCCTTCATTTCTATACTCTCAAAAAGAAAATTGTGTTTTGCTGGAACACACAGTGTTAAGGGGTGACGACGTTGGAGTTTTGATCACAAAAATGAAAAAGGCAACAACGTAGAAGAAGATGGAGAAAAGAAAAACATGATTGTCCTTCATTCCATTATTCAACATTTGTTTGTAATGATACATCAATCTTGGAAATTATATGTGAATTGATTATTTGAGTGTACGATTTGGTTAACTACATTAATCTCTTTGATATTTTGGTTGAATTACGTCTGATATTCTTTTCTACTTTAAAAATAGCATCAATTAAGAATCCAAGTTTCCTGTTCAATGAAGTTAACTTTTATGAGTAGTGTGACTTTTTAAATGATATTACTTATTTATCTTTATATCACATTAAGAGTGAAATAACAATCTCATATTGGAGTTTAACATTTTGTTTTTTCAAATACTTGTCCAATAATACTAAGAATAAAACATATGAGGCTAAAATAAACAAAATAGGCGACAGTGGGTCCCCCTGTCTCAGTCTTCTCCCCAGGATCACTCTATCTACATTCTTCCCTAAAAGTTGAATATTAAATCACTGATTTTACACATCTCATAATCCATCCTATCCACTGTGCAGAGAATTAATCCCATCTTCCTCATCACCCCCTCCTGGAAATCCCCTGCCACCGCCTCTACTCAATCTTGCTTCCCTAACATGATAGCATAATCAATTCCTTTGGCCACCGAGACAGCCAGCCAGGGACCAACTCCCCTTTGGACATGCAAAACAAAAATCTTGCAGCCGCTCATCCCTCAGATATCCCTACATCAGATTTTCTCGGCCTCGGTAGCCAAAAACCCTGGTACAATACGAGCCCTTATGAAACTCTGAACAAGTCGTCCATTAATCACAAGACCAATTGTGAACACAATATTTTGTCTGGATATTTTAAATAAAAGCAAAAAACTAAAAATTAAAAGACAATTATAACCATGGAATTGTGTTTCTTTCCTTGTGCATTTATCTTTGAAACAACACCTTCCTCAAAAGCTCATTTGTTTTTCTCTGTTTGGTTTAAATGCATAGGATTCTAGTTTTAACCTTATTCATTCCAATCAAGTGGCTGCTCAAGAAGTTAGATCAAGACCATAGTTCCCTGTCGAGAAACAATGGGCCCTTGGGTTTCAGGTACAGTAGCTTAAATTTCTAATAATTTCTCTCTTGGAACTGGATTTGTTAATATCAGGATTTATGATCATTTGTTTTGGCTATTTTTGTTGCATTTGATAACTTATCACAGCGTAGTGGTGATCGTCGTGAAATAATGACTGAGGTTCTTAAAGCTCTGAAACAATTAAATGTGTTTTGGAAAAGAGATTGGACCCTATAACCTCAAGTCCAGGTGGATTCCTGGCTCCCCTGCTCCTCATGGTGCTGTTTCTCAGTTAAATGTGGTCAAGTTTGAAGTTTAGGTAATGTGTTTTGAATCCCATTTCATTAATTTGCTGTTCTTGATGTCTTAGATCGACAAACCAGAGGTTCTGATGTTTCAGCTTTTAAGTTGCTACCTGGTTAAAGAAAAATACATACAATATATTCAAAAAGAAATTGAGAGGAAAGAGATTATGTTAATAGTAAGATGAGACGTGAGCTCCACACATAGTCATATTGTATCATTCTCTCTTTGAATGTATAAATACATGAATGTATAGAATCTGGTTTATTCTAATTAATGATTTTTCAGAATAATATTCCAAAACTAATACTAACATATATATCTCTGTTTCTCTCATGGATCCTGGCAGCTTTACAAAGTTGAGGAAGAGAGATATCTGCTTGATCTTCAAAGGGTGGAGGGTCAAGAATTGTTGTTTTTGGAACTTTGTTCTGCTCTCATGGCGCAGCTTCATGTCATTCAGAGTTAAGAGGTTGTGTATAGAAAAAATGCAAGGTGGAAAGGTGCCCTTTGTATATTTAGAGTCAATCTATCATAGAATTTCTAATATACTCCGATTTTGATGTGGGAGGTTGTTGTTATATATGAGCCAATCTTGAATACTTGTGGCTTCTTTAATCATCATGTTTGATTAGTTTTTCCAGTGGAACTATGTTTTCTCGATAGGGATCTTTCCTCGTATTACATGAAACAAAAGGGTCAAAAAGTTGCAGATTTTTCATGTCATTTTCAATTTACTAGATGGTTCATGTAATTATGCAAATCTACATTGAATTTGATTTGTTTGAGAAGAAGAACAAAATGGTGAAAAGTATAACGATATAGAAAAAATTGAGGACCTTTTAAATTTGAGTGAGAAAAAATGAAACAAAAACCCCTATCAAATGTCTCATTTGAAATAATTTTTTTCTTTAAAATTGTTTGTTCAAAATTAAAAAATTAATGATAATAAAAGGCAAGTGATTATCAAACCCTCCCTAGTAATTGCTAAAAAAGAAGGAACTATATATAGGTTGGTGGGGTAGCCAACTCATTTTGCCTCCTTTGTAATTTATCCAAGATGATGATCTCCTTGGTGATTTCTTTTTGCACCTATGTTCATATGTCTTTATCATATGATTTTCTCTTCGTTTTGCACATGCAAATCTTTTCTCATTTCTTGGTCAGCTTCGAAAATGTCCTTAAAGTAATTAAGCCTGAGATGAAATTAAAGGAGGAAAAGAATTTAAAGTGTGAAAACAAGTGAAATAGAGTTTTTCTTCATAAGAACCATCTAATACTAAATACTACTCACTAATCCAAATTTTAAATGTATGTTCCTCAGATTATAAACATGTAATTATGAATAAAACGAAATACATTTACAGCGATTTGAGACAAATTTAAGAGATCAAAGTGGAGTAGGATACTTCATATTTATAGGAGCCCAAATCCATATCTTCTTGATCTCACCAAAGAAGAAAAAAGGCATGGACTTGTAGGCCCATCCATCATGGCACAAATCTTATCACACATGTTTCATTAAAAAATAAAATCTCATCATACATGTTGATCCAAAAATAAAATCTCATCTTACATAGACAAGAATAACTAAAATACCAAAAAGAAATTTTGTTTGGAAAACATTAGTTGAACATAAATGTAGTAATCAAAAAATTGGTTGAATAGAATTAATAAACTATATTAAAAAAATTATTTGCCACTATTTTTTATTATTTGACCTTTTTTATTATTTATATTTCTATGACGTGATTTTATCCTTAGATGATTTGACTCTTCGGGAGAACACATTTCGTGCTCATCATGTGTCTAGGCAGTCCAGATAATGGATGGTCCAGATTTAATTATATTTTATAATTATATTTTTAATATATTTTTATTTTATTAAATGTAAAATATAAAATAAAAATAATTTTATAATTGTTATTTTTTAAAAAAATATTATTATTATGTAAAATAATTAACATAAAAAACTGTAAATCTGGACGGTCCAAATTCTCTTTAGCGGATGAGCATGGGGTGCTCATCACACTAACGAGCACCCAATGCAAATTCACTCTTCGAAAACCAACTTTTCTTATCTTTACATTTTAGTTGATTTTTTTCCTTTAATAAAAACATCATTGTAATATTGTGAAGACAAAATTGTAACTTTAAATAGCATATCATGTAACAAGGTTTACAAGTCGAACAAGTTATTCAATCATTCAAGATTTAATGGTTCAATCATAATTTAACTGAAATTAAATCGATGACAATAATTTTAATAGTTTTTTAATTTTATATATTATATAAAAAATTAAAAATATTATTAATAACTTTCATAACCTAAAATTAAAATCTAAATAAGTTAATATTAATCTATAATCATATTTTGAATTCAAAATAATCAATTAATATTTTATTTTTATATATTATTTGTTAAGTAAATTTATCATTATTAATAATTATATATCATAATAATGCTTATACAATATTATAATATAGAAAATAAATTTTATATAAAAATAATGCTACTTAGTACTAAAAATAATACTCCCTTTTATCCTTAATATAAGACCATTTTAACCAAATCACACGGATTAAGAATTATAATTAAAACTAATTAACTACCTAGATTTCTCTGAAAATCCCAACATTTTTTCAAAACTACTCTTATTAAATCTCTCTCTTTCTTTTTGAATACATTAAACAGGGGCATTTTTTCTAGAAATGTATAATAAATACTACCTTGTATATTGTAAAGGGTCTTATATTTAAGACCAGGGTAAATGATCCTATATATAGGACCGGAGGAAGTATTATTTTATCTTAAAAACTAAAAAAAATGAAAATAAAAAAATAAAATAATTTAAAAAATTTTGACTGGTTCAACTAGTTTTATACTAGTTCATGACCGGTTTTTTACTAGTTCTAAGAATAACCGATTACCATCTATATTGAGATTGATTCTGGCACCAATTTTCGATCCAGCCAGTCAAACTGACCAATCAGATCTTATTTTTTAAACTTGTTATGTAGGTCAACATCTTTTCAGATTTTCGGTCCTAGTCATATGTTACTCTTTGACTGGTTTGTAACTGACTTTTTAATTTTTAAGGCGGAATATTGATTTGGAAACTAGTTTGTATACATTCATTTGAAAGTTTCACGGATTTTTGACACTTTTTCTTTTGAAATTTGCGACTGACTATAGAGTATATGATTTGCAATTGACCTTCCAATTTTTTCAGAAAGAACATTGAAAATTAATTTGTACATTTATTTGAGAGTTTCAGGAATTAACACTGATATTTATAAATTTACAATTGGTTAAAGAGTAATTTGCAACCAGACATCCAATTTTTAAGAGGGAAGATTGTAAATTAATTTATACTCTCCTTATTCTATATTATAAAATCTTTAACAAACTTTTTCTTATTTCATAAGATCCTTTATAAGGTTTAGTAGAGCATTTATGAGCCTTTGCAATAATTTCATTCCTAAATTCATTCTACAACTAACCCAACCTCTTTTTAAAATAAAAATTAATAAAATTAATGAAGGATATTTTAAAAAATATAGTAATTTTTTATAAAATTAAAACTTTTAACCAACTTTAATTACATTCCTTAATATGCATTTGAAAGTTTGGACTTTGGGGCATTAACATTTATCTTTCCTAATTTGCAGCTAGGTATAGAGTAATTTGTAAGTAAGTTGTACAGTACTGAGACCTTCCAAGAAGCAACATTGGAAATCAACACATACATTCATTTGGGAATTTCGAAGTTTGGTACTCGTCTTTTCAAATTTGCAGCTAACTGGTTCTAATTTTTAACACTCATTGTTTTTCAGAAGTCGCTGATGATATTTCGTTATTTATTATAAACTCTTTCACTACTGGGGAATGGGGATTAAGGACAAGAAGCTTAAATTAAATACATGAAAGGATTTTGTAGCTTTTTTTGTAATTAGAATTCAATAATTTATAACTATTTTATTCTGTATTTATAACTAAAAAAACTATAAAATCTTTCATTATATTTAATTTAAACTTTTGGTTTTTAATCGTCATTCCCTCCTTAATATTTAACACACGTAAAGAGTCATTACCTTTAATTGCATACTCCAATTCTATTTTTTTAATAAGTTATGTTATAGAAAAATTTAAATATAAAAAAATATAAGTCATTTTGTGAGTATTAAATATTTATTTTTATATTTATTCTTATTAAATAATTATGACAAAAAAAAATTAAAAAAGAGATAATTAAAATAAGTATAATTTAATAAGAATAATATTGAAAAGTCATAATAAATTTTACAAAGTTTAATAATTTTAATTTTTAACTATTTTTTTATTATGTGTAAAATAATTAAAAATAATTTGTAATAGATAATAGAAAAAATATAATAATATAAGGGTATTTAAATAATTTCAGTTTGAAATTATGATCTGTTAAGGATCTTTAGTTTTTTATTGATATTTTATGTTAAATAATTAAAATTTATATTTATTTTAATTAATGTTAGTTGATATTAATTTTTTTGGGATTAGACTAATTAGTGATAAATTTTTTTTTAAAATTCAGAACTAAATAAAACGTCAGTCTTGCGTATGCTCCCGCTCATCCGCGTGATAGAGGAAATTCTAGTTCCACCTATGAGAAGCAGCCCCATTAAATCAGACCCCGCCCCTATTTACAAGTAGGCTCACCTATATATAGTCATAGCTTCCCTTAGTGTTCAGAATTTTATTTTATTTTATTTTTTTCCTTGTAAAAATTAAAATTCTTTCGTGTCAGTGTCTCCGTCGCGGATGGAACACCTCTCCGTCTCTTTTGCAGGGAAATTGTTTTTGTCAATTTCAATTCCACCTTTTTCTTCCGAAAACTGTAATAGTATAATGTCTTTAGCTTTTATTAGTAAAAATATATATGTTTTCAAATGCCCATACCATAAATTATAATATTGATTTTTTAAATCTTAATTAATTGTACTAGTTGACACTTGGTAAAAAAAGAAAATTACTAGTACTAGGACTTCACTTCAAAATTTAAATTTCACTTTTTATTTTATTTTATTTGTTTTCAATTTAATATATTAATTAATTGTACTAGTTGTTTTCAATTTAAAAAATTTGGTTGTGAGAAAATTGTTTTTGCATAACATTTTCATCAATTTCACTGTTACTCTATAGAATCAAACCCAAATATCTAAACTTTGATAATTATTATATAATTTGCTCTCTATTTTTTATTTTCAAATCATTTTTGACTTACATTTTGTTAAATTTGTAATATATATATTTAGTCTTATTTCTACTTAAATGAAAACCTTTTAATTTCAAAATATGTCTCTATAACTCAAGTCTAAAGGTGATCTTATCTTGAATCCTTAATTATATCATCCATAAAGAGCAAACATTTAAAAATTTCCTTTTATATAGTTTCTGTCAAAACATCCAAATATGACAAAAAGTTGAAAACCTTTTAAATTTATCTGAGGTAAAAAAATGACACGATAACTATTTAAATATCTATATTAATATAAAATGAAACTTATTTTTTAAAAAATGTTCAAATAGATATAATTCATATTTTTAATTTAAAATAAATAAAAAAGAAATAAAAGTTAAAGATTATAGTTTTTTTTGCCATAGATGTTATGTTATTGTCTATAACTCCTAAATAAATAATTTTTAGGATTTTTTTTTATATTGAACCCCATATTTTACATGATATATATAACTATTTAGATTATTAAGATTTTATTTAATCAATATAAATTACAAAAAGTATAAGGAGTCACCAAGTTTTTTTTTTTTTGGTAAAAGAGTCACCAAGTTTATTAAATCACATGTTATCTGGAAGTCAATTGGACTCTTTTTTTTAAAAAAAAAAAAATGCACACATCAGCAGCCTTTCTTGGGCTGCATGTTTCTTAAAAAATTTGGATGCATGCCTCATGCAATGTTTTAGTTTGAATTGGAACAAAGTCAACAATAAATAGATAATGTACAAACCAAATGAATAATTGCAATTTTGAATTTTTGTCGTAATTGAACATTGTGCAAAATACTAAAATAACTAGATGTGTCGTATGAAAAAAAAAAAGATGTGAACAAAGTCATGCGGAAATTGATAGTATATTCTTCCAAAACGAAATGAAACGACTGTAATAATATAATGTTTTTAGCTTTCAGTAATAAAAATGTTTTCCAATACCCATAAATTACATTGGTAAAAAAAACCCATAAATTATAATATTGATTATTCAAATATTAATACGACTTTATTTCAAATTTCATTTTCGTCTTTTCATTTTTTTTATTTTATTTTGTTTCACTTTAGCCCCTTAAATATTTTTTCAAGTTTCACTTTCATCTCTTAATTTTATTTGTCTTCAATTTAATTAATACACTAGTCACTTAATATTGAAGAGTGCATGGATCCAAAAAGGATAATAGAACGCACATTTTGGAAATGTCCCTCAACCAATCGGAAATGAAGGAGATCGATGATGATGAGAATGTTGTGTTTGGATACCTTATTGAGTAAAATTCGGTCGTGAGAAAATTGCTTTGGTCAATTCGGTTCAATTACAAAGGGAAAAGCTTACCTTAAATTCAAAATGAGACGGCTGTCGGTATGAGTTGGAAAAATCTGTTTGGCTATATATGCTTGTTGGGTTATGTGGAATTCTACATATACATATTTATGTGCCAGTGTTTTGAAGGAATAAGATGCTTGCTAGCTAGCATCAACTTAATTTTCTACACGTGAAATCCCACTCTCCACCAACATACTTGCAAGGCAATTGCTTTTGTCAACTTCATCATTTCCACCTTTTTCTTCCGAGACCAAATGAAACGACCACAAGGCCAAAAAGGACAAAAACCTGAAATGAAATGACTGTAATGGTATAATTTTTGTTTTAGCTTTTGGCAGTAAAAATGTTCTCAAATACCCGTAAATTACGGTAGTCCCACCGCTCCATATTATAAAAGGTTAGGCCCACTTTTACACAAATTAAAAACTCTTTGGCATTTTTAAACTTTTAAGAAAATCAAAATTTTTGATAAAGATCAAGGAGATACGTTAAAGATTCTCAAGCGTTACCCATATGATCCCTCTCAAGAAAATTTTAGGTTTTTTTTTGTTGGATAATTTTATTTATTTATTTATTTATTTATTTTATTAGCTTCCAATTTGTATTTTCTTGTGATCAAAATCATTAGTTAGATTTAAATTAGAATAAATAAAATCTATTAGATATTTTTTAAAAGATTTTCTAGATTTGAATTTAAGAGATTATCTAATAGTATTAGGATTATATATCAATTTTATTATTTTTCTTTGAATTTTCATTTTTATTATTAGGATTTTTTTTATAATTAGATATATATTTTAGATTTTCTAAATCTATTAGAATTATTTAGGTCAAGTTGTTTTAGGATTAGAGTTTTTCTTGTTTTGCCTCTATAAAGGTCTCTATGTAATACATTTTTTTCAAAGAATGGTAGAATAATATTATTGTGAGTTTTTCAACAAAGATTTACTGAGTTATTTATTTTCTCTCCTTCGTTTTCTATCTCTCTCTCATTTTTCTCATCTGACCTACCGTGAGGAGTGATCAACCTTGTGAGCGTTGTTATAGTTAGGGATCTAGAGACGAGTTCCTCTAGGGTTCTAACTGATTATTTTCTGAATCTTTTGAATCAAGTTCTTCCGCTACTATGTATTTTCTGGGTGCTTAAGACAGGTTCTTATTGTGTCCATATCAATTGGCATCAGAGCTTTGGTTCTGAAATTCAGGTTTATCTTTTGTGTTTCGTATTCTTCCATATTTTTCTTGGGCTGTTCTTCTCTTGTGTCCATCTTCATTTTCTTTGTTTCCCACTATCATTTCACTACTTTCTTCATCTATACATCTTGTTTTCCTTATCTTCTTCGTGTTTGTGATGTTATTATAAAAAAAAAATTGTGCAAAAAAAAAACAAAAAGCACATTGAAAAGAGAAAAAAAGTGTTGGAAAAAAAGTTATTTAAAAAAAATATTAGTGCTTTTATCTTTAAATATATGGTGAATAAAAGCATATATGAAGGTTGAAATAAAAGAAGCGCATCTAAATTAATCCTAAGGTGGTAAAGATTCGAGGGCGAATCTTTTCGAAGAAAAGAGGAATGATAGGGATCAAGGAGGTACGTCAAAGATTCTCAAGCGCTACCAACATGATTCCTCTCAAGGAAATTTTAGGTCTTTTGTTGGATAATTTTGTTTATTTATTTATTTATTTATTTTATTAGCTTCTAATTTATATTTTCTTGGAGCGAAAATCATTAGTTAGATTTAAATTAGAATGTAGCTAGTAGTAGTGATGAGGAAGTTGAGGATGGTGGATCTATGCCCCCTTTGACTGATGATTTTGACATGGAGATTACGGAGGCTATGCATGGGCAAGCTCTAGTGTCAAGACGAGCTCTCAACATTCAACCAGGAGAGGATCTAGAAAAGGAATAGCGTGAGCATATCTTTCACACTAGGTGTTTTGTCAATAACAAGGTATGTAATCTTATCATTGATAATGGTAGTTGCATGAACATTGCTAGTACCTTATTAGTTGAAAAGCTAGGTTTACCTACTCAAAAGCACCCAAGCCTTATAATTTGTTATGGTTTAATGATAGTGGGGATGCTAAGGTCACTAAACAAGTAGTTGTAGCATTTTCCATAGGTAATTTTCATGATGAGGTTTTGTGTGAAGTGGCACCTATGTATGCTGGACACTTGTTATTAGGTAGACCATTGCAGTTTGATAGACAAGTTAGGTATGATGGTTATAACAATATATACTATTTCCCATTCAATAATAAAACAATTGTACTAACACCTATTTGTCCGTTGGAAGCATTTGAAGATAAAAAAAGAATCACTCAAGAGTGTAAGATGAGGGAAAAAGAAAAGAGACAGAAAAAGAGAGAGAAAAGTGAAAAAGAGAGAAAGAAGTGAGCGATGAAGTAAAGAGAGAAAAGAAAAAGAGTGAAGAAAAGAAAGTGAGCTTGTTCTGTGGAAGAAGTGAGATCAAGAAAGCTCTGTTTGATGAAAATTCATTGATTCTATTGTATAAGGATGTGTATTTGACTGTGCATGATCTACATAACTCTTTGCCCTCTAGTATGTCAGCTTTGTTGCAGGAATTTGGTGATTTGTTCCCGGAAGAGATACCTGATAGTTTGCCACCATTGAGGGATATTGAGCATAGGATTGATTTCATCCCCGGTGCTGCACTTCCAAATAGGCCTGCATATAGGGCAAATCCAAAAGAAACCAAGGAGATATAAAGGCAAGTTGAGGAATTGATGAAGAAAGGCTTCATGAGAGAGAGCCTAAGTCCTTGTACCGTTTCAGTCATACTTGTGCCCAAGAAAGATGGCAAGTGGAGGATGTGCGTGGACTGTCGTGCCATCAATAAAATCACAGTTAAGTATCGATATCCTATTCCTCATTTAGATGATATGTTGGATGAATTGCATGGTGCATGTTTATTTTCCAAAATAGATCTTAGGAGTGGATATAATCAGATTAGGATGAAAGAGGGAGATGAGTGGAAAACTGCATTTAAGACTAAATTTGGTTTGTATGAATGGATGGTTGCCCTTTGGGTTAACCAATGCTCCTAGTACCTTTATGAGTCTTATGAATCATGTCTTTCATCATTTCATTGGCAAGTTTGTTGTTATTCATTTTGATGGCATTCTTGTGTATTCTAAATGTCTAGATGAGCATGTGATACATTTGCATGATGTGTTTGTGATTTTGAGGAATAACAAACTCTTTGGAAATTTAGAGAAGTATAATTTTTGCTTGGATACTGTTGTGTTTCTTGGCTTTGTTGTAGGTTCTGATGGTTTGCGTGTGGATGAGGAGAAAGTTAAAGCGATACGTGAGTGGCCTACACCAAAGAATGCCAACGAGGTGAGAAGTTTCCATGGACTTGCTAGCTTCTATAGGAGGTTTGTGAAAGACTTCTCAACCATTGCTGCCCCATTGAATGATTTGGTAAGAAAGAATGTAACTTTTAAGTGGGGTGAATCCCAAGAGGTGACTTTCAATACCTTGAAAGATAGATTAACAAATGCCCCTCTTCTTGTACTTCCTGATTTCTCTAAGGTGTTTGAAATTGAATGTGATGCATCTGGAATTGGTATTGGTACTGTGTTAATGCAAGATTCTAGGCCTATTGCATATTTTAGTGAGAAACTAAGTGGTGCATGTTTGAACTATTCAACTTATGACAAAGAATTGTATGCATTGAAAAGAACTTTAGAGACTTGGCAACATTATTTGTGGCCGAAAGAATTTGTCATTCATTCTGGTCATGAGAGTCTTAAGTTCTTGAAATCCGAAAATAAGTTTAATAAGAGGCATGGTAGATGGCTTGAGTTTATTGAAACGTTTCCTTATGTCATTAAGCATAAACAGTGCAAAGAGAATGTTGTTGCTGGTGCTTTGTCTAGGAGGTACTCTTTGATTACTTATGTACAAGCTAGGTTGATTGGTTTTGATTTGTTGAAAAGCTTGTATGAGAATGATATTGATTTTGCTGAGATTTGGAAATTATGTGAGAAACATGGATTTTATGATTATTATATCTTTGATGGATTTCTTTTCAAGAGATATAGATTGTGTGTTCCTCATTGCTCTATGTGTGAGTTGCTTGTGAAAGAGACCCATGGTGGTGGTTTGATGGGTCATTTTGGTGTGGAAAAGACATTAACCATGTTGCATGAACATTTCTATTGGCCTCACATGAGAAAAGATGTTGTTGCTATGTGTGATAAGTGCATTACATGTAGACATGCAAAATCTAAAGTGCATCCTCATGGCTTGTATTCCCTATTACCTGTTCCCTCTCATCCTTGGATTGACATATCTATGGATTTTGTTTTGGGTTTGCCTAGGTCCCCTAGTGGAAAAGATAGCATTTTTGTTGTTGTGAATAGATTTAGTAAAATGGCGCATTTTCTTGCTTGTGCTAAAACTCATGATGTTGTTCACATTGCTGACTTGTTTTTCAAGGAGATTGTAAGATTGCATGGATTGCTTAGAACTATAGTTAGTGACAGGGATGTTAAATTTCTACGTCACTTTTGGAGGACATTATGGAACAAACTAGGCACAAAGTTGTTGTTTTCTACAGTTGCTCATCCCCAAACTGATAGACAAACTGAGGTTGTGAATCGAACACTTTCTACTTTGTTGCGTGCTATAATTCAAAAGAATCTTAAGAATTGGGAAAAGTGTTTGCCTCACATTGAATTTGCTTATAACCATGTTATACATTCTACTACTGGTTTTTCTCCTTTTGAGATTGTTTATGACTTTAACCCATTGACTCCTTTGGATATTCTTCCTTTGCCTTCTAATGAGTTTTCTAATCTTGATGGTGAAAGGAAAGCTAAGTTTGTGTAGGAACTTCATGCCAAGATTAGAGCAAACATTGAGAGGAAGAATGAGCAATATGCTCAACAAGCAAATAAAGGCCGAAGACAGGTTGTGTTCGAGCCTGGAGATTAGATGTAGGTGCATTTGAGGAAAGAGAGATTTCCTGAGCAAAGAAAATCTAAGCTTCACCCAAGAGGGAATGGTCCATTCCAAGTGCTGGAAAAAATCAATGATAATGCTTATAGAATTGATTTGCCTAGTTCTTATGGCAATGTAAGTGCCACATTTAATGTAGCTGACCTCTCTCTTTTTTATGTTTCAGATTCGAGGATGAATCCTTTCGAGAAAGGAGGGAATGATGGAGCACGAGCTAGACTTATCAAAGGGGAGGAGTTTCAAGAGCTTGGTGGACATGGAAGGCATAATCATGTGACTCCTTTGCAAGGAATGGGTGGGCTTATGACAAGAGCAAGGACTAAGGCAATGAAGCAAGCTCTCAATGGATTGATTCAAGAAGTAATTGAACAAGAGTTTATCTACTTAGCTCAATTTTTAGCTCAAAAAGCTTCAAGAGGCATGTTCTTCATGGCTAGTATGCTAGAAACTGATCCAAGCCCAACAAACAAGGCCCAAATAGAAGAACTCACTTAAAGGAGCATGTGTCAAGCTTGTGACCTTTTAAGTAGTGTTCTTTAATTAAATAAATTAGCAATTTTCATTTTTTTTATTACTTAATTTAGAAATAAGGTTTTGACAATTAGTTTCCTATTTTGAATTTATTTGTGAGGATCTCTTCAGATTTGATTTTGTTTCCTATTTTTGGGCACCACTTATTCAGCATGTACCTAGTCTTATTTTTGTGTAAAGTGGTGCCATTCTAAGAGATTTAAGATCTAAACTATTTTTAGCAAATTATGCCTAGGGTTTTTGTTTTCTTTTTCTTCAAAAACATCACTTTTGTACTTGCAAATCAGAGATGAATGAATAGTGCGTTTTCACTAAAACTTTGTGAGTTTTCTTGTTCTTTTAATGAGCTTGAGAGACTCTTTAGCATATCAAAGAGACTGGTCGTCTCTTTGTGGTGTCTATAACTAAGGTTTCAAGAAATAAGTTTTCTTGGGGTCTTGTTTTTTTACCAATAACTTCTATTCTTTCTAATCGTGCATTCTTCTTTATTTATCTTTTCTATTTGTTTAATGTATTCTTGGTGTTTTATTTGCTTCTCTTTGATCCTAGCACGATCCTTACGTTTCCCAATTCAATTGAAGATTCATGAGATAAGTTCTACACGAGTTTTGTATCAATTTCTAATTTTATTTTTATTAATTCCACTGCTTTTATTAAATATGTCACATTTTACAATATTAGTAATACAATAAATAAAGAGTAAAAATAAAAAATCACTACATGACACCTTATATTATGGGAAAAAAAATTCTCAAAATACCTTATAATATGAATAAGAGAAAAGTATAACACAAATTATAATACTAGTAACATAATAAATTAGAAGTAAAAATAATAAACCGCTACAGATATATTACCTTATATTAAGAATAAAAAAAAACCTTTTAAGTCACCTTATAATATAGTTAAGGAATTATTGATTATTTAAATCTTATTACTTTCAAATAGTATATATATATATATATATATATTTTTTTTTTTGAATTATCAATACCATAGATTATGAGTGGGTCGTACTCGTAGTGTCATTCTCCAGACGTCATATACGAAAAATCATTCATTCTCAGTACCCATCTTCAATTTCAAGTCAACTTAAATACGCCAACAATATTGGATTTGAAACACATGCTAGCTTGGCACATTCATATATTACAGCGTAATACCAATATTGTGGATCTCGTCTCTCGTCTGAAGACATGAAGCTTATTCCTTCATTTTATCACATTCTGCTCCTGAATGTGCTTTCTCATTCACTCCATTGTTGCTGCCAACAAGAATACCTTAACATTAATCCCTCCGATGACAACTGCACTTACCAACACGATGTCCCACCAGGATATGTCTGCAACGGCCTCGAAAAGTCATGCTCCTCCTTCGTAGCTTTCAGATCCAGACCTCCTTATCATACCCCTCTGACCATTGCCAATCTCCTTGGCTCTGAACCATCTTCCATAACCTCCATCAACAACATCTCAAGCATTAACACCACCATTCCCTCCAATCAGACCCTGATTGTTCCTGTCAATTGTTCATGCTCCGGCAATATCTACCAGAGTGCCACTCCTTACAACATCAAGAGAGGAGACTCATACTTTCTCCTGGCCAGCGCGACGTTTCAAGGCCTCGCCAGTTGCCAGATGTTAGAACGTCAAAATTATTACACCCCTCTCAATATGACCATAGATAGCCAGATTACAGTTCCAGTCTTGTGTGCTTGTCCCACTGCTAAACAGATCTCAGATGGGGTCTCTGCCTTGCCAGTTTACACCCTTGATGATGGGGATTCACTCCCGTCAGTCGCAGAGGCCTATGGTGTGGATCAACACACTCTGCGAACAGCTAATAAGTTGACTTCAAACACCACCATCTCTCCTTTCACCCGCCTTTTAGTTCCCCTCAAGCCTTCCGATTGCAAACTCAATCCAAACATATTCTACTGCACCTGTTCATTCCCCCGAGGATACCTCCTAGAGTCGAGTTTCAACGCACTACATTGTGATCGTCTTCAAACTGATGCTCAACCTTTCCCCGTCAAATTGGTAGCTTCCTTAGGTAGTAGTCTCTTATCAATCCTCCTTAGCCCACTGTTCTACATTGCATGAATATGACCTATATTACATTGATATTTCAATAAAGTAGACATAACCATATTCATATACCATACAGTACGTATGCATATTGTATGAGTAAGGTACGCACCCATCTAAGTCACTTGCCTCCTCAATTGCTATTTCGCTTAAAGAGCACTGTGGAAAGTTCCATAAGTTGAGTTTCAAGATTGTGCAATAGAGGCAGTGAATTCATTGGAAGAAATGCCAAAATTAATGAGAATTGAGAAGTTATTTTACTTTATATTATACAATATCGTATCTTGGAGTTTAGAAAATTGTCATATTTTGTATTGTATCAAACCGTATCTATATGCATATATATCAACATAGATGCTTCATAGACCATGCCACACTTCAATCTTCTCTTTGCTTAAGAAGCACGTCAAATCAATAAGTTTCAAAAATTTATATATTCAAGCATATGGTTGATGATATACCATGCCATTTACTATATCTAATTGGGATCGATGGTCACTTAATGTATATACAACTCCATTTATACATTCGAAGCATCTTGTCTGAAAATATATAAATGGCTCACTGAGACTTCATTCATGTGCTTGCAGGTGTTGGAAATGGTGCCCTTTTGTGCTTATTTCTTTTCGGTTGCAAGTTACATCAATACCTAAAACAAAAGAGACATAGAGTTCGTAAGGAAAAATTGTTCAGGCAAAATGGTGGCCTCTTGCTACAAGAAAAGATGTCAAGTTACGTAAATAGAAAGAAAGCAAAACTTTTTACGGCTGAAGAGCTGGAAAGAGCAACAGATAACTACAACCAAAGTAGGTTTCTTGGTCAAGGTGGTTTTGGAACCGTTTATAAGGGAATGTTGCCAAATGGTAGCATTATCGCAGTTAAGAAGTCAAGAGAAGTTGTGAGAAACCAGATTGAGACTTTCATTAATGAAGTGGTGATTTTATCGCAGATAAACCACAGGAACATTGTCAAACTCTTAGGTTGGTGCCTAGAGACTGAAGCCCCATTATTAGTTTATGAGTTTATTCCTAACGAAACCCTTTCTCACCACATCCATAGCCAGGAACTTGAAGCAAAGCTTTCATGGGACACCCGCCTTAGAATTGTTTGTGAGGTTGCTGGGGCAGTGGCCTATATGCATTCTGCAGCTTCCATTCCCATCTTCCATAGAGACATCAAAACTTCCAACATACTCTTGGATCATAAGTATAGTGCCAAGGTGTCTGATTTTGGGACTTCCAGATCTGTCCCGCATGATAGGACTCACTTAACCACAGTAGTACAAGGCACTTTTGGGTACATTGATCCTGAATACTTCCAGTCTAGTCAATTCACGGATAAAAGTGATGTATATAGGTTTGGGGTTGTGCTTGTAGAGCTCATTACTGCAAGGAAACCCATTACCTTCTCAGAAGAAGATCAGGGTCAAAACTTAGTGGCAGAATTCATTTCTTTGATGAAGAAGGACCAAGTTTTTGAGATTTTAGATGCTAATGTTGTTCGTGAAGGAAGGAAGGATGATATTCTCAGCATTGCAAATCTTGCAATGAGATGTTTGAGACTCAATGGGAAGAAGAGACCCAAAATGAGTGAGGTTTCAGCAGAGCTAGAAGCACTGAGAAGGATACAAAATTCCCTAGAGATCACTGACTGTTCTCTTGAGTTTCCACATGATAGAAAATCCCCTAACCACACCACTCCTTCTGAATCAGATCAAGAATCCATTGAAGAAAGCACGTTATTTTCCCAAAGAGAGTCCACATCCATCTGAAAGTGAAGCAGACACCTAGCCTACATGATCATTCTTTCCGTGTGTAGTCAGGGGGAGAGATTTTGGCATCGACAAACTTCAACTTGATTTTTGATAGAAGAGTCATTCTCATAGCCTGAGCTAATTATGGATGCAGAGAATCAATTTAGTTCTTTTGTTTTAGTTCTCTTATTATTAAGGCACCGTTATCTACCTTACACGGATCTATAAAGGTAAAATTTTTTTAGTCAATTAGACTTATGAGAAGGATAAAACAACTTAATACTAGTGGCAATTCAAAGTCCTTATCTTCTAATTAAATTTGTATCAATATATATATTTTCAGATTTGTCCTTAATTAATTATTAACCTTTTTTCTTGTAAATTCCAAATTTTTCTTTCATACTTTACTGTAACGAAGGGTATTATGAGAAAACAGGTATCATATTTGAGATCGGAGGGATAACGTCCCCAAACTAATATTTTAACTTTGATGTTGCTCGCATGGATTTGTCACAGCTTTACAAAGTTGAGGAAGAGAAATAGGTGCTTGATCTTCAAAAGGTGGAGGGCCCAGGGTTTCTGTTTTAGGAACTTTGTTCTGCTCTTATGGCACGACTTCATGTTGTTTAGAGTGGAGAAGTTGTGCATATAGAAAGGTTACTGTGTATTAGCGAAGTGCCCTTTTTTATTTAGGGTTCGTCTATCCTAGAATTTAGAGTATGCTCCAAATTTTTAAGCGGGAGGTTGTTTTTATGTGCCAATCATGATTACTTGTAACATCCTAAATCATCCTTTTTATTTCACTTTTTCTCTTGGTTTTTCTAACACATATGAAACCCATCATTTTCCTTAAATTGACCCTCTTAATGTATTGTAATACATACTATATATGGTATTGAACGTAACTGCCAGTCTAATCAAAATCGTGGAATATTATGTGTAATTAGAATTGCATTGTTCCTTTAGATTTGGTTGTTTTATACATAGCTGAAAGAACAAGAAATCCTGCAATTAACATCGATCATACACGGGGATGGTGGATGGTGTGTTATGCTGGCTGCGATGAATCCCTCTCATTTTATAAATTACACGTTCGTGAATTAACTCTGTTAGCCATATATAAGCACAATTTGATGGTCCGAGTTTTGCCAGGTCTCAAGCTGGAGTAGCAACATTTTAACTTTAAGAATTAACGATCTTAAAACGTTTATAAAGTAGAGGGATCCATTTAAAATAATTAAATTATAAGGATTGAATTAAAAATTGAGGTGAACTAAAGGACTAAATAATGATTTTTTCCTAAGAGAAGAATATGAAAAAGAATGGAAACCTTTGAAATTTGTCTGAGAAAAAATGAAACAAAAACTCCGAACAAATGTCTTATTTGGAGAAAAAATTGTTCAAAAAGCCGAAAAGAAAGTCAAGTTATATCTCAAAAAGATATCAAACTCTCTTTAATTTGGATCATCTTCATTTGATAATCTGTCCATTTATATCCACAGGAAATTCTGTTAGATGTGAATTGAGGGTTCAAATGGATAATTAGCACAAAGATTTCCCCTGTGCCTCATTGTGAATTCAAAGTGGAATATTAATTAGTATTATCGTTAATTATGTTAAACATCATGCTAAACTCTTTGATATCAAAGGTGGTAATTATTAAATAATTATGGGCCCTCAATCCACATTTAATAGTTAAAAAGAGGGGGAGAAGGACTAAGGCCCAATATAACCAACTCATGTGAATCCTACCTCTCTTATTTTTATAAGTGTCTCATATGATTACCTCTTTAATGGTTTCATTCATATGGTCTCTGCCACATATATTTCTACGTCTTTATCACAAGGTTAGGGCCCAATATAACCAACACATGTGAATCCTACCTCCCTTATTTTTATAACTGTCTCATATGATTACCTCTTTAATGGTTTCATTCATGTGGTCCCTGCCACGTATGTTTTTACGTCTTTATCACAAGATTAATTCTCTCTTTGACAGTTTTACACATGATTTCAATATCTTTATCACAAGATTTACTCCTTCACAGATTTACCCAATGCCTCATTGTAAATTTAATTCAAAGTGGAACATTAATTAATATTATTTTAATTATGTTAAAATTCATACAAAACTCTTTGATATCAAAGGTGGGAATTATTGAATAATTGTGGGGCCCTCAATCCATATTTAATAGTTAAAAAGAGAGGGAAAAGGGCTAAGACCCAGTACAACCAGCTCATGTGAATTCTATCTCCTTTGTTTTTATAATTGTCTCGTATGATTACCTCTTTAATGGTTTCATTCATGTGGTCCCTGCCACATATGTTTCTACGTCTTTATCACAAGATTAATTCTCTTGATTAAGATTCTGCAAGTATACAGGGTCGATCGTAATAATAAAAAGTTCCCAAAGTATTACAGAGTTTGATCCCAAGGGAAGTATTAAATTTATTAGTCCAAACTTTTAGTCTCAAAAGTAAGTGATAATCAAATTGAGAACTCAAATTAAAAAAGAGAGAAATAGAAAACAAAACAAAGTCTGAGTTTTGATTCAGTTCTAGAAGTGTCAAGGGATCAAGATTCACCTTATGAGATAACTAGATTCTATTCCTTAGTGAGATTCTGTATAATTATAGTGATGGTTATTCATAAAATGTCCTAGTTGCTTCTTAATCATTTAGTCCTTATTTAATTAAGATTCAATTTGCTCTCGAACAATTAAAATTTCTAATTAAACCTTGAAAACTACAATGGATATCATCACAAATTTCTAATTCTATTTCTAGATTAGTTATTCATGTTTATCTCTCTAAATCTAGTTTCATTCTTAACCTCTCAGTCCATCAAGTTTACCTGTTAATTAGATTTTATGGTGATCAAACATAAAATCCACATGAACGAATAAAAGAGATAAATTAATTATAACTTGAAGAACAAATTCACAGAGTCTTAACTAGAGAAATAAATATAATTCATCCCAATCAAGCTATATCCCTACCCCTGACTGGAAAATTTAGCTACTCATAGAATTAGAAATCAAATCAAAACTTAAATCTCAAACCATGATAAGAATAACAAGAAGGAAGAGTTTATAAAGAAAAATATAATCTTGCTTCAATACTTTCTAAATCTCCTTGCTTTCTCTCTATATAGATTGCTCATAGTTACTCCCAGATACGTTTGAACCGTGTTCTTTAGCCTTTGAGTGTGTTTCTTAATCTCTCCTTTGTGTTTCTACTGTGTTTTCTCATATAGAGAAAATTTAGAAGCCCATAAAAACCCAAAATATTATTAAAACGCATAAAAAATGTGTTTTTATGGACTTTTGCACCTTGACCTGGCACCAGGTGACCATAGAATTATCCAATACGGTGCCGAGTGCTTCTGAAAGCTAAAAAATCATGAAATTCGTGTTGACCCGGCACTGGGTGCTTATATGGTACGAATAGCTACTTTGTTCAGCTTCAGAAAGTTACCGGCTTGTGTTGATATTTTGAGTTAGATTTTCACCATAATAACGTTGGAATTTTGGAGAACTTAAAACATGAAAGTTATAGATCTATGTTTTATATTTCCAACGCATCTTATATCACCTTAGTCGGAGTTCATATGTGAGAGTTATGGTTAAAATACTGAAGGGTGTCAAAACTTTTTAGCATAAACGATTTGTAACGTTTTTTCTCCATGTACTTCCAAATGAGACTATAACGCCATAAAACACAGAAATATATAAAATCATGCTAAAACATACCAATGTAAGCATATTTAGATGCAATTTGGAGTTTAAATATGGATATTTTACATATATAAAATAGACACATCATCTCTCTTTGATAGTTTTACACATTATTCTATGTCTTTATCTCAAAAGTGGGGGATGGGGAAGGACGTTAGAAATAGGAAGAGGGGAAAGGATCCTGTCACTATGCTTGAATTACGCTTGCTGTTTGAAAAAAATTAAAAAAAAAAAATTACATACTTCTTGGCTTTGTGCACACCGATTTGTGTGTCTCACAAAAACTGGATATTTATCATGTTATTTAGACACTATATATCATTATATTCAATAAAATAGAGGCATATATATAATTAAGTTATATGATCCGTTTTTTACTGTAAGTATATACTATGATCCTATATTTCTTTAACTTGCCCGCATTAGCTCGGGTAATGAGAATGATTCTCTTGTCCGAAAAACAGAAAAAAAGAATGATCGTGTGTTGGGTTCTTCTTCATTTTCAAATGGATGTGGAGTCTATTTGGGGAAATAACGTGCTTTCTTCAGTGGATTCTTGGCCTGACTCAGAAGGCGTGGTGTGGTTAGATGATTTTCTACCATGTGAAAACTTAAGAGAACATTCAGTGATCTCTATGGAATTTTGAGTCCTTCTAAGTGCTTCTAGCTCATCTGAAACCTCACTCATTTTGGGTCTCTTCTTCCCATTGAGTCTCAAGCATCTCATTGCAAGATTTGCAATGCTGAGAATATCATCCTTCCTTCCTTCACGAACAACATTAGCATCTAAAATCTCAAAAACTTGGTCCTTCTTCATCAAAGAAATGAATTCTGCCACTAAGTTTTGACCCTGATCTTCTTCTGAGAAGGTAATGGGTTTCCTTGCAGTAATGAGCTCTACAAGCACAACCCCAAACCTATATACATCACTTTTATCCGTGAATTGACTAGACTGGAAGTATTCAGGATCAATGTACCCAAAAGTGCCTTGTACTACTGTGGTTAAGTGAGTCCTATCATGCGGGACAGATCTGGAAGTCCCAAAATCAGACACCTTGGCACTATACTTATGATCCAAGAGTATGTTGGAAGTTTTGATGTCTCTATGGAAGATGGGAATGGAAGCTGCAGAATGCATATAGGCCACTGCCCCAGCAACCTCACAAACAATTCTAAGGCGGGTGTCCCATGAAAGCTTTGCTTCAAGTTCCTGGCTATGGATGTGGTGAGAAAGGGTTCCGTTAGGAATAAACTCATAAACTAATAATGGGGCTTCAGTCTCTAGGCACCAACCTAAGAGTTTGACAATGTTCCTGTGGTTTATCTGCGATAAAATCACCACTTCATTAATGAAAGTCTCAATCTGGTTTCTCACAATTTCTCTTGACTTCTTAACTGCGATAACGCTACCATCTGGTAACATTCCTTTATAAACGATTCCGAACCCACCTTGACCAAGAAACCTACTTTGGTTGTAGTTATCTGTTGCTCTTTCAAGCTCTTCTACCGTAAAAAGTTTCGCTTTCTCTCTATTTCCATAACATGACATCTTTTCTTGTAGCAAGAGACCACCATTTTGCCTGAACAATTTTTCCTTACGAACTCTCTCTTGCTTTTGTTTTAGGTATTGATGTAACTTGTATCCCAAAAGAAATAAGCACAAAAAGCCAGCACCAATTCCAACACCTGCAAGTACATGAATGAAGTCTCAGTGAGTAATTTATATATTTGCGGACAAGATACTTCGAATGTATAAATAATGGAGTTGTATATACTTTAAGTGATCATCGATCCCAATTATATATAGTAAATGGCATGGATTATCATCAACCATATGCTTGAATAGATAAATTTTTGAAATTTATTGATTTGACCTGCTTCTTAAACAAAGAGAAAATTGATGTGTCACGATCTATATATGAAGCATCTATATAGATATTTATATATGATACGATTTGATACAACACAGAAGACTTTTTCTTTTTTTGGGTCAAAATTTGAAACAAGAGATGAAGTCATATATAAGTTGTAATGGTGGAAGAAGAAAAGGGGAAGACAGGGGATAAAGAAGCTTGTGTGTATTCCAGCATAGGCATTAACTTGTCAATTCTCATTATTTTTGGCGTTTCTTCCAATGAATTCACCACTTCTCCCGCACAAACTTGAATATCAACTTATGAACTTTCCACGATTTCTCTTTCAAGTGAGAGCATCGAGGTAGATAAAATTGAGGAGGCAAGTAAAAGTCACTTAGACGGACTCGTATCTTAGTCGTACAATATGCTTATCATAATGTATGTCTACTTGATTGAAATATCAATGTAATAAAGGTCGTAATCATGCAATATTATATGTAAAAAAATAGTGGGCAAAGGAGGATATTTGATGAGAGATTACCTAAGGACGCTACCAATCTGACGGGGAAACGACGAGCATCAGTTTGATGACGATCACAATAGAGTGTGTTGAAAGTGGAATCTGGAAGGTATACCCGGGGGAATGAACAGGTGCAGTAGAATATATGTGGATTCAGTCTACAAGCGGAAGGCTTGAGGGGAACTAAAACAAGGGTGCAGGGATACATGGTGTCATTTGGACGCAAAGGCTTAGTTGCAATTAGCAGAGTGTGTTGATCCACGCCATAGGCCTGTGCGACTGACTGGAGTGAATCCCCATTGTCAAGGGTGTAAAGTAGCAAGGCGGAGAACCCATCTGAGACCTGGTCCGCAGAGGGACAAGCACATAAGACTGGAACTGTAATCTGGTCATCTATGGTCATATCGACTGGGGAATAATAATTTTGACGTGCTATGATCTCGTAAAAGGTGAGGCCTTGAAATTTGAAGGTGGCCACGTAATAGTATGTGTCACCTTGCTTGACGATGTAAGGAGTGGCATGCTGGTAGATATTGCCGGAACATGAACAGTGGATAGGAACAGTGACGATTTGATCGGAAGGAATGGTGTTGTTAATGCTTGAGATGTTGTTGATGGAGGCTATGGAAGATGCGTCAGAGCCAAGAAGATCGGCAATGCTTTGAGGGTTGTCATAAGGAGGTTTGGATCTGTAAGTCACGAAGGAGGCGCATGACTTTTGAAGGCCATTGCAGGCGAAGCGAGTGATGTTAAATGATTCTTGTTGGCAGCAACAATGGAGTGATTGAGAAAGCAGAGACAGGAGCAGAATAATGTAAAATGAAGGAGTAAGCTTCATGTCTTCAGAAGAGAGATGAGTTCCATGACATTGGCATTAAACTGTAATATATGAATGTGTCAAGGTAGCGTATGTTTCAAATTCAATGTGGCGTATTTAAGTTGACTTGAAGGTGGGTGCTGTGAATGATTTTTCATACACGACGACTAGAGACAATGACACTTACATAGCACTCGTAATCCATGTTATTGATAATTTCAAAATTTTAGAGGTCCATTTTTTTTTGTTGACCATATAAAAAAAAATTATGCTCTTAAATCCTGCTGAGATGTACTACGTCAACTAATAAACAAATATAACTTCATTAAATCCTCAATATTGCCGTCTCACCCACGACTGCATGCGCCTTGCGTCTTCACTGGGGGAGTATCCTTTTTTTTTCTTTTTTTCTTTTTCATTTTTTCCTATTCCACTGTTTTATTCAAACTGCAATGGCGGAAAATAACACAGCCACTCATAAGTCAAATTTTGAAAGTCAAATTCTTTTAATGATCATGGTAAAAAGTTATGCTTAAAAGAATAAGTCATGTCTCTGATGTTACAGCTTATAACCGTCCCAAGTGTTCACAAGTCACTAACACTATCTATAACTTTAATCAATGTTGTAACTATAAAAAATGTAGAGGCCAAAGTACTTTTTTTTTTTTAATTCTTTACTTAATCCCAAGGTTTATTCAATTTGATCCATTAATTTTATTTTAATTTTACTTTAGTTTCATTTTCATCTCTTTACTTGATTTCAATTTAGTCCATTAATTTTTATTTTGATTTCAGTTTTATTCCTTAATTTCGTTTTGTTCCAATTTATCTCCCAACTAGTAATGCAATTGCATTGATTCACGGATGAAAATCACGCTTTTTAAAAAAGGTAAGTACTCAATCGGTCCTTTTTATCTAAAAAGAGATAATTAATTATTTCACCACAATTAAGAAAACTAGTTAAAATTAGTTAAATGTAATTAATATGTAACAGAATGGAAATTTTTTCAAAAAAACTCATATTTAATTGAATAAATCTTTTAATGATAATTAATTCCCAATTGCAAGTAAAAGAAATTTATGATGGAAGGGTATAACAAAAATTTATCATTTAACACATAAGACAAGGGGGAATTATTTATTATAAATAGGACCAAAATATAACTCCAAAAAATCTCTAATAAAAAGGACTAGAAGGAGTTAAGAGATTAAATTGGAACAAAATGAAACAAATTAATAAAACTGAAATAAAAACAGTAAATTAACAGTGTGTTTTATTTTACCTTTTTATGTATAATATTGATATTAATTAATTTTTCCTCATATTTTTTATTTCTTCCTTTGTTTTTTGTCCTAATTTCATCATTAATTTAAAAAAAATTCAAAATTTTTTTCTCTTCATCACTATTTTTTTCCTTTTTGACTTGGTCATTCAAGAAAGGGAAAAAGTGGAATTGAAGTTGCCAAAGACAATTTCCTTGCAAATGAACCCAAAGTAGTGTTCATGAAGAATCACATTTCACTCGTAGAAAATTAAGTTGATGATAGCATCTTCAATATTCAAAACCCTTGTACATGTAGAATTCCACATAACCCAAATATAGCCAAAGATTTTTCCCAGTCAAACTATGACAGCCGCCTCATTTTGAATTTATAAGACAAGAAATTTCCTTGTAATTGAACCGAGTTGGCAAAATTAAAGCAAATTTCTCACGACCGAATTTTACAAGGTATCCAAACACCATTCTCATCTCCTTTCATTTCCAATTGGTTGAAGGGCACTGCTTGCACAAACACGTTTTATGATACTATTTGGATCGATGCGCTACCTCTTCATCAATATTAAATGATTAGTATATTTACATGAAAAGAAATAAAATTAAGAGATGAAAGTGAAATTTAAAATTAAAAAAAGATTAAGGGACTAAATTGAAACTAAATAAAATTAAAAGACGATAGTGAAATTGAAATGAAGGCCTAGTACTGTAAGATATGAATAATCAATGTTATAACTTATGGGTACTTGAAAACATTTTTATGCTACTCCATCCATTTTAAAATAATTATTACTTTGGAGTTGTATATATAGATTAAGAAAGCTAACAAATAATGATTAGCAAAATATATAAGTATATTTTACTATAATAATCTTATTATAAATACCTAAATTAACCACTGAATAATTAATTAATAATGTCATTATTATGGATAAAGTTGTCAAAAGGTGATTAATATTATCTTAAAAATTATAAAATGACAATTATTTAAAGACAAATATCCAAAGTGCCAATTATTTTTAAACAGAAGGAGTAAAAGCATTATACTATTACAAAGTGTAGCATGTGATGGCAGTTTAAAACCGCCAACGTTTGTGGATCTCATTTATTGGTGTTGTATATCATTGTTGTTGTTTGAAACCAGGGGGTGACAGTGAATGATAAAAATAATTAGGGGTGTTTATGGGCTACACCGGTTTGGGCTTCACTTTAACCCGGTATCCAACTCAAAACACTTCAAGCCATAAAAAAAGTCTTTGGCCTGGCCCGCCCGATACATGATCGGATCGGGACCAGGCCAATACTGGATCAGGGCCAGCCTTGTATAAAGAGAAATTAAAAAAAACTAAAAAACAGATAAATAAATAGTAAACTAACTTAATTTCTTAATAAAAATATAATTACTTTTTTCTAAAATATATTTCTATAGGAAGTGATATTGTGATAGAAAATAATATTTATTAAAATCATAAATATTCAACAATTATATATTATTTACTTTTATATAATATTAAGTTAAGAAATAAATGTAAAATTTGAAATAAAATTAAAGATTGGAATAATAAAATGTTTTTATCATAATTATAAAATTAACTTAGTACATGAAATATACTAAAAAACTCATATAAAATCATTTAATATTTATGAAAAATAAAGAAAGAATTTTTTTTAAATATAATATATATGTCGGGCCGGGCCAACACGAGCCTATACCTTGCTTGAGGCCCAGACAGACCGAGTACTTATCCTAACCTAAATTTTTTATCTGTTTCATTTTTTTCTTTCTATCCCCAACCCAACTTACCCAAATTGACTAAGACATATTGGGCCTACTGAGCCATGGGCTAGAATGCACAGCCTTAAAATTAACCAACAACGAATTCCTTTTCTGAATTAATGTTCATGAACTAAAATAAATTTTGAGGTAAAGTTAGCATTTATATTTTTCAAAAGTCTTTTCTATATACATAGTAGAGGATCAAACCCAAGATACCATAATTAGATCACCTAACTATTTATCAACTATGTTAGCATCTTATTATTGGTTTCATTAATATTACAAAATTGCTTTCATCTAAAGGTAATTACAAATCTAAAATGTTTATAATATTGACATCATAAGTTGCAACATCGGATATATACATGACTTTATACTTTTAAGAAGCATAATTTTTTTTTATGGTCACCAAGAAAATTGACTAGTAAAATTTTGAGCTATCAATAACATTGATTCTCAGTGGTACGCAAGTGTCATTTTCTAGACGTCGTACTAGAAAAAGCTTTCACAGCACCAGCCTTCAAGCAGTCAACTTAAATACGCCAATATTGAATTTGAAGACACATTCATATATTACACTTTAATACCAATATTTTGGAACTCGTCTCTCGTCGGAAGACATGAAGCTTCCTTCACTTTCACTTTACATTCTGCTCCTGTCTGTGCTTTCTCAATCACTCCATTGTTACTGCCAACAAGAATACCTTAACAATACTATCGATCACAACTGCTCTTACATAGAAGATGCCATACCGAAAGTTGGATATGTCTGCAACGGCCTTCAAAAGTCATGCGCCTCCTTCGTAACTTTCAGATCCAAACCTCCTTATCACACCCCTTTAACCATTGCCAATCTTCTTGGGTCTGAAGCATCTTCCATAGCCTCCATCAACAACATCCCAAGCAATAAATACAACATTCCTTCCAATCAAATCGTGATTGTTCCTGTCTATTGTTCATGTTCCGGCAATATCTACCAGAGTCGCACTGCTTACAGCATCAAGAGAGGTGACACGTACTTTCTCCTGGCCGTCCAGACTTTCAAGGCCTCGCCAATTGCCAGATGTTAGAACGTCAAAATTATTACTTCGATCTCAATATGAGTACTACTTTGGATTCCCAGATTACAGTTCCAGTCTTGTGTGGCTGTCCCACACAAAGCCAGATCTCAGATGGCGTCTCCGCCTTGTTAGTTTACACCCTTGATGATGGGGATTCACTCCAGTCAGTCGCAGAGGCCTATGGTGTGGATCAACACACCCTGCGAACAGCAAATGAGTTGACTTCAAACGCCACCATCTCTCCCTTCACCCGCCTTTTAGTTCCCCTCAAGCCTTCCGCTTGCAAACTCAATCCAAACATATTCTACTGCACCTGTTCATTCCCCCGAGGATACCTTCCAGATTCGAGTTTCAATGCACTCCATTGTGATCGTCATCAAACTGATGCTCAACGTTTCCCCATTAAATTGGTAGCTTCCCTAGGTAATTAATCTCGTTTCAATCCTCGCTAAGCCGCTATTCTTTTCAAGTGCATGATTATGATTTATATTTTGATATTTCAATGAAGTATGCATAATCGAATATACCATACAATTAATACTATATGCATATATATTGTACGATTAAGTGACTTTTACTTGCCTCCTCAACTTTATCTACCTCCATTGGTCTTTCGCTTGAAAGAGCAATTAATTGTGGAAAGTTCCATAAATTGAGTTTCAAGTTTGTGCAGTAGAGGCAGTGAATTCATTGGAAAAAAAACGCCAAAATTAAAATAATGAAAATTGAAAAGTTATTTTACATTATATTACACTATCATATCATGGAGTTTAGAAAATTGTCATATTTTTGTATTGTATCAAACCGTATCTATATGCATATATATCTACATAGATGCTTCATAGACCATGCCACACTTCAATCTTCTCTTTGCTTAACAAGCAGGTCAAATTAATAAATTTCAAAAATTTATATATTCTAGCATATGGTTGATGATATACCATGCCATTTACTATATATAATTGGGATCGATGATCACTTGATGTATATATATACAACTCCATTTATATTATACATTCGAAGTATCTTGTCTGCAAATATATAAATTACTCACTGAGACGTCATTCATGAACTTGCAGGTGTTGGAATTGGTGCTGCCCTTTTGTGCTTATTTCTTTTAGGTTACAAGTTACATCAATACCTAAAACTAAAGCGAGAGAGAATTCGTAAGGAAAAATTGTTCAGGCAAAATGGTGGCTTCTTGCTACAAGAAAAGATGTCATGTTATGGAAATAGAGAGAAAGCGACACTTTTTACGGCAGAAGAGCTTGAAAGAGCAACAGATAACTACAACCAAAATAGGTTTCTCGGTCAAGGTGGGTACGGAACCGTTTATAAAGGAATGTTACCAGATGGTAACGTTATCGCAGTTAAGAAGTCGAGGGAGATTGTGAGAAACCAGATTGAGACTTTCATTAATGAAGTGGTGATTCTATCGCAGATAAACCACAGAAACATTGTCAAACTCTTAGGTTGGTGCCTAGAGACTGAAGCCCCATTATTAGTTTATGAGTTTATTCCTAACGGAACCCTTTCTCACCACATCCATAGCCAGGAGCTTGAAGCAAAGCTTTCATGGGACACCCGCCTTCGAATTGCTTGTGAGGTTGCTGGGGCAGTGGCCTATATGCATTCTGCAGCTTCCATTCCCATCTTCCACAGAGACATCAAAACTTCCAACATACTCTTGGATCATAAGTACAGTGCCAAGGTGTCTGATTTTGGGATTTCCAGATCTGTCCCGCATGATAGGACTCACTTAACCACAGTAGTACAAGGCACTTTTGGGTACATTGATCCTGAATACTTCCAGTCCAGTCAATTCACAGATAAAAGTGATGTATATAGTTTTGGCGTTGTGCTTGTAGAGCTCATTACTGCAAGGAAACCCATTACCTTCTCGGAAGAAGATCAGGGTCAAAACCTAGTGGCAGAATTCATTTCTTTGATGAAGAAGGACCAAGTTTTTGAGATTTTGGATGCTAGAGTTGTTCATGAAGGAAGGAGAGATGATATTCTTAGCATTGCAAATCTTGCAATGAGATGCTTGAGACTCAATGGGAAGAAGAGACCCACAATGAGAGAGGTTTCAGCAGAGCTAGAAGCGGTGAGAAGGATACAAAATTCCCAAGAGATCACTGAATATTCTCTTGAGTTTCCACATGATAGAAAATCCCCTAAACACACCACTTCTTCTGAATCAGACCAAGATTCCACTGAAGAAAGCACGTTATTTTCCCAAAGAGAGTCCACATCCATCTGAAAGTGAAGCAGACACCAACATGATCATTCTTTCTTTCTCTCTGGTTTTTTTTTTTGGTACGTGTAGGGTCCATGTAGTCAGGGTAGAGATTATGGCATTGACAAACTTCAACTTGATTTTTGATAGAAGAGTCATTCTTATTGCTTGAGCTAATTATGGATGCTGAGAATCAATTTAGTTCTCTTGTTTTAATTCTCCTATTGATCTTAATATAAAGTACAATTATACCTACCTTATACGGATCAATAAAAGTAAAACGTTTTTTTACCAATTGAAATTATGGGACTGGATAAACCACTTAATATGGATGGCAATGCAAAATGACTGCCTTCTAATTAAATTTGTATCAAAATATATATTTTCTCAAAATTTTCCTTAATTAATTGTTGACCTTTCTCTTTCTAAATTCTAAATTTTTCTCTCATACTTTTTGTAATAAAGGGTATTTTGATAAAACATATATTTAATTAAGGTTGGCGAATTTCTAGAAGGTAACTTATATTTTAGATTATGGAAACCCTCTACACTGTGCCTTATAGTTGAGATTGGAGGGATAATTAATGTTCCCAAACTTATATTTTAATATTTATGTTGCTCGCATGGATTTGAAACAGCTTTACAAAGTTGACGAAGAGAAAATGTGCTTGATCTTCAAAAGGTGGAGGGCCCAGGGTTTCTATTTTAGGAACTTTGTTCTGCTCCCATGGCGCGACTTCATGTTGTTTTGAGTGAAGAGGTTGTGCATAGAAAAGTTATTATTGTATTAGAGAAGTGCCCTTTTTTATTTAGAGTCCGTGTATCCTAGAATTTTTAGTATGCTCCCAATTTTTATGCTGGAGATTGTTTTTATGTGCCAATCATGATTACTTGTAAACATCCTAGATCATCCTTTTTATTTCATTTTTCTCTTGGTTTTTCTAACACATATGAAATCCATCATTTTCCTTAAATTGACCCTCTTAATGTATTGTAATACATACTATATATGGTATTGAACGTAACTGCCAGTCTAATCAAAATCGTGGAATATTATGTGTAATTAGAATTGCATTGTTCCTTTAGATTTGGTTGTTTTATACATAGCTGAAAGAACAAGAAATCCTGCAATTAACATCGATCATACACGGGGATGGTGGATGGTGTGTTATGCTGGCTGCGATGAATCCCTCTCATTTTATAAATTACACGTTCGTGAATTAACTCTGTTAGCCATATATAAGCACAATTTGATGGTCCGAGTTTTGCCAGGTCTCAAGCTGGAGTAGCAACATTTTAACTTTAAGAATTAACGATCTTAAAACGTTTATAAAGTATAGGGATCCATTTAAAATAATTAAATTATAAGGATTGAATTAAAAATTGAGGTGAACTAAAGGACTAAATAATGATTTTTTCCTAAGAGAAGAATATAAAAAAAATGGAAACCTTTTAAATTTGTCTGAGAAAAAATGAAACAAAAACTCTGAACAAATGTCTTATTTGGGAAAAAAATTGTTCAAAAAGCCGAAAAGAAAGTCAAGTTATATCTTAAAAAGATATCAAACTCTCTTTAATTTGGATCATCTTCATTTGATAATCTGTCCATTTATATCCACAGGAAATTCTGTTAGATGTGAATTGAGGGTTCAAATGGATAGTTAGCACAAAGATTTACCTAGTGCCTCGTTGTGAATTTAAAGTGGAATATTAATTAGTATTATTGTTAATTATGCTAAAAATCATACTAAACTCTTTGATATGAAAAGTGGGAATTATTATATAATTATGGGCCCTAAATCCACATTTAATAGTTAAAAAGAGGGGGGAAAGGGCTAAGGCCCGATATAACCAACTCATGTGAATTCGACCTTCCTTGTTTCGTTAACTATCTCATATGATTACCTCTTTAATGGTTTCATTCATGTAGTTCCTGCTGCCACGTATATTTCTTCGTCTTCATTACAAGATTAGTTCTCTCTTTGATAGTTTTACCCATGATTCCGTGTCTTTATCACAAGATTTTCTCCTTGATAGATTTACCCAATGCCTCATTGTGAATTTAATCGCAATGGAATATTAATTAGTATTATTGTTAATTATGTTAAAATTCATACTAATCTTTTTTATATCAAAGGTGGGAATTATTAATAATTATGGGCCCTCAATCTGAATTTAACTATTAAAAAGAGGGGGGAAAGGCCTATAAGCAACTCATATAAACTCTACCTCCTTTGTTTTTATATCATTCTCATATGATTACCTCTTAAATGGATTTCATCCATATGATCCCTACCACGTATGTTTCTATGTCTTCATCATAAGATTCTCTCTTTCAGAGTTTTACTAGTATGAATATCACCTCCTGTCAAAGATTCTCTCTTTGAGAGTTTTATCACTATATATTTCAGATGATTTTTCCTTAAAGATAAATAATATTAGAATTTGGAAGTATGAATGAATTTAAATACAAAATGTCTCTTAAGTATGCAAAAAAAAAAAGGATGAAAAATAACATGCAAAAAAATAGGAATTTTTAAGTGAAAATCATTTGATGTCTAGTAGATCAATTAATTAAATTTGAGTTCGGTGACACTCCAAATGAGGGGAAAGCACTCCCAACGTTAATAAAATAGGTATTAAGCATGATAAAATAGTTATTTAATTCAAAGTAGAATATTAATTAGTATTATTTGTAACGACCCCAAATTAGAAAGTTTCAAAAATAATAAAATAAATATGTAATAAATATACTTATTAGAGGTAAAAGTCAATTACTTGATTTATTTCATCTCTATATGTCTATAAAAAATAAAATAATGAAAAATGAATAAATAAATTTTAGTAAATGAGCTTCAAGTAAAGAGTTAGAAATTATTGGTAAATGCATCTTAAAGTTTCTATCAAATTATAATTTCAAATCCTAATTAGGCACTTGGAATAGATTTTTTCTATTCTTCCTAATATTTATGGAATAACTTAAATATCCCTTCCTCACCCTCTTATTCAATATGGGTCTTGGGTCATTTCCACAATAGCCTTCCTTTTCATTTTAGTGGCCGAAGACTCCAAAAATAGAGGAAGAAAATTTTTTTGTTTACTCTCAACTCATGCCCTAACCATTTCCCACCAACGTCTCTTTCTATCTTCTTCTTACTAGCACAATACTCCCTTCTTTCCCCACATTGTGCGCCATCCTCCTTCTCTAGGGGTGAGCATGGGCTGGACTGGGTTCGGGTTTGCCTGACGTCGTGGCCCGGACTAGCCAATAATCGGGCAAGATTGGGTTCACCTACAGATTCATCGAGTTAGAGATTAAAGGAAGAGAAAAAGATGTGTAGATCTAAACAAAGCATTTTCAGATCTTGATAAACAAAATCTCAATTGAAATTAACAAGCTCACAACCAAAACAAAATCTTAATTAAAAAAATAACAATCTCACAACCAATACAAAACATACAATCACAAACACATGATCACAGGTTGAAGAAAATCATGATGCTAAGATTTGGGATCTTGGAAACGGTAGCAACAACAGTGTTCAAAGGTGGGAAGAGAGGAGATCTAAAGATTTGAGCAGATCTGAGGATGAAGCTTCACATTGCAATGGAGAATGGGATGTTGACGTCGACAATTTGAGGCTCTGAGCTTCTAGGCTGAGATCTAAAGGCTGTGATGCCGATGATTTGATGCTCATGGAGTGCTGAGACTAAGAGAAGGGAAAAGATTTTTGAGAATGGGAGAGCCACAGACGCTAAATGCGAAAGGAGAAGAAGCTTATCGAGAATAGCAACACGTGAACAATGGAACAAGAGACTGAAGGCATTCTTTTACTAAATATATGCAAATAACATTATTTTAAAGATTATTTTATATATATATTTATTAGCTGTACGGGCCAGTCCGGGCTGGATTAACCCAATGCATTAACCCGTAACTCGGACTAGCTCGATTTTTTACACATCAGGTTGGTTTGGGCTGGGCCAGTTAGATCGGGTTGGACAGGTTATGCATAGCCCTATCCTTCTCTTCTTTAGTGGTGAAGATAACATGATTGTAAGTATGCTCTCTCCTCCTCCATTATTTTACTGCACTTTAATCATTTCCTCCTCCCTCTATAATCATTGCATCTTTCTTTCCTCTTTTCCCTATTATCCAACATTTTCCTTCCCTCTTCTTAGTGTTGTCTATTTGTGGGTGGGTGTGTGCACATGGCTAAATAGAATTTTAATAATGAATTTTCTGGTTTATATTTATATGGAAGTTGTTTGACAAATGGTATAGATTTAGGTGATTTGTTTTATGAACCCATACTTCATTACCTATTAGCTATTAGGTGTTTGATAAAAAGTTTAGGGAAGAAAACTTACTTAGAAAAAAGAATAAAAAATAAAACCTCTTCTCTTAAGTCTTGTGAATGTGGGGAGATTGGAGATTTAATTTAATCAAGAGAAATTGGTTTGAAAGAGTGATGTAATACTTTGATTTTTACATATATGTCAATTGTGTGGCTAGGGATTTAAAATATTTATCAGTTAATTTTATGGATCTAAATTTGGATGCATACTAGGTGTTTGTGAAAATGTTTGAAAAAGAAATTTTAACTAAAATAAGTGATCGAGCATGATTAATGAAATACTAGTTAACTTGTAGAATATAACTTACTCCCTCCGATCATTTTTAGTAGTCACATTCTAAAAGCTTTTTATGGTCCTAAATGTAAATAACTTTCTATGAGTTTTTGGAACATTAATTATTTTGTTTCTAAAATATCTTTATTTAATCATGAGAGAGATTGTTGATTATTTGAATTTGTAGTATTTATTAGAGGGTAAATATGGAAAACACATTAATTTTAAGATAATTTTAATGATATAAGAAACTTTTCTTGATTTTGATGAGTTAGTTAGAAGTAACTTACCTGAAGAACCGGAGGGAGTACTTAACTTTCATGTTAAACATTGGGAGATAAGTTTGTTGCTTTAAATTGAGAGTTATATCTTAAAGCCAAATGGTTGTAACAATCAAGTTGAGAAGTTATAAATTGTAGTTCACAAGCATATTAGTTAATATACACCAAATATTTGTTTGTTATATTCAAGGAAATATAAGAAAAATATACAATCTTTTCAAGTCATTGTTAAGAACTGAGTTATAGGTACCTATAAATTAATAGAATTTTTATTAAGCTATTAATATAAAATCAAATACTAATGATTTTTCTTGTTGGTAGATAAGTACCTATGCAAATAAGTTTTTGTGAGATTTTCTATTGAGTTATTATTGTACATGGGAAGCGTATTAGGTAAGTAAATAACGTGCAACTATAAATTTCACTTATGTTTTTGACCAAATTCTACTCAATTAAACTTTTATATTTCTTACCTCTGCTATAATTGTTATAAAAATGTGGTATTTTGACAAAGTTTATAAAAATGCTTTGTAAATATTTGAAATTTACTTATTTAAGTTTCCTCTATTTAATTGCTCAATATTTATTCATGCATGAAATAGATGAATTATTTTCAAAGTCATTACTTATGCTTCCTAAATTGTGGATGATTGAAAAACAAGATTGTTTGTATTCCATGCATGCCCTAAAAATTTCAAGGAACCGAGTACAGAACACTAGCTACTAACGATAGTTTCTTTAATCCTTGGTGCACCATGCTTAACACCCAGCTAGCAGGGTGCATATATAGGAGATGCTAGTCCCATTTATCGGCCAACACCGTGGAATGGAGGGATGAACTTTCATGAGCATGGTACTCACACCTGTTTTCATGATTTCTAGCTGTGCTAGATTAGTTATTTACTCTCGTAGAGTGTGTATCAATGCCTATCTCTTCATTCTATTTAGGTCCTCTCAAAAAATGTTTTAATCTTATTTTGAATAAAAAAGAAGAAGAAGAAAGATGATTTCTATATCATGCTTTATGCACTCATACATATGATCACAAATGGTAACTTTACATGATTCGACTTTAGTTTCAAGTTTATTTACACTTATTGTTAAACTTATAATTGTTTTATTTAATTTGTCTTTAGTATAATATTTCTATCTTGAGACGTTATTTATTGGTAAATATATTTTGGCCTCAGATTGTAGAGTTAACTCTATCCTTCCAGTAGATCTTTGAAAAGCATCTCCCTCTACTAAGAAGCTTTTGATCACTCTTTTGAACTAACTGATTTGGATGAAAAGTTTGTAATTTGTTGTCGTGACTTTTGTATTTAATTTTTATATGCTCCACAAGACTTATAGGTATGATCCTTATCTTTTGATGTATTGATATATATATTATTATGAAGTGGAGCTCCCTTTATTGTATTTTATTTGGTAAAATTATTGTAGAACTTTCAGGAGGTCTTATTTGCTGAGGAAATTCTGCTAAAATTTCTACAAAATATTTAACTTATATATATATATAAGTAAGTTTAACTATGGTTCTTTGAATTATAATTGTATTTCCGTATTTAATGGTGAGTTTGGAAGTGTTTAAAGCTTATAGAAAAATGGGGAATTTCTTCACTTTTTTTTATGTTAAAACTCATAATAAACTCTTTGATATCAAAGGTAGGAACTATTAAATAATTATGGCCCCCAATCCATATTTTACGGTTAAAAAGAGGGTGGAAAAGAGTTAAGGCTCAATATAACTAACTCATATGAATTCTACCTCTCTTATTTTTATATTTGTCTTATATGGTTACTTCTTTAATGGTTTCATTCATGTTGTTCCTACCATGCGTGTTTTTGTCTTTATCACAACATTCTCTCTGACAGTTTTTTTTTAGTAAACACTATGGTATCCCCCAACTAACAGCCGAGCACTAATCCCTTTGAGAAGTAAAAATCACTAAAGCAGGTTTTGCTTCTCCCTTTGAAGCGTAGAGATCATAGAAGTGAGTTTTCTCTCTTCTAACAAAATCTTTTTCATACACACAGTAGGGATTGAACCCAGGACAATATGCTTAAAGAACCCAATCATCTACCAACTATGACATGATCTTATTGTCTCTCTTTGATAGTTTTATACATGATTCCATGTCTTTATCATAGGATTTTCTCTTTAACATTTTTACCCAATGCTTCATTGTGAATTTAATTCAAATTGGAATATTAATTAGTATTATTGTTAATTATGTTAAAAATGTACTAAACTCTTTGATATCAAAGGTGGAAATTATTAAATAATTATGAGCTCTCAATCCAAATTTCACTGTAAAAAAGTGGGGGGAAAAGGCTAAAGCCCAATATAACCAACTGACCAACTCATATGAATTGTACCTCCCTTGTTAATTTTTATATCTGTCTCATATGATTACCTCTTTAATGGTTTCATTCATATGGTCCCTACCACATATGTTTCTATTCTTTATCACAAGATTCTCTCTTTGGCAATTTTACACATGATTATATGTCTTTACCACAAGATTTTCTCTGACAAATTTACCCAGTGCCTTATTGTGAATTTAATTCAAAGTGGAATATTAATTATTACTATTGTTAATTATGTTAAAAATCATACTAAGCTCTTTGATGTCAAAAGTGGAAATTATTAAATAATTATGAGCCCTCAATCTAAATTTAACTATTAAAAATATTGGGCAAAGAGCTAAGGCCCAATACAACCAACTTATGTTAATCCTACCTTCCTTGTTTTTATATTTGCCTCATAGGATTACCTTTTTAATTTTTTTCATTCATGTGGTCCCTGTCACATATGTTTCTATGTCTTTATCACAAGATACTCCTTTTAACAGTTTTACCCATGTAGATCCCACCTCCTCTATTTATGGGTCTCATAAATATGGACCTTACTTCCCATTTCATTGTATATTTTAGATGATTTTTCCTTGAAGATAAATAATATTGGAGTTTGGAAGTGTAAATGAAGTTACAAAATGTCTCAAGTATGAAAAAAAAAAAGAGGAAAAATAATGTGTGAAAATAATAGGAATTTTTAAGTAAAAATGATCATATAATAGATCACTTGATTAAATTTGAGTTGGATCACACTCCAAATGAGGGGAAAACACTCCCAACTTAATTTTCAATGAATAAAATGGGTATTGAGCATGATAAAATAGTTATTTTTTAGTTATAAGAATGACACTTAATTAGGAACAAAAACTTTGAATTAATGTCACTTAGAAACCTAAATATTTTGAAATGACAAAAAAAAACTTATGATCCTAAACTTGACAAAATTTGATTATTAAATTACATAAATAACCTTTTGAGAATACCAATGTCAAATGGTTGAAGAAAAGTGTTAAAACTTGAGCACCAAAATGTCAAATTTTTTAATTTAAGTGTTAAATAATATGGGTTGACAGTTGTAATTGATTAGTGAAATTTCATTTCTTAGTATAAAACGAGAGGAGATTAGTATCAAATCTTAAAATGATAATATCAAATAGTTGATAATGAGTATAAAAAACTAGAACTGAAACTTCTAATTTAGAATCTGGAATGCCAAATCTCGAATGTTTGATACTCATCCTTAATAATTTGACATTTAAATTTTAGGATTTGACATTGATCTCCAGTCATTTTACATTAAATAGTTTGTACTCGTTAAAATTAAAAGTCTCACTTCCAGTTTTTTATACTTTTCATTAGTTATTTGACATTGTTATTTCAGGATTTAATACTAATCTTCCCTATTTTGTACCAACAAATGAAATTTTACTCACCAATTATAACTATCCGTTCATGTTATTAACACTTTTGTGCCCAAGTTTAACATTTTTCTTCGGCCATTTAGAACTGTCATTCGAGGAAGGGCATTTATGTAATTTAATAATCAAATTTTGTTAAGTTCAGAATTATGGATATTTTTTTATTATTTTAAAATCTTTGAATCTCTAAGTGGCATTAATTTAAAGTTTTGGTCCCTATATGTCCTTGTTTAATTTTGTTCGAATGCCATTAGTCTATTCAACATTTCTCATCTGCCTCATTCATTAAGTCACATCGTTAGCTGAGTTGGGGGAGCCACTTCACATCGTTAGCTGAGTTGGGGGAGCCGCTTCAGTGTGTGGCTCCCCTTTGTGTCTGCATCTCTCTTCCTCTTTCTTTTTAATTAAATTAAAAAAAAAGTATGAGTCAAGCCATGTTTTGTAAGTGGATTTGTGCCACGCACAAAATGGGCGCCCTAAGTTGGAGGGATCTATGGGGCTAGAAAACAAGCGTTTGAAATTCAAGGATCAACAGTGTAACAACAGCATGTATAAGGGACTGATTCATACTAAAATAAACCATAGGGATAATTTTAAAATTGATGTAAACTATCAAGATCAAAATAGTAATCTTCACATAAAATTTTTCAAATGAGAAGATAAATTTCTATTTTTTATCTAAAATAAATGAAAAGTTATGAATTATAGTCATCCATAAGACCATAACTTATAAATGATTTTTGTAAGACTATTTTTATATTTATTTAATTTCCTTCCTATAATTCCCAAATAATTTACAATATATAATTACGCAGATTAATTTTTTTATTTATTTTATTATCACTCATAACTTAGTTTTTATAATTGAACACCTATAACAAGACTGCGTACTAAGTATATGATACCCTAAATAAACAAAAAAAGTATTTTTATTATTTATCCTTTTATTCTCTTACTATAAAAATATTTCAATTCTAACACAATTTGATATAAGAGTATATGTATATATACTCCTCTAAAGAGCACTTTCTTTTCTGCCAACCCTCAAAAGAACACTTTCATCTTATACAAAAAGGGAGAATATAATTATAAGATGATAAAAAGACTAGCTAGAATACGTTGACTTGGTTTGTTTCTTAATTTAAACATGTAATGGTGATAAAAGGAAATAGATAAGTCCAAGATTCAAACCCTTAAATCTATATTTTATCGCACATAATAAGAATAACTAAATTATGATAAGAAAATATTAGTTTAACATAGACATCTGGTGGTTAAAAAATACTATTTGTTCCTATTTCTTCACTTTTTATTAATTTAGGTGACTTTTTTTAAATATGTGCACAAGCCGCATGCTTTCTTGGTTGTGTGGATGACTCATGTATTGTATGAAATGCTTTTTTAACTTTGAATTAGGTTAAAGTCAGCAATAAATAAATAATGTACAAATTAACAATATCGACAATAAACGTACAATGAACGAATCATTCTAATTTAGAATTTTTTTTAACTTACACATAACATGTATATGTATAGACATAGAAATAGGAGACTCATTCATGTAGGCTCCTATTGTCAGAAGTAAATGTTTCTATATTTTTCTATCATAGGATGCTATAGCGTATACTGATCATTAGAAAAATAATGAGTATAAAAATGAGATGAGAGTCTCCACATAGTCAAATATTTTTACCTTTCTTAATGAATGAATAACAGTACAGTACAGAGGATACAATTTACAATATTACGAGTTTTGGGTACTCAAGTGTGATTTTCCGACATTTATAAGTATAACGTTTGTTTCATTGATATAAGAAATGGTTCAAGACGAGCCACATGCACTCGTCGTCGTATGTTCTTCAGTTTCTTCAAATTCGCTTCCCAATGCAAACGTAGTTCATGCGAGTTTTGTCCAAATTAACAAAACCAACACTTCCAGTGACGACGAACTCTAGTTTCTGCCGCCGCATTCCACCGCATTGGCATCTAGCTAGCTCCCTAGCTCGTCCTCAGTAGCCACCAGTTTCTTCTACTGCACTGCTTCTTTCATTCAAGGTTTGCATTAAGAGTTGTCATGCATTTCTTTATAATCATTCCAGAAGAAGCTTGATACTTGAATGTATATTCATTTTACTCTTTCGCTTCTTGAACTAGTGAATCAATTATCGTCAGTTTTCTGGAGCTTGCATTTATGACTAAGCCTCCAATGTTCTTTCAGATAATAATCTCAAACCAATAAATGCTTTAATTGCTGAACACTTCTTTTTCCTTAAAAGTTTAGAGGCATAAGTTCACCATTGGTCTCTCAAGTTTTCACTGAGATCTCGTTTCAGTATGTTTCTCTGATATCTATGAAATCCTGATTTTTTGACACAAAGTGTCTGATTCTGATAGACTGATATTGTTTTCTTCTTCATGCGTGCATGCCTCCAGATTTGAAAATGGATGGATTGGATGGAGGATCGCGAGGCGGAAGCAGTGTGAACAGGTTGTTACAAAATTATAGGGTGGGAAAAACAATTGGGCAAGGATCCTTCAGCAAGGTGAAAATTGCAGAGCATGTATTGACAGGCCATAAAGTTGCCATTAAGGTCCTCAATCGAAGCAAGATTAAGGACATGAACATGGAAGATAAAGGTTTTGTATTGTCTGCTTAATTTCCAGCAATCTTCAATTTACATACTAGCGTGGGAGAAATGTGATTGATCTCTAGTGCTTCTTCTTTCAAATTCAGTGTTTGAGAGTGGTATTGGTCAATTAAATATGCTTATATAATTGTTTGACTCTTTGCTCATCTCTCTCTTCCAAACTTTTTTTGCAGTGAAAAGAGAAATCAAAATTTTAAGAATGTTCATGCATCCTCACATTATACGACTTTACGAGGTCATAGAAACTCCAACAGACATATATCTTGCTATGGAGTATCTTAAATGTGGGGAGCTCTTTGATTACATAGCAAATAAAGGCAGACTTCAGGAAGACGAAGCCCGTCAATTTTTCCAGCAGGTAGGATTCACTTCTATTTTGTGCCAACACAAGTGCCCATTGTTAGAGATCTAATTAATGGAACCAATCATGGGTCTTCTCCCAGTAGCTCAAGTATCTGGGATGAATGGGCCTTGGATACGCTACCAAGAACCTGAGTTCTCTCCATTGTTAATTTGAGAAAAGATACAGAGAAAAGTGGGGTCCACCTGTCAGTTCAGGTTCCACATGTATCTCACTCTTTCCACGACTCTCATCACTTCAAAAACTAACCTTTGATAATATCGATAATTTGGATTCTCTCAGTTGCTCAACAGGAGAGAGAAATAAAGGGAGAGGTGGGGTCTGCCTATCAAAGGTCCATGTGAATCCCACCCCTCTCATTCTGTCTCTCTCACCATGTGAGAAATTGAGAGGAACTGAATCTGTGATCCTGCTTGGCACTCAATAGAGATTAATTAAGTAATAAGCTAATAATAACTGTTTTGTTGGAAGTAGATAATTTCTGGTGTGGAGTACTGTCATAGAAATATGGTGGTTCATAGAGACCTAAAGCCAGAGAATTTACTTTTGAGCTCCAAAGGCAAAGTCAAGATTGCTGATTTTGGGTTGAGCAACATCATGCACGATGGTTGCTTTCTTAAAACAAGTTGTGGCAGCCCAAACTATGCTGCTCCAGAGGTTTGGAATTCTTACTTTGGATTATAATGCTTTATATAAGTTTTTTTTCTTTTGGCGATTGACTCATTACTACTATTGATGTTATTCTATGATAGATTATAGCAGGAAACTTGTATGCTGGACCAGAAGTAGATGTGTGGAGTTGTGGCATAATTCTTTATGGTCTTCTTTGTGGCCGTCTTCCTTTCGATGAAGAAAACACTGCAATACTTTTTCAAAAAATAAAGGTATTGGATGATAATACTAATCCTTTTTGAGAGCTCTTCATTATATCTAAATCATTCTTTCTTTTCAATGTATATATAGGGTGGGATTTATGTTCTTCCGAAGCATCTGTCACGAGGTGCTAGAGATTTGATATCGAGGATGCTGGAGGTTGACCCTATGAAGAGAATGACCATATCTGATATTCGCCAACACCCTTGGTTCCAAGCTCATTTTCCCCGTTATTTAGCAGTGCAGCTACCAAACATAACGCAACTTGCCAAAAGGGTTTCTTCTTCTTCTTCTTCCATTGTTTTTTCTGTCCATAGGAAGGAAGGAATCCACAACTAAACCCAAATGATTTTCTCTTGAAATAGATTGACGATGAAATCCTTCAACAAGTGGTTAGAATGGGATTTGACAGGAACCAACTGGTTGAATCTCTCTTCAACCTTCAAGAAAATGAGGTTCGCTCTCTCTGATTATCCCCTTTGCAATGGCTAGATTCAGATCTCCTTAATTATTACGATCAATTGCTCAAGTGAAGAAAGAAATAGAGATAGGATGGGACACACGTGGGACTCATATACTAACGAGTGGACCTCACCTCTATCTCTCTCTTCACTTAACAATTGAAGGCATTCAGATTCTTGCTTGATTATCTGTCTACCAAGCTTTTTCTTTTTAACTCTTTTAGGGTACTGTAACATACTATTTGTTACTGGACAATCGGTTTCGTGCTTCAAGTGGCTATCTAGGGTCTGAGTTTCAAGAGATGATGGTGGGTTTGTCTTCTCCATTATTGTTTCAGCTAACATCTTCATAACGAAGTGATTAACTATATCTAATGGTCATGAGAAACAATCATTGACATGCTTGTACTTAGCAAGGCCTTGTGATACTTAATTTGACCTTATTTTCTTCAAGCCAAGGCATGGTTTCTTATGGAGTTTATAATCATTGAATTGTGTATATTTCCTTGTTCATTTCTCTTTGAAACAACACCTTATTCAAAGCTCATTTGATTTTATATATGATTTGACTGCTTAGGATTCTGGTTTTAACCCTCCTCATCCCAGTCAAGTAGCTACTCAAGGAAAAGGATCAAGACCACAGTTCTCTATGGAGAAAAACTGGGTCCTTGGGTTTCAGGTACTCCTAGAACTAATTAGATTTGTTAATATCCATATTCAAATATTATTGAGTCCTAAATAAAGGAAAGCTCTCCCGACATGATTTTTTCTGATGAACATTCATTAAATTTGTTTTGATTTTTGTTATTGCATTTGTTAACTTATCACAGTGTAGTGGTGATCGTCGCGAAATAATGTCCGAGGTTCTTAAAGCTCTGAAACAATTAAATGTGTGTTGGAAAACGATTGGAAACTACAACCTCAAGTGCAGGTGGATTGCTGGCTTTCCTGTTCCTCGCGGTGCAATGTCTCAGTTAAATGTGGTCAAGTTTGAGGTTCAGGTAATGCATTTTGAATCTCATCAGATCAATTTGCTGCGCTTCATGTTTCAGGCCCTTTAGTTGCTAACCACTTGGTTAGATAATAATACATACAAAATATATGTTCAAAAAAGGATATAGAGAAACGAAATAATGAATATAAAGATGAAGTGTGATTCTCTACGCATAGTTATATTATTTGCTGTTATATATTCTCTCTACATGTATAGATAGAAAGTCAGTTTAATTATCTTGTTGGTGGACTAATTTTTGTGTCATAATTGATCCGGTAGTTTTAATTCTTATATTCTAGAATGTTCCAAAGCTAAAATATATCTTAACATCTCTGATTGTCTCATGGATTTGACACAGCTTTACAAAGTTGAGGATGAGAAATATCTAATTGATCTTCAAAAGGTAGAGGGCCCAGAGTTTCTGTTCTTGGAAATTTGTTCTGCTCTCATGCAACAGCTTCATGTCGTTTAGAGGAAGGAGATTGTGATATAGAAAGTCAGTCTATCTTAGAATTTTTAGAATACTCCCAATTTTCAAGTGGGAAATTGTTATTATGAGCCAATCTTGATTTGAATACTTGTGGCTTCCTATATCATGATGCTTGGTTAGTAATGTTATTTCCAATAATGATGGAAAATGGGTTTCTCAGATTCTTTATATATATATATATATATATAGTTGGTGATGTTGTGAATTAACTTAAGTGGGTTTCTTCTCTGGTACTCCACCGGACAACAAGGAAGAAAATGAAACAAAAGGTGAAAAAAGACAGTAGATATATAGTTAATATCATTTTCAATTTAGTAGATAGTTCATATAATTTTGAAGAAGAAAAAGTTGGTGATGTTTGGATTGAGAAGCATAAATATAATGATTATCATTGTCCACAGTAATATTCCAAGTAAATTTAGATGATCAAGACTGCAAGTGTATGGTAAATTTGTAACACATATTCTGTATGGTATTATATAATAAAATTTATGATAAATCATACTATTTAATAGTGTAATGTGAAACTTTATTTTACGTATATAGAGCTAAACAATTTGTATCAATGTAGTCATTCTGAGTGAGCTTTATGAAGTGGGGTCCCCATTCTGTGAGTGGCACAAATCCATGCACGAAGAACATGGTGTGACTCATTTAAAAAAAAAAACAGGAGGAGAGAGATAGACATAAAGTGCGCCATGCACGATGCATGCCACGCAACAAAGTGGCTTCCTATGAAGTGGTATTAGAACACTAAAACCCAAAGGTGATGGAAATAGCGAAAGAGAAACTCCATGCTTCTGATTCTAATATACACCTTCTTCTTTTTTGCCATTGTTCCTTGAATTAGGATTAATATCAGCTGCATACGGTGATTTCTTAACCATTTTCCTGAAGGAAAATAAGTAAAGTTTGATTAATTATTTGTTTATGGTCAATATTAGGATATCTTTAAACTATAATAACGATCAAATAATATAAAATATAAAAGATATGGAAAGTTACATTATTCACAAATAATAAGAAGCAATGCAGCTTATCTCGAATTTTGTGCGGAATTTATTTTAATTATTTGACAAATATAAATGATACAACTGTAGAAACGAATACCTATCACGACGCTTTTAAAGGAAAGATTGGAAGGAATGCCTGCTTACTAGTGTGTTATGACCTGCAAAAGCAACACAGAAAATAGTAAGAAGGATTCCAAATCCAAGTATTATTCAATCAACAAGGGTCCACACTCACAAAGGAGCTCATACACAACCAATCATTGGCAATTGGAAAATAACAGAAAGTGCAAAAATAGAGAGAGAGAAAAGAAGAATAACAGAAAGAGAGAGAATCAGAGAAGATCTCACAAATTCCATACCCCCTTATGTTCCATGTGCACTACTAATAAGCTTCCTCTCTCAGCTTCCAAGGCCTTCTACACACACGCAAGCTGCGCCTCATGCATCCTTCGCCTAAAGTATTATCCTCTATTGCCATGTGGTCCTTGAGGCCTTCATGATTAGGTTGAATACTGGCTGTTGACTACTTTGACCAATTCCCATATAGGCCTGATCCATTGGCCGTATTGTGACATTGTGGTCGCCATCAAAATTGACCTTGTCCTCAAGGTCAAAATTGGGGTAGTCTGCTAAAAACTGCTCCAAAGGCTCCCAGGTAGGTTGGGAAAGAACATCCCAACAAACCAATAATTGAGTGACCCAAATATCACGAATCAAGACACGGTGAGCGAACATAATTGCAACATGACGAACTATTAGACCCTCTGGAACAGAGCATAAAGGTAATGGCACAAGAGGTTCTATCTCATCACCTTCATAGTGTTTCAACAGCGACACGTGAAAAACAGGATGTATCTTAACATAATCTGGTAGCTGTAAATGATAAGCAACAGTACCAATCTTCTCAATAATAAGAAAATGCCCAAAATAACAAGGGCTTAACTTATGATTTCAACGGAGTTAAACAGAGTGTTGTCGGTAAGATTGAAGCTTAGCCTACACATGGTCAGCCACCTGAAAATGAATTTCACGTTAATCACGGTCAGCAAAACGCTTCATGTGATCTTGAGCCTTCTGCAAATTTGTGTGTAACTGAGCTAGCAGAGCATCACGAAAAGTCAACTGTTAGACCACATCCCAAGAAGTATCATCAGAAGGCAACGCATTAAGTATAGAAGGCAGATCTCAACCATAAATTGCCTGGAATGGAGTAGTTCCCAGTGAAGAATGATAAGCCGTGTTATATGAATATTCAGCCCAAGCAAGGAATGAAAACCACTTGTAGGGATAATCAAAGACAAAACAACGAAGATACATTTCCAGACAGCGATTCAAGGCTTCAGATTAGCCATCAGTCTGCAATTGATAAGAGGAGTTCATCTTCAAGGTAGTACCCTGTAACTTAAAAAGATGTTTCCAAAATGAGCTGGTAAACACAGGATCACGATCCAAAACAATAAACTCTGGAATACCAAGGAGATTCACAACCATATTAACAAAAAGCTCAGCAACTTATGAAGCCATATAGTGAGTCTTTAAAGCACCAAACTGAGCATATTTGGAGAGGCGATCAATGACCACTAAAATCACAAAATAGCCATTAGAAAATGGTAATCCTGTAATGAAATCCATGGCCAAATCTTCCCAAATTTGTCGTGGAACTGGTAAAGGACTTAGCAAGCTAGCAAGATGCAACTGGGAAACTTTAGCTTGTTGGCAAACGACACATGACTGAATAAAAGCACGAATGTCTTTGCGCATGCCTTACCAAAAAAATAAGCGGCAATGTGATGATAGGTCCTTAAAAAACCAGCATGGCCTCTCAGAGGAGAAGAATGGTACTCTTCAAGGATACGTTGCTTCAGTTGAATTTCATCGTGGGGCAAGACCAAGTGATCTTTCCAAAATAACAGCCTATAATGTATCTCATAATAAGGCATGGAAGCAGGGTTATCATGTAACTTAGAAATTAAGATAGCTAGAGAATCAGATTGGTGAAAAGAAGCCAATAATTCATCAAAGAAAGGCGAATGTACCACAGTGAATGCCGTATAAGTGACATGAGACAAAGCATCGGCAGCTTGATTACTAGAGCATGCCTGATATTCAATTCGGTAATTAAAACCCAACAACTTAGAAAATCACTCTTCTTGTTCAGGTGTTTGAATGACCTGCTCTGTGAGATGCTTCAAGCTACGATGATCCGTGCGAATCACAAATGGGTGACCAAACAAAGAGTGTTGAAATTTTCCCACAACTTCACTAATAGCATGAAGTTCATGAATACAAGCTGATCGAGACTGCATCCGTGGGCTCAGTTTCTTGGAAAAGAAAGCTATAGGATGACCACTTTGACTTAACACAACTCCGATGCCCACACCAGAGGCATCTATTTCCAATATAAATGGTTTAGAAAAATCTGGTAAAGCCAACATAGGGGCAATAGTGAGGGCTTGTTTAAGCTTATCAAAGGCAACCTGAGCTTGAAGAAACCAAACAAAAGCATCCCTCTTCAACAAATCAGTGAGGAAACCTGCAATGTGAGCATAATTTTGAATGAACCGTCTGTAATAACTTGTTAATCCCAAGAAACCTCGTAACTTTGATACAGTAGCAGGTATAGGCCAATCTAACACTACTTGCACCTTAGATGGATCCATTTCAACTCCTTGAGCAGAGATGATATGTCCTAAGTAATCTAATCGACTTTGACCAAAAACACATTTTGACAGCTTTGCATATAAATGATGCTGATGCAGGATAGCAAGGGCTTTAGTTAAATGCTCTAAGTGAAGAATCCATGAAGAACTGTAGACTAAGATATCATCAAAGAATACAAGCACAAATGACGTAAATATGGTCGAAAGATATCATTCATCAAAGCTTGAAAGGTTGCCAGAGCATTGAAAGCCCAAATGGCATTGCAAGCCATTCGTAATGACCCTGATGCATTCAAAAAGCAGTCTTCAGTCGATCCTCTGGTGCCACTAATATTTGATGATACCCTGAGCGAAGGTCCAACTTAGTGAAAAACTAAGATCTGTGTAATTCATCAATGAGCTCATCAATAGTTGATGTTGGAAATGAATTCTTAATAGTGATAGCATTCAAAGCCCTGTAATTAGTACAAAATCACCATGTTCCATCTTTTTTTCTCACCAATAGAACTGGAGCTGAAAATGGACTTTGGCTAGGTTGAATAATTCCTTCATCAAGCATCTCAGAAACTAAACACTTAATCTCTGTTTTTTGTGCAAAAAGGTACATGTATGGGCACACCTTTATAGGTGCAGTGCCCTCCATCAATGGAATATGATGATCATGGGAATGATGTGGAGGTAATGCATGGGGTAGTGCAAAAATGTCTATGTACTGTTGTAAAAGACCGGCCAAATCTTCTGGAAGACCCTCAGGTATCTCTAGAACAGGGCTAATAGCTAAATCTATTAATGTTGTACACTCTAAAGTATAGATGGCAGCAATAGCATCAATAGCTTGGAAATGACGAAAATGATGAAACTGAGCTTGTCTGGGTCCATTTGAACGATCACCATGAAAAGTAACCAAACTATCACCAAAGAAAAATTTGATAGTTGATGTACTGTAATTGGCGATATGCTCCCCAAGTATGGCCAACCGTGAAGATCCCAGAACTACATCGTATCCATTAGCTTCCAAGAGAAAGGCAGAGAACTGAATTTGATGACCCTGAATCACAAGAGTAACATCTCGTACAAAGCCTTGACAAGGCAAGGTTCCCCCATCACCTACTACCATGTTCAACGGTTGAATGGGTTCAACGGCTAGTTTGACGTGTCTGGCCACTCTAGCTTTCACAAAATTGTCTAAGCGACCTCCATCCAATAGCACTGAAACAATGGTTCCAGCAATAGTCCCTACGAAACGAATCGTACAAAGGCCCATGGATCCAGTAAATGCATGTAGTGACATATGGTGTAAAGTATGTTGTGGATTGGGCTCAGTTCTTTGACCCGTTGGCTCCGTTGGTTCAATCGGGTCAGGTGGTTCCGTTTCTTCCTCCTCTGTTTCCATCAACATTAACTAACGATTTAGACAATGATGATTCGATGTGAATTTTTCATCACAAGTAAAACACAACCCTTTATCCCTACAAATCTGCATTTCTGCTGGTGTCAACTTCCAAATTGGAAGTGATTTTCCTGCCGGAGTAGGCAATAATGGTGGTAATGTCTGCTTGAAAGCTTGAGAAAATACCATTGTTGAGTTGCTAGAATGAAATTTGGAATTAAATCTTGAATTTGTTGAAAATGATTGGGATCTAGGAATCGTCAGAGCTGAATACTTCTCATCATATAATTGGGCAAGTCCAACTGCACTAATTAATGATATTGGTCTCTGCGAAATCACATCTCGTTTAAGGTCAGGCTTCAATCCACTGATAAAACAGTCTAACATCGCATTATCGCTAAGCCCGGTCACTCGATTAGCAAGAGTTGTAAACTCCTGATAAAATTGGTCAACAATTCCAGATTGAGTCAATTTATACAACTTCGCTCGTATACACTCAAATCGAGAAAGACCAAATTGCTCTTCAATTGCAGAAGCTAATCTAGCCCATGTAGATAACAAATTAGCTTTATGAAGTAATTGGTACCATGGAACCATCGATCCCTCAAAATGAACAGCTACTATTATCAATTGTTGAGCATCTGGAACCTCATAGTAATTAAAGAATTGCTCAGCTTTAAATATCCAGTTGAGAGCATTCGTTCCATCAAATCTCGGAAAATCCAATTTCACCTGCTTCATCTGCATTGATTGATACGAAGAAGTAGCAGTCTGTAGTGATCCAGCTTGACTTGATATACCCACGACGGATGATGAAGGTTGGTGATCCATATTTCGATTGATAGACTCGATAGCTTTATTAATCGAATCTATTGAAGCATCAATATGATCCAGTTGATGACCACTATGATATAAAGAAGCTTCAATATGAATGAGTCGAGTTTCATTGTTCTGTGCTTGTTGCTCAACGGTTTCATTAACTTTCCTCAGCTCAGTCGCCATTTCCTTCAATCGTGTACTTTCCGCCATTAGTCTCTCAATGAGAGCACCAAATTGCTATGACCTGCAAAAGCAACACAGAAAATAGCAAGAAGGATTCCAGATCCAAGTATTATTCAATCAACATGGGTCCACACTCACAAAGGAGCTCATACATAGCCAATCATTGGCAATCAGAAAATAACAGAAAGTGCAAAAATACAGAGAGAGAGAAAAGAAGAATAACAGAGAGAGAAAGAGAGAATCAGAGAAGATCTCACAAATTCCACACCCCCTCATTTCCCATGTGTACTACTAATAAGCTTCCTCTCTCAGCTTCTAAGGCCTTCTACGCACACGCGAGCTGCGCCTCATGCATCCTTCGCCTAAAGTATTATCCTTTATTGCCATATGGTCATTGAGGCCTTGGTGATTGGGCTGAATACTCGGCTGTTGACTATTTTGATCAATTCCCACATAGGCCTGATCCATTGGCCGTTCTGTGACGTAGTGGGAGGCCTGAACATCACAAACTTCTCATTAGTTTACTAATAATTACAAATAATATTAGTTTATGCTATATATGCGCCTTCACACACGAGTTTCAATATTGGTAAGATTAATGTGTAACGGCAATTAAAAAGATAAATGAGTATATATATATTTCATTGTAAACCCTTTTATTAAATATAAAATAACTTATGTTAGGTGAGGAACTCTCTCTAATAACTACACTGTTCAATTAGAGAGAGATTAACCAGTATGATGTCTCTAATCACTTTCACGTTGGAATCTAAATTCTAAGCCTTTTACTTTGATCGGATTAATTGTAATAAATTAGTACGTATTATATTATGACATGTTATTCTAACGTCAACATAACTCCATAAGGAGCAATTTAAGAGTACAATAAATAAATGTGTTTGGTTTTCTTTAATTAGTTCATTTTCTGTGTTTTTTTTTAATTCATGTAAAGCTAATAATATCATATTTCAAGTGAAAAGAACTCAATCCAAATTAAAACTGAAATTAATGTAACTAATATATCACCTTAATTAGGCTATATATAATTACCAAATTAAGTGATGCCATGTGCCTTTTCTAATTATAGAATGTTTCAGGTGCAAAATGCAGGTTGATCATTTTAATCAAGTCACCAATTAAAATGCATTGTTCATTAATTCTACACATATAACACTAATTCATATATATATTGCAAGAAAACTGGAATTTTGGGACAGATTTTGTGACAGAAACAATTCCATCTCAATATTCGTCACAAATCTGTCTCAAAATCCATCACAAAATTTGTGACCGATTTTGTGGTGGAAATTTCACAAATCCTTCTCAAGATCCGTCACAAAAAATTTGCGACATGTTAAAATGTGACAAACATGACCCATCATAAAATCCGTCACAAAGCCAAAATCTATCCCAAATTTTGTTTAATTGGTCACAAATTTCCATCTCAAATTTCTAGTTTTCTTATAGTTATCCAGATCATATAATGAATAAGACTTAAAGTTCTTCTAATATATAGAACTCAACCCATATTTTATATATACACACACACCATAGAGAGAGAGATACACATACCTGTATTCAGTTTGGTTGTCGTTGTTGTTACATTGGATTGATGATGAGTTGGTGGTTGAATTTGTGTATCCATTGCTGAAGTTGTAGTATTGGATGATGAGCTTTCACCGGCAAGAAGCATAATAGATTGAGCCTAACCAATTAATTATCATTAAATAACAATTAATATGAAATCATCAATTAATTACTAATACTAATTAGCAATTTTCTTTAAATAATGAGACTAATTAAATATTTAGGGAAAAACCTTATCAAAAGGTACATTATCGTAGACATGAATAGCACCATCATAAAATATTGTAAGTTGCGCTGCTGAGCATGATCTCTCCCCTGATGTCCCTGATGGCGTTGCTCCTTCACACCTTTACAACTTCACAATCCGTAAATCAATTATATGTATAGCCACGCATTTATTTATTGAAAAAAAAATTAGTTACTTAAACTTATATATTTAACATATTTTTATCAAATTAAATTATAACACGTGAATTTTAAATTTAAAAATAAATTAACGATATAAATAATAAAAATTAATTATAAAATAAAAATTTACATGTAAAAATTTGATTAAATTACATTAAGTACATAAGTTTAAATAACTAAGTTTTTTTTTCTTATTTATTTATAACTAGTAAAGAAAATCAAAGATTGAGTAAAAATAGGTAGATTAGATCTATTTCAGGTTTGATAAGTGCTTCATATGAGTTTTTTCAAATAAAAATATTTTATTTAGAGACTTCTTATTTTAAGAAAATCTAATCGTGTGACAGACATATTAGAGCTGCAACAAAATTATTCACATACCAAGCTATGATTAAATAGCAAACACACGCTTGAATAATATTTAGGTTTTATACTATCAGATGTAATAAATAGAGATATAAAAATATTAAAAATAAATGCAGGTAAAAACATACTTTTGGTGGATATTTATATGTCCATTTATATATATGATTAATTTGTTTTATTTTAACTTTACCAATTAGAAGGAGTCCCATACTATCAAGGGTGACTGTTCTCCTCTTCTAACCTTCTAATATGTTCTCTTCTCCTATTGCTTCGAATAAGAAAATCTTAAAATGAAATATGATTACTAAAGGCAAAACCAGCATGAAACGTAGTTTTGACCTAAGCTCTTGCATCCATATATAAACTATAAAGATTCAAAATTTTCACTTCGGTTCAAGCTCTATTAATGTAGACCAAAATGAGATTTCTTTTCAAGTAATACTTTGTTTTATTGCATGTCCATATACAAACATGGCATCCAAAACTTCTTGCAAGTTACGCATACAAATAACTTTTCTGCACATACTATTAGAATTAAATAAACTCATTATGCATTGTATAAAGTTTGAAAAATAAGCCACACCATGACTTGCAAATCCATTTCCGGACTTCCCATGAAGTTACGCATGCAAAATTTGAGTTTTTGAAAATGCATTCCAATCAATCACTGCCATGCGTTTCTGAAGACCAATATGAGAATACTACTTGATAGGGTTGAAAAAAAATATTACTGTTGAGATGCCTTGAATATAGAAGTAGGCAAGAAAGTTTGCGGCACCACCACAGAAAAAAGAAAAATAGATAAGTAAAATAGAATAAAACGAGATTGATCATGAATATTTGGCTTTTTTTCAGGTCAAAAAAAATATTTGGCTTTTATAAAATATAAGTCACCAGTCACAATGCCCTATTCATCAGTAGACCTTAGAGGACAATGATAACAGAAGAAGAGGGAAAAGAGAGAAAATACAGCATCTTCAAATTCTCTATTGCTCTTATAATCCATCAAGTTAATGACTGTCATACATTGAGCAAAGTAAAAATAAGTCAAAACAACTCAAGTAATACAAAATCCAGGTTGTTTTGACAGGGGTGCAAAAAAAAAAAAAAAACTACTTCGTGAAAGTCTGAATGGCTGCAGAAATAGAACTAGAAGGAGCACAAGTTTTACGCTGATGATTCAGTGAGTTTGGACCACTCCATACAGATGCACTGCTTTTAGGAAACAAAGTTGCACACAAGCTGGAAAGCTGAGGGTTTTCATAACTTAATTTCTCAAACAACTTCGCTCTTTCTTGCTTATCTCGTGATTCCTACAAACAGATTCAGAAATATGTAAGTATTTCTTTAAGTGTTTTTTGAACTAAAAGACCAATCCTGGCTTTGGTAAGTCCCTGAAACCCAATTTACCAAAATTTTGCTTTCAAAAAGGAAAAAAGGATTGTGCGTGTAACTTTGCAAGTTGCAACTGCATGTAACAGAATAATTGTACTAGTGAAGGAAGCAATCTAGATAGCATAATGAGCATAGCTTGAAATACCTTATGCTTCTGTTGCTGGGCTGCTAAAGCTTGTTCTTCTCGTTGTTGCCTTGTCATATGTTCGCCTTCAACAACAGTCTCATCTCCAAGACGTGACTGCTTGAGATTTTCACCCTTGTGTTTCTTCTGAATGCCTCCCTCAGTTTCCTCCTCATCTTCCTCCTCTCCATCCTCCTCCACCTCCCCTTCTTCAGGACCACTGTCATCATCTTCGTCTTCATCATCCCCATCATCAGCATCAATGTCATTGTGCTTCCCCTCAGAAGGACTAAACTGCTTCTCACTAACCTCCATTTTTGCTTCATCTCCCTTTTCCTCCTCAGCATCCCCATCAGTGCCCTGCGATTCATCCATATTCGAGGATGAATCCTCACTTCCAGGGCTCCCTATCTGCATGGATTGCTTAAGAAACAAGACATTACAAATCATGAAAGATAATTTTTTTCTTGCAGACAAATGGAAGTATAAACGCCACCAAAATCCAACATACGAAGTAAGTGCAACCATATTCTTTTTTACTGTTATTCAATCCGTGTACAAATATATTCCAAATACTCATAGGCATGGTATAATGTATGGGGCTAACTGATATAGGAAAGGTAAATCCGCTTGCAACCAACCACCACATATCCATATTTAACATTGACAATATTAACATAATGAGCTATGATGCATCCTAAGTTACTTTCAAATTTCCAGACAAATCTCTAAACGGATACAACATTGGGTATAAATTTATTTATACCATACCTCTTGTTTAATCTCTCTAGCAAGTTTATCATCACTGGATCCAATATTGCCTTTGGCAATTCGGGCATTTTCTTCTCGTTCCCTTCTCCGGCGCTTTAGGACACAAATAGCACATAAACAATCATGTTTATGGCGTCTTCTGCAAGTAGATAAAATGTAAGTATACATATAATTTTGATTACCAAAGCAGTATGATGGAAACCGGAATAGAAACTGGTATATAATCACAGAAAATTAATCCACAGATGGATTAAGCTAAGAATTGAAAGAAAATGACACTCAAACACAACACTGGTCTAGCATTCGAGAGGCTGGTCTCTCCAAAGTCCTCACTTACTAGTTGCCTACCTCCACTTGACACCACCCCCCACAATATATTCCCTGAACTTTCTTCTCTCTCACACACACAACGCACCACACAGCCCATGAGTTGGTTACTAGCTAGGCCCATTAGTTATGGGGCCTATCATTTCTCGGCCCTCGAAGTTTCTCCTTGTCCTCAAGGTGAGAATTAGAAGTTGAGACCGGTGGCTTCTTTCCTAGATAACCCAATTTATTTTTGCTTGTAGAAAATGGAAAAGCAATGCCAAAATCTAGGTAAATAAAAGCAGCACTAGTTAGATACTTGGCATGATCCACTAAGTCAATGAAATCTGGAACCTTGATACTATCAAACACCACATCCAAATTTCTTTGCTTCTCTATACTTCTAGCTGCCAAATCACCATATACTTGTGAAACACCTTGCACTGAACCTGCCGCAACTAACCTCTTCAAATATTTACAAGCAATGCTACTTTGTTCAGTAGCTTCTGTAGAGTCAATATTATCCCATAAATCTTTTACAGAGTTCACTATATCATGATCAATTCCAATGATATCATCTATTAATTTAATAATTCCAGTCATAGCCAGCATTGTACTTTGGTGATGTAATGCTTCAACCAACGTCCTTCTATGAGTTGGCTCACCTGTGATGAAAGAGCCATAAATTGCAAAGCGAGAGCTTGCTGAAGAGCTGAGAGTTCTTCAAACTCACAAGTAGTACATAAATGTGTTGTTTGGCCCTCACTAATTCTGAGCACACCGAAGCCAAATGTTAATACCTGAGCATCTAGAGGTTCCTCTGCAATATAGCTGCAGCGGCAATAGTAACAATAAATACTGAAAAAGAAATACCGCACTGATCAGATAGCCAAGCCTTAAACACTGAAAACAGAGGTTCATCCCATAGAAAATCCCCTTGTCCGTGGACTTCCCTTGCTGCTGATCTTGAATTTGCATGAGTGGAGGCAGCTGGTAATTGAGGAGATCTGGGCTTATTCATTGAAACGCACCAAATGCTATATTCAACTCTCTTTTCTCCAACCATTCTGATGTTGCTAGTGTTAATTCTAGGTTTATTTGGCAACGTTGTAGGATGTGGAACAGAAGTAGCATGCCAAAAGGAAGCCACCCTTTCCCTTTCTAGCACTTTCCCTTTTCATCTTTTGACATTAACAGTTGAAGAAGCCTTGTTTGCTGGTTCTTGTTTGCCCACGACACCCAATCATAACAGAAAACAACTCCCATCTCACCTTGTCTAGTTGTTTCAGCATCAAAAGATGAGAAAACTCCCAATCTCTTTCCACACCAAGGCCATTCCAGTCAAAAACATAACACATGCCCACTGTCTCTTGTTGTACTGCCATCAAATGAGGGATAAGAATCCTATGGATTGCTCAGCACTGTTGAAAGAAACGAAGTCTCCCTTTTCTTTTATGCTTCCGCATTAAACAGGTGAGAGAATCCCCTTTGCTTGCTGGCTGTTGCTGAAAGAAACAAGTCCACTCTCCTAGGTGCTTTGCTTTTGTTTCCTTTGCCTTCTTGATCGGTTTCCAGCAGAACCCAAAATCGATGACACCCATTACCTATGTTTACATCTGGTTTTCCCTCTGTTCGAACATAGAATTTTTGCAGCTTAAAATTCACTACCCCTCTTCTTGCTCTATTGGCGACATATATGTGAGAAAATCCCCCGGGATGATTCAACTTGGCCAATGACAGCGACACCACCTTCATCTTTACAGGAACTTGCATTTCAGTGTTTTGGAGGTGTGTGGTGTCAACCAGGTCAGACAATTTAGTAACCTAGAAATATTGGGCTTCATTATAATCGTGAAACTGAAGAAATAATTGGGCCGAATTGTTGCAATAGGACCCATATGGTTGTTCTTCTCCCCACCGGTATTTAGGACTTCTGCCCCAACTTATTAACCTAACCCGATCCAATGCCCATTTAATTTTCTCTCCACCCACTGCGTTTATCCTCTCTTCAGCCGTCAACACCCTGCAACAAAGATGATTGATTCCTCGGTCCGTCCGGTGGGACTCTGCCCTATGTGTTTTCCCTGCATTTGTCTTGGCTTCTTTGTCTACCAATAAAGTAAAGTCCATGCCACTCTTCATAAGTTGAGATTCATTGATGGTGGATGATTCTACCCCTTCTTCAACTTTGTCCTCACCTGCCATCGTTGCAACAATTCCAGCAGCTAGAAAATCCCACGTTGGCTCCTCTTCTCTTGACTTGTTCTCACTACTCATAGTAGTGGTAAGTTCAATGACACCTTCTCCACTAGAATCATTTGCTCCTACGTTCTTCACTCCCTCTTTAACCATTACTTCCATGTTTTTCTCCACCGTCATAGCTTCCCCCTCATCTATTCTTAACTCTTCTTTCATCTCTCTTAGATCCTCCTTCAACTCCCTCGTCATTTCTTCCATATGTTTCATTTCTTCCACACGATCCATCTTTTCCATTATATTGATTGAGTTTCACGCACTTGTCCAGCTCCAACTTCATTCACCACAGGGTAAGATCAAATCTTCTTTGGACTTCTTGTGGAATTCCCTTTTTTCCCACCAGGACTGAACCACTCTGATACCAAAATTGATGGAAATCAGAACAGAAACTGGTATATAATCACAGATTATTAATCCAGTGTATAGGTCTAATGGATTAAGCTAAGAATTGAAAGAACGGTATAGTAACACTGGTCTAGCATTCGAGAGGCTAGTCTCTCCAAAGTCCTCACTCCTCACTTACTAATTGCCTACCTCCACGTGACACCAACCCCCCCCCCCCAAACAAAAAACAATATATTACCCGAACTTTCTTCTCTCTCACACACACAACACACCACACAGCCCATGAGTTGGTTACTAGTTAGGCCCATTAGCTATGGGGCCCATCACAGTATCTATTTAAAACTGTCAGCATCAATGCATTCCAAAAAAATTTTGAAGGATATAATATAACTACAAGGTAACCTTGGTCAAAACCTCATCATTCTTGGAGAAAATATCTATTATAGGAGTGACCAAGCTTAAACAAGAACGGGACTACTAAACATAAGGTAGAGCATATTGAAGGAAATTCAATTACCCAAGCTCATGCTAAAAATTAATTTACTTAAAATTTAAACCTTTTAAATAACCAGCTTAACCAATGAGATTAGAGGATAATATTGTATTTCATGATTAGATAGATTCTAGAATTGAGTAAACTAAAGTTCATATCCATGCTCAACAAAAACGCAGAAAGAAAGATCTAAAGGTCCAAGAAAACAAGACAAGACAGCATGAGATATGATGGAATGCCAGCACCTATTTGACACGTGTTAGTAGCTACTCATAGTTTGCTAAATAAGAACCAATAACCATCTTCAGAGCTCTTAAGGAACTATATTAAATTCAGGTGAACAAATTTTAGTCTAGGATATGTCTTTTTGACCAACGTCTAGGATATCTGTGTCAAGTTGTTAGTTTTGATTATTTAATAAAGACAAACAAATTCTCAACAAGGGATTTGATCATGGCAAGCAATATGAAATCACAATTACATCCGCTATAAGCATAATTAATACATAGGTAAAATATAATTAACAAGGAAGAAGGCAGTTCAGGAATACACACCCATGACGCTTTTTTGTCTTCTGCTTTCCATGACCACCCTTCATTACTTTTACTTCACCAGACTGTCCACCATCCTCTGCTGAAGTCCCAGTGCCATACAAAAGATTAAAATGGGGGGAAAAAGGAAGGAAAAAAAAACCTCAAATAGCTATCAGAATACCATGGTGCGGTATCTTGCAAAAGAAAATCCTTTCAAGTTTCAAAAGGTTATGCAACAGGAAAAGACATTTAAACCTACACAAGCCTAAGATATTAAACAGAAAAATTCCTTCATGTTCCAGCAACGGTACCAAATGCACAGCAGAAACACAAAGTCACTTGATACTCTGTCTACATTCCATACAAGAATACTGTGGTCCTTTAATTAAAAATTTCCCAGACTGGCTTCAATGGTCTAACTTTTAGCCAAGACAAGCAAAGGAAGCTGAAGTAAAAGTAGTTCTTCATCCAATACTATACTTCACAAACAACAACAAATTTTGGAGGCAGATTTAAAAAGATGAAAGTTTTTTATGGCATCATAATAAGAGGTTATTTATCATTTAAACCCCCCTCCCAAGAAAAATAAAAGCAAGGGAAAAAGATGCAGATGACGAATAGAAAATTCAGACAAAACTTAATCACCTTTTTTTCAAGAACATATTTTATAAATACTAATAGGGAAAAAAAAAAAAAAGAAAGGAAAATATCAACATTTCTAGCCATGTTTCAAAGCAAATGATGCTAAAAGTGCATAATAGAACAACATCAATTAAATACTTCGCTGCATAGATCATATGCATCAAAGAAAAAGGGATTAATCTTTTGAACTAGAAAAAGAGCACGTACAAAAATCATCACACCTTTAGTTCCTTTTGCTTGTTCACTGAATAATCCAGCTGCAGTCCAGTACTTCATAAAATTCTTCTTCACTCGCCTCATAAGATCCAAGATATAGTCACCCTTGTTGTTATACTTATAACAATTGCTCCAAATGTATTGAACATCTTTAAATACATCCTCCGAATTCATATACTTCTCATTCCCTTCAAGATTGTTGCATATAGTTCCAAAATCCATCGGTGTGTCTATAATATCAAAATAGTCCTGGTTCCAGACAGCATAATGGCATTATACAGAAAATCATAATCAATAATCTATACTTTTTGGTTTTAAAATATATGATCAATCATATTAGTCTCCAGGGAAAAACAAATATCAAACACCCTTCTATCATGTCATTTGTGCCTATGTAACCAAGAGCAAGAAATAGATGATTGAGATACAACTGACATCCATCATCAAACAGTTACAGACATCCACTAAATAATTCACAAGAAACACATTGAGTTAGCCTATTAAATTAAAGTTTTGCTTTCCATGTGGCAAATTTTTCCATTGGTGGTTGACTACGAAAAAGTTTAACTACTAAAAATCTCTGAAATAAGAATAATGCAAATGAAATTCTATGAGAAATTACAGAAAAGCTTTGATCATTTGGATCTACTTGGCATCACATCAGAGGAGTTTTATAATATCTAGGAGAAGATTTGTTAAGGGACCCAACCATAGCTTGAATGCTACCTGCACAAAGCAAATCCATCAGAAAACCTACATGAACATGTTTGTACTTACAGGAATTCCTAAAGCCTCAGGATTCACTGGAACATTAAAGGGTTCAGCAGCATCCATTTTCATCACCTTTCTTATGACCTGTGTAAAGGAACCAAAAACAACAAGATCCAAGGTACAGATGCATTAATAATTGAAATTGCAAGTACTGCACCTTGCAAAACCAAAAGGAGACAAACCGAAAAAACAGAAAATGAGGAAAACCAATCTGAAAATTTTCAACACACCACTAAAGCAGCATCCAATTCATGCTTATTATATTGCGGATTCTTTTGAGGGGCACTGGTTTCTTTAGGACCCGAACCCGATTGTGGCAAAGCTCTTCCTATCTGGTTAGAACTTGATCCCAAGACCTTTGAGGATTTAATTTTTATGCTACCAGCTTTCTTTGACAGAACACTCAATTTCATCTCAGGCAATGAATTAGCACTGTCTTCCATTCTCTCAGTATTTACACCTTGTTTTTCAAACCCTTGATGCTGGCTACTCTTATCAGTATCACTTTGAGTAGGAGCATCAGAAGATGTAGGCTGGGAATCTAACACTTTTGATGTCCTGAGCTTCACTTTAACACGCCCAACTGATTTCCCTGCTGCCTTCTCAACAGAACCATCAGGATTTATGTTGGCAAGGTTGTAATGATGGTCTGTCCCAGTTGACGAAGGTGTATCAACTTCCATTCCAGAGTCAGATTTATTATTACCAAATTCATCCAAACCAGATACTTCTTCCTTATTTCCACTTATCTCATTAGCACTGATTACAGGTGTGACTTTCGGCTTCCCTTTCTTGTGTCCACGCTTGCGCTTCATATTCAAACTAGATTCCTGAGCAAGTTTTAGAACAAACAGAAGTCAAAAAAAAAAAATCAGACCACAAAACATGTCAAGATTAAATCACCAAATTTCCATCTCATGATCTTTTTAGACTTCAAAAGTACTATTCTAAGCTAATTTGAACTAATGGATGTTTCACAGGAAGATCATCCATTTTCCTTTATCTTCCTTTTTCCTCTCAGATTACATCTGATCATGCCCGTGGAAACCTTAAGGCCATTGCCTTAGGCCCCCAAAATAGTAATTTCTTATACCACTCATTTATTAAAGACCAAACCCATTGAATATGGAAGTACGTGTGAGTTATGTGGGTAATGGAAGTTTTTGGAGCATTCATTTGAATTTTGAAGTCTTGAATCAGTGGGCAAATGCAACTTTTAATTTTTTTATTTACATCCCAAAAGTTTAAAACTTTATATTAGAATTACAGGTATTGAGAGAAGAGTTAATGGAAGAAATTAATACCTCATAGAAATGTTAAACTATATCAAAAGATTATATTCTTTTTCAAATGCATGCATTGTTTACAAAATATAATTGACAATACATGTGACAATTGCTATTGTTGAAATAATTTTTTCAAAATTAAAATTGCTTAAATCCTAGTTGAGATCAACTATGTAATAAGATAGATTGAATGAATTAAGCATGTTATCAATTGAGAGTGAAATACTAAAATTACTTAATTATAAAACTTTGACAAATGGTTTTGCAATTTAGAAAGCAAAAAGAATGATATGATGATTGATGAATTATATTACATTTGATCCTCTGATAATTTTGCCTAAAGCCCCAGAGTTTCTACACATGGCCTTGGCCCAGCAGTAAATATTTTGCTTGAATTTGAGCTTTAGTTCAGTCTGACTTGTTAGAGAAATGATATCCTGTATTCTTAATATTAAAGTACCTCTTTCTGATCTCTTGTTTATGCTAGCTGCCATGCTCGTACCCTTTTATAACTTCCTCTATTTCTCTTGAATAATACTAGTTTACCTGCTAAACTTGTTCTTCTACATGAAAAATGGTTTTGCAACTTAGAAGGCAAAGGAATGATATGATGATTGATGAATTATATTACATTGGATCCTCTAATAATTTTGCCCAAGACCCCAAAGTTTCCAGACACAGCCTCGCATATAATGCTCAAAGTTCAAACAAAATTTACAATTTAGTCATAATTTAATTCCATTTTTTCAAACCAATATAATTTGATGCCATAAAATCCAAATGATCAGGACGTTCATCCACTATCAAACATAGTCAAATACTTTTTTTATTCAATATTATACACATTTTATCAAAGAAAAGAAGCTTGTAGATAAAATATTGACCACTGCATATATACAAACATGAAATGCCAAAAAAACAAAAAAAAAAAAAGTTCTCATTTCTTTTCACCATATCCAGAAAAACAAAAACTTCAAATAACAGGTTAGCCATAAGAAGAGTAATTATAGAAATAAGCAAAACAAACTACAGTATATGCAATTAATGTCCACAGAATATAGTTAGCATATGCAAAAGTAATCCCTTTCGACATGATAGGGATGCAAAGAATAATTAAAGTATTAAACACCTGGAAACACAAATGGAAATCAATAAAAAATCTATAAGTATCCATTTGACATTACTGCATTTGGTTAAATGAGGGGAATGACAGTCTGAGCAATTAAACTTCCAAGAAACACGCTAAAAAAAAAAGAGCTCAAGCACTAGTCAATTGAGTAAACTACTAAACCACTTTAGAAGAGGGGAAATGGGAAGGGGAAAAAGATACGTTAGATCTCAACGAGGATCCCCACTTGGAAATTTTGTTTATCTCATTTGGAATTTGGAAATTTAGCTCATTTCACTAAGGAATCTCCAAATGGGGTCATGGTTGAAAAATATTTTTCTTATAAGGTGCCAACTTGTCTTTGTCCCAAATGGGAAGGTACGGAACAAATTACATATCACATCACAAAATAAAATCAACTGACTGCTACCAATCACCAGTACCAAGGCAATCAGCATAGCAATATGCTGTTATGGAGTCAAGTAACAAAACTAACTCAGCAAAGGTTACACGGATTTTACTCTTCTTACATGCCAGACTCCTCTTGCTTAGTTCATGACTGATATCGATGGAACCTTAATCTATCTTTACTGATGAGAACAATTAGTGCACAAAGTAAAATGATTGATTCCTCGTAATAACCAACTAGAGTTATGGTTTCACTAAATTGGATGTTAATTTCTTTGTTAACAACTGCCTTAGTTTGATGATGTTATACAATAAGAATGATTAATTTTGAACATCGTTCTTATTATATATGATTCTAAATGGAGGCAAAAAGAGTGAAACATAATGCCGATGATAAAGACCAATATAGTCCCTCCCTATGTTCCACTAAATAATGGAAGCAGAGTTTAATCGCTATAATCTATCAGTAAATTTGGACTTTTATTTGATGCATGATCTGTATCTAACATGAACAACAATTTTCATGGTTCTGCAAAATATCTGCAGTCGTGGTTCTGCATGATTTTACAAAAAACACAGATAGAAAACAACATTGTGATCAGCCGAACAAAACATTAAACTAAACATCATTCCAGCAACATCACAAGCAAATTGTCTCCAATTGTTGCAGAGGGACGAGATATTCTAACTACAGGAGTTTAAAATGTCAATTGTCAAAGTATTATTCTTCTAGTGGCTTCACTCACCTGAGAGCTTGAGACACGAAGCTTGGAGCTGGGGAAGACGTGAAGCCCGCAGAGGAAGAAGAAGAAGAAGGGGAGAATTAGAATTTGCCGAGGGAAGACAGTACGACGGAGGTGAGATGGAATGCAAGACGGCACGACGGAAAGAACAGCAACGGAGGCAGACGGAGGAAAGGAAGGGCGATGGTGTTGCAGGGCACAATCCGGCAATGGAGGCTGCGAGCAATTTGTGGATTTCGGTCAATTTAGGTTAACCAGTATTTTTTTGCCAACTTTCTTTTTATTTCACTTTAATATAAATTACGTTATTAAGCTAAATTATGATATAATATGAAAATTGCTTCAACTCGATCTAACCCTTTTGGAGATACAAAATAAGCCAGTAATATGTGCAAGTAACAATCCGACCAGTATAATTATTTAGTCTATCCAATCCAAAAAATATTGATTCATTTAATATTAGATTTTATTAATAACAACATTTTCATCTAATTGCAGCGTTGCAAGTACTTTGAAAAACTACTTTAATAGCATAAAATCTAACTGACTATATCATTTGTAATTATTGTGAATGATAATGTAAATGATGATTTAGAAAAAATAAAATAGATAAGTATAATTATGTTACTCTTTCTAAATATATGAATGGAATGGATACTGATAAGTATCCAAAGAAAAAATTAACTCTAAGTAAGTTTTTTTTTGTAAATTTCTACTTTTTCTACAACATATTATAAAGTAATATTACGGGTTTTTCTTGTCCTATAATATAAAGTAATATATAATAATTTGTTATTTTTGTTCCTTATTTTGTGTATTATTAGTCTTATAATTTATGATATATTTAATAAAACAAGTAAAATTAATAGGGGTAAAATTAAAAATTTTAGTTTTTTAAAAGTTTAAGAATATAATGAATGTCTCTTAATATATATAAAATTTCTCTCATTATCTTATAATATGAGACGATGGGAGTATTTATCTAGAAAATCATATAAAAATATTGTGGTCAAGAGGCTCTTGCGTGTTGCTTAAAATGTAATGGGTTTAGTTTTTAATGATAATTAGTATTTTATTGAGTTTATTAATGACTTATAAATATATTCTCATTTGTCATATTAACATCTATTCTCTCTAATCTTAAATACTCCCTCTATTTTAAAAGTAATTACTCCCTAAGTCTTTTTTATAAGATATTTTTTAATATTTTTTAGTTATTAATATAAGATGCTTTTGGAATTGTCTGGATCATTAATTTTTTTATCCAAAATTCTCTTTATTAAAGTTAGCAATTGATATTAATGTAGACAATTATCTCAATAGGTAGTGATATATTAAATAATATTCTCTTGAAAGTAGGAAAAAATATCATTAATGAACTTCATTGAATGCGGATAATTTTATAAAAGAATTGAAATTTTATATAAATTTAATTAAGTGAACCTTTTAACTAAATTTTTTAATATGTGTGAAATTAGTTAAAAGTATCTTATAAAAATAATTAGAGGAAGTATTATTTTGGAGTTATACATGTAGATTAATAAAGCTACTAAATAACCTAGTAATTAACAAAATATAAGTATATTTTATTATAATACCTTTATTAATTACTCCCTATGACTCATAATATATGATGTTTTATAAAATTACAGATTAAGAAATGTAGTTAATATTAGTTAAAAACATTAATTTGGTCAAAAAAAATTATATTTCAAAAAATGACATTAATTAATTTTATTGACTTTTCTTCTAAAAAAAAGAGTTGGGGTAGTTATAAGGTAAATTTATAAAGATTATTGTTTTAAAAAACTTACAAATGTTCCACTAAATTTTATAAAATGTCTCATATTAATTGGACAAAAGAAAGTTTATAAAATATCTTATAATATAGAATGGATAGAGTACTAATTAGTTAATTAGTAATTTTTTATTTTTCTGATTTCTAGCTAAAAATTGTTCAGCTATTTATGTGTTAAAATTAAATAAGACAATAAAATAATTTGCAAATAGAATTAGAAAATAATTATCATCTATATCTAACACAAGACAATATAATATTCAAATCCTTAAAAATCTCTATACTAACATAAAATCATTCAGGAAATTTTAATATTACTTTTTATTTCATTTTTCTCCTTCTTAAATTTTTTTGTTGGCTTCATTTTTGAATTTTACTCAATATTTTAATTTTACAATTTGTTGTGATGTGCATCAAATTTTCAACTATTTAAAAAGTCATAATAATATATTTTCTTTCATTATATTTTCACAATTTTGATAACTAAAAAAATTAATTTTTAATGAAATTACAACATATATTAAATATGGATTGATTTTAATTTGAATGAAACTCAAGCATAATTATTTTTTTAACAAATAATCTAGTATTTAGAGTAGACATTAAAAAATAAGCATAATAAACGAATGTTACTTAAGGTCATAGAATTTTTAGGTAATTAAGACAACCCTAAGACCTCAAAATATATATATATATATATATGTTAATGAATATATAAAAAAATAATGTAATAAAAAGAAAATATAAAAATAAGAAATGAGAAAACTATTTTTATGTATAAGATAATAAATTTTTCTTTCTAATACAATTTTATTGGTATGTGTTTTTATTAAAATTTTAATTTCATTCCAATTAATTCTTTTCTAACTAAATTTCTTTTATTCTAAAAGTTTTTTAATAATTTTTATCATCTATTTTTTTTTTGAATTGTCAAATTAAGATTAATACGAATATATATTTTTTAAAGTCTTTTTATGAATTGAAAGAAGAAAACATTTGTATGAATCTTGATAGTTATATTATCTATTAAAAGTGAAATACGAAAATTATTTAATTATAAAACTTTGATAATTAATTTCATAGCTCAAAAAGTTATATATATATATATATAGGAATTGATAAATTATGGTACACTTTGCCTTAAGCCTCAAAACTTTTTAATCATATATATGATACTACAAAAAAATTTTTAGTCACAACAAGCATTTTGGAACATAGAATGGCAATAAATTTAGCTAAATTAACTTAAATATTAACTAAAACAATTATAAAAAAACGAAGAATAGTCATAATTTAGCACAAAATTTTCAAATGGCAAAAATCAAGAAATCAACCAAGTTAAAAATATTACAACGAGGCAATTAATCACGTCACTCTCCTATCAAAGAAAACTACAAACCAAAATTTTTTTAGCGCCAAAATCAAATGCAAGCCACCAACTCAAGCTCTGTAGAACAGTGAATTTCATGTCAAAGTCAAGCAGCTAAAAAGCCGAAATTGAACCAAAACCGCAGGGGGGAACAACAACATCAACAGTAGCAACAAAAGAAATAGTGAGAGTAGAAAATGCGTACCTCGGAAATCCAAGTGCGTGGTTGGTGCGGTGTGTCCCTTTTATATGCTATGGAAGGCGTTGGAATTTTTATTTTTATTTTGTTTATTTATTTTTTGGGAGTTTGAAGGGTTTTCGCGTTTTCGATTAAGATGAAATTTTGACGATGATTACTAGCACTGATTATGAAGGAGACCCCAATGCCAAAGCGGTGAATATTCACTAATGTTACGTTTGATACAATGAAAAGTTTTTTAATGGAATTAAAATAGGAATGAGAATATGAATCAAAATAATAATGAGAATAGAATTAAGTTTTAAGAGTATATTTGATATAACATGGAATCCCTATGTAATTTTTTATTTTAATTTGTATATTATAATAAAAAAAATCAAAATACCCTTATTAAATTAAAAAAAAATTCCCTTTGACATACTAACAACTACCAACCCCACTGGCAACAGAACCACCACCTCCACTGGCAACATAAATCTGCCAGCAACCATGGTAAAGATTTTAGAAATTATTACAAAAATAAAAGAAAAGCTCAATGAATCGAATCTTAGTGACTACGGGGGAGAAGAAGATCATTGTGACAACAATGGTTCAAATTTGAGAACTACAATGGAATCTCCGTGATGGCGTAGGTTTATATCTGAGAACTATGAACTAGTCCAAGGCAACCGAAGATGATGGTTCCGATTGAAGTCTCCAAAATCGACATCACAGAGATGGTTCGTTTTGGAATCTTGGTTGAAGTTTAACGAAAGATTGAAAGTTCTAGACAAGAATGATGTTGACAATGACGTTGTCAGAGTTGGGGGCCGATAGGGTGGTGAAAGTGCAACCATGGTGGTGCAACGACAAAGGGTAGAGGTGTGACAACAATGGGGGAGGGGAGTCTAGGAGTCAAAGTGACAAGGGAAAAAGAGAGAGTAAAGATGGATTCTAGGGAGAGCAAGCCAATTCCATCGAAGGGAAGAAAGAACCCAATTCTGAGCAATTTGAGGGAAAAGGAATCTCTAGCCAATTCTATTTATGCTCACCAAATAACGTAACACCTAGATTCCTATTTAGTTTCCATTTCCCTTGTGCCAATTCTTGGGTACCAAACAAGTAGTAAGGTTTAGGGTGTGGAATTTTTTTGGAGGGTACGGTTTGGATTTTAACTCGTTTTTGTTAAGAGGTCTCAGGCCTATATTGAGCCCAATATTATTGGGCCCTGGACAAAAATTTAAAAGCCCAACATTTTCTTTTAGACAATCAAGATATAATATATTTTTGTATAACAGAAGATACACACACGTATATAGAGAGGGAGAATAATGATAACGAAGACTGATTACTTCAACATTATTTGTTTAATTTAGAAACTTTAACATAAAAATTAAGTTAAATTACATATAATTTTTTAAATTTTTTTACTATCTACGAAATTTCCTAGCCTTCAAAATTTTATAATGAGTCCTCATAAATTTTTAATTAATTACATATAGCTTTCATTTGGTTAATTAGTTCATTATTTTGTTAGCAAAGTGTTACATGTTAAGAAATTATTTATCAAGATTTAAAGTTTAAGGGAACTATATATACAGAATTTAAAATTTAAAGCAGTAACTGACATAAAAAAAATAAAATTTATGAAAATTTATTGTGACTAAAGTATCACACTTAGTAAAATAATAATAAAATTTATTGTAACACTCATGTATAAGATTGACTCAATGTGTGAAGGTATTAAACTATTAGGTTCATAAATTTTTGTACTTGCAGCTTTTTCATCCAATTCTATAACTGAAAAAAAATTTTCACCTTTTAAATTTAGCGAGATTCATTATAAGCAAAGAGCAAAGATTTAGTTTACTTTAATGTTCTTTTCATGTCAAGAAAATTATATGTACAGCATGCAATTGGAACAATTTGTAAAACGTCCATTGGATGACAAAATAAAAATACAAAATATATATAAATAAGGAAATAAAATTAAAATGAAAGTGAACATCTATCTATAAATATATTATACATAAAACATAATTACAAATGAAGATAATGCAAGAACCCCAAACTATGATTTTGAGCCTCAACCTAATTATAGTGTCACCCCTTTTGAAAGAGTTATGAACACCATCATCCATTTATTCCTACACCTCTTTGATCACCAAAACCTCTATATATGTCCCTAAAATTAATAAATCTAACCAAAAATACATAGAAATTAAGCCTTGAACGAAAGATAATTGACAACATTAATAAATATATATTACCCTAAAGAATATTAGAGAAGTTAAATAAAAAGAGTTCAAACTTCTCAAGCCAAAAGGTCTTGTTTGAAAGTGGGAGGACAAGGGTTTTGTTTCTCAAGACTTTTGCTAAGAGGAATAATGTTATTGGAATACGAAGGCGATGTTTGATTGTTGTTGTTGTTGTTGTCGTTGTGATGTTCGTGTTGTGAGGCTAAGGGGCGAGGGAATTCAGAGAGCATTTGAACCACTTCTCTCATTGTTGGCCTTACAACACTATTCTCTTGCAAGCACAACATGGCAATGAACAACATGTGCATTGCTTCTTCCTTTACCACCCCGGTTAGCCTCGCATCAACAATGTTCATTACTTCTTCTTTTCGCCCATTTGTTGCCTTTTTGCACCATTGCACAAGGTCCACACCGTCTCCAAAATCTCCTACTGGTCGTCGACCTGTTATCAACTCTAACAAAACTACTCCAAAACTATAAACATCACTCTTTTCGTCCACCCTTAATGTGTAGGCATATTCTGCAATCCAAGAAAATTAATAATTCATTATTTATCTTTACACAATATTGTTACACATCCATAATTGACCTACAAAAATACAAATTAGATCATTTAAATTCATGTAGTCATGGATTTTAAAACAGAGTATAACACAAAAAGTGTAACTGTACATATAGAACTCACATTCTATCTTTATATTTTTCATCTCCCTATTTTATCTCTCTCTAAATTAAGTGCATTATATGTATTTGTTTTGTGAATATATATAGAGAAGATTTAAATTACAAAAAGTATAATAAAAACTTCATAGTACCTGAAACAAGTAATATTTAATATGAAAAACTTTTTTTAAGAAAAGAAAAGGACTTAAAGTTAAAATGGTTGAAGACAAAAAGATGTCAACTTGCAAACAAAAAGCCAAAGAATCTGGAAAAAAGGTTTGGTGGGAAGCAATGTAGAGATTTCCTTTCCACATAAGAACAACATGCTCTTAACAGTCATACTTCACATGATTTTTCTTACATCACATTCAACCTAAACATTCATAATCTTTTTCAATATTCATATCATGTTTAATGAATATATATATTTGTTAGAAATTATTTTAGTATATTACATTCTCATATCCTACAGAATGTTTTCATTCTCAAAATAAAGTTAAAAAATAAATCTTAATATTACAATTTTTGGAATAAAATTTCAAGTAAATTTTCATCAAAATAGCATAATGTATACCTTCATTTAAATTTTATTTAAAAAAAAAAAACAGGAAGGGACGAATGAGGAGAGTGTGAGACACGCGTGAGAGGAGGCGAGTGGGGAGGATGATTTGGAAAACTGAAGACGATGTGGTGGCAGTGAGTGTGTGCGAGGGTAATGATGGTGTAAGATTGACCTGTGAGAGACAGTGAGTGAGGTATGTATGACCCACCACACCAGATCCCTCCTCCCTCCAGTCATTTTCATTTTAGATTTTCGAAAAAATTCTCGTCCCTCTTCTCCATGAAATTCCATACATAATATATCCATCCTGATACGGAATCATCTCGAGTCACTAAAACAAACATATGTTCGTATAATTTATTTATAGAAGCACTTTTCTTTTAGATATAATAATAATAATAATAATAATTTCATGATATCCAGAATACTAGATTCTTGGTTAAGGAAAATAGTTAAATTAGTATCGTAAATAGCAAAAAGATCTTAGGGTTCTTCAATTCCATTGACAGAGCTTTATTTTTGCAAAATATATGTGAATGAGCAGTTTTGGTATTAAATTAAATATTGGAACTTGACAGTAGATAAAGTATGAGGTACTACATACGATTAACAGATTAAATAAATATATTTGGCAAAAAATTAAAAGAGTTTAAATAACCATACTTCCTATTTTGTTGTGGATGTCATGATTGTCATAGCATGGACTCTTGTAGTTTGTTTGGTTCATTTGCAGAGGAGATGAGGAATAAAATGTGAAGGAATGTAATGGAATAAAATGTAAATAAAATACATGTGAGTTTGTTTGATATGACACTGAGATATATGAAAAATAAATTATTTTTTATATTTAAATAAATATAAATAAATAGTAAAGTACTAAAATGTCCTTATAAAAAAAACCTATTTCCATAAGAGCAATATTGTCTTTTCCCTCTCATTTACAGTCATATAATCTCAAATACATAGCTTGTAGATAAATTTGTCATTTATATTCATATGTGTATTTAGGTTTACCCGCGTAATCCCATAATCATGTAATTCAGCGAACCAAGCACAGCCACTCATGTAATGTAATCTTATTTACATTACATTACTCCTATAAATTTGAACCAAACGGGCTATTGAGCTTTCATGATGTTCCTCTTCAAGCAAATTTTTTTTCGTTTTTCCCAAAAGAAAAAATGAACTTAATTTTATAAATGATTATCAAAATAATTTATTTATAAGAGACTGAAATAATATTGTCTATTACTTTTTGTATATAAAAGGTTTTTTTAAATGTATTATTTTTTCAAAGCTTAAGAAATTGATTCCATTTCCTACTGTGTGCCTAGGGGTGATCATGGATTGGGCCGGGCCGGGTTTAACCCCTGCCTGATGCCCGGCCCGAAATGTCTAGAGCCCGTACTGGGCTGGCCCAATACTATATATATATATTTTATTAAATTAAAAAATAAAAAAAAAACTTATTTAATAATAAAAGATATATTTATTTATACTTAAAAATAAATTTTCTTAAAAAATAATCTTAGAAAAAAATAAAATTATTCAAAATTTATGAATATTTAACCATTATACATTATTTTTATATAAATATTAAGTTAAAAAATTAATTCAAAATTTAAAAAAATTTGAAATACTAAAAACTTAAAAAATTTTCATAATATTTACATAGTAAATATATTATATTAGATACATAAAAAAAATTCTACAAAAATTAATTAAAAAATATAAAAAATTTGAAAAAAATTATATATATATATATATGTCGGGCCGGGTCAGGGTTAGAGTGCTTGGCCCTAACCCTAGACCGGCCCGAAATTTAGCCCGACTCAATTGATCAAAAGTGGTTGGGCCAGACCGAGCCAACCGGTCCTCGGGCTCTTATGTTCAACCCTACGTGTGCCTATATGATTCAATCATAAGATTCATAGGCCAATCAGATTCATCCCATAAAGGCATTTGTGACCCTTAGATTCATAAAGCTACGAATCCTACGGCTACAAACCAAAATCCTTGTTGTGTATCCAACTAGGGTGGGCCATCCCCGTTTAATTTGAACATTTTAGTTCAATAAGACGGTTGTAACTATTAACGTGATTTAACCGCGCAAGGTGTATTCACTCCTAACGAACTTAACTACCTCTGTAACTACCAACCAACCTCCATGAATTAAGATACTACCCTGATACAAAATCATCATACATATGTCAATATCATCATTATATGTGTGTGTATATATATATATATATATATTTATATATATCAATATCAATATCCATGAATCTGATCAACATAGATGTAGCTCGCTGGCAAAGCAAGAGTGAGATGGTAAATGAATAGAAGACAATGTTTAAATTTTCCTAACATAATAAAAAAATCATAAATTTATAACATTTTTACAAATTAATTTTTTAAAAAATTTTAGTCAATCCAATCCCTAAGGTGTTATCCAAAATATTTGTTTGATCTATTTATAAGATGTATTTTTTTTATCTGAATTTTCTCATTTATTCTTCTATTAATAATTTTATTATCTAGTGTTCCAATCTTTAAATAGTAGGTAAAATTGGGAAATTATATTAATTGTTTTAACTTTGTGGGAATAATTAACTTTCCTTAATATTACTGCATTGAATAATAACATGCATGCATTTCTTATTTAATTTGCTACTCTGATCACCAGCATGCATGCATTTCATGGGAAGATATGTTATTCTTTTGAACTTTACGACAGATCATATGGTTGTCTTTACCAGATTTTGTGTATGGAAGAGCATGAAAAAAAAAAACATGGGAGGAAGGGGATGGAGGAACGTACCAGGTGCGATGTAGCCATACGACCCTGCAATGGTGGACATGTACTCCGAATTGCCACCGTCGATCAAGAACTTGGCCAGTCCGAAATCTGCCACGTGCGCTTCGTAGCTCGAATTCAAGAGAATGTTGTTCGATTTCACGTCTCGGTGCACGATCAACGGTGAGCAATCGTGGTGGAGATAACAGAGACCCTTCGCCGCATCGATCGCGATTTTGTACCTCAAATTCCACCCTAGAAACGATCCCTTTTTCCCGTGTAATGCCTCCCCCAGGCTCCCGTTTCGCATGTATTCGTACACCAGGAGATTTGTCTCTTTGTTGGAGCAGAATGCCAGCAATCTCACGATGTTTCTGTGTCTGATGTTGCCTAGGGTTTGAATTTCGGCTCGGAAGCCATGGTCGTGGCTGTTGGCGCCAAATCCTAGAAGCTTCTTCACTGCGATTTCCACTCCGTTTGGCATGTTCCCGTGGTAAACGATCCCCGCACCGCCTCTTCCGATCACATTGCCGTCTTTCACGCATTCGAGGATGTCGGAAACTGTGAAGTCGAGTTTTTGAAATGCTGTCATTTTCCATGAACCGGGGCCAATCTTTCTGAACGATTTGGCTTTGATTATGGCTGCGACGGCGAACACTAACGAGCAAATTAAAAAGCCAAGGGAGAAGATGAGCTTGAAATCTCCGGAGCTTTTCCCAGGTGGTGTTGTGATTGTGGTGAAGTTGCAAGGGTTGTTCAAGAGAGAACCGCAGAGTTGAGGGTTGCCTGCGAAAGAGGAGGCATTGAAGAAGGCGAACTGCCCTGTTTCTGGCAATTTGCCTGAGAAATCATTGAAGGAGAAATCAGCAGTTGTGAGACTCTTCATGGCGCCAATTGACTTTGGGATGGTTTCGTTCAAATGGTTTCTTGACAAGTTCAAGTAATTCAGAATACGGATATCGGAAATCTCATTTGGGATTGATCCAGAGAGGTTGTTCTGGCTCATGTCAAGATAAGTCAGATGGAAACAATTCCCAATTTCAGGTGGAATCTCCCCAGAAAATGAGTTTCTGCTAAGATCAAGCCTTAGAACCTGATGGAGTTGTCCAATGGAAGAAGGGATTGGACCAGAGAATTGGTTTCCACTGAGCAAAAGCATCTGAATGGAAGAGAAATTTGAGAGTGAAAGTGGTAAAGGACCTGATAAGCCGTTGTTTGACAAATTGAGCTGGCCTAAGTTAACGGGCTGAGAGGAGGTATTGCCATTCTCTGACAAAGTTCCTGACAAGTAGTTGTTCTCCAACTCTGCTAAATTTAGGTTAGGAAGGTAAAGAAAACCATCGGGAATGCTACCATTGAGGTAGTTCTGTCCTAACCTTACTCTAGTGAGACTGTAACATGTTCCCAGACCTTCTGGTATGGGACCAAAGAGGAAATTGTTTAGGAGAATCAGAATTCTGAGCTGGTTTGAGGAACAAAGGTGAGGTGGGATTATACCAGTGAGCTTGTTGGAGGACAAATCAAGAATTTGCAGCTTCCCATTTTGACCAAGATCCTGGGGGATTTCTCCTGTGAAGTTGTTCTTCCACAGCCCAAGAGTCTCTAGATTTGGCAACTCTGCAATGTAATCTGGTATGGACCCATGCAATCTGTTCCAGAACAGATTGAAAAGCTTAAGCTTCCTGAGATTGATGAACTCAAATGGGATTTCCCCAGTGAGTGCGTTTCTGGAAAGATCAAGGTACACCAAGTTGGTCAAGTTGCCTAGTTGTTTTGGTACGGAGCCAGATAGCTGATTGGTATGCAAGTAAAGAGTGTCAAGCTCTATCAAGTTTCCCAGTTCCTTTGGAATTGAACCATCCAAATCACAGCTTGAAAGATCCATGTGAACTAAACTTACCAACTTCCCCAACTCCACTGGAATCCCACCTTCAAAAGAGTTGTAATAGCCTAAGTAAATCTCTTTCAAGTTACTGAGATTGCCTAACGCACCTGGGATTTTCCCTCGTAGATCATTTCCTGCTAGTGAAAGATATTCCAGCCCCACTAAATCTCCATAGCTTTCTGGGATTCTGCCATAGAAAAAGTTCCCTCCAAGATCCAAGTACCTTAGCTTCTTCAAAGTCAGAACCTCCAATGGAAGCAAGGCAGTGAAGTTGTTGTTATAGGCATCAAGAACCTCCAAGTTCACCATGGTAAAATAGTTCCAATCCAAGGTGCCACTGAACTGGTTGTTTGAGATGTTCAGAAATTGAAGACTGCTCAAGTTGGTGATATCAATGCTGCCAGTGAAGTTGTTTCCCGCAAGCGAAAGGCGAGCGAGCCGATCGAGTCTTGAAATTGAAGCAGAAACTGAGCCACACAGATTCATATCTGTCAAGTCCACCGACACCACTCGATCACGGCGGCACTGAATTCCAACCCACGAACAAACTGAGCTTGAATTGGAGGAGTTCCAAGTACTTAGAACAGGGTCTGAGAATTGGAACTCTTCTTTGAGTGAGGCTAAAACATGGAAGTCACTGAGCAAAGAGGATGCAGAAACGCAGGAACCCAGAAGAGAGAACACGGTGAGAACAATCAAGGGGACCATGTTTTGTTGGAACTTGGAATATGTTCTATGAAGATTGAGTTTGGAAGCACTCGAAGCAAAGACAGGTTTTAAGCGGTGAGACAACAATGGATTTTCGGCAAAAGGGAAGAAAAGTGACAGGAATCTGAGAAACTTCAAGTGTGTATGATGAGCTTGAGGAATCAAACATCTTCACTGAAAGAAAGAGTCTTGAAATACAAGGGAAGAAGCTAAGCCTCTCCTTTTCTCTCTTTCTCTCTTTCTCTTTTCTCTCTTTTGCTATCTTTTACTTTGAGAGCAGAGAACGAGAAGATCAATTCCGCTAAAATGTGTTTTAGCTGTTATATCTCTATTTCCCTTATGGGTTTTTTCTTTAGGTAAAGCTGAGGAGGAAGGAAAAAAGCATGAGAAAAAGGGATGAAAGAGAAGAGGTGGTTTCTGAAAATTGTTTACTGGGATAAATAAAATTGAAAATCATTAAGACGTTGGATAACAGAAATTTAAAGTTTAGATTGGGGCAACCACAAAAAGTAAAGTTTGATGCTCTCTTTCTTTCTTTATTCATATGACAAAAATGCCCTTTAGCTTTAATCAAAGAATGCCCCTTTATTGCTTTGAATGAGAGGGCGATGAAATTGCTCTTCCAGGGATTCCAAAATGGCTGAAATGCCCGGCAACTTCGTGTAAATGACTGCCATTCATTCATCCAATGAATTTTTCATTTACGAAGAAAAAAGAAAATGAATAGTAAGCAAAGCAATCAATGATTGCCACTGTTCCATGATGCCTTAAAGCAACAGTATAGTGGGACTTAAAATCAATTATTTTACTGGATATAGGCACCCGAAAGACACTGTCAATTCTGGGTTGGTTTTGAGTGCCTGAAACTTATACTGCATCAGGTGTAATAAGAGAAAGGCAAACAAAAATGGACAAATTCATTATTTGTGTCTGTTTTTCTTCTACCACACTTAATGCAATATTGAAGAGCATCTCAAACCGTTATATACTAAAATACCCAACTGCTCTGAGGCAGTGTGTATGGTTACTGGTTACAACTTACAGTAGGGAACAGAATAATTCTAGTCTAGTCCATACACAGCTTGTGCTATTGTACGGCTTACAGTAGGGAACAGAATAATTCTACTTACACAGCTTATGATACACTCAGCTCTCTTGATACATTTGTATTTCTGGGTTTTCCTGTATATGATAATTGAGGGGGGGAAAAGAAAATAAAAAGGATAAGAGATATTGGGGGTAGCTTTGGCATGATTATTAATCATATTAAGAGATGATTTTCCAAGAACAATATGAGTTCTTTGATAATGCATGGAGGACCCATCCAAAAGCGTTTCTGATATTTTTATGATAATTAATTAATTTTTATCCCTCTGATCAATCGTCATGCCATGCTGTCAGCATCATATGTGTCATTTTTCAATTGGTTTGGCAATAAATTAATTTTGAGGGGTAAGTAACTATGCATGCCATTTTGTGTCTCTAAATTTTGGTGTGTACAGGTTGGTGAACTCATCAATACGCTGATAGTTTCCATTCCCAAACAGAGTAAGAAGGGTAATGTCCCTGTCACAGTATCAGTTAGATGGCTGAAATTTTTAACTTGCAAAAATTTTAGTCTTGAAATTAGAAACATGTGCCTGCAACAATCAGAGGGTTGTAAGAAGTAAAAGATGATGATTATTAATATATGATGACTATGTGTTGGGTTTGAATGATCAATATATAATTATGTTTGATACATAGGTTGCATGGAAGAAGGAACCAGTGGAAGCTTTTTTAAGCTGAAACTTTATTCTTTATCCTTCCTTGTCCTACAGGAGAGGGACCAACTCTCTATAAAATGGGGGCATTTGAGCCTTTGAGACTCTGCTTTAATATATGAATGTAGTAGTAAGATGGAATAGTCTTAAAGGGAGGGCCGGAAAAAGTAAAAGAGAGAGGGGAGAGATATATGATCTAATCTTCTTTTGATCTTCCACTAGCTCAAAAGAAAAGCAAAAGAAAAATCCATGACCCCTCCCTCCCTCCCTCCCTCTTTCTTTTTCTCTCTCTCACATGGAAAAGAGTGCGCTTGTATTACCTTGAACTCATTCATCAACATCTTTCTCCCTCAAAAGAAAAATCCATGACCCCTCCTAATTCGTGGAAAAATGTGCTCTTGTTTCATTAAGCACCGATCTCTGTCTCTCTCAACTGCCTTCTCTAATTAGGATAAGGTAAACCCATTTTGCTCCACACATAAAAACTATGGGTTTACCATCCCTGGTTGAAGTAAGGTCTCAAATTACATTGGGATAGGTTTAAAATTATGCCTTTGTGAATTGCTTTAGGAATAAAAGAGAGGTGAGGGAAAAGAAAAAAATGAGCTTTATATACACTCATTTACACTTTTTGTATCACATTGTCTTTTATTTTAGGGGTGACTTTAATTTTAGAGGATTGAAATAAGAAAAACCTCAGGGGTGGTGTAAATGTAATGGCAAAGAGATTGAGGTGTCCCTATCAGAGCTAGTGATGCAGGGTCCTAGGCCTGCTCTGCCCTTTTGAAGCATCACTATCTCGTAGCCTGGCTCTCTGTGCTAGGGTAAGTGACCCTTATTATGTGGTCACTTATTATTATTACCTTGGATCTGAGAGCTTAGGCTGATTCACAATATTGCCAAATGATGACCCTCATACTCATTCATATAAAGCTAAAATCCAACAAGAAGCAGCAATGATCTTACCCTTTGCTTTTTCTTAGATCTTTCTTGCCCCGTCATCTTTTTCCCACTTGACAACAATCACACACCCACGCCCCATGGTTTTAATAATTCCAAACTCAAAAAAAAAAAATTAAGGGGTAACCAAATGAAAGAAAAAAAAACAAAATTCAAGTACTGATTAGGGTTGACTCAATTAGTAATCTAAAGACCATTTAGGTTTCAAACCTTGGTAATAATCTAGACTATCTACCGATTGTAATCCCATCTTTTTTGTTCTCTTATGTGATTGTTACGTCACATTAGAGAATCTAAATCCTTAAAAAGCATGATTTACCCCCTTTAATTTTTACTTTAAAAAAAAATGAAAGTGAGGTGATTGGTTACCTTATGATTTAGCTAATGAAAATATTAGACACTGTGACCACACATGTTTTGGTATTAAGTGTGAATGACGATAGTAAGTTGATGGGATTAGTCAAGATGTCACCACGTTACGATCAGATTTCTTATAATTAGACCAAATGATATATATTCTTTAAGCCATGAGGAATTATTCTTCAGAATGATGATGTGGAAGAATTGTATTACTAAATGGAAAAAGAAGAAAAAGGAAAAAAAAAAAAGAAGGGAAAAGAGAGGGGAAAATAAGACTTTACATCACAGCATTATAAAATGCATCTTCTAAAAGGAGAGAATTAGGTTCCTTGTGAGTTTCTGAAAGAGTCAGAGCAGAAGCTGCTTGGAATGTCAATGATTCTGCACTAACAATCTCTCACGCATGCACTAAAGTTTGTTTGTCCGTAATTTGTAATTTACTTAAACCACTATCAGTATTACTCATGTTAAAATGTCTAAATATATATAAAGCTTTATAATTTTATAGGATGAAACCCTCACTCAGGAGTACTGGTGATATACACGTGTAGTTTTTATAAAACTTGTTATTTCATAAATTTATTTTTAGGTTAAAAATATTTTACGATTAATTATAATGCTCACAACTTTTTAAATTAATTCGAAACTATTCTGTATTCTATTAATACGTACATCATCAAATCAAATGAACTATTATTTTCATATATAAGAAAAAACAATCAACTATTCCCTTGAAAATGTTCTATATATCTGAAATTTGATAAGATTAATTTGGTTCAAGACAACACGGCTCATAGTATAAAAGGGAAAAAAAAAAGTAGAGGATTGAAAGATCAAAGTATCTCTCAACTCAGAGAGAGATACGAGGACAAGACAAAGAAAAGAACAACGTCTCTTAGGCTCAGAGATACTGTGTAAGACAAGATAGGTTTTGTTTGTACCATGTAGGTTAGATTCGTGACAAGAAAAAAAAATTGTTGTATGGGGCTATTTCATATATTTATGACAACTATCTCTTTTTTTTTCCTAATAGCTAAATACTGTGTATGTATTTAATTTTCTAAATGTAGGAACTAATGCTCCAGTGTGATAGGATTATAGGAACGAAAAAGTTCTCCCAATAAATATTTAATGTAATTACGTATTTATATTAGAGTTCAAATAACTAGCACAATCCCTAATAACTAAGCTAGGCATTTTTTACACTCACGTTGCTAAAATTAATCGGCAAAAAATTAGTTCTTTGCACAAGACTCGATAGCTAATAAAGTTAATTAAAAAAAAATCTTTGGAGCATCTCAAGTTGAGTACTCCATCAGAATTCGTATGACCATATGACCCACATAATAACAAAATAATTTATTTCACTTTAACCAATAAATCAACAAAAATCACACATTTCATCATTAAAATAGTTTTAAAAAACAAAAGAAGGTGAAATATTAATGAAACTACATAATGTAAAAGTCTTAGAGTCATCACATGTGTGTGTTCCTACATAATGATACCCTTCTCAGTATACATGGCTTATAGCTTACCTCAAGAAAAATGCATAGAAATCAAACAAACAACCATAAAGAAATGGTAGTGCCTGTCCTTTTTCACCATTCATACAAACAACAACAATATAGCTTTGCATGAATAGGTAGCTAGAGATAATAAGATTCACACACACACACACATCTTTTTTGATAGATTCAGATTTGTGCTCGTGCAATAATATGTCAAGGGCTTCCAAATCTGAATTTCATACGTGTATGTATATCATATTATGTCATATACTTTATAAAGTCACTCATATATCAAAAATTGAATTGGCGCGTGCATTACACCCTCCAATCATTGAAAGACCAAGTGCTTTCTTTCATATGAGGTCGTTATCTGCTCTCCCATTCAGTGTATTTGATGACATATTTGTTTGTACTGTTTTGAGTGTAAGCAAATTTTCTATTATTGCCACTTGAGAAAGAATAACAATGAATGTCTTGATGGACATCCTTAGTGTTTCTTAAAAGAATCACGATCGAAAAAATCAAAATGAATTATAGAGTTAAAATTTTGATAGATTATTAATTATGGGTTTATGTCAAAATATCCTACGGATAAAAATTATAATCAATACGGTTTGAATCAACTTAACTTTAATTAGTTAAAATATACTTCTTTCGATCTTAAATATAAGATATTTTTTAATTAAAAATGATGTTGAGTCCAAAATATAATACATCTTGTAAGATTATATAGTGTATTAACTATTTTTTTCCTATTCATGTTTCTAGTCTATAATTAATACGTATGAGATAAATATTAGGAGAAGTATAGGAGATAATATAATTAATAAAAGTAAATGGTGAAAAATATTAAAATTTTTTGACAAATTTAATAATTCAATTTCCTTTCTTAATATTTATAAAATAGTTAAAAATGTTTTATATTTAGGACTGGTTGGAATAATATGGTGTCCAAAAATTGGATGGTATTTAGTTTTCATCCAAAAAAAATTTATAATAATAAAAATATTTTGGTGAAGTTGAAGTATCAATATAAACAAAGTAAATTAAATACTCAGCACATATATGCACATTTTAGAAGTAAATAATGTAAAAAAACTTTCTGAAGTGAAAGACATAAGCATTATTTTCACTAAATTATACAGATTAGATTTTGTTAAAACTATTAGGATCTACCTTTCCTTTTTAAAAAAAAATTACATAATTTTTAAAATAAAAAATTATGCTAAGTTTAATTTTAATTTTTTAATTAAAATACCCGTCACACTCATACATTACATATAGTATTTTTCATGGGTATATAACTCCTCATATTGTCAAAAGATGAGGAATTGTGGTTGGATCATGTGGAAAAGAATATTATTGTGTCTGAAAGAGAGAAGCATCAATCCTGATTCCTGAATGCTTGTACGTTCCAATGAAATTAGTATTGAGGAAAAAATATTACTTTCACCAAAATCTCAAAATACCAAAAGAGGTCTTAATCTTTGAGTTAACAACAAACTTCCACCAAAGTTTTAAACTTTTGCATATGCATGGCTTCGTGTCATTAATTATTTTATTATTTTACAGATAGAATGTTGTAATATGTTTACAAGAATAAATTTTTCAAATCTTTTTGGCAAGTAATTTTCTTGAAATGAATTACCATATAAATACTCTTTCTTGTCTATATTATAAGACATCTTATATGACAAGTTTTTGTTCCCAAATATAGGATATTGGATATTTTTTTCCATTTTACTCCTGTTTTTAATTATTCTCTTTTCTTATTTATAACCCTATAATGATAATAGAATGAGGTATTTAATGAGGATAAAATAGAAAATGTAAGTATTGTTTGCATTGATTTCAGTTAAAAAAATAATTTTCTTAATATGCATATAATTGATACAAAATGTTTTATAATGTGAATTTAAGGGAATAGGTCCTAAATTTCAAACAGTCATGTATAAATATTACATTAATAAAATAAAAAATTCCTAATTACCAATAAATAGTTATGTACACATAAAAAATTAATAGTTTGCAAGAAGAGAAAACCTTAAAAATGGGAAATAAAAGAGTTGATAAATATTAAATTAAATAGAAATGTAGAACCCACAAAAGAACCAGCGAAATGAGAGTACCAGACATAATTATGGGCGTCATGTTAGAAAGAAATCAACGTTGGGATGGCAGCTTCATCATTTCCCTTTGACTATCTCCTCGCAGATCTAACCCCACCCCAAGGTACTCCGACTGCCTTCATTTAAAATATATATATATATATATATATTTTTCATTTGTTTGATTATATTTATAAGTATAAGGTGTTATGTTATTTTTTATTTAAATTTTTTATTTTTTATTTAATAATTTTTTTGTTTCATAAATTGTTCTATTTTTTAATCAATAAGGATAAAATTAGAAGTTTATACTATTTCTGGTTCTTAATATAAGACCCTTTAATCAAATCACGTGAATTAAGAATTGTAATTAAAACTAATTAACTATCTTGATTTCTCCAAAAATTCTATCATTTTTTTAAAACTACCCTTATTTAATCTCTTTCTCTTTGAATACATTAAATAGAGACATTTTTTTACAATGTATAATAAATAATACCTCATATATTGTAAATGATCTTATATTTAGGATTAGGATAAAAGATCCTATATATATGGGACCGGAGGGAGTACTATTTTTTTTATAAATTCGAGAGTATAATTATGTCTCTTTAATACCTGTGTAATGAAAAATAACACCTTATAAATGGGACCGGAGGGAGTACACTATATCATTTAAAAAAGATTTACTTTTTTTCCAACAAATTATTAAATGATTAAGATGGTAATAAATTTTTTATTATTTGACTAAAATACCCTTCATTAATAATGTTGGTAATGTAAAGATGGTTTAGTGAATGGTAAAATTATACTAGTATAAAAATAATTAATGCTCATTAAAATTCTAAACTAATATGTTTTTTTTAAATAATCATCAAAACTTTAAAATGACAAATTTTTTGAAATAAAGGGAGTATATACCAACATAATTTTCATTTAAACCTTTTATAAATATTAAACTAAACTTCATTAGTAGAAAGAAATAATACTTTTATGGACCTAAATTGAAGACTTCTTTGAGAAGAGTTGAGCCCGGAATACTTATGGGTTATATAAACAATGTGTCCTTAAAGTTACTTACTTTAACAAAATTTTGCTTAAATTAAATAGACTTTATCTTAATCGTAATGGTAATGTTAAATGTGCATATAAATTAACAGGGATAATTGAGGTCACAATTACTCAACCTGAGATTAAAAGGTTTGTATAATATCCCCAATTTGAAACAGATCAGATCCATGCCTTTAGTTTTAGACCCAAAAAAAGAAAAAAAAAAAGATCAAGCCTTTAGTTGCAATCTTTGAACCCATCTGGCAATTTTATTCTAATTTGGCCAAAAGTTCTTTTTTGTTCAAAAGAAAGGGTCGCTTTTGTACATTACATGTATGTCTATCTGTATATATGCATTCAAATTCTCTGTTGATGTAAAGCAACAACACATAGCATCGTTTGTCATCTAAATTTCTTTTTTTTTCTTGTTATTATTTCTTATTCTTCATCTCTCTCTCCTTTTTTAAATATTTATATTTAGAAGATTATTTTAATTAATGTCCTTTTTCATTTAACATGAATGAAATGTATAATATAATATAAACCATTCACATCAGATTTGAACTGTTTATATCTACTATATCTTGTAACACCAGCACCACAACATAGAATATATATATATATATATATGTAAATATTGTTGAAAATGAAAATAAGGAAGAGAGAGCAATACATAAAGAGGGAAAAGGGAAAAAAAGAAAAAGAGAAAAAATGGAGAGACATGAATAAAGGAATGGGAACAAAGTGGAAAGCACCAATTGTTTCAACTTAAAGCAGCCAAAATAACATAATTAGAATCACAAACTTACTTTCTTTATATGTGTGTGTATGCATGTGTGCATATGTAGCCTCTCACTTATCTTTTGCTTTCCCACCTTCTTTATCCCTTCTCTCTCTCTCTCTCTCTCTCTCTCTCTCTCATTCATTATTCACCTCTTATATTTTTACCCATATAACTAAATTTACATTTATAAATTGAGTACACCCTTAAAATATTATTCCAAATAGAGATTTTTTTTTCATTACTCTTCCAATTCCAACCTTTTTTATAAGAACCTTTTTATTAAATTACATGAATTAAAGCAACTAATTAAAATTAATTAGAATATTTGACTGTGTAAAATATTACTATAATATTCCTAAAATACCCATAATAAAATTCATAAACATTTACCACACATGAATACTTTACTGAATTTTATAAAAGTTGTTATAATTAGGATTATGGAGATCTTTTAGAAGAATTCTTAAATTAAAGGCTAGAGGGAGTAGATAAGAATAATCTTTTTATTTCACCTCTGCATTATTATGAGGTACATATATCAATATCAATTAAAATAAAATCGGGCTCATGGGGTGGAGCCTAATTATTTTATATCGTTAGCTTTTTTTTCTCAATCCTTAATTTTCTCTTAACCATCCAAAGTAAACATCCAATTCCCCTTTGCATTCACGGTCAACCACGAAATTAGTCTTTTAAAGAATGAGTTTCCACTTTCTCCAAATTAACTAATTAAAAAATTGTATAGATAAATGATATTCTGACACAATTCACAATTAATGAAAATCAGATACGTTGCATGTATGTTAATTTTTTAATCCACAAATAAAAATTCTGAATTTATGTCATAAAGAATAGAATTATTGTCTCAAAAGCACAACTCCACAAACTCTCTAAAGCTAAATATGAAGACAAACATTCCTATTAATACATTTCAAAATCCTTCTCTCACACACATGCAATGCAAACACCAACACACACACACACACAATCCACAAAAGCTTTTTATATTCTTGTTTGATTTGAAAAATAATTAAGCACAAAAAAATTTGAATAATGCTTCCAAGTTTAGTATTTTCTAGGAAGATTGTATATTTGTATGTGGGATTTAGCATTATTCTCTCTTTTGCTAGATTTCATGCTTCGCAACCATGTTAGGAACCACAAAGCTAATTAATTTATTAATGGTCCGATTAATTAATTCTAAAGCATCCGAATTTCTATTAAAAATGTCTCTTAATCTGCAAAAATTTTGTCCTCTCTCGAATGATCTTTCTTTTATTCTTAATATGTCTTCCTTTTGTCTGGTTGACTAATTGATGCACTATCTTCTCTTCCACAGCAAGGAATTAATCGAATTAATTTTACAACATTTTGTAACATATTATCTGGTAAAAAATGATGCTGTATTTATATTAAAAATCTTCCTGGTTATTTCCTTATAAAAAAAAAATCTTCCCAGTTATTTATATTAAAAATTTTCATGTAATTTAATATTAAAAAATTACTTAGTTTTCCGTATGAAATCGTATTTTATATTAATCAACGTTGAGATGGATCATGAATGACATATTTCAATTTTGATTACTTTGAATTTTACAATATTTTAAAAAAATGATAATCTTGTCATTTTTTTTTCAGAATTAACCATAATGGGTAAGCAACTAGACCTATATCTCCTGTAGTTATTAAAATTCACAGAGAAGAATTATGAGTGTTTGAAGTTAAATGGATTAGTTTTCATAATTAATTAATTGATGATGTGAAGTTTACATTTGCATGATGCAGTTAACTAATTTTTAGTTTTACTGTATAATAATTAATACAGTGAAGCTTAATTAACAGATCATATCGAATTAACTTTGACTCTGATGAAAATGTTGATCAGTCAATGTCAGTCGTAATCAGAAAGGATTATTTATCCAGGTCAAAAGTTATTCTCCATCATCACAAAACAATGTTGTTATAAACTAAACCCAACTGAAATTCCCTCTAAAGATCTATAAATTGTAAAAAAAATTGAGTTAATGAAAATTATAATTATGCTGAAGATGAAAAATTATATTTTTAAATAAAAACTGAAATTTATTTTTAAAATATTTTAGTTATTTAAATTAACATCAATCAATATCAATATAAAATATAAAATTTGTAGTAGGTCACACCACTAATTTTCAAACTTCATAAAATATATGAGGACCCACTTAATTATGTTAAAAAATTGTGTATTTTTAAATCATGATTATTTAAATTATATATATACCTTAGTTATAGTCATTGTCATGTGGTGGAATATAAAGGGACAATTAAGTTCCCACAAATGGAGGAGACAGGAGAGAACAAAAGGGAATAAATATTGGATACCTATGAAGCAACCCTAATACCTATGAATGTGATCCCTGGAAATTTTAATTCTACGTCACACAACACAATACATGTAGTAGTCAAAATTAAACAATTGAATCTTTATTTATTTGTTTATTTTCTTGCATTTATATACATGACAATATGACATTATGCATTGGATTTGACCACTCACTTTGGTGGAAATCCAAGTCATTTTCAATATTTGCCTTTTGTCCATACTCTGTCTTTTTACATATCGTTGTCACTCCTCCACTCACTCATCATTTTATAACTATTTTTTATTCCATTATTCTCAAACATTATTCACTTTTTTTGGGGGGTTCTGTTTTTCATATATTTTAAATATAAATTCAGTAAAGCTTGGTTTTTGCAAATTCCATTAGTGCACTAATTATATAATATAAAAATGTCTAACTATTACATGATATAATTTGAATAGGTAGGCTTTGAATTCAAATAGTGAGAATCCTATTCAGTCAATGATAGAAAGATAATTTGCTTGTAGCTATCACATGCATGAGATCTATCTTGTATCTATGTACCTTTATTATTAACTCTATATTCCACATGTTTTTTAGTGTGTGTGTGTGTATATTTCAACTCCAGTATAATTTGTTATAGCTATTTCTCAACCATGTAGGCCTAATAATTTCTTTCATTTCTATGTTATTCTCCACATCTTTTTGACCAGATATGTTATTCTCCACATCGAATTAAAAAGATCCAATTTTTTCCAAGATTATATATGAAAATAATTATATTTTTGAATTTTATAATTTTTTGAAAAATTTAATTTGGTTTATATAATTTAACAATTTGTAAATAAGTTTTTTTTAAATTTATAATTTTTTTATTTTGTCGCTTCTACTAAAATTTTGATAATATTTGTTAAATTTTGTTGATGTAATTGATTGTATGTTGTCTCAATACTCTAAGCAAGTATAATTTACGCTAACAAAAGATATAAAAGTACAGATAATGAAATAAATTTAATTAAGTATTTGACACAGTATCAAGAAAAATATAATGATAATAATACTAAAAATATTTTTGAATGAATTTTTTTTCATAATCTTGTATTCCAAAAAATAAATAAATTTAATATATAGTTTCATGATAAAAGTTATATAATTGAGGCATCATTAAAGAGTGTGAAGAGTAATATTTATTGGGAGAGTTTTATCGTCTTTGTGATCCTATCCAACTTAATTCAAATTAATTGGATTTCAATGTGACTACAGAATAGTAGATAGTTTGATATAAAAAAAAGAGTAATATACTTGAAAAAAGCATTTAGTGTCATTAACACCTCTTTTGCTTTTTTTTTAATTATTATTTTAAAGAGTAAGGTTAGGGCAATAATGGTAGGTGATGGGCTCTAATTTTTGAATCATCAGGCACACGGTTTGAATCATGACAATCATAGCGAATCACAAAACGGCCCATGAAATGGCTTGGCCCACAAGATATGGCCCACTTCCTTCATAGTGATATTCCATGTATTATTATGATTTGCTTTTGCGCTTGTAATTAATATAATTGTTGTTGTCTGATGCTATCTAATCACGATATTAAAAACAATTAGAGTGAATTAAATTTTTTATCATGAAAATAAATAGTTTTAATATGGTCTTTCTCTAACATATTTGAGCCACATCATTTCACTCCTTTCAAATTGCTCTTGTCTCTATAAAATCTTTTTTTCTTTTTTGTGACTTGACTAATCAATTCATAACAGTTAAGCTTTAGACAAATTTTATGTGTTGACAAATGAGGATTTTATTTCAGTCGTTTCAAATTATTTTTGTCTCTAAATTATCTTTTTGTGAATTTAATGATGATACTTGAACTTCAAAAAGTTGTGTTGTCAACTTAAAAATTGATCTCAACTTTGTTTAGGTGCAGTTGAGATGATTATAACTTGTAATTGTTAATTCTGATATTTATTCTATAATATTTTGAATGAATTATTAAAAAAATCATTTAAGTCTCAATTTAATACTTTTGAACTTGAACTTGAAAATTGAACAATTACACACTAGACCCTCTTAGCATATTATCTCCACAGCAATTGAATTGAAAATAAATCATTTTGGCACGTTTTAAGTTTAAAATCTTCTAATTAAAACTAATATATAAACATATGAATTTAATCAAAATTTTATCTTCTGAACATCATAATATTAAATAGAAAGGTTATTGAGTAACATCCATTTTTTTTTTATAATCTGAGTAAAATTCGTGTTAAATATTCTACTTTTGGTCTAAAAAATGAAAGATTTGCAATTTAAGACATTGGTTCTGTTGCTCGTTCTGCAAAGTTCTTCAGCCCAGTATTCTCTTTTTGAGCATAGTAACAAGGCCCAATTGATTTGGATTGGTCCAATATTAAATAATTCACAAACTTCACTTTAAGTTCTAACATATATTTAAGAAATTAAGAATTAATACACATCATTAATATTGAATTATGTTTCATATTATTATTGTTATTATTATTATGGACTAAAATATCCCAATATGCAATAAATTTGAGTTTAGTGCTTGTGTAGTTGTGCCATTCCACAAAATAATTATTAATTAAAGATTTATTACTGACAAAGAAGCAATAAAATTCTACAAAGATAATAAATTAGAATGAAACAATTGTGTGTGTGTGTGTGTATATAGAGTATTACAAATTGAAAATAGAAACGAAATTAGATTTTGGATTGAGCAGAAATATATAAATTTAGAAACATCAACAATTATTGTGGCCAAAAGAAAAAACATCAACAGTTACATGATTTTATTTATATGTCATTTCTTTTATTGAGCCGCCTTGTTCCTAACTCCGAGGGATTTAATAGGAAGAGTTTCACTATACAAGAAGTTGAATTTTTCACCTTTTTTCTAATCACTGAATTCATTAAAAACTTGTCTTTATAATAAATAAAAATATTTTAGATTTTTTTTAAATTAAGGTTTCATAAAAAAATTCTTCATCTTATATTTCCGTGAAAAGGCATTCACTTTACGACAGGGAAGGGGTGGTAGTTGAGTCTTCATCATGACTGAACCAAGTGAGAAATAAAAAGGCAGACATGCAACATGACAGAGAGATGCACTACACACACACACACATATCTCCAAACAAAACCGCTTTCTGGAGAGATGAATCGGGCTTTCCACATATGGATCTCACATTTTTTCTTTTGAAAAAATAATTGTGAAAGAAATTTAATGCAACATCCTAGCAAAAGAAGAGAGAGAGAAGTCGGTTTGAATAATTTACCATGGAGATTTAATGGCCAAATCAATGTTATATTTATTAACAGTTTTAATTTTAACATGAAAATAACGGTAAAGATATAATATATTACTCCCTCCTTAATATAAAATTATTTTAATTAAATTATGCCGGATTAAGAATTAGAATTAAACCTAATTAACTACTTTAATTTTTTTAAAAATTTTAATACTTTTTTAAAACTACCCTTATTTAATTTCTTTTTCTTTCTATTTGAATACATTAAATATGAGTATTTTTCTAAAAATATATAATAAATATTACCTTATATATTGTAAAGGGTCTTATATTTAGAATTATAATAAAAAATTTTATATATAGGATCAAAGAGAGTATCTTTTGATTAGCAGAATAATAATAATAATAATAATAATTGATTGTAACCAATTATTCTATAACCATACTCGTCTGGACTATGCAGAAATTGTTAAATGTCAAAGTAAAAAAGGTCAAGTCAGAGACTTATGTTGAACAGAAAAAGGTAGAGTTATTAGTAACGCAGATGCAGAGGGCAATTTATGTTTCTTCTATAGTATCATTTTTCTCACTACATATGTTTTTTTTTACTCATAGTGCGCTTTCTTGTCATGGGACCACTCTCTGTCTCTTAAAAAAATGTCTTATATGCAAATGGCGAACAGGAAGGCACATTCATCTTTTCTTGAACTGACCCTTTTATCTGTTTCTGCTTCAATCACTCATTGTATGTCAAATTCTCTTTCTTTTCTTTCAATTTCTCTCACAATTTCATCTTTCAACAGTAACAAGACCCCATTCAAATTTTCTCCACCTTCTGCTGCTCTCTGATTATTGATGCTTCTTCTTGCAACTAAACCCAACTGATTTCTCTTTTCCTAAGGTGAAAATGATATTCTCATCAAAATTTTCCCAAACCCTTATATATGTATATATATTAGGGTTTTCCCCCCTGTTTTTTCGGGGAAGATAGTTTTGGATGAGCTTTCATATCACTCGGACAATGTGATTGCCTCGTTGACAAAAGAGGTTCACTCAATGCATTAGAATTTGAAGCAATCTCTCTCTCTTTTTCTCTCTCTGTGTGTATTAATAATCATGTTTAGGGTAATAATTGCTTCATTGTTTTTGTGAATTACTTTGGGTTTTTGGCGATTAAGGATATATAATAAGGCTTGATCGTAATGTGCGTGCATCAATAGTCATAGGAGGAGTGCTGCTGGCAATGTGACCATAAGAATTTTGTTTCACATGAAAGCTTTGCTCATTCATCACTATACCTATTGGCTCTTCTTGTGTTTCTGACAAAAGCTATGGATTTCTCCCTTTCAACATGTGTTTTTTAGACCAAACATGAGCCATGAAAGTGGTCTACATCACCACTTTACTAGCTTTCTTCCTTTCCCCAAACCCCCCCCCCCGCCCCCAATAGACCCATTTTTCTTTCCTCCCTTGAATCATGGCTCCTCTGCTCCTGCTTAGCTGTAACATGCCCATCGTTCACTCTCACTACCCCTTTTCTCTAATTATTTATTATAATCATTACTATAGTTTATCTTCTTTTCTCTTTTTGTAGTGTATGATTTAGTATTTTTACAAATATATTACAACAGCCTTTTCCCCTGCTTTTCATATCTTTTAACTCAGTGAAGATTTTATGAGATTGTGCAAGATAGTGCAACCATATTTCATGATTACATTTCAAGGTTATATTGGAATTAAAGTGGGGGGATCAATCAAGCATTAATGCCATCAAAAAGAGCTTTAGATCTCAATGTCATCAAGAGAGAAGAGCCTCCTATCTTTGAGTTTCCAAACTCGTGGGTATCTATCTATCTACCTGTCTATCCATCTATCATCTCTTATTCGGTGTATTTATTTTAATCATAAAAATCATCATAGTGTGTAATGAAAACTGTTGCCTTTAGATGCAAAATACTTATTAGATTCATATTTTATCTAAGGTATGTGGTGATTTCTTATAGGAGTGGTTGGAAATCATAGCTTGCACTTGTCCCCACCAAGGGCCACTATTCATGTGACTTAAAGGGTTGGATTAAGAACAAGAACAACCTTGATGAAATCCAGCTTTAAAATATGACTACTTTTAAAAGCACCTTGTTGGAAATTCTTGTTCTGGCTCTCCAGACAGCAACGCCCATTCTTTTTATTTCTTTAAGTTTGCTTCTTCAGACAAGGTATAGTATTCAATAAGTTAGGCATCAGGATCATCGACATGGAAACATAAATAGAAAAGCGTACCAATAGGATTATCATATAACTTTGTCTTTACATTTTCTATTGGGTATAAAGCTAACTGGGGGTGAGCATCATGCTTGTATGACTCTTAGAAAGAAGTGTGGTGTTCTTTGCTTTGAAGATAGCAGTTAGTAAGAAACTGGTAAACCAGCCTCCTTGGTGATCCAAATCATCCAATATCACCGAGAAAGAACAGTAAGTTTGTTGTCTTATGATTTGTATCATTTGTCTCAATCCATAACAAGAACTCAATAAGGATAAGGGTCTATTTACGTGGAGTAAATTGTCATTAAGAATCAAAAGCATTATTGTATCATCATGCTCTCAGCATCTTACTAGCATTTTAACTGCTTGTTCTACTGCATTTCTGGGTATTATCGAACCCTCTTTTTCTACCTTGAATCTTCCGTTCTGGAGCTTTATCATCATTTAACCAGAAATGTTCCTGCGGAGGTTGGAGCAAATACTTTGACAATCAATCATTTCTTTGAACTTCTCATATTTTCCGCCATGGGTGGTTACTTCACGTGGATTGGTTGAGTGTGGATGACTTCTTATATATGTCATTTTACACGATATGTGAAGTAAGCATATGTGGCTTTGATTTCTCAACTCTTTTTGTGAGTTTAGTCACCCTGTAGATGGGTAATGATGCATTAACTGTTGCAGTGATTAAATGCTGCTTAATCCTAGCTTGAGTGTTCATAATTATTCTAACTAGGGGATCTGCTGATATTGTAGTTCAAATTTCTTCAGGAATGTGATATGAAACCCTTTTATATATGCCTTAAAACAGCAGATTCAATCATATGTGCTTTAACTTTCCTTATCCCCAAACCTCAATTCATTATCTAGTGCGCATACAGTGTTTATGTGAGAGGAAATGATCTTCATGGATCCTAGTGTCTGTTTTTCAGCACTTCAGAGTTGAGCTTTCATGATAAAGCTCCAGAAATATATTAGATTCTAGAAGTTAGAAATCCTAGAAAATATTCTATCATGATGCTTCTTTTTTAAAAAAAATTTTTTTTTTTTACCTTAGATGGGATTTTGGCCACGGACCACTATCCCATCTTCATTTTAACTTTGGCCATGCTTTTTTTTACTTGGTGATTTTGAGGTTCATTTTAACTTTCGATGTTTCATATTCCATCTTCATCCCTTTTACATTCTCTCTTTGAAAGTATTAATTCAATGGTATTGTACCCACGGTTTGTAAAAATAGAAAAAGAACATGTATAACTGTGAACTGCTTCTTAAGAAATGTTTGATGTCATAATCAAAATACTGACTTGACTAGAGTTTTCCCATCATACTACAGCTCTATTAACTCTGCATCTGAGATTACTAATATTTTGTTTATCTTTTGTTTCAGGGGTTGAACAACTCTTCAAACGAACGAAGACATGTTTGTGAACAATTGCAGCCTTAGCTGAATCAGATTTTATGATGTTTATAATTATTTGCAGACAGTAAATCTTTAGCTGTCTCTATAAAAACAGAAACAGACGCAGTCGGTTTGGAGAAAAGTGTAAAACAGCTTCAGAGAGCTTGACTATGAACGATTTGAATTCTGAAAGATCGAAACCATGGAACATATACACAACTTCAGATCCAAGTCTACCACAAGCAGGGGTTGACAAGGAAGCTTCATGGAAAAGCTTTGGGACATCTATGAATGCCATTTCTTTTGGATTTGTTGCCACAGCCATTTTGATTTCGATGTTCCTTATAATGGCCATATTTGAACATTTGTTCAAACCAACTTCGCAGTTCTCTTCACCAGAATCCTTGCTGGATTCCGTGGAATCAGGAACGACCAGAAAACATGGAAATAGACAAACTGTAAGTCTCTTCATAACTTTTCACTTCTGAAATTTCCTGATTTCTTTGTTCATTTGTGATGGTGTTTAGGTGTGGAACCTAACATATCTTGGCTGTTTAATTTGTAGTTTGGAGAAATCCAATCTAACTTGATTCTGACCTATCTTGGCTATACAAAATTCGACTAAACTTTCAAAATAACTGAAATTGTTCCGCCTAAAATTGTGATAATCTTAAGGAAATAACCTTATATTTCATAGTTCTTGTACAGTTGATGATATTTGATGTTTGTGACAGGTTCCAGGATCTTATGCATCAGATTTGTCAGTAATGATGCCAGGGCAGCAATATCCCACCTTCATTGCCAAACCTGCTCCTCTGCCTTGCCGAAGAGAAGGGATTCATTGGCCTTCCCATGAACATAGTTTTGTATATGATTAGCTTTTTCGTTATTTGTGGGTTGAACTATAACTTACATTCTAGCATATGTTAAAGCTCTATGTACACTTAACCTCAAGCAGAGATTATCGAGTATTTATAAATTATTTATCAATGCCTGTTCTTTTGGGGTTACCTGTCTCACAAGTATTAGCAGGCAAAATCAGCAATCATGCAATGTATCTGGGAAATCAAGAAGAGTGAGGAAAGGAGGATTTGAATTCTCTAAAATTAGATGCTTGTAAATGTCTTCGAAGTAAGAGAGAGAAAAAATTTCAGGAGTGCATAGAGTTTTTGAATATTTGTTATTAGGTTTCCAAGTAAATAAATAGCAAGGATATTTTGATGATACATAAGATGACATTATTGATTCTTCAAAAGAAAAACTTTCAAATGCTGTAATTTTATTAAGAAATATAGTAGTAAATATTCACAAATCTCCACAATTTCTATCCCTGTATAGATGTCACACAAGAAGCAAAGGTTCCACCAAACAAAATATCTTTTTTTTTTCGTAAGTTTATCATCTTTGAGCAAGTTGAACATAACAAAAAAGGAACTTCAGACCACAAAAGTAATGTAGGCACTGGTAGGGTATCACTATCAAAATTTAAATTTAAATCTTCGAAAATTGAGATACTTTAAATAAGAGAGAAGACGTAGAGAATTGAACATAACAAAAAAGGATCATCATGCGACAAAAGTGGCATAGCATAGGTACCAATAGGTTGTCAGCTATTACATTACAATTTGAATATTTTGAAGTTCAAATATTTTTCTTGATATGTAAAGTTAAACTATTTTTAAGTCATTATACAACTAGCACAACAAGCAAATATATCAAAAGAATCTATGGTGGATACAATGTACTCCATAATTCTATAATGAGCCAATAAAACTTGAATCTTTTCAAGTCAAAATATTTTTAACTCATTATACAGCCTGCAATTAGCAAATATATAAAAACGTCATAAGAATCTTTGGTACATTCTCCATAATTCTATAATGAGTCAATAAAAACTCATTTAAATGAATGCCAATAGTGGGATCCACCGAGAAACCCACTTACGAGATTTTTTTATCGGTTCCTTGCAATAGTTAACATCACAATCGCACTAGATATTTCCAAATAATATATTGATATATTATATGTACTCGAAAAATTTTCCCCGTTTCTCACAGCATTTTGAATGTTGCTGTATATATCAGTTTACATGATTTTTGACAGATGCGGCGTGTCCCCACTTGGATATGAAATATGGCAAATTAACAGAAGCACCCACCAAAGTGATAAGTCGCTTCTCAACTAGATATTCTGCTGGACTCTAAATGTTTTGACTTGTTGACATTAAAAGCATAACTCCCACAAGAGGGAAGAAGTAGCCATGATAACTAAATATACTCCCAACATTCCTTCCCTCCCTCCCTTGTCTTTCTTGATTATCTTTGAACCAATACTACTAGCATTCTACTAAAGGATGTACCAGAGAGTAGAATCATCTAATTATCATCAATCTCTTCATCTGGTATTAAAGTCAACAAAGAATACTTAACTCGCAGAGAGATCCTGCCCTTCTCAACCACAAGTCTTGCTCCAGAGACAACCCAATAGCCCGGACTCTCTTGAGGTCCTCGGGCATCTCGGTCGTGTCAACAAATTTGAGGAGTTTGGGAGCTTGAACAGGAACAGGGGGGCCACCTGGGTAGGCAGCAGAATTTATATTGACATCTGTAGGACGTGGAGGTGGTTTCTGAAATGTTGCTGTGAAGTGTTGGCTGATTAATGTAGATATGAGTCCTGACTTGGCTGCCAGCCCTGGAGAGCCGTCCCACTCAGGATGCTTTACTGAGGTAACTTCTGACACAGTAGAAAATCGGAGCCTTAAAAAGAGAATATTTTTCATGCCATAATTCTCGACTTGTAATTGTGCTCCAGTTACAACTGAAAGATCCCCCTCAGATTCCACAGGAGCAGTGCACACATGAGAGAAATTCTTCCATTGAACCTTCTCATAAAATTTTTTATCATAGGACACCCGTCGAAAGTTTCCATTTGGATCATCTTCAACCTATTAGCAAAATGAAAAGTATGATGGTCTTAGCATAAAGACTGCAAATTACCTATTACATTTCAACTCATTCGAGTTCATGAAGATTTTAGTGAAGTCATCCATGATGGACCACTAAAATATGAATAAAAACAGGAAGTCCAATCAGCTCCCATACTCAGTTAATCAAAACAACAAAACCAAGATGACCACAAACTTCATGACATCCAAGCTTCAAAAATGGCGATTCAATCAATTTTAACAGCAGAATATATTATATTTAATAAATTTCAGTAGTAGAATACATTAAATTTAGTTTATACTGGAATGATGCATCTTTATGTGACAGAGCGCAAGTTCATAGCAGGCTAGCATATGTGCACTATTAGCACAACAAATAGATCTTAGAATCAAGAACATTTACTGGTGCAGTGTCCACAAAAAGTTTCAGCCCCATGAAGCTAAACCGTGAGGATGCAGAACTCTGTTGCTTCCATTGTCAATCAAGGGGAATTTCACCGAATATAGGTGCCCACTGCCTTGGCAGCTGGAATTCCAAGAACTGGGGGAGCTCCTCAAGTGGCAGTTTATCTGAAATAATGGATGAGAAGTGGTTAAGCATTCTATGAGGTTGATATCATTTATTCTCACATTGAAGGAAAATATTAAGAAAATCACCCAAAAAATATATAAAAAAGGGAGTAATGGAAATGATTTCAATCTGTCAAGAATTTATATCATAATATAGGCATAAAAGTTCTACACTAGAAAGGTTAACCAGTCGAGATAAAGATCACATGTATGCAAGTTGAAGCAACAAGAACAATTCATGGGCAAAAAATGAGGGACTGAATATCATCCCAAAAAACCTAGCGGCCTTTGTTAGCATGTTGGTAACAAAAGAGAGTACTTTTTTTATATGAATAATTACTCTTGGTAACTTAAAGCATTTCTTCTGAATTTTTAGAGTTATAAGAGTGGAGAACAAGTGAGAGCATTTTTTACAATTTTAACGATTTATGTTAGCAATTACAAGTAAGCAATAAACTACAGGATCTCCTCAAGTTTTTCTTCCTATGTAGTATTGGATCAGATGTCCAAGACATCATTCTCAAATATCATAATCCAATAGCAAGCAGTAACTATTCAAATAGCATGGGCGAAATTGACTATGAAAATGTAAGGAACAATGTTGCTCACGTCGTAGATAAAGATTGATGGCATGGCTCAAGAATCTGCTCCCTGGAACTCCATTAAGAAGAGATGTAATTAGTATGAAAGACATTGAGATTACATCAGGTTCCAACTGAACAGTCTGTAACCACTCATTATGGGATAAATTTCTGTCATCTCTTCCACCCCTCCTCTTGTAGATGCTTACAATGTCCTGCAACTAAATAATTTTAAGAACATGTGCTGATTTAGGTATAACTATATAAAAGAATTTCAAGGTCAATCCTCTAAAGCTCACCTCTATATAAGAATAAGAACTTGATGGAATAATATTAGCAAACCTCCTTGAATCCAAACTGAAGGGAAGCAAAAACAAAGCGAGTTGTCCCCATTGAGATCATTTAATTTTAAAAAATTATCACAGGTTACAACCCTCACAAGTAAATAATAATTTATTTCACATACTGAGAATGTTACAAAGCATATAGGGGAAATATCACCAACAAAACATCCAAGAAAAATATAAGTTTAGAAGTTGATCAAATCTCCATGGCACCCACTCAGTGGTCACATTGCGATGTCTGCATCATCACTTCATTTAGTATAAGTTTCAAATTTTCAATTGCTAACGGAAACAAACACATGCATGTATGCTATATGCAATTACTCACCAAAAATGTGTTATTCAATCTAATTATTACACTTCTTTTAATCTTGAAGACGAATTTCCACCATATTCTAACAAGATTCAAGAAAAAGTATACAAGGATATAGAGAGAATACCCTACTAAGGACTAAAATTAAAATTATCCATATAGCAGGAGAGAGACAATAGCCTCAACAAATACAACAGATACAATTTACTCATCAAATATGGGCCACTCTTTTCTTGGACCTAGGCCTCCAATCTGTTCACAATGATCCAATAATAGGTGGAAGTCTCTAACAGATCTGAACTCCTCCAAGTCTTTTGGACATAGGTACAATTGGGAAAACAGGGCACACCACAAAGTTACTGCTTTCATTGTTTCCTTTCCAGTAAGAGTACTACGAGAAAAATGAGAGACTATTTGTTACAAAAGAAAGAGCAAGGCATATAGGAGTATAGGTTATCAGTGATAGAATATTGGATTCATTGCTATGCACCTTTCTCTTTCCAGTACTATTTTTAGACACCATGCCCATACCTCATTTGCAATGTCATAGAAGCAACCAAAATAACCTAGAGAAGAAAAGAAAGAAAATTGCATTGAGTGACTTCAATATTCTGATTTCAAATGAACCATGCTGATGATAGGCATGGAGATATTTATCACAAACCTTGTCATAAGCAATGTTGTATTGTCCATTGCCACCAAAAAATCTCCTATCTGCTTCAATTTTTTCTGGACATCCACAGGTTGAAGAGTAGATGAATGCTGCTGCTTTAAATAAATTACATCCTTTCCGGCCATCTTCACACCAACAATAATAAGTGCTCCAAATGTTTCAAGAAACCTGAAATTATAATAAATAGCAATGTTTACTATAGTCTCACCCCTGAGATAAAATTATAATTAAATACATGTGACAAGCATCACTTCAACCAAGCATTATTGAATCAAAGTTAGGACTCAAAATTTTGGATCCGCCATAGAGCTGGTGCCAACAGAATGAATTATTTCACAAACAATAAATAAACTGCATAACTACAAACAAAGGAGACTATAGATCCATATGAGTTACAATCATCTTATTGCAACCATCGATCAAATTTTCTATTTTCAATCTGAATGAAATTCAAGCAAGGCAACTAGTGAAAATGAATATATCACTGTGAACAAAAATATTCAATTGTGACAAACTGGCATACAAAAAGACCAATATGTTTAATAGTTATTATTAAGAAGTCCATACTAAAATATTCTATTTACCAAGATGTCAACAAGAACACAACTTCTTTTAGGTCAATGAAGTTGGGTTTCATCAAAGCGATTAAGCAGTCAGTCAGATGCAACCACAAGGAGAAACAAATCGGGTATAAGTAATTCATGGCCAAAGGGGACATTGACGTTATTAAGTTCATCCATAGAGATATGATAAGCATTTTACACCATTGTATGACGACAATAAAAATATATTGGTGAAAATATTTTGTAACAAAAATAGATTCATAAATCCTGAGGCATGATATAATTTTTTTTTTTTTAATGAAAGAGGCATCAGGTAAGTTTTGATATAGGAAGTGTAGCAACCCCTGTATCTACTGGTTGAGGATTTAAAACTTGATAACAAAACGAGGAAAGCACAATACATAATTAAGATAGAAATTGCCAAGTATTTAATCCACATGAAACTAAACACCACACAAACTATCACTAAATAATAGTTCACTTGACATGAAAATTGATAATTGCTTCACCACTTGGTCAGATCATTTACAAAGACCAATATGTACCTTGCTAATGCAGGTGGGTCCCATGATGATGGTACAGCATTTTTGGCATGATCACAGAGTACCATCTGAGATTTCTCCAATGCAACAGCGTAAAGAGTGATAAATACCCCATCAAAAGCAAGGGTCTTGGTATTGGCCCCATCTTTCTGCCAACTTCCAGTGAATTCAAACATGGCATTGAAGAGGCCTGAGCGAATTTCACCTGTCAAAGATAATTCCTGATTGAACTGCTCTGACATCTGAAATGAAAACATTTAAAGAAACAGACAGTGTGTGTGTGTGAGAGAGAGAGAGAGAGGGAGAGAAGGAAAGACATGTGAACCAACCTAACAGAAAATCGCTGCATGAAACTATCATCACTCATGTCAAAATCTTACATTATTGCCAAAATAAATCTACAGTAGGCTGCTAGCCAGGGAAGATAGCCTTATTAAGTCATTATAATGAAAAAGAACAGTGTATATCATGGAAGAAATTTTAAAATCAAATTTGTATAGTACTACAAGAGAATGCACACAGTTTCTAAACAATAAACAAATAAACATTTCATTTTGGTGGCCCAAACATAGATCCTCCTTCAAAAGGAAAATAGTAATAACAAATGCACATATAGCCAGTGTAATGAAATAGATAGATGAAATTAAAATTACCTGTTGAAAAGAAAGAACATCAGACCCAAACCTAGTGCCTTCCCCTTTATCACATTTTATTGATTTTGAAACATTTGATATAGATACCCCTTCAGGTAGAACCCTTCCCTTTCATCATCTTCATCTATCTCAATCAAACGTGATTTACATGAATTTATGGATTCTCCTTTGCAGCACTTTAAGTCTCAGATCATTACAGATGTCATATCCACGCCCAATCGATCCAATTGCAATCTCAGCAGCTTTTTGAGCCAGAACCTTGTGCTCCATAACAGCACATTTCACTCCTATCTAAAATCAAAACCAAAATCAAGAACCCAGCAAACATATGCATATACATAATTAACACAAAAATTAATATCAAATCACCACCTACACGAAGCAAATAATGCATCTACTTGTCAACTACTAAAGAATACTCCATGAGTTGTAACCTTAACAATGGACAGAACTATAGTTCACACTGTTATAGCCAATCGATAGTCGCCGACTCACTTGAGAATGAAAACAATGAGCAATGTTCAGCTCAGGTCAATGCGGAACGTGAAAAGGTTTCACCCTCTACATCGAAATTAAAAAACATTATAAGAAAAGATCATACACATTTCACCAGTTACGTACCCCACTAAACTCTGGTCGCTGCCCTACGAAATTAATAGCTTGGATACATTCATACATTTCCAGCCCCACTCCAGCACCCACAGAGGCCAGCATGCACATCAATGAAAACACAACACATTCTCGGTCACCCCTTCATTAAAAAAGAAAAATCTAAAGCAAAATCAATACATTGAGACCTAATCGCTGTTTCGCTGTAACTCCTACGCTACGTTCGGAATAGAAGCGAAACTCCTTCCAAAGGAGGTAGACAGCTAATGGAACTCAAGAATTGGCGATCAAAGCCAGCAATGCGTGACTTGCATCATGGATTCCGAAACCATAACGAGACGATTGTTGGAACTCCTTGGAGAAAGTTCGAGTCTTCAAGGGGAAAAAAATCCAGGGAGAGAGAGAGAGAGGGTCGGACGACCGAAGCATGAAGATACTATGACTGAAGTAACTTTTGGGTTTGACCGAAATGAAGATTTCGTGGACACCAGTGGATTGACACTTTCAACTGAACCAATCAGAGGGGGCTTCTACAAGTCGTAAACTTTTTTCAAAGGAAAATGACATGCAAGGACTCACGAAGCATATTGAAAACGCTGAGGGCCTGAAACTTTTGAAGATACTCCAATTAGTTGATATTATAAGCTCCCTTATGGAATATTTTCTTGGTCCAATTTAAGTTATCATAGACTAGCTAATGATTAGTTTTGTAATTTGTATTGAACTAACAGAAATAAGTTTCGTAACTTGTTTACTCCTTCTAATTAATAGGATAAAATTAAATTTTTTTATACTTTTAAAAAATTTAAAAATATGTAAAATAGTTAAAAATGTTTTATGTTATGAAGCAGAGAGAGGACACAGCAGGGTCGAGGTCATTGGGTGGAAAAAAATTGTCATGCGTAGGGCCCCTTCTTTTCTTCCTTCCTTTGGTGAGGTCTTCAACGGCCAAGGTCATTGGTGGCGAAGTTTATGGTGATGTGTAATTAAGTTATGAATTTTCATAAAATCAATTATAAATAATAATCAATTGAGTTGTAAATGGTACCCAACTAGTTGTAAATTATGTTTAACTCAATGATAAATCAAGTATGAAGACTTCAAAGTTAAAGCTCCAAAAAATTATCAGATTCTAGAAGGTAGAAATCCCAGAAAATATTCTATCGTGGTGCTTCTTGTTACCTTGACAGAGTTTTGACATGGACCACATGATGATTTATCTACATGAGCACTCTAAGTTATACCATTTACTTGGTGATTTTGGAGTTACCCGTCTCACAAGTTTCAACAAGCAATCAATTGGCAACCACGTAATGCATCTGGGAAATCCAGAAAAATGATGACAGTAGGATTTGAATCCTATACTTTGAACAGACATTTTCATTATCGATAGAGATTAAACGAAAAAAAAACTGACCAATAATACTTGTATGCAGTGACGGATGCACATGGGGCGAGCACGGGTGATCGGCCCCCATGCTTTCAAATTCTTTATAAATTTCCTTTCTCTCTATTTGTCAAAAAAGCCAAAATTACATCTAGTTACCCCTACGTTTTATGTAATTTGAAATTTCATCCCCCCATACATGATACTCTAGATCCGTTACTGCTTGTACGAGAGTGATTGGTTGGTCATTATATTATAAATATTATTAAATAATAATTCAATTAATCTAATAATGATAGTTTAAATAATAATTTAGATTAGACAAGGGCTTTTTGTTTTCTTTTGCTTCTTTTAATTTAAAAAAAAAAAAAGCCTCCACATGATAAGCTCAGCCTACTATTTTTGGTTTTTCACAAATTAAATGGGCCGAACTATTGGGCTCAACTTGTATTCTCCACTCAACAGACCACAGGTAATATGGGCAATGGTAGGCGTAGGATATCAACTATAAAAATTTAAATTTAAATTTAAATTTTATAAAATTAACATTCCAAAAGATAAGAGAGATGTATAGAATTGAACATGCCCAAAAAAGGAACTTCATGCGACAGTGGCATAGGCACCAATAGGTTTTTAGCTATTAAAATTTGAATCTTTCAAAATAATTACTCCTTATACAACTAGCAAATATATATCATTTAGAATCTTTAGAACATATAATGTTCTCCATAATTCTAAGTCAATAAAAACTCAATATAGAATTTTTTTATATGTAAAGTTTAAATATTTTTAACTCAGTTAAATTTAAGTATTATAGAACTATCCTTATTTAAAGCATGGCAATACTCAAATTTAATCCAATCAGTTAATTATATATAATAAAAAATAACTCATCATACAACTGGCAAGTATACAATAAGAATCTTTGGTAGATATAATCTACTCCATAATTCTATAATGAGCCAATAAAATTTGAACCTTTTAAGTCAAAATATTTTTAACTCATTATACAGCCTGCTATTAGCAAAATATGTCAAAACTTAATAAGAATCTCTAGTACACATGCTGTTCTCCATAATTCTATAATGAGTCAATAAAAACTCAATTAAATGAATGCCAATAGTGGGATCCAACGAGAAACACACTCACGAGATTTTTTATCAGCTCCTTGCAATAGTTAACATCACAATCGCACTAGATATTTCCAAATAATATATTGATACATTATATGTACTTGGAAAATTTTCACCGTTTCTCACAGCATTTTGAATATTGCTGTATATATCAGTTTACATGATTTTTGACAGATACAGCGTGTCACCCACTTGGATATGAAATATGGCAAATTAACAGAGGCACCCACCAAAGTGATAGGTCGCTTCTCAACTAGTCATTCTGCTGACTCTAAATGTTTTTGACTTGTCGACATTAAAAGCATAACTCCCACCAGAGGGAAGAAGTAGCCATGACATTTAAATCCATAATTACTCTCATTAAATATATTCCCACCATTGCGCTTCCTTCCCTCCCTTGTCTTTCTTGATTATCTTCATCTCCATCTGTTTACCAGAGCTTTCCCACTATATACCTGCCCGAGTACTGACATGACATGATTTCTCACAAAGATACCCTCCGCCTTCACTCTCTCTCTCCCTCTCTCTCTCCACCCTAGCATCTTTGAACCAATACTACAAGCATTCTACTAAAGGATGTACCAAAGAGTAGAATCTAATTATCATCAATCTCTTCATCTGGTATTAAAGTCAACAAAGAATACTTTACTCGCAGAGAGATCCTGCCCTTCTCAACCACAAGTCTTGCTCCAGAGACAACCCAATAGCCCGGACTCTCTTGTGGTCCTCGGGTCATCTCGGTCGTGTCAACAAATTTGAGGAGTTTGGGAGCTTGAACAGGAACAGGGGGGCCGCCTGGGTAGACAGCAGAATTTATATTGACATCTGCAGGACGTGGAGGAGGTTTCTGAAATGTTGCTGTGAAGTGTTGGCTGATTAATGTAGATATGAGTCCTGACTTGGCTGCCAGCCCTGGAGAGCCGTCCCACTCAGGATGCTTTACTGAGGTAACTCCTGACACAGTAGAAAATCGGAGCCTTAAAAAGAGAATATTTTTTATGCCATAATTCTCGACTTGTAATTGTGCTCCAGTTACAACTGAAAGATCCTCCTCAGATTCCACAGGAGCAGTGCACACATGAGAGAAATTCTTCCATTGAACTTTCTCATAAAATTTTTTATCATAGGACACCCGTCGAAAGTTGCCATTTGGATCATCTTCAAGCTGGAATATTTTTGGAAGAGATGAAAGATGCTGCAAGTGGATGGCTAAGCGGTTGCTTCTTTTACCTTCAAGATAAAGACGGAGACCAGTCACTGGCCTCTTACCCACATCAACCTATTAACAAAATGAACAAGCATGATGGCTTTAGCATAAAAACTGCAAATCACCAATTATATTTAAACCCATTTGAGTTCATGAAGCTTCTAGTGAAGTCATCTATAATGGACCACTGAAATATGAATAAAAAAGTGGAGTCCAATCAGCTCCCATATTCAATTAACAAACAAACAAAAACATGATGACTACAAACTTCATAGGCATCCAAGCTCAAAAAATGGCGAGTCAATAAATTTTAGCAGCAGAATACATCAAAATTTAGTTTATCCCACAGGAACTGGAAAGATGCATATTTATGTGAAAGCATAAGTTCATTGAGGACTATCAAATATGCACTACCTACCTTCTACCCACACCTCCAGAAAAAAGAAAAAAGAGACACATGAACATGAATTCTCATAATCCAGGGGCACAATAAATAACTAACTAGAATCAAGAACATTTACCTGTGTGGTGTTTACATAAAGCTTGGGCCCCATGAAGCTAAACTGTAAAGATGCAGAACTCTGTTGCTTCCGCTGTGGACCAAGAGGAAGTTCACTGAATACAGGTGCCCATTGCCTTGGCAGCTGGAATTCCAAGAACTGGTGGAGCTCCTCGATCGGTGGTTTATCTGAAATAATGAATGTGAAGTGAAGAAGCCATTTATACTAGGTTGATATAATTTATTCTGACATTGAAGGAAGAAAAAATGAAAAAAAGTATGTATTGGAAAAGATTTCAATCTCTCAAAAATTTATATCATAACATAGGCATGAAATTTCAAAGCAATAAAGTTTAACCTGTTCAGATAAAGACCAAAAGTATACAAGCTAAAGCGACATGAACAATTTATGGGCAAAAGGAGGGGCTGAATATCATCCAAAAAAACTAGCTGCCTATTTTAGCTTGTTGATAACAAAAATGAGTACTTTTTTATAAGAATAATTACTCTTGGTAACTATTCTGAATTTTTGGAGTTATAAGAGTGGAGATAGGGAGAGAATTTTTTTCTTTGGTAATTTTATCAATTTGTGTTGGCAATTACAACAGAGCGATGAACTATATGATCTCTTCAAGTTTTTCTTCCAGTAATAGTATAGGATCGGATGTCCAAGACATCATACTCAAATATCTTATTCCAATACCATGCAGTAATTATTCAAATAGCATGGGAAAAAATGACTACGAAACTGCAAGGAACAATGTTGCTTACATCGTAGATAAAGATTTATAGCATGGCTCAAGAATCCACTCCCTGGCACTCCATTAAGAAGAGATGTAATTGGTATGAAAGACATTGAGATTACATCAGGTTCCGACTGAACAGTCTGTAACCACTCATTATGGGATAAATTTCTGTCATCTCTTCCAGTTCCACCCCTCCTCTTGCAGATGCTTACAATGCCCTGCAAATAAATAATTTAAGAACACGTGCTAATTTAGGTATAACTATATAAAAGAATTTCAAGGTTAATCCTCTAAACCTCACCTCCTTATGGGTATAAGAACTTGATGGACTAATATTAGCAAACCTCAGCTCCTTGAACCCATACTGAAGGAAAGCAAAAAGTCCAATAAAAGTCAACATTTACCATAACAAAGCAGGGTGTCCCATTGAGAATGAGATCATTTAATTTTACAAAATTATCACAACTTACAACTCTCACAAGTAAATAATAATTTATTTCTGATACTGAGAATGTTACACATAGCATATAGGGGGAAATCAACAAAAAAAATCCAAGAAAAATATAAGTTTAGAAGTTGATCAAATCTCAATTCCATCCACTCAAAGATAGTCACATTGCAATGTCTACATCATCACTTCAATTAGTATATATTTCAAATTTTCAATTGCTGAGAAAAACAAACACAAGCATGTATGCTATATGAAATTCTTTACCAAAAAAAGTGTTATTCAATCTAATTATTACACTTTTAATTTTCATGACAAAAAGTATAAATGGGATGGATATAGAGAAAATACCCTGCAAAAATTAAAATTATCCATATAGCAGGAGAGAGACAATAGCCTCAAAACCCCCAAATACATCAAATACAACTTACTCATCAAATATGGGCTACTCCTTTTCTTGGACCTAGGCCTCCAATCTGTTCACAATGGTCCTATAATAGGTGAAAGTCTCTAACAGATCTGAACTCCTAGAACTCTTTTGGACATAGATACAATTGGGAGAACAGGGCACATTACAAAGTTACTGCTTTTTTTGTTATCATTCCGTTAAGAATACTTCATGAAAAATGGGAGTTTGTTTGTTTGAAAAGAAAGAGCAAGACGTATGGGAGCATAAGTTATCAGTGATAGAATATTGAATTCATTGCTATGCACCTTTACTTTTCCAGCACTTTCTTAAGACATCATTCATATAACTGATTTGCAATGTCATAGAAGCATCCAAAATAACCTAGAGGAAAAAAAATTAAAAGAAAGGTGCATAAAATGGTTTCAATATTCTGATTGAATCATATTGATGACAGGCATGGAGATATTTTTCACAAACCTTGTCATTCGGGTAAACTTGATCAGAAGCAATGTTGTATTGTCCATTGCCATCCAAAAACCTCTTATCAGCTATCTCCTTCAATATTTTCTGAACATCAACAGGTTGAAGAGTAGATGAATGCTGCTGCTTTAAATAAATTACATCCTTTCCACCCATCTTCACACCAACAATAATATGTGTTCCAAAGGTTTCAATAAACCTGAAATTACAATAAATAGCAAATGTTTACTGTAGCCTCAGCCCTGAGATAAAGTCATAATTAAAAACTTGTGACAAGCATCATTGAATCAATTGTACGACTTGAAAATTTTCAGATCCACCATCCAGCTGGTGTCAACAGATTGAATTATTTCAGAAACAATAAAACTGCAAAACTAGAAACAGAGGAGATTAAGATCCATATGAGTTATGATGATCCGATTGCAACCATTGATCAAATTTTCTATTCTCAAACTGAAAGGAATTCAAGCAAGGCAACCAGAGAAAATGAATATATCACTGTAAACAAAGGTTTTCAATTGTGACAAAATGACACACAAAAAGACCAATATGTTTAATAGCTATTTTACAAAGTCCATACTAAAATATTATATTCACCAAGATGTTGATAAGCAAGAAAAATTTGGCAGAACACAACATTTTTTAACTCAAGGAAGTAGGGTTTCATCAAAGCAAGCAAGCAGTCAGATGCACCCAGAAGGTGAAACAGATCAGGTAAAACTAATCCACGGCCAAAGGGGAAATCTATGTTATTAAGCTCACTCATAGAGATATGACAAGCATTTTACACCACTGAATGATGACAATAAAAATGTACTCGTGAAAATACTACCAAAATATATATATATATATATATGTAAATCCTGAGGCATGAGATAAGAAGCATCAGAGCAGCAACCCTTATAACAACTGGTCGAGGATTTAAAACTTGACAACATAAAGAGGCAAGCACATTACATAATTAAGACTATCACTAAATATCACTATCATCTTTTTAATAAAAAAGATCTTTACATATTAAGAACCAAAGGAACAGAGAAGCTCAAATATCAAAGAATCCACAACACTAGAGAAATCCATGATTCCAACATATAATTTAAGATTAATAAAGTTCACTTGACATGAAAATTGATGATTGCTTCACCATTTGTCAGATCATTTACAAAGATTAATATTTACCTTGCTAATGCAGGTGGGTCCCATGATGATGGTACAGCATTTTTAACATGATCACAGAGTACCATCTGAGATTTCTCTAATGCAACAGTGTACAGATTGATAAATACCCCATCAAAAGCAAGGGTCTTGGTATTGGCCGCATCTTTCTGCCAACTTCCAGTAAATTCAAACATGGCATTGAGGAGGCCTGAGGGAATTTTACCTGTCAAAGCTAATCCCTGATTGAACTGCTCGGACATCTGAAACCATTTAAAGAAACAGACACCCAGTGAGAGAGAGATAAAGAAGGGAAAGACATATGTGAATCAGCCCAATAGAAAACCGCTGCATCAAACTATCATCACTCATGTCAAAATCTTAAATTATTGCCAAACTGAGGGCCTGTTTGAATGTGTTTCCTGTTTTTATGTTTTCAAAACATTTTTGTAAAATTATTTTCCAGAACAAATTTTGAGAACAAGAAAATAAAAAAAATCTAGTTGAATAATTATTTCCAAAATCACAATTAGCAAATGTTAAATGAGCTATTCAAAATTTATAACTTTACCATTAATGAGGTAGGTATTTTCCACCTTTTCTTATGTTTTCCAGAACAAAAAATGCAAAACACCTTAAAGATGTTATGAGATTTTTGTTCTTTTATTTTTCTGTTTTTCAGAACATTTTATAAAAAATAAATTTATTAAACAGGTTTTTTTTGTTTTTCTATTTTCAAAAACAAAAAAACTATTCTAAAGACATAAATAAAACAGGCCCTAAATTGCAGATCTGAAGAAAAGTGATATTAGTCTACTTCTAACACCATTTCAAGTAATGTGTTACATTACTGAATTCTACAAGGTGAAACCCCAACAGATCAAAGAGAAGATCAGTTTATGATTTTCAGTTTCCAGGTGATACTACCATTAGTGTTAAGAGCAAATTAGCCATGATTTTGTAGTTGATAGTAACCGTGCTAAGACTTCCACACAAAACAAAAAAGGAAGGGGGGGGGGGCACGTGCTATTCTATTACCATATATTGTGGAAAATATTTTTGTTTCAAGTCCATCCTTACAGCATGTGTTCAAAGTAACATGTCGCATCCTTGGCTAGCTAGGAAAGATAGCCTCTGGTAATGGGAGGTTAAATTTATGGATTTCTGACTATATTAAGAACTAAAAGTATTTTGCTTTATAGCTCATGAAGTAATTACATTTACCAAGAACAGGGCATATGATAAGAGACCCATTATCACGTACACTAGAAGGAAGACATGTGGCAGAGGTGAGGGGCAAGTAACTAATGTAAGTAGTGGGGTTGAGCAGTCTCAAGACATGGGAATAGTGGCCGAAGATAGTGGAGCAGTACTATCTACACCACAAAACCCATGATATCCATTATGTGCAAGCCACTTTTTACTGTTACTGCATTTTCATTATTTGTTGTTTATTTTTCTTATTTTTAAATCAGCATTATTGGTATTATAAATACCTATTAGGGGTAGGCGCTTAGGGAGACTAGACTTGATCTTTGATTCCAGCTGTAATCAGGAGATCCTCCTTGGGCTATTAGCAGTAGAAAAGGTGAGATTCTTACTCCTCTAATTCTAGTAGACATTGTTTTCAATTGAAAGCTACTTTTCATTACCAACCTTTACCCGTATACCATGCAAGAAGTCATAATTAAATAACCAAGAAACTAAATCATATGTGTATAGTATTGCATGAGATTGCACACAGTTTCTAATTTAACAAATAAACATCTCATTTTAGTGACCCAAACTTAGATCCTCCTTTAAAAGGAAAACAATAATAAAAAATAATAATAATGACAAATGCACACATAGCCACTGGAATGAAATAGAGAGATGCAATTAAAATTACCTGTTGAAAAGGAAGAACATCAGACCTGAACCTAGTGCGTTCCCCTTTATCACATTTTATTGATTTTGAAACATTTGGTATAGAAACCCCATCAAATAGAACCACTTCCCTTCCATCATCGTCATCTATTTCAATCAAACGTGAATTTATGGATTCTCCTTTGCAGTACTTAAGTTTCAGATCATTACAGATGTCATAACCACGCCCAATAGATCCAATTGCAATCTCAGCAGCTTTTCGAGCCTTAACCTTGAGCTCCATAACTCAGCACATTAGTCTCCTAGCTAAAATCAAAACCAAAGTCAGCAACCCAGCAAACTTATGCACATACATAAGTAACACAAAAATTAATATCAAATCACCACCTACATCAAGAAAATAATGCATATACTTGTGAACTAGTAAAGAATACTCCATGAGTATGTAACCTTAACAATGAACAGAACTATAGTTCAAACTGTTAGAACCGATCCATATCCGCCAATTCACTTAAGAATGAGCTCAAACCAATCCGGAACAGGAAAAGTTTTCACCCTTTACATCTAAATCAAAGACCCAAAAAAAAAAAAACCCACACATTTCACCTATTAAGTACCCCACTAAACTCTGCTCACTGCCCCACGAAATGAATAAGCTTGGATAAATTCATACATTATCAGCCCCACCACAGCACAGATAGGGGGCCAGCATACACATCAATATAAACACATTCTTAGTCACCCCTTCATAAAAAAAGAAAAATCTAAAACAAAATCAGTACATAATTAAGAGGCAAGAGCTCATCACTGTTCGCAGTAACTCCTTCGCTATGTTAAGAATAAAGGCGAAAGCGAAACTCCTTCCGAACGAGGTAGACAGCCCAATTGGTGAACTCAAGAATTAGCGATCAAAGCCAGCAATGCGTGATTTGCATAATGGGTACCGGAACCCTAACGAGAGACGATTATTGGAACTGCTCGGAAGAAAGTTCAAGTCTCGTCTTCGAGGGAAAAAAAAACACCAGAGAGAGGGAGACAGCGAGAGAGAAATGAAACCCTATAATGAAGAAAGAGAGAAAGGGACGTGAGTAAAATTAAAAAGAAACACGAGAAAGGAGTGAGTGTGAAGTAATTTTGGGATTGACCGAAACGGAGATTTCGTGGACACGTGTGGACTGACACTTTTAACTGAACCAATCACAGAGGGTTTCTCCAAGTCGGAGTCAACTTTTTTCCAATCAGTATGTCGTCTTGTTCTTGTTTGTTACCTTGTCTGCCTGTTGGATTTGGCTTCAATAATTACAAGAAAGAATTAGAGTGAACAACCTAAATATAAAACTACTCCTTCACTCCATAATATATAAGGTTAAGTTATGTTTCAAAAAAACTATTTTAATCCAAAATATAGATCATATTTAAATATTATATGATACATTAATGATTTTTTCCTATTTTACCTTGATTTCAATTTCCATTCTAATTAATGTTATATTAGAATTTAATGTACTTAATAGAAATAATAATAAAATAGAATGTATATTTTTAATAAATTTAATAAGTTAATCAACTTTTAATTATTTTTTTTATATGTGTGAAATTTCTGAAAGATAAGTTATATTGTGAATAAGATGAAGTATATTAATAATAATTGAAAAAACTTAACCATAACTTGGAGAAACCCTCTTTAATACTGGCATAATTAAATTTATAAAGCACTTCATAACAAATTAAAGAACCTAAAATGCTTGAAATGATCACGATACCTTTAGATAATAGGGGAATAATATTTTGAATTAAAGTAGAGGTATACATTCGCTGGGTTAGGTTAGATTTCATCTCTTCTTCCTCACCTAACCTAATAATTGCTTGAGCAAATCACGCTAGCTCGGTAGCAAATAATTTTTTAAAATATTAAAATATAAAATAAAAATTAACTTTATTTATTAACAAAAAATAAAATTATTTATATAAAAATAAATTTCATTGAAAAATAATGTTATGATAAAAATTATTTTTTTAAAAATTATAAATATTTACAATTATACATTATTTTCATATAATATTAAATAAAAAATTTTAAATTTTAAATAAAATTAAAATATCAAAATCTTAAAAACTTTTTCATAGTAATCATATAATAAATATATTATATAAGATATATAAAGAAAAATATCTTATAAATTAATTAATATACACAAAATAATATAAATTCTTTATAAAAAATATATATTACGGGTTAAGCTGAACAAATTATACTTAGCTCGTAGATCGGCTTAGTTGGGTTGGACTAGGCCAATCAAATTATGAGTTTATTTGCACAGTCTTAAATTAAAGTATACATTCAAAATTAGCTAACTATATTAGTTTTTTAAAAAATACAATGTCTTTCAAAAGTTACTCTTATTGAAAGTAAATCATCATAATAATTGATGGTAAAAGAGTGGGTGGATTTTATTTTATGAAAAAATTTAAAATGAATTAAATAAGAGTATTTTTTAGTAACACATAATATTATTACATAATCACATTTTAAAAAGGATTCCTTTAATTAGAGCCGAATACAAAGGTCCTATACTTAAAATAGGAGGAGTATAATTTTGGATTAAAAAAATAAAAATTATAATAAAAAACCTGTTCTACTAAAGTTGAAAAAGAAAAAAATATATAGATTACAAAAACATCCACATCTTCAGTACTCTTCTTTCTTCCCACTATCACAAAATCACCATGGACATACCACTGCTACCTTCAATTTTTAACATTGATCTTCTCGAATTATACAGTAAACAACAAAAATGAATTAAAATACTTAACTTCTTCCCTAATTTTACAGTAACTTGTTCAATTTTTACCATAAATCTTCTTGAATTCTACATTGATTCCCAAAGTTATAAATTTCTAGAATACTTATCAATTTGAATTCCAATCTTTCATATTAAAAACTAGAGAATGGGTTATAAATTTTGATTAAATAAATTGTAAATCCAAAAATTCAAGTTACAATCTCAAACTTTTAATTGCCTATTGTATTGAAATAGAAGAAGAAGAAGAATCTAAATAAATTCCTAGAAGTTTTACCAATTTAAACTTTAGCATTTCATATTAAATAGTTGGCATAAGAAAGAAAAAACATTTCATATTAAATAACCAAGTTGTAAATTCAAGAATTCAGCTTGCAAATTTTTGAAACTTTCATATCATTTATGTGGCTTCAACACCAGCAAATTTGTCACTAACAACAACAACTTTAATATGAGCTTCGTCACTAGTGACAATGGCTTCAATGCCGTTGTTGGGAACAACAACAGAAAAAAAAAGAAAGTGAAAATATGAGAGTGCTTTTGTAAGCTCTCTCGGTCTCTTTTTTTTCTTTCTTTTTTTTTAACTTTAGTATCATTGGTTTGTTATAATAATTTTTAAATTTTCAATCCTCAATTATAATTAATCTAGTATTTTAGTTTCAAAATGTACTTCCCCCGAGATAATATTGCTGGACTATGGAATCATCCCCTCTTGAGCTTTTCGTCCCACCACTTTTATTCTCATTAATCCGCAAAGAGTGAAAGGAGCAACTCAGAGTAGTAGCTTCCTATAAAGGTGATGAGAAATTTAGAGAACAAAAATCTGGCATATAATTATAATTCTATGATCTATCCCCCCTAAAACCCTAATACTGATTGGAAATCATCCAAGCTATAATCTACAAGTCTAACAATGGAGATCCAATGTCCCAAAGGATCCATTACAAGCTATTGGAGGTCCAATGACTCGAGACCGGACTAAAGCTATGAAGAAAACATTACAAGACTTGATCTAAAAATTACAGGAGGATAAGCTCATATTTGAGGAGCAAGAGGCATCTAAGCCCATTGTTGAAAAAAGAATAATAATTTTAATTCAAGCTCAAGTTTCAAGTGAGGCCCAATTTCCGAATCAAGGCCCAATAATAGAAGAGCTTAATTAATGGGATATTTCAATTAATTTTAGAATATCTTTTTAGATTTATTTTATTTTGATTTGATTTAAATTAAGATTATGATAATTTTGTGGTTTCCTATTTGTATTCAAAGGGACCAATCATAAAGTTAGATTTAATTTAATTTAGTTTAAACTTTATTAGATAAAGTTTATCTTTATCTGATATCTTTTAGAGATTTATTAGTATTTAGTTTTCTTTTCCTATTTATAGACCTTTGTAGTGTTACTTTTTGGAACAGATCAATAATATTCAGAGTTTATACAATTAATGAGTTTCACTAGTTCTTTGTGTTATTCCTAGAATACAAATTTTGACTTATCAAGAGAATTGATCTCTCTGTTGTGGCGTCCACCTCTGGAGTTCTTAGAATCTACATATTCTATTAGGTTTCAGAGTTTTGATCATCCTTCCCTTTGGAGTTCGTGCTTCCGCTTTATATACAACTGACTTTCTGAATTCTTAGGGCATTGATCTTAGAGGGTTCACATTAACATCAGTTAGCATCAGAGCTTAGGTGAAATTAAGAGGCTATTACATGTGTCCTACCATCCTAGTCATCATCATCCACAAGCCAAGCACGCCTTTTTTTTTTTTTTAATCCCAAACGCAGTCTTACTTTTCAGTTCAATTCGAAGTTCTGCGCGTCAGGTACTGTTCTTCCAAAAAAAAAAATCACTCGTTTCTTCCTTCCGCCGTTAGAGTTCCAGTTTGCTTTTCTTTCTTTGTCCGTGTCGTACTTTTGCCAATCTTTTTCTTAAAATCACATAAATTGCTCTTTCGACCCAAGAACTTTTGAAATTGTGTTTTGTACCAGTATTTCCCAACTCCTATCATTTAAGTCCTATTATATATCTCATTGATTGAATTAATTTCTTTCTTGAGAATTGTTGTTTGCTAAATATTCTTTGGTGGCTTGGCTGAATTTAAAAAAAAAAGGCCAAAAAAAAAAGAAAGAAAGGCCAAAAAAAAAACGAAAGAAAGGCCAAAAAAAAAAAAGAAAGAAAGGCAAAAAAAAAAGAAGAAGCCAAGAACATAGAAAGTTTGCATCTTTATTAATATATATATTATTCTTGGAGTGATATTTATTTTCTTGGTGAGAAAATTCTCTCTAATCTTACTATTTTTTGTCTTCTTTGTCATCAAGTTAGAGATTTGCTTTAACTTGATTCTTAGTTTTGTCTTGGTTTATTAGAACTTCAAAATTATATATTGATTGCCACATGCACAAAATTTTTTTAATTGAGTATCTTTGATTCCATTAAGAGCACTGCAAGATACTAATGTGAGTGGTAAAAGGTAAGAGAGAGTGTGAGTTCATTATTAGAAAAAGCCAAAAAGAGTGTAAGCATGAGTGAATTTTATACAAGAACTGAGTGAAACACGTGAGAAGAAGAAGTGAGTTTCCTTTCACAAAATATTTTTTCTCTTTTCTTAATTTTATAGGTTGGCAAACATGTCAGAAAATGAAGCAGAACATAATCTAGATTTGAAAGTTACTCTCAAAGCCTTGTGTGATCAATTCCAACATATGAGAGCTGATATGGAAAACATGAGATCTGAAATTAGAGACAAAAAGTCAAGATCTCGCCTCTTTGAAGATGATGAAGTAAATTCAAAATATGGTTCCTCTTTCAGAAATAAATCTTCATCCAAACGAGATAATGATTTAGGTAGCATCAAGCTGAAAATTCCTTCTTTCCAAGGAAGATGTGATCCTGATGCATATCTTGAATGGGAAAGAAAAGTGGAGATGGTATTTAAATGTCATGAATATTCAGAAGAAAAGAAGGTGAAACTTGCAGCCGTTGAATTCGCTGAATATGCAAGTGTCTGGTGGGATCAATTGCAACGAAATAGAAGAAGATATGGTGAAGAGCCCGTCAACACATGGCGGGAGATGAAAACTCTTATGCGGAAGAGGTATATCCCTAACTATTATTTTCGTGATGTGCACATTAAATTACAAGCTGTTGAACAGGGATTGATGTCCGTTGATGAGTATTACAAAGAGATGGAGCTATTCATGATTCGAGCTGATGTGCAAGAAGATATTGAGCAAACCATGGCCCACTTTATTCGTGGGTTAAGATCTGAAATCAGAGATAGAATTGAGCTTGAAAACTATGTTACTATGGAAGAATTACTCTACAAGGCAATTCATATTGAGAGGCAATTAAAGAATAGGAAGTCTAGCTCATCCACCTATTGGAGAAATAATCCCATCTACAAAACAAAAGAAGCTAGAACAAAGGAAGAGCCTCCAAAGTTCAAATCTGCTAAACCCTAAGACATTCGCTGCTTTAGGTGCCAAGGATTTGGACACATTGCTGCCCAATGTCCAAACAAGAGGAAAGTCTTACTACTTGATAGTGGAGATATGAAATATGCAAGCTCCAATGATGATGAAGAAGAAGAAAATGATGGTCTTAAAACCCCTCCTCTATCTGATGTCTCAGAAGATGAATATGATCATCCCATTAGTCAAGACATTTGTGTGACAAGGCGAGCTCTTAGTATTCAACCAAAAGAAGAGCATAATGATGAACAAAGGGAACTGCTTTTCCATTCTAGGTGCTTTATCCAAGATAAGGTATGTAGTCTAGTAATTGATGGTGGTAGCTGTACTAATGTGGTTAGTACCTTACTTGTTGAAAAATTGAATTTACCTCTCATTAAGCATCCTAGACCATATAAATTGCAATAGTTGACTGATTGTGGTGAAATTAAAATTTGTAAGCAAGTTCTTGTTACGTTCACTATTGGAAAGTATACAGATAAGGTGCTATGTTGTGATGTTGCACCTATGTTTGCTGGGCATTTATTACTTGGTCGTCCATGGCAATATGATATATATGTCAATCACGATGAGCGCAAGAACTTCTACTACTTCAAGTTCCATGGAAAGCAAGTCACACTTACTCCTCTACCTTGTAATGAGAAAGCTAACATTGATGGCAAGAATAAAGCTGGGTTTGTGCAGGATCTTCATGCTAAAGTAAAAGCTAACATTGAAAAGAAGAATGCAGAATATGCCAAACAAGCAAACAAGGGTCGTAGAAAAGTTGTATTTGAACCCGGTGATTGGGTTTGGGTACATCTAAGAAAGGAAAGATTTCCTGAACAAAGAAAATCAAAGCTGCAGCAACGTGGAGATGGACCTTTTCAAGTCTTGGCTCGAATCAACGACAATGCTTATAAACTTGATCTGCCAGCTTTTATAGGAATGTTAGTGCTACCTTCAATGTTGCAGATCTATCTTTATATGATGCTGTAGATTCGAGGGCGAATCTTTTTCAGGAGGGAGGGAATGATGGAAACCATCCAAGCTATAATCTACAAGTCTAACAATGGAGATCCAATGTCCCAAAGGATCCATTATAAGCTATTGGAGGTCCAATGACTCGAGGCCGAGCTAAAGCTATGAAGAAAGCATTACAAGGCTTGATCCAAAAATTACAGGAGGATAAGCCCATATTTAAGGAGCAAGAGGCATCTAAGCCCATTGTTGAAAAAAGAATAATAATTTTAATTCAAGCTCAAGTTTCAAGTGAGGCCCAATTTCCGAATCAAGGCCCAATAATAGAAGAGCTTAATTAATGGGATATTTCAATTAATTTTAGGATATCTTTTTAGATTTATTTTATTTTGATTTGATTTGATTTGATTTAAATTAAGATTATGATAATTTTATGATTTCCTATTTGTATTCAAAGGGACCAATCATAGAGTTAGATTTAATTTAATTTAGTTTAAACTTTATTAGATAAAGTTTATCTTTATCTGATATCTTTTAGAGATTCATTAGGATTTAGTTTTCTTTTTCTATTTATAGACCTTTGTAGTGTTACTTTTTGGGACAGATCAATAATATTGAGAGTTTATACAATTAGTGAGTTTCACTAGTTCTTTATGTTATTCCTAGAATACAAATTTTAACTTATCAAGAGAATTGATCTCTCTGTTGTGGCGTCCCCCTCTGGAGTTCTTAGAATCTACATATTCTATTAGGTTTCAGAGTTTTGATCATCCTTCCCTTTGGGGTTCGTGCTTAAGCTTTACATACAACTCGACTTTCTGGGTTCCTAGAGCATTGATTCTAGAGGGTCCACATCAAATACCCTATTAGTATTTTCAACTGTAAATAGAATTATCTTGTTTCGATTTATGTCTGCAAAATGTAACTAGTGTTTGGATTTTATAGTTCTTCTAAAGTTATTTCATAAAATCATATTATGTAATGAAAATTATTAAAATTTCATTGATTTAAATATTTTATATCATTAAGGAGAGTAAATTAGTAAAAAAAAAACATTAAGTTCTAAAACTGTAATTCCTCCAATCTAAAATATAATAAATTCTCTTTTAGAACTTTTTTAAAAATATAAGTCCAATTTTTTTTTCGATTTTACCCTTATTTATAATTAAATATAAGAAAGATAGTAAATAGTATAAAAATTATATAGACTTTGAATACAATATATTAAATCGAGATAATATTAAAAATGATGTATTTTTTTTATAAATTTGATGTGAAAAATTATATTTCTTAGTTCTTAAGAAATTAGTTAAACTAATTTATATTTTAGACTAATGGGAGTAGATATCTATTATATATTATAAAATAGAGGTCAAAAATATGACATGTCGTGACAATATGAGACCATATTATCAAGCTTACTATGATTAAATTTGGCCCCATATATGCCACATAATATTTATTACCTTTTATATTTATTTGACTTGAATTTTAAATTAAATATATTATATTTGGAATGAGTTGATGATCTGGTGCCAGATTTATTTCCCTTTATATTCATATTTCTATATAGAAGCTATACTATAACATGTGCTATTGCGAGGTGTTTATTACATTTCATTAATCCAAGGTAGTTCTTGGAAAGCACGTTTCGTTTTCTTCCTCTTCAATGATTTTTCTCCCAATCTTAAACTCTTTATTTCTCTTAAATAACCAGAATGTAGGACCATTGAAGGGGTAACTTTAGAAACACAAAGAAACCATTTTGGGTATGAAATCAAAATGTGATAGTGCAAGCTTCTTTTTCTTTTTTGAATGTGATAGTGTAAGCTTTACTTAGCTATGGAAGGAGAATATTAAAAAGTTGACATGAAATAGCTATAAAATAAGCCACATATCTTGTATTGATTTTCTATTAGATTATTATGGGATTGATGATGATGTGATTATATAATAATGTGATATGTATCATGGACGATTTTTTGTTCTCCTGAAAAGTATCATGGAAGATATGGTTAATGGAATTTTTAAATAATGAATTCTAAATTTCTAATCAATCAAGAAATCATTCCAAAATTAAATTTAAATTTAAATTTAAATTTTTAATTAAACATTAGGAAAAATTGACTTAGGAACAATTAAAGAAAACTTTGAAATAACATATTTATAGAAAAAATAATATTTAATTCTCATTTATTATTATCATATTTGGGATATGACAATTGATAAACATACACAATAAAATCAAAATATGATATTCAGGGTTGTTAACTAATAATTGTTAAATCAGTATCCGATTAAAACAATTTATGATCATTGACTGTGTATTAATTAATTAATGATTAATACTTTTTAAATTTGAAACCTAAGTGAGAGAATATAATGATTGATAGAGAATAAATTGGTTAATGTAATTTTAAAATAATAAATTATAATCAATAAAGAGATCCTCTCAAAATTAATTTTAATTTAAAGTTTTAATTGAATATGTTCAAAAATAATTTGTATTAATAAAATTGATTAATTAAATTTAAATTTTTAATTAAACATTAGGAAAAATTGATTTAGGAACAATTAAGGACAAATTTGAAATAACATATTTATTGAAAGAATAATATTTAATTGTATCATTTGTTAATATCATATTTGGGATATGACAATTGACAAACATACACAATAAAATTAAAATTTGATATTCAGGATTGTTAACTAATAATTCTTAAATTAGTATCCGATTAAAACAATTCATGATCATTGATTGTGTATTAATTAATTAATGATTAATAATTTTAAATTTTAAACCCAATTGAGAGAATATATGATTGATAGAGAATAAATTGGTTAATGCAATTTTAAAATATTAAATTATAATCAATAAAGAGATCCTCTCAGAATTAATTTTAATTCAAAGTTTTAATTGACCATATTAAAAAACAATTTTGATTAATAGAATTAATTTTGATATCACCTAGTCATAATTTAACGGAAAAATAAGTTAATTAGATTTTATTTAAAATGTAATCTTTTAATTAGCTATGATTTTGAATTTCATATCTACATGTTTTATATCCATCATTAATTATTGAGTATAAAAGAATGCAATGAGTGTGAATTTCAACTTCTAATAGGGGTAGTGTATAAAATTCACATATTCTTAATTTAATAGGAAAATAAATTAATTAGATTTTATTTAAAAGGTAACCTTTGAATTAACTATAATTTTTGAATTTCAACTTCTAATGTAGTGTATAAAAATTTTTAATAATTTATTGTATTGAGATATCTATTATATATATTATGTATAACATTGGGCTCTATCTTCTAAAACCAATATCTGTGCCAGATCAATTATATGTACTTATCTCGCGTATAAAGTATGATAGGCATGAAAATTCTTATTCTTACTTGTGAAGGAAACACAATAGACATAACAACCAAAACGATATATCGGAAAATTTTTAATAATTTACTTTGAAATGTTTCACAATTCTTCTGGTATATTATAATGTATGTTGTACAATTGAATTATAAATAATTGACATTATCCGTACTTTGCACGGGATTGAATTCTAGATTTTAAAAATGATAAAGACTTCTAGTTGATAGTAATTGTTCTAAAATGCAAGGATTATTAAATTTTATCATGGTCGAGAAATATTTATCGGTACTCACAATACTCCCTCGTATCCACAGTTAACAGATTCTATTGCCTGAGAATTTGCTATGGGCCTTCGCAGAATGAGTTATCTATGGTAAGTTTGTCACTTTCCAAACTATACTTGATTTATAAAAATAGTATTATGATTAATTTAATAATATTGATTCAATTTAATTACTATAATCTTGCTGCTTCCACATCTGTACAACGGATTCAATTTTGATAGACAAGATTTCAAAAGACACCACATAGTCAAATCAAAGTTCCAAAACCATGTGCTTATTATTCTTCCCCTATGCTTCTTGAATCGTATTAGCAGGGAGCTACTGTAATTGTGTCAGAGCTTATATTAGATATTTAAATTTTCAAAGATAAAAAAAAATTATACACCCACACATATTACAATGTTCGGTCGATGCAAAAACTTTTATATTTATTTGTAATTTTTAATTAAATTTATATTTGAGTGTAATAATTATATACACATATTTATGGACATACATATTATTAAAAAATGACATTGTATCGTATTAATTGGGAATTTTAATTCAATTCAATTAAGCAACAGTAATATTTGATAAAAAATATTTTATCTAATAACTAAAGTAATTTCAATTCACATTTTCAATAGGCCAAATTCAAGTAATTCACTATAATTAATAATTATATCCATTTATACCCCAGATAATCACCATATTATACAAATTCTGAAACATGGAAACTGGAAAGATATATTAGAATTTAAATACAATACAATATATAGTAATTTTGAAATTTGAAATGTCTATGGTTGACATTGACATCGCTAGAATTCACGGAACATGCCATATGAAAATGAGCAGAAAAGATGGACAAAAGGGCAAATTCTCTCCAATAATAGACTTTGACCATACTGCTAAAAATTGCTATTCACTCACACTCACAAGACCTGTTGGAACTTGTTCCTTTCCTAAGAAATAAATCAAATAATAAAATTACATTTAAAATCCCAAATTTGACTATAGTTATATTAAATCATCTTAAAAATTGTAAATTAAAAGTAATTTTTAGATTTCCTGTAACATTGTTTTCTTTTTATAAGATTTGAATCCACCACAAGTCCACAGATCTAAAGCTTTTTCAGCATTTTTTTCTACACAATATTTGAATCCAAATTCTTATTAAAAGGAAACAAATGTCAGACTAATTGAAGCAATTGACATTAGTGTTAAAGATTTATACATCAGACTAACTGAATCAATTGACATTAGTCTTAAATTTAAATCTTTAATGTAATTATTCTATTGCCTCATCAGTAATCACCTTGGCTTAAATTGTCGTTTTCTATCTCCCTCATTTGCAGGTAAGCTCCCTCTGCTTCAGTTTCAGTCTTCACTTCAGATTACCAAATCCAACCAACCAATCTGATAATATTATTGTTCTCAACCTCCACCTTCAAATCTACCCCTTTCACCTCTCAACCACACATCCTAATAACATTCTTCCTCTCTCACCCATTTAGTCAAACACCTCACCTTCATTCATTGTCCTCATATACACCCACATATGTACATATACAGCTTGTTCTGCCTCTTTGTACTTCACCTATCTCTCTGCCTATCTATCTAACCCCATCCATTATAGGATGAACAGCTATTCTAAGATCAATCCTAGCGGCAACACTCACAAGTCAAGATCCATAGATTTCTCTGATTTCATCTCCCTCCCTCAAACCCCAAAACCCATCAGAAACACCAGTAAAATCACCGGAACAGAGGAGCCAAACCAGATCCAGAAGGACAAGGACATAGCTCAGAAATCTTCACCTGAGAGAATGGAAGAAGACGACGATGGACAAGCTGCTGGCGAGAATCGAGATGGAGAGAGATTCGGCGTGGTTCTGGGTCGGAGCGCGTCGGTTTCCTCATCGGCGTCTGGATTTCAGGGTACGATGATGAGGGCATTCTCGATGAGAAGATCGTCGTCGGTGTCGGAGAGGTACTGCAGGATCCATGACCAGTACGTGGCATTAGCTTCACCGATTGGAGAGGATGGTGAAGGAGATGTGAACGGAGGAAGAAGATCGGTGATGAAGAAGAAGAAGCAGAGAGGAGGAGGGAAGATCCTGAGAGCCTGTAAGCGCCTTCTTGGATTTTAAATTATGTTTAGGTTAATAATTGCCGAATTTTGTTGAGATTTTTTTTTTTGTGATTTTGGAAGGCAGCTTTTAAGTGAGGATTTATTATAGAATAAAATCTCAAAAGTGTTTATGAAGGAACTGAAACTGAAAGTGATTTTGATTATGAATCCTCTTTTTCTCAGTGAACGGAATCTGATTAATTGTTTAATTACGAGTGATGAGCACTGCATTTTAAATTTTATAATTAATCCGCATATGTATTTTCATTTGTTTAGTATAATAGTAGAGGCTAAAACTACTTAAGAAGCAAGAAAAGGCTAAAGAAGATAATAGAAATACATCATTTAACTCGACGGCATTCACTGGGTGGCTGGGACAAGTACCATGCGGGCTAATAACATCAACAATAAATTTAATAAAGCTCTCTTTATTATTTCTAAATCATAAGTAATGTTTTGATTCGATTACAAATTCACAGTACAATTCTCGTTTATTTAAATCTTTTAAAGTGAAAATGACTTTTGTCTTTGTGGAATTTATCACCTTAAAATTCACTTTTGTAGTGTGTATATATATTTTCGGCAATTTTACTTCAATATTATAAAAAAAATTTAAAATTTCCAGTATGCTACAAGTTAAAAAATATCTTTTTATATACTATAGCTTAAATGATTTTGGTATCTCAAATATCAAAATATAAATTTTTTTTTTAATTGAATGAAAAGGATCTCGATGTTTTTGAAACCGAGATCTTTCTCTTCTAAGTAGCCTGACCCCTACTCCCCGCTCCTCCCTCACACTGACACCCCTTCCCCCAAAAAAATCATCCCTCCTCACTTTTTCCCACCCCTTCCCTCTTTTTTTTTGTCTTTTAAAATTATAACTATTTTTTATTTTAAATATTTATTAATTTTTATTTTTCTAACCACAAGTAAAAATATAAAAAATATATACTAAATAAAATAAATTAATTATACTAATAAAATATATTATTCAATATTTTTAAAATTATATAGATTTTTTTATATTTTGAAAACATATATTTTAGTTAAGTTTTTAATATTACTAAGAAAATATATTTTTTATTAATTAAAATTTATATTAATATACAAAGTAACTATAAGGATATATTACCCTTCCTTCAATATTACTATAATAATATAAATCTCCCCCTATTTTTAAAATATATATTTTAGTCAAATTTTTTACCCAATTAATGATGTAAATAGGAAGAATAAGGGATAGAAATAAAAAAAAATATGAAGAAAAAAATGAATTAAATATTCAAGAGGATCCAACATTGCTCCAAGGTCATTTATATTTTGGGAAGGGACCATTTCCTTATTTCTTATAATTTAACTCATATTTTTTCTTTATATTTTTTTTATCTCTCCCCCTTATTCTTTCTATTTACATCATTAATTGGATTAAAAATTTGATTAAAATGTATATTTTGAAAATAGTGAAGATCTATATTATTTTAGCAATATTGAAGGAAGGATAATATGTCCTACTCTTATAGTTATTTTGTATATTAATATAAATTTTAATTGATAAAAAAGATATTTTCTTAATAATATTAAAAGTTTAACTAAAATAGATGTTTTCAAAATACAAGAAAATCTATATAATTTTAATAATATTGAATATTATATTTTACTAGTATAATTAATTTATTTTATTTAGTATATATTTTTTATATTTTTACTTATTTTTGCATGGTTAGAAAAATAAAAAAATTAATAAATATTTAAAATAAAAAATAGTTATAATTTTAAAAGAAAAAAGAAAGAGGGAAAGGGGTGGGGAAAAGTGAGGAGAGAAGGTTTTTTGGGGGGAGGGGGTGTCAGCATGAGGAAGGGGGGAGTAGGGTCAGGCATAAGCTGACTCCTCTTGTACTGGGAAGAAAAGGATTTCGGGGTCAAACCTTTTAATTCAATGAAAAAAAAATTTATATTTTGGTATTTGAGACACTGAAATTATTTAAATTATAGTATATAGGAAAATATTTTTTAACTTTTAATATATTGAAAATTTTGAAATTTTTTATAATATTAAGGTAAAATTTCCTATATTTTTCACACCCACCCTGTAGTATTTATTTCTAGGGAAAGGTGGTGGGTATGAGTCGCTATGAGCCATTAAGGTTTTAATAAAGTATAAGTTAATATTTGACTTTCCACTTTCATTTTTGAGACTAATCAAAATAGTTACTGTAAAAAAATTAAGAACAATATAATTATGATTAAGTTATAATTAAATAAAGATAATTTTAAAAAGTTATGATAATTTTTTAAAATATCAAAATTTTCAACTGATTTTAATAAATTTTTTTAGTATGGATAAAATAAGTAATATAACTTGTAATATGAAACCGATGGAGTACACGAGAATCACTGCATATTGTGAGAGCAAAATAATTGTTATTTTAAGTAAGGTTAATTATATGAGAGAAAGAGAGAGCAGGTACGATGCACACGTGAAGCAAAAATAATCTTATTAACAACACAGATTAATCTCCTTAGAGTATATTATAATTACAATTTGTTTCATACAAAAAAACTCTGAATCAAATCCCAACTATTTGATTAAGAAACAAGAATTTACACTACCTCATCTGACTTAATTTTCATTTTTTTCCCCAATCTTTTACTAATTTTTCTCTGCCATTTCTTAAAAGAATTTAAATATTAAAGCTCCATTTTGTATCTTCTTTTTTAAGGATCAATTTTTTTATTATGGATCAATTTTGTACAGGAAGCTCTTGGGAAGATCAAAGAAAAAATATCTTCTTCCTCTCTAAAGAATTATTCCAATAATTGAAAACCTAATCTTTCCACTAATAGCATGATAAATCTCAATATGCATCGATTTTAAACAGAGTGGTTTTCTTTTATATTGTATTTTTCATTCATTCATTCTTTTTTTATTTTTTTGAAATCCGAAACTCTATTAAAAGAATTAAGATTATCAATGTCCAAAAATATTGGCCTTTTTGCCTGCTAGACTTACCGCTTTTGGATTAGCTTTGGAGGTGAATACATGCACATGTCTGTTTTTTTTCTTATGACGCCAAGATTGTCGTTTTGAGATTTTTCGTTTTACACTTAATAAGTCTTTAACTCGACTCTGAACGAGATTGACAATCTAGTCTTTCCTTGTTAAATGAAATGGTGTTATTTTTACACATTCATCCTGATATATTTCTGATTACCGTTATAATACAAAGATAAATTCCAGAGCTCCATGGAAAATTATAGCTCTATTTTTCTTATTCTTACTATTATTAAAGTATGCCGACATTTGCTAAGAGAATAGCATGCATTCTATTAAGCATAATGTTGTATTGAGTATTCTGACTCTATTGATCATGATTCTGATTATAATATTAATGTAATTAATGGAGTAAATTATTATCTACTAATCCATCATTAAAAAAATAATAATCCAAAGTAAAAGTCTAGCTACACGCCAAATTAAATATTGGCCTTTTTGCTTGCTATGCATCATGATTTGCACAGAAGTTTGAAGTACATGGATCAATTAAAAATGGGTGTAAACTATCTAATTAATTTTTCCTAATAAATATGATGGTAAGAGTGCTACTCATGTTCATCAGAGAACACTGGAACTTTTGGACGTGTTAAGATGCTCATTCAGGTATTAGTCATATTTTCCTCCATACACATTCGTGTAAAGCTTATCGTAAGATATATAGCATTAATCTATCAATTATTTAAGGAAGTTTTACTGAAGAAGGTTGTGTTATCAGTTATCACATACAGCAAATGACCGCAGAAAAAATGGAAGACAAAACTTCTAATCTCAAATGCTCTAGCTCTTCTACAATTACCCAGATTTCCCAGAAACCTCAATAGCATTCTGCTTGATCTATTTATATTCACTTCTACTTCTTCTTCCTTTTTCTTTTTTGCACTTTTCTGGACTTCATGAATCGAGTTATTGCACTACAAGGACAAATCCTTTAGAAAAGACATGATGACTGATACAAAAAAATACCCATATTTTATTTGACGACAATTTATCGAGATTACAGGAGTGAAAAGAAAAGCTTAAACAACTCTAATATACATGGACATCCATCAAAATGCACTATCAACATATAATAGCATGATACAAATAAGTATAATCTATGAAACAATAAGATTGGGACACCTCATGTATGAAAACCGACTGCTTATCGTCCATCTGCAATCTCAAGTGCAATCTGCTTTTGTATGCTATCATAGGTAACTGAATTACTCGTACTAGCTTCCCCGTATTTTTCAGGTACATGACCAAGTAAGTATTCGTTTTCTTCTGACGTCAGATCCTCACCCTTCACCCAAGGATGCCTTTCCATTGCAATCAGACCCTCTAGCTCCATTGCTACTTCCTTCATACTGGGCCTTTCCTCTCCTTTTACTCTAACACATCTTCTTGCTAATAAGGCTACTTCCTTCAACTGCTCTGCGTTCTTTTGGGCTAACAATTGTTTGTCAACAATTTCCCATAAATGATCATCTTGCATTGAAGACACAAAGTACATTGCCAAATTTATTTGTTCTGGCCTATTGAATTCAACTGCTTTTCTCCCAGTGAGTAACTCTACAAGAACAACCCCAAAACTATAAACATCACTCTTCTCATTCAGCTGACCTATATGGAGGTACTCTGGATCCAAGTATCCAAGAGTCCCCTGCACTACAGTGGTAACATGAGTTTCATCAAGAGGAATAAGTCTTGATGCTCCGAAGTCAGACACCTTTGCTCTGTGATTATGGTCTAAAAGTATGTTGGCAGATTTAATATCTCGATGAATGATCGGAATAGTAGCAGCAGAGTGCAAATATGATATGGCCTCAGCAGTTTCTGCAGCTATCCTTAATCTAGTTTCCCATGAAATAGAACATCCATTCTTTAATGGATCTATATGGTCAAGAAGAGTACCGTTGTCCACAAACTCGTAAACTAACAAAGGAACTTCAGTCTCAAGGCAACACCCCAAAAGTTTCACCACATTCCTATGGTTAATTTGGGAGAGCACGGCCACTTCATTGATGAAATCCTTAATTTGTCTAGGATCCCCTCCTACTCTAGATTTCTTAATGGCAACAAGAGTGTTGTCTAGTAATATACCCTTATACACTACGCCTTGTCCCCCACGGCCAAGGATTTTGCCTTCCTCGAAGTTGTTTGTGGCATTTTTAAGCTCAGCTTCTGTAAATATTTTGGTTCTATCAGCGTATTCTTGCTGTTTTGAAAGTTGTTGTAGCAGTATGTTTCCTCCATTTTGCTCAAAATTTCTTTGTTTGAGTTCTTTTAAAGTTCTTTGCTTGTGTGCCCAACATAATGTGGAGACGAGTGTAAAGATAACCAACATGGCTACACTAACGCCTACAAGCAATGTAGTCCAACATTTTATCATAAGCAAGAAAAAACTTTTGAGTATATTTTGAATTAAATCTAAGAAAAGATTATAATCGTCTTGTTACTTCTAATTATCCCCTCCAATCCAATGTCCAGAATGAACCGTCCACTGAATAAATAAATCATGCTCCGAATATGGGAAGAAAACTCTAATATTAACCAATGTGATAGAACTCCAGCTAACAAATTGAGATTGCATTAGTATAGTTCTGAAAAACAGGGGATTCTAAAATTTTTAGGACGGATTTTTATGTTTACCCTAGCATTTGAAAGGCCATTTAAAATCCTTTCACAAGGCGAGCTACCTAACAATCCTTCCCATTATTAAACAAAGAAAAAATATTTCTCATGCTAAAATACAGTAAAGCAATTTTAGGGAGAAAATTTTTAATTTTAGAACATATTGGGAAAAAATAAAATAAAACAAAGTCCTTTAGATCGAGTCTTACCTAATGCAATTATAAGAATATGCAAATTTTGGTTAGATTGCGGAGTGTCCAAGGTGCAGCCCCTTCCGTTATTGTAGCCGTCGCCTGTATATCCAGGTGGGCATGAACAGTTGTAGCCACCATCGAAATTGTAGCACTGCGTTGGCATACTGCAATTATTGGGTCCGTTACACTCATCAACATCTGAAATTAAGAAAAGGGTATTAGTATTTAATTAGAAAATTAAGGAAATGATGGGAAAAGAAATATTGGAATTGTAGAATTACCGTGACATCCATCCGGATGATATGGATTTCCCTCAAAACCGGCTTTGCATTTGCAATTGTACCCAATTCCACTGTCGGAGTCGTAACAATCAGTGTTGGAGGTGCAAGAATAATCTGATCTGGTCGAAGCATTTTGACAAGTATCATTTGAAACAGTCCAATCTAGGACGAGAGGGACCATATGATCGGGAAAGTCTCGCAAATAATCAAGGGAGAAATTGAACCAGTCTTGCTTCACAAGAACAGCATAGCTGCAGTTGTTGAAGCTCAACACGTCTGTATGATTTTTCATGCTAGACGCTTCAAAGCTAATATTCTTTATTCCATGAGGAATATCTACCTTGCAACACCCAGTCCCTGAACAATTTTGATCATTTGAAGGAGGCATACTGTCGCATCGCGCAACGCAGCCGCCATAATAGGTAAAGCCGTTCTCGTAACGAATTATGCCCAAGGTGTCGCAACCAACACTCACGAACTTGTTTTGGGTGCTGGAAATGGTGAGGGAAGCGGTATAGATTTGAAGATATGGGTCATTTGCCACTGCACTGCCTAGTTGATTGTAACAAACCTTGGAGACAAACATGGAAATGACCATATGACCATCTTGGACGGATATGTATGAAACTGGGAGGTGTTCGAAGAGAAATAATTTGTTGTTGTGACAAGTGAGGAGATCGAGTGAGTCCTCCAAGAAACAATTGCGAGAAGTACCAGGTTGAACACCTAGACCAAATGGATATGGAATCTCCACATCTCCGCATTTGTTGTGACAGCCGGCAAGGGATTGAGCTTCAGTTGTTGCTGCCATGGCTGCAGCTAATAGAATGAAGATGAGCAACTTCAGCCCTCTCGCCATTTTCTCGGGAAAAAGAAAGGGAAGAAACTCAAGAAAGTTCTTTTAATTTGTATAGCTTTAGCAGGCAGATATATGGATTGCATGCTACTTATTCAAATTAAATAAAGAAATAAGGACTCGTTTTGTTTATTTTCTAAGTGTTTATGGAGTAAGAATTTAAATTTTATTTGAATTATTTGATTGGATATGGGAGTAGGAATTTGGACTCTTATGAGAATAAAGATGGCTAGAGATCTAGGAGTTAACTTTTCTACCTAAAATCTTGACTTTACTTATTTCTACTACTAGGAATAGAAATCAAATAACAGAAATAACCTTAATTATAAAATATTATTTTTAAAATACTCTTCTTAAATTATATATCATATTTTCTCTTGAAAATTCTTCATTAGTTCCCATAAGTTATTTAATGAAATTTTTCCTATACAATTTTTTTCCTAAAAATATTTAATTTGAAATATTTAAAATAAAAAATAATAATAATTGATATATACCTAAGTTTTCTTCTACTTTTTATATTACAATTTATACCTAGATATTTTTTATTTAATAAAAATAAAATTATATAAAAACTTAAAATATGAGGTTATTATCTGAACAAAAAAAGATGTTACCCATTTATAACTAAAAAAAGAGAAAAAAACAAGCCAAATTACGAACACAACATTGAAACAATTAATATTGAACTAAATTTTTACTTAGATATAATTATAACTTTTTACATATTATTCACATCTTATTCCATCCTTTTCTCATATCCAACCAAATAAATTTAAATTATTACCTATATTTTTTTATTATAAACTAAATAAAATTTTCATTTACAAGATTTCATTTCATCTCATTTTCAACCATTTCATTCAAACCCATTCCAATAATCCTATCAACAAATGGGCAGCTCTCACAGATACCACACAAGTCAAATTGCTTGAAAGTTATAAAACGCGAGTAAGCGAGGCAACGGCTGTTTATTGTGCGTGGATGACCTGGTGGATTGAATGAAGAATTCTCCATTAATTGATGTCGACAACGACAACAATAGAAGAAAATTCTTGTGTGATGCGACAGGAGAAGGGTTCAAATCAATTTGTATTTAATCAATTTACATCATTTACATTTATTGAAAATAATTTTTATGTTTAATAAAAATAAATTTAGAATGTTCAAATCAACAGAGTTAAGGCAAAATAAAATATTAAAAACAAATTATTATTTTACTTTAAATTAAAAATAAATTTAATTATTTGCACTAACACATTTCATTATTTTTTTTATAATAAATATCCACATGAACCCAATTTTGTGAGTGTGCTGCAATTACACCACAAATTTGAATCATTCTTATAAACCAAAAAAGAAAAAAGGACTCACCCATTAATTGGTCCAAAACAATTAATATTAGTATTTTACATGTGGGCTAGCATTTCATTTTATGTCTTTTTAACATTTCATTAGCTCAGGTTTTATTTCCTATTTTACTTTATGTTAATACCCTCCCTTTGTAAGTTTGTACATATTCTCTTTTTTTTTATAAGACAGAAATAATGTACATATTCTTTTTATTACATATATTATTATCATTTTTAACAAAATTTTTTTTTGTTAGCTCAATTTCTTAGACTGTTGGATTTTATATATGTACGGTTAAGATATTGCTGAAGAGAGGACTCAGAAATTTTATTCGGAGAGAACATACATATGATTCCTACAAAGAATTAATCTGAATGTTTTTTTTCTTAAGGGCCGTGGGAGAACACACGTTGACGAAGACGAACCTGCATTGCATGTCTTTACATATCCATTTCAAGTGTGTGGATATGAAGACTAGTCAACTTCCGCAGATCCTAAAAAAATCAGACTTGGATGTTTGATCTATCATAATTTCCTGCATATGTACACAGTCATTATTGCCGATATTTGTGTCCTATTTCTATTATTGAGATAATTTTTCTCAATCAAATTACATTTTAGATTAATGGTACAGGTGAACAAATTAATTAAATAAATTCATAAATGCTTGAAAAAAATTAAGGGAAAATTTTTTAGAAAAGATATAATGACTGATCTAAACGAATACCCATATTTTTCTTGTCGACAATTTATCTACTTAATTTACAATAGTGAAAAGAAAAGCTTAAAACAACTCTAATGTACATGGACATCCATCAAAATGCACTGTCAACATACAATAGGATCGGACAAATTAAGTAGAATCTGTGAAACAATTAATAACTAAGATGGGGACACCTCACTTATGAGAACCAAATGATTATCGTCCATCTGCAATCTCAAATGCAATCTGCTTCTGTATGCTATCATAGGCATCTGAATTACTTGCACTGGCTTCCCCATTTTTGTCTGGTACATGACCAAGTAAGAATTCGTTTTCTTCTGACATCTGATCCTCACCCTTCACCCAAGAGAAATGTTCAAAAGTCAAACAAAAAAAAGATCAACCAACGGCAGCAGAAATAAAATTAACGAGCATCATTCCTAAGGAGAGAAAAAAGAGGGGGTGGGGGATGCAAATCCCAGTTTGCATCACACTCCCTCAAATAAGCAAATTTAGCTAGCAGGCCAGTGAGCCGCCATGTTTGAACTCCGTGGACACCAACGGAAGGAGCACCTTGGAATCAAAGTGCTAGCTAGAGCAAATGATATCTTCAATAATAGCAACTAACACCACCAATCTGGCCCAGAAGAGCAGTTATTGATAGCAGATATCAAGGGACGAAGATTGTCCGATTCGAAACAACATCTGAAAACTGAAGTTCCTTTGCCATATGCACGCCCTGTCTCAAAGCTAATGCCTCAGACATATAAGAACAAAATCAACATTAACGGGGTTGCTTGAAGCCTTAACCAATTCTCCTTCATGATTTCGGAAAACGACACCAATTCCAGCAGCCAACTCACTATTAAGAACTTCAAACGTAACATCAACTGAGGGTGTGTTTGAATTAGATTATCTATAAGTGATTATGAGGATAAGTGATTATTTATAATAGATTATGAGAATAATTAAGTGATTATGTCAAAAGTGTATTGTGTTTGAATATTTTTAACCCATAAGTGATTTTGAGAAAAGAAATGTGTTTAGATATTGAGGTTTAAGTGATTATTGGGTGAATAATGAGATAAAAAAATGAAATAAATGATTATGAGAGAATAAGTGATTATCATAAGTTAGAAAAAGTAGCTTATGGAAATAATCACTTAAATGGTTATAAGTGATTATTTTGTTCCTGAAAACGTTTGGGTACAGATGAAATAATCACTTTTTTAGCTCCGTAAGTGATTCAATCCAAACAGTCACTGACTATTAAGTTTTCCGATGACAAAAAAAAATGGAGAAGAAGTTAAGGTTTCTATTCTGTCAGTCTCTATTTATATTTTATATAAAAGTATATATAGATTCAAAAAGTGAAGAAGCCCAGAAAGTTTTAAAAATTCATATTCATATTATTATTATCATATATACTCCATTCATTTCTTTTCAATTATCATTTTTTGAGTTTTAGCATGTAGATTAAAAGTGCAATTAATATATTAAAAATTCTTTTAAATTCCCTAATATGCCCTTAAATATTTAATCTATATGCTAAAACATTAAATGATTCTTTCTTCTGTCCTTATTATATATCACATTCTATAAAGTTTTTATAATTCTGAATATAAGTCATATTGTAAAATATTTTTTAAAGTACATTGAGTACAGTTAATTTACGCGGTGAGGACGGTGATTGCATAAAGAATCAGTTATAGTCTTATCGATATCAACTTTTTGCCCAAAAAAAAAGCTATGAAGCTCAATGGCTCGGGTCAACCCGCCAAAAATCAAATATACTGATCCAAACAGAATCACGTTTGGGCTGGGTTGGCTCGTTAAAATTTGGATGATATTCTTTTCTGAATCTGACCCAATCCGCTATAACTTGATCGGATTTAGTTTACCATTTTTGGACTGAACTTGATTGGTTTGAGTTTTTTTTGGGCCAAAATGATTGGGTTGACTTGAAAACCTCACTTTTCAAGCCGAACTGACCTGTGAACACCCACAAATAAACACGTCTGGAGACAACACTTCATAGCATATAAACTTACAGATTATAATACATGTCAGATATATATATATATATATATATGTCAGATATATATAATACATTTTTCTTATTACTCTATATTTGTCATCATTAAAACGTATATTATACTAAACCTTACAGATTCAAAAAGTGAAGAATCCCAGAAAGTCTTAAAAAATTCATATTCATATTATTATTATTATTATTATTATTATTATTATTATTCCATCCATTTCTTTTTAATTATCATTTTTTGAGTTTTAGCATGTAGACTAAAAGTGCAATTAATATATTAAAAATTCTTTTAAATTCTCTAATATGCCCTTAAATATTTAATCTATGTGCTAAAATATTAAATGATATTTTCTTTTGTCCTTATTATATATCACATTCTTTAAAGTTTTTATAATTTTAAATATAAGTCATATTGTAAAATGTTTGAGGCATTAATTATTTTTCCAACGAAGGCCCTTGTATTAGAAACTAGTTTATCAACTTTATAAAGTTTGAGAAGCAGATTCATTGAAAGAGAAACTAATTCTTAAGAATTTAATTAAGGGTAATATTGAAAAATAGTAATAATTTTTTAAAATTTAAAAACATAAACTACTTTTTAATTACTTTTTTTAATCAGTATAAAGTAATTAAAAATTATTTATAGTAATAAATCATTCATGGGAGGAGGCATACTGTCACATTGCACCACACAGCCACCGTAATAGGTGAAGTCGTTCTGGTAACGAATTACGCCCATAGTGTCGCAATCAACACTTACGAACTTGTTTGGGGTGCTTGAAATGGTGAGAGAATTGATATAGAGATATGGATCATTTGCCTGTGCAGTACTGCCTGGTCGATTGTAACAAACCTTGGAGACAACCATGAAAATGACCATGTGACCATCTTGGACGGATATGTTTGAAACTGGGAGGATCCCGAAGAGGAATAATGTAGAGTTGTGACAAGTGAGGTTGAATGAATCCTCCAAGAAACAGTTGCGAGAAGTACCAGGTTGAACACCCACACCAAATGGATATGGAATCTCCACATCTCCGCATTTGTCGGGACAGCGAGCTAGGGATTGAGCTTCAGTTGTTGCTGCCATGGCTGCAGCCAATAGGATGAAGATGAGCAGCTTCCGCATTTTCTCGGGAAAAAGGAAAAGAAAAAGGAAGCAAGAAAGTTCTTCCGTATAGCTTTTGCAGGGCAGCAGATAAATGCCATGCCACATGTCTTCAAATATTTTCAATAAAGGAGTAAGTCTCACGGATAGCACAGTCAGTCAAATTACTTAAAAGTAATATATATACATATGTAAGCGACGAAAAGGTTGTTTATTGAGGAAGACCTGGTAATTTGGATGAGTAATTCTGCATTTATATATGTGGAAGACGATAGAAAGAGAGTTTTCAGTATGATGCAACAGAGTTTATTAATGGAGACATTATGTTTTGAACGAAACATTTTTTTCCCTTGAAGGCTGTGGAAGAACGCACGTTGATGAAGACGAACTTGCAATGCATTCACCTGTGGATGTTAAGTAAAGGGTCAACTTTCACAAATACTAAAATATCAGACTTTGATCATTTCATATGCACGGTACACAGCCAGTACAGACATTTGTGTCCTATATTGAGATAGTACTTTTTCTCAATTGAATTTTACATCAATGGCCTTTTTTTTTATTAAACCACCTAAAATTCGATTATATTAGATTAATTCAGATATAAGAACATATTTTTCTAATAATGAATATTGAACATAATTATATACCCATGTTTGCTATTTTTCTTTTTTACTGGCACTAAAGGAAAACTATCTAATGCATAGTGGTATTCAAGTGGAAATTTTACATCAATCAAGTGGTATTCAAGTGGAAATTTTACATCAATGTTGTAGGCGTTGTGAACACCCCATTTTGTCCGGGCATTTTACAAAATATAATAATGATAATAATAAAAGAAGAAAAGAAATAAAATAAAATAAACTAAAAAAAAAGAAGATGAAAAAATAATAATAAAAGAAGAAGAGGAATAAAAGAGAATAAAAAAAAAACTAAACTAATAACAAGAAAAGAGATAATAAAAAAAGGAGAGAAAATTAAAAAAAAATAAAATAAAAAACTAAAACCGAATAAAAAAAAATGATAACAACAAACCTAAACAAAAAAAAAAGGAGCAGCGAACTGGAAAAGAAAAGCAAGCAGAGGGTGACGCGTGAACTGGAAAAGAAACAGCAGACTGAAAAGAAAAGCTGAGGAGCAGCGTGACAGAAAAGAAAAAAAGGACCACGGCAGACTGAAAGAGAAGACGAGACTGAGAGCAGTGGGGAGAGAACGAAGACACACGAGCACAGGGGAGGCAGGAGGCAACTGAGAAAGAAAAGGGAGACAGAGGGGCCGCAGAGCTGAGACGAAGGGGAGGCGTACACGAGAGGGATAAGCAATGGGAACACGCATGAGGGGGAGCTGGGCACCATGGACATAAAATAGAGAGGACAGAAAAAACAGGGAGAGTCCAAGGGAGGATGGAAAAAACAGAGGGAGTTCGAGGAAGGACAGGAAGATAAAAACAGAGGGAGCACGCGAAGGAGGGGGAGTCACAAACCGAGAGACGAAGAGAGGAAGGAGGTGAAGCCGCGAGGCCGAGAACGCGGGGCTGAACCGAAAACAGAGGGAGGCCGAGGACGAGGGAACTGAGAACAGAGGGGTGGGAGCACTCGCGAAAATAGAGGAAGCCGAGCTCGAGAGAGGCAGCAAACTCGAAAAATCGAGGGAGACCGGAGGAAGGAGACCCCACGGGAGCCACAGACCGGAGAAAGTGAAGGGTTTGGCCCGAGTTCAAGCCCTCAAGGAGCTCCATGAAGTGGTGGCTGCTCATTCCACTGCCCACAGGACGGTCATTGATGAAGGTAGAGTCCCTGTAACGTCTTCCTTACTCGGTCCTTTTACTTCCCATGCGGTTGGCTGCGAGGTCATTGGTATTCTTGTATGTTTGACCCTTGATTCTGAAAAAAAAGAATTTAATGCAACCTGCAAAGCTTTCTTTAATGGTGGTCATTTTGAACGAGGGTTCCATTGAGACCAAAATCAATTGCACCCGACTGATTGAATCATTGATTGAGGAGGATGATTTCGTTCTGAGATTATTTCCTGGACTTAGCTTCCTCGGGAAGTTATGCTTGCATAAAGAAGTTAGGAATTTGCTTGTGAGCATTGGGGCTTGTAAACTTTACTCTGATGTATATGGCTATTATGGTTGATGTCTTAACAATCTGCATTTCCTAAAATGATGTTTGGAGTACTTGTTGCTTCGATATGGTGGTTATAGATTTTACCCAAATTGAATCAGTGAATGAGGGTCTGTGGAAGGGATCTTAATTGATTGAGGTGCTGGAATGCCCCTTTATTAAGTTGAGTACCTTGTTTGAGATTTGGGTCTATACTTTACAGGTTGCTTTTGAAATTTGACTGAAGGATGAATGGGTTGTGGTATACATGTGCATATTTTTGCTTGAATTTTCATTGAGCAAATCTAATTTTAATTTCAAGTGCTGTATAGCTCATTCATTGTTTGGAGATCCAAATCGCAATGTGATTATACTTTTGTTACTCTGTAGAACTTAAGAGTGCTGCAAGTGATTGTACCTTTGAGGCAAACTTTTAGCTTGCATGCTTGCATGGATTTCCTAAATGATGAGGATTTTGGTCCTCTTATAAAACCCATTAAAAAGTAACAATAATAAATAATACATTATTGATTTCTCGTGAGAATGTTCCTAATATGGGCACTACTATTCTAATCATCTTTTATCTTTTTTCAAGTGCCATGGTGGGAGTATGAGTCAAGTTCGGGAGAAATTAAGGCTATCGTCACCAAGCCAAGCAGGGGTAACGGGAGCTATCAACTACGAAGCAAAGGAAGACAGTGAGGAAGACACTAGAGTTTGCATCTTATCATTTTATGATTGTATTTAAGTTATCTGAGTCTGCACAGTAACACCCACCATCACAAAATTATACACATTTTTAAATATTTGGCATAATAAATATTTTTATTTGCTTTAGGAAATTGGTCACGAAAGTTTTTAGAGCTCTCGCAGACCCCTAAAACAATCACACCGTATGAGCCTATAGGGCTGTACGAGCGTATCATGAAGGTATATGTATAACAGGTCCCAATGACCTCTCCCTCCAAAATTTTATTTTCTCATTAAAAAAAATAATAAATAAAAATAATAATAATAATAAGAAAATGGATAATAGAAATAACTGATTTGGTAACCACACCGTGTGAGGCTTCGAGAACCCGCGCAGGTATTTTGGTTTGTTGAGTTGCCACGTGAGATTGCGAATCCACGTAGATATATCGGCTAAGTAACTTTCTTTTAAGAAAAACAACCATATTTCAAAATAATAAAATAATGGGACAAATTTTGTTTTAAAATATCTAATAAATTATTATACGGCGTTTTAAAATAAAACCTTTATACCGCGAGGTTTAGAACTTCTGCAGGTAATTAAGGAATCAATCTATCAGGCATGACTGTGAGTCTGCAATAGATGGATTGATTTTCTTTTTAAAAGAGAAATTTTCAAATGTATAAAAATATGCTATTTTAAAAATCAAAAATTAAACAACAGCATTTTTCAAAAATCCAAAAAATAAAGGAAATGTTTTCAAGACAACATAAAATAAGAGTAAGTAAAATGGAATTAAATTATCTTTTGTAAATTAAAACACACCAACTCAATCTCAGAAAATTGTTTTGTTTGCAAAAAGTCAAATTATTTTCCATTAACTTTCTCTTGTTACAATAACTAAAAAATATCAACCAACAGACACGCATTTCTAGTCCCGAACTACGTGGGCTTTGATCCCCATCGTGGGGTACGTAGGCCCCAGGCTCTGATCCTGGGTCAAGTCCGCCTTTGTAAATAAATAAATATTTTCTGATTTATTTGGTGTTTTTTCCTTAATTTAATAAATGTTTCTCAATCTATTTTCTTAATTCATTTTTCTCATTTTGCTTAAATATCCTCAATCCTAATTTAATTTGTTTTCTTTATCTTATTTTCCAATTTATTTTCTTAAATCTCTTTTTCCTCATTTTCTTCTCTAAACCCTTTTAATCCCCGAGTTAAATTATTTTTCTTATTCTTCTTATTCCATTTTCCAAATTTTGCAAATCCTCTCAAAATTTTCTCTACCCTTATTCTCGCATGTGATTTATAAAAAGGAAAACCAAAATATATTTTTAAGCCATATTAATTTACACAATCAACGTAAGGTAACCGTTCCTAGGAACGGGTGTTGTGGGGTGCCTAACACCTTCCCCACACACAATCGACTCCCGAATCCAACTCTGGTTACGCAGACCATCCTTTCCTCTTTAATAGGTTTCCCAAGATTTTCCTCAAAATTTTGGTGGCGACTCCTCACAAGTCGGTTTTCATAAGAAAACTAGATTTGTTCTCTTTTTCCTTTTGTCGCATTTTTCCGGGTGCGACAGGCGTACCAAATAATTTCGTAAATACTTCAAAAAAATTAAGGGAATATTTTAGTCGATCTATAGTTATGCTTAGTTTCAATTTGATTTTTATAGTTAACAATTTATAAATAAATCCTTATAATATTTTTTGACCTGAAATAAATAAATCCATATAATTTAATTAATTTTTAGTTTAGTTCTTATTATTATATTTTTACAATACATTTTTCATAAATGTTAGTTTTATTTATTATCATTTTTTTGTCATAAATCATTCCAAAATATTCGGATAATATGTACTGTTTATATTAATAAAACGTAACACACTTTCACAAAATTTTAAAAATATGGATGAAATTAAAAATTTTATAAGCAATCATTAATAAATTAAAAAAAAATTCTTAAATTATATTGATAAAATTAAAAAAGGAATGGAATTATAATAAATAAAAGTATAAACTTTCCAAAAATTAAACTCCCACATAATTTTGGCCAAAAAAACCTCCCACTCCCATCTAATCATTCTTAATTTGATTCATTTTAGATATTTGTATTTCTATTTTGTATAGAAATATATAGTTTCAACTTTCAACTCAAAAAGTGAAGAAGCCCAAAAAGTCTTCAACTATTATTGTTATTATTACTACTACTACTACTATTCCTGGAAAATATTAACAAATACGGGGTGTGTGTAATGCATTTGAAGAAGAGTTGTGGGTCTCTGTGTTCCTCTTGAACTTGCTTAGTGAAGTGGTTTTCACGTTTTTTAAGTTGAAACAGATATACAGCCGTTACCTTGCGTAGTAGCCAGTGACAGCATTACTGAATATTCTTAATTTTGATGATAGTAGAGGAATTAATGCATATTCCCAAATTATGCCATAATTTATGAGCTTATGATCTTTTGATGTTTTCTTTTTATTAACAAAAACACAAAAAAAATAATGACACCAATGAGGCCTGCCAAGACCCGGCACCTCCCTTCGAATTTCATACCAATTTCTTTTTTATTCCTCTAAATTTTACGCCTCTCACTGAATATATCACATGATAAAAGTAAGTAGAATCTATAAAACAATAAGGACACAAACACAGCAGGTATATACAAAACCGAATGATCATCTAGCTTCCATTATTTGCCATCTCAAATACAATATCTTCTGCATGCTATATATATATATATATATATATATAATAGGCAGTTGATGAATTATTAGCACCAGCTTCCTCATATTCATCAGGTATAGGACCAAGTAAGTGTTCGTTTTTCTCCTGACACCAGTTCCTCACTCTTCACCCTAGGATGCTTTTCCATTGCAATTAGACCCTCTAACCCCAGGTGTGAGCATGGGCCAGATCGTGTTTAGGTTTGCCCCTGCTCGAGGACCAGTCCAGTAATTAATATTCCTAAGTTTATCAGGTTGGGTTATCTAGGTTTATTAAAAAAAAATAAAAAAGAAGAATGAAGAGGAAGAGGCAAGGCACATATATGATGAAAAAAGCAAAGCCAACCAATCAAACTAGATCTATGAATTGAATCTGCACGGGCAACAACCAACGGATCTATGAATACAAACAAGATCTATGGAGGCTGGGAGGAGATCTAAGAAAAAAAGGTAAAAATAATAACCAAGCATAGTGTTATTAAGCAAACAAGATATGAGAAACTGAGATGGCGGAGATCTGGTAATAGCCGGTGAGATTTATTAAAGATGATAAAGAGGAGGCAAAGGAAAAGAAGAGATGACTAAGATTTGGGGATGGCACTGGCAGTGAGATATGAGGACCATGAGACAAATGGTGGTTGCGGTGGTGAAGGCTAAACAAAGAGATGTGATAGAAAACAAAATTAGGATATTTAAAATATTTTTTAAATTTAATAAGATTTCATCACATTTTTTAGAATTATTAGGATTTATATTATTTTTTATTTATTTCTTATTTTATTATTTCTTTTTCTTTAAATTTAGGTTAAAATGTTTTAATCTTTTAGAAATTTCTAAAATAAATGAGATTCTTATAATTTCCCTATATTTAGTTATTAGGTTAAATAATTCCTTATTTTATTAGATTTAGTCAATCTTCTAGAAAGTTCCATTGAGTTTATAAATATCTATCATTATAATTTAAATAGAATACAAGATTGAGCTGAATTAAGTTGAATTTCAGCAGTTATCTTTCTCTCTCCCTAACATTTTCTATTTTCCCTTCCCTTGTTCTATCTCTCCCTCCCTTGAGTTCTTCTTGTTCTCCCTTATTTCCCTTATACTCTTTCTCATTTCCCCCCTCATCCCCTTACATCATTTAGTAAAGGAGTAATAAAAAGTATGTAGATCGAGCACTTGAATCTTTGTGAATTGAGATAAAGTAAGATCGAGAGAAAACAAACTATAGGTTTGACAAATTAGAGAAAATGATCGAGGAGATGAGTCAGTTTATAAACATGACAAGTAAGCAACTTTCGAGTAAGATATCAAAAAATATATTTGGAAATCCAAATGGCTGCAATGAGTTACCTTCCTTTAGTCAATTTAAGGTTCTACCTTATGAGAACATGACAACGGAAAACCAAGATGGTAGGGTCCTCTTCCTAAGATCGAGAATCACCAGAATGACTATATAAGAGATCAGCAGGATAACCAAGACACCACCAGAGACCAGTACGCATATTTCACCCCCTAAAGATCATCGAGAAGCTTATTATAAGTGAATTCCAAGGTCAAAATCAAAGCCCCTAAGTTTGATGGACTATTTGATTAATTGGCTAGCTAGCTAGTATAGAAGATTACTTTAAATGAATAAAACAAAAGCAACTGTGGAAATTAAAATTAAGTAAGTCCAAATTAACCCTAAGATGACGAAACTTTTCGAAGATAGGAGGAATGATAGAAAAAGAAATTAGGATATTTAAAATATCTTTTAGATTTAATGAGATTTCATCACATCTTTCATAATTATTAGGATTTATATTATTTTTTATTTATTTCTTATTTTATTATTATTTTTTCTTTAAATTTAGATTAGAATGTTTTAATCTTTTAGAAATTTCTAAAATAAATGAGATTTTTGTAATCTCCCTAGATTTAGTTATTATGTTAAATAATTCCTTATTTTATTAGATTTAGTCAATCTTTTAGAAAGTTTCATTGAGTTTATAAATATTTATCATTGTAATTCGAATGGAAGACAAGATTGAACTGAATTGAGTTGAGTTTCAATTATTTTTCTCTCTCTCTAAGCTCTTATATTTTCACTTTCCTTATTCTATCTCTCTCCCTTGAGTTCTTCTTGCTCTCCCTTATTTTCTTTTTATCCATTCTCATTTTCCCTCCTCTCTTACATCAAGATGTGTCAGAGAGGGAGAGAATGGTGAGAGGCCACCAACAATATGAGAAGCATGAAAGAGGGAGAGAGAAGTGAGACTCCAATGAGTGAGAGGGTAAAGGTGAGGGTGGAGAGAGGTGTGACTCAAACGCGTCATGTGTAATTGTGTAATAGGGTGTAGGTGAGGGTATGTTAGAGGAGAGAGGCAAGACTCAGGTGAGAAGCTAAAGATATAATTGATTGATATTTAAAAAAGACAAGTTTGGGGCAAAAAATAATTGATTGATATTTTAAAAAAAGTCATATATGTACAGGCTGAAACGGGGCAAGTGAGGCCATTATTCTAACTCGTAACTCAGATCAGTCTGATAATTTTGACTCCTGGGCCAGTTGAGTTGGGTGGGTCATGCACACCCCTAAGCTCCATTGCTAATTCCTTCATAGTGAGCCTTTCCTCTCCATTTACTATAACACACCTTGCCAATAATGTTGCTTCCTTCATCTGCCCTACTACATTCTTTTGGTCTAACACTTATTTGTCTTCAATTTCCCATAAATGATTATGTTGCATTGAAGTTACAAAGTACATCACCAAATTTATTTGGTCTAGATTATTAAATTCAACTGCTTTTTTCGCATTGAGTAACTCCACAAACACAATCCCAAAGTTGTATACTATGTAGTACTAATACAAGTACATGAATAAGATACAATATGGTATAATAAGAAAAATATAACAATTTTTAAAATTTTAGTATACGGATATGAGAGATATTTATACATATATAATATTATTTATATAATTATTTATATGTATAATTAATAAGTTTAAATATTAAGATAAAAATGAGTATTAAATATTTTAAAACGTACAGTATAAATGTTAAAATAAACCATAAAATATTTATAACAATTTCAAATAACTCTATTTTAATGTAAAAATTTGAAGTGGTACAGATAAATACATATGCATAAGTACAATATATGTATCATATCGTATTATATATTGGATACGGGTGAATTTACTTTTTTTAAATATCGGTGCTTTATAGGCTGTAAACATCACTCTTCTCATTTAACTACCTTATATGGAGGTACTTTGGATCCAAGTATCTAAAAGTCCCCTGCACCATACTGATAACATAAGTTTCAACAAGAGGAACATGTCCTGAAGCTGCAAAATTAGACACATTTGCTTTGGGCTCTTTGATGAAAATATAAGGATTTTTTTATTGAAATATAATAATAAAAAAAGAAATTATCAATATACAATAGTTTTGAAAATATTTACCACAATACAACACTTTCTATAAATCGTAACATGATAATCCGCTTTTTTTTCCATGCGTATAAAGAAGAAGTCGTAATAGTCAATTACGATTTGTATTATTTTAAAAATAAAAAAAAAGTCTGGCCACATGACAGACTTTATTAAATAATAATAAAATTAAGTAATAATAATTGTAATACTCCTCTGGTTTCATTTACAAAGGAAAAAATGCTTCATGAATATTAAGAAATAGAGTTGAAGTTAAATAAAAATAATTAATTTCTCTCATATTTTCAATTTCTTCCAAAATTATCTCTACTTAATTAATCTCTCTCTCATTTACTTCCAAAAATCAATTCCTTGTAACTTTCAATAATGTTAATAAAAAATGGTAATTTTGATAAAAAGAAATTAATACAACATTAACACTCTCTCTTTTTCTCATAAATAAGACAATCAAAAGAGTAAAATTTTCTCTTATAAATAGGATCAGAAGAAGTATAACCTTACGATTTGTATTATTTTACTTCACAAAAAATAAATAATACATTACGATTTTAAATGTAGTATTTTGGTAAAATCATTCAAAGTTGTAATATTTGAGTATTTTCTTTTTTTATTTGTTGCATCTAGCTCAATCAAAAGCCATACAACAAATAAAAAAAAAAATACTCAAATACTACAACTTCAAAAGATTTTACCAAAATACTACATTTAAAATCGTAATGTCAAATAACATTTTGTATTGTTTATTTTTTGCAAGGTAAAATAATACAAATTGTAAGGTTATACTCCTTCTGATTCTATTTATAAGAGAAAATTTTACCCTTTTGATTATCTTATTTATAAGAGAAAAAAAAAGAATTAATGTTGCATTAATTTCTTTTTACTAAAATAAATCTTCTTTATTAAAATTATTGAGAGTAACAAGGAATTAATTTTTGGAAGAAATTAAGAGAGAAATTAATTAAGTAGAGATAATTTTGGAAGAAATTCAAAATATGAGACAAATTAATTATTTTTATTTAACTTTAACTCTCTTTTTTAATACTCATAAAATATTTTTTCCTTTATAAATGAGACCAATGAAGTATTACGATTATTATTACTTAATTCTTACTTAATTTTCATGTGGCCATACTTTTTTTTTATTTTTAAAATAATACAAATCATTGCAGCATGTTACGATTTGAGCTTTATGCAAAACACTTTTTTTAATTTTTTAAATAAATCAAATCGTAATTGGCTGCTATGACTCCTTCATATGCACGAAAAAAAAAAAGCAGACCATCATATTACGATTTATAGAAAGTGTTGTATCCTAGTAAATACTTTCAAAATTATTGTATATTGGTAATTTCTTTTTTTATTATTATATTTCAATCAAAAAGCCAAAATATAACAATAACAATCTAAAAAATATTTACCAACATACAACATTTTAGGAAATCATAATCTGGTGTTCCATTTTGTAAAAAGGGGGTGAAAAAAAATTGTAATTCTGGACCACGATTTGTTAAAATGCTAATCCAGATTTATGATTTGTGAATTAAAAAAAAAATATAGTCACATGGACAAACATAGACTAATAAAGTCTATCCATGACAAACTTTAACAAAAGTTGTAGTGCCTATCAGCTTTGACTGGCATTGCAGCAAACACTGCTCCATGGTAGCATTACTTCATATAAAAAAAAATTTTTGCTACATGCAGCAGCATTCGGTCATTCAATGCTGCTGCATGTTGCGTTGATTGACGCAATGCTATAGGCACAGGTGTTGCATCAATCGGTGTAGCTAGTTATAGAAATCAGGGAGGTGTCTGTGATGCTACAGAAATAATTGGTTTTGACTATACAGGAGGTCTCAATTTCAATAGATCATGAATTCTTCTTCACTCTTATATCTCCATATTTCAGTTACTTTTCTTCAAACTTCTTCTTCACTTGCAAAAAAAAAAATTTCCTTTGTTTGAAGTAGAAAAATTTGCTGGATCCTTCAATTTTAGCCGAGAGCTAACTTCTTGATCTTCACTCTACACCATCTATCTTGATTTTTACTCATTTTTCTTCAAATTTTATACTAGAATACAAGTAAATATATTTTGTTATATATTACATATATCTAATTTTACAATCTAATTATCTAGTTTGTTTTGATTTTACTACATAATGTAAGTTTATTAGATTTTTAAGAAGAAGTGGTTAATTTTTTAATGAGGGTTCAGATCGTGCTTTTACTCATCTTATAATTTTGCTCACTATGGTTAAATCATAATTGAGCTAGTTGAATGCATTAATTAACATTAAGCTATCATTAAGTAAGAGAGAGAGGAGATGAGAGACGAGAAAAGTAAGAAAAGTATGAATCTAATTTAGTGAAATCATTTTTTTATTTGTTATTTTTGTGTTATATATTTGTCATTTATTTAGGAAACCACTATTAATTTTCATTTTCTGAGGTGAAATAATTTATTTTTTATATTTATTTATTATTATGAGTTTATAATTTTTTATTTATTAAATGTACTATTTATTTATCTTAAAACATGATTTAAGATATGTGAATTACAATTTTTTTATTTAAAAAATAGAAAAAATTTCAAGAGTAGGTTTTTATTGATTATGAGATACAATTTCAATGACAAAAATTATAGAAAACATTTATAAAATATACAATTTATTTAAATATATATATATGTATATTAAATTTTATATAATTTTAATATTTAATATTTATATGATAATAACTAATTAACTATTTTTTCAATATGCCACCCCCACTGCCTTAGAATCTTAAATCAGCCAGATTTGAGAGAGGAAAAGTGTGAAGAATATTTATTTATTTGTTAGTTGAAACGAATATGTTTTTATTGTTTCATTTATAATATGTTTTTTCTTTCATTGAGATGTAGAAATATTTATTTTAGTTAAATCCTTTGTTTTTTTTTATAATTTTGTTTATATTACAAATTTAAATTTGTGATGTTTTAAGCTTTTTTTATTTAGAAATTATACTTTTTGTTAACATTAATATTACATGATTTAGGGTTAGAAGAATGTGAATTTTTCAAATTTTGAGCAAAAAACCATTTTGTGGAAAAAAATTATCATTATAAGAGTATCAATTTTCATAAATAAAACTTTTAATAATAAATTCAAAAAAATTTGACATCAAGTATAAAAATGATTTTGATATTTAGCGTAATTTTAATATTTTTATATATAACTTTATATGATATTTATCATCTTCAACTTTTATAAAAAATAATTTTGCCCCCACATAGCCACATTCTTGGTTCCACAAACATGTTTATATAGATGTACATATATTTTATGTAAACTAATAAACTTACATTCTAAAAAAATAATATATTAATTTTATTTATTAAAACAATGTATTTTCTTAAAAAATAAAATTATCAAAAAATAACATTTTATAAAATTAGAAACACTCACTGATCATACATAATTTTTATAAAAAATATTAGGAAATAAATTTAAAATTTTAAACAAAAATAAAAATACTGAAATCATAAAAATATTTATGAAATAATAAATTCAATTTATTATATATAACTTATTAAGAAAAACAATCGTATAAAATTAATTGATTTTTATAAAAAAATAAAAAATTTAATTAATATATGAACAATTTATATATCTACACTTTGTACATTCATATATATTTATGTAAAAGTAAATATTATAATATTTAAAAATAGATGGCATATAAAAAAATTATATATACTTTGTTATATATAATTTTAACAATTATTTATTTGAAATAGGCATGCCATCAAATGAAGTGTTTATGATCCCCTAGTAATCAATTCCTCTAATTGAGCTTCTTGTATTTAATCTAAATACCCCTGCCATCGAGTCAACTGAATGCCAACATGAAGAAGAGCCTATAAGATAGGGTTGACCACAACGTGTTTAGAGGAAACCAAGATGTGGTACAGAAAGTTATTACAGATAAGGTTAACCATTTTTTTCTGTGAAAGAAAAATTTTTATCTTTAATTGTTGTGAAAATTTAGCTTTATTAATTAAAATTTAATAATTACTAATTAATTTGTTAAGTTAGTTTATGTTTAAAAATTAATTTTTTATTATTTATATTTTTAATTAATACTCTCTCCATTTCGCTACATAGTGTACTTTTTTTAGAAATTTATGTTTCATAATATAGTGCACTTTGAGGATTAAATGATCTTTTTTTTTTTCGTTCCAAGATTGCCCTTAACTAATAGGCTCAAATATTCTCCATTACTTAAATGTTTCTTTCTCAATGCATTTAACGAAGGTAATTTAGGAAAAGGTGGAAAAAAATTTTAGTTACTAATTATTTCACTAAGACTTTTGTGCAGTAGTTAAAAGTGTACTATAAACTGGAACTAATGGAGTATACTCCCTCCGATTAATATTATAAGACATTTTGTATCAATTATACGTATATTAAGAAAATCATTCTTTCACCTAAAATCATTGTAAAAAGTACTAATATTTCCTATTTTACCCTTATTAAACGCCCTATTTTATTAATATTTTAGGGTTATAAATGAAGAATATGAAAGTATTAAAAATAAGGGTGAAATAAGAAGAAAAATACCCAATACCTATATTTTGAATAAAAAATTTGTCGTATAAAATGCCTTATAATATAGACCGAAGAAAGTATCTATTATACTCATTACCTCACAATTATTATTATTATTATTCTTCACAATTATTATAATTATTGCCTAATAATTATTATTCATTACCTTGTATTAATTATAGTGTAATAATTATTATAACAATTAACATTGAAAACCCACCTGTCACAATACTAGATAATTGAACATAATATTATGGCACATCGTGATGCGTTTCCATGATTTGCATAATTAAAAAAACATAAATCGTGATTCAAAGTCACGATCACGATTTGTGTTTTTGATTTAAAAAAAACAAAGATTACAAAACGTAATCTGATGTTACGATTTTAGGGGTAGTATCTTGATAAGATTTTTTAAAGTTGTTTTATATAGGTAATTTTATTTTATGATTATAGTATTTTACTCAAATTTCCCATTTATTATGTACTCATAAACAAAAAATGAATATTAATGCATAAAAAATATAATAACTACACAATAAAATTTTATAGACAAATAACCTATTTATTATGAAGATATTAAAAATAAAATTCTTTGTTAAAAATAATATAGCATTCAATATTATTTATTAAAAATAATAATTTATTTAATTTTTATGCAATTATACAATTTATTTATCATCTTCTAAAATTATATATGTTAAAAAATAATAAAATATAGTTATTTGTTAAAAAATAATTTATTTATGTAATCACAAAATTTATTTATGGGAAAAATAAGCTTTTAGTCCCTATAATTTCAAAGAATTTTGATTTTGGTCTCTATAGTTTAATGTTTTTTAAGGCACTCTTTAGAGTTTGCTTTGTCATATCTGTTCATCCCAATGACTTTGGAAATTGATGGAAGGACTGTTACTTGGCACTAACACCGTTAAATATGCTGAGTTAGCCGGTAAATTTGGATGCATGGATGCTGACAATGACACATAAGGGACACATTGGACAGTGTGGTACTTTTAACATAACGTAAAGAGGATTCTAGGGCTTTTGGGAGCTAAGTCGATGTTTGACATTTCTCGCTCGTGAAGAGGGGAGTAGTTCTGACTTCTGAGTATGTAACATAGAAGTAGAAATATTAGAAGATATAATTGGAACGCACCACTAAAGTAATATGGATCACAAAGTCAAGTATCGATAATTGTATATATCTGCTACGAAATCCACCATCAAATCTGCAAGTTCTTGGGCCATCATAGGATACTTTGTTTCACTTTGCATTTTGGAAAACAAAACAAAGGTGAGCAAATGTTGAGACTTTTTTCTTTTTTGGAATAAAGAAGGGATACATGTTGATCTCTAACAAATCCCACACATTTGTTTATTGTTCTGGACAAATCTTTGAGCTTCACATCTCAATTTCAAGCACGAGCTCTCTGATCATTTCCATTAGCTGGAATTCTTTTTGCATTCTACCATTAATCAGCTAATAAACACAATGCCTCAGTACATATAAATACATAATATTCATATAATTTATATTTTAAGAAAACCATCACACTTCTCTCTCTTTCTTTCTCACATTCATTCTCGTGTGTTTGTAGTTTTCTTATATGTGTGTGTGTGTATACTGACACATATATTTACCAAAAATGAAGGATAGGAAAGAATTAAAAGAGGGCCATTAATGTTCCGGTTGATGAGAAACAAAAAACTGGGTGTCTTTAAGCTTTCTCTTCGATAAGGCGGAAAGAATAAAATCTATAGTTTTTGTTAAAGATAAAACTTGATGATGAGGAAAACAAAAGCAGTAGTTAGCAAAAACTGTATATATTTAAAAGAAAAGGGTGCAGCACATAAATGGAGCAAGCTTCAAGCAACTCCAAAGAAAAGAGATTATAAACATATAAAAGGCTTGAATTTACTTAAATCTATCACATGGTCTCTCGAACTATGAGATTTAGAGTACGTGAAAGCAAAGAATGATATATCAATGGAAGTTGCTTTGTTATTGGCCACACCTCTCAGCTGGATTTTTATTAGCTCACATGGCAGCCACTTAGGTCCATCACCATGGAGGACTCAGCCCCAAAGGATAACAATGAGGACCCATCCATGGAATTGCTGTGCCTTTGATTACCCACCCTTCTCTTCTCTACACCTTTCCCAGAGTTAAGCATACCAGATTTTGAAGCAGAACAAGAAGCCATAAAAGATGAACATTGACGAAGCCATAGATGGACCTAAGCAATGTATGATGCAGTAGACGAGGAAGATGAAGGCGATGAGAGAAGATGAACTTCGATGTAGAATTAGCTTGTGATCGGAACGAAAGGATGAACAAACACAGAGAAGATGAACACAGAGATAGCAGAGTGAAAGGAAGAACTAGAAGAACTCATGAACCTGTACCCAGAGGGGACCTACATATAAATTAGGGGCCGTCTCTCAACTTAAAACAGCTGTATGCGATACTTTCAAGTTTTAGTATTTTTACATAATTAATTTTAATATTTAGAACTCAATAGATTTAAGTTTTATTTTTTTTTATTTCTAAATTCAAGTTTTGAATATATTCTAATTTAATTTTTTTAATATATAATTTAAATTTTTTGTGAGAATTTTATTAGGTTTAATAAATATAACGTTGAAGTGATTTATAAAAAAAAATTCAATTAACTTAAACCCTTAAATAATTTTTATAATAAATATTATTTTATTGTTTCAAAATCCAAATTAGTAATAGAGAGAATTGGAAGATTATTATATTAAATTTTTTTAATATTAAATCGCACCCAGGTTTCAGGTTCTAGGTCCACTGCTGCAAGTAACCCTAGGAGGACGATGTGTTTTGGGTACATTTGAGTGGGCTTCGAATTTTTTTTTTTCTATACATTGATACAGATTGTCCCTCATGTGTCCTTGTTAGCATCCGTGCATCTAAATTTAGTAGCCACCTCAACATATTTAACGATGTCAGTGCTAAGTAATAATCTTTCCATCAATTTCTAAAATTACAGGAATGAACAGATATGACAAAAAAACTTTAGGGAGTGCATTAAAAAGAGTTAAACTACAAGGATCAAAATCAGAGCTCATTCAAACTATAGGGACAAAAAGCTTATTTTTTTTATTTATTATATTCTAAAATTATAATTATAACTATTTATTATGAATATGAAATTATCTATTAAAAAATAATATTACAATAAATATTATTAATATTTATCGACTAAAACTTAGAAAAGTTCTACTTCTTGAATTTTTTTTTAATTTTTTATAATTATTTTTAAATATATCTCTAACTTCTTAATCATTTTTAAATTAAAAATAATATTTTTATCTTTAACAATATAATACAATACAATATGATATGATATATTTATTTAAAAAATTAATTTAAATCTCTCGCGAGATGTAAAAAGTGAAACAAGCAAATTATTTATAATTTTTTTAAGAAGTATATTTCCCATAAAGTACATTTCTCATGAATTTTACTTACAGAGGAGTATACTAAGCAAGCCTTACCGTTTATTTGTGTAATTATATAATTTATTATTATATTTTTTTGGGATCAAATTTATTTATTATATTATAAAACTATAATTATTTATTTTACTTTTAAATTATTTATTTAATTTATTATATAAATTAATGAAAGAAGTTATTTTTTAATTCACAAACTTACATTTTTTTTGATAAACTCTCACGTGATAGACTTTAAGTCTGTCATGTGACATGTTTTTTTTAAATTAAAAAAATGTAACGTGTTAGTCTAATTTATAAAAATTGGATTGACACAATGCGTTTTTCCTTTTAGGAAAAGCATTTAAAAGTTTGGAGCAAAGCGTGACAGGGAGTTCCAACTTCTTAAAATTACAGTATCTTGGTAAATGTTTTTAAAATTATAGTATATTGTAATTTTTTTTTTCATCACATCTGGATCAAAAAGCCTATCACATGCAGCAATGACTCTGCAAAAAATTGGAAGGAAAAAAAAAATTCCTCATCTCATCTCAAATGCTCTAGCTCTTGTATAATTACCAAGATTTCCCAGAAATCTCAATAGAATTTTGCTTCATCTATTTATATTCACTTTTTTCCCCACTTTTGCATATTCTTCATTCTTTCCTCTCAAATAAGGTAAAGGTAGTGCAAAACTGTTATGATATTCCCATGAACTGCTAATGGCACCAGTTATATGGCCAAAAAAAAAAAGATTCTCGAAATTTTAGAGACAAAGTAGGAAAAATTAAAAGTAATTATTCATTGACGCAAAAGTAATTATTTGGGTAGAAAATAATATCTAATTATTTTTTACATTTTTTATTGAGTTCAAAATTATCTTACGGAGTAAACTCGATCGATGTTTATGTGTGCTATACCCAATAAGATTCTTTTATGTCTGGAAGATTTCAGATAAGTTTTTTTTGGCTAAAAACGTAGAGTAATAATAATAATAATAATAATAATAAAAGGTACAAAGTTGAGAAAGAAGAAAGTGCCAAGAAGATAACCTACTAAGGACTCACATGGAAGCATCCTTTCCCATTTGTTTTGTAATTCTTTTGTGCAGGTTTGGACTGAATGTTTTCTTTTGTCGTTTATAATTAACCTTTTTCTTCAGGCGGAATTTGATGTTTGAATATATTGAAAGGAATAAGCTAGAAATCTTAACTCAATGCCAATATGAGTGACAGAGAATTTCATTTCTTAAGCAAATGGTTAAGAGTTTAATTTTTAATTTTTAAATATAGAACAAATCTAATTAAGAATGATTTATTTTTTTCTTGTGACCAAAAGTATCTGGTCAGCAGTTTTCCTATAAATACAAAGGATAAATGGTAGCTCCAAGTAAGTATTTTAATCCAATCAAATCAAAACAAATGGAATTTTACCAATGGCAATTACATATATTGAGTAATAAGGGATCCAACACTCCTTAAATAAAATCCTGAGTTCAAGCTATTGTGAATAAAAAAAAATCATATTAGGAGAATTATTCTATTTGAGTTTTACAATACTCAAATTTGATCAAACCAGATAATTATATTAAAAAATAGTTTTTTTCATAGACTATTTATTTTATAACTAACTTTTGTTAATAATATGGTTAACTTAATTTTAAATTTAAAATCCAAATATTCTAATTTAATTGGACAAAAAATATATTAAATATGTAAGTTTATGTATATATACATGTAGTAAGTCTTCTCCTTATGTTATCTATACTAGGACATTGATTATTATTAATCAATAATAAACTAATAAATGGGCAAATTTGAAACATTATTACTGAAAAATGTTAAATAGCTAACAACTTTTCAATGCTAATTGCCGGGAGATCTCCATTTACGTATGCACAGGAAGCTTAAGTTTGAGTTACGATTATATTTCAATAATCAACAACACATACGGAATCGCTCTCGAAAATATAAAAATTTTGTAACATTAATTTTCATGAAAATTGACAAAAAAAAAAGATTATCTTAAGATAAAAGATACAAACCAGAGTCGTTCAAGCTATATATTAAAAAAAAAGTACGTACAACTTTGGTAGTGCCATTACCTATATACGTTTGAAGTAGACAAATATTTTAGTGCACCAAATACCTACCGTTATATTGTTTTATATATATATATTGTGTATTAAGGTTTTCCAAAGTAATAATTAAAAACTAATTTCTTTTAAAGTATAGAGATCACTGAAATAATAATATTATAAGTGTTATAATATTACTAATACTACCACCAGAAGTAGATTTTAAACTGCAAATTTGCAACACATATGAAAGGGGAAAATTGATCACTTGGAAAAAAAAATTGTGAACCAAGAATGAAGGGAAAAACTTCTGTCAATTTATATAATTAAAAAATTACACTATTTATAAAGGTGAACTGTATTATTTATTTTTCACACCCTATATAATGCCAAACAAAACATGTCTAACAATTTGAGCATTGAATCCATGTTCAAAAGAATATGTGAGATACTGTGTCTTATTTGCCAAGTTCACCCAATAGATACAGATATCATCCTGAAAAGTGCAAAGTGAAATCTAGGACACGTGACAGATGTATTTAGAAGTAAGAAAATACGATAATCAATAAAAATTGAAAATAATATATATGTGTGTATTTGCATTTTCAAAAATCTAATTGGAGGAAGTTCATTTTTTCTTTTTTATTCACAAGGTTCAATTTAAAATCTCACTTAATAAGGATTAAATTTCATGTAACTTTTTTTACCATAATTTCATGTCCCTCAATCAAACTATTGTTGATATTTAATAAAACATTTTAATTATTTCTAAAACTTCTCTATACCAATCACCATAAGCAATAATTTAGTTTCATTTTAGTTATTTAATTTTTTTTAATCCTTCAATTTTCAAAGTATGATGAAAAAAATTTTATCATTAACATCGCTAACTAAGCTAATGGAAAATCCTTTAGTACACAGTTTTTAATACTAACTTGTCAATTTTCACAACCAAATTATTAGTATTATTATGTATTAATTAATTTTAAATTTAAAATACTTTTAAATTAAATCAAAAATAAAAAAAATAATTATAAATAAGTGATTTTCAAATAAAATCCTATTCTTAAAATTTTTAACCATGAAAATAAGTTGGATAAATGTGTTGACATTGAAAAATGATTTGTTAGCATTTGAAAATGTTTTGTCAACATTTTTTTATAACATAACAAACATTAGTAATAAAAAATTGAAGGGTAGAATGGTGATATAAACAAATACATGGGAATATACCTATTGGAATACACACCGAAATACAGGAGGGTGGACAGTGTGGGGAGAGAGAGAGAGCGAGATTTTGGTGGGAAAAGTATAAAACTTGAATTGGAAACGAACAAAGGCGAAAAAACGGCAAATGCCCAAGAGAGAAACCTGTGGCTGGAGCCTCGCTTCAAACCCTAAACCTAATTTCTTCTCCGAATTTGGGGTATAATCTATGTCCTCTTGCTGATTTTCTTTTTATCTTCTTTGAATCCTTATCCTTCCCTCTATACTGTGTAGTGCACAATATCATTTGTTATTTCCCCTTGTTAATTATATCGTCTTTTATTCTTCTCTCTCTTACGCGTTTTTTTTTTGTCAATATTACCGTTCCATTTTTGCAGAATTTTTAATGTTCCTTCTTGGTTTGGGGTACAGTTTTTCTAGATTCTGGTAATTGGAGTGGAAGGAAGACACTGAGAATCAAATTTCAATTTCGGACAATCTTTTCTCTCCGATTTCGGAATTTGCATTAGTTAGAAAATTTTTCGAAGAACGGTAATCTTCAGACAGAAATTAGGAGTTGATAAATTCGGAGAAATCATACGTCTCTGAAGTTTTTTCTCATTGCAACGACGGCGTTTACGGTTCTGCGGTTGTGAAATTGTGTCGGTGAATGGCAGGAGAAAATGGCGGTGGTGGTGGTACCGGGGATGACACGGGAGCATCGTCCCCGAAGAATAAAATTAAGTTCTTATGCAGCCATGGCGGCAAGATTCTTCCGAGACCCGGCGACGGCATGCTGAAGTACGCCGGCGGCGAGACACGTGTTATTGCGGTGCATCGTGACATCAATTTCTCAGGTATTCATTGTTAATCCTATTTGTTTCCCTCGAAAATGTCCTCGTGACAAATCATAATCGCCTTTCTTTCCAATTGATTGTCATTTCATTAGCTCCAAAACCAATGCTATGATTGATCACAGTACAATAGTAATTGGAATGAGAACAATGATATTTTATCATAAATTACTCTCAATTATCTTATTGTAACTAAAAAAAAATTATTATATTATTAAAATTATTTTAAAAATAATATAATTTTTATTTTTATTGTTAATAAATATTACAAATTTTAATAATTCACCTCCTTTTTCATAATAAATAAGAGTATTTTTAAAATAAAGTAATTAATACTTTAAAAATTTATTAAAGGTAACTTATATATAAAATCATTAAAATCTTTCTAAAACTAATTAATAAAAATGATTGGAGGGAGTAATGGTTTATTTGATATTTCATGCTCTCGGTGATAGAATTACATAAAAGAATAAGTTTGTTGATAAAATTTATTTTTTAATCCTAATTTTTTAATGCCATTGTAACTATATTATTTAGTGTTAATTTATATTTATAATTATAAATTATGGAGATCTGTATGTCACATGTTAGCTTTAGAATTGATCTCTCAACTAGTTAGTAGTGTTAAAGATAGAGGGGATTATTTATAAATTAGGATAAATTATAGTCTCAGCCATTATTTGACCGTGCGTTACTTTATATCCTGTGTTTATTCAAAGTGTATGTTATTTATTGCTAAAAAATTGTTTTGCTTTTATCTTGAACATCACTATATCAATATATCAAACAATATATATATATACTCCCTCCGATCCACATTATAAGGTATTTTATATTAATTACACGTATATTAAGAAAATTATTTTTTAAACTGAAATCAATGAAAAAAATACCTACATTTCTTATTTAACCCTTATTAAATATTTCATTCTTTTATTATTGTAGAGTTATAAATGAGGAGAGAGGAATCATTAAAAACATGGGTAAAATGAAAAACAAAATATTCAATACCCTATATTTTGGATTAAAAACTTATCAGACCGGAGAAAATATATATTAAAATTTATAACAACTCGTATATCAATCAATATATATCATAAAATTTATTTATAACAATCCGTATTATCTATAAGTTACAAATAGTATAACTCATTTCTCAAATTACATGCAATACACAGTAAACATGTTTAGTGTTATAGTAATATAAGAATATTTTAGGCTTTTAATGGGCAGTTTTAATCTTCAAATGTCAGTTTAATTTTAATAATATTCTTAAAGATTATGAAAGTTTTAACAACGAAATTATTTGCCATTTCGGCTTCACATGATCATTTTTTCGAAGATTAGAACTGAAAATATCATACAGTGATTTGAGCATTAACTGCCTCAATTTGCCCACCTCATAAAAAAACAGTTGAAATGCTCAGCAAGATACTTACAACGGAACAAATTGAGGCAGTTAATACTCAAAAAAAAATTTACTTTTGCACACCTCATGCAGTGATTTGAGGATGACTGAATGATACTCTGAGCCATGTTGAGAGGAATTCAGTAATTTATACTAAAATTTGTTAGCTAATTAGGTGAATTCCTTGTGTATTGCACATGATCAAGGAACTAAGGCTCACTGTTCATGATATTTATAGATTTTACAATTTATATTGATATTGATGATTGAGCAGCCTCGACTAGTACTTGTAATACTAATGTCACTATCTCAGAGGTTGACGTAACCTGAACTTAATAGGATATATAACTGCTAATGCATTGTGTTGTCAACATTTCAGAGCTTATGAAGAAACTCACTGCTCTAACTGACGGTGACATGGTCCTCAAGTACCAGCTGGTCCCTGAAGATCTTGATGCCCTGGTCTCAGTTAGATCAGATGCAGATCTCCTACACATGTTTGATGAGCATGATCGCCATGTAAATGAAGGAGCTCCAATGCTTCGAGCTTTCTTGTTTCCTTCCAAACCAGTTGTACTAGAGAACCAATCGTCATCGGCCTCTGAACCCCACGTATCGGAGCAGCGTTATATCGATGCCATCAATGGCATCATCCACATAAACCCCAGAGGAAGACCTTGTTCCATCAGGGTTGTTTCCTCTGCTTGTTCTTCCCCAAAAAAATCAGATTCCCCAGAAGGTCATTTTGCTGATGTAACTCATGAATCATTCTTTCACGATAATCAAAGGTCAATGCACAAAGTGCGAAGTTCACCCAGCTTCAGCAGCCTCAACAACCTCCAAAGTAGCCACAGTAGTCCAAAGAAGTATGAACACAGTTGTTATCACCACTACCAGCACCACCCTCATGGCCATCCTCCCTTTGTTGGACTGTCATCAGATCCACAAGTAGGGTTTGGGTTTGGAATACCACCACCAATTTTGCCATTGCCAAGGCAAGATAATGGTAGGAGTAATGGTTTTAACCAGTATTACTCACTTACCAGAAACAGCAGTCACAAAGGGAGTTCAGGCTTCCCCAAGACTATAGGAGGATACCACGATGAATCTTCTTCAGCTTCTGGACATTTTAGGTTTGAGAGATCCAACAGTGATCCTCGCACTCCTAGTCCTAGACAGACTATATGGGAATAGTAAAATGACGAAGTTTCTGCAGGAAACTGGAATGAATCTGTGACTGGTTTTCTTTGTATAGTACTTGTAGAGCTGTTATATGGTGTTGATATTTCTTGGTTCTTTCTCTTTTTCTTGTTTTTTTCTGAGGTTTTCAAAGGCAGAAGGTTGTAATTTCTCTAATTCTTCTGTACTGTTCGTGTGAAACACTACACTCAAGCATGACTATTATAAGTATTACAGCATGTGAAATGAGGGTCTGTGATTTGTTTCTTAATTCTTTTCCGGTTTTGTCCAATTATGCAAATTCAACATCTGTGGGTTTGATCTTCAGACATTTTTTTTTTTAAACCAATGACGCTTTGATAAATAATAGATTCTTCGTGGAAGACTTTAGGCATATATTTGGTTTAAAAGAATAAAATAAGAAGAAAATTAAAAAGTGAATAAAATAGATGATAAATGATGATTATTTTTGGATTTTAAAAGATAATTAAATGAAATATGTATACCTGAGCAATGATAAGAAAAAATTGTATCCCCTAATTGATGCCATCCGTCTCTAAGATGATTGGATAAAATGTAAGACGAACAACTGGGCTTGAGGTTGGGGCCTTCATAGCGCTCATAGGACAGCGCTCAGAGATTATACTTAGTTAGAATCACTCTCATCAAAATAATCAAATAACTAGAGTGTTTAAAAGGAAAAGAAAAAAAACAACAATAAACAAGGAACACAATGCACCACAAATTAACATGTCCTGGGAAAGATTTATTAATTCAGATATAACTTATAGAACTACATCTACAGCTAATATGTTAAACACATGATAGCTGACATAACACCTAACTTCCATACCTTTTCATATTTACTACTTGCGTATCCAAAAAACCTTGTTCATCAAATTTATGATTCAGTCAATTTCATCCCCACAAGGGATTCAATGACCTATAAAAATCACTCTTCATTGACAAAAATCACTACTAATAGTTTATCCGGAAAAACAAAAAAAGCTAATATTATTTAACATAAAAAAAAGGAGCATCAGATAATCTCTCAAAACTCTAGGAGTCAGTGAAGTCGGCATCAATAACATCCCCCTCGGGTCCCTTGCCTTTAGGTTCTGCGGGACCAGACTCGCCACCAGGGGGTGAAGGCCCTGCAGCTCCTGGCTGGTTGTATAAGGACTGACCAAGTTGCATAACTTCTTGATTGAGGGCAGCCATGGCATCCTTCATGGCTTGGGTTGAGCCACCTGAAATTGCATCTTTAAGCTCCCCTAGTTTGGCTTCAACCTTCTCCTTCACAGGGCCTGGAACCTTGTCTCCCAGCTCCTTCAACTGCTTCTCTGTCTGGTAGACCACAGAATCTGCCTGATTCTTTGTGTCTATAGAATCCCTCTTCTCTTTGTCCTCCTTTGCAAACCTCTCTGCCTCCTTTACCATCCTATCTACCTGCAATTCATTTACAAGATAATTGTTCGCATCATTTAAGCTCCCTTTTAAAGATTGGTGGAGACATGCCATAAAACTAACGTTCAAACTGATTAAATATAAGTTCATGATCATCATTTTCAGCTACCTCATCACCAGGCAAGGTGCTAGCACCAGTAATGGTAATATCTTGTTTCTTCCCTGTGCCCTTATCCACAGCAGTGACTGAGAGAATGCCATTTGCATCAATGTCAAATTTCACCTCAATCTGAGGAACCCCACGAGGTGCAGGAGGGATACCATCCAACCGGAAGCTACCAAGAGATTTGTTGTCCCTAACAAATTCTCTCTCACCCTGCAGGACATTGATCTCTACACTGGTCTGTCCATCAGCGGCTGTTGAGAAGACCTCTGACTTGGAGGTAGGAAGAGTAGTGTTTCGAGGGATAATTTTTGTCATTACACCACCTAGAGTTTCCAGACCCAAGGACAGAGGAGTAACGTCCAGTAGCACAATGTCACTGACATCTCCAGCCAAGACACCAGCCTAAGATAAATCCAAGAGTCAATAACACAGTAGTCAATAAATATAACGCACTGTCAAGGGAACACTCAATTCTGAATTTAGATCCTGAGAGAATAATATCAGCCAACACGTGTAACACAATATTCAATTGCATCTTTAAGCTGGCTGAATCCCCAAGCATCATGCTTAACTTGTCATGCATGAAGCAGACAACCACAGGAACTCAATCAAAAGCTCACTAACATATTCCTGAGGAAAATAAGACAGTTTGAAAAATTACTAATTACTAATCAACCATTGAAGGAGCTAAAGCCTACCTGAACTGCAGCTCCAAGGGCAACCACTTCATCAGGATTGACAGAGACATTTGGGTCCTTGCCAGTCATCTTCTTTACAAGCTCTTGAACAGCAGGTATACGTGTTGATCCACCCACCAATATCACCTCATCAAGATCCTTAAATAAGAGTTTTGCATCCCTCAATGAGTTTTCAACTGGTGTCTTGAGCCTGAAATGCAATTGATTCAAGAGTTACACCTGATAGGTTCTTTTAGCTTTGATGACAGTCTCAATGAGACTGAAAAAAATTTGCGCAAAAGCCAATTCATATTCCTTTTGAACTAAAAAAAAAAAACCTCAATTCTAGAGGGAAAAACAGAAAATGAATTCTGGTGTACATTACCTATCAAGCAGATCTGAACATAATTCCTCAAATTTAGCCCTTGTAAGGGTGGTCTCAATATGCTTAGGTCCATCAGCTGTGGCAGTTATGAACGGCAAACTGAAGATATACACATAATCTCAGTCATTTGGATAAAACTTTGCAAGCATACATGCAAGACTACTGATGACCCAATAATACTCCATCACAGAATCCGTACCTGATATTTGTTTGAGTCAATGATGACAGCTCCATTTTAGCTTTCTCAGCCGTCTCAGTGAGACGTTGAAGAGCTTGTTTGTCTTTCAAAAGATCTATTCCTTCATCTCTCTTGAAGTTTGAAGCCAGCCAATCAACAACTCTCTACAATCAGCATATGACAATAGGGAACTGTCAGTTAAGATATTCAAACAACATCCACGCCCCACTAATAACAGAAAAATAAGAAAGGACTCCTACCTTATCAAAGTCATCACCACCCAAATGTGTATCTCCAGAGGTAGAAAGCACCTCAAACACTCCATCTCCGACCTCAAGTACTAATATCAATAAGGTAAATACAAATAAGCTCATGTGAATAATGGAGAAAAGAGTATAAGAAAAAGCAATCTTCAAGCACGGAGAATTGTAGCGCTCATGATACCTGAGACATCAAAAGTACCACCTCCAAGGTCAAATACCAAGATTGTTTCGTTGTTCTTCTTTTCAAAACCATATGCCAAAGAGGCTGCAGTTGGCTCATTGATAATACGAAGAACTTCTAATCCAGCAATACGACCAGCATCCTTTGTTGCAGTCCTTTGGGAATCGTTGAAGTATGCAGGCACTGTTACTACAGCTTTAGTCACTTTATCATTCAAAAACTTAGAGGCATCATCCACAAGCTTTCTCAAAACCTGTATGAGAGGCAAAGAAAGTCTTATAAACACAGTGCATGTACAGCTATCAAACTACCGAGTACAAGCCACTAACAGATGAAATTATCAAACCCGGCCGTTTAATGAGTAGTGGGAAGTTCAATTCAACAGCCAAGTATAACTAATCTAAAGATAATAAGCTCAACTATTAAGTTAACGTAACCATCATGCATAGAAAAACAGCACAAGAAAAATCCCACACGCCAGAATCTCCACTATACAATAAGTTATATACCTGTGCGGAGATTTCTTCAGCGGCAAACTGCTTTCCAATTGCAGGGCACTCAAGTTTCACATTTCCGTTGTCGTCCCTCACCACTCTGTACGAAACCTGCTTTGACTCTTCGTCCACCTCGGACATCTTCCTACCAATAAACCTCTTCACCGAGAAGAAAGTGTTCTCAGGGTTCACCACCGCCTGGCGCTTCGCAATCTGACCAACAAGCCTGTCTCCATTCTTGGTATACGCCACCACAGACGGCGTCGTTCTCTGACCCTCGGCGTTGGTTATAATCGTGGGTTTTCCACCTTCCATAGCAGCGACGGCGGAGTTCGTCGTCCCCAAATCAATACCCACAACTTTCTCATTCACAACTCTCACTGGTCCCACACTGTACCTCCTCCTAGTATTGCTCTTCAGCTTCAGAAATGCAGAACGCGGGAAGTCAAAAGATGATGAACTACCTACCCTCCGCCCCAAAAATACGGTTCTTGAACGAGCACAATTCGGCTTCTTCAATGAAGAAGCAAATGATGGAGTACCAAGACCGTGTATTTGGGCACTAGAAGAAGCCATTATGAAGAGAATTCAAATACTTTTTGATCAAATTTCAGGAACCTAAGAGTTCAATGCCCAAGAGCTTGAGCTACAGATTGGGACCACCGGTGAAGAGTTGCAGAGAGAGGGGATAACGGAGGATGGAAAAACCCTAATCGCTGAAGATGGTGCGAAGGGATAGAGAAGAAGATAGGACTCGGAGGGGTTTTATATGGTGACACGTGGAAGATTCTAGAATGATCTGTGAATAACCGTTAGATTTTCGGAGGCCAGATTTTCCCTTCATTTCTGGCCGTCGGATTGCAACTTGTGGGGGGCGGCTGTGGAGAAAACTAGGCAGCTTCATGAATTCGGCATATGGGAAATGAAATGTGGTGGATATTATAAAATATTTTATATTAATTATACATATATTAAAAAAAATATAATTGAAATTAATACAGCTTCATGAAATTAATACGACTTGTGGGGGACTGGTCTTTCATATATTAAATTTGAATTTTTCCATTCATCATTTAAAACAATTTTTTGAAAATAAAAAAGGGGGAGGCGAGGGCCCACCCAATTGACAACGTGCGTCCGCCACTGCTCTCCCTCCACCGTGAAGATGTATTGGGATTAATTGTGACATTTGCTAATTTTTTTAGTTTCAAATTTGTTTCTTATTTGTCCTTTCCATTTTCTTTTCCTACACATACCAAATATGATTTGAGTCTCTTGTTTCCTTTCTTTTTACCTCCACCTCTCCCTTTTCTGTGTATCAAATAGGGCCATATATATCCTAACATTTCATCTTTTCAATGATCCATAAAGAGGAGCAAACCAAGAATTTGTATATCTGGTTCATTATCATATTTTCTTTCATTATATTCACCTTTCGTGCGGTCAGTACGTTAGTCCAAATCAGTCAAAATTTGTTTTGGTCCGTGTATTGCTTGGTATGCATGGTGTGAGGTTTAAATCTTGTCTTATGAAATTTTTGGGTACATACGTTAATACAGGAAGAGTCGAAACCCAGTTATATGGAAAGGAAGATGTTACTGATGAGAAATTGCAAGCTTGGAAATCTCTGTTATTTTCTCAGGAATAGCTTAAATGATCTGAGAATTGTCTTCCTATCTCTCTGGGATTTTGGATTTAAGAAGACCTATAAGTTTTCTCACAAGGCTTTACAGGTAAATAATAATAATAATAATAATAATAATAAATAAATACATAAAAGGCATATGCTCTTCAAGTTTCCTATATATTTAGCTTATTATTGTAAAGGTGTGCTTGATTGTCTCTTCTGGAGGAAGGAAATACAAAGTTCAGTTCTTTCTAGCTCTGAAGTTCCCCACCATGATTCAGGGATCCAACTATATTAACTACTTCTGTTTCACCAAGGAACCCTCTAAAATAATTTTGGAGAATGGAAATGCTCTTATTTTGAGTCAATCAAGAGAAATTCCTAAATAGTCTTAATCTTCAAAATTTTACAAACCAAACAAATCATAACTAGACATGTAACCAATGAGATTTATCTCTCATATGTATACATGTATATTTATAATTAGCTTGATCAAGAAAATTTTTTGTATATCAAGTTTTCCTAAGAATTTCTCAATGACTTTCGCACTGTGGTTTTATCTCTTTGCAGCAGATTCTTTCACTGGAAGGGCTCTCCAACCAATATCACGGCGATAGAAGCCTTCTGGCCAATTAATCTGCTCAACGGCTCGGTAAGCTCGATCACGAGCCTCTTCGAGGTCATTTCCTTTGGCAGTGATACCAAGAACACGACCCCCTGTGGCAATAAATCTGCCCTCGGAATCATAGGCAGTTCCAGCATGAAATATCTTAACTTGAGGATCGACAACATCAGCTTCTTCAAGGTTTTGAATCAAAGTTCCTTTCTTATAGGATCCAGGATACCCCTTGCTTGCCATCACCACAACCATGGCAGATCCTGGAGACCAGTTCAAGGATACCCCACTTAGCTCTCCTCTGCAAGCTGTGAGCAGAACTTGTGCCAAATCAGATTCCAACCTGACCATCAACACCTGTTTAAGTGGCAACAAGAAAAGAAAGAAAAATGGAAGTAAGGAAGTTAACAAAATGACTCCATTATGACTATGAGGGCCATAAAATAGTGTCAAATGTGTATGCCTCTGTTGGATCACCTACTATGAGATCAAACAAGATATCAGTAAACTGAAAATAACACTAATAAAATAAAAGCATTTGAAAGCATATGATCAAGATCTAAATATAAGTACTAAGGTGGAAAACAATGCCAATCTGTCAGGAAAGTGCACGAATTATATAGCAATATAACATCAGCACAATGAAACATAAACCCTCTAAATTATCAACCACGCACACAGGAAATTAGTTTGCCATGATTTGGTAATGGACTGCTATAGTAGGTTCAAGGGTTGAAATTGTTATCAATAGAAAATCAATTTGACTCCATCAAGTATCAGTTAACTGACCTGGCACTCTGGGTCCCCAAAGCGCACGTTATACTCTATTAGCTTAGGCAAGCCAGACCTCTTTTCAATCATAAGCCCAGCATACAAAACCCCAACAAACCTGCAACCTTCTGCTGCCATTCCTTTTACAGTGGGGATAATAATAGAATCCATTACTATAGACTGAAGTTCCTTGGTTAGTACAGGGGCTGGAGAGTATGCACCCATGCCACCAGTGTTAGGTCCAGTGTCTCCATCACCAACTCGCTTATGGTCTTGAGCAGATTCTAATGGGATTGCATTTTCTCCATCCACCAATGCAAAAAATGAGACCTCTTCTCCTTCTAGAAATTCCTCAATAATGACACGACAACCAGCATAGCCAAAAGCACCATTCACCAGCATTGAATCAACAGCTTCATATGCTTCTTCCAGTGTCATGGCAACTGTAACTCCTTTTCCAGCAGCCAGTCCATCTGCCTTGACAACAATTGGTGCTCCGTGTTCTTGAATATATTGCTTTGCAACAGACGGGTCTGTGAATGTTTTGTACTGCATTTAATTAATTCAGGATTAGTCAGAAGTAAGAAGTTTCTGGCTTCAATATGACAAATAACAAGGTTGGAAACTGATTGATGCACAGAGATGTATTCAAAGAGGGCATGGGCAGAATATTGTTCACAATTAGTTGTTGAGAGAAAAGGGGCACAAGAAGGACTAATTATCAGTCTAATTGATGAGACTAAGAACAAAAAGACAGACCTTGGCAGTTGGAATGTTATACTTATCACACAAATGCTTCATGAAATTCTTTGAACCTTCCAAGGCAGCAGCCTCTGCAGATGGGCCAAAAGTTGGGATTCCTGCCTTAACCAAATCATTTACAAGACCTGAAACAAGTGGAGCTTCAGGTCCCACAACAACTAGTCCCACACCCCATTCACGGCAGAATGAGACTACTGCAGCCCCATCATAAATATCAAGGTCTGAAATACAAGTGGCATTTCCTGAACTGGAAATTCCTGCATTGCCTGGGGCACAAAATACACCATCACAGGATGGTGATCGTTGCAAGGCATAGCAAAGTGCATGTTCACGTCCACCCCCACCAATGACCAGAACAACGACCCCTTCCTCTATGGCATGAACAAAATAATACAAAACAGCAAATGACAGAAGTGAGAAGGAAAAACATATCATGGTAGTCTTGACTCTTAAATCATAAACAAAGAACAACAAGAAAAAGAGGTCTAGATTACCATGAAAACATCAGGAAAATATATGTACTTCTACAAAAATAGGAAGCCAACATGCAAGAACCCATGGAAGATGAAGATTGCATTGGGAGTTGGCATATACTGCATGGTGGACAGCTAATGCACATACATGAATAACAAAGGCTATTGCAATAGAGAGGCATTTCTAGCACAAGCAGGTTTGTTCCTTTGGTACCCAAATCAGCACACTTGTGCAGCTGAAGTGCAATAAAATTCTTGACAGCACTATTTCAAGGGCACTAGAGCTCCATGACCAATCTAGTAGAAACAGAAATCCTCGGTGACAGTAATTTTTCACTGGGAATAAAAAATGGGAATTTCATATTTGCAGCAAATTATGTACAGAGTACTTGTGAATACACAGCAATTACCCAGTTGATAAATGGGAACTTCGATCAGTAGTTTGCCAAAGGCTATGAGGGTTAAAATAAAAGAAAAGGAAGAACTCCACCAACCACTTTCAAATTTACTCCTTGTAGCAGTATGTAATGATTTTCAGAATCATAGAGAACAAATTCATCAATTAATAGAGACTTAAAAGAAGCAAACCAGGAAATAGGATATGGCTGGACGATGAAATTACAGATTACAAAAACCAGGAAAATTAAAAGATTGAGTTATTGCAAAGCTTACCAGAATCACTTTTACTATCAACGCCAACAAAATTTGACGGCTCTGATGTATTAGTAGCACAATTGCAAACATTGTGGAATGATTGGAAGCCACTAAAATGACGTTTATCCCAAACAAGATTGCGATTGGTAGAGTTGAAACTCAAGGGTTCAACAAAGAGAGCTGAAGCTGAAGACTTTTGAAGAAGACAGGCTTGTCTGAACCCAGATGGCTTAGACACTCCATAATGATTGCGTCCATGAAAATTCAAAGAAGCCCCAACATTGAAGACGGTGCAAGACATGCTAATCCCTGTTCCGAAATTGCACACTTTTGAATTAACAAATATATATAATAAACCTTGATGCTTAGCACAATGGAATACACAAACCAAAACAAACTGAAAGCACAAATTTTAAATAACCACCTCACAGTGATGCTGGCGGCAAGCACTCTTACTCAACAAACAACTCAAGCAGCTAGCACACAAAAGTCCATTCCTTGGTAAATAGGATATAAAACTACGGAGATTATTACATATTCTGGGTAATAAAGACTATTCTAAAGGACTCCTACGATCCATTCATTTCACAAATTTCAAATACCGAAAGCAAGCCAAACCGATACACCGTTCAGTTCAGAATCATTCAAAAAGAGTAGCGAAAACGTGTCAGGAAAATAACATACTTATTCAAACAAAGCAAGCAGCTAAAGGGGCTGAGACCGGCGACGTCGCCGCAACTGACAAGACGGAGAAGGGAAGGAGACTGCTGGGTTTGGAAGCGAACACTGAATCTGGTTGAGTCTGGGAGAACGCACACTGTATAGCTCACTAACTGCCTCTGGTTTCGAGTGAAATCTGCGGACAATGGTGACGCCTTGGGATTCGATACCTGATTTACGTATCGAAGGGCGGGAATTAATAACCTAATTCGCATTGCTTTCATGGAACAAAAACGGTTATAAAATGCGGATGATAAAAAGACAGTTCAAGATGTTTCCAAACCGACAGAAAATTTAGTTTATATAATTTGAAAATTTTTAGATTAGAACTTTTTTTTTTATCCAAAGATTAGATTTTGATTGGGGAATATTTTCATTTTGAGTCTTGAATTGTCCTTTTTCCTATTTATTAGGTTAGTAATTGGTAAAGAAATTAGTAATAATAAACGCACATTAATGGTGGCAAAAAAAAAAAACGCATATTAATGATGATCAGATTAGGAAGCAAAATATTCGTTATTGAGCATAAGAGCTGTGATTAAAATGTTGTAAAGACTAAATAAATTCAAACCTTGTTCCAACATGAGAAAACAATCGTCCAAATTAAAATGGGCAGTCCACATTTAATTTCATTTTATTATATAGTTAATATATTTTTATTTCATTAAATGTAGAATTCAAAATAAAAATAATTTTATAATTATTACTAAAAAAATGATGTTATCATTTTAAAAAATTAAATTAAAAAAATTTCAATTTGGACAATCTAAATTAAATTTGAATGGTTAATATCTCATTACAGCTATTAGTACACAAACCTTATCAATGTGATAAGCACCAGATTACAGTCTATTCCAACATGTATTTTCTTCGTTCCAAAATAATTGACACTTTAGAGTTGTGTATATAGATTAAGAAAATTAATAAATAATTTAGTGATTAGTAAAATATAATCATATTTTACTATAATATTTTTATTCATGAACACCAGAACTACTCATTAATAATACAATTATTAATGGTAAACTTATTAGAAGACAATTAATGATATTTTAAAAATTGTAAAGCAACAATTATTTTGAAATAAAAAAAAATCAAAGTGTTGATTATTATGAGATGGAGGAAGTATTAAAAAAATATGAGTTAACTATACTTCAATTCTAAATATAAAGTACTTTCAACTAAGAAAAAAAGTTATATTATTAAATTTATCAAGAAATTTCAATATTTTTTATTATTTACCCTTATTAATTATATTATTTTTCACACTTCTTATATCATTTATTTCTCACCTATGAATCATAAATCAAGGGTATAAAAGAAAAAAATAATTAATACACTAAATTACATTACAAAACGTCTTATATTTAGGACCAAATAATATTTCTAAAAAAAATCTTATATTTAGAAAAGAGAAAGAAGATGATTTTATAGAATTTGCCATTATGAATGTGAGAGGGGGAGAGAGAGAGATTTTAACAAATTTAGTCGAGCCACATTATACACACACACACATATATATATATATAAAGTTACTTATCATATTTTACACCATTTTAAAGAAATTTTGAATATTAGAATAATTTCCAATCTTAAGCTTCTATACGCTATCTAAAATAAGAAAAACTTACAGTTAGACGAATTTTTGTGCATCACTTGCAATTTAAAAAATGAGTTACATATGAATATTGTGATTTAAAAGTTTTACAGTGATATTGATAGGTAATTTTTTTTAGCCGTAATAGGTAACATTTAATTAAGATTTTCTTCTTATGATAGTTTTATTTTTTCCATTGGCGTAAAATATCTTACCATCCACTTCTCTTGCCCCAAAATTTAACCTAATCAACTTTTGCTGTAGTTTGTTTCGCATGAGTTACGGCCTCAGATTGGACAAACAAATAAGATACGAAACTTTTTCTGTTCTTCTCTTTTTTTAATAAAAATCAAAAGAAAATGGCAAAAAGTGATATGGATATTTAATATTGCCTTAGATTGAAATTCCAGCAATATGGACATTGAATATTCAAGAAAAATTATTGTTTATGATATATTTGAAAAGGAATAATAAATGTAAAAATAGATTGTGAATTTCGATACAGTCACTCTTTTATGCTATTCTCTTTTTTAAATGCGTAAATGTGAAAATTCAAATATATAATTTCACGTCCAATTACTAAAATGACTCTAAAATGTTTAACATTTGAAATGAAAGATCTTATTGAATTGATTTATGCCTATGAACCTCAAAAATAGTGAAAATTTGTTATTTCTATCAATTTTTTTCTCTCTCTCTCTCTCTCTTTTTTAAAACCAAGGAATTCTCAGAGTCTAAAAGCAAAAGATTTGAATTGATGTGCTTTCGCCTGGCCAGTCACCTGTCATAACCTTTTAGAAAACCTTTACTCCTTAGTATAAAAAAATAATTGAGAAAAGCTCTGTGTATTAAAATAGAAAAAACACGTTATTTATTTAATATATTTAATAATTTTTTTAAAAAATATTCTTAATTAAGATGATATATTTTTAAAATAATTCATTTATATTAATTACATGATAAAAAAAATAAATAATATTAAATGAGAATATTTTTTAAAATAATTTTATATTTTAAATAAATTTATTATTTTTCTTGATCAATCTAATTTTATCTTTTGTCTCTTATATTAAAAAACCGAGAAAATACTTTCATTAACCACTCAAGCATTTGACGTTTTATAGTATAATATTAGAAATAATCAATAATTCATTAGAAAGAAAAGAAAAGAAAAGAAAAAAAGCGACCAACAAGGGAAGTAAGAAAACAAAGGATGGGTCACACCTTCAAAATGTTCATCATGTTCTCCTAAATCACTTGAAGAAACAAAAAACATGATCAGAATTTCGGGGAAACTAGAACAATATACATTATATAAATCCTTATGTCTGCTATATTACTAAATCAACAGTATAGTAGTGTGTGAAAAATATACAAGACGTGGTCTCTTGAGCAAGAATAGAAAGCAAACTCCGTCTCCATGGCCAATGAATTCAAAAGCTAAAATTTTCCATATTACGCCTAGGAACTCTTTCTGTGGCATTTTTCACAGATGCACTGGATGATTTACAGCCTGCTAACAATTGACAAGTGGATAAAAAGGGAAGGGGGGGCGAGATCGGCCAAAGTTGCTAGGTGTGCAAAGCCATAACGAAGTTCTTCTCACAAGCATGCTCTGGAATAAGCTGGTTGATGACATCAGGCGGTATACCAAAAGACAAGTGGATGAAAAGGGTAGGGGGGTGAGATCGGCCAAAGTTGCTAGGTGTGCAAAGCCATAAACAAGTTCTTCTTACAAGCATGCTCTGGAATAAGCTGGTTGATGACATCAGGCGGTATACCCGAAAGACAAGTGGATGAAAAGGGAAGGGGGGTAAGATCGGCAAAAGTTGCTAGGTGTGCAGAGCCATAAACAAGTTCTGCTTACGAGCATACTCTGGAATAAGCCGGTTGACAACATCAGGTGGTATACCCGAAAGCTCTGCCAGCACAAACAACATATGAAGAACAGGGGAAAAAAGGTCAATTTTAATGTAAGGAAATATTAATTTCTCAACAAGTTAGTCTTATGAAAGTTTTACTTGTTTTGTGGAGGCAAAAAAAAAAAAAGGCCATTTCACTTTCCATAATCTAATACTGGTATTCTGGGAATGTTGAAACTTGGAAGCAAATTCTAATATTGGTATTCTGCTTAGCTCTTCCCAAGAACTTCAATATTAGACTATGATGATCAATCAGGCAGTGTTTGGGCTCACCTGCAGCTTTAAAATTGAAAAGAGGAGGAAGTGGGCGGCCATTGGGAAGGCGGGTATTTGGATCTCTCAATTCATCGAAGAAAGGATGAATGCAAGCTTCCAACTGCAGTACAATGACTATGGTGAGCATCAAACATTATAATGACATATTCTAGTTCCAAGGCCACAACAGAAGGGAAAATGGAGAGGCTAAACTTACAGCAGTGCATCGCAAATTGGGAGAGTACTGAAAGAACCTACAGACAAGGTCCACAGCTTCTGGGGGTAAGCGCTTCTGAAAGACCTGTCAGATTGGGATGATATCACAATAAATTCCTCATGCAAACAACACTCCTTTAAAACAATGTATATCAAGACATGCACAAAAGTTTTACCAAGACTTGCACATGTTCGATATAAGAAATATTCGTATCTACATACATCAAAGGAAATAATTGATGAGCCCAACAACTTTATGGGCCTAGTCCACAAGAGGAACAGGACCAAAGTTGTTAGGGACATGAGGAAGAGGGCCAAGAGAGACCCAGGGCCCATTCAGACATGAATTGTGATGTTTGGTGTGTGGGACCCGCAGCAATGTTCTTCTAGGGTATTGAGCCAAGGAAATGAGCTAAGGAACCAGTGTATTGTCAGCTTGAGAGAGACCTGCCTCTCAAATGACAGGGACGTTTTCTGCTACCTTATCTATTTCCATTTTTGTCATTCTAGATACCTGTGATTACTAAGTTTAGCTACAGTAATTAGGAGGATTAGTGATTTTGCTGTTATTCCTTCCTGTTAATAGAGGGATATATTGTAGTGTTTCTCTTAATTATCAGATAACAAGATTTTGGGTCCATCAGTAATTGATAACAATATTGACTCAAGCAAGACATTTAAACCAGGGGGCAACTGCAATCACTTCCAAGAATGCAATCTACAACACCTCTCGCGACTTGAACAGAGTGTTCCATCTTGACATCTTTGGAGTAGGAAGTGTCCCTGAGGCACAATATCTATACTAATCTGGCTATAGGGTCCATTACATTTATCAAGATTCAACACCAAGTCAATCCCATGCCAAGTCATGTAAAGCTACTTTTTGGCACACAATACTACATACGCAGTAAAGATATCAGCTTACTCCTTGGAACCTGTTTACTGACCATGCTCCACACTATGTGATGCCATTATAGCTAAACCATAGTAGTTTAATCCTCCTGTAGCATGCATCATGCAACTGGTATTAATAGCATTACTCGTTTTACAGCAATGGCTTGTTCTTGCTATATACTTCCTATTTCCCTAACCAACAACACTAGAAAAAAGTTGAGCAGGGGGGCCGTGGGATTAAACTTCAGCAAGGGCTATGCTTCCCAGTTCCCATCTATCCGATGAGTGATGACCATTAACCCGTTCACTCAATTGTGTAAAGAACAAGCAAGCTGAATACAAGATGCCCAGGTTGAACCATGATCCAGACAGAATTCTCACCATACCTCAGGAATGAAGTATTTAAGTGAATTCTAAAACAGCCTAATCAGCTAGCTTTGACAATTACTTGTTAACAGTTAACACTTGAGGAAAAGCATGCATGATGCCACCAAATGAAACACTCCAAGAAATATGTATTTGGAGAGCTATATGGTCCAAGCTCAAATTATATCAAGCTTATCTAGGCAAAGAATCTGCATGAAGGAGAAAGAAAAGAAATAAGAATAGAGATGATACCTTGTGCCATGGATGAGGTTTAATCTGCGGAAACTTAAATTCAGTATAATTTGGGTTCATACACTTTATCTCTTCCCTGGTTGGAGTTCCCAGAACCTGAAATTAAATTATAATTTTCAGCGAAACCTGAGTCATGGTGAACCAAGTAATTGCTAATATCATGAGAACAATAACAAACCAATAGGTATTTATGAAGGCAGGTTTTATTTGAACTAGCTCAAAGCACCAAGAGATAATCAAGAATAAAACGCATCTTCAGACACAACGCTGGAGATCAACAAACAACAAACAAGATAAAATTCTCTCTTCCAGCTGTTATGTAGAGAAAACATCAAGATTCCCAGAACCCATACCTCTTCATGATGACTCACACTAAATTTAATATACATCAGAGTCTAAGATACAGATGATTAACAATCTATTGATTCAACTAGTACATAACTATTGGATAGTTAAATCCCTCTCTTTTACAAGACATGGTTATTAGAAGAATGCAATAATTAGCCCAAATGACTGAAGAAAAATAACACTTACCTTAATGATTTCAACTAGTTGGTCAACTCCACTTTCTCCAGGAAACAAAGGCTGGAAAACAATTTGAATTTCAGGGAAAAGGAAAAATACAAAAAAAGGTAAAAAATTCTATTCACACATTTATTACAGCATCAAATTACCTGTCCAAGAAGTAATTCGGCCATTACACATCCAGTTGACCATATATCTATGGCAGTTGTATACTCAGTGGCACCAAAAATAAGTTCTGGAGCACGATAATATCTTGAACAGATGTAAGAAACGTTTGGTTCGCCTTTCACCTAATGAAATAAAATATGGATAAAATAAGAGCAGAGAAGCAAAAAGCTTTCATCAATCATCAGCGAGGTGAGCTTAATATCTTACCAACACTTTTGCACTGCCAAAATCACAAAGTTTCAGCTGATGTGTATGTGGATTCACCTGACATGAGCAACATGCATTTAATCAAAAGCTTGCAAAAAAATGTAACTACTGCAAACACAAGTATTCAACAGCATATACAAGCACAATTCCAACCGTCTTTTCTGTATGTGAAACAAAACAAAAATTCATAATCATTTCTAGAAGACCATTAGAAGAAGGCTCCTAAAAATCGTATAAAAAGGTTACCCCTTTTATCTAAGGCTCCATCAAATAAACTCCTCCAATACTTTGAGCAACAAAGAAGTAATTTTTCTAGTTGGTTTAGACATGCAAGAGATAGAAGAACACAACATATTTAATTACTTCAGAAATCTCATAAATTCAACAAGTCAGAGTTGTTTTGTGGTGGTCCCCAGGGCATTCTTAGCACTGCTTCCTTCAATCACTTATATTGGCAAAGCACAAACAACAAAAATATCGATATCCCTCAGCCATCAGCCCCACAAATTCAGTTGTTAAAAGAGATTTACAATGAACAAATCCTCAGAATGACAGTTCATTAGCAGCCAAAACCTTCCTAATTATGGTATAAGAAAATAAGTTCATAGGAAAACTCCATGTATCTGTTACATTAGAGAAGGACCCTAAACAACACTGCCAGAGCAGGAAGAATTAAAAGGCAAGGTAGAAAATTCAAAAATCCAGCCTCCATAACTTTAAATTAGCAAACTCTTGTGCAGATGAAAATGTGGCATATGGATGATGAAAATAGCTGTAGAGTGTAAGCCCCAGGATTATAAAATCATTCATTCCAAGATAAACTTCAGAAAAAGTTCAAAGACATCACTGAATGATTACACTAAATTGAAAAATCTATTGAGTGGCAATGAAATAAATTTGCTTCACACTAATATGTGAGGGTGCAGTCATCCAAACATTTCACCATTTAAAAAAAAAAAAAGACTCAAATGGAAATCTTACGAGTAGGTTCTGAGGTTTGATGTCACGATGGCATATTCCAATGCAATTATGTATATATGCAAGAGCCCTGCAAATCTGCAACCAAATTCAGGAGGAAACAACAACATGAATAAGGCAAGAAAAAATAACTAGATTTTAAAATGTGCAGAACGCATGATTCTTGAGTTTCCAGATTCTGCTCTCCTGATAATATTTTCCAAATACAAAATGTATGCCCACTATATTTTTTTTCCTTTTTCAGAACCCTTTCTGTTCTTTTTTCTAAAACATAAAAAAAAAAAAAATCCACATCTTCCCATGGATATAAATTATAACTAAATGGATTCTCCAATGAAATGTAGTTCAAATTGTTTAAATGAGGCCATCTAAGGCTAAGAAACATGATAAAAAATAAAAGGACTAAACTTATATACTTTATCTTATATGCTTTTCATGCTATTCTCCAATTAAAATTTAACATGTAGACCTTTTAGATTTTTTTAAGTTCAAGAAGTTAATTTTTCTAATATATAATTAATAACTAAATCTACAATGTATTAAAAAATAATTCACATGTTAACTTTTAATTGGAAAACAACACAAAAAATACGTAAGGAAAAGCACAGAAGTATTTTCCAAAATAAAAAGGCAGGGCTTAGAAGATATATGAGATAGCCTTTCAGTGAGTGATTATCTTTTGTGACAAGATCCTCTTATAGCAGCTATTTGTAACCACCAGATACTTTAGGGAGCAGCGGAGTATGATTTTACTTTATAGAAGCTAGAGCCTACATACCTGGTAGGTGTAAAGCTTGACAAATATTAAAGGCATTGGCAGGTTGGACCTGCTATAATTCCTTGCAAAACGGTTAACAGTTTCAGGAACATATTCAAGCACAAGATTCAAGTAAAGCTCTTCTTTGTCAGTTGTTGAAAAGAAACAATGCTTAAGGGCAACAATATTTGGATGATCCAGCATCTGCATAATCTGCAACTCCCTATTTTTGTAGCGCTTGTCCTGGAGAACCTTTTTTATGGCCACAATCTCTCCAGTTTCTCTGCATTTTGCCTGATACAAGCATTAAAAAAAATCAGAATAGGATAAATTAACCTCAAGCCATTTTCAAAATACATCAAGGGCAAACTATGTGCTTCTGCCTCACTTGGAAAACAACACCAAAAGAGCCTGTTCCAACCACATGCTCCGCAATATAACTGACATTCTGTGAACTTAAACAAAACAATTGTTAGGAAAGTTGTCATGGGTTGAACTGAATTGCATAACCACAGAGTTTTCAGTTGTCAGTTACCAAAGAGCCAAAAAGATTTTTTTTTCCTTTTACCTGCTTAGATTGGCCATTTCGACCACCAATGCTGGTTCTTATCACATGTCCTGTTTCAGCACCCACACCATCAATTAAGTCAGGCTCACTATCCTGCAAAATAGAATAGTGACAACTCAAAAGAAGTGAAGCAAAAACAAGAAATGCTCAAAACATTGAATGTTAAAAGCCAGTAAATTTCAACTTTGGTGTGCTTTTAAATCAGACGCCCTCCCTCTAAATGAATCACTTGAAAACCACTCTACTGTCTGCAAGTGATCAAAATGACAATAGCAAATACCCACTTGGGAGAGGACCCAAGCTCATTCTGCAAGTTGAAATACTTGATAGAGGACTTGAAGAAACAAAAAAATTGAAGGGCCAACCAATAGGTGAAAGCAACTCACTCTGTCCTCATCATGGTCGACCCTGTCCCTCAACCTCATCTCAAGCATCTCTCTGCCAAGCCAATCCACCGAACTAGATGACTCTCTGAAGCCATTAGCAGACCTGGAACTACCGACCCCACCATTTCCAAGGCTAGCAGACGCCATGGATGACTTTCACAACTATCACAAATATCACTATTTGCTGCCCTTCGAATATTCTGCTCTGGTTCTTCCGAATTCCTCCAAGCAACTGTCAACCTACAAGAATTTATTATTAACACATTCAAAATGAGAAGCTGAAAACACAAAGTGCGATGCCCATAACAATTTAACAAAAGGGAAACCCCAGAAAAAAAGTTAGCGTAAATGAATAAAGCAAAAGCATGTAATAAAAGAATATTAAATAAAATTTCAAAAAGAGCAGCTTTTTAAGATTGATCAGATCTAACCTTTTTAAACATTCAAACCTCAAATCAACCCCACTTAACATCAACAACAGCATAAATAAACAAAATTCAACCTAAAAAAAACCCGAAAAATCCAAAAATTCACACATATTATCCAAACAATAAAACGAAGACTCACCTGAAAGCTTTTCTGGCCAAAATCGAACCACTGCTGTTGCATTTTACTAAGCTTCCAGTTTCCAAATATGAATACCTTTCTTCAAACAAAAGGAAAAAAAGAAAGAAACCCGATCGAAGTGAATGAACTCCTTGCTCGCGATCCGATTAACCGTCGTCAGATATTTCTTGACATTTTCTCTCTGCAAAAATCTTGGGAGTGACACTGTTTCTCTGTGAGCGTTTCTGTTTGTGTTTTATTTTCTGATAATCGTTTCGTTCTGATACATATCCACTCCTTTTTCGTTTCTCTCGTACCTACTCCACGTATTAGAGCATGTGGACACCGTATTATTATTATTTATTAGTATTATTATTATTATTATTATTATAAGTATTATTATTATTATCCCTCAAATGTACCCATATAATCTCATACAGTATTATTATTATTATTTTTATCCTTCAAATGTACCTATATAATCTCATCCAGTCATACTCATACATGACTTTTTTTTATTTTACTACAGACAGATTTTTAGAAGTCACACTGGCCCAATCAATTCAGTGGACTCGACACAAATGAATTTTATAAAGTTCCCTCAGATTAAATCATATTAATTAACATAAAGTTCTCTGGCCAAAAATTTTTCCATGGATAAGATTTGAATTTGAAACATAAAACAAATGTCAAACTACTTAAACTAATTGACAATTGATAATATGATATTACTTGTATAAACAATATAATGAACTCGACACAAAAAAAAAAACTTTCTCCATCTCTAAATATAAAAAATAAATATATATTTCATCAATATCAATAAAAAATAGTTTTGTTAATCAAATTCCTTAATTATATTATAATTTAAATTTTATATCTAGAAATATTCAAATTAAAAGTCTAAAACATAGGTCATAAATAACTACAACTTAGGTAATTATTAGTGAAAAACATAAAAAAAAATTTGCATTAATTACTTAAGAAATTTTTTTTCTACGCCTCTTATATTTTAGAATAAAAAAATAATTTCAAAATTTTTTTATAATTAAGGACAAAGAAAGTATGTAAATTTTTTCAGAAAAATAATAGAGACGTAATCATAGATAAATTTTTGAAAGGTAATTTACTTACTTTCGTGTTAAAATTGCATTTTTTTATTATTTTAAAGAAATATACACTTTTTATGAAGTTAAAAAATGTTGAAATATTTTAACAATGATATTAATGTGTTATATTAAAAAAAAATAATACATTTCTTGAAAATTGTAATTTTATCTATTTTATTTTAAAAATAAAAAAATATTTGTTTCAAAAATACATGAAATCAAATGAGGTAACCGGAATAAAATAAAATGTAAAGAAATTTAATTTTCACATGAAATAATAAATATTATTTTTACGTAAAAAATAAATTTATTTCTATATAAAAAAATAAAAAATCATTTATATCCAATTTTTTCTAAAGTATGTTTTAAACAAATCAAAATAAAGATATCAATCAATGTATATTTTATAACCGAAAAAAAATTGATGTCTTAAAAAGTCATTCCTTGTGGTTAGACAAAGTCGTGGTCCCACAGAGAAACAAATATACCATAGAAATTTAGGTCAAAGAAAAGTACAGAGCCATGATTGATTATTAAAGTTATTTTTGTCTTTTAAAAGAGAAGTAAATTTTTAAAATATTTGATATTAGGTTTATATATATATTTCTCTTAAACTTTTGGTTACTGATTTTGAAATTGTTTTAACTGTAAAATGAGTCCTTAAAAAATAATTTTTTTACCTGTTTAATCATATATATCATAATCCTTACGGTATAGACTCTAGCAGAATTAATATGATAAAATCTTATTTATTGTCAATATCATTATTTATTACATCCACGACATTACAATGGGTATTTAGAAGTATGTGTGATATTGACCTCAAAAATAATAAAAAAAAAAAGATCGGAAAGTTATTATAAGAGTAAAGTAGTTTTAGGTTAAAGGATTTTTCCCCAATTTTGATAAGGTTATTTATTAGTGACCCAAAGTTTATGGAAAATTTTTGTATTTTGTTATTTTTTATTCGTCAATATTACATGATCAGGTCTTTGAATTTTTTTTATTTGTTATCTTTTATTAATTGTTTTTTTTATAATCAACACTATACCATGCTAGGTGGCTAGTTGGACAGAGCGCAATCATATAAAGACAAACAAAAGAACAGATTTATCATTTTTTTCCTCTCAAGTAGAATCATTCTCTCTTCGACCAAGCAATATAAATTTAAACTAAATCATATACAATTAAAATTAAAATTTCATGTCTTAGAATCATTGCATTACAACGTCAATATAATTTGAAAATAGTATCCAGTAGATTTTGTCTCTGTAATATATAGTAAAGGAAATAAAATACACCAAAGTGATAGGGTGTACTTCTCGAGATATCATTAGCTGCTGAAAAATAATTAAATGAGATTACTATTATTAATTAATACATAACAAGAAAATAAAATAAAATAAAATAGAGAGTGGTATAACTATAAGCAAACTAGATTAAGAGCAGAGTCACATTCTCGTGTTGAAACTGAAAAGTAAATTCAACTGTTTTAAGTATCATATTAAAATCACAGGCTTGTAATCCTTATATTGTACAACTAATTAACTACTCTAAATGAAATGAAAATCAGTTAAAAGGTTACTAGGCATATTTTAAAAAAAAATATTAAATTATATAAATTTCTCAAGTTTTGTTAAAATTACACATGATTCATCCAGCACAAAAACTTTCTATATATTGTAAAGTAATTTAATTTTTTCAACTAAAATGTTTTCTATTAAAATAAATATGCATATATTTTACCTACATTAATTCAGTCCAGTGGAATGGAAGGGACTCAATTTCCCTTAAGTAAGATTTAAGGCTCAAGCCTTGTTGATAGAAAAAAAAAATTCTAATTGAATTCAATAATTCTTGAATCGGGCTCAATATTCTTACAAAATGTATTTTAATGCAAAAGTTTAAAATCAAACTTAAATTAATACCCTATCTCTATAATGTGAACAAAACTCAGACAAAACATATAAAATTTGAAGAGGTTAACGTGATTTACTTTTGTATCGAATGATGATTTCCACAAGTACAAAAGATGGCATAACTGAACTGTATCTTTCTTTTGTGTGTGCAAGTAAGAGTGGGGACATGCATGTGCGCGCATGGACAAAGAAAAGGTACATGTGGTCTGACTATAACTACTAAAGTACTAATTTCAACATCAACCACAACACAAAAACTAAAGAGAAAAGGGGCAAACTTGAATGATAGAGACAAAGACCTTCAATTCATTATTCATGTTGCCCCACACCACACTAGGAAGCCCCCCCTTTCCTATTCCTCCACTCTCACATGCATATGATTCACCAAACTATACTTTTGAAAACATGAAGAGAACCCTTTCGTTTGGTTTGGTTTTTATTTGGTTCACTCGCAATGTGGGTAAGTCCAGTTGTTTTAGATAGCTTATTGGCTCAGTTTGATTTGTTTTAGGTACAAAAACCAACCAGAGCAACCAATAATCCTAGTTGCATGTGATGTGAGCACAAGAAGGAATTTTTTTTAATGGAAAGTTATTCTTTTTTCATTGTAAAAAATATAACATATGTAAAATTCATTATGTTCCCATCACCCTTATTATTCTCTTTCTATAATTTTGTAATCAATAGCATGAATGCTTGTGTATAAAATCATTCAATATCTAGAAGTCATATTGGACTCAAATTAATCCGAATTAAATCAATAGGTAGATAGGATTGAAAGAGCAGTAAAACTCTCCTACTATTTGATGTAGCTACATAACCAAATGAATGTCAATTTTTATCTATATATCATTCTACCTCATCTCATTTTATTTTCATTTCATTATGTTCCCATTACCCTTATTATTCTTTCTATAATTTTTTAATCAATAGCATGAATGCTCTTTTTTTTTTTTGTATATCAAACCATTCTGAAAATTATATTAGACTCCAATTAATTTGAATTGAAGCAAGTAGGGCCATAAGAGCGACAAACTCTTCTAACGAGTATTTCATGTAGCTGCATACCCAAGTGAATGTCAATTTTTATTTATATATCATTATATCTCATTTCATTTTATCGTATGCACCAAACTAGACATTAGTGGCCACCAATTTTTCTCAATTTCAGAGAGCAACTAGATCAAAATCCTAAGAACTTCCCACCCCCCCCCCCCCTAAAAATTGCTTAGCCAAGTAGGAATGTACAGCAACGCCCTTAGGGTGAATAGTACAGCACGTGAGAAAAGAGGAGAAAAAATTATGGCACACTTAAAAACTTTTGATATAGATTATCAGAACAAATAGTTACATACCTATACAACATGTTGAGGTGAGATAATGCTTAAAGCGTTTAAATTTAGCTCACAAATGCTTTCATATTCCAATTGCATCAAGCAACTCAGAATGTTGAGACACTGAAACTAATGAATTTGCAACAATGGCACCACTAGCAGCAACTGCTGGGACTCCAATGCCTGGGAAGGTGGAATCTCCACAGCAATAAAGCTGTGGTATGGGGGTTGAATGTCCAGGAAAAGTGCCATTACCAGCTTCTATTGCTGGTCCATATGTCCCTCGGTTCCTCCGAAGAAACCTTTGATGTGTTAGAGGACTTCCCACCAACTTTACCTCACACTTATCCCTGCTAAAACCTGGACCAAGAGCACGTTCCACGGCTCTCCACATTACCTGACATACAAGAATGAATCAAACTTGTAAGAAACAGCCAATTGAAAGGATAAAGAACCACAAAAAAAAAAAAGAGATCAGATTATTTTTGGGATCACTAGAATTAGTATCAAGGGATGGGAATAAATAACAGAGACAGGATTAATTGAAGATGATTATAGGTGGTCGCAGGACAGGCTTGCTGATGGGGGATTAAGATCTTCTGTAGTAATGCATCATGCATTTGGGAGAGAATGACACAAAAAGGTCGAAGTGTATGTGGAGCTCACTTCCTGTCTTTTCAATCATTCTCTATTTTTTGTCTCTCTCTAAATACGCACCATACATTAACTTGTTGAATACAGAGGTTCCAGATCTAGCTCAATGTTGGTAAAAAAAAAAAACAAAGAAAGAAAGAAAAGATCTAGCTCAAGTGTACTTTTGGCCCATCCTAGTAAGCCTAGGCCTGGGCTTTACCCACAGGCTTGGCCTTTAAGGTGATGGGTCCAATGCAAGTTGAGCTTAGAAACTATTAGGCTTGGACTTGAGCCTAGTTCAACTCATGAACAAGTATAATGATGAGGTGGACTCACCATTGCTTTGAAGGAGAACTGCTCAAACATTGAATAACAAGCAGTAGCCAATGTTACTTTTGTTTGGATTAATTTTACCTCCTCAAACGTACATTACATATGCAACACCATCCACTTCTTATAGGTACTCAAAATTGAATAAAATTTCAATCACAGTGTAGATGAAATCATCCTGTAGCTTTATTTTTGCTGAACCCATGTGTTGATTACAAAGTCAAAGGCAGGAAAATCCTCCGTGATTTCATGATGCAAACTACATATGGATATATCATGTTTCATGTTGTCTAGCTTCACAGATCTTAGTATTTGTTCAGCTCTGCGTGGTTTAGAGAATCAGCCAACTCTCACTAAATAACTCAAGGCAGTTAATATCTAATCAATATCAATGACCAAAATTAAGTGAACCCATTTTCAACTAGCTTTGACGAGAGTTTCTCTCATTACAATTTATGTTTCTCTGCTCAAGTATATTCACATACCTCTGACCTTGCAGCTTTGAGATTTCTGTATTCAGCATTCCTACGATCAAGCCCTTCCCACAACTCAAACGGTTCAGTTCCAGGCATATAAGCATGTAATACATGCTTCCCTGGTGGTGACAGATTAGGACTAAGTACACTAGGTACTGATATCAACACAACATTCTGATCAGCATCAACTCCTCTTTCCCAGTCATTAACAACTATGTGATGGATTCCCAAATCCTTACGTATACCCTGGTCAATGATACCCCATAACAATGTTATCCATATTTTTTCCATAGCTTCAATCGTGAAAAACTGAACTACGTTTGCAAATAAAAATTGCAAGTCTGAAACTAGCACAAGCAGTACTTCTAATTTGTACCCTTAAACTTCAAGGTATGATATGAACACATTATGGCGTAACAAAAGTGAAGATACTTCCATGTACAAGAGAAGCAAAGCACTGGTGAAATAGAATTTTCTGCACGACCAACAAGTTGGCATGCAGTTCCTGAACTAAATTAACACATGAAAACTCTAGGCGTGATATGGACCCTCTTCTATTCTATTTGCTTAACTTATTCTTAAAATGAGAGAAATCAGAAGTCTATTATTATTGTCTCCGTAAAGGCAAACCTCAGCATCAAATCCTAAGTGGAGATGCATGAACGATTCACATTGAGGAGTATTGTTAATCCTGTCAGAGTATGACTTTGGAACAACTTCCTTAGGTAGCAGTTTTAAAGTGTCCCACATTGATGCATTGCTGACAACAGCCTTTCTAGCACGTATGGACTGTAGAAAACACATATAATCATTTCAATAAAGACTTAAATACAGATATATCAATAAATGAAAATTGATTTTTAAGTGATCCCCCCCCCTTTTTTATCAAAATATACCTACTTGACCACTTCTCAGCCGGACTCCAATGGCTCTGTCATTTTCAACAATGATATTTTCCACATGACTTTCAAGAGAAAGCCTTCCACCAAACTTCTCAAGTCCTCGTACAAGGGCATCAACGATAGCAGCACTTCCATCAAGGGGATATTCAAGACAGCATCCTGGTTTGTACCATTCTGCAAACATGTAAATCTGGAAATTCAAAGAGAAAGATTGTTCAGACAATAATACCAACAATTAGTAACAAATCACAACGACAAATGCTATAATAAAACAAGGAAAGGAAACATATATACTCATTAAATAATTGAAGGAAACACACAAATTCAACTAGGTCTGTTTTGTTAAGGATCACTTCATCTAAAAACTCGAAAGTTGTTGAGTGCCGGTCCATGAATAGTTTTATTGTAATCTCTAGTGCTTTCTCACACAATAGCCCTTTGGGCTTGATGTGTGACCAAAGTGTAGGCCTACCATACCTTATTTTGAAACTTAATTTTAATTAAAGGAAAGCATGGTGGCAAGGACAGAATTCTTATCCACTTAGTGATGGAGGCTTTGATTCCCTGTTAAAGACCGCTTCAACTAAAAAGCTTGAGCTATTAAGTGAAGGCTCATAAATGGTTTCATCATGTATCTCCCACATTTGAATATATAACTAGAAGCATGTTTGTGAGCTATAATGGTTGATTCAGATATATAATTTTCAACAACTTTATATGTAGTTACCATCTCTGCTGAAAGTATACCATTAGATTTCACCCCAGCAAGCAAGAATGACAACAAATCAACCCAATTCCTTATGAAAGGATCTTTCAACTCCAATGAATCGATTATTTCTGAGAATGGTCTGAGAAGTTTTGTAGCACCAATAGCACCTTGAGGTCCCATCTGAATAAATGATTTTAAGAGAGAAGGGGCATATCTAGCTCCTGCAGTGGAAAGAACACCCAAATCTCCTCGAATAGATAGGGGAGGAAGAGCCATTGCAGCTGCAGACAATGGAAGTATAGCATCCTGTCAAAGATATTTACATTTTGACATATGAGAGGCAACAAATAGATTTCAAGTTTTGTCAACTTTTGAATAGATATCTTGACAGAAGTAGGCAGAGGAATAGCAGAACTAACAAGAAGTTTCTTCCATTCTTCCACGGCATTTGGACTTGCATACTTCTGAAGGTCCTGAAAGATAATCAAGCAATAAATAGAATTTTGGCCTCCAAAGCTTATAATAAATCAGTAAAAATGGCAAGATAAAGATTAATAACCAAGTCCAGATTTTGTAGTTGTGTATGACGTAACAAAACTATTCATAGGTTTGTAACTGAGATTTGGAATACTTCTTTCTTAGTAGGTCTAGTACAAAAGTAAATTAGAAACAAATAACACCAAAAAGTATAAGATCTACCAAGTTAAAGTATGCACCAAGGAACACCAAAAAGGATGGAAGTTATCCATAATGAGATTTCCTATTACTCACTGAAGAAAAGAGAACATTAAAGAGACATCAAGCATGCAGTGAACATATAAAAACACAGGAAACAAGTGGTGGAAAAACATAGGCCATAAGGAAAAAAATCACCTTGAAAAAATCTGTAGGCCCTATTCGTGACAGGAATTCACCTTCAGGGATATAAACCTTCCATGAATCGTAAGTGGCACATGGGAGAGATTCACCCAAAGCATCCAGAACCTAATAATAAAAGTAAGGGACATAAACTTAAGTAATTGAAATTGAATACATTCTTTTAGTCCTATCAATATTTTAATCATAGTATATTTACCAATACAGCTCAAGTAAAATACCATAATACTGGTGCCTTAAACTGATATGTATTGTGAAGGTCAAATTCACGAAGGCAAAAATTAAGATATAAGTGTTGTTATCAATCATCATTTTTGAAGAAGAAAAAAATTACCTGAGCAAGAGGATTTGCCTGAGGACCCCTTGATTGCAACCCAGAGAATAAAGATGGCCCGGAATCAAACTTATACCCTTTGATATTGAAAGAATGGGCAGCACCACCAGGCAGGTCATGGCTTTCTAGCACCAGCACATCTTGTTGGTATCTTGCTAAAAGGGATGCACAACTGAGTCCACCTATACCGCTCCCAATGACAATGACATCAGCTTCAGGCTTCCCTGAAAACCATCCCAAATTCACATTAGAAATGCCATTTTCAGTCTCCCACATATACTAACGTAGTGAAACTTTAGCCAATGACACCAATGAAGCTCAAATTCCATATTTTGACGTTTATCCTTGAAATAGGAATTAAACATTGACCAAAAATCACCACATTTCCCCCTATTCTGCCAAAGTTTAAAATAAAACACCCAGCAGAGTTCAAACTTCAAACTTTTAAAATATCATTCCTAAGAAATAACCAAATACAAGAACGTAACTCTAATGAACAGATTATCACATGCGAACATCTGAGCCTTCCCTTCCACGAACAAAGAGAAATTTTCAGTGAATGCCTTAGAGAAAACATTAGAAGAGCTGAATGTTAAGACTTCCAGATATAACATGCTAGAGTTGGACAGCCATAGATGCAATATTCATGCTAGACTCTTCATTATTCTACATTAGAAAAGGAATCAAGACAACAAGAACATCGCTTGTATTGAATACATATTACATATTAATGCATTTTTCCCTTTGGGTCAGCAGGGAATTACAGGAAGTAGTCACCGAAAAACAAAAACCAAAATTTGAAATTAATCCACATTTATCCGAAATTGCTATGCAAATAAGGCAAAAGGAATAAAGAAAAGTGAGAGACCTGAGAAGGAGTTCTTTTCTTTGAGGGAAAGAGAAGCACCGGAAGAGAGCTCCTGAGCGTTGTAGTTTCGAGCCAAAACAACAGATTTCCTATGCGATGAGAATCTCAATGTGGGACTCTGAGGATTAAGAAAACTGACGAAGTTGGGGAAGACGCCAACTGCCATGGCAAACCAAAACTGAAGCGCCAAGACTGTGAGTGGACCCTCCTGGCCTGGAGGTGAGACTGAGAGGGGTTATATTGCATTCTTGGTTATTCTTCCATTTCTTCTTCTTGTCTGAGTTTGTAGTTTTGAAATTAGCCACGTCACTATAAAGTTCAATTGTTATAATATCCTCTGTCCTTTTCTTTTTCTGCTGATTATTTATTGTTATTACTTTTTTATCTTTACCTTTCTATTCGGAGATGTCTCTTCCTTTCTTTTGGCTCTGAGATCAAGTTTTATATTTTGTTTTTGGTAAGACAAGTTTTATATGATTATTGGAAAATAATAAATGATAATTTTTTTTAAGGAAATTTATGTTAGATGACTTTTTTAAAATGGCTAAAAGATACTATTTATTTTTGTTAAAAAATTGTCAATGATATATTTCTTCAACTTTTGTGTTGGGCCAGCAACTTCTATTTTATGTTGGAAAACATCAATTTACAGTATTCTATAATTTTATTGAAGCTTTTTTTTCCAACAATTTTATTGAAGTTATGATAATATATATTTGCGATACACTAATTATAAGTTTAAAATGCACGATAGGGTTGAAAAATTAACTATCTTATATTAATTTAAAAAATATTTAACATTTCTTACAATATATAAATAATAATATTTGGGTAAAAAAAGTTCCACTATAACTTATCTTTTTTTGTTATCATGAAGGAAAATGCTGTACAACTTTTCATAACAAATGAAAATTCAATATCAATCAAGAGGGAAAAATATAAGCTTTAGGTAGTTTTATTAGGTAATTTTATTTAGTCGAGTAAATCTAATTAACTAAAAAAAGTATATCATATCATTATTTTGACAAAAAAGAAAAAAAGAAAAGGCATGCCAACACTTACTTCACTCTCTTTTACGCAGACACTAATTTGCTCATGAAACCTTCATTCATTAGAGGATTCCTTAATTAATTGGAGATAAATAAGCATACTAAACATGTAATGATAAGCATGCAAGTTTTTTTCCTTCATTAGAAGGATGTGACAAAGTTGAAATTTCAATTTCAAGGAAGCTTAAATTTACTATCTTCTGCTTCCTAGGATTATTCAGATTCTAACAATGCCAACCTCCAGAGATTTCTTTTATTCAAACACTGAAGAAAAAAATATATTCTAAGAACCGCTATCATTTCAGTCGCATTATTGCTTACATCAAATTTCAAAAACAAGATGTTTATTTTCTCAGCTCAACACCAAATCCTTGAAAAAAAAAAAAAAGCCCTCACTCGTCATAATTTAATTAAAAGACATAATAGAAAATTTTGCACTTGAGTTTACCACACATTTAAATGCTGGTCTCAAAAAGCCAACAGGTGATGTATGCCTAAATAATTCTAGGTCAAACATTGATTTGAACCTGAGTTCTATCCAACTTAACATTTGCACAGGATGTATTGACACAAAAAGATGTAAATATGCACGTTCCCAAACAAATTGATTGAACATATAATGAACCAGCAATGTAACACAGCTATGTTCTGCTGAGAAATCCAACACCGCAATCTGTGTACAAAGGGTATTTTTTTTGGCGCCAAATCAGGTAGTATCCACACAGTAATAACTTCTGCAAGACCGCGTCAATCCTTATTTACCACACCAACCACCTATAGTAATTCCCATGTCTGGCCACTACAAGAAACTCCACTGTCAATCCAAAGGCTACAGAGGAGAGCCTGCAAAATGGCCCTTTGTGTTCTCTCAGTAATGAGCAGATATCAAACAAAACTACCCCGGCCTTAGAAGCAGGCACTCGTATTTGGGAGACCGATAATAAGGGATCGTATACATAAGAACTAAAAGAACAGGCAATACACAATGCCCTGTGCTTATATTTACAATTCAACTACAGAAGATGACCCATCTATAAAACCTGACTATACCCATACTCAGTCAAACTTGCAAGGCTAGGCGAGTATATCCACAAGTCACCAAGCAGGCAGCAACTCGTTTCGTATGAGGGACATTACGTAATTTGTGACACCACTCTCTTTTAACTTCTCTCATTACTCTGGGACATCTTCAATGAAGCTATGTTTGAAGGCTATAGGTAACTCAAATGCATCAATTTGGATCAACTGTACTTTCCTCTGTTGTATTGAAAAAGAACCTTTTTTTGACCACAAACTCATTTACTTATAATCATCTGTCAACCAAAAAAGCGACAGAATCCAGCCACCAGCAAAAGATGCTCCAAAATTGTAAGTCAGCATGCTTTTCACTGAAAGGAAAATCATCAACCTTGGTACAAGTGAACACAAAAGCAATGACCTTGACTTTTCATATATATATATATATATATATAAGTCAGCATGCTTTTCACTGAAAGGAAAATCATCAACCTTGGTACAAGTGAATACAAAAGCAATGACCTTGACTAGCTCAAGTACAAAGTTAAGCTGTGAACATAAGTTTACCGTATCTCTATTAATTGATAGACCAATAATAGTTTTCATTCACCTCTCTGCCCCCCAAAATTTCCCAAAAGTCCACATCTTGTTGCATGGTTGTCAAATAGAAATCAAATACAAAATAAGGATTATAAACGGAAAGCATTAATAATAAAAATACATTTGGATTGAATTGCTTTAGATAACTACACACCACTTTCTCTCTCCTTAACACTTTCGTAATGCACAGTCACATTGTGTTTTCCTACTTTTACTTGGTTAACAAGATCATGCGATCCTTCCACTACTGTCATACCAGCTTACTAGGGAAGATACAAAAGAGCTTGTGGCAAGAAAAGGAAAAATAACACCTACAGAACTTAATATTGGCGCCTCAACAAGTTCATAAAGAATTTCAATGAGGTAAGTCACAATATTAACACATCAACAAGCATTTTTCAGAGATATAAAGCCGCATAGCCAGCTCAGAAATATGTCTTACCACTCTAGATATTTTAGGTACCAGAACTTGCTTTTTGAACCCACACTTGTTTCTGGAAATTAAGAAAAGAGGTATTAACCATTTATTAACTATTAAACAAAATAGGAAAAGCAGAGTATGGCCATGCACACAACAAACTTATACCTCATGTGAACCATAAACAGAGGCACTGCTTCTTCTTGGATGCTTCCCTTCACTTGAATTTGAATAGCCATCAGCATCCTTCATCCCGTGGGTTGGTCCACGGCGACCAAGATGCTTACTGAAACCTGATTATATAAGCATTGAAATTGAGTGCACAGGATACGAGGGAAATGCTTCAAGGATGAACATATAAAATCAATAAGTAAAACAGCGTCAAAGTTCAGGCATTACAAAACCAGAAACTAACCATTCTCTGATGATTGACTGGAACGTACATTTCCAAGAATTTTAATCTCCCCTCTTTTGGCATTTGGTATGTCATGTTTCAACCCTGTGGAACTTCCTATATCATATACAATCCATGCATAAACTTCGAGTCAGGACAAAAAACATGCAATGAAACAGTTCAGATTTTCCAAAACAATTAGTATACCAACCAATTGCATGTTTGAGCTAAAATGATTTTTATTTTTGCTCCCCCCACAAGATTAATCCACAAGCACTCATAAATACAAAAAGAAAGTCTGTACCTTTAGAAGAATCTAATTGTGAGGTTGCAGATGATGACAAAAAGTCATCACCTCCATTAGAAAAAGATGACCATACACCACGATCAGGTCTATCCTTGTGTCTGACATGGGTCTCCTGCCTCTCACTAGAAACATGCAAATCATTCACACCAGTCCTATCCTCAGGAGCTCCATTTGTACCCTTTGTAATCAATTGTACATGTGAGGGACGAGGTGCCCGTTTTTCCTTCTCCAGAATGGATGTTTGAATTTGCTGCTCAGAGTGGTGCCTGGATGACTGACTTTGTCGTAAATCCTTGTTCGAGAGTATGCGCCTAATTATCCTTCCACTGCCTTCTTGCCGCTGATTCTGCTTTGGAGCAGTTGAGCCAAAAGCCATCTTAGCTGTAGCTACACTGCGCATCTGTGGCATGCTATCAGAATCAGAGACCTGCATAACGTGCAAAACAAAAGCAACATCAGACTGTGAGCAGGACTTAAGTTACGAGATGATCCCACAAGATCAAGTAACCTGGGATGCTACAACACATAAGCCTAATCACAAACTACCAAGTTACTGATTCATCTACGCAATATATACCCCAAAAAAAGAAAGTCACAACACAAATTGATGCTATTCATCACAATTCATATTGCATCAAGGCAGCAGACAACATAAAGCAAATACTTGCAGTCCCTTCAGCAAAAGGCAATCATTATACACATCAATTCATTTGGATTGAAGCGATAGTTTTTTATCCCCACTATCAAGATCTTTTGACCTACCAATATTCCAAGTACTTCTTCCAAGGATCACAAAAACTTCGACCTTCCTAATTATTCATGTGTAATGTCACATGGGACATGGGAAACCAATATCATATAATCCTGTTATCACCCTCTGATCTTCATTGTTAAAAGAGTAAGGTTAAGTTCAACAGAAGATTGTAGCAGTACCATGAAAAGAACTCCATTTATAGTTTTAAGGAGTGCATGCAATTGATTAAAAATGTATCAGTTATAATATAACTTAAGTAACCCAGTTGTAAAGTGAACAATTTGGAAAACCAATAAAGCAGAATATGCAATCAATTGATGAAAATTAAACAAGATTAATAACAAAACATCATCAAAGCCACCAACATGAAGCATGATCTTCTAGAAAAAAGGGGGGTAAACAAAGTCCCTTAACAATTTTAGCTTCATTCTCCAGAAAGTAATAAATAGAAATAACACTCCAATCAGGATAGAAACAATGAATACAATAGTAAGAAATATCCAGTCAGATGTCTATTACTAAATGAAAACTTTCAAAGGAAAATGAAGTATACTGCAGCTTCTCACATGTCAAGTATCCATTTATGTTACCTAAGCATAGAGGTTAAAATCAATCCCTTTACGATGCACCCTGTACAGCAATACATAGAACTAGCCATTGGATTACAAAGAGGGAAATCAGAGGCTCACAGTAATTGTCTCCCTTTTTCTCCCTTTAAGAAGCAGGATTTTCTTCTTCCCAGCATCATTAATTCCAGCAACTCCTGAGAAAAAACAGAAAGTGACAAGCTTATTCCAATTGAAAGCAAAAGAAGTTCTAATAAATAGAAATAGACGAATTAAAGTGAAATTAGGTACAAATAGACTAATAATGGAGAATACCGAAGACACCAGCTAAAATAGCAGAGGAGCCAGCAACCCCCCCCCCCTCCCCCCCACCACCCCAAAACAAAAAGAAAAGGAGAGGGTAGCCACCAGATATTAAGTTCAAAAGTTAAATTGATAAATTACTATGCACATATACCTATACATATACTTATACATATAAACACATATATACATGTGTACTCAGTTAAACAAACCAGTTCACACTCAATCAGGAAACCACATCAAAGAGAAAATCATTTTGAAAGAGTAATACTAAGAACTCTCCATCTATATATTGAGAAAAATCATTATAATGTAAGTGTTATTTTTCTTTTTTTTATGAATTTCCTAAAGATACAAATACCAAGTTTCATATACTACAGAAGTATAAGTTCAACAGACTGGAAGAGTTCAAGCAGTCTCGAAAGTGACAAGATAATCAAATCTTCTATAGTTCTGCCCAGTCCCCATACAATAATAGCAGAGTAAACATGACTACGATAATGGTCACTGTTAAAAAGTAAGAACTTGAGAAGGAAAAGGTCAACAACATGCATGATCTATGGTAATGGTAATACATTAATAGCCAGTTGCAGTTCAAGATCATGCACTACTTTAGAAACTAATGATCATAGCCCACGTCTTATAGTGAAAGGAAACTCTTATGGTTATGCCTCCAAGCCACAAGACATAACGCTACTCCCAAAACAATTATCACACGATTTTGGAACTCTAGGTTCAATCATACCACTCTCATCTTCCAATGCTTGATTTCCATCAGCAGAAGCTGTAACTGTAGTTCTATCAGAAAGATGTTGATCACCTTGCTTCGGAACAAGAACATAAGTTGACTTGTCTTTCATAGAAGCACTTTTAGCAGAGTCCCTCACAACATACTGTCCATCATACAAGAAAAAATTTAGACAAGTCAGAGCAAAACAACATAGTAAACCAGGCAAAAGATAAATCAACCTTTTTTTGGATAAAAAAATTACTGATGAGAATTGATAATAATACAATAAAATACAAAATAACAGACAAAGATCCTCCCCACGTAGAAGTAAAAACAGAATGGAACAACAGAGACTCTAACCCAAAAGAGCCATCCAATCCCTTTGAAGATCCACAAGATAAACAGTTCAGGTGCTTGAACAATGAAAATAGCTAGATAGGAGTTTCTGGTCAACTTGAAAACTAAAACTACAGGCAATCTGACACAACCTAATGACTACTAGCAAATTCAACTGTGCTATCAAATGGAAATTGGAAATTTCATATTATTCATCAAAAGCATTTTTTCTATTGCTGTCGTTCACATGTTAAAGTTTAAAGCATCATACCATTGTGGTGGAAACCCTTTTCTTCCCAGAACCTCGTCTTAATGAGCCAGAACTAGGACTTCCACTTGATGCACCAACTCTTCTGCTTACTTTTCCATTAGACACTGATCTCTGGACAAATATAATACACGTTCAAGAAGCAAGATGTTGATGGTGTTTACATATAAAACAGACAAAAAAGGCATTAATGAGAGACATGTTTAGTATAAATGCACTCTTCACACACACAAATGCACACATGGTGAAAACCAGATAAGTTTATTTGAAGCTTCCTAAGTTTGTTTATGTGCATAGATACCCGTGATCCCTTGGCAGCCCTTTTCTGACGCACAAAGTCCATCAAAGGTGTAACTATAGGAATGTCTTTTGCAGCGCCTCCTAAAGAACAGAAACCAAAAAAATGAACACAAAACCTGATTGCACGTTCAAATCATGTGTATTCTTATTTTTAAATCTAGTGCAGATATTTTGTATTAGTCAACTAACCAGATCGTTCTGCTTCCCTTCTCTCCAACTGTATCTCAGCACTAGGAAGATTCTCAATGGGCTTGGCTAGAACTTCAAGAAACTCCAAATACTCAGAATCTAAATTTCACCATGGAAACACTGGTATTTATCAGAAAGAAATAACCCTATTCATAAAAGTAAATGTATAGAACACATCTCTGAAAAGGACTTCAATATTTGCTTGTGGTACCTTTGTATATGGTTCCTTCACGACCATCTTTTTTTGAAACCTGTTTTGGAACACGTTGTGAAGGAGCATATTCAACAATGACTTTGAACTGAGTTCCTGATACAGAAAACTCAGAGCAACAGATAACCTCATTCAATATCTGGTCTCAACTTTCAAGGCTTCTTATTCAAGAAAATGTAGAATGCGCAAAAAAATATAATAAGTCCAAACTAGGTGTGTTGAATGGATATAAAAGCTTCTTGTTCAGATCAACCAATGAGAAGAAGTTATTTTCTAGATCCATCCAAAATTGAAATACACAAAAAGGGGTATTCCCATTCCTCTGATAAACCTAATGAGAATTGAAACTAGAATTTCCACGTTGAATCCCCTTTGGTATGGAAGGAAGAAGTTCTATTCCAGTCTTAAATTAATAAATAATAAAACATAAAAATCTTGGTTTAAATACAGTAATGAACATGATCAAAACCTAGGCAAGAAAAGCAAATATGCCTAATCAGCCTCGTCAAAAGATCTAATTAATTACCCTTCTCATTCACAAAGACATGCCCATCAAAGAATTCAGCGAACTCTATAACATCTTCTGGCTTCTTGAAGTCAATGTAGGCTCTAGAATAAGATAGATGCTTCTGGCTGAAAATTCATTTAAAAAATATAACAAGAAGTTAAAAGAATGCCCTTAACAGCTATTAATAAGCTATTATGTGATTAGTGAAGGCTCATCCATCAATTATAATTTGTATCACAGCATTAAGCCTTTAAAAGCAAAAATGGCCCCATAACTAAAGGTGTAAAAAATCCACCCTGTTTGTGAGCTACATGGGTTCAGCTTGTTAAACACTCGAATTTGAATATACAAGATGATTTAGCTGATACAATATATCTAACCACGACACTGACTATAACTCAGCCTTGTAGGAACTATAAAAATGCCCAGCCGTAGAACCGATACCCATTTTTGTCTTTATGTCTTTACACACCATACAAAAACATAGCATCATCCGTTTCCAGTAATTTACTTAGCTTCCTTCATTAACTGAGTTACCATTATGCGGAGAGGACAAGAATAACAAGTGACCGATAATAAGACAATTTTAGTAACCAATTATTTTTCTTATCACTTGATCTATGTAAATATTAACCAAAACATCCACACAACGCCTTGTCCAGCTATTGCTATAGCCCTTAACCAACAAACTCTTCATAATATGAACCGTCAGTGGCGAAGCTCGCCAACTAACAAACCCATAACAAATAAATAAAGACATGAAAAAGAAAACTTAAAATAGATAAATCCTTGCAACTTGCAATACTAGTAAAACACAAACCTAAGCCCGTTTTTGCCAGGACGAAAGGAAACCCAATTGTAGCGCCCAGCGAAGGAGCCATCGATTTGGTCCAAAAGTGCGGCCTGAGAAATTGTCGGAGGCAAGTGCCGCAGCACGACCTTCGTCCGATCCAACGCACCCTTCATGCGAACAAAAAATCCCACGAAACGAAAAACCCTAGCAGTCGACAGTTACTAAATCGATAAAGAAGGGAAGAAGAGCCGAAAACCTTAGTGAAATTACATCTTCTCCGCTGCTTCTTAGCGTCAATCAGGATAGTCTCGATGCCCTAATTGGATGAAAAAACCCCAAATTGCCATGAAGAGAGAACACAGCTCAAATCAAAGGGCAGTTGCGAGTGTGAAAGCATATACGGTTGCGTTTTAAGCTTCCTGGATCGTTTTGTTCCTTCTGTTTCTGTACGAATATACGAGGTGACTTTTTTGGCAATATACTACTATATACTTTAACTTAAAATAAAATAATTTTATATTGATATTTCACTTTTGCAGAACTTATGTTTGGTTTGGGATATTTTAAGGTTTTGTTTAGTATGGATTTTTTTAAGAGGAGGAGAGAGGATTAAAGGGAATTAAATCTTCTTATCTTATATGGCTAAAAAATTAGAGGGGATTGGGAATAATTTAATTCCCTCTTCCATTCCCATTTTAAAACATCTCAATTTAAGGTTTTTTATAGGGAATTGAGTAATTATAACTAATCACTTCTAATTCCTTCCTAAACCAAACAATATTTCATTAAAATTTCTTAAATCCCCTTTCATTCAATCCCACTAAATAAGAGAATTTTAAAATCCCTCTAATCCCTTTCTCTCCAATTTTCTTCCTTAAAATCAGTACAATTCCCTCCCCTCCAATCCCCTAAATTGAACCAAACAGAGTTTAAGGGGAGGAGAAGAAATTATAGGGGATTTAATCTTCTCCCCTTATTTAGCTGAAAATATTAGAGGGAATTGAGGGAATTTAATCCCCTCCAATTACCTGTCAACTCCTTTATAAAAATTTTTCCCAAATTGAGATTATTTTAGGGAAAAGAGTATTTATTAGTGAATCATTTCCAATCATCTCCTGAATTAAATAAACTTTTATTAAAATTTCTCTAATATCCCCTCACTCAATTCCACCAAATAAAAGAATTTTAAAATCACTTCAATCACTTCTCCTTCAATTTCTTCTATTAAAAATCTCTCTAATTTTCTCTCCTTCAATCCTCTTGAATCAAACAATCGCTTACACTTAAGATATGGAAAATTTAATCAAATTCAAAATAAAAAACTATATTTCTTCTTGAAAAGGAAAAACTTACTCTATATCCTCCGGAAATTAGTCTTTAATATAATTTTAAATATTTTTCAATTAAAATATTTTTTAATTATTCTTACATATTTTTCATGAATATATTTTGTGAGAAAACTTCAAATTAATTCAAAATACATTTTAAAAAATATAAAAAAATTTATTAAATTTTAAAAAATTTCAACTATAATCCATATAATTTATTTTTCTTTCTAGTCTTAGATGATAAAGATTGGCTTTCATAAAAATATCATAATATTACTATATGTTAAAAATTTTTATTTTCTGAATTTAAACAAATAAAGATTTTGATATATAACATAATTTTCTTGGCATTTGTTTTTTGACAGATTTATTGGCATGTTTGATATATAACAAATTAAACACACTGTTAGATGTAATTAAATTATTAAAAATTAAATAATAAAAAATAATAACTGGCCAAACAAATAAAGAAACAAAAATTCATCATAACGCAATTAAATGTGAAAATAAAATAATTTATAATTACAGCTAAACTGAATTTTAGTATAGAGATAACCCATACGAAATTAAAAAAAAAAAAAGTAGAATATCACTGGGCATAATTTTCGCGTGCATCACCGACTCTGGTCTCTCATAAATGTACAACAAATGAAGTAAATGATCACCACACTTTTTCAGAGACTCGATTTTTAAATTTAACAATAATAATTTATCATATTTTAACTGATAGTTTTACCAGTAAAAATTATTTCTCCAGTCTAAAATATAAGTCATATTCAACTAAGTATACAAAAACCAATAAAAGTACTTTTATTTATTAAATTTATAAAAAAATATATTATTTTTTCATAGTACCCTTATTTAATATATTACATTTAAAGTTTGTTATCCTTTTTACATTTAATTATAAATATGAATAAAATAAAAAAATATTTAATACTTAAAAAATTATCAAATGGGATTTACATTTTAGACAAACAAAAAAGTTTTTAAAAGAATATTTATATTTCTAACCGGAGGAAATATATGATATTTGTTTGGTTTTCTGATCAACTTCTATTATTTTGTTAAAAATATACTACTTTATTCAAAGAAACATGTGTAGACACGCAAGGATAACATTCATTTAACTTAATTTTATAGTTAGACTCTCGAACAATTTTTTTATCTTTATAATTATTATTATTACTAAACTATTTAGCAAAATAACAAAATTATAGTACATGTCAATAAATTATTTAAAATTTGTATTTCTGTTGAATTATAAAAACCATACACTTATTCATAAAAACTATATATTTTGATATTTTTTGTCGACAACATTGATTATTTTTTACCCCAAGTGTTAATTTAGTAAAATGCATATAGATAATCACACATTTGTATTTATCATCCATTTTTATTTAAAAATTTCAAATGTTGAAAGATTTGGTCTCTTATTACTCGATTCGACTCGACTCAGATTAATTTAAACCCTATTAAATTCACAAATTAAAATGAGATAACACAAAAAAAATGTGTGAAAAAAAAATACATACACAATAAAACAAAAAACCAAAAAGACACAACAGATCACATCTTGTTTCATTTTGTCAAATTAAAACGGCTATGAATCATGATTACACTAATTTACTAATTAATTACATTAGATAAGGGCATAAGACCAGTATCTATTAATTTTGTTATACTGTATTTTGTATTTATTCCTGCTGAACTTCAAAATCCTTATTTTCAAGTTACCAAAAATCATTTAGGGGAAAGAAATATGGATAATTATGTGAAAGAAATGTAAGATTAAAGGTATAAAAAATGTAAGATTAAATATTTTGGATTACAAATAAAATAAAAGAAATTCATATCTCCAACCTTTTCTATGAAAATAGGGAATGAACGAGTCATTTTCAAGTATCCATGCCCCCATTTGGCATGTGAATTTAAGAATCAAGATGACAAAATGAGAGAGGAATTTTCTTTCATATTTGTTTTTAATTGAGAAAGAAATTGGAATAACCCTATCAGAATATTCGGTTACTTTATTATGAGTGGAAGTCAATTTCTTTTCTGCTCGATTTTATTCCATTTTTAATTTTAATTTTTGTCGTTTTATACATGCAATTATTACAAAATATGATCACACATACAATTAACTAAAATCAAATCTAGAAAAATAACTACTCCCCATGGAATTCTTACCTTTTAACGTGGGAATAGTAAATTTCCAAGGAAGGAAATGGTGACATCTTCTTAGATGGAGTCAAAGTTTTTTTTGAAAAAAAAAATCAATTTTTTATATTGAAAAAAGGAAAATACTTATATATTTTTCCTTATATATTTTTTATGTTATTTTTTAATTAAAAGTTAACATATATTTTTTTTAATATATTGTAGATTTACTCATTAATTATGTATTAAAAGTATTAACTCACTAAACTTAAAAAAATTTAGAACATCTACATGTTAAATTTTAATTAAAAAATAATATAAAAAATATATAAAAAAAAGTATATAAATTTAGTCCTTAATAGAATTATATCAAAACATTATAAAGCCCAATTGAGGATGAGTAACACCATTAAAAAGGTGGACATTCTAATCTCTAGTAAGAAGCTCTTTGATCTCACTAATTAAGTATGATCCTTCATAATATCAAGGATCATAATGGTAACTGGGTGTTGGTAGGAGTGTTCATCATGAAGTTTCTATAATAAAAATATGAGCGACACACACACACACACACGTAATGAAGGCATAAGTCAACCATTTTACAAAACAAAAAATAGTTGAGATGAATAATGAAGTTTCATGGACACTTATTTACCATATATATATATATATTGAAAATCAAGACTATCTCACAATCAATTATTGAAGACTAATTTATTTGAGTCATAAAAATTATTGAAGTGAATTTTATCTTTTTAAACAAAATATTAACCATCTACTGACTATGTTAGCACCTTATTAGTACAAATACTTATTTATCATATATATATATACATATATATATATACACTTTATATATATGTATAGACATTAATTTATTTACTACAAAGAATTTTTTTATGATTTTGGATCACATGTAACTAAATTTTATTGACCTTTAAATCCTATCAATGAATGAATACATTTAGGCCTCTTTGGTTCACATAATTGGTATTACATTGACAAGCATAAATAAAATTGATTAGAATGAAATATAAATTATTGAGAGTTTGTTTGGTATTAATATTAGAATTGACATATATGTTTTTATCTAGAAAATAAAAATAAATATGAAATAATCATTTTGCCTTCACTCACAAAACTTTTCCCGTCCCACTCCCTCTTTCTTCTTCCACAGCATCACCTTCACATATTAGAATGGACTCATCCAAAGGTGAAAAAGAAAAAAAAGCATAAAATCTTAATGGAATATAAATAAAAAATGAAGGTGGAGTCAAGAACAAAGCAAAACATGACAAAAATTGAGAAAATGTGGAGTCAAAATTGAGAATAAAATATAATAGAACCATATTTAAAGATGTAAAAAATTACCTTTAAAGATGGAGGTCGCTCATATTCATGTTCCATTTGATTCACACCAATGTTTTTAAGAGAAGTGAAAGTGGAAAAGGAAATGGACATGAAAGGGAAATTGAAAATTAAAAATATGTTTGATATAATAATAAAAATATTGTTTAATTTTTATTTGATATTTACATTTATCATGTGAATATACCATAATGCCTTTCTAAAATTAAGAAAAACCATTGCAAAGACCACATGGGAACAATACTTGAATCAGAAAGCCCACCATTAGAATAATACCAGAAACCACCGTGGGAAACAAAAACTCATAAAATTAATCAACCAAAATCCAACAAATAATCCAACAATCAAATAGACATAAAACATACTACCAGAATATCGAATCTATAACGGAGAAGAATGAAGGTTGGAGAAGATCAATGCTCAAAACATTCTCCCCCTCACTCTCGATTCATCCTCTTTCATCAATTTTAGATCCAAGCTTTCCCGATCAACACTCTTGCTATGAGAAGAAGATCAAAGGTGAGAGAATGAAGAGCCTTTGCTTTCCATGGGTCTCACAGAAGCAAATATGGAGGTCGTGGTTGCAAGCAAAAATGGACGTCACTGTTTATTGGTGACAGGACGGAGGTCAAGGTCAAATAGAGAAGATCAAAGGTGTTTGTTGGTAACGGTAATGGTGATGGTGACGGAGGGCAAACCTCCATTGTGGTTGTTCATCGGCAAACCCGTGGTTCTTGCGAGAAGCAAAATGGATGGTTTGAAAATGAATGAAAATGGCAGGGGTATAATATTCTTCTAAATCCTATTTCCATGGAAGTCATCAGATTTACAATCTCCCCCTTCAGGAACCGACTTATGGGCATTTTGATAGAAGTTTGCTTTCATGGAGATGAAATTCTGATACACCAAACATGCTAAAATCTTAATTCCATGTGCACTTCTACTTTCACATTGAGAATTCCACCAAATCAAACGTGGCACTAGCATTCAAAGATAGAGACCGAGAAGATGAGGTTGACAAAGGTGGAGTTGCTAAGATTTGAAGGAATGAGCACGATGGAGCCCTGGGAAATTGAATCAAAGGGGCTATTAAATTTTTCAGTGTGTGCCTATAATCCTATTTAGTTCATTATTTTATTAATATTATACAATTTTTTTCCAATGATGGAATATAATACTTTAGTAATAATGAAATTATCTAAACTTTATTTCTTTGCAAATAATTTTCTTTAATTTTAAATTATTTATAGATAATTTTCTTAAACTTCAGTTGGCATGGGACTTTTAGCTTTCATGTCAGTATTTACACATATTTTTTTTTCTATATTTAGTAGAAATGAGTCATTTTTTAAGAGAAATAAAAAAAAGAATGAGAAAGAGAGGTTGTTGTTGGAATAATTTTCTTTTATATATGACTTAGCATTAACCAATAGTCAAGTTTTATATCCTTATTCATAATTATTTAAATATTAATTTTTTTTTTGCACTTTAGTAAAATAGATTGGGACATATTAATAATTGAATAGATCATAATAGATTGAAATGTTCTATAATAACTATCTTAGAAGAGACCCCAACTTGCAAGCTATATTTAAAATCAATGATTCTATTTAAGCTGACTATAGAGGCAATTTTATAATTTATGAGAAAGTTGGAAACCCTAATTATGATGGTATAAGTACTCCTTTATGAAAAACTTAGATATCTTCTTTCCTTCATTTCATCCCACTTTAAGGCACTATTTGATTCAAAGGAGAGTGGGGGGATGGGAGAGAAGAGGAAATATTTTAATTTTTCCTTATTTAGGTTTATTAGAAGGAAATGGATGAGAGGGGTTTACTTATTTTTTCTTTGAATTTCCCCACTTTTGGAGATAAGGGAATGGGTTATACTTATTGAATCAAATGAGGGAAAATCTTATTTTTTTTCTTCCCTTCCTTCTCCTTATACTTATTGAATTAAATAAGAGAAATTTTAATTTTTTTTTCCTCTACTCTCCTCCATATCCCTCCAACCAAACAGAGGATAAGAATGGTCAAAGCAAGATGAAGATTTTCTCCTCTCATCATGGCTAGCATTGTTCCGTCCTCTTTCCAAGTATGTGAGACTTTATCTTGAACTTATTACATAGAGTAGTTGTTTCCTTTTAAAACCTATTTTTAATTTTCAAAAAAATTTAAATCATGTGTATTAAATATTATATATATGAATTTGTATTTGGTGTGATAAGCACCGAATGCATATAGTAGATCTGAATCATCTATATTAGAATTAGATGGTCTAAATTTTATTTAATTTTATTATTATTATTTTATTTTATTATATGTAAAATATAAAATAAAAATAATTTTATAATTATCATTTTTTTAAAAAATATGATATTATTATTTAAAAAATAAAAATAAAAAACAATAAATTTGAACGGTTAAGTCTCATCATATGATGTTCATTGCTGTCATGAGCAAGATTTCTCTTTCCTTCTTCCTTTTATCAACTCTTGTCATATCTAGTAAAGCTAGCCTAATTTCTTGGATGTCATTAGCTTATTATTAAGTGTTCATTATAATGAATTATCCGAAATTATTTAGTTAGTATTCACATTCCTGATTCCCTAGTGAGGTATATCCGATGGTAAGCTTCAATTGGGGTCATCTAAATACTCATTTCGATTAATTGATATTTTGATAAATTTACTATTTTTTTCTCTCATGGCATCCATCACTTACACAAAATTATGGGGGTTTTTCAAAAATGAACATGCACTCCATTTTAAATATTTGCCACTCTAAAAAATCAATGTTATAATTTGCTTTTATGTTTGTTAATTTTTAATTAATTAATACATAAATTAAGAGAATGGGACAATATAGAGAAAAATCTATAATAATTCAACAATTTGTAGGTATCAAAGTGATGAATGGATCTGAGTTTCAAATGTGGAAAGTAGCTAAATATCTTTTAAGACTTAACAATAATTAAATATAAATTAATTTTTTATTGGGATAATTATAAATACTTACTCACCCACTTATTCATGCATACATCCAAGATGGCAAATTGTCATTGATAGAACTTGATTTCATCATCTTTTTCCATTCAAGAAATATTGGTATCATTAGATTATTAGGTTATTGGCTAAATCTAAATTAGTTATTAATTTAAATTGACAAGCCTAGTAAAGGGGTTCTCATATATTAAGTAAATGGTTGAAAGTTTAATAAAAAAAATTAGTTAAAAAAATTTAATTATTATTCTCAATATCCCGAGAAATTAATATAATATAATACTAAATTAATATAATATAGTACTGAATATTGAATGATTATAAAAATAATATGAATATAATGGAATAAAAACAAGTCACTAGTTAGACTTTGAATTTCATTTTATATAGCAACTTATTAAATTCAAAATTCAAACTTTTGTGTGAACATTTCTAAAAGTCAAAAGTGGAAATAACTATCATTAGATCTATATTAAACAAAGTGTGCATATATATATATATATATGTGCGTTAAATGATATGGCACAACTTCAGGCCAAAAAAAAAAACCATACTGCACAACTCTGCATCTAGTTTTTAATATATCAAAATGTTAATTCAGCGATTTAAAAAAAAAAAAAACAGCATATGCGTCATAAAATGATACAACAATATTGTTGACTTTTTTTTCATGATGTCATAATCAAATATATTTTATATTTTGATAAATAATCAAAATGTCAAATATTACATAGATAATTTCGTTAAAAAAAACTACATAGATAGTATTTAGAATTGCAAAAAAAAAAAGAAAATAAAAATGCCAATGAAAAAAATCTCTATGCATGCGCTAAATAACAACAATAATGATGATGAAAATATAATAAGTATTATATACATGAGATTGTCCTGAAATCAATGTTTTTTCGATTTCATGAAATATTTCAAATTTAATTTAAATATATATAAATTTATAGTTTAAAAATTATTTTTATTTTATATTTCTGTTTAAAAAATAAAAAAATATGAAAAAGTTTAAAATATGAAAACATCCAAATTATTATTAACTGTTATGGCCAAAAAAAGATAGTATAAATTGTGATTCTGTTAAATTTTCCGGAGAGAAAATCAAAAGAAAATAAGTTCCAAGGCTCCTTGGGTTTAGGTTCGTGGGACTTGGGAGATAAAGTAAAGCGATAAAGATAAGCAATAGGAGAAACGCCTACGTAATCATCGCTGTTAAAAGATTCATTTCCTGCGACGAGTAAGTAATGATGCAGTGAATATAAACAGCATCCCTAGTCCCTCTGTTTGGGTAGGGCTTTGGACGCTCAGCACTTCCCTCCTTTCTCTTTCTTCAAGGGGCAGAAGAACACAGCTCTGGAATAGTTGAATCCCTCTGCCCCTATATCCATCTTCTCCTGCTTCCCCCACACGGTAAGCCTTTGCCTGCTTTTGTTGGCGGTTACTTTTTTTTCCACCGTACTTGCATGCGATTCGTGTGTCAATCAGTATCTGTCTTTTGTATTTTGGATTGTTCTGGGTTGGTTTTGTGGATGGATTGATGGTTTAGGTTTGATGGGTGTTTTGCGGTTTTATAGTTTTACTATATGTTTTCTGTTGCTGAGGTTTTTTTTTTTTTTGTTTCTAACTGGAGTATATATAGCGTGGCTATGATGGGAGAGAGAATCCCACCTGGGAGTTATTTCCAGTACCCTCCTCCTGCAGTTCCGGCTTCGCCTATCAGGTCCTCCTCTATTCCTTCAGATCGAGAAAGGTCAGTCCATCTTCCATTCTTGCCATCTTTACCATCTACTGCTTCCTATTTCACCTATGGTTAGACATTGATATACATGTGGATATTGTCAAACTTCAACTCTGATGGCTGCTTTCTGATAATTGAGCCCTTTGACATTGTTTGTTTGAATCTTTGATGTTACTCGAAAGTCTTTTTTTTTAATACATTTTTTTTTCAAGTTTTTCCTCCCTTTTTGGTAGTTCATGTACCTGAGTTTAATTATGACAGCTTTCTTTTATGATACATCAGTAAATTCTAAACCTTTTCCTCGTCTGGCCTTAGACAAGATATGATATATGCATATATTTTGCTATCTCCAAAAGTAAGAGGCTTTAACATGTTTGTGTTTTCAATGATATCATGTGTTCTCATGGACCGATGAGGTCTAGTTCAAGTAGTCCCTTCCACTTGATCTTTTAAGATCTAATGCAACATAATTGGTATGAACATTGAGTTGTTTGACAAGAATTAGCTGCCATGGACCAACAAGATATTGGCATAGTTGGTAAATAGTTAGATTCTTTAGTATGCTGTCCTAGGTTTTATCCTTAACTGTATATATGGAAAATGTTTTATTGGGAGAGGTAAAACTTTGATAATCTTTATGCCTTGAATAGATTAGTTTTCGGCTATCGGCAAGGGATACTCTTAGTGTTCAACAACAACATTAGTTTTATCTCACTAAGTGAGGTCGGTCACTTGGATCAAACGATGTCAATGTGCTTTATAAAATATCATTTTTTTAAGATAAATCATTTATCAAGAAGTTTCGTCTTATAACGTGTCCTTCTTGGTCTTCTTCTATACCATGTTCCAAGCAATTTGATCAACTCTCCTTATTGACTCCTCTTATCCTCGTCTTTGTACATGTCCAAACCACCTTAAACAATTTTCCACTATTTTCTCCTCGATAGGTGCCACTTTGACTTTTCCACGTATACAATCATTTCATATCTTATTCATTTTTGTATGATTACATATTCATCTCAACATTTTTATCTTTACTATTTTCATCTTTTGTTCTTATTGTCCTTTCAAAACCCAAAATTTATTATCATATAGCATTGTTGGTTTTATAATAGTTCGATAAAATTTTCCTTTAAATCTAGTAGGTACCTTGCAGTCATAAATAACTCCTGAAGCTTTTTTTCATTTTAACCACTCAGGTTGTATCCTTTGCATAACATTCCCATCAATTTCATTATCACTCTGTAAAATTGATCTCAAATATTTGAACCTTGATGCTAAAAAAAAATGGAAAAAGAAAAAAAGAAAAAAAGAAATTAGCTGCTATAGAGAACAGGGACAACTAATTGAAACTGACCCCCCCTCCCCTCTCCCTCTTATGTGTTCATATTGACACCATAGACAAGAGGAATGCCATTTTCTTGTGGTTACAGGCTTTTTTTATGTAGTGAAGAGTTGATGCAGTCATATTTTCTTCTAATTTGAGTTGGATTAAGGGGAAAAGGCTCCTGTTAGTTATAGACTTGAGTGACATTGAGAAATTAGAATTTGGTGTTTTTTGCTGCAGAGGTTAGATTGTTTGATCGGAAGAATGTTGTTGGGGGCAGGGACAATCTGAAAAGACGTGATAATCTTATTTAGTTGGGCTTCAGCAGATAAAGTCTAGGGCAGATCAAATCAGAGATTGGGAATTTGTATATGTATAATTTAATTTGTGGTTTGGGCTGATCTGATGGTTTTATTTCCATCTCACATGCACAAGAGGTTAGGACCAAACATTACAGGGGAAAAAGGCCAGAATTTGAAGTGTCACAGGATTAATAGAATCATGTGATCGTAGTATCTTACTGGCTAAATATCTCATTTCTTGAGTGAAAAAGGTTTTGGCTTTTTTTTTTTTTTCGATGGATTGGATTTGCTAAGGTTATTTGGGAAGATTGTATTGCGTGAAGCTATATCATGACAACTAGGCTTATTGTCATTAGGTGTATTATTGAAATTGATTGCTTATGTAGTTATGTTGTTGAAAGAAAGCCAGCAGCAATTATTACTTATTTACGAATGTCTCTAATGCATTGAAGACTGATAAGTTATATCTACTCATCTGTCTTGCTGATGTTGTTGCTGAAAGAAGCTATTTTTTGCTTTTTAGTATAATGCTACTTCCTGTTGTTTCATGCTGGCACTTCTGGTGTATAAGTTGACTGCTAATGACTTCAGATATCTTGCTGAACTACTGGCAGAGAGGCAAAAATTAGGACCATTCGTGCAAGTCCTGCCACAATGTACCCGTCTATTAAATCAAGGTTTGCAAAGATTCTGTTTGTTCTAATAGCAATAATTTCTTTGATATCTTAGTCATAATCTTCTGTTATTTTGATATTAACACTGTTCCTTTTCCTTGAATGTAACTATCACAACTCCTGATGGATTTTTAATTTTTGGAAACAAAGAAGACTGATTCATTAATGGATGGCAACTTTCTAGTTATTAGTACTAACAAGTTAACACCTTGAGGGACAACTATTTCTGGTTGATGTTTAATACAAATACTCATGATTGAAGGGTTGATTGTAGTTAAGCAAATTCTTAGACCCAGATTTTCATGGTCCTTTGATGCTTGCAATTATGTAGAAAGTGTTGATTGTAGAATAATATTCTGTTGTGCCACTTTTGTGTGCTTTTGTTCTGTAGCCTGGGTAGCTTCTGTAAGATGGATCTACCCGTACCTTGTTTATTCTCTGAAGTTTTTGTTGTTCTCTTGGTACTCTTTTCTAATTTGTGCGAGTCAATGACAGAAATCAGGCGAGTGTCAGGCTTTAATCAAGGTTTTATAGATCATGAACGCCTTGAGCCAGACAGTCCATTTAGGTCCTTAGGTCAACATTCCAATGGAAGAACAATGGATTTGGAGGGATGGCCGGCTGTACCAAGAGAGGTAATTACTTAGTATCTGTCAGTGTTCAGTAATTTTTACCCAATGATTCGTGGATTTTTTTTTAATTATTAGAATAGATATCTGGTGCTCACTGTAAGTAAATTTCTGTTTGATCTCTGTTAACTTTTTTCGTGTTTGTTTGATGTTGACCTCAAAAATAGACTACTGATTGATTCTTTGACCGTGTCTTGGACTTCAAAAATTTCATTGAAGCCAAGTCAATTGGCACTTTCTAGTGCACCTGGTAATTTTAAATTATTGATTAGCATTGAGAAACAATAATCAATTGGGGTAGCTATTGTTAGGTAGGGTTGTTGCCCTAAACTTTGAGATCATCTATAAACATCTGATTTTCCTGTGTGCTTTGTCTTTTTTATTTAATCTCTCATTCATAGAAATCTGATCATAAAATAATGGGTTATACTTATTGTATAGTGATTATTTATTCAGATTTTTCTGGCCTTAGTACTCCTTATCAATAGCAAGCAATTGAGGGATTCTCCTTTGTATGGAACATGCTAATCATTACTGCAGTTAAGTGTTGCATTTGGCCTAAAGGATAGTTCCCTGCATATTATCAGACAGGTGTATTATATACACGATTGCAATGGAAAATTTGGCAGTCATTCAACCATAGTACAAAGCTAATGGGTCTTTGTATGCAACCTTGGTGATAGTTGAATCGAAGTTCCTCAGCTTTTAAAGTGGAGCTTGTAGTTCCATTTTAAATAGAGGCACAGAAGACTCTATAGATGTTATCATTATATAAGTGATAGAAGGTTTTTCTATTCTATTATTATGGTTTACGAGATTATGTGAATAGTGCCATTTGCTGTCTTCTTTTTTACCTGACACCTATATCAGTTTCCATGTGGTATATGTTAACCATCAGAAAGTAGTACTTGAAAGGAAGTTTGCACTCCTTAATCTTCATCAAATTTATGCTGATATTGATCAAACATGTGAAGTTACTTTTTGTCATGGTTGATGGACTGTGACAGTACCTGGTTCAACTTTCATCTCAAACTCTAGTCTTTGGTTCTTATTCAATAGCCTTCCACTGAAAGTAATTTCAAACCTTGTTTCTGATATCTCACTCTCTTGCTAAATTTTGATTGAAAAGGATGAAGTCCAGGTTCTGGCCTTGTTACAGAAAACATTTATATACAAGCATCTTGAGCACACATCACTCGAGCTAAGAATGCTAGATACCTGCAGTTTTTATGAGCTTCCCCATCTATTAATGCCAACCACAGATGCCAACCACATGTGTTTGTCGAGTAGTTGCCATTTAACCTTAAGAACAGCATATTAATTTCCATGAGAGAACACTCTTATGGGAAATATCCAGCCCAAAATAAATCTAGCTCAAAATTGGATGATAACTCTAATTCTTCTTTCATGGAACTTACACAATATGACCAGTGGAGAAAGCATGATTCCAGATTTCAATCCTGCCAGCAGTGATGAAAGTTTTCAATCAGTTTGAATTTATACAAAATTGTCAACAGTCATTATTGCATATCAGACTGTAATGTTACTAATTTAGGATTCACCAAGTTTACGGAAGGCCATATCTGCAGGGTAACTTTGTATTTCCTAATATCTGGGCTGAAGTGAATAGCAGGCCTTTCAATGACTCAATGAGCATTTTACCGTGAATATTGATGCAGATTTTCCAACATGCTGTGATGTCGTCAATTGTTATAATGGATAAGCATTTTACTTCTGGTTTGTTTAATTTTGCTGCCAAAAAAGTTGTAATCAAAATTATTTGTATTAAACTTGGACTTATAAGAAACTAGAGACCTTGAGAGTTGTCTGTTGAAGATCGGCACTAATAAGTGAGTTTTGTACCCTGCTGTATAACCCAAGTAGTGGAGACAAGTTGGGAGAAGGCTGAGGGAACTATGCTAGGTCAAAAACCTTTTGTTTAGAAGTTTTCTTCCACTAATTTTGGAAGCTTCTTTGTTCTTTTTCTTCTCAATTTCTCCTTCGCACTGTATGAAGAGGGAACCATTGGAAGTGTGGTCATAATTACTGTGAATTGTAAAGATCGAAACTTCTTAGTTGTGCCTTCATTTACTTTGAGGAAGTTTAAGTAGTTTTGCTTTCGTTTATTTACCCCAAAGAGTCATTGTCTTCACCATTGCTTGGACAGGCGTACCAAGAATGTGCTACCACCACCAGATCAACTTGGTGGTGCTGTTGCTGCAAGTTGCTGTCTTGTGTCTTGAAGGCTTGAGAAAAATGGAGGGTAAGATTTGGAGAGTGGGGAGAGAGATGGGGACCAGAGACAGTTGAGGAGAAGATATGATGAAAGGCATCTAGGGTTTCCTTCACAATAGATATAATGAAATAGTACACACACACACACATGAAATTTTATTAGTATATAAAAAATTATAATAAAACGTAACAATAATATTAATACTACCCAGATCTTGCTTAAAAGCCCTTTTTAAGTCGGGCTTGCTCTGCTGGGCTGTTATCAGTTTTTTTTTTGGGACAGGGCCCTTTCAATCAAGCAAGCTTTTTGGCCTATGATCAGATCTACCCAGGAAGTTGTTAGGGTAGTTTTAGTTTCGTATGCTTTTGACTTGATTGAGTGGTTGGTTGTATGGTTATTTGTTTTGCCCTTCAAATAGGTATTGATTTAAGAAGCTGCAACCTATGTACGCTTAAGAGAGAATAGTATGCTATGATGTATTAGAATTTCAGTCTTGAAGCTGAAAAGCAAAGTTACTTGTAATGCATCCTTAATAAAGGGTATAAATATTTTTCTATAGCCATAATATTAATAGAGGTTGAGGCTGAATATTGTACATGCCCTAATTGAATCTTTCAGTAATATATATTTTTAATTTAATTTTTTCTTTCCTACACAACTTTTTCTCTTCCTATTTTTGCAACCATGCGCATTACATAGTCATGGATGTAATGGAACTTTCAGTTAAATTTTTAGGAAACTTGGTAGAATGAGAGATTCGGATGTGCATGCAATTTGTAACTTTGTATTCTCAATAATACCAAATTTCTTCATGTAGGACAATGGACATCTCCAAAGAATGGCATCATTTCAAGCACCACCTATGGGTTGGCCTGGGCCCCAAGGAGTCCCAACTACCCCCGTTGTGAAAAGAGTTGTCAGACTAGATGTACCTGTAGACAAATATCCAAATGTAAGTAAAAATCTTGCTCTTGAACTTCGGTTGGTATCAAGTTTTCTTTTTCAATGTACTAGGTTCTTGACTCAAAGCTTTGCAGTATAATTTTGTTGGCCGAATTCTGGGACCCCGTGGGAACTCATTGAAAAGGGTTGAAGCCATGACTGAATGTAGGGTTTACATCAGAGGTTGTGGCTCTGTCAAGGACTCTATAAAGGTAAATATAATATTAGATATATACTCCCTGAAGAACTGTTTTTTAACTTGAACACTAAATTATTTTCCTCAATATTACCAAAACAAGTTTGACAATTTTTTTGTTTAAATCACTGGTCACTTCACCTGATCTTTCTGTATTTAAGCCTCCTCTCTTGCCCCTTCTCCCCTTCTCTTTTTGAAATTTCTGTTAATTAATATCCTTTTTCCATACCACAAGTAAGCTTGTTCACTTTCATGTGTTGTATTATGGTCTTAAACTTTCCCGGGCTCTTGTTACAGACCTTGACTTTTCATTGTAGGAAGAGAAGCTTAAAGATAAACCTGGATATGAGCACCTAAAAGAGCCATTGCATGTGTTGGTGGAGGCAGAGTTTCCCGAAGATATTATCAATTCTCGATTGGAACATGCTGTGGCAATACTTGAAAATCTTTTGAAGCCTGTGGTATCGATACATCATTATTCATGATAGTTTTCACATTATTTGTGCCTCTTTTTCTGGGCAAGTCATTAGTTTTGGTTAACTCGCAGGATGAATCCCTTGATCACTATAAGAAGCAGCAATTAAGGGAGTTGGCTATGCTAAATGGTACTTTGAGGGAAGAAAGCCTAAGCATGAGCCCAAGTATGAGCCCAAGCATGTCACCCTTTAACAGTACAGGAATGAAACGAGCCAAGACAGGAAGATGACCCTGATATGTTGATGGTGGATCATATCTATATTAAAATATATATAAATATATATTCTCAAGCTAAGTTAGCTACCTCTGGTCTCTTAGAAGACATGATGGTCTTTTCACTGATATAGTTGACCTGAGTCACCCTGGGGGCTGAATCCTCACAAGCAGCTAGTCGGGATGCCAGAGTTTTGGCACCGATTTGTTCAACATGCCTGATCGGATGGGTTATTTACTTCATTCATTCTGTCTAGTACGCTTTGATGTCTATTCTTTGGTGTGTTGATCCCTGGAACATTGATTGTCAGTTGCCTTGTTATAGTAGTAACTAGTGTCCAGGTGCTACTGCGTAGCATACTCCTAATGTAATAGAAGATTCTTTACACTTGTCAGATCATTAGATTACCTGCATATGTTTAGGTATGCATGGAATTGACCCTAAAATAAATTGAGTAGAATGCTTTTGATTGTATTGCAACATGAATATTTTGACAACATTTTTATTTTTTCTGGTTAGCAAGTGGTTTTGGTGAGTTGCGTATCCTGGACTTTGAAGTGGAACTACAAGGACATCTCTCTTGTCACCAAAGAGCGATTAATGTTGGATAATTGCCATGTTATATAGCTTGTGCTGGTATGAAGTGTAAAATATCAAATTTATTTTTGGTTCTGATACCAAGTCAGGGGTGCTGTTTCACTCTGAAATTTGCGGGGTAGCAGTTTTCTACTGAGGAGACTTGACTGAAGTATCATCAGGTCAGACGGCTGTGGTAGGAATGACTGGTGAAAATAAATGCTGACTGAGTTATGACTAGATGGATTGTACTTGCTTAGTCATGAAGCTTTTCACTTCCTGAAGTTGTGTGGTAGAAGGATGCTGCTTTTGAGCCTTTTTGGCATGCTAGTGTAATTTGATGCTGTTCTATTAAAAAGGTGATAGTGTAGTTGGCTGGAGAAAAAAAAGTTTTAGTTGTACCATGTTTAATCCATTATTGGTCTGGTACTGAAGATGGACGTGTTTGGTTAAGCATATTGTGATTAGTTTGTATCTTGCTAAGGTCTCTGGGATCAGGCTGCAAAATGTTTCCTTGAATATTTTCAAGGTAAATGGCTTGCCATTGATTGGTTGGTGCGCAAAAACAAGTGTTAACACCATTTGATTATAATGTGAAAGGGGGGAGAGAGAGAATTCGAGTTTCCATTCTGTTGGAATTAACACAAACTTTAGCCATATATTCCAATTCAAAGCAAAGTTTGTAAAACGATGTAACAAGAAGTCCTTGTTAAGTGGGTAGAGGGCAAGTTACAGCTTACAGTCTGTTTTATGACTTAAATTGTCATCCCATACTCTTGTAATTTGTTTAACTAATATTCAATGATGGCATTTTTATTTGTTCAATTAATATTCAAAAAATCCTTGATCAGGTTAGATTCCTTATAGGGCCCGGACCATCTCTTTTTACTTTAGGTCTAGTGAGGCAAATTCTTGTACTTACAGACTTGCTCAATTGGCGCAGACAAAGAATCATGATTTTTGCACCTTTAATCATTCCTCACCTCGCTCTAGGGAAGCAGCAGATGATGGAAGATTGAACTCTCTTGTATTTATTATGTTTTATTAATGATATGCATTTTCCATTAAAAAAATGATGGCAATTTTACACTCAAATTTTAACCACAAACACAAATATTTAAGGTGCTAAAAAAGTTTTTTATTAAATATACATTTCACTTATATTTTAAATGTTTCACGATGTTCTAGAAATACTTCTGAGATTAGGCAGACGATTTTAACCTCAGACTATTGATCTCAATGACACAGTTCGTTAATTCAACTTTCTCAACAGTTTCAATTAAAATGAAAACAAATTCTAATGATAATCATGTAACAAATTACACAGGAGTTGAACGACAGAAAAATACAACATTTATGTAAACGAAGTGATATATTATATTAAATAATATAATAATTATAAATTATAAATATTATTAAAAAAACCATGACATGTATGCATCTATCCCTACGTGCATTTAAAGGAGGAGCACTTGCGCATTTCATACCCTTTCTTTGGAGTAAGTAGTATCTTTTCCAGCTGAGTCATATGAATGATCACAATGGCAATCTCACATGTTAAATTTCCTTATCATGAAAACTTTTTCTTCCAAATTAGAGGATGTTAAAAGAAAGAAGGACTCGCTGATAAAGGAAGAAAGATTGCAAAAGTTGAATTGAAATTTTCTTATTTTCTCTCCTTCCATAGTAATTACTTCAAAACAAAGCCCTCATTTATTTCCAACCAAACATACCATTTAACCTTCAAAAACTATTCAGTAATTGGAAGCAGAGAAGCTGACCCTATTATACGAAGATCATCTTCATTCATCTCCACCAAGAATGATAAAAGCAAAGGTTTCAGGCTGCCCCAAAATATAACTTACTACATTCGTGGACGCCATATATTCCATTTTAACATGTCAGAACTGAATTTCAATCAAACACAAGAAGATATATGAGATGTTGTATCACATACTCTACGTGACTGTGCACAATCACTTCGTACAAAGTTAGGCTTCTTTACCTCATCCGTGTAAGAAATTGAATAACATATATATCTATATATGTAAAAAATCATTGAATATCAATACAAACCTTTCAAATCCTAACCTCATCATGGAACATAGTATCCATCTTGACTACACAAGAATAAAAATTTTCAAATTAACATAGCCGCCTAAGCCTGCATGAAAAGAAAATTCAAAATGATATGACATAATTATCAAATAAAAATGTCATTGAGGAGAAAAAGAACATTATGACGGAACTCTTACTAGAAAACCAAAAGTTTATCTCCTTCCCAATTCTTAAATAAAAAATAGCATCATTGCAGAATTTATTCTGATCAGAAAATGGAGTGTTAACATGCATTGAAAGGTAAACATAGATATCAGGTAAGGGTAACTTGGACAGTAGAGGCATTTAGATGTTTGTCAGAGAAAGGCTTGTAGGTTGCATAAATTGGAGATAAGTAGCAAAAAGCTTGATGTAATTAGAGAAGTTAATTTAAGCCATCAAATACCAAAGGATGAATTCCAGATTTGCATTTCTTTTTTTTTCATGAATGGAAGAAGATTTTTCTATCTGATCCCCAACAGCTAGCTACACAACAAACCTAAAAGAGTATTAGCAAGAGGCTAAATTATGATAGAAGACCAACCTCAAATACAATTATCACAAGAAGTGGAACTTCAAAGGTCATTCCCTAAGGCCAAGCTCAAGCTCTAACTCATCATCCTCTTCAAACAACTTCAAAAGACGGGCATATTGCTCTTCTCTTTTCTTCTTCTGCCACAACTTAAACAGGAAAAAAAAGAACAGCAAAACTACCACAACAACAACCACTATAATGGCGACTGTAGAACCCTTGCTTTTATGCTTTACCGCACCATTGGCACCAGATGAATCATCAGAAACGCCTGAGAAAACAATCCACGAAAAAAGAAATTAGATAATGCAGAGCGTGCATCTGTGCAAGTCCAGGAGAAAGAGAAAGAGCAAAGGATTTGAATGGGAAGCATAATTGAAGTTGCTACACAAACTAACGTGAAAGAAAATATATACTAAAGATCAGTGCAATTTGAAAATACTACTAGTTTTTAACCTAAGCAGAGGAAAATAACCAAGAAGTAGGGATCATGTCTCAAAATAAGGTCCTCTACTGAAATTATAATCCAAAAAGAGTAAATGTCCTAAAATTATGTCGTGGTGCTTATTGCTAAAAGAATAAGCATTCAAAGCAGGAATTGAAGCTTCAGCAGTCATCGAATGAATTATAACTTCAAAATAAATAAATAAATAAATACTACGATAAACAATTCATCCAAATAAATAAATAAATATATAAATACTAGACAAACGAAATTTATACATCGAAATTTTATACCCGTTCAATCAAGTAGACTATTTTGCAAAACCAGAGGTGGGTTTTAGATGTTATTATTACAAAAAAAAAAAAAAAACGAAATCACTGTCAAAAGCAACCTACTTTCCAGTATAATTTCCAGTCTTTCAGATTCAAGGAAATATGGCAAGAAAAACTCTTCAAAAGTAAGAGGAAATATTGAAATTGCTTATGCATTCATAAAAATTAATTAAATTCCCTTTAGAACTACAATAACCAAGAATTTCGATCCATTAACATGCACGAAAAACAGATAAGCGACATGCAAACCTAAATATAGCCACAAATAAAATAAATATCGAACCAAATCAAATGAAAAGCTGAAGGAATTGCGATAAGAGGCGTTCAGAGATAGAGGGGGCAAACCTAAGATGAATCGTAAAGAACACGAAAGGAAGAATAACAGGAAATTGAGCGATCTGCTTCTGGAAATTGCACTCATTTCCGTGCGTCTGGAGAGATCACGGGTTTTGAAAACTACGCCACAATGGACTTCTCAAAACTCTAATTTGATTAAAATAATTTTGCAATTTGTTACTCGTTTTTGGTGTTTTGCTAGTTGGACCCGTTTCTCTTGTTTTCTTGTCGGGAAAGAAAAACCAAAATTTTTGCAAGACACTGTAATACTCCATCCAATCTTATATATTTTAAATTTTTTATTCAGATCTTAAATATAAAATTATTTAGAGATAATATTTATTATATATTTTTAAAAAATACCTCTATTTAATATATTTAAAGAGAAAAAAAATATTAAATAAGATAGTTTTAAAAAAAAATATTAAAATTTTTAAAAAAATTGAGATAGTTAAATAATTTTAACTTGCATTCTTGATTCGCGTAATTCAGTTAAAAAAGTCTCATATTAATGACAAGAGAGAGTAATAATTTTTTGCCCTGATAATTATAATTAAAAAATAAAAAGAATAAAAAATTAAAAAATAATTTTATGGAATAAAATATTACTTAAATTATTAAATAAATATATACTCCCTCCAGTCCATATTATAATAATTCTTCTGTAGTCTTTATTTAGTTCAAAATATAAGAAGTTATGTAATTTTTAGTGAGAGTTTACTTTTTTTATCTTTATTAATTATAATATTGTAAGTTAGAAAAAAGAGAAAAAAAAAGAGGATGAATTTTGAAAATAACTGTTATTGGTAATTAATAAAGATAAAATTAGGTGTTGGATTTTTTTTAAAATTTTAAGGTGTGTAATTAATTTTTTTTAATAAAAGTAAAACAATTAAAAACCCCTATAATATAATATGATCGTATATCTTTAAGTGGTGATTTGATATATTTATTGGGAAATAACTTGTGGAGTAATCTATGTTCCATTTGCTTGTTTATTTTTTATTTCTTAGAAAGTTTAATTCATTTTTTTAAAAAATAAATGTATTATATTTTAGTGGTAAAGATATAATATCCTTTTCATTAAAAAAATTATTAAGAAGTCAATGATATTTTTGAAAAAAAATAATAAACCATTGGGGAAGTAAAACATCCCAAAATTTTTCTCAGGAATTAGAACTTCCTAAATAAATCTCATCGTTTTAAAAACTTTCACATATTTTTGAACCAAACAATAATTAATGTTTTACTTTTTAGGAAATTTCCAAATTATTTTTAAAACCGAGCAGAAACCAACGGTCTACTTCCCTCATGTTACAAGCGACCCAAGTTTTGTACTCTTATTATTAGAGACGAGGGGTAAAAATTTTTGTAGTTATATTTAAATGAAAAATTTAATCATGAATATATAAAATTTTATGTATAATTGCTTTTTAAGAAAGTGCATCACTTATGAATTTTTGGTATCACCGTGCATTGTTCTTAGAACAATAGAAATCATTTTATATAAAAAATCGTTAATAAATTCTTTTCCTAGTAATGTGTCTTCCTTCCAAAATGAAAAAGGAAAACAGGATGATTATAAATTTTGTGCACTATGATAATGATTGGCGGTAACACAAATTTAGTGTAGAAGTTAGATTTGATCATGGGTGAATTACTAAACTTACAAGCCTCGTTAAAATTAAAGAATTAATTCCAAAACACAAATTTTTATAAAAGATAAATACAAAAACTGTATGGAAAAATAAGTCCAAATTAAATATGATATGCTATATTTGATTAGTTTTAGTACACACCAAAAAAACATTTTTCATGAAATTCTCGAGTTTCTCTGTAGTATTCGACTCAGTACAAGAACTTCAACTTATATGTCATAAGGCTTCATAGTATTCCCTTAAATAATGTAACAAAATTCGTTTCCCATTTACTTGTGATGTTGTGTTAACAATGTGAAAAGATAACAGAGCAAGATAAAGAGTTTGTCTTAAGATCTTGCCAACGAAAAGTCCAAAACTCTGTATTTGTTTAAAAACCTTTGATTGGCTTAGTAACCATATTAAATTTGATAAAAAACAAAATACCCCTATGTTTACAGTTTTTTTTACCAACTCATGTTTACAGTTTGATTAACTATCCATTTTATCATTATAAAGAAATCAAGTTTTTCTTTTTCTTGTATTCTCTTTTACTTTTCTCAATTAAATTAAAATATACCTATAGATATTAAGAGCTCTTTTGATACAAAATGGAAATGAGAAAACTCTCTCTTATAAATATGAGAAGCTCTCTTTAACATAGTTACTTAAAATGTTTGCACCCAATTGGTGGTTGCCAAAAAGAGGTAAACTAGATAAGCTAACCAGTTCAAACTTCTCAAAATCATTTTTCATGTACAAAACATTATATATATATCAAACAACTTCCATAGTTGTCAAAATACACACTGACGAATGTTGGAAACTTCTTTTTTTTGGGGATAGCGAGGGTCAAAGATCCACAACTTCCATAGTTGTCAAAATACACACTGACGAATGTTTGAAACTTCTTTTTTTTTTGGGATAGCGAGGGTCAAAGATCCAAAGTACAAAACAAAAACCTGCTAAACAAAAGACTTGGTTCCTTCTGACACGTAATAAAAGTAACTCCCAACTCTTGTTTTCTTTATATTTAGTTTGCGCGATTGATATTACGTGAATTATTTCCCATGAGGATTGTGTTTCTTTCATCTCTTATGCCTCTTTATCTCTTTAAATATATACTTTGTAGGTAGGTGTATGTTACTAACTAAATACAGAGGATCCAAATTGGCATCAGCTACTTTTAACAACATTAACCCAAGGGAAATTTCAGTGAAGAGAATCCCATTTGTATATTCGTCTTCCTGTAGTCAAAATTGTACTAGCAAAATCAAACAGTACACAGTTCTAATACTGTTTCTTAAATTAAATAAAGCTAAGGCTTCGCTTTCAACTGGAACAGGAAATAAATTAACTCTACCAAACTCAAGGAAACATGACAAAAACATACTCTTTCGACAAGGAATTGGTTTTTCACTTGAAGCATTTGGCATCCAGAAGAGGCTGTCCCTCAAAAGGCTCATGATCTTCAATCATCTGATTGACACGCTCCTTTTGAGCTTCATCTGCGATGTCAACCTTTGTCCATTCATAGAGCTCCATGTCATAGCACTCATCAATCACAAATTGAGGGATTTCTTGCCCACGGAAGAGCCACAACCCCTTCACCTTGAATGGTGGTTCTGAACCGATCACAAGCATTTTCCCAAATGCATACTTGCGAGCCAGATCCATCCTCTGAAGAAATCCACTGACCTTGTTCAGTGTCACAAAGGAAACAGTATTCTCATCATTGTATTTGTAATCACAGAACCAAAGAGAGTATCCCTCAGGATCGTACATGTCCCAAAATCCTGCAACAAGGATGAAATTTTAAGTCCTCACAAATAATGTTGCACCTTCGGGTCTTTGGAACCAGGCAGCTTACATTAGAAATTTCAAAACATGGCCAAACTGGTGTATTTGTAAAATAAACTACAATCTTAAACCAAAAATAATAGCATAGAATTTAAGAAATAGAAACCACAATAACAACATGAGAAAACTTTCTAACAGGAGAGCATTCAATTAGACAATTACATATACCAAATAACCACTCAATGTGTTAATATCAAATTTCATTTAAACTGAATAATTACGTTGACGTATTGGGTACTTGTAAGTAAATGTCATGATGAACAAACCTTTAATAGGGAAAATCACTAATAATAACTTGAAATGCAGAAGCCTTCAAACAGGTGAAACAATCAGAATACCTTTGATCGCAACCTCACGGAAGTTTGTTTTAGTGTTTGAGTACAGTCGTTTCCACTCATCCAATATCATCTTACTTGGAGGAAGGAGGTCAAGAGGATTCTTGGGTTTGGGCTTGGGTACCTCCTCTTCAGCTTCTTCTACAGGCTTTTCTGCTTTTTTGGCCTCTTTCTTAGTCTCTTTCTTTGACTCATCCTTTCCCTTGGGTTTACCCGATTCTTTGGGCTGGGAAGGCTTCTTTGCAGATTGAATAGGAGGAACAGCTTCAGCCTGCTTGGCCTCACCTAAAATTTTTTGGAATTTTGGTTGGTTGACCAAGGTCCAGAAGTATCTCTCAACATGAGGAAACTCTGAGGTGAAGCTCTTGGTCATAAGCCATTTAAAACCGAAAAACAAATTGCATGTCATAATGATGTCGGCTAGGGTCACGGAATGCCCAACCAGGTAAGTATTAGAGGCAAGGTGAGTGTTCAAAGCACCCAATGCTCTCTTCAATGCAGAAATTGCAGCCTCCTCAACCTTCATTCAGAAACATGTATAAGATTAGGTTAATAAAATATCAGGGCAGGATGGAACCAAAATAAAAATCTCAAAGATATAAACTGTCATTTTCATGTCAACAAGAAGAATGAATATATCAACAATTCATTATCTCGTAACATTTCAAAACTACATCTGACAGCCTCTAATGGATTCGGTGTCTCAGTGAAGTTTATTGAAGAACAAAATTTTACAAGGAATTTTCACAGCAACAGCTTAAAAAGGGGAAGAAAAAACTACAATGACATATAGATTATAGAATGAAAAAATAGTAATTAAAACCAATTCCCAAGGATAAACACTTCATAACATATTCAAAGGCAAATGAACAGTGAAATTATCAACAGTAACAGGTAACTTACCGGGGGAAGGTATGGAGAATATCCCATTCTCGGTATGATCCAGGTGAGAAAATTAGCATCAATCTCCAATGATGAAAAATCAATCCATTGTTCAATGCGGGCCTGATCAATTAGGATGAATGATCATATATAAGTAAAAAAGCACATAGTGATGCATAGAACCTCATTCTAAAGCTAGAGGTCTTGTGCACATAACTAAAGAGGGTGAGATATTATGAAACCTCCATTGGTGAATGACAAATAAGAATTATAAAAGCTTACATAATCAATTGGAGAGGATCGATACAATGTATTGTCAGCCTTCACGCGAGCAACTGCAGCAAAGTAAAAATACACATATATAACCTATAATACCAAAAAAGTAAACAAATGTATAGTACTTGCAATCATACCATAGCGTGCAATTGCATTGCTCTCAAATATTGGACCATCTGGTGTTTCCAAAACAGGAACCTGTAAAGATAATGCATCTCAAAAAGTTTAAGCTAAACTCAATTTTCTAGATTGAATACAAAGAAATACATGTAACATGCCTTGCCAATAGGGTTCATCTTCAGAAAATCAGCAGCTTTATTAGAGACGCCCATTTCAAAACCTTCCGCCACTTTAACTTGCACACCCACATACTCAGCTGCAATAAGTGCCTTGTAACCATTTTTGTTTTGTTCTCTCCCAGGGTATAGGATCTAAGCATAAACAAAAAATAATATAGAGATTAACACAAAAGATTAGCGAACAAAAATCCAAAACATGTGCAGATTAGTTTGCAATCAAATATAGTGATATTATGCAGCTCCTACAAGAGATTCATGGTAAAATTCTCAAGCCTGTGCAGATTAGTAACCCCTCCATTGTTGGATGGAAAAGAAGGGTAAGGAAGGCAAAAAGACCTTTACCTCTGTACCCTTTCTTTTATGGCAAATATATTTGATTGGTTAGAGGATAAAAGGGTAATTTAATATCTCATCTACATGTATATCCTTTCTCTTCCTTGATGAAACTAAATGTATCCCTTATGTTGTATGGTACCAAACAACGTGATAGTGTATTGTCCTCTTCCCCCCCCCCCCCCTCCTCTTTTTTTTCCCCAAAAAGAACGGATTCAGCGTTTAATCCATAGCAAGCCCCAGCATAGTTTCTACACTTTGTCACGGCTCATGTGCCATTAAAGAAGAAATTAAAGTACATCTCAGTGCAAGAATTTACAAGTATGCTGATGCCCTTATAGAAGCATGTAAAAGCCCCAAGCCTATATTTGCGAGAGTTTAATTAATGCGATTGCCCCCATTATGATCTAAATCTTCGTGACCCAGGGAAATTATGAGAACTGAATAAAACTTACCAGCGCCATGGCTTCACGGAAAATAGTGCCGCTGCTCTTATTCAAGATCTTATCACAAAAGAGAAACATCAATCAATCTTTAATTAAAAAAAAATTGGCAGCAGAAAACTGGCTGATTCTCCCTTTGATTCAGAAAATAAGGGAAAATAAGAAAATTCAGCACAAACACACTGTATCCACTGTGTATGAATTTAAACGAACATAATCTACAAAGCAAACCAATGTTCAGAAATGACAAACAGGAAAATTGGGGACTAGAGAGAGATCTTACAATGCAAACGTTATTTCGTAGCACCTGTGCAGCGACAGTGTGAAGCCGAAAGAGCAAGACAAAATATATCAGCAAGCAAGCTAGGGTTTTTGATGATGGAGTGAGAAAAAAAGCGGAATGGTTTTTCTTAGAATAAAAAAAAAAAGAAAGAAAGAAAAGTGGAACGGTTCTTTTTCCAAATAGAAAAAAAAAAATAATCGTGAAAATAAAAGTTTTAATTGTTTTACGACAAAAATTTAATTATAAAAAATGAATTTAAAAAGCTAATTTTTCATATACAAAATGATGAAAATTTTAATAGTGAAATTAAAAAATAAAAATCAACATAATATAATAAAAAGAAATAGATTATAACGATAGATTTATTATGGAATTATTATTTATTTTTTAAAAAACTTAGCTTAAAATTTTGATATCCCTATACTCTGTTTTTTATAAATTAAATAAAAGGTTTAGATGGGTGAGCCCGAATAAGTTATTTTTTTTATTTTTTTAATATTAAAAGTATCTTTAACCAAAAATAAAAAATTAATATATTTAAAACTTAAAGATTATTAAAATAATTTTTGTCTCTTCTAACAAAATCTTTTCCCTACAATAGTTAGTGATCAAATCCAAAATAATAACATATTTAAAAAGATTCAATTATTTATCAATTCTATCGTAATCTTATTGGCCAAATATGAAATCCATATAAAATCACAATTTTTATAAGTATAGTGAGGTACATTTCATATAATTTTGTTCACTTCACATTTCATGGATTTCATGCAATTTTGAAGTCATTTTTTTTAAATTACATATTTCAATAAAATATACATGCTAAAAAGATACAATCTTTGAAATAAGTTATAAAGAAATATTATAAAAATTATCTCGTTTAAAAAATAAAGATAGATATTTTTAGTCCATTAAACTATTAAAAATGTGGTTGCATGAATTTTTTTTTCTCAGAAAAGATTATCAATGCTCTTGATTAGGGGTGTGCATGGGCCGGGTTGGGCCGGGTTTTACCCCTCCCGAAACCCGGCCCGTGCACACCCGGGTTGGTCCGGGTTAGGTACCGGGCCGGCCCGATGTCACATACTTTTTTAAAAATATTAAAAATAAAATAAAAAATAACTTTATATATTAATAAAAAAATTTTAATTATTAATGTAAAAGTAAATTTTTTTAAAAATATAATGTTAGGATAGAAATTAATTTTTTTAAAAATTATAAATTTTTACAACTATACATTATTTTTATATAATATTAAATTAAGAAATCAATTTAAAATTTTAAATAAAATTAAAATATCAAAATCTTATAAAATTTTTCATAGTAATCAAATAATAAATATAAGATATATAGAAAAAACCTTATAAAATCAATTAATATATATAAAATAATATATTTTAAAAAATATATATATATTTATATATAGTTCGGGTTGGGCTGGGTCAAATGGATGAACCCGAAGCCCAGCCCAACCCGAACAAAAACCCGGCCCGGTTGGCCCAATAGGATCGGGTTGGACCGGGCCAATTGGGACACGGGTTTTTTGCACACCCCTACTCTCGATTAGGTTGGATCCATTATACTTGAGAATTTTGGACTTGCAAAGAATATGGAGTGAATTTATTGACTTCCATAAAAATTAAAATTAATTTTTGAATAATGATTGTCCTCGCAATTTTCTGTAATGAGAATGAATTTTTCCAATTTATTTACTTTAATAAAATCCAAATTAACACTAGTAATAAAGAAAGAAAGTCCTGTTCCACTGGGGTAGTTACCAAGTACGTCATGGTAGTTCTTCTAACAAGCTCATAAGTAATGTCCTGCCCAATAGCCACTAATTCCACGTCTTGCCTTTCAGTGTAATCCTCTGATATTCATCTTTCACCTTAAAACAAAATGTTTGTAAAAAAAGTTATATTGACTTGATATTTCATAGAATTATATAATATATATATATATATATTGAATATTGATTGATTACTTTTTCTAGGAGATGAGATTCTTGTTTACCGGAGAAGTATTTCTTATAGCCTGTTTGGATACTTAAATTTAAACACTTATGGGGTCCATAAGTGTTTATCCGGTAGAGTTACCAAACAGAAACAGTTTTTCAATAAGCACTTATGCCTCAAATAAGTGCTTATGAAAGAAGCTGATTTTTTCAGCTTATAATAATCACTTATCCTCCCATAATCACTTATTTCATTTTTCCTTCTCATTATCCACCAAATAATCACTTAAACCCCAATATCCAAACACATTTATTTTCTCAAAATCACTTATGAGGTAAAAATATACAAACACAAATCACTTTTGACATAATCACTTATTCTCATAATTACTTATGAATAATCACTTATATATAATCTAATCCAAACACACCCTTAGAATATTACATTATCTGTGCTAGGTTCCATATGAAAATTTCAGCTCTTATACTTTTATGAGCCCCACATAAATTTATTGCTTGCAATTTTTTTTCTCTCTCCATTAGACCATACTTTCCTCTGTATCTAATGTTTTTATCAACTTAGTATTACTTATTTAGTTATATATGTTTTCATTTATTTTGAAAAGCAATAAAAATACAACACTTATTATTACTACCACCCAATTTAATTTAAAAATTTATCAAAATCTAGATTAATACAAATCAAATCGGATAAAACCACAAAAAAGTACAATCCCTATTGGAATAGTTAAATCAAGTGCTTGATGATAATATTTTAATATAAGAGCATAAATATTATTCATTATTAATCTCATAACTTTTCATTGTTACATCTTGGGACTGTTATTCTTTGTTCCTCGATCGCATAATAGTGTTTTGTGCGCAGAATCTGACTCAGAAGTTGATAGTTTATCTTCCTCTAAAATGTGGTCCCAATATATGTCTCCTCATCAAAGCTCAATTCAATATCTTCCTCAGAGGATTGACTTTGATAGATCTGCCAAGTTAAACACCTTTATTCTCTATCTATTTCCATCTTTTCCTAAAAGAAATTAACAACTTTTATATTTATTTATTGACAATATCAATATAAAATATAAAAGTAGTGTACGCAATATTTACAAGTTGTTAAAATTTTAAATTTCTGTTAAATACACTGAGATACACTATAGTTTAAGTAATAACAAAAACAAAACAATATATATTGTATGAAATTTAATATAAATCGCATTATTCATGATTAGTAAGTAGTGAGACTTCGTATAAATTTTATTATATATATTGAATTCATATTTATAAATTGATGATTGATGATTAGTAGTTTGTATTAAATCGTGACCTTAAAAGGACCTTAAAGGGCATATGCTACTAATTTCAAAAAGCCTTTACAAGCATCTAACCGACAATATTATTTTAAAAGTTTTTGGTCGAGTTAGATTGACTGTAATTAGTAGAGTAATTTGCAAGGCTCATCACAATGGTAAGCAATTTATTATGGACGGTTCAATTTTTAATCTAAATTATTTAGATTTAATTTCATTTTATTATTATATTTTTATTTTATTAGATACAAAATATAAATAAAAACAATTTTATATCTGACACTTTTTAAAAAGACTCTATTATTATTTTTAAAAAATAAATAACTTTAGATCTGAATCTCTTATATTAAATTAAAAAAATCTAAATCTTATTATACACGACCACCTAGATTAAAATTGGAAGTTACAGATTTCATTATAACTATGAGCATCAAATGGAAGTCCGGTAATAACATGTTTCTCATCTACACCATGGTGTCTTAAACTTGTATTTTCATCAAATCATTAAATATTCAATAATTACATTAAACTTCAACTAAATATAAATTTGAAGAGTACAAGACGTCGCGTCTTAAATTTGAGCTGCTTTAATATCCACTTATTTCTATCTGAGAAACTTGTCTTTACTTGATTGGTTCTCCCTTTCTCTCGCGATTTTTCAATATGAAAAGGAAAAAAACATGGTTAAAAAATATCGTTGGCTTCCACCTCCCAGTTTTGACAGCTACAATTGGGATTGCGAATTGTGACGCAGAGATCCGCGAAACTAGAGGGGCATTTTAGTCAAAATGCTACTGTAATGCTCTCACTTGCACTCTCACTACTCAGGCCAACATTAAATAAATCCGAAGGCTCCGTTTTCATTTTCAATTTCATTGATTCTCCTCTGACTCACATCTTCTTCTTTCTTCCCCTTGCATCCGGTTTCTCAGGGTACGAGCGATTTACATCTTTTTCCGTTTTTATTCCATTTAATTTTCTGAATTTTCTGTAAATAGACGATTTTTCCTTATAGAGAAACAGATAATGGCGAGGAGACCCGACGAGGAATACGATTATTTGTTCAAGGTGGTCTTAATCGGCGATTCGGGCGTTGGAAAATCCAATCTCCTTTCGCGATTCACCCGCAACGAATTTTGCTTGGAGTCCAAGTCCACCATTGGTGTTGAATTCGCCACTCGTACCCTAGAGGTCTTTCCCTCTCTCACTCTCTCTCTCTCATATTCAGTGTGGTAGTGATGGTGGTACTAACCGTGCTGTATTTGTCATCTGATCTGTGTTTGAGCATTTGATATGGAGATGAACGGTACAAACAGACTGTTTCTGTGTTGATCTCAATGCCTATCAGTCAAGTTCTAGTTCCATTTGGAATCGTCTCGGATCCGAGTCTGGTTTTCTTGTGAAGTGGGTTTGTTTCAGATCTGTTTTTTTATGGTAATTGTTGTTTCTGGGAATACCAGCGTAACAGTTGATTTGGGGTCTGGCAATTGGGTTGAATTTGAAGTGAATGCTTTTCTAATTTTGCTTTGGTACCCGCAACGGTGCTATTGAGTAGCAGATTTTTCATTAATATCTCTATTATCCCTTTTCTACTTTCGACAAGTATTGCTTCTTTCAAATACTGGAAGCATTAAGAGATAACTGTATAACTGTTTGTTACTGTTAATTGATCAATTCATTCTGCTTCTATAACAGTTGCAGTGACTGACGTGTTTTTTTATGCCAGCAATATGATTGATGTTGTATCCCTTTGGTTATTTGATGTATAACTTTGACGTTTTGAGACCTTATCCCTTCGAGGTTGAATCTATAAATTAAATCCTGATGTTTGGTTTGGAATGATTATGAATTCTTTCGCATACTAGTGTGACTGTAGGTATGGTTGACTGCAAAAGTACTCTTGTCTTTCTTACATCTGAACTATAAATTAATTTAGTATATCAACCCTTAGCTTGTATACATTAAAGTTTGAGGCCCCAGGGTTTTCATTTTCCTTTTTCTTTTCTATTTACCTCTACTCTTCGCCTCTATAATTATTCGCCCAGTCTTAATTTAACCACCTGTTTTGTGTAGTGTCTTGGTATAATTTTACTTAATCACACTTGCAGTCTGGGAAAGATAACAAATCTGTGGGAAACGTCATGAAAGAGTCACCACTCTGGGGCAACAAAAACACATCTTTCCGTGCAGTCTATTGATCTGGTAGCTACCAGCTAGTCAGCATATAGCAATCTAATGGCCTGCAGTGCCAGTTAATTTTATATTTTATTACCCAATTTTCTGAAACTATCATTACAATTGTGGGAAATTTGTTCGCATTTTTATTTGATGATTGCATTCATCTTGTTTTGGTTGTTGTATTAGTGTAGAATAATGAATGAGAATGCATTAGTACACTCATTATGCATTATAACAAGGTAACAGAATAGCAAAATCTTTGCAACTCAAAACTGACTTAGATTTGTAATTGTCATTAGCACAAATAATTGTACTTTTGCTGAACAAGTAGATGAGGTGTAAATTTTAGTGATTGTTTATGTTTGAATTTGAATACTTGATCCATTCCTTCATGTCTTGTAACCTTTTTGTTGCATCCCATCAAGGATATTTTAGCTAGTTCACATCAACAAGTTGCTCAAAAACACCTATTTCCTTCTTCTGGATCAATCTGTTATGGTTAGTGCCCAATTACTTGTTTCACCTTCAAATTGGCGGGATTGATAACTGAGAACAGTCTTTTTGAGACGATACCTTATGGCCATCAGGGGCATCCAGAGTGGAACTTTGGGTAGTCATCTAATTTTGTGTTTCATGTTCGTAAAAGTTTACATTTTGGGTTTTTGATTTTTTATGGCCTGTGAATCGGACTGCTAGACACAATATTTTCTCTACGGTGATGTGTTTTCCAATTTGTAAAATATCCTTATGCACTAAGAAATGATTTGAAAATTTGCCATGGATGTCCAGGTTGAGGGAAGAACTATCAAAGCTCAAATATGGGACACTGCCGGACAGGAAAGATACAGAGCAATAACCAGTGCCTACTATCGGGGGGCCCTTGGAGCCCTTCTGGTCTACGACGTAACAAAACCTACAACGTTTGAGAATGTAAGCCGGTGGCTAAAGGAGCTAAGGGACCATGCAGATGCTAACATTGTGATCATGTTGATTGGGAACAAGACAGATCTGAAGCATCTCCGTGCTGTTGCCACAGAGGATGCCCAAAGTTATGCGGAGAAAGAGGGCCTTTCGTTGATTGAGACATCTGCTCTTGAAGCTACAAATGTCGAGAAGGCATTTCAGACAATTCTTGCAGAGATCTACCGTATTATCAGTAAGAAGTCACTGTCTTCAGGTGAGCCTGCACCTTCTGCTGTTAAAGAAGGGAAGACTATAACAGTTGGGGGAGCTGAGCCAACAAAGAAGCCTTGCTGTACATCTTGAAATGCTGTAGCCTGCATTAGTTGTTCCTACACCTTTCACAGTTTTCAAGTGTTATACTATCATCATGTGGGTTCTTATATTTGCCTGTTTTGTTTATCATTCTTTTGGAACTATATATTGTTGTTATCGAGTTTTATAATGATTTCTTATTCTTATGGTTGGCATGGCGATTTATCCCAGTTTTAAGTGCCTAGTGTACTGTTCAGGACCAGCTAGAGTTTGCTAACAAAAATTCAAGAGGACAAAAGTTTAATATTTTTATTTTCTAAAAAATGTTTCGTATTAGGTAGTCAATAAAACTATAATAAAAAATAACACATGGGGTTTTATTTTATAACGAAAGACACATGATTAGATTTAAAAAATATATAGTGAATTTTTTTTATAGCTAACACCACATGGTTAGATCTTCTAAAATACTTTTCACATATCTTCTTATTAGGGAATCTGCAAACAGGAAGAGGTCTGCTCTGATGGGAGATGGATAGAATTAATAACTCAACATTGTGCGCTTTTTTTTTTTGGGAATCCTCTACTGCCGCCAAATTATAAATATCTAGGAAAGTTTGGGTACACTACAATTATGTTTTTTTAATAATATTATAAAGTTACGATAATTAAAAATTGATAAAAAAATATTTTACTGAAATGTTACAGTTAAGAAATATCACATGAAATATAGTCATCTATGAATTTTGATACTCTGAATGACATTCGATATTTTGAATGAGTATACTAAATATACGCAACATGAAAGCCTCTACGTTTTCAGATACTATCCTAAATATAGGGAGTCCAATGTTTTGGCCCAGTACTTTTCTCTCACTTGTTTAGTTACTTGAAAAATCTTAAACCATTCCAAAATTTAATGTCATAAAGAATCAGGATCTTACTCAAGTTTAACGTTCAAATCACAATGGATCAAAAATAAGGAAAACATATACCAAAAAAAAAAAAAGGAAAGCATAATTGATCCTCCACTGTAGATAATTACATACTGATCTCGTCAACCGCGCGGTCAGACTAATAAAAATGTCAAGCCCTCACTCTCTTTAACTAAAGAGATTGAAGTCTTGCTCACATTTGAAGTACATCACTAGTTGTCAACGAAATTTAATAATCATTTTTAAAGATATTAATTTAGTAACTAAAGAAATAGTATTATTTCAACTACCTAGAAGCAAGGACAGCATGAACCGAATGGCTCAAACAAGCTATGTAAAGATTCAATCTAAATCCTTCATTACAATTATAAAAATTACTACATATAATACATTCGAAAGTAAATAAAAAGAAACGAGGGTACAAGTAAATCCCATATGCAGTTTTGATTCACTTTCTCTGTATGAAAGAGTGACTATAATTATAGAGGATTCATTCAATTTAGTAAAGACGCCTGCAACTATAGAATTTGGTACCAAGAACGAAAATGATGCCTGTAAGAAATTGCTTCAATTTCATCCTAAATTTGAGGAACTAAGTTTTTCAACGATTATCAGAACAGACCATACTTCAACAGTTACAGATCCATATCAAGAGAGTTAAGAGTTGATATTAACATAATTTCACAGGAAGTAGAAAATAGTACAGTTGGTATTTAATTTTAACCACAACAGTTACTCTTCTGCTTGATTGGTTGTCCCTTCATTTCAACTGTTCCTGCTGACTTGTTACCAGTTGGTTGGCTTCCCATCCTGCAATCCCACAAGTTCAAACATCTCCACTCAATATTAAGCCAAGAAAGGACAAAACTTATGTACATGTTTGATGTTAGTCTCTCTATTAATGATTATCGTTATGACTTAAGGGCCCGTTTGGTATATAAAGGGAATGAGATAACTCTCTCCCACAAACATGGGGAGCTCTTTTTCTAACAAAATCACTTTGCCATATACTAAATACAACTTTTATACTTTTCCTTACATTTTTCCTTTCCTCAAATTTATTCTACATGTACCGAACGCAGCATAAGATTACAGGATGTTACTTTCAAGAAAAATTCCTCTGCATATTAAATTTTCATCTAAGAACTCGATAACCAACTCGTCAGACAAAAGGGTAGACATGAGATTGTTGATTGCTTTGGAAGTAATGGAATTGATCAGAATATGATCACTCTGAATCCAATATACAGCACAATAAAAATGAAATACCGAAATTGCAAGGAGTAAAATCAAAAGTGAAAACTTAATTTCAAACTTAACAATCACACCATTCATTTTTTCAACAGTTTTATTATATGTTACAAAATAAATTTAATAATTATAACAAAAGTATACTTCAATCACATAAATCATATATCAACTTTATTTAATGATATAAAACTTGCTGGCTGCAATATAAGAATGTGGGCATCAAAAGTCTCATTCTCATCTAAAATTAAAATTTTCAATTGCAGATAATTTTTAACCTTAATCAAGTTGGAACCCCAAGTTGGAAAAATAAATCAAACGCCTAAATCATAGTATTAGTTATCCGTGAATTGATCAAGATCTCATTCCGAAATAAGGGAAGCAGGAAAAATAAATACTTCTTTTTAATCTCGGCTGACATGGTTAAGAAAGCCTGCTCCACATTGATTGAGTCTTTAGCACTTGTCTCAAGGAAAGGAATGCCAAGTTCATCAGCAAATGCCTGTCATTTGTAGCCATAGATGTAAAGAAATTAAGTTAGATAAGCAACACTTCAATTATTTTATTTCTTATATTAGTACTTTACAAAATTAAGAAAAATTTATTTATTGCCTGAGCATCCACTGCTAATTGCAAAATTTGAAACCTACTATCAGACACAAATCTCACAATTTCATTCTCTATGCCATATGCTAAGTAACTATCAAACTAACCTATTTACATTTATAAATACAAATCTGACCAAGTTTGAATTTATATGTAACACTATCAAGACGTTACAACAACAAGATCAACAGAAAACTCATAGAACATAGAGAAACAGAAAACTAGTATCATACCAGGTAGGTAATGGAGGTGAAACATAAAATATGAAATTCTTGTTCAACAATAACAATATAGAAAGTAGGCATGTCTGAGCAGATAACTAAAGTCTGCTCATTGATTTCATCACTAGATTGAGCTTTGTTAGAAAAAAATTGTGAAATTAATTTGCAAGGCAAACTACATTAAAAAAAAAAAAAAACAACCAAAGTGACATTTACCTTTTCTTTGGACAATAATAGTGACATTTACCTTAGCAGTTTGCGTGTCAACCACCTTATTCTCAACTAGATCACATTTGTTCCCTACAAGAAGCTTGCATACGCTGTCATTAGCATATCTATCAATTTCATTCAACCACTGCTTGACGTTGTTGAAGCTCTCCATCTCAGTAACATCATAGACAATCTATTACAATCTCAAACCATATATTTCAGATGTTAGATTTAAAAGTTTTTGCTGCTGAGATGAGTTTCAATTCCTCACATTTTAAGGAGAATAGAATATAGTCACTCACAATTATTCCATGAGCTCCTCTATAATAACTGCTTGTTATGGTTCTGAATCTCTCCTGTCCAGCAGTATCCCACTAAACAAACAGTAAATGAAAAGGATAGATTGTCAGATACTATGAGGATGCCTTAAATAGATTACATGATCCACAGAAATGGTAATTTGCACTCCAAAATATGTGGCTGACTTTTCTTTTCTTTTTTTTTTAGGTAAAAATACGTAGTTGACTTGTGATTAAAATGTTACAAAGTGATGACGTAGGGGGCAATAGTGGCGCATAAAGGAGACATACAAGTTAGGTGTGCACCAAACTAGAAGGATGTTTTGATAAGGTAGCACCAAATGCCTAAGCAGACTAGTATAACAAAGTTGCTTCTGTGAAACCATTAAAATTAAGAGACAAATGAAATTGGACAGGCCATGAATACAAAATTATCTCAAAATCTCTTCTGCATATTCTAGCAATAACAGATAATACGGGTGTATAGTAAATGAAACTTACAACTTTGAATCCGGAAACCGTGGCCCTAATTTGTATGGTTTTGAAGCACAAGTGTTGTAATCAGTAAAGTAAAAGTCTCAAACAACTTTTCAGATTTTAAAAGACAAGCCACAAAAGACAGCACAAAACTCACACAATAATGTGAGTTTCATCATTTCCTTGAACTTAGGATCATGAACAAGATCCTACACAACATCATACAGGATGACGCCAACGGATAACAGAATGCTTAGATATCATTAAACATATAAGCCACACAGTTAGTTACTGATACATATTCCGTCTAAATGAAGAGCACGTGTATTAAAGGCAGCGCAATTTCTACTCACAATCTGTAGCTTGACTGTTTTTCCTTCTAGCTCCACAGTTCTGATTTTCTGAAATGATCAAGGAAATTCCTGCTTTTTAGCCATGAATATATCTGAATATAAACAACGAAAAAAATTTAGAAACATACTCAAAAGAGCAGTACAGAATGATACTTACGAAATCAACTCCAATGGTGCTTATGTAGCTGTCCACATAGGAGTCATCCTGAATAATATAGTGAACAATGAAACTAAATTAACCAAACATGAACTCGAAACATCTTTCACTCTGCAAAATAACCCAAATTAAGCAAAAGTGGTGCCAGTAATATACAATAAAAGGACCAACAAAGTCAACTCACTGCAAATCTGAGAAGCAGGCAAGATTTTCCAACCGAGGAGTCCCCGATTAGAAGAAGCTTGAACAGGTAATCGCTGGAATTAAGCCAAACCCACAAAAACATACAGCAATTTTACGCTAACAATTTCTGTGAAAGAAAGGGAAAGAAAAACGAAAAAAAAAACGAAAGAGTGTTTGGAGGGAAAGGAGAGAACTTACTATTCGTTGCTCATTGAGGGTGTCAATGATCGAAATGGGTAATGATTCTAGCGGTTTCTTTCTCGTCGGGCTTTCTCTCTGTGACCCCAAAAGCAAGAGGAAACGAAAGAAGGAAGAAAAGCAACAAAAGGGTGCTGTCCCTCACCTCATCATCAGTCAAATACAATGATTCTGATTTGAAAGAATTTACCCTGTTCGGTTCCGAAGATAACAAGGTAATATTTCATATATATTAAAAAAAATTATTTTATTTAATGTAAATAAAAAAAAATGAGATTAAATAAATATAATTTTAAAAAATATTTAAATAAAATGATTAACTATTTTTATATTCTATTGTTAATCTGCCTGACTCAGTGACTCAGAAGAGGAGGGGGTATTTTAATTTATATCAATTTATAATAAGAACAGTTTCTTTTATTGTCGGGATGCAATTATAGTTATGGCCATTTCGGCGCCAAAACAAACCTTGTGGCTTGCCACGCTGATACTTTAATACCTCAGGATTCATCTTCCACACGCGCGGGTCTCAAGCGTGCACATCGGTCTTTAATTTACATTATTATTTTTTAAAAATTAATTAATAGCCAAAAAAAAGTATATATTTTGCCATTTATTAAAATTAAAAAAATTAATATTTAATATTTAAAATGGTTGAATCATATTTTAACCATCCCAAAAAAATCTAGAAGATTGATTAGTAAAATATTTAAATTAATATGCGTGAAGCTGTTTAAAAAAATTCTCCTAGATTTTATAATTGTGCACTAATTGAAACAAATTATATATAGATTTTCATATATTTTCTTATATTTGATTTGATATGACAAGTGGAATTTAACAAAACGATAGTTAAGCTAATATCATTTGGGAGGACAAGTAATATTTAAGAAAAAAAATATTTAGGGTGAAATTTTCTTCTTGATAAAGATGATATGTGCAGGTAATATCTTATTATATTTCTTCTTCCACAGGATCTTTTTTGTCCAGGAGAAAGCCTAAGCTCGATATAATCATGTATGGTTGCACATATTCACTATTATTTATTTTTTCAATTTTCAAATATTTTGTTGATAAGGGTAAAATTGGTAGTTTATAAAAAATTATCACACCAATCTTATAGGGGGAGTACCAAAAGATCATAATTGTCATCACATAATAATATTTTTGGTGGGATGTGATTAATTATAGCATTGTGTCACAAGATGTGTCAACATGTAATTACATAATGACAATATCAAATACATTGATATACCAAAAGATTCTAAATGTCATTACATACCAGCATAGTATTTCAGATTGCTGCTCCAACTTCACATGAAACAATAAAACTTCAGCTGGTTATTTCCTCAGGATCACCTATGCATATTAATCTATGAATACTCAACAAAACTTACAAAACAAAAGGAATCACCCAAAAGGATCTTCTCATGCTTGTCTATGGTGAATAAAGAAGACATGGAGAGTTTGAAAAAAGAAAAAGAAAGAAACTAATTATCCTCAGGACAAAATGGCTTATCCAAGTCATCCCTGTGACTAGGAATTGTGAAATGCCTCAACCTCCCTTCTTGCTTCTTCATATAGTTTTCACATAAAAATGCCTTAGAAAACTTATCTTCCACATCCCTATTCACATCATGCACAAACACATCAGTTTCTCCACTTTCTCTATTCCTTGCCATCATTCCTGCAGTATATATAGCAGTCATCCTCCCTGGTGCCTCCTCATGATACCCAGTTGGTGCATCCACCATTATCAAATCCCAATTTGTCTCATAAACCTCACTGGGCAATCCCTTCAAAGCAAGTTGGCACATTGAGTACCTAGGATTTCCCACTGCTGTACACTCTGGCCCTTTTCCTACTTCCATTAAATTCTCAGCTTCATTCACCTTGCTGTCATAGGTCACATGGTAGGACTCTAGCCCAGGGAACCGGCGTCGGATCTGCTCGATCCACGCCTCATCTTCCTCGAGGAAAACTGTCCGGCCACCATGGTTGAGAGAGCTCCACATGAGGCTGTCATGGCCCAGGCCAAACACTAGGAAGTTGCAGGGTGATTTCTTTTCTAAGACTCTTGATGTCACTGAGATTTCTTTGAATGTTTGTTGTGGGGTTATGGTTGAGGTCGAGTAGTGGATGAGAGCATGGGCTAGGGAAGGAGGGATCTTGGTGCAAGAAAGGGAACAATCTTCTTCAGCGCCGTGATCATCACTTGAAGCTTTGAGGATTAGAGATGATGCTTTTGCTGATGAACTCGGAGACATGGCTTGACTGGAAGTAGAGAAGTTTGGCCATAGAACTAAGATGAGGAAAAATGCTACCAAAATCCCTAGAATTAGGAGCTTGATATTGAGGGTTTGATGGGATTTAGGCCTCATACTTCAATATCTACAGATTCTCAGACACTGAGTAAAAGCTTAAAAGCACCAGACTGATATGTATAAAGGGGAAGATGAAGCAAGGATGAAGAAGTTCAAAGAGGAAGAGGTCAAGTTATAAGGTAATGTAGTTTGGAGATGAACAAGGTAAGAGAGTGATTGGATTTGTGATGCTTGGACATGAAGGGAAGAAAACAGCATGCAGAAGATAATATTTGATGCAGACAAAGGAGCTGCCAGAATTTCTGATGAAGCAAAACGGTTGAGGTTGTTGGATCTGCAAGTTTGGTGAAGTTTCCATTTTATATACTTATGTGTGTAGGTTTAATTTGAGTTTTCATGTCAAGTGTTTATTTGTTGGTGCATGGTTCCTTTGGTTAGCGTGGCTTTTAAACAAAATCTAAATTAGACTAAGAGATGAATTGGTGTTCTGCCCGAGTCAAATTAAGTAATTAATAGTCCACTTTGTTAACTTTAATTGAACTAAAGTCTTTTTTGGAATAGAATATAAACGTCTACAAGTTCATCATTGTCATTGGCTCCTATTTAAGACAAGCCCAAGGGACCTGATATATATATATATATATATATATATCCCATGTATCACATTTTTGTTCGTACTTAATTCAGAAGAAAGAAGCCAAAAAAATGAAGTTGCCTTTGTTTGGGCCTAAATTGACTTCTCGCTAATCTCGTCTTGCAGTGCATGATTGAAGTCCTCCTTCACGTATTTTTAGTTTTATGCTGTTTATTATGTATGTCTATATATGGATTTCTCTGGAATTTTTTATTATAAAAATTTTGTAAAATTTGAACAGAAAGAAATATGAAATTAGTATTCGAAACCAAAACCCGTTCGTAGTATGGGAGTTCAATATATTATTAACTAAATAGCATGATATATAGGTTATAACTAAAATATTTATAACTAATGTTATCCAAAAAAATATTTATAGCTAAAATGCTTCATTAGTCAGCAGAACAAAACAGTACATGTATTATCAAAATAAAATATTTATAACTAAATTTTAAATATTTTCCTTCTCTTTAATTTTTTTCTCAACTTTCTGGGAAATTTACAATAATGAATTTTAAAATAAAATATAGATGGTTCTGAATAGTTTTGGTCTCTCTTTTGAATTTATGCTAAATTAAATAAAAATAAAAGCATTTCTTACAAGCGAAATTTTATAAATCAAGTAAGAAATAATCTCATAAACAGCAAAGTTTTTTTTTTGTTTTTTACTAAATAAATAACAAAGCTATACTTCAAAGAGTGATTCAACAATGTCACATATGGCACTTTCGTTATATGGCACTTGTTGTTATTTGGATCCTTCCCCAATGAAAACTGTTCTATAAATATATTGAATCTTTTTCCATGACCAGTAAATACTTCAAAATTTGTTGGCCATCAATTATGTCCTGCATTAAAGAAAGGCCTATCTTGAATCTTTAATTAACATTCAGTTGTTTATTTTTTCAAATATATCAGACAATATATATATATATATGAATAAATGAGATCAAATGTTAATTAAAGTAAAGTGTTGGAGAAAATTTAAATATATTTTTGTTTTGTTCATCATTCTTTGGAAGAAATTAACTTCATTGTATGTTTCATACTGTTGTTTTAAATCATATTTTGTTTATGCTAATGTTTATACTATTTGTCTGTAACTCGATGATTTTTCATTTTGTAGGATGATGATATTAAACTTGGATGATAACTTTGATAATCTTGTTTTCACTATTGGACTTTTCAACAATTGTAGACTTTTTAAGGTAATGTTTTCAATGCGACTCTTATCCACTTGATCTCTAAATATATCCCAAATTTTAAGATGTAGTTGCTTTACAAAGAATGCTGGTGGAGCCAAATGTCATTGGTGGGAAATCTAGAATAAAATGGTTTCTTTGCACCGGTAAAAATAGTAATACCACGTATTGCATATCTTCAGCCATATGCTTTAATGCTCATTCAACACTGTATGAGTTATTCCAGAGTATTTCCAAGTTCAGAATCCAGTTGGAGAAATAGAGATGATCAAGCGACAAAATGAAGAAGAAACAAAAATCATCACACTTGGATTACAAAAATTTTTAGAAAAAAATGATGAAGGAGAAGTGTATGAAAGTGAGGGGGTTGGGGATGAAAGTGGATGCCATGGAAGTCCAACTATATATCTTTGGGGCACTTCTTTTTTAATATATTTCTTTATATGGCAGATTATTGAGCTTTGGATTAATCTAATGATAGTTATTTAATCAACATCACCTCAATGCTCCTTTGTTACTGATGTAGAAAAACCATATGTTGCTAAAAATTGTTGGTGGAAGGGAAAAACTTATAATCCCTCCTAAGTTTATCATTGCTGAATAACATATAGTTTGTTTAACAAAGAATATTTAAGGTTTTTTTTTTATTTTTGATTTTGTTAAGAGGCATCACATTGTTAGCTTTTCTTGGTGAGTGTATTGCCTATGATTATAGGGTTTAGGTGCAGGCTTCTTTTTTTTTTTCCTCTTTTTTATTGGTATTAATTACTCAATTTTGTAACATAAATTGTGTTGTTACCCTACATGAGATTTGCAAAGCATGTCAACTTTTTTTTTTTTGCATTAAAACAATTAAAAAAATCATAAAAACATGAAATTAAGTTGCTGATTTCGATGTATTGTATAAAATATCAATATGTGGGATTTTTTAAATACATTTGAGAAATTAATTGATGTTATCCAATCAAATTAATAATATATTTCATTAGGAAGTAATTTTCAATTTTTTATGTTCAACTGTGTAATCTCCAAGTTAACATGAAACTTTTTTAACCATTAATATTTTAAGCTGTTTTTAGAATTAATAAGGATTTAGGTTAGAGTTGTCATAATAATTTTGAAAAAAAAAAAGGGAGTCTAATAAATATATAATTTTTTTGAATTAAAAACAAGGAAATGTAATTAATTAAAATACTTGAAATAAGATAATGTGATTAATGTGATAAGCTGTTGACAAAAAATGTGATAAATTTAATTGACTTAGCAAAGTAATTAGAATATATGTTATTATCACATTTGAAATTTATTTAAAAAAAATTGCTTAACATCAATTGTATAGTTTCTTAATTAAAAATATGAAATTAATTGGTTGCAATTTATTGAAGATTTGAAATTTAACTAAAAAATTGTCTTCTTTTTTTTAAATGTGTCACTAAACACTATAAAATTGAATTATTTAATTTAATTAATTTAAAATTTAATATATGAACTGAATTCAATAAATTATTCAAAATTATTGATGATGATGAAAAATTTTTCAGTCAATATATATTAATTAAATTTTGCATAAAAGGCAAGTTAATTAATATTTAACCTAGGAACCATTCTCAAATCATAACACATATAATATATGAGGACTATTTTTAACTTTGTAAATTGTATCCAAGTTACCTTTCAATTTGTATAAAAGACAATTTTCAATATCTGATTATTGCATTGCTTAAAAATAAGAACCAACCAAAATCTAAGTGATGTTGGTTTATATCAAGTAAGGCCTATATTTAATCACAATCAATATTATATTGATCAAAACCTATATTGTGAGATGTATCGATGATACATAGAAGTGATTATAAGAACATTTATAGGTGCATTGATTTTAAACATCAAAATAATATATAGTTGGAAAAAATATGATGTTTAAAACTATATATAATTAGAGGAACAATCTATAAATAGCACGGATATAAGAGTTTTATGTTTTGTTTAGATAACAGGAGAAAATGAGAGAAAAAAAAATAGATAGGAGAAAAAACAAAGGGAAGATAAAAGTGGAGATAAAGTATTCTTTCCCCTAATGTTTGGATGAGGGGAGAAAATAGAGAGGAGAGAAAATTTATTTATTTCATAAGAATTATAATACTCTCATTATTAATATATATTTTATGAATAAAAATAACTTATATAAATAATATTTCCATATAACTTATTTTATTTAATAAGGTAGCAGCCTATGGTAGTAGTAATCAATGACTGATAATTGGCGGCGGCAGTCGGTGAATAGGGAACAGTGGTGGCAGCTAGTGACCCATAGTGGCTGCAGAGTGACTAGTTACCAGTGGCAACAACCAATGACAGATAACCAGCAACAGTGGCCAATCATTGGAGGTGGTAGCAGCTAATCACCAACGATTAGCAGTGGGTGGCAAACAGTGGTGGTGGCTAGTGACCAGCAATCGACAGTGATGACTGATAGCGACAGCTAGTGATTGGAGGTAGTAGCGGCCAGTAACTAGCAACAATGGCTAGAGACCAATGGTGGCAGCCGGTCACTAGCAATCGGTGGTAGCGACTGGAGGATGGTTGCTAGTAGGCACTGATGGCAAAAGATTATTTCTTATAATGGTAGGCAACATCAATATGTACGAAGTATTCCATACAAGTAATTGTGAAAAATAAGTTTTCTTTTCAAAATCTCTCCATTTTTTGAGAGAAAATTTGGGGAGAAAATATGTGGGTCTCATATTTTTTTTCCCCACTTTTCCTTCATCTCTATTTTCCCCTACTATCCAAATAGAAAAAAATATGTTTTCTCCCCAGTTTCCCCCTTACTTTTCTTTTCCCCTTATTTTCCCTCAATCCAAATAAAAAGTAGACTTATTTTAACATAGTTGTTGTGATTAATTATAGAAATATCACATGCAACCCGTGCATTGCATGAATGCATAATTAATTATTAATAATGATAAATTTTCTTAACTAATAATATGAGAATAAAATATGACTATTTTGAATTCAAAATATAATTATAAATTAATATTAACTTATTTAGATTTTAATATTAAACTGTGAAACTTATTAATAATATTTTTAATTTTTTATATAATATATAAAATTAAAAAATTATTAAATTTATTATCACCAGTTTAATTCCAATTGAATCACGCTAGAACTATTGAATATTAAACCAGTACCTTTACTGGTTTAATGTTCTATCGGATTTTTTAACCTTGACTGTAACTAAGTTAATATTAAATGAAATTTATTAAAAAGTGCTCAACTAAATAACAGTGAGTTTCTTAAAGCTCAAACTTTTGTTTATATAAACACGATTTTAGAATCTTTCCAAAATCATTTAAACTTTGAAAAAATAAATTTACTACTAAAAAAATAATAATTACAACAATAAATAATAATAATAATAATAAACAGTAAAATAACAGTATTTAATTATAAAAATCATATATTGATGATGATTAATAAAAAATAATAAAAAAATAAATTATTTACTTTACTTGTTTATACAAACTTTGAACTTAAAAATCATAAAAATTAAACAATTCTTATAATTTAATTAAAATATTTAAATTTATATTTACACATATAAAGAATAATTAATCACAAATATGATACACAAAGTTTATGTCAATCACTAATCGATTAAACAGTGAAGGAAGATAGAGAACTTGTTGGTATCATGTGCGAATATTCCACACAAAAGTTGGTTCATGATTATGATATTATAATTGAACAACAATTTAGACTTAATTAATTTTTAATACTAAAAAAATGTGTGTTAGTGACAGTTTTTGAATGACAATTTTTAAACTGTCACTAAAATAAGTTATATTGATGGTTTATATATATTTTTAATTAAAATTATTATTAATTTTTAATTTGACATTTAAGAGATTGTTTTTGCTCTGTGTTTCATTTTATTCATGATCGGAATATTAAAATTAAATAAAATAATATTTAAATAATTCAAATACTGGAATTTGAATTAGTAGATAGAAATATATACGAATGATTATAAAATGAAAATGGTGTTGTGAATTTTTTTTCTTTTTTTTTTGTTTTTTATTTAATGAATGCACGGATATATATTTCCACAGAAGGAAGATCAATCGTATCTTGAAGATTGCAATCATTCTGCATGTGTAGCAATTTCAGGTAGAATAATGAGCCTTAAAAGGAACCTACTTGAGAATATTTGAGTGAATAAACCATTTGCATGTTACGGTCAAAGTATTCTACTATTCATAAAAATCAAATTGAGATTGATAAAGAAAAGCATATATATATATATATATATTCGTGAAAGATATTATAATTAATTCCACCTGAACTCATTATTTGGCACTCAATATAATCAACTATGAACTATGAACTATTATTGAACAGCCTTACATGACATTGAATCTAAAAGAAGCATGCACTATACATATATATATCCTCCTTCCTGAAACACCTAAGAAATTTGCTGGTTAGAACTTTGTACTTCTACGTACGTACAACGGTAAGTGGTAATTAACCATGAATATGGGATGCAAAGAAAACCTAACTAATTAAGAGGCACATACAAAATATTTGGAATGTTTTGGTGCAATGGAAGCTAATTCGTCGTATATATCAGACTTCAACAAGAAAACCTAAGAAACACACACACACACACATGTAGCACAATTAATCATGGTGCTTTTAAACGTTAAGGAAGTAGTTCTGTCTTGACCTTATTATCCAAACAAGCTTTACGGAATACTTGTTGGATTTGTTGTTCATGCTGCTTCAGCATTTCTTCCAGGTTTCCTGCTACACCACTAGGCACCAATGGTCCTGAATATTGGATCTTCCCATTTTTCGGAACATACTCCTGTCATCACACAGAAAAAAAAAGTTATTAAATATAAAAGCTAAATTGTAATTCAGTTACTCTTTAAAATTTATGATAATAAATCATTTTCAACTTTTCACTTCATAAATAAATTAAGAATTGCATAGAATTTGAGATGGGTTTGTAATGTTCATGACTTACGAAAAAATTTAGCATGATTTACTTGCTATAAATTTGTATTTTATGTTAATTTAATCAATTTAAGGAAATAAATTACCCTGGTGAAATGATGGAAGTCTTTCTTGAGAGAAGCCTTGGGAGGAGGCAGCAAGAGGTCGGATTCTCCTGCGGCGGCATGTCTGTACCTCTCACCAAACCCATCGTCTCCCCACACCGACGAGTTCCCTCCTCCGCTGAGGTCCAGCCGCGACCCGCCGCCCGCCGCCAGAGAATTGGAAAACTTGGACAAACGTGCGGCGTTGGAGGTTTTCCAGTACGCTTTCTGCTTTCTCCTTGTTCCAAACATCTCCACTTCTTCTTCGTGCTTCACTTTCATGTACGCGCTTTGCACCGTCGATTGCCCTGAATGACACAGTAATTCCGGTCCTCTTGCCGGTTCAATCAACAGCCCATTCTTCTGGTGTCTGCTTTCTGGGTTTGTAACTGTTCGATTCTACTCAAAAAAAAAAAAAGAAAAAAAGCTAATTAATGTCACACAGAAGAAAGATATATCAGCATATATATATATTATAATTATATATGATTGATATTATATTAGTATATTTGATATTGATTGAGTTGTGATGAACGTCAGATTCAGAAGCATAAACACAGATATATCGAGTGTGGTGTGGGATACCTCTGTGGTTGCTGAAAGGCGGGACTGAGGATCAGGTGGTGGGGCAGCTTTAGGGTTTAGAGAAGTCTTGACAAGTTCTTGTTCATTTCCTTTCCTTGTTGCCCCTCTTCCCTTCCTGTTGCAAAACATATATGCCAATTTGTAACACAAGTCACAGATATATATACATGGACAAATGAGAGGTAATTAAATTAATTTTTAACTAGAATTTGGATTAATTCTTAAAATGAAATTATCTTAGTATATATGAGGAGAGACCTAAACACATAATATAGATCCCTTTTTTTTGGCTAAATATAGGTCCCATTTTTTGTAGGATCTACATTAAAAGTAGAGCCCATTATATTCAAGGTCCCATCTTTTCTCACTTTCAAGTAAACTCACCTCATGAGATCCATGTTACTTTTAAATATGTTCAAGGATCCAATTATAAAGGAGAGTAGTATTTTAAAAAAATAAGTTGGCACCAATTGCAAGGAGTTTAAAGAATAATGATGTTGAGATTAAAAAAAAAAAAGAATAATGATGTATGTTAGTGTAATTTGCCTTAAATTATATATTTTATATTCATGTTAATTTTTAATTTATTTTGATCCATTCAAATTTATTAAAAATTCATATTTTGTAAATAAATGTTTGAATTTTTGAAATTATAAAAATCAATATATCAATACATTGTATGAAACCCTAAACCCATAACAATGTATACTATTTATAAGTCATGGATATTATAGTTTACTTTTGACTTTGTAATACACAAGAAACCATGTTAATTTACTTAAAATATAAAAAAAAAAAGAAATTTTCTTAAAATGATTGTTTTTATACTAAGAGAGAATCTAAACTCCTTTATCATATAGCAAATCATTTTAAAATTACTATTTGTCAATAAATATTGTACTAATCCTATATATCATTCAAATTTAATTTAAAAGATTTAAATTTCACTTTTTATTTTTAATTAAAATCATAACTAATTTTTAAAATGACATTTAAAAGATTTTTTTGTTTTATGTTTCAATTTATTCAAGATAAAAATATTGAAATTAAATAAAATACTATTTAAACAATTCAAATAGGGATGAGCTCGTGATAAACACCAATTGTAAGTGTCTCATAAATGATAAAAAAGAGAAATTGGTTAATTTTTTTTATATTTAAGTATTCTCATAATCATCATATCATATAATAAACAACAAATGCAAGAGTCAGCGGCTGTTGTATCATCCTTTTAAAGCAAGTAAAAACATTTGAGAATGACTATATCAGTTCCATTGTCATGTAAATTTCCCTTAGAAACAGAAAAAACCAGAGTCCCCATATGAGCAAACAAAGAATAAATCTGATATAATAAAATCACTACGTGCATCACCAAGAGATGAAACGACTTTGATATATACCTTCTAGCTTCCTCCTCTCGAAGCTTGACATTAAACTCCTTACTTGGTGGATACTTTGGCAAAGTTGATGGATCACAAGGAAGCGGCTCTGTCGTGAAGAACTGCACAATAAACCAGTCCTCAGTAACAAAGCAAGAAAAAAATACCAGAAGAACTTCTTACAAGGATAAAAGACACGTTATTATATATCATATAAACTAGACGTGAGCACGGGCCCAAAACGAAGTTTTTGTCATAAGGGGGTACATTATTCATGACTATATTTTGATATTGATAAAATGAAGTACTTGCCTTGCTCTGAAGTGCTGAGGAAGCAGTGCCTCGATCGTCAGGTTCTATAGCAAGAAGCACACCCACAAGTTTGAGTGCAGAGGCTGGAAAATCCTTGAATGTCTCTGCAACAACACGCTTGTAATGTTGTTGAGGTTTGAAAATGGTGGCATGTGGTAGTTTTGACTTCCTCCAGTATTTCTCAGAAGGTGATCCACATAGTTTAAATATCTTATGCAGCTGCTCCACCTATATATATATAATGATAATCAGTCCCATTGACCGCTCATCAATATCAATATATTAATACATAACAAATTGCAGTGTTCATAAGTCATAAATAATAAGACTGACGAATATGTCTAGCAGAAAATAGTATGTAGAGAGGTACCTCGGTTCGGCCAGGCATGATGGGTTTGCCATGGAAGAGTTCTGCAAGAATGCAACCAGCACTCCACAAGTCAACAGAGGCGCCATAACCTGTAGCTCCTAGTAATAGTTCAGGTGATCGGTACCACAAGGTTACTACTCTACTTGTCAATGCTTGCCCTTCTAACACAGTGGCTAGCCCAAAATCTGCTATTTTCAGATTCCCCTTATTGTCTATTAGCAGATTTGATCCCTTTACGTCTCTGTGCAGCACCCCCTTGCTGTGACAATGCTCTAAACCCCTCAATAGCTGCTGCATGTAGCATTTTATCTACAAAAACACTACCATCTTGTCAAATTATACGAATCAGACATATTTTAAGATAAGATGTATTGTTCATGACTTATGAAGAGTATGACTGTAAAGTACTTGTGGTTCGGATAACTTGTTGCCGGGAAGAGCTGCGAGGCCTGTGAGATCATGGTCCATATATTCAAAAATAAGATACAAGCTTCCAGAAACCCTAGAGGTTATCATGCCTTCAAGCTTCATGACATTTGGATGGTCAAGCCTCCGGAGTATGATTATTTCTCTAGCCATGAAACGAACACTTTCTGGGTCCATATTTGCAAATCGAACCTTCTTCAGTGCAACTATTTTGTTTGTTTCCAGATCACGAGCTTTGTAGACACTGCTATATGTTCCTTGTCCAATCTGGCATTAACAACATCAAACTTAATCAGCTCAAGAAAATCTCAGATTAACAATATATATGGATGAAACTAACACAAATGAGTGATTTATTATTATTATTATTATTATTACCTTCTCCAACTTCTCAAAGGATTCTGATCCACGTGGAATCCAACCACTAATGGCTTCTCCTGCAACAGCAGTCAGCCATGAAGGCCACCCAGCAAGAACTTGAGCTCCTCTCTCTCCTCTTTTTATGCTACCTATCCTATTCATCATCATCATCCTACCTTGTCCTTCTTCCACACTTCTAACTTGGGAATTCCCAAGTTTTCCTGTCGATTCCACATTCTTCTCCCTATCATCTGATGACATCAATCCAGTACTAACTTCATTTCCTCCACCACCATCCTCTTGCATTGCATGTTTCTGGTCCCCCCTTGACGTACCCTTTGAGGATTTCTTTGGTTTCTGGACATGGTTCTCTGCAACATAATCATGCGAGTTTGTCCCTCTAAAGCATAAACAACCCATAATAGTGATCCCAATTTATGGTTTCCTAAAATTTCTCGAATTAATGTTTCGCTGTCAACCTTATTTCTTGTAATTCAGGGAATCGGGAGAATGCCCAGATCCCCCAAATCAAAGAAAAGGTCAAATCGATCAATGGCGTCGACGAGTGAGAATTTCACATGGCGATTTCATTACTAACAATCCAATGTTTAATGAAAAAGAAGAAGAAGAAGAAGAATATCTCTAAATCAGTGAATGAAACAACGGCCAATTCTGAGAGATTCCGACACAAATCTGACAATCAAGAGGACCCAAAACTTTTTTTTAAAAAAAAAAAAGAAATTAGGACAGCCAATGAGAGTGTTGATGAAGGAGGCTATCAAATAAGCAGCGAGAAATTCAGATGAAATGACGAAGAAAAAAAAACTGAAAAATCTGGGAATCACAAGCACACGATAAGAAAAACACAAAATCAGAATAGGGGCGAGGCAGAGTGAGTTTGGTCTGATATTTTCTGGAAGGAAAGAAAATTTTGAAAGAGAGAATAGTTGAGAAAGTAACTAAATTCTATAGAGAGAGAAGTTTCACTTCTAAGAAGGAATAGAGAAAGAGAGATTTTCGGATCTGGATGACCCAACAAAACTGAAGAGGCCGAGAATTTCTGGTCTGGGAAACCGTTCTAAAACAGGGGAACACAGAAACACAGTAGGCGGGAAATCTTCTGTCATGCAAATATCTTTTTTCTTTATTCATTATTTATTAAATAAAATTGAGTTTTTTGGCCACTTATTAAATTGAATTGAACTAGAAAAACTGAGCCATGCTTTGCATCATGGGAATAAAAGTTAAAAATTTTAAATAAAACAGTTAAAAAAATGGATAAGTTAAAGTGATAAGATATGTATAATATGTGACTGGAAAAAGGAAATTAAGATAATGAATCCAAAATTCTAAAAATTTTTCAAAAATTTTAAATGTGAAATTAGAACAATGTATAGAAATGATCACAGCAATCAATGTTTATTTATTTTTTGTCCAAAAGCAATCAATATTTATTTATTAAACTTAAAAATTAATTTTATAATAGATTATTATTTTGTTCTTTCAAATTTATTTACGGTTCAAATTTTGTTCTTTGAGTCTTTATGGTCAATAAATTTCGTTCTTTAAGTTTATTTGAGCGAAATTAGAATTAGTGTCTTAATTTCTGCGGCTTAATTTCTAGTGGAAAAAAAAAATATGGCTTAATTATCCTTTTGGACCTTCTACTTTTATAATATTTTCTTTTTGATTTAAGTTTCAAACAAAATTCATATATAACTTTTTATATTAAAATTCATCAATTAAAATATAACATGTTTATGATTTTACAACATGCGTGGGTATGTGTGCGTGTGTCTATACATATATAGTTATTTGATTTTTAATGGAGTTATATTCTAATTAAAATTATATTTATTGTGCTTTAGTTGAAAAAATATAATAACAGAGAAGTAGAAATTTGTATTCAAACATAATATAGTACTAGGCTTGGGTGCAAAACAGTTTTGATAAAGCCTCATGTCCTCTACAACAGGTGGCATTAACCTTAACCATAGTTTGATTCAGAAAAACCCCATGGTTTTGTTATGTTACTATTATATTTATATCTATTCCTCCCATTTATTCACCAAGGTTAAAAAATTTTTAGCCTCCTATATACTATCAATTAAGCTATGCAATCATTTGTTGTTTAGTTTTCTTCTTTAGAACACTTACAGCCCTAAAATGTTGAAAATTAGGGAGCTGCATGTTGCACCTGAAAATTTATGCTCTTATGATCCTCTCTATCTTACAAAATGAATTATTTTCTCTGGTTATATTTTAAAATATCTTTAAAATTTTATTTTTTTATAATATAAGAATTTCTCTTTTTTACTTCTCATTTATTTAATGACTAGTTTTATAACTTGTGTTGATGTAATGAAAATTGATGAAATAAATAGAGGTAATACTGAGATTTATAATATTTTATTTTAAAAATATAATAAAATTTTCTTAAGATATATGAAATTGTTAGAAAAGTTTTATATTATAGACCCAAAAGAGTATTCTCCAATTATCTCCTTCCTTCCTTCATTTCCATGAAGCTACAATGGGGGAAGTAGATGTTATGGAAAACTAAATAGAAGATGAACAGGTGCCAAAAAATGTGTCCAGATTATGCTGTCCTTAGATTGATACTCCCCCCAGTCCAAAAGTATGTCATTCTCAGGGAATGTATATTCCATGAATTTTTTTCCCAATAAAATAATCCAAATCTACAAGTAAGAATAAATATATAAAGGATATAAGAGATGTAATTAATAAGAGTAATGATAAAAAGCATTGAATTATTTTTGACAAATTAAATAATTTAATCAAGTTTTAACTTATATTTTTAATATATATATATATATATATAAATAAGTTAAAAATAACTTATATTTTTGAGTGGAAAAAGTATTTATCTCATCGACTTGTCCCAAATATCCAGAGATGGCGACAGTAACTTCTGGAGTCTTAACTTGTACATTTTCTGGTGTACTATTGGATAAAAATACATTATGGTTCAATTTGTTTGCATGTAATATTGACGTATCTGATCACTCTAATATATATATATATATTACTTATCTGAAATTTAATATCAAAATCAATAATTTATTCACTTGATGGTATTTACTTATTTGATATGGTTAATTCAGATTTAAATTTGATTTGATGCATTAAAAAAATATATTTCTCAAAGTGTAAATTGAACTGAAAAAATAAAGAAATATGGTTGTTTTTGTTTAGTTTGTTAACTAATTATATAACGATTAAATCCATCAGGCTTTGAATCAATTGGTAAACTTGAATTACTTGGACCTAGTCTAAGACTAATAAATTAGGGCATTTCCGGGTCAATGTCCAATTACCTTAATATTTTTTGTGTGCTTTTATTTTATATTAGAGTCTAGAGAATATTAGAGAATGAGAATATTCATGTCTAATTAAAAAATGTAATATTATTAATATCCACGACTTTAAGCAGAGGTTAATGAACTGCTTTAAATATTCTCTCCATATAATAGTAATCGTTTAACAAAAAAATTTATTTATAAATGTTCAAATAATTAAGGAATTTTATTTCAAAAGTAATGACTATATATTCCTATGTAATTTATAATTTCACAAAGTGTTTGATAAAAGCTTCTTCTCATTTAGATAAACAAGTGAATTTCAATTATATCAGATTGCAATGGCCATTTAGCCCATCAATATCCATAATCCAATTTTATAAAATGTCCCCAAAGTGGCCATCAATACGTACAATCTCATATATAGAGAGTCGTACTTTTTTTTTTTAACACACAAAATTGCTCAAATTCTCTCTCTCTTCTGCTGCGGCTGCTTCTTCTTCTTCTTCTTTTTACCAGTGTTTGTGGTGCTGTATTATATAATTAAATAAAAATTTATATAATGAAATGCATTTATTTAAAGAAGACAAAAAATAATATAGAAACAAAAAGTTGTAAAATTCTTCAATATTTATAAATTAAAAAAATGCATTAATATTTTTGACCATTTCAATGTTTTCATTAGATTTTAGCAATTCATACATATATATAATATTTTATTTTCTTGAAAAATTATATCTTTATATGTCTATATAAATGATAAAAATATGTTTAATATTTTATTATTTAATATTCACATTAAATAAAGTTTTGTATGAAGTTTAAGTTTTATTATTTACTATGGTATAATTATGGAAATAATAATATTTTATTTTATTCAAATTTATTGTTATGAAAAAGTGTATGCTTTATTACTATTGTTTAAAGAATTTCAAGAATATTTTAAAATTACTAGTAATAATATAATAATTAATAACAAGGCACCCTCTCTTGTATTCCTTTTGTTAATACATACCCCTTTTACACCCAAAAAAAATAATATAATAATTAATAAATAAAGACCAGGGGAGTTTCCGGCTAGAAAAAGCAATGGAAAAGAAACGGAGGAACGAGCCACCGTAAACGCCGCCACACTATTGACACGTAGGTGCGGAGGAACCCGAACCGGATTCTTTTTCTCCGAAGCGATAGCTTCGGACGACACAGCTGGTGACAGCCTGTCACCAACAAAGTCCCACTCACCTATTCCCCTAACTACGTTCTCTCTGTCTCTCTGTCTCTCTCTGTGCCTTCGCTGCTCTCTCTCTCTCACACTCACCTTCCTCTCGTTGTCTGGGTCTGTGAGCAAATTAGGGTTTGTGTTCCTTCATCTGCTGATCTCATTCAGTAGCTTTTGGATTCTTCCTTGGATTTCACTGGATCAAGATTCTCTGCACTGTAAGCTTTCTCTTGATCTACTTTGAGTTCAGTTTCCTTCACTTCTTCACTAGCTATTAAAGCTTTGAAGAAATTTCTCATTTGCTGTTTTTCCTGCATATTTTGCTGTTGATTTTTTCATTTTTGTTCAATGCATATTTATGAATGTTCAGATTATGCACATAATTGCTATTTTATTTTGTTAGACTTAAGTTTGGATTGGAAATATGATCAAGAGTTTGGCATATGCTTGGTTATCGAGAAAGCGTTGGAGAGTAAAAGAAATCAAATTTATGGTCTTTTGGCAAGCTTCAACCCGCTAGAAACTTACAATGCTTTGTTTATTTGCATTATCTAACTTTCTTCTAGCTCGTTTCGTACTGACTTAGTCTATTTATCATGGTTTACTTGGGGGGTCTCAACCAGTTGGCTGTTCATTTATTGTTGAGTATAAAGTTCATGTTAAGGGGTTACTGATGGTTAATAAAGCATAACTTGTGTCATTTTAGTGAATGGCAGATACAGAGACTAGCTTTTTTTTTTTATTATTCAAAGAACGGAGATTTTGCTGTTTTAAGACTAGGCTAAATTGCTGTGAACTTATTAAATTTTCAGCCATGTATGGATAATATTTTTATCTTTAAGACTTGATATTGAATCTCTTCAAACTTTCATATTTGTGCAAATACCTCCATATCATTTGTTTGTCCGTTGTACAATGAACCTCCTAAACTTCATTTTCTATTCCTTAAATTTGAACTTATGCGTAGTTAATTGTCAGGAAGATATCTGTAAAAATTTGAAAGTTTATGTAAGTCTTTTGGCAAATTTCGATGATTAAGGGGCTTTCTACACATGTCCTAAAGTTTAGGAAGATTATATATAATTTAGTCTTAAGATTATGTTGGCTAGGTTCTCAATGTCAAGGCTTTGGCTTGAGCAATGGACACTTGATGTAGCTTCATATTTTTTGGGGCCAGCAATCATGTTGAGTGGTAATTGGCATGTGGCTCCAAGATTAAATGTCTCAGCCTTTAATCCATATAATGGCATATGTCATCTCTCCTTTCTGCCCTTGATCACTTTAATGCTTAGTCCTACATGATTAAATATTTCTTTTTCCTGTTCTTGTTGGTCCCCACCCCTCTCTTCCTCCCCCCTGAGGGCATGTTTATTAATAGTACCACCTGCATAATTGCATGTGGCCACCCATTAACGTATTATTAAGCTTTTTGGTAATTTGAAAGTCTTTCCTTTGTGGCTGCTTAGAATTAAACCATAGACTAAATCAATTTTTATGGTCAGCTTGCTGTTGAAGTATTCAGCTTCTATTGTTACTCATTATTTTTTTCCCCTGGATTTTAGGTGCTTGAATTGGGTAGTCAATCCTTGAAAACATATGTTTTGAGGTTGATGTTTTCCCACAAAGTCTCATGGCCTTGATGTGCGTATGGATGGATGCTACTTGATTGAGCAGGAATGTTGTATAGTCTCTTCAACTTGGAGTTGTTGTGCTTATTTAATTTGAATTCAGCCACCTCAATCTATTATTATAGTGGGAGATTTTTTCATTTATACTTTGGAATTGGATAGAAGGCACGAATTCTATAGGATTTCTTGAATCCATACTGTCTGAGAGCATGCGTGGAATCTGTACTTTGGGTGATGCCCCTGACGAGATTAGCTGCCGATGCATTCGGTGTGGTGACTATTTGTCTTGTAGCCATCTTGATTCTTCTTGGTTTTCTATGCATTGTATACTCATTTTACTTGCGCTCTCGTATTCATCATCAAGGTCTTGTTCAACTCAGTTATTTTAGTGGTCCTTGGATAATCAGAGTTGCATTCATCCTATTTGCAATCTGGTGGGGTCTTGGTGAGATTATTCGGTTATCTTATTTAAGACGCATCCTTCACCTAAAATGGCACGGAACTGTATGCAAATGTTACATTGTATCAAATCTGGGGTTTGCAGAACCATGCCTCTTCCTTACCCTTGTGTTTCTCCTCCGTGCACCCTTACAGAAGTTGGAGACTGGAATTATGAGCCGAAAATGGAATTGGAATACAGCGGGATGTATTCTTCTTTACTGCCTCCCGGTGTTTATTCTTCAGCTCTTTGTTGTTTTGATTGGACCGTGGTTAGACAAGAATAAGGATTCTGGAAAAAAGTTGCCTCAAATATTTACTAGTACAGCTGCTACATCTTCAATGACCAGGGACCATGATATTGCCCTCTGTACTTACCCTTTACTCAGTACTATTCTCCTTGGCCTTTTTGCCCTTATCCTGACTTCCTACCTTTTTTGGCTTGGAAGACGGATTTTGAAACTAGTTATTAATAAGGGTCTGCAGAAGAGGGTTTATACATTAATATTCTCAGTTTCAGGTTTCCTTCCATTAAGGGTTATTTTCCTTGGTTTATCTGTATTATCTGGACCTGAGGATTTTACTTTTGAAGTTCTTGCTTTCTTGGCTTTTCTTGCCCTTGTATGTTGTGCTGGGGTTTGTATATGCATGCTTGTATATCGTCCAGTTGCAGATTGTTTAGCACTTGGGAATCTACAAGATCTAGAGTCTAGGAGGTTTATTGATGATCATAATGAGATCATGTCTCTCATTGCTAACCAGAGTCATCTGGATGATTATGTCCAAGAAAATGTTGGGTCGAGTCCTGGTAGAAATTCTGATGCATCAACAAAGCGTGGGTCAATTTCATTCCGGACAATGGCAAATGATGGGGCATCAACGGGGGCATTTGTTGAGCTGAGCCTTTTCTCTCCCAGCAGAAATGCACCTCGTCCAGGATCTCCATCGCTTCTTGGTTGGCCTATGCGACCCCCAACTCAAGTTATTGGACCATAAAAGCAGGCTAGAAACTGATTACTGAGTGAATGTCAATTTTGTGGAAAAGTGAAACTGATTGTAAAGGCTTTAGCTTCAATAAGGCTTTTATTCTTGTTTTGTTTCCTAATTTTAGTTATATTTTTTTTTCTTGAATTTATTGTGAGTACTCCATTTAATTCTCATGTGCAATCTCTAATCTTTTTTCTGGTTCGGAATTTTGTATTCGCCTGAGGCCTGAGTAGGAATCTGTGGGTGTCTATTCTCGTTAAATCTGTGGATAAAAGTTGATTGTTTTATGTTGGACGAGGAATGTGCTTATTGATGATGTAAGTAGCGCCTTTTCTTGGATTTCATTATTTTAAGAATCGGAGTATAATTGCAAATATAAATGAGACTTGGCCCTTTTTACATGAACTTTATTCGCCAACTTGGCTTTATTGGGCCTAAATTTCTTGTGATTTGTGGAATCATAAATTCTTGAATGGGTAAGTTTTGGACACTTGGCCTATTCTCAAATACCTTGAGTTTCTGGATTCTAAATGAAGGAGCGCCATGCATATACTCCCCTCGGTTATATTTTTCAGAATTTTGTCTATAGTTCAAAATATAAGGTATTATGTTAAGTTTTAGTAATAGAGGTTTTTTTTTATCTTTATTAATTTATTACTTATCTTATTACTTGAAAAAGAAGGAAGAGTGAAATTTGATAATTAATAAAGATAAAAGTGGGATGTAGAGGTTTTTTTTTAAAATTTGAGATTTGTACCTAATTTTTTTAAAAAAGCATAAGTTATTTAAAAAAATTTTATAATATAAATCGGATGGAGTATTTGCAATGCATATATGCTCCTTTGGTTTTGTAGCTACATTTGCTTCATCTGTAACCTCTCAAACTGGCACGTATATGGCTAGCATGAGCTCTGCTGGCAAATTCACTGTTTGTTTGTGCTTCTTGTTCTGTTCATTTCATTAATATAAACATCTATCATCTATATGAAAGAGGAATATTGGCATAATAATTTGGATAGAATCTAAAAGATCAAGTTTTTAGTAAAAAAAATCTGAAAGATCAAGTTTACTTCAAATTTGAGTACTAAAGTTGAATGTTAGGTGAACTATTTCTTATAGGCAGTCCTCAAACAATCTTGTGTCTTGGCTAGTCAAACTAAAATTATTGCCTTCCTTGGATCTTTAGAAGTATCATCAATGTAATTACCGGTTTAGACTTTGGACTTGATTTAAACTATCTAAATTTTATTATTTTTTTAAAATTTAGTATGTTTTTATGTCGAAGGAAATAAAATACAAAATATTATTTTTCAACTATCAACTTTAAAAAATGACTTTTTTTATAAACAAAAAATGACAATTTATATCAGAGTATAAGAATGTATATAAAACCTATATCATTATATTTATACGGTCTAAGAGGCATGGATGTACATGCTTCTCAAGTACAAAGGATTGCTTAGCCTAATAATCTCCTTAAAAGGCTAGCCTTCGATTGCCGAGAGAAGGAAACATCTGTGCTTGAGCAGCTCACATTGAAAATTCAACCTTCAGTTTTTTTTTTTTGGGCCAACAAAAATTCAACCTTCAAGTTGGAGATGGAGGATTTCAACTATTTTCTGGAGCATAATCCTGAAATATCAAATTAGGCAAGCTGATTATTGCATAGCGTCACAATTTTACAAAGTCACTTAGTGCTTGTTTGGTTTCACTTGGTAAAAAGAGATTTAGATAGAAGCAATTTGGGAAATTTGAGTTTGGGTAGAAGCAAGGGACTAGTTGTTTCTATGTTTACTAGGTTTTGGGCTCATAACTTAGATATGCATTTTAGTTATTATATTTGACAATAATAGATAAAATTAGATTTTAGACTTAAACCTAATTTCAAACGTGAAACCAAATAAATCCTTAACCAAGCCCCATGCTAGCGCTCCAGCTTTTACCCAAGTCATATCTGAAGCGTATACTACTGTAAATTTTATTATTATTTTTAAATAATTGAAAACCTCCTTACAGGCAAAAATTTATAATTTCTATGTTCCATATTATTCAAGTAGTATGAGAATGGCATTACGTTATTTGTACACCTCTTACTTTGGTGATGGAGAAAATAGGTAATATAAATTCAAAAATAGACAACCCGAATACATTTTAAATCAAGAGTCCGTGAATTGCTCTAAAACTCATTGGCCAAAAATACAAATTGCTCAAAAACTAAAAGATCTATAACTTCTCACGCAACATAGGTAATCACACTCAATTGTATAACAGGATAGAGACAAAAAGAGGGTCGGATGCAGGAGCAAAATCTGGCATCTGTGGGATGCAAGTAATTTTTATTCTACAAATACAGGAACAAGTGTAAGATATATATGGAGGAACTGTTGCCATAAATTAACTGTTCTCAAAAGCAAGCTCAATCATCAACTTCAGCTTTAATTTCTCTCAGCAAATCGTCCTTGTAATCCTCAAAAGTTCCATCAAAAGTCTTAACGGTACCATCCTCAACAACCCAGATTTGACTCCTCTCTTCATCCTCGCATACACGTGATATCAATCTAGAATCATGACTAACAAGAACAACTCCACCAGTGAATTCATCCAATGCATCAGCTAATGCATCAATACTTTGCATATCTAGATGATTAGTGGGTTCATCCAACAGCAAAATGTGGGGCTTTGACATGGATATTGATGTGAATACCACCCGAGCTTTCTGCCCTCCTGACAGTTTGGCAATAGGGGTAAGATGATTATGGCTAGGTAGCCCAAACTTACCAAGTTTTGCTCGAACAGCCTCCTGCTTGCTGAGTCCTTCCTGATCTGGATGGAGACGAAGAAGATATTGAACCGGTGTTTCATCCATTGTTAAAAGGTCCACAAAGTGCTGGGAATATCTTCCAATCCTCAATTTCTGACTTCTTCGAACTTCACCCTCAGTTGGAACCAAGTCACCGGCAAGAAGATTCAGCAATGTCGATTTCCCAGCTCCATTAGGCCCAACAATGGCAGCACGAGTCCCCATATCAATACCAACATCAACATTTGAGAGTCTAAAATCCTCTCGATTCGGATAGCTGAAGCTAACTTCAATAAGCTGCAGAAGAGGAGGTGTGAGTTCAGTAGGTTCAGGAAAGTGGAACTCAACACTGTAATCCCTCCACTTTTGTGGAACATCTACTGGGGCTTCATCCTCATCAACCTTACCCTTGCCCTTGCTTTTTGATGCTTCCTTAGCAGCTGCAAACTTAGCTCGATCCTTCACCTTTTCCTGCTGAACTCGATTCCCGCTCCTTTTGGCTGCTTTCATCCGCTTGTCATAAATCTCAAACTTCTTATTCATCTCCTTGCGACGCTGCTCATAACCACTTTCAAAATCATCAAAATTTCCACGGTACGTGTGAAGTTTCAAATCATGCAGATGAATAATCTCATTGCAAACTGTATTTAGGAAATCCCTATCATGTGACACAACCACTAAAGTTTTCTTCCAACGGCACAAGTACTCCTCCAACCAGAGAACAGCTCTCAGATCAAGATGATTTGTGGGTTCATCAAGCAATAATAGAGTTGGCTGAACAAAAAGTGCTCTGGCTAAAGAAATTCTCATCCTCCAACCCCCACTAAATGATTTTGTAGCACGGCCCTGCATATCCTTTGTAAAACCTAATCCTGCTAGGATCTTTGATGCTTGAGCTTCAGCTGCATCAGATCCCATCAGCTGTAATTTTTCATACAGCTCAGCAAGCTTCTCTCCTGCACCATCTTCATAACTATCATCCTTGTCTGCACTTCCTTCAACTGAATTTGCATTTTGAAGAAGAGCCGCTTCCTGTCGGGTTTTAACAAGTTCTTCATTAGCTGAAACAACTGCTTCAAGTGCTGTTTTATTGTCGCCCACTACCTCCTGTTCAACCAGAAGCACATCAATATTCTTTGGCACTGGTATCTTCCTCCAGGCAAGGAGCTTCAATAGTGTGGACTTCCCCTTTCCATTGGGCCCAACCAAACCATACCTCTTCCCATGAGATATCCTCACCGATGCATTCTTAAGGAGTTCTTTACCCCGAGCAGACACAGAAAAGTTATCTACTGTCACATCTTTCACATTGGCATCAGCATCATCTTCTCCCTCAAGCACTGAAGTCCGGCTTCCAATGACCACAGTAAAAGCATCATGGTCATCCTTAAGTGCGTCCTGCTTAGCCTTCTCTGCAGCTTGGGCAGTATAAAGATCCTTCTTTTCCCGCTTTTTTAACTCTTTATCTGTGATAGAAACATCAAGAGGCTTTATGTCAGGCCTTTGCTGCTGGCTGGACCGCTTAGGCATGTTATTTTGTTCTTGCTCCTCTTCCATGACATCTTCATCTTCTTCATCATCAGAGGGAGGAAGATCAATACCATCAGTGTATGCAGAAGCTTTTGGAGTAGATTTTGCCTTGGGCTTACTGGAGGAAGAGGATGCTTTTTTCGGTTTATCAGGTTTATCATCCATACTGGCTAGCATAGCAGAGACAGAGAACTTTTCCTTCTTAGCCTTTGTGACAGGGCCAGCTTCCTCTGCCTTTTTCCTTCCCATTGCAAAAAACTGAAACAAGGAAGCAGAACCCTCATAAGTTTATGTCAACATCTCAACTACACTACTGCCAAAGAAAAAGAAAATAGGAATTCAATTACATGTAAGGTTTCCAAAACACTCAAACCCCATGGAGAGACCACGAAAGAAAATTGTTGTTAAAATATAGGAATATTTTTGTTCCATTAAAATGTAGCTTATGCACCATATATACATAAAAAGATAGATATGCTCATGAAAACAAGAAACTGAACTAATCAAAAGTTAATATTAAAATGAAAGTGCAACTAATACAAATATGAATAACATGGTCAGGATATTCAGAATGCATGATATGAAAAATGCCTTTTTCGAAAGAGTAAAGAGACCATCATAATAATTACATCCAGTTCTTCAATAATTTTCCTAATCGGTACCATGATACATTAAACCGAGAGTATATTAAGTCAATTGAGAATGCACTTCTCATATTTGCCCATCCATTAACCAGATTTTTGCAGTCAAAGGAGCCAAGTAGTAGTGGTAGTAATTTTCACTCTATCATAGGTTACCAGAATAAAATCAGAATCATGAACATAATATGAAGGTAGATGTAAGTAATAATATTTTTCGAGAGTTAACTATGCATAACATATAACGACAATAAATTAGCACCCCCCAAGGGTCAATTTTAAAAAATGTAGAGAAATACAGATTCCAGTAAAGATGAAGATTACAAACCTGCTCGACAGAAACTAAAAAGGAGTAGGAGAAGTTTACTCATTTTTCATTGCTTTAATAATTACAAAGGACTATGAGAAATTTAATAATTTTTCATTGATTTAATTCATTCAGTTTTGAACAAACTTGAGATCAGTTTTAAGAAAAAAGACCACAATTTGGTTAAAGTCAGGGGAGCTGAACTGAACCAAACCACACTCATAGATGGTTGGTTTCGGTTGGCTCAGTTTGAGCAGTTTATATTGTACAACAATGTTAAGATATCTTGACGAGACAATGGGATACAAAACAGCCTTGAACAAATGCAGAATTTGGTGAGCAAAATATTCACGTTAGGAATGTCTGATCCAATGATGAATTTTTCAAGAGACTCATCATTTGAAAAGTTATTCAATGATGTAAGCTTGAGTTTGATTTACACTAGTGTCAATGGATCCCTCTTTATGTTTTTGTGTGAGTGTGTTTGTTATTTGGGGAGGAGGGGGGGGGGGGGGAGGCGCTGTTGTGTGCAACACCCAAAAATGTAAAATAAATATACTTGATATTGGGTCCATTAAAAAGGTCCTCCTTAAGGCCGACAATAATTTTCTTCCAGAAGAGGTAAGAGCTATGTTGGGTCAGTAGGCCTACGCACTAATGCTCTATGATGCACTTTTTTACGAATAATAATAGGATAAAAACCAATGGTAAGTCGAGAAACAGAAAGAAGAAATTATGAAAACAAGTTAAATGCAGAGTATGCGAAAGAGACCAGAACAATGCAATACTGAAACTCCAGGGCATTGCATGAAATGAAAATCACTACTCCTATAATTATTGTTTCATATTTTGCACTTGAATTATAGTTGTTTCATTCACCACAATTAATGAGACCTAAAAAAAAAATTGGCATATTTGAAGACAGCTTAGTTGAAAGTAAGAATTTGAAACCTGGAATCAGAAAATACGTTTATTGCAAGATAAACTTAAGGAAAGATTTATTCGATACACAAGGACTACAATGATAGTTAGGGAGCATATTATACATACATATATATATATAGAGTCTTTCCTTCCCCCTAGAACATGAGATTAGTGGACATGAAGCAACTTTTTGATGTTCCATTATAAATTACTGAAGTAAAAGCAAACCAGCAGCATTAGCCAAACCTTCCCAGATCATAGAATCCCACAGTAATCATAAAACAAAGAGAGAAACAGATGAAGGAAAATAAAAATCAAAAGATATGAGGGAGGAACAGTTGAAAATGCATAATAAAAAGATCTCACAGATAGTGGAATCAGATTACAGGCTTACTTACCAGCTGATGCTCAATTCTTGTAATCAGATTACAAGCTGACCTAAATAACAGAATATAGATCACAAAACAAGAATTGACAAGAAAGTTTTTTGTTTCGTTTCGTGTTTTCTTTTTTCAAATAACTTTAACATCAACCCCAATAGCTAGGATCAACAAGCACAAAAGAGGAGGTAAATCAAACATTGATTTTTTTTCTTGATTTAATAAAAGCAAGAGCGCCGCCATAATTAAGAGATAAAATGGAGAGAAGAATAACACTATGAAGGCGAAGCCAGAGTTGACCATTACCAATGCTCGATTTAAGCTTTGGTGTGTAAGAGAGAAAAACAACCATTCAACAATGAAAACAACAAGCAATCAACGGTCATACCCTTAATATTATCAAAGTTAAGCGTTAACAGACTTCAAGGTTCTTTGCCAATTGAACAGTCAAAGACCTCTGAACCACAGCATGCTTACTTACAGTCAAACCAGATTCCACCATTGCAAAGAGGACAATACTGGATCAGAACAATAAAAATCCCCAATATCTGACGAGCTACCAACTCCCCAGAAAATAAAACATTCCCGGGTTCAAGTAAAAATTGCACGGAAAAAAATACTGGAGCTTATAACATGCTGTCGCGACCTTTGTGCCATAGAAAAACTAATTGCAGAGAAGATAATATGCAACTCAACTAGACATGAGGTCGCCGAAATCAGGGAATCTCTGGTTTAGAAGAAGAAAAACCATTGATGGATGCGAGAAATCTGTAGATCTATTACTCACCGGGGGCGACGTCGACAATATGCTCTCTCCGGACGGCGTGAAGGTCACTCGGGGTCGCAGCTCCCTCCTTCGCTCGATGAATAATGTTCCTGGTGGTGCTGGAATATAATGCGAACGAGTGTGAGGGGGTGATTACTGATTAAGTAGGGCGAGGGCCAAAATAGGTAGTATGGTGCCACTATTTCAAAATATAAGTTTTATTTTAAATTTTTTTATATTTTAAAATATAAATTTTATTTAAATAAAATAAAAAATATTAAATTTTTTTTATTTATCTTCATCTTGAATGTTAAAAAACAATGTAACATTTTAATAAATTTACTTAATTAATTCCCTTTCTTATATGCAGTTATTAATGAAATATAATTTATATTTTTTACTAGGATAAAAAAGTGTTATGGGCACAATTTTAATTTATAAAAAGTATAAATTATGGGTTTCAGGAAGGAGGCCGACTTTGTAAGAGAGGAAAGCACCCGTGAGATTTCCAAAGGATTTTCCCATTATCTCAATCAATAGCAATATCAATATCTAACATCTCCAGCCTAAAAAAAATCAATATGTGTAGCAAACAAATCGATATAATATTGTAATAAGATAAAATATAAGAATATAATGTAATAATAATAATAATCAGATATCAAATAATTATATAAGAATATTTTTAATAAAAAATATAAGAGTACTATTTCTTTAAACTGAATAGACAGAAAGATGTATTTACTATTTGGCTGCCAACTAATATAGGTTTATTGAGAAATACTCGCTTAATTTAATTCCGGATGAAAAACTTCCTTTGACGCAGAATGTGATAAGAAGAGGCTTTCGTAGGTGCTAAGTATATTGCTAATAATGTGGGTATGAATCTTCCTATCATGGTACAGAATCTTCTATTTATGTGCCTAACTTTTTGTTGACACTCTGCAATACAGATTTGCTGATTTAAGATACTCCAAAGGAGGTAAGGGTATCTCCCACCAACACTTTGGTCCCTTCGATATAAAATGAAAATATAAAAAGTGTTGGTCCTTTGGTATAAAATAAAAATAAGAAAAATGGGAATAGGAAAGAGACAGTTCTCTTTTATAAACATGGAATTTCTCTCTTTGATAAAGTGACTTTATCACCAACCAAATATAAGTTTTATACTTTTTCTCATAATTTTTCTTTTCTCAAATTCATTTTTATATACCAAATGTACATTAATTTTTCCAAAATGCTTCCTCTTATAAACATTAAGAGCCTATTTGACTAAAGCAAATAAGTGATTATAGAGATCCATAATTATTTATTTTCAAAAGTTACCAAATACATCAATTTTTCTTTTTAATGAGCACTTATATCTTAAATAAATGATTATGAAAGAAACTAATTTTTTCTTCTTATGATAATTACTTATCCTTTCATAATTATTTATTTTATTTTTCCTTCTTGCTATCCATCCAATAATTATTTAAACTCCTAAAATCTATACACATTTCTTTTCTCAAAATTACTTATGAGGTAAAAACATCTAAACACAAATCACTTTTAACATAATTACTTATCTTCATAATTAATTATAAATAATCAATTTATTCTCATAATTAATTATGGATAAACTAATCCAATCATTCACTAACTTTGTGCCCATTCTTTTCAAATTTTATGTGGTCTCATCCCACTTAGCAACATGGAGACTTACAGTAGCAGAACACATCTTGGTCATGGCAGAAGAGAATCCAAGGTGACCGCAAAGATTAAGTTGCTCTGGTTATGTCGTTTTTGTGCAAAATGTCATGTTCATATTTCTATGGGATTTTTTCCCCACTTTGTACGAAGTTTAAATTAGCAGACATATACATTAATTTCATGTCTGTAGTTTATATTTCTCTTATATTCTTTTGATGGAGTTTAGAACATGAACTTCAACAACGAACTCAACAAACATCAAACATTATTTTGTTTGTGATTATTGGAACTAACATGCCTTTTCTTTTTCCTTTCTCTTTTTGGCCAACGAAAACTAAAATATAAGACCCTATCATGGTAATAGATTTGCTTAATTGAATTAATACATATGATTTTCTTTGGAATTAGGAATTTAATACAATCACCTTTCTAGATGTTTGTATGATGTGTTTTTGAAATTTAAAAAGAAAAATCATTTGTTTTTGCATAATGAAGTGGAATAGCTGATTTGAAATAAACTTTTAGGAACTAAATTCTTATAAAAAATGGACAAATGATGTTCTTTTGTTTGAAAAACTAGTTGGTGAAACTGATACAAAATCTCAAATTCATCAACTTGATCAAGAAGTATATATTAGAGTTTGCAGAGCCTTTCAAACTTAGAAGGTATTAAAAATTAGATTGGTCATTGAACCGATCAAGGTACTAACTCAATATTTAATGGTTTAAATGTGATTGAACCATAATTAAATCAATAGTAATAAAATTAATATTTTTTTAATTTTATATGCTATATATTATAAAAAAAATTATTAATAAGTTTCATGATTTAATATAAAAATCTAAATAAGTTAATATTTATATATAATTATATTTTAAATTTAAAATAGTCAACTAATATTCTATTTTCATATTATTTATTAAGTAAATTTATCATTATTAATAATTATATATCTTAATAATACTTATACAAATTATAATATAGAAAAATTTTATAAAAAATGCTATTTAATACTAAAAATAACACTATTTTATCTTAAAAACCAAACAAATTTCAAAAATAAAAAACATTATAATTGGTTCTATATTGATTCACAATAGGTTTCTACCAGTTTTTATCTGGTTTAACTGATTTTTTTATCAATTCTCACAAATTCTGTAATCCTCCAATCTTGCTCTTTTTCTGAACTAGACCTAACATCGATTTTCAGTCCAATTGACTAGGTCAATCTGGTCTGATTTTTAATACATTTTAAACTTAAATTGATGCATAAACTTGGATATATTTGGTTATTTTTTGCTGTAAAAATCATATTCTTTAATTAATGTATAAATTTATAAGTTAACTTTAGGAGTGAATATTCAGTTAATATGGTTCGGTTCGGCCAAAAACTGAAATAACCGAGCATCGAAATAAGACATATTTAACAATCGAACCTAACCAAATTAGCAAGAAAAACCAAACTAAATTGAACCGAAATATTCAGTTCAGCTTATTCGGTTTGGGCTTATAATGAGCCTTTACTGAAAAGGGGCTGGCAAGCCCTACTTTACCATACAACCACTATTCCAAGTTTCCATTCTTGACATATTCATAAAGAACCGTGCTACATGGTAGAAAAACCAATTATGAACCAACAAACAAGCATGTCTATAGTCTATTAGTAATTTGCTTCTACTACTATTTTTTCTAAGTACAAGGAATAATACCTTTGAGCACCTAATTTAATTTGGTTTGGCTATGTTTAGGATATTAGTTGATGTATAGAACTTTTGCCCAATGCCCCAATCTACCTCATATTCTAATCTCGTGTGACACAAAAAAAGCTACAATTTCCTAACTTCACTAATATATCACTATCACAACAATTTAAAAGATATGTCAAAGTATATAAAATGGTCAAATTCCCAAACCAACAAATCATTGACATAGCATATGATTTCATTTTAGGACTCTAGTTCACGTGTTCATCTTATACCAATAATTTAAAATCTTGATAAGTTTCAATTCAACTTTAAATCAAAAGTTACAATTTGTAACCTTTATTGTCCTGCAAATTCGAAAAGCTACAAATAAAATATAATGTACATGAAAGGCACTAAGTGTGAAACTAACCAATCAGTCCACTGCATAGCTAGGATAATTGCTAATTAATTAAATGTCTCACTCATCCTTCTTGTTCTGTTGATCGAGTTCGGAGGACTAAAAGATAAACATGCAACAGTACTTTGATTTCATTTCTTTATTTTTTTTGGGACAAGGTAAACAATACAAAATTTGGAACTTGGAGGGTTAAAGGAAAGACCCTACCTTTGAATGCTAAGATTACTGGACATAGAGAAGTGAGAACAGATGGAGATGCAGGGAGAGAAGTATGACACGAACGGAGAGTTGAGCTGCCGTGTCGTGATGTGCTTTGGGAACGAGACGGAGGCGGAGACGGGAGAGGAGAAGGCTTGAGGGAGGTAGCACCAATCGAAGATGAGAGTGAGACAGGAAAGATGATGAGATCGAGTCGGAGGGAGAAGTGGCCACGTGAGAAAAGGAGGGGATAGAATTTCAAAATGGGGATTTGGGTTCTCTGCTGCTGGGAAAATAGCAGCAGATCTAGACCATCCATATTAAATATGGACGGTCTAGATTTTATCTTATATATTTTTTTATTTTTATTATTAAACATTATTGTTTTGAAATCTTAGAATTAAGAGAATATTTTTATCTGATATTTTTATTCTTTTAAAATTAAAAAAATATTAAAATTTTAAAAAAATTATATAAAAAATATGAATCGTCCAGATTTTTTATGGACGGTCCAGATCCTCTGCTGCTGTAGCAGCAGAGGATCTATTTCCTCAAAATGGCAACTGGTAAGTAAGGCTTCCTTTTTCAATTTTGAGAGCGTGCTTCTGCTTCCTTCCAGACACAGTGGGATTGGGCCAAATTTATGGGCTTGAGTATGAAGTTGTATTCTTAATAACCCGTTTGGTTCAATTCCAAGAGTCTGGGTTCCTGGTAATCTTGATTCTGTTCCCATATGATGTTTGTTTAGTTTATTTTTCAAGCAAGAATCCCCATTCTCATTAACCATATATTTCCATTGACTTGGGAATGATCATTCCCATCCTAAATACCATCCTTCCTCATTCCCACCTATAGGAATGTATTTGCTTGTCATTTTTTTATTTGTTCTTAGGGTTGATTGTTTCTACTGATAAAATTTTTTTGCTTGATGGGACAAAAGTGTCATTTACCATTTACTTTGGTTTTTTTAATAAAAGAAATAAAATTCCATATCATTATTCTCGGTATCAAACCAAACAAACTTATAAGTGATCATTATTCTATTCTATTTCATTCCCTATCATTTCATTTTAATTCATTTCCATCATTTCTAGTAATCAAACAGGCCTTAAGTGTTTAGGAGACTATATTTTTTAATATATATATATATAAATATATACATGAATTTCATCAATTCGATTTATTCGGTGTTTATAACCCACAACCAAACCGAACCAAAATTACCAAATTTCACAGGAAAAAAAAAACTGAATCATAACTTAAAACTGAATTAATCAAACAAAAAAACTGCATTGTATTTTGTTTGGTTCGTTGGTCGGTTTCGGTTCAATTTTCTTCACCCCTAATTAACTTTATTATTTTAGACAAAAAAAATATCAACCTTCATTATCTTACGTTTACAAATGCATGTAGATATAGATAATTTAACTTAACAAGTGACTATGTAGTGTCAGTAATAAATGTTTCTCTATTGTTCCTATTTTTTGGCCACTTCTCTATTGTTCCTCTTAGATCTTTTTTTTATTTGACAAATATAGTGAAGTTTTTAATTAAATAATTTTTTTATTATATAAAACTAGTCAAGGTTAATAAATTAAAAACTTTTATAACTTTCCCAATTTATCCTTAGTAATTTCTAAATATATTTAAGAGAAAATATACAATACATTAATTTTGAGAGTATTAAATTATGAGCAGTTAAGGAAAAAAGAATTAATATATCTTTTGAATTGTGCAATGTCTTATAATAAAAATCATATAAAACTTCTAGAAAAATTTTATAATGACACATGTAATAGGAGTATATAAATTTTGGCAATAGGGTAAGAGTTGAGCTTCAATATTAATAATTTATTTACTGATAATTGATACACACTCGCAATTGATATTTATCAATTTTTTATAGAGAGTAGTATTTATCAACTTCAAAATAACTTGTTAAGCAGTTAGAATATAAATATTTTATTTTATCCTCTACTAATTTGCCTCGAACTAGAATTCGTTAGTCTTTACAGACGGTGAGAAGCTTACCAATCCATTCTGTTCAATTCAATGGCTCACCTTCTCAATACTTCCTTTCTGCCCTCTTCCTCAGCCCTTCACCGGAAAATTGTTTTGCCGCCGTCATTCCGTGCTGCTCCCGGTAACCGTAGTAGAACCCAGATTCAGGCCAAAATCCGGGAGATACTTATGCCGGCGCTGAGCTCCACGATGACCGAAGGGAAGGTCGTTTCTAAAGGCGATAAGCTCTCCAAAGGCGAGTGTGTAGTGGTGGTAGGGTCTGATAGGACCTTCTATGATGGTTATTTGACGGCAATTATGGTGGAGGAAGGTGGGGTTGAGGATGAAATTGACCAAGCTAAGTCCAAAGCTAACCCTTCACCTTCCTCTTCTTCTTCACCTTCTCCTTCTTCGACCGCTGAGCTAATTACGTCTTATAAGAAGCCGCAATTGCACAAAGTTACCGATGGTGTGGGACCAAGTTCGGCGTTGAGAGCTATTCCGGGTTGTAGAGATGGCAAGAGCATTCCATATAACAGTAGCTTCAACATTGCAGTTGCTTTTACTTTAGATGGTGGACTAATTAGACCAGTTCTTCAGGATGCTGGCAAGGTTTTTGCTACTCTATTTTGGGCTGTTTGGATTTTTTTTTTTCCTTCTAGTCTAAGATGTAATTTAATTGTAAAGAGGTATTTCTTTGTGTACATTTTAGGTTGACATCTATTCATTGTCTAGAAAGTGGAAGGAATTCGTCGTCAAGGCTCTGGCCAAGCAGCTGCAACCTCATGAGTACAACACAGGTAATAAAGATGTTTGGAAATGTTTGTATAAATATGCAAAACATGTATATGTGGACTAAGAATTCATTGTGTCTTCATGCAATGGTGTGCTTGATCTATCGGAAATTTTTATCATTTGTTTCTCTCATTTGTTGCTAGGTTTTAGCAAGAATGTCTTAACTTTTATTTTGAAGTAAATTACATAGACCACCCATGAATATTGGAGAAATTACACTCTATTTTGTTTTCAAAATATACACTGTTCTCCTTCATTACACTCTGTTTTATTTTCAAAGTATATTCTGTTCTTCCTCAAACAAAAAGTGATGAACCATTCACTTCCATCTCACCAAATGCCAACCTCAGTCCTGAATTTGTTGGAGTACAAGAGACAAATTTCTTGGATCTTAATTGGGTCTCGTTTTAAATTTAAAATCTTAGGATCTTACAATTTTACTGATCTTGAGATTTCTCCCGGGAACAACTATTATGCATTTGTGAATATCAAAGTTTCTGGGATTAATTCTATAACTCTATATCATACGGACATATTAGTGTACATGTCTGCTTGCCCACCAAGTCTTTGTGTCTTCTAATGGAAATAGTTTAATCCATGTGATTTCACTTTTTTCCAAATATTATGCAGAATTCCTTTTTGTATCTATGGTTGTCCCTTTACTTCTATTTGTAATTTGTAATGGGTAATTTCTTAGCTTGTTATTTGAATAGGCAGCAGTGGAGTCATGAAATTGGTTGACATTCTGCAAGGGCAGGTGGGTCAGGTTGAATCAGTTGACCCTCTTAATTGGCAAATTGATAAATGGCCAAGCCCAACCTATCTGTTTAGGTTGGTGCTTTTGGTGGGTTAAATGGGTCAACTTACCAAATGAAAAAAAGAAAAAAGTTGATTTTACAATCTGCCCTGTCCTACCCTATGCAGTTTGAGCAAGTGGGTCAGTTTAACCTTCTTTTATATGGGCAAACAATTTATGGTTTAAACCTGTCTATATGCTAGGTAGGATTAGTCAAACCAATGGTTTCAACCCATTTTAACTGCTTCTAATGACAATTGCTCTTATAACATTCCTATGAATTTTAATTGTGTCAACTAGTTTCAAGATTCAAATGGTCACTTATAGTAAACTCAGTGGAAAGTTCATGTACCTTTAATTCTAAGTATTTTATGAACTTTATTCAAGCATTTGGTCAATTTTTCCTGATTATATTTCTTAAATCTTTGTTTAATTGAAATAGTCAGCTGAGACATTGCTCTTCTTCATATTGTTGTGTTGAATTTTCAGTGAACCACTTTACAATTGAGAATATCGAGGATGAGGGAAGGTCATGGGTCTCAATACTCTTGTTTGGACAAATTTTATCTGTGATTTCTCCTCAAGTGGCATATGCAAGTGACACATTGAAGACAAATGAGATATATGAGATTGGAGAATTATTTGATTTAGGGATCCAATTACTATATGTGATATTGTTATTAGGTTTGTTAGGGGTTGGGACATACTTTGTGATTCGCCAAGTTCTTGTTCGCAGAGAACTTGACCTTTCTGCCAAGGAGTTGCAGGTAAAAGCTTGAACTTCTTTCATTTTGCCCTTTAAAATAACAGATCTTACTGCCTTAGTATGATATATGGTATTAGCTTCCTTAAAATTTATTACAACCTGGATTCTTTCTTCTTAAACAGTTTGATTTATTCTGCAATTTGTTACCTAAATGGAGACTATACACAAATTACCTGCAATTAGTTGCTTTGTTACCCCATTTTAGTTTCTCATTTTCTTCCACTGTTTCAGGAGCAAGTAAGAAGTGGTGATGCAAGTGCAACTGAGCTTTTTGAACTTGGAGCAGTGATGCTGAGGAGGAAATTTTACCCAGCTGCTACTAAGTATTTGCTTCAGGCTATTGAGAAGTGGGATGGAGATGATCAGGATCTTGCCCAGGTTCGATGAATTTGAACTATTGTAAATTTATGTAGGGACAGAAAGGTACTGATTGGTCTTACTATACAAACAGAAAACTTATTGACTCTACCTCTTAGAGACTGTTGAATATCTCCTATAAAATTTACTTATAGAACTAAACTTGGACATGCTGAGGGAGTCTCTTTAGTACATGGAGAACTGAATACAATCCCGCCCATGGGACACTCGTGGGTCCTATAAATGGTGACTTGATTAAATCCTGCTTGATAGTATCCTTTTATGGGGTAGATGACTGAAGAGCTGCTTACCCATCTTTTATGAAAGCCTTTGAGGGAAAATTCAAAATTCTCATTCTGAAGAGCAGATTGCTTCTGCATGCATGTTGTTCAGTTCTGTCTATACACACTTCTGCCATCATTGGCTTATTATGATATTTTTAATTTTCTTTTTAGATAAAGTAGTACTTTTATTAATGAAGAAGATAGAAAATACATGATAGGAGGATGAAATGCCCTCATAAGATAAAGTTTAACATACAAGAATTGAAGCAAGAACAGAAAAGAATATAAGGAAGAAACTATGACGCAACAAAACTGCCTAATCCCTCTTTACATGTAGTAAATTGACTGCCTTCATCAAAAAAGCCATGAGCCTAGCACCAAAGAAAGAACATACAAGCTATTCTATCCCATAATGTACTAAAGACAAAGTGACACCGTTTAAGATGCTAGCATTACTTTACAACCATATGTCTCAAATCACAGCAAAGACTTCTCTGAATCCTTTGAATTGTAGAAGGAGAGAGAAATTTCTCTGACTCATGACATACCCAAGCTTCACCAGGGATCCTGACCAATTTATCCCACAAGTAAACATTCATTTTGCTGTGTAAAGATAAATGAGCACCATTTTCTGCGCGAGAGGCATCCATAACGCAATATTAGCAGACAGCCTTGTATTAGGTCTATAGTTCTGCACTATGTCGTTTGTGTTAAATTGTCCTGTTTGGATATGACCTGTGAACTACTACTTTGCTGATGGTCTTCATATTACCAATATAGGTTTACAATGCTCTTGGTGTCAGCCATATCCGTGATGGGAAGCTTGACAAGGGAATTGCTCAGTTTGAGACTGCTGTGAAGCTTCAACCTGGCTATGTCACCGCATGGAACAATCTGGGTGATGCCTATGAGAAGAAAAAGGAATATAAGTCTGCTCTGAAGGCATTTGAAGAAGTCCTTCTATTTGACCCTAACAACAAGATTGCTAGGCCTAGGAGAGATGCTATGAAGGAACGTGTTCAAATGTATAAAGGCGTTCCTGTGAAATCAAAAGAGAGATGAATGCCATCGCAGTAACTCATACTATCCATATGGCAGAAAGTAAAAGTTTTTTATGACATTCTTGGGGTTTGAGAGAGTAGCCCAGGGAGTTCCAAACACCTTCAAACTGGTTTGATTGAATATTAAAATTGATTGGTTTTGAAGTATTGTTGGTTTCCTCAGAAAAAGATAATGAATTCGTTTGTGTAAAAGAGAGGGAGTGAAAAAGACAATGATGTAACTGTATCAATCATACATTATAACAATACAAATACTAACTTATTAAATGTACTACTTAAGCATACCCGTCATTAATCAGCACTTGACAGATTGATCACAGTCACTGTTAGTTCAATTTTTTTTGGGTTTCTTTCACTGTGCCCATAACAATGAGATATAGTTCAGTCGCTTTCCTATCTTCAATTAATGTATCCTGGAATTGGTTTCGAATGAAGATCTAATGCGGCAACTTTCACATGGTATTATCTTCCGTGCAGAGAAACTTGAAGATTCCAAAGTAACAAAACAGATGATAGCTGGCTGTTATGTCCCACCTTACAAGTTAGTCACCTTACAGGTTAGTCCTTTGGGATGAAAGATAACTGCTGAACGTTATAACAATTAAACCTCTTATTGAAGGGAAAAAACACTTAAAAAGGCCCGTAATTTATGATATTGCTAGTTATGATATTGGGACGCTGATGATGATAATGAGGCCTAGTTGTAATTATGGAGATATGAAAACTGTCTGATCAAAATAATTTTTTATTTTTAAAACAATAATTCAAATAAGTTATTCAAACATTTTAACTAGTGAATTAGTATTTGTCCAAATATGTTATTTTATATAAATATACATATACTTATCATGATTTCATTGTCGATGGCCAATACAATTAGAAAAGAGTTTATCTTAAAAAACTAGTCTATTAGGTGAGAAAACCCTTAAACTTATATAAGTCCCATTTTTTAAGTGAGACTCCCAATATTTGACTCATGACATATTGTTTATGCCCACTTGTTTAAAAAAAAAAAGGGGAAAAAGAAGGTGTGTATGTTTACAAATCCCTAGTGAGGCTTTTATATGCCCCATTTCCAAAAATTGGTCTGAATTTGAAGTAGAAAATAATTGCGACCACCACGAGGGAGTTGGTTAACTTGCTTAGGGCTCTTTTAATAATGAAATGGAATAAAAAAAGTTAAGTAAAAAAAATAATTTTGTAGCTAACTAAATTATTATTGCGCCCAAGCAAAAATAATTTAGTCTTTGTTTTTTAAAAAATATAAAAGAACTGAAAAGAATTAACACAAATTACCCTTATAATCTTTTTTAACTGGTCAGGCCGAAAAACAACTTATAGATTACCAAAAAGAAAAAGTTAGATGCGATGCTTCCATAATGCTAATAAGTTCTCTCATGCAAATTGCTTGTTTTAATCTTTCAAGGTATTTTATTGATCCAAATACAGCCAAGTGTCAGTAAATTCATGCCACTTGTGATATTATCAAACCACTCCTTTAAATATATTTACCGTAAGACTAGAGTGTATCTATTATTAGTAATCTAAAAAGGTTTAATTGTTTAAAAATCATATAATAAACAAAATAAATCTTTTATTTATGTTTGTCTTTGCTTTATGAAAATATATGATTTATCTTATAAATTTGTTTTTGAACTAATTTTATAAAATTAAATTTAAAGAAAATTTAAAAAATAATGTTGGCCATGGTATCTGAGGTGAAGAAATTATGCCCACAAAACTTTTACATTGTAAGGAGTAATCAATGTGAAGATGAAAGTAATCATAATATAATTTCAAAACTTTACAAATTAGAAGAATTGACTATTAGAGGTGAAATTCTTGGATTGTGATGCAATAATGCCGAATATATTATATAACAAGTTGCTTTTTTTTTTTAATTTCTAGAAACAAGCAAAATGAAGAGTTAAAAAACTAATCACTCTATTTCATTATTTAATTTTTTTGTGGGGTGTGAACTCAAAAACTATGTAAATTATTGTGATGGGAAGAACAAAAATGATTTGTCTCAAGCTAAGGCATTTGAATTAATTTGTAATCTCACTATTTAATGTTTTTTTTTAACATTAGGACCATTGGTATGTTACTATAATTTTTTAAACTTTTTTGTTCTAAATTATAATTAACTTCATAGGTTCCCAAATATTTTATCTGTCATTTAGTCAAACTAGCCCCAAAAACCACCGTATTTAGTCCAAAGGCTAATTATAAAAAAAATAAAATTCAAATTTAGAAAGTAATACAACTATATAATCATAAAGTAAAATAAATATATATTAATATATTGATATAATATACATAACAAGAAAATGACCTGTGTGATGTCTATGTTTTGTATTAAAATTTTTTTACAAACTTAAAATTTTTGTAATAAATAATATATTGATATAATATACATAACTAGAACATTTTTTTACAACCTATAAAATAATTCAATATATGGATATAATATACCCCAAATTTAAAGTTGGAGTCAAATTCTAATAAATAATATTTATTATGTAACAAATTTCATGTTTAATACCTATAATATGTTTTGTATTAAAATTTTTTTACAAACTTAAAATTTTTATGTTGGTTAAAGAATACAATTTAGTAATATAATCCAAGAAATTTTCTTGCAATTAATTTTTGAATGCTTAATTAATAAATTTTATGAAGTAATGATGGGGATGATATATTGATATTAACCTGTTTAATTCAAATTTAATAGTCATGTTTTTGTTTGCTATTAAGGCTGATTTTATATTCCTATCAAATTACACGGAATAATTTACTTGCTTCCTAACAAATAGTATATAATAACAAACAAATACAAGTAAATAATTTGGTTCATAATAACAAACAATAATATATAACAAGTGAAAGAAAAAATCTTCCTTTAAACGCACTATCAATTATATCAATTATTTTAATTTCTTTATAAGTTATCAATTATTATTAGTTGATATCAAATAATTGATGTTAATTGATGGGGATAATATATTGATAACTAATTTTCAATCTAAATCTTTAATTGGTTATGAATTTTAAACATCAAATATCTAAGTTATTATAACAAAGAAATTGCCCAATTAGTTTGAATATTATAACTAAAGAAATTATAAAGATAAATTTTAAATTTAATTACCTTTAAATCAATAAATGCCTCTCACACTCTCAAATTATAAGTTTATTGGTCATTAATAGATATAAAATAATGAGTTCCCAAATAGAAAAATTTTTATCAATACCTAGTTCAATTTCACTAGGTAATCAAAAAACATTTTATTGTCTATTTTATTGATGGTCATACATCTTACACTCTCAAATTACAACTTTATCGGTCATTAATAGATATAAATCAAATAATCAATTTCCATATAGAAAAACTTTCGCTAATACCTAATTTTCATAAAACACTTTATTGTCTACTTTATTGATGGTCAAAATTATCATTTATGATTTAATTGGGAAGTGTTTTCTTAATTCGATTTCATGAGTTATAATTAATTACATCAATTCTTTACATCATGATTTTCATTCAATTGAGTTCTTGAACTCTATGTCTAATTTTGGTGGTTGGTGTTACTATCTTGCTAATGAAAAATATTGATAAGTCTTTAGGTCAGTACATTAAAATGTGTTTGTTACTCTAACCAGTACTATGTCATTGAAGTGGAAGTGATAGTGGGAGTTAGTGAAGGGTTAAAAATGTTTATTCCTTAATCACTATTATACTATCTGATTCAAAGTTCTCATACTCAACATGCAAAAGAAACAATTTTCAATATGCTTCGTATTTGCTATAATTATTAATAAAAGTCATAAACAAAGTTTATGGAACATTGATCTATACTTTCACAAAGTATGTATTTACACATAGTTTGCTACATGCTATTGTATCCCAAGTTTGAAGTACACATGGATTTAAAATGTCAATATTTAATTTAGAAGGGAGAGAAATAGACATGACTTTAAATGTAGTATATAAAGAAGTGTTTAATAACTTAGTATTTTGAATAAGTGAACTATATATAATAATGAATACTTAATTTTTGTTACCTTTGTGTTATGATCGAATGAAAATTGTAATATTTTTCATTATTATAGGATCAATTCGTGCATCGCATGAGTCATTTTCTAGTTAGTGTATAAAACTAAAGAGATTGAAAATGAATTTTCTATTTAAGACAATTAATACTCTTAGCTGTTACATTCCTTACTAACTAGGAAAGCACCCATATGATACATGGTTGTTTATGTAATTACTACAAAACAAATTAAAATTATAAGTGAATGTCAAGAAAAAAAATAGTATGATCATTTAAACTATTGTATCTAGAATTTCAATCATAATGGAGAATACTCTATCTCTACGGCTTATAAAATCATTTTTAAGTCTTGTACAATAGAATATTAAATTAAATATAATTAATATATTGATCATTATATTTAAACTATATATAATAAATCTTGTACAATAGAATTTTAGCACATCAACTCCAAAACACAATTTTGTCCAACACTAACTAGTTTCATGAGACTGAAGAATTAATGCTATTTTTGATAGAAAGAAGATAAGTTCTAAGAAAGAGAGAATAAGAGAAAAAAAATTCATTTTAATGTATTTAATTTTTAATAGAATAGTTATTATTAGCTATCAAATATATTAAGATTTCTAATGGAAGAACTATAATTTGTTATCAAACATATTAAGAAAAGTTTCCTCTTTTCTTTTCCCCTTTTTTGAAACCTATATTTGTTCTACTAAACATAGCATAAGATAAATAAAATTATCGTATTTTCAAAAATATATATTTAATATACATGTACACCATAGATAGTTCGGGTATTGTCATGCTTCATTGCTTATTCCTTAATCTTGATGCTTAATAATATTGTTACAAACATTCAGTAAAGTAAAAGTTGGGTTACAGCAAATTTTTCCAGTGCAACTTTAATTTGGAATATAAAACCAGAGTTTTATTCCCAGAAGAAGAATCAACTGGGGGTGAATTTGAGTTGAGGCTTGTGTATTACATTGTCCTAAAACTGATTTGTCATTACAAGGCACATATATGTTTGTCCCGTCTTTTTTGTAAAAAAAAAAATTAACTAAGACCAAGCCATACATGCCTGGTCCTCTTCTAGCCGTCCTGTGCAGGCGACAAGCATCATGGGTCAGGACAGGCTACTGGATAGAAATCTTAACCCAACTCCTTTAGGCAAAACAAGAGTGAGTGGTCTGCCCCGTCCTAACCTACCCATTAACAGCCCTACCTGAAATTAAATACTTTTGAGAAAAATCCTTTAATTACATATTTAAAATTAGCAAACGTAATTCTCTAAATGGAGAACCAAGAAACTTTTGCTTTTGCAAAAGCAAGTAACAGTAAAATCCCATTGGACGGTAGAATTTTCAATCCTTTTCCAAACAGTCTCAACATTGGAAACCTAATTATAACTACACAAAAACACTTCTCAAAGGATTTCCTTCGCTTATCCAAACAGACAGTATTCAAACTTAATTGGACAAAGTGAGCTTTAACGGAAAAGCATATATTGTTACATTGTATTGAGCTTTATTGGACAAAGTGATGCTAACTTGTAACTAATCAAACTTAATGGGGCTTCCAGATGAACGTTCATTGCCCATTTTTAGTTGCTTTTCATGGATGAGGACCAGCTGAACAAAAATTCGAAGATGCCAACTCTAACAACGGAAATAAAAAATTCAAATAAATTAAATCCTGAAAATTCACTAAGCCTCAGTTCAAAAATATTCATAAATGTAATGATGTATTAACCATCACAACAGCAAAATTTGAACTCACATTTGTGAGATATGAAACCAATCCTTACCAAGGGCAAATTCACCCCAATCCACAGGCAACACGATAGACAAATACATTGTTGTATAAGATATGTATATAACATAAAGAAATTATATTAATTATAACATCCAAATTGGTCTTGCAAACAAAAATAGAATGAAAATAAAACAAATCCAGCTATACTTCATATTACTAGAAAAACGGCCACTACAACCAGTCTCAAAAACAAAGATCAGTGCAATCCTCGAACAAAACCCTGCCTAATAAAAGAAACCCAACACTTTGCCACCAACATTCTTTCTCCTAGCCTCTTCATGATCCATAATACCAGCAGAGGTAGTCAAGACAATGTAGCCAAACTGCATTATTAGTGTAATTGAAGGTCAAAAGAAGGAGCACATGTATACAATAGAGAAGGAGACTTCAATGTGTGATCAGATATAATAGCAAGCTAAGCTTGCTTGTATCTTTTAACCAATCTACCATTGATATAACATGCATGTAATAAAGCAACTAAGCTCGTACCAAGTTATCACTAATGATAAGCTTTTAGGGCTTTAGGAGAAAATCTTAGTTGAGCCTTTATCAACAATAATAGAGCACGTGTTGCCCAGAAATAAGTTCACATTTGAACCCAATATATATATATATATATATGATTATCCATGCAGCACAATGCTATCGAATGATATTATAGAGCTAGTAAAGAGCCTCTCTTCTTTCATAGAAGAAGAGATAAAAGACGAAGAAATAATTCTCGAGATAAGTAGAGGAGGTTTCTAAGTGACCTGTCTGGAGGGAAGAAGCCGTGCAGTCCAAGGTTCTATTTCTTTGACACCCACATCAAAACGGGGACTTATAACCCCACATTTATTCAATCTTCCATTCAATTCAACCACAATTTTGCCAGCCCTGTGGTCATCCACATATTCAAACTCTCCAATGTATCCTAAAATGAATTAAAAGGCATATTGAATCACCACAAGATATACACAATCACAAGGCCCAAAGTAAATATATTGCAGTGCATTCAAATAGAAGCAGGTAGAGAAATACCATGCTTCTGCATGACCAAAAGGAATTTAATAATCACTTTTGAGGATGGCCTAATCATGACTTGACGCTTTCCCCGTTTCTCAGCATTGTATATGCTCTTGAAAGCATCATTCAAGACACTGACTCTCACCATTGTCACTGGTACAAATTTCAACAAAAATTAATTATAACATATACTGTGACTGTGCCGAACAAATACTAAAGAGAAGCAATAAATATAAGTAATTACATATTTAAAGGTTTAAACTGTGTTGTACAATAATCCAAACACAAAATCACTTCCATCTTAGAGTACGTGATACACCAGTTCATCAATATGATTATTTGCATGGAAACAGCAAAATTATAACATGATATTGCACAATATCCCAAATGCTCTTGAACCAAGTCAATGTCTGAATGTCAAAATCAACTGCAACACAAAAAGTCCTTGCAACTTCATAAGGTCTTTAAAGCATTTACATGCTAACAAGGCAACGACACTTCAATTTGTGTTTTGCAGTTACCTTAGTGACCAGCAAGAAGAGAGAGAATGAAATACGTGTGGAGAACTTCTCGATGGAGTTCCAACCATTATTTGAAAAAGTAAATGAAAAATCTGAATCCGATGGTGTTGACTAGCTGCTTTATTTACATTTGATTAAAATTCATGTTTTGCATGATGTCGTGTAATTCTTATTTCCTGATAGCTTGTTAAGTTTCAGAAGACAAACACACAACAATGTCTTGTCCAAGAAATAATTTTCAAAATAAGTAAAAGGTACTACAAAGCACAATTTGTGGATCCGGTTATTCAAAAAAGGTTTAGTTTCACTTCTACGCTTCCACGTACCAAGATAAATTAGGAACATGATTGGATATTCTTTGTTTTACTATTAGAAAGTAACATACACCAATCTGAAGGCTAGAGGGCACACTTTTCAATCCGAATCAAAACGACGACTAAAACAAAGCAAAGCTAAGAATCTCCAGAACTTAATTTCATTAGGAAAAAGAAAAAAAGAACCCAATTTCGGAATGGACAACTTCTCAGACAGTCAGACTATAGCCAGAGAAGGAATTAGTTAAAAAGCACTTTTCCGCCATGCTTCTACAGTTAGACGCAGAACAACATAACAACACACAATCGTTCTAACCCGTGCCCGTTCTGTAGATGATATTGACCCTCATATTTCTTATCACTAGAGGCCTAAGCTACACTGGAACGAATACCCGGCAATATTCCCAGAAACAAACGATAGAGGTAACCAAAAACGACAGACTAAAAGCTGCAATAAGCAGATCTTACCAAGTAAGGACAAAGAAGCCTCCGAGGGACGGCGGCGTCGGTATGGAAGCTGCAATCGCTGAGGTGAAAGCACCGTTGAATCGGTTGAGGAGACGATTTAACTAGTAGATGTTTTAGGGTTTACGAAGGGAACATTTTACACTTTGAAAACAAAAAATTTGACATTTTTTATCTATTTATTCCTTCTATTTATAAAATAGAAATATTTTTCCCTACCAAGTAAAATCTTAGTTTAAAAAAATATAAATCTTATTTAAAAAACTTATTTATTTGATAATTCAAATATATATAACCACGGATTCAAGGACTTTCGTATTTTTTAGAAAAAGTTATTTTTCAGTACAGGTTTTTATAAACAATGTTTTTTAATCTTTTTGCCTAGTTATCCTTAGAGTCCAATATTTACTATCATAAAGCAGTAACAAGCTAGTAGAGATGAGAATGATAATATAAATATGTGATCATATAAAAAATAATAAGATACTAAATGATCATATATGAGAAAAAATTGAAATAAAATCTATCAATATGAAAATGGTAAAAAATCAATTAAGGTGATTTAAATGTATATAAAGAAGATTGCTAGAGGAGCACATGAGATTAATTGTTCAGATAATTTTTAGAATTATAAAAAAATGTAGGGATGATTGAAAAGAACACTTAATGAGATTCTAAAAGAAGGATTTTTTGATAAATGACATATATAAAAATATAGTTTTTTGTTAAAGTCCATGACACAATGTGATTTATGTAACTGATCTCACTTTTCTAACTAAGAGAAAGTGGAGTTTGGGGTCTCTGCTATGCTACTATTTTGAGAGCAGATTTAGACCATCCGTATCAAATATGGACAATCCAGATTTTATCCTATATTTTTTTAATTTTTTATTATTAAGCATTATTTTTTTAAATCTCATAGGTAAGAGATTATTTTTTTTTTGTGTTTTACTTCATTTAAAATTTAAAAAAAACTAAAATTAAAAAAATTATATAAAAAATCTGGATGGCTGCTGCTGATTTGTTTTCAAGAAAGTGACATGTGAAAATATTATTATTGGCTTTAACCCTAAATTAGAGTAGACTCCGCACAATGATGATAAGGACAAGAACTGAAATCTGTTCTTATGAGGAAATTGCAGTAAAATAAATTATGCAGTCGTTTGAAGAGGCCTGTGTTTTTTCCCATCATCATGTAGTTTACATCAGACAATTAAAATGATATACTTCACACGGGAGCTTGTCATAGAACAATTCTGCTTTTAATATTAAATTTAAATTCACTTAACATGCATAGCAAACCAAGCCAATAATTTCTGACGGGCTGCCACTGCAGCCATCACAGCTGCTTCATCTCAAATGTTGTTCCTCACAGTCCAACCATGTGAGACCTTAGGAACTACCTTCACTTAACATCCAATTTGATGCAGTTGCATTTTTAGCAGAAAACAAGGAAGGAATCATCCTACCCGGAGTTTAGCAGTTAGGACCTCTTCAAACTGTTTCACCAGTTCTACAGGGCAATAATTGCCAATCTCAGCTCCAGGTATGGTAATTGGCATTTAACCCTTGAAAGCAATAACAAATGATTTAATCAACTGTTAGATTTATGCCTTGCTGATACTTCATAAGCACGAAAGATAAATGAGAACAAAAGTGAAAATAAGGTGAAAAAAGAGAGGTAGAAGGAAAAAAGAGACGCAATTTTTAAACTCAATTGGTGGGGCAGTGAAGGGTTGTTCTAAGGATAACTCAACACTGCGGAAATTAAGAACATATAAATTATATACCCTTGACGTCATCCACAATGGTAAATGATGGATGAAATAGTACGGCAGCTTGAATCATTCCAAACTCTGCAAGTTCTACCACTAACTTTGCTGAGACTAAGGAAAATGTCAATACCATTGAATCCAGCTATTCAATACATATTTGCGACTCATTTATGATTCATGCGACTAAATTCATCCAGTAAGCAAGTTTCTGTTGAACTAAAAAGTTAAAATTAATTTGTAATTCCGTTCTTTACTAGTCTTTTTTATTTATTTTTTAAAAATAATATCCTTTTTGACAACATATTTTAAAATCCCTCTTATAGTTGACTTATATTTAATTTAATATATATTTTAAATTTAATTTCTGGGCATTGTACAGTAGAATATAGATTATGATATTCATTAATTTTTTTTTTGGTTTCCTAGCATATATGTGATTAATATATATATATATATATGTATGTATATAATTTTTATGACTCAAGATGATATATTTGTGAATTTTTCTTTTTTTGGGTGACATTTTGAATTTTTCATTTTATTCAATGAATAAAATGATATACTATTTTTAGATTCTTGAATCATATATTGCTAGTAATATTTCATTTGAAATTTGAATACATAATCTCTTCTATCGTTTTTTAACTTATTAATGATGAGTGATAGTAATTGATTTTTTTAACATGGTTGTCTTATATGATACCACTTATTTTAAAGTTAATATATATATATATATATATTATTTTGTGATATTTTCTAAAACCTTAATGTGTCCTGTCCTCCTGTGCAGTACAGGACCGTAATTTATTTTTCTTTTCTTACTGATCAAAGCAAAACAAGTTGCATTTTTTTTAATTTCAGATCACTTATTTTATAATTAACTTTTATTATTAGTAATATTAACTTATTTTAAATTTTCTTGCCGCTACTTATTTTTAAATTTAAAGACTTGATTTATAAAAATATCTTAAATATATATAAGTTTAAGGACGCATTTGATTGATGAAGCCGAAGGAAAGGAAAGGAGGTTCTTTATCTTTTGGGAAAACTTTGATCGAGAAAACAGAGTTGGATACATGGATGATGGTGACAGATTTTCTTCTCCATTAGGAGGCTCTTATCTTCTGGGAATAAGTTTTGGCTTTTCATATAAAAAAAATCACAAGGATCAGATTATAATATGAATATTTTTTAAAAAACAAAAGAAAGATCGTTTTTAAAAGAAATTGTGAATTTCTTTAAAAAATTAATTAAAATAAAATGGAATTCCTCAAGATAAAATATTTTAAAATTTTTTTATTATTTATAACTTCCGTTTATTATTTATGATATTTTCTTAATAATAATTAAAACAATTACTTTTAACACATTTTGTTGTTACTTGTTAATAACAACTAGAATTATCACCTCTTATAATGCAAAGGGATAAAAAGTAGAGTCAAGAGAAAATGCGATTAGCAAGTATAAAAGAATAAAAAATTTAGAAAGTGGACAAAATTAGTATATGTAGCATTGATATGAGTATCGGATAAAATATAATATAATATATAAGATATGATAACTTTAAAAACTTTATGGTAGGGTTATGGGCTATATAGATGCATATACATATATATATATATAATGATTCATTTAATTATTTATGGACATGTACAAAGTGGTATCGTGTACCTCGTGTGAGTATGTCTATTTTCTAAAGTTTCTGTGATTCAAATTAGTAAGGGAAAATTCTAGTTAAATGCCAAGCAAACAACATAATTTAAAAAAAAAATCGTAACTTACCCTAATTCTTTTAAGCAATCAAGGTCTCTAATTGGAAATAAGATTGGAAGACAAAAGATGAAATGGTCCTTGGTTACATGAAATGAAATAGAGCATAGAGTCTTTCTAGTGCACTTGTCTTCCTTCTTTTCCTCTCCATCACCTTCGTCATCTTCCTCCTCTTTCTTCTCAGGTGTGCGACTCATTTCAGGTAAGCATAATCTTGTCTTTTCTCTTCCACTCATCATCTTCTAGACTTTGTCTCTCTCATGTTGTTGGGACATTTTTCTTTCTTTTTGCAAGTATGAATGCTTTTGGGGTCAACAATTTCAGGGTGAACCTTATGTTTTGGGGCATTGTTGTACTCTGATGTCTTGAGCTTAAACAACGATTCGGTTCGTAACACAGACAAGCTTTTAGGGCAAATGGAGAATAGGTTTTAGAAAGGGAAATTGATTCATACATTTCGGTGTTCTTATTCCATATAAAATGATTTGTTTATTGATGTGTTGAACTTGAAATATATATCCATGGAAGTTTCTTGCTTTATGCATATGTGAAAGCTAGTTCATTTATGTTAGATGTGCTGGCTTCCCAAGAGGGGGGTGAATTGAGAAGATTAAAATTTTCTGCAAGACTTTAAGAAAGTGAGGAAAGCAAAGGTGATAGTAAAACAGAGTATAAATGAATAATCAGTAAAAGCAGTAATAGAGAAGGGAAGACGCAGATGTTTATCCTGGTTCGGTCTCTCAATCTTGACCTACGTCCAGTCCTCAAGCCATCATTTGAGATTTTCAACTTTTTTTGTAAGAATTAAGTGGGCTTGTTGCAAATGCCACAGTACAACATTGATGCTTTATTCTTAGAGCTCACACTTTCTCTCTCTTTGCACTCTAGCTAAGTGCTTCCCCAGTCCCTTGTGATATTACCTCACAAGAAATTTTTTCTTCCAGATGAAGATAAGATTATTTACAATGAATAAACTCTCTTAATTAGAGTGTATATGAAAATTGGAGTACAGATATTGAAGTATGTGAGAGTAAGAGATTTTGAGTAGATGATTTGGCAGAGTTTCAGTATATACAGGTCTTAACTATACATTACCCACAACTTCAAATGATGTTATATTTATAGATTTAGGTCTTAACTATACGTTAGAGACAAAATCTATCCTTTGGAGAAGTTACCCAACGGTTACTCTGAGAAACTATCCGTTCACCAATCGCATTTAATGCTTCTGACACTCAAAGTTCGAATTTTGGTTGGCTAACAGACAAATTTTGTAGAGACCGAAAGCTAAAGACTTCAATGTTGAAACATTCGAAGTTCGTCTATTATGAAGCAAAGTTTGAATTTTGATCTTTGAAAAATGTTTCTATGTTGGAACATACGAATTTTCAAGTTTAAAGTTTTTCTGGAAAGTATGAACAGTTGTTCCATTTTGCTACAGTGCCTTCGAAATTTGAATTTTGACATTCAAAATTCATCTATCAGAGGGTAGTTCAATAAGGCACAATAGTTTATCTATTCGAAATTCGAATTTTCAAAAAGTAAAGTTCGTCTGTCAGAGAGAGCTCTTTTCAGACTTAATACAAAGTTCAAATTTCTGAATACTATCATTTATATGTCAACATATCATTATAACAGACTCACAAGCTTTGTTTCTGAAATTCAAATTTTCATGCTTAAAGTTCGTCTATCAGTGAGCCATTTTGATGTTATTTCCAAACTTAGTTTTCAGATGAACTTTGACGTATCCTTAGATGAATTTTTCATTTTTCATAAGTTGTATTTTGTCTGAAATTCGAATTTTCAAAATCCAAAGTTCGTCTGTCAAAGAAAGCTCTTTTTAGACAAGTATCAAAATTTGAATTTCTCAAGTCAAAGTTCATCTGTTAGAGAAGGTTTTTTTCAGACTTGTTCATTTTCAATACGAAATTCAAATTTCCAAAGCAAAAGTTCAAATTTTCAAAACAGCATATCAGTATAAGTGTTTCAAACTTTGTCTGTTAGTGGTTGTTTTTTAAATATTTCATGGATCAACATAGAATCATAATTTTAAAGTATCTTTTTGCCAATTCAAAGTCTTTTACTCAATTTAAACATGGCTGTAGATTCTTCATCAATTCTTGTGCTGATTTTTCCTGAATTCCTCCACTTGAGATTATTTGTGCACCTTTGATATCTTCTCTCCAAGCTCTAGAAAGTTGGTTTGGAATCATCAAAATACTTGATTCAACAATTTAGAGTATAATATTTTAGTGAAACATATAATTGAATGTAGGATGCTTAGGTGGTAGATTGAGTGTATCATGCTTTGTTTTTGTGTCCATAAAATTGTTCATGTTGTGTGATGTTACCTTTTTTTAATATGGGTTGATAATATGTTCATTGTAATTTTTATGGTTAGGTTTTAAATGTCCAATGGCAAATTGCTCGTCCAAAGGTGTATTTTGTTATTTCCACATAGGTGAATAGATGGAGGAGAATGCACAAGGGAAGACCAATTATAGGGGGGGAAGGCAAAGGGTAAGGTTATATTTGAAGGCACAACATATCAAGAATTGTTAGGCCATATTAAATCTTGTATTGGAATTGAGGCAAGTAGATCTCTATTGAAGTATACACTAAAATTTGATCCAAGTGCATATTTAGACTCAGAGGATGACTTAGGAATATCCTAGCTAATATAGCTCAATGATGCATTTGCTCATGTGTACATTGTGGAGGCCATCAATGAGGAAAGGGATGAAAGGATGGAGATGATAACAAATCACCACTGATGTAAGCTTCATTTGTGTTATTCAAAGTGATGATTTGCACATGCATGGTGTAAAATATTGAGTATATATATTTTTTTGTTGTTTCAGGCTAGAGACTTCACCCAAAGATGCTGTTGATTTAAATAGTGAAGAAGCTATTCCAATGATGACCTATGCAACCTCTAAAGTTGGATTTGAAGTGGAAGAATCACCATTCGCAATACAAAGCATGCCTAGTTGTGGACCTGAGATGAATTGTGTGAAATGGCAAGATTTTCTTTTTGGAGTTGGATAATATTTTGACAATGGTGCTGAGTTTAGAAGAGTAATATATGAATATAGCATTGCACATAACTTTGGGTATACTTTTAATATGAACATGAGAGGGAAAATCATTATCAATTGTAACGTCCCTGGCTGTAAATGGATGATAACGGCATATGCTAGATGAAAATCCTCCTTTTTGTGTGTGACAACCTTCTACAATGAGCATCTCCATTCAGTTCAAGACAACCTATCAGTGGTTAAAAGTTGAACAACAAGCTTAATAGCCTTGATCATCCTTAATGGAATGAGGTCATGTGTTGACAAATCTCCAAATAAAATAACACAAGAACTAGAAAGAAACTATGGTTTGCACTTAACTTACAAGCAGGCATGGAGGGCAAAGTAGAAAGCCTTGGAGTAAATTAACGGGCTTTCTAAACAATCATATTAGATGATTCATTGGCTTTGTGAAACATTAATTGAGAAAGACCCAGACATAGTTGCTAAATGGAAGGCCCTAAGAGAAAATAGGTTTGAGCAACTCTTCATTGCTTATGATTGTTGTATCAAGGGATTCTTGAATGGTTGCAGATCCCTATTGTATATTGATGGGTGTCACCTAAGTGATCCTTATCTAGGGACAATGTTAGCAGTTTCAGCATTTGATGTGACAATGATATGTATCTGGTGGCTTTTGGCATTGTTAGTGGGGAGAACACGGGGAACTAAACATGGTTCTTGCAAAATTTGAAAGATATACTTGATGCCCGTGCTAATAAGGTCATTATAATTTCCGATAGGCATAATTCAATCATATTGCAGTAGGATCAACATTTGGGAGTGAGTGACATGCATATTGCTATTGCTATCTTAAAGAAAATTTCAGCACAGAGTTTTTGAAAGTGAGCAGAGCTAGTATGAGGATGGGTTCCCATGCAAAGGAAGATGCTTTGAAGTTCGTAGATGCAGTAACATATGCCATGCTTGAATTAGAATTTGACATGGCTATGGACAATATGATAGCATTCTCTCCAGAGTTGGCTCATTGGTTAGAGGAGCATGGTGACACAGAGAGATAGGCAATGTCTAAATTCACATCGTATAGGTAGGATAACATCACCACCAACTTGTTTGAATCATATAACGCATGGTTAGTAAAAGAAAAGGAAGCATTGGATATTGTCCATGATAAACAAGCATTGAGACAAGCTAGTTAAGAAGTTGTATGCAAGTAAGATGGTCATCAACAAATGGAGAAATGATGTGGGTCCCAATAGTGTGGTTCCAATGTGACTACCCCACCATGCTGAGGTAATCCCATCAAAAGATTGACATCATTGGCATCTATTACGCATCTCCTTCCTTGTATGTTAATGGAGCATGTGGGAGGATCAAAGTTCATTATGAGCTTATAAATGAGTTCCCTTGGCAAATTATCTAATTCAAGGTCTAACAACCTTCAAAATCTAATATTCTCTACCCTCCTACGCATCCATCATTATTTTTCACAAACTTCCCAACCTCCTTAAATTTTGTAAGAGAGCATCTAGTGTTAAAAGGTTCCTACGCATGAAAAAAGTGCATTAACACACTACAAGTTAAATAAATTATGTACACAACACACCATAATCCATATCATACCATTTTTTACCTTTCTTCCTTCATTTCCTTAGCCTTCACTTTGTACTCAACCTTCTTCTTAGCCGACATTTGTTCCTAAGCTTCAGCATATGTAAAGGTAAATGTTGATAAGTCCTTAAACTTCCTTTTAAACTTTCCTTTATTTTCCCTCCCAAATTCTTTCATGAAAAATTTCTTTCCTGAACAACTATTCCACTTTTGAAAAGGTTCTTTACCTTTCTCTTTCTCCATAGCTTCAACCTACACAATTATTGATCAGCTAAACATGAATCAAATTCCATTTACTAAGTCTAAAATGAAAATGAATATTTAGTTGGAAATGCCCTTCTAATCATCCACAATCACATTTACTAACCTTAAATGATGTTACAATCAATAAAAATGAAACACAATCTCCATCATTAAATGACCTTAAACACTAACTTCCTTAGCCTTCACTCGGCCTTGTTCTCAGCTGGCATTTGTTCTCATGCTTCAGCATATGCAGAGGTAAATACTGATAAGTCTATAAACTTCCCTTTAAACTTTCCTTTATTTTCCCCCCCAAATTCTTCCGTGAAAAATTTCTTTCTCGAACAACTGTTCCGGTTTTGAAAAGATTCTTTACCTTTCCCTTTCTCCATAGCTTCAACCCGCACATTTATTGATTAACCAAACATGAATTGAAGTCCATTTACTAAGCCTAAAATGAAAATGAACATTAAGTTGGATATGCCCTTCTAATCATCCAAAATCATCCACAATCACATTTACTTACCTTAAATGATGTTGCAACGGAAAAAAATGAAACACAAACTCCATCATTGTGGTACTTGATTTGGATTAGTTGAAAACTTTTTTACACAATTGTATTTAAATGATTATCAATTGCAAATACACAAGTATTATTTGCAAATATACAATTATCAGTTCAAAATACACCATCATTAATTAGAAATTGAAAATCAATTTAATAATAAAATTTACTCATCCAATACCGTCCCATTTACATATGCTAAATGAGGTCACAACAAATAAAAATCAAACTATACTAGCAGGTTAGAGTTAGTCCGTCATTTGCAAGTATCCTAAAATCAGTTGCAAGTTTGTTAGCATTTACTGCAAATACATAAGCAGCTATTTCATGTCCAAATGAATTACCATTTCTTACTATTTTAACTTAAACCAACTCCATAATACTAGTCACCTTGTCAAACTATCAATTTTTTCAAATCCTTCAAGTAAGGATAATGAGAAAATGGATGCAATGAGATTTAATCAACACACAAAATTAACCTTAAACCACTGCAACTAATACCGTAGAAGAAGATGAGAGTTAGGGTGAGAACTAACCTTTAATGGACGAAGAAGACGAAGCCCTGAGTCACCTTACCATGGATGACAAATGAGTCTGAGATGGAGAGAAGCCAAGCGACAAAGAGTGAGAGAATGAGTGTATCACTCTGCAATGGAGAGGACCTCTACAATTGAGAGAGAGAGAGGGGGGAAGTAGAGGAGCACAACAACGAAGGCAAGGCATAGGAAGTTTCATTGAGTAGAGAGAGAGCACGAATTTAAGTTGCGTTATGAAAGAAGGGTAATTTTGTCTTTTCTCTTCCAATCTTATTTCCGATTAGAGACCTTGGTTGCTTAAAGGAATTCTGGGGTTTTTTTTTTTAATTATGTTGTTTGCTTGGTATTGAACTACAGTTTTCCCAATTAGTAGAGTAATTTGGACCCAACTTACTTAGTTTCTTTTCTGTAAAGAGTACAGTAAAGTGTATTAAAATTGGCAACAAAAAAAGGTGTCTTCAAAATTTATGTTTAATATTTATTTCGATTTATATTATAAGACATTTTGTATCAAATATATGCATATCAAGAAAATCACTTTTTCATCTTAAATTCATAAAAAAATATCAACATTTCTCCTTTTACTCTTATTAAATATACTTCATGTCACTTTTTATCTAAAACAGAGAGTATGAAAAAATTAAACACAAATAAAATATAAAAATAAATATCCAATACCCTATATTTTTTACTTAAAACTTATCATACAAAATATCCTACAGTATGGACCGGAAGAAATTATATATATTTATTTATTGATTTAAAATAATTATTTTATTATTTTTTATGATAGTAGCATTATAGTCATTTGCTTTGCCTTTCTTTCTATGACATCTTTAATTTTATCCTAAAAATCATAAATTTATCCATAAAACTAATTTTTTTAGAAAAATTTTAATTAAATACTAAGAAAACAAAGTAATTTAGAAACACTATCCTAATTTATTAAAATTTTTAAAAAAATACAAAGGCATTAAATTAAAATTAAAATTAAAATTAAAATTAAAAAATAAAAGATAAATATACCTTCTGTCGCCATGAAACCGGATTGCCGACAGCAACCCTTGAATGGTATCAGAGCCAAAAGTCTATTAGTCAAGAAGTTGATATGTTTATGAAAAAAGATTAGGGGAGAAAATTTTCAATCATGAGTGAAACCTTTGACAATTCCACTTCTACCTCCTTAGAACATGTTCGTCTATCTGAATGAAGATGTTGGCAGGAGCGCTAAATGCCAAGAATTTTGTCATCATCATCAGAACTTGAACAATCTTCTTGAGGAATTACAAAACTAGTATATTCATCCTGAGATTCTTGTTCTTCAAGAATAGATTCAATGTCATCCTCAGAGGATAATGATAACGCCTTTTGAATCATCATTCAAGGGTCACTGTCGGTAATCCGATTTCATGGTAATAGCGGGTACCTCAGTACATGTTGTACTCCCAGCCTCTCGACTTACCTTTCAGGCAAAAGGAAACCACAATAGTGGCCATGTTAAGGTAAGAGCCAATACTTCGCCACTATCTTCCTCACACTGTGAGAACCCCTGATCATGGGATAATTAACGTGCTTTGATACCATGTCATTGTCCCTGTCCTAGTAACAGAAACACAACTATTTAGATCGATTAGTTAAACAAGTTGATCATGATAATCCGATTAACTCCTGAGTATAAACAGTCTCTCCTGGACCTCAAGGACTCAAGTGACACCTTAGGATTATCACTTTCAACCATGAATAACTTAACTGTATGAATTTCTGAGTTAGAGTTACTAAGTAGTTATTGAGATATGGATCTGGTTCAGATTCTTTCTGATACATAGGTTTCTCATATGAGGCAAGTATAGAGTATACTTGAATCTTGATTAGTCAAGAAGAAGATAGGTTTATGTCAGAATTTCGGAAGGAGAAAGAGAAGTTGTTTAGAAGATAAACATTGCATTTCACAAAGGAGGGTTTCTTGGATAATTCCGATCTGCTCTCTTCTTACAAACTTAGGCTCTTCTTATAGACTACAAGCCCTTCACTCAAACCATATAATCATTACAAACAAACAAATAAAGGTACACCATAGTAGACAGGTTTTAGTGGCCGTGTCAGCTTGTCACTTTTCCTTTTTACATAAGGACAATACTTTTACAAAAAATACACACACGCGGACTGTCGGCATAAGCGACAAACACACTAAAGCTTGTCTTTATTCTTGATATCTCTGTCCAGCTTCTTTTTCTTTTTCTTTTGGGCTTTCAGTCTGATCTTGTCTAATTCTACATCGATGTCAAACTCGTCATCAAGAGCAGATTGTCCAGGTGTCTGTGATAAGAAGTTCTACAGGAACTGTAGGTCTACTTCATATGGGTCTTGGGATTCCATGACTTGTAGAGGATCTTGGTCTTCTGAGAGATCCGTCATGGGTTGGTCTTGACTGGAAGAAGCTTCACCTCTTTTGACAGCAAGGATCTCCTTGTAGATAGTATGGTAGTGCTTTTCTGCTTTTTTGAATTATCCACTAGCGTGTTCATAGTAATACCTTTTTCCATTGTCTTCTTCAATAAGAATAGCTCCCTAATAATGCTCACTGGCATCTATCTGCAAGATCAGATTACCCTTATCGGGAATCTTTAAAGGAGGTGGATGCTGAGCAATTTGTTTTAACTTTTGTAATGCTTCTGTCTGTTTGTCAGACCATGATGGTGGATTCTTTTTCAAAAGTTTGGATAGCTAGCTGGTGTATTGAGTAACACATGGAATAAATTCTCGAATATAATTGATGATACCCAAGAAACTTTGAATCTGCTTAGTGGTCAATTTGTCAGGAAAATCTAACAATTGGCTGGCAATATGTGGGCTAGGCTGATAATGTCCCTTGGAAAATGTTATGCCTAAGAATTGGATTTGGGCCAAGCCCATTTGGCTTTTGATGGATGAAAGCATGATTCTGTAGGTTTGGACAATTTGATGGAATTGGGCTAATAGTGTTTTATGGTCCTCTTCTATTTCAGAATATAGAAGAATATTATCTATGTAAATTAGGGCTGAATGTAGGATAGGTTGACAGATTTTTACCATGGCCTTTTGGAATAAGGATGGAGCAGGTTTTAACCCAAACGCATTGCTTTCCATTGGTATTGAGCATTGGGGATGCAGAAGGCAGTTTTGTACCTATCTTCAGGGTGAATTCCAAGTTACCAAAATCCCACCTTGAGATCAAACTTTGAAAAGATCTTTGCTTTCTTCAGATGTACTATCTGAGTATTGATCTTGGGAAGAGGGAATTTGTCATCTTGTAAGAAATGATTAAGAGGTTTATAATTAACAACAAACCTCTTCTTTCCTCTTCTTCTTTTTGCATCCTTTTCAACATAAAATGCTTGACATGCCCATGGTGACTTGGTAGGTTTAATCAACCCTTGAGTTAGAAGACTAGTGCATTCCTTTCTGGCAAGAATTAAATCTTCAGAAGACACTCCTGGATGAGAAGCTTTTGTAGGATTGACATCTTCATTCTATTTAAAGGGAAGTTGAATGAAGAATTCTTTATTTTTCCAGAGAGGATAAGGATGGTTGAACTGGTCATGGCTTTCTGGACATGAAGGTAAAAATTTATCTCTGAAGTGTAGTATACTCTGGAGGTACTTGTTGAAGTTCGAAAAGATTTCGGATTGGTTCCCATGGAGAAAAGGAAGACTAAACCTTATTCCCTGGGGAAGAATCTGTAATCCTTTAGCAAGATGGTATATGTCCATGCCTATCAACAAATCTTTGTTAGGCAGTTTACTTCCAAGTACTCTGGTCCAGACTATGCAATTTGGAAAGAATTGAATTCTGATTTTCCTTTGGGAAATCAGATTAATCATGAAAGGATTCCCATCGGTAGTAGTGAAATATTCTTCATGAGGCATCCATTCATCAGAGGGTAGAACATGAGGTTTCATGACACTGCAACAAGATCCTGTGTTAATAAAACCAATAGCCTGAGTAGGCTTTTCGTATTTGTCAGCAAGCACCATGATTTTGATATTGGGAAGAGGTACTGAGGAAATTGAACAATGGTTTTTGTCTTCGATGTGTTAATTCAATTGAACAATGGTGAAATTCTCTGCATATATTGGTAGTTTATTGTTGTTCGCTTAGTTCTATGAAAATATGGTTTTTATCTTCGATGTGTTAAAAAGGAAAGTTAAACCCTCCTAATGGTTTAAAATTCATCTTGTGTTAAAGCCTAATGCAGATTCATGGCATATATGCAAAAGGCTAGAAGTTCATAATAACTTAATCCACATCAACAATTATAAAAATAGATAGTTTGAGATATGGAGATAGCAATATCATATTTCCAATACTTGGAGGCCTAATTATAAGCTAGACACAATTTGATTTTATCAATTTTTAGAAGCTACGAGTTGGAAACCTAACAATTTTTGTATGAAATAATTTTCAAAGCTTCCCTCATGATAGAGTCCATTAAGGATACCACTATACATAAAATTGGACCCCAGAGAGTTTCTTCAAGACTAAGTATATCATACTCATCCTCCATTATATTATAGTATATAAATGGCATTAATACTACTTGTTATACAGTACTATGAGAGTACCCAAAGTAACTAAAAAAACTAGGACCCTGTAGGATTAACAATCAAGAATAAAGCTCACTAGTCTGTAAGTAGCCTTCCAAGAGATATTAGGTGTTGTTTAGTGAACACAAATGTGGTAGTTGTTGGAGATTTTAGTGTGTATTTTCTGTACTATCATTGATTGAAAATAGAGTAGAGTACTAAAATCTCAGAAGTGGGAGAGTGGTTGAAAGAGGGAAGCTTATAGAGTAATATCTACTGAAGCAATGAAAGAAGAACCTCATTGAAGTATAATTGACCCAATTTGTTTCAGCAATCTTTTAAATACAAGTTTGGCCAAAACAAAAATCTTTTAAAAACAAGAATCAAACTAGCTCCAAGTCTCTAAAAAAGAAAATTTTCTGACAATATGGTCTCCTTCCTAAGAAGGAAAAAAAATCCCATCACAGACAGATATATCTGTTAATTCCCATTTACAAAGCATGCTGGTTCCTGCTTTTAAAATACAAACAATATATCAACTCTCAGAACGCACAGCACAAAACAATAATGCTGAAGTTCTTGTGGTGAATCTGAGAAATTAAGTGAAGTTACATTTTCTCTCACTTGGCTACAATCCTCAAAATGAACGCATGGAGGTTGATATTTTGAATCCCCAGACTCTGGCAAGAGTCAAGCCACCAAAAGTTCAGGGACAAGCATACTACATTTTCTGAGGAAAGAAAAATACAATAAAAATTTGTTAGATGTGTTATCATGATAACAGTGTCTATCTTTGGATTTATTTGAAAGGTTATCAAAACTTATTGATTTATTATTATTATTATTTAAAACAGCTTCTTGATCAATGCCGAAGTAAACATATCTTTTTGGGGCAAAAAATATATTTTTGAGCAAATAAAAGCATATTGACACTAATTATTTCCTACTAGTTGATGCATCAGTGAGAACTCAAAGAAATCTCTCAAAAATTAGCAATACTGATAAAACAAAAAGAATAGGATGTCACATGAATAATTTTCTTCACTAAAAGATGGCGACTGATATGTAGCTAATTGAGTCAAGATATCAAGGTCCTTGTCAATTGGAGAAAAGATGTGACTGAATTTATGAGGCCCACCTTCTTGTCCCCATTCTGCTTGACTTCATTTAAGTATTCCCACTATTTTGACTCTTCTCTAATAACCTTTAGCCTATCGCTTGACAATTCCGCAGAGGAAAGACTTTTGAGTTTTGGATAGTAATAAAATCCTATCTTTTCTAAATTTCTCCCAATATACACTCCATTTGAAATGATAACAAGTTTAGGTACATAGAGAAGTGATAACTTTTTTAGTCTTGGGAGGAAAACGTCTGTAGAATATAGTCAAGAACTTAAAACAAAAATACTCATGCAGTTCTAAGTCTTCTCCATCTCCGCCTACAATGCTTTTCATTTCATCACATTCTGCCAAAATGCATAATCGTGGCCACTTTAGATTATTCCATCTGAATTGGGAGAGATTGTTGATTGTCATGTAGCGGTTCAAGAAAAATGTCCTAGCAAAATAAAGAATTCTCTTCACTTCATTGGGAAAATCCACACCATTCATGAATGTTAAGTTTGGACTATATTCTTTAAACTTCTCTTCAATTGCAAATAGTACACTACACGTAATATTATTCTCTGCATATGATGACCAACAAGGTATCTAAAATGAGACTCAAGTTGTGGCATAAGCACCAAAAATTTAACTTATGGAATATAGAAATCCAGTGCTTGCAAACTCTTTAATGAAACAATTTCAGCAAGAATGTGTTTAAAGTTCTCCTGCCACCATTGGTTATCCAGGTTAACATCAATCCTTAAAAACTCCAATTGAGAGAGTTTGGATAAGAAAGCAGGAGGTGTAATACTTTACTTTTATCTATATTTCCCCATATATTATAGTATGTACAATGTCCAATTAGCTCATATTAAGAGCTTGAACCATTAATAGAACTAAAATATTTAATTAAAAACATGATACTATTAATTTGATTCTCAAGTTTTCTGGACGAATTTTGAAAAATCATAACTTAATTCAAAAAAATCATATCAATGTGGTTCAAGTCTCTAAATGAAGCTAGAAACATAATATACAAGATAAAAATATGAAAATTTCCTTTAATCTGACCAATTAGTATAGTTTATTGCTCAAACTTATACTGTACAAATGATCATTTCTCTCTTTTTTAGGATTTTGGCCATAAATTTAAAAATTCATATCTAACTCTATACTGAGCCAAATCATGTATTCTATATGCCATTGGAAAGACACTTACCTTCATATTTTTCTTATATATTTATTTAGTTTAGACAAGACACAACATCAATTTGAATCACTAGGAATCAGAACATCACTTTTACTAGAACAGTCTTGGGAAAACTTGTATATCTTTCATTGTACAGCTCCAATTGAACTCAAACTAGTGGTATATTAACCTAAAAAGATAAATATTTTCATAAATGTAGGCCACTAAATTTTTGGAGCTATGTACTATTTTATATCACTTTTCAAAGAGAAGTAATATATTCAGTAAAATTCGCAGCCTTCACATCATTGTCCAGTTTTGATCCTGAACTTTAAAATTACACAATAAATCATACATATATCCAAATTACATGTTCTTTAGCTCATTGGAAAGCTTGTTCTCTCTACTTTTAGAGCATATATAACACTTGACTTACTTTCCCTGTTTCTATTAAACAATATTAACTTTACTTTCATTGCTACAAAATAAACATATAGCAATATAACATAGCAAAGTAGACTTCGTAACAAGCTCACATGATCATTCCATGTTTCAAATCCATGCCAAACATTTCATAATGCTCATAAGGATATAATAGCACAATGGCACAGATCTAAAAGGATATATATGTTTTTATGCATAATTTCAAAATATACAATCATAACTTGAAGACATCATTAAGCATCTTCCTCTTCTTCATTCTCCTTAGCTTTTTGCACTCCTTTGCCATAGCTTGTGCCTAGTCATTTGGGATACTTGAGGAGATGAGATTGGGGGCAATCTCAGTAGCAAGTTACATTTCATACAATTATGTCAATCATGTCAAATAACTCACATTTGATCACATTTAATCACATCAATCATATTTAAACAATAAATTGCCACATTGGTCATAAAAAATTCGGCAGCATAACGGCTTAGAAAATGGACATCCCGGGGAATAAAATCCCTCATTTTACAGCCAAGACCAATCAAAGAAATCATAATTTTAATATGGCAACATAATTTAATCATAGAAAGACAATGAAAGAATATAAAGCAAGAATATAAAACTTAGCTACCTTGAAGTATTCTTTTGGCTCTTCCTCTTGAATCTAATGCTTCCACTACCTCCTTAGGCTTCCTCAAATCCCTTAACACCATTAAACACTTGGTCAATCAACTAGAACAAGTAGTTACTTCATAAAGTCTCATTTAAAACCCTAAAGACTCAATTTCTTTATCTAAAGCCTAATCTTTGAGCCAATGCTTGTCTTAAAGGTTTTTCATCATGGAGAACTCATTTTTGCCATCAAATACACGAAAATCCAGCTCCTTCCCACCTTATGAGTCTGATCAAAATCTGCTCCTAAGAGGAAAAAATTGGTTTTTTACAAAAACTTGCTTTAAAATACACCTAGTTTACTTTTCTTGAAAAATCTCATGCTTTCTTGTAAATTTATGGCTTAAAAACTCATTCCCTCGTATTATCATGCTTAGGCCAAGATTAGAACAGCAAAGGGAGAAGGAGAAAATCTAAGAAAACTAACTCAAATTACTTAGAAACTAGGCTAGAACACTTACAAATTAAAAGAAACTTACTTACCAATTTATTTGGGATTTTCTTTTCCTTTTTCTCCTCTTTTTTCCTTCATCACGTGGCTTCCTTTCTCCATCACCTTGCTGCAGCTTCTCCTCTCCTTTTCTTGCCCAAATATGATGCACAACATGAGCCAAGGAGGGAGTATTTATAAAACTTTGTGACGAATAAGAAGTTGCCACCAAATCTTCTTGAATTTTTCTTGGAAAATGACATAATTAATTGAATAATATAATTCTATCATGTGCAGCTTGTTGGCCACGAAATAAGGAGTATTTTGATCTAAAAATTTTAGATATTTACTTATCCAGATATATCCTGAACCGGTCTAAACAAATAAAGTTACTTTAGCAGTATATTTTACTATTATTGGGATACTAACTATAATTATATTGAGATATAAAATTAACATAATATACTTATCTCAATTGGTCCAAATATAAGACCCATACATTTTTCTTGAATGAATACTGCTTCTTCCTGCAGTCCAGACTGACATTTATCGGGTAAGACATTAATATTAAATTATAATTACCCAATAAATATTATTTTGATCTTAATAAATTTTATATTATATTCCAATGGTCTTAGCTTATTGAGAGTTTCATTTTGACTCTAATTTTTTTTATTTACAAAAATGCCCTTGACTAAGAATAAATTTATAATTTTTGGGTTATTACGTGTAATTTTTGCCAAAATATTTGACTCCTCTTCCCGTGGGAATTCTGGAGACAAAATTGTCATTTTCATAATTTTTAGGGATTAAAATATAATTTCTCATTTTTCATCTAATAGGAAAAAATGACCTATTTACCCTATTTCATGCAAAATGGTGTCTGCTTATTTTTTACAAATTTCCTATGCATTTTTAGTTGTATAACATTTTAGGGATGTTACAGGAGGAATTATAGCAGAGCTAGAATATGAAATGTTTTTCTTGTTATTACCACTGTTATGTTGATATCCTAAAAAAGAGAGACAAACTTTACAAATTGGTCAACTCTTGAATCTTGTTTGGCAAATTTGTAAGCTGATTGCCATTGAGATTAAGTGTCTTGAGATTTTTAAGCCGAATAATCTCTTAAGGAAGTTCCATGAAAAGCTCACAATCGCTTAGATGAAATTCCCAAAGCTCCTGTAAATTAAAAAATGAGCTTGGAAGAGCATGGATGCTAGTGCGTGACAAGTCAAGAGTGTTGAGTAGAGGCATGAGGTGAAAAAATGAGGATGGTATTTCCATCAAATCGAGGTTGTTTCCCAAAAATAAACTTCTCAGGTTGGGAAAATTTAGAGAATGTGGAAGATAAATAATTGAAGTTCCATCAAGGTCAAGCTCCTCAATATATTGAAGTTGTGTAATTTCTGGGCCAGTTGCTTGAATTGCTTACACCCTCTCAAAGACAATGCTTTAAGTTGATCGAACTCAGAAACAAAACTTGGTAAACTTCGAATGCCACTATAGGATAAGTTCAGGTAGTCAATAGGGAAAGCTGCTAGAAATTTTGGGGCTTCATGTGAATCCCAAACTTATGGTGGCTTTGTCAATCCTGATACACCTTATGTCAAGTTGTGATCTGATTTTTTGATTTTTTTTCTCTGGCAATGTATCTAAAATAATTTTAATTTCTTTTGTCAATAGGATATATTGACCAGATTGCTGTAAAATAAATAAAAGGCTCCACAAAAGAGGAAATGGCAAGAGTGTCTCCCAAGAGAAATTTCAAATAAACTGTAACAAAATCAAATTCAATTGTGCTAAAAAAAATCACCTTGCAGTTGTCAGAATCATAAGAGATTAAAGGAAAAGGAATAAGGAAAGAAGATAATCAAGAACATGGCATGGTAGAAGAAGTATCAAATAAGTTGAAGCCAATTCAGATCGCTATAACTTGAAAAGGTAAAAGAAAATTATTTTGAAGCCTTAATCTCTTCGATAAATTAGCACAAGTAAAAATAAATAATAATCTTGACATTTTACTTAGAATCTATTATTTATTATAAAGTAGAGATCGAAAGTACAATGAGTCGCAATTTCAAGCCTCCACATCTTCACAATGATTATAAAAAAATTTGTCCCCACATATTCAAAATAATATTTATTTCCTTATATATAATTTTATTCTTTTAAATTTGATATTATGATAAATATGAAAATAAAAATTAGATATATATATATATATTTGTGAAAAAAATTACGAAATGATTTAAGAATCATATATGTATTTGTGAAAAATCACGACTTGATTGTTTATATTTACAATGAATTCTATATAGAATAAATATGAAAATACAAATTAGACATATTTTTGTAAAAATTACAATTTAATTATCTAGGTCTAAAGTGAGATTAATACAAATCCATATTATATGAGCCTCTTTATACTACTATGATATCGTTTCAGTTTCAGGGGCACACTCAAAGGTAAGATTTCATCACATTGTTGTTTACAATTTTTTTTGTAGCAATTTTCACATTTTTTGATATATTTGATCTTCTCCATATAATGTAGTTATTGAAATAGTTCTTTCATAAACAAAATTTTAACAAAGGTTTAAACATGGAATTGACCATTTCCTATCTCATTTTTCCTATATTGAACGTGATTTCTCTAACTACTATTTATTATTTATCTTTATATTACTATTTCTTCAAATCCCAAAAAAACTTTATAATTAAAAATTTTAGAAGATCCTTACTCTTATATGTGTTATGATGTACATCCATATTTAGATGTTACGTAACTTGTTTTACAAAGCTATTTAAAAATTTTAAATAGTTTGGCATGTATAGTACTATCAATAATAGACCATACATTGAATATATATTTGTAAACTTATGTTCTATTACGTTAATTAAATATTGCATTTATGTGTTTCTTGCTTGCGGTCATTACTTTTCTTATATAACCATATGAAATGAAAATTAATAAATAGGTGGAACTATCAATATTATCAGTTCCAACATTATTACATTTAATAATCTAAAATATATAATTTTTTTAAAATATATTTGATATTTATATTTCTTGTATATTTTCAAATTTATATGGTTTGATTTTATAAGTAATAACTAGAATTTATTGTTCATTGCACAAAGGTGCAAATTTTAGTTGAATTGAATTTCAAAGTGTCTTTCTCACCATAATTCACTGTGTCTTGTTCCTTTATAGGCAGAAGTTGAGTGCATTCCTAGCAATTTCCAAAATAATTAGATCATATTATGTCTAACATATTTTTTTTAATGAACTAGGCCTTTTTTTTTTAATAAACTAAGTTTCAATAAGCAAACTCTATGAAAAATGAAGATAAACATAGCTCGTAAAAATAATAAAATTACAGTATCCAATGGTTTAATCTTATATGCACACATTGATTTCCAAATATCACTCAGATCATATTATTTCTAATAATTTCTTTGCATTTCCTCTGGATGAGAATGTAAGCACTAATGATATCTACCAGTCGATAGTAAAAAACCAGTATCTTTAGCAAAGTGTATTTAACTTCCCAACAAACATTTTCCAAACATTCAAAAACAAAGGAGACTGAGACACAGATCGGGCTTGAAAAAGCCCAAGTCTAACCCTTTTCATTATCAAGTTTATTCTGAATGGGTCCACCTTTTTATTAGAATCACATCTGTGCTTTTTGTATTTCTCTTTCCGTTTTCTGCCTTGGAGAGCTATTGGGTCAAGTAGACATTTTGTAGCCCATGATCAAGTCTATTGCCGTTGCCCAAGAAAAAAGGCTATTCCCAAGTAATAATTTACAAATTACGATATAGATGTTATTCTCACAAAAAAAAAAAAGACAACATAGATGTTATTATTTTATTCTATATAATAATTATAACTAAAATTGTGCAATAACAAGGTGAATTCAACCTGACAGCTTGATTTGAAAAATATTTAAAAAGATGTGATTGTTCTCTTCGGAATCACTCTTGACAATAATCAAAGCTTTTAGTTAAGATTAATTGGTGAGGAAAAATATTAATGAAAAAATAATTTTGAAAGATAAAATATGAACAAGGTGAGAATTCAAGAAGCCGAATTGGAATTCATTCTTGTTAACAAAGTTGCACCTTCTAGACAATAGGACCTGATACCTCGAGAGCTAAACTATGAATTGAAGTGATCACTTGCTTCAAAAAGTTACGAAGACAACCAAGTTTAATTTTAGAACCAAAATATCAGAAATTGCAGCAGAAGTGGCCTTCCTGGGTAACAAATATGAAACATTAAAAAAATAAATTAAATGGCATATTTGGAAGCGATATGTCTTTCATATCAACTTTTAAAAGATATATACTAGTTGATTAAGTACCAGAGATCGGAGAGGAATCCAGGGAAAGCAAGAGAAAGCAAAACATACTTTATTTAATATTTTCTTCATATAATTCTTAGTCGTAAATTAAATAGGAACTTTATTCTAATTATAAAATGCAGAATAATGTGTACTTTTCGTTTTGCTTACATTTTACATTTAACTTATTCTACAGTGAATTTTGAAAAATCACAATTAAATTTAAAAAAATGGAAATGTGCCAAGGTTTGGCTTGGTTTAAGTCTCTGGATGTACACACACATATGTATAGTCATAGAGATTTGAGATAATTTGACTCCTCAACATTTACAAGAACAGAGGATTTTCTTTACGACAAAAAATTTCTATTTCAAAAAAATTTATTATATCTTTGCAATCTTGTATCAAATGCCATAGAAAGATCTCTTAGCTACATGCTCCCTTGCCTTTACCAGCAAGGGTAATTCTCTGTCACAGAGGCAATTTAATTTAGCCATAAAGTTGGAAAACTTTGCATACGTCGCATACAAGTAAACCAATGCTCAAACAGTGATAAGCATATATTTCTACTTAATATATCTTTCTTTTTAGGTTTCTTTGATACTCACTGGTTTGTTTAACTATGCTGCCTGATTGAAATGTGTTTCTTTATTACCCATAATAACTAGTACTGGTGAGAAAAGTATAAGACTTGTATGTTCTGTTATATATGCTTTCAAATAATATATAGTGTTGTGAATTCTCAAAAAAGAAAATATTGTCATTATTGATATTTGCTTCAATGAGCGTTTAAGAGTTATATTGGGTCAACTTTTTTTCCCTTTCATCTTGAGGATTTGGTTTATAGTAAGTAGATGAACTTAATTGAACTAGACCTTATTTCTATTATGGATGCCAGAGCTTTTACTGTTGAAGGATTGTCCTCCAGTAGCAGAGAGAGTAATGGATGAAGACAAAGGAGTAGACAGGTTTACAGGAAGTCATATTAGTTTTGTAGAGTAAATCATCAATGTATTTATGTTGAGAAAGGCAAAGACCAGTTGGTGTAGAGTGAACTTCAGCTCCCAAAAAATAGTGAATAGGACCTAAATCTTTTACTGGAAAGGTGAGAGACAGATTTCACAATATCATCCAAGACACTAATTGAGGATCCAGTAATTAAAATATCATATAGGTTTTTTGTTTTTAAGTGATTGTTGGCTTAGATAAGCCTAGGGTTTTTGTTCTACTGAGGGTATAGAATGTTTTGATGAAGCTCAATCAAGTTGCAAAGCTCCATTTTTTGCAGATCGAAAACATCTTTTTCTCAAAAATGTGGAGCTTCGGGTTTTGTCCTTTTTCAGCGGAGCTACTGCACTTGAACCCTTATTTACTTAAGGGAAGATTTGCATTGATTTCCCGGTGTTAGAATGGCCTAAAATTGCATTTTTCAAGCTTTGGAAGCTTCAACAATTTTCCACCATTGTTGAAAGCTTAGTGTGGGAGGCTGAACATGACCCCCACACCAAGCCCACCCTCGACCATCGGAGTGTGAGGAGTTTGGGTCTCTCCTTTCAGCCTGTTTGGCTCAGTTCTTAATACATTCCTCTATAATTTTCAGTTCGGATCAAATGGTGATTTCTTCAAAATTTTTTGAGCTCTCTAAATATTTATTATTATTTTTTAAAGATTATACAATGGGAAATTATACTGTAATATTGGAATTTTGGGCTGAAATTTTTTGTGCATATTCTACACAATATTGTTGACTTTGGTGATGAGACACTCTCCCTGTTTGTACATGTAGGTCTATTAATAAATTCTGGAACACTTTAACATATATATATATATATTGATGCAAATTATATATATATATATAAATTATCTAAGAAATAGAATTTTTAAGTTAAATTTTCCAGAAATATATATAGTATTATAGTATTTTTTTAAAATCTATATATATATATATATTTGTGCATATAATTAGCCAAAGAAACACATTTGGGCCTTATGGATGTTATTAGTATTATAATGGGCTGTTTTGGACCTCTATTTTCATTCGAATTTATTGGAGTTAAGTTTGGAATTTGGATATTTGATTTTGAGAATTGAAATTGAACTCCATTTTGTGTTTTAGAAAGTCCAATTGCAAGATAATGTTTATTAGACCTTTTGAGAACTTTAAATCTTATGTTGTTTTGGCTTATTTCAAAGGGAATTATCTGAGTCTAATTTTGGACTCTTCTCAAATCTTATTTGGATCCATAGTTTAATGTAATTTTATTTGTAACCCACATTATTTAAATACTCAATCTCGAGCCTTTGGCAAATTATAGTTTGAACCTATAGAGACTTTTGAATTCCATTTTGCCATCTATGTATCTATGGAATTTTGATTTAGGCTCATGGGGTTTATTGAAATTCTACTTTAATCCATATAATTTTAGATTTAACATTGTCCCTTGAATTTTGGAAATTTTGTTTTGGCCTGAAAATTTTTCAAACCCCTTGAGTCTTTGTAAATTCCTTTTAGATCCTAAAAAGGCTTCCAAGTTTCTTACTTTGGTCTATGGCTATTTATAAATTCATATTTTTGATCCATATATCTAATTTTTGACCAAATAAATCTTGGAAATGATTTATTATGCACCATTTAGCTCATATAAATCATTGAGTAATTGTTTTAAACAATTATGGGATATATGAGGCTTTGCCCAAAAAAAAAAAAAGCTTTGATGTTTAAATTTTTGAATCATAAATAAATATTTTAGACAATTTCTTGTAATATTATACATCTAAATTTGGTGCATCTATTGAAGGCCAATTAGAGTGAGAGTTCTTGAATTTGGATAAATAATTGTTCAAGAAATTTAAAATTGTTTTCCCAATGTTGTGTTTTGACCTTATAACCTTCACTTTTTTTTTTCTATTTCAGTGGATATTAGAACTTTAGGCATTGGGAAATGTTATCTCCCCATGAATTTATGCAATGCAAATTTATATTGCACTCTTTAAAATTTTGGTATGAAATTTTATATAATTGGGGACTAAATATTTGATGTGCTATCACTTGTAGTTAATTTCTATGTGATAGATGAATATTCTTTTCTTTATGTAGGTTTTGTGTTTTCACCTATATGTGCCAAAATTATTCATGGAAACTTGTAAATCTTTTGTGATCATTGTAAGGGAAATTTACATCTAGTGGTTGCATACTCACCTATAGTGGGACAATCATGACAATGCCTTTAGCTAAAATCATTTATTGGAAATGGATATACCCTATCTGTATGACATTGTATATATAATTTTGTGATGGGACATTTTGGACAAATTGATAGCAAATCTTTTATTTCAACGTTTTTTATACCCTATCAGTATGGTGATTGTAACACCCTAAAAGAAGAGGACCCAACTCAAAGCCTAAAACACACAGCATCACAAAGGACTCAAGGAAACTAGGCATTGCTATGGTATGGCATCTAGAATTGCGACATGTAAGAGTTTTGAACAATATGAGAAAAAAGAAATTGGAGCACGACGTCGCAGCATGAACCCTGGCATTGTGGCACCACATGTTGATAAATTATCAGCTTTTTGTTGATATTTTGAGCTAATTTTCGACTCGTATAATTTATCATTCTGACATTCGATTGACCTGATTCTACCTCCTATAAGTCACCTTACTCCTACTTTAACCATAGGTGCAAACCAAACTTTGAAATATCTCTATATGGAGATTTTGGATGTTCAAGACCGAAATAGTCATCTTTGAATCTAAAACTTAGCACTTAGATCTTTCAATTCCAAACCATATCACAACAACCTATTCCAACACTTCACCCGAGTCCCAACTACCCCAAAGACTTGGTTTAAGATGGTTACACTCTAGAGGAACCCTTCCTTTAGAGTTCAACCCCCCTTGAATCTCTAGTGCAACTAATGGGTTACATACTTATTTTCCACATACTTACTTAAACTGCAAGATGAACAACAATCTCAACCCTACACAACAATATGCACCACGAACAACCACATCTTAACCAAAATTGTGACCTTAGAGCACAATGCACACAATTTATATCACAAGAAATAATCAACATATCACACTAATAGGTTCGTATACAACCCATGTCGTATAGAAATAAGCATACATAATGTCAAACAAGACTAAATACTCAGATTTACGATATTCCATATGGTATCTAACAAGAGTATCCTACTTGGCACAATACAACTACATAAACTAGTTATACAAAGCACTACCAGCTATGAACTTAGATATTTGCCAAACCAAAGAAGGGAACTAAGACTCTTTAGTCTTCTCTTTGCTAGTGCTAGAGTCTTCACTTGAAAATGTTAGTCATAAAAGGGTGTGAGACAGAGTCCCAGTAACCGAGGGTAACCTACAACTAACAAGCATTCGTAAACGTGAATACACATACAGATACAAATGAATGTAATGATACAATGCATATGAAATAACATGAATTTGCCTAAGGTACATGGCTAGAACCATGGACTATTTACCATCACAAGGTAAACACAATAAATGACTCCCTTCCAGTAACCGGTTAAGGCTTATTCTGAGATATCGCTAAGCTTTCTTCTCTTCAGTCATGACCTGGCTAAAGGCCATTATATTAGTGATTGGACCATGGTTTTTCTCCCTTTGGACCACTCGAATTGGTAGTAATTTAGTGAAGATGCATTCTCAATTCATAGCCACCTAGGTCTCCTGGCCAAAAGACGACGATTTAGTGATAGAGATATATCACACCTTACCACCTGGACACAAGGCCTCGTGTGTCCCACCAATGGATTGGCATACCATGTTATATCATAAGACATCATTACCGAAACAACAAATGTTTCACATGCATAACCAAAGTGATAATGCCTTTCCTACTATGCCAAGATGTCATCCTATTCCATACATATATTCATGTCTCATCATCATTGTCGTTATGTTAGCATACTCATCAATATATTAAATCTATTTATGGGGATGCAAATAAATCACATATTAATAATCAAATACATGTTCTCATTAACATAATCATATTCTTATAGGCCATATACAAAGAACAAGGAAAGAGATTACCGTAACCTTGCTAGCCATGCTAGGAGCATATCATGATTTGAAAAAGAGCTACATATATTTTGCACAGGTACATATCATGATAGAGTATGATTAAGGCATGAAGCATTTGGAGTCCTTGGACATGGCAATGAGCTTGGAAAGAGCATGAAGCCTAACTATTTGAATCAAGCTGCAGCCTAAGAAAAGAGCTAGAAAGTATGAAAAATGCTTCCAATCATATAAGCTAATGGTCCAAGCCCAAAAGAAGCCCATTTGGGAGATATAACTTGAAGACAATGTGTGCTTCTCATGTGACTATTAAAAGTGACGTTTTTATATGATTAATATTTAGGTCAAAAGTTTTCAATTCAAATTAGGCTACTTTTTGCTGATTTCTTTTTAAGTTTGTTTCCTAATTTGAAAAAGGTGATAAGAGCCATATTTGGAGAATTAATTCAGCACCTTATGTCCAGATTCATTGTATAATGAGGTGTCACCTTTTAGGAATATTTAATGCTTATTATTCCTAGGGATTCTTGGTAGCCTTTTTCCATCTATAAATAGGCACCACTTTGTAAGGTTTTCTACACAACATGAATGACTGAGTTTCTTTTCAGCAACTTTGTTGTTGTTCAGTGAGTTCTTTCTTGCTTATCCTTGAGTGCTAGAAAGAATGAGGACTTATCAAGGAGTGGTGATCCTTGTGGCGTCCCGGAGTTAGGATTCAAGAGACGGGTTCTCTTGGAGTCTATTTCCTTCGACCAACATTTTGTTTTAGTCTTCTTATTTTTATCGTTTCTAATTTTTTCAGTTTTGTTCATTGTTGTTCTTCATTGTTCTTGTGTTTAATTCATCTTTCCTTGAGTTGCATGATCCTTACTCAAAGAAGGCTCTTAGGACGGGTTCCTAACGTGTCTCCCATCATTTGCTATCAGAGCTTCGGCTTGCAAATCAAGGTATGTTTATGTTATTTCGTTCCATTTTTTCCCCTTTTCCTTGCTGTCTAGAAAATATTTGCACTGTTCATCCGTCACTGTTCATTCGTTGTTACCTTGCTATTTTGTTCTATGTTCTTGATCCATTTTCTAGACTTCGTAATCTTTCATTTTGTTCTTATTGTGGCGTGTTTTATTCTAATTTCGTTGTCCATTTTCTTTCATTTCTTTGCTAAAGGATCTTACCATATTTGATTCTTGTTTCCATTGAGATTGTGGAGTTCCTTGTTATCTGCCCAAAGAATTTAGTTACTGCCCAGATTTCTTGTTGTGATTTTGCCTAAAAAAAAAAGAGAAGAAAAAAAAAAGAGAGAATTGATTGCAGCCTTGAAAAAAAAATCATATATAAAATTAAAAAAAAAGAGGGAAAGAATAATAATAAAAAAAAAGAGATATGGCTGCCAAGGCAATTTCCAAAAATTAAGGAGATTTTGTTTTCTTTTTTACTTTAAGATCTTTCAATCAAGGTGGTAGTTTGAATTACAAATTTCCTTTTGTGATTGGGCATTAATGTTGTTTAATTGCTCCCTTTTCTGATCTCATTAAAGGAGAATCAACTTTTGAATACCCATTCATAATTTCTCATTTGTGGTAAGTTTCCATTCTTGTCTTTTATTTTCTACTTAGAATTTTACTCTTCTAGTTTAATTCTGTCTACTTTCCTTCATAATTTAATTCCCTTACTTGTTCCTTCCTTGTTTTAGATTTTAAAGTCATCTAAAAGTTTCTTCCGTTGGTATACATGCCATATCTTTCCTCTTGTCTTAATTTCCAGCATTTCCTTTTCTTTTTTCTTGGCTGGAAAATTCGTTTCTTTTGCTAAAGACAGAAAGCCCATCTTTCTTTGTTGGTCACCAACATTTTAAACTCTTTTGAGAATTTGAATTTTTGAATCTTTGACTTTGAGAATGCCACTTAAAACATTGCTTCTTGATTTAATTTTAGATTCAATTTTGCACTCTCATAGGAAGCAAGAGTGAGTGGTAAAAGGCAAGAGCGTAATTATATCATTTCTGGAAAAAGTCTTTAAAGTGTGCAAAACATGAGTGAATTTGCATCATTGTTGAGTGAAACACGTGAGAGATTGTGCAAGGTCCTTTCTTTGTCTCCTATTCACTAACATTTTAGGTTTTAAGCATGGATGGTGATGAACTTGATCTTAAAGTTTTAATGAGAGCTTTTAATGATCAAATCCAGAAGTTAAATGTGAAATTGGATAGCATGCAATTTTCTTCATGCAAAAAGGATGTTAAATTGAACATCCCAAAATTTTGTGGAGAGGATGATCCTGATATGTACTTGAAGTGGGAAGGAAGAATTGAACAATGGTTTGAAGACTGCCAGTACTCTGAGTCTAAAAAAGTGAAATTAGCTACTCTTTACTTAGAAGGAAAAGCCAAAGTTTGGTGGGAACGATTTGAAAGAAAGCACCTTCGTGAAGAGAAACAGTGTGATACTTGGAATAACATGAAGCTCATTTTGAAGCAAAAGTATGCACCACACCCCTACTTCTATGAGTATCTTCCAACTCATAGAAAGGAGCAAACTTCTAAGGTATAAATTTCAGTTCCAAGTTGTAGTGATTCTCATTTGGAGCAAAAAGATCCAATGGAAGAGATATTTTCCTCAACATCTACAGTGGTTGTTGAACCAAGAGAATCAAATACTCTTGAAGGTACCTCTAATTCTCAAAATCCTTGTGTTGATAATGTTTCTTTTGAATTAGAGTATGGTGTTCTTGAGAATCTTAAGGAGGAAAATGTTGATGATATTCTTGATGGGATTGATCATGATCATTTACCACCATTAGTGGAAACAACTGCTCTAGATGTTATTAGTGAGGTGATAGAGAACTTTGTTGATAGTGGTATACTTGTTGCTAGTGATACTCACATTGTTATGCCATTAGAAATTAGTTCTCATGGGTGTGATGAAGTTGAACATGTTGATATGGTGTTTAGGCATCCATGGTTATTTGATGATAGTTGTTCTTTTGAAGTAAAGAAAGCCCATGAAACGTGTTGTATTCAATTCTATGAAAATCATAAGAAAATCAAAAGTGAGGTTGAAAGGAAAAATAAGTGTGAGAAGAATATGAGTGGTAAAAACAAGAGTGAAAAACAAGAGAGAAAAGAAAGAGTGCAAAAAAATGAAAAAAGAGGAAAACAAATGAGTGAAAAGAAACTTAAGAGAAGAATGAAAAAGAGAGAAAAGAGAAAAGAAAAAGAGAGTTTGAGAAAAGATGAGAATAATGAGGTAAAAGCAATTATGAGTTGTTTGAGTAAAGAAGAGTTTAAGGTAGTTGCTTTACAACTCCTTCCTTCATATCTTCCATATGTTCCTTCTTTTCATCTTCTCCATCCTTCTTACTTTATCTCTGATTCTTATAATTTATTTAGTCCATCCATGTGTTATGAGTCCTCAATTCCCCTTGAATCTAATGTGAAAGAAAGTCAGTTTGACGATTTAGTGTCTTCTTTCTCTAATTTATCCATCTATGTCACTTCATTACATTTTCATCATGGTGTTCTGCAAACTCAATTCATTTGTGAAGTAGTTTCTACTAATTTCATGTTCTATGTCTCGTGTGTCTCATAAGTCATTTGTCTTTTTAGTTCTTTATTGGTTTCTTCCATCTCACTTTCATGAATCTTGTGTGTTCCATTTTCTCTCTAGTAACCCATTCTCTTTTTATTCCATCCAACTGTGTGATATTTTGTTTTCATCCATATGTATTCCTCTTGTGAGCTGTGCTCCATCCTTGTCTTGTTAATGTGCATCATCCATGGGTGTCAAATCTTTCCAAATTTTGAACCTAACAAATAATGTGAAAATCTGCCCAACTTTCATCCCATATGTTTACTTTACTATCTCAATTTTCCTTGAGTCTTGTTCTGTCAAATTTGCCTCTAGTTCTTTGTTGCGGGTTATAATTGTAGATGTTATGGAGGGAAAATCTAGTTCTTATCTACAAATGCATGACAACAAGTCATATGCAATTCAAACTAATTGTCATTACAAGGTTTTTGATCCTGGAGATTGGTTTGGAATGCAAGTTTGTAAAGATGAAACTTTAAAAGGGATGAATTTGTGGTCAAGAGTCATTATTACACCACAAGCTCAAGCAGGGGTTGAAGAGAAGAGGAATCAATTAGGCTTGAAAAGTAAGTATACTCCCTATTTTTTATTTGTTGTTTTTAATCATTCACTTTCTTTCCATATAGATTATAGAGATTCGAGGACGAATCATTTCGAGGAGGGAGGGAATGATAGAGTACGATTGAGGCATGAAGCATTTGGAGTCCTTGGACATGGCAATGAGCTTGGAAAGAGCATGAAGCCCAACTATTTGAATCAAGCTGCAGCCTAAGAAAAGAGCTAGAAAGTATGAAAAATGCTTCCAATCATATAAGCTAATGGTCCAAGCCCAAAAGAAGCCCATTTGGGAGATATAACTTGAAGACAATGTGTGCTTCTCATGTGACTATTAAAAGTGACGTTTTTATATGATTAATATTTAGGTCAAAAGTTTCCAATTCAAATTAGGCTACTTTTTGCTGATTTCTTTTTAAGTTTGTTTCCTAATTTGAAAAAGGTGATAGGAGCCATATTTGGAGAATTAATTCAGCACCTTATGTCCAGATTCATTGTATAATGAGGTGTCACCTTTTAGGAATATTTAATGCTTATTATTCCTAGGGATTCTTGGTAGCCTTTTTCCATCTATAAATAGGCACCACTTTGTAAGGTTTTCTACACAACATGAATGACTGAGTTTCTTTTCAGTAACTTTGTTGTTGTTCAGTGAGTTCTTTCTTGCTTATCCTTGAGTGCCAGAAAGAATGAGGACTTATCAAGGAGTGGTGATCCTTGTGGCATCCCGGAGTTAGGATTCAAGAGACGGGTTCTCTTGGAGTCTATTTCCTTCGACCAACATTTTGTTTTAGTCTTCTTATTTTTATCGTTTCTAATTTTTTCAGTTTTGTTCATTGTTGTTCTTCATTGTTCTTATGTTTAATTCATCTTTCCTTGAGTTGCATGATCCTTACTCAAAGAAGGCTCTTAGGACGGGTTCCTAACGTGTCTCCCATCATATCATGATATGAAAGGAATAAAGTATATATTTACATAGCTAATGATAAGTAAGATACACCTCGATTACCTCGAATTGCCTGCACATACACACAGGAGAACGGTAGGCCATCGAAGTACCAATTTACATACACACATGAAAGAGAAAATGACCATGTCAACCAGTAAGCACAATTAAAGCCACTTAATTATCCAAACCATATAAAGCCTCCATGACTAATTTTTCCTTATACCAAAGATCTATCACTTGCCAATGGATTTAGCACTTTTGAAGGACTTCTTGGAATGCAAAAACCTCAATAAAGTAAGCTTGCACACTACAATGCCATAAAATACTAGAATCAAAACATAGCTTAGATTTTGGTGACCTACAACTTAACAAACCAAGTATAATTGTAGCAAACCCATGATTTCAATACCATGACCATACATCCAAGAGCCTCAAACATCTATTTAAAGCTATATTAAAGCTGAAAAAATTTGGACACCTTGTGGGACCCTAGAATTAGAGGTTAGGGTTTGCAAAAACAATCTTCCAACACACAAAAATTCACTACCCATTGCTTGAGAACACCAAATTATGCCATAATAACACATTCTTGACCATTTTAATTGATGGAAAAATATCCAAAATGAAATCCAACTCATACCCGCAAATTTTACCCACCAAAACATGTAGAAAGAAGAGAAGGAATGATGAGGATCCACTTACACACAAGATTTGAGCTTCTCATGTCCAAAAATCAAGCCCCCATGTCAGAAATTTAAAACCCTAGCAGAGCTCCTTTGTTTCTCCTCTGTTTTCTTCTTCCTTGTCATCTGGTTCTGATTCTAATTTAGCCAGATTCTGCAATTGGCATTGCAACGCAAAGTAAGCTTGCCACGACGTAAGCCTTCTCTGACTTAGCCCAATAGAAACCCAATTGCTTCCGCTGTGACAATACTAAAGCCCACCATGGCATGGGAAGCTTCTGTTTCCTTTTCTCTAAATCTTGATCCTTTTGGTCCTTCCTTTGATCCCAATCCTCCTATTTCTGTATAATTCAAGTGATATACTTCTCATTAACCCAATACCAAATCTGGGACAACATATTGAGGATCGTTATAGTGACAATGAGTATTATTTATACTGACCCTTTTGAATGGCCAAATCTTTGGATGTGTTTTGAGTTTTCCTTGTTTATTATAGTTCAGGACCCTTAGGTGGGATTATAATGAACTATCTTGAGATATAGTTGCATAATTGAGTTTTAATGGGAAATTCTATTTAGTAATTGTATTATACATCTATGATTAATATTTCCTAATTTTGTAACATAGCAACTGCAGAAGTTGCATAAATTGAGCTTTCATAAGAAATCTTGGTTTAATAATTATGTGTATTACATAATAATATTCCCTATCCTGGTTTGATCAATTTCAGTATTTTAGCGACTACTTTGGTGAAAACTTAATGGGACAAATTATGATCAGTAATAAGAGTCCCAAGAATATTTCTAACCACTTTGTAAAAGATTTGGTTCATAGAGATTTCAAACAATAGTTCTAAACTATTGGATCTGGTACTACCAATAAAGTTTGTCATATGATTGCTTATTTGTCTTAGTGACTGATGTTTAGACTCTGGTTTGAATTTTGAATCAGGTACCCCGTAATAAAGGCACGATATAAACCTTATTCTTGAAAGAAACCTAATATGAAACATCTTCATGTATGGGGTTGTAGAGTGGCTATAGAAACTTAATTCTAGAACCATCATAACTTTCTCATTGGGTACCTTACATGATATAAAAGGTGCATGTTTCTTTGTCATACTCACACTATTAGAGTCATTAAATTTGGTTGAACATCTTATTTTGAGAATGACTTGAATAATGGGAGCCATGAGTTTAAGGACATTGATTCGGTTGGTGAGAGCACCATTTTACCTATTCCTATTGTGTCATCTCTTATAACTCACTACAACATTTTTTGCACATAACAACAATTCAAAATGGTTGCCATAACTATGAAAAATGTTGCCTAAAAGAATAGGCAATATTTTGTAAATGTTACCTTGGTGTTGTCTATGCCAGTATTACCTATTCCTTTAAGCAACAGTTTTTTGACTCCTACGACAACAACCACAAAAACCGTTGCCCATGCTATAGGAAATAGGCAACAGTTACATTGCAACAGTTTTTAAATGTTGCCTATACATAAAGTATATTTTTGAAATGTTGCCTGTACGTTTAATAGGCAACATTGGTAAACTGTAAAATAAAGTATAACTATTGACTATACAAAAAAATATATTTTTCAAATGTTGCTTAAACTTCTAATAGGCAACATGTTTAAATTGTAAACAAAAACTATAATGGTTGCCTATACAAAAGCTACATTTTTCAAATGTTGCCGAAACTTACTACAGGGAACATTTGACAACTATTGTCTAGAAATAGCTAAAGGTAACATTTTATGAATGTAAGCTTATTTTATTTCCATATAAAACTTCACCTAGCTATTTTGAATGATTTCATTCTTTGCATATACATATAACTAAAAAAGACACAATTCATCTTGACACATACATATAAAAGAAACCATATTTATATATATCATAATTGGATCTACATTTATAGTCAATAAGTACATAGATTTAACGATAAACATTAACATATGGCTTTATACTAGCCAACAAAAAAAGACATGTGCTTATGTAAGGATTTAAGTTTGAACATGAATCCATATCCAATAGTTCAAAATAAATAATGTAGCATGATGTCCATCATTTCATAGTACTTGATTCTCATTTGTATCTCCTCCATTAGGACCACCTTCCTGAATGAGAAGAAAATATAAAATAATATTGTGTCAAATCAAAGCTTGTTGCATATTATAAAAAATATAAAATCATGATTATGTACAATGCTTATTCACATTTGATGCTAGATATATGAATGCATAAATATAGAGGATTTGAATTTTAATATGTTCAAAGAAGAAACACAAATCTTTATACAATCCTATTCTATTGTATTATTTTTGTTTTCAACAAGACGAAAATACTCAAGATATATAGCAATAGGGTTCAATTTTTTGAACCAAGAGGGTTATATGATTGCATTTCCTTTCCAAATTTGGGGAAGTTAAACATTATTATTAAAGGAATAATAGGGACTAGGTAGATACAAAGCAACTTAGATATAGGCATTATTGAAACTTTTTAAGATGATGGATTAGAGACATATGAAAATCCATAGCATGTTGGCTGCAAATTTATGAAGCCATTGATTTTAGGGTCCATCTTCTATAAACTCCCCTGCACTAACAGTATATGAAACCAACTATAATTATCTAAATTGAATTTAACATAAATTGAAGAGAGAGAATGTTTTAGCAAAGACATTGGACTCTATGAATGTGTTTGTTGAAATAGTCTCAAAGCATATTTTATAAGTATTGATAAAGAAAAAACCATATTTACTTACTAAGAAGATTGTTAGAGAATAGTCTAAACCAATTTTGCTATTGCTAGAGTTGTATATAAATCACTATCATCATCATTAATTACTTGTAATATATAAATAAGAACTTTATCCTTGTCTTTAACCATTGGATTAGTTGGTGGCAGCCATATATCCAACAATTGAAAGCCAAGCTTAAAATAGTTATGATAACAAAGTTACCTTTCTAAGGATTAGAACATGTGTCGATGTAGAAGAATGTGCACGTGCATGTCTAGTCACCTTTGATCTACTATTGGCATCTCCAGGAGATGATCTAAATAAATCTTGTAATGATTCCATATTGAGTCCAGGGTTGCAATGTTGCAATATAGCTCTAAAACCATTTCGTAATTTACCCATCTCATCTTGCACATCTCTAAGTTTTTCTTTTAATGAAGACACCTCCTCTTCATGTGCTTTCTTAATAGCACTAATCTACATTTTTCTTCAAGGTAGTTGGTGTGACCCTTCTCCCATAACAATGCATTTATGCAGGATGCTCCTTCCCAAACACAGCTTGAAAGGCTTCCATATTACTTTCTTCATTGTTCTCAATCATACCTTGAAGTTGGGACTAGTAAAAACATTAAATTAGATGTTGTACAATAATATTAACATTGTCTATTAAATAGATTAATTTAAGGAAAATTTTAACTTACAATTATGTTATCAGTTTCTGCATCCAGTTGTTTTCCTTTGTTGCCTTTTCGAGTTTCAACAAAAATTTCTGCTTGAGTAGGCTCTCTATTCTCCTTTGCTCGCTACAAAACAATAACTGTAGTGTGAAACAGAATTTTTTAATATAACACTATTTTTAAAATACAACCATCATATAAAATGGAAATAAGGTATTAACAATACCATTATTTCGCAAATCATAGCAAAGCTTCTCGGGCACATTCGATGCCTCCATTTTTGCTGAGCTCTACTTCGAATGTTCCTCACACTGATTGCCTACACAATAAGTTTAACGAAATATGAAAATAAATCAGTTATTTAAGTTTGTAGCACATGCAGAAAACCGACTATGAGTCTTACTTGTGCAATTTCTGAACTCCAATATTCACAAAGCTTCCTAAAATCAGATTTTGGCATCTTTAGATGGCTATATTTGAGTCTTTCTGTCAAGTTGGAATACTTCAAAAAATGATTCTTCCTAATTTTGCATTTATAACATCTCCAAGCATCTCTAACAGTGGTCTCTACCCAACCTTTTGCTTTATTTGGTAAAATAAACTTTTTCTACACAAAACACAATAGAAAAATAGGATCATGAAATCAAACGCATCATATCCTTAATGGATAAAAATGTACAACACTATTAAATACATACATTTATATATACCCATATATCATTGTTATTTGGATGTGACATTTTTGTCCAACTTAGGAAAATCAAAAGACAAAATGTTGAGTTTCATGCCACTTTTCCGAAGAAGAAGCTTAAGTCAGATACTACTTTATTTGTTGGTCCAATAGGTTGACCTTCTGCATTGAAGATCACTTCTTCTCGCTCCACCATTATTCTTGCATGAATCTATTTGCATGAAGTTTTTCCACGAGTTCTTTTTATAGATGTTCCTATTTTCAATTTAAAGTCATCAGCATAATAAAAATCAGGTATAGGTTTTGTAATCATTATATAGATAACTTAATAAAAATATATATCAAGAAGAAACAAGATAATTTACCTTCTATAGTTTCTTTGTTTGTATTTATTACTTCCTCTTCTTGATTAATGTCTCCCTCAACTTGTCCATAATTGTCCATAGCTTCCAGTTGCCTCAAGTCTTCTTCCCTGTTTCTTCTAGATGATGGTTGATTTTTGTTCACTTTTACTAGAGGACGGTTTTGACACCTGCTTGAAGGTTTTTCTCCATTGAGTAACTTGGTTACAGTAGTTTCTCTCGATCGTTGAGGTTGAATAGGAGCCTTTTCTCCTTGTTGACAATCCCCATAAACTCTATTAAAGTCACCAAAGGGCATTGAAGGGCATACTGGGTTTCTCTTTACCTTTTTTTTTTTACTTTCTTGTACACCACTACCTCTTTGGGATGCAAATGCAATCCTAGGATTTTGTTGATGAGCTTGCTTTTGATTGGAACAATGAGCTGTGGAATTGAGTGTATCAAAAGAATGCTTCTCTTGATTGGAACATTGAGCTTGATTTTTCTGGTTTTTCTTTGCGACTATGGCTTTATCCAAGTTGCCATCAACCTCTTTCTCTTTATCTTTGTTATTACCCCATAGTCTTTCATGCAATTTATCAATTTTCTCCCTCTTAATTTGCTGAAATTTCCTTGCCAACTCAGTGCTTGATCTTACTTCTAAAGGAAATTTGAGACTTCTTTTAGTAGGACTTAGACCACCCTTTCTAAGGACTGATCCTCTATCTTGAATACTTTTTGCTCTCTCCATATTTGTTGAAATCATATTGCCAATCACAATAAATTGCAATTAAAATAACTATTAAAATACTATCAAGACAATTTTAGACCTAATGTCTATAATTGAATATATCCAATTTCCTCAAAAGCCAAACAAGTTTCAAATATTTATATCAGAAAGTATTATTAGAGATAAACATCATTATATTTAAACAAATAGTAAATATAACAAATGGAACCACTGAACATTGGATATTATAAGAGACAACAAAGCCAACATTTTATTTGCTGAAAACAATCCAGAAATTAGACGAAATAATAGGAAAATTCTACCTTCTATATAGATGCACTAATTATCCCTCTTTTCCCTTCAATTCATCAATCTAATTTGCTATCATACTTCAACATCTACATTTTAACATAGAAAGGATACATTAGTGCATTAAATACAAGTGATAACACAAAAATGATATGATTATTTTATTAAAAGACATTAAAAACTATCAATAAATATGGTATGCTAACTTAACTATAAACTAATTATTTATTTCATGGTCACCTGATTATTATAAACTATCATAAAAAATAGAGTCATCAGTGCTTTTATCTTCACTTTCAAAGCTACCCTCATCATTACTTTCAATTTCTTTTGTTGAACATGAAATTCAGATAACGGCTTTTCAATGATATCATCTGGTACATCTTCCCTAACCAAATCAACTTCACAATCATCTTTTGATATAGGAAGATGTTTTGAGATCTCAGATGTTTCATCAGAATTAAATTCTTGGCCATTTGAATGAGAAATTTCTCCCTTGTCAAATAAGTCTCTTGGAAGTGCCTTCAAAACATAGTGCCTATTTTTATTAAAAGGATCTTCAACAAAGAAGCATTGCTGCACTTGAGATGCTAACACAAATGGATCATCCTTGTACAATTTTCTATTGAAGTAAACACAAGTAAGTCCATATTTGTCTTCTTCACCTTCAAACCAATTACATTTAAATAACACATATTTAAAATGACCATAATAATCTAACTCTATGATATCAGTTATTGCCCCATAGTAGGTCACACAAAATTTGTTTGGATTTTCATCCTTTGTACTTTTAAAGCTCGAGGTAATTGCCACTAATGTCACACCACTATTTTGGGCTTTTCGCCTTGCATCACGTTGCCTTGTATAAAACCTCTATCCGTTAATAACATAACCTAAATAACTTTTGGAAATATCATTTGGTCCTATAGACAACTGCTTTATCTAATCAGATATTTGCTCATTCATTACACGTGTTTCAAACCATTGAATGAAATCTTCTCTTTGATTTTTAGCTTTACTCCACTTACTTCTCTTTTAGCAATTGTGAACATCAACCTCATGCTCCCTACAAAACAAGCAACCCATTTTTTAATATAAAAAGAATAAAAAATTTCATTATAACACTAAAATGTTATACTAAGTTAATGGTAGTACTTAATGTAATCTTGTACTTCTTCACAATTGAATAAGATGTAGCCATGGGCTTGATTTTTTCACTTGTGATCAAGAGAAAACACTTTCTTTCCTCCAATAGGATGACCCATGTTAGGAATATCATCGCTATTTTGTGTCATTCTAGTCATCCTAGTATATACATCAGTGGATAAATACCTTGAACAAAGTGTTAGAGATTCTTTAGCCAAATAAGCTTCAGCAACAGAATCTTCTGGGTAACTTTATTACGAACAAAAGATTTTAAATCACCCAAATATCTTTCCATATAATACATCTACCGAAATTGAACTGGTCCATCCAATCTAACCTTATTTGCAAGGTGAATAGGTAAATGAACCATTATGTCAAAGAAACTTGGAGGGAATATTGTCTCAAGTTGGCAAAGTGTTTCTGCAACCTTTGATTCCATGTGATCTAAACTTTCCATCTCTACAACCTTTTGGCATAAACAACGAAAGAAAAAACAAAGTCGAATCAAAGGAACAACAACTTGGTGTGGGGTTATCCCTCATATTGCTACTTGTAGCAAATTATGTAGTATAATATGAGCATTGTAACTCTTGTACCCAGAAACTTTTCCTTCCACAACTTGTACACAATGTGAAATGTTGGAAGCAATACCATCAGGAAATTTTACTGCTTTTAAAACATGACAAAAAATAGATTTCTCTTGTTTGGTTAGGGAGAAACATGGATTTGGGGTCCTGGTTTTCTCACCATCAATTGATGCCTACAAATGAAGTTTCTTTCTTATCCCTATATCTTCTAGATCTAAACAAGCATTTTCATGATTCTATCTCTTCCCTTTAATCTCTAAGAGAGTCCCAATTATATTGTCACATATGTTCATCTCTATGTGCATTAGATCAAAATTATGGCGCAAAGTATTATCCTTCCAATATGGCAATTGCCAAAAGATAGATTTTTTCTTTCATAGACTATTCCTTTTTTTCTTATCATTCCTCCCTAAGATATTAGGGAATTCTTTTAAGTCCTCTAAAATTCTTGTTGCATCTAACAAGGAGGGTGCAGATCTATATTTAGTCTGTCCATTAAAAGAAATTGTATTTGATCTCCACTCGTGATCTGAATCCAGAAAGACTCGATGACCTATATAGCAATGCTTCTGACTATGTTTTAAGTAAGTAAAAGAAGTTGCATAATTACATGCAAAGCAAGCCAACTTCCCTTTAGTGCTCCAACCAGAGAGCATACGTAAGCAGGGAAGTCACTAACAGTCCACAAAAGTGTTGCATGCATTTGAAATGTTTAGTTTTTGGAAATATTATATGTTTCCACACCGACATCCTACAATAGTTTTAGCTCCTCAATAAGTGGTTGTAGATACACATCAATTGCATTTCCTAGTGATTTCGGTCCAGGAATAAGCAATGACATTATATAACTCTCTGCTTTCAAGCATAAATTTGGTGGATAATTATATATTGTTAATATCACAAGCCATGTGCTATGTGATAGGCTTATAGTCCTAAATGGATTAAACCCATCACTAGCCAACCCAAGCCCGATGTTACGAGTATTAAGAGCAAAATTTGGATACTTTGCATCAAAGTCTTTCCATGCTTGGCCATCAGTAGGATGTCTTAGCTTACTATCCCTTGAATGCTCTTTTGCGTGCCATCTCAATGAATCAACAATCTTTGAACACATAAAGAGTCTTTTCAATCTTGGAATTAAAGGAAAATGTCATAGTACTTTAGCAGAAACTTTATGTGCCTTTTTAGATTCTTGAAGATCACTATTCACTTCAGGATATTCTATCCATCTTGATGCTCCACAAATATGACACAAGTTATCTTTCTCATGCTCTTTCCAGAACAACATGCAATTGTTAGGACATGCATCAATTTTTTTATAGTCTAAGCCCAAGTCCTTTATCATAGATTTTGTTTTATTGAAAGAGACAGGAATGTTCAAATCTGGTATGGCCTCTTTGAATAACTCTAGGAGAGTAGTTAATGATGCATTACTCCATTCATAGAGACATTTCAACAAATACAATCAAATAGTAAATGATAAGGTGGAGAATTTCTTACAGCCAGGATATAACTCTTGTTTTGCATCCTCAACTAGTTTATAAAATTTCTTTGCACCTTCATTTAAGCCTTCATGTACTACATTTGCTCCAGCTACATCTTTAAATGTCTCAAACAATAAGCCATCAATATCATCAAATGAGTCATTATCATCACTATTACCATCAAGATCCATAGGACATAACTCTTCACCATGGTATATCCACTCTATGTAGCCTTCTAAAAAACCCTTACTTATTAAATGATTAAACACTACATCTCTTTTTTCCCAACTATCGTTGCAACATACAGCACAAGGGCACAAAATCTCTTCTCCTTTGAACTTTCCTTTGGTGAATGCGACATCCAAAAAGTGTATAATGCCATTAATATACTCTTCACAATATCGAGGCAAGTCAATCCAATCCTTGTTTATCATGATTAATTTACTGACCAAAAACAAATTTCCAAAAGACAATTAATTAAAGGAATAATCATATCGAACTTCATCAGGCTCCTTCCTTCATTGCCTAATTATATTGAATCTATATATAATATAAAAAATCTAACAAGCAATTCCGTAAAAAAATTCTAACAAGCAAAATTGGTCATGAGGTATGAATTAGAGGCTCTATACATATAATAATTAGACATGAATTCTAAAAAAGAAGCAACTAATATTTATTTCAAAACTATGGAATTAGATTAGGTGTCACACAGCACGCGCACACACACACACAAAAACCTATTTTTAACTTGATTAATATTTTGAGATTAGGTTGTAATTTTGGCTTGACATGCAGATATACTTTTGAAGATCACTAAATTTAATTGTCACTAACCTATAAAAGTGAATTGTTTTCCACCACAAATTTAAATATATTTTTTTAAAATTTATCATTCACATGTATCAATTCTACTTCTATGTAAGTTCCACAAACTGGTTAATGATAATAAAAATATAGATATGTTAATAGAACAAACAATGCAGCTTCCAGTAGTGATCAACAAAACCTTTTTATGAATTTAAGAAGATAAAAGTTCACTTCTCACTAACTTCTCCATGATTAAAAAAAAAAAGAAAAAGAAGAAAGAAAAATTGCTTAAAAGAGAGTAACATGCATAAATCAAGACAAAATTACAATGGTCATAAGTTTATGCAACATGTCTTTTTTTTTATTTATATGATAAAAATCAAGTGATTTGAATTAAAAGGAAGAAGAGTGGTAATGATAGGGTCCATTGTGTTAAAGGCCAGAGATTCTTATCTCTATTATACAAAAGTAACCATACAAAATATTATCCTATGTGACTATGGTCCAATTCATATGACTTTAATTACCCACATATCCACACTAGTTTTAATTCCTTTAGATGAACATTAAATTCATTAATTTGTGCTTAGAGATGTGATACATTGAAACTATAAGAAATTACTACATACTCTTAAAAGGAAAAGCATGAAAGAACTTTTTAGAAATACCTAATAATATTTTATCATTATATAAATTAATTTTTAAATATTGGTATCTTGACATACAAATATTTCTATGTTTTAGTTTCTTCAATGTTTATCAACATATCCCAGTATTGAATAAAGATCCAGCTTCTGGCAAAAGTAGGTATTTTTGTGCTTCAGAGTTCACTTCCTTGGCTGTAACCCTGTTTATATTGACTTTCTAGGGAATTTGGTGATATTCAAAAATGTATTGGTCATATCACTGCATCTTAGTCATTGCTTAAAGATACTTGTTAATTCAATTGTTAGTGATTTACTGCATTTTAAAAGTATGTTCATTTCACCAAAATGAACATATTTTAAAAATGAAGTAAAATAAAATATATTCATGGACCTTCACATGTTGGTTAAGAGTGTATCCCTACTACCTCTATTTTTCATAAATTAAAGCAATTAAATTTCAGCACAAGTTAAGTGGATTTATGCTTGCTGACATTTTAAACCATATTTCAAACAAAGTCGTGATTCATCAAGTTTATTTGACATTGGGTTTGTTGTTAAGCATTGAAAATCACTTAGAGTCATTTACATGTTAGGAAAGTGATACGAAAGAGTGATAGCTATAGTGTAGCTCACTTTTTTTACACTCATCTCTATATTTTATAGTTACTTTTGTAAATGCAAGAAATCAGATTAGATGGAGTTGGATCAAGTAGAAGCTTTATTAGAATGGTAATAATAGGTACATGGGTAATAGTTTTTATCAGTTCTTTCTTGAGATATTAATTTGCTGTGAACAATATCTTGAGATATTAATTTGTTGTGGACAATATCAGTGGTGAAGAATAAAAAAAAATACTTTTAAAAGAAAATATATGAAATGATGGTTAAACAGGAAACATTAATTAAATGACATGGTTTGTGGTAGACTACATAAAATAATTTTAAGGATTTCATCATATATATATATATATATATATGTAAACGAGATGAAAATCCTTAATTAATCTTCCTATTTATCTGAAGAGTCTACAATAGTACAAAATCATGTGATTGTTATCCATTCCTCAAGGAATGGAAAGATTATAAGGGGGAGATTTTTTTTTTGGAATTAGTGAAGGTAGTCGGCTATATCATTCTAAGTGTATGACTTGTTCTCTTAAGTCTTAGAGATTGAAAACAACTAAAGCATGGCTAACTAACGTTGTGCAACTCTTATATGATATATCCTTTTCTTTTATTTTGTTAGAATGTTTAGAAGACATAAAATTCTGGGAGACATTTTTTTATCCACAAAAATGGGCAAAAAGCTCAGACAACTAAGAAACTACATCAAACAAAGGCACTGAGATGCCAATACAGTGAACAAATCCCTGATATGAAAAATAAATCATATCAGGCTTACTTGAAACAACCCACTTAGCTAAACCATCCACCAGTCTATTTCTCCCCTGCTCTGCATGAGAGAAACAGATAGTCCAGTCTTTTCTTTTCTAGATTAGAATTTCTAGCAAAATTGTCGAAATTGAGCTCTCCAAGGCTAGACCAGAACCTGAGTTAATACTTAATTGTATTTATTTGATTATTTATTTATAGGAGACCAGTGTTGAGCTTATTATAGATTGAAATTGAAACTCAGCTTCTTTGAGTTATCATGCTTTTTTTGACACCAACCTTCCATCTAAGACCGGATGGGATTAGATTACGAGACTTTACATCTACATCTGTGGAGCTCAAACTTTCCTTTTGGTTTAGATTAAATCATCCCATATCTACATACCTATTTAAACTTAAAATTACCAGTTAAATTATTATAGCTTCCAACTAGCTGAACTATATAAAGCTCAAACTTTGTTAAAGAAAAACACTGCATCACCCAAGAGACAACGATGAATTTGGCTGTTACAGAAAAGTCTGTTGTGTTTGTTTTTCAAGGAGTTCATTGTCACCGAAAGTCTTCTATTTAGGGGTAAGGTTTGAATAATCATAAGAAATAAATAAAAGGAACAACTCTGGTTTATTATGATCAAAGCCACCTTTGGTTTACTAGTCTTTTTCAATAAATATTTTGCACAGGTTCCTATATTTTCCGATAGATCCATTCCCCACAATAGTAAAATACACAGGAAAGGACAAGAAATCAAATTTAAACTACATATTTTTTTAATGAATAAAAACAGTAGCAATATTAACATCATAGAGGATGACAAATATAGGTCATGCATTAGTCAAGAATCTATAATACAGTCAAAATATGTGTCCCATCCCATGTGAAATGAGATATATATTATGGACTCTATTACTCGAAAGAGCTTAAGCTTTTGCACAATGCAGGAAACATGTCTTCTTCCTCTAAAAAAGGAAAATTAGTCAATCCATGGGTCCTACCATCGCCCATCATGTCACCAACAACATTGGGACCCATCATGGATATCTTTCTTGAAGGCCAAAAGGAGAATATTCAAACATTACCATCAAACCATTAACTCTAAACAACCTTTATCATCAATCTATTACACATCTGAAGTTATCCCAAGCTTTATGTCTTTGTCAGTGAACCCATTGTCATCAAATTATTAACAAGTATAGTTATAATCACTCTCATATAGCAATTTAACATTAACAATAGCAAAACCCACATGAATAATATTTTTTATGGAAATCTATATCTACAATTTCAGAAATCATTCAGAAGATTTAGAAATAGGAAAAAAAATTCCAACTAACCTAGTGATGGAGGAAATGTTGTAATGAAGCTCCAGGATCTTCGAGGTTCACCTTCCCAAATACCCAGTAAGCACTAAATCGAATAAGTAGAAAAAACAGAGAAGAGGGAAACACTTAAGCACTAAACTGAAGGACCAGAGAAGAGGGCAATACTTAAGTATTGAACTGAATGAACAGAGAAGAAGGCAAGGCAGTAATTGATGTACTATTAACAATGGCAGCTAAAATACCTTTCATCAAAGATGGTAAGACAATCTTTAGATGGGCAGCAAGATGATGGGAAGACACTGACGGCTGGAGCTCCTTCAGATGGTTGGAACTCCTTCTTTAATGGTTGTCTTCAGTGAGGCAAGAAGAAGAGGTTGTGTTTGATTACATGATGCCCTATTTTTGAGCAATAGTGAGGCAAGAAGAGGCTTGACCAATGATGAACTTCAATATGCAAGAGGAAGAATGAAGAGAAAAGTTCAGTTAACCGCTACAGCTTGGTGTTTATAGGTCTTCAAATACCCTGTTTCCTTTTTTCTCAATTGCTAGTTTGTTTAATTAATAATTTAATAATTAATAAACTACTAAAAACTATACAAAATTAATATTATACTGCCAAAACAAAAATTTCCAGCACCAAAACTGTCCAAGAAAACAAAAGGCACCATATCATCAATTATATAGAAAAAGGCACTGACCCTTTAATACTTTCAGCACTCATACATGATATTTGAAATGTCATACTAACTTTTTTGTCACACTAATATTTCAGATCAATTATTTTCTCCACATAACAAACACATGTTTGTGACATTTGAAAATCCAGATTATAACTAAAAAAATATGAACTAATTTTTTTTTATGAAGTGTTAGTAACTTATTTTTATTGCTCATAATCATACATATAAAATGTTTATTTTAAATATAAATCCCAAGAGAATTAGTTCATATATTTTTCATTGAAAAATAGTAGCAATTCAAATATTTTTTCGTTGAAAAACAGTAGCATTGCAGAAGATAAGATGAAGAAGACAAAACTATGAAAGGAAGAAGAAAGAAAGCAAACAGAAAGGAGAGATAATAAAATAAAAGGAAGATCTCACTCAAGAGAAAGATCTAATCATGACGTAATTAAATAAAATAGCCAGAAGCATAGAGAAAAGATGACACAAGAAGAAAATACCTAAATAAATCCTTAAGAGGAAGAAGAAGAATATGAAGGAGGCAAGCACCGTTCGCAGCTTTGGCCAGTGAAACTAAAAATACCAAGAGAAAGAAGAAGTACAGAGAAATGAGAATGAGCAACTTCAACTTTTCAGATTTTGCTCTTTGAATATAGAAGCCAACGGATCTATCATAAAGTTGAGTAAATAATTTTTCTCATTTCCAAAGTTTTTTTATTGGTAAAAAAAGGCATTCTCCCTCTCTTTCTAAATCAATGTGCGTGATGTGAAAAGAGACACAGTAGACACCTCAACCTAATGTTTACAAAAAGCTAAGGATTGAACGGAAATCCAATTTCAATTTCTAGTACAAATAAACAATAAATTTTTGTACTTACAAATAATGAAAAAGGATGAAAAGTTATCATTATATTATATTTATAATTAGGAGTTGGTTACATTAGATAAATTTCAATTTCTTTTATTGCCGAGAAATAAATTTCAATTTCAATACGAATATAATAAATGAACCTTTACCATAACTTTATCATTATACTTTAGTAAATAATTATTTCTAAGTATTCATTTCTTTTTCTTTTTTTAAGTATTCTTTACCATAATTTGGTATAAATGAATTCAATGAAATTTAACTCTATGATGTAGATGATATAAATTAAATATGCAGTATTTTTTACTTTAAAATTTTAATTAAATCATAAAATTTGTTTAAATGTGTATTATTAATATTTTTTGATATGTTTATTTTTAATTTATTTTATTTTATACTCATTATTTTAATATATAGCTTTATTTTATTTCATTATTAGATTAAGAATTTCATTTATGAAAAATTTAGGGAAGTCTTAAAGGTGAGTAGTGTAAGTTTTCTTTTATTTATATATATATATATTATTCAAAATATATTATTTTAATTGCTACTGGTCTGATGCCGATTGAACCATTGAACCTTGAACCAGTGTTACATCCGATTTAATAGCTAATCTGATTCTGACAACATTGCATCTAGGAGATACTTTCCTTCTAATCACGGAGATACAAAAACGTTAACATTTAATAAATGAGAAACAGATCATGAAGACAAACCAATAAAAAGGACAGGAGCATATGCTAGCATATATCCTTTCCTCGTCCTTTTTATTGGTTTTCCTTCTTGATTTTTTTGTTGTTGTTTTCTTATACTGGTCTCTAACCCTTTGCATTACCAAAAAAAATATATATAGAAAAAGTATAAGAACATTTGCAAAATGTTGCCAAAAGTTATATGGAGAGTGGTTCTATGGCAACAATTATTTTTGTTGCCTATCACAAAGGGAACATTTGCTCAATGTTGCCACAAGACTAATATTATAGGCAACAGTTATTCATTGTTACCTATTTTAGAATTACATTACAACAATTTAAAAATGTTACCTATTTCATTATAGGTAACAGTTATGAAAGGTTGCCTTATATTTTGTTACTTAAAATTAAAAATAATAGTTACATTTTCATAAATGTTGTCTATTCATATATTAAGCAACATTTTTATAACTGTTGCAAAGAAAAGTGTTGCAGTATCTGAAAATGTTGTAGTGACTGTTAGAGGTGATGTTTATGAGGATCTAATTAAGATTGGTATAAAACACTTATGGTAAATGCTAAGGAGTTGATTGTTAAGTTCTGAATTGAAGGTCTTTGTAAGTCAACATGCTTGCAATATTAAGTTGTTACATGGCTTACTTGCAGGATTTCAAATCTGATTATTGACAGCATTAATTATGCATCCTTTCATCAAGCAATATCAAATTTTTTATTCCTTTTAAATGGTTGGAGACTATGATTAATAAGATTGGCTTTATGTATTGCAACCATATGTAAAAGCTTGCTGAATTACTAATTGGGTGTAACTTGTTGATTATGAGTGAATCTTAAGATCAGATAACAAACTGATGGTGGAATGCAAGATATAAAGCCAAATTTGTTGCTAAAGTCCACAATTAGAATGAATATATTGATTATTTAGGAACCTTCCTTATAGTGTGTCGACTAAGGATACTTTCATGATAGTTGTGGCTCTTTTAATATAATTTAACCCTGAATTTCACTGTATGACATCAAAAGTACCCTTTTAAATGGAGACTTGTATGAATGAGTCTATATGACTCAACTAGATGATTTTGTTAAAACCTGTGAAATGCACCTAATGTGTAAATTGTGCAAGTCTATCTATGAGTTAAAACTAGAGCTGAGAAAACGGGTTTCAACTTGCAGATTGACTTGTTTTAGCCCATTTTATAGCGGTCATGGGTTGAGAAAATAGAGCCCATGTTGAGATAGTCTTTTCCTAGCTCAGACTACTTTACTCTGCAGGCTAACCCACTAAACCCGTGAGTTAGCCACTTTAGCCTTTTTTTTTTTAATTTTCCCCTTTACATTAACTTTTTTATTTTGGATTTCTTTGTGTGTATTTTGTTTAATATTGGAACTTGAACTTGAAATTGTCTTATACTTAGAGTTGGAATTGCCCCATGCTTCATATTTAATATTGTTGAATTGTAATACTTACATGAATGATAATTAGTATGTGTTAATGTATTATCATATCGGTTGGATATGAAAGATAATGGTGATGTTTTTAATAAAATAAAAATAAAAATAGTCAAGGATATACTTTTGAATATAGAAGGAAGATCAACCTGGTTGTGGAAAAAGTATTAACATCACTTCGGTCAGATACAAAGGCCATAAAACTGATAACAAATCTTTAATCTATGATAAAAGGGTGATGTCCATTTTATTTTCTGTATTGATAAACTTATGAAGTTGAGGAGGTCCCTCCTCATATGAAGCAAGAATGACACCCTAAGTGGCCAAAAAAAGAAGTAAGGCACAATATTAAGCATAAGCTCACATAAATACAAATACTTGATTGCTGTCTGTTAATGTAGAATAGTATGGTCTTCATGAGAAAATAAAAGACAATCCCACATCACACACAGATATATCCATTCCCATTTATGAAGCATCCTGGTTCTATTTTTTTTTTGTGGCCAACAAAGCATATTGGTTCATGCTTTTAGAATACAAACAATATATCAACTCTTTCAGAACATGAAGCACAGTGGAAAGAGTTCAAAGCACAAAACAAAAATGCTGCAATTTTTGCGGTAAATCTGAGAAATTAAGTGAAAGTAACATTTAATCTTGTTTGGCTACAATCCTCAAAATGAAGGCATTGGAAGTTCAAATTTTGAATTCCCACATGCAGACAACAAGCAAGCCTCCAAAAGTCCAGGGGCAATCATACTTCAAATCCAATCATATAAGGAAATAAAAATACAATAATACTGTTTGATGTGTCGACATGATAACAGTGTCATCCTTTGGAATTTGTTTGAAACATCATAAGAAAAATTTATGATCGGTGCAAAACTAAATAATATAATTATGGCCAAAATAGATTTTTAATCTTACTAATATAAGTTGGCCAGAAAACAAATATAAAAAAAATATAATCCTAGTTGATACATCAGCATGTATTTAGAGGTATACTGTAAAAATAAGCAATATTGCTAATGGGAAAGAAACTTTGGCACTAGAGAGAGAGAGTAGGCTGTCACTTGAGTCACTTTCTTGGTTGGAAAGATTCCGCCCTGACTATGTAGCTAATTGAGTCAAGAAAGCAAGGTCCTCACCCAGTGGAGGAAAGATGTAATTGAATTTATGAGGCCGACCTTCTGCCCCCACTTTGCTTCACTCCATTTGAAAAAAATAAAAAAACAAATTTCAAAAGGAATCTTGTAAAAGTTATCAATATTGATTCAAAGAGAAAATAATTTAGTACCAAAGAGAGGGAATAGGATGTCACCTAAATCATTTTCTTGATTGAAAGATGGCACCTCATATGGAGTTAATTGAATCAAGATGTCAAGGTCCTCATCAATTGGAGAAAAGATGTGATTCAATTTATGAGGCCGACCTTCTTGTCCACACTTTGCTTCACTCCATTTGAGTGCTTCCCACCATTCCAATTCTCCTCTAATAACCTTCAGCTTTTCACTTGACAATTCTGCCGTGGAAAGACTTTTGAGTTTTGGACAATAATAAAATCCCATATTCTCTAAATTTGTCCCAACACACTCTATTTGAAATGCTAACTAGTTCCGGTACATAGAGAAGAGATAACCTTTTCAATTTTGGGAGGAGAATATCTTTTGTTTGTTCAGATTCAGATGATTGACAATTGATTATGCTACTTACCTTGGGACAATCTTCAACTATAAGCTCCTCCAAGTTGACAAGAGTATGTAGAAATTGGATGATGAAGATAGTGGTTAACTTAGGACAAGTGTGCAATGCTAAGAACTTCAGCTCACAAAAGTAGAATTGCCAAGGGTTGGCCTATTAATGATGCTTCTAAGGTTTTTCATGTAGAATATAGTCAAGAACTTTAAACAAAAGGACTCATGTAGGTTTGAGTCTTCACCTGAAATGGTTAGTTCATGGGAAAGGGGTGTGAGACAATGTCTCAGTAATCGAGAATAACCACACACATATATATACATATATCTCATACAATCTCATGAATGCAATATGAAATGGAATGGATGTCTCCCTCACACATGGCTAGAACCACGAGTTATCATCATAACAGGACATTTCGTATAGGCAATTCCCTTCTAATAGTTAGTGAAGACTGATTCTGACATATCGCCAAGCTCACTTCCCATTAGTACACCTGGCCAAAGGTAACACTAATGTTCGGATCGTGGTTCTCCTTCCCCTGGACCACCTCGAATTGGTGGTGATTTAGGGAAGGTGCAATTCTTTGCAGTTTGGCTCCCTTGGCCATAGGGGAGGATTTAGTGACAGGGATCTCATCCTTATCCTTCTTACTCGTATATCATCATAATCATATCATCACCACCTAATTCACCATATAACATAATCTCGCAATGTTATGTCATGATACTTATGTATCATCGTATAATCATCATCCTCATCATGATCACAATGGCATGCTATATATCATGCCATATCATATCATCATCACATATGTAATCATCATCATAATCAACATCTAACTGTGTGCATACCACGATATATAGAAAATCGTACACACAAACACATCTATATTGTGGTATGAAAGAAACATACATATATATACAAATATACGTCATATCATACAATACAAACACCTTCGGATGTGTGTGGTTGGTTTGAGTTTGGTCAGGTTCAATGGCCCTTGTTGTTTAAATTGGGTATATGACTATTTGGTGTGAAATTGGGTTGAAGGAGTCAAAACCTAGCAAAGTGGTTCCATTAGGGTAGTAACTTCTTGAACACATTCCTCAAGTTGATTGTTACCAGTTGTGTGTGTTTTAGAAGAAGAAAGGTTAGTGGTTTGTGTTTTGTTTGGCATTATAACAAAATTTGGTATAAAAGTAACCATTTTGTTTTTGAATGCCCAAAATCTCCATATAGACATATTTTGACAGTGGTTGGTGTTAGTAGATAGATACAGAGTAGAGTGACTTGTAAACTTTGAAATTGGATTAATTGGAAATTGGAGCAAGAAGTTATGTGCGTTAGAAGTTAGTCGATTACATCAGTAGATAACTGATGCAAGTTTTGTCATTGGCACTGCAGCCCCGTGTCCCATTGCCTCATTCTCCCTTTCATCCAGAATATCCCCACACTGTGGTGCCATATAGGCATGCCATGACCTTAACCTGCTTTTCTACCCTCTTTGTTGTCTTCTTACGTGTTTCCAATATGTATGAGTTTTGGGGACTTAGGATGTTACATTTTTCATCTAATTGCAATGTAGTGCGGTTATGGCTTGCAAATGTTTGGAAAAACTACTTTAATCACATAAAAGCTAATTAGCCCAACCCGCTGTAGTTATTGTGAATGACAGTGTAAATGGTGATTTAGAGAAATAGAAGAGAAAATAAAATAGATAAATGTAACTATGTTGCGCTCTCTTTAGACATATAAATGGAAAAGATCTTGAAAAATATCCAAAAGAAAAATCAACTTTTAGTAAGTTTCCTTTTGCAAGTATGCAAACTTCTACTCCCTTTGTCCCCATATTATAAGACAATATTAAAGATTTTTTTTATTCTATAATATAAGACAACATGTATTAATTTGTCATCATTTTTCCCTCATTTTTGTATTATTAATATTGTAATTTATTTTATATTTAATGAAATAAATGAAATTACTAGGGGTAAAATTGAAAATTTGAATTTTTTTTTAAGTTTAAGAATGTAATAAATGTTTCTTAATATATATGAAATATCTCTCATTGCCTTATAATATAGAATGAATAGAGTATTTATCTAGAGAGATATATACAACTATTGTGAACAAGAGACATTTACATGTTTTTCAAAATGTACTCCCTTAGTTCCTTAATACAAGGGACAAAACACAAAATTATATGAACCAAGAAAAATAATAAATTTGTTTGTAATATAAAATAGTTTTAAAAAATGCTCTCATTTAATATTAATAGCTGTTACATCATGTAATGATTATAAATGAATTGTACTACTAGTTTTTGAGAAAAAATATCATCTTAATTGGGGGTAATTTTGAAAAAAATTATTAAATATACTAAACAAACCTCATGTATAACTTATATTTTGAATCATGGAAAATCTCACAATTGTCCTTTATATTAAAGAACAAATGGAATAATGAGTTTAGTTTTTAGTGATAATTAGCATTTTACTAAGTTTATTAATAACTTATAAATATTTTCTGATTCATAATATTAACATATACTCTCTCTATTTTAAAAATAATTGTTATTTTAGAGTTATGTATTTTATTATTTTAATAAAGTTATTAAATAACCTAGTAATTAGTAAAATATATATGTATTTTATTATAATATCCTTATTAATTACTCTCTTTATTTCATATTAATATGATGTTTTAAAAAATCACATAAATTAAGGTAGGTAATCAAAGTTAATTTAAAGCATTAATTTAATAAAAAATTACTACTTCTTCTTATCCTTAATATAAGACCATTTTAATCGAATCATGCGGATTAAGAATTGGAATTAATACTAATTAACTACCTCGATTTTTCTGAAATCTTAATATTTTTCCAAAACTATCATTATTTAATCTCTTTCTCTTTCTCTTTTGGATACATTAAATATAGACATTTTTTGAAAATGTATAATAAATACTACCTCATATATTGTAAAGGGTCTTATATTTAGGATCATGATAAAAGATTTTATATATAGGATCGGAGGGAGTATATTTTCAAAATTGTCCTTCAATAATTTTGTTGACTTTTCTTTTGAAAAGACAGTTGGGTTGGTTATAAAGTAAATTTATAAAGGTTATTATTGAAAAAAAGCTAATAAATATTCCACTAAATCCTATAAAATATCTTACATTAATAGGATAAAAGAAAGTTTATAAAATGTCTTATAATATGGGACGGATGAAATACCAATTTGTTAATTATGAATTTTCTAATTATGCATTGCAATTTTTCTAATTTCTAGCTAAAAATTGTTTAGTTGTTTATGTGAATTGAAGAAAATAATAAAATAATTTGTAGATAGAATTAGAAAGTAATTATTATTCATATCTTGCACAAGACAAGATAATACCCAAAACATGAAAAATCTTGATAAGCTATGCATTTTTGACATGGATACAGTCAGGAAATTTTAATATTACTTTTTATTTCATTTTTTTCATTCTTAAACTTTTTTTATTAGCTCCATTCTTGAATTTTACTCAATATTTTTATTTTTATTTTGCAATTTATTGTGAGGTGCACCACATTTTCAACTACTTAAAAAGTCATAATTTATTTTCTTTCATTGTATTTTCATGGTTTTGATGACTAAAAAATCAAATTTTAATGGAATTATATCGTATATGAAACATAGATTAACTTCGATTTGAATGAAACTCAAGTGTAATTATTTTTTTTAACAAATAATCCGGTATTCAAAGCAAATATAAAAAAATAAACATAATAAATGAGTGTTACTTAGTGCCGTGGGACTTTTAGGCAGTTAAGACAACCGCTTAAAACCGACCCCAATATATTAATATGTTAGTGAATATCTAAAAAAATAATGTAATAAAAAGAAAAGATGTAAAAATAAGAAATGAGAAGACTATTTTTATGTATAAGTTAATAAATTTTTCTTTCCAGTATGATTTTATTGCTAGATGTTTTGACATTTTAATTTTATCCCAATTAATTCTTTTTTAACTAAATTTTTTTATTCCAAAAGTCTTTTTAATAATTTTCATAATCTATCTTTCTCAAATTGTCAAATTAAGATTAAGACAAATGTATTTTTTCAATTCCTCTTATAAATTGAAAGGAAAAAAATCTGTATTAATATTGATGGTTATATTATCTATTAAAAATGAAATGCTAAAATTATTTAATTATAAAATTTTTTATAATTAATTTCGCAACTCATAAAGTTAAATATATATATATATATGTCAATATAAAAATTTATAAATTATAGAGCACTAAACCTTTTTGATATATTTGCCTTAGGCCTCAAAACTTTTTAACACGGCCTTGCTTTTGCCTCCATAGCTTGTTGATCTTCAGAAGACAGACAACAACTTGTTCAATAAATAATTTTCAAATCACATCGGCTCCCAGTAAAAGATAATATGATCCATTATTTGAGTTTCAGTGGTTTAGGTTATTCAAAAAAGGTCTTAATTTCACACTTTACGCTTCCAAGTACCAAGATAACTTAGGAACACGATTAGGTGTTCTTTGTTTTATTATCAGAAAGTAACATGCATCAATCTAAAGGTGGGAGGGCACATTTTTCAATCTGAATCAAAACGATAACTAAAACAAAGCAAAGCTAGGCATCTCCAGAGCTTAATTTCATTTGGCAAAAGAGAAAAAGAACCCAATTTTGAAATGGACGACTTCTAAGACAACCAGACAATAGCTAGAATTAGTTAAAAAGCACTTATTTTTCCGCCATGCTTCTACAGTTATACTCAGAACAACATAACAACACACAATTGGTCAAACCTGCGCCCTGTTCTATAGATGATGATATATTTTTCCTCACTAGAGACCTAAGCTAAACTGGAACAAATACATGACCAATATTGCCAGCAACAAATGATAGACGTAACAAAAAACAACAGACTTAGAGCTGTAATACACAGATCTTATGAAGCCTCCAAGTGACGGCGGTGTTGGTATGAAAGCTACAATCGCTAAAGTGAAAGCACGGTAGAATTGGCTGAGGAGACAATTATAAGCAGTAGATATTTAGGTTTTACGAATGAGACTTTTTAAATGGGCTTCTTGGCCTTCGGCAATAATCCAACAGTGAACTCCACTCATTTTTTTCATCAATATTTATTCCTTCTGGTTCAAAAAGAAAACTAATTTTTTTATCAATATTTTTTCCTTCTATTTATAAAAAAAATATTTTTCACTACTAAATAAAACCTTAATTTAAAAAAAATATTTACTCGATAGAACATATGTATAGCCACCTATACAAAGGCTTCTATAGTTTTCAAAATAAGTTATTACACTAACTCTATAACACGGGTACTTTAAAAATAAAAAACTTACCAATATTTGATATATATTAAATATGTTTAATCTTTCAAGATACATGGCACTAATTTTGGGTAAATGAAGAGAGAAATAAACATTTGACAGGTGGGTCCCACAAAAGTAGATATACTTTTTGGGATTTTGAGAAAAAATAATTAAAAATAAAATATTTACCAATTTATAACACGTAACAAAATATTCATCAAGATATAATAATTAAAGTCGATTAATTGAAATGTGGGATTACGAAAAACTCGAATCACATATACGTGACTTGCTTTATAATTTTTTTTAATTTTTTAATGCGATGGTGGGATGGCCAACCGACTTGCTCTTGACCTTTTTTTAAATTTAATGAAATCAACGCCAACTTGTTTTTTTTTTCTTTTAAAATTTTTTTTGACTTACTTTCTGTTTTATTTTGGCCTGATATGATCAACATTGTTGAATATATTTCGTTTAATTCACATTATAAGGGCCTTTAATTAATCTAAAATATAAAGTGTTGTGTTAATTTTTAGAAATAGTTTACTTTTTTATCACTATTGATTTATTAGTTGTTTTGTAATTTAGAAAAGAAGAGAAAGTAAAACTTAATAATTAATAAAGATAAAAATAGAATATTGAGACATTTTTTAGAAGTTTAAGTTTTATAACTAATTTTTTTTAAGAAGTGTAAATTAATTGAAAATCTCTTATAATATAAATAGGAGGGATAACTATATTGCATAATGATAAATAAAATAAATTAATAATTTGTATAATAATTAGAAAGAATGATAGTTTATAATAAAAATTATAATTATTTTTTTTTAAAAAATAATTATTAGTAAATAAATTTAACAATTTACTAGCGAAAATAAATTAAAGGTAACAATTTATGAGGTAGGCAACAAGTTAACTAAAAGTAAAAAAAATCAAAATATGGCGCAACACGGTATAAAACGATCATGCAAATATTCTAGATGACAATCAATAAAAATGACCATTAGTGATTTTTATAATGATTAGAATAAATGAAATAAATTAATAATTTGTATAATAATTAGAAAGAATGATAGTTTATAGTAAAAATTATAAATATTTTATTATTAAAAAATAATTATCAGTAAAAAAAATTTAACAATTTACTAATGAAAGTAAATCAAGAGTAACAATTTATGAAGTAGGCAATAAAGTAATTAAAGGTAAAACAAAATCAAAATATGACACAACAACATATAAAAAAAATCAAGCAAAGATTTTAGATGACACTTTATAAAAATGATTTAGTATACAAAAAATTTTCCTGAAATATCAAAAGAACATTAGATCATTATTATTGTTGAATAATCATAAAAAAGATAAAAAATATGATAATAATTTTTTAATAAAAATTATATTTTTAAAAATTTTCTATTTATTCTACTTGGTTTATTTTTTATGTTTTTTAAATTTAAATATTTTTTATTATTAATTGATTATTAACTAGCTTTTTTGAACTTTTAATTAAATTTTTATCTTTTTAATAATTATTCAACAATAATAATTATCCCATATTTTTTATTTAATATTTTTTCAATTTTTTTAATAATATTTATTTTTAATAGTAAAATAATTATAATTTTTATTATAAAGTATCATTCTTTTTAATCATTATAAAAATATTTAATTTATTTCATTCATTTTAATCATTATAAAAATCACTAATTTATTTCATTAATCATTATACAATATTATCGCTCTCTCAGATTCATATTATAAGGGGTTTTCAACTAATTCACGTTTTTTTAGAAAAAATTATTTCCAAAACTTAAACTTCTAAGTTCTAATAAAACCTCAATATCTCATTTTTACCCTTATTAATTATCAAATCCCACTCCTCCTTTTTTTCTAAGTTACAAGATAAGTAATAAATCAATAGTGATAAAAAAAGTAAATTACTCCTAAAAATTAATATAACACCATATACTTTGGAATAACTAAAAAATTTTATAATAAAAAAGAATAAAAAAAAGTAACAAAAGCGCCAATTGGCTTGCTTTTGATTTCATCAAACAAAAAAAAGAGTAAGTAGATTGGCCATCCAATCGACTTGCTCCATTTATATTTAAAAAAAATGAAAAAGTAAATCATGTATATGTGATTTGATTTCTTTCTAATTTCATTGTCATGAATCAGGCCATCGACCTTGACTGTTATATCTTGGTAAATATTTTTTGATGTGTTATAGATTGGTAAATTTTTTTATTATTTTTTGCTCAAAAAACTGACTTTTTGTGTTAATTTTCTTTTCTTATCTTTGGAATTTAAATTACCATCTACATAAGGTAGAAGGAGGGAGTAGTTTTATATTATGAGGAAGGGAAAAAGTTAATATCAACACACGGTTAACGTTGTAAGAAAATGAAACAACATAAAGATAAGTGCATATCAAAGTACCAAACAATGCCATTTTCAAAGAAAACTTAAAGAGAAACTTGTAATCATAAAAAGAAGAACGCTTCCATGCATCAATTTAACTTTTCAAGGTTTCATGCTACGTTTCTTAACTTACAAGTCTACGTGATACAATTGAAGTTTGCTGCTTGTACAACAAGAACTTGCTATGATAAATGTCAGTTTTTATGATAATAAAGCTCATATATTGAATAAATGATAATCAGACCAATTTTCAAGAAAATTGTACCAGGCGTTAATTTCTCTTTTCTCTTTTTATATTTGCAAAGTTTTTGTGCAATTTGATCCAAAATTGAAGGTCAAAGCAGGTTAAAGTGTTCCCCATTAAATCTTGATTAAGCTTTCAGGCACTAGAACATATTCACTAGTGTAAAGTGTAAACTGAATCCTGGTTCATATATTGTCGTTCACAAGTGAATAGTGCAATTAATTTTGTAAACTTCATGTAATGTATGAGATCTACCCATTTAAAATTTAAATGTTAAGTTTTTCTAAATAATTGATGTCAAGTTACTAGATAACTATATAAAAAGCTTAAAAGAAAGAGATAAATTATGTGAGACTTTTAACGAAGTAAAAATAATCAAGGATAATTTTGATTAGTAGTCAATGATTCCTAGGCTAATACCGGATTGCAGTGGACTACTCGATTCGGTTCCGGTGAGCTCATTTTCAAAGTACGAGCCTCGGTTCAATTTTCAATATTTTCATAATTTCACAATCAAAGAATATTAAAGAGGGAAGATCAACCTAATTGTGGAAAAGAGCTAAGGCACCGTTTGGAGGAGGAAATGGGGGTGAGGAAATGGGAATGAGAGAGGGATTTCCAATACCTACATGATTGGTACGAAGCTTTCTTCATTCCTAGGAATTATCAAAGCCCATGTATGTGGGAATATCGAAACCTTGGGCCCAATGGAATCATCAAGGGTTATAGAATATTAACATCACTTGGGTCGCAGATAGAAAGGCTAAAATGAGAAAAATCTCCTATACGAACAAATCTTTAGTCTGAGATACAAAGGCAATGTTCATTTTATTTGGTGTATTGATTACCCTATGAAGTTGAGGAAATCCCTCCTCATATGAAGCAAGAATGGCACATTAAATGGCCAGAAAATAAAGAATATAGGCACAATATAAACTAACATGGATACAAACACTTGATTGCTTTCTGTTAATGTATAACAATATGGTCTCCTTCCTGAAGAAAAAAAAAAGGAGTATACCATCACACACAGATATATGCATTCCCATTTACAAAGCATGCTGGTTCATGCTTTTATAAATCAACTTCAAAAGCACAAATTAAGCACAAAGGAAAGAGTTCAAATTACAAAACAACAATGCTGCAGTTCTTGTGATAATTCTGAGAAGGAGAAGTAACAGTTTCTCTTGCTTGGGCACAACCCTGAAAAGGAGGGCAAGGAAGTTCATATTGCAAATCCCCAGACGCTAGCAAGAATCAGGCCTCCAAATCCCAATCTGGTAATTCTGAGGCAGAAAAAATATATATATATATAAGAAATTGTTAGATGTGTCATCATGATAATTTTCTTGCTTAAAAGGAATAATTCTTTTAGCCATTTATTGAACTTTTAATAGCATCAATATAAGTATGAACATTTCTTATGTAACTTTGAGATCAGGTAATTCTGTGAAATTCTCCCACCAAAATTTCTCTAAATGCAGGGGTTGGAATGTCTAGCTCGGCATTGGCCCCTCCGTTTTAGTTTTTCCCCCTTCAAAGCTACAATTTTTCATGGCATTTCTATGGCTAAAATACATTTTTGAACAAATAAAAATATATTCCCACTAATAGGCTACTACGAGCAGGTACATCAACTTGAGTTCATAAGGAATCTTACAAAAATTAGCAATATTGATGGAAGAAAAGAAACTTTAGAACCCAAGTATAGGACGTTACCTGAATAATTTTCTTCATTAAAAGATGGCACCTCATATGTAGTTAATTGAGTCAAGATGTCAAGGTCTTCATCAATTGGGGAAAAGATGTGATTGAATTCATGAGGCCGACCTTCTTGTCCCCATTCTGCTTCACTCCATTTAAGTGCTTTCCACCATTCCAATTCTCCTCTGATAACCTTAAGCTTTTGGCTTGACAATTCTGCAGTGGAAAGACTTTCAAGTTTTGGACAATAATAAAATCCCATCTCTTCTAAATTTCTCCCAATGCGTACTCCATTTGAAATGCTAAGCAGTTCGGGTACATAGAGAAGTGATAACTTCCTCAATCTTGGGAGGAAGTTGTCTGCTGTTCTTTCAGATGATTGACAAGTTATTATGCTTCTTACTTTGGGACAGTCTTCAACTATAAGCTCTTCCAATTGAGACAGATTATGAAGAAAGTGCATTGTGAAGATGGTGGTTAACTCAAGGCAAGTGTGCAATGCTAAAAACCTTAGACTTATAAAACAGTAAGTAGAACGAATTGGCTCCTTGATGATACTTCTTAGATTTTTCATGTACGATATACTCAAGAACTCCAAATATAATAACTTACCCAAGTATGAGTCCTCTTCATCCATAATGCTCTGCATTTCATTACATTCTGCCAAAATGCACATTCGCATCTGCTCTAGATTCCACCATCCGAATTCAGAGAGACTATTGATGGTCATGTGGCTGTCCAAGAAAAATGCAGAGGCAAATTCAAGAATGCTCTTCACTTCATGGGGAACATCCATACCATATGCGAATCTTAAGCTTGAGCTACTTTCTTTAAATTTTACTTCAACTGCAGGCGGTACACGCGATATTATTCTTTTCATACGATGACCCACAATCAATCTACTACAAAAACACACCCTCCATGGTATATGCTTCAGAAATTTAACTTCTGGGACATATATATCCAGTGCTATCAACCTGTCTAATCCAACAATTGCTTCAAGAAAGTGTTCAACATTCTTATGCCACCACTCATTATCTGAGTTAACATCGATCCTCAAAACCTTCAAATGAGTGAGTTTGGATGGAAAGCCAAGAGGGATCATTGCAAAGCTGGAAGATGACATGTATTTCTTGCCATGGTCACTACTATGATGAAATCCAGAAAATGAGAGGGACAAACTCTCTAAATTGGTTAACTCTTGGATTTGGTTTGGCAGATGTGTAATTTGAGTGCCATCAAGATCAAGCGTCATGAGATTTCTAAGCCGGCCAATCTCTGGAGAAAGCTCCGTGAAAAGCTCACAATCTTTTAGATAAAATTCTCTGAGCTCCTGTAAATTAAAAAATGAGCTTGGAAGGTCATGTATGCTAGTGCGTGACAAGTCAAGAGTATTGAGCAGAGGCATGCAGTGGAAAAATGAGGGTGGTATTTCCATCAAATCGAGGTTGTTTCCCAATGACAAACTTCTCAGGTTGGGGAAGTTCAGAGAACTTGGAAGATATGTGATTGGAATTCCATCAAGGTCAAGCTTCTCAATATTATGAAGTTGTGCAATTTCTGGTGGAAGTTGCTTGAGTTTCTTACACCCTCTCAAAGACAGTGTTCTAAGTTGAGCCAACTTAAAAACGAAACTTGGTAGACTTTGTATGCCACTGTACGATAAGTTCAGGTCTCTGGTACAGAAATTTGTTAGAAATTCTGTGGCTTCAAGTGAGTCCCAAACTTTTGGTGGCTGTGTCAATCCTAATGCTCCTACTTCACAATTATCATCTGACTTTTTATCCACCAATACATCCAAAATAATTTTCAATTCTTCTGGCAATAAGATATATTGACCAGGGGTGCCTCCGAACTGCAGTAAGATGGAAGGCTCCACGAGCTCTCTCAAAATATGCTCTGCTTCTTCTTTACTCTCAATTAATTGTTCAAAAAACCATCGGACAAACAATTCACTTCTAGTCATCATAAAGTCTTGTAATTTGAAGGCCCTTAAACATCGTGTCAGGCGAGGCTTTACTCTTTCAGAAATTACATCTGCCCAGATGATGTTCATGAATGCATTCATTATTACTTCACCCACACGATTTAACTGGCCAAGTTTATAGGATGGATTAGGATAGCGCAACTTTTCTGATGTAAGTTTCCAAGTTTGAATATCTTCAACGTTTTTTAATGACTTTGCCACAAGAACAATGGCAAGAAGATGGCCACCACATTCCTCAACAAGTTGCACTGCAATTTTCTGGATGGCACAGGATGAACGTACAAGCTCACCGCCTACATTTTTGCAGAAGACTTCCCAAGGCAATAAATGATCCTCTGTTCTGATTCTCAAATCCAGTTTTGTGGTCAATTCATCATTTTGCGATGTTGATAATTCTGTGGTTATAAACACAAAAACACCTTCAGAATATGTTTTATCTGGAAAACACACCTTCCAAGGGTCTAACTTTTTGTCAACATCCCCGTCCACCACAAGCGTTAAATCTTTGCGTCTTTCATTTTCCCCTGCAAGCAAAACGAGGTCATCTTTTATCTTCAACTCTGCACTCGTAATCTGATCCAGCCACGCTGCAAGATCTAAAACTTCAAACTTTTCATCGATCTGATTAACATCAATGATTCGGACACGATGAAATGTCTCAGCAATCTGAGAATTTGCTGTCATTGCTCCCACAACAGTGTGTTTTTCTGCATCATTTAATGTTGAGAACCATACATTTTGAATCTTGTGAGATGACGACTGATAAAAGTGTACATTTTCTGGAGTTAAAATTTGAGTCAGTTGGTCGACAGCAAGACGAGTAGCTAAGTGGAGAATGGGTTCTGGGACTTGTTTGAGTGGTGTCTCTATGCTGGTAGTGCTGGTCGCAGCGGTTAGCTCCTCCGATTTACCTTCGTTGAAGATGATGCTGCCACCATTTCTTATGTCTCTTGTCATGTCCACTGATATAATCCCTTCCATATATCTCAGTGGCTTTTTAGAAAGAAGTCGCTGAGCCCATCTCCACAAGTCTTCAAAAGCTAACAACAATCTGTCGTCATCCGGTTGTTGCATCTTTAAACAATAAGAGGCACTGAACTGGGAGACTTCGTCGATCCATTGCTTCAGAAATTTTTCATACCCAAGACTCATGGGGTAGCTCAAGATGAGGCGTATAAAATCTCTTATCCTCATCAAACTTAACAGATCTTGCACTAGTTGCTGTTTCCCTATGTAGTTTTCTTCCTGACGCTTGCTCTTGGATGAAATCATCTCCGCTGGCTCAGTTCTCCTGCGGCCAACTTTCAAAAATCAAAGATCGAATAACGCATTATATCACATATTTTAAGATTAACATCATCCTCATTATCAAGTTGACATTGAAAATACATAACTACCACGAAAACTTCTAAAAGATCAGGAAAGTTCACCCTTTTATAGATTATAACCATAAGGGATGAAATGTAAAAATTCAAAAGCAAAAACAAACGAAGAAAAATTAAATGGATGAAGTGATCAAGAAGCTGCAGTGCATGGAGAGACAGCTTTCAATTGTTTACTGAACAACGTTACATTAATGTCTCTTAGAGCTAGTTAATTAAGGTTATGATATAAGAGGCAATGGTGAATTTTATTAGGTAGAACAAATTACATGGTGAATTGAGCAACAAGTTTTAAATTACACACAACGCAAATTAATTTCAAGTCATATTATGGAATTTTTTATTAAAATATTACTGGGTACTTATAATTAATAAATAAATCACAAAGAGATTTAAAATCTCTAGCTTGTGCAGAATCAAGCATTTACTCAAACTAGTAATGCTCTAGGAGGGTGTTCTAGCTAACAACTACTTCATCGTACTAATGCATCAATCAAAATAATCTACTACTACCTTTTAAAAACCATTAGTCTAGTGTTGCTCTAAAACCTTGTATTGATTTTTTTGGGTAGACATTTGCGCATTATTTATATTTTGTATTGAATCATTTGCATGGTGCCCACGCTCTAATTAACACGAATACTTAGTTACTTACAACCTAAGGTCTTGAACTTAGTGATAAATTTACTTAACACCAAAAAATTATTTCATTAAATAGAATCCATTTCATTATTAGTCTTTTCTTTCCAGAAATTAATATCTCTTAATGTTAGTCTAACTAGACGTTTTCAGATATTCTTCCATATTTAGCAAAATGAGTATTTGCTTAATTTGGCAACGAATATTAATTGGGAGGACTTATGCACATTATCACTGCGTCAATGGCTGCATCTCTGAACTTGACTAGGCGAATATATAGGGGAGGTACGTAGTTGGTCTTGAAGGCTTGTGGCAAAGAACTTTTACCTACATGGCTTGGAGCAACTTGGAAGAATAGAAGTGAAGAAGTTTGTACTGATGAAAGGAAGGAAATTTGAAGGGTTCACAACAATGTAAATGGAGACTTGTTTTGATTGGAATCAAACAAATATTCTTATCCGTATTACATATATATAAATACGAAACCCGATCACGCGTTGAACACAGACAAAGGAATAGATCATCGATCCACATCAAGGGGATGAAATTGAAAAGCGACTGAAATAAAGTGATAAATATTGCGTTGCCTAAATAGGTGTACTACTCTTTCTGATCCTATTTATGATGGGAAAAAAAACTATTTTACGAATATTAAGAAAAATAATTTTAATTAGTTAAAATTAATTAATTTATTTCATATTTTAAATTTATTTTAAAGTTACTTTTATTTAATTTAATATTATTTAAATCATTAATATATTTAATCTTTCTCACACAATTAATGAAAAAAAATTTTGAAAAAGAAAATTTTAATGTATCATTAACTTTTTTTTATTCTTATATTTAGAACTATCTAGAGGAAAAAAAATTCTTTATAAATAACGCCAGAGGGGGTATTTAATTAATTGAGAGCTAGAGGCTCATAAGCATGTTACAAATGGATGAAGTGATAAATAACCACCAACTATAAATTAGATTCAGGAAATTTTCATCTTTTCGAAGATCGGAACCATCATATACACAACAAAATAGAAAAACAAAACGAAAAGATGGTAGAGATCGAATTAATGCATGCGTACCTGCGGTGGTCTGATGTAAGGAAAACTTGTGATGAACTGGAAGATTTCAATGGATATGGCTGCGTTGCATGAGAATATGCCATCTTTTGCTCTCTCTTCTCTGGTCAACGGGACGGTTTCAATGGACCAGTTAATGATGAGCTAAATGTCTCAGCAATTTGAAAAATGGTTCCAATGAAGCTTGCTCCTGGATGAAATCATCGAAAAATAATTATAGTTAGTTGCATTCTTTAATTTTTTTAAAAAAAATTAAAATAACTTTTCAAAATTATTTTCATTGATTACACATTCTTAATTACTACTATCTTTTTTAATTTCTCTCCATTATAAAAAAAAATCAAGTATCTACTTTGAGGTTTATCATAAATTAGGGTTAAAATAAAAAAATATTAAATAATTACTAACTTTCATAAAGTGAAGTGACTTTATATTTTAAAATCTTATTTTCCATTAAATCCTTCATATATTTTCAAAATTGAGGGAGTACATTAGATATATACTTTAACATCAACAACTAGTACATCATCATCATCATCATCATCATCATCATCAAGAAGTTAGAGTCGCTTGGTGGTATTGGGTAAATAAAGAAAGGAAATTAAACTTTTTAGAAATGAATCAATTGATGTTAAAAAATGATGAGAATTTTTTGGAAACTGAATTTAGCTCTCTAGAAGTTTACTTCCCAAGTAAAACTTAAGACTTTCCAATTGGTTTATTAATATTTTTTCGAAAATACTCTTAACTTCTTAAATCCATTTACTTAATAAAAAATATTTATGTCTCTTTAACATTAAACTATATAATACATTTATTTAAAAATAATTTGAATTTCTTAAAAAATAAAAAAGGAAAAACAAGCAAATTATATATGAATTTTTTGGAATATACATACTTTTTGAAAAATTACTTCTCATAATATACCAAGTGACCCATTAGTTAAATATTTGAACAACCAGATAAGTTAATTATTTAATTCAGAGGCATTAAAAAATACAAAACAACGACGAAAACTACTAAACTTCCAGCAGATCAGGAAAATTCACCTTTTCATACATCAGAAAGATAAGGGATGAAATATAAACATTCAAAAACAAAAACAAACGAAGAACAATCAAATGGATAAAGTGATCAGTAATTAAACTGCAGTGCATGGAGAGGTAGTTTTCAATTATTTACAGAACAACGTTACATTTGTCTCTCTCTCTCTCTCTCAACCAAATACATTAGGGTCTCTTAGAGCTAGTTATAATTAAGGTTACGATATCGAAGAGGCAAAGATGAATTTTATAAAGTAGAACAAATTACATGGTGAACTGAGTAACAAGTTTAAAATTATATAAGAGGCAACTTAATAATTAATCTCAAGTCACATTTATGTAATTTTTTATTAAAATATTATTGGGCACTTTAATCACAGAGATTTAAAATCTGTAGCTTGTGTAGAATCAAACATTTACTCAGACTAGTAATACTCTAGGAGGGTGTTCTAGTTAGCAACTACTTCATTGCAACTACTTCATTCTACATATGCATCAAAATAATCTACTACTACCTTATAAACCATTAGTCTAATGTTGCTCTAGAACCTTGTATTGATTTTTTTTTTGTAGACTTTTGTGCATTATTTAGACTTTCTATTGAATCATTTGCATGGTGCCCACGCACTTGGTTACTCACAACCTATATATGGTCTTGAACTTAAAGATAAATTTTCCAACACCCAAATATTATTTCACAAAATAGAATCGATTTCATTATTAATTTTTTGTTTCCAAAAATTAGCATCTTTTAGGTCAAGTTTGATAAGTATAAAAGGAGTTTCATGAAAGAGAAAAAAAGAAAATTTTTTGTGTAATATATTTAGTACACATTTTTCAAGCTTACTAGGGACTAAAAATAACCTCTTTATAGAAGCATATTCTCCCTTTTCCTTTCCTTTTTTATTTCTCTTTAAAATAAACCATTCCTACTAAACATGACCTTAGTGTTAGCTAGTCTCACTAGAAGTCTTCAGATATTGTTCCATATTTCACAAAATGAGTATCTGCTTAATTTTTAACCGTATCCCCACATCCTTCAACTAAAAGAAATAAAATTAGAAACTAATACCAAGTTTGATTGGGATGAAAGGAACTTCATGAAAAGAAGAAGGAGAGAAAAATTCTTGCATTATATGTTTGATACATATTATTTAAGTTTTATGGTTATAGAAAATAGTCTTTCTAAGGAAACCTCCTTTCCTTCTCTTTTTCAATTTTCATTTCACTCGAAAATAACTTCCTCTTACCAAACATAAAGTAAATAATTTTCTTTTCTCCATCTGTTTTATTCGTTCTAGATCAATTTTAATTGAAGTCTACCATATATGGCATCTCTGAAAGATATACTATGATTGTTTCTAGCTTCCACCAAGTATTTCTTCATAATCTATTTCCACAATCATTAATTCTTTCTATAATACTTAAAACACAAATTAATATTATTCTTATCCATATTACATAAATACAAAGCCTGATCAGACGTTGAACACAAAAGAATAGATCCATATCAAGGGGAAGAAATTGAAAAGCGACTGAACCAAAATGATAAGTTTTGCTTTAATTTGATTAAATAAGTTAATTATTTAATTAGTTGAGGCTCATGAGCAAACAAATTTGTTACAAATTGATCCAGGAAAATTTCACTTTTTCAAAGATCGGAACCATCATATACTCAAGATTAACAAAATAGACAAACAAAACAGGGTAAAAAGAAAGGCTTATATGGATGAGTTGATGAAGAAATAGCTAGCCACTAAAACTACCAATTGATCCAGGAAATTTTCTCCTTTTCAAAGATCGGAACCATCGTATGCACAAGATTAACAAAATAGAAAAACAAAACAGGAAACAAAAGTGGTAGGGAATTAATGCATGCGTACCTGTCCTGGTCCGATGTATGTAAGGAAAACTTTGATGAACTGGAAGATTTCAAAGGATATGGCTGCGTTGCATTAGAATATGCCATCTTTTGTTCCCTCTTCTCAAGTCAGCGGGATACAGTTTCAATGGACCAGGTATTAATGAGCTCAATTTTTTATTTTTAAAGCTGTCCTGATCTGATTAGGACTTCGGCTTCGACTAATATGTAATGGGCGGCATTAAGCCCTTGATGGGAAGCTCTTCAGTTTAAGCGATCATAATCCTTTCCATTAAAACTAATATCCATTAATTAATAATGAGCTCAATTAATTCGCTGATGTTATTTTCAATTCGAAAGTTTCTTATTTCTGGAATTTTTTGGCCCAAAAATCAACTGTATTTATTATTTATTCTTCTTTTTTGTTCAGAATTCAAGAAATCTATGGTTTATATTTTAAAGTTTATATTATAATTTTATGATAAAAATTAGTTCAAAACTTTTAATTTGCCAACCTAAAATAAAAGGAAGTGAAATGATCAATAAAAGAAATATATTAAAAGACGACCCATAAAAATAGTTTTTCCTTGTGTGTTTGGTGCGGAAGTAGAAGAATAATCAATATTATTTTTTTAAAAATTATTAGCCAGATACTAGCACTACGTTTTAATTGTGTGGGTAAACTCCGATTCACTTGCTCCGTTTTTCCCCCCTTTAAATACAAACGGTTTCTGAAAGCCATATTGTTCGAGATTACTACTCCCCCTTATTCTCTATTATAATGTATATTTTTTTAATAATTAATGTTTCAAAACATCAGTCATTTTATGAGATCTATACATCATTTCATATTTGTTTTCCACTTTTACCCTTCTTGGGAATAATAAAAAAAGTGATAGTGGAGAGATATATATTTAAGATGAGTTATAATTTAATGAGGATAATTTTAGAAAGTTAAAGTAACTTTTGAAAACATCAAGACTTTCAACTAATTTCCTATGTGTGAAGTATATAAATATGACTTATAATAGGGAATAAATGGAGTAGCTTTTGTTTCCGGTAAAAGTAGGTCCTTAGTTTAATGATGCATGAATATGGGGTTGGAACCTTGAGTTAGGTTAAATTGGTTGAATTGTGGAAATTAGCTATTTGGTATATGTTGTTAATTGAGGAATTGTGATATTGTGAATGTTGTTTAGTTGCTCGGAGAAGCTTAGTCATGGGATTGGCATTCAAGAAAGCTTGTAAAACTTGCGAGTGTGTGGTATTGACAACTTAATATAACCAAGTGTTTGTTTTATGTGATTATATGTTGATATATATATATATATATATGTATATGCATGTTCCTTTTCATATCACAATATTGATTGTATATGTTTATGGTTTCCTACATATCGTGGTATGCACGGCTAGTTGATGTATGATGAGTGCATATGTTGTGATGTGTAGCATCCCCATATCATTGCATGCTAGCATGTCCATATGATGTTTGCGATGATAATATATATATGTGTGTATAGAGGCATGTTGGCATGACATTTGGCATCATCACCATATGAATGTATAGTGAGAGATTGATGATGAGGATATTGAGAGATTGATGATGAGGTGATGCTGATATGATATGATGTGATAAAGATCTCTGCCGCTAAATCCTCTCCACGTGAGAGCCAGGCGCCAAAGGATAATATGATATGATGAAATATCCTTATTACTAAATCCTTTCCTTGGGAGAGTTAGGTGGCTGTAGATTTGGGGATGCACCTTCTCTAAATCACCATTAATTCGTGATGGTCCAGGGGAAGGAGAGTCACGGTCCGAGCTTTAGTGTGATCGTTGGCTGGGTTGCATTAGGGTAAGGTGAGCTTGGTGATGTCCCCGAATCAGTTTTCACCGACTGTTGGAAGGGAATCATCTATTGAAATGTTGTGATGAAGACAGCTCGTGGTTCTAGCTGTGTATGAGAGAGACATATATTTTATTCATTTCACATTACATCCATGAGTTGTATGAGATATATGATATATTTATGTGTGTGGTTTTCCTGATTACTGAGACTTTGTCTTACACTCTTCTCCCATGACTAACCTTTCAGGTGACAGTTCTGGTACTAGTCTAGAGAAGACGCAAGAGTAGCTATAAACATGGGAATAGTCTATATAGTGTGTGTAATTTGGATAATATATCTTGTGCCAAGTATGATAGAATGTTTTGTATGGACGGATGTATGTATGGATAGGTATGTGAAGTTGTGTTGTATTGTGGTACTTGCATGGTTTTGGTTGTTGGGGAGTTAGTATGGTGGTGTTTGTAAGCCCAGTGTAAATTTTGGGCTTCGTTGGTGTGTTTTAGGGCTTGTAGCCCATTTTGTCAAGTTAGGATTCAAGGGGGTCAAATTTTAGAAGAGTGGTTTCTTTAAAGTGAAACCTCTTTAGACAAGTTGGTTTGGGGTTTTAGACCTGTATGAATGGTCTTGGAGTGACCATTTGCCTTTGGTGGCAAATTGGAGGTTGTTAGTGGTGAGTTTTGGTCAATAAGTGGCCAAAACGGTGTCAATGAGTCCTCCCAATCAAACGGAGTTGGATTGAGGTGAAAGTAGTGTCTATGGATAGATTGAGACTAAATTGATTTGTAAAAGTTGGAATCAGGTCAATCGAAGGTTGGAGTATAAAGTTATGGGCATCGAAAGTTTGCACCGTTGTTGAGTTTTTGCTGGTGTGAAAATCAGGACGGGGTGCCGAGTCTCCAGTGTGCAGGCTACGACGCCAGTGAAGGCAGTAGCCATCCCGAAGAAAGGGACGGTTAGAGCCGTGGTGGTACTATAGTAACTGCGGCCCCAGTCCAGTTTTTGGCATTATTTAGTTTGTTTTTGCTGCTCTGAAGTTTTGGGAAGTTGTTTTGAGATGTTTGGGTTGTGTTTGGTTGGATTTTAAATGTTTTGGTCAAGTCTGGAGGTGTTTAAAGGTAGGTTGTTACATTTTGATATCAGAGCAATGGTTTATTGTTTCTACTTGAAGCATTACTTGACGCAATTTTGAATTCATAGACTATATTCCCACCGCAATACTAGTCCAAAACCATATATCTGAATGTGTTATTACTTATGTGTTGTTGGTTGTATGTAGGAAGAATGTCTCGCAGAGAAAGACCGAGTAATAGTGATCTTCTGAGGCAGATGCATGAGATGTTGGCTGGCATCAGTAATCAAGTGAATACTCAGGCGGAGACGTTGAACAGGTAGCAAGAGTGAATGGATAGGCAAGAACAGGGGGATGTGAATGAAGAGGCTGACATGTTTGTGGACTTGAATGCAGGAGAAGATGAGAATGAGAATGTGGTGGAGCTTGAGAGAACCCCAAGAGTGGGAAGAAGGGGTATCTCTTCACAGCTGAAGGACTTTCGGAAGTTCAATCCCCCCGCTTTCGAAGGTACCATGGATGTTTCACAGGTTGAGAATTGGATTGAACAGTTGGAGAACATTTTCAGTGTGATGGATTGCACCTCAGAGCAAAGGGTGTAGTTGGTGGCGTTTAGACTTGAGAAGAAGGCCAATCGTTGGTGGAGGAGTGTTCTCCCGATTGTCAAAGTGATGAATCCTTCTATGAATTAGGATTAGTTTAAGGAACGATTCTTTTCACACTGTGTCCCTCCAGCCTTAATGATGTAGAAGAAGGCTAAGTTCCTAGCTTTTCAGCAAGGGAACCTATTAGCTGATGACTGTATTGACCAATTCCTGGACTTAACTAAGTATTCCACTTATTTGAATAATTACCCCGATGATATGTGGATGGCTCAGAGGTTGTTTGAGGGAGCCCGTCCTGAGATCAAGGAGCTGTTATCTGTGGTGGAATTTGTGTTCTTTGAGGACTCATGTATGAAGATATATGCCCTATCCAGGCAGATGAAGGAGGCCGAGGAGCATAGAAGAAATTCCATGATTTGAGCTTTTTCTCACCTAGGATCTACAAGAGGAATAAGTAAAGGAAGTGGTTCAGATAGTGGTAGTAGTAGTGGCAGCATAGGTTCTAGTAGATGAAGAGATCACCATAATAGAGGCCGCCATGGTAGATGTAATATCTCTATTTTTATGGGATATCATAAAATGAATAAAAGATGAGAATCGAAGTGAGACGAAAATGCTACATATAATCAGGCTTTAAAAGGAATCAATTTCTCATTTAATTTTCAGAAGAAGTTATGTTTGGTTCTTAATTAGAATTAATTTTTCATAAGGTCCTTAATAGAAATTAATTCCAGAACTTACACCTGAAAATATGCAATATACCACTTAAATGAAAGCCCACTCCAAGCTGAGCGCAACGGTATAAGTATTGCATGGTCAGAAGGTCCAGGTTAAGAGATAAACCAATTTGAAGTTAGTGTGAATGGTGAGAAAGAAATAATAAAAAATTAGTATTTGGGTAAAATTACAAGAAAGTGCTCGAAAGAATGGATACTTAAATTTTTGACCCGGCTTAAGGGTAAAACAGTCATTTCTCAAATTAAAAGTAAAATGTGAATAATGAATTGAAGGCCCAAAAATGAAAAAATTGACATCGTAAAATGTAAAAGGAATTGGGAAAAATGGAGAGACACCGTTAAGCGTCATAAGGGGCAAAGAGGTCATTTTTCTATATTAAATGAAAAAATTAGAAAATTACATTTTGACCTAAAAAATTAAGAATGTTTACAATTTGGTCCCTTAAGATGAAGGAAGGAAAAAGAGAAAATAAGTTTGGGAAAAATTACAGTTAGTGACCCGAAAGTTCTAAAAATTATAAATTAGTCTCGGGTCAAGGGCATTTTTGTAAATATAAAAAATTATAGTCAAAATGAAGCTCTCAATGAGTTAGACCCAATGAAATATATTATGAAATTTATTAAGGTCAAAATAACATTTATTGGGTCATTAGGATTAATATTTTACCCGATAAAAGTCAGTTTATATTACAGGAAAATGCAGTATTGATCTAAGGAAAATAATTGGACCATGATAAAATATAATTCGGGTCTAGATAATGATTTTAGACTAAAAGCAATTGTTGAACAATCCTGTACTAATTTAATGACAATTTTGATAAAAATACTCAATCGGCATGGGTAAATTTAATCAGTAAAGAGTATTTTAATCCATTAAAGTTTATGAAGAAATTTTTGGCCAAAAAAGAAGGTGAATCACATTGGAATTCAGAATTGGACACAAAAGGAATTAATTGAAAAACTTTTATAAGAAGAAATGCCAAAAAGTCAAAAAATGAAGTAAAAAAGTGACTTTATGAGATAAATATCCATTTAACTCATTTTAAGTCTTCATCTTCTTCTTCAAGCATGTCCGAAGTGCAGCAAGGAGAGAGGAGAAACATAAAAAAAAAATTTCAAGGGTAAGAAGCAAGAACAAGAAGCAAGCTTTGGACTCCAAATTTTTAAAGTAGATTTTCATGGTCATTATCTTGTGTATATTTGAGTTTGGTGGGATTTTATGGAGTACTTCTCCTTATTTTGCCTCTGAAATTTTCTGCCTAGAGAGAGAGAAGAGAGCGAAAATGGAGTCATGAAGAAACTAAACCATAGAAATGCTTAGAAATGCTTCAAGATGCAAGAATATGGTATTAGATTACAAATTAATTGGATAGATATTTTTCTACAAATTTCTGAAATTTTTTTCCTATTTAGGTTTTGAAAAGGAAAGGAAATTTTCTTGATTTTGACCCCAAAAATGGATTTCTTGGGTTCAAATTATGTAAGAACAATGATGATGTACAAAGGAAAATCAAGGGAAAACAAAATGGAATTTTTAGTTGAAGTATGCCTCTTTGTGAATGAGCTTAATGAATCAGTGGCTCATGGTATTATTTCATGATGCTATAGGGTTTCAAGAAGTGTTTTATGATCAATGGAAGTATCCACGAAGTTTGGAGATCATTGGAAAGCAACAAGGTAGTTATTTTCCCTATTATGCTTAATGTTGTCATACTTTGTTTCCATGATAATATGACTATGCCATATAGTTGTTTGAATGCTTTATGATGCATTTTCATTGTTGGCTGAATGTTTGAAGGGTTTTATGACCCTAAGATGTCCATTCTACAAAGTGTTACCATGCCCAAATTTTTATGGAATTGCATGGCATAATATGAAGTTATGATTTTCATTGATGATTTTATGAAATGATATGATGATGTGAATGCATGATTAGATATAACTACTAAGATTCTTTGAATCTCACCCCATGATTGGATATAACTACTGAGATTCTTTGAATCTCACCAATCTAAATGATCACCATGTCTAGGCCCAAGCTATGGTAAGAAGAGGTCAAGAATGCCAAGGAGAAAGAAGAAAGAGGATGAAGCATAATGTTGTTTTCAAGTTATGATCTAGTTGTTTGAAATGATATGTAATTTTATGAGCATGTTACTAAATATGTATCTCCATGCTATTATGATCATTAAAGCATTACGAAATGTTATGTATGAATTTAGTACAATGAATGATGATGTATTATGTCTATGAAGCTTACTTTTTAAAGTTATGATTGGAAATACTCAAGTAGAACACTTTGAGGATAATGTAAATACTGTTTATGTAAGATAGGGTAGCTAGTTTAAGTAATATATATGCTCTTAAAGTACAGAAGTAGATCTTTAAAATGGTCCAAAGAGCACTCCATTTGGAGATATGTATAAATTATAGTGATTTTTCAAAATTAGGGTTTAGAAAAGAGAAAGATTGGAAAAACTGGAAACTGAAAGTTAGGTATTGAAAAATTAAAAAGATGATATAAATCGTGCACAGCTCCAAAAATTTAGTGATTTGTATTGATGGAAAGGTCTATGTTTTGAGTTTCATATGCCACTGATTTGGAGGTAATTGAAGCTATATGATAGGAGATATGGAAGTTTTCCCAAAACTATTCTAGCAAAAGTAGAATTCTGACCCTTTATAATTTAAATTAACACCATGTCCTGTGTAAGTAAAATAAATGTACAAAAAAAATATGTATAAAAATTGTACATTCAACGCTTTCATATGGCATAAAAAAAGTATGAATTGGCTCAGGGTAAAGTAAGACATGAATTTTTAAATATAAGGCCAAAATCCTAGGGAAAAGAAAATGACCAAATGTACAGTAAATGTTTGAGGAATAAACTGTATAAATTGGTCAATATAATGCTCTATTTCATATTTTTACCATGTATAGAAGGCTTTTATATATTGTTAGAGACTTGAATCACTATGAAATGATTTTTCTAGAATTAGTTATGAATTTTTAAAGTTTAGTCAGTAAAGTGGAAACTGCCATATGAACAGTAACCGAAAATTTTGGAAATTCTAATTTTCATTCTTATGTGATTCAAGCTTAGGATAAAGTATAATTAGACTTAAAAGGAGTCTAATTCATGGGAAATGAGTTTAAAAGTAAGGCGTTAAGTAGAGGTACAGGCAAGTTTGGCCGGAATTAATCCAACAGAGGTCGATTTGGTAGAGGACCTTTTCATCGAAAAGGCTTTGACCAATGGAGTTCCAGTCAGAGCGAGTATGTAGGGAGAGATTCAGCTTCATCCCAGTACAGTACAGGTAGTGCATCAAATCCATGCACAAAATGCGGGTTCAGTCATGGTGACTATTCATGCGTGATTTGTTTTAATTGTGGGAAACTGGGACATATTGCTCAAGGTTGTCATGAGCCAAGGCGTGAGCATGCAATGAGGAGGCCCATGATGCCTGGATGAGTCTTTGCCATCACTTGACAAGAAGCGGATGCAGTACCTAATCTAATTAGAGGTAAACTTAAACTCAACGGTTACTATATTCATGCTTTGTTTGACTCAGGTGCATCGCTTTCCTTTATTTCTTTTGATTATGCTCGGAGATTGGGTATTATGGCAATGGAGTTTCCTTTTGAATTGTCAGTGTTCACACCCACAGGAGTTTCATTAAAGACTGCTCAAGTTTGTTTTAACTATGTGATTTGTTTTGAACACCGAAGCACTACCCTAAATCTAATTTGTTTGTCGTTGCAAGAGATTGATGTGATAATTGGAATGTATCGGTTGAAGGCAAAGAATGTGATTCTTGACTGTGCTCAAAAGACTGTGTCCTTGCCTGAAAGAATGTGATTCTTAACTGTGCTCAAAAGACTGTGTCCTTGCCTGTGAATATCCCTAGTGTTGAAGGGGATAAGAATGTCTATTTGTCCTTTACCCAAACTGGCAGGTATCTAAAGAAAGGATGCCAAGGCGTGTATGAGATTGTTTGGTGTTTGAATGGTCCCTAAGAGCTTATTGATGCATGAATGTGGGGTTGGAACCTTGTGTTATGTTAAATTGGTTAAATTGTGAAAATTGGATATCTGGTATATGTTGTTAATTGAGGAATTGTGATATTGTGAAAGTTGTTTAGTTGCTTGGAGAAGCCTAGTCATGGGATTGACGTTCAAGAAAGCTTGTGGAACTTGCAAGTATGTGATATTGACAACTTGAGGTAACTGGGTGTTTGTTTTATGTGATTATATGTTGATATATATATATATATATGTATATGCATGTTTCTTTTCATACCATGATATTGATTGTGTATGTGTATGGTTTCCTACATATCATGGTATGCACGGCTAGTTGATGTATGATGATTGCATATGTTGTGATATGTAGTATCCCTATACCATTGTATGCAAGCATGTCCATATGATGTTTGCGATGATGATATATATATGTGTGTGTAGAGGCATATTGGCATGACATTGGCATCATCACCATATGAATGTATAGTGAGAGATTGATGATGAGATGATGATGATATGATACGATGTGATAAAGATCCCTGTCGCTAAATCCTCTCCACATGAGAGCCAAGCGTTAGAGGACAATATGATATAGTGAAATATCCCTGTCACTAAATCCTCTCCTTGGGAGAGCTAGGTAGCAGTGGTTTTAGGGATGCACCTTCTCTAAATCACCATTAATTCATGATGGTCCAGGGGAAAGAGAGCCACGGTCCGAGCTCTAGTGTAACTATTGGCCGAGTTGCATTAGGGTAAGGTGAGCTTGGTGATATCCTTGAATCAGTCTTTAGTGACTGTTGGAAGGGAATCATCTATTGAAATGTCTTGTGATTACGACAGTTTGTGGTTCTAGCCGTGTATGAGGGAGACATGCATTTCATTCATTTCATATTGCATCCATGAGTCGTATGAGATATATTATATATTTATGTGTATGGTTGTCCTGGTTACTGAAACTTTGTCTCACACCCCTCTCCCATGACTAACCTTTTAGGTGACGGTTCTGGCACTAGTCTGAAGAAGATGCAAGAGTAGCTACGTACATGGGAATAGTCTATGTTGTTGAATCAAGAGTTTTGATGATGTTAAAACCAACACCCAAGAGCTTGGATTGAAGATATCAAAGAAGAACAAAGCTGGTTCAAGTGAAGATTAACTGAGTATATGTTGTTAGATCTTTTGTAGGATCTTTAGTTTTTGATATAATTGGGTAAAAGATTTTGATTTGAAGAAAAGATGTTTTCAAACTTTGATTTTATGTTAAATCTTTGAACATTTGAAAAATACCTTCAAATAGACGAAGGTTGAAAGTTTAAACTGAACTGTCAAGTTAGAAATTCGAACTTTACCTTTGGAAATTCGAATTTCAAGCTAAAACTGAATAAGTCTGAAGAGACTGCTCTCTGTCAGACGAATTTTGGTTGTCCAAAATTCGAATTTTCATCTAGTCTGAAAAGAGGCCTTTGTAATAGACGAACTTCACACTTTCAAAATTCGAATTTCAAGTAAAATGAAGTTTGTAAAAATCAAAGAAATTCGTCTGAAACTATGATAAAGTGCATCTGAAATCAAAACGAAATTCAGTTTGAAAAATGCTCTCTGACAGACGAATTTTGAAGTTGCAACATTCGAATTTTCATATAAGTCTGAAAGATGCTTCTTTACAACAGACGAACTTTGAGTTCTCAAAATTCGAATTTCAAGCAAAACAAAATTTGAGAAAACTGAAGAAATTCGTCTGTAACTATGTTAAAGTTCATCTGAGATCAAAAGTGATTTAAGTTTCAAAACTGCTCTCTGACAGACGAACTTTGAACATTGAAATTCGAATTTCAGAAGCTAAGTTCTTAAGTCTATTTAAATGAAACATTGACATACGAATGATAAGAACTTGCAACATTCGAATGACAAGATGAGTCTGAAAAGAGTTTCTCTGACAGACGAATTTTGCCTTTCCAAAATTCGAATTTCAAAGAAAGTTATCTACTGTGGCCCTTTTTAGTTCAATGAACAGACGAATTTTGGGGATCCAAAATTCGAATTTCGAAGGCACTGTAGAAAATTGAAAATACTGTTCATACTTAACCGAAAAACTTTCTTCTTGAAAATTCGTATGTCACATTGTGAAAATGTTTTGTAAGTTTCAAAATTCGAATTTCACTTTATGAACAGACGAACTTCGTGCTGTAACGTTGGAAGCTTTAATCTACGATTCCTTCGAAATTCGTCTGTTGGCCAACCGAAATTCGAATTTCAGTATGTCAGAAACATTAAATGCGGTTGGTAAACGGATAGTTTTTTCAGAGTAACCGTTGAATAACTTCTCCAATGGATAGATTTAGTCTCTAACGGATATTTGAGACCTAAATCTATAAATACAACATCACTTGAAGTTATGGGTAATGAATCAAACTTGTATATACTGAATCTCTGCTAAATTTTCTTCTCAAAAGCTTTTACCCTCTTAACTTCCAGACTTGCACCAAAACTTTCATATCTACTCCTTTCAAGAGAGTCATTTCATTGTAATTAATCTACTCTTCATCTGGAAGATAGATTTACTTGTGAGGGATATTCACAAGGGGATTGGGAAGCACACAGTGTAAGTGCTTGGAGAGTTTGAGAGAGCTCAGAAACAGAGCAAACTCGTGTACTGTGGCCTTTGCAAGAAGCCCATTGAAATTCTTGCTGTATAGTGGATAAATCTCAAGAGGTGTCTTGGGGACTGGATGTAGGTCAAGTGGAAGGACCGAACCAGGATAAATTACTGAGTCTTCTTCTCCCTATCTTTACTTTTCAGCTTGCTCTGTTTTACGCATTGTTTTCATTATACTATGATATCTTCACTTACTTCACTTTGTGCAGAAAAATTTCAATCTTCCCAATTCACCCCCCCTCTTGGGAAGTCAGCCTTGCTAACAAGTGGTATCAGAGCCCGGATTCCTATACAAAGGAACTCACAGTCCGGGAATTAAGATGGCTGGCTTTGGAGAGAGTATACTCCCTGAAGGGAACAATACTAACAGACCACCAGGCTTCAGTGGAGAGCATTATGGGTACTAGAAAATGAGAATGCAGATCTACCTCCAATCAATTGATCTTGACATCTGGTCAGTCATTGAAAAAGGGGATTTCATTCCAATGGCTCTAACTGAAGATGGAGGACACAAAGAGAAGCTGGAAGCAGAATGGAATGATGAGGACAGAAGGAGAGTCCTACTGAATTTCAAAGCAAAACACTGTTTAGTCAGTGCCCTGAATCAAGATGAATTTTACAGAGTCTCACAATGCACCACTGCAAAAGAAATGTGGGATACTCTGCAGATTGCTCATGAGGGAACATCTGGAGTCAGGGAGAACAGACTGAACACGTGCATTGGGGAGTATGAGAGCTTTAGAATGGCTGAAGGAGAAACTGTAAAGGAGCTACAAAAGAGATTCACCCTCATTGTGAATCAACTCAAAAGCCTGGGAAAGGAATACACTCAGTCTGAGAAAGTAAGAAAAATACTCAGAGCTCTCCCTCTGGAATGGCAGCCTAAGGTAACAGCTATAGAAGAAGCCAGAGGAGAATCTATGACTTCTGTCACAGCTCTCTTTGTCAGCCTTGAGGAATATGAAGGAAAAATCAAAGCACTCAAGGGAGCTGGGATGGACAGGAAGAAGAAAGGCCTTGCCCTCAAAGCTGCCGATGAAAAGGAAGAAGAATCTGATGTAGGAGATGATCTGGATGAAGAAACTCTGGCAATGATGGTTAGAAAATTCGGAAGATTCTACAGCAAGAAGAAAACCAATAGATTCTTCAAGAAAGGAGCAGCTGGAGAAAGCAAGAAAGAGACAAAAGAACCTGTGACTTGCTATGAATGCAAGAAGCAGGGACACATAAAGTGGGACTGCCCCCAATTCCTCAAGAAACAAGAAAAGGAAAAGAAAGCTGCTGATAAGGGAAAGAAGAAGAAGGCCTACATCTCATCTATATGGGGCAACAGCTCAGATGAGGAAGAAGAAGATGAGGATGAGATTGCCAACATTTGTCTGATGGCACTTGCTTCTGAAGAAGCCACACCCTCACACAGCAGTGATCAGGAAGAAGAGGTATATGAATCTGAACCTTCCTATTCTGAATTACTAGATGCATTTCATGAGCTTCATGATGAATTTATCAAAGTTGCTAAAGAACTAAAACTGGCAAAGAAAAGGATAATTAAGCTGGAGTCTCAAAGTATAGTTTCTGAAATTGCCTCTTTACCTCCGACTGAATCTGTCTGCTGCACCTCATGCACTGAACTCAGGCAAACTAATGATTATCTAGTTAAAAGCATGTCTAGGCTCACTAGAGGTAAAGATATGTTGTTTGCCTTGATGGGGAGCCAAAGAATATCACAAGGAAAAGCTGGTCTTGGCTATGATCCATGTGCAGTCAAGGAAAAGATCAGGAAGAAAAATCAGAATATGTATATGAGACATTTTGTGCATGCTAACAATAATAAAAAGGAAAATGATGCATCACCTCACATTGAAACATATGATCAACCCAGGCATGCTAAACAGAAGTATTATTTGCATTGTTTTCTTCCTACCACTCAATCTAGCAGTCCATTCATTACCTGTCATTTTTGTAACAAAAAGGGACATATTTCCAGTTCTTGTGCATTGAAGAAAAATAGGCTAGGCAGGAAAACTGAATGGGTTCCCAAAGTTGCCTCTGCATCTAGGGAATTACTCACTGACCGAAAAGGACCCAAGCAAATTTGGGTACCTAAAAGAAAAACATAAACTTTGTTTTGCAGGTCTGTCTCAAAGCTAAGAAAAGCAACAAATGGTATATAGACAGTGCCTGCTCAAGTCACATGACTGGTGATAAGGAGAAGTTCATCACCCTTAGAGACAAGAAAGGAGGAAAGGTGACCTTTGGAGGTGACCAATATGGCGAAATCACTGGTATTGGAATTGTGGGCAAAAATCCAGAAACATCCATTGAAGAGGTGCTGTTTGTGATTGGCCTCAACCACAACTTGCTAAGCGTGAATCAGACTTGTGACAAAGGAAACTGGGTGCTGTTTGACTCAAAGTTTTGCCTGGTCATCAGAAAAAGTGATCACAAAGTCAGACCATGGAGGAGAATTTGAAAATGCATACTTCCTGGAGTACTGCAATGAGCATGGAATTGACCACAACTTCTCAGCACCAAGAACTCCTCAACAAAATGGAGTGGTGGAAAGGAAGAACAGAACCATTGGAGAAATGGCAAGAGCGATGCTAAATGAGAAGGAACTCTCTCAAGTGTTCTGGGCTGATGCAGTGAATACAGCTAGTTACATCATAAACAGAGCCTACATCAGACCAATCCTTGGGAAGACCCCTTATGAGCTGTACAAAGGAAGAAAGCCAAATTTGTCACACCTCCATGTGTTCGGGTGCAAATGCTTCATTCACAACAATGGGAAAGAAAATCTGGGTAAGTTTGATGCCAAATCCGATGAAGGTATATTCTTGGGCTATTCAAGTAGGAGTAAGGCTTATAGAGTTTATAATAAAAGATCAAATATAGTAGAAGAATCAGTGCATGTAGTTTTCATTGAAAATGAAGCTGTGTCAAAACATGAAGATGATCTAACTATCAATTTTGAAAAACTGGGAATTTCTGACAAAAGTAAAACTGAACCTCCAAAGATATCTGAATCTATTGATATAGAGGAAGATATCCAGGAGCAAGAGCTTAATGAAGAAAATATTGAAGAAACAACTCAAGAACTCCCTAGAGCTTGGAGATATCAAAGGAATCACCCTGTTGATCAAGTAATAGGGAATGTTCAAGAGAAAGTTAAAACCAGAAAACAGTTAAGGGATCAAATGCTCAACTGCGCTTTTATTTCTCAAATTGAACCTAAATGTGCTGAGGAAGCCTTAACTGATGATTACTGGATTCTAGCTATGCAAGATGAATTGAATCAGTTTGAAAGAAATCATGTTTGGAATTTAGTTCCCAGGCCCAAAAATCATCCTGTTATAGGTACCAAATGGGTTTTCAGAAATAAACTGGATGAATCTGGAACAATAATAAGAAATAAGGCTAGACTGGTTGCTAAAGGGTATAATCAGGAAGAAGGTATTGATTTTGAAGAAACCTTTGCACCAGTAGCTAGGCTAGAGGCTATAAGAATACTGCTAGCATATGCATGCATGAAAAATATTTTACTATATCAAATGGATGTAAAGAGTGCCTTTTTAAATGGATATATCATGGAAGAAGTTTATGTAGATCAACCTCCTGGTTTTGAAGATTCTACTAAACCAAACCATGTTTACAAGCTGAAGAAGGCTCTTTATGGTTTAAAACAAGCCCCTAGAGCATGGTATGAGAGGTTGAGCAATTTTCTAACTGAACAAGGGTTTAATAGAGGCAAAGTTGACACAACTTTATTCACTAAGAAAGAGAATAAAGATTTACTGATTGTTCAAATCTATGTTGATGATATTATTTTCGGTGCTACTAATGAAACTCTCTGCAAGAAATTTTCTGAGTTAATGCAGGGAGAATTCGAGATGTCCATGATGGGTGAACTCAACTTCTTCCTTGGACTGCAAATCAGACAGCTTGATGATGGCATCTTTCTCAGTCAATCCAAGTATCTGAAGGAGCTGCTAAAGAAGTTTGGGATGGAGAATGCCAAGCCAATGGGAACACCTATGGCTACTGCAACCAAACTAGACATGGATGAGAATGGAAAGATGTTTGACATTACTCAGTACAGGAGAATGATTGGATCTCTGCTGTACCTAACTGCCAGCAAACCTGACATTATGTTCAGTGTCTACATGTGTGCAAGGTTCCAATCATGCCCCAAAGAATCCCATGCAACAGTTGTGAAAAGAATTTTTAGATATCTTATTGGAACATCACAAATGGGTCTTTGGTATCCAAAAGGCAATGGAGAAGACCTCAAAGGATACACTGATGCTGATTTTGCAGGATCTAAAACTGACAGAAAAAGTACAAGTGGAACCTGTCAGTTCCTTGGAGGATCCCTAGTTTCATGGTTCAGCAAAAAGCAAAACAGTGTAGCCTTATCTACTGCAGAAGCTGAGTATGTTGCAGCTGGAAGCTGTTGTGCCCAAGTCATCTGGATGAAACAGCAGCTTGAAGATCTTGAAATCAAAATAAAAGAGATACCAATCATGTGTGACAACCAGAGTGCCATAAATATCACCAAGAATCCTGTCATGCACTCAAGAACAAAGCATATTGAAGTCAGGCATCACTTCATAAGAGATCATGTTCTGAAAGGAGAAGTCAGATTGGAGTACATCCCAACAGAGGATCAATTTGCTGATATACTCACAAAACCTCTGCCAGAAGACAGACTTTGTAAAATAAGGAGAGAATTGGGGATGGTAAACCCCAATGAACTGTAAGATGTTTTCATGCAATTCTGTCATTAAAATTTTCAATATCAGAATTAATTCTAACTTGAGTTTCGGAGTATGTTTAATCTAAGCTGCAGGTGCTCCCTGTGAAAATCAATGGCAATAAACTTGAAGAGTGGAGCACGTCAGAATGGAACAACCAAAAAGTGGAATGAATGATGTAAATCCTAAGTTTTGGATCCATTCTGTAAGTTTTTAAAGATGAAATTCGCATTTTACATGTATGTTAAACGGATTTTGCTTAATAAAATGTGCTTCTGACATGGTCAATATGGTCAACATTCGAATTTCAGTTCACTAACAGACGAACTTCGGCATGTTATGCCCTGGAACAGTTCTCTGTAATGCCTCGAAATTCGTCTGTTGACACTTGAAAGTTCGAATTTTCAAAATCAGAAATTTCAATATTATGGTTGTCCATCATTGCTGCACAATTTTTTATCTCCTAACATGCGAATGTTGGACAATCTTTACATAGTTAGAAAATTCGAATTTTCAGTTCAATATTCGTCTGTTGAAACATGTCCTACATGCTGAATTGTCAAAAGATGCAGCTCTGCCTGTTTAATTCGTCTGATTGATTGATTGTTTGATTGTTAACTGCCTTTCTCTATTCAACATTCGAACTTTGTTGGAACAAAATTCGTCTGTTGTCCTTGTATTGCTTGTTTCAAGCCACTGTCAGACGAACTTTCAAGATGAAAATTCGTCTGTCAGTAAGCTATGCTGAACGGTTTAACTTGTAACTGCCCGAAGTTCAAATTTTGACCCCTCAAAATTTGTCTGTCAGACGGTTACACACGTTAAATGCTACGGTTTTCCTCAGAACAGACGCAGCCCTATCTGTAACCTCTCTGAATCCGTTCTGATTCTTTCTTAAATTCTCTTAACTCCTGTCCAAAAACCGTCATTCTTCACCAATTAAACCTCCATTCGCATCCTATAAACCCTTCCTTGTCAACATTTTGCTTCATTCCACTGAAAAATGGCGAGAGTAAAGATCCCTGGAGCAGGACAAGCTGGAACTCGGCCAAAAAGAACTGCTAAATCCCAATATGCTACAAAAGAAGGAGAAAAATCCAAGAGAAAGGCCGAACCCAGTAAAGCTACCCCTTCTAAACGCCAGAAATCTTCTTCCAAGGCAGATTCTCAGAAAACTGGGCCTTCCTTTTCAAAATCTGCAGTCCCTTCGGGTGAAACTGCTGCTGTGGCTTCCTCCTCTTCTACACAATCTGGAGAATTTGAACTTACCACATTACCACTTTGGAGCACTCCTGAGATTCAAGAAGAGTTTTCTGCCAAGTTTTCAAGCAAAAAGGTAATCAAGCCTCACTGTGTAAATTTGGAGCAATTTTTGATATCCAACAACTTTGATGCTGCATTATGGTTGATAAGATACAAAAACCTGTTGGAAATTGCTGAAAAATATGATGATGAAGTAGTGAAGACTTGGTATGCCTCTCTTCAATATAACAGCAAGAAAAGGAAATGGGAGGTCACTTTAAGATCTAGGACCATCTGGCTTGCTGATGAGACAATCAATGAAGTTCTGGAAATCCCAGGACAAGATGGGCTGAAAATTGACATTACAGCCTCTGGATACATGGATGAGGCAAGCACAGAGGATGAAGAAGGAGGATCCTTCCTGAACTACAAAGAGAGCACTATCTTGGACACCTTGTTCAGAAGAAGGGAAAACAGGCCAACTATAAATCTATTGAAGCCCACAGACCTAAGTGTACAAGTCAGAATCCTGCACTATATAGTGTCCAGGATCATATTCAACAAGGGTGGCAGCTTCAACTTGATAACAAGGGCAGAGGCTCATGTGATGACTGCTATCATTCGTGGGAAGCTGATTAACATGGGTCATATCATCCTCCAGAGAATGATAAAAGCAAGGGATCAGAGGAAGGATTCCACACTCCCCTATGCTGCAATTATTTCAAGAATCCTGCAGCATGCTAGAATTCAACACATTGAAAAGGGGAAAGGGAAACTCACTGAGGCATTCAAAGAAGAGGAACTGCAAAGGATGGGTATTGAACGAGATGAAGGCAGATGGGTTGGAAAGGGAGCAGGGAAATCTGAAGATCTGTTCTTTGCTGCTGATGACTCCCTCCAACAAGAAGGCACCTCTGAGGCCCCTAGCAAATCTGTACCTCAGCCTTCTCAACCAATCCCATCTCCCTCCAGGCCTACTCACCCTCCTGCCACTCCCTCCTCACGGGCCAAGCCAACAAAGGTCATTGAGTTGTTTGACAGTCTGTCAACACTCATTCTCAGCATAAGAGATGAGCAAAATGCCAAATTTGCTCATCTACAAGATCAGATCCATCAGTTGGCTGTGAACATGAAGGTGGTAGCTGATGCTTATGAAGATATAAGGAATGCTATTCCTACCACTTCAGCTCCACCTCAGCCTGGTATCCCTGAGCCTACTCTATCTCCAACTCCTGAGCCTCCAAGCCCCTTCGAGTTTGCCTCCTCTGACCATGATAGTGCTGGTGCAATGAGAACACCAAGTCCTGGTCCACCCTTGGACTATGGATTGGAAGAAGAAGAAGGACTTCAGCAGACAAGTCCTCATGAGCCCATGCAAGAAGTTGCTCAGGAATCAATTCTGTCCACTCAAGAATCTGAGCAAGTTGAAAAACTGGTGGCAGTCATCTCAAGCTCCTCCATGCAAGAAGATGTGAGCACTGAAGAAAGAAGCATTGTACCTGTTGCTGACTATGTTGCCATTGCTCACAATGCTTTACTGGAAGCTCAGAGGAAAAGGCTGGAAGAAATGTTTCCTCCTGCTAAACCAGCCTCCTCTTCTCTTGCTGCTTATGGGCTATCAGAAGAACAAAGGGCTCAACTAGCTCTTTCCAGACAGGCAATGCAGGAGCTGCTGGAAGTCTCTGACGAGGAACCAAGCACTGATCCCCCAGCTGAAATTCCTTTTGCTCCTGTGCCCCTTCGTGCTATTCCTGTCTCTCAGATCCCTCCTCCGGCTGACTTTGTTGGCCTTCCTGATGATGCCAAAAAGGGGGAGAAGTCTGGGCAAACTGGAAAGACTGGGCAAACTGGAAAGACTGCTGCTGAGCAATCTGGAAAAGGAAAAAGGAAATCCTACAGCAAGAAGATCAAGACAAAGAAGAATTGATTGAAATTTCTTGTTGTACTTTGTATTAGTTTTGTTGTTTGGAATTTGTTGATTGGACTGTCTCTGTCGTTTGAACTTTGCCTTATTTAGCTCTGTATAAGTAACTTTTGGTTAAATGGATGAATTCCTTGTTGCAAAGTTTTGTGTCTTAATTCTGTTGATATCTTATGCATATGTTGAGGGGGAGCTTGTAAAAGCAAACCCAAGTACTAATCCAGTTTGTAAGTTGTTTTGTCATCATCAAAAAGGGGGAGAATGTTGAATCAAGAGTTTTGATGATGTTAAAACCAACACCCAAGAGCTTGGATTGAAGATATCAAAGAAGAACAAAGCTGGTTCAAGTGAAGATTAACTGAGTATATGTTGTTAGATCTTTTGTAGGATCTTTAGTTTTTGATATAATTGGGTAAAAGATTTTGATTTGAAGAAAAGATGTTTTCAAACTTTGATTTTATGTTAAATCTTTGAACATTTGAAAAATACCTTCAAATAGACGAAGGTTGAAAGTTTAAACTGAACTGTCAAGTTAGAAATTCGAACTTTACCTTTGGAAATTCGAATTTCAAGCTAAAACTGAATAAGTCTGAAGAGACTGCTCTCTGTCAGACGAATTTTGGTTGTTCAAAATTCGAATTTTCATCTAGTCTGAAAAGAGGCCTTTGTAACAGACGAACTTCACACTTTCAAAATTCGAATTTCAAGTAAAATGAAGTTTGTAAAAATCAAAGAAATTCGTCTGAAACTATGATAAAGTGCATCTGAAATCAAAACGAAATTCAGTTTGAAAAATACTCTCTGACAGACGAATTTTGAAGTTGCAACATTCGAATTTTCATATAAGTCTGAAAGATGCTTCTTTACAACAGACGAACTTTGAGTTCTCAAAATTCGAATTTCAAGCAAAACAAAATTTGAGAAAACTGAAGAAATTCGTCTGTAACTATGTTAAAGTTCATCTGAGATCAAAAGTGATTTAAGTTTCAAAACTGCTCTCTGACAGACGAACTTTGAACATTGAAATTCGAATTTCAGAAGCTAAGTTCTTAAGTCTATTTAAATGAAACATTGACATATGAATGATAAGAACTTGCAACATTCGAATGACAAGATGAGTCTGAAAAGAGTTTCTCTGACAGACGAATTTTGCCTTTCCAAAATTTGAATTTCAAAGAAAGTTATCTACTGTGGCCCTTTTTAGTTCAATGAACAGACGAATTTTGGGGATCCAAAATTCGAATTTCGAAGGCACTGTAGAAAATTGAAAACACTGTTCATACTTAACCGAAAAACTTTCTTCTTGAAAATTCGTATGTCACATTGTGAAAATGTTTTGTAAGTTTCAAAATTCGAATTTCACTTTATGAACAGACGAACTTCGTGCTGTAACGTTGGAAGCTTTAATCTACGATTCCTTCGAAATTCGTCTGTTGGCCAACCGAAATTCGAATTTCAGTATGTCAGAAACATTAAATGCGGTTGGTAAACGGATAGTTTTTTCAGAGTAACCGTTGAATAACTTCTCCAACGGATAGATTTAGTCTCTAACGGATATTTGAGACCTAAATCTATAAATACAACATCACTTGAAGTTATGGGTAATGAATCAAACTTGTATATATTGAATCTTTGCTGAATTTTCTTCTCAAAAGCTTTTACCCTCTTAACTTCCAGACTTGCACCAAAACTTTCATATCTACTCCTTTCAAGAGAGTCATTTCATTGTAATTAATCTACTCTTCATCTGGAAGATAGATTTACTTGTGAGGGATATTCACAAGGTGATTGGGAAGCACACAGTGTAAGTGCTTGGAGAGTTTGAGAGAGCTCAGAAACAGAGCAAACTCGTGTACTGTGGCCTTTGCAAGAAGCCCATTGAAATTCTTGCTGTATAGTGGATAAATCTCAAGAGGTGTCTTGGGGACTGGATGTAGGTCAAGTGGAAGGACCGAACCAGGATAAATTACTGAGTCTTCTTCTCCCTATCTTTACTTTTCAGCTTGCTCTGTTTTACGCATTGTTTTCATTATACTGTGATATCTTCACTTACTTCACTTTGTGCAGAAAAATTTCAATCTTCCCAATTCACCCCCCTTCTTGGGAAGTCAGCCTTGCTAACATATGTAGTGTGTGTAATTTGGATGATGTATCTTGTACCAAGTAGGATAGAATGTTTTGCGTGGATGAATGTATGTATGGATATGAATGTGGAGTTGTGTTGTATTATGATGCTTGCATAGTTTTGGTTGTTATGGAGTCAGTATGGTGGTGTTTGTGAGCCCAGTGTGGATTTTGGGCATCGTTGGTGTGTTTTAGGGCCTGTAGCTCATTTTGTCAAGTTGGGGTTCAAGGGGATCAAATTTCAAAAGAGTGGTTCTTCTAAGGTGAAACCTCTTTAGATAAGTTAGTTTGGGGTTTTGGACCTATATGAATGATATTGGAGTGACTATTTGCCTTTGGTGGCAAATTGGAGGTTGTTAGTGGAGAGTTTTGGTCAATAAGTGGCTAAAATGGTGTCAAGAGTCCGGAATCTCCATACGAAGTTGATTGAGGTGAAAGTTATGTCTATGGGTAAATTGAGACTAGATTGACTTGTAGGAGTTGGAATCAGGTCAATCGGAGGTTGGAGCATAAAGTTATGGGCGTTGAAAGTTCGCACTGGTGTTGAGTTTTTGCTGGTGTGAAATCAGGAGGGGGCATCGCGGCTCCAATGTGCAGGCCGCGGTGCCAGTGAAAGTAGTAGCCATTCGGAAGCAAGGGAAGGCTAAAGCCGCGGTGGTACTGTAGCGGTCGTGACTCCAGTCCAGTTTTTTACGTTGTTTGGTTTGTTTCTGCTGCTTTAAAGTTTTGGGAAGTTGTTTTGAGATGTTTTGGTTGTGTTTGGTTGGATTTTGATGGTTTTGGTCAAGTCTGGAGGTGTTTGGAGATAGGTTGTTATGCAAAACATCAGTCATTTTATGAAATCTATACATTATTTAATATTTGTTTTCCAATTTTACCCTTCCTAGGAATAATAAAAAAAGTGATAGTGGAGAGAGATATATTTAAGATGAGTTATAATTTAATGAGGGTAATTTTAGAAAGTTACAGTAACTTTTGGAAACATCAAGACTTTCAACTAATTTTCTAAGTACATGTAAAGTATATAAATATGACTTATAATAGGAAATAGATGGAGTAGCTTTTGTTTCCGGTAAAAATGGGTCCTTAGTTTAAATGTAACTTAAGTAAATAACTTGTTTGATTTCCGGTGGAATTTTAGAGTTCATTTCAGAGTTGAAGATAGAATAGAATGAAATAGTTATTAATGAAATGTTGTGAAATAAAATGAAGTGAGGTTGAACGGAACATAATATTTAATTGTTTGAAAGTTTCATAAGGGGAAGAAACGATTTTATTTGACTATGATTTGAAAGTTAATATAAAGTGGATAGAACGGAATAGATTATAATATTTTTATTTTAATATTACCCTTATAAATTAATTTAGATAAAAAAACTAATGACTATTAATTTAAGAAAAAATAAATTAGTTTTTAAGTTATAATTAAATATTTATCACAAAAAAATCAGCTATCAAGTGAATTTATAAACATGCATTAATTAAAAGATGAAGCAACTTAGATTGAAAAGAGAAACATGATTATGCAGAAAATAGATATAAAAAAAATTCAATATAATATGAAGAATAGGAAGCAAGTATGATGTAAAGGAGATAGTAAGAGGAGAGAAACTAATGTGGAAACGAGAGCAAAATAAGAGTTGTGATACATGTTTATATATGGATGAAGATAATTTTGTAATTATAATATTAACCTTAGGTTATTTGTCATTGATTTCCCAATTCAAGGGAATAAAAAAAATTGAGTTTATAATGACTAAGGATGACTCGGGAGACCATCACTTACAATCTCACTCTTTTATAAAATATTCTTTCAAACAATGGTTAAGATCCATTAGCCATTTCATCCCATCCTAATTAAAATTCTCAAACATGTAGCTAGGGTTCATCAATAGTATAATTGGCCATAATATGATACAGCCCAATGCTTGTACATATACTTACATATTTTATCTTCCAATTGTGAATATGAGGCATTTTCAATTATTTCATGCATATTAAGAAAATGAGTTAAATTGTTAATTTTTTCAAAAAATTATAATATTTTCCATTATTTATTTTTATTACTTATATTATCTTTCATACTTCTCGTAATATATATCTCTTACCTATTAATTATAAGTCATAAGTATAAATGGAAAAAAATAATTAATGAAGTAAACAAACACGTAAGATGTCATATATTTTGAACCAAACATTACTTTTAGAAGATGTCCTATATTTATGACCAAAGGGAGTACCTACTAAAATTTGTTTTACTTTTTAAAATATATTCATTTTTTATGTAAACTATTAAGAATTTCAGTGCACATGCGGTAGAATAACACAAAGGAATCCCTACCATGGATCCATTAATATTGCTTAAATCAATATGTAGAGGAGGATTTTACCTTTGATATATGGCTTTTCAGGTTCTTCTTCTACCATCGGACCTTAGAAACTGATGCTTCAGATCAGCTTTCTCTACCAATATCCATAGGAACAGTGAATTCAACTCATCCATATGCTTGAGGGGAGTGAAGACTATCTTCTCTCTCTATATGCGTCTGTACACTTTCCTTCTCTAAGTGTATAGTCGCTATCTCTCTTTAAGGTAGGAGGAGACTGTTTTTTGAATTATATCCTAGATAACCCTAGTCTCTATCCTTGATTTGATTAATTTAAAATGATTATTTAAATTAAATCAACTCTTAATTAAATATATTGGTTTAAATTTGAATCTATCAAATAGATTAAATCTAAACTAATTATGTAATCTAAACCTAGAATCAAATTTAAATTTATTTTATCACATAAATCAAATTTAAATTATCACGTTAATTTAAATTTAAATCTATCATATATAATTAATTTAAAACTAATCCATTTAAATTAATTAAATGATATATATATATTACGAAATATATTTAATATATCAAACATATATATATTTCGAATTTTATCAAATATACTTATTTATAAAATTCCTCCACCCTAAATTGAACATTAAATTCATCGAATTTAGACACATTTTAGGTTCAATGAATCTGAACATTCTAGTTCGAGTTGGTTTGTTCTTATATGTGACCCTACAGGCTCATATGACATTAGCAGTATGCCACTAACTCTATTATACCCACAAGTGACAAGTGACCTTTAGTAAGACATTGTGACTACGCAAATTATATGAGATCAATGATTCGATGCAACATATCATACAACCCTATCTCATCCCTTTCGTCTTATGATATATAGGTCAAGTATGAGGCATAGAAATGTCATCCTCATTTTACTCGACCATCACTTTCTAAATCTCTAAGCAAACTGACAGAACAAATGGAAACCCTTCCATTCGAGCACGACCATGTATTTTTCAGTCTCACTCATCGAGGGGCTCATATATATCTCTCAATTAATCAAAGGGACAAATTCCATCTTGACAATTCATCTTCCTTTACATAAATTCCACTATACCCGATTATGGCCTTTATGATCATCCGATTAAAGGTAACTTTTGACTATGTCAAAGTACAGTCTTCCTCATGTAGGAAACTATAGTGATCTCAGGCCTGAGGGTTCGGTGACACAGTTGTATATATATATGAGATATACTTATGACATGATCCATGCAGTCATCTCATGACGGGTTGATCCAACGTCTGTTCCCTACCAAGTATTTATGATTTTGCTTTGTATTTTCATACATAATGAACACATAATCATCAATCAAAATCATAGTAGCTTTAGTTCATCATTGTTTCTACAAAGATGATCGACTAGGGATGCTTAGGATAAAATGATGTATCCAAAGCTATTATTATTATAAAGAAAAACATACAAACAATATAATAATATTATAAAAGAAAAGAAACTCATTCTTTTTTCATAATGAAGTACAATGTTCATAATATAATGATTGACTAAGGGCACAATCTCCAACAAAACAATACCACGAAATTTGAAATTCTTATTTGATTATGTCTTCTAATTTTATGTGCTTAAAACATTTTTGTGAAACTGTTTTTCAAAACAAGTTTTTCAAATAAAAAATAGAAATTCTATTTAAATAATTTATTTTGAAAATCACATCTAAAACAAAAAAAATTGGAAAAATTAATTTAAAAACATGTTTTGAGTACATAGGTAGATGAAGACAAATAATTGACGGTGGTCAATGGTGATAGTCAACGGCAGTGGTGGTGGTCAGCAACGATTTGCAATGATTAGTGGTAATCAATGGTGGTCGATTGACGGTGGTTGATCGACAATGGTCGATGGTAGACAACAGTGGTTGGCAATGGTTGATGATGATCAATTGTAGTTGATAGTCGGCAATGGTTGCCAACGACTTTTTGATCCAAATGTGATGAAACAAAAATATCAATATATTATGATTTTGAAAGTATTTACTAAGATGTTATAAATTTGAGAAGCCGTAATTGATTATCACGCTTTTCTATAAATTTTGAATTCTCTTTCTTAAAACAAAACCTATGTGATAATCCATCTTATGAAAGTGAGACTGCCACATTACTTTTTTTTTTTAATTTAAGAAAAAAAGTTTGTCATAGACAAACTTAAAGTTGGTCAAGTGACATACCTATGCAACACCAATGCTTTGACTGGCACTGCACAGTAAGTTTTTTTTTTTAAATTAAAAATGTAACTTCTTTCATTAACTTATATAATAAATTAAATAAGAAGTTTAAAAGTAAAATAAATAATTATAGTTTTATAATATAATAAACAAATTTGACCCAATAAAATAATATAATAATAAATTGTATAAATAAATTACATAGCTAACTTAGTATAATTCTCAAGAAGTAAGTTCTTTAGGAGAGTTGTCACACCCGAAAATGCGACGCGGATGGCGCGGGAAAAGAAAAAATTGAAGAGACCGGCCCGCCTGGCGGAAGGCTGATTTCGGAGGGAGTCGCCACCAAAATTTTAAGGGAAATTTTGGAAAACCGGAATAAACAAAACAAAAAGGGGAAAGGATGGTCTGCGAATCAGATATTGGGTTCGGGAGTACGATTGTGAGTGGGGAAGGTGTTAGGCACCCCCACAACACCCGTTCCTAAGAACGGTTACCTTAGGTTGATCATGCAATTTTTATGGCTTTTTACAAATTTAGTTTGGTTGCCCTTTTACCATTCACATGCAAAAATAAATAAATATAAAGATAAGGAAAATGTAAAATGAAGATGAAAATATGAAAAGTTGGGAAAAATAAATTAAGGAAAATATTATTTATTTACAAAAGTGGAATTGGGAAATACAAAAGTGGACTTGAAAAATTGGTAAATATTTATTAAATGAAGAAAAAAACATCAAATAAATAAGAAAATATTTATTTATTTACAAAGGTGGACTTGACCCAGAATGAGAGTCTGGGGCCTACGTACCCTGCGATAGGGATCAAAGTCGACGTAGTTCGAACTAAAAATGCGTGTCGCGGGGTTGATGTTTTTTATTATATATTTTCTTTGAAAAGAGAGGTTAATAGCAAATAATTTTGTCTTTCCACAAAGAAAACAATTTTCAGAATTGGTTAGTGTGTTTTAATTTGTAAAAGACAGATTACTTTCCATTATTTGCTCTTTTCATTTTTTATTATATATATTTTTTTATTTAATCAATTTCTAAAAAGAATATGTATTTTTCTCAATTTAGAAAACATGATTAAAATTATATGTGATTTGAACATTTTATTTTGATTCGAAAAGGAAATATTTGAAAACATTTTATTTTACATAATAAAATCAATTGGCTCATGTGGTGACTTTATCACTCACATTTACCCATTGATACCTAAGTGTCCACGGTGGTGTCACTCGAGACAAAAAGACATAAAAAAATCGAAAGAAGACAATTTGTTAATTTCAATTTTTTGTACAAATTATTTTTTTCTTTTATTATAAAAATCATTTTCACACCTATTTATTTACTACAAAAACGAAATTAAAAAAATGTGATCATTACATGTTGAAAAATAATAATCAGCATATGTAGTGACTTTATCACTCACAAGTTACTGATTTACGCTTACGTGCTCACGGTGATACCACTCGTGACGGAAGGCAAAAAAAGACTTAAAAGATAAAATTGAAAGAAAAGAAATCCTTTTATATATAAAAATAAATATAATTATGCTTATTTTATAAAAATAAAAATGATAAAAGCAATTTAAGAATATGACTTTTTATACATATATATTCATATATTATTTATTTTTATTTGTTTACTTCTTTTATTTTATTTTATTTATCTTTTCTTTTTTCTTCAGAAAAAGAGTTAATCAGGATCTGTGGTGACTTTATCACTCACAGCTCGCTAATTAACACCTAAATGCCCACGGTGTTACCACTCGGAACATAAAGGCCAAAACAAAAATTTGAAATAAAGAGCTCTCATTGAGTTATTTATTTTTACTTTCAATAAAAAAAAAAACCATTGGTACTCATAAATACTAAAAAATTTAACCAACATTTATACCATGGCAACTCCTCACTCATGGTACAATTGACTGACACTTTGTAGGCACACGGGGAGTAGGTCCCTCGTGGCCGACTCGGAAGGCGAAAAGAATAAAAATCCATGAACAAATAAAAACCAAGATCATAAACAAAAATCAAACACAATTTATCAAGGTGGGTGTGTGCGTGCTTAAATAATAATTTATTTTCAACATAAAATTACAAGAAACAAAGAGAGGAAAATCAAACTGTTTTCTCTTTTTGATTGCTCGTTACTTTGATGAAGGTGATTCATTCTTTTCCAGCTTGACTTCATGCTCCCATGCTTGCCTTTGGGTTCCTCTCTTGACTCGATGAGGATGACTCAATCTTTTCAAGCTGATCTCACACTCCCACAGCGCTCGAAAGAAAATATGGAGGTATTAGTATTTATTCACTACAATATCTTGCAATTACATGAACTTTACCCACTCATTTCTAAAATGGAATCTAGAAATAATTCGTGTCAATTATAGATGTCCCTCCACCCACTAACATTCCAAATGATGCCACAGTGACCATGCCTGCTCACTCCTCTCCACCAAAGCAAACAATCATTATAAGGGCCTTAGTCTACATGCTAACCTCACCCACGGATATGATTATGGTTTAATTTGACTTTAGAACAACTTACCTAAGTTAGGGAAATTAAATGTACAACCAATACATAAACATGATCACTTGGGTATCTCACGATGCAAAAGTGAACAAGCAACCAAAATGGATATAGCCCTTAAAAATAATCTTCATATAAGGCAGGACACAAGGCACATTCAAGTTCAAACCATGACCTATCCATGAAGCAATCAAGATCACGATTTTCCACTTAAAGAAAATCTCCTAGTCACTTTTAAAACCCAAACAGAACCATATACACTCAGCAATCAACCAAACTAAGAATTCTCCATGGGTCATGGTTTAATGAGGCAACTTTTTAAGCTCAAAATGCCATACACACATACAGCAATCCAACTGTGGTTTTTATCATGAAAAGATCAGTATTTCAAATGACTAAAACTGAATAGTCATGTGCAGCAACATCATCCAGCCTTTAACAAGGACCTGGGGAAACGGCTCATTTATGGGCATAAAACAGGACAGCACACTAAACTGGTTGTCGGGCATGTAGAATCATGGAGGTATATCCCTTTCCTACGGTTATAACAGCATACAATCATATAGCAGCCTAATCAATACTTAGGTATAGAAACACGAGATCATGTGATCACTTGAAGCCTAAGACCAACTAGACATGTGCCATAGTATAATCCAATCATTAAATGTAAAGAATATGGCCTGTGATCATCTTTCTGACACATGAAGTAGAACCAATGAGTTTGTAACAGTGAAGACAAGTTTAGAATATCAAAGTGAGGTGTAATGAGCGTGACATTTTCTAACTTTAATAATAGAGATCCATCAATCAAAAGCATACAAAGGCCATTCGGTACACACCATCCAAGGCCCATGTTCCTGCAAACCAGAACTGATTGAGCAAACCATCAGGCTATCTCTAAGGACCTAGGGGAATAATTAAACAAAGAACTCCCCCTCGCAAATGGCATGCTAGTGCTAATTTTGAACAAACCGAAGTGCATACACAATCTAATTTAGAGCCAATATAGCCAATACAGATTCCAACAATAGTTAGACTAAGCAAGATGCATACATAATCCGAAGTCTAACATTTCATCAGTGGCACTAAAAAAATCCTCTAAGGAACAAGCCTGAACATACCAAAATCTAGAGGGAGCACTCTTCGACAGAGCTCAACCAATTCAACAAATTCAGAAACATGGCATCGACAAAGCAACCAGAATCTTAGCACTTGTACAATAAAATCCAAGAAATGGAAGGGAATGGGGTATTATTCGAGAGGGGATAGTATAATTCAAACTTAACAAAATTTACCAAGCTGAAGTTTCTGTTCCTGCGTTTTTGCTCTCTGCTCCTCGCTATAGCTGCCATGGTCTCTGTCTCGCCTCCTCCGTCTCAGATCTCAACTCTCGGTCTCCTCCACGGCTCCACGGTGGCTCTGCCTGAGCTCGTGGCTTCTCCTTTCCTCCAGATCTTGCTCCCACGGCCTCCCCTCTGCTTCACCTTTCCTGTCCTAGACTCCTCCCGGCTTCGGTCTGAGCTCCCTTCGTGTCTCAACCTCTGCCCGAAACTCACCCAGTGTCCCGAGTTCACGGCCTCCCTCTCTTTCAGATCTCACCTCCAGCTCTCCTCCGCGGCCAACCCAGAGCTCCTTCAACCGAGCTCCCTCCGGTTTTCTTTCAGCCGAATCCTCAGTCTCGGTCTCTCACGGCTGCCTCTGTTTCTCTTTTTCTCTCCGCCAGCCACCCCAGCTCCCTCTCTGCTCTTCCAACCGCGGCCTCCTCTCCTTTTTCCCCTAGCTCCCTCTTCCTCTGTTTTTCTTCTCTGCCCGCGGCCAGCTCTCCTTGTTTCAGCCTCACGCCCTCTCTCGGCTCTCACGCTCACGGCCACTCTCCCAGCTCGGTGCTTTTTTCCTCGGTCTCCCGTGATCAGCCTCCTCTTCTCCTTCTCTCTCTCGGCCGCTCCCCCTCTGCCTCACCTCCCTCTCCTCTTCTTTTTTCGTGGCCAGCCCCTCTTTTGCTGCCCTCTGTTTCTGACTCCCTCGCAGCTCCCTGGTTCCCACTCCCTCTCAGCTCCCTCCTCCCCCTCTTCTTTTCGCGGCCAACTCCCCCCCTCCCTCGCTTTCTCCCCCAGCCCTCTATTAGGGCTCCCCTCTTAGGGCTCCCCCGTGTCCCACGAGCCCTTTCGAGTTTGGGCTGAAGCATTGGGCTGATATGCTTCAGCCCAAATATATTTTATATATATATATATATATTAGTTTTATTTTATTTTTTTTAGGATTTGTTATTATTATTATTTTTTTTTAATCTTTTCTTTCTTTTCTTCCTTTTTTTTTATATACTTTTTTGTTATATTATTGTTTTATTACATATATATATTTTTTTATTTTGGATCATAAAGAAAAGGGATTATATTTGGAGAATATATATATATATATTTTGTATTTTTCTTTTATTTTAGCAAATATGCATTCAAATCGGAATTAAAAGGAAATTTGTGTCATTTTTCCTATTTTCCAATTTTTTCAATTTTTTTAGAAAGTCCAGACAAAATACGGTGTTCACAGTTGCCCCTCTTTACTAGTGTCTTATGTGAGAATGAGAAAAATGCAGTTTTTTGAGTTCTCGCATAAGGAACGAGTAAAGATTAGAACACGAATTTTGTCCGTACAAAATACACAAAGACTCACTTGCCCCTGACTCAAAGAGATGCAATACGACTTGAACTTCAAACATACAAGACTCTATTTTGAATGATTTAATGGATAATGAATATTTGATGCAAGACATACAAGGCAAATGTGAACTGGGATTGAATTAGACTCTAACAAATGCACAAACGAACGACTAACTCAAGCTAGAGTCAAACTAATGCAAGATGCAATGATGTGACACAGAGGAATAACCATGTCAACTAGACTGGAACTGATGCAGTATGCAGATGAGGTGACTCAAACGAATGCTCCAAAACAAGATATGATAACAAGATCCAAACAAAATAACATGTTGATGAGTTGCCCCTCTTCATTTGTTTTCTAAGGAAGAAGATCATAAAATGATATTCGTACTTAGAAATAAATGAAGAAGGAAACATGTCTTTTGTTTGGGGGGCAAGGTGCATGAACAATAAAGACAATAAAGACAGAGATTAAATGAGAGAAATTTAGAGGGTGCCTGCCGCCAAGTCAGGGCTTTGTCAGAAATTAAATGACAGAAATTTAAAGGGTGCCTGCCGCCAAGTCAGGGCTTTGACAGAAATTTAAAAGGTGCCTGCCGCCAAGTCAGGGCTTTGACAGAAATTTAAATGACAGAAATTTAAGGGTGCCTGCCGCCAAGTCAGGGCTTTGACAGAAATTTAAATGATAGAAATTTAAAGGGTGCCTGCCGCCAAGTCAGGGCTTTAATAGAAATTTAAATGACAGAGATTTAAAGGGTGCCTGCCGCCAAGTCAGGGCTTTGACAGAAATCTAAATGACAGAAATTTAAAGGGTGTCTGCCGCCAAGTCAGGGCTTTGACAGAAATTTAAATGACAGAAATTTAAAGGGTGCCTGCCGCCAAGTCAGGGCTTTAACAGAAATTTAAAGGGTGCCTGCCGCCAAGTCAGGGCTTTGACAGAAATTTAAATGACAGAAATTTAAAGGGTGCCTGCCGCCAAGTCAGGGCTTTAACAGAAATTTAAAGGGTACCTGCCGCCAAGTCAGGGCTTTGACAGAAATCTAAATGACAGAAGTTTAAAGGGTGCCTGCCGCCAAGTCAGGGCTTTAACAGAAATTTAAAGGGTGCCTGCCGCCAAGTCAGGGCTTTGACAGAAATTTAAATGACAGAAATTTAAAGGGTGCCTGCCGCCAAGTCAGGGCTTTGACAGAAATTTAAAGGACAGAAATTTAAAGGGTGCCTGCCGCCAAGTCAGGGCTTTGACAGAAATTTAAAGGGTGCCTGCCGCCAAGTCAGGGCTTTAACAGAAATCTAAATGACAGAAATTTAAAGGATGCCTGCAGCCAAGTCAGGGCTTTGACAGAATTTAAATGACAGAAATTTTAAAGGGTTTTGAAATGCAATTTTGTCTCTTCTCTTTTTTTTGTTCTTGTTTTTTTTTTGGTATAAGGATTCCCTTTGATGCATGTGAAATGGAAACTTCCTTTCTCTTTTTTCTCTTTTTTTTTTCATTTGTTTTGCCCCAATTTGAAAGGAAGCTTACCATAATGCAACGTATATAACAGAAGATGCATGTAGAATGCCAAAGTTCTTGCCCCAATCTCAATAGGAATTTTATTTTGATGTTATGCGCAAAGAAAACACATATGAAACGTGAGATTTCTCATCTTTGCCCTGGGACAAATGAGAATTTACTTATGCAATGCCTGTAAGGGAAGTGTATATGAAACATGATTTTTTTTGTCTTTTTTTTTTTTTACCCTAATGTTAGAGTGAAATTTTTCACGGTACAATTTTCTTCTTTCTTTTCTTCTTCTTTCTTTTTTTTTTTTTCTAGTGGATTATGCAAGATTTTTCTTGTTTGTTTTTTTTTCTTTTTTTCAATTGGTTTTGCTCAATCTAGAAGGAAGTTTATGGTGATGTAATATAAGCAATCGGAAATGCATTTCAAAATGCAAGTTTTTTTTTTTTTCTTCTTGTTCTTTTTTTTTTTTTTTTACAATCTGAGTGGGAGCTTATTTGCATGTAAAATGTATGATTTGTCAGGTATGCCTCAACTTGAATGAAATTTATCTATGTAATGCATGTAAGGAAAATGCATATGAGGTGTGATTTTTTTCTCTCAATGAGAATTTGCGTGCAAGAAAAATATATGTGAGATGTGATTTTTTTTTTTATGCCCCAATCTGAGAGTGAAAATTTTTGTGCTATAATTTATGCAAAATTTTCTTCTTTTATTTTCTCTTTTTTTTTTTCAAATGGAACATGCAAGATTTTTCTTTTTGGTTTGCCTCTTTTTTTCTTTTGTTGTTGCCCAATCTGAGTGAGAGCTAATCTTGAGGCAGTGTACGCAATGGATGATGCACAAATGGAACGAGCTTTGATTTAAAAGCTTGATTATGCATTTGCTAAGGGAAAGGAGAATATTATGGTGGTCTAAACCCGATTGGGAGTTTATATGATGCAATGCATGAGACACGAGTGTCACAAGTGTGATTTCACGTTGACACCGATATGAGCAAAACCAAATCTTGATGCAATGGGTGCAAGATTTTTGTTTTCATCTCACTTCGCTTGAACAGTTGATTTTTCATTTGCCCCAATCTTATTGGAAATTTATTTTGATGTAATGCATGCAATGAATGATGTAAGCGATGTTTTTTTTTCTTTTTCAGTTTTGTTTTTTTTTTCGCATGATCTTTCTCTTTTTTGTACTCTTTCTTGATGCTTTTTTTTTTTGCATTTTTTTTTCATAGGCTTATGTTGATGTGATGGATGCAAAATTTTGCTTTTAATTTTCCAATGTTCTTGAAAGAAAGATGCATTGGTGCAAGAAATCAGTATGTAAAATACCTAGATTTACAAAATATAGGATTAGTTTGGTCTTTGCAATTCAGAAGACTTTATTTGCCATAAGAGGAACTTCACTCAAAAATTACATGAATGTGTTCTATTAGGAGCTAGACACAAGACGTCCTAGGCTCTTTTTCTTTTTTCTTGCATCAATTTTTAGAAATTTCTCTCTTTTCTTCCCTTCTTTTTTTTTTAGGAATTTAATTGCCCCGATTTCAATGCTTGTCTGGTATGGCTATCTTTCCCTTTCGTCTCAATCTATCTTCATTTTTGTAATGCTTGGCTAGCTGATGAGTAAAATTTGTAATTACTTTATTTAAAAATGTCAATGCAGTCAGACCGAATGGAGACAAAACTGGGTGTAGAAAAGAAATGAAGCTCCAATATTAATGGAATGTTGGGGATATGAAAGCGAGAAACCATTTGGCAGGAAATGCTCAAAGAAATGGATGTAGGGTAGTGCAATGCAAGAATTTTGAGAAAGTGAAGTGGAGAAATGATAAGGAAGTAAAATTTGTGAAAGCGCAAATTTTACTCTGCAAATGTTATCAGATAATGTGAAAAATGGAAAGACAGGAGATAAAGATGAGGGTAGGGAAGAATTCCCCTTCTTGGCTTTGCATGCTCAATATGAAAATAGCAAAATTGATGTGAGTTTGGAATTTCATTCACTGATATGATTTTCTTTTTCCCATTTTCTTTCTCTTTTTTTTTTTGGGATTTTTTTTTTCCAATCTTGATGACTTTCCCTACAAGATTATTGCCCCCAATTATATTCAGACAAGTCATGCCTCTATGAGGTCTTTAGGGGTTTGTAATGTGGCCTGGGTGAATGGGTTTATGACATGAAAGGATATAAGGCTCAAAAATACCATGCCCCTATTATTTCTTCCACCTACCTTCTTCTATTGCCTCTTTAACATGATTCTATATTGAAACTCACATACCAAAAGAGGATCTCCAAGATTGTAACGTGGTCATGAAGGGCAAAATTGTTGGTCAAGCAAAAAGGCACAATGATGGGTTAAGAAGAAATGGATTATAATGTCCAAACCCTCAAGTGAGGAGTACAACTTTAAGGATTATTATATGGACAAAAAGGGCAACAGTGTGGGTTAGGTGGAAAGTGTGAATGCAATGAGAACTTTGCTTTGATAGTCGTGTCATCTAAAAAAAACATGTGGTCTCTTAGAGCTTCACTTAGAGAATTTGGATCTCTTCAGCATAATTTCCCCTTGATTTTTTATTTTCCTATGATGAGAGCCTCTCTCTCTCTTTCTCTTTCTTTTTGTTTTGTTTTGTTTTTTTTTTGTTTTTTTTTTGAGTAGTTGTCTCACTCATTTCATGTGTGGATTTCCCCTTGAGAATTCTATCTTTTTCTTTTTCCTTTTTCCTCTTTTTTTTTTTTGGGAATTTCGAGACCACTCTCTTATGACAATACTCATGTGTCAATTCTCATTGCTTCTTGTGGGAGGGAGGAAAAATTTCCATAAGCTATGCAATGATAGATGCTTAGACCAAATTTAGGTATGATCCTCTCTTAATATTTGAATTTTCAGCATAAAAACATATTAAAACTACCCGCCCCTGGTATTAATTGATTTTGGGATAATGAAATGAACATTACTCCTTCAGGCTCAATCAGGGTGACTAGGGCAACTCCTTTAGAACGGGAAGAGAAAGAATGCCTCATTTCCTCGACTCGACTCATTCATGGGACATACAATCATACCTCTCTTTCACTTTTTCACTTTTTCACCTTTTCTCTTTTTTTCTCTTTTTTTCTTCTTCTTTTTTTTTCTCTATTTATTACATTTGTTTATTTATTTTATCTTGGTAAAATAATTTGCTCAAGCTTTCATCCAATACTCACATCAATTGAAGCATTTTCATTGGGGGAAATGCACATTTTGATTTTCTCTTTTTTTTTTTTTTTAGGGACAATATATGAAGTCAGAGGTATGTTCAAATGATTGAGAAGAAGAATGGACAGAGCAAGATAAGATATGAATGCATGACTTACAACATTGACAGGGTTAAATAAAGTCAATTTTAACTTCAGACTAGACAGGCACTGACAAATGGAGAAAGATCTTATGACAAATGTAATACTTGGCATTGGGCTTTTATTTTTCCTCTTTTCTTTTTTCTTTCTCTCCTTTTTCTTTTTTTTTTTGTTTTTGTTTTTTTTTTTTTACTATGCACTTAAGACAAGTCTTATAACCTATGCAAATGTCCTCTTGTGGTTAAGGCAAGGGCATGGAATTATACTTCATAAATGTTTATGGGTTTTCCATGGATGGGAAAATAACAATAGGCAAACAATAAGGTGAAAGAGGCAACAGTGGGAAAGGTTGAAGGACGAAACCCTTGACATATTCATGGAACATGGGCATGATTTCACTCATTATGATTTGACTCTAAACTTTAGCCCTAGCAATGCTTAAGTTGACTTCTTTATTGCAAAGGACTAATAATCCTGTATTCTGTAAATTTTGGTTTTTTATTAAGAAATGCAACATGGATGCAATTTATTGTGTTGCTTCACTTATGGTGTATTGACTTTGGTTCAAAGGTCCCTCATCATAAAAGAATGGGGAGTCACAAGCCTTTGCTCAAGGGCGTATAAGGGAATAAACAAACTCTCGACTAACTGTCAGGTAGGGATATGGGGTAAACAAATAGGTCACAAAGTATATAAAAAACATTAACGATGAAAACATACAGCTTATGCCTCCTGGTCGATCAATATTGAGGACCCATAGAGAGGAGTGAACTTCCAATGCAAACCATCATCATGGCAAATATATTACCATCAATTGATGCAATGATATTAAATAGCCATTCCGGTACAGAGTAACTTACTACTCTTTTCTAAAGGTTTAATGGAAGATGTGAAGGACGCATGAATGAATGATGTGCTCCCTTCGTGTCCTATGTTAGGTACACCCTAGGTTAGGATATCCACCCTGTAAAAGTCAAGCTCCACCTAATTAGGTTGGCTTCTAAGCTTTGTCTAATAGTGTGCATCAGTTTTTTGGTGGTTCTAATTTTCCTAAAGGTCCTCGAGCTGCTCCCACCATTGAGATGGAAATCCTATTTTAATAAATTTAATCCTTTGAGGGCTTACGAGCCCCTCCCAGACTAAACTTAGTAAATAGGTAACAGCTCGGGTGAAATCTTCACAGTAATCTTTGGGAGCTTAATAGCCCCTCAAAGGAACCATTACAAACTTCAACTATCCTAGGGTGCTCTCAGACCCGGGTATAGGGCCCATTATGTGTGTGAGGTTAGATGTATTAGTGCCCAATGTGTGAGGGGAGCATGCAGACCTTATGACCTAAGCATTAACCAAATTCCCCACCTGCAGACGAAGCAATACCAAAAGTAGATAACAATCATCTACCTTAGGGTTTATTCCGCATGTTATCTATCCTAGTACATGTTATTTAACTCAACAAGGAAAATGAAAAGGTGAGAAAAAAAAAACCATGAACTTGATTAGTTAAAATATTATTAGGTCCCCGTTTAATTGTCATAAAAGCTTCTCTCCTTAAAGATTCTTATTGAATTCTCAAGGAGACAGAAACGGGTCCTGTATCGTGAAGGACCAGGTCTCTCCATGAATAAGGTATAAAAATAACTGAGGACCTATTAATATGATAACCATTCCATTAATGCAAATTTTAATTACATGAAAAGAAAATGCATGAGACTGGATATGCTTCCCCGTGTCCTACATTAGGTGCATCCTAGGGTAGGATTCTTAGCTTTAACTGGCTGGCTTAACATCTAAGCTCCATCTACTATTACGTGCAGGATTCAGGACGGTTCTATTTTCCAAAAAGGTTCCCAAGCTGCCCCGGTCATCAAGACAGGAACCCTATCCAGTAAACTTAATCCTTTGAGAGCTTTAATAGCCCTTCCCGGACTACACTTAGCGAATAGGTAACAACTGGGTGAAGTCTTCACAATGGTCTCTGGGAGCTTAATAGCCCCTCAAAGGTATTGTTACAAACTCCGACTATCCTAGGATACTCTCAGACCCGGGTATAGGGCCTATTATACGTGTGAGGTTCGACGTGAGGGTGCACAGTGTGTGAAGGGAGCATACAAACCTCATGACCCAAGCATTACCCAAATTCCCCACCTGTAGATAAAACAGCACACAAAACAATACACAAATAGATAACAGTCATCTATCCCAGGGTTTATTCCATATGCTATCTATCTTAGCACATTTATTCAACTCACAAATACATTTAAAAGCATGTAAACAGATAAAACTACCAAGCATGTTATCTACCCTAATCATGTGAGGCAAACAACATTAAAAGGGCAACCAAATGAACAGACAAAATTATCAAACATATTACCTAACCTAATCATGTGAGGCAAACAAAATTAAAAGGGCAACCAAACAAAACAAAGCCATAAAATTTGCATAGTCGACCCATATAGGCTTGACTCTCGAAACTTCCCCAGTGGAGTCGCCAAACTGTCACACCCGAAAATGCGACGCGGATGGCGCGGGAAATAGAAAAAAGAGAAGAAGGGGTGAAATCGGCCCGCCTAGCGGAAGGCCGATTTCGGAGGGAGTTGCCACCAAAATTTTAAGGGAAATTTTGGAAAACCGGAATAAACAAAACAAAAAGGGGAAAGGATGGTCTGCGAATCAGATATTGGGTTCGGGAGTACGATTGTGAGTGGGGAAGGTGTTAGGCACCCCCACAACACCCGTTCCTAAGAACGGTTACCTTAGGTTGATCATGCAATTTTTATGGCTTTTTACAAATTTAGTTTGGTTGCCCTTTTACCATTCACATGCAAAAATAAATAAATATAAAGATAAGGAAAATGTAAAATGAAGATGAAAATATGAAAAGTTGGGAAAAATAAATTAAGGAAAATATTATTTATTTACAAAAGTGGAATTGGGAAATACAAAAGTGGACTTGAAAAATTGGTAAATATTTATTAAATGAAGAAAAAAATATCAAATAAATAAGAAAATATTTATTTATTTACAAAGGTGGACTTGACCCAGAATGAGAGTCTGGGGCCTACGTACCCTGCGATAGGGATCAAAGTCGACGTAGTTCGAACTAAAAATGCGTGTCGCGGGGTTGATGTTTTTTATTATATATTTTCTTTGAAAAGAGAGGTTAATAGCAAATAATTTTGTCTTTCCACAAAGAAAACAATTTTCAGAATTGGTTAGTGTGTTTTAATTTGTAAAAGACAGATTACTTTCCATTATTTGCTCTTTTCATTTTTTATTATATATATTTTTTTATTTAATCAATTTCTAAAAAGAATATGTATTTTTCTCAATTTAGAAAACATGATTAAAATTATATGTGATTTGAACATTTTATTTTGATTCGAAAAGGAAATATTTGAAAACATTTTATTTTACATAATAAAATCAATTGGCTCATGTGGTGACTTTATCACTCACATTTACCCATTGATACCTAAGTGTCCACGGTGGTGTCACTCGAGACAAAAAGGCATAAAAAAATCGAAAGAAGACAATTTGTTAATTTCAATTTTTTGTACAAATTATTTTTTTCTTTTATTATAAAAATCATTTTCACACCTATTTATTTACTACAAAAACGAAATTAAAAAAATGTGATCATTACATGTTGAAAAATAATAATCAGCATATGTAGTGACTTTATCACTCACAAGTTACTGATTTACGCTTACGTGCTCACGGTGATACCACTCGTGACGGAAGGCAAAAAAAGACTTAAAAGATAAAATTGAAAGAAAAGAAATCCTTTTATATATAAAAATAAATATAATTATGCTTATTTTATAAAAATAAAAATGATAAAAGCAATTTAAGAATATGACTTTTTATACATATATATTCATATATTATTTATTTTTATTTGTTTACTTCTTTTATTTTATTTTATTTATCTTTTCTTTTTTCTTCAGAAAAAGAGTTAATCAGGATCTGTGGTGACTTTATCACTCACAGCTCGCTAATTAACACCTAAATGCCCACGGTGTTACCACTCGGAACATAAAGGCCAAAACAAAAATTTGAAATAAAGAGCTCTCATTGAATTATTTATTTTTACTTTCAATAAAAAAAAAACCATTGGTACTCATAAATACTAAAAAATTTAACCAACATTTATACCATGACAACTCCTCACTCATGGTACAATTGACTGACACTTTGTAGGCACACGGGGAGTAGGTCCCTCGTGGCCGACTCGGAAGGAAGAAAAGGAAGAAAAGAAAGAAAAGATTAAAAAAATAATAATAATAATAACAAATCCTAAAAAAAATAAATAAATAAAATAAAATAAAACTAAAATATATATATATATATATAATATATTTGGGCTGAAGCATATCAGCCCAATGCTTCAGCCCAAACTCGAAAGGGCTCGTGGGACACGGGGGAGCCCTAAGAGGGGAGCCCTAATAGAGGGCTGGGGGAGAAAGCGAGGGAGGGGGGGAGTTGGCCGCGAAAAGAAGAGGGGGAGGAGGGAGCTGAGAGGGAGTGGGAACCAGGGAGCTGCGAGGGAGTCAGAAACAGAGGGCAGCAAAAGAGGGGCTGGCCACGAAAAAAGAAGAGGAGAGGGAGGTGAGGCAGAGGGGGAGCGGCCGAGAGAGAGAAGGAGAAGAGGAGGCTGATCACGGGAGACCGAGGAAAAAAGCACCGAGCTGGGAGAGTGGCCGTGAGCGTGAGAGCCGAGAGAGGGCGTGAGGCTGAAACAAGGAGAGCTGGCCGCGGGCAGAGAAGAAAAACAGAGGAAGAGGGAGCTAGGGGAAAAAGGAGAGGAGGCCGCGGTTGGAAGAGCAGAGAGGGAGCTGGGGTGGCTGGCGGAGAGAAAAAGAGAAACAGAGGCAGCCGTGAGAGACCGAGACTGAGGATTCGGCTGAAAGAAAACCGGAGGGAGCTCGGTTGAAGGAGCTCTGGGTTGGCCGCGGAGGAGAGCTGGAGGTGAGATCTGAAAGAGAGGGAGGCCGTGAACTCGGGACACTGGGTGAGTTTCGGGCAGAGGTTGAGACACGAAGGGAGCTCAGACCGAAGCCGGGAGGAGTCTAGGACAGGAAAGGTGAAGCAGAGGGGAGGCCGTGGGAGCAAGATCTGGAGGAAAGGAGAAGCCACGAGCTCAGGCAGAGCCACCGTGGAGCCGTGGAGGAGACCGAGAGTTGAGATCTGAGACGGAGGAGGCGAGACAGAGACCATGGCAGCTATAGCGAGGAGCAGAGAGCAAAAACGCAGGAACAGAAACTTCAGCTTGGTAAATTTTGTTAAGTTTGAATTATACTATCCCCTCTCGAATAATACCCCATTCCCTTCCATTTCTTGGATTTTATTGTACAAGTGCTAAGATTCTGGTTGCTTTGTCGATGCCATGTTTCTGAATTTGTTGAATTGGTTGAGCTCTGTCGAAGAGTGCTCCCTCTAGATTTTGGTATGTTCAGGCTTGTTCCTTAGAGGATTTTTTTAGTGCCACTGATGAAATGTTAGACTTCGGATTATGTATGCATCTTGCTTAGTCTAACTATTGTTGGAATCTGTATTGGCTATATTGGCTCTAAATTAGATTGTGTATGCACTTCGGTTTGTTCAAAATTAGCACTAGCATGCCATTTGCGAGGGGGAGTTCTTTGTTTAATTATTCCCCTAGGTCCTTAGAGATAGCCTGATGGTTTGCTCAATCAGTTCTGGTTTGCAGGAACATGGGCCTTGGATGGTGTGTACCGAATGGCCTTTGTATGCTTTTGATTGATGGATCTCTATTATTAAAGTTAGAAAATGTCACGCTCATTACACCTCACTTTGATATTCTAAACTTGTCTTCACTGTTACAAACTCATTGGTTCTACTTCATGTGTCAGAAAGATGATCACAGGCCATATTCTTTACATTTAATGATTGGATTATACTATGGCACATGTCTAGTTGGTCTTAGGCTTCAAGTGATCACATGATCTCGTGTTTCTATACCTAAGTATTGATTAGGCTGCTATATGATTGTATGCTGTTATAACCGTAGGAAAGGGATATACCTCCATGATTCTACATGCCCGACAACCAGTTTAGTGTGCTGTCCTGTTTTATGCCCATAAATGAGCCGTTTCCCCAGGTCCTTGTTAAAGGCTGGATGATGTTGCTGCACATGACTATTCAGTTTTAGTCATTTGAAATACTGATCTTTTCATGATAAAAACCACAGTTGGATTGCTGTATGTGTGTATGGCATTTTGAGCTTAAAAAGTTGCCTCATTAAACCATGACCCATGGAGAATTCTTAGTTTGGTTGATTGCTGAGTGTATATGGTTCTGTTTGGGTTTTAAAAGTGACTAGGAGATTTTCTTTAAGTGGAAAATCGTGATCTTGATTGCTTCATGGATAGGTCATGGTTTGAACTTGAATGTGCCTTGTGTCCTGCCTTATATGAAGATTATTTTTAAGGGCTATATCCATTTTGGTTGCTTGTTCACTTTTGCATCGTGAGATACCCAAGTGATCATGTTTATGTATTGGTTGTACATTTAATTTCCCTAACTTAGGTAAGTTGTTCTAAAGTCAAATTAAACCATAATCATATCCGTGGGTGAGGTTAGCATGTAGACTAAGGCCCTTATAATGATTGTTTGCTTTGGTGGAGAGGAGTGAGCAGGCATGGTCACTGTGGCATCATTTGGAATGTTAGTGGGTGGAGGGACATCTATAATTGACACGAATTATTTCTAGATTCCATTTTAGAAATGAGTGGGTAAAGTTCATGTAATTGCAAGATATTGTAGTGAATAAATACTAATACCTCCATATTTTCTTTCGAGCGCTGTGGGAGTGTGAGATCAGCTTGAAAAGATTGAGTCATCCTCATCGAGTCAAGAGAGGAACCCAAAGGCAAGCATGGGAGCATGAAGTCAAGCTGGAAAAGAATGAATCACCTTCATCAAAGTAACGAGCAATCAAAAAGAGAAAACAGTTTGATTTTCCTCTCTTTGTTTCTTGTAATTTTATGTTGAAAATAAATTATTATTTAAGCACGCACACACCCACCTTGATAAATTGTGTTTGATTTTTGTTTATGATCTTGGTTTTTATTTGTTCATGGATTTTTATTCTTTTCGCCTTCCGAGTCGGCCACGAGGGACCTACTCCCCGTGTGCCTACAAAGTGTCAGTCAATTGTACCATGAGTGAGGAGTTGCCATGGTATAAATGTTGGTTAAATTTTTTAGTATTTATGAGTACCAATGGTTTTTTTTTTTATTGAAAGTAAAAATAAATAATTCAATGAGAGCTCTTTATTTCAAATTTTTGTTTTGGCCTTTATGTTCCGAGTGGTAACACCGTGGGCATTTAGGTGTTAATTAGCGAGCTGTGAGTGATAAAGTCACCACAGATCCTGATTAACTCTTTTTCTGAAGAAAAAAGAAAAGATAAATAAAATAAAATAAAAGAAGTAAACAAATAAAAATAAATAATATATGAATATATATGTATAAAAAGTCATATTCTTAAATTGCTTTTATCATTTTTCTTTTTATAAAATAAGCATAATTATATTTATTTTTATATATAAAAGGATTTCTTTTCTTTCAATTTTATCTTTTAAGTCTTTTTTTGCCTTCCGTCACGAGTGGTATCACCGTGAGCACGTAAGCGTAAATCAGTAACTTGTGAGTGATAAAGTCACTACATATGCTGATTATTATTTTTCAACATGTAATGATCACATTTTTTTAATTTCATTTTTGTAGTAAATAAATAGGTGTGAAAATAATTTTTATAATAAAAGAAAAAAATAATTTGTACAAAAAATTGAAATTAACAAATTGTCTTCTTTCGATTTTTTTATGCCTTTTTGTCTCGAGTGACACCACCGTGGACACTTAGGTATCAATGGGTAAATGTGAGTGATAAAGTCACCACATGAGCCAATTGATTTTATTATGTAAAATAAAATGTTTTCAAATATTTCCTTTTCGAATCAAAATAAAATGTTCAAATCACATATAATTTTAATCATGTTTTCTAAATTGAGAAAAATACATATTCTTTTTAGAAATTGATTAAATAAAAAAATATATATAATAAAAAATGAAAAGAGCAAATAATGGAAAGTAATCTGTCTTTTACAAATTAAAACACACTAACCAATTCTGAAAATTGTTTTCTTTGTGGAAAGACAAAATTATTTGCTATTAACCTCTCTTTTCAAAGAAAATATATAATAAAAAACATCAACCCCGCGACACGCATTTTTAGTTCGAACTACGTCGACTTTGATCCCTATCGCAGGGTACGTAGGCCCCAGACTCTCATTCTGGGTCAAGTCCACCTTTGTAAATAAATAAATATTTTCTTATTTATTTGATGTTTTTTTCTTCATTTAATAAATATTTACCAATTTTTCAAGTCCACTTTTGTATTTCCCAATTCCACTTTTGTAAATAAATAATATTTTCCTTAATTTATTTTTCCCAACTTTTCATATTTTCATCTTCATTTTACATTTTCCTTATCTTTATATTTATTATTTTTGCATGTGAATGGTAAAAGGGCAACCAAACTAAATTTGTAAAAAGCCATAAAAATTGCATGATCAACCTAAGGTAACCGTTCTTAGGAACGGGTGTTGTGGGGGTGCCTAACACCTTCCCCACTCACAATCGTACTCCTGAACCCAATCTCTGATTCGCAGACCATCCTTTCCCCTTTTTGTTTTGTTTATTCCGGTTTTCCAAAATTTCCCTTAAAATTTTGGTGGCGACTCCCTCCGAAATCGGCCTTCCACCAGGCGGGCCGGTCTCTTCAATTTTTTCTTTTCCCGCGCCATCCGCGTCGCATTTTCGGATGTGACAAGAGTACTTCACAAGAAATATATTTCCCAGGAAGATTATAAATAATTTACTTGTTTCACTTTTTATTTCCTAAGATGTTCAAATTTATTTTTTAAATGAATATATTATATTTACTTAGGAATGTCCTTCACAAGAAATAAACTTATAAGGAAGATTAAAAGTAATTTACTTGTTTCACTTTTTACTTCCTAAGATGTTCAAATTTATTTTTTAAATAAATATATTACATTATATTATATTATTAAAGATAAAAATATCATTTTTAATTTGAAAAATGATTAATAAATTAGGAATATATTTAGAAAACAATCACTAAAAATTAAAAAAAAATTTAGGAAGTAGAAATTTTCTATATTTTAGTTGGAAAGAAAAACTTTTCATAGTGAGACTCAACTTTCTGGGAAGTTAAAATTTTTTTGACACCAAGTAGACTGAATGATCTATTTTCCGGGAAGATAAACTTCCTTCCCTTACTTCTTTCATATAAAGCGATATTGTAGTTAGGAACAATAATATTTTATATGAATTATAATAAATAATATTGATTGTAATATTATTTTTTAATAAAGAATTTCATTTTCAACATATTCAGAATAAATAGGTTATAATTATAATTTTAGAATATAACAAATAAATTATTATTATACTTCCTTTGGTCCTATATATAGGATCTTTTACCCTAATCTTAAATATAAGACCCTTTACAATATACGAGGTAGTATTTATTATATATTTTCAGAAAAATACTTCTATTTAATGTATCCAAAGATAAAGAGAGAGAGATTAAATAAGGGTAGTTTTAGAAAAATATTGGAATTTTTAGAGAAATTGAGGTAGTTAATTTGTTTTAATTTCAATTCTTAATACTCGTGATTCGGTTAAAAGGATCTTATATTAAGGATCAGAGGGAGTATTATTTATTTATCATATTTTAAAATTATATATGTTAAAAAATCATAAAATATAATTATTTGTTAAAAAATAACTTATTTTAACATATATAATTTTAAATAAATAAATTGTATAATTACATAAATAAATTATTTTCTGTGAAGTACACTCCTTATGAACTTACTTTTTGAAAATTATACTAAACTAGTTATACAATTTATTTATACAATTATATAATTTATTATTATATTCTTTTTTTGGGTCAAATTTATTTATTATATTATAAAACTATAACTATTTATTTTACTTTTAAATTTATTATATAAATTAATTGAAGAAGTTAATTTTTTAATTAAAAATCTTACTTTTTTTAATAAAAAAATATAACGCTGCACCATGGTACAACGTTACATGCTTTGACTAGTGCTGCAAAGGTGCAGGCATGTCACTTGACAGACTTTTTTTTAAATTAAAAATAAAATAATGTGGTAGTCACATTATTTTTTGTTTTAAAAAAGAAAATCCGGAATTTACAAGAATGTATGATAGCCAATTACTGACTTATCAAATTTATAGTATCTTGGTAAATACTTTTGAAATCATAGTATATTGATATTTTGTTTTGTTTTTGCATTCCGTCTAGATCAAAAAGTCGTTGGTGACAATTAGCTATGGATGATGGTGGTTGGTGATGGTAGCTAATAGTGAGCAAAGGTCAATGACAAATGAGAGAAAATAACTCTAAATTTTCTTTTTTCTAAAAATGAAAAATTGAAAAATAAGTTAATATAAAAGACATGTCCAAGTACTGTTTTTTAACTTTTTTTTATTTTACTCTTAAAAATAAAAACAGTTTGTACAGTTTTCCATAAATACCCCCTGGCCAAAAAAAAATCTTCCACAAATAATACAATAAGTGTCACGCAATGACAGTAAGTTAGCATGTTAATTTGTGCTCCAATTCAAACTTGTTTTTTTCTTTTTTCACAAGTGGGACATATACAATTCCACAAGCTCTCGCATACATCTACATACACACACATATATATATAGCACAACTTGCTTCACTCTCTTATTGTCGTCACACTTGGTTTGTATTCTCAATTCAAACTAAACATTGGAGTCCAATTGAGTTAAGCAAGTTATACTTAATAAGGGGCAATTTGGTATAAATATATTATTAGCCCCATGTGATCGTCGCCCTGATCAGTAGAATTTTATCTGTCCGTTATTTAAAAATATAATAATCGATTTAAATTTGGAGCACATAATAAGGGGCAATTTGGTTAGTGTGAAAGATACTATTTTTCTCTAAATTTAGGTAAAGGACTTATTCAAACTTAACCCCATGAGGCCATGACAACTGTTTTTTTTTTTTGGCCCAGAGAGGCCATGACAACTCTGTATTCAATTCTGATGACTTTGCCTTCGCAAATAGAAGTGACCAATGATGATGATGACGACAACGACGATATTAGGTGAATCTTAATAGGAAATTAACGGTGAAGAAAGAGTAGGAAGGGTGATTGATTATTTTGAACCGAAAATGTTTTCTATTTTCAATTGGATTTAAAAAATTTAACGTTTTATTTTTAATTTTCATATTAAAGAAATATGTTTTGTCACAGTCAAACATCTATTGGTGTTTAGGAATGAAACCAAACAGAACTAAAACTGATCGGCCAAAAAAAATAGAACTAAAAATGAAAATTAATAATTTTTTAAAGCTAAACCAGAGGAAGACTTTCAAGATGTAGAGACACCCAGCACTGGGACTAGTTCATTTCGTTGTACTACTGGCACCGGTTACACAAGCAAAAAGCATAGCATAAGCACAAAAAATCAGGAAACAATGGTTTCGAAGACGGATTCAATTTTAGACCCTTGAGTGGTGGACATAGAAGCTAGAACACAAGTTTAAAGCTTTCTTGTGTGTGTATAATATATATATATATATATATATTAAGGATAAACACTTACTAAATCTTTAGAAATAAGGGTGTTCAATGTTAGGTTGGCTGGTCTACCAAAAGGAGGTGAATTGGGTAATGCAAGATTTTTGTTCTTTTGAATTACAATCCAATTTCACTAAGTGTTGCAACAAAACAAGAATAAATAGAGTGTGTTCCAATTAAATATTTGAATATTCTATTGCATGGGACTCTTTGGAGCATGATTGGAACCTAGCACACATGCAGATACTGAACAGGATATCAGATCTACTACCTGTTAGGTATTGTAGGGAACCAATTATTTTTTTTATATAGAGTTACATCGAATGGTTTTCCTCCTTCATCCATATTATGCTTTGTAGCAGTTGCCATTGAAGTTCTCATTGATTTAGTATTTTTCATTCCAAATTTCTTCAGCAGCTCTTTCAGATATTTTGATTGATTGAGACAGATAACATCATCACATTGTTTGATTTGCAATCATTGACATCTCAAATTCACTTTGTATTAATTTAGAAAAATTCTTGCACAGAGATTCATTAATAGCACCAAATATAATATCATCGACATGAATTTGAACAATAAGCAAGTATTTGTTTTCCTTTTTAGTGAACAAGATTGTATCAATATTGCCCCTATTAAATCATTTTTCAATTAGAAAATTACTTAATTTTTCATACCATACTCTAGGTGCTTGTTTTAAACCATAGAGAGCTTTCTTCAGTTTATATACATAATTTGGTTTGGTTGAGTCTTCAAAGCCTGGAGATTAGTTAACATAAACTTCTTTCATAATAAACCTATTAGAAAGGCACTTTTTATATCCATTTGATACAACATTATATCTTTTATACAAGTATAGGTTAGGAGAATTTTTATTGCTTCCAATCTTGCAACTGAAGCAACAGTTTCCTCATAATATATATCTTCCACCTGATTATATTCTTTAGCTACTAACCTAGCTTTGTTTCTGATTATCATTCCAGATTCATCAAGTTTGTTTCTAAATACCCATCTAGTTCCAATAATTAGATGATTACTGGGTCTAGGCATTAAATCTCAAACTTGATTCCTCTCGAATTGATTTAATTCTTCTTGCATAGCTAATGTCCAGTATTAATTTGTTAAAACTTTTTCAGTACATTTAGGTTCAATCTGAAATATGAATGCACAGTTATTTATTTGATCCCTAAGTTATCTTCTGGTTTTAACATTCTCTTGAATATCCCCAATCACTTGATTAATAGGATGATTCCTTTAATATCTCCAAATTCTAGGGAATTCTTGAGAAATTTCTTCATTACCTTCAAATTCCAAATCTTTCTCCTTCATATCGTCCTCTACAATAGTAGTTTATGATATTTTTGGAGGTTTAGTTTTATTTTTCTTAGAGAGGTACATGTTTTTAAAACTAGAAATCAAATCATCCTCCTCTAAGATAGGCTTAGACACAGTTTCATTTTCAATGAAGACTACATGCATAGTTTCTTTCGTGGTCCTAGACTTTTTATTAAATACTCTATATACTTTGCTTCTACTAGAATATCAAAGGAATACACCTTCATCTGATTTGGTGTCAAACTTACCCATATTCTCTTGTCCATTGTTGCGAATTAAGCACTTGCATCCAAACACGTGCAGGTGTGAGAGATTTGACTTTCTTTCTTTGTAGAGCTCATAGGGTGTCTTTCCCGGAATTGATTTGGTGCCAAACTTACTCAAATTCCCTTTTCCATTATTGCGAATTAAGCACTTGTATCCAAACACGTGCAGGTGTGAAAGATTTGACTTTCTTCCTTTGTAGAGCTCATAGGGTGTCTTTCTCGGAATTGGTCTGATATAAGCTCTATTGATGATATAACTTACTGTATTCACTGCATCAGCCCAGAAATTCTCCTTATCATGGTTAGAATTTCTAACCATGATTCCAATGCCAACCACTTGCCATATTGGTCACCTTCAAATGTCACTTTTCCTTCTTTCTTGTCTCTGAGGGTGATAAACTTCTCCTTATCACCAGTCATATGTATTGAGCATACACTATCCATGTACTATTTGTTACTCTTGCTAACTCTAAGACATACCAACAAAACAAAATTTAGTTTTTCTTTTTAGGTACCCAAATATGTTTGTGTTCTTTTCTATCAATGGTATTTTCCCTAGATACAAATGTACTTGTGAGAACCTATTCTACCTGTCTGCTAAGTCAATTTTTCCTTAAAGAACATGAACTGGAAATATATTCCTTCTTGTTACAAAAGTGGCAGGTGATAAAGGGACTGCTGGATTGAGATGTAGGAAGAAAGCAATGCAGATAATATTTTTGCTTCACATGTTTGAATTGGGTATAAGATTCAATAATTTTTGAAGTGTCACTTTTCTTCTTATGACCATCTGCACGTACAAAATGTCTCATATATAAATTTTGATTTTTCTTCTTATTTTTTTCCTTGACTGCACAAGGGTCATAACCAAGACCAACTTTATCTTGTGCAATCCTCTGACTACCTAGCAATGCATACAACATGTCTTTACCTTTAGTAAGTTTAGCCAGACTTTTGAGAAGATATTCATTATTCTTCTTTAGCTTAATGCATGATGTACAACAGGTAGATTCAATTTTGTGCTGAGATGCAATGTCAGACATTTTACATTTTGATTCTAGTTAGCTAATCTATTTCTTAGCTAGTTTAAGTTCTTTTCCAATTTTAATGAATTAATCATTCAGATTATGAAATGCCTCAAGTAGCTTAGAATAAGAAAAGTAGTAATCATTTACCTCATCTTCATGCTCACTATCAGTTGGATTCTAAGCTTCTTCTGCAGCACGTGTCATCGAGCATATGGGCTATTTAGCCTTTTTTTGTTATTTGTTGCTACTCATTTCTTGAAGAACTTTTTACGTCACTTCTTGCTATAGAATCTTCCAAATTTTTTTTACCAGTATAGCAAGAGTTTCTTCATCTAGTTCTTCTTCATCATTAGAATCCTCTTCTTCTTCTACAAATTTTAGAGCTAGACTCTTCTTCTTTTTTTCTTGGCCCACATCTTTAAGAGCTTTCATCTTACCCTTATATTCTTCAAGGCTACCAAACAAGGAGATAATAGAGGACATAGATTCTCCTCTAGCATATTCTATTGCTATAACTTAAGGCTACCACTCAAAAGGAAGAGCTCTTAATATTTTTTTGACTTTTTTGGTCTAATTGTAGTCTTTGCCCAGAGCTTTGAGTTGATTCATAATGAGGGTGAATCTCATTTCCATTTCTTTGATAGTTTCTCCCTCTTTTATTCTGAATCCTTCATATTCTCCAATAAGGGTGCTGATTTTGTTATCTCTTATTCCACTAGTTCCTTCATGGGCTACCTTTAAAGTGTCCCACATTTCTTTGGCAGTTGTGCATGAGGATACTCTGAAGTACTCATCTTGGAACAAAGCATTCATTATAGCAAATTGAGCTTTGGTGTTGAGTGGAACTCTTCTTTTATTATCATCATCTCATTCTGCTTGTGGCTTTTCTACCAACCATTCTTGCTAATTTTTCTTCATAGGGACAAAATCTCCATTTTCTGTTATGGACCACATGTCAAGGTCTAAACTCTTTAAAAACAGCTTAATCTTCATCTTCCAATATGCATAATTTTAACTAGCAAAACCTGGAGGTTTGTTCATATTAGCGCCTTCTGGAAGTAGGTTCTCCCCTAAGTCAGCCATAGCTTCTCCCGGAGTATTAATTTCTTTTGTTGGAAGTCCAAGCTCTGATACCACTTGTTAGAATTGCTGACTTCCTAAGATGGGATGAATTAGGAAGTTCAAAATTTTTCTATAAAAAGATAAATTCATAGTGACAATAAGAGTTTGCAGAAAATAGAGTACAAAAAGAATAAGGTAAATGCAAGGTAAAGAAGGAAAGGGCTCAGAAATTTATCTTAGTTCGGTCTGATTTACTTGACCTACGTCTAGTCCTCAAACCACTACTTAAGATTTTCATTATCTGCAAGAATTCAATGGACTCTTCGTAATGCTTCAGTATAAACTTGTGCTCTATCCTAAGAACACTCAGATTCTATACTCTGATTTCTTACAAAGTGTTTCCATAATTCCCTTGTTAATCCCCTCATAAGAAATCCTTCTTCCAGATAAAGAAAAGATTTTACACAGAAAGAATACTCTATATATCAGAGTAGATATAATAGTAGAAGTAAAATAAATGAAGTGTGAGAATGAAAAGGTTTTGATTAATGAATTTAGTAGAGTTTTAGTATGTACAGCATTAAAAATATTACTCATAACTTCAAATAAAGTTCTATTTATAGATTTGTGACTTAACTAGTCGTTAGACATAAGATTTAGCCATTAAAAATGTTAATCAACGGTTACTCTATAAAACTAGTCGTTCATGAATCGCATTTAATGTGTTTGACACATTGAAATTTGAATTTTGGGTATCAACAGACGAATTTCACAGAAATCATAAGTTAAGCACTTCAATGTTGAACTTTCAAAATTTGTTTGTTCATGAGTGAAATTCAAATTTTGAATTTATCAAATATATTTCATGTTAAAACATACGAATTTTCATATCAAAAGTGCATATGTTGAGTGTAAACAGTTGTCTGCTCAACAGGACATAAAAGTCTTGCTATATGAAATTCAAATTTTGCACTTCAAAGTTTGTCTATTAGAGAAATGCTTTAATGACACTCACAAGTTCTTATTTCAAAATTCGAATTTTGGAAATCCAAAATTCATCTGTCAGAGGAAATGACTCTGAACTCTTTATGCATTTGATAACATTCAAATTTTGACTAGGGCTCAAACGAACTTTGTATATTTTACTAACTATACTTAACTCAAAATTCGAATTTCAGAATTTGAAATTCATCTATCAGTGATGATAGCTCTGAAACTTCGAATTTCAGCAAGTAAAGTTCAAATTTTACACAAAATATATATAAATCAATAGCAAAATTCATCTGTTAATCAATGTTTTCCAAATCTAACATATGCTAACATAGGATAACTGTGAAAACACTTGTTTAAATGATGTGGGAACATACATAAGTAAAAAATTAAAGCTTTTTACTCTGTGCACATTATGAGAAATCTTAATAACTAAATCTTCACACATTTTTCATTGAATTTCTTTATTTCTATACTTTTACACTACTTTGATATTCTCCTTCAATACTCTAATTGTTTAGAATCATCAAAACTTCTGATTCAACTTTCAAAACCAAACTAAATTGATCGTACCAAATTGATACAAACTGAAACTGGTTAATATAAAGGTGTGACTTGGTTTTTAAAATTACAAAAACCGATCAATTTGGTCCAGTTCAATTTTAAACTTTCAAGACTTGAACTAAAATGAACCAAACTTAATATATATTATTTTATTAATAATTTTTTTCATGAAATATGGGTCCTTTTATTTTGGTTATAAAATGTTATTTTTCAAAAATGCCAAATTTATAATTTTAGCAATTTATCCTTAATTTGAACAAATTTTAATTTTAAAACTATGAAAAATAAAATATAAACATAAACAATAATTTTCATACAAAATAAAGAACAATATTATAGTAAAAGATCTAGATTTAATAATATTTACAACAATAATAATCAACATGAGAAAGTCATTTTTATTTTTAACATGAAATTAAAATTTAAAAACATTGGATAACTTTTCAAATAAATTGTTGAAAATTAAAAGATCATAAAATAGTAAAAATTCTAAAAAATATGAATGATATAAAAATTAATTCAAATTTGATTTAAATCAATCTAAACGGACAAAAAAAATTAATCCAAACCAACCTCAATAAAATCAAACAGATCCCAATTTTCTAAAAACTGACTTGGATTGATTGGATTTGATGTCACACCTTTAAACACCCGTATCTAGAAGCATTTTACTAGGGATGGACTTAGAGAAAGTCACTAGGGGGTGAAAATACATATGCATTAATTATTATTAAAAATATAATTTTTCATATTTATTAAATTAATATAACAACAAATTATTTTATTTTATTTTTTAACAAATTATTTTATTAAAACCTATAAGAATAAATACACAAAAATATTAATTCATGGGGGGTGTGGGGAAGTTAAGATTTTACAGGGGCAAAGGTATGAATTTTCACAAAAACATTTTATTTATTACGTACATGAAACAATCTGGGGGCGGCTGCCGTTTCCCTAACCTTGGTCCATCCCTGCATTTGACATTTGCCCCTAGTTTTATTTTGCCGTTGCTAGTCCATTCGACGTTTGAACGTTCGGTGATTGAATCTCTAGAAGCTTTTTATTTTGAAATTTCTGCTGTAGTTGGTCATTCATAGATTTGCCTGAAAACAAGTGCTGACAAAATTCGTTTTTGTAATCATTAGGATTTTGAACCTAACCCTCCAACTGGTTGAGGAATTTGGAGGGAAGGTAAGGGAGGAAAAATTTTTAATTTTATTTTTTTTCTAACAAAATAAGAGAAGTGTATAACAAGAGAGACAATAGAAGATATGAAGGAAAATGCTCCCGCTTTTTATTTGGTTTAGAAAAAAAATATAATATAAAAAATTTTCTCCCCACCCTTTTAAATCTCTTGAACCATATAGGGGTAAGTTTGAATTCTGTCCCTTTTAAATCCTTCAAACTAACCAAGGGATAATGAAATACTCTAGATAATTATCACTACAATGGAGTTTGTACATTTGTAGGTTTAATGCATTGAGTTTGAAGAATCAAAGACGGGACATACTTAAAAAGTAATTATTATTTTAATTTTAAATATAAGACATTTATTAAAATATAAAATATTATCTATTATACATTTTTTAAAAAATATTTTTATTTAATTTATTTCATAAAGAGAAATTAAATAAGAATAATTTTAGAAAAATACATTAATTTTCAAAAAAACTAAATTAGTTAACCAACCTTTAATTTTCATTTTCAATCCGCATGATTTGATTAAAATTGTATATTACATTAGGGATAAGAGAGAATATATTTTATGTAATTAAATAAAAATATGTTAATGGTAAAGGACTCAATTAAACTAATTCAGTTGAATGAGTCGGAATTTTATGGTGTTCTGTGTATACATCGGCCCTTATAATTAAGAATCTATAAATATATAATCAAACTCCGGTCGTGATCGTCCCTGATTGGTGGAATTTTATAAGGGGGCATTTGGCTAGTGGGACGGATATTACTACTATTTAAGTTAGGTGAAGACGAATTCAATCTTAAACCCATGACAACTTTGTATTCATCTTCAATGACTTTGACTTAGGAATGGAATAACCAATAAAACTAGAGAATCATAATTTTTTTTTGTTGAGAAAAGGGAATATATTAATAAAGAATAAAATAATAAAAAAATAATTAATATTTTATTTATAATGTAAAACCACATCTAAATTAGAGACATTTAAAATTTTCTCAAATGAAATGGACGGAGAGAGTATTATCGAAGTTAGGTGAAGCCGAATTCAATCTTAAACCCATGACAACTTTGTATTCATCCTTAATGACTTTGACTTTGGGAATGGAATAACCAATCAAAATGAATTATTGATGATGATGAAGACTATTCAACTTTTGTTTTTTTTTATAGCAATGACTATTCAACTTTGATGACTTGATTTTGTAATTAGAGGTTGCCTATAATAATAATGATGATGATGAGGATAATAATAATAGAGAAATTGATTGTTTTGAACTGAAAATATTTTCTTTTTTTTATATTGGAGAAATATATATATATATATATTTGTCTTGGATTTTTGAATTATTTCAAATCAGTAATAAAGGCTAGTATTTCTCAATAGAGAATCATAATTTTTTTTTCTGAGAAAAGGGAATATCTATGCCATTAAGAATCATAATTCATTAATTTGTCATACTCATCAAACATCTGGAGCAGGCAATGAAAAAGCAGGATCAGACTGTACGTCTCCTTTGAAGCTCCTCCACTCAGACCTTTCTCAGGGATCAAGAATCCACCCATAGACACAAAAAGCAAGCTCCTCCTTTGGCCGACTTTCTCGGTATAAATGCACGATAAGCCATATCACTCTCTTTTAATTTTAACTACATCTCGTGTCCCGGCTCGGAAGCTGTTGAAATTGTATTAATTCTTCATGGGAGCCATATATGTATGTATGTATGCATATACGGATGAATCTGAATCTTTTTTTTTTTTTGGTTTTTCCTTTTTTGGGCCCCGGTGGGTGGTTGAATCTGAATCTTACAATCAATGCACTGGATTTTGCAGGGAAAAAATTCGAGTTAATAGCTTAACACAGGAGATTATCACTTGATGCTAGGAGCTCAGTGCTGATCCAGAGAAAGCTAAAAGGGAGGAGGAAGAAATTAAAACCAAACACTGGAAATGCTTGATAACTGGTAAGTGATATATATATATATATATATTCCTCATATATATAATGGCTTGAAAACATATAATTTGTGGGAGAATTATTGTTTGGTGCCATTGGATGTATTGAATTTCAATTGGGCGTGCACGTATTCACGACAAAATAATAACGATAAAATAGCACTTATTTGTGCTTTTTAAAAAAAAAAAAGGAGGAAAAAAACTGAAGTGCTTCCATCCTCCCCTCCAACTTCCATTGTTGAAAACTCGCCTCCCTATTCGTCTATATTTTTTAACCAACAAAACTTTATCGTTACAATATATGTATATTCTTGGGAGAAATTTGTACTTTTTTTATTCTGAATATAAGTCACATTTAACTAATTCACTGAAATCAAGAAAAAATTATTAAAATAATAAAATTATCTTAAATTGATATGATTTCCATCTTTACCTCTAATAAACATACTATAAATTTAAATAATTCACTCAATTTCTTATTCACAAATAGAGACATTTTAAAAAAAATCAGTTAATACTTCAAAAATTCATGGAAGATTACATATATTGAAGGTTATAAAAAATTTTTAGAATGTGACTAATAAAAAGGATTGGATTGAGTATTCATCCTAGTTAGTTTTAGTCTATAAATTTAGATTATAAGAGGAACATAATTATTCTTAAAATAACTTCTTTATATAGTTAAATATTAATTCACCCCTTATAACTCTTTTCTTTATTTATTATCTTTTACCTATTCATCTAGACAGCATTTTTTTGGTCAGTACTTGCATGATAAAAAAAATGCATATATGTATATATATTTTGACACCAATGCGTATATTTTGATTATTAGACAGAACACATAAACACACCCCTGTTATCCTAACTAAGTTTAGCTGTGGTTTTTATCAAAATCATGGCTCAAAGCAATACATCAAAATAAATTAATTTTTATTTTTTATTTCAAATAATAATATTATTTAATTAATAAAAATATCAAAATACGTAATAGGACAAATAATGAGTTAAGAAAGAAACAAATAATGGAAAAACTATTTTATTAAATACTCGTTAAAACATATAATTTTCAAAATAATTGAATTATAAAAGTGCAAAAATAAATAATAGTTCTTCCAATCTTATAGCAGAAGAAGGATTGCAAACTCATGAAAGAGATCATCTTGCTCAATTTAAATTGAAAATTTAAACCAAATATACATAAATTAAAGTTGAGATTATAAAAAGATGAGAAGGGGACGTTGAAATGGAAGGTCTGGTTTTTTATAGCAAAAATACAGAATTAACCTTTATCACCCATGCAAATCTAAGTTTGTTGATTTGTGACATTTTAAAATTACTTGGCTAAGATGGTAATCATCAATATAATATATATATATATATATATATATTAAGAGCTACTCCCTTCAATCTATATTATAAGGATTCTCTTAGAATTTTTATTTGATTCAAAATATAAAGAGTTACGTAATTTTTAATGGGAGTTTACATTTTTTACTCATATTTATTACTGTATTGTGAGTTAGGAAAAAAGAGAAAAAAAGAGGAAAAATTTTTAAAATAATTTTTATTGATAATTAATAATAAGGGTAAAATTAAGATGTTAATTTTTTTTTTTAGATTTTGAAAATGTATGACTAATTTTTTTTAATAAGTATAAAATAATTTAAAATTTTTTATAATATGAGTGGCAATGAGGATATTATTTATTAGGAGTCAAGATCAGTACGAAAGTCGTCGGACCCTATACATTGCACGGCCCAATAGACAAAGGAATTTATATCTTTAACATGAAAGTAATCAAGTTGAATGTGGCATTTATAAATCGGTTGATATTAAAAAAGATAAAAAAAAAATAATAACTCACGTTGGTAGTGATAAAAAACTCTTACTCTCACCCATTTATATTATTTTTATATCAATTATATATATATTAAAAAAATTATTTTTTTATTTGAAATTAATATAAAAAGTACTCATATTTTTTATTTTATTTTTATTAAATATCATATTTTATTATTATTATATGGTTATAAATGAGAAAAATGAAATAATTAGATATAGAAGTAAAATAGGAAGAAAAATATTCAATATCCTATATTTTGGATTAAAAACGATCACACAAAACGTTCTATAATATGAATAGAGGGAGTATATCTTAAGTAAGCTAGTAGTCAAAAGTTTGATTCTTAGCTTTTATGAAAGAAGCAAAACTTATTGGGAGAAGTCCATCCTTTGTCCTCCATACCTTGAAAAATATTAATCTCTACTATCAGTGAGAGTTATTCTTAACCACATAAAAAATACAAAAATGTTAGTAAATGAAAAATAAAACTGATGGTCTCCGTGGTCCCACACCATAAATAGATTTAATTATCAAGGGATTAAGGGATATAATGAGAATGAATGTAAATAAAATATAGAGGAGTTTGGTTGATAAAGTAGTGAGAGAGGTGTGAAGTAGATTTATTTTCTATATTTAATCAAACACAAATAAAATTGAAAAGACTAAAATGCCCCCCTATTAGAAAAAAATTCCTTCCCCTCCTCCTCTTTCTTTTTCTTGGCATCACAATTGCAGTCCAGAACACCGGCGTCTTCATCGCTAGTTAGCCATATCATCACCGAAATAGAAAAAATCAACAAAATTGAACCAGATTTATAAACCCATTCATGATGGAAGAAGAAATCCAAAACCCAATTGAGATAGCCACCAAATCTAGAAAACCATATTCGAATTTGGTGAAGTAAATCCGACAAAGCTATGTTCAAATCTGGCGATAGGGATGTTCGTGGTGTGACAGTATAGATCTAACAGCTATGGTGAGGTTCGTGGTGCAGACCTTCATTCGAACCTTATTCCTTCTTCGATCCATGCTCGAAGGGGGACAACGCTGGTGATGACGCAAGATTTGGTTTAGATTTGTTAACGTTGCTGCTTCACACCCAAGAACAAGGATGGCATGAGTGAATAGAGAAGTGGGGAAGATGACACGAGCGAACGAACTAGATTTGGTGGGGCAAAAGAGTTGGGAAGATAACGATGAAGGTAAGGTTGGTGAAGGTGAGGCCATCGGAGGTGATGAGGTTGATAGAGATGGAGATCACAGAAGGATTGGTGTAACAATTCCACATACATATCCATACATACATCCATCCATAATAACACCGGGGTGAACTTCTAACGCATATAACATAATGCTATTGTCTTCACTGGCGCTGTGGTGCCCCCTCCTGATTTCCACACCAGCAAAAATTCAACACCAGGGCTAACTTTCGACGCGCATAATATTATGCTTCGATATCTAATTGACCTAATTCCAACTCTTACAAGTCAATCTAGTCTCAATCTATTATAGACACTACGTTCACCTCAATCCAACTCCTAATAGATATTTTGGACATCTGACACAGTTTTGGTAACTTTTTGAACAAAACTCACCACTTAACACTCTCATTCGCCACTAAAGGCAATTTGACCAACTAGGACCATTCACACAGGTCCAAAACCACCAAACCAACTTGTCCAAAGAGGTTTCACCTTAAAGGAACCATTCCTCTGAGATTTGAACCCCTTCAACCTCATTTGACAAAATGGGCTACAAGCCCTAAAACACACCAACTAGGCCTAAATCCACTCTGGGCTCATACACACTACCACACTAGCTACTCAACACCCCGAACCACACATACACCACCATCCATCATACATATCACAATTCCACATACATAGCTATACATACATCCATCCATAACAACAATAACAATATCATTACAACCATCCAGAAACCTCATATCCATTACAATCACACTATCCTACTTGGCACAAGATACATATCCAAAATACACACAAACTACATAGACCTAGTATTCCCATGTTCGATGCTACTCCCTCATCTTCTTTGGACTAGTGCCAGAATCATCACCTGAAATGTTAGTTTATGGGAGAGGGATGTGAGACAATGTCTCAATAACCGGGAACAACTACACACACATATATACATATAAAACTCATACAATCTATGAATGCAATGCATGTCTCCCTTCACACAGCTAGAACCATGAGCTGTCGTCGTAACAGGACATTTTGTATAGGTAATTCTCTTCCAACTGTAGGTGAAGATTGATTCCGAGACATCACTAAGTTTATCTCCCATTAGTGTACCCGGCCAAAGGTAATATTAATGTTTGGATCGTGGTTCTCCTTCCTCTTTTCACTATAAATTGGCAGTGATTTAGGGAATGTGCAGTCCACTGTGCGCCTTTCCCTCTTGGCCATAGGAGGTGATTTAACAGCAGGGATCCTATCCTTATCCTCCCTAATCATATATCATATCATCATCACCACCCAATCTACCATATATCACAATCTCACAATGCCATTTGGTGATGCCCATGTATCATCATATAATCATCATCCTCATGTCACAATATCATGTATACATCATATTATGTCATATCAATATCATTATCTCTAATCATCATCATCATAATCATAATCATCATAGTCATTATCTAGATGTGTACATACCAAGATATATATATATATGGTTGTATGAAAGAAATATGCATATATATACAAATATACGTACTATCATACAATACAAATAATATAATACAAACAAACACCCGGTTACCTCAGGTTGTCAATACCACACATGCGGATTCCATGAACTTCTCGAGTCGTCCAACACACTTGAATCCCTCTCGATCAACTAAACAACCTTCACAATATCATAATTCCTCAATTAATAACATATACCATTCAACCAAACATCACAATTCAACTACTTTAGCCTAACCCAAGGTTCCAACACCACTTTCATGCATCATTAGGCTCCTAGGTACCATTTAAACATCAGTCAATCCCATACACTTCGGATTCCTAAGAGTCCTAACAAAAAACAACCTAGGGTTAAGCTTAAATCATGCATAAACCCTTTAAAACTCACACCCAAGCAACAAAAACACTAAATCATACTCCATTAACCCAATTTCATCTATTTTAATCGGTAGATTTTGACCCAAATCAGAAATCCCAATATATAACTAAGAAAACCTGAGTTTAAACTGAAGAAAATGGAGAGGGAGGAGTAAAGATCTCTTACCAACGTGAATCCAAGCCTCAAGAGGCTAAAAATCACTCCTAGAGGCTGAAGATCATAAACCCTAGAAGAGCTCTCACGTTCTCCCTCCGTTTTCCTTCTTTTCCTTCACGTCTGACCAACTGAAATGTTTTTATTTAACCTAAATCCTAACTTTCACCGTAGCCTCAGTTAAGTCCTGCTTCTCGCTGCGGCGTGGAGCTCTTTTCTGCCCCACTTGAACCTTTCTTTGTCCTGTTTTCCTCTGGTTCTGCACACAATGCTAAGAAAAATATCATGAGGAGTGTTACAATTGGAGATGGAGGTCTAGATATGGAGGTTTGAAGTGTGTTGAACAAAAGATGATTTGGTGTCATGTTGTTTTTTTCATAAGGGTATTATGCTATTTTTGTCTTCATTTACCGGCATGTAATTTGCATTATTTGGGATTTTAAATATAAAGTCATTTACATTTTAGCTTACAATTAGCATCACGCATGTGTAATATGAAATACGTGGATTTTAGCAAACTAAATGCACTTAGCTCCATGATATAAAACAATTTACATTCCTTTACTTGCCATGTAATTGAACCAAACAGAATGTCAAAGTTTGTGGATATTTTTGGTTCTAGTAGAAAAAGGTTTGAGGATTTGGATGCTCTAAAAATTTGAAAAATGTCTCCTTAGTGCAAAGAAAATAAGTAGTACCAATGGGCATTGGTCTTAAGAGTGCTTAAAATCAAATCAAATCGATTAAATCAAATCAAACTAAGTGAACCCAATCAAAATCAAAATATATTTTGGTTTGTTTCAGTTTTCACTACTAGAAAACCAACTCAATTTGGTTCAAGTTCAATTTATGTGGCTCAGAACCGAACTTGAACCAAACCAAGATTATTTTTTTTTCTTAAATATAAAACTTCTATACTAATTTAACAAATTATTAATTAGACCCAATCAATACCCATTTCCACTATTAAGTCATCTCTTATTAGCTCAATTCATGATGAGTCCAACTTAGAAGCTCCAATTGTCAAAAGAAAATATTATTATTATTTTTTTTTTTTAAAAAATCATTCAAATTTGATCTAAACCAATTCAAACTTATCCTAAATCAAACTAAACTGATTTCTTATAAAAATATAAAAGGTCCTAATTTTTAAAAACTGACCATGGTTTGGTTTTATTTTGCCTAAAATTAAACTGAATCAAACATTTGAACACCCTTAGTTGGTTCTAATGAAAAAGGTTAGGGTCACTTAAATATGATATTTTAGTTTCAAGACTATGTGAATTAATGTAGAAAATACCTTTGGAAAAATTTCTCCTTGTATGGGATCAGACACGGGTTGATTCAGACTAATCGGAGCCCAAAGTGGCCAAAACATCTCTAGTTGCCTAGAGGAATTTTTAATCAATTCTCAGTAATTTTCAACCAACCCTTTGGGATTTCTAGCATTTTCCTTTAGAATTTTCATCCATAGGGTTTAAGATAAAGAGTAAACTAGTGTCCAAGTGATATTGAGGAATTTCCAGCTAGTCTTCAAGGATTTTTAGCCAATCATTTATGATTTCCAGCTTATCCTTTGCAATATAAATTTATTATTTTATTTCGTGCAACAAATTACAATATAAATGTTATTATTTTATACCATAATATAATTTATATTTTTTCATAAAACATTTGCAATAACAAAGCATATTCAAGCCGACAATTTGATAAGAAAAAGAAAAAACATTGACGAAAAAGGTGTGGTTAAGATTATTTTGTCAGAAAAAATATTAACGAAAGTCAATTTTGAAAGATAAAATATGAACAAGGTGAATGATTGACCCTTAACAATATAGTTTCATTATATCTTAGTGTGAATGACTGTGTAGGATCTATGCCAAACTTGTTTTGCTAACATCAACTTTCTCTATTTAACATTACTTGAACTATTTTTCTCTAGGCTTTGAAATTTCTCAATGGCTGAGATAACTGCTGCAGCTGCCACAGTTCAGCTTGTCGCGCCTTCTGTACGAGAATTTGTGGGTTTTGGGCTTGGAGAATCAAGGTCTTACCTTGGCAACAAATTTGCATCTTCTAGACAACTGGACCAGATATATGAAGAGCTAAAATATGAACTGGAGCGCCTGCTTGCTTCAAAAAGTGACAAAGAAAATCAGGTTGACAAAAACACACACAAAAGTCCAACTAATGTTTACAAGTTATGGGCCAACAGAATATCAGAAATTGCTACAGAAGTGGCTTTCCTACGTGACAAATATGAACAGTTAAAGAAAAGGAAGTGGCGAATTTGGAAGCGTTCAAGTCTTAGTGAAAAGATGGCAACAAAGCTCAAGGAAGTAATTAAACTTTCAAATCAACTTCCGGAAGATATTCTAGTTGATAAACTGCCAGAGCCGATCTTAGAGGAGTTGGGTGTTCCACAGATTATGAGGTATCCGACTCTCAAAGGTGCCTTAGAAGAAATTCTTCCTTTGCTAAAAAATGATAGAGTAAAACTCATTGCAGTTTGTGGAGAAAAAGGAGTGGGGAAAACAACAATAATGCGAAACTTAAATAACAATGAAGAGGTTGCTAAGTTGTTTGATATAGTCATTTTCATAAGAATGTCAGTTAATCAAACTGAACATGAAATTCAGCAGAAAATTGCGGAGCGACTAATGGTGGAAAGAGATGGTAATGGCTTTGCTGAAGTTGCAAGAAGAATTCATAAAGAGTTGGAGAACAAAAGATATTTGTTGATTTTAGATCATGTTGAGCACCAGATTGATTTGAACTCTTTAGGAATTCCAAAGGACAACAGTGGCGGCAAGGTGTTACTGGTCACTCAAAATCCCCGTGTTTGGAAGTCATATTCAGTGGACAGGCTGGTCAAGGTCAGCATGTTATCCGAGAATGAAGCATGGAGGATGTTTCAAGATATTGTTGGTCCTGTGATTGATTTACCAGATATTCGAAGGATTGCTCAGCTTATCTGTAAGAGGTGTTGCTCTCGTCTTCCCCTTCTTATACACAAGATTGCAAGCTCATTTAAACATAGAGAAACTGCCTCTAGTTGGGAGGCAGGTTTGAAAGACTTTAAGCCATGGCCTCAACTTGGAATCGAAGGTTTAGAAGAGTTATACTCTTGCTTGGAATTTTGTTATGATCAACTTAAAGATAAAAATAAACAGAGGTGCTTCCTTTATACTTCACTATACCCTGCAGATAGCAAGATATACATAGATTACTTGGTGGAGTGCTGGATAGCTCAGGGTTTTCTTGGTGATGTTAATGTAACTACAAAATACCGAAGCATGCGTAACCAAGGTATTGATACACTAGAGCACCTTATTAATGTCTCATTGCTTGAGAGAGGGGAACAAATGATATATGTTAAGATGAATGATTGTAATAGGCAACTTGCTTTGCATATCTCATCCAAATATTCAGAATGCAGCTCTTACGTTGAGAATGAAGAATCTGGGGAGCACCTTAGATCGGATTCATGGCAGAATGCTAGATGGGTTTCTATGATTGGTAGTAAAAGGGACACTTTACCTACAAATCAAGATTGGAGCATGCTTGAAACACTACTGCTACAAAAGAATCTAGAGTTGGCTGAAATCCCACAAGCTTTTTTTGACACTATGTGCAATCTTCTTGTGTTAAACTTGTATGGTACTAAAATAAGGCAGTTACCTTCCTTGTCAAAATTAGCTCATCTTAAGGCGTTCTATCTGAATGATTGTTCACACTTGAAAATGTCACCATCTGAGATAGAATCACTTCAACATCTTGAGGTATTTGACATTCGAGGTAGTGGAATAAATTTTATACCATGCGTGATTAATTTGAGATGCCTACGAATGTCTTACAACCAAAGTGGGGATCAAAGTAATCATAATGTAATTTCAAGACTTTGCAAATTAGAAGAATTGATCATTGAAGTGAAATGCTTTAGGCACTGGAGCAATGATGCTGAATATATTATACACCAAGTTGCTTCTTTGGAAAATCTAACAACTTTCAGATGCAGCTTTCCGTCTTCAGAAACTCTTGGAAAATTTCTAGAAACAAGCAAATCATGGACAGATTGTAAGCAAATCACTTCATTTCAGTTTTTGGTGGGATGTGAAAACTCAAGACGTCCCAAAATTTTTGAGTCTTTTGATTACAGGATTTCTAAGTATGTAAAGTATTGTGATGGGGAGAAGAAAGATGATAAGGCAATTAGTGAGCTACTCTCTCAAGCTGAGGCATTTGAGCTTATTTGTCACCGGAACATTAAAAATCTGTCAGAGTTTGCTGAGACATCAAGCTTGGAATGTCTTCGTGGTTTTCTTATTGAAAGATGCAATCAAATTTCAACCATTGTTGCAGGCGATGATGTTGTCAATGCTACCAGCAGCATCACACTTGAAAATGTAAGCCTTTTGCCAAATTTAGAGCAACTATATTTGGATAATTTGTTGCATTTGAAGTGTGTTTTTAAGGGTCCCTTGCATCCTGGGAGCTTTTCCAAGTTACATACTTTAACATTGAAGAACTGTCCAATTATGAGAAATATCTTTTTCAAGGTAGCAATTCAAGATTTTTCAGAACTTCAGAAATTAACAGTTCAAGATTGTTCTGAAATTGAGGTTCTTATCATGCTAAAAGAGGTCACTGAAAGAAATCAGTGTATACTTCCAAAATTGAAGGTGATAATATTGGATAACTTGTCAAAATTGAGATCCATATGCACAAATGAAAATTTGGCCTGGTGTGCTCTAGAGATGTTAAATATACAGAATTGTCTTGAGTTGAAATCCTTACCTTTCAGCACAACCAATGCAGCAGCTAACCTAAGAAGTATCAAGGGTGATCAAGAATGGTGGAACAATTTGGAGTGGACAGATAACATGGTTCGAGAGCGATTTGAAACTACATTTTCAACCTGTACTTAAAATTTCTTTTCTGTTTCTTTGATACTCATAATAATCCATCGTGTCAACAGTAAAAGACTAGTTTGTTCAGGTGTGCTATCAAAATAAAATGTTTCCTTGTTTCTAAGAATAATCAATACTAGTGCCCAAAGTACAAGACTTGCATGTTCTGTTATGATTTCAAATAAAAGTGTTGCAAGGTCTCAGAAAATATTATCGTTAAAGGTATTTGCTTTGATGATCGTGCAGAGCTCTTTTGCGTCCGACACTTCTGTTATATCCGGGGAATTTGTTTTACTGTAGGGAGATGAACGTAGTTGAAATAAACCTTATTTTCACTACCGACGCTTTTATGGTAGTTTAATTTTCTCTTTATGTCTGCATGCCAATTAAGCAACGGTGAAATTATCTCCATACATTGGTTAGGTTTATTGCAATTTATTTGGTTAGTTCTATGCCAATATGCTTTAGTATGTCTTTGAACTTCAATTAATGTGAGATCAGGATCTCTTTTGATGTGTTGAAAAAGAAAGATAGAAACCCTCCCATTATAGTCTTAGATTCATGGAATATACACAAAAGGCCGTGTGTTCATAACAGCTTAATTCACAACAACAATCTAAAAATTGGTAGTTTGACACCTTGAGATATGGTAATATCGTATTCTCATATTTGCGAGCCTAATTATTGGCTTCACTGAGTTCGATTTTTATCAATTTTCAAGAGTAATAACTTGACCCAATACTCTATTCTTCCTACCTACCTCTAGTGGAACAGGTCTTAGTGGACCTAGACCCATCACATTTGTAATTATAATATAGAAATGGCAATGGTACTTACTATACAGTACAAAACTATGAGTACCTACCCAAAATAAACTCAAACACTAGGAGCTTTTAGAATCAATGATCAAGAATGAAGTCAACTTTTGAGTTGATAATTGTTTTATGACTAAGGTTATGTTGTCAGTATAATTTGTAATAAAGCTGATCACTATTTCAATCAGTGGCCTTCCAAAAGATATTAGACGTTGTTTAGTGAACATAAGAAGGAAGCTTGTGGAGAAACATTTCTTGGAAGAAAGTGAGAAAGAAATTAATTACTGGGCAAGTGGGCAATATATTTCAATTTTTTGTCAGTTATGATCTGTTATTTTTACTTTTTCAGCTTGCTATTATTGTAATATAACTATTTTAATAATTGTGTATGTTCAAGAGAATCTTAACACTAGATATAGCGAAAGCCCGAATAAAGAAGGATTTGCTAAATTGCCTAGGCATGGTGACTTTATTTCTAAGATTTTGCATTAAATTTTATTTATTTATGAAGCAAATGATGGATATGTAGGAGAAGAACTATGATTAAAATATTGAAAATGCATGGAATACGTCATCTTATGGAAAAAAGAAAGTATCCAAGAATCATATGCTGTTTCTTACTTAGCTCAGATTTTTTATCAATAACATTCAAATCAAACTTTTCTTGACTAAAACATTAAATATCCATTTTCACCTCAACGTACAAAGACCAATTCTTAATCCTTTCCTCCTCATGCTGGATTCTTCAACTTCCTAGTAAAGACCTGATTGATACCATATTATTATTATTATTAAACATTAGGTTTTGGGCGGGTGGAATTAACAAAATATCTATCGTAATACATACTATGTTAAAAAGAATAATCTTATTTGAAACATATAATAATGTGTTGAATATCTAGGAGACAAAAAATGCAAACAGTAGGACCTTTTTGAATTTTTTCTATTATAGACTCAAAATGCAATCTCTGCATGCTCAGTGCTCACATTTTACTACTTTTTTACTCCAACTCACCATCATCTCCTCTAGCAAGAATTCAATATCGCTGCATAACTAGAGTTCAAACATGAAACCAATGGTTAAATTAATATAGTCCCTTGGTAATTGATATGCGCACTCATTGGTTATTTTTTAATCATGTTAATAGAATAGACCCATCATGGGAAAAATTTCGAAAAGTCACAAAACAAACTGACAATTTCGTTGATTTAAATACGTCAATTAGTTAGTTTAGGGTCATAAGCAATGAAATTTTTAACTTTCTCATGATGGGTTACAAGCAACTAAATTCGTCTTTAAAAGAACGAGATTGTCAGTGGCTTTTCAAAATTTTTCCCATGATATGTGTCTACTCTACCAAAAAAAATAAAAACCCAACAAGTGCAAAGCTCAACTAATAGTTAAAAGTTTCGTTGAGGGTCATAAGCATAATAAATTTGTAACTTTCTTATGGGATAAATCAATACAAGGTTAGCCATGTGTATGAAAAAAAAATTTATTGGAAGAGGCGAAACTCACTTTAATAATCTCTATATTTTAAAGGGATTAATCTTCAGTTATCAGTTGAGTCCTTAATACTTTAAAAAAAAATCAATACAAAGCTTAAAAAGATCCATTGTTGTCATTAAACTTACAATATTGTGCACTACAGGAATAGGGTGCAATTTGAACCCAACTTGCTCTCATCTCTTGGTTGAGATTTTTTTTGTTAAAAAAATATTAATGAAAAAAACAAATTTGAAAGATATAAAATATGAACATGATGATAATTCAAGCAGTCAACTTGGAAAGCATATATGATTGACCCCCTAACAACATATGTGCCTATTTGGTGTTAAGTTAGAAATCACATTTCAGTCTAAAACTGAGTTTGACAACCTCTGTAATGTGTTTGGATGTCTGAACTGAACCACATTGAAAAATTAATTTTTCTCTCAAAACTCTGTTAAAGGAGAAGTAGTTAGGTAGCTCTTTCTCCGTTACCTCAACCAGTTTTGCATTAACTGTGCGGCTGTTGGAAGAATTTTTATTGCATTAATTGTTAATAACCCCTCTTTAAACCCACCGCTGCAACCTTATGGAGCTTCCTTGATGTTCTTTTTGGCCAAGCACGTCTAAGAGAGAGAGTGGTGGGTAGTTGCTAAGATGAGGATGGAAGAAGGGTGAAATGGTAAAGTGATGACCGAAATTGATGTGGAGGTGGGAAAAAACAAAGAGAAATGGAATGAGTTTTGAGAGAAACTCAAGAACGAAGGATGAAAAGTTCAGAAAAATGGAGGAGGTGACTACTGTTAAAATGAGGGAAAGAAAAATGACCCAAGGCCACATTTGGTTGAGATAAATTAAGGGTAAAGATGTAAATTTAATTGATGAAAATAAAGGCAGATAAAAATAGATAAATAAAGATAATGAAAAATTGGAAAACTAGAAAAATAATTTTTTTATAAAATTTCTCCTATTTGATGATCAAAATTCCCTTTCAAAATTTTAATTTCTATAGATCATAACATGCAAAAAAAATATTACATCAGATAGATTATATTTCCAATTAAATAAATGCAAATTAAATTTTAGTTCAAGGAATTTAAATTAATTATGAGATAAAGTTTAAGCTCAAGTTAAAAAAAATTATACGTCGGAATAATAAAAATAAAATAAATAAATCCTAAAAATAAATTTTCAAAACTCTTTGATAATTTTGCCATTAAAGGGGACAATTTAAATTATTTCTTTAATCATAATTAAACCACAAATGACCCATAATCAAATAAAAAATTATTAAATAAAATAAAAAATGGAAGAATTAAATTGTTGGAATACTTTGAAAAGTAAAAAAAAATCAAAATTAAAGTTTAATTTTCAAAAATTATCTCAAAACTCTCATTTATTCTACATTCAATAATCACTTCTTCGAGGGAGATTGATCATACTTATGATGCAATTAGAGATCAAATTGTACTATCTATGCAATATAATTAGTTACGTAATATTATCAATCTTATTTATAATATTTTAATTTTGGAACTCTTATTTTTTTATACAAATATACACACACATATTGATTTATTAAATAGGTATTGGAAAAAGAAAATTTATCTATTAAAAATTAGAAAAAAATTATACAACTATAACTGATTTTGTTTAAAATCATCCAAACATAATCACTTTTACCAAAATCAATTTTCAAATAAATCATCTAAATATAAACACATTAGTCTAAAACCAATTTTTACCAAAATCAGATGGCAAAACTAATTCTATCAAAACTCATTTTTTACAAACTGAAAACCAAATACACCCGTAGTATCATTATATCTTAGATTGAAGGTTTGTATGTGCCAAACGTGTTTCATTAACATTTTCTCTATTGACATCTCTTGAACTATTTTTCTCTAGGCTTTGAAGTTTCTCAATGTTTGGGACAACTGCTATAGCTGTCACAATTCAGCTTGTCTCGCCTCCTGTGGGAGAGTTGGTGGGTTTTGAGGTTAAAAAATCAAGGCCCTACCTTAGCAACAAATTTACAACTTCTAGACAACTGGAGTACTAGATACCTAAAGAGCTGAACTATGAGTTGCGGCAACTACTTGCATCAAAAAGTGACAAATACAACCAAGTTGAGAAATAGAAAGACAAAAATCCAATTGATGTTTACAAGTTATGGACGAACATAATATCAGAAATTGCTAAAGAAGTGACTTTCTTGAGTAACAAATATGAAGAGTTAAAGAAAAAGAGGTGGCGTATTTGGAATGATCAAGTCCTTATGATAAGACGGCAACAAAGCTCAAGGAAGTGCAGAAACTTTCAGATCAACGTCCAGAAGATATTCTTGTTGATAAACTGCCAGAGCGGGTCTTGGACGAGGTGGATGTTCTATGGATTCAGGGATATCCAACTCTTCAATGTGCTTTAGAAGATATTCTTACTTATCTAAAAAATTTTAAAGGGAAAACTAATAATTTAATCCCCATGGTTTCTCTTCCTTTTCAATTCAGTCCCTATAATTTAAAGTTTTTCAAATAACTCCTTATAGTTCACAAGAGTTATAGGGTTAATCCTTGTATTATCAATCATTTAAAATATGATCCAAGATGCTTGCATGGCCTTAACACTGTTAAAATGTAGTACGTGTGGCAGTTAGGGAAAAAGACACTTAAGGACCTTTATGTAAAAATATTGCCAAATAAACAGTACAAGTATTGAATTCAGTTGATTCGAGTTGGAAATTCAGTTTACAGGAGTACTGAAATTTTAATCTGGGTCCTTGAAAGAGAATATCTTCATATAGAGGTCTTTAAGTGTCTTTCTCCCTGGCAGTTAAGTGATGATGTGGCAATTGACTTGGAGCTTGACATCACAAAATTTGCTTCTACAAGGAAAAAAAAACCGCAACGCATTTGATATATATTCAAGTTTCCAAATATAAGGAAGCGCGGCTTTGAACTATGATGTCTTCAACTCACGCCTACTTGGGTGACAATAATTTCTCTCATGCAGATTCTCTAGTATGCTTATTTGCTCATTTGTAGGAACAAAATCTATTCTCTTTCCTCCCATCAACACCGGTCCTCACCCTCTCCTCCTCCATTAAATCCCTCACAAATGGAACATTTTGAATGTGTTTTATCTTATTATTCTTCTATGGTCAGCATACTACTTTATTTAAATTTTTTATTTTCAAAGATTGATTTCAGACCATTGACTCAGGGTTAATACAACAAATGTCATAAAACCCGGACATTTGAAATCTCTGTTTGCTCTATTTTTATACATTCATGCAGAGTATTAATCGTGGCCAAAAAAAAAATGCAGAGTATTAATCAAATAAGAGACCAACATTGAACTATCAGCCTCAACACTCATACTAGCCTTGCTCAATAGTTGCGCACTCATTTCTGCAAGTTTATGGAGAGCATTGATGGCAGCTTCAACTTCAAGCGGTGCTGCTTCAAGTTGAAGCTTCTCAATAGTCAAGTCACCAATGCTTTTTTCATCAATTCTTTACTGATCTAGCCCAAGCATATAGTCATTGCAGGTCATTGGTATCCTTGTTCATCTCTTCCATCACTTTCTTTAATTCCATTTTCCTTTATTTTCAAGAGCTCCTTTGGTCACTATATAAATATATATATATATATATATCAAGATTACATCATTTTTTCATTATTTCCGTTATTAAAGTAAGTGGGTCCCATTTGCTTGGCTTTTACTTTTCTTCATTATTCTACTGTACAAGACCCATGCATATATGAACCCATGGCATGTGAGCATACCTGAGCCTGAGCTTCCCTCATTCATAGTTTGGGGTTGGATTTCACGAGTGACCATTATTATCTTCTTGACGGAGAGTGGGAGAAATTAGTTCATAGAAGAGCGAGTTTTGGATGTATGGTTAGTTATGAAGTAGTTTCATGAAGGTGAACAAATAATTGAAATGGGTGATTTATGGCATGTATGGTGCTTTTTGCGAGTGTGTGTGATTCATTGAAATATATTTTTACTTTTTCTATTTTATGAATGGAGATGACAAGTAGTTCTTTGAGGTTGAGAGAAGTGACATTGCCAGAAAGAAGGAAGAGAAGAGGAAAGGGAAAGATAATGAGAAGAATGAGAAGCAAGAGCTATATATATGTAGTTGCCAAATCCCGGCTTCTCCATAGCCTAAAGTATATCCTATACGCTGTCGTGATCATGTTCTGTTCCTGTCAACACCGATGGTTAGACTCATTGGTGTGTATTCGATGATGCCCTCTTCGACAGTCTCTTTAGCTTCGTTGGAAATCTTAGCATACAAGCTGGAGGAATCTAGCAATTAGTGTTTCAACTTGGAACCATAGGCATTGAGCCATGATATAAAAAACCACATGAAGAAGGGGGAAGGGACAAGTAACAGAGAGAGAACAAACTTGCGTAGGATCACAGAGTGAGAGTGAGCTGTCCATGTCATCGGCTTGTGTCTTATCCATATCATGCAAAGGCATGCCACATAATATCTTTGTTAAAATGCTGTTTTGCCATGTCCGCATTTGAAGGATTGAAAAGCAAACTCTTGATTTTATGGGGATTAACGTTGCAAACAGATCAAACTATGAGTATGGATTTGAAAGTTTTTAAAACTATAAGGACTTATTTAAAAATTGATGTAAAAAGACTAAATGATTAGTTTTCCCAATTAATGCGTCGCAGTTTGAGGAGAAAAAAGGGTGGGAAAACAATAATGGGAAACATAAATTGCGACTTAGCTATTCCTTCATTGTTATTCACGTTTCGCATTATCGTTGTTTTCCCCACCCCTTTTTCTCCACAAAATATAATACATTTTAATCTTTCATTTTTTAAATAAGCAAGAATATCTTCTAAGGCAATTTCAAGAGTTGGATTCCCCTGAATCTATAGAACACCCAACTTGTCCAAGACGCGGTCCAGTGGTTTATCAACAGGATCTGAAAGTTTCTTCACTTACTTGATCGCTTCCACATATGCCACCTTTTTTTCTTTGACTCTTCATATTTGTTACCCAGGAGAGCCACTAATTTGCAGCAATTTCTGATATTCTGTTTGTCCATAACTTGTAAACATCAATTGGATCTGTGTTTCAGTTTCTCAACTTGTTGTCTGTCACTTTTTTGAAGCGAGTCATTGTTTGGCACTTTAAAACAAAGCAAAGCTAGTAATCTCCAGAACTCAATTTGATTAGGCAAAAGAAAAAAAGAACCCAATTACCGAATGGACAACTTCCCAAGCAGTCAGACTATAGCCAGTGGAGGAATTACTTAAAAAGCATTTTTTCTCCATGCTTCTACAGTTATACTCAGAACAACATAACACACCATCGGCGTTCTGTAAATGATGATATTGATCATCATATTTCTCATCACTAGAGGCCTAAGCTACACAGGAACCAATACACGACCAGTATTCCCAGCAACAAACCATAGACGTAACCAAAAACGACCGACTGAAAGCCGCAAAAAGCAGATCTTACCAAGTAAGGACAAAGAAGCCTACGAGGGACGGCGGAGCTGGCATGGAAACTGCACTCAGCCTCTAATGCACAATGCGAGCTTATTGAGAAATAATATAATTGACGATGGATGATCTATATAATAATATAACTGATGATTGATTTGACATAGGATAGAAGGAGATTTATATGAAGATGATATATATTGATTTTGTTTGTTTTTATTTTTAAATTTTACTTTAGAAAGAAGTGATAATTATTAAATTTATTTAAAGTTGAACAAAATTCTTTCTTAAGAAATCCAAACAAAATATAACGTTAGTAACAGGTAAATCATATTTGCATCTTGATTCAGCATCTTATTCTTTGTTAACTATATATATCTATTCCCGCGCCATTATGTTGGTTAAAACACATAATAATAATGATGATGATGATGATGATGATAAAATAACAACAATAATCCCATCATACAAACCTATGAAAAGGTCGGTTGCTTCCAAATGATTTCCCTTTTCATAGGTTCGACAAAGGGATTTTGAGAGCTCTCAATTGTTATCCAGCACAACTCAACATGATGCGTTTCTAAGGCATTGGTCTCCCATCGCTTGAAAAGCTTTCATGTGATGGCCATGCTTATGTGAATGTTCCTTGTGTGATCTTTTAATTTGTCTTGTCATTTTTCATAAAACTCCTACTTTATAAATTGTTTGGTTAGGGGTTTTGGAGGAGAGCAAAGGCAGGAGAGGGCTCCCCGGCCATCATTTGGTTTTTAAAAAATGGAGGGGAGGGAAGGGGAGGGAAGAGGAGGGGTATAGCTTTATTGTATTATGGCTAAATTTACTTTACGAATGTTTAATATTTTCATATTGACCTTATGTTTTTGTAAAACTTTCGAGGCCCGTCACCCTCATATATAGAATCCCCTTTTGGTTTTTGCCCCAAGTCTTTTGCATCCAGCTCCGGATAATTTGATCTCTTACATTGAACTTGAAGTGAATTTGAGATTTTTTTTTTAAATATCATTCAACTTCTATGATATGATATTTGGCATATATTATAATTTTTTTTGTCAATGACATTGAATTTTTACACAATGTGGCAGTAAAATTTTTCTTTCAATATTATAATACAAAATTTTAAGAAGATAGCAATTTATGATGCACTGATATTTCAAATTATTTGATATATACATATCGAATATTTTTCTAATACTGATACACGCTAATACTTCTTATATACATATTTACAAAATATCCAAATTATTATTTTTTAAAAAAATAAAAAATTAATTTTTGATATATGTGAAATACATATTGGATCAAGTCAATGTAGTTCAATATCAAATAAATTACTAAATAAACATATAAACCGCCTAAAAGAAAGAGACAAATCATGTGAAACTTTCAACAAGGTAAAAATAATAATGGATATTTTGAAAATAGTGATTGATGATTCCTAATCTAATATATACCATATTATAGTGGACTATTTGATTGGATTCTGGCGAGTTCATTGTTCAACTGTAATCCTCTTATCAATGCTCAATATTCTCACAATCAAAGAATATTAGTAGTGTAAAGATCTACCTAGTTGTGGGGGAAAGAGGTATTAACAAGAGTCAGATACAAAGGCTAGAGAGGAGAGAATTAGAGAAAGACCTACACTAACAAAACTTCATTCAATGATAAAAAGGCAATGGCCATGTTATTTGCTGTACTAATTACCTTATTTGCTTTATTATTGCCTGTCAGGCTATGTTTGGCTAAAGATTTTTTAGTTTAAGATTTTTGGAAACTTTTTAAGAGAAGGAATTAAATCCTTTTACTTTTTTTTTTACTTAAAAAATTGAAGAGGAAATGAGGCGATTCCCCCATCTATCCCCATTTTAATTTCCCCAAATTAAGATTTTTTGAGAAAGAGAGAGAGAGAGAGAATATTTATTATTCAATTATCTCTTATCCTCTCCAATTTTCTTCTAAATCAAATAAAACTTCATTAAAATCTCTTCGATCCTGTCAAATAAGAAAATTTTAAAATCCCTCCAATTTTCTCCATTAAAAATTCCTCCAATCTCCTCTCCTCAATTCTCTCAATTGGACTTTTTTCTGTGGAAAAAAAAATCCCATCACAAACAGATATATCCATTAATTCCCACTCACAAGGCACGCTGGTTCCTGCTTTTAAAATACAAACAGCAAATCTACTCCCAAAACACAAAGCACAAAGAAAAGAGTTCAAAGTACAAAATAACATGATTGGTTACAATCCTCAAAACAAAGGCATGGAAGTTCATATCTTGAACCCCCACAAGCTCCCAAGAATCAAGCCTCCAAAAGTTCAGGGGCCAGCACACTTCAAATCCAATCACCTGGTTGAACTAAAAAAATAACAAGAATTTGTTTGAAGTGTCATCATGTTAACAGTCTCATCCTTTGGAATTTATTGGAAAGGTCATCCAAAACTTTGAGCAATGCAAAACCAAACATATTTTTGTGGCCAAAATAAAATTTTAATCCTACTTATGTAAGTTGCCCAAAAAAATATTATAATCCTACTAATAGGCTACTACTAGTTGATACTCCCCCTATCTTTTCATACATGACGTTTAATATTTTTTCAAAGAAATTAATAAATGTAATTAATATATTAAAATTTATTTTGAATTTCCAAATTTACCCTTAAAAATAGATAAATAAATATAATAATAATAATTAATGCTATTTTTAACTTTTAAAATGATAAATGAGGATATAATTGAAAAAATAGTAATCAATAATCAATACTGTCTTGAAATTTGAAGATAACAGATAAAATGAAACAATATTTTTTTTTAAAAGTGATAGATAAAAAGAAACGGACCAAGCGCATCAGTGTGAGTTCAGAAGTATCTTGTAATAACCAATATTGATAACAAAAAAGAAACTTTAGTACCAAAGAGAGGGAATAGGATGTCACCTTTTTTTTTTTTTTTACCACGGAATAGGATGCCAACTGAATAGTAATCGGTTTCACTGAAAGATGGCACCTCTTATGTAGTCTTAGTCAATTGAGTCAAGATACCAAGGTCTTCCTTAATTGGAGAAAAGATGCGACTCAATCTCGATTTTAGAGCCAAACTTTCTTTTCCCCACTCCATTTATATGCTTCACATAAATCTACATAAATTGAGAATATTTCATATAAATTATTGAAAATGACACTACTAATAAAGAGGAAAGTAGGAAGATAACAGTGTCAACTTTATTAGAGATTTATTTGAAAGTTATTCAAATCTTATTTGCTTAGAAAAAAAAAGTACTTTTACGACAATACAAAACTAAATGTATTTGTATGGCTAAAATAGGTTTCTGAAAAAATGAAAAAAAAAATTTCAAAAGTAATCTTGCAAAAGTTAGCTATATTGATTTTTATTAAAAAAATAATTTAGTAGCGAAGAGAGGGAATAGGATGTCACCTGAATCATTTTCTTGACTGAAAGATGGCACCTCGTATGGAGTTAATTGAGTCAAAATGTCAAGGTCCTCGTCAATTGGTGAAAATATGTGATTAAATTTATGAGGCCGACCTTGTTGTCCCCACTCTGCTTCACTCCATTTGAGTGCTTCCCACCATTTCAATTCTCCTCTGATAACCTTAAGCTTTTGGCTTGACAATTCTGCAGTGGAAAGAGTTTCAAGTTTTGGACAATAATAAAATCCCATCTCTTCTAAATTTCTCCCAATGCGTACTCCATTTGAGATGCCAAGCAGTTCAGGTACATAGAGAAGTGATAGCTTCCTCAATCTTGGGAGGAAGTTGCCTGCTGTTCGTTCAGATGATTGACAAGTTATTATGCTACTTACTTTGGGACAGTCTTCAACTATAAGCTCCTCCAAGTTGACAAGGCTATGTAGAAAATGCATGGTGAAGATGGTGGTTAACTCAGGGCAAGTGTGCAATGCTAGGAACTTTAGATTCCCAAAAGTGAAATTGCCATGAGTTGGCCTATTAATGATGCTTCGTAGACTTTTCATGTAGAATATAACCAAGAACCCCAAACAAAATTGCTCATGCTGGTTGAAGTCTTCTCCATCTCCATATACAATGCTCTGCATTTCATTACATTCTGCCAAAATGCATAATTGTAACCTCTTTAGATTATTGCACCCAAATTGGGAGAGACTGTTGACGGTCCTGTGGCGGTCCAAAAAAAATGCCGTAGCAAAACAAAGAAAGCTCTTCAATTTTTCATCAGGAAAATCCACACCATTCACGAATTTTAAGTTTGAACTACTTTCTTTAAACTTTACTTCAACTGCAGGCAGAACACGCGATATTATTCTCTGCGTATGATGACCCACGATCAATCTAAAATAAAGCACACGCGCTGGTATGCACATCAAAAGTGTAACTTCTGGGATGTATATATCTAGTGTTCTCAAACTCTTTAATTCAAAAAGTTTTGCAAGAATACGATCAACATTCTCGTGCCACCACACATTTTCTGGGTCAACATCAATCCTTAAAACCTCCAAACGGGTGAGTTCTGATATGAAAGCAAGAAGGTTCATTGCAAAGCTGGAAGATGACTTGCATTTCTTGTCATAGCCATTATTATGTTGATCTTCAGAAAAAGAGAGAGACAAGCTTTTCAAATTAGTTAACTCTAGGATCTGGTTTGGCAGGTGTGTAATTTGAGTGCCCCAGATATCAAGTGTACTGAGACTTCTAAGCCGGAAATCTCTGAAGAAAGTTCTATGAAAAGCTTACAATCTTTTAGATAAAATTCTTCAAGCTTCCCCAAATTAAAAAATTAGCTTGGAAGATCATGTATACTAGTGCATGATAAGTCAATGATGTTGAGCAGAGGCATCTGGTCAAAAAAGGAGGACGGTATTTCCATCAAATCAAGATTGTCTCCTAATAATAAAATTATCAGTTTGGGGAAGTTAAGAGATAGTGGAAGATGTGCAATCGCTGTTCCATTAAGATCAAGCTTCTCAAGATTATGAAGTTGTTCAAGTTCTTGGGGCAGTTGCTTGATCTGCTTACACCCTCTCAATGACAATGATTTAAGTTGAGCCAACTTGCATTTGAGACCCGGCAAAACTCGTATGTTTGTGTAGGCTAAATTCAAGAATTTGCCTCGAGAAAACGCTCCAACTCTTAATGCTTCTTCATTCCCGTGTTCATTTGAGTTTTTCTCTAGCAATTTGTCTAACATAATTTTGATTTCTGCGGGCAATAGGAAACATCGATGTCCATCGGTGTCTTTAAATTGCAGTAATATAGAACGCTCCAAAAGCCCTCTCAAGATAATGCTCTGCTTCTTCTTCACTGTCTATTAATTGTTCTGAAAACCAGTAGGCCAACAATAAATAATCATTTATTGAATTTTCCTCATCAAAGATCCTTAAATATCGTGCAAGGAAAGTTTTTTCTGTGTCAGAAATTGTATCTGCCCAGACGATATTGATGAAAGCATTCACTATTACTTGACTCAAATGTGTAAACTCCTTGCACGGATTAGAATAACACAACTTTTTCAGTGTTAGCTCCCAAAGCTGAACATCTTTGACATTCTTTAATGATTTTGCCACAAGAACAATGGCAAGAAGATGACCACCACACTTGTCAACAATTTGAACTGCAATTCTCTGAATGTCAGTAGATGAATGTACGAGTTCACTGCCTACATTCTTGCAAAAGACTTCCCAAGGCAACAAGTGATCCTCTGTCCTGATTCTCATAACCACTTCGTCAAACACTTCATTTTGCTGTACTGATGATTGTGCTGTGATAAACACCACAACATCTGTAGACAATCGTTTATATGGAAATCGCAACTTCCGGGGGTCTAGCCTTTTGTCCCCATCCCCATCCACCACAAGCACTAGATGTTTACTTTTATTATTCTTTACAAGCAAAACATTTTTATCTTTTGTCTGCGACTCTGTACTGGCAGTCTTCTGCAGCCACTTTTCAATATCAAAAACTTTAAACCCTTCATTGATCTGATTAACATCAATGATTTGTAGACTATCAAATGTCACACCAATTTGAATTTTTTCTTTTATGTCTACCACAACAGTTTGTTTTTCTGCATCATTTCTTGTTGAAAGCCATACATTTTGAAACTCCTGAAGTTCCGAAGTTAAAGCTTGAGTCAGTTGGTTGACAGCAAGACGAGTAGCTAAGTCGAGAATGAGTTCTGGCACATGTTTGAGTTGTGTCGTTTTGCTGGTAGATGTGGTAGCAGTAGTTAGATCTGCTGATTTGCTTTCATTGAAGATGATGCTGCCACCCTTTCTTATCTCTTTTATTATGTCTTCTGGTATAATCCCTTCCACATATCTCAGTGGACTTTCAAAAAGAAGTTGCTCCAAAGTATCATCCATCCACCATCCGACATCCTTAAAAATAGATAGTGCCATCTCCAGATAATCACCGGAAATGAACCATGAGCTTTTTCCAATCCATGGGCTCAGAAAAGGTTCATACCCAAGTCTCATGGGGTAACTCAAGATAAGGTGTATAAAATCCCTTATCCTCATCAAACTTAACATATTTTGCAGTACATGTTGTTTCCTTAACAGATTTTGCAGTACATGTTGTTTCCTCAGATAATTACCTTCCTCACGCTTATCTTCCTGATGCTTGCTCTTGGATGAACTCATCTCTGCTGCCTCCATTCTCCAGCGGGTAAACTTCAAAAAATCTATGAATAATTGATTTAAAAAGATATCGGATATTTTGAGAATAAAATGAATAATAATAATAATAAAAATAATGATGATGATGATGATTTACCCAGTAACAACTTATACTAGGTCGACTGGTATTAACAAAATATCTTTATACATATCATTTAAATAAAAGATCATATCATACTTAAAACACAAAATAACATGTTGAAAATCCAAGAGACAGAGTTCAAATTGGAGGATTTCTTTGAATTTTTTTTTTAATCACGCACTCAAACTATAAAATATACACGCACATTCACATTCTATTATTTTATCACTCCCGCACCCTTCACCACACTCCTCTTATATCCACAATTTCTCATTATCACACAACTCACTTTGTTGCTTAACTCACACCTTTTTCCTCCACAATCCACATCCACATCCACATCGAGTCAATCTCCTCTATTTATAGGAGTTATATGTTGATTTCTTTTGGGAAAACAGTTTGCCAATTTTATAGTTCATAATTTTTTTTAAACAACTTGCCTTCATATTTGTTTTGCAGTAACTTTTTTGACAAGGCAATGAGAATATTGAGAGAGAGAGAGAGGTCAATGATCTTTTTTATTTTTTTTTATAAAATATACTCATATATATATATATATGTATATGATAAAATCTATAACAAATTGCGTTATTCAGAAGCCATGAAGATACTCATTCCTCAAATTTTCTACAATATATGGGGAGAAATAAAAACTAAAAAAGCCACAGAAACAAATTTACACTTGCTTTGGTTAAGCCCGTCAATTATTTAGTTAGGCTCATAAGCAACCAAATTTGCAACTTCAAATGCACGAAGTGAAGAAACAGTGCCGCCAAGAGAAGCTCAGATCATATGCAATTCGTTCAGCTATTTTTCATGTCCAACTTTCATGGGATAAATCAATATAAGTCTTAAAAAAAAAAAAAAGATCTCTTAACTTTGACAAACTTACATTATCTTGCACTATAGTCTGTAGGAATGCGATGCAGTTTGATCTTAAGATCATTTGGGCCTCCTTGGGAGTAATTTATATGTTTTCCTGCATGCATTCAAAAGTCAAACAAAAAGCATTAAAAAAAAGAGGTATTTTGATATTAAAGAATAAAACATAAAGCTAATTGTTGGAATGATTAGATCAACAAAATGTCCTTATACATGTCAAATAAAAAACACATATATTAAAATAAAAAACCCATCATGCCAAAATAGACCCATAATCAAGTGGCAAAACAAAAGTGAAATGAAACAAAAACAAATTGATGCGTTAATTATCTAATTCTGAGGCATAAAAAATCCAGAAAACCATGAAAATCACGAATAGATCAGAAAAACTCACCATTCCAAAGATCGGAACCATGAGGGATGAAAGATAAACATTTAAAAGAGAAACTTGGAGTAGAGCTTGCCGGACAGAATAAAAAAGGAAGAAGAAGAAAAAGAAGAGGTGGTAGATGTATTAGTTGTTTAATTCAGAGGCATGAAATCGGCGACAACGTACGATGAAACTAGGAATAGATCAGAAAATTTCCCCTTTTCAAAGATCAGAAACATGTGATACAGAAAACGAAAAGCAATTAAATAGTATACGGTACAGAACGCACGCATACCTGCAGAGATCTGATTAACCCCAAGTTTAGAAGGAATGGAAGAGTTCAGAAATGATCACTCTTCTTTCTTCCTACCAGTCTAGTTCGAGCAGCTTTCAAACAAAAGTCCAAGTATCCGTACAATGTCAGGAAGCAGTTAATAGAGCCAATAATGTGGGGAGAAAAAAAACAGGACAATAAGCTACAGTATGGTAAATATTTTTGCTGCAGTATGTGACTTATTTTAATTCTGTTTCAGTTTAAAAATTTATTTAGAGCCTTAGTAGTAGCTGCACAATTATTACAAAGGTTAAAATTGTCTTTCCATTCTCTCTCTATCTCCATCTGCATTATTGTCCACCTAACGAGTGAATTGTCATTCCTTTGGGGGATCTTCGACGTTGACCACAAACTGAGATCCTTGATGCGAATCAAACTATTTTTGAATTAGATTATGCATAAATATTTATAAGGATAAGTAATTATTTATAAATGATTATGAGAATAAGTGATTATGTGAAAAGTAATTTGTGTTTGAATATTTTTACCTCATAAGTGATTTTGAGAAAAGAAATATGTTTGATTATTGGGTTTTAAGTGATTATTAGATAGATAATAAGAAAAAAAATGAAATAAGTGATTATGGAAGGATAAGGGATTATCATAAGCTGAAAAAATCAGCTTCTTCCATAAACATTTATTTGACATATAAATACTTATTAAAAAACTATTTTCATTTAGCAACTCCACCACACAACACACAAGTATTCGTGCATCCCATGAGTGCTTAATAACCTTATAGGCTATAAAGCATCACACCATCAGAAAACTAGTTAGCTCCTCCTTTGACTAGGTTCTGGGTATGCATAAGCCATTACTCCTTTTTAACTTACTTATTTCTCCTGTGATACACATTAAACAGATTTAGGATTCACTCTCTCTACACGCATCTGTGTGGTTCTGAATTTACAAAACAGGGTCTGTTATTTGTGAAGGATGTTAAGTTCATGATTTTAACTCAGGTGATTCTAATTACCTAATGCTGCTTACTGCTTAACTTATCAAGAAAAAGCTAGAAAGGGAACAACGAACACGAAAGAGTAGAAATACTTGATAAGTGGTGAGTCATATTTGCATATCTTGGTTCAGCATCTTATTGTTTGGTTCTAATTGTATTTCAATTGGGCATGCCTTCTGTATATTTAAAAATAATTATGCTACTGATAGTAATGTAATATATACTAATGGAAACTGTTGGTTGTATTTGTGGGTTATGCTTTTCGTCTTTTACTTCTTTTTCTGGTGGCTAAAGTTCAAAAGATGATTAGGCCATATGCATTCACTTTCTGTCTTTCTCTATGGGTGTAACAGTGTGTCTAACTTTCATATTGCCCTTTGAAATATTTTGTAGATGATGATGCATCGATATTTATTAAGAGTAACAGATGTTGGAGTTTCTCCAAATCATTTTACGCACTAAACAAACGAAAATTTCATTCTTGTTGGTTTGGCCGGAAATCTTAACGGGCCAAGCTTTAACTAAAATGGCAATGTAGTTAGGCGCTGAAACAACGTCTTTAAAAGTCCATTAGTGAAAGTTACGCTACATAGTGAAAAGGTTGAAGAAGGATTAAAAAAAAGTTACGCTAAAAGCATACTGAAAAAGGAGTGGTATGCCTTTAGTTAGGAATCCTCTCAAAGGTAGTTTAGAGACCATCTGAATCTTCCCATTAAAAAAAGCTCTCTGTAATTAACTCATAAACTGACAAATGATAAACCATCCATATGCTGATAAAGTGATAATCTTATTAATGATAAAACTATAATTTGAATAGAAAAAAGAGGACTGCTTTTCTCTATTGAACATAACACGTTGCATATTTTACCTTCTCTTTTAAATGAATCCATTTTTTGGTCAAAGAGGATTTGCGTTGTGACAGAAGAGGAAGAAGAAAAGGGAAGAATATGAGAAAAAGAGAAAAACAAATAATAGCGAGATGAATCTAGCACATAATGAATAATGAGTCATCCGATGCATCTCAGATATTTCACTAGTTCTTTTATAGTAAATTTATTTATTTTATTTTATTTTATTCTTTATTGAAAGGCAATCTCTAAAAATCACACTCATATATATGTATATAAGTATCTTTGATGCATTTGATCCATCAAACAAAGCAACCGAATCATTAAAACATATTTTAAATTTATTTTCATTTAAATAACCATTTAAATTATTTTATTTAAGTTAAACACAAATATGAAAATTTTTAAATAAAAAACATTGTTTTCTATTATCAATAATTTATCTATCACCTATTTTATTATATTGATTTCATTTATTATTTATATTAATAAAAATTTTATTTTAATAATTATATATTTAAAAATACTTTTAATTAAAATCATTTAAATATAATTATTTTTATCAAAATTAATTTTTTAGTAAATAATCAAAACATATATCCGTTAGTTCAATCCCAACTTTTACCACAATCATATTATAAAATCAATCTTATCAAAATTTTGTTTTAACAAAGTGAAAACACTAAATGCCCCAAGTCATTTATAGTAGTTCCCAAAAAAAAAAAAGAAATAAAGAGGGTCTGTTTGGTTTGAGGGAAATGGGGGGAAGGGAAAGGAAGGGGAGAAATTTTGCTCCCCTCCTTTGTTTGGCAATCACATAATTAGAGGAGGGGAGGGAAAATGCTCCCCTCCCTTTATATATTTTCCCCCCAAATTGAGGTAATTTGGGAGGAAAATGTATTATTATTTTTTAATATAATCAAAATACCCTTCATTTTTTTATAACTCAACCACACAATATAATGGTCAGTCTTGTCGCGTCTCTTTTTGGTCTCACTCATAAAATATGAAATCCCTTAGTGACATGTATATATAAAGTCACGAACACATACAGACACATTCGTATATTAACATATATAATCATGGTTAAAGTTGAGAAAAAAAAAAGATACATACAATTATGGTTGAGGTTAAGAAAAAAAAGAGTATTTCCTTTTAATTAAAAATTTTATCTAATATTTAAACAAAAAAAAAAACTCTTTTTTTAATATAAAAAAATATTAATTTAAATAAACTAAAGGTATAATAGTCAAATTATAATTATTTTCTCTCACTTCCCCTCCTAACTCAAACAGGGTAACATTAAAATCCCTCCATTAAAATTTCTCCCTTTCCCTCCAAACGAGATATAATTAAAATCTCTTCTTTTTCTTCCCATTCATTTTCCTCTATTAAAATTTCTTCCCTCACTTTTTCTCCTTTTGAACCAAACATACCTTAGAAAATCTTTTCCCAAAAATCAGAGCAGTCGCACAATTTATTGTTTTTGACAATATGGTTGCACAATTATTACAAAGGTTAAAATTGTCTTTCCATTCTCTCAGTCCCTGAATTATTGTTCGCCGACTCGGGAGTCTTCACTGGGACGTTGACCACAAACGGAGACACTTGGTGGTTGTGCAATTATTACAAAGGTTAATTTTTAAGTAAACCGTCAAAATATAAACATATTCAAAATTAACTTTCACCCCAATCACATTATATTCCATTTTAACAAACTAAAAATTAAATGCTCCTAAGTCATTTATGGTATTCCCTTAGTTTGGTTATACAATGCTTTTTCTAAAAAGAATTATACTCTTTTCAGTCCTATATATAAGAATTTTTATCCTAATCTTAAATATAAGATCCTTTATAATATACGAAGTAGTATTTATTATACATTTCCAGAAAAATGTCCCTATTTAATGTATCCAACAAAAAAAGATACAAAGATTAAATAAGGGTAGTTTTAGAAAAATATTGGGATTTTCAGAGAAATCGAGATAGTTAATTAGTTTTAATTCCAATTCTTAATCCACGTGATTCGGTTAAAATGATCTTATATTAAGAATCGGAGAAAGTATTTAATAATATATTATATTTTGTGAATAACGTGATATTTTTTTCTAAAATTATCCCTAACAAATAATCTTAAATATTTTTCATTAATAAAATATTTTTTTAATATATTTAATAAAAATAATATAAAAAAAATTAATTATTAATTATTATCTTAATTCATGTCATAGTTAAAAGCGGGGAAAAAGACATTTAAGGACCCCCCAAGACAGATTATGACAAATTAGGATCTCTAATTTGTCTAATCATCTCCAGGTCCTCAAGTCCTCAACTGGAATAAAAATAAAAGCTCCTAGACAAAAATAACCCTCAGTTCAGAAACCCAAAACACATGCACCCACGGCTCCTTCTGTGTTAAAATCTCAAAAGCGAATGAACGCATGCACGGACAGACGGCTGACTTTGTTGCAAATATGCCCTAATGTCATTTCTCTAAAGGCAAAATCTTTTGCATCCATCATTTTCGACTCTCGGCATTCAGTTCTCTGCTCCAATTCGCACTGAAACTCATCTGCCCTCTGGTGTTTTGTTACTTTTATGACATGATATACGTGTAGTGGTTTAGATTTTAAGTACAACTAGGAATTGAAACTAAATTCCCAAATGCGTCAAACTGATTTTCCAAGTCCGTCAAATTGAATTCCCAAATTCCTGAAACTAAATTCCCAAATGACCCAAACTAAATTTCCAAGTGACCCAAACTTAATTCGCAAGTCCCTCAAACTGAATTCCCAAGTGCGTCAAACTAAATTTCCAAGTGACCCAACTTGAATTCCCAAGTGACCTAACCTTAATTCCCAAGTTCGTTAAACTGAAATCCCAAGTGGCTGAAACTAAATTCCTAAATGACCCAAACTAAATTCTCAAATCTCTCAAACTAAATTCCCAAATATCTCAAACTGAATTTCCAAGTGACCTAACATTAATTCCCAAGTGACCTTAACTTAATTCTCAAATTCGTCAAACTGATTTCTCAAGTCCCCCAAACTAAATTCCCAAGTCTCCCAAACTGAATGCCCAAGTTTGGGGACTTGGGAATTCAGTTTGGGACACTTGGGAATTCAATTTGGAGTAGTTGGGAATTCAGTTTGGGTCACTTAGGAATTCCATTTGGGAACTTGGGAATTTAGTTTGGGGGACTTGAGAATTCAGTTTGGTGGATTTGGGAATTCAGTTTCAGATACTTGGAAATTCGGGTATGAGACACTTAGGAATTCAGGTATGAGACACTTAGGAATTCAGGTATGAGACACTTGGGAATTCAATTTGGGGGATTTGGAAATTCAGTTTGGGGACTTGGGAATTCAATTTGAAGGACTTGAAAATTCAGTTTGGGGAACTTGGGAATTCAGTTTGGGTCACATGGGAATTCAATTTGAGGGACTTGGGAATTTAGTTTGATGGACTTGGGAACTCAAGTATCAGAAACTTGGGAATTCAATTTGGGGGACTTGAGAATTCAGTGTGGGTCACATAGGAATTTAGTTTTAGCCACTTGGGATTTCAGTTTGACGAACTTGGGAATTAAGATTGGGTCATTTGGGAATTCAAGTTGGGTTACTTAGGAATTTAGTTTGACGTACTTGGGAATTCAGTTTGAAGGACTTATGAATTAAGTTTGGGTCACTTGGAAATTCAGTTTGAGTCATTTGGGAATTTAGTTTCAGGAACTTAGGAATTCAGTTTGACGGACTTGGGAAATCAGTTTGACGCATTTGGGAATTTAGTTTCAATTCCTAGCTGTACATAAAATCTGAACCACTACACGTATATCATGTCATAAAAATAACAAAACACCAGAGGGCAGATGAGTTTCAGTGTGAATTGCAGAGAACTGAATGCCGAGAGTAAAAAATGATGGATGCAAAAGATTTTGCCTTTTGAAAAAATGACACTAGGGCATATTTGAAACAAAGTCAGCCGTCTGTCCGTGCGTGCGTTCATTTGCTTTTGAGATTTTGACACAGAAGGAGCCGTGGGTGCGTGTGTTTTAGGTTTTTGAACTGAGGGTTATTTTTGTCCAAGAGCTTTTATTTTTATTTCAGTTAAGGACTTAGGGACCTGGGGATGATTAGAAAAATTAAAGATCCTAATTTATCATAATCTGCCTTGAAAGGTCCTTAAATACCTTTTTCCCGTTAAAAGCGCGCTATAACTAAAAATTAAGGGTGTTGTTCCAAAAAATAATTACAAATTTAGAAAACTTTTTCCTAAATATAAGAGTCGTCGCACAACCTGTCTTTTGTTGACAATGTAGTTGCACAATTATTGCAAAGGTTAAAATTGTCTTTCCATTCTCTCACTTCCTGCATTATTGTCCACCGAACCAGTGTAGTGTCATGTCTGGGGAGTCCTCACTCGGACGTTTACCACAAGCTGAGACTCTTGGTTGTTGCGCAATTATTACAAAGGTTAAAATTGTCTCTCCATTCTCTCTCATTGCATCATTGTCCTGTCCACCAAACGAGTGAACTGGCGTTCCTTTGGGGAGTCTTCAGTCGGACGTTGACCACAAACTGAGATCCTTGATCGGAACCAAAGAATCACACCATCGCCAGAGAAAACTAGTTAGATCCTTCTTTGGCTAAGTTCTGGGTATGCATAAGCCATTACTCCTTTTAACTGACTTATTTATCTTGTGATAAACATTAAACAGATTTAGGACTCATCTCTCTCTACACACCTGTGTGATTCTGAATTTACAAACAGGATCTGGGATTTGTGAAGGACGTGAAGTTCATGATTTTAACTCGGGTGATTCTAATTACTTAATGCTGCTTACTGCTTATCAAGAAAAAGCTAGAAAGGGGACATCGAACAGGACAGTGTAGAAATACTTGATAACTGGTAAGTCATATTGCATGTCTTGGTTCAGCATCTTATTGTTTGGTTCCATTTGATGAATTGTACTTCAATTGGGCATGCCTTCTATTTGTTTACAAAATAATTATGCTACAGATAGTAATGTAATATATACTTTTGAAAACTGTTGTTTGTTTTTGTGGGTTATGCTTATCGTCTTTCACTTCTTTTTCTGGTGGCTAAAGTTCAAAAGATGATTAAGCCATATGCATTCACTTTCTGTCTTTCTCTATGGGTGTAACAGTGTGTCTAACTTTCATATTGCCCTTTGAAATATTTTGTAGATGATGATGAATCGATATTTATTAAGAGTAACAGATGTTGGAGTTTCTCCAAATCATTTTACGCACTAAACAAATGAAATTTTCATTCTTGTTGGTTTGGCCGGAAATCTTAACGTTAATATCTTCAGTCAATGTCTTAAGTCAATAAGTGAAAGGTTGAAGAAGGATTTAAAAAAAAAAAAAAGCATACTGAGCAAGGAGTGGTATGCCTTTAGTTAGGAATCCTCTCAAAGGTATTTTGGAGACTCTGAATCTTCCCATTAAAAAAAGCTCTCTGTAATTAACTCATAAACTGACAAATGATTAACCATCCATATGCTGATAAAGTGATAATCTTATTAACGATAAAACTGTAATTTGAATAGAAAATAGAGGACTGCTTTTGTCTATTAAATATAACCCGTTGCATATTTTGCCTTTTCTTTTAGATGAATCCTTTTTTTTCGTCAGACAGATTATTTATTGAGGCATGTCAGACTAATTTTCTATCCCATGATCAAGTATAATTCCGCCCAATGAATTATAACTGTTATTATTTTATTCCATGTTATAATTTATAATTATTTCATAAAAACGTTAATAGCAAAGTGTATCCAGGCGGCCAACTTAGAAAACATACATGATTGACCCCTTCACAACATTGTTCCATTGTATCTTAGTGTGAATGATTGTATAGGATCTATGCAAAACTTTCTTCGCTAATATTTTCTCAAGTAACATTTCTTGAACTATTTTTCTCTAGGCTTTGAAGCTTCTGTCTCAATGGCTGGGATGACTGCTGCAGCTGCCACAATTCAGCTTGTCGCACCCCCTGTGGGAGAGTTGGTGGGTTTCGGGCTTAGAGAATCAAGGTCTTACCTTGGCAACAAGTTTGCATCTTCTAGACAGCTGGACCAAATATATCAAGAGCTAAAATATGAACTAGAACGGCTGCTTGCTTCAAAAAGTGACGAAGCAAACCAAGTTGACAAACACAAACACAAAGATCCAACTAATGTTTACAAGTTATGGACAAACAGAATATCAGAAATTGCTATAGAAGTGGCTCTCCTGGGAAACAAATATGTAGAGTTAAAGAAACAAAAGTGGCGTATTTGGAAGCGATCAAGTCTTAGTGAAAAGATGGCAACAAAGCTCAAGGAAGTAATCAAACTTTCAGACCAACTTCCAGAACATATTCTAGTTGACAAACTGCCAGAGCTGGTCTTAGAGGAGTTCGGTGTTCCACAGATTATGAAGTATCCAACTCTTCAAGGCGCGTTAGAAGAAATTCTTCCTTTGCTGAAAAATGATAGAGTAAAACTCATTGCAATTTGTGGAGAAAAAGGAGTGGGGAAAACAACGATAATGCGAAACTTAAATAACAATCAAGAGGTTGCAAAGTTGTTTGATATAGTTATTTTCATCAGAGTGCCAGCTAATCAAACTGAACTTCAAATTCAGCAGAGAATTGCGGATCGATTGATGGTGGAAAGAGAAGGTATTGACTTTACTGAAGTTGCAAGAAGAATACATAGAGAGTTAAAGAACAGAAGATATTTGTTGATTTTAGATGAGGTTGTGCACCATATTGATTTGAACTCATTGGGAATTCCAAATGATAACAATGATGGTAAGGTGATGCTGGTCACTCAAAATCCCCGTGTTCGGAAGTCGTATTCGGTAGATAGATTGGTCAAGGTCAACATGTTATCTAACGATGAAGCATGGAAGATGTTTCAAGATATTGTTGGTCCTGTGATTGATCTACCAGGTATTCGACCAATTGCTCGACTTATCTGTAAGAGGTGCTGCTCTTGTCTTCCCCTTCTTATACATAAGATTGCAAGCTCTTTTATACATAGAGAAACTGCTTCTAGTTGGGAGGCAGGTTTGAAAGATTTCAAGCCATGGCCTCAACTTGGAATTGAAGGTTTAAAGGAGTTATACTCATGCTTGGAATTTTGTTATGATCAACTTGAAGACAAAAGTAAACAAAGATGCTTCCTTTATACTTCACTATACCCTGCAAATAGCAAGATATACACAGATCACTTGGTCGAGTGCTGGATTGCTCAGGGTCTTCTTGGTGATGTTGATGCAACGACAAAGTACCGAAGCATGCGCAACCAAGGTATTGATACATTGGAGCACCTTATTAACGTCTCATTGCTAGAGAGGGGGGAAAAATGATATATGTTAAGATGAATGATTGCAATAGGCAACTTGCTTTCCATATCTCATCCAAATATTTAGAATGCAAATCTTATGTTGAGAATGAAGAATCTGGGGAGCACTTAAAATCATTTTCATGGCAAGATGCTAGATGGGTTTCCATGATTGACAGCAAAAGGCATACCCTACCAACAAACCAAGATCGTAGCATGGTTCAAACCTTGCTATTGTAAAAGAATCAAGAGTTGGTTGAAATTCCACATGCTTATTTTGACAATATGTGCAATCTTCTTGTGTTAAATCTGTATGGTACTAAATAAAGACAGTTACCGTCTTTGTTGAAATTAGCTCGTCTAAAGACATTCTATCTGAATGATTGTTCGCATTTGAAAATATTGCCATCTGAGATAGAGCCACTTCAACATCTTGAAGTGTTTGACATTTGAGGTACAAGTCTAAATTTTGTACCATGCTTGATTAATTTGAGGTGCCTACAAATCTCATACATTGCAAGCAATGATCAAAGTGCAGTACAGGGTAATCATAATGTGATTTCAAAGCTTTGCAGATTAGAAGAATTGATCGTTGAAGTGAAATCCCTTGGGCAGTGGTGCAATGATGCTGAATACATTATACAACAAGTTGCTTCTTTGGAAAATCTAACTACTTTCAGATGCAGCTTCCCTACTTCAGAAATTCTTGGAAAATTTCTAGAAACAAGCAAATCATGGAGGGGACAGAAGCAATTCACTTCATTTCAATTTTTCGTGGGATGCGAAAACTCAAAGCAGTCCAAAATTTTTGAGTTTTTGGACTATAAAATTTCCAAGCATGTAAAGTATTGTGATGGTGAGAAGAAAGATGACTTGGCAATGAATGAGATACTCCCTCAAGCTGAGGCATTTGAGCTAATTTGTCACAAGAACATTAGAAATATATTGGAGTTTGTTAAGACATCAAGCTTGGAATGTCTACGTGGTTTTCTTATTGAAAGATGCAACCAAATTTCAATTCTTGTTGCAGGTGATGAAGCTGGCAATGCTATTAATGGTATCATACCTGAAAATGCAAGTCTTTTGCCAAATTTGGAGCAACTATATTTGGATAATTTGCTGCATTTGAAGTGTGTTTTTAAGGGTCCCTTGCATCCTGGAAGCTTTTCCAAGTTACATGCTTTAACATTGAAGAACTGTCCAGTTATGAAAAATATCTTTTTCAAGGTAGAAATTCAAGAGTTTTCAGAACTTCAAAAATTTACAGTTCAAGATTGTCCAGAAATTGAGGTTATCATACTGAAAGAGCTCACTGAAAATGAATGGTCTGTACTTCCAAAATTGAAGGTAATAATATTCGATAACTTGTCAAAAGTGAGATCTTTATGCCTAAATGAAAATTTGACATGGCCTTCTTTGGAGATGTTGAATATACAGAAATGTCCTGAGTTGAAATCTTTACCTTTCAATACAATGAATGCAGCTAACCTAAGAACTATCAAAGGGGAGCTAGAATGGTCGAGAAATTTGGAGTGGATAGATAATGAGGTTTGCATGCATTTTGAATCTGCATTTTCAGCTTCTACTTAATATTCCTTTTATGTTTCTTTTATGCTCATAATATTCAGTGCTGGTGTAAAAAGTAAAAGACTAGTTTGTTCAAGTGTGCTTTCTGATTGAAATGTATCTCCTTGTTGCCCATAATAATCAATATTGGTGTCAAAATTACTTTGTAGTGCTTTAAAATAGTAGTGTTGCAAGTTCTCAAAATATCGTCATTCTTGATATTTGCTTCAATGATCAGTAAGAGATCTTTTCGGATAAATTTTTTTACTTCATCTTGGGGATTTAGCTTATAGTAAGGAGATGAACTTAGCTAACTTCATCTTGTGGATTTAACTTATAGTAAGGAGATGAACTTAGCTAACTAAAACTTAGTTCCTCTGTGGATGCCAAAGCTCTTACTGCAAGTTAATTTCTTCTTTTCACTCTAGTTCTTTATATTTACAATCCAATTGAACAATGTTGAAATTCTCTGCATATATTAGTAGTTTATTGCTGTTCACTTAGTTCTATGCGAATATGGTTTTTGTCTTTGATGTGTTAAAAATGAAAGTTGAACCCTCCTAATCGTTTCAGATTCATTTGTGTTGAAGCCTAATGCAGATTCATGGCATATATGCAAAAGGCTAGATGTTCATAATAACTTAATCCAAAGCAATAATTATAAAAATAGATAGTTTGGGACATGGAGATCGCAATATCATATTTCCAATACTTGGAGGCCTAATTATGGGCTAGACACAGTTTGATTTTTATCAATTATCAGAAGCTACGAGTTGGAAACCTAACAATTTTTGTATGAAATAATTTTCGAAGCTTCCCTTATGATAGAGTCCATTAACGATACCACTGTACATAAAATAGGACCCTACAGAGTTTCTTCAAGACTAAGTATCTCATACTCATCCTCCGTTATATTATAGTATATAAATGGCGTTAGTACTACTTGTTATACAGTACTATGAGAGTACCCAAAGTAACTCGAAAACTAGGACCCTGTAGGATTAACGATCAAGAATAAAGCTCACTAGTCGGTAAGTAGCCTTCCAAGAGATATTAGGCGTTGTTTGGAGAACACAAATGTGGTAGTTGTTGAAGATTTTAGTGTGTATTTTCTGTACCATCATTAATTGAAAACAGAGTAGAATACTAAAATCGCAGAAGTAGGAGAGTGGTTGAAAGAGGGAAGCTTACAGAGTAATATCTGCTGGAGCAATGAAAGAAGAACCTCATTGGAGTATAATTGACCCATTTTGTTGCAGCAATCTTTTAAAACAAGTTTGGCCAGAAAAAAAAATCTTTTAAAAACAAGAATCAAACTAGCTCCAAGTCTCTGAAAAAGAAAAATGTCTGACAACATGGTCTCCTTCCTAGGAAGGAAAAAAAAATCCCATCACAGACAGATATATCTGTTAATTCATCTCAGATTGGGAAAATTTGGAGAATGTGGAAGATACATAATTGAAGTTCCATCAAGATCAAGCTCCTCAATATTTTGAAGTTGTGTAATTTCTGGCGGTAGTTGCTTGAATTGCTTACACCCTCTCAAAGACAATGTTTTAAGTTGATCCCATAGCAATTTTGGGGCTTCATGTGAATCCCAAACTTTTGGTGGCTCTGTCAATCCTGATACTCCTTCTGTCAAGTTATCATGTGATTTTTTCTTTGGCAGTGCATCTAAAATAAAAGGCTCCACAAAAGAGGAAATGATCGGAGTGTCTCCCATGAAGAGTTACCTGCAGGATGAATTATGAAAGAAAAGGAATCATTGAGTGTAAAAAATAATATTCTTGACATGTCAGTAACCTTTTCTTTTCTTTTTTTTAATTTGGTCAACGTCAGTAGCCTGTTCATGCTTGAAAATTCAGTTCAGTTGCAATTTTCATTTCTTTTAAACATTGTGTCTTTTAAAAAAAATTTTGGTAAAACCCTCAGAACTCACAGTTATTTCAACTAAGGACCAGGTTGTTTTCAAAATTGAGCCTTAATCTTGAGTCCATTGCACATAACAAATTAATTCACAAGAATTTGCAGCTGCTAGGTATAATGAAATTAAATTAAAAAGAAAAAAAAATGATGAAAAAGAATCACACACACACATATATATATATATATATATACTTTTCTTAAATATGTCAATTATTTAGTTTAGGTTTAGAAGAAACCAATTCTCGCGGGATAAATCAATATATGCCTTGAAAAAAAATTCCTTATCCTCATCATACTTACAATATTTTGCACGTGGTGCAATTTGTTCGAACCCAGTTCGCCTAGACCTATTGGGGAGAAACTTTTTATATTTTTCTCCAATACATCGAAAGTCAAACAAAAGGCATTATTTTTTTTTAAAAAAAAACAGAGATATTTTCATATTAGAAAGTTATATATATATATATATATATATACAGCTCTTTGTGGAGTTGATCCTCTTTAGAGTGCACTAAAAACACAAAAAAATGGACTCATTAGGGGCATAATAAAACTGAGGAGAGACCGAAACAAATTACTACTTTAATTTAGTTCGGAGGCATAACACAGCCATAGGAACGACGAAAACTACGAATGAATCAGAAAATTTTACCTTTTCAAAGACCAGAACCATTAGGAATGTGAGAATAATGGGATGAATTTAGAGAAAGGCCTCAAAAAGAAAGGCAAAAAGAAAATTGAGAGTAACGAATACAAAATAGGAAAGTACAATTTATACCAATATCAAATAGGAAAACTTCATTAAATGAGAAATTTCAAATTAACTGTAATCAAATCAAATTTAATTACGCTAAAAGATAGAAATGTAAGAGCAGAAACAGAAGATGAAAAGACAATTAAAAAAAATCACCTTTTCAGATATCAGAATCATGAGAGATTAAAGAAAAATATTTGAAGGAAAAAATACGGAAAGAAGATAATCAAGAACATGGCATGGTAGAAGAGGTGTCAAATAAGTTGAAACTAATTTAAATCGCTCTAACCTGAAAAAGTAAAAGAAAATTATTTTGAAGTCTTGGTCTCTTTGAAAAAATTGCACCAGTAAAAATAAATAATAATCTAGATGTTTTACTCAGGATTGAATTGAATTTCAAAGTGTCTCTCTCACCATAATTCACCGCGTCTTGTTCCTTTATAGGCAGATGTTGAGTGCATTCCAAACAATTTCCAAAATAATTAGATCATATTATTTCGAACTTTTTTGATAAACTATAGGCCTTTTTTTTTTTTTATAAGCTAAGTTTCAACCCTAGCAAACTATTTGAAAAATGAAGAAACTGAAAAGTATACATAGCTCGTAAAAATAATAAAATTACAGTATCCAACGGTTTAAGCAAATATATATACACACATTGAAGTTAACATATTATTTCTAATAATTTCTGTCTTTCCTCTATATGGTAATGTACTACAATATGACATTCCTTTTTTTTCATAGGTAGCATTAATGATATTCCCTAATTGACAACCAAAGATTAGTACCTTTGAGATTAGATATTATCAAAGTGTGTTTTGCATTTCTCAATAAGGTATTTTCTAAACATTCAAACACAATGGAGGCTCAGGACACACATCAGGTTGAAAAAGTTCGCCTCTAACCTTTTTTCTAATGAAAGTCTAAGGCTCTGTTTTGTTCTGCTTCTCAAACTTTGTTCTAGCCCAAAATCAATTCTCCCTTTTTTCATTGATGTTTGGGTGTTGAAATCAACCACGTTGCTGCCGTGAAATTTGATCAAAACAGAGTTGAGGGAGAAGCAATCCATTTGTTGCTTTTTCGTTTGGTTCTACATTTTTGTCTGTATTTATTTTAAAGTTAAATAAAAGTAGATCAATAAAAATTAGAAAAATTAGGAAAATAAAATTTTCATAAAATTTATTCTATCTTTTGACCAAAATGTCCCTTTAAAATTTTAATTTTTATAGATCATGACCTGTAAGAAAATATTATATCAGATATATTATGTTCTCAATTAAATAAATGCAGATTAAATTTTAGTTCAAGTAAATTAAATTAATCATGGGATAGAGTTTAAACTCAATTTAGAGGAAAATTATGAATTTTGTCAAAATCAATTTTCAAATAAATCATCCAAACATAAACACGTTAGTCTAAAATCAATTTTTATCATAACTACATTATAAAACCAATTCTATTAAAACTCATTTTTAATTAACTGAAAACCAAACGGTCCTAACCCTTTTCATTATCAAGTTTATTCTGAATGAGTCTACCTTGTTATTGGCTCACATCTGTTCTTTTTGTATTTCTTTCCCCCTTTTCTACCATGGAGAGCTATTGGGTCAAGTAGACATTTTTGCCCATGATCAAGTTTATTCCCAAGTAATCATCTACAAATTACAATATAGATGCTATTATTTTATCCTATATTATAATTATATTTAAAAAGATGTGATTATTTACTTCGGAATCACTCTTGATAATAACCAAAGCTTTTAGTTAAGATTAATTGGGGAGGAAAATATTAATGACAAAATGATTTTGAAAGAGAAATTAAATATGAAGAAGGTGAGAATTCAAGCAGAAGGAATCCATTCTTGCTAACGAATTTGCATCATCTAGACAATAGGACCAGATACCTCGAGAGCTAAACTATGAACTGAGGTGATCAGTTGCTTCAAAAAGTTACAAAGACAACCAGGTTTGAGAACTAAAATATCAGAAATTGCTGCAGAAGTGGCCTTCCTCAGTAACAAATATGAAACATAAAAAAAAAAAAAATTAAACGGCATATTTGGAAGTGATAACTCTTTCATATCAACTTTTAAAAGATATATGCTAGTTGTTAAAGTACCAGAGATCGGAGAGGAATCCAGGGATCGCAAGAGGAGAGCAAAGCATACTTTATTTAATATTTTTTCATAATTTTTAGTCATAAATTAAGTAGGAACTTTCTTCTAATTATAAAATGCAGAATAATGTGTACTTTTCCTTTTGCCTTAGTTACTTTTAACCATTCTGAAGTGAATTTTAAAAAAATCATAATTAAATTTAAAAAAATGGAAATGTGCCAAGGTTTGGCTTGATTTAAGTGTCCGAATGTACTTTATAACAAATATATATACACATATACACACACATATGTATAGTCATAGAGATTCAAGATAATTTGACTCTACGGCAAAAAATTTTCTATTTCAAAAAATTTTATTATATCTTTGCAATCTCGTATCAAATGCCATAAAAATATCTTAGCTTCATGCTCTCTTGCCATGAAGGCATCTTTTTACCACAAAGGGTAATTTTCTGTCACAGAGGCAATTTAATTTAGCCATAAAGTTGGAAAACTTCGCATACGTCGCATACAAGTAAACCAATGCTCAAACAATAATAAGCATATAGGCTTGGTATGTTTCTACTTAATCTATCTTGCTTTTTAAGTTTCTTTGATACTCACTAGTTTGTTTATGTATGCTGCCTGATTGAGATGTGTTTCTTTATTACTCATAATAATTAGAACTTGTCTGAAAAGTTTTAGACTTGTATATATGTTTTGTTCTGTTATGCTTTCAAATAATAGTGTTGTAAATTCTCAAAAAAAAAATGTCATTATTGATATTTGCTTTAATGGCCGTTTAAGACTTATTTTGGGTCAACTTTTTTTCCCTTTCATCTTGAGGATTTGGTTTATAGTAAGCAGATGAACTTAGTTGAACTAAACCTTATTTCCATTATGCATGCCAAAGCTTTTACTCTAGGTTTATTTCTTCTTTTCACTCTAGTTATTTATAAATGTTTGTAACTCAATCAAGCAATGGAGAAATTTGCATATATTAGTCAGCTTCATTGCTCTTCACTTGATTAGTTCTACACCAATATGCTTTAGTATGCTTTTGAAATTCAATTGATGTGAGATCAAAATCTATTTTGATGTTTATAAAAAAATGACAAATAGAAACCCTTGAAATAGTCTTAATTAGATTCATCTTCTTGTAAACCCTAATACAGATGGATTGATGGAATATGACTATGGGGTTTGACCCCGTTTGTACTAACCAAGCAGAAAAAAGAAAAAAAAAGTACAAAGAAAAAAGAACCATCAATTGAATTTCAAAAGGATACTACAACATATTCCAATTAACACCTCCACACATAGGTTATTTTATTTGTTCTCCTCTGCTTGGGTCTCTTGACCCCGTTTGTAGAAAACAAAAAAGGGTCCCTCATCGACAAAGTAACAAGAGCGGCCTACGGAACTTGAATGGACAATGATAAGCTGCAATATGATTCCCCGGGCCCTGTAGATCGTGATTTTGAGGAATCTCATTAGTCGTTTCACTGACGCAACTCTTAGATGTTGTTTGTTTCAAACTTTGAAATACCGTATGTGTTGCAAAAGCATCTTTCTGTTATTGCTTGAAGAGCTTTCATGTGCTGGCCATGCCTTTGTGTGATATTTCGACTTTGTCCCGTGCCTTGTCATAAAGGCTATGTTGCGTTAAAATTAAAAATCTCTATTATGTCGTTATCAAATTTTAATAGAATAAATCCAGCCAAAAGTAATCATATCTTCTACATAATTATCTGGTAGTTGGTATTATTGGATCATTTTCAAACATTGTCAAGCTTAATATTGAAGGTAGTTCTCCCAAAATAATTTTTTTTCCATTTTAAAGGTTTGAATTTTTGACTATACTTAAAGGAAATCAAGTTCTTTCCACCTAATATAACCAACCAATGTTGGTGTAATGATGAATTTTCAGATGTGCTAAATTGAGCGTAAAATTAGTTGATGTCAGATAAGTTACTCCTAAACAAATATATAAACTATTTAAGAGACATATAAAAATGATGTGAGATTTTTAGCAAAATAAAAATAATCACGAATTCTTTAGAATATAGAAGGAATATCAACCAAGTTGTGGAAAAAAAAAAATTAGTATGACATCAACATCACACTTCGGTAAGATACAAAAGCCAAAAAATTAGTATTAACATGAGCGAGATCCTCAAGCTGAGGCATTTGAGCTAATTTTTCACAAGAACATTAGACATTTATTAGAGTTCAATAAGACATCAAGCTTGGAATGTCTCCATCGTTTTGTTATTGGACGATGCAAACTTTTACACTACTGTTGCAGGCGTTGAGGGTGGCAATGCTATTAATGGCACCATACCTGGAAATGTAAGTCTTTTACGAAATTTGGAGAAATTATATTTGAATAATTTGCTGGTTTTGAAAAAAGTCATCCAGTCTCTAGCAAGTCCAATTGGAAAAAAAAAAAAACAAAGAAACAAAAAGGCCGTGGGAACTTTAGGGGGTAAAGCCGTAAAGGCAAAAACCATCTAAGGCCCTAATATATATTATAATAAATATATAGAAAATAATGTAATAAAAATAAAAGATATTAAAAATAATAAAGGAATGAACTATTTTTATGTATAACTTAAATAAATTTTGCTTTCTAATGTAATGCAATGGTTATATGTCATTATTGATATTTTTATTTTATCCCAACTAATTCTTTTTTAACTAAATTCCTTTCATTCCTAAAATCTTTTTAATAGTTTTTATCATTTATCTCTCTCAAATAGTTATATTAAGATTAACGCAAATATCCTTTTCAATTCATTTTATGAATTGAAAAAAAATTGTATTAATCTAGAAAAGCTCTAAAGTTTTAGTGAACTTTTTTATATTTATATTTAAGAATTAAAAATATTAAGATAAATGTTAATATAAGAAATTAATACTTCAATTGAAATATTAAACTATATAAAAAATATTAGATTCTTTTCCCAAAGTATATTCTTATAAAATATTATTAATAATACTTATAATGGTTGCTGTAACTGATAAAAGCACCAAAATTTCTTGACATAGCCTTGCTTTTTGATGTTTGTTTTTAAAAGTTCCCGAAGCAGGGGTGGACAAAGCTCTTCAGCCTTTGGGCCCCAAATTATATATAGGAAAAAATGTAAATATTTTTTATTGATATTCATATAATATTGAATAACAAAGTGTGTGTAAATGATATAAGAGATAATTTTATAACCTCCTATACTACTATATAGCCAAGTTAAATAGATATATATAACATTATATATGTGTGTATACGTGTATATATTTATATAGATATAAGAGGGGGTCGGTTTACTGTGAGATATAATATAAGGGGTAGTATTTAGGGAGGAACAAGAGATATATATATATATCTTTATAATGTGTAAAATATTTATTTTATGTCTATTTATATAGTGTGTTAAATATAGATATATGTCTGTGTATACACACTCTATATATATATAATGTGTATATAGATAGATATAAGGGGATGAGATTATTGGGAAAAAATATAAGGGTTAGTGTTTAGGAAGGGGCCAAATCATTTGAAATGTTTTATATAATGCATATATATATATATTGTGAATTATATAGCATGGGTGAAGAGTTGGGAGGGCCACAATCTCCCAATACTATACCTCCATCTGCCACTGCCCTAAATCTTATTTCCAAGTTACATACTTTAACATTGAATATCTATCTGATTATGATAAATATCTTTTCCAAAGTAGCAATTTAAAATTTTTCTGAACTTATGAAATCGATTGCTCAAAATTATTCTAAAATTGAGGTTTTTCTCATGTCAAAAGAGGTCACTAAAAGGATGAGAATATGCTTTTGAAATTGAAGATGGTAATATTGGATAACTTGTTAAAATTGAAATGCATATGCCCAAATGAAAGTTTGGTATGCCCTTCTTTAGAGTTGTTAAATATACAGAAGTGTCCTAAGTTGACATCTTTACCTTTGAGCACAACCAATACAATGAATCCAAGAACTATCAAACATGATCTTGTGGAACAATTTGAAATGGATGGACAACAAGATCCAAGAGCGATTTGAATCTACATTTTCAGCTTAGACTTAATATTTCTGCTATGTTTCTTTGATACATGATCTTGGTGTCAAAAGTAAGAGACTTGTCTGTCTAAGTGTGCTATAATTGAAATTTGTTTCCATTTTGTTCATATTAATTAGTATTGTAGCCAAAAGTATAAGATGTTTAGTTTTATTTTTTAACATATATAATAAATAAAATTTATTAAATCTCAAAATTAGTTAATTAATATACTATAAGCATGTATATATCAATCATCTTAATTCCATTATATTTATAATAACAATAACCTTATTTAAATGCTACAAGTGATATTTTAAATTTGGTACAAGTGACACTCTAATTTAAGAACAACTAAAATTTGACTTTACACAGGATATGTTGGTCAACGCACATTTATTAAATAGAGTAAGAGGATATGACCTTTCATTAATACGTATAATTTGCATGAATAATATAAAATTTCAAAATTCAAAATTTTTTAATATGTGAGATATATTCTGGCAAAAAAAAAATATGTGAGATATATTAAGATTAAATAAAATATTGTAGAATAGAATAGACATAAAAATAAATTCACAAAAAATAAAAAATAATGATATTGGAAAATTAAGATATATATATAAAGTGGAAGGAAAATAGAAAAACAATAAAATTTTGAAAATATAAGAAATAAATAAAAAATTTAAAACAATAGCAATGGCAATAATAATAATAATAATAATAATAATAAGATTTTAAAAACAATAATATGAAGAAATTAAGATACAAAGTGAAAAATTAACAATTAAAATAAAAAATTGTTCACGTGTCATGGCTTATATATATATATATATATATATATATTAGACTGGATATTCTGTTAATATACTCTCTTTACCTTCGACCTTGACTTCCAAACTAATTCATGTTTGCGTACGACAATTAATTTGTCGACGTGATTGGTTTTAAGCTTGGTACAATGGAATTTAGATAAAAATAAATTTGTTATGATGTAAGTTATGTTTGGATAAGTTTTTTTTTTTAAATTAAGTTTGGCAAACTAAAAATTTGTTTAGATGATAAAAGTTAAAAATATTGTTAGATGTGTTAAAAGATATGAATTTTATAATGTAATAAAATATTAAAATATGTTAAACTAATTACCTTTAGTTATTGTTATTAATAAATTATGATAATATAGTTAATTTAATTGTTAATAATAAAAATAAATTTTTTTAGTTTTAAATTAGTTTTTATTTTTAATTAAAATTTTAAATTATCAATAATAATAGTATTTATGGGCATAATTATTTTAATTTTAAAATTAATCTTCAAATTGTCTATATATTAATTATAGAAACGAAAAAAAGGAGGGGCACAATGGTACTTGTTGAGCATAGTTAATGCTCCAAACCCAATTGAGGAAACTGAAAAGCAAGACGAGGCATCATCTGAGTAAAGGTAAGTTTGAGCACAAAATGAAGCCTAGAGAATGAGGTTAAAAAATAACCGTATAGGCTAGAATTTATTTAAATAGGTTAGTGATGAAGATCAAAAAGCCTTCAAAAAATTTTTAGACAATATCAACATGATTCTTTATAATAAATTTTTAGATTCTTTTTATTAGATAATTTTATTTATTTATTTATTTTTGTTTGTTTCCAATTTGTATTTCTTTGGAGATAAAATCATTAATTAGAGTTAAATTAGAATAAATAAAATTTATTAGATATCTTTTAAAAGATTTCCTAAATTTAGATTTAAAAGATTATCTAATAGTATTGGGATTAACATATCAATTTTATTATTTTTCTTTGGATTTTTTTTTATTTTTAGGATTTTTTTTATAATTAGATATATCTTTTAGATTTCCTAAATCTAATAGGATTATTTGAGTATCAAATATTCTTAATTGCTTTAGAATTAGGTTTTTCATATTTTGCCTATTTAAAGGCTCTTATGTAATGCTTATTCGGTAGAGATGAGTTGAATAATATTGAGTATTTAGAATTCTTCCCTTAAACTCTTCTATTTTCTCTCTCTCCCTTGAGTTCTATCTCTGAACTCTTTTATTTGATGTCTTTCTACTTCTCTACCCTTTCTTTCTGTCTCTTCTCTCCCTTGTTCTATATCTTTCTCCCTTAAACTCTTTCTTTTCTCCCTCTTTCTGTTTATCCTCCCTACTTTCTTTATTCTCTTATCTGTCTACTCTCACATGCTCACATCATTTGACATCAGAGCCTTAGATCCGAAATTCAAATATATGATGAAGCGAAAGCATATACAAGGATTAAAGTAAAAGAAGCGCATTCTAGTCAACCCAAAAATGACAAAGACTTGAAAGCGAAATAAGTGCATTCAAGTCAACCCTAAAATGGCAAAGATTCGAGGACGAATCTTTTCAAAGATAGGGGAAATGATGGAGATCAAAAAGGCGTTCAAAAGATTCTTAGGCAATATCAATATGATTCCTTACAATGAATTTTTAGATTCTTTTTGTTAGATAATTTTATTTATTTATTTTTGTTGGTTTCCAATTTATATTTCTTTGGAACCAAAATCATTAGTTAGATTTAAATTAGAATAAATAAAATCTATTGATATTTTTTAAAAGATTTCCTAAATTTGAATTTAAGAGATTATCTAATAGTATTGGGATTAACATATCAATTTTATTATTTTTCTTTGAATATTTTTTTATTTTTAGGATTTTTTTTATAATTAGATATATCTTTTAGATTTCCTAGATCTAATAGGATTATTTGAGTATCAAATATTCTTAATTGCTTTAGAATTACGTTTTTCATATTTTGCCTATTTAAAGGCTCTTATGTAATGCTTATTCGGTAGAGATGAGTTGAATAATATTGAGTATTTTGAATTCTTCCCCTAAATTCTTCTATTTTCTCTCTCTCCTTTGAGTTCTATCTCTGAACTCTTCTATTTGCTGTATTTCTACTTCTCTCACATTTCTTTTTGTCTCTTACCTCGGTTGTTCTATATTTTTCTCCAACTCTTTCTTTTCTCCCTCTTTCTATTTATTCTCTCTACTTTCTCTATTCTCTTCTCTATCTACTCTCAATGCTCATATCAGGTGTGAGTCTAACTTATTATCCTATATAAGATTTCATTTTAGACTTAAATATGAGCTTTCTAAAAGGTTAGTCTAATTTAAAGTCTTATTAAAAAGTAAAGTGAACAAAATATCACTTTTCATTTGAAAAAAAAAATTTCAAACTTTAAACTTTTAATCATCAAATACATGGTCCATATATATTTATCTTATGTTTAAGCAATACAATATAAAAGTAGTTATCATCTTTTTTATATTAATTTGCTTACATATTATCAATATAGAATTTCTCACCTATTAATTTGCTTACTCTTACTCACAAAAATATGGTAATCCAAAAAGTAGTAAGGGAGGATGTCTGCGCACATTTAATGGCTTTCTTACACTTATTTCAATCCATTAAAGAAATAAGAACATTTATAAAATTAATTTATATTAATTATATTATATATATATTAAATAATAATAACTTAAAATAGACTTAGCCTAATAAGTTTTGAACTAAACCTTACTCACATAGGTCAAACTTATTTAATTAAATAGGCATGCATGTAAGTTTGAAATTGACTTGTTTAATTAAATAAATTATACTTGATTAGGTCTTAGGCCAGCTTGTAAGCCCCTAATCCACTCCAATTCAAAAATCTGCCAAACATCAATGTATCCCAAAATGAAGTTTCAAAAGTGAAGTTTGATGATTTCAACATGTTTCTATCATTACCATTTATAAAGCATGCCGGTTCATGCTTTTAGAATACAAATAATAACAGCCCGTTTGGTTTAAATTCATAAGTGTAATGTAATATAAATATAATTATATTACATTAGTAGCTGCGTTTGGTTCGCCAAATTACATGATTATAGGATTATGGCCGTAAACCCAAATATACCTCTGAAAGTAAATGACAAATCTGTCCAGAAGCTATGTATTTAAGATTACATTGTTGTAAATGGGAGAAAAAAGACAATATTGCCCTTATGGAAATAGGGTAAGGACATTTTAGTACTTTACTATTTATTTATATTTATTTAAATATAAAAAATAATTTATTTTTCATATACCTCAGTGTCATACCAAACAAATTTGCATGTATTTTATTTACATTCCATCTAATTACATCCCTTAACTCCTCTGTAAATGAATCAAATGAGCTATAAATTAACTCTCCTAGAACACGAAGTACAAAGGAAAGCTACTAAAAAAAATGATTTAGTGAGAAAATTTAGGAAGGGGTCTTTCATTCTTCACTAAAGGACTCCATTAGAATTAGTAAGAAATAAAAATTTCATCACAAGAGTTAAATTTAATGAGGAGAATTAACGAGTCACCTTTTATTCTTGGCTACAAAGAGATAATTAGTTAGGTAGCTCTTTTAAGTGAAAAGTAAAAGTTTGTTTGGCTATAATCCTCAAAATGAAGGCATTGGAATGGAAGTTCAGATTTTTAATCCCCGCACGCAGGCAAGAAGCAAGCCTTCAAAAGTTGAGGGTCAATCATACTTTTGTTTTGACCAGAGGAGCAATCATACTTCAAATCCAATCATCTGAGGAAATAAAAATACAATAATAATGTTAGATGTGTCAACATGACAACATTGTCATCCTTTGAAATTTGTTCGAAACATCATAAAAAGCCTTTTATGACCAATGCAAAACTAAATACGCTTTTCTGGCCAAAATGCATTTTTTTATCCTACTAATATAAGTGGCCCAAAAAACAAATAAGAAAAATATAATCCTAGTTGATACATTAGCATGAGTTCAAAGGTATATTGTAATTAAAATAAGCAATATCGATGAGAGAAAAGAAACTTTAGTACCTAAGAGAGAGAGAATAGGATGTCACCTGAATCACTTTCTTGGTTGGAAGGATTCCACCTCATGTAGTTAATTAATAGAGTCAAGATATCAAGGACTCAACGTTCTCATCAGCTGGGGAAAAGATGTGATTGAATTCATGAGATTGACCTTCTTGTGCCCACTTTACTTCACTCCATTTGAGAGCTTCCCACCATTCCAATTCTCCTCTGAACCACAACAACAATATAAAAATAGGTAGTTTGAGATCTGGAAATAGCAATATTATATTTCCAATACTTGCAGGCCTAATTACGGGGTAGACACAGTTTGATTTTTTTATCAATTTTCAGGAGTTACAAGGCGGAAACCTAACAATTTTTGCATGAAATAATTTTCGAAGCTTCCTTTAACCTTGACACATTTTATGTAAGATACAACTCTGGAAGAAGTTTCTTCAGGATATATATATCATACTCATCTTCCATTATATTATAAATGGCAACAGTACTTGTTATACAGTACTATGAGAGTACTAGTCAGTAAGTAGCCTTCCAAAAGATATTCGGTGTTGTTTAGTGAACACAAATGTGGTAGCTTGTTGCAGATTTTAGTGTGTATTTTCTGTATCATCATTGATTGAAAACAGAGTACAATACTAAAATCTCAAAAGTGAAGTTGAAAACATTACAAGAATTACATTTTTGGCTCTGAAATTTTTCTTCATATCCTTAAAGATTTTGTTTCTGCTTCGAGAGCTCGTGCACCCTTTTTAAGTGTCGGTACTTCATATTTATAAGAATATCAACAACAGAATCTTTTAGGTCCGTTTGAAGCACAAGAAATTATGTACTGAACAGGTATTACCTGTTCTTCTAAATGCTTCCATGGATAATGCATAAAAGGAAGGTGCCTAAGCCAAGAAGCAGAATCCAATGAAAGCCAGTATAGAGGTCACAGTAATTGCGAAAATTTCAAGTTAAAATATTTGCAAAATGACTCTGGCTAAGAAATGATTTGTTTCATTAGATACATCTCACATTTCAACTGCAAGTGACTTGGTTTTTCTTTTATAATCCTAACTCCGAAATGTCCCAAGCCAAAGATACTGAGAAGAGGGTTAAAAAAAACCTCAAAAGTACTGAGCAACAAAGTGCTATGAAAAAGGTGGGAAGCTAGAACAGAAAATTGTATCAAGCAAAAATTGATTTCACCAGTAATCCATTTAACTAGTTCAGGGAAAATGATGTAGGAAATCATACATGAAACTTGAAGTCACCGTCTCCACCTCTAGGTTCTCCCTCCCTCTCAATCTCTTGTACGGGGCTGGTGCTTGTCGACGGCCATCTCAGTTCAAAAATTGTGCGATCTCGCTCTCTCTCAGTTCAAGGCTCGTCCACCCTCTCAATTAGAAGCTCGTGCTCTCTCAACTCGTTCAGCGCCCGACGGCCATCTCTCCTCCCACATCCCGACGGTTATCTACCCAGGCCCTACACCATCGCATAAACAGTATTGAAGCAAGAGGAAGATTGTAGGGTGGATGGCTATGAATCTTTATGCGATTTTTTTCTTGGCCAGTATGATTGTTTATTTGATTAAACGACTGAGATTATTTCATTAGGGAAAAACGATGTCATTTTACGGGGGCATTAGGCGGGAATGAGAGAAAGATGTGCATAGGTTCTGAACCCCCACTCGAACAGAACTTGGACTCTTTAAGGCCCCGTTTGATTACTGACATCCGAAGGTAAGAAATGGGAATGAGGACCTAATACTATCGTCTATTATCATTTCGGAGCCGAGCTCATTAGTTGATTTTAAGGAAATAAGAAAAATCCCTTAACATTATCTCATAACATGAGTTATCTTAAAATACGAGAGAGAAGGAATATTCGGGCCCACTTCCCTCCCTCCCTCATCAAAAGATGGGGCTATCAATGCAATTACTTCTTTGTAATTGAAATGAAATTCTTTGAGTGAAAAAATTTCTACTAGATTTTTTCGTAAACATCATTGATATTTTAAATCATGTAAAGATATTTTCAATCTACACTAAAAAAACTAATCCTCGTAAAAGATAGATGCCTAAAGATATTTTCAATTTATACTTGTTGGTCCAAAAAAAAAATTACACTTAAAAACTAATCCTTCCAAAGCATAGACTTTTCTCACACTGAAATAGAGCTTCCCTTCCCTACTCCCTAATGATTGATAATATATTGACGCACGAGGACTTGAACAATAGGAAGAAATAACAGGCTTTGTTTCTGTAACTCTTTCATTCCATTCAAAGTTTGGGTAAATCAGACAACTGCAGGTATGCATATGCCTTCTCTCCCAAGCCATCTTCTTTATTTTCTTGCTTCTACTTTTCTCTCTTTTAAATCTTTATCTTTCATCTCTCACGATTCTGAATTTTGATCTTCGAAAGGTTATTTTTTTTATAATAAAAAAAAATCTAATCATACTTTTCGCCCTTGTCGTGGATTCCTAATTTTGTGCCTCTCTCATTTATACTTACAGCAATCTTTTCCAGGGACTTCATCCTTTGTTTTTTCTTTTCCTGTTTCTGCTTTTAAATACTTTTCTTTTCCTGTTTCTGCATTTAAATGTTCATCTTTCAACGTAATTTAATTTAATTACAGTTAATTTGATATTTCTTATTTAATGAAGTTTCCTTTGTTTTTTTTTTTTTTGATAAAAAGTTTCCCCTTTTTTATAGAACGAAGTTTCCTATTCTATATCGGTTAGCCCAAGCTTATAAATTGTATTTTTCGATTTTGTATTCATTACTCTCAATTTTCTTTTCGCCTTTCTTTTGGACGCTTCTTTCTCTTAATTCATCCCATTATTCTCACATTCCTAATGGTTCTGGTCTTTGAAAAGGTAAAATTTCCGGATTTATTCGAAGTTTTCGTCATTTCGTTGCTATGTTTTATGCCTCTGAACTAAACAATTAACATACTAATTTGTTTCAGTCTCTTCTCAGTTTTTTTTTTAAATGCTACAGATGAGTCTAAACAGATTTGTTAATTCCAATCATTCCAACAATTATCTTTCTTTAATGCATTTTGTTTGACTTTCGATGCATTGGAGAAAAACATATAAAATTTCTCACCAAGAGGTAAGCGAGCTGGGTTCGAACTGCATCACGTGCAAAATATTGTAAGTTTGATGAGGATAAGAATTTTTTTTTTATTGATTTATCCCACGAGCATTGGTTTCTTATACACCTAAACTAAACAATTGACATATTTAAGCAAGGTAAGCGTATTTTTTTAATCAATTTTCTTTTACCATTTAATATAAATGCCTTTTGCAAGTTTTTGTGAGTTTGTTATCTGCAATAGACTGGAAGTCCAAGTCACAATTTTGAAAATAACTTGATTTCTAATTAAAATAACCGAGTTTTTGAGATTTTTTATCACAATTTTCTTAAATACATGTATGAATAATAAAATTTAAAAGAAATTTAAAGAAACAGTGTTTAAAAGAAATGGTGATGGCCACTGAAACTGAACTTTTGTGCGTGAAAAGGATCATGACATGTAAAGAAATTTACATTTTTTTAGTCGGAAGAAAATTTGCATTTTACACTGAAAATATTAAAGTTCAAACAAACAACTTATTCGAAAATACAATTCAAGTTTAAGATGTTGCTAAATTTAAAACAACAAAAAATAACACATAAATTGAAAGAAAAGGCTAAGGTGAATGTGTAACCAAGACTGTTGATTGACTTAGAGAATATTTGGTTGAGCACAAACTAATGTAATGTGATGTACTTGTGTGTTTGGTTGCCTCACCATTCATTATACCTAGATAATTTTTTAGGTTAATTTTTTTTTTCAATTTCTTTAAAAATCTTTACAGCGTACGAATGAACCTAGGGAGGTGAGTGTTGTGAATGATACTGAGGAGTAAGCCTCCGTATAATATATGTAATAAAAGATTTTATTTGCCAACAAAGTTTAGTCAAATTAATAAATCCGTAATTCATACTTTATAAGGGTGTAAGTTGCAATCAAATTCTACTGTCAATATTAAAATCTTATTGGTAGATAATTTGTATATATCTCTGTAAATGCTTATTGAGCTCTTAAAATTCAATTCATCTAAACTATTTTTAATAAAAAAAAAAGGACTTTCTTTCAAACAAGTCTTCCAATTTGAAATCTTTGCAACATATTCTTTTGTGTTTTTAATTTGATTTTGTTTACACAATGTGTCTAAGGATATTTTGTTAGTTCGAGTCAATTTAAAAGTAACTAAATTTTGAAATTTGGCCTGCAGGTGAGCTAAGCTAGTAGAGATGTATTCATGCATGAGCAATCATCAGGGAGATATCTCCCCGAGGAAACAGCATCTGGTGCATGATGTCTCACGTTTGATGAGGATAAGAGATTTTTTACGCCTCATCTTGAGTTACCCCATATGACTTGGGTATGAAAAATTTCTCAAAGAATGGATCAAAGAAGTTGCAAGTTTCAATGCCTATCATTCTCTAAACACTAAACAACCAGATGATGATTTGTGGAGATAGGTTGAGCATCTTCTCTCCAGAAGTCCACTGAGATATGTGGAAGGAATCATACCAGAGGATAAAACAAGAGAGATAAAAAATGGTGGCAGCATCATCTACAATGAAAGCATGTAAGAGGAGCTAATCCTTATTTCCAGCGAAGAGGCACAACTTAAACATGTTCCAAAACCTTTTCTCCACTTAGCTACTCGTCTTGCTATTGACCAGCTGACTCAAATTTATCAATCATTCAGCTCTGATAAAATTCTAGAAGAAGGAATTATATGGCTCTCAACAAGAAATGATACTGAAAAGCACACAGTAGCCAGAACCATAAAAGAACATTTTCAATATGAGACAGAAGTCCTTGTCTATGATGCCTCGATGAATCAAAGTGATGTCAAGTTTGGAGTTGAAGAACTTGCAAGATGGCTAGTACAGAATACGAATGTAGAGTTGTAGACAAAAGATTCCAATTCTTTTCTTCAAAGGAAAAGTAGAAGAAAGAGAATCTAGAGATGCACAAGTTTAGTACTTTTAGTGGATGGGGATGGTAACCATAAGCTAGACCTCTAGAAGGTGCACTCTTTTAGTAAAAAAAGATATCCTGGTCTTATAATGTTCATAACAACACAATCATCAACACAACAAATCAATGAATTGACTTACAATGTGGATCTAGGAATCATGATAGAGGATCATTTGTTGTCTTGGAAAGTCTTTTGTAAGAATGTAGGCAGTGAGCTTGTACATTCATCAAGTTCCATTCAGAAACTTGCAGTGCAGATTGTTGAGGAGTGTGGGGGTCATTTTCTTGCCATTGTCTTTGCAGCAGAGTCATTGAAAGATGTGGAAGATGTTCAAATTTGGAAACATACATTGGAAAAGCTGCATTATCCTAATCCATCCTATCAACACATTGAATTTGAACATGTGAGGGAAGTCATAGTGAATGCATTCATCAATATCATCTAAGCAGATGTAATTCCTGAAAGAAAAAAGCCTGGCCTTACACAGTATTTAAGGGCCTTCAAATTTCAAGGCTCTATGATGAGTAAAAGTGAATTGTTTGTCTGTTGGTTTTTTGAACAATTAATTGTCAATGAATACGAAGCACAAAATACCTTGAAAGAGCTTTTGGAGCCTTTTATGTTAATGCAGTTTGGTCAATATATCCTATTGACAGAAGAATTGAAAATTATTTTTGATGCACTACCTGAGAAAAAATCACATGACAACTTGATAGAAGAAGAATCAGGATTGACAGAGCCACCAAAAGATTGGGATTCACATGAAGCCCCAAAATTTCTAACAGCTTTCCTTATTGAATACGTGAACTTATCCTACAGTGGCATATAAAGTTTACCGAGTTTGGTTTCTGAGTTGGCTCAACTTAAGACATTGTCTTTGAGAGGGTGTAAGCAATTCAAGCAGTTTCCCCTAGAAATTGTATGACTTCATCATATTGCGGAGCTTCATCTTGATGAAACTTTAATTGCGTATCTTCCACATTCCCTAAATTTTCCTAACCTGAGAAATTTATTGTTGGGAAACAACCTCGATTTGATGGAGATACCACCCTCATTTTTTGACCTCATGCCTCTACTCAATACTCTTGACTTATCACACACTAGCATCTGTGATCTTCCAAGCTCATTTTTTAATTTACAGGGCTTAGAGAATTTTATCTAAACGATTGTGAGCTTTTCATGGAACTTCCTCCAGAGATTGCTCGGCTTAAAAGTCTCATGACACTTGATCTCAATGGCACTCAGATTACACTTTTGCCAAACAAGATTAAAGAGTTGACTACTCTGAAAAGCTTGTCTCTCTCTTTTTTTTGGATATCAACATGTTAGTGGTCATGACAAGAAAAGCATGTCATATTCGAGCTCAGCAATGATTCCTCCTACGCCCATTTCAAAACTCACTCATTTAGAGGTTTTGAGGATTGATGTCAAACTGGATAACCAATGGTGGCACGAGAACTTTAAACACATTCTTGCCGAAATTGTTTCGTTAAAGAGTTTGCAAACAATGGATTTATATATTCTGGATGTTGAACTTTTGGGGCTCATGCCACAACTTGATTCTCATTTTAGTACCTTGTTGGTCATCATAGGCAAAGAATAATATCACGTGCACCACCCACAGTTGAAGAGAAGTTTAAAGAATGTAGTCCAAGCCTAAGGTTCGCGAATGGTATGGATTTTCTCAAAGAAGTGAAGAGCATTCTCTATTTTGCCATGGCATTTTTCTTGGACCGCTATATGACCATCGACAATCTCTCCCAATTCGGGTGGAATAATCTAAAGCGGCTACGATTATGCATTTTGGCAGAATGTAATGAAATGTAGAGCATTATAGATGGAGATGGACCAGACTCAGAACTACATGAGTACTTTCGTTTGAAGTTCTTGACTATATTCTGCATGAAAAGTCTAAGAAGCATCATTAATAGGCCAACTCGTGTCAATTTTACTTTTAGGAAGCAAAAGTTCTTGGCATTGCACACTTGCCCTGAGTGAACCACCATCTTGACCATGCATTTTCTACCAAGTCTTGTCAATTTGGAGGAGCTTATAGTTGAATAATGTCCAAAAGTAAGTAGCATAATCAGTTGTCAAATGTTTGAATGAACATCAGACTCCTAAGACTGAAAAAGTTATCACTTCTCTGTATTCCTGAACTAGTTAGCATTTCAAATGGAGTGCATATTGGGAGAAATTTGGAAAAGATAAGCTTTTATAATTGTCCAAAACTCAAAAGTCTTTCCACTGCAGAATTGTCAAGTGAAAAGCTAAAGGTTATCAGAGGTGAATTGGAATGGTGGGAAGCACTTAAATGGAGTGAAGAGTGGGGACAAGAAGGTCGGCCTGATAAATTCAATCACATCTTTTTACCAATTGACGAGGACCTTGATATTTTGACTCAATTCACTACATATGAGGTCCCATCTTTCAATGAAGAAAATTATTCAGGTGACATGCTATTCTCTCTCTCTGGCTCTAATTTTTCCCCCTTATATCAATATTGATAACTTATAGAATGTTCCTTCAAACTCTCCATGATGCATCACTAGTAGGAGCTAATTAGTAGGAATATATTTTTATTTGCTCAAAAATATATTTTTGCCCCAAAAAATATATTTACTTTGGCATTGGCCATAAAGCTTTTTTTTAATAAAAAAAAAGATAAATCAGTAAGTTTTGATGACCTTTCAAATAAAATCAAAGATAGACACTGTAATCATGATGACACATCTAACAAATTATTGTATTTTTCTTTCCTCAGATGATTGGGCTTGAAGTATGCTTATCCCTCAACTTTATGAGGCTTGACTCTGGTTAGCATGTGACCATTCAAAATATGAACTTCCATGCCTTCATTTTGGCGATTGTATTCAATCAAGAGAAAATGTTACTTCACTGAATTTCTCAGATTTACCACAAGAACTGAAGCATTGTTGTTTTGTGCTTTGAACTCTTTCCTTAGTGCTTTCTGTTTGAGTTGATTTATTGATTGTATTCTAAATTCATGAATCAGTATATTGTGTAAATGGGAATGATTATGCTTGTGTGTGGTGGGATTGCCCTTTCTTCTCATGAAGAAGACATTGTTGTTTTACATTAACAGAGATCAAGTTTTGGAGTTTATATATATATGTATATTATATTATGCTCACTTCTTGGTTTCTTTTCATTCTTTTTTTTCCCCTTCCCTATAGTCATTTAAGATCTCTCAATATGATTTTTTTTTTCATCCATGAGTCTCAGACTTAAGATCTTACTTTAGGGACGTAGTTTGAGTGAGAAGATGATAGAGCCATAAAGTTTAAACCTTAAAAAGAGGGCTTTTAATGGATTTAGGGAGGAAAACATCCGCTTTGAGTTTGGATAATTGATGTCTTATTACTTATTAGATACTTACTTTTTGATAATATTTAATATAATTTCTTTTAATAATGAAAGATTGTCCAAAATATTCAGGGTGAAGATATTTATTAACTTGGAGCAATTGTATTAAGAACTTTTTCGTAACCTAAAGAGAAACTGGATCCTTCTCAGATGTTCTATCTGATTGTCTTCCATAAACAATTGTTCACATTTCTTTATATTATGCGGGCACACATAGTCACACACTTACACTTGTACTTGCACTGGTTCTAAATTCATCATTTTAAATTCATTGAGGTTTTTGATAGGTTATATGTTGATTTAGTTTCATTCGGAATGTGAATAGCTTTTGTAAATGTTAAGTTACTCCCATTTTGTTCCAATTACTTCATTTGTGTATAGTCAGTCTACTTGAAATGATTTATTGTTACTGACCAATAATAAATCTAAAATCAAGTTAAAAAATATGGGATGTATAAACTAAGATTTTGTAAGCAACTTTGATCACTTTGGTTTCTAGTAGAATATATAACTTGTATGTTATGTTCTCATGCCAACGTGCATTATTAGGATTCACATGATCAATGCTTAATTGACAATTCATGATTTGAGTCTTTTCAAATTGAAATCCATTTTCTGAAGTTTCTTCAATTTACCAATACTTTATGATAATTTCATTAAGCAGTTATAGACTTTCATATATACTTCTATAAGCTGCTCCAACTGACAAGCAAGCTGATAGTTCTTTTACACAAGTGAGGGATAAGTCCAAGATGGCAAAGGTGTGTTATGAAAAATAAGTGTGGGATGTTTGTCAAATCAACGTTTCCCTGGAGCTTTAAAATATAAATATAGCTTAGGCATATCAATAATTATTTACAATTGAAGTCTAAGTGTTGGCACATCTCTTAAACCACCTTCAGTGTTTCACTGTTACATGCCTCTAAACTGAATCATTCTTTAAGAAAGTATTTCCCCAACTCTGAAGTCTGCAGAGAGATTGTGTTGTCTTTTTACCACAAATTCATTAGGATATATCAAATACTAATAGTTTAGTTATTACTGGACCACTCAAAGAATGGAAAGGAAGTAAAGATTTTAAATTACAGGACAAAGCTTGAGCTTTATTTCAAGATGAAGCCACAATTATCCAAGAGAGCTACTTTATGTATAGCAAATTTACAGACCAGAAACATACCCGCCTAATCATGAACTGAGATCAAGAATTAGAATGAAAAACGGAGAATTCTAAAATTCAAATGGGTCAAAAATAGTGATATCGGCAGACAACTGGTTATAAACGTCGGTGGAACTTGGGGAATCTCTTCCTCCTATTATCTCAGGGGAAGAGGGTGATAAGAACAGGGTATTGTCATGTTGCGTTGGGAGGGTATCCTGAAAGCCAAGCACTGTGGAAGAGTTTGAAGTAGAGATTTCAGGTTTCAGCAATAGTGTGCAAGTGTGATGGCCACGATAGATGGTCCTGTAAAGGGCAGGCTCCACTTGAATTCTCTGCACCTGTTTGGTGGCTTGACAACCCTGATCAAATTTATGAGTGCATCTAAAATATTCTCTGCATATAAGCCACATGTAGCATCAGCGAAAAGAGGCATATATAGTTTACCGAAAAACAAGATTCGCGGAAAATTATTATTGGTGGTACCTTGGAAATTTGGCATTAAGAATGAATTTCTGGCCATATTTCCTCCAACTAAGTCCATCTTCTAAAGATAGCCTGTCCTCTTCCCATGTTAGCACAGGCTCTCTGTTTCAAGAAGAAGAAGCTACAATTATCCAACGAGAGCTAAACTCTCTCTAAATCAAAATTTACAGACCAAAAACCCACCCGCCTAATCAAGAAATTGTGATCTAGAATCAAAATGAAAAAACGGAGAATTCTGAAGACCAAACTCACATATCATCGAAATTGAATTTAGAGAGTTGACTATGGTTGTTGGCAAAAGTTAGGGAATCCTTGGTAGAACTTGGGAGGGTGTTCTGAAAGCCGAGCTTTGTGGAAGAGTTCAACGGAGGGTCTTCAGGTTTGGGCAATGCCAATCCTTGGCAAGTGTGAAATCCAATATAAGTGATATTGTAAAGGGCAGGCTCCTCTTGAATTCTCTGCACCTGTTTGATAGCTTTACAACCCTGGACATATTTATGAGCGCATCTGAAATAGTTTCTGCGTATAGGCCACATGTAGCATAAGCCAAAAGAGGCATATATTGGTTATCACAGAGAGAGGAGGAGGGGGGGGGGGGGTGTTGGGTTGGCATTTACAGCTGTAAAGTAAATTATGGTTCGTGGAAAATTAAAATTGGTGGTACCTTGGATATTTGGCATTCAGAATTACTTTCTGGCCATATTTCCTCCAACTATGTCCATCTTCAAAAGACCTAGCTTCCAGTGTCCATGTTGCTGTTGGCTTTCTGTAATTTAAGAATTGTTATTAAAAAATAAAACTATTTTGTAATATGCCGAAACTTGAGATAAATAACATAAGGTTATGCGCAAGTATACCTCCTCTCGTGAGTCTTCCTTTTATCCTTGAAGACCTTGCCACTAGAAGGCTGCAATGACTCATCCACCATCCTACCTGTTGTGATTTAACAATGACATTTAATTAAGGTAATCTTTATATCAGTTATATAAATTCAATATATTTAGGGAAGTAAATGAGATTATGGCATAAGTATTTGCAATAAAGCCTATAAAATTAAAATCAAATACTGATAATTTTACCTAGAATGCTGTCAATGTCCTCATCTACCTCCAACTGACTCATAATGTCGGCCTGTATATCAACTGGACAAAAGATACAGTCAAACTTAGATGGCCGACCCACTTTTCCCCATTCCACTTCACTCCATTTTAGAGCCTCCCACCACTTGGTTTCTCCTTTGATGACCTTCAAATTTTCGCTTGACAGTTCCGTCTTTGAAAAGCTCTGAAGTTTTGGACAATCATATATTCCTATATTTTCTAAACTTGGACCCATGTGAAATTCATTGGAAATGCTTATCAAATCAGGAAGATGGAGAAGTGTCATTGTTCTTAAGTTCGGTAGAAAAGTGCCTGTTTTGAATTGGGATGATCCACAAGATATTAGAGCAACTATTTTGGGACAATCTTTGACAACAAGCACCTTTAAGATTGAAAGATTGCCCAGAAAATCCAAGGTGAAAATAGTTGTTAGCTTCGGGCAATTATTCAATGTTAAGGACTTCAACATACCAAATGAATTACTAGAATGAACTTGTCCCTCACAAATGCTTCTTAGATTCTTCATGTAGGATGCACTCAACAATAGCAAATGGGGAAATATATCCTTTCTACTTGAGCATCTTCCATCAACAATTGTCTGCATCTCTTTACATTCGGCCAATATGCACACGTGTAATTGCTCTATATTCATTATGCCAAATACTGAGAGATCCTTGATGGTCATATGTCGATCAAAGAATAAAGCCTTGCTGTGTCTAACAGCATTTACTATTTCATAGGAGACACCATAACCTTTCACAAACTTTAAACTACACTCACTCTGTTTAAATTTTTCCTCAACTGTAGGTGGTGTACCTGATATGATTCGTGACATATGACAGCCAACAACAAATCTAAAATCAACCTCAAAAATGTGAGCTGGTATAAGATTCAAAAGTTTTGGTTCTGGAATGTACAAACTAATAGTCTGCAAGCATTCTAATGCCAAGATTTCTGGTAGAATAATTTGTACATTCTCTTGCCACCGTTCGTCATTTGGGTTTACATCAATGCTTAAATGTTTTAACCCTTTAAGTTTGGAAATTACCCCTGAAGGAACAATTGTTGGATTGGTATACTGCATGCTTTTCTTGCCATGATACTCATAAAAATAAAGAGTCAAGCTTTGGAGATTGGACAACTCCTGGATCTCTTTTGGCAGATGTATGATCTGTGTTTTGTCAAGATCAAGTTTCTCAAGTTTCTTCAATTTTCTAACCTCTGAGGGTAGCTTCATGAATCGTTCACAACCTTTCATATAGAGTTCTCTAAGTTGCTCCATCTCAAAAAATGAGTTCGGTAGTTCTCTTACACTAGTATAGGATAAGTCCAGGATGGAAAGTATAGGCATTTTGGAGAAGAAAAGGGAAGGGATTTTTGTCAAATCAGCATTGCTATGTAATGTTAATATTTTGAGGTTGGGACAATTTGGAGACAAAGGAAGCTCAGATAACTTATTATCTGCTAGTTCAATATGTACAACACTATGCCATAGCTCACTTTTTGGTGGCTCAACCAACCCTAACCCAGATTTTATCATTAATAAAGGATTTTGGGCATTTAATGATTGCAAAATAGCATATGTGTCTTCTGGAATTTGAATATACCTGGACTTGGTGTCTTTGAATTGCAACAAGGCAAAACAGTCCACAAGCTCTCTCAAATTATACTCTGCTTGTCCAGCAACCACAAATCGAGAAGAAATCCAGTCATTAATCAACTCATTTTCAAGCTTCCCAAATTTGATGTTTGAAATGAATAAACATGATGTAAGACAACATTTTTGTGTCTTACTTAAATCTTGCCAGATGAAGTTTATGAATGCTTTAGACATGACACTGCTCTGGCCATGAAACATACTGATGTCATAGGAAGGATGAAGCGAACACAATTTGTCCAGAACAAGTTCCAAATTGTAACGTTTGATCGTTTTTGCTACAATGACAATGGCAAGAAGATGACTGCCGCACTCTTCAACTATACGCACAGCCATTCTCTTGGCATTAGATGATTGAAAAGACATTAAGCCAAGATTTCGACGGAAGACCTCCCATGGCAACAAGTGATCCTTTGTGCTGATATTTAGATCTATTGCCATTGTTAATTCACCATATGCCTTCTTTGAAGATTCAGTGGTAATGCACACCGCAACTCCTGCAAGTTCTTCATCAGGTAAACCCATTTTCCGTGGATCCAGAGGCTCTTTGGCTTCTCCATCCACCAAAAGCACTAAGTATTTCTTTCTTGACATCTCTTTCTCAATACTTGTTATAAGCCACTCGTCACTGCCTTCTAACATTGGAAGCTGAAGCTGTTGAGCTATCTGCTGTCGAACATGGACCTCCACCTGACTTAGGTAAACTGAGGCATCAATGAGTAAGACTCCAACAAAGGTTTCATGAAGATGGACCAAATTTTCCTTGTCTTTGAAGATTGATTCTAATTTTTCCATAACTAGTCTTTTTTCAGCTGCATCTCTGGTAGATAACAAGACATGATGAATGTTGCATACATGGTCATCCTCAGACAGTAAAGTTTGAACAAGTTGATCCACAGCAAGATTCACAGCAAAACTGAGAATGGCTTCTGGTATCCCATAGCAGTCAGCGTATGTGGGAGTCCAACCTCTTTCCACGTTCTCCAATATCTCCATTGGTAAAAGGCCTTGGAAGCATTTAAAGGGCTTCTGATTAAGAAGGCGATTCAAATCTTCGAGTGAATGTCTCCTATTTGAGGCATCGCGAGTCCAAGCCTTGAGTTTGCTGTCATGCACTGTTCTCATGGGATAATTCAACATGAGCCTGATAAAATCTCTTACCTTGCTCAATTTCAGCAGCAAATTCTTTCTCTTCTCATCTCCAAATGTGGATCCAATCAGTGGTTGACCAAACAGCCTCACTGTTTTGGCTTTGGATAAATCAAATTGCTCAGGTACTTCTGTTTGGGGAGAATCGAGTGGCTCTGTTTTCCCAAATGGCTGCAGCTTTTCTATTTTTGGAAAATCAAGTGGCTCTGTTTTCCCAAATGGCTCCATCTTTTCTGTTTTGGGAAGATCAAATGGCTCGGCTTTCACAATTGGCTCCATTTTTTCTATTTTGGGAAAATCAGTTGTCTCTGCTTTCCAAAATGTCTCCACTGCTTCTGTTTTGGGAAAATCACTTGTCTCCATTTTGGCAACCTGCTTCACTGCTGGTATTGGAGATAAATCAAGTGGCTCCGTTTTGGACCGAACATGCGCCTTACTATTCCTTGAATTCATTCCCTCCATATTTAGGAACTCCAAATATATAATTTTTCCTGTATATATACGCGCACACATACATAAATATATATGGAAAGGGAAAAAAAACCAGACACCTGTGCATCCACATATATAAAGTTTAACAGGAATGTAAAGTTGTAGAAATATATATAAAGGCTATAGAGTAACTTCATTATGCAGCTCATGTTTATCAATGGTGGTTATTGTCTTATTGGAAACTTTCTTCTTTGACAGCAAACTTGGTTGACTAGGTTTATGAACCGACACCAACCAATCATGGGAGGAAAGCTTGGGTTGTGGGGAGAGAGGAAGTTATGAATAACAAAATGTTCCCGGTAGTCAGAGACTCAAATGCAAACTGGACTTTAGGATTCAAGCACAGAACTGTGCTTCATCTCACGGTTGTTTCCAAAATGATGGGAATAATTACAGGCCTCCATCTTTGCAGGGATGAAGATGTGAAAAAGGTGGTTATTTTCACAGCCTGTACTGAGGTGTATAATCTGCTCACAAGGCAAGAGAGGACCACGGTTTTTTGAGTGAAATATGATAAATAAATAAATTATTTACTAATATATGCTTTTGTAAAAAATAATTTATTGATTTATAATAATAAAAATTAATAATTAAAAAATCAATGATCATGTTATGAAGAAGTTGATAAATAAATACATAATTTATTATTTTTTTTAGATAAACAGAGTAACCAATTAGCTTACTCATGAATAATTAAAAAAAAAATAAAAGCAAGTTAATTGGTTGTTTTGGATTGGTTTTAAAAAAAAGAGGGAAAAACAATTTAGTGTTCAGAACTAAAAATATTTACCAATCAGAACCCAATATAAAAATTTTCAAGTCATATAAATTAAATTTTTAACTGAGATAAATTAAATCTTTAACTAAAACTGATAATTTGAAAATTCTTTTATCACATGTCTTGAAATGTCTTTTTTCCTTTCAAAAAAATACTCATTAGCAAGTCGGTGGCTCACACGATAGACTTGCTCTTTTTATTTAGAAAAAATTGATTAACTAGTGAATTCCAATTTTTTTTATTTTCTAAACTATTATTTTTTTTCATAATTATAAAAATCATTAATTCTAATCATTATACACATTAAATTATTATATTATTGTTTCTTCATTCGTCTTATATTATATTATAAGGTAATGAAAGGATTTTTACGCATATTAAAAATAATTTATTATATTCTTAATTTTTTTTAAATAAAATTTCAAGGTTACTCCCTCTTAATTTAACGTATTTTACTAATTATTATATAAGTTATGATACTAATAATAGAATAAGTAATGAAGGGCAAAAATAACACATCACTATATTATCATATGTAAAAAAAACATATTTTATCCTAAGGGGACGGAGGAGTATATATGTAAAAATAAAAAAAAGAGTCTATTGAAAGAAAATTTTAAAAAAAAAAGTTGATTGGTTGCTTTTAACCTCTTTATTAAAACTTTTGACTTCTTTTTAATTAAATAAGTCATTTGTGTAGGTTATTGGCTTGTTAATGAATATTTAAAAAAAAAAGGACATTTTAAGACATGTAATAAAAGAATTTCTAAATTATTGATTTTAGTTAAAGATTTAATTTATCTAAGTTAAAAATTTAATTTATATGACTTAGAGGTTTTTAAATTGGGTTCTAATTGGTAAATATTTTTAATTTTGGGTTCTGAATTTTTTTTCTCCTTTTTTTTTTAAAAAACCAATCAAAAGAAAGTATACCAGTTACCCAATCAACTTACTTTTATTTTTTTTAAAATTATTCATGAGCAAGTCGATTGGCTCTGTTTATTTAAAAAAATATTAAGTCACGTATCTATTCATCGACTTCTTCGTAGCATGATCGTTGATTTTTTTGATCATCAACTTTTATTATTATAGATCGATAAATTATTTCTGACACAGTATATACTGATAAATAATTTATTTATTTATTTATTATATTTTACTCAAAAAAATCGAGGACCACCCATATAGTTGACCAAGCATGCATAGAAATTGGAATGTTTCTTTACATTTTATGGATGGGGGAGCTGACAAATGTGCTCAACTTTTTATCCAGAGTAGATTTAAATAGCGATGTTGATTTTTTTTTTCTTCACATTTTATCAATGCCACCTTGATATTGTAGGAAGGTAGTGGATGATGAGAGGTTGATGTAAAGATTTTCTTTTGTATTTTCTTTGTCTATTAATGATATCGTTTATTCAAATAATAAAAAAAATACTGGTAGGTCCACAGATTAGCTAAACTTGATAAGTCCATCGAATAAAATTTTATTGATTTACATAATAATATTAATAATAAATTTAATTTAATTTTTAGTAAAAAAGTAAAAATGGAATTTTTCAAATAAAAATAGTTTTATTTCTATTCTTAATAACTAAAATTACATAATTTTTTCATCACAAATTACTACATTTCTTTTTGCTAGTTTTAATTTTTTATCATATCTTAAAACATGGAAAATGATTGTATACAATTTTTATTTAATCGGTGAATTATTTAAAAACTAAGAGTGCACACATTTATATTTAATACATTTAAAAGAAAATGTATATCATGAAAATTCATTAAAATTTCTTGCAACCAAATCAATGCTTACGATGACAAAAAGGAGTTTGGTGTCTCTCATGTGCGCATTCGTCATGCCTCATGTCCAATAGTTTTTTTTTTCCTTATTTTTTTGAAAATCAAATACCACTGACAATAAAATAGACCATCTGAAGTATATAATTTATAAAACCTAAACCCCATGTCTTGTGTAAATCCTCATATTTTCATTTCTTTTTCCACTTTTCCTTTCATTAGACAGAACTCGAAGCAATATGTTTATGAAAAGAAAAAAAAAAGTTAAAACGAAGTAGTGACAATTCCAGATCCCTTTGAAATCTCAGCTACTATAAGTATGCATCAAATTCATTAGTTGCAGGCCATCCAAAAAAAAAAAAAGAGAAAGAAAGAAAAGAAAAAGAAAATCAGCGTTTCCATCCCATTGTTCTGATATCGAAAGCATAGAGACAATTTGATAAACAATCAGCAAATATAAGGACTACCGGACTAAACTTGTGTAAGGAGTTGACTTTATATATGAAGTGTTTGAAATTGAAGATAAATAAGAAAAAATAGATGAGAATGAAATGATAGAAGTACATACCCGGAAGGGATCTGATGAGGGGGTTGTCTCAGTTCAGGCACAAACCCACAGACCTCCGTTGGCTGAATAGACAATTCAAGAATAGCGATCAATGGACTCTCCTTCCTCGTAAATACAACCACCTCCATCTAATTCTTAATTAATTAGTATGGGTGGTCAATAATAAAATAAATAAAAATATGAGGAAATTCACATGCATCTTCGTCTTTCGCCTTCTGCCTTCTTTTTTTCTTTTCTTTCTAGTCAGCAATAATACAATAATATGAATGTAGTCATTAGTCAATTTTGTCATGCAATTTAATATTTAATAATAGTTATAAAGTGAAAATAAACCGACATTTGTGATTATTATTATTTTTTTTACATATTTGTCATTTAATGGTTGACCAATAATGTATTAGTGTGTTTGGATTGACTTATATATAAGTGATTATAAGGATAAATGATTATTCAAAATTGATTATAAAAATAAGTGATTATGTCAAAAGTGATTTGTGTTTGGATATTTATACCCCATAAGTGATTTAGAGAAAAGAAATGTGTTTAGATATTGGGGTTTAAGTGATTATTGAGTGGATAATAAGAAAGTAAAGTAAAATAAGTGATTATGAGAGGACAAATAATTATCATAAGTAAAAAAGAATCAGCTTCTTCCATAAGCACTTATACAGATAATTGCTTATTGAAAAATAGTTTCTGTTTAGCAACTTCAACCCATAATCACTTATGGGATCTCATAAGTGATTATTTTTTGTTTCCAAACAGGCATTATGAATGTGTTTTGATTGTCTTATATATAAGTGGTTATAAAGATAAATGCTTATTCATAATAGATTATGAGAATAAGTGATTATTTTAAAAGTAATTTGTGTTTGGATATTTTTATTTCATAAATGATTTTGAGAAAAGAAATGTGTTTGGATATTGAGGTTTAAATGATTATTTGATGGATAATGAGAAGGAAAAGTAAAATAAGTGATTATGGGAGAATAAATGATTATGATAAGCAGAAAAAATCAGCTTCTTCTATAAGCACTTAAGGTGAGTTCGGATTAGATTATGTATAATTGATTACGAGGGTAAGTGATTATGATAATAAATGATTATGTTAAAGTGATTTGTATTTAGATATTTTTATCCTATAAGTAATTTTGAGAAAAGAAATGTGTTTGGATATTGGAGTTTAAGTGATTATTTGATGGATAATAAGAAGGAAAAGTGAAATAAGTGATTATGGAAGAATAAGTTATTATCATAAGATGAAAAAAGTTGTTTATAAAAATAATTACTTAAATGGCCATAAGTGATTATTTTGATCCAGATTATGTTTGGAAACTGACAGCATAATCACTTTTTTGCTCCATTAGTGCTTAAATCACAAATCCAAACAGGTACTTATTTGAGGTATAAATATTTATTAAAAAACGGCTTCCATTTATCAACTTCACCATATAATCTCTTATGAAATCCTATAATCACTTAAAATATCTATCTAAACAGGCACAACATCAACAAGGAAAAGCTAAATTATTGCCGTCGGTCAAAAATTAAACATTTAAAAATATAGGAAAATATTTGTCCTTTTCTTTTCTTTTTTCATAAAAGTGATAATCCAAATATTAAAGTTCATTATTTCATAAAAAATGTCAAAGTGCCTGTTTGGATAAAAAATTTAAGTGATTATGAGATCCCATAAGTGATTATGTATTGAAGTTGTCAAACGTAAACTATTTTTTAATAAGTACTTATGCCTTAAAGAAGTTTGATCTTATGGAAGAAACTAATTTTTTTGACTTATGATAATCACTTATATTTCCATAATCATTTATTTCATTTTTTCTTTCTCATTATCCATCCTATAATCACTTAAACTACCAAAATCTAAACACATATCTTTTTTTAAAATCACTTATGAAATAAAAATATTCAAACACAAATTACTTTTGATATAATCATTTATTCTCATAATCTATTATAGATAAGCACTTATTTGTATAGTCACTTATATATAAGTCAGTCCAAACACACACAAGGTCAATTGAGTGGATTTAAGAAGCTTATTTTCGTAAAATTTGGAAGGACTCAAAACTTGTATTGCACTTATATCTAATATGTATTAGATATGATATATGTATTGTACTTTACGATACATATAATTGATTTTTCTTTTTCTAAAAGTTCTAAATTAACTTAAACTTATTAAAAAAAACTCATTTTTTTAATTTCTTATTTTAGATATACTTATATTACTTTTCAAATTTTTGTTCAAATTAAACTTAATTTTTTTATATCTTTATATCTTTTATGCTTTAATTTATTGAATATATAAATAATTTTATAGGTATATTTCTCATACTTGCATCCTAAAATTTCTAATTTTATTGTATATGGCGTATCATATTATATACTTCTACATGTACCTATACATCATAACTCAAAATGGAAAATTTATGAATTTCTTTTATCATTAATAAAACTAAGCTTAATAAACGTGTAAATTTGTAATGGTTAAATGTTTAATTTATTATATTTAATTAATAATTAATTTAATAACAATATATTCTATAATTTATTTTTGGCCAATTGAACTTACAGATTGGATAAAGCCACTTAACGAGGATGATAGTCTAAAACTCCTATCTCCTAACCTATATGTCCACATTTAGATTAAGGAAAATTGAAAAAAAAAAGACTAAAAATTCAAAATCTTTGATAAATAGAATCAAAGTTTACCTTATTTTAGGGTTCAAATATAATTTTTTTAAGTTAGGATAAAAAATTTCCAAGTTATGGTAAAATTTTTTCATACCACATAAGAATAGAATATTTTCAAATTAAAATAGAAAATTTACAAATCAGGATAAATTTTTTTTTTTAAATTTGATACTAAAAAATAAATATTTTAATTTTTTGTACCAAAACAAAATCTTCCCTTTAGATTATTATTAGCAAGAATATGCACGTAAGTTTTCTCCCGGCCCAAAAAAATTCCTCGTATTTTTATGCCAACACAAAGTTCAAATATTGCTCATTGCTTTTAATTTTAATTTTTTTATTATATACATTGTTATCAAAATTGGACTGGATCTGGTACTTGATTCAGTCTGATTGTGGAAGATAACCGCTACAATTTAAAACCGGTGAGAATCGGGCAAAAATTTGTGAAACCAATCTTAAACTGGTATAACCGATTCTAAATCATTCTATATTTTTTAAGAATTTTTTTAAATATTTTTTTAATTTTTAAGATAAAATAGCATCATTTTTAATACAAAATATTTTTTTATATATTATAATATTATATAACTATTATTATGATATATACTTATTAAAAATTATATATTTACTTAATAAATAATATAATAATAAATTATTAATTTATCATTTTGTACTCAAAACTTAGTAAATATTAACTTATTTAAATTTAAATATTGAGTTATGAAATTTATTAATAATTTTTTTGTGGTGAATAATAAATTGATAATTCAATATTATTTAGTTTGTGATTTTAATTAAGTTATAAAATTTATTTAAACTTATATCATTTGTTTTAAATATATTATTTTAATTACTATCGGCACAATCTCTGTTCGATTCTGGTTGAAAGATTAAATTTTGAATTAGTATCTTATCTAGTTTAATACCTGATCCAATTCTGACAACTAATATATTATAAATTTTCACTGTCGGCCAAGTAACTAAGTCAACAAGTAGAGGCTTAATTGTGGTTAGTCAATAATTGAACAATTAAAAATATAAGGAAATTCACATGCATCTTCGTCATTTGCCTTCTAAATATTTATTTTATCGTTACATTTATCCTCGGTGCCTAGGAAGTTCTTTTACACATCCACTTGCTCTTGCTAGCCGCCCCTAATACAACGGTATGACTCGATTTTAATATTTAAATAGACCTGGCGAAAAAAAAAAACAAGTACATATATTTAGGGTGCTTTAGCATGGAAATGCATGGAGGGAAGGTTCAACTTCCACATAAATAAATTAATTATTTTTACTTAGTTATAAAAAAAGAGATAAATTTATTGGATTTAAAGAAGTTTTCCTTTTCAAGCAAAATCTTATGGTTTTAATATTTTTTTAAAAAAATAGTATTTAATTTTAAAACATATATAATAAACTTATTTTAAATAAATTCAACTTTCTAAGGAATAAAAAATGAAACAAATGAGTTAGAATTGAATTTCTTGAAAAGTTAATTTTCTAAAACATAATTCCCAAAATATTACTTATCATAAATTATATCAAATCATTCCTTAATAGCCTGTTTGGTTTAAATTCATGGGTGTAATGTAATGTAAGTAGGATTACATTACATCAGTAGTTATGTTTGGTTTGCCGAATTACATGATTATATGATTACACCCGTAAACTCAAATACACCTCTTAATGTAAATGATAAACCTGTTCAGAGGTTATATATTTGAGATTATATGACTGTAGATGGGAGTAAAAAGATAATATTGTTCTTATGGAAATGGGGTAAGGACATTTTAGTACTTTATTATTTATTTATATTTATTTAAATATAAAAAATAATTTATTTTTCATATATCTTAGTGTCATACCAAACAACTTGTATGTATTTTATTTATATTCCATCCCATTATATTCTATCCCATTACATTTCTTGACTCCTCTACAAATGAACCAAATCGACTGGAAATTGACAACCTTTTCATTTTTTTCATTTCAGTACACCCCAAGATATTGGCCTTCAAAATATACATTTATTCAACCAGCAAAATAACAAAACCAGTACAGATCATTAGTGGAGGAGGGTATCGTGATTATCGTTCTCTCAAATTATTCATATTTTATTTGTGCTGTAGATAAATTTTTTCGTACATTTTCATAAAGAGATGCATGAATCATATATTGATATTATTCATTCCTTGTAATAGATAAATGAGTCATATTGTTTTATGGGCGAATGCTAACAATGTTGCTTCATATAAATTTTATATTATATAGATGCCTCAATATTTAAATTTTTAATTCATTAAGGTTATTATTATTAAAGTATAATATTTCTTTTAAAGTAACAAAAACATCAAATTTGAATAAAAAAAGATTAAAATATAATTGAGACCACCTAAATTTAATATGAACAGTTTATATGGACAGTAAGAGAGAATAAGTGTTGAATTTGATGAACACCAAATTCAGTATCTGCCCACATGTTTATATTTAGGACAAATTACACAGTCTTGTTAAGTTTTGCTAAAATTATATAACATTTTTCCAAATTTTAAAATTAATACAAAATATATATATATATATTGAATTTTTTAGTGGTACAAACTTCTTATTTATAAAGTATGTACAAACTTTTAATATTGTAACAAAAAAATTAAATTATATAATCAATGATGGTTGGATTAATTGAAAGGAACCATGGATGGAGGGAGGGGGGCTCGTGAGAACCATGATCCCTAAACTCATATATATTGAAAAAAAAGAATATTATTAATCAGAAAAATACAAGAGAGTTCCAACCAAACAAAATTAGTCTTAGCAAGCCTAATCAGGCATACAAAGATCAACCTCAAAAAACAAAGCCAAAATTTTGAGGAATTTATAGCAATGGAGGAAATAGAATATAGAGGATATTTCAACCGCTTTCAATGTATGAACAGCCATAGCTTGGATATGCTAAACTACATCATCGACATGGAAATGCTCATCAGTTGAACACTCTCTTATTTCTTACATTCCAAAGGTTACAACACATGAGGTCAAAGGTGACTTGCCAATGGGAGATAACTTCCTTACTGTTGATATTGTGAAATAATCTTTCCTTGAATGGCAAAACAAAGAAATCAGGTGAGAGATTCTTCAGCAGTTAAATTCCAACTAGAGTGAGCTATATCACATTTGCGCCAAACATGGTCTACATCCTCAACACTACTATCGCATAACTTACAAGTGGCATGATCTGTCATTTTCCTATGAAAACGCTCGTCGCTAGTTAGCAGACCCTGCTTAATAGCAAGCCAAAAAAAAGAGCGAACTCTGTGCCCTGGCCACTTCCATATGAGATTCCATTTTGCATGTTTGTCTTCCCAAGAAAGTTCTTGACTTACTTTATAGGCTGAAGAAATTATAAACAGGCCATTACTAGAATAGTTCCAATGACAAGTGGCTTCACCATCATCTGGTTGTGGGGGCTTCAATGCTGCAATTTTCTAGAGAATATCTTGTGGAAGACATTGCTCAAAGAGTCTCCAATCCCACTCGCCTTGGATGGTAACATAATCTGAAATTGGCTTAGAAAGTTACATTTCAGGGACAACTGAAAAAGAAAGATGCATGAGGGGTCCAAGATCCCCTACCCAATTATCCATCCAAAATTTTGTACTCCTTCCGTTCCCTGGTTGCCTTATGATTCCAAGGGTGACATATATCCTCCCAAATCTTCATGAAGCTTGGCCATAGGTGAGAGGAAGATTTGTTCTTTCGAACATCGTGAATATTCCCATTCCATCCATATTTGCTTCTAATTACTTGCACCCAAAGAAGATCAAGACAGGCAATTAGTTTAAACACAAGTTTAGCAAGAAAAGCATAAATTTGTGCCTTTGTGTCCTTCAAACCACATCCACCATGGTTGAGAGGTTGGCCCATCTCTCTCCATTTGACAAGATCAACCCCTCGGTGGGACTCTGAATTCCCCCAAATAAAATCACAAACCATCTTATTAATTTTATCACAACAATAGGAGGGACTAGTTGTCTGCATGGTGCGAGAAGGAATGGAAGCCAAAACAAATTTAGCTAGTGTTATGCGACCGGCAAATTAAAAGCATTTGAACTCTCCAACCTGTCAACTTTCGCCTCACTGTATCTATAGATATCCTTAGAGACTTGCGCCTAGATATTTGCCAAGATCATGTGTTTACTGAAAACCCAAGCTTCACAAATAGACACGGCTTCCTGAGATTGAACATTTTTAGAGAAGAAAATCTTGGTTTTACCATCACTAATTCAGTGACTAGGAGAAGAGCAAAAATCATTAAACGCTTGATAATATCAACTTGATTAGCATCAGCTGAAAAAAAAAAAAGGACAAGTTCTTCAGCAAAAATGTAGTAAAGTTATAGGAATTTGAGAGAAAATATAATTAATAAGAACAAATGATTAAAAGTATTGAAATTTCTTAACAAATTCAATAATCTAATTTCTTTTTTTAAGATATTTGGAGTAGTTAAAAATAACTTATATTTTGAACTGGAAATAGTACCATATAATTTCATTTCAAAGCTACGGATATAGAAGATTGAGATTTTTATAAAAAATATAAAATAAAAAAAATGTTAATGTAAAAAAGTCAGAAGAAATTAAAATTAAAATTATTAAAATTGAATATAAGTATTTTAAATATGTGACAAGTGGCACTATAATATCCCTATTTTTATGAGATATGATAAAATGAATGAAAAATGAGAAACAAGGCGAGACAAAAAGATTTAATCGGATTTTAGAAGGAATTAATTTCTCATCTCATTTTCTGAAAAAATTATGTTTGATCCTTAATTGGAATTAATTTTTCATAAGGTTCTTATCAGAAATTAATTTTAGAACTTACCTTGGAAAATACATAATATACCACTTGAATAAAAGTTCGCTCCAAACTAAGCACAACGGTATAAGTATTACATTCCTGGGAGGTCCAGGTTAAGAGATAAAATAATTTGAAGTTAATGTGAATACTAAAAAAGAAATAATAAAAAATTAATCTTTGAGTAAAATTATAAGAAAGTGACAGAAAGAATAGATAATTACATTTTTAACTCAACTTAAAAGCAAAATAGTCACTTCCAAAATTAGAAAAAAATGTGAATATTACATTTAAACCCCAAAAAAAATGTTAATATCATAAAATGTATGAGTAACTGGGAAAAACTGAGAGTACCATTAAGTGTGAAGGAGGGTAAAGATCATTTTTTCATATTAAATAGAAAAATAAAAAAATTATATTTTGACCCAAGAACTAAAAATACTTGCAGTTTAGCTCCTGAAAGAATAGAGCAGGTAAGGAAATGAAAATAAGTTTAGGAAAAATTACAGTTAATGACTTGAAAGTTTCAAAAATTATACATTATCCCGGGTTAAGGGTATCTTTGAAAATATGAAAAATTATAGTCAAAATGAAATTTTTAATGAGCTAAGCCCAACGAAATATAACAAGAAATCTATTAAGATCAAAATAATATTTATTGGATAATTATGATCTAATATTAATATTTTACCCGATAAATGTCAGTTTAGACTGTAGGAAAAGACAGTATTGATTCAAAGACAATGATTGGATCTTAATAAAATATATTTTGGGTCTAGATAATGATTTTGGATCAAAAGTAATTGTTGGATAATCATGTACCAATTTAATGACAATTTTGGTAAAATTACTCAATCGGTACAGATAAATTTAATCGGTAAAGTGTATTTTGGTTCATTAAACTTTATGAAGCAATTTTGTGGCCAAAAAGGCAGTGAATCACGTTGGAATGCAGGTTTAGACACAAGTGAAATTTTCCAAAAGCTTTTTTAAGAAGAAAAAGCAATAAAGTCAAAAAGAAAAGTTAATTAAGTGATTTTATTAGATAAATATCTCATTAAGTTATTAACCATCATCTTCCTCACTTATTCACGATGCAAACAACAGCTGAAAATGGGGGGATAACTTGTGCAACTCAAGGAGGAAAGAAAACCAAGTAAGAAGCAAAGTTTGACTCTTAAACTTTTAAGGTAGGTTTCTATGGTTGCTATCTTATTTATACTTGAGTTTGGAGAAGTTTTATGGATTATTTCTCTCCATTTTATCTCTAAAAATTTCTTCCTAGAGAGAGAGGAGAGAGAAAGTGAAGCCATGGAAAAACCAAACCATAAAAAAGGATGTATAAGTCTTAAGCAATAAGATTATGCCATTAGATTGCAAATTAATCAAGTAGATATTTTTCTACAAATTTCTGAAATTTTCTGCCTATTTCAGGTTTGAAAAGAAAAGGAAATTTCATGATTTTGATCCCAAAAATAGATTTCTTGGGTCCAAATTATGTTAGAACAATTATGTTGTATAAGAAAATGCAAAGGGAAAGTAAAGTGAAAAATTAGAGTTAAAGTGAGCTTTTTATGAAGGATGTCATGCAATCAATAACTTAAGACCTTGTTTTATGATGTAATAGGGTTCCAAGAAGTGTTGTAAGATTAATGTAAGTGTCCACAAAGTTTGGAGATCATTTGAAAGCAAGAAGGTAGTTATTTTCCCATTTATGCCTAATATTATCATGCTCGATTTTCATGATTCTATAAATATGCCATATATTTGTTTGGATACTTTGCGATGAATTTGCATTATTGGCTGGTTGTTTGAAGGGTTTTATGACCCTAAGATGTCCATTTTCTAAGGTGTTACCATGCCAAAATTTTTTATAAAATTGTATGGCATAATATGAATTTATGATTACCATTGATAATTTTATGAGATGCTATAATGATATGTTTGCATAGTTGGGTGTAACTATTGAGATTTTTTGAATCTCATTCATTTCCAAATATCAACTATGTTAGGGCAAGGACTTGGAAGTATTCAAATAAATGCAAGGGAAATGAAGAAGACGATGGAGAATTACTTGATTTTGCAAGTTATAATGTTAAGTTGAGAAAATATGTATCATGTATGTATGAGATGAAATTCTGTTATTATACATGATTATGTTCCTTAAAGTCCTCTTATGATGTTATGTGTGGATTTGGAATAATAAATGTTTATGCATGAGGTTTATGAAGTTTATTTATTATATGAGTTATGGTATAATTATGAACAAGATGACCAGTATGAATTTGAACAGGGGAACTCTATTTGAAACAAAGCATCCTATATAAGTGTTATATATGCTCTTAAAGTAGACAGAACAAGCTTTTCATAGAGTTAAATAACGCCTAAATTGAATAAATATATGAATTATAATGAATTTTTGAAGTTAGGATTCAAAACTGGACAGTATTGGAAAAATTGGAATTTACACTATGAACACTGAATTTTTCAAAAGGCACTATAAAATCATGTGTAACTCCAAAAATTTAGTGATTTGCATTTATGGAAAGCTCCAAGTCTTAGGAAACAAATGCCACTGGTTTGAAACTATTTAGAGCTATAAAGAAGGAGTTATGTAATTTCTCCTAAAACTGTTCCAGTAGAGGTAATATTTTGACCCATAATATTTAAGTTTATGTCATACCCTATACAAGTTGAATAAATGTACAAGAAAAATATTTCTAGAAAGTAGACTCATAGGGCTTTCATATGACATAAAGAATGTATGATTTGGCTCAGGATACAATGAGATATGAATTTTTAAATATAATGCCAATATCCTGGGGAAGAAAAAATGACCAAATATACAGTAAATGTTTGAGAAATAAACTGTATAAATTGGTCAAGAGAATGATATGTTTCATATTTTTTCCATGTATAGAAGGTTTTTATCTATTTTTAAAGACTTAAATCACTATGAAATGATTTTTTTAGAATTAGTTATGAATTTTCAAAGTTCAGCTGTTAAAGTGGAAACTATCATATAAACAGTAATCGGAAATTTTGAAAATTTTAATTTTAATTCTTATGTGATTCAAAAACTAAAATTTGACTCGTGTTACACATATATGTTGATCAATGCACATTTATTAAATAAAGTAAGAGGATATGACCTTTCATTAATACTTATAATTTGCATGAATAGTATAAAATTTCAACATTCAAACTTTTTTAATATGTGAGATATATTGAGATTAAATAAAATATTGTAGAATAGAATAGACATAAAAATAAATTCACAAAAATAAAAAATAATGATATTGGAAAATTAATATATAAATATAAAGTGGAAGGAAAATAGAAAAACAATACAATTTTGAAAATATAAGAAATAAATAAAAAATTTAAAACAATAGCAATGGCAATAGTAATAATAATAATATAAATATTTTAAAAACAATAATATGAGGAAATTAAGATAAAAAGTGAAAAATTAACAATTAAAATAAAAAATTGTTCACGAGTTATGGCTTATATATATATATATATATATATATATATTAGTTTGGATATTCTGATAATATACTCTCTTTACCTTCGAGCTTGACTTCCAAACTAGTTCATGTTGGCCTACGGCAATTAATTTGTTGACGTGATTGGTTTTAAGGTTGTCAAAATGAAATTTGAATAAACGTAAATTTGCTATGATGTAATGAATAACACATTTAGGCCCGTTTTGTTTTTTGTTTTGTAAAATTAAGTTAAGATAAATGAAATTTGTAAAAATGAAGTTTAGATAAAGTAAGTTTGTTGAAAGTTATTATGTTTGAATATTCTTTTTGTAAAAGTAAATTTAACAAAAAATCTGTTTGGGTAATAGGGGTTAAAAGTATTTTTAGATGTATACTATAGAGTAAATTTTTTTTTCCTTTCTTAAAACCCAGATTTTGTTAAAGAAAAAGTAACTTTTTCCTTCCTTTTCCAAAACCACAGTTTAACCCATTTTTTATTTTTCAAAAAGTCAATTTGTGTTTCACCCATATTTGACCAAACACATCTTTTAGAAAATCATGATTAAAAACCATGATTTTATTTTGAAAAAATGAGAACCAATCAGGCACCAGATGAGAAAACTTTGGCAAACTAAAAATTTATTTCGATGAGAAAAGTCAAAAACACTTTTAGATTGCTAAAATGATATGAATTTTATGATGCAATAAAATAATAAAAGACGTTAAACTAATTATCTTTAGTTGTTGTTATTAATAAATAATGATAATATAGTTAATATAATTATTAATAATAAAAACCAATTTCTTTAATTTTAAAATTAATTTTTATTTTTAATTAAAATTTTAAATCATCTATCATAATAGTATTTTTGGGCATAATTATTTTAATTTTAAAATTAATCTTTAAATTGTCTATTTATTAATTATAGAAATGAAAAAAAGGAGGGGCACATTGGTACCTCTTGAGCATAATTAGTGCTCCAAACCCAGTTGAGGAATCTGAAAAGCAAGATAAGGCATCCTCTAAGTAAATGCAAGTTTGAGCCCAAAATGAAGCTTAGAAAATGAGGTTAAAGTATAACGGTGAAAATAGGCTAGAATAAGTTAGGTTTTAATTAAATAAGTAAAATTTATATTATAAATTTAAAATTTGAACCTACACTATTAACTTATATAAGATTTCATTTTTTATTTAAGTCAGAACATTCTAAAAGTTTGGCGTGATTTCAAATCAAGTTTATTCAAAGGCTTATTGAAAAGTAAAGTGATAAAAAAAAACTATCAACTTTAATTTAGAAAAAAAGTTTCAAACTTTGAACTTTTAATCATGAAATGCATAATCCATATATATTTATCTTATAATCCATATGTTTAAGCAATATAATATAAAAGCAGCTACCATTTTTATTTTTATAAATCTTACCTATCATTCTTTTTTGGTAATTTTATCAATACTGAGGCTTTTTACATATTAACTTGCTTATTCTTATCCACAAAAATGTGACAATACAAAAAGTAGTGAGAGAGAATACCTTAGCACATTCAATAGCAATCTATACATCTATTTCAATTCATCAAAGAAATAAGAACATTCATAAAATTAATTTATATAAATTATATTATATGTATTAAATAATAATAACTTAAATAGATTTAAATAGGTTTAGACTACATCTTACTCTAACAAGTCAAACCTATTTAACTAAATAAGCATGCTCACAAGCCTGAAACTGACTGTAAGATTAGGTCTTTGGCCAGGGCTTAGGCCAGCTTGATGGCTCCTCATCCACCCCAATTCAAAAATTTGCCAAACATCAATGTATCCCAAAATGAAGTTTCGAAACTGAAGTTTGATGTTTTCAACATGTTTCCAAACACGATAGGACGTTCGTTTCGAACTTTGATTGCTGTCTGTTAATGTAGAATAATAAAAGGACAATCCCACGTCACACACAGATATATCGTTCCCATTTATAAAGCATACTGGTTCATGATTTTATAATACAGACAATAAATAAACTCTCCTTGAACACGAAGTACAAAGGAATGCCACTAAAAAAAATGATTTGGTGAAGAAATTTAGGAAGAGATCATTCATTCTTTACTAAAAGACCCCATTAGAATTAGTGGGGAATAAAAATTTCATCGCAAGAGGAGAATTAACGAGTCACCTTTTATTCTTGGCTACAAAGAGATAATTAGTTAGGTAGCTCTTTTAAGTGAAAAGTAAAAGTTTGTTTGGCTATAATCCTCAAAATGAAGGCATTGGAATGGAAGTTCAGATTTTTAATCCCCGCACGCAGGCAAGAAGCAAGCCTTCAAAAGTTGAGGGTCAATCATACTTTTGTTTTGACCAGAGGAGCAATCATACTTCAAATCCAATCATCTGAGGAAATAAAAATACAATAATAATGTTAGATGTGTCAACATGACAACATTGTCATCCTTTGAAATTTGTTCGAAACATCATAAAAAGCCTTTTATGACCAATGCAAAACTAAATACGCTTTTCTGGCCAAAATGCATTTTTTTATCCTACTAATATAAGTGGCCCAAAAAACAAATAAGAAAAATATAATCCTAGTTGATACATTAGCATGTGTTCAAAGGTATATTGTAATTAAAATAAGCAATATCGATGAGAGAAAAGAAACTTTAGTACCTAAGAGAGAGAGAATAGGATGTCACCTGAATCACTTTCTTGGTTGGAAGGATTCCACCTCATGTAGTTAATTAATAGAGTCAAGATATCAAGGACTCAACGTTCTCATCAGCTGGGGAAAAGATGTGATTGAATTCATGAGATTGACCTTCTTGTGCCCACTTTACTTCACTCCATTTGAGAGCTTCCCACCATTCCAATTCTCCTCTGAACCACAACAACAATATAAAAATAGGTAGTTTGAGATCTGGAAATAGCAATATTATATTTCCAATACTTGCAGGCCTAATTACGGGGTAGACACAGTTTGATTTTTTTATCAATTTTCAGGAGCTACAAGGCGGAAACCTAACAATTTTTGCATGAAATAATTTTCGAAGCTTCCTTTAACCTTGACACATTTTATGTAAGATACAACTCTGGAAGAAGTTTCTTCAGGATATATATATCATACTCATCTTCCATTATATTATAAATGGCAACAGTACTTGTTATACAGTACTATGAGAGTACTAGTCAGTAAGTAGCCTTCCAAAAGATATTCGGTGTTGTTTAGTGAACACAAATGTGGTAGCTTGTTGCAGATTTTAGTGTGTATTTTCTGTATCATCATTGATTGAAAACAGAGTACAATACTAAAATCTCAAAAGTGAAGTTGAAAACATTACAAGAATTACATTTTTGGCTCTGAAATTTTTCTTCATATCCTTAAAGATTTTGTTTCTGCTTCGAGAGCTCGTGCACCCTTTTTAAGTGTCGGTACTTCATATTTATAAGAATATCAACAACAGAATCTTTTAGGTCCGTTTGAAGCACAAGAAATTATGTACTGAACAGGTATTACCTGTTCTTCTAAATGCTTCCATGGATAATGCATAAAAGGAAGGTGCCTAAGCCAAGAAGCAGAATCCAATGAAAGCCAGTATAGAGGTCACAGTAATTGCGAAAATTTCAAGTTAAAATATTTGCAAAATGACTCTGGCTAAGAAATGATTTGTTTCATTAGATACATCTCACATTTCAACTGCAAGTGACTTGGTTTTTCTTTTATAATCCTAACTCCGAAATGTCCCAAGCCAAAGATACTGAGAAGAGGGTTAAAAAAAACCTCAAAAGTACTGAGCAACAAAGTGCTATGAAAAAGGTGGGAAGCTAGAACAGAAAATTGTATCAAGCAAAAATTGATTTCACCAGTAATCCATTTAACTAGTTCAGGGAAAATGATGTAGGAAATCATACATGAAACTTGAAGTCACCGTCTCCACCTCTAGGTTCTCCCTCCCTCTCAATCTCTTGTACGGGGCTGGTGCTTGTCGACGGCCATCTCAGTTCAAAAATTGTGCGATCTCGCTCTCTCTCAGTTCAAGGCTCGTCCACCCTCTCAATTAGAAGCTCGTGCTCTCTCAACTCGTTCAGCGCCCGACGGCCATCTCTCCTCCCACATCCCGACGGTTATCTACCCAGGCCCTATACCATCGCATAAACAGTATTGAAGCAAGAGGAAGATTGTAGGGTGGATGGCTATGAATCTTTATGCGATTTTTTTCTTGGCCAGTATGATTGTTTATTTGATTAAACGACTGAGATTATTTCATTAGAGAAAAACGACGTCATGTTACAGGGGCATTAGGTGGGAATGAGAGAAAGATGTGCATAGGTTCTGAACCCCCTAGTCGAATAGAACTTGGACTCTTTTAAAGGACCCGTTTGATTACTGACATCCGAGGGTAATAAATGGGAATGAGGACCTGATACCATCGTGTATCATCATTTCTGAGCAGGGCTCATTAGTTGATTTTAAGGAATGGCAAGTGGCAACACCCTAAAACACTATATCTCTCATTTTGAAGTTAACTAGTATCACTGATGCCCGGATTATAACAAATAAAAAAGGATAAAAACTTACATGCAGTTTGTTATATCCTTTCTATATTATTTCCCAATCAATAAATGTCTCATCTGTTTTTATTCAACTCATCTTTCATGTTACTTATTTGTGTGTGAAATATACTAACAAAGATTTTAAAAATAAATATTTTATGGCAATTTTTGCTGATAATAAATTATATTCTTGATTCGCTCCTAAATCTCTTTCCAATGACAGAGAATAGCTCCATTATGTCCAGTAAGAAGTCATTGGTGTCCTCCAAGTTGTCCACGCACGATGCACTGCTCCATGAATTGAAGCAATAGTTCAGGGAGTTTGAGACCAATTGACTTGGTGTAGTTCAAACTGTGGCTCCTAGTCTTCTCCTATGAGTCATCACCAAGGAAATTGTTGTTGAAGCTTGGTCTCTCCAATAATGAAGAGATCATCATAGTAACTGTCATTGTCATTGTCAAGCCTGTTGTCCTTGTGCTTGGTCTCCATGAATGAGGTACAATTGGGGTTCTCAGAGTGAGGATTAAAGGACCAAGCTTTGAAGCATGATGGATGAATTGGGATGAGGGAAAACATTCAGGTTAAAAATGACAAAAATGAGGAATAAAGCATGGAAAATTTAGTGTTGCGGATGTAAGATCATCAAAAGAGACAACAAGAGATTAGATATTTGGAGACAGTTAAAATGTGGGAAAATGAGAATGGTGCAGGTAAATAGAAGAAAAAAGCATGAGGGTAGCATTTTGGGTTTTTGGGGTTCATGAACTTAGAAAGAGCATAAATGAGTCATTATAAGAATGGTGCAGGCAAATAACTTTACAATAGAGAAATATTAAGTTAATTTGCACTAATATTTAAATGAAATATTTTTTGAATTCAATATAATTAAACGTAGGAATTAAATCCAATTTACTGCAATAAATAAATAGAATAGAATTAGAATTTGATTATTATTTTCCTTTTTCATGGGTAACCATTTGTTGTTTTTCTTTTCAATTGCCTAGTAAACAAAGGCCTTTTTCAATTCCTGATTAAAAAAAAAGAGAGAGATCATTTTCAATTGCCACACCTTGCTATATTGCACTGATACTTAAAAAAAAATATTTATATCCAATATGTATCAAATACAATACACATATCGTATTTCATGATATGTATCATATATGTATTCTTAGTTTTTTTTTTCAAAAATTCTAAAATGACTATTTTTTTTTGTTATTGACTAAAAATTTTATAGAAAAACTCAATTTTTAGTTTCTTATTTTAGATATCTTTATATTATTTTTAAAATATCTATTTAAAACTTAAAATTTTCATATTTTTTTAATCTTTGGTATATTAATTTCTTATATATATACATAAATTTTATATGTGTATCTCCTGTATCCTAAATTTTTAAAATTTGTTGTGCTTGATATTCATACCCATATCTGTGCATCATAATAATACTATAATTTGGTCATTTCAATTCAAAAGTATTTTTAAATTTAATATTAAATTCTTATTGTTCATTATTTAATAAGTAGTGATTGAAAATTTTAGTAATAATTGACTAAATGTTGGCAAAAAAAAAAATAAATTGAATGTTATTCATTAATTAAAAAAATGTATAATGGCCATTATTAAAATTTAGTTATAAGGTTTTAACATTCATGAGTCAGAATGGATTTTTTTTATTTTCTTTCTTTTTTTTGCTGAAAGCATTTTACTGTAATTCATTATATTTTAAGTATCATCATGATTTCAGTCACTGATTTTTTTTTTGCTTTCAATAATACCAAAAATATACTTATACTTAATTTGAAAGTATTTTGTATATCTTTATAATAAGATATATAATAAATCATAATTGGATATTCAATTTGATTTCAAAATTAGAAAAATAAAAATTCAAAAATTTAGTTATTATTGAAAGATTAAATTAAATTTATTTATCACAAATAATATTTTGTTGTGGTTTTTTGGTCAACAATTAATTGATTGTGGTTATTTACCCAATTTGAAAACAGTTGACCTTGACATTAAAATAGAATTTGATTCCCTATACTTAAAATATATAATCAATCAACATTGATGATAACTCCTAATATTTGATTGCTTTAATTAACCAGTGGATTTTTTCTCATAAGAAAAATTACTATATAATGATTATTATGCAAATGATTGGTTAAATTTACATATTGATGACCCCCCCCTAATACATCACTATTTCTTCCCTTTTAAGATTTCACAATTACGTTCATTAACCTGCATGTTTCATATTTTACAAATTGAACAAATATTGAAACGAAAATAATAAATTGTGTGAATATTAATGTCATTTATTCCTCATAAGATTTTTAAAATTGCCAATTCAAATTGCAACAACAATTTATTCTCATTTATCAATATTTTTGTTTTTTAAGTATAATACACAAATAATAGATAATTGGAAAAAAATGCATATGAGTCTGCATAAAAAAAAAATAGGCAAAAAGACACAAACAAATAAAAATATTTTTATTGAATTTGCAATTTCACAGGATATCAAAGGATATTTGCAAATGATGTCTCTTTTTCTTTTCATCAAACATATCAAAGGATATCATAGGATTTTAAAGGATATTTGCAATTTCATAGTAATTTTTATTTAATATTTTTTCTATCAATTAGTCAAATGATTATTTTTGCAATTTCATGAACCATAAATAATTATTAGACGATATTTTTAATAGAATATCAAAATTTAATTTTTAATTAAATTATGAATTGATAATTTTAAAATTTAATAAATATAGTAAATGTAAATAATAGGATATCCAAGTCTATTTAAAGCATTTAATATAAATTGGAAATCAAATATTGAAATTTTAAAAAAATTTAAATTGAAAATTATAAATGGTGCATTAGTATTTGGCTCGTAAGAGTTGATAGTGTAGTAGCTATATTTTCCATCTCTACAGGTTGATGTGTCCGCATAAAATGCCGACACATAATCCTATTGTACTTTACTTTAGTATATATAAGATTTCACAATTACATTCACTAACCTACATATTTTATATTTTACAAATTACATAAATATTGGAAGAAAAATAATAAATTGCGATGAATATTAATGTAATTTATTCCTCATAAGATTTTTAAAATTGTTAAAATTGTCAATTCAAATTGCAACAACAATTTATTCTCATTTATCAATTTTTTATTTTTTAAGTATAATACACGAAAAATAGATAACTGGAAAAAATGCATATAAGTCTGCAAAAAAAAAAAGGCAAGAAGACACAAACAAATAAAAATATTTTTATTGAATTTACAATTTCACACGGGATAAGCATAGTCAAAGGATTGTAAACATATGAAAGGATATCATAGGATTTTAAAGGATACTTGCAATTTCATAGTAATTTTATTTAATATTTTGTCTATTAATTAGTCAAATGATTGTTTTTGCAATTTCATCAACCATTTTGGTCAAAAAAAAATTCATGAACCATAAATAATTATTAGACGATATTGTTAATAGAATATCAAAATTTAATTTTTAATTAAATTATGAATTGATAATTTTAAATTTTAATAAATATAGTAAATGTAAATAATAGGATATCCAAGTCTATTTAAAGCATTTAATATAAATTTGAAATCAAATATTGAAATTTTAAAAAATTTTAAATTGAAAATCATAAATGGTGCATTAATATTTGGCTTGTAAGAGTTGATAGTGTAGGAGTTACATTTTCCATCTCAACAGATTGATCTGGTAGCATAGAATGCTGATACATTATCCCATTGTACTTTACTTTAGTATATATAATATTTCACAATTACATTCATTAACCTACATATTTCATATTTTACAAATTGAACAAATATTGGAAGGAAAATAATAAATTGCGTGAATATTAATGTAATTTATTCCTCATAAGATTTTTAAAATTGCCAATTCAAATTGCGACAAAAATTTATACTCATTTATCAATATTTTTATTTTTTAAGTATAATACACAAATAATAGATAACTGGAAAAAATGCACATGAGGCTGCATAAAAAAAAATAGGCACAAAGACACAATGATCCAATTTTATTGTTATCATTGATGATGGACACAGATATTTTCTGTTTTTATTTATTTTTTTAAAGTTTTTAGTAACTGAAAAATCTTATCTACGATGCAATGTCAATTAGTTATTAAAGGTTGTTAAAGAAAAAATAAGTCAATATGCTCATTGAGAAATTTACATTTATCAAATAGCAAGCATTACCCTCTAAACTAATTATTCTCATCAAGTATAAAACTTTAAATCGGATACAATCATCATCAAACGCCGTGGTGACTTCCCCGCCCTTGGCTTTCTTTCCATTTTATTAGACAATTATATGAATTCCTTCGGCTTGTATGCAGATGTTACAAACCATCCACGCATATACATATATTTGTTTCAACCTGTTCAATCTGAAGGAGAGAAACAAACTTCCAAGAAGTCAGCATAGCAATTTCATTTGTTTGGAGAAAAAAAAAATCTCGGATGGATCAATAATGCTCAATCACTTCTTTGGACCCCTGTTTTGAATATCAAAAAACAGAGTAAAGGGAGTGACGATGCTAAAGAAGATGATATGGGCATCCTTTGGAGGAGATATTACCCTGATGATAAAGATTTGTGATTCTGAATGGCCAAGAAGAACAAATCAAACAAAAACAACATTAGGAGGGAAATTAATTCTTTAACGTTATTTTACATAGGAAAATATGATCTTCCTCTCCTATAGTCTCTCGTAAAAATAACTTCTGATAATGAAATCAGAAAGAAAAATAACTTCTCGTAACTTGTGGGTGCCTTTAATTTACTGAACCCTTAGAATTTATCCGAGGGAGATTCTTCAAGCTCATGCATCCTGACTAGCATTTTCTGTGAGTGCATATACATATATACATGAAAATATATACAGAGAAATGAAAGGCTTGGTTGATACAAAACACGATGAGAAAAATCGTCACCGAAAGGGACATGGTGATGCGCAAGGGAATTACATGGATAGATGAACCTGCATAAATTTCGGATGTGCATGACCCAAAGTCTAAACACTAAATTCTTCAACATTTGAACGCCTTCAAATTCTGAAATTGAAGTTATTGGCACCCACCAGAGTACTACATATATTGTTCAGACTTATTTGTTTCACCGCCGCCACTCTGCATCATCATCACTCGAATAGTGCCCTGTTTGGTTTTTGGTTTGAAACCAAGTTTCAGCTCAAAACTCAGTAGATTGCTTTCTTGGACGTGTTTGGCACTCAAAATTGATAGCCTTCAAAACTTGGTTTCTCCTTAGAACTCCGTTGAATCAGAAGCGACTATAACCCTACTTTTCCGTTGCCTCAACCGTGGTTGCATAAAGCTGTTGACGTAGATGAAGGATGAAGGATGAAGAATAGGTGTAACAGATCGAGCTCCTCTGTTTCTTCCTGGCCACAAAGTCTCATCTTGTCAGCTTCATTCCTCAAAGTTGCCTTCTCTTCATTCCCATCTCCTTGCCATGGAGCAATGTATGCTAAATCGATGGCACCTTGCTGGAAATAATGAAGGGGAAGGCCAAAAGTTGATGTGGGAATGGTGGGGAAAGGCAAAAGTGGAAGAAGATGGAGAGGGGATGATGAACGGTGACTGTCAATTAAATTAAAATTAAATAAAAAAGAATCAATAAAATAAGAAAAAATTAGGAAAATAAAATTTTTATAAAATTTTTTTATTTAATAACTAAAATATCTCTTTAAAATTTTAATCTCCATAAATCATGAACTGTAAAAAAATATTATTCAAATAGTCTATATTTTTAATTAAATAAATATAAATTAAATTTTAGTTCAAGAAAATTAAATTATTCATAAGGTAGAGTTTAAGCTCTATTTAAAGAAAAATTATAAATTAAAGTGATAAAAATAAAGAAAATAAAATACTAAAAAATAATTTTAAGCTTTTTTTTTAGACAAACATATATACACATATTTTTATATATATATATATATTAAATATATATTGGTAAAAAAATTTATTTATTAAAAGTTGGTAAAAATTATTTCACTAAAAGTGCTTTTGATTAAAATTATCCAAACATAATTACTTTTGTCAAAACTAATTTTTAAATAAATCATCCAAACACAAACACGTTAGTCTAAAACTAATTTTTATTATGACCACATTGTAAAATCAATTCTATCAAAATTTATTTTTTACTACATGAAAATTAAACGGACTCTAGAACGATAGTAAAAATTTGGAAAACGAGTTACAAATTTAAAATAACTAAGTTGTAAATTCTAAAAAAAAAGTTATAAAATATTGAAACCATTTATAATAAAAATTTAAAAAAAATTACAAATTCAGAATAAATAAGTTGTTTGAAAAAAATTTATAAAAATACTGAAATAATTCATAGGAAAAAAATTTAAAAAATAAGTTACAAATTTATAATAAAAAAGTTACAAATTATGAAAAAGAAATTACAAAATAAAAATTTGAAAACTAAGTTATAAATTAGAATAATTAAGTTGCAAAATCTAAAGAAAAATATTGTAAGGCATTTTTTTGGACGAATGTTGACCGGTTACTGGTGTCCGTTGATCGATCACCAGCAACTGTTAACTGGTGATTGGCGGGGGAGATATAACACATGAATGTATTTTAGTAATTTTATATTTTTATATATTTAATTTTAAAAAGTTAATCTTTTTTGTGATTAAATGAATAATAAATCTTATTTTATAATTAAATTGAGATCTTGATCTTAAATGGTAATTTTTCCTAAATTTTACTTTTTTTTTGGTTCTATCTTCATTAAATAAGGTTTTGCTATGCGAAATTGTCACAAGGCCTTCATGTAATGTCTCTCCTTTTGGGCCAACCTTAAGCGTGTCCGCCTCCCATATTTTTTCGTATTACATACAGCCAACCATCAATCAAAAAGTTTATGATAGAAACATGTACCCCATTGATAATGAGATAATTTCATGAATATTAAAAAATATTTATTATATACTTAAATTTTTTAAAAAATTAAAAATTTTAGTTTTTCTCTTGTTAATTTTATATTTTTAATTAAATATAATATAAGTTAAAATATTAATAATATAATAAATAAAAAATAAAAATAATAAATCCTTTTATGTTATTTTATTACATTATAAAATAAAAAAAAATCTCTTACATTATATTATAAGTTATCTTTTTAATATGGGAGAGAAGAAGTATTCAGGCCCACTTCCCTCCCTCACTCATTAAATGACACGGGTATCAATGCAATTGCTTCTTGCAATTGAAATGAAATTCGTGGTCAACATATATTCTTTAAGTGAAAAGATATTTTTAATCTATACTAAAAAAAACTAATCCATATAAAGGGTTGATGTCTAAAGATATTTTCAATCTACACTCATTAGTCCAAAAAAAATCTACACTTGAAAATTAATCCCTATGAAGCGTGGATTTCATTGAAGGAGGGTTCTACCTTTCTCAGACTGAAATAGAGCTTTCCTTCCCTACTCCCCAATCATTGATAATATATTGACGCGCGAGGACTTGAGCAATAGGAAGAAATCACAGGCTTTGTTTCTTTAGCTCTTTCATTCCATTCAAAGTTTGGGTAAATCAGACAACTGCAGGTATGCATATGCCTTCTCTCCCAAGCCATCTTCTTTATTTTCTTGCTTCTGCTTTTCTCTCTTTTAAATCTTTATCTTTCATCTCTCACGATTCTGATTTCTGATCTCCGAAAGGTTATTCTTTTTACAATAAAAAAAAATCTAATCATACTTTTTGCCGTTGCCGTGGATTCCTAATTTTGTGCCTCTCTCATTTATACTTACAGCAATCTTTTCCAGGGACTTCATCCATTGTTTTTTTCTTTTCCTGTTTCTGTATTTAAATGCATATCGTTCAACGTAATTTAATTAGTTACAGTGAATTTGATATTTCTTATTTAATGAAATTTCCTCTTTTTGATAGAACGAAGTTTCCTTTTTTATATCGGTTAACCCAAGCTTATAAATTGTATTTTTCGATTTTGTATTCATCACTCTCAAGTTTTTGTGAGTTTGTTATGTGCAATAGACCGGAAGTCCAAGTCACAATTTTGAAAATAACTTGATTTCTAATTAAAATAACAGTTTTTGAGATTTGTTTTATCACAATTTTATTAAATACATGTATGAATAATAAAATTTAAAAGAAATTTAAAGAAACAGTGTCTAAAAGAAATGGTGATGGCCACTGAATCTGAACTTTTATGTGTGAAAAGGATCATGACATGTAAAGGAAATTTACATTTTTTTTAGTTAGAAGAAAATTTGCATTTTATACTGAAAATATTGAGGTTCAAACAAAGCAACTTGTTCGAAAACACAATTAAAGTTTAAGATGTTGCTAAATTTAAAATAACAAAAAATAACACATAAATTGAAAGAAAAGGCTAAGGTGAATTTGTAACTAAGACTGTTGATTGACTTAGAGAATATTTGGTTGAGCATAAACTAATGAAATGTGATGTAAAAATTTTTGCATACATCAACTTGTGTGTTTGGTTGCCTCCTAGATAATTTTTTAGGTTAATTTTTTCTTTCAATTTCTTTAAAAATCTTTTCAGCGTACGAATGAACCTAGTGAGGTGAGTGTTGTGAATGATACTGTGGAGTAAGCCTCCGTATAATATATGTAATAAAAGATTTTATTTGCCAACAAAGTTTAGTCAAATTAATAAGTACATAACTCATACTTTATAAGGGTGTAAGTTGCAATCAAATTCCACTGTCAATACTAAGATCTTATTGGTAGATAATTTGTATATATCTTTGTAAATGCTTATTGAGTTCTTAAAATCCAATTCATCTAAACTATTTAGAAAAAAAAGGATTTTCTTTCAAACAAGTCTTCCAATTTGAAGTCTTTGCAACATATTCTTTTGTGTTTTTAATTTAATTTTGTTTATACAATGTTTCTAAGGATATTTTGTTAGTTCTAGTCAATTTGAAAATAATTAAATTTCGAAAGTTGGCCTGCAGGTGAACTGAGCTAGTAGAGATGTATTCATCCATGAACAACCGTCAAGGAGATAACTCCCAGAGGAAACAACATCTGGTGCATGATGTCTCACGTTTGATGAGGATAAGAGATTTTCTGCGCCTCATCTTGAGTTATCCCATGAGACTTGGGTATGAAAAATTTCTCAAAGAATGGATCAAAGAAGTCACGAGTTTCAATGCCTATCATTCTCTAGACACTGAACAACCAGATGATGATTTGTGGAGATGGGTTGAGCATCTTCTCTCCAGAAGTCCACTGAGATATGTGGAAGGAATCATACCAGAGGACATAACAAGAGAGATAAAAAATGGTGGTAGCATCTTCTTCAATGAAAGCATGTCAGAGGAGCTAGTCCCTGTTTCTAGCGAAGAGGCACAACTTAAACTTGTTCCAAAACCTATTCTCCACTTAGCTACTCGTCTTGCTGTTAACCAGCTGGCTCAAATTTTTGAATCATTCAACTCTGATAAAATTGTAAAAGACGGAATTATATGGCTCTCAACAAGAAATGATGCTGAAAAGCACATAGTAGCGAGAACCATAAAAGAACATTTTCAGTATGAGACAGAAGTCCTTGTCTATGATGCCTCGATGAATCAAAGTGATATCAAGTTTGGTGTTGAAGAACTTGCAAGATGGCTAGCACAAAATACGACTGTAGAGTTGCAGACAAAAGATTCCAATTCTTTTCTTCAAAGGAAAAGTAGAAGAAAGAGAATCCAGAGACGGAGAGGTTTAGTGCTTTTAGTGGACGGGGATGGTGACCATAAGCTAGACCTCCAGAAGGTGCATTCTTTTGGTAAAAAAAGACATCCTGATCTTATTGTGTTCATAACAACACAATCATCAACACAGCAAATCAATGAATTGACTTACAATGTGGATCTGGGAATCAGGACAGAGGATCATGTATTGTCTTGGAAAATCTTTTGTAAGAATGTAGGCAGTGAGCTTGTACATTCATCAAGTTCCATTCAGAAAATTGCAGTGCAGATTGTTGAGGAATGTAGGGGTCATCTTCTTGCCATTGTCTTTGCAGCAAAGTCATTGAAAGATGTGGTAGATGTTCAAATTTGGAAACATACGCTGGAAAAGCTGTGTTATCCTAATCCATCCTATCAACACATTGAATTTAATCATGTGAGGGAAGTCATAGTAAATGCATTCATCAACATCATCTGGGCAGATGTAATTCCTGAAAGAAAAAAGCCATGCCTTATACAGTGTTTAAGGGCCTTCAAATTTCAAGGCTCTATGATGAGTAAAAGTGAATTGTTTGTCCGCTGGTTTTTTGAACAATTAATTGTCAATGAAGAAGAAGCAGAGGATACCTTGAGAAAGCTTTTGGAGCCTTTTATTTTAATGCAGTTTGGTCAATATATCCTATTGACAAAAGAATTGAAAATTATTTTTGATGCACTGCTTGAGAAAAAATCACGTGACAACTTGACAGAAGGAGGATCAGGATTGACAGAGCCACCAAAAGATTGGTATTCACATGAAGCCCCAAAATTTCTAACATCTTTCCCTATTGAATACCTGAACTTGTCCTATAGTGGCATTCAAAGTTTACCGAGTTTGGTTTCTCAGTTGGCCCAACTTAAGACATTGTCTTTGAGAGGGTGTAAACAATTCAAGCAGCTACCCCCAGAAATTGTACAACTTCATAATATTGTGGAGCTTGATCTTGATGGAACTTCAATTGCGTATCTTCCACATTCACTAAATTTTCCTAACCTGAGAAATTTATTGTTGGGAAACAACCTTGATTTGATGGAGATACCACCCTCATTTTTTGACCTCATGCCTCTACTCAATACTCTTGACTTATCACACACTAGCATCCATGATCTTCCAAGATCATTTTTTAATTTACAGGAGCTTAGAGAATTTTATCTAAATGACTGTGAGCTTTTCATGGAACTTCCTCCAGAGATTGCTCAGCTTAAAAGTCTCATGACACTTGATCTCAATGGCACTCAAATTACACTTTTGCCAAACAAGATTAAAGAGCTGACTACTCTGAAAAGCTTGTCTCTCTCTTTTTTTGGATATCAACATAATAGTGGTCATGACAAGAAAAGCATGTCATATTCGAGCTCTGCAATGATTCCTCCTGCTCTCATTTCAAAACTCACTCATTTGGAGGTTTTAAGGATTGATGTCAACCTGGATAACCAATGGTGGCACAAGAACTTTAAACACATTCTTGCTGAAATTGTTTCATTAAAGAGTTTGCAAACACTGGATTTGTATATTCCAGATGTTGAACTTTTGGGGCTCATGCCACAACTTGATTCTCATTTTAGATACCTTGTTGGTCATCATAGGCAGAGAATAATATCACGTGTACCGCCCACAGTTGAAGAGAAGTTTAAAGAATGTAGTCCAAGCCTAAGGTTCGTGAATGGTGTGGATTTTCTCAAACAAGTGAAGAGCATTCTTTATTTTGCTAGGGCATTTTATTTGGACCGCCATATGACCATCAACAATCTCTCCCAATTCGGGTGGAATAATCTAAAGAGGCTACGATTATGCATTTTGGCAGAATGTAATGAAATGCAAAGCATTACAGATGGAGATGGACCAGACTCAGAATTGCATGAGTACTTTCATTTGAAGTTCTTGACTATATTCTACATGAAAAGTCTAAGAAGCATCATTAACAAGCCAACTCGTGTCAATTTCACTTTTGGAAAGCTAAAGTTCTTAGCATTGCACACTTGCCCTGAGTTAACCACCATCTTCACCATGCATTTTCTACCAAGTCTTGTCAATTTGGAGGAGCTTATAGTTGAAGACTGTCCAAAAGTAACTAGCATAATCAGTTGTCAAACGTCTGAACGAACATCAGACATTTTCCTCCCAAGACTGAAAAAGTTATCACTTCTTTGTATACCTGAACTAGTTAGCATTTCAAATGGAGTACATATTGGGAGAAATTTGGAAAAGATAGGCTTTTATTATTGTCCAAAACTCAAAAGTCTTTCCACTGCGGAATTTTCTAGTGAAATGCTGAAGGTTATTAGAGGAGAATTAGAATGGTGGGAAGCACTTAAATGGAGTGAAGCAGAATGGGGACAAGAAAGTCGACCTGATAAATTCAATCATATCTTTTTCTCAGTTGATGAGGACCTTGATATCTTGACTCAATTCACTACATATGAGGTGCCATCTTTCAATGAAGAAAATTATTCAGGTGGCATGTTATTCTCTCTATCTGGCTGTAATTTTTTCCCCTTATATCAATGTTGATAACTTAGAGAATGTTACTTTGAACTCTCGAAGATGCATCACTAGTAGGAGCTAATTAGTAGGAGTATATTTTTATTTGCTCAAAAATATATTTTACCCCAAAAAATATATTTACTTTGGCATTGGCCATAAAGCTTTTTTTGATTAAAAAAAGATAAATCAGTAAGTTTTGATGACCTTTCAAATAAATTCAAAGATAGACACTGTTATCATGATGACACATCTAACAAATTCTTGTATTTTTCTTTTCTCAGATGATTGGGCTTGAAGTACGCTTATCCCTCAACTTTATGAGGCTTAACTCTTACTAGTGTGTGACCATTCAAAATATGAACTTCCATGCCTTCATTTTGAGAATCTAGAGAAAATGTTACCTCACTTAATTTCTCATATTTACCACAAGAACTGAAGTATTGTTGTTTTGTGCTTTGAACTATTTCCTTAGTGCTTTCTGTTTGAGTTGATTTATTGTGTATTCTAAATGCATGAATCAATATACTGTGTAAATGGGATTGAGTATGCTTGTGTGTGATGGGATTGCCCTTTCTTCTCATGAAGACATTGTTGTTTTACATTAACAGACAGCGATCAAGTTTTAGTATTTTTGGAGTTTTTTTATATTTTATATTGTGCTCACTTCTTGGTTTCTTTTCTTTCTTTTTCCCCCCTTCCCCATGGCCATTTAAGATCTCTCAATATGATATTTTTTTTTTCAATCCATGAGTCTCAAACTTAAGATCTTACTTTAGGAACCTAGTTTGAGCAAGATGATAGACCCATAAAGTTTAAACAAAGAGGGATTTTAATGAATTTAGGGAGGAGAACATCTGCTTTGAGTTTGGATGATTAATGTCTTATTAGATACTTACTTTTTGATAATCTTTAATATAATTTCTTTCAATATGGATTATTGATGTCTTATTACTTATTAGATACTTACTGTTTGATAATCTTTAATATAATTGCTTTTAATAATGAAAGATTGCCCAAAATATTCAGGGTGGAGATATTTATTAACTTGGAGTAATTGTATTAAGAGCTTTACCATAACCAAAAGAGAAACTGGATGGTATTGGCCCTTCTCAAATGCTTCTATCTGATTGTCTTCCATAAACAATTGTTCGCATTTCTTTATATTATGGATGAACACACAGTCACGCTCTTACACTTGTACTCGCACTGGTTCTAAATTCGTCATTTTAAATTGATTGAGGTTTTTTATAGTTATATGTTGATTTAGTTTCATTCGGAATGTCAACAGCTTTTGTAAATGCCATTTTGTTCCAATTACTTTATTGTATATACTAATCAATAATAAATCTAAAACCAAGTTAAAAAATATGGGATGTATAAGCTAAGATTTTGTAAGCGCTCTCTGATCATCCTCAGACAGTAAAGTTTGCACCAGTTGATCCCCAGTAAGATTCACAGCTAAGTTGAAAATGGGTTGTGGTGTCGTGTAGCAGTGAGCATATATGGGACTCCAACCTCTTTCCATGTTCTCTAATATGTCCACTGGTAGAAGGCCTTGGAAGCATTTAAGGGGCTTCTGAGTTAGTAAGCGATTCAAGTCTTGGAGCGAATATTGTCTCCTATTTGATGCTTCGCGAATCCAAGCCTTGAGTTTGCTATCATGCGCTGTTCTCACGGGATAATTCAACAAGATCCTAATGAAATCTCTTATCCTGTTCACTTGCAACATCAACTCCTTTCTCTCATCATCTCTAAACGTCGATTTGATCAGTGGATGAGCAAACAGCTTCACTGATTTGGCTTTGGAAAAGTTAAGTGGCTCTGCTCTTTCTATTTTGGTGAAATAAAGTGGCTACGCCTTTTGAATTGTCCCTGCTGCTTCTATTTTGGGAATATCACTAGTCTCCGTTATAGCACTTGTCTCCATGATATCACTTGTCTCCTTTTTGGCAAATGGCTCTACTGTTGTCATTGTTGATAAATCAAATGGCTTCTTTGTGGAGTGAACGTGTGCCTCAATGTTCCATGAATTCCTTCCCTCCATAGTAACTCCAACTTTTTCCTACAATTATGAAGCCGGCAAGAAAAGAAAAAAAAGTCAAACATAAGAATTATAATAGGTACTTATTTAAAGATAAATAATAAAGAATAATGTTCAATTGTCTCATTGAATTGAGTCTTATGCATTATATAGAATCTTAAAAAATGAATTACAATACACATAACCTATAATTTTACTTATTTTGTATTTTATTCAGAGCCATTAGAACGGGTTAAATGGATTAAACCTGCCAACTCAACATTCGTCATATGAAAATGGATTGGCTCGTTTAACTACGATATGTGCCAAGGTCAAGGAGATATTAAATAGAAAAACTTAAAAAAAGCAAATAATATAAATTTGTTATATGAATTATTGACTACTTATATAATTATCATATTTTGATTAAAAATTTGACTACAAAAAGGTTATGTATAAGGTTTAAAATGAATCTCCATATACTATAATTCTAAAAAAAATGCTACCTTCGGCCCATGAAAAAAAGAAAGACATGCTACCAAATATCTACACTTTCGATCTTGTTTTTCTTTTTAACTAAACCATGTAATGATGACAAAGAGAATCTGGAAAGTATGAGATTTTCAAAATCTGATGTAATCAAAATAGTTTCCACAATAAATATATAATCAGGTGATCTCAATAAGATGGATCAAATGGTCTTCTAAATCTTATACATGAAAGAGATTTTTGGAGTGAAACAGAATAAAAGAGACATAATCAAGATGGAATGATATTACATACCAAATGGTTGTTGTAGTTCTAGTAAGTATGTGTGAAAAGAAAAGTTTCAATTACTGAAGAAAAAAGAAGTCCTAGGGGCCGTTTGGTTCGTAGAATTATTGGGAATGGAATGGAATGGAATCTTGTAAGCCAAAATTTTGTTTGGTTCACCATAGTAAAAACATAAGTAACAACTTGAATTTGTTTGGTTGGACAAAAGAAAATGATAGAATGAGATATAAATAATGTGCAAAAAGTCAGAATTGCACCTAAGTAAAAATTTAGCCCAACATCAATTGCTCCAATTTTGTGTTCGCAACGTAACTTTTTTTTTATTTATTTTTTAGTTACAAACGGGTGACATCTTTTTTTTTTATTCAGACAATAACCTCATATTTTAAGTTTTTACATATTTTTATTTTTATTAAATAAAAAATATCTAAGTATAAATTACAATATAAAAAATAAAAGGAAAACTTACGTATATTTCAATTTTTATTATTTTTTATTTTAAATTTTTTAAATTAAATATTTTTAGAGAAAAAAATCATATAGAAAAATTACACTAAATAACTTGTATGAATTAATGAAAAATTTTGAAAAGAAAATGGGGTAAATAATCTATGAAGGGTATTTTAAGAATAATATTTCATAATTAAGGTCATTTCTGTCATTTGGTCTCCATTCCTAGTGGTAGGAATAAACAAAGTCAGGGTCCAAGGTAAAAAAGTTAACTTCCAAATCTTTGGTCATCTTCATTCCTATGGGAGTCCAGATTCCTATTCCTATGTCCAATCAAACAGTCCAAGTATGAGAATAGAATCTGAATTCTCACTCCATGAGCACCTAGGAAATGAACCAAACGGGCCCTTAGTGTATGTTTACTAAGATGTGATATTGAGCAAGTAAATAAATCAAGAGGAAAAGTGGGTTTGCATGCCCAACAAGAAGTCAACACAGTTGAAATTGGTCAATTTGCCCCTGCACACGAGTTAGACATTGTACTGGACACTTTTTACTAAGATTTTTTTGTGAGATACAAAATTAATTTGTATAAAATAGCTTATCAAAAATCTTTCTTTTTAACAATTTTAATTTGACTCTGGCAACTACCATTCTTCTTGTCACTCGAAAAAAAAAAACCCTTCTTTTTCATGTCTATCTTATTTGTTATTTTAAAAAATTTTAAATATCTTAATTTACCTATTATTTTACATTACTGATGAAGTATTAATTACATTTTTTATTGTTTTACTCATTATTATAAACAATGCTAGATAGAATATAAGCTAATTTTTAGTATTTAATTTAAAGATATTTTGATAATGTAGCATTAAATTTTACTATAACTTAAGTTGTTTAATGATTTTTATTGATTTGTGTGAAAAACCTTAAAATAACAAATAAAATGGGATTAAGGGAGTAGTAAATACCAAATTAATTTGTCCTAATTACTAAATATGGTTCTAAATATAATTTTTTTTTCAAAACAAATATATTTTTTCTTAAACTAATAGCCACTTGTTTTTTTTTTCAAATTAATTCATCAAGGTAATATTGGAACAAAAATGTTATAATCTATTTCATTCCGTCCACTTTATATTAACTCTCAAACAGTTGTCAAATAAAACTGTTTCTTTCTTTTATCAAACATCCAAACAATAGAATATTATGTTCTGTTGCATTCCATTCCGTTCTATTCCACATATCACATTAATGGTCGTCCCATTCTTTTTGGTCTAAACTCTCAAATGTAATTAGATTCTCTTCATTTAAAAAGTTGAAAAATAATTTTTATTTTTGAAAAAAAATTGTATTCTATTAAATCTAAATTTTTATTTTCATTTTCATCGAAGACAAAAATAATTGTTCCAGAAAAATTTAGATTCTTCAGCTGGAAAATAAAAATTTACTCAAGATGACAACATTTTCCACCCAAAATTAAAACATTCCTTAGGCCTAGATTTGGTATATGTGGATCATTTATATTTTAAATTTCTTTTTAATTTAAGTTATTATTTGTTTTGAAGACAACAACTAAAAATAAATAGAATTTGAATACTTTAAATATCATTTAGATCAAGTCAAAGATAACTTGCATCTATTTTTTGTGAATTATATATATATATATATGAATACTTTTTTATTTTAATTATTATTATTTTTTGTTTCCTGAGAAATGCAAAGCGAGAATTCATAGTAAATGAAAGAAGAGTTTGTTCGGTCAGACAATGAACGGAAAGTTTGAGACCGAAGATAACTAAGAAAAATGTGGATGAAGCGGAATTATATATAGTAGCAAGCACATATATACCAGGAAGGAAGCAACCCGATCAAGTGACCATGTTAACTCTTGAATTCAAGTCCAAACCTCCGCTAGTTGATGAGAGAGATAGAGATCAGTGGACACTGCCCTTCCTCTTAGACACAAGCACTTCATTTAATTATAGACTGGAATGGAATGGTTGGTCTTTGGTCAATAATTGAACAGCTAATGAAGATAAGAGGAAACTTAATTACGTGTATCTTCGTTTTTCTCTTTATATTTTTTGTAAGGAATATTTGTTTTCTCACTATAATTACTCCTTTTTTTTATTTTCCACTTTCTCTTTTTCGTCATTCTAGCTTGCCCTAATAATATGATTTTTTTGCCACAAGAATAATATGCTGATAGAAATAGAGCCTATATTGAAGCGGTCTTTTTTCAGCTTGGACCGCTTAATCCGCTAGTTAAGCTGGCTAACTCGCCAAACCCACGGGTTAGCATATTTAGCTCCCCTTTTTTTTTATTTTCAAATTACTTTGTTTCTATTTCTTTATATATATATATATATATATTGTCTAATATTGAAACTTGAAATTAGAATTGTTTTATACTTGGAGTTGAAATTTCCTCATATTCCATATTTAATGTTATTGAATTATGATACTTATATAAATGATTATTAGTATGTGTTAATATATTTTGATAAATTAATGGTTTATGTGGTTTCTATTTCTAATTTAATTATGAATCAATCATGTTATTTTTTTTATTATTTATATTGATAATTTAAGTTATTATTTAAACTCGCGAGTTAGTCCGTTTAGCCTGTTTTTTTTTTAATTTTAGTTTTTTTCTTTTAAATTACCTTTTTTCTATTTCTTTATATATATGTTGTTTAATATTGAAACTTAAAATTACAATTGCTTTATATTTGGAGTTGAAATTTTCCCATATTTCATATTTAATGTTATTGAATTATGATACTTACATAAATGATGATTAGTATGTGTTAATATATTTTGATAAATTAATGGTTTATGTGGCTTCTATTTCTAATTTAATTATGAATCAATCATGTTATTTTTTTATTATTTATATTGGTGATTTAAGTTATTATTCAAATACAAAAAAATTGAAAATATATATATATATATATTAAATCTATGGTGGGTTGGCAGGTTAATCCATTAACCCACCTTGATGATCCTGGGTTGAGCAAATCCCAACTCCCTAGAAAACGGACTAGCCCGCCCTCAGCCAGTTTTCTGGTGGCTCTCAGCGGGCCAACTTTATTGAGAAGAGATCCAATCATTGATCAATTCAATTTGGAGCTTCCCATGTTTGATCTCATGAATGAATAAACCACGTGCAAGACCATATTTTTCTCCCGTACTAACATCAGTCCAGATGAAGTTTATGAATATGCTGTATGCAGGACTCTGGTTTGACCATGAAATATACTATTGTCACAGAAAGGATGAAGGGTCTGTTTGACAGTGTTTTCTGTTTTATTGTTCTGAGAACAGTTTTATAAAACTGTTTTCGAGAATAAGTTTTGAAAATAAGAAAACAAAAAAATCTGTTTGAATAATTATTCTCAAAATCATAACTTATAAGTGATAAATGAGTTATTCAAAATTTATAACTTTATCATTAATGAGGTGGATGTTTCTTACATTTCTTTATGTTTTCTAGAACAAAAACTATAAAACACCTTAAAGATGTTCTGAATTTTCTGTTATTTTATTTTTCTTTTTTCCAGAACAATTTATAAAAAATAGGTTTATCAAATAAGTTTTCTGTTTTTAAAAACAGAAAAACAGAATCAAACACGCCCAAAGTGAACGCAATTTGTCAACTGCATCTTCCCGATGTTCTGCATTCTTTAATGGCTTTGCTGCAATGGCAATGGCAATGGCAAGAAGATTGCTGCCACACTCCCCAACTATATCCACTACAATTCTTCAAATGGCATCAGATGAATGTAAAATTAAGCTCTTTGTCAGCATTCCAGAAGAAGACCGCCCATGACAACAAGTGATCATTTATCCTGATATTCAGATCCAGTGCCATTGTTAATTCTTCATAAGCCTGTTCTGACGATTCAGTGGTAATTAACACCACAACTCCTCTAAGTTCTTCCCTTGGGAAACCCACTTTCCCTAGATCCAAGGGCTCCTCACCATCTCCATATCCACCAGAGGCACTAAGTATTTCATTCCTGACATCTCTTTTTCAATACTTTTTATAAGCCACCGGTCCTTACCTTCTATCACTGGAAGCTGAAGTTGTTGAGCTATCTGTTGTCGAATGTGGACCTCCAGCTGACTTGGCCGGTAAACTGAGGCTTTGATAAGTAAGACTCTGGTGAAGGTTTTTGATGAAGACGAAGCAAAATTTCGTTGTCTTTTAAGACTGATTCTATCTTCTCCGTAACAAGTCTTTTTTCATCTCCAACTCTAGCAGATAACAAGACATGATGAATGTTGTGTAGATGATCATCCTCAGACAGTAAAGTTTGAAGTAGTTGATCCACAGCAAGATTCACAGCTAAATTGAGAATGGCTCTTGGCATAACAAATATGATACTCCAACCTTTATCCACGTCCTCTAATATGCCCATTGGTAAAAGGCCTTGGAACGGGGCTTCTGAGCTAGTAGGCAATTCAAGTCTTCTGGCAAAAGTCTATTATTTGAAGCTTCGTGAGTCCAAGCCTTGAGCTCGCTATCATGCACTGCTCTTACGGGATGATTCAACATGAGCCTGATAAAATCTCTTGTCCTGCTTAATTGCAGCAGCAAATTCTCTCTCCTCAACTCTAAACGTTGATCCAAGCCATGGTTGACCAAAAAGCTGCATTCTTTTGGGTTTGGTAAAATCAAGTGGCTTTGGTCTTTCTGCTTCGGAAAAATCAGTTGTCTCCGTTTTGGTAAATATCTGCAGTAGTGTAGATAATTCAAGTTTCTACATTTCGGTAACACCATGTGCTTTGCTATTACTGGAATTCATTTGCTCATCTCTATCCTCCATGGTAACTCCAATTCATATTTGTATTGGCCAAACCCAACAACAATTTGCAAATCCAAGAGAATTAACAATGCTTATCTCATTAATATAAATTAATAGATACATATTCAGCATATTTAAGGAAGGAAATGAGGAGATAGCAAACATAGTAGCTATAATAGCCTACAAAATTAAAAGTCAGATATTGATGGGATACAGTCATTTATCTCTAATTGACACATAATGGTCAGCTTGTTTGTTGACTATTTGAGGAAAAGACACAATCAAACTTAGATGGTCCATCCACTGTTCCCCATTCTGCTTTACTTCATTTTAGTGCCTCCCACCACTTGGTTTCTACATTGACGACCTTTAAATGTCTTGATAGTTCCATCTTTAAAAGGTTCAAGAGTTTTGGACAGTTATACATTCCTATATTTTCTAAATTTGGATACATGTATATACCATTGGAAATGCTGAAAAATTCAGGAGAAGCATTCTCCTTAATTTAGAGAGAAAAATTTCTACTTTGAATTCTGATGATCAACATATATGCTATTAGAGCACTTATTTTAGGGCAATTTTTAGACTACAAAAACCTTTGACAGTGAAAGATCGTCAAGAAAATCCAAGGTGGAAAAAATAGAGACTACAATGAACTTCACAAATGCTTGTTAGGTTATTCCTAAAGGATATACGCGCAACAAGAGCAAAGGGCAAATAATATCCTATTGGACTATCTTCCATTGGCAATTGTGTGCATCTCATTACATTTAGCCATATGCACTCTTGTAATTGCTCTTGCTAGCTCTATTCATATATTATGCCAATTATTGAGAGATCCTTGATGGTTATATATCGATCAAAGGATAAAGCCTTGCTGTATAAATTACAGCTTTCGTCGGGAACATCAACGGATTTCATAAATTTGAAATTTCAAGCTACAAACATTATTTTTATTTATTTATTTATTTATTTTTTTTGCTGTAGTTGGTGAACCCATGCTTCGTGACATATGCAGGCCAACAATTTTTTCTATATACATACATATATATATATATATATTAAAGCTTCCCTGATGACAAGGTTCATTTAGGAGTCCACTTTATATGAAATAGGACAGCCAAAAAAAGGCTTCTTCAAAGACTAAGCATATCATACTCATCTTCAATTATGCATACATTACCCGGTCCTCTGTCGTTTTATGCCATTAACTGAGTCATTCTGTCAGCCTCAATATTAATGAAGTATTTACTTGACAATTCTATCTTGATAAGGCTCTAAAGTTTGGGACACTCATAGATGCCTCTTTTTTTGCCACCTAATGTTAGTGTAATATATAATTCATTTCAGATGCTAATCAATTAATGAAGATTAAGTAAGAGAAACTTTTTTTTTTAAAACATATCTACTGAGTTTAAATGATTTATGACTTATTAGGCTACTTACTTTCAGACAATCTTTAAATATAATATTTTGTAATTTATGTTTAATACATAATATTTATTTATGTCTTAATCCATACAAATCAACATAAAATTACTAGAACATAAATAAAAATTAATTTATAAATTTATATAATATAAACTATTTTAGAGATTGTAAAATATAGCAACCTAAATAGATTAGGTAATCTAAAAATAAAATATTAATATAGATGGAATCATTACTCTTGACTCATGAGATTATGGTGCTGATATTACAATGAAAAGGAAGTAACAATTTTAATTTTAAGGACAAAGCTCAATCTCCGTTTCAAGAAGATGGAGCTTCATTTTCGCAAAAAGAGCTACTACTGTCTGTAAAACAAATCTTACCAAAACCACACCCACCGAATCATGAAATTGTGATCTAGAATTAAAATGAAAAAAAAAAGGAGAATTCTAGAACCTAAAAACCCATCATCAAAATTGATTTTCAGAGAACAGGCTATAATCCTCAGGAGAACATAAGAAATCTCTCCCAGTCTTGCTCACTGGGGGAAAAGGTGATAAGAACAGGGGATTGTCATGTACCATTGGGAGGGTGGTCCGAAAGCCAAGAATTTTGGAAGAGACTGGACAAGAGTTTTCACGTTTTAGCTTTTGTCCGCAAGTGTGACTACCATAATAGGTGATACTGTAAAGGGCAGGCTCCTCTTGAATTCTCTGCACCTCTTTGATAGCTTGACAACTCTGTTCATATTTATCAGTGCATTTGAAATAGTTTCTGCATATAGACCACATGAAGCATCAGCGGAAGGCGGAAATGGTTGAAAAAATAGCCATATATAGTTTACTAGAAAAATAAAAATAAAATCACACATAGCAGTGAAATGAATTATGGTTCGTGGAAAATTAAAATTGGCAGTACCTTGGAAATTTGGCTCCAAGAATGACTTCCTGGCCATATTTCCTCCAACTACATCCATCTTCGAAATATCCAGATTCCTTTGTCCATGCAGTCACAGATTTTCTGTAATTTAAGAATTGCCATTAGAAAATGCAACGATTTTGTTATAAGCCTACAAGTAGAGGTAAATAGCATTCTGTTAAGCATATATATACACCTCTCCTCCTTATAAGTCTGTCTTCTGTCCTTCAAGACCTTGACACTGGAAGGCTGTAATGGCTCAACCACTATCCCACCTATTGTGATAGTATTTAACAAAGACGGTGAATTCAGCATATTTAAGTAAGTGTGGTCATGGCAAAAATAGTAATAACAACCTATAAAATTAGATTAAATATTTATAAGCTTACCTGGACCACCATCAATATCATCATCTGTCTCCAATTGACTCATAATGTCAGCCTGTTCATCAATTTCAGAAAAGATGTCATCAAACTTAGATGGCCGACCCACTTTTCCCCATTCCACTTCCCTCCAATCCAGTGCATGCCACCACTTGGTTTCTGCTTTGATTACCTTCAAATTTTGGCTTGACAGTTCCATCTTAGAAAAGCTCTTAAGTTTCGGGCAATCATAAATTCCTATATTTTCTAAACTTGAACCAATGTGTAATCCATTGGATATGCTGGTCAACTCAGGAAGATGGAGAAGTGTCATTGTTCTTAATTTAGGGAGAAAAGTGCCTGCTTTGGATTTGGATGATTGGCAAGTTATTATAGCACTTATTCTGGGACAATCTTTGACTATAAGCACCTTTAATAGTGAAAGGTTGCCCAAAAAATCCAGGGTGAAAATAGTTGTTAACTTAGGACAATTGTACAATGACAAGTACTTCAACATACCAAAACAGTGACTAGAATGAACTTGTCCTTCACAAATGCTTCTTAAATTCTTCATGTAGGATATACTTAACAGCAGCAAATGGGGAAATATATCCATACTACTCGAACATCTTCCATCAACAATTGTTTGCATTTCTTTACACTCAGCCAATATGCACACCTGTAGTTGCTCTATATTCATCAAGCCAAATATTGAAAGATCCCTTATGGTCATATGTCGATCTAAAAATAAAGCCTTGCTGTATCTAACAACATTTCTTATTTCATAGGGGGCATCAACACCTTTCACAAACTTTAAACTGCACTTACTTTGTTTAAATTTCTCTTCAGCTCTGGATGGTGAACCTGATATGATCCGTGACATATGCTGACCAATGATAAGTCTAAAATCAAGCATCAAAAAGTGATCTGAAATAACATTCAAAAGTTCTGGTTCTGGAATGTACAAATTAACAGTTTGCAAGCATTTTAATGCTAAAATTTCTGATAGAATGACTTGTACATTCTCTTTCCAGCGCTCATCATCAGGATTCACATCAATGTTTAATTGTTTTATCTGCTTAAGTTTGGAAATCACCCCAAAAGCAACAATTGTTGAGCTTGTATATTGTTTGCTTTTCTTGCCACGATACTCATAGAAACAAAGAGTCAAACTTTGAAGATTGCTCAACTCTTGGATTTCTTTTGGCAGATGTATGATTTGAGTCTTGTCAAGATCAAGCTCCTCATGTCTTTTCAACCTTCCAACCTCTGAAGGTAGTTTCATGAAGCATTCACAACCTTTCATATAAAGTTTTTTCAGTTGTTCCAACTCAAAAAAGGAGTTCGGTAGTTCTCTTACACTTGTGCATGATAAGTCCAAAATGCAAAGTGTTGGCATTTTGGAGAAGAAAAGCGAAGGGAGTTTTGTCAAGTCAACATTGTTGTGCAGCATTAATATTTTGAGTTTGAGACAATTTGGAGACAAAGGTATCTCAGACAACTTATTATCTGCCAGATCAATATAAACAACACTATGCCATAGCTCACTATTTGGCGGCTCAACCAATCCTAACCTAGCTTTCTTCATGAAGAAAGGATTTTGAGTGTTCAATGACTGTAGAATAGAATAGATGTCTTTTGGCATCTGAATATACCTGGACTTGGTGTCTTTTAATTGCAATAAGACAAAACAATCCAGAAGCTCTCTCAAGTGATGCTCTGCTTCAACAGCAACCACTAGTCGAGAAGAAATCCAATCATTGATCAACTCTCTATCAAGCTTCCCATCTTTAATGTTAGGAATGAATAAACAACACGTAACGCAGTACTTCTGTTTCATACTTATTTTATACTAGACAAAGTATACAAATGGATTAACCATGACTCTGCTTTGGCCATAAAATGCACTTTTGTTAGTGTCAAGATGGGGCCAACGCAGTTTGAAAAGAGCAGACTTCCAAAGTCGAACATCTGTCACATTTTTCAATGACCTTGCCACAATGACAATGGCAAGAAGATGGCCACTGCACTCTTCAACTATACGTACTGCAAATTTCTGGATGGCATTGGATAGACAATCAAACTCATTACCTGTAGTCTGACAGAAAACCTCCCATGGTAATAGATGATCATTCGTGCTGATATTCAGATCCATTGTCATTGTTATTTCATCATTAGCTTGCTTTGAAGATTCAGTGGTAATGAACACCACAACTCCAGCAAGTTCTTCTCCTAAAAGACCCACTCTCCGCAGATCTAGAGGCTCCTTGGCATCTCCATCCGCCAAAAGCACCAGGTATTTATTTCTTGACATTTCTTTTTCAATACTTGTTATAAGCCACTGGTCATTGCCTTCTATCATTGGAAGCTGAAGTTGTCGAGCTATCTCTTGTCGAACTTGGACCTCCACCTTGTTGTGATAGCCTGAGGCGTTAATATATAAGACTCCGGAAAAAGTTTCATGAAGCATAATTTCCTTGTCTTTCAAGATTGACTGTATTCCTTGCATAACTAGTCTTTTTTCAGCTCCATCTCTAGCAGACAATAGGACGTGATGAATGTTACGTACATGATCATCCTTAGAGAGCAAAGTTTGGACCAGTTGATCAACAGCAAGATTCGCAGCTAAGTTGAGAATGGCTTTTGGTATCATGTAGAAGTAAGAAAATATGGGACTGCAACCTCTCTCCACATTCTTTAATATATCCATTGGTAGAAGGCCTTGGAAGCATTTAAGGGGCTTCTGGGTTAGTAGGCGATGCAAGTCTTCAAGCGAATGTCTCCCATTTGAAGCTTCAAAAGTCCAAGCCTTGAGTTTGCTGTCATGCACTGTTTTCATGGGATAACTCAACATGAGCCTGATAAAATCTCTTATCTTGCTCAATTGCAGCAGCAAATTCTCTCTCTCCTCATATCTAAACGTCGATCCAATCCGAGGTTGATCAAATAGCTTCACTTTGGCTCTAGAAAAGTGGCTCTGTTTTCCTGTATGGCTTCAGCTTTTCTATTTTTGGAAGATCAAAGGGCTCCGCTTGCAAAACAGGTTCCGCTTTTTTTCCTTGTGTGGTTAAATTGAGAGGATTGGTAGGGAGAAGATTGGAAGAATTTTAATGAAGGGGAGAAGATGAGATAGATTTTAAAATTTTTTTATTTAAAAAGATTTTAATAAAACTTTATTTAGTTCACGAAGGGATTGAAGGAAATTGAGTAATAAAACTTAATTTTCTCAAAAAAAAAAATTCAAATTGGAGGAAGTAATAAAGGGATGGGGGAGAAAATTGGAGAAAATTAAATCCCCTCTAATTTTAACAAACAAGGGTCCCTTCCTCTTTCCTTAAAACAATCCGAACCAAATAGTCCTTGGGAAAATCAAATGTCTCTTCTATTACCATTGTCTTCACAGCTTCTGTTATTGAAGATAAATCAAGTGGCTCCGACTTGGAGTGAACATGCGCCTTACTATTCCTTGAATTCATTCCCTTCATACGAACTCCAAATATATAGCTCTTCCTACATGGCGAAAGACGGCCGGGGGAGGCAGTCGCACAAAAGAATTAAGACAAAGTGAGTGATTTGAAAATTATTTTATGCATTTTGTTTTAACTAGAAATTATGCGGGGGAATGTTCTATTCTACTGAGTCATTAGATAATTTTTTTCGAGTATGGCATGGAATTTGAGAACTGTATCATACTATATATTCATAATTTTAAAAAGTGCAACTTCTCATTTATTTGATATTTTATATTGGTCAGTGAATATTTTTGGAAACTAAACTAAAGCACATGTGCATATATTTGAAATACATTGTATATTTACCAAAAAAAAATTTACATATGAGGAAAATTTGTCAATATTTTATGCCACCATTAACAAACCCTTACTCTTAACAAAGATCAATTCTCTTTTCTTTCTTTTTCTCCCTTACTCCATATAATATATAAAAAGATACATGGACTCTCTCATCTTGCTAGGTCAATGAATTTCATTTAGAGAAAATTTGAAATTAGATAGACGAAACGTGTAATGTCTCAACATTAATACATCTCATATTCATCTAGTTATACATTGTTATAAATTGTGCATATTTACTATTTAGGTTGATCTTTTACGTGTAATTGAAGTGTCTCCCTTATCTTTTATTCAAAAAGAAATAGTTGTATTGTGGTTCTATTTTATATTGCTTCACTTTTTTTTTCCTGAAATCAGACTTGCAGTTGATATTTAAAAAAAAAAAAAGGAAATATGGGCTTCTTTTTTAAATTTGTTGCTAACTCATCAGCCTTCTTCATCTTTTATTTTGTTGGGCCATAAAAAAATAAACCAGGTTCATTATTCTTGCAACTGCCACCCATGTTGAACCAAGAAAAAAACAATACCAGCAACATTATTGCAGTCTTATAACTCGGTCCAACTCGAGGTGGACCAATTTGACTTGGTCTAGTTTTGCTTTATGCCAACAGACCATGAGTTTGGAATTGATAGTCGATCTCGTCTACGCCCACCCTTACTCTATAGATTGATTTTTTACTTGTAATTGAAGAGTTTCCCATATATTTTTGAAAAAAGAATTAGTCCTATTAAAATAAATCCCTCACCTTCTAAATTTAGAAACTTGATCTATATATGTAAAACTAAAATATCCTTCTGACTATTTAATTAATATCTTGATTAGTTCCTCTTTTGTATCTTGCTTGAACAAAGTGTCTTTGTTTTTTTGGGAGACATAATGCATGTATAGTGGATTTATAGAAGAAAGAGTTTGAAGGTGAAGTGAAATAAGAAAAATAGGGAATGGTAGTAGTACATACCAGGAGGCGATGCGACGAGGCGTAGTCACAGTTGACTTGAAGCCCAGACCTATGCTAGTTGAGTGATGGAGTGAGGAAGGACGCTGCGCCCTCCTTCGGATCACTTTCTTCTTTGACAGCAAGCTTCATTGACCTTGAGATCCTGATTGCTATCAGTTTCATCAAATTCAAGATTATTACAGCTGTCTAATAATTAAATATAGAAACAAGTAGTTTATTTAAAAAAAAAAAAACATTCTCGAGCATGGGATACTTTTATCTATATCATGATAATTACCAAAAAAAAAAATCGTCGGCAAGGTAAAATTGTCAAAAAATTATTTTGATTTTTAATTTTATTTTTAGTAAATACTATAAATTTTAAAAACATATGCTACTCTATAAAATAATTAGTGTTGCATAAAATAATTTATAAGAAGGGAAATTTTAGAATAAATAATTAATATTCCACGTACTGTTGTAAAATAACTTATATTTTAAATCATATTAAAAAGTGTTGGAAGCACTTTCATACATATTAAAGAAATTTTATTATATTATTAAATTTATGAAAAAAAAATCAAAATTTTCAATTTTACCCATACTAATTCCACTCATTTAATTAAATATAGAATGAGTTATACTATTAATATTAATAATAAATGAGAGATAAAAATGATAAATCACTGTATAACATTTAATATTATCTAATATTATGAAAAAAAATGAGTGCATTAAAAATAATGAGAACTAGAACTTCTAGGATATATCTTCTTTCTTTTAGCAATTTGAGGAGTACTTGATCTTGTATATGAGGAAACTACAAGCTCTGTTTCTTTTTTAGTTTCATTTAAGACTTTATCATATATATTAAAAAATGTAATTAATATATTAGAATTTTTTTTTAAAATTTACTAATATGTCCTTACATAAATAAATAAATGTTTCCTTTAGTCCTAAATATAAAACACATTCTAGAAGTATTATTTAGTTTTAAATATAAGGCACTTTGTACTGTGATCTAATGCATTAATTTTTTTTTTCATATAATTAATAAATGAAAGATAAATAATATAGGAAAGTGAGAGATAATGTAATTAAAAAGAGTAAATGATAGAAAATATTGAAATTTTTTTAAAAAATTTAATAATCAAACTCATTTTCTTAAAATGTTTTAGGTAATTGAAAGTATCTTATATTTAAGACAGGAGGAAGTAAAAAAGAGTAATTAATATTATTTTTAACTTTTAAGATGATAGATAAGGGTATAAGTAGAAAAATAGTAATTGATGTTATTTTAGAATTCTAAAATAATAGAGAAAAAACAATTTTTTTAAAAATATATAACAAATAATAAGAAATAAAGGGAGTAACATCCATCTAAGCCATCTTCATGTTAATATTAATTAAAAACCTTAGTGCTCATGATGGTGGGGCTGATGATGGTGGGCGAGAAGAAGGAAAGCTTTAAAAGCATTTATATATATATATATATATATATATTTTACTTGGACGTGGTCTTTAAGCATGATTAAAATTCAGTAGTTGATCTTAACTTATAATTAAATTCTTATTTTGATAATCACCGCATTTTCAGCTAGTGGAGACTGGAGTGGTCCTAAAATTGGAGGAAAATGCGGATGTATTTTGATTTTTTTCTTCTTTTGTCTTTTTCTTTTCCTTTCCTCACAAAGAAACATTGTGTTATCAGTCATCCTTGCTTTATTCTTATTTCTATTTTTGTAAAATGAAAAAAAGGAGAAAACTTGCATCTTCGTATTAATATTCTGAACGTGAATAGTATATATCGTCGTTGAATTAATTATTGATTAAATATGATAAACATTTAATTATTACTATTTTACGCGTTAATTAAACTGGATCACAAGAATTTTTTAAAAAAAGAGCTTTATTGACAAAACATATTTATAAATTTTCAGTTTTGAGCCCTTCCAAATTTAACGAAAATAAGGTTCATAAATTCGCTCAATTAACTTTGACATCTTTTTTATGAAATAAATCAACTTTGATAGGGCTAAATAAGTTGGCCCGGTCCAACCCGACCACATTGAGCCAATTGGGCCGGGTCGGAGTTAGGGTCAGGCACCTTAACCTCGACCCGGCCCAACCTATATATATTTTAATTTTTTTAATTATTTTATATATCTTAATTGATTTTGTAAAATTTTTATTTTTTATGTATCTAATATAATACATTTACTATGTAAATATTATGAAAACATTTTAAGATTTTAATGTTTCAAATGTTTTTAAATTTTAAATTAATTTTTTAACTTAATATTTATATAAAAATAATGTATAATGGTTAAATATTCATAAATTTTGAATAATTTTATTTTTTCTAAGATTGTTTTTTAAGAAAATCTATTTTTAAATATAAATAAGTATATTTTTTATTATTGAATAATTTTTTAATTTTTTAAAAAATATGTATATAGTATCAAGTCAGCCCAATACTGACTCGATACTAGCCCGAAGAACATTGAGTTAGGCATTGGGTAGGGGTCAAACCCGATCCAACCCGGTTCGACACATGTTCACCCCTAAACTTTGATATTTAGATTATCACTTCTATGATTGATTCATGAGCTTGACTTCAACGAAACCATACCTCATGAATTTATATTTTATATTATTTTAATTTTATTTATTTTTTAAATTCATAACTAAAATTTTTTTTCTTTCACAGTTTACTTTAAAAATTAGAATTAAGAAAAAGAATTTAGATCATTCATAATCTAAACCAATACATTGTATAAAATCTATAGCAAACTATATTAATTAGTCATAAGTCATGAATGATATTGCTTATTTAATCAAATTTTGTGCAATGTATAAGAAAATATGTCTAATTATCTATAACTAGTGTACTCATGTATTCCATGGAGTTTGAAAAATAAATTATTTGCCTATTTCACTACCCCAATAATCATATATGATAAATGATTATAGGTTTGAAAAGGCACAACCGGAAATAGGCACTATATGTATATATTTATAATTTATGAATAGTATATTTTGTTAAGTCTGGTGATCAACATGATTAGCTTTGATGATGTCAAATAATTAAGTAAAAAATTTACATAATATGTACCTTTAATATTCAATGTATCGTATCAGTTATATTATGCATATCATATCATGTGAATTAGACTAATTACTTTGATTGAAAAAAGTTATATTCAATGTAGGTTGTCTAAAAAAAAAAAAGAATGGGCATTGAAGTAAAGAAATAAATTTTCAACATTATGCTTTATTTAAAGATGAAGAAAATAATACTCCAAGATTTCCAGAATATGATGATGATGATATCAAAGGAGTACATGTTTGAAGAAAGTAAAAGACTAAAAGAAAGATGGAGCTTAAGATTAATTCTCATATTTGTTTCTTTTAGGTTGTATGATGGTAAAACTTTGAATGCATGTAAACTTGTTACAATCAACCTTTAACTTGTTTTCTCAAATGATATCAAAAGAGAGTCTATATTTTTCAAGATGTTTTTGAACCTTTCTAACTCTTAAATGTTTATGAAAATCAACTTAAATGTCTAAGTTTTTAGATTTCTCATGATCTTTCTCGCTGGTGACAGTCTGAGTATTCATAGTTCTTAAACATATTTAAGGTTGTTAGACAATATGTCAAAGTTTTGTGCTAAAGTTTAAATGATCATAGTGTATCTCTTAAATGTTTAAAGTGATAGGCATAATGGAGTGTCACTTCTAAAGCACTCTTAAACGATCAAGTAGTTTAACTTCATCATGTATCACAAGTCCCACCTTTATTTGCTATTCACATGATGATGGTTTAAGATTGATTCTCTAAAACGTTCAAGTGTCGCTTTGAAAATCTCTGTTTTTCTCTCTATACATCTTGAACGATCATGGAGTTTATCTTAAATGTTCAAGTTTCTGGGTTTTGTACATTTGAAACTTTAAAACGTTCAAGTTGTATATATTGATAGTTCATTGTGTCTGGATTTCCTTTTGACAATTTTGAAAACACATGATAAATAATCAAAAGGAAACTCTTAATTGTTCATTGAGGTTCCATATCTTAGAAACTCATGTTAACCATACTTGCTTAACCCATCAAGCTGAACAACTAGAACGATCAAGTTATCGACTTAAACCATCAAGCTGAACAGCTTGATCGATCAAGTTCTAACAAGTTGATTTAATGCAGTTGGTAAATAGTTAGTTTAGTAGCGTAATGGCTATATTTTGTTTCTAATGGCTAGATTAGCTTAGAAATCTATAAATAGAACCCCATTAAGGCTAAGAAACAACGAATCTAAGTGTCTTGAGTGCCAAAATGCTACTTCATTGAATGAAAGCCTTATTATCATAATCAGGTCATTTTTTGTGCTTCAATATTTCTATCCACTCTTATAAGTGAGAGATTATCTATTGTAATCTTCTTTTCTTTGTGAGAGAGATTCTTTAAGTGAGGTATCCTAAAGAGATTACTCAATATTGAATTACCTTGAAGGGATTCGTAATTATACTAGGAAAGGTGTGGGAGAGTGATAGACTTAGTAAAGAAGTTTTAGATGTATAGAGGCTTTACAAGTGTCCGGTTCAAATTTGTAAGAGATCGTAGAAAATCTCAGATGAGTTGTTTGGAGACTAGGCGTAACCAAATGGTTGGGTCAAACCAGTTTAAATCTTAGTTTTGACATTCTTCTCTATCACTTGCTTCAATTCTTCATCGTACTTTGTTTATTATTGTTTTGGTACTTCTCTTTATATTGTTGGGTTATCCTTTATAAAGTTAAAAATTTTATAATACCCAATTCACTCTCATCTCGAGTAACCAACAAATCTAACATATTTTATTAGACTTTTTATATTATATAGTTATAGATATTTAGGTTTTTGCAAAACAATACAATGATATTACTTTGAAGAGTTATTCTCACTATCATATTATTTTATATTAAAATTTAACAAAAATAGATATATAATATTTAAATAATAAATATTTTAAGATTACAAATATTATTTCACATTTTTTGCCAAGTCTTTTTTCACTTTCTTTCTATTGTCAAAATAATACTTAATTAGATTCAAATTCTCTCAACTGATAAGATTTTATTTTATTAAATTATTTGAATTCAATTTGAATATTTGTATTTTAAGTATTTTTTATTAAAATAATATTTTATATTTGAGATTAAAAATTGATTATATATATATATTTTAATATTGAAATATAAAAAAATTAATAAATTTATATATATATATAATAAAATTCATAAGAAGGCATAATATTCCCAAATCATAGACAATATATCTCAATTTTCAGATTTGAAGCAACTTACAAAAAAACTCCCTAGCCAAAATTTAAAGCATTCGAATAACTATAGACTTTTTAAATTTAAGAATATGTTTGGAAGTTTAGAGTGGAGTAAAATGGAACTACCATTAATGGAAAGAGATGAAATATAATGGAATAAATCAAAACAGAGTGGAATATTTTGTTGTTTGAGAGTTTTATAATGGAAATAATAGTTTCATTTGACAATTGTTTTGAAAGTTATTATAAAATAGATAGAATTGAATAGATAATAACATTTTTATCAATATTACCTTTATGAGTTAATTTAAATGAATGAAATAATTGCTATTATTATTTTGAGAAATTCATATTAAGTTATAATTAGATTTTATCCTAATAAAAAAATTCAATTATTAATTAAATTGGTGAATAAACGTTAATTAAGAGAGAATGCAACTTGAGTTGGGGAGAGAAGTGATACTATGCAGTCAATAAATATGATAAAGAAAATCATTCCTTGATGTAGTAGAAAAACAAAATTAGGATGCCATGGATTAAAAGAGGAGAGATAATGTTCACGTAGTTTAAAGAATGAGATGAAAGCATGATACAATATGTGTTTTCATTAGGTTGGAGGCAGTTTTATCATTGTAACATTAACTTTAAAAGCCATTATATCTTTAACTCTTAATTTGGAGGTTAGAAAAAATGGCGTTCATGATGGCTAAGAATGACTTGATAAGTCATCTTTTATAATCTCACTTCATTTTTTAAAATGTCTTTCACACGCCAGTGGCCTTGTGCCACAATGGCACTGAGCTCCTCTCTTAAATGGGAGGTTGTGGGTTTGAGCTCCTAAGTAAGCGTGGTGGGTGCGTGAGTTCCTTTTCTTTGGGGGAGGGATGTAGGTATGAGTGTGTGTATGGTTTATAATTATCCCTTATCCGATATGGGTGTATGTATGGTTTGCAATTGTTCCTTGTCAAAAAAAAAAAATTCTTTCACATAGTGGCTTAACACCCATTTTGTTCGTGTGTCTTGTTTGGTACACAGGAATTGAAAGCATGGAAATGGAATTTAGGCAAAATGCCTTGAATCCAATTCCTTCTCAACCATGATGGAATCAGATGAATTATGGGGACTCTATTTATTAAGGGCTTTGGTGATTGCGATGTCAAGGTTGGTGGTGGCCGAGTGTGAGTGGAGCTTGAATCTGGCTTTGGTGCTTGCAATTTCTGGTGGTTCTGTGTTATGGGTATTTTGTGTTGTGAGTGTCTTCAATGTCATTTTGTGCTTTGTGTTGTGGTTCTTCAATGGCATAGAAGGCTTCCTGCAATGGTAATTTTTAGAGTTGTGGTGGTTGATTTTTCAAGATGTTTCAAGATTTTGACAATGGCCAGAGATCGGTTTTGATGATGGTGGATTGCAGATTTGGAGTTTTCTTTTAATTTTACCAGGAATATTTTAGTCTTTTCATGTATAAAAACACATGCTAAATAAAAATTATATAAGAATTTTATATACATACCAAACGTACTTTTAAAATTCAAATCTTATTCTCTTTCATATTCCAATTCTCTCAAAAACCTTTTCAAATACCAAACATAGCAATAGAAACTTGGACTAGGGAAGTGGAAGTAGAAATGAATTCCACTTGTTAGCATGTTTGGTGTGGCTGAACCCAAATTCCTTGGGAGGCCTACTTCCACATAATGGCTTGAATTGACTTCACAACTAGGTCCATGGAAGTCTCATGAGTTCCATGGAAGTCTGAGATGTGGACCATTTTACCTTCATCTTCTCTACCGCCATATCTCAATTCTCAGTCAGAGATACCATCATCTCCTGTCCCTTCTCACATCTCCTCCATTTATAGCTAGGATGATGATGAGCTCAATGATGGGTATGGAAGTCACAACAGCAAGGACAATGAGGATATGAAGGTTCTGGTTCACTGTCATCAATACACAATCGTAGTCGACCATGAGTATACTCGTCCTATCTAGATTTTGGTTCATCGAGAGGGGAAGCCTTCCTTTACACTTGCTTCTTCAATCTAGGTTCAGTGTTGACTAAGTTCTGTTGAAGGTTATTGCGAGTTTTGAATTTCTTCCAGATCTTGGATTTCTTCCTCTACACATAGTGCTCTGATCTGGTTTGTGGTGTACAACTTCAATCTCGTCATTCCATTGCCTTCTTCAACTCCAATAGAGCCCACCGCCTCCATGGCTTTGAGAGTTTTGGATTTCGACAATGGCTTCCTTGTGAGGCTTTTTTTTTTCTTCACATATGGTAGTGCAATTTGTTTGATTTTTGATCCATCATCTCAATTGTTATGATCTAGTTTAGGGTTAATGTTTCATGATAGTTTTCGATTGTCTTCATGGTGGTAGCTTGTGTTCAAGGAGAGTTTTTCTTTTTTTCGAAGGGTAGTTTGGTATTTTCATACTATAAATGCAAATATTGAATAAAAATAATAAAATACTTCTACCGGATACCAATAATGTTTTTAAACCTTACTTTCATTTCTACTCTTTTTCTTATCTTTGCACTTCTATTTGCTTCAAAATCACTTATGCCAACCAAATGGAGCATAAGTTTATTAATTGTCCCACCCCAATTCCATTTCACTAAAAAAAAAAATCCCAAACGTAACTTGTGAGCGGAATCCAAACTTATCTTTTTTCCCCCTGAAACTCATCCGAAATTAGTAACGGGTGTTTCGGTGTATTTTCCAATTCATGTATGATACACGGCGTTTCATGCACAAGATTATAAGGTGTTGAGGTTGATTTTCGGTGTTGTTTCAGGCGTTCACCCAAAATTAAAGCTTCTTTATTGCTTCTACTTCAGCTTGGGACCTCTCAGCTGGAGCATTCTATATATCTATCACAAATTAGAGGAAGGATTTCATCTTTGATCCAATCCTGGTATACTTACTCTTTCTTTTCCTTGATTCCTTCTATGCTTTTAATTTACATTTCCCATATTTTCTTTGTTGGCCTGTGTTTAAAATTGATTTATGAACTTGATTGCTACTAAGATGAACAATTCAGAATCCCCAGCTCAGAATCTTGTCATCCACCCTCTGGAAATATAATCACAAGAGTGTTGCACTGAATCTGTAATCATTTTTTTTGGCTCTTGTGTACTCCAATATCATATATTTCCCTATAACCCCTCATTTCTGCTTTATCGAATGGATTCCTTATAATGATATTCGTTGATAGTATTTCTATATTATATTTTATTATACTATATGTGTGAAGTCGCTGTGAAATTAAATGAATTTATAACATGTTTTAATATAGTATACAACTGTAAACATCATATATATATATATATATCTTGGTTAACATCTGTGGTTGAACCATAAATCATTCTAGACATTTGAAGTTTTGCCATGAATGGGATCAGAAACACAGTCTCCGCTTTGGAGAGGTAGCAAGAGAGCTGGTCACACAGGTTGGGCTGCAGGTTTCGGCAGCAGCAGTGACAGACACGCTCAGGGCTTTCAATGATTTGGAAGAGAAATATGAAGATTTAAAACGAGAATGGAAGTTCCTCCGTGCACTGAAAAATGACATAAAGAGTAAAGTTCAGAGATGTAGAGAGAAAGAAAACACACGTTCTTACAATTTATGGATTACCAAGGTTTTAGAGGCTGGTGCAAACGCGAATGATTTGGTGACTGAATATGAAGAAATAAAAACTTCGAACTGATTTTAGCGACGGTCAAGTCTCTGTTCGGGGATGGAACAAGTGATCGCTGAGATTAAGCAACTAGTTGAAAGGGAATGTTCTATGGTTGTTCAAGTTGATCAACCACCAGAGCGTGTCTTGAAGACGTCAAATGCTCCTCATATCGCAGGTTATCCTGCCCTGCAAGGTGCATTGGAAAAAAAATTATGGAATTGCTCAAAAATAGTAAAATAAAAGCCATTGGATTTCATGGAATAAAAGTGGTGGACAAAACAGCAATAATGCAGAATTTGAACAACCATGAAGAGGTTGCTAAGCTGTTTGATATTGTTATTTTTGCAAGAGTCTCAACTGATCAGACTGATCTTGAACTTCAGCAGAAAATTGCAAGGCGATTGAAGGTGGATACCAAAGTAATCAATGACCATGAAGAGCTCAAGAATAAGAGGTATTTGCTGATATTGGATGAAGTTGTGGACTCAATTGATTTAAATCAGCTGGGAATTCCAAACAACGACAATTACTGTAAGGCTGTGGTAACTGCTCAATATTATCAGATTTGCACCTTGAATGAAGCAGAAAGGTTGATAGACTATCTCGTGATGAGGCATGGGAGATGTTCCGAGATACTGTTGGCCCTATGATTGATAGGCCGGACATTCCAGAGATTGCTCAGCGTGTATGTGACAAGTACTCTTGTCTTCCACTATTGATACATAAGATAGCACGTTCTTTCAAGTTGAAAGGGAGTGCTTCGAGCTGGAGGATGGGATTGGAAGATCTTGAAGAACGATGGCCAGATTATGAAAATGAAGGTGTGAACGAGTTTTACTCATTCTTTAGAAATGTTTTTTGTATACTTCACTGTATCCCATAGATAGCAAAATTTACACTGTTGGCCCTATATATTTGAAACGTATTTATTTTATATCATATCTATAAATATTGCTTACCCTAACTTGAAACATGTATTTATTAAAGCAAATTATTTTTCATCCGAAAAAAGATGGATTGACATAGTATATACTTTCTTTAGCGCAAGTTCCTGAGGTTTATCTTCCACTTTCTCTAGAGACCATAGTAGCATGTAGCAAATGGCCCCCTGTTCTGACTTCCACATACATTCATGCTGATGATTCAATTCTAAAGTTTCGTTATTTTTAGATTTTTACACCAAAGTAATCATTGGATAAAGAATTGTTCCCTTCCATCAAATTTTTGCTATCGTTTTAAGAAACACTACAATGCAAGATTACCTAACATCTTATACCAGGTATGCAATATACTTAGAAATATAAAGAATTGGTGTGCCAGATCTATTAAAATTATCTTTTTGTGTGTGTGTGTGTGTGTGATTTTGATTTCCTAGAGTTAACAAACTATTTTAACTTGTCTTTCAAAACTCAACTAGCCAATAATATGGAGATGAGATAGCAACTACATAGTCAGAGACCCCAAAAATGAAGATACAAGTAAGACAAAATAAGGATGTGAAATGTTGCAATACTCTGAAGGGATTAATTTAGTGATTATTATATGATATATTGTTCTTAAGACAAATCATCATTTGTCCAAGAATTGAGAATAATTCTGGTATCAAAGAGTCATCATTGACATCATCTTAAATTTTCAATAAACTAAAAATTGACACCAAGATGCATGAATCGGGGCAAGTCCAGAATTGAGGCATATATAATATTATGCTGTTTGTGGCAGTGGATCTAGGAACCTTTTTAACATTGCCACCGTACGACAAAGAGTGAAATCCATAGCAATGATGAAAACCCACAAATAATAAGTCACTAGACTCCCTTCAAACTCCATCAAAAGTGCGTTCTTGAAATTCCCTCCAGAGTATAGTATGAGGTTGATCACCATCATGGATCCTGTCCTCTGGCAGGCTAAAATAGAGGCCTTTCTTCATGTACCGCCACAGTCGTGCCCTTTTTATCTTCCTCCGCCTTCTGGGCTGTCAAGAAGCTTAAAAGAGACGGTGGTTTCATTGAGAGTGGAACAAGGACCTCTTCAGGTACAAGGTTCTGTCGCTTAGCAGGATCTTCCATGGAATCATAGCAATCGGACACAACACTAATTCCTGAAGATGAATTGTTGTTGTCAACACTGCTGCAGGCAGCAGAAGCAGAAGGTACAAGACCTTAGAAAATTCCCTTGCTGGTTTCATGCTCGTGCACCAACTTACCGTGATCTGCACAGAGACCACGCTTACCCCTTGAAAATTTCTCGCATTCTCCTATTCCCCAACTGCATTGCTTTACTCCACCATGAGCCATGCAGAAATCTGTGCTACCCTGTGCACTCATTCCACACCCTTCAAACTCACACCGCTTCCCCTCACCATGCCTGACACAGCAATCAGTACGGCCTCGTGCACTCTTAGTGCAGCCTGGCACAGCACACCTCTTTCCTCCACCATGGGCAACACAAAAGTTCGTGCCTTCATGCACACTCTTAGGGCATATACCACCACCATTGAAAAGGCAGCACTTTGTCCCCCCAACATGTGCTTTGCACAATGGAGTGCTCCCTTCAGCACCTTTCGTACACCCTGGGAAAGAGCAACGTTTTCCATCGCCATGTGCCTTGCAAAACATTGTGCTTCCTTGTGCAGCCTTATTACATCCCTGGTACTGACAACAGCGTCCACCACCATGAGAGATGCATAACCCAGCCTGATCTTCAGCATTCTTGGTGCAGCCTTCTTCCTTGCATCTCTTACCTCCCCCATGTCTAATGCAAAGTCCTGACCTACCTCTTGCAGCCTTAGTGCACCCACCTGGATACCCACATTGTCTGCCACCGCCATGTGCTATGCAATAATCTGTCTTCCCCTCGGCACTTTTAGTGCACCCAAGCCGCTGGCACCTCCTCCCTCCACCGTGGGCCTTACAGTAAGCAGTGCGGCCCTCAGCACCCTTGTTGCATCCTGGTTTCTGACATCTCTGTCCACCCCTATGCCTAATACAAAGGCCTGAAGCACCTCGTGCTTTTTTTGTACAGCCAAAAAATTTGCATCTCTTCAGATTGCTCATTCGGTTCTCTGAAGTCACCACTATAGCTTGGGGCCCGGATATGGTAACAGTGGAGTGCGTTGTGACATCGGAAGGTTCCTCGCACGGCTGAGGTTTTGTTCCAAGAATTTTTAGTTCCTGTGTCTGCACCAAAATGTTAATTAGCTTTGTCCAGTCTTGCAGCCAAAAGAAGTGATGGAATATAGTCGACTGATTTCTTTGCTGGGTAGAACCCACGTCAACAAGAGGCATCACAGAATAATTAGGTGAGTTGAATTTCAGAAGTTTGTGCAACTTTTCTTTTCTATATAATTAAAAGGGTAATATAATCCGTTCAAAAAAAACATATCATTAGATTAACTAAATATCTTCTAAACTATAATGAGAGAAATAAAAGGAGAAATTAATAGAACAATTCACTCAAAGAATACATATACATATACATATGTACATGTATAAATATAAACTGGCAAATAACTTCTAAAATAAGATGTTTATTTTCTCACATTTCACAAATAGACAATCACAAGACTGAAATAAAAGGGAAGAAAAAAGACGTCTTACAGAAGTCTCTTCTTTATTGGCATTTTGCTTTGTGTCCCTAAAAACCTTCTCATTGGAATCCTGCAATGGCTCACCATCTATCCCACCTGTTGTGACGGTATTCAACAATGCAAGAGAATTAAGGTAATTAATCTTCATGTTATTAATATAAATTCAGTATAAGTAACATACGTAGTTATGGCATATATAGTACGAATAACAACCTATAAAATAAATATCAAATATTAATAGAATTACCTGTATTGTCATCAATATCATCATCAACCCCTAATTGACTCATAACATCAGCCTCTTGATTAATTGAGGAAAAGATGCAATCAAACTTATATGGCCGACCCACTATTCCCCATTCTACTTCACTCCACTCTAGTGTCTCCCACCACTTGACTTCTCCTTTGATGACCTTCAAATTTTGGCTTGACAGTTCCAACTTTGAAAGGCTTTGAAGTTTCGGGCAGTTATAAATTCCTATATTTTCTAAGTTTGGACCCATGTAAAACCCATTGGAAATGCTGATCAATTCAGGAAGATGGAGAAGAAACATTGTCCTTAATTTAGGGAGAAAAGTCCCTACTCTGGGTTCTAATGATCCACATATTATTAGAGCACTTATTTTGGGACAATTATTAACTACAAGAACTTTTAAGAGTGAAAGATTATCTAAAAAATTTAAGGTGAAAATAGTTGTTAACTTAGGACAATTATGCAATGATAAAGACTTCAACATGCCAAAACAGTGACTAGAATGAATTTGTCCTTCACAAATGCTTCTCAGATTCTTCATGTAGGATACACTCAATAGTAGCAAACGGGGAAAAATATCTTCATCACTTGAGCATCTTCCATCAACAATTGTTTGCATTTCTTTACATTCAGCCAATAGGCACACCTGTAATTGCTCAATATTCTTCATGCCAAATGCTGAGAGATCCTTGATGGTCATATGTCGATCTAAGAACAAAGCCTTGGTATGTCTAGCAACACTTTTTACTTCACAGGGGACATCAACACCTTTCACAAACTTTAGGCTACACTCACTTTGTTCAAATTTTGCTACAGTTGTGGGTGGTGTACTTGATATGATTCGTGACATATGATGGCCGACAATGAATCTAAAATCAAGCTTGAAAATGTGAGTTAGTATAATATTCGAAAGTCTTGGTTCTGGAATATACAAACTAATAGTTTGCAAGCATTCTAATGCCAAGATTTCTGGTAGAATGACTTGTATATTCTCTTGCCATCGCTCATCATCAGGATTTACATCAATACTTAAATGTTTCAACCCCTTAAGTCTAGAAATCACCCCAGAAGGAACAATTGTTGAGCTAGTATATTGCATGTTTTTCTTGCCTCGATACTCATAAAAACAAAGAGTCAAACTTTGGAGATTGATCAACTCTTGAACCTCTTTTGGCATATGTATGATTTGAGTCTTGTCAAGATCAAGTTTTTCAAGTTTCTTCAATTTTCCAACCTCTGAAGATAGTTTCATGAAGCGTTCACACCCTTTCATGTAAAATTCTCTAAGTTGTTCCAACTCAAAAAAGCAATTTGGTAGTTCTCTTATACTGGTGTAGGACAAGTCTAGGATGCAAAGTATGGGCATTTTGAAGAAGAAAAACGGGGGGATTTTTGTCAATTCAGCATTGTTGTGCAACATTAACACTTTGAGTTTGAAACAATTTGTGAACAAAGGTAGCTCAGATAGCCTATTGTCTGCCAAATCAATATATACAACGTTATGCCATAACTCACTGGTTGGTGATTCAACCAACCCTAACCCAGATTTTTTCATGAACAAAGGGTTCTGAGTGTTTAATGTTTGCAAAATAGCATATGTGTCTTCTGGCATTTGGATATACCTGGACTTGGTGTCTTCAAATTGCAATAAGACAAAATGGTCCACTAGCTTTCTCAAAATAGGCTCTGCATCTCCACCAGCCACTAGTTGATAAGAAATCCAATCATTGATCAACTCATTTTGGAGCTTCCCATATTTGATTTCCAGAATGAATAAACAACATGTAAGGCAATGCTTACATTTATTACTGAAATCACGCCAGATGAAATTCATGAATGCTTTAACCAAGACTCTGCTCTGACCATGAAACATGCTCATGTCATAGGAAGGATGGAGGGAATGCAATTTGTTGAGAGCACGTTCCCAATCATTAACATTTGCGTTGCTTAGTGACTTTGCTACAATGGCAATGGCAAGAAGATGGCTACCACATTCTTCAACTATACGCGCTGCAATTGTCTGGATAGCATTCGATGAACATAGAAATTCATTGCCAACAATCCTATAGAAGACCTCCCATGGCAACAAGTGATCCTCTATCCTGATATTCAGATCCATTTCCAATGTTAATTCATCATCAGCCTCAATGGTAATCAACACCACAACTCCAGCAAGTTCTTCCTCTTGAAAGCCCACTTTCTGCAAATCCAATGGCTCCTTGGCATCATCTCCATCCACCAAAACTACCAAGTATTTTCTGCTTGTCATCTCCTTTTCAATGCTTGTCATGAGCCACTCATCATTGCCTTCTATCACAGAAAGTTGAAGTTGTTGAGCTATCTGTCGTCGAACATGGACCTCCACCTGACTCTCGTAATATGAGGCATCAATAAGTAAGACTCCAGTGAAGGTTTCATGAAGACGAAGCATATTCTCCTTGTCTTTCAAGACTGATTCTATCTTTTCTGTAACTAATCTTTTTTCAGCTCCATCTCTAGCAGATAATAAGACATGGTGAATGTTGCGTAGATGATCATCCTCAGACAGTAAAGTGTGAAGGAGTTGATTCACAGCAAGATTCACAGATAAATTAAGAATGGCTCTTGGCATCACGTAGTAGTCATCAAATATAGGACCCCATCCTTTTTCCACACTCTCTAGTATGTCTATTGGTAAAAGGCCTTGGAAGCATTTAAGGGGCATCTGAGCTAGTAGGCGATTCAAGTCTTCTGGCAAAAGTCTCCTATTTGAAGCTTCACAAGTCCAAGCCTTGAGTTTGCTGTCATGCACTGTTCTAATGGGATAATTCAACATAAGCCTGACAAAATCTCTTACCTTGCTCAATTTCAGCAGCAAATTCTTTCTCTCCTCATCTCCAAACATGGGTCCAACCAGTAGTTGACCAAATAGCTTCACTGTTTTGGCTGTGGGAAAATCAAGTGGCTCTGTTTTACCAAATAGCTCCAGCTTTTCTATTTTGGGAAGATCAAGTGGCTCTGCTTTCACACGTGGCTCAAATTTTTCTATTTTGGGAAAATCAAATGTCTCTGCTTTCCCAGATATCTCTACTGCTTCTGTTTTGGGAATCTACATTTTGGCAATTTGCTTCTCTGCCAGTGCTGGAGATAACATTGATAAATCAAATGGCACCGATTTGGAGCGAACATGCGCCTTGCTATGTATTGAAGTCATTCCCTCCATAGGAATTCCAAATTGATAGTTTTTCTGCATATGGGGAGGGCCCAAAAAAAAATACTCAAACAAAAGAATGGGAAAAAAGTTGTATGAAAATGATTTTAAGCATTTTTTAACATACATTTTTTTATTTAATTAAATATATTTTTCTGTGTAAATAATATGATTTATTATAAATTTTATATTTTGTATTGATGTGTAGATATTTTTCGAAACTAAACTGAAACACATGTTAGTACCACATATAATTGATATACTATTTAAAAAACATTATATTTTAATCCAAATCCTTGCTATTGACAAAAGTTAATCCTCTCCTTTATTTAAAAAACATTATATACGTAAAAATCTATATATCAAAATAAAACTTAAAAAATCAGCCAAAGAAAAAATAAAAAAAAATAAAACTCAAAAAATAAAATTCCAACATCTCATATCGTAAAAACTTGGGGGGAAAAAAACAACGTAGGCATATAATGGATAAATTTAAGGATTCAGAATATAATCTCAGCTCAAAAATAAAATCAGCTGTACATGCCAGATTTCTTCAACAAAAAAATTGAAGTTTATGTGGATAATATTGATGAATCCATACCTATTTGCAAGAAAAAAAAATAGTATATATGAAGAAGAGTTTGAAAGTGAAATAAGAAAAATATGGAATCATGTTAGTACATACCAGGAAGCGATGTGATTAGGCGTTGTCTCGTTTGAAATACCAACCACCGCTAGTTGAGTAAATGAAGTGATCAACGGACGCTGCCCTTCCTCCTTCGGATCACTTTCTTCTTAGACGGCAAGCTACGTGGACCTTGAGTTCATGAACGCCAACAGTTTCATCAAATTCAAGATTAGTACCGCTGGATAATAATTATGTAATGATCTTGAAATAAAAAAAATTCTAAAATCGATTATTATATAATAAGATGAGTAAAAAAATTAAATTAATTAAAATAATATATATATATATAATATTCTTAGTACATGTACAAAAAAAAATTATCAGATCCATTTTACCTTTATATCTAAAACTGGTAAATAAGCATTAATTAATGAGTTAAAAATTATTTAAAAAATATATGTTAAGCTTATTATTGAGTTTAGAGTTCAAATCTAACATAGTATTTAAAATGAAATTTTTTTCTTCAAAATTTTTGTAAAATTACTAAAATATCCTTCCTTTTCTTCTTAATGATGTTGGGCTTTTTGTCATTTTACCACTTCAATTCTTCCTACACTCTTAATTGGAAAAGACATGGCCAAATATAGATTAAAAGAATATGCTATCACCCTCTTGAATATTTCTCTTTCTCCATCACCCCCGACTTCTCCTTCTTCCTTCTTTCTTTTTCTAGTGTATCACCCTTATTTTTTCTCCATTTGCCTAAAACATCTTATTCTACTCTTCTTTGGCTGTGAGCCATTTTCCCCCTTTCCTATTGCCCAGTTACGCGTCTCCTAGGATGTGGTGGTAAGTGCTTGATCCTTTTCTCTCTTTCCACTTTGCTTCGTTGATTTCTATTGTAAGTTTTCCTTGTTACATCATTATTCTCTCTCCATTTGATGTCCGTTTCATGTGGCATAAGTATGGATATGTGGCTGACTTTTTCCTCTCCCAAAAATGGCTTCTGTGTTGCACTAAAACAGGGGAAAAAGTGGGAGGTATAGTGGCTGCCCAAAATTTGATGTAAAAAGTTTAAGTGTAATAGGTATTTGAAAAATAAATTTTTCAGTTTATATTTGTGTGTGTTGTGATGGAAATTTTTATCTCTCTTTTCCTTCTAAGTTTTAGAAAGTTGGAAAATTGGGGATTCTAAGTTGATAAGAAAATTTGATGTTTAGGAATTCTTGGTGTGACTTTATTAATGAATTATGTTGTTTGGATAATAATTTAAGAACTAAGAAGCTTGTTTTATTAATTTTGATTCTTGATGCACACATGGTGTTTGTCAAAAAGTTTGAGACAGGGTTCATAACTAAATTGAGTAACTAAAAGTGATTTATATAACATTGACTAAGTTGTAGTGTAGAATTTGTTTAATGTCCATTAAAAAAAAGGGAGGTGAAAGATATGTATTGCTTTAATGGTTTGAAGGAATTATTGGATAAAAGTTAAATGGTGGTGAGAGACAAGTTGGATGTTATTAAATTTAGTTCATAAGCATATTGATTTATGTACACTAAATACTTGTTTGATATATTCTAAGGAATAATTAGAAATTAGAAAAAAAATTGAATATAGTTAAAGAGTATTTCTTTTAGTGATTTCACCTATATTGAAAGTGGAAATTATCTTCGTATTTCTTATGGTTGGAAAAAGCCTTATAAATGAATGGAATTAATGTCTTCATGACAATAAAAGTTTTGGAATCATTGGGTAAAAGAAAGGGAAAAATTCTTAACTCCTCAAGTTATGTGGGAAAATAAGCGTAGAAGAATTTTTATGGGTTATTAATATTAATGGTATTAATGATTCTTCTTTCAGGTACATAGATAGTTACTTGACTAAAATTTCGTGAAATCTTCTAGTAGGTAATTATTTTTTTTGGAGAGCATATCAAGTAAGTACATAATGTCCAATTACAAATTTACATTGATACTTTTACTAAGTTCAATTTCAAATAAGTTTTTATGCTTCTTGCCTTTACTAAAGTGTTATTGTTTGACAAATGTTATTAAAATGCTTTATAAAGAGTTATAAAAGTTTCTTCCATTTGTTTGGTCAATATTTATACATGCATGGAATAGATGAAATGATTTCAAAGTTATTATTTATGCTTTATTTACTATAAATGATTGAACTATAAGAGTATTTGTATTTCATACATGCCAGAAAGGTTTTAAGAGACCAAATATAGAACGTTGATTGCTAATAGTAATTCTATTAGTCCTTGGTGCACCATGGTTAACACCCAGATAGTAAGGTACATAAGAAGCGCTAGCCTGGTGTGTTGGCCAACACATGTGGAATGGAGGTATATAATTTTATGAGCATCGTGCTCATGCTTGTTTTTCATGAACCTAGCACTCACCCTTGTTTTTGTGAATTTAGCTGCACCGGATTAGTTATTTACCCTCCACGTTTGTGACATTATTTTGTTTAGGTCGTTTTGAGACATGAAATTCAAGAAAAGTTTTAATTTTTATGTTAAATTTTACACAAAAGATTTTTATATCATGTTCTATATGCTCATATGTTGACTCCTTCTTCTAATTTTTTATTATGTTATTTTGTGGTAAATAATTGACTAAAAATTGTTATGATTATATAATTTTAGTCAAAGTAAAACTTCATTGTATATGATTCAAGATGGCAACTTTGTATGTTTCAATTTTTGTTTCAAGTTTATTTACACTTATTGTTAAATTTACAATTGTTTTATTTACCTTGTATTTAATATAAATATTTTTACTTTGCGACATTATTTATTGGTAAATATTTTTTGCCTCAGATAGTAGAATTGATCCCGTATTTTTGGCAGATCCTTGAGAGGCATATTTTGCTTGTAGGAAGCTTCTAGTCATTCTTTTGGATGAATTTACCTAAGATGTAAAATATTTATATCATTGTCATAATATTTTATACTTTGTTTAGATATTCTCCACATGAGGTATTGGCAGAATCCTTATATTTGATGTATTTGATTTGTGGATATATTGCATGTTGATTAGTTGTATTGCTGTAAAACTTTTGGGATGTCTAATTTTTTAAGAAAACTTTGTCAAAATTTCTATAAAAGGCTTAACTTTATTTCCGTATTTAAAAGTAAATATACTTATGATTCTTATATTATAATGATATCTTTGGACTTAAATGTAAATATATAAGTATTCAAGGCTTGTGAAATGGAGAGGTTATTTCACGTGCCATGTCAGCCACACCTAAATTTTGAGATGTGATAGATTAAATATAAAACAAGTAAATTAAAAGTAATGGGAGGTATTTGAACCTCAAAGATATATTTTAGTCATTCTTTCGGCAAATTCTGGGTAGTCAAGCTGCATGTGAAAAAAGAAATCAACATGCATCTTCCTCTTAAAATTTAGTTACTTAAACTTAGATACTTGATATATTTATATCAAATCAAATTAAAACACATAAATTTTAAATTAAAAAATAAATTAGCAATATAAATAACAAAAGTCAGTTGTAGAATAAATAATCCATTTATCCTAACTTAATTGAATTAAAATAACTTGTTAATTAAATATATAAATTTAACTACCTAGATTTTTTTTAGGGATCTCCGTAATTTATTAGCACATGGATCGCCTCGTTTTGAGGCGTGGGGAAAGGAAGGACATATTGATATCCATTCCCACAATTATTGAAATTAATCCTAAATATACGGTCACCGAAAAATCCATGTTCACCTCAGAAAATTGGTGCTCAATGTCACAAATCAATTCACAACATTGCTAGCCCGTTCAATTCACCGCAGCAATCTATTATCTATTAATAAATAACTTGAACTAGAATGTGTGTGGGTTTTTCATATTTTACATGGGGGGTTTGAAGTAAAGCACATTGTTCATCACTTATGAAGAGTACCATCTCATACAGATTTTTTTTTTGTTACATTAGGAGAGCTTGCATCATCATGTATAAAAGGACAACATATCTAAATCAACACTGCGTTTTAATATTCAAAGCAACATGGATATTTTTGAGTCGTAAAATTTCATGAATGGTGATGATTTGTTTCAACATCAGCCTCAAAGACGATCTGGATTATATCATTTTTTAATCAATCATGTCTAGATTTTCTCTTGTAAATAGTCTTTATTTATTTATTTTTTACGGACAAAGAGGCTACAGCGCAAGGAAGAAAAAAGTTACAAAGAAGGGATATGAATCCCAGTTACTCTGCAAAACGCGCACATGCATCAATTTGGATCATCTTAATTGGGTTTTGTGTCTCAGTTTTAATTTTTGACCATCATATCAATATTTAAGAGTCCAGATCAATTACAATTCAAATAATATTTTTTCAATAATCCATTTATACCATTAAATACCAATCTAATGGTCAGAAATTAAAAATGAGATAAATTGAGAGTTGAGACAATCTATTTCACCGGATCCAAATTGGCACATGCACATGTGTTATATTTAAATGTTTTCACATCTACATATGCCACATTATAATAACTTTATACTTCACATATTTCACATTCAAGTAACTCTACTGCATTTAGATATCCATCAATTGCTTTAAAATAGTGTAACTGATTAATCAATAAATAAACATTTAATTGAATAAATGACTAAATAAATACTAAATTAATCAATTAACTGAATAAGTAAATAAAGAAAGAATTAGCTGGATAATTAAATAAGGTTACAGATTAGGCGACAAAATATTTAACTGTCTTCCAACGTTTAGAAAAGATTGCTTTTTCAAATAAATATCACAAGAAATGGTATCTATCTATCTAATGGAAATTTAAAATAGAAGACACATGGGTGTAAGTTTTCAAACAAATCGATGTCAGCATAATCTGCTCAAAAGCCGGTGTTGTCGAAAACAGAGTCGAGAAAGTGAAAGTTTTCACCACCTTGGATTAATTGGGGCTATTCTTCACCTCAAACAGGCCTCCAATTTCATAATCACACACCAGATGCTATAATTCAGAGGTACTATATCATATTGTATTAATAATTATGATAGTATGTGCATGAATTGAACCAACTCATTTAGAGAATTCACAGATGAGGAAACGAAATTATTGTCAAATAGTCAAGTAGATAAGATACATGCCTCTTGCCTTGGGTGAAGAGGTCCTACAGGAGGAAGATACGGTTGTTGTGTTAAGAGTTCCAGCAGGAAATTTGTCTCCTATATAATTAGACTCCTACCATCTGAGGCATTGCCATTTTTTTAGTTCTAGGAAATCCTATCTGATGAAGCAAGATCATTTTTGTCAGGATTGAGATTGGTGTTGGAAAGTGATTTGTCAGTTGATGCCACCTCATTCTGTTGGTTCTTATTAATTTTCTTTCAATTGAGAAGCCGAACTTTGCATGATCGTGCTCTCCTCAATGCATGGAAATGCGGGGACTCATGCAAGGATGGCTGCAAGGAAGGTTTGGATAATGATCAAGTACATCACAAAAGAAGTGCAAGGATGCATGGTTGCATGTGAGTCCATACATTTATGGAGACACATAAAATCAATAGCAGGATCAAAAAACCAGTGGCTACCCATACAACCACCAAAATCTTTCATCACTTCTGTTTATCTATACTAAAATATATGAAAAAGTTGGGCAGAGTGGTATACCTTGGGATTCCTGATAACTTCATTAAATAATTCAGCTTTGGCATGAGACTGCCTGAGTCTCAATATATCGTCATGCTGTTTCGCATTGACAAACACAGGTTCCTCAACTGCATCAGTTGGTAGAGGAACACCAGCTTGTCGAATTCCCATTAACTGAAGATGGAACAGCCACAAGATATTGTTCAATGATCAAAGAATGATTATGATAGTATGTGCATGAATTGAACCTACTAATTTAGAGAATTCACAGATGAGGCAAAATTATTGTCAAATAGTCAAGTAGATAAGATACATGCCTCTTGTTTCGAGTGAAGAGGTCCTACAGGAGGAAGATACAGTTGTTGTGTTGAGGGATAGATGCGACTATTGCCAACATTTTGTCTGACACAAGCGTTAGCTGTTGTGTTGTGTTTTGAGTCAAGAGTTCCAGCAGGAAGATATGGTTGCCTAGCATCCTGACTGTCATAAGCTTTAAGAACATGGTGAATAAGATCTTCCCATGACTTCTTTCCAAATGCTCCAAGGTTCTAAATCAAATAAAAAAGACATGTAGTGAATATTGGATAGATTCATATATTGTGAATGTGGATAAGAGAATGGTTGATTAGCAAATTAATATACCTTCCTTAGTTGATGTGAGTTGGTATGAAGATGGTGCAAGAAATCCCCGACAGTTACTATTCCAAGCGAATCCAGCAGCCTATGCTTTTTCCCTTCTTTTGCAATGCCTTTCAAACGCCATATCATATCATCCATGGATGGAATGTCATGTTTCTTGAAGGCTGAAATCACCAAATCACACGTCACTCTCACCCTCGCACTTGCATCAAACAAGTAAGTAAACACAGACAATTAAAAGACAAACCCTCTCCACGGATGTCCTTAACCCTGAAAGCTTCACTTATACCTTCCCTAATTTTGGCTTCACCATGAGTTGGTCTCGCAACTTTGGCTCTGGCTCCTAACCTGAAACATTCGGTTCTAGCCCATGTCGAGTTATCAGTTACATAAAGGTTGGTGACATAGCCAACTCCATTTGTTAGTCTTATTAACGTATCCCCAGCAAGCAATTGCCCACTTACTCTACTTTGGTGTATTATGCTAGCACTGAATTCCTCTGCACTCCAATCCTCCCGACCATTGGAATCAAAGTCACCCTGTAAAATGCACAACTCTATCTCTGTGCACGACAGAGGACCTTCTTCGACGATGGACTCCTCCATTCCTGCATCACACTGGTACAGAGCAACTTCAAGGCGAGTCCTGCCCTCGGCCACAACCTTCTTACTTGTATAAATCTCGCTGGGCAATTCCTTGAAACGCAACCGGAAGGTTTTCTGTCTTCCTTCAGATATTTCTGTTTGATTTAGCCTTTGTCCGCTGCCAATTCAAACCAATAAAAGAGCAGATGTCCAGCGCAATAAATATTTTTATCTCAATAATACCCTTATCAAGCAAGTTATGTACTATTCACAAGCACCTCTTTGAGGGTTAATTGATCTATTTTTTTTTAAAAAAAAGAAGGCAATCAATTGTGGACAATTTTTTTTTAAAATGTTTTTTTACTATAGATTAAATGAGGTTAACAAACTTTAACAAATAATATTGGTAAGTATAAAGCAGTTTATCTTTGAGACCAAAGGGATTATAATGGAATGGGATTATAAATGCATTAGAATTAGCAATGGTTATAATGGTCTGGTTAATGAGATGAAAATGAAATGTGATAATTTTTGGATGAATGTGAAAGGTGTTGTCTCTAAATAGATGTATTGATGTTGAAATTAATAAATGATATAGTAGTACATGTTGTATTGTGAATTTTTTAATATGTTTAATTTTGGGAACCCTACAACCGTCATGCTACCAAAAATTTTAAAAATAAATAAGCTATTATTTTAGATTTTGATATGTTTTCTTTTAAACTTTGAACTTTATCTTTTATTTGTGTTATTTAAGTTTTAGCTAAGCTTTTTAGTTGTTGGATTTTGGCCGGGTTTGGAAATCCGGTTTAAATTTATATGCAAAATTTCAGGTTAATAATTATCAATTGAAATTATTTTATTATTTTTTGTCTAAATCAATATTTTAAATCTAATACAAGCTTCTAATTAAATAGAGGTACATTAAATACAGTTATACGCATATATACCTGCTGTTTCTGTCAATATTTTGCTTGGAGTCCTTAAATACTCTTGCACTTGATGGTTGTAACGGCATGTTATCTGCTGTGATGGATTTTTAACAAGGGAAATCTGTGTCCTAGCAAATAGCTATAGATATAATTTCAGCTTATTAAATGAAGCAAAAGAAGTTATGACATTCCCACCGAAATAACACACTAGAATAGATAGGGTATTACCTGGATCATCGTCACTATATTCATCATCATCTACCTTAACTTGAGTCGTTATGTCAATTTGATTATTAACTGAAGAAAAGATGTAATCAAACGTGGATGGTCGATATGTTATTCCCCATTTTTCTTTGCTCCATTGCAATGCATCCCACCACTTGGTTTCTCCTTGAATGACCTTCAGATTTTGGCTTGATAGTTTCGTCTTAGAAAGGCTTTGGAGCTTTGGGCAATTATAAATTGCCATATTTTTCAAGTTTGGACCTATATGACATCCATTGGAAATGTTGATCAGTTTAGGCAGATGGAGAAGCAATATCTTTCTCAATTTAGGGAGGAAAATCTCTCCTTTATGTTCGAATGAACCATCACTTATCAAGGTGGTTATTTTGAGACAATCCATAACTTCAAACTCCTTCAAAAGTGAAAGATTGCCCAAAAAATCTAAGGTGAACACAGTTGTTAACTTGGGGCAATTTTGCAGTACTAAAGACTTCAGCACACCCAAAAAGCAGCGAAGTGGCATTGGTCCTTCCCATATATTTCTTAAATTCTTCATGTGCAATATGTACAAGTACAGCAAATGTGAGAAAATATCATTACCCTTATTTGACTGTCTTCCATCAACAACTGTTTGCATTTCTCTGCATTCTGCCAACATATAGACACGCTGCTACTCTAAATTCCTCATTTTAAATTCAGAGAGATTCTTGATTGTCTTATGTCACTCCAGGAATAAGGCTTTGCTATGCCCAACAAGCTGTTTAATTTCACTGGGAATATCATCGCCATTTACAAACTTTAAGCTACAACCACTTTGTTTAAATTTTGCTTCCCATGTGGATGGTGTGCTTGATATGATCCTTTGCATATGCCTACCAGCAATAAGTCTAAAGTTATCCTTAAAAATAGGGGCTGGTAAGAGCTTCAAAAGTTCCAGATGTGGGATATATAAGTAAAGGGTTAACAATTGCTTCAATCCCAATATTTCTAGAAGAATGTCTTGCACATTCTCACACCGCGGCTCATCATCAGGGTTCACATTAATACTTAAATGTTTTAACCCCTTGAGTTTTGAGATTACCTCAGATGGAATAATTTTTTAGCATGTATATTGCTTGCTTTTCTTGCCATGATATTCATAGAAGCAAAGGATCCAGCTTGGGAGATTGGTCAACTCTTGCACCTCTATTGGAAGATGTAAGATTTGAGTTCCATCAAGATCAAGCTTCTCAAGTTTCTTCAATTTTCCAATCTTAGTTGATAATTTCATGAAGCATTCACAATCTTTCAAATATAGTTCCTGAGCTGCTCCAACTCAAAAAGAGAATCTGGTAGTTCTCGTACACTAATATAAATCCAGGATCCAGAGTAGGGGCATTTTAAAAAAAAACATATGTTGAATTCTTATTAGATCAGCATTTTCCTGCAACAATAAGTCATTTGAATCAATCATGCATGTCTAGATTTTCTCTTGTAAATAGTCATTATTATTATTATTATTATTATTATTATGGAAAAAGAGGGCTACAGCCTAAAACGAGAAAGTAAAAAAGTTACAAAGGAGGGATATGAATCCCACTTGTGTCGAAGTTGACGAGGCCTTCAGCGAGTCTTTATGTTGGCATCGCATTTGAGGTCATATCTGGTACTCTGCAAAACGCGCAAATGCATCAATTTGGATCACTTTAATTGAGCTTTGTCTCAATTTTAATTTTTGACCGTTAGATTAATATTTAATGGTTCAAAACATTTATAATTACATTAAATGAAATTATGAGTTTTGAATACCCCTCTTCCCCCTAATATAAATCACTCTCTTGAAGGGTTTAATAATGATCCTCATCTTAAGTTATTTTTCAAAATGTAAGTAGCATTAAAATTCTTCTTTATATTGTCCTTATTTATTAAATACACTTTATTAAATGGAGAAAAGTGTTGAGAGATAATAATAACTTCACATATTCATTTATTAATTAATATTTCACACACACACACACATATCACATTTTAATAACTTCACATATTTCAAATTCAAGTACCTCTACTACATTTTGGCAAAAACAAAAAATAATACCTCTACTACATTTACATGTCCATCAATTGCTTTTGAAATAGCGTAACTGATTAATAAATAAGTAAATAAAAATTTAATTGAATAAATAACTAAATAAATATTCAATTAATTTATTAATTGATTGAATAAGTAAATAAAGAAAGAGTTAGCTGGATAATTAAATAAGATTAATGTAAAGATGAGGTGATAAAATATTTATAATGATGACATTAAAAAAAATCAATTATAAAATTATAATAATTGAAATAAATTCTAACCCATGATCGTAAACAGAGTAGCAACATTTATCATAGTCCAACACCATGACCTTGACTGTCATCCGACGTTCAGAAAAGATTAATTTCTCAAATAAATATCATAACAAGTCTTATCTAATGGAAATTTAAAATAGACGAAATGGGTGTAACTTTTCAAACAAATCGATGTCAGCATAATCTGCTCAACAGTCGGTGTCGTCGAAAACAGAGTAGAGAAAGTGAAAGTCTTGGAACACAGAACTGTCCCTTTCCGTTGGACTAGGTAAGCCATGAGCCAACAATATCTTTATAAGATGGAATGGAAGGAGTTGTCCAGTGAAGAAATTGACTCAAGATCTGCATTGGAGGCTGACTTGCCCTTCTGCTTTCCCCTCAATGTGAGAGTAGAATCTATTGAAGCCTGTGCACAAGTGTGACTTCCCCTGTAAATGATTACGACAATTGTTAGGTCTTCGTCAGTTCTTTGCATTTGCTTTCTAGCAAAGGGATCTCTATGAGTATACTTTTTTAGTACAAGCGGCAAGCAAAGCTTGAAGGTAAGAAAACAGAAAATCTATGAGTATATCTATAATAGCTTATGCCCATTGACAACATACAGTATTAGCCAAATGTTGCATAATTATTGAAGTAATTGGGTTTCCTTTGGTAATTGAAGTGGTCTACTTGCGAAATTCGGATCCAAATATTTCTTTCAAGTCATATTTCCTCCATTTGTATCCATCCTCTAATGTGTCTTCACAGGTAATTTTGTTGACATTATTAAAGAAGTAATTCTATGATACAAGAATTCATGTTAGAAAAATACACCACAATCTCTGAATAAGCTTACATAAAATATAGTTATGCATTTATATCTATATAACATTTCTGTTCTCATTTTGCTTCGAGTTAAAAATCCTGGCACTTGAAGGCTGTAACGGAGTCTTATGTGTTGTGATCGACTTTTAACAAGGGAATCAAGGGAAATTATCGACATAATATAGGTAAATAATTTCAGCTTATGGAAGGCCTAGCTTCTAAAAGTTTTGCAAGTTTTTTTTTCCCATGTATACCAAAAAGTTTCTTATAGAAGTGCTTATATATTATCTACTAATGAAATTTTCACATGTGTACCGGGATTCAAACTTACACTTTTTTGGTGCATGAATCACATTTACACATTTCACAATACACATTAATTTCTTCTATCCTTAAATGAAATGGATTTAATACTATCACATTTAATGTATAAGATATTCCCTCTTTTAAGTATATTAAAAGTTCATTAAGGAAAAATTAGAGAAGTTTTTTAAATTTTTGACAAATTTATTAACCTTAATTAGTTTTAACTGAGTTCCTTAGTCCTTGCAATTTAGTTAAAAACTTTTACTAATTCTGTTTCTTTTTATTTGTCATTTAAGATTTTAAAACATAAATTAAGAAATACAATTAATATATTAGAATTTTTTAAAATTAAAAAAAATATAATATATCATTCAACAAATGAATAGATAAAAAATAGTCATTAATGTTATTTTTGACTTTTGAATAGATAGATAAGAGTGCAATTTGGAAAATAGTAATTAATATTATTTTGGAATTTAAAAGTGATAAATAAATAGAAACAATTTTTTTTTCAAAAGTACTCCCTCCACCCTATATTATAAGATAATAAGTGAAATTTTATAGATATTAAGAAAAATGTATAACATCCTTAAATTTTTCAAAAACTTAAAAATCCATATTTTACTCTCATTAAATATTATTAATTAACATAATTTATCATACTATATATAATATTAATAAAAAGTAAAATTGATAAATAAAATCATATTATGTTATAATATAAGATAAAAAGATTTTACTTATTACTTTGTAATATAAAATGCAGAGACTAACACTTAAAAAGAAACAAATGGTAACGGAAGGAGTACATTAAAGACAACAGGAAATATTATGTAATCGCCATATAGTTGGGCCCACAGGCGGACAACAAAAGGCCGATTAATGAAGGAGCTAGTAAACTCCTCCTATGCTGCTTTCATACAGAGGATGTATTCTAGAATTTTTTGTATGTATTTAAAATATACGTCGCTTTGTAATATTTAAATTATATTAAATTCTTTGTTCCCATTTTAACAAAAATATTTATGATGGAGATAGAAATTGAGAGAAATATAATTATAACAGGATTAGAATTTAATAAAGATAATATTATAAAGTTATGGTAAATCTTGAAATTTTTAAAAACTTTAACTAACTTCAACTAATTTTTTTATTTTGTGTAAAGTTGTTAAAAAGAAACTTTTATATATATATATATATATATATATGAAGAGAGGGAGTAGTAATTATCACCTACTTGGGATCATCCCTCAGACGAGTGGTGCGCGTGGATGCCTTTGTACGTAGTTATTACATGCATGGGATCATCCCTATCTCTTTCAACTCTCTTTTTCACTGGGCATCCTTTTGCTAAGCACTTGTAGTAATACCTGTAATCACATCCTAATTAATTAAGCACATCTAATACATTGAAAAACATTTGGTCAAAAAAAAAAATACATTGAAAAACAAAACGAAAAGTTTCATGATGAACATCATCTTTTTTTCTTGCTGATGCTTCCTTGTTTCATCTAGTATACATAATATCAAACAGATATAATGAAATTAAAGAACATGCAAAATATGTGTCTACAACACCCACCTTGGATTGGAGTTATTCTTCGCCATCTTCGTCTCGTACTTTCTCCACTTGTACCCATCATCTATTATTTCAACCTCTGACTTTGTTTTGAATGCACATCTCTCTCTCACTTCCTTCCTCTCGCGTTCATTGATAATGTCTCTGTAATACCCCATAAGAATATTGCATTACTTGTCTTAATAAAATATGTTTTATAGAAATATAGATAACAATATAAAAATCATGTAATACAAAAATATTAATAAGAAATTTAAGTATAAGGGTTAATTATGATATGATATAAAGGTACTTTATGCACCTTCTAAATAGAGGTACATAGAATACAGTTATGCTTATATATACCTGCTGTTTCTGTCAGCATTTTGCTTTGAGTCCGTAAGTAACCTCGCACTTGAAGGTTGTAACTGCGTCTTATCTGTTGTGATAGATTTTTAACAAGGGAATCAAGGGAAATCGGTGAGCTAGTTATAAATATAATTTCAGCTGCTTATTAAATGAAATAAAAGAGGTTATGACATTCATACTAAATAAAATAATACACTAAATTAAAATCTAAAATAGATAGAGTATTACCTGGATCATCATCAATATCACCATTGTCAATATCATCATCATCTACCCCAAATTGAGTCATTATGTCAACCTGATTATTGATTGAAGAAAAGATGTAATCAAACATAGATGGCCGATATGCTATTCCCCATTCTTCCTTGCTCCATTGCAATGAGTCCCACCACTTGCTTTCTCCTTTAATAACCTTCAGGTTTTGGCTTGACAGTTCCATCTCAGAAAGGCTTTGAAGCTTTGGGCAATCGTATATTGCCATATAGTTTTCAAGCTTGGACCTATGTGACATCCATTGGAAATGTTGATCAACTTTGGAAGATGGAGAAGCAATATCTTCCTCAGTTTAGGGAGGAAAATCTCTCCTTCATGTTCGAACGAACTGCCACTTATCAAGGTAGTTAGTTTGGGACAATCGTTAACTATAAGCTCCTTCAAAAGTGAAAGATTGCCCAAAAAATCTAAGGTGAACACAGTTGTTAACTCAGGGCAATTTTGCAGTACTAAAGACTTCAGCAAACCCAAAAAGCAACGAGATGGCATTGGCCCTTCCCATATATTTCTTAAACTCTTCATGTGCGATATGTACAAGTACAACAAATGGGAGAAAATATCATTACCACCATTTGATTGTCTTCCATCAACAACTGTTTGCATTTCTCTGCATTCTGCCAACATACATACACGCAGCTGCTCTAAATTCATCATTTTAAATTCAGAGAGATTATTGATTGCTTTATGTCGCTCCAGGAATAAGGCCTTGCTATGCCTAACAAGCTGTTTAATTTCACTGGGAATATCATCGACATTTACAAACCTTAAGCTACAATCACTTTGTTTAAATTTTGCTTCCCATGTGGGAGGTGTGCTTGATATGATCCTTTGTGTATGCCTACCAACAATAAGTCTAAAATCAACCTCAAATATATAGGCTGGTATGAGCTTCAAAAGTTCCAGATGTGGGATATATAAGCTAAGAGTTAACAACTGCTTCAATCCCAATATTTCTGGAAGAATGTCTTGCACATTCTCATACCACCGCTCATCATCAGGATTCACATCAATACTTAAATGTTTTAACCCCTTGAGTTTTGAGATTACCTCAGATGGAATGATTGTTGAGAATGTATATTGCTTGCTTTTCTTGCCACGAAATTCATAGAAGCAAAGGATCAAGCTTTCAAGATTGGTCAACTCTTGCACCTCTTTTGGTAGATGTATGATTTGAGTTCCCTCAAGATCAAGCTTCTCAAGTTTCTTCAATTTTCCAATCTTTGATGATAATCTCATGAAGCATTCACAACCTTTCAAATATAGTTCCCTGAGCTGCTGCAACTCAAAAAGAGAGTCTGGTAGTTCTCGTATGTTAGTGTAAGATATGTCCAGGATCCAAAGCAGGGGCATTTTAAAGAAAAAGTTATATGGAATTCTTGTTAAATCAGCATTTTCCTGCAACATTAACACTTTGAGTTCAGGGCTATTTGGAGACAAAGGTAGCTCAGATAGTTTATTGTTTGCAAGCTCCATATGCACAACACTATGCCATAGCTCGTCCTTTGGTGGCTCTGTCAACCCTAACCCAGATTTTTTCATGAACATAGGAGTTTGGGTGTTCAATGAATCCAAAATAGCATAGGTGTCTTCTGGCAATTGGACATACTTATCATCTAATTGGTCTTGAAGTAAGATAGAGCATTCTACAAGCTCTCTTAGATTATGTGTGGCTTCTCGAACATCTGTTAACCGATAAGAAATCCAATAATACATCAATTCATTTGAGAGTTTCCCAGTTTTGATATCAGGGATGAATAAGCAACTCTTGAGGCAATGCTTTAGTGTTTGATTCAGGTCATTCCAGACGAAATTTATGAATGCAATAACCATAACTTTGGTTACACCCTGAAACATATTCATATCATACAAAGGATCAAGGCAGCGCAATTTGCTGAGAGCAAGTTCCCAGAGTTTGATATCTTCCACTTTCTTCAATGACTTCGCCACAAGGACAATTGCTAAAAGATGGCCACCACATTCTTGAACTATTCGTACTGCAATTTTCTGGATGGCACTAGAAGAGAAAACAAGTTTATTGCATACATTTTGACAAAAGACTTTCCATGGCAACAAATGATCATTTGTACTGATTGTCAGATCCATTGCCATTGTTTTTTCACCATGTGCCTGCTTTTGTGATTCAGTGATAACCAACACCTCCTTAACTAGCATACGTGTAGACAAACTCACTTTCCGTTTATGTGTAGTTTTCTCAGCATTCCCATCCAACAGTCGAAGCTGTAAAATTTTCCTGCTAATCAACCTTTGGGGATCATTCTGACTGAAATTTAGTAGCCCATCACGCTGCGCACAGCCGTTTTGTTCATCATCAACCCATAAGACTGCTTTAAAGATTTCATTAAAACGAGGCATATTTTCCATATCTTTTAATACCACTTTCATTTTGTCGAAAACTTGTCTTCGTTCATCATTATTTCTGGTAGAAATCATGGCATGGTTAATGTTGCGTACATGGTCATCCCCAGAAATTAAGGTTTGAACCAATTGATTAATAGCAAGATCAGCTGCCAAATTGTGAATAGCATCTGGTATTTTACTGTCATCATCATCAAACATGGAACTACCACCTTCTTCCATCTCATTATCCATCATCTTTTTTTCTGGCCAGACATTGTCCATCATCATTTCTGTTGGTACGAGTCCTTCCAAATAACGAAGTGGGCTCTCTTGGATGGGACAGTACTTTTCTGCTATTGAGCCACGCTCATTTGAAACTCGATGAATCCAAGTCTTAAGTTTGCTGTCATGCACTGTTCTCACAGGGTAACTCAACCAGAGGCTGACAATATCTCTTATTCTGTCTAACTTCAACAGCGAAGTATTCTGCTGTCTCTTGAAATTTGAATGCTTAAACGATGATGGAAAACCAAGTGACAAGATGCAGGATGGCAAACCGGCCTCGCTTTCGTTTGAATCCATCTGAGCTCTACACTCCATCAGACTCCAACTATAATGTTGAGTTTTCCTGCATACATATAACTCCATTAGAACTCCAAAGGAATATTTATGATGAACAAACCTAATTATTTAGTTAAATTCTTTATTATACAGAATATCTTATAAGAATGAGGATTAAATATTTTTCTAGTGTCTTTTGGTTTGTTTGAAAGGGTGCCAATCCCCATGGTTTAATTTGTATATTGTCACCGAACTAATTGCTATGTGGTATGGTAGATGCCATTATTTGACATGATTAATCACATCACTCTTCAGATGATGATAATTTCAATACTAAGAAAACATGCCTTCTTAGTACCAACTATTTCGTGTTTTTTCACACGTGATGAACAATTTTATCATTAAAAATTATTTTTCACTTGTGCCATTAACTCTTTCATGATGCATACACACATATTTTGCTTCTAGCTCTACAAATGGACAAAATTTGGATCCACATTTTGCAAAGAGTTGATTTGTTATTGGCATTAGTTTAAGACTTTCGTCTGTAAATGCGATTACCCCTTTTATATATGTGGCTTGAAATAATATTAAAAGATTTTAATGAGAGAAGATCTACTTCTACCTTCACGTCTATTATATATTTAGCGAAAAAAAAAACAGAGTATGCCCTGCTTATTTTTTAAAATTTTATTTAAGATTTGAACCACCGAAATTTAGGGATTAGATTCTCCTCATTTATAAAGTAGAAAAATAATTTTTCTTTTTGTAATAAAAATTGTCTTCTATTAAATCTAAATTATCTAAATTTTAATTCCCATCGAAGATAAAAAAAACTGTTCTATAAAAATTTAGATTGTTTAGCTGAATAATAAAGATTTACTTCATATGACAATATTTTTTACCCAAAATTAAAAAAAAAAATCCTTAGATCTAGATTTGGTATATATTGATAATTTATATTTTAAATTTATTTTTAATTTAAATCATTATTTCTTTTGACAACAATTAAACAAATAAAATTTGAACAGCTTAAATTTGATTTAGAAAATCTAAGTCAAAATTAACTGACATATTGTTGTGAATTATATATATATGAATAAATTTTGTACTTTTATTATCTTAGAAATCCAAAACGAGAATTCATAAATGAAAGAAGAGCTTGGTTGGTCTGAAAATGTAGGAGAAGTTTGAAACTAAAGATCAATTAAAAAAAAAACAAAGAAAACAAATTGGATAAGGACGGAATTAAAGGAGTACATACCAGGAAGCGACTTGATCAGGTGTTGAATCTCGAGTTCAAGTCCAAGCCTCTGCTAGTTGAGTAGAGAATGGGGACTAGTGGACACTGTACTTCCTAGTAAGCACAAGAACTTCCATCTAAATCTAAACCGGAATGGTTGGTCAATAATTGAACCAGTAACTACACTAGTAAAGATGAGAGGAAACTCCCGTGCATCTTCGTTTTTTGTCATTTCTGATTGGGGAATTAAATTTTGAAACTAAAATAATAAATTTACTACAAATTAAACTATGATACTACTCATTTTTCCAATTTTACTACTCAATATTTTAAATTGTAATATTCTTTATTAGTTAAAGTAATTTATTAACTCTACTTGTTCCTAACTATAATTCCCCCTTTATTTTTTGTCCTATTTTCTCATTATAGTTATTTTAATTTTATTTTTCCCTTCTTTTTCATCTTTCTAGTCAGCCCTAATCATAAGATTTTTTTTCCCACAACAATAATATGATCCATTTTAGGTGAACTTAGCCTTTTAGTGTACGCAAGACTTTTCTTTTTAAAATAAATTACATAGATTTTTTTTTAGTTTTCTGAAAGTTATAGAAAAAATGACATTTGGGACTCTAACAAAACCTATAATAACAGTTAGAACCCACAAAATTTAGTAACATCAATGAAGGGCCTTGTTGTAACACCCCACATGATTAAGAGCATAATTAATGGATAACTAAGTACCAATATTAATTAAAGAATTTAATTTAAATGGTTTATGAAAAATTTAAATAATTTTAGGATTTATTTATAAAAGAAGTTTGGGATACAAGAGGCTAAAATTCAATTCAAAGACTTATAGTGTATGCTTGGATAAATCCCAATGACCTTTCTGGTATCAAGGTTTATGAGAAAAGATTTGGTAGCATTTTGAAATGATTTAATTGGGTATTGGTTGATGAAATCATTATTTGACATATTTCTGACAAAACCTGAGCAACTTTTGAAATTTGCCAATTTGAGGGATTAAATGACATCATTTTGAAGTGAGATTTTTTGTGTTGAAAAGTAAGCATCTCAAACTTTCCATAAAGTCCTCATTTGCCATTTTTTTTTAATATCTGTAGGTCAAGTTATGGGTTCCAAAATTGGGGTCACATGCAACTTAAAAATGTCTAGTTAGTTGTGGTGACCGGTCACGATTTTGTATAAAAAGACTCAACCTTACTTGCCAAAACAGTGTTTTGCTATGGGATTTGGGGAGGCTTTATTAGGGTTCGTGCTTTTGGGCTTTAGATCGAAGTTTCTTGGCTTTGGAAAGCTTTAATCTTCAAGGTATGATAGTTTCCTCATCTTCCTCTCCTCTTTCTTCAAGCTTTGAGAGTGATTTTCATGGATGAGGCTTGGATTTCGAATTGGGCTGAGTTTCTACTGATTGAAATATGTTAGAATGTTGTAATGGAGTGTTGAGAAGCTTCCTCAAGTGTTGGGTGTAAGTGTTTAAGGGTTTATGGCTTATGGGTGTCCAACTCTAGCCTCTTACTTTGGGGTTTTTCATGTCCAAATTTTCTAAGCTAATAACTGGTTTTGGGAGTTAATTTGGGAATAATGATGGATGGGTATGGTATTGGTTTCATGGTTTTGTTGAGTTTTTGCTTGAGTCACCAAGTTGTTGTCAACCAGAGGCTATGTCATCACTTGATTTATGGGTTTGATAGTTGTGTAGGGTGTCAGCTTACTTAATTGAAATTTCTATACGCAAAGAAGTTGTTTGAAAGCTACAAATCCATTGGTAAGTGACTATTTTGACATATGAAGAATTTTGGTCTTGTTGGCATAGAGTGGCTTTAAGTAGTTTGAATGGTCCTATTGAAGTTTTGATGCCCATTTGGGTCTTAAATCATACTTGAGAAACTGTATGTTAACTTGGTTTGCATTCCTCTTATGTGTGTATTGTTGGTGATCAAATAGCCTATCGTGATATTGTGTGAGTCTGGGTGACTTGAGGTAATAAGTTTCCTACACTCTCTACTTTATTAGTTCATGACAAGCAAATGAAAATGGCTAAGTATATATGTATGTATACATATATGGTAGAGCTTGATACATGTTTATTGTGCATCTTTATGTTCATATCTTGTATAATGATACTATATTGGCATGATGATATATAGAATATGATAGTATGTTAACATGGCATATTGACATTATCACTGGTTAATATGCATGGTTAAGTATATGTTGATTGAGTGATAATGTTATTAAATACCATGTGATATGTCGATTCATTAAATGACACATAAGACCTTATGTTCAAGTGGTAAGGTGTGTTATATCTCTGTCACTAAACCACTGTCCTTTAGTTGGGAGACCCAAGTTGTTGAATTAGAAGTTTTGATAATTCCAAACAACTAGAGCTTGAAAAGGAGAATATTAAAGGAATACAAAAGGATCAAGTGAAGAAATCTAGAGAAGAACATGAGAAGACTTAGTCTTTAGGATTTCTGCTCTTGTAATATGGGTAAAAAGCTTTGATCTTACTTCTTTTAAGTTACCACAATGTCTAAATATGTTATTTGGAAGTTATCATATATTGGCATGTGTTAGTTTTGAAAAATATTGAGCAATAGATGAAGTTTGCCTCTTAACTAATGAGTATTTTGTACAAACTTTGAATGCTGAATGAAATTTGAATATATAGAAGTTTCATCTCTGACAGACAAATTTCAATGATGAAAATCGAATTGTAGTCTAAGCATAGTTAATAAAAAAGTGCAAAATTAGTCTGACATTTAGTCAAAATTCGAATTTTGTTAAAGTACAAAGTAAGTTTAAAGTTGCTTTCTCTAACAAATGAACTTTGTACTTCAAAATTCGTATTTCAAAATGAGAACATATAAGTCTTGTTAGAGCAAGTTTCTGACAGACAAATTTTATAACTTAACATTCGAATTTCACAAAGTAGAACTCTTGTGTCATGTTGAATAAGTCTCTGACAGATGAATTTTAGATTATGAAATTTGAATTTCGAGTATACTATGAAAATATGAGACAACTGTTTAAACTCAACAGATGTATTTAGAATATGAAAATTTGCATGTTTAAACATGAGATAATTTTAATAAACTCAAAATTCAAATTTCACTCTTGAACAGATGTCTATTGAAATACAACATTAAAATCCATAACTTTCTATCTCTGCAAAATTAATCTATTAACACAAAAAATTCAAATTTTTGTATGTCAGACGCATTAAATGCAGTTGGTGAATAACTATTTTTAGAAAGTAATCATTGGTTAATGTTTCTAATGGCTAGATCTTGTGTCTAATGACTAGTTAAGGCACAAATCTATAAATAAAATTTCATTTGAAGTAGTGTGCAACGATTTTAATCTTATTTGTGTAAAACTCTATCAAATTTCTAAGTCAAAACTTTTTACTTTCACACTTCATTTATTATACCTTAACTTTCATATATACTCTTGTCTAGAGAGTTCATATTTTATATAAAAATCTTTTCTTTATCTGGAAGAGAGATTCTTTGTGAGGGGAGTCACAAAGAGAAGTGAGAATTACTTTGTAAGAGTATAGAGTGTAGAATTTGAAAGCTCTTCCATTGAATTCTTGCAAATAATGAAAATCTCAAGTGGTGACTTGAGGACTGGACTTAGGTCAAGAGGATCATACCGAATCAGGATAAATTTCTGAGCTCTTTCTTCTTTCCTCTTACATTTACTTTCATTTTTTATTACACCCTCTTTTTCTACAAACCTTTGCTTTCACTGGGTAATCACGATTGTACAGGAAATTTTTGAATTTCTCAATTCACCCCATTTTGGGAAGCCAGCTACTCTAACAAGTACTATTAGAGCTTGGACTCTTAGCTAAATGATTTAACCATCCGGGAGAACAAATAGCTGGTTTTGGAGAAAGCATCTTACTTGAGGGAAACAACACTAATAAACCTCCAGGCTTTAGTGGAGAACACTATGGATTTTGAAAGATAAGGATGCAAATGTATTTTCAGTCCATAGACCTGGAGATCTGGTCAGTCATCTAGAAAGGTGACTTTGTGACAATGAAGCAACAAGATGATGGAACTTATAAGAAGAAGCCTAAGGAGGAGTGGAGTGATAAAGATAAGAGAAGAGTCTTGCTCAACTTCAAAACAAAACATTGTCTGATCAGTGCTTTCAACTAGGATGTATTTTATAGAGTCTCTCATTGTTCCACAGCCAAAGGAATATGTGATACTCTGGAAATTGTACATGAAGGAACAAATGGAGTAAGAGAAAACAAGTTAAACTCTTGCATTTGTGAGTATAAAAGCTTCAAGATGAAGTAAGGAGAGGGCATTAAAGATTTGTAGAAAAGGTTTACCCTCATTATGAACTAACTGAAGAATCTTAGCAAGGAATATACTCAGCTAAAAAAAGTTAGAAAAATCCTCAGAGTCCTACCCATCGAATAGTAACCAAAAGTGATAGCCATAGAGGAAGTCAAGGGAGAATCAATTGCTTCTATTACAGTAATTTTTAGCAGCCTTGAAGAATATGAGAGCAAGATGAAAGCTTTCAAAGAGGTAGGACAAGAAAAGAAAAAGAAAAGTCTGACTCTTAAAGTAGAATCAAAAGATAATGATTTTGAAGAAGATGCCGAGCTTGATGAAGAAACAATAGCTATGTTGATAAGAAAATTCGAGAAAATGTCTGGAAAGAAGAAATTCAAAAAGATCATAAAGAAGAATGGAGCCACCAGTAGCAAGAAAGAAACAAAGGCTCCATCATATGTTATGAATGTAAGAAACCTTGACACATCAAATAGGAGTGTCTTCTGCTAGCCAAGAAGCAAGGAAAAGGCAAGAAGACTGTCAAAGGGAAAAAGAAGAAAGCCTTCGTGTCATCCATTTGGGGAGATAGCTCAAATGAAGAAGATGTAGCAGAAGATGATGAAATTGTCAATCTATGCTTAATGACTCAAGAAGCCGCAAAAGAAGAAAATAATCATTATCAAGACAGTGATAGCGATTTTGATGTAAATGATTATAAACCTTTCTACAATAAACTACATGATGCATTCAATGATTTAATGTCTAAATTTATCAAAGTATCTAAGTAGTTGCATCTAGCAAAAAAGAAAATAAGCAAACTTAAAAATGAATCTCATGCATCTTATACTGCAACACTACATGCTCCTTCTACCACCTCTGTTTGCACCTTATGTAGTGAGTTAAGAGATAAGAATGCTTATCTCCATAAAACTCTAACCAAATTCACTATAAATAACAGTTACATTATCATATCAAACACACTATTAAGCCTCATTTCCTTTTTACACTTCCACTTCCTTGGAAAATACTTCATTGAACCAAACAAGACATTACTTTTTCTTTTATGTCCACTTCTTTACTTTTTTTTTTGGTATATTGATTCTTTCTTTTTTGGGAAAATTCTATTAAAATACCAAGGGAACAAGATAATTCCAAAAAATACCCTAATTTATCTTAATTCCAAAAAATTGTCAAGGTTTGAAATTGGAATTAAAATTAAAAGACAAAAGATAAAAATGTCTTTCCTATGTAAATGACCCATTTACAAGTGATAATAGTATATTTGCAAGTGACATATCCTTATTTGTAAGTCATAATAGTATTAGTTGTAAATGAACCTATTTCACTTATAAATATATTATTATCACTTACAAATGAGTCACTTTTATAAGAAGGGCCTTTTCACTATTTGCCTTCCAATTTTAGCCTTGGTAGTTTTTTAGAATTAGGATAAATTAGGGTAATTTTTTAGAATTATCTTATTTTCTTGTTATTTAAATGGAATTTGCCCTTCTTTTTCTCTAGCCAACCCTAGTACAATAGTATGACTCATTTTTAATATTAAATAAATAGACAGCCTTTTCATTTTAGTATGCCCCATAACATTGGCCTCCAAAACCAAAATATAGATCCATTCAACAAGCAAAATATCAAAACACGGTACAGATTATAAGCAGAGCTTAAAAAATTGGGTTGGACTACCCAGTTCGACTAGTTAGACTGAGAACTGGTGCCAGGTTCGATCCGGTCATAAGATTTGATTGCCTAAAACCGGTGGAAAACTGATCACGAACCAATACAAAATCGGTTGAACCAGTTTGATTTTATTTTATTTTTAAAAAAATTAATTTTTTTAATTTTTAGTTTTAAGATAAAATAATATTACTTGTAGTACTAAGTAACATTATTTTTTATATAAATTTTTTTCTTTCTATATTATAACATTATATAAATATTATTATGATACATAATTATTAATAATGATTAATTTACTTAACAAATAATATGAAAATATAATATTAATTGATTATTTTATATTCATAATATAATTATAAATGAATATTAATTTCTTTAGATTTTAATATTGGGTCATGGAACTTATTAATAATATTTTTAATTTTCTATATAACATATAAAATTAAAAAATTATTAAATTTATTACTACCAATTTGATTTCAATTAAATCCTAATTAAATTATTAAATTTTGAATAAACGTCCTGATTAGTTTGATATATGATCCGATTTTTTAATCCTTTATTATTATAAGTGAAGGACCCACGGTATTTGGTGTCGGTGCTCATGAGTGGACGAGGAGTATCGTGATTATCGCTCTCAGATTATTCATATTTTATTTGAACTGGACACTTTTTTTGGGTAAATTTTTGCTCAGGGAGATGACTCATATCAAACATTCATATTATTCTTGGCTTGTAAATTAGGTGAATGAAGTGTCATTGTTCATTACTTGTTAATTGTATCACTTCATATAAATTTTATACTATATATTGATGCCTTAAAATTTAAATTTTTAATTTTTGATTAAAGTAATTATTTTTCAAGTTGAAAGTGGAAAATTATTTTAATTTTGTTTTATATTTCCTTTAAAGTAATAAAAAATTTCAAATTTGAAAAAATTCATAACGGCCTAGCTTTTATAAATTGTGAATAGTGTATTTCATTCTCCAAATTCTAGATAATGCATGGGGCTCATTACTTCCAAAAGTAAATATAGAATCTATTTAACACTTTATATTAATTAAAAAATTTTTTCCTATGTATTACACCAATTTTGAGGTAAGATGCACAATTTATAACTTATAAATAATGTTGATTGATATAGATTTTATTATTATATAGGTTATATATTTATAGACTTCCCCCATGAGGCTACAAATAAACAAAAATTAAAATGTACTTATATTTCTGAATAAGAGTGTGTGTGTGTGTGAATAAATTTGTGGGTTACAAATTAATTTTATTATTTACTTATATATATACATACATATATATATATATATGGTGGAAACAAAATTTTAAATCAAATTCTTTTAGGGAAATTTAATGCTTTCTTTTAGAAAGTGTACTTGAAGGATTATTTTTGATATTGATATATCACAAATAAATGTGTGTTAGTTTCAGTGGATGGAATTTCAATCCTTTGATGTTACTCTGTTTTAAGGCTTCAAAACAGAGGTCCCAAATTTATTTGAAAACTTTATTGTTCAAGCGATAATATTGGAAAATCAAATCAAATAGACAACACATGTATCAATGGGGCTTCATAGACTACAACCACATTTTGCAGTCATATTGAAGGCTTTATAGATTATAACCACATTCACATATACGACGAGTGCTACAAAAAGTGCATGTTCATCGCAGTGATTGCAGAAGGGACTTCAATGTAAATTCTTAAAGCATGAGAATGCTTCGGTTAGGGTAAATTCTTCTTTATGGAAAATCAATCAGATATTGTGGGGGTAGAACTGACATGTAAAGAAAAAGGCATAAAGCCAGTATGGAGCCAATGTTTGCCCCACCATGATACACTTCGCTGCCATTCAAGAAACCCTCAGCCACCTTGGTTTTTTAACACCGTTTGGTCCATGACAAAGTCCTCCAGCAGCTTTCACAAACTCCAGGGACTAACGTCTCCAACGTTTTAAAGTTTAGGGATTGTGTTTAAGAAAATTAAACTCTAGGGACCAAAACCAAAACTCACTAAAACGATGGGGACTTGGGGCTCAATTTTCCCTTCAATATATCTATATATATCTCATATATGACCTGTTATCGCAGCTCCATATTATATATTCATTCTTGAACAAACAATTGGAGCAAAAATCATGTGAAAGTACACTAAGATGTCTGATAGGTATCTTGATGGGAATGTGTTTTTTCCAATGTTGTCAGAACATGACTGGACATTGAACCGGATAAGTTACTGGTTCAAGGTTCAATAGTTCGATCGAGGTCGAACTGGGGTTGGACTGGTAGTGATTAAAATAATATATTTAAAATAAATAATATAAGTTTAAACAAATTTTATAACTTAATTAAAGTTTTAAACTAAATAATATTCAATTATCAATATATTATTCATCACAAACAAATTATTAATGAGTTTCATAACTCAATATTTTAATTTAAATAAGCTAATATTCATCTATAATCATATTTTGAGTTCAAAATAATAAATTAATAATTTATTATTTATTATTTATTAAGTAAATATATATAATTTTTAATAGTTATATATCATAATAATGTTTATATAATATTATAATATATAAAAAATATATTTTGTACTAAAAATGATGCTATTTTATCTTAAAAAAATTAAAAAAAAAATAATGCAGAACCGGTTCAAACCGGTTCAGGACCAGTTTCACCAGTTTTGGACCAGTTCTCACCGATTCTGAACAGTACCGGTTGAGTACTATGACCGGACCGGACCAGGCACCGGTTCCCGGTCCGACCGGTCGAACCGGTTGGTCCGGTCCGGTCCGGTTTTAATAACAATGGTTTTTTCCCCATTGAATCTAAGACACAAATAATATGTTTAGAGTATCTAAAAAACACTTGTACATGTGATGTTAGATACTAACTAGTTATTTATGAATTAACTATATATCTAAATTTGCCCAATTATTGTAAATTTTGTTAGGTTGGCTGGTCACCCAAGAGGGAAGGTGAATTAGGTGATGCAAGATTTTTATTCTTTTTGGATCACAACTTAATTTCACTAAGAATATAGCAAAACAGAGATAAACAGAGATGATTGAGTGCAACAACTAAGTAGAAAAGATAGAGAATAATACACAATGATTTATACTAGTTCAGCCCAACCACTTGGCCTACATCCAGTCCTCAAGCCACCATTTGAGATTTTTCACTATATCCCACAGGTTTGATCCGGGCTTTCACAAACTCCATGGACTAACAGTCTCCAACATTTAAAGTTTAGGGATTGTGTTTAAGAAAATTAAACTCTAGGGACAAAAACCAAAACTCACAAATTATGGGTGCTTGGGGCTCAATTTTCCCTTCAATATATCTATATATATATATATATATCACATATGACCTGTCATCGGAGCTCCATATTATACATTCATTCTTGAACGGACAATTGGAGCAAAAAATCACGTGAAAGTACACTGGGATATCTGTTAGGTATATACTTTTTTAGACGTTAACTTCCATGAAATTCACTTATAACTGGCTTATTTTATTTTTAATTTTTGAAAGTTTAATTTTTTTTAAAATAAATATATTATGTTTTAATGTTAATAATATAAATATCATTTTTCTTAAAAAATATTATGATAAAGATATATTTAAAAAATTATTATAAATAACTTAAAAGATAAAACTTATCTGAATTTTGTTAAAAATATAAAACTTTTCAAGTTAAACACATCTTACGAACTTATATATTTATATATATATATATATATTTCAACCAAACAAAAGTAATTAATTTATTTCATAAGAAATTAAACTTCCTTTTCTTACTTCCTTGTACCAAGAGATCTAGAGAGCAATACAAGTTTTTCCTTGTATTCAAACTATCTAAAATTTTAAATAATTCTCATTAATTTTTCTTTATTTGTCCTATATTAATTATTTGATAATTGTTTAGTTACATTTAAATTAGATGAAAATGTTGTGCGTATGCCATGCAAGACTCCCTCTTCAGTCCATGTTCATGATGAAATTATCAATTCTTTTATTATATAATTTAAATTTTAAGATCTCTAATTCCTTTTTTAAAAGCAAATTTTTCATTTTTATGGTAAACTAATAAATAACAAGTCTGATAAGAGATAAATAAATAACAATTCGACAAAATTTCTTAAAACTAAATTGCAACTCAATAAAAATCTTTTGAAATACAATTTATTTTGAGTGAATTTATGCCAATATATGGTGATTCTAATTAAATTCAAGAGGCACGGGGTTTCTTGCTCAAGTCAAGTGACTAACTCAACAAGTAGGAATTGGTGTGGTTTGTAGAGACTTGAAGTCTGGAACAATTTATTCTATGAATGAAGAAATTTCCATGCATCTTCGTCTTTTGTCTTTTGTTTTTTGACCAAATTTTCTCTTTTGCTTTCATAAAGAATATATTTATTTATTTTCTATTCTGACTTTGTTTTTGGTTTTCCCTTCTTTTTCTTATCTTTCTAGTCGGCTTTAATATTACAATGATAGAATGATATGAATGTAGTCATTTTAGTCAATTCTGTCATGCATTTAATAATAAAGTAAAAATAAAACGACATTTGTGATTGTTCTCTCTTTTTTTTTTAACTTATTTGTTATTTAATTGTTGGCCAATAATATGCATCAACAGGGAAAAGTTAAATAATTGTGGTCGATAAAAAAATTATACCATTAAAAATATAGGGAAAGATGCATATACCTTCTTTTTTGTCCTTTTTTTTTTACATACCAATTCTTTTTCAGAAGCTCACATTAAGCTCTTATTAATGTAGATCGAGTCGAGTTGAGTCGAGTTGAATCACATGAATCTAGACCCACATAGCTTTTTTCATGTACAAAATTCAAGCTTGGAGATCTTCTTTAAAAAGAGCAAACATCTCCCTTCATTACAATTAATTTATTCTTATCTCTACCTCTATCCTAAATTTTTAGCGGGCCCTAATGTAACAGTGTGGATGCAGTTATATTTGTAACTCTATGTCATTTTATGATTATAATTTTCTACATTTATAATTAAAATGTTTCTTATTAAGTAAAGGTTTTATTACTTTAGGTGAAAACCGAACTTCAAATCAATTTTCTCACAAAAAAGGACAAAGTACAGAGCAGGAGTTGGGTATAATTTATTAGTTTTAAATCATAATTAATAGGAAGATGCATGTAAAGTTCTCTGATATTCAGATTCTCTAAAATCTGAAATACTTCCCATTATTTTTATTTATTTACTATTTATTTCTTATTTAAGTTTTGGACAGATGTAAATTAGATGAAAATGCAGTGAGTATGCTATGAAAGACACCTTCTCAAATCGAAGTTCATGATGATCAACTTTTTTTTTCCTTATAAACATGGCGAAATGATCAATTGATTATTCTTACACATATAGGCAACACAAAAATGTGATTATTATTTCAGTTTTATTATTTCACTAACATAGATGCTCTGAAGAAAGCTCAATCAATATGTAATAAACATTATGTTTTGATATAATTTTTTTCATTTTTTGAGGAAGAAAATAAATATGTAAATATGAGATTTTTTTGTTGGAAATTGATATTAGTATACTAAAAATTGAATTGTAAATTTTTTTATTATAGTTGAATCACTATAATGTATAATTCTTAATATAATATATGGTTATTTTTTGAAAGTGACTTTGAGATTTATATACATTTATAATTGTATTCTTTTTGGCACTTGTTTACATTTTAATTGGTGCTGGTGCATTTGGTGTTTTTGAAATGCTAATAAAAGCCAAAAAAAAAAACACTAATTATTTCTTTTTTGTTATAGTGTTAATTTTTTTAATTTGTACTTTAATTTTATTTAATTTATCCTTGTGAACATATAGGGTATCCCTAGCCATCAGTCAAATATTAATCACTTCAATGCAGAGATAACCGAAATGAGTTTTGTCACTCTCTCTATACAAAGTCTTTTCTATACACATTGTCAAGGATCAAACCTGGAACAATATACTCAAAGGATTTAGACAACATGTTTGAGAGACTCAACCATTTATCAACTATGTCAAAATTTTGTTGGTTTATTTTTATCCTTTAACTTTATTTGATGCTTTAGTTTCACTTTAAATTTTAATTTTAATTTTATCCATTTATTTCATTTGCTTCAATTTTATCTCATATTCATTTCTGTTCCTTAGTGTTATGTTGTTTTAATTTAATTGTTATATTAAAAAACACTCAAATATTTCTATTTTAATACTATCGAATTAAAATGCATTAAAAAATCTAGGGGAAATTATAATTCAGAACCAACATATCAATTTAATCACAAAATATGATCAACTCTTCATTTAATCACAAAAATGGACCAACTTTTCAAAATTAAATATAAAAATATGAAATTACAAAAATACCACCAGGTATTATCTTAACCCCATCGTTGTCGGTCAACACCAAACAACGGCTACTGGCAATAGTCAACTGCTGCTGGCAACCGGTTAACATTCACCGGAAAAAATGCCTTATAATTTTTTTTTCTAGATTTTACAACTTACTTATTCTAAATTCGCAACTTAGTTTTCAAATTTTTATTTTGCAATTTCTTTTCCAGAATTTGTAACTTCTATACTCTAAATTTGTAACTTATTTTTCAAACTTTTGCTATGAATTATTTCAGTGCTTTTATACCTTTTTTTTCAAATAATTTTACAACTTACTTACTTTAAATTTACAATTTATATTCCAAGTTTTTATTATAAATGGTTTTAATATTTTACAACTTATTTACTCTGAATTTGTAACTTGTTTTTCAAGTTTTTATTATAAATGATTTCAAAAGGCACTCTATAAACTAAAAAGAAATAGAAAATAAAAGATAAATAAATAAAAATAAATAAAATAAGAATTAAGAAAATAGTTACGAGTTAGCTATCATATAAGTTATTACATGATGTAACTAAGCCACATGATGGTTAAAATAATAAAAACAAAAACAAAGTAAAACTTTCATGTGACGCAATATATTAGTTATGGAGGTTTATAGAAAATTATGATATTTGAAAATAGTGTACATTTGTTGCAAAATTGATGGGAGTTCAAAAATGGTGATCCACTATATTTTTTTCCCTAAAATTTGATATCAATCTGGTGAATTGTTGGGAGTTCAAAAATAGGCAAGATCAACCGCCATCAAGATTGACTCCACCGAGATTGAAGCACCATCATCTTCTCACAACAAGAGTCACCCTCCACTGACGCCAAGATTGACCTTCATTGTTGCCACTAACACTAGATTGAAGAAAAGCGATGATGATGGACAATGCCGGATAGTGTGCGAGATTCTTTAATTATCAAGTTTCTAAGGAGTAAATATTTTTCTCAAACCTATTAAATTCCAACAACGTTGATGGACACTACCGTTGAATTCCCAAATTAGCTCCATTTTTTTTTTCATTTTTCTGTGTTATGCTTGAAATTTTGCTGATTTTTTATTTTTAAGTTTATGGACAGCAGTTTTTGGTGGTGGTGGTAGTAGATGGTGGCTGTGGGTGGTAGTGGATGGTGATTGATGGTGGTTATCTCTGGCAATGGGTAGTTTTTTGTCAGCTGAGCATTTTCTTTCTTAATTTTGGCAAGGGCATTTTGGTCCTTTCCTAATATAAATTTACATATTAATTAAAAAATTACCACACTTTCTTGGACATACTAAATATACTTTTAAACCTAACTTCTACTTTCATTTCCATTTTTACTTCATTCAAGAACATTTCCATGAACCATTCAGGGCATAAAGGAAAGGCTTCTCGTCAATTCTCTGCCCCTGTATGGTAGCTTGACAACCTTAACCATATCTGGGTGGATATGAAATATTCTTTACTTATAGATCATATGTAGCATAAGCACAAAGATGCATAAATTATAATTTACCTAAATTGAGGCATATAAAACTGCAATGTAAGTTATAATTTGTGGAGAACTTAAAAATGGGAAAAAAAATTGGGGAATGGATAAAATAAGAAATGATTATATATGAGGGAAAGTCGGAATAACACTTATCGAACAAAAAATAATAGAAAATCGTCCAAGGTGGTTTAGACATGTACAAAGAAGAGGACAAGAGAAGCCAGTAAGGAGAATTAATCAAATGGCTTGAAACCCTATCAAAATACGTAGAGAAAGACCAAGAAAGATACTAAAAGAAGTTATAAGGTGTGACCTCCCAATACATTATTTATCTAAAAAGATTATGTTTGATAGAACCCATTAACATCATATGATTCATGTAGTTGACCCCACTTAGTAAGATAAGACTAATATTGTTGTTGTTGGTACCTTGAAAATTTGGCTCCAAAAATGTGTTTCTGGGCAAATTTCCTCCAACTATTTAAGGAACTAAATGACGTTATGGCACACAGCATCAATAACAACCTATTAAATTAAAATCAAATATTGATAGATTTACCTGGACCTGGACTGTTGTCAACATCATCATCTACCTCCCATTGACTCATAAGGTCAGCCTGACTTATCAATTGGAGAAAAGATACAATCAAACTTAGATGGTTTGGCTAAACCACTTTTCCCCATTCCACTTTGATCCATTTCAGTGCCTCCCACCACCTGGTTTCTCCTATGATGACCTTTAAAGTGATGCTTGACAGTTCCCACTTAGAAAGGCTTTGAAGTTTCAGGCAATAAAAAATTCCTATATTTTCTAAACATGGATATGTATGTAATCCATTGAAAATGCTGATCAATTCAGGAAGATGGAGAACTGTCATTGTTCTCAATTGAGGGAGAAAAGAGACTGCTTTGGGTGTAGATGATCCACAAGATATTAGAGCAACTATTTTGGGACAATCTTTGACTACAAGCACCTTTAAGAGTGAAAGCTTACCCAGAAAATCCAACGTGAAAATAGTTAACTTAGGGCAATTGTGCAGTGCTAAGGACTTCAACATAGCAAAACATTGACTAAAATGAACTTGTCCTCCACAAATGCTTCTTAGATTTTTCATGATGCACTCAACAGTAACAACAGTAATCTTACGCCATAGCTCTTTATTTCTACCGTGTTGAATTTCCAGCAAGTCATTCTTTCTGAGCAACTGGTTGCTTTCATTTCTCAATACAATAATAATGAACAGACCAAAATCACCCACCTAGCCTCCCAGGATGTAAATACTCAATAGATTGAAGTAAATAACACAGCAAACTTTGGAAGGTCAACAGTTTCATAACTATAATGATTAAGAATAAAAACACTAGCCCTGTAATCAAGTATCTTATATACTATGATGAGTCCTGTAAATACATTACATGGTGGGAAAGGTAGCTATCAATATATATAAAAAAATTTATTGGAAACCATACTATTCAACAACTAGGAATAATTCGGCGTATCTCTAACTCCGTGCAATGCAGAGCCCTCACAACTATACTTGATAAAATCAGACAGTGAAAATAATATTAGAGATACAAAACCCAATATAAAACAAAGAACTCAGCCTAGCATGATTACACTAACCTAACAATCAATAAACCCATCCTATTTTGTTTTTAACATTTAGGTGTTCTAAGAACATTCCAGTCTAACTTATCTCCCCTTGGTTTTTTGAAAGTCCCCAAACAATTTCTTGATGATGATTGATTATCACCTTCATCATTCTTGGGCAATTTATCTGGACATTGTACTTCAGACATTACTTCAAACTGTTTCCTTTTGAGGTCGCTATTAACCTCATTGGTTGTGTTTGCACAATTTGAACCATCTACTGGAAGTCCATTTTCTCTGAATCAAATGTAAACAATGTGTCAGTTAAACAGGGTCAAATCCAGAGATACAAATATTTATCTGGATTTAGGAATTAAATTAAAACCATCGATGGAGAACCATCTGATCCTTATTGGGGGGGGGGGGTGGTTGTTTGGAGGGGAGCACACCAAGAAAATTAACAATAAAAAATATATAGCCACTCAGTATGATAGGAAAAGAGAATCCACCTAAAAGAAATATTTCCACTTTGATTCCTAGAACTAGATGTTTCAGCTGCTGGCTGACTAAGCCTTGCTTCTTCATTCAGTCTCTAAATAGGTTAGAATTTGCCATTAGAAAATGAATACTTGAATAAGAGAAAAAAAAAATTAGGTAGGGAAACTTCAAAAATCTTGATCTTCATACTCACATCAACACGCGGATTAAAACTTTGAAATGACATCCGACCTTTAATTGCTCCTGGGTGGGGATCACCTTCCATTATGACGATACTGCATATATTTAGAGAGAACATGGCAAATTTAGAAACAGCTAAAAAAATATATCAGAAAATGTAGAAATTAGAAACAGATCAGAGGCAATTATGGAATTGAGTTGCGAAGATAAACTTGGTATAGACAGTTTATATTGTTGTGCTCTTCAAAAGGAGCTAAAAGTTAAATGGCATTAGATGGCATACGTCACTAATGATAACTCAACTGGATCTCACACTTGGAAGAATTTTTTAATGCTATTCACCAGCCAAACATGATAGGATATAAGAAACAAAAATATTTCTCAAAGCTTTTTTTTTTTTTGTTTGCCCACAAAAGATTTCTCAAAGATGGAAGAGCTATAAGTAAGAACAAAAAAAACATATTTATTAGAAAAACAGGGGAAAAAAATAGCCAATGGCAGTTGACAAAGATAACCAATAAATGCTGCCCAGACTAGGACAAACTAGAAATAGGAGCCTTGAATCAGTTCAGCAGTTTGTCAAACATATGCTGCAAACTCTTGCAAGCCTTGATCAGTTTGGATTATTTTGGGGCACAGGATAAGAAGTAGTAGCCCCCTATCTCTCAACATGTTCGAATTCTGTGCTCATTCAAGGGATGAGCATTTTAAAACTGCTGCATTTTGGGTTATTCAGCGCAGTCAATCTGCCTTGAGTTCGCAAAATCATTCACATCCCCCAATCATTATCTTCTTCTTCCTTCCTCTCCATTCTCCAAAATCCATCTCCATCTCCACAAGATCCAAAACACACGTCTCAAAAATCCCTTTTTCACCCAACCTACACACTTCCAGCCCCCAAAAACCTCAAATCTTACCTCCATACTAGAAAAACTCTCAACAGCCTCTTCCTTCTAACCTTCTCACCCACCACCATTGTTGAGATTGCCATTCTTTGACCATAAGTAAGCCATGCACAGATTGGATTTTGTATTTATATTGGTGTGAGTGGAATCTCATTGATTTCAAATGCCAGAATAGAGATTCAAATCTCCTAAATTTGATACCCGTGTGTGCATTGGTTTATTCAGGTGTATATTGTAGAGGTTTATAGCTATTTGATTTCTGAACCATATATTAGTCAAGACTCTCATATACTTTTTTTCACCTTTCATTTCTTCCATCAAAAGAAGGAATATATTTCTCATGTTTGTCTAGATTTAATATTGGGACAAAATTTGCCTTGTCTACCAAGATCTGCATGTCCCTTCAAGAGAAGGGGTCCTCCATTGCTGTCACGATCACCGACAGCACTGTCAAGTGAAGAATTGGTCCCAGTCCACTCCAATTGCAATTTCCCTTACCACTCCATCAAGTTGCTCACATCAAAGCGCTCTGCTGGCCACCAACTCCCATTCAAAGATAAAAAGAACGCTAAGATAGAGCTGACTCTAGAAAAGCTTTGACAGCATTGATATTGCCCTGTTCAGTGCTAGTGGGTCAATCAGTCAAGAGTTCCATCCCATTACTGTTGAACAAGGGACAAAATTGTTTTCACCTTAAAGCTTATTCTAGTTTTGGTTGTTTGATTGGTAAACTTTGGCTGAGAAATTTAGGGCTTCTGAAAATGGAACAGAGGGAAGAGCCACAACTGGGTCCTATAAGCCAAAATGCAGCTGTTTTGAGGATGAGCATCGAATCCAAATGCATCTCTCATCAAGATTGATATTTAGTGATGAAAAGAGCATATTTAAGACATATGGAACCATATTAAGCAATGAGGAGTCCTAATTTGTGATATAACAAGCCCTAGCTGACAATAATGTAGTAGCCATTACAAGAATCATAATTTGGCATAGAACTTCCAGGTGAAAATTACTTCAGAATTTAGGTACCATGTCAGCACACTCAGCTCATCTATTTCAAGATTGACGTCCAAATTAGTATCTTGAAGGATGAAAGAAAAAGAAAATTACCATTTTCTACTTATTGTGCCAGTTCCAAAGATATTGCCATCAGGTTTTACTTCATCCTCTTTCTTGGATTTCTCCTGTCTTAGAGCTGCTCTTTGCATAAACTGTCAAAACAAATAATATTATATCCATATTAAATCATGGAATTATCACAAATATTAAATCTTGAACCAAACAATAATGAGATGACCCCTTAGAAGCATCTTAAATTCATCAAAATTTAATTTGAACGATTCTTTAAAGAAAAGAAAAGCTCCCGTTTTACCTTCAAGTTCTTGAGTGTGCTGGAAAGCTCCCGTTTCGCCATTATGATTTCTGAGCTTCCACCAGAAAACCTAGATTAAAACCAAAAGCCAACATCAAAACTTGACCTCTCTCAAAATTATATCCTCTGAAATAATTTTTTTCTATAAAAATGATTTAAGTATATTACCTTTTGTTCAAGTATATTTAAGTATATTGATCAGTTCTATACAGAAATATGAGCAAAGATGGAACAACTTTAGTTTGATAACTAGAATTTGTTTTCCTTCTTATGCCACAATTATCCCCCTCCCAAAAAAAATGCATGGTCTTTTTGACATTTAACTTGCATAAAATCCATCTATTACTTGCACCCAATCCATTTCATTAGGAATGTGCATCCCCAGCCGACACAACGCACTAAACACTTAATTATGTGATTGAAGACAATGAGTGAGAACTTTTGTTGAAACTTATTATGTAACTAAACATTGAAAGGGTATTGCGGTCAGAACCATTGTGTTGCAGCAAAAGGATAAGAAATCATAGATTACGGGAGAATTTAGGACCACCTATCCTAAATAGATATGAAATTTAGCACGTGATTACTTATGGAATAACAACCATTGACACGTATATTCCTAAAATTCAATTAACATGGCCATAGTTTGATGGGTTAAGACTTAGATTCAAAATTTAAGCATTAGTTTTATTTTAACATATTTATTTACTTTAGGTTGTTGTTGTAGTAAACTATTGACATATGGAATTGTTGGGAAAAAAAAATATTAACATATGAAAGATTTCCATCACTAGTTTGTGTTCTCATAACTCTCCAAGCAAATATATCAAATGATCTAAAAAATCCAAAACTTGGCAGATTAAACAAGTCAAACGATTTTATCGTCATGACACCCAAAAAAATAAAAGAATAAATCACATCTTCCAAGACCCAAACTACAACAATCAGATTTCGAACAGTCATTACTCTGAAATAGTTTGAGAGGACCCGAAATTATTCGTTGTATTGACGAATGCAGGGCAAAAATATTTCACGTTATTTGAAATGCCTAAGAAAAATGGAGAGACGCTTGTTAAGATACAGAGAAACAGGGATTACTACTAACGATCAATGCTCCCAACCCAATACATCATTATAAATTAAGTCCAACTCAGAGAACAGAGTACAGAACCAATAAACGAAAGCACAAAGAGCAGAGAAGAAAGTCTTGGAAGGTTTTGAAGCATACCTGACACGCTCTCCTTGGGGACCTTTCACCAATCTAGTCTAGAGTGGAAGCTCTTACGAGTTGACTCAGATACGAGTAATCAGACACGCCGCCTACGAATCTCTAAACCGAGGGATTTTTTTAGTGAGTATTGAGAATATATGGATTACGGTTTATCGGTAGCTCCCGTTTTAGATAAAAGACAATCTCTGAGGGACTCAAGATATGATCTCATAACTCAATGATGCCTAGTATGATCTCATAACTCTAATCCATGGATACACACCCCAAGATAACTTCAATAATCCTTAAACACGGTAATCCATATAAGATAACTGTTTTTTTGGGCAAAAATAAAAATATATTAGATAACTTAAAAAACTGAATTTATCCCATATTAATCTTTGGTTATTGGTGTCAAAACCACACCAGATTAGCTAGTTCGACCGATCAAATTAGAAATTGGTGCCTGATCCGGTTCGATTAAGGTCGAGGGTTGAGGGATTAAGAATCAGTAAGAATCGGTAAAAAACCAGTAAAACCAACCATGAACCGGTCTCATATTTTTTTTTTTTTAAAATTCTTTTAAAATATTTTTTTTAGTTTTTAAAATAAAATGACATCACAAAATATTTTTCTTTATATATTATAATATTATATAAGTATTATTATGATATATAATTATTCAAAATTGTATATTTACTTAATAAATAATACAATAATAAATTATTAATTTATTATTTTGAACTTAAAATATGATTATGGATTAATATTAACTTATTTATACATAAATATTGAATTATGAAACTTATTAATAATTTTTTTGTGGTAAATAATAGATTGATAATTCAATATCATTTAGTTTGAGACTTAATTAAATCATAAAATTTATTTAAACTTATATTATTTATTTTAAATATATTATTTTAATTACTACCGATCCGACTTCAGTTGAACCATTGAACCTTGAATCAGTACCTTATCCAATTCAATGCTCGATCCAATTCTAATAGCATTGCTTTTAGTCATCCCTTTTGCATTTCTTTTTTCGCCAACATTTTTTATTTGTACAATAATAATAATAAGCCATGGTCAAATGTATAGTAAATTTGTGAATTTAAAATAAATTTTGTATATTTACTATATTACATAAACTAAAATTTAAACATTAAGAAGTAATTACTAGTGATTTCAATTTCATTAATAATTTCATTGAACTTTTAAGATGCCACGAACAATTTTTTTTTAACCAACCACGAATAATTCTTTATATACACAAGAAGCAAAAGAAAGTCAGGAAAATTAAAAACATCAATTAAGAATTCAGTAGAAATTGGTTATAGAAGTATTCTTTAAAGGAAATTTAATTCCATTCCTATTTCATATAATTGTATCTTTAAGTTGAAATATTTCTATCATTTACTTATAACATGAATTGTTAATCATATATTAAAAACTCATTGGATAAATATTAAAAAAACTTAAAAACTTGGAATTAGTAAAACTCACATTAGTAATTTTTTTTTAATTGATTCCAAACTAGGCGCTTTAAGATTGAAAAATTGCTCATCATTCAAATATATTTTTGGTGATGGCGTTAGAGGTTCAAAACTGCTCAGATTTTGAAGGACCTACTGTGGATATAGAGACCAGACATTGCCATGGTCTTCTCTGGAGGTACTTAAAATATTTGCCCAAGATTGAGATCTTTGCCTTCTAGCAAGAAGAAGAGAAACAACCTAAGATCTATCAAAGGCGAAAAATAATGGTGGATGACTTTTTGTGGACAGACAATTAGCATTTTCAACTCATATTTGTACTCTTTTTTTTTTTTCCACCAGACATTTTTTGTAGACTTGGTTATTTCTCTGTTGTACTTATTGATGTGTGAATTCAAAGACTAGTTATGCATTTCTTCTGGATTTGTTCGTCGAGTATTCCTAGTGTGGTTTAGCACTAATGTAAATTGTAATAAGTGAATGAATGTAAAATTGTAATAAGTGAATGAATGTTGTGACTTGTGTTGTATTACTTTACAATAACTGGTGTGTTTGTGTTGCCTTGCTTTACTCACTATGCCAGAAATGGCTTTCCATTGTGGTAATTTTTGTGTTCCTTTGCGGCAAAGGGAAGTGGCTTTTTCTTTGTGGTTGTTTATTAAAACCGCAAAGGAAAATTATTAATTTTTTATATAATCTATTTAAGGTACACTTTCATTAGCGGTTGTTTGCTATAATCACAAATGAAAGTAAACTTTTCTTTATAGTTGTTTGCTACAACTACAAAGGAAAGTCATTAATTTTTTATTTAATTAGTTTACTATACACTTTATTTGGTAGTTGTTTGAAATAACAGTAAAGGAAAGTCATTTATGATTGCATGCCATTTATGATCCACAATATCTGCAATCACATTTGGAGTGATCACTTCAAATACGACCTTATTGAATACTGCCATGTCAGAGCAAATAGGTAGCATCTCCCAAAAGCCCATGGCTAATACATTTCTAAGCAAGTCTTGATTAGCTGTCTTTGAAACTTGAGGTTCGGGCAATCCCTTCTTTGGTGAAATGATTGACTCTTTGGATTGCCCCAATCCTTGAACTTGCTTAACTTTGGACTTCCCTTTGAACTATGTAACAAAGTTGATCAATTTGGGACTAACATAGATTTACATAACATCATCAAATGATAATTAATGAAATGCCAATAGACATGCATGTTTCGATGGAGCTAAAGTAATAAGGTGAGTGGGCAATGCTACAAATCCACCCACTGCCTGTCTTACAGTGTTTGCCTCCTCGATAGGAATAAATAATTGTGCATTCACCTCTCTGGGCCCATTAATTGATACTCTCACATGGTTTGTAAGTAGGGGTCTTTGCACCCATTCTGCAACCACATGTCAAGTATACATATCCAACCATAATAAACAACATTCCTATACCAAGCATAAAACCATGAAGTATTAATACATATGGAAAAAATTAAATATGAAATTAGTTAATAAGGAAAGTAATTACTTGTAGGAGATGCCCAGATGGTATGGTGCAGTTGTCTTTGTCATTGGGGCTAGCTTGTGTTTGCAGATTTTCCTTTGATTATTTCATAAACGTCTCAAGCTGGGATAGTCTTTTCTCCATTGCAACTTGCTTTTCCTTTTTTTTGCTAGAGCTCATACTCCAATTCGACAACCCTAGTCGCAAAGTCTAGGCAGTGGTGTTAGGTCCCAAAATATGATGAAGGAGTGACACTGAACCCGGCATCTCTAACACAACTAGGGTGCTCTTGCCCCAATACCTAATTAAGTACATCCAGCTCTAAGCTTTCCTCATCTAAAGGCAACACTAACGTAATGATGTCTTATAGAAAAAAAAACAAGTAATAAATAATTTCATATAAATAGACAAAATATTACTGAAAATTCAGAGGACAATGTATTACTTACTATTTTCTCACAACTATCCAGACGTCATCATTCCTAATTGTCTTGTCTTTGTTTTTCCTAACTTTAGACCATTGCTCATAAGGGGGGCATTTTTTTTCTTTTGGCTTCCTCCTTCAACAACTGTGCATTAACACAAATAATAAATATGTAAGTTTCTAGACCATGGCAATCATGAGATTTTAAACCCTTTAACTTTAAGTCTTTCATAGAAACAATGTCCCTGATGTTTGAGAAGCATCCTTCTAGAACTTTAACTCTATCAAGAAACACGCAAAAAATCATTTTTTCTTTTCTAGATAAAGTATAAACTGCTGAAGGTAGATAAGTACATTATTTCTCCTTCACAGATGCTAATTCTATTCTAATTCCCAAAGCAACTAGATCCAACCTCGCCTTTTTACTATATTTGGTCTTTCCTAACACATTGAGTAACTCACCAATGATGCTATCACATACATCTTTTTCTATATGAATCAAATTAAGGAAGTACCTCACATACAAGGACTTCTAATATGACAATTCAAAGAAAATTGATGTTTTCTTCCACCAGCTCATCCCAAGGTGTCTCACAAAGGTTTCCCAAAGTTGTTATTCAAATCCTTTACCTTCTGATTTAAATCCTTACTACATGACAGCAAAGGTTCTCTTTCCTCTTTTGCATTCCCATCAAAGGTTTTTCTTGACCCCATGTAATGATGACCACAAGGTAAGAATTTGTGATGCCTAAGGAAGACAAATTGTCTACTATGTTCCAACCGAATAGAATGTATGTTTTCCTCACATATAGGGCACCCAAGCTTTCATTTGATATTGTATCTTAATAAATTACCATATGCCAGAAAATCATTGATCATACCTAGCAAGTGCAATGGAAAATTTAGAAAAGTAAGAGGTAGGGGAGAATTCTACTAAGAATAATAGGACCAAGAATCTTACTCAAATAATTCTTAACAACCAATGGTAAAGAATCTCTACGAGGTAAAAGAAATTTCTTATTTGCTGGCTTGACAATACTCTCCCTATTTATAATGCAAATGAAGGAAGCAAAATAATGAACTAAATTAGAAAATCAACATAAAATCTGTGCTACCTGACTATAACTACTAGTAGATGAAATCTTAGATTTATTCCAAAAAAATCAGAAAAAATCCTCCTAAAATCCCTCAACTAATTTGACTTATCTTTCACATGTGTGAATGTCACCTCATCAAGCTTTCTATGTGTTCTCATCCTAGAAAAAGCTAGTAACGGTCTCTTATCATTACTCCTCCTTTGGAAAGACGACTTGTCCTCAATTTGAAAAGCAAGGAACTGAGTTTGCATTAGATCATAATCCTCCCAACTAGCCTCTTCAATGGGACAGTGCTACCATTTGAAACATCCCCAATTTTTATGTTTAGATTATTAAGCATATAGATGTAATAGGGCAAGGAAGAGATTAGGTTCTTAGAAGGAGATTTGTTGGGACCATGAATGAAAATAAAATGTAAGTTGGTTCTTGAATGTAAGTTGGTCATTGAATGTTAGGACCATGAATGAAAATAAATTTTTATAGAAATTGAAAGATAATTTTGAAATTAATATGGGAAAATATAGAGATGCTAAAATGTAAGAAACTGCGAAATGTGAAATCAAAGGAAAAGCATGTATACGGATAATGTAAAGGTATTTTAGTTCAAAGGAAAAAAATTTTCTCTAATTCTTTCAAGATATGCCTAAAGAATGTTTTGGAAAAGAAAATGTGTCTCTTTATAGTCCCTCTTTTAGCCAAAATTGAAGGGACAAAAATGGAGTTTTAGTGTACCATTTATGATGTCATAATTAAACATGATGATGTCATAAATATAATGTCATAAGATAATGCCATAAGTATGATGTAGTGAGAATGATGTCATGGGAACTTGGGAGGAAAGGAAGACAACTTGGAAGGCAAGTTGAGACAACTTGGTAGCCAAGTTTTCAAAGGCCTATATAAGGCACCTTCCACCCCCTTCAATCCTCACAATTAATGTGAGGAAGAAAGGAAGAGAGAGAGAGTGAAGGCATGAGAGAGAGACGGCAAGGAAGAGAGAAAGAGAAAAAGAAGGAAAGAAGAAAAGAGAGAAAGAAAGAAAGAAGAAAAAAAAGAAGAGAAAGAAAGAAGGAAATAAAAGAGGAAAAAGAAGGAAGGGAAAGCTTAAGGAGGAAGGAAGAAATTAAAGCAAGGAATCAAGACAAGGTTAGGCAAGGAAGTGTAGAAAAAGGCAAAAATTAAAGAAATGATAAAGCTCTGAGGTAGTGACTTGTATTATTCTTATATTTTTGCAAAATTTCCTTGTTGAATTATATATGTCTATGAATAATTGACATATTTTAATTATTTATTTGGATATCCTATTTATGTTATGATGAAATTATGCTAATATTTTAAAAAGCAATATGGATTTTATGTGATCATTTTGCAAAGATTATGAAATATTTTCAATGTTTTCGAAGTTGATGTAATGATATGACTATATGTACATTGTTGCTACTGAGATACTTAATCTCACCCAGTAAGATTCCAAATGCTAGGAACAAGCTTTCCCAAGAGTAAGAGTGTAAACTAGGAAGAATAATGGAGCAAAGACTGGTTGAGAAACTATTTTATTAAGAAAGGGTCGTTTAGGAATAGTTTCTGTATTGATGTAACTACTCGTATCTTATTGATATGTATAAATTCATACTATTGTTTGAAAATTTAGTGGGCTATGTTTTCATGTACCTCTGTGTGTTAGCTTCCATTTAGTACTATATGAATATATATTCAATCTATACAATAATAGAAATTGATGTTTTTGCAAAATGGTGCAAATTTAGAAGTAATCTGGCATACTAGTGCTTTGAACGAATCCCTAGTTCAATAGCAATAATATCATTATAAAAAATTTATATTCTTTGAAATTAGATAGACAGAGCTTTTTGATAATATCAAGTGTGAATATTTTGGCTCTTTATGTGAGAAGAAATGATACATCAAATTTGAGACTATGACACTGGACAGTTTACTAGAGCAAATTTTGAATAGTAAAGTTTTTGCAATATACTATATTATTTCATGCAATGAAAGTCTTTTAGAATGTAAACTATTTTTAGAGATTTGAATCATTATGAAAAAGATTTTTTAGGAATTAGTTATGAATTTTTGAAAATTGTCATGCAAGTGGACAAAAGTAACACGAAACAATTTTATAGTTTTTGGTTCAAGTTGAGTTCAAGTTTTCTAAAGACCGAGTTTTTGGACTAAGTTAAGCTTGTTGAATCAGGTATTTTGATTATTCTAAACAACTAGAGCTTAGAAGGAAAATATCAAAGGAGTGTAAGAGTATGCAAGTGAAGAAATCTAAGAAGAAATGTGTGAATAATTAGTTGTTAGGATTTCTCACAATGTACACGGGGTAAAAGACTTTGATTTTCACTTGCTTAAGTTCCCACAGCATTTAAACATGTGTTTTTTTATGTTATCCTATGTTAATATATGTTAGATTTGGAAAAAATTGACTAACAGATGAATTTTGAGCTGTTAAACTTTATATATTTTGTTGAAAATTCAAACTTTGCTGACTGAAATTTGAAGTTCTAGAGATATCACCTTTGACATATGAATTTCAAATATTAAAATTTGAATTTCGCGTCAAGCATAATTAGTAAAATCTGTAAAATTCATTTGAAATCTAGTCAAAATTTGAATGATATCAAAGTGCATGAAAAGTTCAGAATTGCTATCTCTGATAGACAAATTTTGAATTTCAAAATTTAAATTTTAAGATGAAGACTCATAAGTCTAGTTAAAACTGTCTCTAACAGATGAATTTTGAAAGTACAAAATTTAAATTTCTTAAAGTAGAACTTTTGTACCATGTTGAGCTTGTCACTGACAGACAAATTTTGGGCCTCCAAAATTCAAATTTTGAGTGCATTACAAAAGCATGAAATAACTGTTCACACTCAACAGATACACTTTAAATATAAAAATTTTTATATCTTAACATGAGATATATTTGACAGATCAAAATTCGAATTTCACTTTTGAACAGATAAATTTTAGAAGTTCAATGTTAACATCTTTAACTTATTGTCTCTGCAAAATTCGTCTGTTAACACCAGAAATTCAAATTTCAGTGTGTTAGATGCATTAAATACGGTTGATGAATGACTAGTTTTGCAGAGTAACCGTTGGGTAACGTCTCTAATGGGTAGATCTTATGTCTAACGTCTAGTTAAGTCACAAATCTATAAATAAAACTTTATTTAAAGTTGTGGGTAATGAATTGATGCTAAAAATACTGAAAGCCTGTTGAAATCTATAGTCCAAGTCTTTTACTCACTCACACTTAATTTTGTATAAAATATTTTTATTTTGTATAAAATATTTTCTTCATTTGCAAGAAGGATTTTCTCTGTATTAGAAAGTCACATTTACTCTGTATTAGAAAGTTTTTTATTTTGTATAAAATATTTTCTTCATTTGCAAGAAGGATTTTCTTGTGAGAGGTTTTCACAAAGGATTTGGAAAATATTTTGTAAAAGTGCAAAGTGTATATTTAAGAGCTCTTAGAACAGAACATAAGTTTGTACTGTAACATTGCAAAGAGTCCACCAAATTCTTACAAGATAGCGGAAAATCTCAAGTGGTGGCTTGAGGACTGGACATAGGTGAAGTGGTTAGATCGAACCAGGATAAATTTGTGTCCTCCTCTCTCTTACATTGCATTTATTCCTCTTAACTCTATTTTCTACAAAACTTCAACTATCACTATTCTATCACATTTTTGCAGAATAATTTTAAACTTCTCAATTCACCCCCCTTTTGGGAAACCAGCAAACCTAACGAAGCTTATATTCATGAGAAAGATAGAGGAATACAAAATGTGACACCATTGAGTTAGTAACTCCAAGGTATGGTGGCGAGTCTAGTGATAATCTAAGATGGTAGCCAGTTCTGCAATCAGCTCCAGATCTGTAGGAATAGGAATTGTAGGATATGGAGAGGATAGTTGCTGTCCAAGTGCTAGTCAGAGCAAGGAAACATGAAACACAGGATGAAGCTTAGAGTTAAGAGGTAGTTCCAACTCATAAGCCACGGTGCCAATGCATCGAATGATCTTATATGTCCCAAGAAATCTTGGGGACAACTTCTCAAGCCTCCTTTTAGTGAGGGATTTCTGACAGAAGGGTTGTATCTTAAGCCAAACAACATCTCCCACTTTAAATTCTAGGTCTCTCCGGTGTTGATCAATATGTGACTTCATGTGGGCTTGTGATTTGAGCAAAGTTTCTAGGAGAAGCTTAAGCATAGCATCTCGTATTTCTAATTATTCTTCTAGGTCAGTAATTAGAGTCTCTACCTTCATAAAGGGATGCAAATGAGGGGGATCATGGCCATACACAATCTTAGATGGAGTAGAGTTGATTGAGATATGGTAACATGTGTTGTAAGGATACTCTGTCCAACATATAAAAACTTGCTCCATGGCTTGGGTTGTTGGTGAACAAAACAATCTGAAGAGTTCCTGCCAAAAAGAGCTCAAAAATAAAGGGTCTCTATAAAAAATAATTGATTTAGGCATACCATGCAGGTGGACAATATCTCGACAGAACTTTTCAACCACAAACTGAGTAATTTATGGATGGGCAAGAGGAATAAAATGAGCATATTTGCTAAAATGATCAACCACCATCAAAATGACTTCATATCCACTAGATTTTGGGAGCCCCAAAAGAAAATCAATGGAAATGTCTTCCCAAATATGTGAAGGAATTAGTAAGGGTTGTTACAAACCCACATGAGACAAAATTTGATATTTTTTCTATTGAATAAGTAGAGCAATGCATTCATAAATGGCCAATAAAAATTCTCTGCTAGCCTTTTTAGTGTCTTCAAATAACCAACATGACCACCACTAAGTGATTGAATGTAGTTCCAAATTGTTAGGAATCATTAATTGATTATAGAAATACAGCTCTTGATCAACAAGTTGAAAATTAGCCTATAAAGATACTCCCTGCTGTAAATCAGACATCATTCTATTAGTGAATGGGTCTTGTGCAAGCTCATTAGAAAGATTCATCAGCTCTTAAGGAAAAGGCATAACAAGCTGAAACAAATTAACATGTTGGGGTCGCCTAAATAAAGCATCCACACCTCTGTTTTCACTTCCAACATTATAAATGATGGTGAAATCAAACAAAAGGAGCTTTATAACCAAATGTTGTTGAGAATTGGTAAGAATTCTTTATTGTAATAAATGCTTTAAACTTGAATGGTTAGTTTTAACATAAAAATAGTGGCCAAGCAAATAATGTTTCCATTTTTGTAGTGCAAGTACCAAGGCAAGCAATTCTCTATCATAAGCAGATTTGTAACAGTTAGAGAAATAGAATCCCTTACTATAATAGGTAATAGTGTGATTGATTGTGCTGAATGAGAGTAGCTCTAATCCCATCCATAGAGGCATCACACTTCATGATAAAGTCAGAATTAAGTCAGGAAGTTGCAGCACTGGCATTGTAGTAAGTGCACACTTGAGGTGATCAAACGCTTGTTGCACCTGTTTGGACCATTAGAAAGCATTCTTTTAAGTCAACTTCATTAAAGGATGTGCAATGATCCCATAATTCTTTACAAAGCATCGATAATAACCAGAGAGGCCAAGAAGCCCATGAAGCTCCTTAAAATTTTGAGGTGTAGATCATTCCATAGCTACAACTTTCTTTTTTGAGTCAACTTCAACACCTTAAGAAGTTACCATATGCCTAAGAAATTGAATTCTTGTCCTGCCCAGCAAGCACTTCTTAGAATTTGCATAATAAGAATTCTCTTGTAGTGTGAGTAGGAGGGAATGTAAGTGCTCTTCATGTAGTTTTGGTGTAAGGCTATAAACTTAGATGTCATCAAAGAAAACAAGAACAAATCATCAAAGATAAGGCCTAAAGAGGTCATTCATGGCTACCTGGAATGTTACAGGGGCATTAAATAAGCCAAAAGGCATAAGCACGAACTCATAATGCCATGAATGAGTGCAAAAAGTATTCTTATATATGTTAGTAGGCAATACACAAATCTGATGATAACTAGAATGAAGATCAATTTTGCAAAAATATGTAGCTCCATGTAATTCATCTAGTAATTCATCAACATTAGGAATGGGAAACTTATCTTGCATAGTTAGACTATTGAGTTTCCTGTGATCCACACAAAATCACCACAAGCAATCCTTCTTTTTTACCAATAGAACAGGACTTGCAAGTGGACTCGAGCTAAGCCTAATAAAGCCTTTCTAGAGAAGCTCTTCCATCTACTTCTCAATCTCTGTTTTTTGATAGTATAGGTAGCAATAAGGCCATATATTAGGCAAAGTAGCATTAGGCAACAGAGGAATAGAGTAATAGTGATTTATGAAGGGTGGCAGTGAAGGAGGTTCTTCAAAAATATCAGCAAAATCATACCAGATGCGTTCTAAGTCAAGAAAGGGAAGAGATACTGTGGTTGCATCATATGACGTTGAACATTGGTTTAGTTCTCAAGAGGCACTCCTCGAAGCTTGTAATGTTTCCTATTGAGCTAGAAGATCATAAACATCTCATTCCAATTTGCTTGCACAGTGTTGAGAGAAGCTAGCTGTTTAATACCCAAAACTAAATCAGCCCCTCCAGGAGAGAAGGGAAAATAATCTTTTGTGATTGTTAATCTGGGTAATTGTACTTTTAAATTAACATAGATTCTATTATAGTGAACCATACTTCCATTGCCTATTTGAAGGCCAAAACAAGGAGTCTTTGTGTGGGCAAATTTAGTTCTTGAACTAAAACATCAAAGATGAAGTTATGTGGAGCCAATATCCACTAGAATTAAGACTTCCTATGATTGAATAATACCTTTCAATTTCATGGTAAAACTGCCCCTGGTGCCAAGAATTGCATGGAAAGAAATTTTAGCCAACTCTACTTCCTCTTTTGCATGTTTACCATCAGCAGGGGACTCATATATAAGGTTCCTAACATCATCTACCTTCATGAGAGACAGAGAACTCTATTTGCAGCAGTGACCTGGTCTGAACATCTCCCTATTGCTATAACATAGCCCCTTATCTCACCTCTGTTGCCAAACGAGATCATTGGGAGATAGGGAAATAGAGGACGAGGTCACTAGTTTAGTGTAGTACGATGAAACATAATCATTTCTTCACTGTTTTTATGCATCTCGCGTTTGGTTAGTGAAAGGCTGAACTATGCAATTCTAAATTAGGTGAGAATTAGGCCTTGGTCCTCTTAATTGGGCCTTCTTCTCATACTCTAGGGCAAGGCTTGCTGCCTTATACATAGTACATGGCTTTTGTATGTAGACATCATCCTTCAATTCATTGAGAAAGACACCAAGTAGACAATGCTCTGGCTAATTGGTAACTTGAGCTACTCTCTTCCCAAACTCCTGAAGGTACTCCTAAATAGACCCTATTTGCCGAAGATTATAGAGATGCTTATCAGGATTTTGGTATTCACATTGAGGCAAAGTACATTCTAAATTGATCCAAGAAAATAAATCCAAGGCATTTCCTTCAAGGTACATCGAAGCCATATCAACTCTTAGATCATATGGTGTCTGGTAGTAGCGAAAGTATTTTTCTACCTTGAGTATCCACCTACGAGGAACATCACCATTGAATTTGGGAAAGTTAATTATGGTGTGAGGTGGTCTACCATATCCTTTATGTCCTCATGGGTTATCATAATCTTCTTCACTGTCATCGTCCCAATGAGAATGCTGTCTAGAGCTTTCAACAATTTTCTTCCCTTTTTCTTGTACAAAGTTGAGAGAGATAGCTTCAAGAGTTACCACTTTAGCAACAAATCATCAAGAGCCTTAAGTTTGGAAGCTATCATGGCCAAAGGGCCTTCTGAATCATCAGATGGAAGTGCAAAAGAATGTGTGGTCAACATAATGGATCGAAGGCTCTGGTACCAAATTGGTAAGTGCTATGGAAAATTTAGAAAAGTAAGAGATAAGGAAGAATTCTACTAAGAATAATAAGAGCAAGAATCTCACTCAAATAATTCTTAACAGCCAATGGTAAAGAATCTTTATGAGGTAACAGAAATTTCTTATTCAATTATCAAACTTGAAAATACTCTTTATATTTATAGTGCATAGGAAGGAAGTGAAATAACAAACTAAATCAAAAAAATCAGCATAAAATCTATGTGACATGACTATAACTACTAGTAGATAAAATCTTAGACTTATTCCATAAAAATCTAAAAATAAATCCTCCTAAAATCTCTCAACTAATCTGATTATCTTTCACATGTGTGAATGCTACCTCATCAAGCTTTCTACATGTTCTCCTCCTAGAATAAGTTAGTAACGGTCTCTTATCAGTACCAAACAACATAGCTCTCAAATTAAACATTACTTTCTTATACCCATCATACACCTCTATACATGTCTCCCTCAATAGCTTCAAATTTTCAATTCATGGAGCCAAGTATACATCTATATCAGTTCCAGGTTTTTTGGTCAGAGATTAACATAGATAGCATCATAAACTTCTACTTCATGCATAACCGTACTGGTAGGTTATAAATCAATGAAATCATAGGCCATATACTATGGGTACTACTCCGCATATCATTCAGATTCATTCTGTCGATAGATAATGCAAGGCGTAGTTTTCTTTCCTCTCCCTTCAAGTCTTGATAATCCCTATTAATTCTTTCCCATTGTGGAGAATTTGTAAGATGTTGAAACTTTCCATCTTCAATTCTTTCATCTACATGCTATGTCATGTGCTTTACATTTTTAACATTGTTATACAAGCATCTAAATCTATGTATGATGAGAAAATGCCATATTACCTTCACCAAACTTGTTTCTTTAATCTTATATTGGGAGGTGTCACATTGAGGACACTTTTCTCATTATGCAAATTCCTTTGGGAATAAAACACAGTTAATAAGATAGGCATGTATCCTCTGATAGTTCATCCTAATAGAGCATAACATTCAATTAGTCTCATTTTTAGTTAAGAAGCTCATTATCCTCTAGCAACATATCCTTAAATAATTCAAACAAATATGTAAAACTCTTATCACTCCACTCATTGCCTACTTTTAAGTTGTACAACTTTAATATGCTCAACAATATTGTGAATTTGGTACAACTAGAATATAATGGCATTTTACTATCACTTTTTCAACCTCTCAAAGATCTCAAGACAGTCTTGAAATTCATTCTCAATCATGTTTACCATCTCTTCAAGATGGTCGGTCTCAAATGTATTTGTGTTGAAATCATTCAAACTATGACTCTCATTATACTCCCAATCACTACACTCATCATTCATCTTGCCATGCTTTGTCCAATGTTTGTAACCTTGGTCAATTCCATGACACATTAAATGATCTTCCAAGTCATTTTCAGTAACTAGCCTCCCATAGCAACACTTTAAACAATGGCATAAAATTTTATTAGGGTCATCTGTATGTTCAATTGTATATCTAATGAACTCTTTTACTCTATCCTTATATTCTTTAGTCAAACAATTTGTAGACATCCATGACTAATCCATACTCTTGAGATGTGTATAAATTTTGGCAAAGCCTTTTCTAGAAGTTGAGGGTTTAATAATTCTACAATAACAACTCACAAAAAAATTAGACTTTTTAACTGTAAGCACTACCATTTTCCAAGTAGTCCTAAACAACTTAAGCTATTTATACTACCATTCTCAATTTGTCCTAACTTAATGAGTTTTAGACTAAAATAAAGGAAAACTATGCATAATTTAACTTTCGTTTAATGAAAAATCGGTAGCATGACAACTAAAAAATAAGAGTTCTCAGCGCTATGCCCTTTCCTCACAAAAAAAAAAGAACATTTCATCTAAATTTCATGATTTTGAATTCAAACCACAATAGAAAAATAATAAACGCAATTTAAATAGCCAATAGTCCATTTTTTATTTATCCACTTTCATAAACAAGCAAAACCCAATGCTTCCAAGGTCATATTTCACATTACGTCCATCTCAGCCACATAGTTTCAATTTATCTACTTTCATTAACAAGGTCACATTAATAGGGTTTTACAAGATTCACTTACCCATTTCACAACTTAACTACCTAATATATACATAACTAGCACTAACCACTTACAAACTTAACTAGCTTATCTAATTCATACATACATTACATATAAATGAAATGGGGTTGCATACCTAGACATAGTAGACAATGTAGAGGGCCACCTCATTAAAATAGGTCAATATGCAACAACAAGCTCAACTACGAGGTTAGCGGAATTCCATTTTGAGAACCCAATAAATTTAGAGATTTAGAAATCCCCAAAAATTCAAGAAGCTACTTAGAATGAAAAGGGTTTTTGTTTAGTACCATGCCCACCAGAAATCCAATTTGAGAACGCAATAAAATGCAAGGCAAGTTAAGCTAAATACCCAAATGTATTTTTTATGAGACAGAGGAGGAAACAGGGAACACTTGTTCTTTAATTGTTGATGGTCAAAACAATTGCTAAAACTAGTTGTAGACTGGGTTAATTATACTGGCTTGCCTATTGAGTTTAATAGATGGTGATCAGATTTTCTATTTATGCATTTAGGTATAGGAAAATCAAAAGAAACATACTTTAGTTTGTTACTGCTACTACAATCTATCATATCTGGATTGAAAGAAATCACAAGATCTTTAGGGATGAGAAGAAGGAAATCAATGTGACTTTTGATATGATAAAAGAGGAAATCATTGTGAGAAACAGATACTACCTTCCTTGAAAGATTAAAGCACAAGAGGAGGCTTATTTGAAGAGACTTAATCTAGCTTGGTGATTGCTTAGTTATCCTTTCTTTTGTATTAGGTTGTCCAAATATGTATAAATCTGCTTAATTTGCTTATCTTAATTAAGGTTTTGACACTAAAGAAATAGAACTCTTCCTAGAAGATGGCTATTTCATTAGTATCCCTTTAGATGATGTATGTATTTTGTTCTTGGTAAATGAAATTTACATTTTACCAAAAAAAAATACCCAATAGAGGAATGATGAAAATATGGAGAAAAGAAAGCATTCTTAATTCACATAATTTTCCGAGATACAGGAGTCATGAGTTCATGGTAGCCCACACTAGTAGAAAATAGCCTTTTAACATCTATATTTAATATCGGTTAAAAAATACCCGATCTAGAAAATTTAACTGGTGGCATTTTTGTAAATAAATTGTTGAATACTAGACTTTCCAGATCGGGCACCGGTCTCAAAAGTTAAAGCGAAAATTAAAATGAAAAAGATTTATGTTGAACTAAAAAAATTCCACTTTTAAGATCAGCGCCCAATCTTAAAAGGTTATTTTAATATTAACAAAAAATATTTCATATTAAAAAAAATTCACTTTTGAGGTCAATGCTAGATCTCAAAAATTATTTAAAAGAAAATCCACTTTTAAGATCGGGCACTGATCTTAAAAGTTATTTTCAATACGAAAAAAAAATATTTCATATTAACAAAAAATAAAAAATCCACTTTTGAGATTGGTACTAGATCTCAAAAATTATTTTAAAAAAATTCACTTTTAAAGGTTATTTTACTATTAACAAAAAAAGATTTTACATTAACAAAAAATAAAAAATTCACTTTTGAGATCGGTGCCAAACCTCAGAAATTATCTTTTTAAAAAAATCCACTTTTAAAATCAAACATTGATCATAAAAGTTTTTTTAATATTAACAAAAAATACAAAAAAATCCACTTTTGCCTTCAATGCTAGATCTCAAAAATTATTTTTTAAAAAAATCCACTTTTAAAGATTATTTTAATATTAACAAGAAAAAGATTTCATATTAATAAAAACTAAAAAATCCACTTTTGAGATCGGTGCCAGATCTTAAAAATTATTTTAAAAAATTCCACTTTTAAGATAGGGCACCGATCTTATAAGTTATTTTAATTAAAAAAAAAAGAATTCATTTTAGGTTTAAGATTGAAGACTCGCTTCTGAAACACAAACCTTCTTTTATCGCGCCTATGTTCTCTTTGCACGCACTCTCTCCTCTTCGTGACTCATTTTCCTCGTCATTTTCTTCCATGGCCATCTCAACCCATCGCCCAGTTTGTTCAGCGCACTGTCGGCTGTAGGTTGCTGGTCGTGGGTCATTTTTCACCATTGTTTCCTATTCCTCTCTACATTTCAACACCCATCGTCTCTTGTTCCTCTCTACACTCGTGCTTGTTGCTGCCATTGTTCCTTCTTCCTCTACTATAACTCACCGTAGCTATTTTCCTTCTTGTTAAGGTTTGTGGTTCGTCTTGGATCTCTTTATTTTTTTTGTTCTATATTTTGTCTTAGCAAATGATGTTTTTGGAATGTATGTGGATAGCTGATTTAGAAATATATATATATATATATATATGAATATGAGAACAAGGATCCGAGTGCGAATAAGAGGGATAGGAGAGACATCAGTAATTAGATAAACCTTTAATAACATTCTGTGGCTCATTTTGTCCAATGAAAGAGAATAAAAAAGAGTGATTTTTTAAGATGTGAAACCTCTTATTATATAAAAATTAATAATTAATAATAAAAATACTTGTTGATGATTAGTTATTACAAAATTTTTATGTCATTTTTCTTACACAAACTTAACGAGCTTGACGTCTTTTGATGTGGTCTTAAAGAGAAGATTAGAGAAGTTAGTCCAATGATTAATGAACATAGCCCTCCGTTTCCACAGGACTCATGGTCTCTTGTGGGCTGTGGTTATGTTGAGGTAGGTTTTTTTTATTAATTTTTTAAATTAAAATTTATAAATAAAAAATATTCTTATCAGGGATCATATATATACTGTGTAGTTTTAAATTGTTTTACTATGTATATATTTCTAAACAAAAATATTCAATTTCTCGGTTTAGATTCATTAGATAGCCATTACTGTTGTCTACTGGTATATTTCTTTTCACTCATAAAAATTTTGCTCAGTTGTAAAATAGTCAAATTTCTCACAAGCCTTGTTTATGGTGTAGTTGGAGGAATCTATTTGAAAATTTTATTTTGCACAAAATAAATTCAATATTTTAAATTAAGATTTTGTTATTTTTTTAATAAAAATTCCTTTTTTACTCATTTATGAATGTCTACACTGGTCTTTCTTAAGTGGAGCCTATCAGAGTCAGATTTATGATCCAAAGATTATGGTTGCTACTTGCTTGGTTTTGTAAATCTTCAAGGGAAAATTCTACTAGGATGATAATTGCTTCAAAAGACTTTAGAAATCTAAATTCATTGGAAGCAATAAAATTATAATAGTAGTTTCCAAAGTCACAGGTGGTGCCTTTTAGTTATCACTTATATTCTCAAAGTTACAAATTCAAATATTCTTACAACATTGTGAAGATTAAGCTGTTATTTTTAAAAGAACCAGTGATAACTTTGAAAAATACCGAGTGTTAATTTTTATTTTTTCTAACTAACTTTGATTTTTAAAGTCCTTTATAGTAATTGTTACTGTCAATAGATCCTTAAATGGAATTTTCCCATATGTCAAGCCATGCCATTCCATTTCATTGGCCTAGCCAAATTTTGACCATTTAATACCCTACTTGTGAAATTAGAGAAAATCTTGTATGCCCCACACTTATACGTAATAGTCTTGCTTTGATTGCACACATGTGATTAAAATGTTAGATTTTACAAATGTTGATGATTATACGTACTTATGGGTGTGGAATAACTTCTCATCCAATTAGTGGTCCATAGTAATAATATATTTCTAGATTTGACAAGGCAGAAGGCTGTGGGTTGAATTGAACAAACAAGTTGGTTTGTTCAAGCAAAGATTTTAATGAAGACATCAATGATGGTTCACAGTTTTTTCTTTGAATACATATTTGAATTTAAACGAAAGTCATGTTAGGTAGAGTTTTCAAGATGGAAGAAAAGAAACAAGAATGTCAATATATTTTACTAATACTGGCTGTCTTTGTCTCTTCCTTCATAGGAGGGCATTGAATTTTATTTCCGAGACTTATTCAACCTAGTTAGTTTACTCAAGGTTTTAAGTTTAAAAACAAGGTATGTTACTAAGTTGTGGATAAAGTTTTTTTTCCCTAATGTTGTCACTCACTTCAAAATCACAAGTGAAATGAGATGATGTGGAGGAATAGTGATCAACTATATAAACTAGCATTTTGATGCATCTTTAAAAATGCTTTGCCATTAGACATGATGCTATTATCATTTTCCATCTAATTATCTCTATTATACTTTTTCTTTGTTTAAGGGTTGTGAATGATTTAGATTGTTAGTTCTTCATTTTAAAATTATTGGGATGTTCATCTTTTAGGGGAGACTCTGCCGAAATTTGTATATAACTTATAATTAAAGATAATTTGTGAATTTCAATCACCTTCAGGTAGTAATGAATCGTAGTTGGATGAACACTAGACGAATGAGTGATGAATATGAGAATGGGGTGGAGGAGTTTCTGAAATTTGCTAAGTGAAATGTTCCCAATAACAATGGGAGGTTTTATTGTCCATGTGAAAAATGTTTGAATGAGAAGAGATTGAGCATTACAGAAATAAGAGAGCATGTACTTTGTGACAGGTTCAACAAGAGATATACAGAATGGATATGGCATGGTGAATTAGAAATGCCAAGTGTATTTGACCATGGAGAAGTTGATGTTGATTTGAATGATCGACTAAAAGACATGATTCATTATGTTGGAGTAGAGGCCTTTGAGCAAGCACATATATATGATCACTTGTGAAGTGATGTAGATAAGCCTTTATACCTAGGGTGTACTACATTTACATGGTTGTCAGCAGTGTTAAGATTGGTTAACTTGAAAGCGAGGAATGGGTGGAGCGATAAGAGTTTTATAGTTGCTTGAGTTGCTAAAAAGCATGCTTTCATATGGTAATGAACTACCGGATCATAACTATGAGGCGAAGAAAATCTTATGTCCGATGGACATGGAGTATAAAAAAATTCACGCATGCCCTAATGACTGCATATTGTATAGAAGTGAGAATGAAGGCCTACATGTTTGTTCAAAATGTGGGGCATCACGTTCCAAAGTGAAGGATGATAGTGATGGTAATTGGGATGTGGTCACCAAGGGGCCTCCTGTGAAGTTGTTATGGTATCTTTCAATAATACTAAGGTTTAAGTGCTTATTTGCTAATGCAAAGGATGCAAAGAATTTGAGATGTCATGTAGATGAGAAGATATCTAATGGAAAGCTCTGACATCCTGCTGATTCTCCTCAATGGAAGACAATCGATCAATTGTTTCCTAAGTTTGGCAATGAGCTAAGAAACCTTAGGCTTGGACTTTGTATAGATGGAATAAACCCATTTGGCAACCTCAGCAATCAACATAGTTCCTGGCCTGTTCTCTTGGTGATTTACAACCTACCTCCTTGGCTGTGTATGAAACGCAAGTATATCATGATGTCTATGATGATTTTAGGCCCAAAACAGCTAGGAAATGACATAGATGTTTACTTGGGACCTTTGATTGAAGATTTGAAAATGCTATGGGAGGAAAGTATATATGTGTTTGATGCATATCAATAGGAATCTTTTAAGATGCACGCCATAATCTTCTGCATGATAAATGACTTTCTAGCATATGAAAACTTGTCTGGATATAGTGTTAAGGGGTATAGTGCATGCCCTAATATGAAGAAGGCACATGCTCTCATTACCTTAAGTATGGAAAGAAGACAATTTACCTTGGTTATCGAAAATTTCTTAAACGGCACCACCCGTATCGTAGAATGGAAAAAGCTTTCAATGGTTTGCAAGAAAATGGAAATGCTCCAGAGGCATTAACTCTAAAGCAAGTTGATCAACCGGTGAAAGACATTAATGTTATATTTGGTAAAACCCAAAAGCTTGCAACTGAGAAAAATTTATGGAAAAAGAGGTCTATCTTTTTTAATCTTCCATATTAGTAGAGTCTAGAGGTGAGGCATAGTATTGATGTGATGCATGTGAAGAAGAATGTGTGTGATAGTATTAATGAAATACTTCTCAACATTTAGAGCAAGACCAAAGATTCCATGAGTGTGAGACAGGATTTAGTTGAAATGTGAATACGAGTAGAGTTAGCTCCACAAGAAGTTGGTGCAAAGAGTTATTTACCACCAGCTTGTCATACATTATCCAAAATGAGAAAAGAAGTTTTTATGAGTGTTTACGTGATGTCAAAGTGCCTCAAGGGTATTCTTCAAATATTAAAAAACTTGCGTCGATGAAACATATGAAATTAATAGGCTTAAAGTCTCATGATTGCCATACATTGATGTAGCAATTATTACCGGTGGCTATTCGGGACAAATTGCCAAAAAAATTGAGACACACTATAACTAGACTATACTTTTTCTTCTACATGTGTCACTTCTACATCTACAAGGGAACTAATCTTAAAAGTCAATTCCAACCGATATGAAAAGTGATTACTGTACTAGGGCCAGGTGGAAACTTGAGGGAAATTAGGTCTCTACAAACTCAAGGGAGATTTGGTGAAACTTGACGACTCAACTCCAAGATGCGTCCAAAAATGCCATTGGAACAATAGGGCTCCATGGGTATGAAAACTCCAGCTTCGAAATGGGGTAAAATGATAGAAAACAACACCAAAGTGTGGGCTTCATGTGAGTGTGAACGGGAAAATGGTTGTTGCTGTGTGTACAGTGGAACACGGTTTCATGATGGAGAGTGTGAATGTGAGATGAGATATTTAATAACAGAGGCAAGCAAACTGGGCGTGAGACTAGAAAGTCTTTCTTTTTCAATAGGGTTTAATAATTCCTTTGCGGTTATTAAAATTAATCACAAAGGAAAGTTTTTTTTTTTTAAATTGTGACGTTCCTTTGTGTTTTGAACATGAACCGCAAATGAATTTATTTCCTTTGAGGATATTTAAGAAAATGCAAAGAAAAGATTTGATTTTTTTTTTAAATTGGACTTCCGTATGCATTTTGTAAACGAAATGCAAATGAAGGCCTTGCCACGTGAAGCAAGGATTTTCCTTTGTGGTTTTAATATCAATTTTCCTTTGCGTTTCACTTTATAACCGCAAATATAACCTTGTTCGCATCTTTGCCTTACTTTTCTTAGCACTTACTTCTATAATCGTCAACATTTATGCACTAAGGAAAGTCATTTCTGGCATAGTGACTTAAAATGTTGTTATTGGATGATGAAGAGCTCATTGTAAACATAAGCAGATGTTTGTACTCTTTCACTTCAGTTTAACATCACGGCCAATTCATTTCTCATTTTGTGAAAGATATGCAGCAAATTATATAGTTTATTTTGTCATTTTATATCATATCTGTAAATATTGTTTACTCTACCTTGAGAAATATACTGATCAGTTTAGTAAATTAACTTGAAGGACAGACAGAAAAATATCCTAGCAGGGCTTAAGACAGCAAAACTGAGATAGTGGTGCAGAAGCATTCCTCCTGCACTTTCTTGGCGAGATGATCAGCATGACTCAGGAATTCCCTGTTGAATAACAATGCAAATAAAGGTATTTCAAAAAGGTTTTAATCATATTTTCATTGATTGTTTTTAAATGGCTTTTAATCATTCTTATGATACGGTTTTATTTTATTAAACGTTGGAGCTATAACTCTTTAGCCCTTGGTAACTTTAACCTTATTTAATGTCGATTCTTTGTAACCTAGCTTCATTTTAATGTCTTATAATGCCAACGCTTAACATTAACATTCCTTTTGTCTTTTACCGTTGGTTCCAACAAGTGTATATATAAGGGATAATTTCCTCATTTGTGAGAAACACCATTTATTTCATCATCTATCAAGCCTCCTTAATTTTCTATATTTGCTTCTCTAATCTGGGTTACATATTTCATATTCTATGACCCTAAGTCAACCTTAGGAAGAATCTGTTTAATTCTAGGGGACAACCGCACAGGTAGAACTTAAGATCAGCGTTATTTTGACATGACTCAAATCATCTATCTTTATTTGGTCAACATTCACTGCGTGCATGATAGAGTTCAATATGCTAATTGTCACATACAATGATAGTCCTCACATCATGTATTTCCCTGGCAAAAACTTTATCTAGCGCAAGTTCTTGACGTTTATCTTTTTCACTTTCACTAGGGTCACAATGTCAGAAAAATATTTTAGGTGCCAATACGTTAGTAGTTAATTATGACAATAACCGCTAATAAAAAATCGATATTTTTAGATTTTTACAACAAAGTAATCATTGGATAGATGTGTGCAAGTGTTATTTCCTTCCATCAAATTTGTGCTCTCGGTTTGAGGCTGAGCATCCTTTGATCAAATTATATATCTACATTTGTGTCAATTCCTTCCATGAAGGAAAAATCTTCGGTGACACAATTTATTTAAGAAAAGTCACTGCAATCTGAGTGTTCTATTGTCAACTTATTGAATAACCAAGTATACAATATCCTTATTAGAAATATGCAGTCCTAATATACCAATTTCTCCTTAGAATTCTCTTATGTTATATCATATTGATATCTTAAAATATATATATATTTTTTAAGTTTGATGCACCATTTTGGGTAAATCTTAGGAGTAGTTCATAAAGTTATTCTAACTTATCTTTCAAAACTCAGTTAGTCAACTACAAAGTCAGAACCAAAATGAAGGTACCAACAATAAGGACTTGAAATGTTGTAATACTATGTGAAGTGTGGTATAATTTAGTGATTATTACATCATATATTGTTCTCATTTCATCTTACTTCCTATCTACGACATATAATTATCTGTTTAAGCTGTTAGAACAATTCTTCCATCAATCCAAAAGTCAGCAAGAAATATCAGACAATGAACTTCACGTGACTGTGCTTTCCGCTGAGGGTGAAATATGTTACATCATGCACAGTTGTTTTCGGGAGTCTCTCTGCCACATCCTGCTTTTCCCTGTGAGTAAAATATCACTAATTTATTGTATGAGTCTTTAAATATTCTTTTTCCGTTGATTTTTATCAATTTTAAACCGAGGAACAAAGTTGATATAAAATACAATTTGAAATTTTGCCTAATAGTAAAATTTTCATATACCAATCACCAAAAATAAAATCATTTACCAGTGAAATAAACTTTGAAGTTTGAAGTAGTTACTAAATATTTTTTTTTCAATATCAATATAATAGTCAGGATTTGACAAAAGAAGGAGCTCGGATTTGGAAAGCAATTATGTTTCAAATACATAGGGAAAAAAGAAACTTATGCACCGATCCAGAAGTGCTAACAAATTAGGTTTGATTTCCTTAAGTAGATAATCCCTTTGAGGGTTTACATCGCTGAACAATTTTTGTTCCTTAGAGATGGATTTTATTATATTAGTATAAAAAAAAGATCAATAAGTAAAACTAAATGAAATGAGAATTAGGGAATTATTTAACAATTATAATTATATAATTTATTAAATGACGTAATTAAATCATATATAATAAAAAATGAAAAGAAAAAAAGCATTTTCATGTAACACAATATATTATACGCGGTTTTAAAAAAATAATAAAAAAGAAGATATATTTGAGAATATTCATATGTTGCGAATTCAGTACCTCACTTGTTAAAATTTTGAAACCCCACCTGTTACAATGTGCAAGTTTTTATTTTTTATTTATTTTACTGCATAACTTATATAAACACTAATAGTAAGTCACCCGTCAAAACCCACACAGCATTTTCAATAACAACTTCATAAAATTCCTAAAATGTGCTTCCAGCCCTGAAGAATATAGAGCTATTTTTTTGGCCAAAAAAACATTAGCTTGTCATGATTAACCGTGAGACATGCTTAATATCAATAGCTAAATCCATTTACCTCTCTAAAACAAATCAAAACATTTAGTTAGTTGTAATGTAGAAAATAATTAAAGTTAGGAAAATAGGTCAAGCCCAATGTGTTAGCCTAATAAACCTGAAAAAATGGACGGACTGGGCTAAAGAATAAGTAGATTATATTGAAATCAGACTTTTTGGCCCACAACCAACAAGTTAGTATAAAAGTAGGCCAGCACATAAAGCCCATTTTTGACCAATTGCAGTTGAAGAAACAATATTGCAAAAACATACTCGGAGGTTTTTTTCCATGATATTTTGTTCTATCTGGCGGATGCAAGTATGAAGAAAAAGAATAAAATAGATAAAAGGTTTTAATTAGTAATTAGCAAATTGTTCATCAAGACAATGATGGTGATATGGTTGCTTTGAACCTAAACAAAATTCCAAACAATATAGGCCTAAATAAACGGGAGGCCTAGACAAAGCATTACGAGATTTTAGTAAAAAGTTTTGGGCTTACAAACCAGCCCATTGTGTATGAGTTGGGCTAGAAAAATCCTAGCCCATTTAAGAGTAGATATATGGGCCAGGCTGACCTGTATTCTCGATGCCAAAAATAATATGGACAGCAATGTTTCTATTGGAAACCATTCCTTCTAAATCGCATAGTGTAAACTCACTTATTCACTAAATTTGCAGTTTTCTATATTTGATTCGAGCAAATAACCTTCTTGAAGAGATTTGCTTGTGCATAATTGAATGCTTTACAATTTTCCGCCTTGTCTTCCCACTTTAGAAGTAGGATTAGGCACTCCATGGATCTTACTCAACTATAGGATTTAAATGGTAGCAAGCTCTATCACTAAGTTTTAATATAGTTACATTTTCAAGGTTCAAACTCAAGATTGCTACTGAAAGAAGTTCAATTCCTAGTTATGCCTTCAAGTTCTTGAATGTACTAGAAACCTCTTGTTTCACCATTATGATTTCTAAGCTTCCACCAGAAAACCTCGATTAAAACTAAAAGCCAAGATTAAAACTTCACCTCTCTCAAAATTGTCTAAGCAGGAACATTTTTTGTTTGGTTCTGTAAAAATGATTTAAGTATATTACATTTTATTCAAGTATATTTAAGTATATTAATCAATTCAATGCAGAACCATGTGCAAAGATGGAAGAGGTCTACTGCTGAAATACACTTTAGTTTGAGAACTATAATTTGCTTTCCTTCTCATGCTACAATTATCCAAAAAAAAAAATACACGGTCTTTTTGACATGTAACTTGCATCAAAATCAATCTATGACTTGCACCTGATCCATTTCATTAGGAAGCCAACACAACTTAATTAATTATATGACGGACGACAATGAGTGAGAAGTACTTTTGTTGAAAGTTATTATGAAAAACATTGAATGGGGCATAACCTTCAGAATCATTGGGCTGCAGCTAAAGGCTAAGAAATAATAACTTACGGAAGAATTTAGGATCACCTGTCCTAGATAAATATAAAATTTAGCACATGATTACTTATGGAAGAACAACCCTATATTCCTAAATTGTTTATCCCTATTAATAATGTTTAAGATTGACATGTATATTCCTAAAATTCAATTAACATGACCATAATTTGATGAGTTAAGACTTAGATTCAGAATCTAAGTATTAATTTTATTTTAACATATTTATACTTCATCTTCTTGTTGTAGTAAACTATTAACATATGGACGATTTCCATCATTAGTTTGTGTTCTCATAGCCTACAGGTATATCAAAGGATCTTAAAATTCCATAACTTGACAGATTAAACAAGTCAAACTACTATTTTATCATCATGACACCCAAAAAAGAAAAGAGAATAAATCACATCTACCAAGACCCAAACTACAACAATCAGATTTCGAACAGCCATTACCCATTACTCTGAAATAGCTTGAGAGGACCCGAAAAACTCGTTGGATTGACAAAGGCAGCTGCGCAAAAATATTTCACGTTATTTGAAATGCCTAAGAAAAATGGAGAGACGCTTGGTTAAGATACAGAGAAATAGGGATTACTACTAACGATCAATGCTCCCAACCCAATACATCATTATAAATTAAGTCCAACTCAGAGAACAGAGAGTACAGAACCAATAAACAAAAACACAGAGCAGAGAAGCAAGTCTTCGAAGTTATAAATTGTGTACAGAACCAATACGTTGCTGTTGTTGTTGTTGTTATTATTATTATTTTTTTCTGTATGAGTACATGATATCCTGGAGCCTACCCCATTCAAATTGTGAGGACTTTAACATGATTCAGATTAATCAAGATTTGAGGTCTAGCAGGTACCATAAGAGTGGGCGCCCCTACCACTTTACGCTACTATATTCCCATATCTCGAACCCAAAACTCGTGTTTAACTTGGAATGACTCCTGCCAGTCGATCCAAACGTTCGGTGGTTGTTATTATTATTATTATTGCTACTAAACATATATATCAAATGAATTTTTTAAACATAAATTCTAAAAGAAGAAGTTTTTTCAACAAATCAAATGAAATAAGACTAATTTAGTGAAATTAAATTATATTTTCGTAAATTAAAACACATTAACCAAAATTTTAGAAAATTATTACGTTTGCAAAATGAAAAATTATTTTCAATTAATTTTCTCTTCCTACAAAATTATAATTAAAAATATTAACTAAATCAAATAACATGTATTTCTACCGAACTACGTGATTTTTGATCCTGTTACAAAATATATAAGCCTTAGATTTCTAGGTTAAGTCTTTGGCCAAAACAAAAGTTTCTAGGTTAAGTCTCTTGTCTTATTTTCTTAATTCCTTTTCTTATTTTTGCATGTGGTTGAAGAAACAAGATACTTAAAAAAGGATACTAATTGCACACTCTTATCTTATCTTGGTACAAATGGGTGTTATGATGTGCTTATTATTTTTTCTACACATAGTTAACTACAAATCCATCTCAATTTTGGTAGACCATCTTTATCATTTTTCAAAATGAATTTTCAAATTTTTTTTTAAATCTTTCTTATGACTATCTTTAAATTCATGTTTTATTTTAAAAATACTTTTTTCTGTCTTTTTTTTAAATAATTATTTCGCACTGTCTGTAATGTATTTTGAGTGTTACAATGATCGATTTAACCTTTTTTACAATTGGTTTTTCTTTCAAAAATAATAATCTCTTATATATCATAAGAGGCCACAATGTTTCCAAATTATAATATTAATATAATTTTGTGCAAATTAACCCTTAGTCCTGCAGTTTCATAATCTAATTTTCCTCCTTTGTTTTTTAATAAACTATCACCATCTAATTTTAAAGTTCAAATAATAAGAGGATAGCGTGTTCAAAATTCAAAGAGGAGGACAGAAAAATATTATAGTTAAAATTAAATATTTCCTTCCTATTTCATGTAGTCTTATTGAGGAATCCAACTATGACATTGACAGGACCTTATCATATCTTTCCTAATTTTTACCTCATTCTTCATAACTGAAACACAATTAAGGGTGTGTTTGGTTTCATTTTTAAAACCAAGTTTAACCTTAAAACTTGATTTACTATGTTTTTTAAGATGTTTAGCTACAAAACTAATTCACGTTTGAAATCAAGTTTGCTCTCAAAACTTCGTTAAATCAAAAGTAGTTTGTAGGTTGCTTCTCAATTTTATTTCTTTATTTTCATTTGTAATTATTTTAAAATGAGATAAAAATAAACCAATAAAATTAAGAAAAAATGGAAAAATTGAAAAAATAAAATTTCCATAAAATTCTTCTTATCTAATGATTAAAATGTCTCTTCAAAATTTTATTTTTCATGGACTATAACCTGTAAGAAAATATTACATCAGATATATTATGTTCTCAATTAAATAAATACAGATTTAATTTTAGTTCAAGTAAATTAAATTAATCATGGGATAGAGTTTAAGCTCAATTTGAAAAAAAATTATGAGTTTTATCAAAACCAATTTTCAAATAAATTATCCAAATATAAACATGTTAGTCAAAAATCAATTTTTATAATAACTACGCTACAAAACTAATTATACCAAAACTCATTTTTAACCAACTAAAAACTAAACTGTCCTAACTTTCTTATTTCCTTTTTAATGTTTTGAATGCCATCAGCCATCAGCCCTCAGTTAACTTGAACCGGAAGAATAAACATGTTAACTATCCTGAACCGGCTCGACCCTGAGCAATTCTAGTATACGTCGTCATGCATTCAGATTTGGCTTGTTCGATTGGCCTTCATGTAGGGACAAAATTTGTAGCATTACATGTAAATCCGTTCAAATGGTGTCAATCTATCGAGATACACCCATTTATTGTACAATATTATGCTAATTTGTATAATTTTATTTAGCCTTGAAATAAAAGTTACTCAATTCAATAACTGACTGGTTATTTAAACTAACTTGGCCCGTGGGTTAGACTCTGTAACTCATATGTCCCAAAATGTTTCAGCGTTATAAACTTAACGGGTAGAATCTGGATAATAGAATAAACTCAAGATGAGCACCACAGCCACAAATTTTCCTCATGGCTTGGGTCCATGGGAGCTCTCACCACAGAGCAGTACTCCCATATCAAAGCTCTCACACAAGAAAGTCCTAGATATTCTCAACAACAAATGTGTCCATTCTCTGCAACATCTCAAACAAGCTCATGCTATCATACTCAGAACTGGTCATTTCCAGGACCATTTTATATCTGGCACCTTGGTCAAGTGTTATGCGAATCCTCATTTCAACGACTTCGCCTTCGCAATCAGAGTCGTCCACCAAATCCCAAGCCCTAATGTGTTCGTGTGGAATATACTTCTCAAAGGGTGCCTGGAGAACAACGATCCACATTTGGCCATATCGTCTTATAGAAACATGCTGGTCTTCAATTCTAGGCCTAATAAGTTCACTTATCCTATTTTGCTTAAGGCTTGTGCCATTACGGGTTCTGTTAAAGGAGGGATTCAATTTCATGCCCATGTGGTGAAACACGGGCTCAGTGGGGATGGTCACATTAAGAGTGCTGGGATTCAAATGTATTCATCATTTGGACTTGTGGAAGAGGCAAGGAAAATTCTTGATGATGAAGACGGTGAATCTGATGTCATTTGTTGGAATGCCATGATTGATGGGTACTTGAAATGTGGACTAGTGGAAGTTGCTCTTGAGCTGTTTGAGAGTATGCCGGAGAAGAACGTAGGTTCTTGGAATGCAATGATAAGCGGGCTGGCTAGGTGTGGGATGATTGATAGTGCGAGGAAATTGTTTGACGAAATGAGAGAGAGAGATCAAATTTCTTGGAGTGCAATTATTGATGGGTATATCAAAGAAGGGTGTTTCAAAGAGGCTTTGAAAGTTTTCAACGAAATGCAAAGAGAAAACATAAGGCCAAGAAAGTATATATTGTCAAGTGTGCTAACTGCTTGTGCTAATTTGGGAGCTTTAGATCTAGGGAGATGGGTTCATTTATATATCGAAAAGAATTTTATTCAAACGGAGACAGTCTTGGGGACTGCTTTGGTTGATATGTATGTCAAATGTGGGCGTTTAGACATGGCATGGGAGGTTTTTGAGAGTATGCCAGTGAAAGAAGTTTCCACTTGGAATGCTATGATAGGAGGGCTTGCTATTCATGGCCAAGCAGATGAAGCTATCAAACTCTTCACCAAGATGAATGGGGAAAAGCTGAAGCCAAATGGTATTACTTTTGTGGGCGTTCTAAATGCCTGTGCACATGCAGGAATGGTCGACAAAGGTCTAGCCTTATTGAATTCAATGAAAGAAGCACACGGGATTGAGCCAGAGATAGAACATTATGGCTGCGTGGTTGACCTTCTAGGAAGGGCTGGACTTTTGGAGGAGGCAAAGAAGTTTATAGATTTTATGCCGGTGAAACCCAATGCAGCCATTTGGGGAGCACTTCTGAATGCTTGCAGGATACACAGAAATGTAGAACTTGGAGAAAAGGTAGGTTGGATTTTGCTTGACATGGAGCCTCAAAACAGTGGCCGTTATGCATTATTATCCAACATCTATGCAAAGGCAGAGAGATGGGATGATGTTGCAACAGTTAGAAAGTTGATGAAAGAAAGAGGAATCAAGACTATTCCTGGAAGTGCCATGATGGATTTGGGAGGTACAGTTCATGAATTTAAAATGGGAGATGGCTCCCACCCTGAAATGAAAGAAATCTATTCAAAGTTGGAAAGTATAATGGAGAAGCTGCGCATGGAAGGCTATTCTCCAAAGACTTCCCAAGTTTCCTTTGACATTGATGAGGAAGAAAAGGAAACTGCACTTAATCTGCACAGCGAAAAGATTGCAATTGCTTTTGGACTCCTTCATACAGAACCAGGAACAACACTGCGTGTTGTGAAGAATCTGAGGGTGTGTGAGGACTGCCATTCTGCTTTCAAGCTCATTTCTCTAATATACGGCCGTGATATTATCATGAGGGACCGTGTGCGCTATCATCATTTCAGAAATGGCGTGTGTTCATGCAAGGACTTTTGGTAAGGTCTTTAAATAGAATGCGACAGTAGAAGTTAAATTATTTGTGATTCTTCTACGTGGCCAAAAGAAATTGTGATTCATCTATGATGCTAGAGAGAAATTTATCAGTGGATAAAAGAGCTCCAAAATAGTGGAGTGGAGTAATAATGCTGGTGGTGCTATATAAACTTAGGAGTTAAAGCATGGCTGATACTTGATAGGATTATTTCCCTAGCAGACTAATAGTGAAGATGTACATAGATGTTCATAAACTTATCATTTACCATCATCCAGTAAAATATATTCACTATTTTACATTTCTCCATCTTGAATATTGTACGGTGATATGATTGATGAGATTATATGGCAACTTATTTCTTTAGGGTTTTTGCCGCTTTCGGATGGCCGTTACTTATATTATCAATGCATATGCAATTTCAATTTTTAACAACTGGAAAATTGCTGACTCCGGAGAGTACCTTGCTATTAGATGAACGTGGTGCTTACTGAGTCCAAATGAAGACACTGTATTGAACACACGTCCCTCCATAATTACAGTTAGTGTGTGAACTCAAGGTAAGGGGGACACATATTGTGCAACAAAGCATATTTCACAACTTTTGTGCCTTTACAAAGTTAGTTTTCCCACATGATTGAAAATGGCAAAAAAGAAAATGATAATTTGGGAATGTCAGCCTGCATTCTTGGGAGCTCCAATCTTTCATTGGAGGCCTTTTCTGGGATTCATTATTCAGGCATTGTAGAGCAAGAGTTACCACCTTGTAGGCTCCTTTTGGAGTGTAATTGGCCCTCCAACCTGGGGTCCATAATTCGATAAAGTTTTCGCTTGTTACCCAAACATGGTTTTGCCCAGTCTACAGATTCTTCTCTACATAAGGTCTTGAATCATCCAAAGCACGCCGTCCGGATAGAAGTTCAAGCAACACAACCTCAAAGGTATAGACATTACTTTTGGCTGTCAAATGACCTGTCAATAAATTAGGGCTTTAGTATGATGTTTAACAGAGCAAACACGATGAACATAAAATTAGAGACACAGACTTTTCCTGTTTAGACAAGAATGTAAAAATTTAGAATTTCTAAAGGAAAATTATCAACCACATAGAGCGTAACTATAATCGTAATCAACAATTTACCCGTGTTAGTCTTTTATAATTTACATACCACCAAGAGGGAACTAATACAATGATCAGATTCATACTAGAATTTCAATGGATTGATTTGGGCAATAACATATTAAAAAGGCCATTAAATGATTGAGCACCATAAACAATAATTTAATGCACCAATTATGTTTAGCATGAAGCTAAACCAGACCTGTGGCAAGATACTCAGGAGCTATATATCCATAAGTACCATAACTCGAGTAGGGTCCACCTTAGCTAAGGCAATACCAGAGAGTTAAGCATTGAAGTCCTGCAATCCCATTGCGTGATAAGTGATTAGTTCACATAATCTTACATAAACAAATATGTTATAATTCTGTCATCATTCAGTGAACATACAGCATCTAGTAGGATATGGGAAGCTTTAAAATCACGGTATATGATATGTATTTCAGCATTATGGAGGAAAAAAGAGCCTTCTGGCAGCCCCAGCGGCCACTTTCATCCTCACTGACCAAGAGAGAGTGGATCCTGTCAAATATAATGAACTCGTAAGTCCACATGTGCTGAGTTTCTACAATTCCAATATCCAGGTGCAATGAGCAGATCATACTCGCCTTTTACCTATCTGCTATCAATGAACTGACAGATGAATGCCATCACATAATAATTAAGAACATAAAAGATCATTCTTATGGAATAAGTAATATTATTAATGTCGTTCTTATTTTTCCTGAGTCTATGTGATGAGAAAATAATGATTAAATTAACTGCTGATACGTATAATAACAGTGTAATGGCATCAGTAACTTACTTCTAAACAGATAATTCTCTAACCTCCCTTTGGGCATATGCTCATAGACCAAGAGCCGGTTCTCTCCCTCCAAGCAGTAACCAATCAATTTAACCAAATTAACATGATGCAGTTGCCCAAGGTAGTCAACTTCAGCCTGAAAATTGACCAAGTTTTCAGTAATCAGACCATTCATATATATATGATTGAAAAGGAAAATCATGGTCATATAACTATTTCTCATGGCCAATTATCCATGAAAATTTTTCATGGACTTGATTATGTGAGACACTAAATAAAAAGGAAAATGACATTTGTTAAAATTTGGTTTTCTCAAGTTTTTTGTGCCTGTGAAAATTTCTCACGGATTTGTGTCCATGAGAAATATATTATGTTTAGCATTTTTCATGGATTAGGTGCCTGTGGCAATATTTCTCATAAATTATCTTTTTTGTGGAAAAGATGTATGTTGTAGCTCTCACTTCTCTTTCAATATTTATCAAGACTTTATATTATATCTATGAGAAGTTTTTAGGAAAAAAATATTAATGTTTTGAAGTGAGGATTCAAACTTAACATTGACAAGGTTAGAGTACATAGTTTGCCAATGAGCTAGTCACGTAGTCTTGTTATTATGGGATACGTGATTATATGTAAATTTATTTTTCACAAGAGACATTTACTTTAAAATAAATTTGACACAAAATTTATTTTAAGTTCTGAAATTTTTTGCTCCCCATTCTTAATCCCTAGTTCATTAAAATTTTTTATCTCAATTGCTTCATTTTCCTCTGTTTCTTTGATGCCTCCCTGGCCCCATTCTTAATGTCAACCACAAGCCCTGACCCCTAAATCTCATCTCTCATCCTCCCAGTCACAAGTTTGACGTCAGAGCACTTCAAGCTCTTCTTTCGGTCTTAGAAGAAATTAGCGAGGCAACTTTTATTCCTTATTAAAGAATAGTGATTAGTGAAGAATTTTTTTTCCATGTTAATATGAAATAATTATTAAGGCAATTAGCGAAGAATTTTTATTTCAAGTTAAAAAAGATGCCATTAGTGAGAAAATTAATGAGGCTTCTTTTATTCCTCACTAAAAAAAAAAATTGTTAATTGATTTTTATTAAATAAAAATTATTTTTAATTAAAAATTGATTTTAATTCATTTTCAAAATTAATTTAATGACTTTCTAAGTTAGAAAAATAAACCAAGTGGTCATAGTAGGATTGGAACCCAAACAAAATCTTTTACTAATTGTTAACGTTGCCAATCAATCTAACATATATAATAATCCGTGCAATCTTTAATATATATATATATATGAACTCCTTGATGGTGGAAGACATTACTTTTTTTTTTTACCAGAAAAAAACAATTTTATTAATATCCAAAAAAATATTACACACACTAATTGAGAAAAAACAAAGACTTAACATACAACCAAATAGAAAAAAGAACAAAAAATAACCTGAATATAACCTATAGAAAAACAAAGGAGAGACAAAAACAACTTCTTAGCCAATACCACTTCGAACAGTTACAGCCAAACTAGAAACCTCCAGACCCATGAATCTATCCCAATCTTTCTTCACAATGCACACCAGAGAGGATGATGGCTCAATAACCCACCTTTCCAGGTTCATCCCCCTAATGGCACTAGCTACTATATAATCAGCAGCTTCATTTCCAAGCCTACGAACTAAAGACATAGAACATGAAGAAAGATTAGCCATCATCTAAAAAATCTCCTCAGCTACCAAGAAACACCTCCAGTCACATCCCCTACTATCTCTCCCATCCAACATTCTAAATAATTCTTCATTATCCACTTCAATTATCACACCATTCTTTTTATACTTATCAGCAAATGAGAGCAAATTTCACAGCTAACAGTTCTATCATAAATACAAAACTAGCATCCACAATCCTACCTCCAATTTCCACCACATTCCCATTACAATCTCTACCAATAAAACCCACTCCAGCAGTACCCTCCCTTACACCAAACGCTCCATCACAATTACATTTAACAAGACCATCAGATGGAGGAATCCATAAATCAGGAACTAAATCTGTACAGTTAGGATCATTAGCACTCACCCCTTTCACATTGAAATGCCAATACTCCTTCATAATCTTGCAAGCTCCATCAATCACTCGAGAAGCAAATACAATCTCTCCTTTAAAGACAAAGTTACACCTGTCCTTCCAAATTTTCCAACATACACAAGCAATCATTCCCTTCCCATAAGCCTCAGTACCAGCCCCTCCTCCTATCAAATGCCACAGCCAATCTTCAAATCTCCCACAAGCCTAATTATTTATTGAGATAGTCAACATGCTGCCATACCAGACAGCTCTCACCCATGCAAATGTCCCACAGTCTCTTTCTCATTGCCCCAAATAGGACAAGACGATCATCAGCACACTTTCTCCTAAAAAGTGCATCTTTAGTTGCAAGAGCACCTTTAGAAGCTCTCCACATGAAATGATTTATCGTCTTAGGCACCATCAATTTCCATATATTAATCCAGTAACCTCTTGAGACCACATAAGAGCTTGATGCCTTCAAATTCACAGCAGCATCACATTAATTCCTTATAACACAATAACCAGATTTGACAGTATAAACTCCATTCTTACATTTCATCCAACATATTCTATCCTCCACACAATTTTGAGGCAAAGGAATTTTTTAAAATCTCCTTCTCAACATCACATAACTTGTTCTCAACCCTGGCTAGATTCCATCTATCATTCTCAATTAAATTAGACACTTTCCAATTTTGTTCTGCATCAGACAAAGAAACAGCACCATGAAGTTTGTATCCATCTAGAGTTGGGATCCACCTATCATGCCAAACATTAATCGACATATCATTCCCAACTCTCCAACAAAGATGTTCCATCAACTTGTTTCTACCCTCTAACAAACTTGACCTCCCCCAAGAAGCTTTGTGACCCTTCTTAGCTTTGATAAAAGAACAATTAGAAAAATAAAGTGCTTTCATAACTTTGCACCACAAATCTTCTGAATTATTCAGCAATCTCCAAGCCTTTTTTGCCAAAAGGGCCAAATTAAACTGCTAAATTCTCTAAATCCCAAGCCTCCCTCCTTCTTACAACTAGTTAATGACTTCCAATCCTTCCAATGAATGCCTTTACTATCCTCACTTTTACCCCACCAGAATTTAGCACAGATTGCATGAAAATCATTACAAAGCTTCTTAGGAAATTTAAAACAAGCCATAGGCTAGATAGGAACTGCACCTGCAACTTCCTTCAAAAGTACCTCTTTACCAGCCTGAGAGAGCAAATTATGCTTCCACCCTTGAACTTTCGAGCTCAACCTATCTTTGATATATGCCAAAGCTTGCATTTTTGACTTGACCCAAAGCAATGGCATTTCTAGATATATCCCTAGATCTTCAGTTTCCTTAACACCCAAAATTTCACAAGTTCTTTTAGCAACATCATCCGGGACACTACAAGAAAAAAATAGACAAGATTTGTCAAAATTCACTACCGATCCTGATGCAGAACAAAAACAATCTAAAATACCTTTTAGAACATGACAATCATGCTCTATTGCATTCATAAAAAGCAATACATCATCTGCAAAAAAAGAATGAGTAAGAACAGGTGCCCTTCTAGACACTTTAATACCCAATATATCACCTTTTCTTACAAAGTCATCAATCATCTTAGACAAAACCTCAATTGTCATAATAAAAAGATAAGGAGATAATGGATCTCCTTGTCTAACCCCTCTCTCAGGTATAACTTCAGCCACCCTTCTACCAGAGAGCTTTAGGTCAAAACGAATAATTTCTGCATCCATGCTCTACAAAAACCAATTTCAACATGACCTTTTCAATAAAATTCCACTCAAACCTATCATATGCTTTACTTAAATCCATTTTAAGCACATATTCATTTTTAGAGCCAATCTTTTTCTGCCTTAGGTAATGAAACACTTCATGAGCAAAGAATATATTATCATTAATAATCCTATCAGGCACAAAGGCTCTTTGTGTTGGTGAAATGATCTTACTCATCAATCCTCTCATCCTATTCACCATGATCTTAGAAATAATTTTGTAATCAAAATTACAAAGACTAATTGGTCTATGTTGACTTACAGATTCAGCCCTCTCACCTTTAGGAATCAGCACCATATTAGTCTTGTTCAACTGTCCCACTGAACCATCAGCATCAAAGAAGCTACGAACAACATCAGTAACTTCTTTTTTCACAGTTTTCCAAGAACCTTGGTAAAAAAATTCTTGAAAAACCATCTGACCCTAGAGCTTTTAAACCTCCCAGCTACTTGACTGCCATATATCTTCCTCCTCCACTAGTCTCAACAGCAAATCATTATCTACATCAGAAATAACAGTATCAAAATATTGGACAACTTCGTCAACAGAATGTAGACCACAACTTTTGAACAAACTATTATAATATTCTTCAAAAACATGAGCAATCTCTTCTTCTTTCTCAATCCATTCACCATTAATCCTTTTCAGCCTCAAAACTTTATTCCTTTGCCTCCGTTGAATAGTGATAGAATGAAAAAACTTAGTATTTTTATCCCATACTTCAACCACTTAACTCTAAATCTCTGGATCCAATATTTCTCTTCTCTTCCCCACTAATTCTCAATTTTCAAAATTAGTTCATTGATTTCTTGAATCTTCTGCTCATTCCAAACACCTTCCCTGCACTTCTTCAGTTGCTCCATCAAAATGGAAATTTCTTTTCTACTACTAGGAAAGGCATTCTTACTCCACTTTATAAGACTATCTCTACAATTATTCAGCCTTATAATCAATTCCTTTATTTTTCCTTTCGGAACTGTGACCCTTACTACCCCAGCTTTTATTAATAACTGACTCATAATCAGGTTGATCTATCCAGTAGGCCTCAAATCTGAATTCTCTTGGTGTAACAATATCACGAAAATCAAAATCAATGAGCAACAAATGATGGTCAGAGCCCATAGGTTCTATATGAAAAACCTGTAACCGAGAAAAGCAATTATTCAGCTCTATATTGCCAAGAACTTGATCAATTCTTTCTTTGATATGAGCTCCACCAAGTCTATTATTACACCAAGTAAATTTAGCTTGAAACCCATATCCATTAATCTATAGTCATCAATAAAACTTCGAAAATTCACAATCTTCCTTGTAGCTCTAATTCTTCCTCCCAACTTTTCACTTTGAGCCACAATATCAATAAAATCTCCCATACAAATCCATGGGCCATGAATACTCTTTGCCAACCTTTTCATTTTATCCCATACCACTCTCCTTTCACCTTCTTTTAGAGGGCCATAAACAAATGTAGCAGTACAGCCCTCCATACTCCCTTTTTCATGAATTATAGTATGAATAATATTTTTGGATTGCAACAGAATTTCCACATCCAAATCATTATTCCACCAAAGAGCTAGTCCTTCTTTCCATTCCATAAGCCCTACATAGATTACATTTTCACACCTCATCCGCCTCCTTAACCAATCAACTCTTCCATCCTCCATTTTGGTTTCCATAAAAAATATTAAAGAAGGTTTATATTTCAGACAAACCTCCTTTAGATTTTTTACTGTCAAGGCCACCCCAAGGCCTTGACAGTTCCACGATATGGTCTTCATGGCTCCTTGGTGGCTATTACAAGCTAGCCACCAACACCTTCGGTAGTCAATACCAACCAACATCACTACTACTACACAAAGAAATAACTTTTCTAGAAACAACTTCACAATTAGTAGTAAAATTACCGGTCACCTCCTTAAATTTCTTCCCTCCCCTTAACTCTCTTTTTATTGTAGAGACTCTCTTCCCTCTGATCTTGGATTTCTTTTGCTTATCTACTTTCTTTTCAGCCTTAAATTTCAACTCTTCAACATTCATGCTAATAACATCTTCCACAACTTTACTCTTCTTAGCTTTGTTATATTCCAACTATTCTTCTATTGGTCGTTTCATACTAACGCCCTTTAATTTCAACATGACATCTTTTAATTTCTTGCTTCACATAGGGCACCAGAGCAAGATTTTGCGGAGTCTAAGCTTTATCATTATCATCATGCAGCACATTAAGCGCAAAATCACACTTAGCACCCTTAAAATTATCATCTCTAGAAGTTTTAGCATCAAATATTTCAACACCATTACCTACAGCTTCCTTCTTGTGACTACCTTCATCTTCTTTATTACTAGCATTAGAACATTCACCATATGAAGTGTTCCATTCCCCAGTAATATCGTCATCTTCATAATCATCATTCTTTTCCATAATCATTTTACCCATGCCTTTTGTCTCATCTACTAACTTCTTGCCAGCTACCTGAATCATCCTTAAGGCTTGATTTTCATCAATTCTTATTTTTGATGTATGATTTGAATCATCAGATCTACTCAAACCATTTGCTTCAATTAATTTTATCGGACCAAAACACTTATTTTTGTATCTGCTAGGATTAACATCCCCAGCCTCCTTCCAATTCTTATTCACCTTCACCAAAGCTTCCTCCCAATTACAAACCGCAGGCATGGAAAGCCAATCACCATATTTTGACATAGACGGATTTGCTTTTAACATTTGTCTCACAGAACTACAGCTTTTAGGTTTGTAGCTTTTAGAGTTTAGAAGAGACAAGCCTTTTACAATGAAAACTTTCTCATGTGCGTCAGGAAGTTCATTCCCATTACATATATCATAAAGATTACACAAGATGCAAAAAGACACCTTTACGTAAACCATAAAAGTCAAATTTACTACAGTAGCAATTCTACCAACTACATTGGACAAATAACCCAAAATATGGACCACCGTACCTTACTAAACAAAGTACAAAATATCTTTTCATTCTATGACCCTATGACTTAAGAGTATTACAAAAAAATCTTAACATCAACACTTCTCCTTAAGATTTTTCTTCAAGACTCCAAGTACGGTTTTCATAACTTCAAATCTTCCTCTAGGCAGTGCTTTAGTCATAATGTCTACTAGTTGCTCTTCAGAACTACAATGAATCAGCTGCACTTCACCTTCCTTTTTAGCTTGCCTTATAGCATGGGATTTTACATTAATATGCTTACTACGTCCATGTTGAACAAGATTTTTAGCCATTAAAATGGTTGACTTGTTATCTACTTTGATGATAGTTGCTCCTTTAGGAATTTGATGAAGAACACATAGCACCTTTCTAAGCCAAATAGCTTGATTAGCAGCTACAGTAGAAGCAATATATTCTGCCTCAGCAGTTGATTGAGCAACAACACCTTGTTTCCTTGAATTCCATGAGAAAATACCGGAACTAAAGAAAAAAACTAACCTGAAGTACTTTTCATGTCATCTACAGATCCAGCCCAATCACTATCAGAGTAGCCAATTAATTCTCCTTGTTGACCACTTGAATACATAATACCATGATCAATAGTTCCTCTTATGAATCTTAGTACTCTTTTAGCTACACCAGGATGAATCTGACTAGGGGACTACATGTACCTTGAGAGAACACTAGCTGCAAAGATTAAATCAGGTCTTGAAGATGTCAAATATAACAAACTTCCCAACAAACTTCTATACAGACTAGCTTCAACTTTGTTATCTTCTACTGCCTTTGAAAGCTTCATATTGTACACTAAAGGAGTTACTACAAGATTACTCTTCTCCATTTTAAAGTTCTTTAATAAATCCATGGCATACTTCCTTTGAGATATAAAAATTCCAGATTCTGATTGTTCAATTTCCATCCCTAGAACATAGGTCATGAGCCCCAAGTCTGACATTTCAAATACTCCCTTCATTTCCTTCTTAAATTCATTGATCAAATTCTCATGATTTCTAGTGACTAACAAATTATCTACATAAATGGAAACAATCAGCAACTTAGCATCATCAACATATTTAACATACAAAGTGGCCTCATTTTCACTCTTGCAAAAGCCACATTTAATTAAATGACTATCAATCTTACTATACCAAGCCATTGGAGCTTGTTTAAGACCATATAGTGCTTTGTACAACCTATACACATGATTTTCTTTTCCCTTAATCTTGAACCCTTCTGGTTGTTCAATAGCTCCTCCATAAGTTTTCCATTGAGAAAAGCAGATTTCACATCAAGATGAAATACCTTCCACTTTTTTGAAAAGCTAGAGCCAATAACAATCTAATAGTTTCATGTCAAGTTACAGGAGCAAAAGTATCTCCAAAATCCACTCCAGCTAGCTGAGAGTAACCCTTTACCACTATTCTTGCCTTGTGCTTGTTTATGGTGCCATTTGGATTTATTTTTGTTCTGAATATCCATTTGACTCCAATAATATTGTATCTTTGGGCCTTTCCACTAGCTTCCATGTCTTGTTCTTCTCTAGCATTTGAATCTCCTCCTTCATTGCAACCTTTTACCACTAGTCTTGCGTTGTACTTGTTTATGGTTCCATTTGGATACAGTTTTGTTCTAAATATCCATTTGACTCCAATAATATTGTATCTTTGGGCCTTTCCACTAGCTTCCATGTCTTGTTCTTCTCTAGCATTTGAATCTCCTCCTTCATTGCAACCTTTTACCACTAGTCTTGCGTTGTGCTTGTTTATGGTTCCATTTGGATACAGTTTTGTTCTAAATATCCATTTGACTCCAATAATATTTTTATCTTTAGGCCTTTCCACTAGCTTCCATGTCTTGTTCTTCTCTATCATTTGAATCTCCTCCTTCATTGCAACCCTTCATTCTTTTTGCATTACTACCTCATCAAAGGAAGAAAGTTCCAGCATAGCAAAATTGCATTTTTCATAGATCTCAAACAAGGATTTTGTCTTGAGAACAAGAGAGTCTGGTGATGAATCAGTAGAATCAACTTCATCATCCTTTGAAGAGGAATTTGCAATTGGAATTGAATCACAAACAACTTCATCTTTTTTTGGCAATTCTTTTTCCCAATTCCAATGTGAACTTTCATTAACTACTACGTCTCTACTGATAGTTGTCTTGTGTGACTGCAAATTATACACCCTATACCCTCTAGACATAGTAGAATAGCCCAAGAAAACACCTTTACATGTCTTCTGGTCTAACTTAGTCCTTTTAACAGATGGCACGTGAATGTAGCACATAGAACCAAATGTTCTCAAGTATTTGGCAAAGGGCTTACCACCTGACCATGCTTCAATAGGAGTCATCCCATCCACAGCCTTTGTTGGTAACCTATTGAGTAGATAAACTGCTGTATGCACAGCTTCAACCCAAAACCTGAGGGGAAGTTTCTTTTCTGCCATCATACACCTTGCCATTTCTACATTGTTCTATTCTTCCTCTCAGAAATGCCATTTTGTTGAGGGGAGTAAGCAATTGTTAGTTGATGAGTAATGCCCATATTTGCACAAAACTTGTCAAAGTCATTTGAAGTATATTCTCTCCCATTATTTGACCTCAAACACTTCAACACACAGCCACTTTGCTTTTCAACCATCACCTTAAGCTTCTTAAACACTGAAAACACTTGTCCTTTGCTGCTCAAGAAGTAAACCCAAGTCATCCTTGAAAAATCATCAATGAAGAGCACAAAATACCTATTGTTACTCAAGGACTCTATGCTCACAGGCCCACAAATGCCAGTGTGCACTAGTTTAGGTTTCTCCTTATCTCTCCATGAAAAGTGAGCAGGAAATGCTCTTCTATGCATTTTACCAACCTGACATGAGCTACATACATCCTCAACCAGTGAAATGTTGGGTAAATCCTTTGTTAACCCTTTAATTTGCATATTTCTTATTGCAGCAAGATTAAAGTGCCCATACCTTTTATGCCACATAAAAGATTCATCTTTGATAGCAAAGTTTGCTATATCAATCATCTTATTCAAATTCACAAGGAAAATTCTATTGACCATAGCTACCTTTGCAATTAAATGATCATGGGGATCATAAATTAAACAGAATTTTTTTTTGAAGAGCACAAAATAACCATTATCTTGCATTTGTGTCACACTAAGTAGATTAATAGCTAAACAAGGTACAAAAAGCACAGCATTTACATATTTTGTACCCTGTCTGGTGGACACAGCTATTGAGCCTTTTCCTTGAGCCATCACTTCTTCTCCATCTCCAAGTTTCATATTCGTTTTGAATGGCTTGTCCAATTTATAGAACAAGCTTTCATCTTTAGTCATGTGGCCGGTGCATCCACTATTAATATATCAGTTTGAACTCTTATACTGAAGATCTGATTGTGAAGCCATGAAAAGCCTGTCACATTCATCCTCCTCTTGCTTATCAATAAAGTTTGCTTGCTGTGAAGTCTGAAATAGTTGTTGTTCTTGCTTAACTCTGCAATTCTTTTCTATGTGGCCCATTCTCTTGCAATATCTACACTGTATTGGAGGTTTTCCCTTATACCTACAATCTTTTTCAACATGATTTGTTCTTTGACAAATACTGCACATAAGATTTCCCTTTTTACAAGCTTCCTTTGTGTTGACATTATTTTTTCCTTTTCCAGCTTTGACATTCCACTACTTCTTGCCTTCCTTAGCTGGAGATTTTCCTTTTTGTCTTGCCTGAAAAGCACCTTCAGCAATTGCTTCATCCCTCATGCTTGTCAGTTGTTCTTGTGTCTAGAGTTTGCTAATGAGTTCTGCAACTGAAAGAGTCTTTAGATCACAAGATTCTTCAATTGCAGACAGCTTAGCTTCAAATCTTGCAGGGAGACTGATAAGAATCTTCTCCACTACTTTTTGGTCTCCAAAATCTTCCCCAAACAACCTTATCTTGTTCACAATGTCAAGAAGTTTAGAAGAGTACTTCTTTACTGTTTCTCCATCCTTCATTCTTAATATCTCAAACTCCCTTTTTAGTGTTAAGAGTTTTACTGTCTTCACTCTCTCACTCCCTTCAAATTCATCCTTTAGCTTGTCCTAAGCCTCCTTTAAGTGTATGTACGTAAGTGCCTTGGGTTTCTTAGCTACATCTTCCTCATGTTTCTTCATTTGAGCCAATGTGGGATTAGCTCTAAGAGAAGGAGGATCTGCATCACTTTCAACAACATACCATAAACTTTGAGCTTTCAAGTATGCCTTCATCTTGATAGGCCAAATATGATAGTTCTCTCCGTTGAAAATAGGAGGACTCATCCCCATGGAGCTGTTTGAAGCCATCTTTTTCTTGTCTTACATGAACTCAAGAAACCTTCACCCTCAACTCACAGGTCCCTCAAGATGCATAGCTATGATACCATTTTGTAGCTTTTAGAGTTTAGAAGAGACAAACTTTTTACAGTGAAAACTTCCTCATGTGCATCAGGAAGTTCATTCCCATTACATATATTCATAAAGATTACACAAGATACAAAATGACACCTTTACGTAAACCATAAAAGTCAAATTTACTACAGTAGCAATTCTACCAACTACATTGGACAAATAACACAAAATATGGACCATCATACCTTACTGAACAAAGTACAAAATATCTTTCCATTTTATGACCATATGAATTAGGAGTATTACAGAAAAATCTTAACATCAACAAGGTTCATGTCCGATACATCCGCATTTGAAACAGAAGTTTTGTAACTTCTCATACTTGATAAAAATCTAGATCTTAGTTTTATTTGGATAAGGAATCCAAAATCCAGTCACCAATGGTTTATTCAAATCTAACACTACTCTAATCCTCATAAAATGTCATAACATTCTTCTATTTAGAACTGGATTCTCAATCATCATAACATCACCAAATTTGCTTCCGAGGATAATACCATTGCTTACATTCATCGCCTCCAGAGGAACATTATGCAATTGGATGTAGAATGGAGCATGATCAAACTTTAGGTCTTCAAACACCTTGTACTCCTTCCACTCTTGAACATTGAGTAATTGGCCTAGAATAGACCACAGTCTTCCACATAAAACTCTGTTATACTCAACTTCATAGTCAAAGATACACATATACGAGAATCTCTCTACTTCAATTACATCCAGACCTTCCTGCAGATTCCACGCTTTTCTAATCAATGATATCACCATTATGCAATTTAGATTTTTCTCCATAAGTAACTTCGCAGCCAACCTCCACTTCACAGATTTCGCACCATTATTTGATGTCCAAATTAAAGGAATTGAAATTGTATCATCACCATCTTGATTATTCTCCATCCTTCAACAACCCCCTCCACCAGCACCGATCTCCAATCACACCTCCATATCGCCATCAAACAAAAAAAACTAACACACACCTTGGTGAGAAAACAACTAGAAAATATCAGAGGTCTCACAGAGGAGAGAATCAAAACGTAAGAAGGCATTACTTATTTCACACTTCCCCCATTCCCCAATTTCACATTTCCCACTAAAATTTTTCAACAGGACTATGAGAGCACCTCGTTTCCCTCTGCAAACCCTTCTATTTTCCTTGTAATAAGTGTTGCATTTGCCTTGTTTTAGTTTGAATCTCATAAATGAATTGCATGCCAATGTTCTCTTCCATCTCAAGCTTGGCTTTAGTGATTGCATGTATCCATTCAATTTGAAGCACCTAAAATAGTTATATGACCATGATTTTCCATGGAAAAACATTGGGTATCATTGCTCTACTATGGTTTGGCTTAGATTGAAAAAGGAAGCGATTTATAAGATTAGACATAAAAATGAATTGATTTCTGCAATGTTCTTATTGCTATGATGTGGATTTTGTCTAATAGCTAGACATAGGCTAATTTTACTACTTCAGTGTTACAAATATTGTTGTGATATAGCATGAATAATTTCATTGAGTTTGGATCTTGATTCATAGTGGGCTTCCTTTTTTTTTTTTTTCAAAAGAAATTTTCTTATGGTCACATATTGTTTCATTAGTAATTATATATCTGTGCTGGATATTATAGCAATTCTTGAGTTGCACAACTATAGTGCCTATCTTTAGAAAGTACTTTTGGCTTTTGCTATAAAATGATGAAAATGTCTTTGCTCAAGAAAATGGCCTTTTTTTCCTGAAATTACAGAGCTTCTATGTTAAGTTAAAAACAATGACTATTGCTCAAGAGAATAGCTATGCTTGGTTGGATTTTTATGCTTGTGATTTTTTATGGATTTGATTTTCACGATTGTATTTCTTTTGTGTAACTAATATGCTTCTTGCTTCTAATGCATTTTTTACTTTGTGCTATTATTCTAGGTTATGTAGTTGTTAAACAAACACTTGTAAGAGAGCACCAACTTTCTTGTTGTGGTCTTGGATTTGATTTGCTCCCATAAGTAAAAATTTACATTATAGTGTTTGATACTTTCCCATCATTAACTTGTAGATGAATGAGGTTGGGTTATCTTTTTGAATTAGTATCTTGTAATCATATGTAAGTTGTAGATGATACTTTCCCATCATTAACTTGGAGATGGGCATGGCATATGATTTGGTCATCATTTCTTGAGATCCTTCCTTATCATCAACAAAAATTGGTCACCTTCCGGGTAATATTCTGATAGATTTTTGTTATTAGATTATTAATTTTCATACTAGATTTTTAGTATTCTCACAGAATTAGTTTGTGAGAATGTTTATTTTTTTAATTATTTTTTGACATTTCTCACAAAATTTCTCATGAAATATTTTATGAGAAATTTCTCCCAGAAAAAAAATCTGTGAAAATTTCTCATAGAATTAAGTTTGTGAGAAGTTTCTCACAAAAGTTGTTTTGTGAGAAATTTCTCACAGAAGAGTCCTCTATGAGAAATTTCTCACAGACTAACATCCATGAGAAACATACATAAATTCTATGAAAAAATTTCTCATGAACAAATTCCATGAGAAAATTTGTTTTTTCCATGACTAGTTTTCTAATGCTTATTTTTTGTGAGAAATTCTATAAGAAAGTGATTTTTCACGGATTTTAGCATTTTTTCTCACCGATTTTATCCATGAGAAAATGACTGATTTAGTGTAATTGTCACTTGGAACAGAATTTCATTTAACTGTTTTTACATGGCCCATTTGTTAAGTGAGGAAACAAAACAAAAGATATATTTTGAGAGCATAGCACAGCGTATCTTGGCCAACTGTATATATGGCGAGATTGTGATGAGTATGTTAATTACATATGCTAATATTTGTCGTTGCCAATTTTAACATTTTGATAAAGCTCTTCAGGAATTTATATGCTTTCATTGATGACATAAAAGCATTGTATGCAATTCCTAAATGCTGATAAAAGTAAAGGAATACTTGATAAAGTAATGATTATTACTTTGATACTATCCTTCACGCTCTTTTTAACATCAATTTCTGGATGTTGTAACCTTATCCCCTGTTTGGTAAGTGGTTTTAGAGGGGAGGGGAGGGAAGCAACTTCCCTCCCCTTGTTTGGATTCAACATTTTATAAGAAGGGGAGGGAAGTTGCTTCCCTTCCCCTGTTTGGGTCAAAATATTTCCAAAGAGGGAAGGGAAGCAACTCACCTCCCCTTCCCTTGAAACATAGCCCTCCAAAACCGGGGGACCTGGGAGGGGTTGTAAATTTGCTTCTTTCATTTTACTAACATGCCCTCAACTTGCTTCATTTTTCACCTACTTCATTTTTCGCTTCGTCTTTCATCTTTTGAGTCTTCAGACCGAAATCGAGTCTCTCGCTCCAGCTAGCAAAGTCATCACTGATCATTGTCGCCGCTTGCCTTGCAATCATCCGTCGCAGCCTATGAAGCAACCTCCATCGCCGCCGATTGAGCAATCACCGTCGCTGCGGTCAATTGAGCAATCACCGTCGCTGCCATCTCACAGGTTTCTCCTTCCTAGTTATTTTTCTTTTCAAGATTTGAACACTTATTGCCTCAGATCTGGTCTATTCCCTATCATACCTTCTGACATTAGCTGAATTTCTGCGATTATCACCATATATTTTCTGGATTTGGCCGAATCACTTTGCTGCCGCCTTTTTTTCTTTTTCTCAATTGATTTCTTTGCCGCTGCCTTTTTTTCTTTTTCTCAGTTCCCAATAGCCGTGAATATGACATCCGGACTCGAACCTTCATCTATCCCTTCAGCATGTGCACTCAGCCTTATTTCACCATTCCATGATTTGCCTTATTAAGCATTGATTTTAGGGTTTGTCTCACTTGATTTGAACCAACTAAAGATCTTGAGACACAAAACTAGGCAACAATCTTTGGCCATGAAAAAGTTTTTGTTTTTGTGTAAAGGCCTTTCAATGTGCAGTTGTGCACTAACATATCTCCCTGATTTTGTTCTAATCAATCCCAAAATTCAGGGGACTTTGAATTAAGAATGAACTTAATGCATTTGCCTTTTCTGGTATGGTGTAACGTTGCTGATAAAAGCAACATAAATCCCAAGATGGTTTATAATTTAGTTCTCAGCTATGACTACTGGATGAAGTTTCTCTCTTTACTCCTTTATTCTCTAACTAATAAAAATGTATAATTCAAAGAATGACTCTTTTTTTAATTTATGCTATGTTTGTAATGAAGGGTAGTAATTTTGTCCATAAAGATGAAAACTGAATTCTGCTACTAACTTCATTTTGAGTTGTGGAACAGATTAGTCCCTTTGTTGGATTAACACTTGTCCTGCATATTAAACAGCAAATTAGCTTAAGAGGATTATAGCTTAGGGGCCTTGATTTCTTCATTAGAGTCTCTGTTAACTGGACACATTAGTCAACTGTTCTTCAATTACAAAATGAATTAGCTATAGGGAAGCAAGCATCGAATCTGAAGCTTTGTTTTCTTTCTTCTTCTGTGTTTATTGTAAGTAATACTGTGACATGTCTTTCTGAGTTGAAAGATACTATTTCTTACTAACAAAAATATAACTTAGATATAACTTTTTCAGTTTTTCTTTTGATTAATACTTGAAATTAGCAAATCTCATTAGCAACTTGTTTTTCTAATTATGATGGGTCTTTATGATTAGGCACTGGATATGGTGGACCAAAGAATGCGGCACTATTTTCACTCCATAGGCAATACACTTTAATCATTCGCCGGTACTTGGATATATGTTGAAGAGTCATATCTCAACTTATATGTGTTCTTGTGTACTACTACTTGAATGAGATATCTCAAAGAAGACAAATAAGTTATAGTATGAGTTCCAAGAGAGAAAGGGCACGTGCCGAAGTGATGAGTCGAATAACTTGTAGTAAAACTAGTCGAGATATTATTAGGATGAGTCCTTAAGCTTTCCTAACATTATGTGATATGTTAGAAACAGATGGTGGCTTAAAATCAACTAAATATTCTAGTGTGGAAGAACAAGTTGCCAAAACTCTTTACATTTTAACACAAAGTAAAAAATCGTGAAATAAACTTTTGGTTTCAATGTTCTTGAGAGACAACTAGTCGTCATCTCCATACAGTTTTGAGAGCTATCCTTGAATTAGAAGGAAAATTTCTTGTACAACCTAACGGTTCAACAATCCCTCCTGAAATCCATCGTAGTAGTAGATTTTACCCATTTTTTAAGGATTGTGTAGGTGCCATAGATGAAACACATATACATGCCAAAGTATCTGCTACGAATGCTCCCCGCTATCATGGTAGGAAGGACTACCCAACACAAAATGTGTTAGCAGCATGCACATTTGATTTAAAGTTCACTTATATACTTCCTGGTTGGAAAGACACTGCATCTAACTCAAGAATTTTGAAAAATGCATTAACACGAGAAGATAGGCTTAAAATTCCCCAAGGTAATACTTTTAGACATGATTAAAAGATTCTTCACATTCAATGTAGGTATTTTAAACCTATAATAGTAATTACCTTCATTGATTATATAAGGAAATATTATCTTGTGGATGCTGACTTCATGTTAACAAGTGGGTTTATTACATCATATAGAGGAGTTCGATATCATTTGAAAGAATATTCAGCAAGAAATCCACCCCAAAATCATGGAAAATTATTCAATCTTCGGCATGCATCATTGCATAATGCAATTGAACGAGCCTTTAGTGTATTGAAAAAAAGATTTGAAATTTTATCCAGTTCAGTAGAGCCTAGGAGTCAGAGCTCAAAAATTGATAATTGTTGCATGTTGCATTCTTCATAATTACTTGATGAGCATAGACCTTGATGAAGATCTTATAGCTGAAGTAGCTGCTGAACTTGCAACTCAATCTGAAGGAGATGAAAATAATGGCGCTCCAAGTAGTGACAATGCTGAGACTGCTCGGGGTGAACTTATGAGAGATAATATAGCTATTCAAATGTGGATTGATTATGAAAATGATCAATTAGTTGAGATTTGATGTTCTATTGATGAATGTAGTCATTTGCACTTTGATTTATTTACTTGAGGTAGAACCTTTTAGTTTAATGTACTTATAAGTACTTTCATATATTTCCTTGGGTTTGAACTTTATAGTTTGATGTACTCATTTGTATTTTGACTTATTTCCTTGATTTGGACTTTGATTTCAGTTTATGGGGATTTAATTTGTTACTTTAAGCTTGAACCTTGTAGTATAATTTGATTTACTTAGTTACCTTGAGTTTCATTTCCTTTGTAACTTGGTTTAATATATAATTTGATGTATCTTTGCTTGATAAAGTTGGCTAATCAACACATCTATAGAATGGCACCAAAAAAGGACACGGGAAAAGAGTTGATGATCTGGACAAGAATTATGGATAATGCTCTTGTGGATTCTTTCATGAATGAGTATAATGCAGGTAGAAAAGTTAATGGTCAATTCACAACACAAGCTTATGATAACATAGTGAAAGAGTTGAGTGAACAATTTGGCAAAAAAATTGACACGGAGAAGGTAAAGAATAGGTGGAAAACCTTGAAGCAAAATTTTGCAGAAGTTTATGACATCTTCAAAAATGGTTTGAGTGGATTTGGTTGGAACTCAACAACTGAAATGTGGGATGCAGAGTCTCCAGTTTGGGATGCTTTAATAGAGGTTAGTCATAACCTTTTTCTGTGTAATGAATATCTTATTATTTACAACTTTTATAACTTTAGATGTTTGTCTAACTTCAGATATTTGGTCCAATGTCTTTTTTTCAATCTAAACCTAAAGCTGCACATTGGAGAAATACCCCTATCCCAAATTTTGACAAAATGATGATATTGTATGGAAATGATCGAGCAACGGGAGAAGCTGAAACTGCAGCTGAGATGAGGAGGCAACATCATTCATCCATTGAAGAAGACTTTAATAATGTCACCATCAATGAGATTGACCATCTTGTGTCACAAAATGAGGTGACATTAGAGAGTTTTGAGCCTTCTATTAATGTTAGTAATGATCATTTAAATTTTTCAGTTAATGAGCAATTAGGTGGAGCATCTAGTGGTAACAGTAAAAAGAAAAGAAAAATGGCAGACAAACACATTGATTCAAGTGGAATTCAAGGGGTATTATCTGAAGTTGCAGCAGCAATTAGAGAAGAGAATGAAGCCATTAAACAAGGTACTGAAGCATTAAGGGATGGAAATGAAGCAATAAGAGAAGAAAATGTTATACAAAGAGAAAGCTTCAACTACGAGAGATCACAAATGTCTGGGGAAGAAATTTGCACTTTAATAACTCAATGTGGATGTGATATTGACAAGTTACCTAGGATATATAACTTCTTAATGAGTGATGCTGATAAGCTTAGGACAGTTGTTGAATGCCCACCTCCATTACACAAGGCAGTAATTATGGATATGGTTTTTGATTCTTGAAATCCTTGTTAGGGAGTATTCTTGTTTATAGTTAGATTGTGGTGTTATGTGTCAAAACTATTTTGGAGCTAAGGTACTATATGGAACCGTGTAATTATTATTGTAGTAATGTTATTTTGGAACAAGATATTGTGTAAAACTTTGTAATTCTCATATTGTCTACTTCATCATCATTTTGTTATTACATTGTTATTTTGGAAGAAGATATTATGTTATGTTGGATTCGTATGTGCATAGTTATCCAAAATGTTATTAGTTTGGCAGTGAAGAAATGCACTAATATGCAATAAAGAGTGGGATATGTAATAAAGGATGGGTAGGGATGAGTTGAATTTTTGCCTTTTTTCTTGTAGGTGAAAAGATTATGTAGTAAAGATGGTAGCTTTCTTTAATTAGCTTTTAGCACATGAATGAGTTTATATGTTCTCTAATTCTATGTTGAACAAAAAATGAAAATATCGCTGAACTTCATTGTTGTAGTAGTGATGGTGTACATTTCACATGTATATATATGTTCTCAGCAATGCATATTTGGATATTACATGTGAAATAGTATTAATTATGGAAGTGGCTCTAGTGTTTGAACAAATGTAGAGGCTCCTTCAGAAAGTTGAGGTATTATTAGAGAAGAAAATTTCCATAGTTTCTTTCTTCAAGGATATGGCTAAGAAGGGAAAAAGTAAATAATTTAAATTTCAAAATTATTTCTTATTTTGACAAATATTGAAAGAAAATTACATTAGCCTCCAATGAATAATATTGTTGAATGGTGAAATTTAAAATAGAATTTAAAAATAGATTTGAAACAATTTTTAATATGGGAAATCAGGTTTTGACATTCTTAAAATAACAAAATACTATGAAGAAATAATTATTAAAACAAAATAATAATAGAAAACCAAGTAAAATTATCAAATTACTGGGAACTCCCCTCCCCCCTCTTCAATCAAACAATAAATCATTAAAATTCCTCCCCTCTCATTCCTTCAATTCTCTTCCCTTCCCTTCCTTTCACTCCCCTTCCCTCCATCCCTTCCCTTTCCTTCTCTTCCCTTTATTAAAATCTCTTCCCTTTCCTTTCCTTCCATCCATCATACCAGAGCCATAGGCTTTTGAAGTTTCTCAATGGCTGAAGGACTTGTTGCCTCCGCTTTCGGACCAGCGGCGAATCTTGGGGTTGAGGAGCCATATAAAAACATAAGTGGCAGAGTTGCACTTTCCAAAAATCTGGGAGACATATGTGATATGTTAAACCAAGACTTGCAGAGGCTGCTTGAATATAAAAGAGGATAATGAGAACCAAGTTCGAAGGCACAAACAGAAAGATACCACCATGGTTTATTGCACATGGAAGAAGAGGGTATCAAACATTGCTGCAGAAGTAGATATCCTGAGAGCAGAATATGAAAGAAAGCGACTTCCCAATTGGCGTTTCATTCGGTGTTCAAGTCTGAGTAAGAAGATAGCATAAAGAGGCTGATATGTAAAGAATGGAAAAGACTTTATATAATTTAATGAGTAAATATTTTACTTAATTTTTGTGTAATTAGTTATTAAACTTATATTTTAAATTAGAGAGAATATCAATTATGAAGATAAAAAAATATATATTTATAATTTATAATTATTATAATTATAGAATTATAAAATATATACTTATAAATTTGTATTATATGTGAAGAAAAGGGGGGACACGTGGGGATGAGGGAAAACTGAGTAGGGAAGGTGAAAGTGTAGGGAGTAGGCCAGCTTTATACAGTAGAGGGAGAGAGAGAAATCGGAGCGCTACTCTCCGATTTCTTTCAAAAGTAATAAAAAAATAAAAATTTGAAGAAGATGAAAATCGAATTAGTGTGTTCTGTTTTGTAAATTTACAGTGTTTTGATATATATTTTGAAAAATGTAGCATTTTGGTAAATAGATTTTTTGCCCGTAATATTTGGCTCAATTTCCGCATGGAAGAAAGTATCAGAGGTTCTATGACTATCAGTAAGGCAGCAGTTGAATATTAAAGTGATATCCTATGAACAGTGGTGCAACATGCCAAGCATATCATGGAGTAAGTGGCTATGTTAAAAAAAATAGGAAAAAAGATATTTCAAGACTCCCATATAAAAATATTTTCTCTCAAAGATTTAATTTAAAAATTCAGTACTCTTATAAATTGTATTTTCAACTCGAGTCAAATAAATTTTTAATTGATACTATTCATTTGTCAATATTTTGCTATAAAAATCTTAAAATGTCTTTTTTTCAAAAAACTAATTAAGTATATACCCTCAGTTGTAGTTTTCCCTCCTCAAAGATTCTCGCAAGTTTTATGGCAAGTTGGGGATACTCGAAAGATCGGAAGCAATTCATATCATTACAATTTTTCATTGGAGGCCAAAATTCACAATATCTACAAATTCTTCAATATTTTGAACATGGACTTCCCAAGTATTTGAAGTACCACGATGGTGAGAAAGAGAATAACGATCTGTTAAGTTATTTTCCTATTTCATAATAACAAAACATGATTATGAAAGTATAAAATTAAGCTTATAAGTAAAATTATTTTTTCACATTCCTCCAACCAGTTTTAAAGAATATTTTTACATGATATTAGACATTCAAGTCTAGAAATTCCATGGTCACCGCTCTATTTCAAGTCTAGATATTACGCTTATTAGTATCACATTAGCTTATTGTGTAAGACAAATTCTAAAAACAAAAGAGAATAACGATCTTTTAAGCTATTTTCCTATTTCATAATAACAAAACATGCTTATGAAAGTATAAAATTAAGCTTATAAGTAAAATTATATTTTCACATTCCTCTAATCAGTTTTGAAGGATATTTTTACATGATATTAGACACTCAAAGTCTAGAAATTCTAGAAGGCAAGGGCTTTGGATTGCCAATCATATTAGGTGATTTTGTTTAGTCTCATAACTCTATTTGGTACAAAAAAGAAAGTTTAGAAATTCAATTGTCACTTTTCTATTTCATGTATTAAATTAAATTCCATCTATATAAAATATAAAATTTATAACTAGTAATACTATTCATAACTTATGAATAATATAACTTATTTTTTAAACTCCATAAATACATAAAAAATATGCCTAAAAAGCTGTACTATCAATTAGCCACGAATAATACATCTTACCTCAAAACTTTATGTAACTTATGGAATCCACTTTTATTTGCAAAATAATTTTGCCTTGTGAGAAATTTAGTCTCCAAACATTGTAACTACTATATAATTCCACAATGCTTCAACCTCCTCCTAAACAATTTTAATCAGTCCTATCAAAAGAAAGGCCTCCAAAGTTCGAGAATATTTGTATGCTCTGTTTGATATGCGGGAATTGTAAGAAGGGAAATGAAAATAAGAATGGATTCCTTACCTGTGGCATGTTTGGATTCCTAGACATCCTCAATAACAAATGCCACCATTATATTCTCAGCAATCTCTCAGACAAGCTCATGCTATCAGCCTCAGAACTGGTCACGTCCAAGATCATTATGTAGCTGGCACCTTTGTCAGTGTATAACAAATTTACTTTATGCCTTGTTGATGAATATTATCATACCCTTAGCAATGAATATGTGTTGGTTGAGAAAAATTGTAATTTGTGAGTAGTAAACTAGTAATTGATTAAGGTATAATTTGTTGATGAACAACATGCGGTTAAGAATAATTAAAGCTTACCAAATGAGCAGTGATAAATTATGAGCATAATTGATAGATATTAATAGTTCATAGTCAGTCAAAGATAGAACAAGTCCGGTAATTCAATAATAAATAATTATAAGTTTATTTGATAAAAGGCCAATTACCATATATGTTATCAGTTGAAATAGTTATTCCTCCCTATGATATGGTATATGTTACCATGTAAAATGATTATTCCTCCCTGTGGCTACATGAAATGGTTTATTATATTATATGATATAAGGGTTATTCCTTCCCATGACTTTATATAATATCGAATGAACGATTATTATTCCCATAACTTATAATATGATGTCTGTAAGGTGAAATATATGAAGTTCATTGGCTCTGAGATGTTAAACACGAAAAGGTGCAGTGGCATAGAGATGAAAAATAAAGGGAAGTAACAAGATGAAATTAACACAACATGGTTCATTTAAATGATATATTTAATGCTTGGATTAATTTTTTAGTTTTCTTATATTAAAGGCGATGACTATTCAATAAATTTATATGAATGTTATTTGATGCTTGTAATGCATTTTGTTTGAGAAAAGCTTTTTCAGTATTTTTTTCCATATTGCACACTTTGACAAAGTCTTGGCGGAGGAATCTTCGTCTTGAGTTATATAGGTCTTGATTTAATGTAATCACGATAAGAAACTTGGTCAAAAGAACTATTCTGCTCGAAGCACCTTTTTTTTTGTTAAAAAAAAACATGTTTTGGACTGAACTTGAAGCACTCTAAAATATTAAACTCTGGAATCAGGACACTAACTAAACGGGGGGAAAAATTTCCTCCACATCACCGTATACCAAAAGCAGCACAATCATTTCGAAGTAAAATGAATGAAGAAATATACAAGTGTGGTGAATCAAATTGATCACAACCCTCTATTAACATTCCATGTCAGAATTTAACCTCAAGAAGCTCCTTGAAGAACAATTAGATTTCCTTGCTACTAAATATTCAAAATCTTTATCCTCTTAAAGTCTAAACTGGTGAAGCCAGATTTAAGTAAAGAGTCAGAAACGAGGTTCACCTCTAGAGAACAAGAATTAAAAACAAAATCACAATCTAAATCCTAAAATAAATATTAAAATCAGTACACTGTTGGTTGAGAAGATAATAAATTTCAACTGACTCAAATAACAGGGTGAATAAATTTAGTGCGTTCTTATTATCTTAAACATGAACCCCTAGCGTCTACAAATCTAAATATGTTAACATCAATGAGTTTACAACAAATATGAATCCTTCTAATGATTTAGTTCAGAACAAAAAGAAGGTAGCCTTCAGTTGTGAGAAAGCTTCATGATTCTTTGCAGAAGCACAGTCCCTGCCCTCCTCAAATTGTTCATAAACACTCCCAGCTTCTTCTTGATCTCCTCTATTGCTACCTTTACAGCTTCAATGGTAAACACTGCATTCTGAATCAGGGACTCAATCTCAATCTCCAACCGATGGATGAGAACCCAGATGTTATCCAGATCCTTTAGAGCAACATATTTGTTCCAATGAGCAACTCAATTCCTTCTGACCTTTCAGTACATTTTGATAGTTTTCCCAGTGAGTGTGTGCACCTTCCCATTGACCCAATTGGGATAAAGAAGCAGCAGCGAGAGCAGCTGCAACATGTGGAGCAGCCATGGCTGCAGCTAAAACTTCATAAATCAAATCAGCAGCAAATGCAGCCATAAATATCATACGTATGACCTTCCTCCAAGCATGTATATGTTTGAGTTTCTTATCAAGCCTGTGCTTTCGGAGATGCGAACAGACTGAAAGATTTGGATCAACTCTTCCAGTAAATGGTTTACGAGCTGCCTTGAAATTCTTCAGCTTCTGCAATGTCCTCTCATAACAGTTTCCAGGCAACTTGGTCTCCTCCTCAAACTGTTGAATTACCAAAAGAATAATCAACTGGCTATCCCTAGCTCGCCGTAGGCACTTCTCCCATGCAGAACAGAAATCCAACGTTTGCAAGCTATCATCAAAGTACTCCTCAACCAGCTCAAAGTGTCCTCTTTTCCCTATGTCCTCCTTGCAGTTCAACGTCACTTTCACAACTTCCAGATTCATCTCCAGGAGGAATTCTGTGATTTTGTTTCAGAGAATCAACAGAAAGGGTTTGGACTTCCACACCAACCGCAAGAGTATTTATAACATGATTCATTCTCGCTTTCAGGGTAGTGTCAAAGGACTGCAAATCAGCGTCTAACTTGCAAGCAGCTTCGTAAGAACTCAATTCAGAACTGAGATCTTGCCCCTAAAAAAATTAAAAAAAAAATTCAGCACCGAGGTCAATTATTGTAGAAAACGATTCAGGCATTTTCTTGTGCATATGGCTTCCCATTTCGTTGATAAAATTAAAGTCTAATAAAAAAAGAGCAAAATCTGATTTATTGCTAGAACCATTATTTCTAGTAGAATAGCTTGTACATTATCATGCAAATGCTCATCATTAGGATTCACATCATAGTTTAAATGCTTCATCTAGAATTTTGAGATCACTCCATAAGGAATAATTGTTGAGGTATATTTCTTGCTTTTATTGCCATGATATTCATAAAAGCAAACAATCAAGCTTTGCAAATTGGTCAACTCTTGAATCGCTTTTGATAAATGCATGATTTGAGTCTTTTCAAAATCAATCTTTGTAAGTTTTTTCATTTTTTCAGTTGATGATAATTTCATAATGTATTGACTGTATCTCATGTACTTCTCTAAGCTGCTTCAACTGACAAAAACAATACGGTAGTTCTTCTATACTAGTGTAGGATAATTCCAAGATGGTAAATTTAAGTTGGCGAAAAATAAGCATGGGATGTTTGTAAAATCAATGTTTTGGCTTGAAGCTTTAAAACTTTGAGCTCCAAAGATTTTCGGGACAAAGTTGTCACAGACAATTTAGGATAAACAAACAACTTGCAAGGCAATACTTGTGTCTTATTTATTTTTACCATCTCAAACGAAGTTGATGAATGCATTGACCATGGCTTTTGTTCATACCATGAAATATGTCAATATCAAAGGAAGGATTGGAGCAACACAATTCTTAGAATGCTAGTTCTCAGAGTTGAACATCTTCCACGTTTCTCACCACAAAAACTTGTCAGGACAACAAATGATCTTCTGTTCTGATTTTCAGATCTCATTCAACCTTTACGAGAAGAATTGGATTTAATAAGAAAATAACACAATAAAAAATACAGTAAATCATGTGTCATAAAATAAATTAAAGTAAAAAAATTAATAGGAGTTCATTAAGAAATTAAGAGAAAATTAATAAATATTTCTCAGTTTTTTAAGTGTGACTTGTAGTTCTGTATAATACATAATATTTATTTATACGTCTTAATCCATAAAGATCAGCATGAAATTACTAGTTACTAGAACATGAATAAAAAAATTAATTTATGTGGTTATATATAAATTATTTAGAGATTATAGAGGCAAGAGAACAAGGGTAATTTAAGAATGAAATATAAATATTAAGCATATCAAAGGAACTAGATGAGATAATGGTGCCATTAGTCCTAATATCAACAAATATTTTCCACTCAAGGCCTTCAGTACCTTCTTCACCGGTATATGCCTCCAAACTGAATCCTTATCAAAGAAAGTGTTTCACCAACCCCACAGTCTGCGCAGAGGTGTGCTCTGCTAAGTTGTGTTTTAAACTCAACCATTCAAAAATGAAAAAGGAACTAGGATTTTAATTTTCAGGGAGAAAGTTCAAGCTCTGTTTCAAGATGAAGTTGCATTTTCCCAGCGAGAGCTACTACCTGGAAAACAGCAACTTACAGACCAAAAAACACATCCTCCTGATCATGAAATTGTAATCTAGACTTAAAATTAAAAAACAGAGAATTCTAGAAACTAGAAAAAATCATCATCAAAATTGAATACAGAGAAAAGGCTATAATCGTTCGTAGAAGTTAAGGAATCACTTTCAGTTTTACCATCTGCTTTCAAGATTCACATGAGACGAACCACCACAAAACGACACATCACCCATCACATTAAAACACACTCTGCTACAACGGAAGCGCTTCAATTTCCTCAATCGATAGACATGTGAAGACCGTCTGATATTAGTTGATTCCACTCCTTGCTTAATCAACACGATCTTACAGGGCAAGAAAAATAACTCAGATTATTATAAGCAACATCAAGACATGTTGGGTTTGATACGAAAATGTTTTTGAGTGTGGGACGGTCCTCACCATTGATTTTCTAGTTCGGAATTTGGACTGGAGTCAATTTTCTTTGATTTCAGAACTACCGACCTTGCTGTGGTAGAAGCCCAGTGTGAGTTCTATACAGACCTTGCATCTCCATGCAATGGAGAACCGCGTTAACTCGCTTTCGAACAAGATAGGCTCGAAAAACAGTTTGAATCTTAACCACTGCTTTCAAAAGTTCTGCTGCGGGGGTGTTCTGCGTGGAGTCTTCAGGATTTAGCCCTTGTCCGCAGGTATGACTGCCAACATAGGTGATACTGTAAAGGGGGGGCATCTCTTGAAATCTCTGCACCCGTTTGATAGCTTGACAACCCCGATCATATTTATGAGTGCATCTGAAGTATTCTCTGCATAAAGACCACTTGTAGCATGAGCCAAAAGAGGCATATATAGTTTAACCGAGAAAAAATAGAGGCCTATACAACTGTGAAGTAAATTATCATACGTGGAAAATTAAATTGGTGGTACCTTGGAAATTTGGCTACAGGAGTGGATGTCCGGCGATATTTTATCCAACAAAATCCATCTTCAGAAGACCAAGATTCCACTGTCCATCTTGTGACATCCTTTCTGAAATTCAGGAATTGGCATTAGAAAATACGACTATTTTTATTATAAGCCTACAAGCTGAGGTAAGTAGTAGCGTCTATATACCTCCTATTCCAAGTCTGTCTTCCGTCCTTGAAGACCTTGTCACTGGAAGGCGGTAATGGCTCACCCACTATCTCACCTGTTGTGATGGTATCTAACAATGACAATGAATTAATTGCCATGTCATTAATATAAATTCAGCATACTTAAGGAAGTAAATGAGGTTATGGCACACTCAGTAGCAACAACAACCTATATAATTAAAATAAAATATAGATAGATTTACCTGGAGTGTCATCAATATCAGCGTCTACCCCCGACAGACTCATAATGTCAGCCTGCTTATTAATTGGAGAAAAGTTTCAAATTTTAAGGTCGATGTGATAATTTCTAATATTTCTTATACTATAAGTGAGATAATTAACACTCAATTAATATTTAATACAAATGTAAAACTAAATTTAGAGAGAGAGAGAGAGATCCAAACCACTTGCTTCAATCTCATTCTGAAAACGTTGAAATAGATTGAAAATTCCCAAAAGATTCAGAACTAAAAATATAACTATTAAGAGAATAAAGCAACAAATTAATTTTCAACAAAAGGAGAGTGAAAGTAACGATTGTGTTTGCCATTGTCTTTTTTTTTTTTTTCCTTCCCTTTTCCAAATCGAGGACATGACATAGGGTTGAATCTTCCACACCAACAGAGGAACCATTTTTTCTAAAAAAAAAAAAGGTGCAATAGAACGACACATGAATAACCACTTGAAAAAAAAAATTACCCATATAATTCAAAGTTAGTTCTCTAATGTATGAATGGCAATGAAATGTTTGGAAGTTATTTTTTGGATGGAATGGAATGAAACGGGATGGATATTGGCTTCAACTATAGTTTGGAATAATTTTTTAAAAGGGAGTGGGATGACAAAATATTGGCCTCCCAAGCTATTTTCAATAATCATACACCCAAGTTGATAAAATGACTTAAAGTTAGTATTGCAGTTACAAAATTTCCCCAACCCTCTCAAAATATATATTGCGCCTCCAGCTCTCCTCTCATTCTTTCTACAGTGTCAACTTTCTCGTCTCTCTCTTTCCACTGCATTAAGCTTGCTTTCCATTCTCTCCACTAGTTCAGAAAATGATTTTCTTTCTCAAATGCATAGTCCCGCTTTTGTATCCTCCAACCCAAAGTTACTTCCTCTCTTAATTAACATTAATTTATCAATTTACTTTGTCAAATTTCCTGATATTGAGATAAAAATCTAATTATAACTTGAAAAAAATTTCAAAATAATAACAGCTACTAGATCTTTCATTTAAATTAATTTATAAGATAATATTGAGAAAAAATGTTATAATCCATTTCATTTTATTTATTTTATAATAACTCTTAAACAATGATCAAATGAAACAACCTCTTTCCCTCATAAAATTTCCAAACAAATGGAAGCTCCAATTTTATTCCATTTCATTTCATTCTACCTCATTCTATTAATTACTATTACATTTCATTCTATCTTAAACTCCCAAACATACTCCAAAGTAAGCGGTTAAGACTTAATATATATAATTATTATATCAACAATAAAATTAATAGTGTTGATTATAAACATTTAATAAAATTATGACAGTTTAAAAATTTAAAAGTCAAAAACTTTATAGTTAAAGAATTATATTTAAACCATATAAAAAGAGATCAAAATTTTCTTTTAAAGCTCATCAAAATGAATTTCCTTTAATATCATAAGTATTTTCAAAGTCCACAGATAATGAGAGATACAAAATAAAAAAAATTTAATAAAAAAATCATTTTAAAGAATATACATATTCATACATACCCATATATACTTATTTTCAGACTTCACAAACAGATATTCACAGACACGGAGTAAAAGGAAGAAAAAGATGTCATACCAAAGTTTCCTTAGTATTGGATCTGGAAGATTCATCGTAATCTTTTTCTATATTATCAGTGGAAAACATATCAGCCTCCTCATCAAGATTCTCAACCTGAAATTTGATTTAAAAACTTTATTAGCAGAATATTTTAATCAACAACTGCATACTCTTTGGTCCTAAAGAAAAAAGAAAAAAAAAATGCATCCTCCATGATCTTTTGTTTTTTTTTAAAGACATAACGCTTTCACTTTTTATGATATTTTAAAAAGTTAAAATTCAACATTTTGAAATGTGTACGTAAGTTAAAATAAAGTTATCTGTTAGTTTTGCAGAAACATTGTTACTCAAGATAACTAATTGTAAATAAACAATATCGAAATGACACAACCCAAAAAGGGAGATAAGATGTCTGACCCAAGAATTGTTGGATCTGGAAGATTCTTCAACGTCAAGAAATTGATCAAAGATGTCAATCTCCTCAATAATGGGAGAAAACACGCGATGCAAATATTCTAGCCGACCTTTACCCCACTCTGCTTCTTCCCATTTTAGAGCGTCCCACCACTCCTTTTCTCCTTTGATGACTCTCAAATTTTGGCTTAGCAATTCCATAGCCGAAAGAACCTGGAGTTTTGGGCAATCATAAAATCCTATTCTTTCTAAGCTTGCTCCAATGCATAATCCACCAGAAATGTTAACCAATTCAGGAAGATAAAGAAGTGAGACTTTTCTCAAACGAGGCAGGTAAATACCTTCTTTGGATTCAGATGATTCAAGACTTACTAGGGTGCTTACTCTGGGGCAGTCTTCAACTATTAGCTCCTCCAAGTTTCCGAGACTCTCAAGAAAATTCAATTTGAAAATGCTTGTTAACTTGGGGCAATTGTGCAATTCTATGATTTTCAATGAGTAGAAGTAGGCTTTCACTTCACAGATGCTTCTTAGATTGTTCATGCAGTATAAACACAAGAATCTCCAATGTAAATCTGGACTGAATGAGCATCCTCTGTCTATGAGTGTTTGCATCTCGCTGCATTCTCCCAGTATGAATGATCGTAGATGTGCTAGATTCCCCTTATCAATCTGAGAAAGATTCTTGATGCTTCGATCTCGCTCCAAAAAAAGAGCCTTGCTGCGTTGCATGGCCTCAAAAATGTCATTTGATATGGCCACACCATTTATAAATCTTAAACTACAGCTGGTCTGCTTGAATTTTGACTCCAATGCAGGTGGTACACGTGATATGATTCTCGGATGGATATGATAACCAACAACAAATCTAAAATCAGAGCACTGCGGAACATGCTTCAAAAGCTCAACCTGTGGGATATATAAATTCAAGGTAATCAATTTCTGTAATTCTGAAATGTCGTGTAAGATGACCTCAATGCTCTCATCCCAATGCTTGATGTCAGGATACGCATCAATGCTTAAATAAAGCAATTGAGTCAGTTTAGATATTACCCCAGGAGGAATTGGATATAGTTGGCTTTTCTTCCCGTCATGACATGAAGAAATGGATAGAATCAACTTTTTCAGCTTTGTCATCTCTTGAATCTCCCTTGGAATATAAGTAATTGGAGTACTATCAAGATCAAGAATATCAAGATTCTCAAGTTTTCCAATTTCTGGTGGCAATTCCGTGAGACGCTTGCATCCTTTTAAATACAACTCTTTGAGCACTTTCAAATTGAACAAAGAACTGGGCAAACTCCTTATGCTTGTGCATGATAAGTCTAGGACGTGAAGATGAGGCATGAAATGAAAAAATAAGGGCGGAATTTCCATCAAATTAGCATTGCCTTGTAAGAACAATTGAGTCAGTTTAGGGCAATACATGGTCAATGGTAATTCTGACAACTTATTGTCCATTAACTCAATATGTCTGGCCCAATACCATTCTCCAGTGATTTGTAGCTCAGTCAATCCTAACCCACCTTTCTTTATTATTTCTGATGGGTACAACAAGAGCGAGGACTTCAAGACATCAAAGATTTCTCCTGACCATAGAATATACTTCCCTTCTAATTTTAGTAAGATAGAACGATGTACCAAGTCTCTGAGGATGTGCTCTGCTTCTTCTCGTGAGGAGACTAGTTTATTATACACCCAACTAGATATTATGAGATGGTCTGCCATTTTGTCCTTGGGTCCGAGGATATATAAAGAGCATGCAACACATAGCTTTTCTATCTCATTCAAATGATTCCAAATAATGTTAATAAATGCATTCACAGTAACTTTATTCATACTATCACGGATTCTATTGGCACGTAATTTCTTCAGTGCAATTTCCCAAAGCTCAACATCTTCCATGTTCTTCAATGATTTTGCCACGATAACAATAGCAAGAAGATGGTCACGACACTCCTCAACTATTTGCACTGCAATTCTTTGAATGTCACTAGATGAGAATATAAGTTCCCTGCCTACATTTCTGCAGAAGAGTTCCCATGGTATTAGATGATCCTCTGTCCGTATTTCCAGATCCATTGCCATTAATAATTCATCATGTTCCCGCACCAACGATTCAATGGTTATTAACACCACAACACCTGCGAACATTTTCTTAGGAAAACCAACTTTCCAGGGGTCAACTTTTCCTTCACCATCTCCATTCACCAGAAACACTAAATGGTTCATTCTCGTCATCTCAACTTCAAGGAGTCTTGTGAGCAAAATATCATTGTCTTCTGTTTGACCCCCTTTGCTCGTCATAAGGCCAAGTTGTTGTGCAATCTCTTGCCGAATTTGAACTTCTATGTTGCTTGAATACTTTGATGCATCAACCCATAAAACTCTAGAATATTTGTTTCTTATCCTAGTTCCATTGTACTCATCATTCAAAGCTACTTCTATTCTTCTCATCACATCCATTTCTTCGGATCCATTTCTTGTCGAAAACATGACATGATGAATATTGCGAATAAGTAAAGTTTGAATCAGTTGATTAACAGCAAGATCAGCAGCCAAATTGAGGATAGCTTCTGGTATAGCATTATGGACATCGTGCATTTCAAGCACTTTTTTCCCTTTGCTTGTGCTGGCAAAAGCAACTGCCTCCCTTGATAGAGTGGCTGCATTTTCACTGAACATGGATCTCTGACCGTCTTCTATCTTACTTAATATGTCATTCGGTATAAGTACTTCCATATTTTTCAGTGGCTTTTCAGAAAGTAGATGCATCCAACGGTAAGCTCCAGATACTTTAACGAAATCTGTATCTTCAAAATATTTGTCATTAAGCGCTTGAGCATCATCTCTCCATTTTTCTAACAAGTGTTGGTCGGGCATTATCATGGGATACATTAAAATGAGGCTTAAAAAATCCCTTATCCTCACCAGTCTCAAGCATTCGTGTTTTAGAATCTTCTCAAGTACAAGCGGCTGTTGATGCTTTGACTCTCTGATTTCTAATGCAAATTCATCTGTGTCTCTTGCTTCATAACTAATCTGTTTTCTTATAGTAAAGCGGCCGGTAGAACTTGAAATAGTAAGAGCTGAAAAGGAAATAATTTAAAATTTAAAAATATAATAATAAGTAGTTAAGAAACACAGGGAATTTTAATTAACAGTGAAATGAGTTTTTGGTTTCATTCCGTTTAATCTAAAACAAACAAAACATAAGCTCTAATGTATCAATACCTCGGTTTCTCATATTTCGGTACTTAGATGTTGCACTGACGTCACCGAGAAAATGTTGATCTATCCAATTCCTCAACGTGTCATCTGTGTACATCTCCCTATCTGCAGGGTATATAATTAAGTGTAAGAAAAGCATTTTTATTTATTTTTATTTAATAAATCATAACAAATTTCAAACGTAAATATTTAAACCTTCAATTCCAAGTTGAGAAAATGGCTTTAAATCCTCTGGAAGTTGATTTGAAAGTCCAGTAACTTCCTTGAGCTTTCTTGCAATCTTTTCACTAAAAAATGGCTTTAAATCTTGTGGAAGTTGATTTGAAACTTCAATTAGTTCCCTAAGCTTTGTTGTCATCTTTTCGTTAGAAGACGACTTTAAATTTAAATATTCTGGAAGTTGATTTGAAAGATCAATTAGTTTCCTGAGCTTTCTCGTTGTCATCTTTTCACTGGAAAATGGCTTTAGATCTTCTGGAAGTTGATTGGAAAGTTTAATTTCCTTGAGCTTTGTTGCCATCTTTCTACTAAAAAATGGCTCCGAATCTCCTGAAAGTAGATTTGAAAGTTCAACTACTTCCTTTAGCTTTGTTGCCATCTCTGTGCGAAGACTTGACCGCTTCCAGATATGGAATTTCTGTTTCTTCACTTCAGCATATTTTTTATTCAAGCAAAATACTTCTGCAGCAATTTTTGCTATCCTGCTAGTCCATGAGTCGTAAATAAAAGGTGTATATTTTTGCTTTTCTCTCTCAACTTTACACTGTTCGTCCTTTTCTAAATCCAGTAGACAACTCAGTCTATAGTTCAGCACTTCATGAATTTCATCCATTTCTCTAGAAGATGCAATTTTGTTGCCAAGGTAGGACCTGGATTTTGAAAGCCGAAAACGCACCGGATCTTTCCGAGGAGCGGCCAGTGCATCAGTTTTCTCAGCCATTGAGAAACTTCAAAGCCCAGAGGAAAATAGTTAAGGAATGTCTTCAAACAGAGAAAATATTAAACGAGTTTGATAGAGATCTTATTCAAACTAAGATATAATGAAACTATAACGTCAAGGGTTCAGTCATGCATGTTTCCCAAGTTGGCAACTAGAATTATCTCCTTCTTCATACTTTATCTTTTAAAATGTTTTTTTTTTCGTTAGTATTTTTTATAATTTATAACTAAGTAATTTATGAGTACTCAAGTGGAATATGAAAATTTCCCCCAGAAGCTAGCTGTTGGGGCAGAAGAATTATCCTACTTAAATACCCATACCCCATGCTACTCACCTTTGTAAGTAACCCACCGAATCTTTCCGACGAGCAGCCGGTGCATCAGTTTCCTCAGCCTCTGAGAAACTTCAAAGCCCAGAGAAAACTAGGTGACGAATGTCTTCAAGTAGAGAAAATATTAACGAAATGAAGCTATAACGTTAAGCTACTCACGTTTGGAAGTAACCCACTGAATCTTTCCGAGAAGCGGCCAGCACATCAGTTTTCTCAGCCATTGAGAAACTTCAAAGCCCAGAGAAAAATGGTTAAGGAATGTCTTCAAACAGAGAAAATATTATCGAAACAAGTTTGATATAGATCTTATTCAAACTAAGACATAATGAAACTTTAATGTTAAGGGTTCAGTCATGCATGTTTCCCAAGTTGGCATTTTTTATAAGAAAGTAATTTATGAGTACTCAAGTGGAATGGGGAAACTTCTTCCCAAAAATCAGCTATTGAGGCAGGAAAACCCTCTACAAAACCATTGGCAGGATCAAAAACCAACTCTCAAAAGCTAATTATTGAAGTGAGAGAATTACTCTACTTAAATACCCTACTAAGCATCTCATATTACTCAATATATGATTTAGACATCACATGCTCCCCAAATTTCTATTAGGATGTTAACTAAAATGTGTGATTATTGTCTACAGAAGACACCAGTGGGGTCCTAAAGGAGTCAACATAACCCAACTCAAAATTGTGTTCTTAGTATACCATGCACGAGAAGAGCAAGTTAGACTTCATTTTATCCTTCATTAAGATTCCTATATATTCACTATCAGGTTCTTCATTCAAAACCTTACAAATATATGATTTTTCAACAATAACATGATAAATGATACATATAATACAAAAAAAATCTAATTACATATAGAAATTACATATTTGTCATGTTTAAATTAAAAAAAAAAAAAGACAAACACAAGCACACATAACATTATATGTCTCGATGTGTATTTAGCAACTTACGATAATTTTATATTTAAAACCAACAAAGTTACAAATCAACTACTGGAAATCAAAATAGCAAAACGAAAATTCGACAGGTGAAATTAAACCAATACTTGATTAGCACCCTTTATCATAATACAGAAAAGCAAGAGATATTACCTTTAAAGCTGAAATGCGGGATTGAAGAAACTCAACTGCAAACTGAGATACAAAGTCTTCTTCAGTGATCCAACTCCATATGAACACACAAAACAATCAACTCCACAATATGCCGAAGCTCATAAATAACATGCCTCCTTAATAATCATCCTCACGAACACCAACTACAAATTAGGGATCCAGTAAAAGATTACACTTCTTGATCGACTCAGTCTAAAAAATAAATAGAATAAAATAAAAGCATCCTATCTTAGCAACAGCGAGTTTGTGAGAGAAAATTCAAGAAAATCCTAACCATAGAAGAAATTGAGCCAAAGAAGGCAACTATTTGTTCGGTATTGCTTTCTCGCGAGGTCTCATGCTTTGATTCTCACATTTGCAATTTAAGCTGGAGTCAACGAAGACAAAAGATCTTGGGCGAGATGTGGATCGAGATCTTAGACACATGCGCACCCAGATGCGGCTGTGACGACTCTAATAATAAGAAAATAATTTTTAAAGGATAAATATATATATATATATAACATAATTTCAGAAAATTACACAGTTTGCCGTAATTTCAAATAATTACTGAGTTGAAAATTGAAATTAAAATTTGATAAGAAAACGATAACAATATCCCTGCTTTCTTTTTTTCCCTCCCTCCTTCCTTTCCATCCTCTTTCCTTTCCTTCCTACTACCTCCTCCGTCCTCCCTCTAGGAACCTTTCTGGCGAGCGTTACAAGTGGTGGCAATAACTTTTTTTATGCCAATGACTTTTCCAATAGAGGTTGCTGGCAATAGCAACTTTCTGGCAGCGGTTTACAGTGCTTTGACTTTCCTAGTGGAGGTGATCGGCGGCAACAACTTCCCCTCCAACTTTTCAAAGAATGTGATTTTTCCAGTAACCATTTGCATATAACTCAGGGTTATATACAATATTCATTTATAAATATATAACTATTAAATATAAATAGCACTGTATTAGTTAGGCATGATAATTAATGTATTAGTTGTGCATGAGAGGAGGCCTTCTTTAATGATCAACCATCAAAACACAAATACCAAGTTTAAAATGTACATACAAATAGTCTATCATTATTTACAAATACATTATAATAATTTGTATATATATAATATTTGCTTGTAAATGCATAATTATCACATGTAAATGACATTATATCAGTTAAGCATAACAATTTATATACTAGTTTGACCATCAAAAGTGATTATTGATCATCGAAATATATGCACCAAATTAAAAAAATACTTGCAAATACCCATTATCACTTATAAATACATGATATTGAGTTGTAAATACACAACATTCACTTGTGAATACATAATTGTCTCGCATAATTGATATTGTAACAAATGTGGTGAATCAAATGCATCATAACCCTCTATTAACATTCCATGTCAGAATTTAACCTCAAGATGCTTCTGAAGAACAATTAGATTTCCTTGCGACTAAATATATGAAATATTTATTCCCGTAAGTGTACTGTAAACTGGTGAAGCAAGGTGTAAGTAAAGGGTCAGAAACGAGTTTCACCCCTTGCGAACGAGAATTAAAAACAAAATCCAATAAAAATCCTTAAATAAATATTTAAATCAGTACACTATTGGTTGGGAAGAAAAATAAACTAAAGCTGACTCAAATAACAGAATAAATAAAATTCAGTGTGTTTTTATTATCTTAAACATGAACCCCTAGCGTCTACAGATCTAAATATGCTAACATCAATGAATTTACAACAAATATGAATGCTTCTAATGATTTATTTCAGACCAAAACGAAGGTAGTCTTCAGTTGTGAGGATGCTTTATGATTCTTTGCAGAAGCACTGTCACGGCTATAAGTATCAGCCTGGACTTCTAAGTCTTAAAAATTCTTCATAAACACTCCCAGCTTCTTCTTGATCTCCTCTATTGCTACCTTCACAGCTTCTCTTCAATGGTAAACTCTGCATTCTGAATCAGGAACTCAATCTCAATCTCCAACTGATCGATGAGAACCTGGATGTTATCCAGATCCTTTATAGCAACATAGTTGCCAGCTTGCAATGAGCAATTCAATTCCTTCTGACCTTTCAGTACGTTTTGATAGTTCTCCCATTGTGGGTGTATCCACCTTCCCATTGATTCAATTGGGATGGAAGAAGCAGCAGCGCAAGCAGCTGCAACATGTGGAGCAGCCATGGTGGCTGCTAAAACTGCATAAATCAAAACAGCAGCAAATGTAGCCATAAATATCATACTCGTGACCTTCCTCCAAGTATTTATATGTTGGAGTTTCTTATCAAGCCTATGTTTCCGGAGATGCAACTTCTCAAGCATAAGTATCTGTTGCTCATAAACAGACTGAAAGATTTGCAAGAACTCTTCACTGAATGGGTTACCATCTGCCTTGAAATTCTTCAGCTTCTGCAATGTCCTCTCATAACAGTTTCCAGGCAACTCAGTCTCCTCCTCAAACTGTTGAAGCGCCAAAAGAATAACCAACTGGCTGTCCCTAGCTCGCCGTAGGCACTTCTCCAATGCAGAACAGAAATCCAACATTTGAAAGATATCAGCAAAGTACTCCTTAACCAGCTCAAAGTGTTGTTGGCTTTTCCATTTGTCCTTCTTTCAGTTCAACATCACTTTCACAACTTCTGATTCATCTCCGGGAGGAATTCTGTGATTTGTTTCAGAGAATCAAAAGAAAGGGTTTGGATTTCCACACCAACCACAAGAGTATTAATAACATGATTCATTCTCACTTGCAGGGTAGTGTCAAAGGACTGCAAATCAAAGTCTAGCTTACGAGCAGCTTCGTAAGAACTCAATTCGGTACCGAGGTCAGTAATAGTAGATGACGATTCAGGGGTCTTCTTGTGCATATGGATTCCCATTGCGTCAATAAAATTAAAATCTAATTTAAAAAAAAGGACTAGAATCAGATTTAACTGAGATTTCAGAATCCCTTTATCAGATAAAGATAATAACCATGAATTTCACCAAGTTTTCTCTCATCTGATTAGTTAAACAAAAACCCAATTTCAGGGTACAGTTCTCTGAGAATACTTAGAAAAATCTGATTAATGGAGTCTCAACCCAGCAAGTATGAAGATAAGAACATACTAAAATTTGGGTCAACCAATTAATGCTGTTATAACAATCAAATCATCAAAAACAAGCACAAGAGCTATTGATAATGAAATGAACAAACAAACTGAATCAAGCAGATCCAGAGAGAGATTTAAAAGCTTGAACCTCTTGAAAGTGAGTGATGAAGAGGACAAATTATACTACGAGATGATGAGAGAAAATCGTTGAAGCTAATCAATGGGCTTTCGGTTCTTAAAACAGGGAAAGTAAGATAAAGCAAGATGAAGAACTTGAGGTTCAAGATTGACACAGAAACTTAAGAGGCAATTAGAACTGTGAAGGGTCAAGAAATTTCATGGGTTTAGATTTGAGAGTCGTCTGCATACATGAAAAATGAAAAAAATGAGGGTCTTGGAAACGAAAAGGAAAATCCGGGAAGTAATTGCATTTTCTCTCTAGAATGATCTCTTTTTCAAAAGTGTTTCAATGTGCGAAGCAAATATCTCCCAAAAGGAAGAAGCAAACAAAATGAGCTCAACAAGATGAAGATTATGATTAGAAAGTGACAAACAATTATATATTTTTTCATAAAGAAATCTCAGAAGTTAGATTGAGCAGTGAATTAAAGTTTCTATTAGTTAATTAAATACAGTATCTAACTTCAATCTATGAGTTAAAAGGAAAATTCCAAACAAGCCATAGCACACAGGAAACAAGAAGATGAATAGTCATACTTACATTGATTACCCTTGATTTAATTGAAATGTGACAACATAATTGTGTGCATAGAAAAGAAAGAAACAGACCGAGCAAGTCGCAGAAAATGCCAAGATCCAAAACAGGTAGTGGCATCGACATTGACGTGTTTATAATCAGTATGCATGCTCCTGCTATTAGCTAATAACTTGGTATGCAAGTAGTTACAAAATTTTCTTCTTGGATAGCCAAAAGAACAAAAGAGAAAAAATACAAGAAGACCAACCAATAGTTTTATAATAATTTTTACACTGGCAAATTAATTATGAATAAAATGTCCTGTAAATTTAGTCAATTAATTATTGGTGAACTTCATTCATGAAGTATAGTCAAAGTGCAAATGTCAAGTCACTTTTAAATGGATCACACTGTTAAATAAAAAATTAATATTCATCAGTATAATTAGTGACTCACAAGTGATCTTGGGTGGACTATCAAAACTTGCGATTATTTGACAAAAGTAAAGAATAGATAAAGAAAAAATTAATCAATTAATCCCTATAGTTTACAGCTTTCTTTAAATAGGTCCCTACACTTTTTTTTTTTTTGCCACTAACTAGGTCCTACACTTTAAAAAACTTATAAATTGGTACCTAGACTCTGCACCGTTTGCACAGTTACTAACTGATATTTACCATACTTCTAATAACTCATCCCCTGCAGATCCATGTGGCCTAATGGAGTGAAGAAAATGCTGAGTTGGCTAACATAAGCCTGTCCTGGATGCTAACTCAACACCAGCAGGAAATGCAATTTCAATAACTCACGATCCAGAAATACTGAGTCAACCAAAAGACAATTTGCAACGTTGATTTTCTAGCATCCAAATGAAAACCAGCGAATTCAATAACACAGAGCCTTGAATTCCCAAAATAACATTCACCATTGCTAAATTAAACAGATGAAATCATATGCATAGAGACACTCGCACCATGGCACACTGAGAGCGCCAAAATCTAATTCAAGACCATTGAACCTAAAGAAGCTAGCATGAGACACTGGCTATAGAAGGAGGAGATTTAGATGAAGCCACAAGAACAAAAGGGGAAAGAGGAGAGTACGAAGAGGATGAGAAGCAATGCAAGGGCACAAGCCCCTCAGGCACCGGAGCCAATTTGTGAGAGGTAATGGGAAGCCCTATTGGCGGCACTGGCATCGTCTTCATTGTCACTGAAGTAGATGCACGTTGGGAAGATAAGGCCCTCTACAACATCATGGTTGTTGAGAGCGAGGTTAGTGGTGACTAGGGATTGTGCTAGGGAGCACGAGAGGAATAGGATCAAAGGCCTCTCTTCTTACTCTCACTTGAATGCAAGTGCCAGCTATGTAATACAAATAATTGTCAATTATATTGTTTCAAAACGCATCTTTTACAATTTGCTAAGTCATTTCACATGTTGGAAACATATTCAAATAATTTGTATCTAAGTATACACAGATCAACCAAACAAAATAAAGGCCGCAAAAGTACCTGGACGCCCTGCAAACATTTTCATGCCCTTCAGCAAGTCCAACTTCAGTGCCATTTTCTGCAAAAATGGACCACAAGAGATGCTGGAAATGAGATTAAATAAGGCAAAGAACCCAACAACACAAGCAGGAAAATGACTCTCAGAATGCAATCTGAATTCATAAAGCACACGTCTATTATTCGACAGTAAATTTCCATGTTATGTTCCTCCTTGAAAACAACGGAGAGGAAGAGACATTAAATTCTACCACACTGCCAATCTATAGGCAAGAAAGAAGCACAACCTGCTCTGGTTTAACATATTTAATTGATTAATCTGAATCAAGAAATAGGAGAGCGAAATAAATTCATGAAAGACACCCAAAGATCTCTTGGATTGTCAGTCAAAATGAAACATTTGATGGTTTTTGTAAAATTAGTTGTAGGACATCTTTTTATTTTAAAGAAGGATCATATTTTTTTTCTTTTTAATTTAGAAAAATAGTAGTGCAAATAGGATACTCCAAACTTCCTATCAAGACACCAATACTGCGATAGAGATTGCTTTTAATCCCTATATCCACAACTGTCAATTTGACCGCACCCATGTTTAGTACTTTTAGCTTAAGGATTTGGCCAAAAACAAAAAGCTTAAGGATCAAAGTAGAAGTAATCAGTCTAACAAGGGGCACACAAAAGCCCACCTAAAGACTGAGCATCACGAGATCTCTCAGGTAGGAATTACCACCAAAACTTGCTCCTCAAGTTAAGAGGATTTTAACTCCCTTCATATGGATAATTGCAATGGTCTAGTCTAGCTTCTTGTCATTGGAGCCAACTTTTTTATACTAAAAAATATCATGTAATTAAGTCCTTTCTATAAATTTATTCTAAAAAACATTTATATGCATTGATTATATTTTTTGCAATTAAATTAAAATCTTGATTAAAACATGACACATAAAACTTGCTGGTGACAACATGAAAAATGTTTTATTTGTATCTATAAATCTATAAGTTTTACAATTCACCACCAAATAACTAAGTTTTTTCTTTAAAAAGAACTTTTACTCATGTTATAATTTTATTAGAGAAATTGATAACAAAAATATAAAGAATTATACATGAATCCTGTGTTTTAAATTTACATATATATATAATTGTTAAAAATAAATATTATTTATCATTATTTTAAAACTTGGCAACATTTTTAAGCAGTTGTTTTGTGAATTTTTTTATCTTCAATAATTATTATTTTGTATTGAACAACTTTTGAAATTTACTAAATATTGAAAATAACTATTTTATCAATTTTTACAACTCACCATCATATAATTAAGTTTTTTTTTTATTTTAAGAAACTTTTACTCATGTTATAATTTTATTAGAGAAATTGTTAACAAAAAAATAAAGAATTATACCTGAGTCTAATATTTTAAATATACATATATCTATATAATTGTTAATACTAAATATTATTTGTCATTATTTTTAACTTTATTAACTTTTTAAAGCAATTTTTTTGTAAATTTTTTAATCTTCAATAATTATTATTGAGTAATGAATAATTTTGAAATTTACGAAACATTGAAAAGTAACTACTTTATAAATTTGAGACTATTTTGATTCAGATAAGTTTATTCATAACTTTTCATTGGTTAATGAAGAAATATAAAGCCTTGAGAGTTAAACATTGAAAATAAAAATATTAAAAAGAAGGGGGTAAAGATAAATCCAATACATCACTTTGCTGAAAGTGCCACTTGAGTCACGATTTTTTAACCAGGTATGTTTTGACTTTGAGGAGAGCTGTACAATTTTTCACGATATTAAAATTTAATGTCATGTAATTAAGTTATTTCTCATAAATTAATAGGCGGATTTATCTTAAAAATATATAACACAAGTGGAGTAAATAACTTCTAAAATACAATATTTTGTTACTTCACAAATAAACAAAAAGAGACACAAAATTAAAGGAAAGAAAAAATATGCCTTCCCAAAGTCTCTTTCTTGTTGGATCTAGAAGATTTATCTTCATTGCTCGCTAGTACATCCCCTTCTCGCTTATGTTCAGGGATAGCCCCAAAAATTTTCGTTTCAAACCAACATTTTAGTTTTTAGAAACCCTGTATAATTTTTCATAATATAAAGAATTAATGTCGTACTGAATCCCAAAAAAATGGTCATATAATTTAATAATTAAGCTATTACTCATAAACCAATAAAATAATAAATTCAATTCTTTACACATACCCAGATACATAATTAGGTGGATATAGATGAAGTAAATAACTTATAATTCTAATACCTAATTCCTCTTCACCATCTTGGAAGTATGGGACTTTAAATCCCACATCAAAAAGTTACGCATAAGTGTATATAGATAAGATATTCAGATCGTCTTGTTACCACTTACCACGTCATAAGTGATTTTAGCTTTTTATATTCAGTTCAAAGAATATAACTTATAATTTCTAAAATAAAATATTTATTTTCACACTTCATGAATAGACAGCGAGAGGAATGAAACAAAAGTGAAGAAAAAGATATGTAACTGCAGTTTCTTTCTTGTTGGATCTGGAAGATTCAACGTCATCTCCCCTCAATGAATCTATTATTTCGGCCTCCTTGTTTCCAGTAAGGAAGTTGTTAAGTCAAGATTTATTAATAATTATAATATATCTTTTAAGATTCATGAAAATTTGTATAATTTTTATAACAAAAGAAAATTAATATTGTGAGTTGATACTAGGAAAAAAATAATCCAAAAAAATATAAAATCAAATAAATAAACAGCTTCTAAAATAACATATTATTTTGCGACTTTACAAACTGATACTGACAGACAGACACAGAGTAAAGGGAATAAAAAAGATGTCATTCCGAAGTCTCCTGGTTTTTGGATCTGGAAGATTCATCATCATCATCATCATCTTTTTCAATATGGGAAGTTGAAAATATGTCAGCTTCCTTATCCAGATCCTCAACCTGAAATTAACTGCCTTGATTTACATTTTTATAAATTAAATTATGATTTTTAATTATCATTTTTTTTATTAAAATAGATTTATAGTAAATTTCACTAATTTATTCAAACTTTATTTTTATAAATTGTGATTATTCTAAAAAATCTTCTATTAAAAAGCAATTCACACAGGTGCTAAGTCATTGTCCAAGCATTACAATTTTGATCAACACCTACATATTGGATATAATGAGGAGATTTAAAATCAGAACATCATGTGCTATCTTATCCGTCTATCATCTTTTTTAACTATCAAATTCTCAATTACAAACATGACAAGTACATGAAAAATGTATTATTTTTAAAGCAAAATATATATTTTTATAACTCAACATTAAATAAATAAGCTTTTTTAAACTGAAAATAATTAATCTTTTTAAATATTTTTTTTATGAGTACTAAAAGTATCTCCAACCGATAGCAAAAAACTATATTCTTTTTAAGATGTAAGGATCACCAAAATAAATGTTGCCTCTTCCAATAAGATCTTTCATATACACACATCTAGAAATCAAACATAAGACGACATACTTAAAAAACTCAACTATCTACTAACTGTATCAGAACCTTGTTGATCAAGACTTTTTTATTCATGTTAGAATTCTATTGGAAAGCTTGATAATTAAAATATAATAAATTCATATGCATATAAAGGTTAAAAAATAAAGTTTCCTACTAAATAATTAATATTTTGTAATTAATTTAATTCTCTTAAACTAAGAAAACAATTTATCTAAAAAATATAAAATTATATGAAGTAGACAAATCTTAAAATAAAATATCTCTTCTCAAACATCACAAATAAATAAAGAGAGACATAAAATAAATAAAGAAAAATATCTCATAAATCAACCAATCAAAAGGGGGGTTATTCTAGTTAATAAAAATTATCCTATCCATATGTATGTAGGAAAAACACAGTAGATGAAAAAAAATATATAAAATAACATTCAGACATCACAAATAATCAATAAGCAAAATGAAATACGGGTTGGGGGGCGTCTTGCCAAAGTCTCTTTCTTGTTGGATTTGGAAGAATCAGCTTCATCTATCATGGGTGAATGTATTATTTTGACCACCTTATGTCCAATAAAAATGCCATTTTTGTCAAGATTTTTGAAATATAATAATACATATTTTATTTTAATGTTAAAAACTTGTATAATTAACACTGGATATGTTTTATTGTATATAATACAAAGTCTGTAGAATAAGACATGCTATTCATAACTTGTGATTTGTGAATAGTGTAGATGACTATAAATTCTATATTGATATATTGACTAGTTGAAGTAATTTATAATATAATTATTATCATACTTAATGAATAGACAACAAAAGAAATGAAATAAAAGAGATTGAAGATAGAATGAAGTTGCGAATAGTGTGTATGACTATAAATTTCAAGAGACTGAAAAGAAAAATGACAATTTTTTATTATCTAATTTATAATACAAAAATTAAAATTTTCAAGAGTTACCTAAAAATTTTCTCATCCTAATGAACACTTCAAGTCTCTATTAGAAATTTTCAAAATTTCAAGTGTCATATACCTCTTGAAAAATTTTATGCCAGCATTGTAATATAACAACAAAGTTTCATCTCCCTTTTCGAAATTTTAAAGTCACAGTTGAAATTTTTTCACCTACAAAATTTTCATGTCTATTTTAAAAATTTTTATGTTTATTTTGAAAATTTTCATGTCTGAGTTGAAAATCATTAAACATAAAGGGTTTGTTTAAATATGTTATTTATTTTAATGTTCTCAAAATAGTCTTATAAAATTATTTTTCAGAATAAGTCTTAGGAATAAAAAAATTAAAAAAAATATTTAAATAATTGTCACTAAAATCATAATTAATAAGTGTTAAATAAATTATTCAAAATTTATAATTTTATTATTGATAAGATAGAAATTTTCTGCTATTTTTTGTATTTTTTAAAATAAAAAATACAAAACACCTTTAAATATGTCATAAGTTTTCTATTCTTTTATTTTTTTATTTTTCAAAACATTTTATATAAAATAAACTTATCAAGCAAGTTAACAAAAAAAATTATTCTAAAAATATGAATCAAATAAGGTCAAAATTTTTATGTCTCTGGTGGAAATTTTTAAGTATAAATTAAAACATTTTCAACTAAGAAATTTTTAAGTCTCTATTGAAAATTTTCTTATATATTTTGAAAATTTTCTTATATATTTTGAAAATTTTCATGTCTAGTTATAAACCATGAAAAGGTGGAATGGTCCTTCATTATCAATATTTTCTCTAGACATATGAATCTGTAAAAATTTTTTATGGCTTGCATGAATTTCAAATTTTTCCTTATTTTTTTAAGGAAAATTTATATGTATAATCAATAAGTTAATTTATTAAAAAAAAGAGTTGTGAATATTCTGAAAATTGTAATACAAATGTCAAAACAAATAATATACATGAATAAAATGTTTTTAACTAATAAATAAAATAATTTTTCCTTCTTTTTAATACAAAAGCATCATTTGGTGAGAAAAATGCGGAAACATTACTGTATTATAAATATTCATAGACTCTTTATTACCGTCAAAATTTAGAATGATACAAATGTGTATAAATTAGTACATACAAATTGACACATATGCATAAATATAAAATGGGAATTGTACCATTCATTCTTTTGCTGAAGAAACCAGAAGTAAGATTTATTTTTCGTGTCTTTTGTCCTGCCCTTGTAAATACTTGTGCAGTTTATTTTTCATTCTGGACTGCTTTCTAATCTGGTTTCTTAATGAGATTCCATTTTCACTTTAAAAAAATGCGTATTGCATCATATACTCATATTGAATATCCACATGACCTGATTCCGTGCCACGCATTAATCTGTGCCGTCCGTTTTGAGAGGTGCTAAGATCGTGACATGTAACCCTTTGACTTTAATGACAGCACGCTGAATAAGGATGAATCACGGCTATAGCTTTATGGCAACTGCTAATACTAATTGCTAAATATATATTTAAAAAAACTAAAAAATTTACCTTTTTGTATTTATTAGAATACTAATAGATATTATTGATTGATAATAAAAAGGACAAAACTTAGATATAGTTATTTATATGCTTATATACTGTTATCCGATAAATAGATGTCGTGTTTTTATTTCAATTTGTTTTTTAAATCAGTAGTTTTATTTTTTAACGGCGTTAACATTTAACAAAAAAAAGAACTAGTTACATGCTAATTCTTTGCAATTTTTGTATCTTCCACGATATATCCTTCACCACCATGATGTTTCAATCTTCATTGCTTTCATCAAATCTTTTCTCTGAAACTCACCCTTATAAATGGCCTCCTAATTAAGATGCTATGTCCCCTCAAGCTACACTCATGCCTTTCAAGTAATGCAATCACATTCTTCTGAAAACCTCATTGGAATAGACTGTTGGAGGGCTCTTGAATTGATTGTTCAGAGAGTTATAAAAAAAAGAAATATTACATGATGAAGGAATTAAAAAAATATTTCAAACGTAATTTGAGATCCCTCATAACTCTCCCAAGTCCCAATCCCTCTCCCGTGATTTAAAATAATTTACATAAAAAAATAATTTGAGCACAGTGGCTCCTAATCAACGTGTCCTTCCCCTTCCTCCACAGTCTTCTCATGGGAGAACTCGCTGGAGAAATTTTTGCCAGGGCTTGGCCTCGAATATATTAAAATATACAAATAAATTATATAAAAAATTAGATATAAGTTAAACAAAATATATATAATTAAGTATGGAAAAAATTAAATCATATAAATAAATATTATAATTAATTGAAATAGATATAAAAAATATAATTCTAAATTAAAAAAAATCTAATAATAAGTCTTAGGATATTTGATATTAGAATATTTTTATTCATATTTTTTCTGGAAAATATTAAAATGCATGAATAAATTACATATAATTTAAACAAAATAGATATAATTAGTTATAATGATCAAAATTAAACTTGAGATGATAAAAAAAAGATATAATTAGTTATAAGATATTTTCTTCTAGATTTGATAACAAATTTAAAGAAGATGAATGATAATTTATTTCTATATTGAGTGTTCTTTATGTAAATAGTTGTAGTTCAATTTATAAGAGCTGCATGTGGAGCAAAAAAAAATTTTTTATCAAGGGGGTAAATCTAGTTAAGAGGAGTTTATTTTTTACTCTCCCTATCCCAATAAAAGTTAGTTCATACTACTAGTAGACACTCCTAATCATATTTAAAATAAAAAAAACTTATTTCTATCTTTAATTAAAAATAAAGCATGACAGCTATTAAAAAAATAAATAAAGCATGACATTTAAAGTATTTAATTGTCAATATTATTATTATTATTATTATATAATTTTAAGCAATAGTTTTTAATAATAACAATTATATAATAAATTCTCATAAAAATATAATAAGTAAACAATATCCTCTTCTATATATTTTTTTCTTATGTGACATTGTATACTTGGTTCAACCAAAAAATATGAAAAGATTGATAAGTACTACAAGAGAAAATATATGATCAGAAATGCGAGGAAAACAAAGAAAACACACACATGTACAGTTTTTACATGTTGAAGTGAATAAATGACAATGTCATTTGACGTGTCATCATTCTAAAGACTCTACGGCTAAAAGCACAGTTAAAAAAAAATTTTGGATAACTCAAATTAGCTTGTTTTGCCTAAAGCAGATTGGATGCCACGCACTCAGTGCGTTCTCCAAGCACAGAATCAGGCCACCATATGGCACCCATAGTTTAGAATAAAATATAATTTTGATATGCACAGTTGGGAGTTGGGACCATGTGGGCATCTGATCTTGATAGCAATGAGATTTCTCAGAAAGTTCACCGTTCCTAATGGTTGACTTCTAAGGATGAGCTTGAACTGCAGTCAGTTCTTCATTTGTGGAAATATATCAAGCAAACCACTTCGTTAAAATCGGAGAAAATAGGACTTGAGAGCATTTCTTCACGTTTCACAAATAGCTGCCATCTCCGTTTGACCCAGGTTTGCCCATAATTCTTCTTTTGTTTCTTCCTTCATTTCTTCATGCACCTCTGTGAAATTTGTGTTTTCAGAAACAGAATACAGCTTCCTAGACTCTTTCTCTGGATCTAAATTTCTTCTCATATATTGCTTTCATCTTTAATGCCTCCCACTGAACACAGATCTTCACCATCGCTCGGTCTTTACAAAATTTTTCCCACACTGATATTGATGAACAGAGACTTATGGATTCAATCCCTCTCTCTAGCATTTTGCTTTATGATTCCACCCAGATCCATGCCGATTATCCTTTCCAGAGATGGGGATGGGCTTTATTTGCTGCAATAAACTTGACCCAGTGATTAAATAGATTTTATTTTAATAATTCACTACATGGTTGGAGTTGAAAGTAATTCGATTCTACTTGGTTTACGTCCAGGGACTTATCTCTCTGTGATGTAATTAAGCTCTATAGTAATATTTATGCTTTGCTTGATATAAGAGGATTATATGCAATTCCTAAATGCCACCAAAAGTAAAGGAATACTTAATAAGGGATTGTTACTTTAGTTACTATCCTTCACTCTCTTTTCTAACATCATTTTCTGGATGTTATTACATTAGGCTTTTGAAGTTTCTCAATGGCTGAAGGACTTATAGCCTCCACTATAGGATCAGTGGCGAGACTTGGGGTTGAAGAGCCATATAAAAACATAACTGGCAAAGTTGCACTTTCCAAAAATCTGGAAGATATATATGATATGTTAAACCAAGCCATGCAGAGATTGCTTGCAATAAAAGAGGATTATGAGAGCCAAGTTCAAAGGCACAGACAGAAAGACACCACCATGGTTTATCGCTCGTGGAAGAAGAGGGTATCAAACATTGCCACAGAAGTTGATAATCTGAGAGCTGAATATGAAAGAAAGCGACTTCCCAAATGGCGTTTCATTCGACGTTCAAGTTTGAGTGAGAAGATAGCAAAGAGGCACAACCAAGTTAAAGAGCTCTTAGAAGAAGGGCTTTCAATCAATATCCTCATTGATTATAAGCAACCAGAAGCTGTCTTGAAAGTGTTAGATGCTCCACGGATAACAGGGTATCCTACCCTTCAAAGTGCTCTAGAAGAAATTTTGGATTGCCTAGAAAACAAGAAGATAAAAGGCATTGGAGTTTATGGAATGATGGGAGTGGGTAAAACCACAATAATGCAGAACCTAAACAACAGTGAAGAGGCTTCCCGGCTGTTCAATATGGTCATTTTTATCACAGTTTCAGCTGATCAGAGTGATAAGAAACATAAGAAACTTCAAGACTCAATTGCAAATCGGTTGAAGGTAGATATTGAAGCCATCAATGAATCCTCTGATGAAGTTGCTAGAAGAATACATGAAGAGTTACGCGAAAAGAAGTTTTTATTGATCTTAGATGGGGTTGTGGACTTCATCAATTTGCAACAACTCGGAGTCCCAAATAATGAAAATGGAAGTAAGGTAGTCATGGCTTCACAGTTTCTTCAAGTTTGCAACGAAAACAACATGGACCGGTTGATTGAAGTGGAACGATTACAACAAGATGAAGCATGGAACATGTTTCGAGATGTCGTTGGTCCTGTCATTGATCGTCCTGGCATCATACCTATTGCTCGGCGTGTGTGTAATAGGTGCTCTCGTCTTCCTCTTCTCATACATAAGATAGCAAGATCGTTTAAATTGAAAAATGATGCTCCAAGTTGGAGGGCAGCATTAGAAGATCTTGATGAACGATGGAGTGACCATCAGAATGAAGGCTTAGAAGAGTTGTACTCATTTCTAGAGTTCTGTTATGGTCAGTTGAAAGATAAACACCAGAAATGCTTTCTATATACTTCATTGTACCCTGCAGATAGCAAGGTTTTCACTGATTATTTGGTGGAGTGCTGGACAGCTCTGGGCTTTCTTGGTGCTGTTAATGAAACAAGAAGGTATCGAAAAGCACGTGACAACGGTCATATGATAATTGGAGACCTTATCAATGTATCTTTGTTAGAGAAAGGAGAACAGATGTTGTATGTCACCATGAATGGTTGCATGAGACAACTTGCTTTGCATATATTATCTAGGCATCCTCAATATAGTTCCTATGTCCACACCAATGAAGAATATGAGGATCCTCCTTCACTTCAAAATTGGGGGAATGCTAAATGGGTATCGATGGTAGACACCAAACTGTGTAGTATACCTCCAAGTAAAGACTACAATATGCTTGAGACACTACTGCTGCAGAAGAATTCAAATTTATCCACAATTCCCCATACTTTTTTTGAAAATATGAGCAATCTACTTGTACTGGACTTGCACAATACTGCCATTGTACAGCTTCCATCGTCACTATCAAACTTAATCAGCCTCAGAGGTCTCTATTTAAATTCTTGTAAGCACCTAAGCAATTTGCCACCTGAAATAGCATTGCTTCATTTTCTTGAGGTTCTTGATGTTCGAGGTAGTAAAGTGAGTTTTTTACCATCTTATATTGGAAGCTTGATCAATTTGAGATGCTTACGGATTCCATATATTAAAAGTGGTGGACAAAGTGATAACGAAGACTTGAAGGGTACAAATTATCATGTCATTTCTATGCTTCAAAATATAGAAGAATTGAATATTGAAGTGATATCCTATGAGCAATGGTGCAACCAAGCCAAGCATATCATGGAGCAAGTGGCTTTGTTAAAAAAGCTAACTACCCTCAGTTGCAGCTTCCCCTCCTCTAAGATTCTCACAAGTTTTATGGCAAGTTGGGGACACTTGAGAGATCACAGGCAATTTATTTCGTTTCAATTTTTCATTGGATGCCAAAATTCACAATATCCACAAATTCTTCAATATTTTGAACATGGACTTCCCAAGTATTTGAAATACTACAATGGTGAGAAAGATGATGAGGCAATGGAAGAGTTAATTTGTGAAACAGATGCATTTGAATTGATCTGCCACAAGGATATCACAAGCTTGTCAGACTTGGGAATACAAAACTTGAAATGCATCCGTGGCTTTTTGATTGAAGAATGCAATAGTCTTTCAACCATTGTGGAAGGTGATAGACATGGAAGCATCTTGCCAAACTTGGAGCAACTATTCTTGAGAAATCTGCCCAATTTGGAGTATGTGTTTAAGGGCTCCTTGCCTCCCGAAATCTTCTACAAACTGCATACCTTGAAATTGGAGAATTGCTCAAAGTTAAAAAGCATATTTGATAAGGTAGAAGTTATGAGAATGAATGGCACAGGAAATGTGAGCATTTTACCAAATCTAGAGAAGCTATTTTTGACAGATATACCGAAGCTGAAATGTGTTTTCAAAGGTCCTTTTCATCTCAGCACCTATTCCAAACTACAGATTTTAGTTTTGGAAAACTGCTTATCATTAGAAAGCATTTTCAGCGATGGAGTGATTCAAAATTTTGCAGAACTTCGAAAATTAGAAATTCGAAACTGTTCAGAAATCAAAGAACTTATTGTAGTCTCTGAGGAAATTGAAAAGAAGGAAGATGTGCTTCCAGCCTTGAAGAATATAGAGCTAGCTGATTTGCCAAATTTGAAATTCATTTGCAAAAAAGAAATATTAGCATGGCCATCTTTGGAGCTTTTGAAGGTACATGAATGTCCTAACCTGAAATCTCTACCTTTTCAAAAAAGTAAGGCAGCTAGGCTAAGATCCATTAAAGGTAATCAAGAATGGTGGAAAGAATTGGGAAAGGCAAAAAAGGAGTTCCACAAACAATTTGTTGACATTTTTGTTGCTTTAGATAATTGATTCTCTTAGTCAATATCTTTTCTGCTTATAATAATTAATGATTAAAAACAAGACCTGTATGTTTGAAAATTTGTTGCTTTTCTTTTTGTACTGTACTGTTGTGTTTGTCCTTCACTATCATGTTTGTATGGAAATGAGAGTTGAGAACATTAATAATTGTGGTGTATTATCATGGAACTGAGCTTGCTTTTGTGCTTGAGATGCATATAAGCTATGAATGGTGTAGTGGACTCAAAAGTCAAGTATGAGAAGATAACTTGGGGAAACTGGTTGTGTTGTGTCGGATGAAATTCTTGGTCATTTTTTCTGCAGACTCTTTTTATAAGTTCATATTCTGTTTTCTAATGCTTTTTTTTTTTGTAACTATTATCCTTCGATTTTTCCTTTTCATTTTTATTTGATGTTTTGGGTTGTCTGATCACATAGAAGTTTCAAATTTGCATTGAAAAGGGTCTTCGGACCAGATAATATGGACTTCACTCTTCTCTTTTCACGTTATGCGTTTTCACAAAGCATAATTACTTGGTAATAAAATTTAATTTAATACATAGGGGGAGGTTAAATCTTATAAGCACTGATTAATCGAACTTCTACATCATCTATATTGTCATTAGATGTCATGTAGTACGGTAAAAGAGATGTAACGAGAGGAAGGCAACAAAAGATGAGAGAGGAGATTTTTCTTTGCTTCTTTTTAACACTTTTTTTACTCCTTTTTATTGTCTTTTGTAAACTTAAATATGCTGCAATCAAATGTGAAAGAGAATTTTCATTGCTCCTTGTTGACTTTTCATCTCTCTTACTCTTTTTTTTTTTAATAAATTTAAATATGCTGCAATTAAATGTGCAAGTATCTGAACTAATCTATGTAAGGTTAAAAAGTTGACCATTTAAAACAGGTTTGATCCAGGAGAAAAAAAATTAAAAGAGTTAATTAAAGAAAATTGAAAGAAAATAAAATGTTTACGTTAATTTGGATTTTCTAGATTCTACATAATGATTTCAGGTAAACAAAAAAAAAATCTACATAATGATATATATATATATATATATATAAACTATAGTCGTCATTCCCACCGAAATATATATATAGTTGTCAATATGAAAATACTCGTATTATAACTGTATAATTAGACAGTAGAAATTTCTTCACGTTTGTCTCTAATAGTATAATGTGGTCTTCTTTTAATTAAAAAATTTGTGATTTTTATTATATTACTATGATTAATGTTTAAATATTTACCTTTTTATTTAGAAAATGAAAGTTATTTTCAGGAAATTATCTTTTATAAGTTTGGCTCAGTACCCATAGACATTGTAACATTATTTTGATTAGATACAACAATTTTGAATCAGTTAAGTTCAGGCCAAAAAGAAGAATCAATAAAGCTATTTTCCTAGGTTCATCATATCATTATGAAAGCAAAAATAAGCTTGCAATTAAAATTATTTTTTCACATTCTTCTAATTAGTTTCCTAGCCCAACGGACGTAACTAGTACGTATATTTCTTTACATTAGAGAAGTCTCTTTAACTAATGCTTGGAAATTCCATCATCAACCTTCTGTTTGGTGTATTAAATTAAATTCCATTACAAAGTAATTGTGCTTTGTCAAAAATTCATTGTGTCTAAACAATTACTTTTTTTTTTCTAATTATAGACAAACAATTACTTTAGGAAAAATTTTAGATAAATACTAAGAAAATAAGATATTTTAAAAAAGTAACCCTAATTTATCTTAATTTTAAAAAAAATATTAAGATTTGTAATTGGAATTAAAAAAAAAATCTACAGAATGATATATATAAACTGTAGTTGTCAATATGAAAATACTTGTATAACTATATAATTAGATAGTAGAAATTTCTTCATATCTGCCTCTAATAGTATAATGTGGTCTTATTTTAATTATCAAATTTTGTGATTTTTATTATATTAATATGATTAATGTTTTAAATATTTACCTTCTCATCAGAAAATGAAAATTATTTTCAGAAAATTTTCTTTTATAAGTTTGGCTCAGTAACTATAGACATTACAACATTATTTTGATTAGATGTAACAATTTAGAATCTGTTAAGTTCAGGCCAAAAAGAAGAATCAGTAAAGCTATTTTCCTAGGTTCATCATATCATTGTGAAAGCAAAAATAAGCTTTTGCAATCAAAATTATTTTTTCATATTCTTCTAATTAGTTTCCTAGCCTAACGTACGTATATTTCGTTTCATTAGTGAAGTCTCTTTAACTAATGCTTGGAAATTCCATCATCACCGTTCTGCTTGGTGTATTAAATTAAATTCCATTACAAAGTAATTGTGCTTTGTCAAAAATTCATTGTGTCTAAACAATTACGTCTTTTTAGCATAGACAAACAATTACTTTAGGAAAAATTTTAGATAAATACCAAGAAAATAAGATATTTTAAAAAAGTAACCCAAATTTACCTTAATTCCAAAAAACTATCAAGATTCATAATTAGAATTAAAATTGGAAGATAAAAAATGAAAATGCCCTTCTTGTTTAAAAATGAGAGGAAAAATACTCCCTCCCATTATTTACTTAGAAAGAAAAATATATTTGAAAATCTTTCTTCTCCTCTTAATTCTTCGAACCAAACAGATGGTTAATTTCACAAAATTAACCAAAGAGAAAAATTAAAAATACAGTACCATATTTTCTAATATCACTCTTTTACTAATTACATGACTGCAGAAGATCTATTTTTTATGAAACCAATATAGAAAGAGCTGTTTTATGTTTTCTGAGTCAAATATAACAAAATAGAATTACTAAAACATGATATATCAGAGTTTATATATCAAAATATAAAACACAAAGTTAATTAGAGGCAATGCATCTTGTATCCTAATAGTGAGTCCGCTTGTTAGTTACATGACTTGTTGATTATTTTGTTTTCTGTTTTATGAAAAACAAGTCATATAGATGGTTATGTGACTTGTTTTTTCAAAAGCTTACGAAAGCAAAGTGGTATGGGTATTAATGTGATTTTACTTTTGTTTTTTACTTTCTTAAAAGAAAATTCTTCATGTGGCAACTTTGCTTATGTTTTTCTTGTTTTTTTTTTAAAAAATTCTTGATATGGGAAGTTAAGACACTTCTTTTATTAATTAAATTGACCTCTACCTCAAACAAATTGTAATAAATACTTCTATTGGTCTTATTTATAAAGTGTTGTTGACTAGTGCACAGATATTAAGAAAAGTTATTTATACTCTGAAAATTATAAAAAATTAGCATAAGCTTCTAATTTTACTCTTACTCCTCAATTAAATGGTAATAATTATATGGGGGAGAAGGGAGGATGTTAAAATAGGAAATAATTTATGAGAAAATGAAGTTATTAAGGGTAAAGTAGGGAATTCATATGAAAATCTGACACTACAACTTATAAATAGCATCAAGCAAATATTTTAGATAACATTTTACAAATGAGACTGGAAGGAGTAAAAATTACTAATAATTAGTATATTATTAAAAAAATAATAATTAGTCAACAAATTTTAATAAATATTAAATAAATAATATTGGATCATTATTTTTCTTGAACCAGGGAAAAAGACAATTTGAGACCCCCATAAAAAAATATTCTCATGTCCAAGTGAGTTTCCTATCATATTCAAGTAGATTTCTTACCACGTCCAAGTGAATTTCTACCATTCCCAAATATGATCCTTTGAGGGAAATTTTTTTTATAAGGATCTCAAATTATTTTTTCCCATTAAATAATACTCCATTCGATCCAAAATATAAGGGATTTTCTAGAACCTTTTTTTGATCCATAATATAAGGTGTTATGTAATATTCAATAGTAATTTGCTTTTTTTATCCCTATTCATTGATGACCAATCTCGTGACTTGTAATGGAAAAGAGTGAAAACAACTTTAATTATTGGTAATTAATAAGGGTAAAAATGGAATGTTGAGTATTTTTTTAGAAGTTTAAGAATGTAACTAACTTTCTTTAATATGTGTGAAATAGTTGGAAACCCCTTATATTTTGAACCGGAGAGAGTAATTAAAAAGACATAAATTTAATTAAAAATCTAACAAATATTAATTAATAATTAACTATATTTGCATAAACTTTGTCCCAAATTTTCCTATTCCCTATACTTATATTGTATACACATGCTTTGTTTTTTTTTAATATTCAAATATCATATTGAAGTTGCATGCAGATGCAAAAAATCTCTACATGCAATGTCTGATATGTATGTCCAAAATTAAAAAAATAATAATAATAATGTAGAAGTTGAATAAGAAGTATTATGCGTCTTAAATTTTTTTAAAGCTTTAATATCTACCTATTTGACTTATTCACTTTTTTAAAAAGTAAAGTGAAGAAGTCAAATAAGTAGCTATTCAACTTCTTTAGTTTTCTTTTTAAAAATGTTGCCTTATTATTTTTCAATATAAATTAAAAAAAAAAGTTTACGTCATGGCTCTAACAGTGATAGCAAACATCCAGCCTATGATATTACAGGAGTTGCTCCCTTCATTCTTCTTCTATTTAAAGCGTTCTTTCCTTTATTCCTCATTGCTTCTTCATTTTTTCAGCTCTTCATTTCTACGTTGGTTTTGCAGTTTTTCTTGCCACACTTCCATCTTCATTCTCTAATCTTCGTGAAAATTCTTATGTGTTTTGGGTTTTTTTGCCACAGTTTCATTTTATGTTGGAACTTTTACTCTCACGTTGGTACTTATTTTCCTTTTAATAAATTTTTATCAAGTTTTATACAAATAGAATAAAATGAATTATACACCTAAATAATTTTATTATTTAATTTGTGTAGCATTACTCTATTTTTCTTCTCCGTGAGCCTTCCAATTCCATTTAGTTTTCATCTGAGGTAAAATATTAATTTTAGTAAGTGTATTTATTTTTTTATTAATGTAATTTGTAATATAATTTTTTTCTATTTAGCATGATTTTTTGTTGATATAGAATTCTTTGTCTAATATAATTTAATTAATCATAACTTCTGGTTTTTAATTTTCCTCTAATCATCTATTTAATTTTAACTTAATTTTTTAAGTTAATCTTTTATTTTTAAAAGAAAAAAAAGGTGAAGAAGCCGAATGCTATTTGAATTCTTCACTTTATGAAATTTGACGGTGCACGCCTCTCCACACAGAGGCATGCTTTGTTTAATCTGGTAAGGAATCTTGACCAAATTTTTGGTCAATTTGACCAAAGCAAATTAATATGTAAATTTTTTAAGTCACTATTTTTTGGGATAATTAGGTTTTGGGATTAGAAAATAAAAATATTTTATTTTTGGTGCTGAATTTGACTTTTTTTATGTGAGAATTGAATTTTTTGAACTTTTTTTTTAAATGAGATGTTTTATCGCACATCCGAATACATGTAGTGGTATTAGAGACATACTTGACAGTGGATCCATTCTTCTAGTAATGCAATTGGTTATGTGGTAACTTGTTTATCACTTTGCATCATCATTGTATTTTTCCTTAATACAGACAACGTCATAACTTACATTTTATTATTAATTTCAGGCTGACATAGCAGAAGATTTGTATAGATTTGCCATTAATTGCCTTCTAGAAATGTCAATTGATTTTCATATGAGGGTTGCTCAAGACCAGCATAACATATTAATTACAATAAAAGAGCAACATTTCAACATGAAATCTGAGTCTGCTCCACCTACACAAGAGCTACCATGCTCACAAATTCCTCAACATAGAAGACCAAGTAAATGACGTGATGGTTATTCATCAACCAAGCCACCATTTGCTCCTTCAGAAGAAGATGAAAAGGAATAGGATCACGCTATTACTTTTGTCACATCCAGTACATTTGTAGGGGGCAACTCCTTCTTCTTTCATGCTATCATCCTCTGTGCCCCCATTTAGCTCTCCCATTCCTGGTCAGTTTTGATCATTTATATTTTTATTGGATGACTCAACTTTATTTGGTATCGAGTATAACATGTATTCTTTTCAATATAATGAGTCATCAAATCAAGCATTTGAGATTCTTTGTGAGTTAATTTCTCTGGTTGACTTTATTTGGTTTGGTTTGAATACTACACAAATATCATTAAGAGTTGAGTCACCTGAATCACATCATACAGAAGAGGATTTACGACCAAGACGACCATGACATAATAGAAGAAGAGTAAGATGTGGCACCGATAGTCACTATGTATGAGGTGACAAAATTTTGATACCTAATAAATAATAACTAATTATTACTAATTAATCATATTTTTCATTTTATAGTCAACCATTTTTATCAATTAATTATTAAATTTATATTTTCATAATTAATACATATTGCTACTTAATTATAATGTTATTTTATTTCTAATCATTATTATTTACTTATTATTAGTTAATTATTGATCAATATTTGTTGGACTTTTAATTAAATTTATATCTTTTTAATAATTATTCAACAATAATAATGATCAAATATTCTTTATTTAATATTTGTTAAAATTTGTTAACTAATAATTATTTTTAATAATATGCTAACTATTAGTAATTTATAGTTCTTCTGATTCTATTTGTAAGGTATTATCTAAAATTTGCTTGATTCTATTTATAAGTTGTAGTATTAGATTTTCATATAAATTTCCTGCTTTACCCTTAATAACTTTATTTTCTCGTAAATTGTTCCATATTCTAATACACCCTATTTTTCCCCCACATAATTATTAGTACTTGATCGAAGAATAAGGATAAAATTGGATGTTTATGTTAATTTTTTATAAATTTGAGAGTATAACTAACTTTTTTTAATATTCACAGTCAACAATATTTTATAAATAGGTGCAGATGGAGTATTTGTTATAATTTGTTTGGGTTAGAAGTTAGTTTAATGAATAAAAACATAAGCAAAGTCGCCAAAGCAAGAATTTTTTTTTCTTTAAAACATAAAGAACAAAAGTAAAGTTGCATGTCTCAACTTTTGAAAAAGCAAGTGCATGGCCATCCATGAGACTTGTTTTTCATAAAAAAAAAAAAAATCAAACAAAACAATCAGCAAGTCATGTAACTAGTAAGTCAACTCACATATCAAGATACAAGACGCATTGCCTCTAATCGACTTTGTGTGTTATGTTTTGATAAATAAAATATGATATATCATGTTTTGGTAATTTTTTTTTTGTTATATTTGGCTAGAAAACACTACTATTTTAGGCCTTTGAACCTTATCCAAATTTTCACTATAGATAAATTGCAACAAGTCATACGAAAGGATGTGAATGAGTGATAAATTTCTATGTATTTATTTGTCTGGGATATAATCCTTTAATTAATTTAAAACAAAGCACTCGAACTATGTGTAGTACAGTGTGGCCTTGTATGCCCACTGTAACAACAACATCCCATTTTTACAAATCAACAAAAACACATATTTAATATTTTAATTACGTTCTCATGTTGCAGTTATGGCTTACCTATATAGGTTAGTGTTGCGCCCTTAACAAAAGACCTTGATCATCTTCTTCTCTTGAGTATGATGATAAAAACATCAAAGCAATATCGGTCTTGAAGCTGAGTTAGACTAATGGCTAATAGGGCTTTTTGAGCTATATGCATTAGGAGGCAAAAATAAAATAACAAGATGCCACATGGATAGAGGCTAAAAAAAAAATAATCCCTCAATCTTTAATATAAGGGATAATTGGGAAAATTTTTATGTTTCAAAATATAAGAGACAATTTAGTATTATGACGGTGGACCCGTGTGTGTGGTATTGGTGATTTCAGGTAACTGGGTGTTGTGTTTGTCTGTTAATTGTTGATTTGTTTTTACTTATATATATATATATATGCAAGTATGTTCCTATTCATACCATGATATTGTTAAGTAAGTGTGTATGGTTTTACTACATATCATGGTATGCACATGACCAGATGAAGTATAGATATAGATTCCCTAACATTAGTATATGATTATGGTGATGATGAACTTGGCATTATATGTGATTCCATAGCATATAGCATGACATTGATAGATGTGATGATGATTTCATAGTGACATTTACATGATGACGTGACATGAGTATCATAATCACATGAACATTGTGAGAAATGGAGGATCGGGTGGTGATAGTGAGTTATGATGTGATATGATGATATATAGGATATGGTGATAGGATGGAATCCTTGCTGCTAAATCCTCTCACATGGCTCGGAGAGCCAGCGACAATGAACTGCACATTCCCTAAATTACCACCAATTTGGGATGGTCCAAGGGAAGGAGAGCTATGGTCCAAGCACTAGTGCAACCTTTGGCTGGGTTGCATTAGTATGAGGTAAGCTTGATAATGTCTCAAAATCAGTCTTCATCGGCTGTTGGAAGGGAATCACTTATTAGAAATGTCCTGTCATAACACTAGCCTGTGATTCTAGCTGTGTATAAGGGAGACATGCATACCATGACATTTCGCATTGTATTGCACCATATGCATAATTGCGTGGTCAGATGATATAGGTTACTTGTGTTTGTGTTCCCTGTTACTGAGACTTTATCTCACACCCTCCATGACTAACATTTCAAGTGATGACTCTAGTACTAGAAAAGAGAAGACAAAAGAGTCGTAGTCTCTACAACATTAGGAATATTCAAGTCAACGGTAGTGTGTGTATTGTCTATGTTATATATTGTGCCAAGTAGAATGGTATGTTTGTAATCAATATGAGAATAATGATATTATGATGATGATGGTTATAGAATGTTGATGATGGTGAATGTCATGCAATCAATGATGATATGATATGATTATGTTCATGAATTGTAGGTGTGTGATGATGATGTGGACCCCGGTATGGGTTATTATTGTTAAAGTAGGTGCTTATGTGTAAGGATGGCTGTATGTGAGAGCCCAAAATAGGGTTTTGGGCCTAGTATGTGTGTTTTGGGCATATAGCCCGTTATGTGAATTTGGAGTTCAAGGGGGTCAAATCTTGGAGGAATGATTTTTTTGAAATGAAACCTTCTTGGACAAGTTAGTTGAACCAAATGGAACTTGTGTGGATGGTCCATAGTGGTTAAATTGCCTTTAGTGGCAATTTGAGTGCTTAAGGTTTGAGTTTTAGCCAAAAAGTGGCTTAAATGGTGTCAGGTGTCTAGAATCCCTATACAAAGATGGATTTGAGTGGAACCAATGTCTATGGATAGATTGTAACAAAATTAACTTGTGAGAGTTAAAATCATGTCAATCGGAGGTTGGAATACAAAGTTGTGCATGTTAGAAGTTTGCCCCAAAATCAGCAAATTACTGATATTGTATTAGCAAGGGGGCATCACAATGCCAAAAGCTTGGCTACGGTACTAAACGGTTCTGCCTCTCCACAACACCACTCTATTCTGATGCTTTTTAGTGTTTTTCTACGTTTTTGATGTTTTAGAAGTCATTTTAGGGTGTTTGAGAGTAGAATGTTACATTTTGGTATCAAAGCAATGGTTTAGGCCATTGTTTCTATTTGTGGTAATACTTAGCACAATTTCAGTTGCATAGATTTGTATATTCCCATTGCAACACTAATCTTAGAGTTATATAACTGAACACGTTGTTACTTGTGTATAAGAAAGGATGTCTCACAGGGAAGACAGAGCAATAGTGATCTGATAAGACAGATGCATGAGATGTTAATAGGTCTAAGTGACTAAGTAAATACCTAAAGGGAAACATTGAATATAATGCAAGAGCAATTGAGCCAGTAAGGGTATAGTGATGTGAATAAAGAGGTCGGCATGTATGTGGATGTGAATGCTGAAAATGACAATAATGAGGATGAGGTGGAGCCAAAGAAAACCCTGAGAGCTGAAAGAAGGGGTATCTTCTCTCAACTGAAGGACTTTCAGAAGTTCAATCCCCTAACTTTCAAAGGTAAAATGGACCATGCATTGGTTGAAGAATGGATAGACCAGTTGGAGACCATCTTTAATATGATGGATTGCATCTTTGAACAAATGGTGTAACTGGCTGTGTTTAAGCTAGAGAAGAAGGCTAAGCATTGGTGGAGGAGTGTCTTACCGAGTGTTGAAAATATGGATGCCTCGATGAATTGGGAGCAATTTAAGGAGGCTGAATTTCTAGCTTTCCAGTAGGGAAACTTATCAACTAATGAGTACAGTGACCAATTCTTGGATTTAGCCAAATATTCTACCTACTTGAAGAATTACCCATATGACAAGTGGAAGGCTCAATATTTGTTTAAGGGAGCCAATTCAGAAATTAAGGAGCAATTGGCAGTAGTTAAGTTCAGATCCTTTGAGGACTTATGTGCAAAGATGCGTGTTCTCTCTTGGTAAATATGGGAGACCGAGAAAAAAAAGAGAAATTCAATGATTCATGCCTTTTCTCATCTAGGACCTACCAGAGGCAATAGCAAAGGAAGTGGATCTAGAAGTAGTAGTGGCAGTGGTGGTTCTAGTGGAGGAAGATGTCATCATAATAGAGGCCATTTTGGTAGAGGTAAAGGCAGGTTTGGTCGAGATTAGTCCAATAGAGGCCGTTTTAGTAGAGGGCAATTCTATAGAAGAGGCTTTGACCAAGGAAGTTCTAGTCAAAATGAATTCAAAGGAAGAGATGTAGTTCCCTCTCAATACAGTTCAGGTAGTGCCTTAACTCCATGCACAAAATGTAAAATGAACCATAATGACTGACCATGCTTGATTTGTTACAACTGTGGGAAGCTGAGAGACATTTCACAAAATTGCCATGAGCCCAGATGTAATGATGCAATGAGGAAGCTAACAATGCCCGAAAGTTTTTGTTATAACCTGATAGGAGACGGTTGCTGCACCTAATCTAATTTGAGGTAAACTCAAACTTAATGGTTTTTTTATTCATGCCTTGTTTAATTCTAGTGCATCATATTCATTTATATATTTTGATTGTGCTCAGAGACTGAGAATTGTAGCAATCGAGTTGCCTTTTGAATTATTGATTTATACACTCACAGGAGTTTCATTAAGAACTGCTCAAACTTGTTTAAATTGTGTGGTTTGCTTTAAACACCAAAGCACTACCCTGGATTTAATCTATTTGTCACTGCAAGATATTGATCTTATCATTGGGATGGATAGGTTGGAGGCAAATAATGCTATTCTTGACTATACTCAGAAAATTGTGTCATTGCCCATCAATATCCCAAGTATTCAAAGGGAAGAAAATGTTTGTTTGTCCTTTACCCAAACTAATAGGTATTTGCAAAAGGGATGTAAAGGATTTTTAGTTTTATTCTTTGTTAACGTGAATATGGAAGAAGGAATAGAAAGTTATCCAGATGTTTGTGAATACCCTGACATATTTCCAAAGGATATTACTGGTTTGCCATTACCACAAAAGCTGGAGTTCTCTATCGATTTGGTGCCTAGAATAAGTCCCATTTCTAAGGCTCTATATCAAATGAAACCCTTTGAATTGAAAGAACTTAAAAAATAGATTGAGGAATTGTTAAAGTGAGGTTTTATTAGACCAAGCGTCTCGCTTTGGGAAGCTCTGGTGTTGTTTATTAAAAAGAAGGATGACAATCTAAGATTGTGCATTGATTATAAGTAATTGAATCAAGTGACTATAAAGAATAAATATCCTTTGCCATGGATTAATGATTTGATTGATCAATTGGTCAGTGTCTTGGTTTTCTCCAAAATTGATCTGAGGTTAGGATACCATCAACTTCGGATATGTGTAGAAGATGTGCCCAAAATGACTTTTTGAACTCAATATAGACATTATGAGTTTCTTGTGATGCCCTGCGAGTTGACCAATGTCCCAGCAATCTTCATGGATTATATGAACTAGGTATTTCGGTCATATTTGGAAAAGTTTGTGGTAGTGTTCATCGATGATATTATGATTTATTCCAAAAGTGAGGAAGAATATGCATTTTATCTTTAGATTCTACTACAAGTGTTGCAGGATCACCAACTGTATACCAAACTTAGTAAATGTGAGTTTTGACAATGGGAGGTGAAATTTCTGGGTCATGTAATTTCAGAAGAAGGTGTAGTAGTAGGCCCCAGTAAAGTAGAAGCAGTGTTAAACTGGAAAAGTCCACAATCAGTGACCGAAATTCATAGCTTTCTGGGATTGGTAGGCTTTTATCAAATGCTCATTTAGGGATTCTCTCAACTTGTGATACCATTAACTAGGCTAACTTGTAATGATAGACCTTTCATTTGGGATGATAGGTGTGAGAGAGCATTCCAAGAACTGAAGATTCATCTGACATCCACCCCGATCTTGATTATTCCTAACCTATTCGAGCTGTTCACAGTTTATACAGAAGCCTCGAAGAAGGGTTTAAGGTGTGTGTTGATGCAATAAGGAAGAGTTGTGGCATATGCATCAAGACAATTGAAAACTCATGAGGAGAACTATCCTACTCATGACCTTAAGCCAGTGGTTGTCATGTTTACCTTGAAGTTATGGAGGCATCATCTCTATAGTGCTTAGTTCGAGGAGTTTAGTGATCACAAGAGCTTGAAATATCTTTTTGATCAGAAAGAATTGAACATGAGGCAAAGACGATGGGTGAAATTCTTGAAAGATTATGAATTTGCTTTCAAGTATCATCATGGGAAGGCCAATGCAGTGGCGGATGTGCTGAGCAGGAAGTCGATCCATATAGCCACCATGATGATAAGAGAACAATAGTTGCCAGAAAGCTTGAGAGATATAAAGTTATCCATCAATGTATATCCTGGAGTACTTGTAGTGGAATCTATTAATGTGCCAAGTGATTTGTTGAGAAGTATTTATTTTGCACAGTTGGAGGATAGCTATCTTTTAGGCATTTGGGAACGGATTGACACTACTACAGAAAATACCATTTTATGTATTTATTTTGGGCTTTTTATGGCTATTCTTCAAGTGACGTAGAAGCTATAGACATAAAAAGTATAGCATTTTATTTTTGTTAAAAAATATCCATAAAAAGTATGCCTTTTTATAACTGTTATTTGACTAGCAGCCAAAGAAAGGTCACATTACTAGGATGCTTTCAAAAAATAGCCATAGAAAGGCACCTTTCTACAGTTATTATTTGGTTAACAACCTTAGAAATATGACCTTTCTACAGCCATTTCTAAAAAATACTAAAAGTTTGCTAAAAAACAGCCAAAAGTTTGGATGTACAGTGTAACTTTCTATGACTGTTTTTTAAAAAATAACCATAGAAAACAATCCCTTTCATGTCTATTTTTTCAAAAATAGCCATAAATTGAAACTTTTTTTTTATATTAATGCTTTGTAACTATCCATACCCAAATATATATTTATAGCCAAAATGTTCAAAATAACAAAGTAGTTTTTACAGCAAAAAAAGTAACTAGCTTTTTATATCATAATAGTTATATACAACATCTAACATATTGCTCTAAACTATTCTTATCAATCCAAAACTAATCTATGTGATATGATATGATGATATATAGGATATTGTGATAGGATGGGATCCCTTCCGCTAAATCGTATCCCATGGCTTGAAGAGCCAAATGGCAGTGAACTGTACCTTTCCTAAATTACCATCAATTTGGGGTAGTCCAGGGGAAGAAAAGCTACGGTTTAAGCACTAGTGTAACTTTTGGTTGAGGTTGCATTAATGTGAGGTGAGCTTGGTGATGTCCTAAAATTAGTCTTCATTGGCTGTTGGAGAAAAATCACCTGTTAGAAATATCTTGTCATGACGCTAGCCCGTGGTTCTAGCTGTGTATGAGGGAAACATGCATACCATAACATTTTACATTGCATTGAACCATATGCATAATTGCATAGATAAATGATATAGGTTGCATGTATTTGTGTTCCTGGTTACGAAGGCTTTGTCTCATACTCTCCGTGGCTAACATTTCAGGCAAAAACTCTGGCACTAGTCTAGAGAAGATAAAGGACTTGTAGTCTCTTCGACGTTGAGAATATTCATGTCAACGATAGTATGTGTATTGTCTATGTTATGTATTATGCCAAGTAGGATGGTATGTTTGTAGTCAATTTGAGAATAAGGATATTATGATGATAATGGCTATAGAATGTTGATGATGGTGAATGACATGTGATGATATCGATGATGACATGGTATGGTTATGTTCATGAATGATTGTAGGTGTGTGATGATGATGTGGACCTCGGTGTGGGTCATTATTGTTGGAGCAGGTGTCTGTGTGTCAGGATGAAAGTATGTGGGAGCCTAAAATAGGGGTTTTGGCATAGTATGTGTGTTTTAGGCATATAGTCCATTATGTGAATTTGGGGTTCAAGGGGTTCAAATCTCAGAGAAATAGTTCCTTTGAAATGAAGCTGTCTTGGACAAGTTGGTTGAGCCAAATGGGACCTGTATAGATGGTCCATGGTGGTTAAATTGCCTTTGGTGGCAATTAGTGTGCTTAAGGTTTGAGTTTTGGCAAAAAAATTGGTTAAAACGATGTTATGTGTCCAGAATCTCCATACGGAAATGGATTTGAGTGAAACCAGTGTCTACAGATAGATTGAGACATGATTGACTTGTGGAAGTTAGAATTAGGTCAATCGGAAGTTGGAATACAAAGTTGAGTTCTCCCCAAAATCAACAAATTACTGATATTGTATCAACAAGGGGGCATCGCAGCACCAAGTAGTTCTACCTTTCTCAGGCCGCGACTGCACTATAGCTCGCCACGGTACCACTTTGTTTTGATGCTTTTTTGTATTTTTTTGCGCTTGTGATGTTTTAGGAGTTGTTTTGAGGTGTTTAGGAGTATGATGTTACATTCTCACCACAGAGCAATACTTCCACATCAAAGCTCTCACACAAGAAAGTCTGACATATCCTCAATAACAAATGTGACCATTATATATTCTCTGCAATCTCAGACAAGCTCATGCTATCATCCTTAGAATTGGTCACCTCCAAGATCATTTTGTAACTGGCACCTTTGTCCTTGCTATGCGAATCCTGATTTCAATGAGTTTGCCTAAGGAATAAGAGTTGATTACAAATTTACTTTAGCAATGAATATATATATTATCATATCCTTAGCAATGAATAAGTGTTAGTTGAGAAAATTGTAATTTGTGAGTAGTAAACTAGTAATTGATCAAGGTATACTTTGTTGATAAACAACGTGCAGTTAAGAATAATTAAAGCTTATCAAATGAGCAATAACAAAATTATGAGCATAGTTGATAGGTATTGAATTAATGATAGTTCACATTCAGTAAGAATAATATAAGTCCAGTAATTCAATAGTAAATAATTTTATTTGACAAAAAGTCAATCACCATATATGTTATTAGTTGAAATAGTTAATATTCCTTCCTATGATTTATGATATGATGTATATTACCATGTAAAATTATTATTCCTCCCCATGACATGATAAATATGATAGTACAAGAGATGGTTCTATATTCCTCTCTATGGTTTGTTATATTAGATGATATATATTATCAAGTGAAACAATTATTCTTCCCATAACTTATAGTATCATGTATGTAAGGTGAAATATATGAAGATCATAGGCTCTGACATGTTAAAAAAGAAAGGTGCAGTAGAATAGAGATAAAAAATAAAGGGAAGTAACATGATAAAATTAACACAACATGGCTCATTTAAATGATATTTATTACGTTAGGATTAATTTTTTAGTTTTCTTATTTTAGAGGTGATGACTATTCAAATTAACAAAACATTATGAAATTAACCTATGAGTTTTATTCGATGCTTGTAATGCATTTTGTTTGAGAAAAGCTTTTACAATATTTTTTTTCCATATTGCACACTTTGATCAAGTCTTGGCAAAAGAATCTTGGTCTTAAGTTATAGGTCTTGATCAAATGTTATCACAATATATCTCTACCAACTTTTAGTAAGGGTTACTAATAAAATTTAGACAGTGTCCTCTTTCCCCAGTAGTAATGCTAAGTTGGACTAGATTGTATTAGCTTAGCTTACGCTGGGACATATATAAATTAGAAGTCAAAAGAATTATTTTGCTTGAAGCATTAAATTAGAAGTCAAAAGCATTATTTTGCTTGAAGCATTTTTTTATTTTGGACTGAACTTGAAGTAATCTAAAATAATAAACTTTGGGATCAGGATTATAACTAAATGGGAAAAAAATTCATCCGCATCACACAATATACCAAAAGCAGCACAATCATTTCGAAGTAAAATGAATGAAGATATAAAAGTATAGTGAATCAAATCAATTATAACTTCTAGTCAATAAAAAAAATTGATCATAACCCTCTATTAACATTCCCTGTCAAAATTTAACCTCAAGAAGCTCCTTGAAGAACAACTAGATTACCTTGCTACTAAATATTCAAAGTCTTTATCCTCTTAAAGTCTAAATTGGTGAAGCAATATGTAAGTAAGGAGTCAAAAACAAGTTTCACCTCTAGGGAACAAGATTTTAAAACAAAATAACAATCTAAATCCTAAAATAAATATTTAAATTAGTACACTATTCGTTGAGGAGAATAATAAATTTCAACTGACTCAAATTACAAGATGAATAAAATTCAGTGTGTATTTATTATCTTAAACATGAACCCTTAGCATCTACAGATCTAAATATGTTTACAACAATGAATTTACAACTAATATGAATGTATGTAATTATTTATTTCAGAATAAAAAGAAGGTAGTCTTCAGTCATGAGGATACATTATGATTCTTTGTAGAAGCACTATACGTGCCCTCCTAATGTCATGGCTATAAGTATCATCTTGGTCTTCTAAGTCTTCAAAATTGTTCATAAATACTCCTAATTTCTTCTTGATCTCCTCTATTGCTACCTTCACAGCTTCTACTTCAATGGTAAACTCTGCATTCTGAATCAAGGTGTAATGACCCTAATTATGTCTGAAAGTATTATCAAGCTAACGGGAAAGATATCATTGGAATTGCATAAGATCATAGGGGTTAGGACTAGAGGAAGAATCAGAAAGTAAGCAAGCTAGAAAAGGAGGCAGAACCCACTTATGCTATAGTGAACTTTAATGCCACTGCAACGAGAGATACTGAAATGGACTTGGGCCAAGGTAGAATAGGCTCATGCTGTGGCGAGCTTATCCTACACCATTATGCCAATCGCAAATCTAGTTTAAATCAGACCTGATAAGGTTCAACAGAATAGTGTTTTTGGGTGAAGATTTTGGTGGTTTCATGATCTTGAGGCTAAGGAACAAGATTTTGAGGCTTGAGGAGCTTGAACCTTGAAGGTAACATGGTTCTCCTACTCGTCCTCTTTACCTTCTCATGTTACAAAAGTTAATTTTCTTTGAGCTTTGATTAGGGTTCCAATTCGGTTGCATTTTCACTGATTAAATTATATTGTGCTTAAATGCCTCAAAGATGTGTTATTAGATGTTTCTATGTGATAGGTGTTGGTTTTGTTAGTGATTAAGTGGCATTTTCCTTTAACCCTAGCCTTCAACTTCGTCTTTTGCTTGATTTCCGAACTTGTATGGCTGGGTTTGAATTTAGTTTGATGAGTTGCTTTGGGTATTTTGGCGTTTGGGTTTTACGTTGAGTGCTTTGATTCAGTCAGTTTTGTGATAGGTTGTCACATTATGTTACTCGACGGTTGGAAATCATGTTAATATCAGGTATTTGATAATGTATAGGTTGGAAGCTTGCTCATTTGAGATTTCTCGACTTCATGGAGCTTTGGGAAGTATCAGAATTATTGGTAAGTGGTTATCTTAATGTTCAAAATGTGGGCTCCTTGGTATGTTGAATAGCTTGGTTGAGTTAGAATGTATTGTTTTGTGTATTGGCTTGGAACAATTTAGTAACTTCATCTTGCATCCTTTGTGATATGTTGTATTGGCCTCCACCGGCCTACCTAAGTGTCGTGTAGGTTTGAATGGTTGAGGTAACTGAGGTGTATTTTTTATGTTCATTAATTAGTCTTATATGTTTAATTCTTTTCATATCATAATATGCACTCATTATGAAATATGTTTTGCTCTTTCATATCATGATATGCATTTAGCACAGATTATGATTGTCTCTTTTTATATCAAGATATGTACTATTAGAAGGCTATTAAGTTTCTTAACCATACTCTAGATTGTGATGAAATGGCATTTGGCTATAGTAACTATGAAATATATAAGCATGATGGATATTGACGTGTTAATGAATACTATGCACCCTATGATTTATCATATATGTTCATATAACACGCTAGCATGATAGAGGTTGACGTGGCAATATGTTAGCATGCATTGATCATTATCACTATTGTATATTGTGGAGACATATGATGGGTGATGAAGCTCTAAATACCATATGACATGCTAATCCGTTAAATTACAGATAAGGCCTTGTGTTTAGGCGGTGCAGCTTGTGTTATCTTAGTCACTAAATAGTCATCCTATAGCTAGGTGACTCAGGTGACTATGGATTGGGGTGCACTTTCTCTAAATAATAATCAATTTGAGTGGTTTAGGGGAAGGAGAGTTATGGTCCAACCTTTAGTATAGTAGCCTTTGGCTGAGTCATGACTATTGGGAAGTGAGCTTGGTGATGACCTTGGAATCGGCCATCATTGGTCATTGGAAGGGGGCCACTAGTTGAAGTTACCTTGTTATGGTAACTGGTTTATGGTTCTAACTGTGTATTGATGAGAATTATGTTAGCATATCATGTACATTGCATTCATTATGATCATTGCATTTGAGTATTGTTATGATGCCATGTTTTGTTTATGTTGCAAAACCCCTACTTACTGGGACATATATCTCATCCCATAGCTAATAATTTCAGGTGAAAGCTCCAGTACTAGCAAAGAGAAGGCTAAGTAAGCTTAGCCTTTTAGAGAATTTAGAGTATACTTGGGTGTTTTTGGTGTTGTGACCCCTTTGTTATTGTTTTCTGTTGTTTCCATCAATAAAGTACCAATTATAGTAATTGTGCGATACTATATGTAACTTGTTGTGTGCTCATGTGATTTGTAAGGTGAAATGATGTGAAATCGGTCTAAATTCCTTATATTTCATGGATTGTTGTTTGTGATGGATTATGGCCTGTATTAGTTTATGTGGTTTAGTATGTAGTAAAAGTATCTTGGAGGTGAATGATGGCATCTATCTCTATTTGTCTCAGTGCTTTGGCATGAGATCTTGTGGTCCTGCTTCCCTTTTGATATGTTTGGTTGGAATGTGAGTTTGGTCAGGTTCATAGGTCTTTGTTGTGTAAATTAGGTATATAATCCATAGGTGCGAATAGGGGTTAAGGGGGTCAAAATCTAGAAGAGCAATTCCTTTAAGGTGGGAACGTCTTGATTTTGTCCTTCATTGTGACTTGTTAGAAAGGCCTTGGTTGTAAAAAGGTTGGTGGGTTGAGTTTTAGAGTGGTTAATGTCTTGTTTTATTCCAAAAATGACCATTTTGGTGTAGGGTATTCAAAATCTCCATAAAAGGTATTTTGAGTCGTGGGTGTACCTATAGTTAGTAGAGGAGTAGAGTAAATTATAGGCTTTGGAATCGGGTGAGTCAAAGGTTGGAGTAAAGAGTTACATGTGTAAGAGGTTAGATCAGAAAATTAGCAAAAAGTTGATAAGTTATTAGTATGTGGTGCCGCAGTCAAGCCGTGGCTCTATGCTCTACTGTCTCACCTGTCCACTTATCTAGTTTTCCTTCACGCTGCAGTGTGAGAGGGCCAAGTAGCAACACTGTTATAATGTTTTGTGTTCTTTTGCCATGTCTTCATATGTTTGTGTCTGTTTTGGATTGGAGAGGTTTTAGGATGTTACATAGGGGCTCAATCTCAATCTCAGACTGATCAATGAAAACCTTGATGTTATCTAGATCCTTTATAGCAACATAGTTGCCAACTTGTAATGACCAATTCAATTCCTTCTAACCTTTCAATACATTTTGATAGTTCTCCTATAGTGAGTGTATCCACTTTCCCATTGACCCAATTAGGTTGGAAGAAGCAGCAGCAAGAGCAACTGCAACATGTGGAGCAGTCATGGTTGCTTCTAAAACTTCATAAGTCAAAACAGAAAGAAATGCAACCATAAATATAATATTTGTGACCTTCCTCCAAGCATATATAGGTTTAAGTTTCTTATCAAGCATGTGCTTTCAGAGATGCAACTCCTCATGCATAAGTACTTGTTGCACATAGATAGACTGAAAGACTTGTAAGAATACGAGTTGCCTTGAAATTCTTTAGCTTCTGTAATGTCCTCACAATAGTTTCTAGGCAACTCAATCTCCTTCTCAAACTGTTGACGAGCCAAAAGAATAACCAACTGGCTGTCCCTAGCTCGCGCTGTAGGCACTTCTCCAATGCAGGAAAGAAATCCAACGATTGCAAGCTATCATCAAATTAAGTACTCCTCAACTAGCTGAAAGATTACAATTAGGTTTTCCATATGTCCTTCTTACAATTCAACATCACTTTTACTCTTGAATCAAGTATTTTGATGATTCTAAATAATTAGAGCTTGGAAGGAGAATATCAAATTAGTGTAAGAGTGTAGTGAAGAAATCCAATAAAATATGTATGAAGATTTAGTTATTAGGATTTCTCACAATGTACACAGGGTAAAAGGCTTTGATTTTTACTTATTTATGTTTCCACAACATTTAAACAAATACTTTCACACTTATCCTATATTAACATATGCTAGTTTTTTTAAAACACTGACTAACAGACAAACTTTGCTTTTAACTCTCATAAGTTTTGTGCAAAATTCAAACTTCGCTTGTTGAAATTTAAAGTTTCAGAATTATTATCTCTAACAGACAAATTTCAAGTTCTGAAATTTGAATTTCAAGTAAAGCATAGTTGGCAAAAGGTGCAAAACTTGTCTGAAGTCTTGATAAAATTTGAATGATATTAAAGTGTAAAAAGAGTTTGAAGTCAGTTTTCCTGATAGACAAATTTTAAATTTCAAAATTTGAATTTTGAAATGAGAACTTGTGAGTCTAGTTAGAGCTTGTCCCTGACAGATAAATTTTGAAATACAAAATTTGAATTTCAAAGAGCGGAACTTTTGTGCCATGTTGAGCTAGCCACTTACAGACAAATTTTGACTTCTAAAATTCAAATTTCGAGTGCATTGCAAAAACATGAAACGACCATTCATACTCAACAGATGTACTTTGAATATGAAAATTTGTATGTCTTAACATGGGATATATTTGACAAATTCAAAATTTAAATTTCACTCTTGAATCAAGGTATTAAAAATCGGACTGGTCATTGAACCGGATAAGGCAACGGTTCAAGATTCAGTGGTTGGATCGGGGTCGGACCGGTTGTGAATAAATTAATATATTTTTAATAATATAGTCAATTGATATTCTATTTTCATATTATTTGTTAGGTAAATTTATCATTATTAATCATTATGTATCATAATAATACTTATAACATATTATAATATAGAAAAAAATTTATACTAAAAATAATACTGCTTAGTACTAAAAATAATGTTATTTTATTTTAAAAAAATATTTTTAAAAAAATAAAAAAAAAAAGTCGGAACTGGTTTAACCTGGTTTTGTACTGGTTTTATATTGGGTTTTGACCGATTTGACCGGTTCCTACTAGTTCGATCCCCCCCGGTTCCCAGCTACTACTAGACCGGACTAGGGCTTGTTCCTGGTTGGACTGGTCAAACCGGCCGGTCCGGTCCGGTTTTTTATACAATGTCTTGAATAGAAGAATTTTGGAAGTTCAACATTGAAGTCTTTAGCTTATGGTCTCTACGAAATTTGTTTATTGACACCCAAAATTTGAATTTTTGTATATCTGACACATTAAATGCGGTTAGTGAATGACTAGTTTTGCAGAGTAACCATTGGCTAACATCTCTAATAGCTAGATCTTGTGTCTAATAACTAGTTTAGTCACAAATTTATAAATAGAACTTTATTTGAAGTTATGGGTAATAATTTTATGCTGTACATATTGAAACTTTGCTAAAATCACTAGTCAAAGCATTTTCTCTCTCACACTATTTATTGCACTTCAACTATCACATTTACTCTAATTTAGAGAGTATTCTTTCTGTATAAAATATTTTCTTCCTTTGGAAGAAGGATTTATTGTGAGGGGTTTCATAAGAGAATTTAAGAAACAATTTGTAAGAGTGCAAAGTGTAAATTTGAGAACTTTTAGAACAAAGTACAAGCTTGTACTATTGCATTACAAGAAGCCAATTGAATTCTTACAAGATAGTGAAAAATTTCAAGTGGTAGCCTGAGAACTGGACATAAGTTAAGTGAATTAAACCGAACCAAGCTAAATTTATATGTCCTCTCCTTATTTACTATGCATTTGCTTTATTCCCCCTATACTCTATTTTCTACAAACTTCCACTATCACTGTTATATATCACACTCTTGCAAAAAAATTTGAACTTCCCAATTTATCTCTCCTCTTGGGAAGCCAGCAAAGCTAACAAGTAGTATCAGAACCTGGATTCCCAATTGTAGGATCTAACCATCCGGGAGAATATATATGGCTGGCTTTAAAGAGAACATCCTACCTGAAGGAAATAACACCAACAGACGTTCAGACTTAAGTGGAGAGCACTATGGATACTAGAAAATGAGGATGCAGATATATCTCTAGTCCATTGATCTAGATATTTGGTCATTCATCTAGAAAAGTGACTTTGTCCTGATAAAACTACATGATGATGACAAATACAAAGAGAAGCCTAAGGAGGAGTGAAAAGATGAAGATAGGAGAAAAGTTTTGCTCAACTACAAAGCAAAACGCTACCTAGTTAGTACTCTCAACTAAGACAAATTTTATAGAGTCTCCTAATGTTCCATAGTTAAAAGAATGTAGGACACTTTGAAAATTGCTCATAAAGGAATAACTGAAATAAGAGAAAATAAGTTAAATTCTTGTTTTGGAGAATATGAAAGCTTCAAGATAAAGGAAGGAGAAAGCATTAAAGATCTGCAGAAAAGATTTATCCTTATTGTGAACTAGCTAAAGAGTCTTGGCAAGGAATATACACAGCTAGAAAAGGTCAAGAAAATCCTCAGGGTCTTACCTATTGAATGATAACCAAAAGTGACTATCATAGAGGAAGTTAAAGGAGAATCAATGGCCTTTGTCACATCACTCTTCGGCAGCGTTGAAGAATATGAGGGCAAGATGACAGCTCTCAAAGAGGCAGCATAGGAAAAGAAAAAAAAAGTCTAGCTCTCAAAGTGGAATCAAAAGATGATAACTTTGAAGAAGATGCTGAGCTTGATGAAGAAACAATGGCCATGTTAGTAAGGAAATTTGAGAAAACGTATAGGAATAAGAAATTCAGAAAGTTCATAAAGAATGAAAGAGCCACCAGTAGCAAGGAAGAAAGCAAAGACTACATCATATGTTATAAATGTAAGAAATCTAGACACATCAAATGGGAGTGTCCTATACTGGCTAAGAAGTAAGGAAAAAACAAGAAGACTGACAAAGGGAGAAAGAAGAAAGCCTTTGTGTCATCCATCTGAGGAGATAGCTTAGATGAAGAGCAAGTAGTAGAAGATAATGAGATTGCCAATCTATGCTTGATAGCTCAAGAAGCAATAGAAGAGGAAAAGAATCATTATCAAGACAGCGATAGCAATTCTGAAGTAAATGATTCTAAACCTTTCGACAATGAACTACATAATGCATTCAATGGTTTAATGTCTGAGTTTGTCAAAGTATCTAAGCAGTTGCATCTAGCTAAAAAGAAGATAAACAAACTTGAAAATGAATCTCATGCATCTTGTACTGTAACACTATTTGCTTCTTCTGCCACCTCCATGTGCGCCTCATGTAGTGAATTGAGAGATAAGAATACCTATCTCCATAAGATCCTAACAAGATTCACTAAAGGGCAAGATATGCTAAAGGTAATACTAGAAACACAAATAGTTAGTCAAAGCAAAGCTGGTCTAGGATATGATCCCTATGTTGTCAAAGAAAAATTGAAACACAAGAAACAAAATTTTTATCTAAGAAAATTTGTGTCTGCTAATGGTATTAAATCAACACAGAACAGAGTCATTTCCTACACCAAAAGTAAAAAATATAGCACTTACTTGCATTACTTTAGACCTACATCTCTTTTGTCAAGCCCTTTTTTCCATTTATCACTTTTGTAACAAGAAGGGTCACATATTCTCCTCTTGTGTGTATAAAAAGGAAGGAAATGACAATGGAATGGAATGGGTTCCCAAAGGTACTTCAGTGCCCAAGGGAGAAACTAACAAGAAAGGACCCAAACAAATATGGGTACCTAAAGAAAAGAAATAAAATCTGTTTTATAAGTATGTATCAAGGCCAAGAGAAGTAACAAATGATACATGGATAGTGCCTGCTCGAGACACATGAATGGAGACAAAGAAAAGTTCATTATGCAGAGATAAGAAAGGAGAAAAAGTTGCTTTTGGTGGTGACTAGTCCGACAAGATAGTTGGCATTGAAATTGTGGGAAGAAACCTAAAAACAGCAATAGAACAAGTTCTATTTGTAATAGGACTCAACCATAATCTGCTAAGTGTGAGTCAAATCTGTGATAAAAGTAACTGGGTTCTATTTGATTCCAACTACTGCAAAGTCATAAAAAAAGTTATCACAAAGTCATTCTCCAGGCACAAAGAGATGGTAATTGTTATACAATTTTAGACAAATTACCTGCTCTAGACTCAATATGCTTAATCAGTGAAAATGATGATAGTTAACTATGGCATAGGAGACTAGCTCATGTCAGTATGCATCAATTAAACAAATTTATTAAAAATGAACTTATTCTTGGATTACCTAACATAACTTTTGAAAAAGACAAAGAATGTAATGCTTGCCTTAAGGGGAAATAAACAAAGCCTTTGTTTAAATTTAAAAATGTTATCTCTACAACTAGGCCACTACAATTACTTCACATGGATTTGATAGGTCTTAGTTGTGTTAAGAGTATTGGTGGATGTACTTGTTATAGTAAATGATTATTCCAGATTTACCTAGACCTTATTTCTTTTCTCTAAAGATGAAACATTCGAAACATTCTTGATCTTAGGTAAGAAAGTCCAAAATGATAAAGGTTACTCTATTGTGTGTATTAGAACAGATCATGGTGGTGAGTTTGAAAATGCTCAATTTGCTGCCTACTACAAAGAGAATGGAATAGAGCACACCTTCTCTATCCCAAGAACACCATAACAAAATGGAGTTGTGGAGAGGAAAAATAGAGTGCTGGAAAAAATGGCTCGTGTAATGCTAAATGAAAAAGGACTGTCAAAATACTTATGAGCTAATGCAATGAGCACAGCATAATACTTGACAAATAGAGCATACATCAGACCCATGTTGGGAATTTCACTATACACGCAGTAGAAAAATTATAAGAAATTCCCTCTCATGGATCCGTCAATGTTATTTAAATTGAGATGTAGAAAAAGAATTTACCTCCGGTGCGTTCCTTGGTGTTTTTTTTTCATTTCGTTGGACCCGAGGAACTAACCCGATTAGTCAACTCCCTCTACCGGTATCCACATGAACGGTGAATCCAACTCAAATGGAGTGCTAGCACCTTTGGTTGTGATGTACATACAATTCCGTACCAGTCCATACGTCATCGCTTTTTCATCAGTACAGTTTTTCTTTCTGAGTGTACGACCACTCTCTCTCTAGGGTAATTCGAATTCTATTGATTCTGTGTCATAGTCTATATCAATATATATATAGGATTCAATATTTATTTAATTTAAATCAATAATTTAAACTAAATTAAATATTAATTAAATTGATTAGTTTGAATTTAAATCTATCTAATAGATTAAATTTAAACTAATTATCTAATATATATCTATAATCAAATCTAAATTTAATTTATCATATAAATCAAATTTAGATTATTAGTTTAAATTCAAATTTAGAATCCAATATAAATCAAATTTAGATTATGACATTAATTTAAATTTAAATTTATTATATGGAATTAAATTTAAAACTAATTAATTTGAATAATAAATATATATTTCGATATATATATATATCAAATATATAATGTATCAAACATATACATTTCAAATTTTAATATATATATATCAAATATATATATGATTTTATGACCATAAATTGAACATTAAATTCATTGAATTTAGACACATTTTAGATTCAATGAATCTGGACATTCTAGCCGAGTTGACTCATTCTTGTGCGTGACCCTGTAGGTCTATATGATGTTGGCAGTGGGCTAATAACACTATTGGACCCACAAGTCGCAAGTGGCCTCTAGCAAGACATTGTGACTACGCAAATCATATGAGATTGGTGATCTGATACAACCTATCATATAACTTGATCACATCCCTTTTGTCTCATGATATATAAGTCAAGTATGAGGCATGGAAACGTTATCCTCATTTTACTCGACTATCACTTTCTTGATCTCTGAGTAGACTGATAGAACAAATGGAAACTCTTCCATTTGAGCACAGCCATATATTTTCTCAGTCTTATTCATTGAGGGGTCCAGATATATTTCTCCATTAATTAGAGGGATAAATTCTATCTTGACCATTCATTTTCCTCCACACAAGTTCCAATATGCCCGATCATAGCCTTTATGATTTCCCGATTAAATGTGACTTTTGACTATGCCAAAGCATAGTGTTCCTCATGTAGGAAGCCATGGTGATCTCAGGTCTGAGAGTTTAGTGACATGGTTATATATGAGATATGCTTATGACTTGATCCATGCAACTATCTCATGATAGGTCAATCCAGCACCTATTTTCTAATAGGAACTTATGATTTTGATTTGTATCTTCATACATAATTATCAATTAAAATCATACTAGCCTTAATTTATCATTGTTCCCACAAAGATAATTGATTAGGGATATTTAGGATAAAATAATTTATTCAAGGCTATTATTATAAAAAAAAAACATGCAAACAATATAATAATGTAAGAAGAAAAAAAAACACCTTTTTTTTTTTTATAATGAAACACAATGTTCATAATACAATGATTGGCCTAGGGCACAATTTCTAACAATCCATTCTAGGCAAAACCCCATATGAGCTATACATGGGAAAGAAGTCCAACCTCTCTCATCTTCATGTCTTCAGATGCACTTGCTACATACACAATAATAGTAAGGACAACTTGGGGTAAGTTTGATGTAAAGTCAGATGAAGGTATATTTCTTTACTACTCAAATACGAGTAAACCATATAGAGTATTCAACAAAAGGTCTAAAACAATAGAAGAGTTTGTGCATGTAGTGTTCATAGAAAATGAAACTATTACCAAACTTGAGTTAGAAGAGGATGAGCTAATCTCAAGTCTTAAAAATTTAACTATCTCAAAAGAAAATAAAACTGAGCCTCTAAAAAATTAGAATCTACTAATGTAAAGGACAATATTCAGAAGAAAAATGTAGAATTTGAAAGCACTGAACAAATTTCTCAAGAACTCCCTACAGTTTAGAGATATCAAAGGAATTATCTAATTGATCAAGTGATTAGGGATGTTCAAGAGAATATTAAAACTAGAAAATAACTTAGTGAGCAAATGAATAATTGTGCATTTATTTCTCGGATTGAACCTAAATTCACTGAAGAAGTTTAACAGATGAATATTGAATTTTAGCTATGCAAGAAGAATTGAATTAATTTGAAAGAAATCAAGTTTGGGACTTAGTGCCTAGGCCCAAGAATCATTGAATTATTGGAACTAAATAGATATTTAGAAATAAACTTGATGAGTCAGAACAATAGTTACAAATAAAGTTAGGTTGGTAGCTGAATGATACAATCAGGAGGAAGACAGATTATAAGGAAACTTTTACTCCAATTGTAAGATTGAAAGCAATATGAATTTTCTTAGCCTATATATATATAAAAGACATAATGTTGTATCAAATGGATGTAAAGAGTACTTTTTTGAATGGTTATATCATGAAAGAGGTTTATGTTGATTAACCTCCAGGTTTTGAGAACTCAATAAAATCAAATCATGTATATAAACTGAAGAAGGCTCTTTATGATTTAAAACATGCACCCAGAGTATGGTATGAAAAACTAAGCAACTTTCTAATTGAAAAGTAATTTAATAGAAGGAAAGTTGATACAACATTATTTACTAAAAAGGAAAACAAAGATTTGCTTATAGTTCAAATTTATGTTAATACTATTATATTTGGTACTATTAATATATCTTTGTGCAAGAATTTCTCTAAATTAGTGCAAGCAAATTTGAAATGTCAATGTTGGGAGAGCTCAACTTCTTCCTTGGATTGTAAATTAAACAATGTGATGATGACATTTTTCTCAATCAATCCAAATATCTGAAAAAGTTGCTGAAAAAATTTGGAATGGAAAATGCTAAGTCAATGGGAACTTCTATAGCTAATACAATAAAGCTTGATATGGATGAACGAGGAAAGCCATTCAATATAACTCAATACAGGAGAATGATTGATTCCCTACTATACCTAACGACCAGTAAACCTAATATCATGTTCAGTGTCTGCATGTGTGCTAAGTTCCAATTATGTCCTAAAGAGTCCATGCAATAACTGTGAAGAGAATATTCAGGTATCTAATTAAAACATCATAGATGAGACTCTAGTATCCAAAGGGCGGTAGGGAAGAGCTCGTAGGATATACCAATACTAATTTTGCTGGATCCAAAACTGACAGAAAAAGTACAAGTAGAATGTGCTAATTTCTAGAAGGGTCTCTAGTTTCATGGTTCAGCAAGAAATAGAATAATGTAGCTCTCTTCACAGTAGAAGCTAAATATATAGTTGCTAGAAGATGTTTTACTCAAGTTCTTTAGATGAAGTAGTAACTTAAAAATCTTGAGATTGAAATGAAGGAAATACTAATAAGATGTGATAATCAAAGTGCCATAAACATCACAAAGAATCCAATCATGCATTTAAGGACAAGACACATTGAAGTTAAACATCATTTCATATGAGACCATGTTTTGAAAAGAGATATCATGTTAGAGTTTGTCCCTACTGAAGATCAAATTGCAGATATCCTGATCAAACCACTTCCAGAGGACAGATACTGCAAAATCAGAAGAGAATTGAGAATGGTAAATCCTAATTAACTATAATCAAGCCTCTAACTGAATCTATTTACTTTATGAAGTTAAGATATTAAGATTTATACTAACTTAAGCTTCAGAGTGTGTTTAAAGTGTTTTGCAGGTACTCCTCATGAGTTTAAATGATAGAAAATCAATATAATGGAGTAAATCAAATTTTCTTAGTTAATAGCTACTGAAGAAGACGTGGAAATTCAAATTTTCAGCCTTTATTTGTAAGTTCAATCATGCAAAATTCGTATTTTGGATGCTGTTAGACGAATTTCAATGCTACATTATGTTTTTCAAATGAGTTGGCACACTCAAAATTCAAACTTAAGTGCTCAACAGGCGCATTTCAGAGCTACATGTTGTTCTGGTATTTTCATTTCATTCAAAATTCGTTTGTTGCTTAATTGAAATTCAAATTTTGGAATGTTGGCTTAAGTGTTGACTGTGTCTATGTGTTCAACATTCGAATTTTTGGTTATTCAAAATTCGCAGTTCAAAAGTTTTTTCACAAAGTATCAAAATTCAAATTTTGAATCTTAAAATTCGTCTTATGAATGTCTCTTACTTGCTTTCCTTCAAATAAAGACCTTAACATTTAAACTTTAGGGGGCACAACATTTGTTTGTTGAAGCATCTATAGATGTTAAGTCTCTGTTAGATGAATTTTAGAGCTGAAATTTGTCTGTTGAACATCTCATTCTTGTTTGCCTTATAATTGAACTCTCAAAATTCAAACTTTGATGGCTTAAAATTCGTTTGTTGAAAAGTATGTCTATAACTAAGCCTCTTACTGATGAATTTTAAGGATGAAAAATTGTCTATCAGACAGCTTCTCTATGATAAGTAGGCAACATAATCGCTCGAAATGTGAATTTTGGCCCCCAAAATTTGTCTATTGAACGATTACTTAAGCTAAACCAAAGGGTCACACTCTGAACAGATGCAACCCTATTTGTGTCTCTCTCAAAGCTGTTTGTCTCCTCTCTCTCATTAATTCCTTCAGTGAAACATCATTTCCCACTGATTAAACTCCTACCCGATCCTTATAAGCCAGTTTTGAGCACTTCTTATCACCAATCCATCATGAAAATGGTAAGGGTTAAGAATTCCAACACTGGAAAAGAGGAATCCAGACCCAAAGAAGCGGCCAAGTCTCAATATGCTTCTAAAAAGGAGAAACAAATAAGAGAAAGGCCAAATCTAGGAAGGGAACTCCTTCTAAGAAGTAGAGAACAACTCCTCAAGCTTAATTGAAGAAACTAGTCCCTACTATCTCTACCTCCAGCACAGAGTAAGAAGAACTACAGTTAACCACAAAACCTTTATGTAGCACTGCCCAAATCTTGGAGGAATACACCACAAGTTTGTAAGCAAAAAAGTTATAACCCCTCATTGTACCAACTTGGAAGATATTCTAGTTTCCAACAATTTTGATGCTGAGATCTGGCCGGTTAAATACAAGAATTTGTTAGAAATTAAGGAAAGGTATGATGATGAGGTAATAAAGACGTGGTATGTTTTCCTATCATTCAACAACAAAAAGAAGAGATGGCAGGTTAACCTCAGGTTTAGGACTCTGTGGCTCTCTGATGAGACCATCAATGAAGTTCTGGAGATCCCTAGACGAGAGAGATTTAAGATTGATATCACCACCTCCAAATACATGGATGATGATGAAGAAACAGATGAGGAAGGTAGACTGTTTGATAAGTGAACCCTCATGGAATCAATCCAAAGAACCCACTTTGACTTGTATGACACCCGAATATTTGCGAAACAAGGATTACAAAAGTGGACAATAAAGAAAACAAACAAAACACGTAAGAAAAACACAAAGAGATATGCTGGCGCAAGTGTATTAGAACCTAGGAGAATTAGTCTCTTGAACCCTAATTCTGGTGAAGCTACAAGGATTAACTAATTCCTTGATAAGTCATAGTATTCTCTCTAGCTCTCAAAGAAATGCAAGAGGAAAATTCACAAAATAGAAATTTAAATTCATCTAATCTCCTGAAAACACACATAAAAGTTAGTCTTCCGAGTTCTCCATGCTCATTTCCAAAGTCTTGCAAGTAATTCCTAGCCCTTACTCTATCATAGTTCTTGAACTATTAGGAGAGCATTGTCTTGAACACTCTCTTCAGAAAGCATGAAAATAGGCCTTCTCTAAGACTAGTAAAGCCCTCTAACCAAAGTGTACAAATAAGAGTCCTGCATTACATAGTGTCAAAGATCATCTTTAACAAATATGAAAGTTTTAATTTGCTTACAAGTGTTGAGACTCATGTGATGACTGCCCTGATACGTGGAAAGCTGTCAAATTTGGGTCATATCATCTTTTAACATATGATCAAGGCAAGGGATCAGAGAAAAGATTCCACCTTACCCTATGCCTCCATCATTACTAAAATACTTCAGTATGAAAAAATTCAGCACTTGGAAAAGGGAAAAGGGAAAAGGGAAATCCACTGAAGTTTTCAAGGAGAAAAAATTAATGAAGATGGGGATGAAAGAAAGGAAAGGAGGTGGATTAGTAAATGTACATTGAAATCAGAATATTTGTTTTATGAGGAAAGACAGTCACAACAACAAGAAGGGCAGCAACATGAAGGGATTTCTGAGGCTATTCCACACACAGCTTTCACCACAATTCAATTCCCCCTAATCCTCTCCCCTCCCCTTTATAAATGCCTCCACATTGGGATTCTTTTGAGGAGAAAGAATATTTATTATTCAATCCCCTCTAATTCTTTCTTAAATTAAACAAAATTTCATTAAAATTCATCTAATTCCCTCCACTCCAATCTTGCCAATCAAGAAAATTTTAAAACCTTTCCAATTTCTTCCTTTTCAATTTTCTTCATTAAAATTCCTTCAATCATCCCCCTCTAATCTCCTCTAGTCTCATCCGTGGAACCAAACAGTCCCTAACATGAGTCGCGCTCCTCTCATCCGTGTCGCAAAGCAGTTCTCCATCTCAGATGAAATTCCTCGCCTCCATTCTTGTTCGCAAACTCAGCCTCCATCTTTCCCTCTCCAGTCAGTCGATCCCTAGCCTCCGTCTCCTCCCTAGTCCAACTCAGCCTCCATCTTCCTCCTTTTGGTATATCTCCGCCATCGTCACGAGCTACGCCTTAGGCCACAATCACAGGCTTGCAGCTCCGTCATCCTCAGATCGATTCATCTCTCCAGCTCCTCCGTCAAACTCCATCGTCACGAGCTCCATCTCAAATTCATCTCTCCTCCATCGGTTCGTCACTGTATGGGTCTGACGATTCTGATTTTCACCCTATTCTTCCTTCATTGAGTTCTTCTTCTTCCTCTTTCTCTTCTTCTGCTTCCATATTCTCTTTCAACCCTCCAACATTTCTCTATAGCACCTTGATAAAAGACGCCCTCTTCCGACTCTTCTGCCAATTTTCAGGCGACTCAATGTTGTTGCAATGGCTCCCCCTAAGCGCGGTAGGAAGGCCAAGAAAGGTACCACCCTTCTCTACTCTAATTAACCTGATGCTTTTCTTTTAACGGAATCGTGCTATCTATCTATCTATCGTGATTGGAGTTATAAAGCTGGCTTTTGAGGCTGGGAAGGCTACCCCTGCTCCTCCCGCCCTGCCCTCGGTTCCAAGGGTGTCGACATTATGGCCTTTTGTAAGGATTATAATGCCAAGACTGCCGACAAGGCCGGTTATGTCATTCCTGTGGCAATCACTATCTACGATGTGTGTTTATCTCCTCTTTTTTCCTTATTGGATGCCTTTCTCTTTCTTTTAAGGATAAAAGATTTACTTTTATATTGAAGACACCGCCAGCTTCAGTTTTGCTCCTCAAAGCGGGAGGTACGTTGTTTAGCAATGTCCAGAAGCTGTTTGACCTTGTGTCTTGTCTTCCCAACGATTGTTTAGTAGACTCTATTTAACGTTATTGATTTAGCTGCCATTAATTAATTTTACATTTCAATGTCATGTTGTTGTTATATTGTGAGCTATAATTGATCAAGAATCGCCTCCTTTTAACTTATATGGCATAGGTTAGTTAATACCTTACGCTTGGTTATTAGAGAATAGGTTTGGACTTTATTTCCTTTGAGCCCATCCTTGCAGTGTCCAGGATGACTGGATATAATCCATCTTAGGTTGGTGTAGTATATAGATTATTACAGGTAATAGTAATTAGGTAGAAGACGAAAATATTTGGTGATTTTCAGTTTTCATTCAGCGGAACTGAAAAATTAGACTTGGCATAATAGCCAAATGATGTTGGTGGGCTTTGTAAGGGTGGAGAAGGGCTCGAAAGATCCCAAATCACAAAAGGTAGGAAAGGTGACAATTGACCAAGTGCGTGAAACATGTTATTTTATCCCAAATGAAATTGATGAAATGCATTGAGACCATGGCTTTTGTTTATACCATGAAACATGTTATCAAAGGAGGATTGGAGCAACACAATTTTTTGAATGCAAGTTCTTAGAATTGAACATTTAATTTCTCGCCACAAAAACTTGCCAGGACAACAAAACAGCAAGTGATCTTCTGTAATAACCCGGAAATTAAACTCTATTAATTTGAGGCCTTGCAAATATTTTAGATGGAAATTTTTCTAAATAAATAGCATGACAACAATTTTAGTAATTAAGAAATTTTAAATTTAATAGGAAATCCTAAATAAGTTTAAGTGTAATGATCCAAGAATTATTAGGGAATAAAAAAAAATCTTGAAGTCACTATGAAAGTATGAACTCATTTTAATATCTTGATATAGTTAGTATGAGAAAGATCATTTTTTTAATTTAAAATAATAAAAATAAGAGGCTTAGAAATTTGTTTAAAGGATCATTAATGATTAGAGACAAGTTTGGAATGGCGATTTAATTAAAATAAAACATTATATTATAATACATAAAGTACCCATCCCAACCTAGGGTGTTTCTTGATCATTCTCGGACAATCACCTCTTCTCATCTCTTGCCCTTTTTATTCATTTTGCTTCTGGGTCCGTGGAAAAAAGGAAAGGGAAGCCAGAGAAGCATGACCCCGTTCTCCTATGCGTGCTGCAATCGAACCCATCGTCATTCTTCTTCCTCTTTATATTTCTTTCCTCTGTGCTGTGTTCTTCAGTCCAGTAGTTTGCCTTTGTTAGTTCTTCTTTCATGGTTTCATTGTGTGCGTGCTTCTCGGCAAGTGCTCCTATGTTCATGTAAGTCAGTAACTTCTTCCCTTGTGTTCCTCTTTCATTTCAACTCAAAACAACTTGATAATTCTTCTTACATTGCTATGGTCGAATAGATCGAGACTTCAATTATCTGCTGTTTTGTAACTTTAAATAAGGGGAGTGGAATGAATAGGTTGCTGGCTAATCATTTGAAAAAAAGTCGGTACTCATTTGTTGAAGTGTTTTTACCATAAATTTTCTGTTGGACATTCCCATGGACATTTGAAACCAATGCTTGTTTTTTCCCTCTTGTTCCTAAGCCGTGATCCACTGAATGTTGGGGATATCTATTATGCTATTGGTAAATTACTGTTTTAAAAGACTAATGGAACTTGATTGATGTTTGGACATTGTAAGGAAATAGATTCATGTGCTATGAAGTTTATTTTATGAACATAATTATTTTAGATGACGAGTATATGAATGGAATCATGAGGAAATTTGAATTGTTGTTTATGGGTTTTGGTAATTCATTTATAAGAAGATTTTATACATTGAAGATTTTGATTCCATACATGATAGAAAAATATTTAGAAGGTTTCGGCATTTTGGCATGAGAATGTCCTACAAAAGGAGAGTTTCATTCATTCAAATTCTATTCAATTTATAAAATATTATACGTGAATGGAACAGATGAAATATTTTGAAGATATTGCATACGTATTTTGTGTTGAGAATGATTCAAATTACAAGGATACTCAACTTCCACGCTTGTTAGAAATGTTCTTTTTGAAGGACTGAAAATATAGAACACTGGCTGCTAACGGTAGTTCTGTTAGCCCTTGGCATGCCTTGGCTTACTACATGATCACGATGGATTTGCGCGAGATTAGTACTCATGATGGATTTATGTGAGCCTAGTACTTAGGACGGATTTATGTGGACTATGAGCCACAATAAAATGGTTACTTACTCGCATCAGCTGTGTGCCCATGATAGTTTCTTCATTCTGTTAAGGTTCTCCACGTGATTTTTTTTTTTAAAAGAAGAAAACATTAGTTTTGTTTTAAAATGAATTTTCTACTCCCATATTGCATGCATATTGTCTTTGGTATTATTCTCACTTATTTGTGAGGTGTTATTAAAGTATACATGTTTTTTATGCATATTAGTTTCAAGTCTTCTATAGATTTACTTACTAATATGAGATTCTCTAACTTGAGATTCATTAATGTGAGTCAGTTGCCTTTAACTATCAAATTATGTTCAAATGATTTTGTTTTTAGTCATTACGTTATTGATAAATCCTAATGTGCGGCGCCAGTTACTCATTAAACATTTTGTTATTTCAGTTATTAGGGTTAAATAAGGAACTTCTTTAGAAGGCTGAATTGGCATTCATTAAGTTAGTCTATATTATTTTGCATGGCCAAATGCATGTTGGCTTGTCCAAGTCATTTTTATTTTAGTTGTAGCTCTGCAAAATTTACGGTGTACACGTTGTTGGAATTTCTTTAGAGCAATAAGACTGGATATATCATAAAGAAAATGTTTAATTTAAAAGATTTCATATGCTTCTCGCTGGAAAAGAAACATGGGAATCAAATAGGACGTATGAGTGTTTCTTTAGGCTTTCGAGTGTGAGGTCAATCTTGCATTCGTGCCAGTCACATCTCCAAATTTTGGGTCGTGACATCTTCTGTTCAGAATTTGAGATCCCATTTAACATTCACAAGAATTGTTTTTTTTAATAAGAAAATAGGTGATTAACACAGTAAAAAATAGAGTAAATCATATGTGTCATAAAATAACTTAACGTAAAAAAATTAATAGGAGTTCATTAAGAAATTAAGAAAAAATTCATAAATATTTTTCATTTTCAGTGTAATTTATTAAGTTCTGTTTAAGACATAATGTTTGTATATACGTGTAAATCCATGAAGATCAACATAAGCTTACTAGTTACTGGAGCATAAATAAAATTAATTTATGTAGTTAGAAATTATTTAGTGATTATAAGGTATAGCAAGGTAAGTGAATTAGGGCACTTTAAGAAAAAAAAATATTAATTAAGCATATCAAAAGAAGTAAATGAGATAATTAATGGTGTTGATACTATGATAGAGTTAGTGCCTATTTGGTTCTTTTTTTTTTAAAAAGAAATTATGATTTGTAATCATGATTTTTTAAAAAGATGTGTTTGACTAAATATAAATTTTTTTTTTAAATGAAAAGTGGCTTAAACTGTGATTTTGGAAAGAGTAGGGAAAAATGTATTTTTTTCTTTAACAAAACATAAGTTTTGGAAAAGGAGAAGCAAATTTATTTTATATTATATATTTAAAAGTATTTTTAACTTTTATTATTCAAATGGATCTTTTATCAAATTTATTTTTACAAAGAGAATATACAAACATAAGAGTATATAACAAATTTATTTTATTTAAATTTTATTTTTATAAATTTTATTTATTTTAACTTAATTTTAAAAATTTAAAAATCAAATGGACCTTTAATAATAGTACTAATATCAACATTTATTTTCCATTGAAGTCAAGTATTGGCACGTGTGCTACATTCTCCTCATCAATCTGATAGATTCTCGGTGGTTCTATGACGTCGCTCCCAAAAAAGAGCCTTGCTGCGTTGAGTAACCTAAAAAATGTCACTTGAGGTGGTCACACCATTTACAAATTCTAAGCTACTACCCACATTTATTATAACAATGATTAAACCGTCATTGATTCAATGTTTCATCTGTTATTAAAAAGTAATTGTATCAGTAATAATAAAATTAATATATTTCTAATGTTATATGTTATTATAAAAAATAAAAAAATTATTATTAATAAGTTGTATAATTTAATATTAATGTCTAAATAAATTAATATTATTTATTATCATATTTTAAATTTAAAATAATTAACTAATTATTTATTATTATATTATTATTTATTAAGTAAATTCATTAATAATAATAATTATTATTATATAATATTATAATATAGGTATAAAAAATTTATACTAAAAATAATACTTTTTAACATTAAAAATAATATTATTTTATCTTAAAATTAAAAATAAAAATTTTAAAAATTAAAAATAATTTGATTGATTCAACTAGTTTTTAATGGGTTATATAGATTTATATTTAGTTACACCGATTCTTAGCCGATTTTCTCCAGTTCTGAATTTTGATTGTTTTTTTCCTTTATTCCTGATTCAATTCCCGATTCAACCGATCAAACTAACCAGTCAAATTCAATACTGACACAAGCTACAATGGTTTGCTTGAATTTTGACTCTAATGCTGGTGGTACACATCGTATGATTCTCAACTGGAAATGATGATCAACAACACATCTTAAATCAAAGCACTGCGGGACTACTTGGAATGCTTAACTTATGGGATATATAAAATAAAGTAATCAATATCTCTAATACACAAATGTCGTATAAAATGACCTCAATATTCCCATCCCAATGCTTCTTGTTAGGATCTAATTAATGCTTAAATAAAGCAATTTAGTCAATTTAGACATTACCCCAGGAGGAACTGGATATAGTCAGCTTTTCTTCCTGTGTCATGACATGCAGAAATGGATAGAATCAACTGTTTCGACTTTGTCAACTCTCGAGTCTCCTCTAGAATATATGTAATTGGAGTATTATCAAGATCAAGAATCTCAAGTTTTCCTATTTCTAGTGGCAACTCCATGAGACACTTGCATCCAGGGTCGGTGGTAGTTCTGACAACTTATTGCATCCATTCTACGATGACTTGTACCTCAGTCAATCCTAACCCACCTTTCTCTATTGTGTCTAATGGGTATAACAAGAGCAAGGATTTCAAGACATCATAAATTTCTCCTAACCCACGAATATACTTTCCTTCTAACTTTTGCAAAGATAGAACAACGTACTAGTTTCTGAGGATGTGCTCTGCTTCTTCTCGTGAGAAAGCTAGTTTGTTATAAACCCAACTAGATATTATGGAATGGCCTGCCATTTTTTCCTTAGGTCCAAGGATATATAAAGAGCATGCAAGACAAAGCTTTCCAGTCCTATTCAAATCATTCCAGGTATCATACAAGATTAGGACTGATGAGGGGGGCTTGATGGATGATCACCGTAGCCTCCGTAGTTATTATTTATAATCAAGGGATTATACGAGTTTACAGAATAGGATCATATCTCTATCAGATATCTAACAGTAAAATCCTATCCTATATGTCATATTTCTAAATTAATGTAAATAATAACAAAATTATAATACACATTAATTATATAAAATTGGGCTAGGGTCTACTTATCTTGCAGTAACAACAGCCCCACTGCCTATTAAATTGAGATACTGTTGGGAATTCCCATGCCAGTTAGTCCACCAACACTGGAAGGACAAAGTAAGGTATATGGCATGTTTACTGGCCCACGTCGGTTTTTCAGATTCGTATCCCAGTTCCTCGTCATAATTCTTTCTTCAATTTCTCTCAATTTCTTTCCAAACTTCTCAAAGCCTTCCAATGGCCCCTTATCAGATGTCCAATTGGGGGTGTCTCTCTGTCCGAGGTAGACCTCATCAAAAGTATGCCTTGACAAGACTTCCATAAGAGAAATGTCAAGAACAGTCTGCAACTGTGATGTGAATGTTTTCAAGAAAGCCTTTTCAGGATTTGTCATGAGCTCATCAAACTCTGGACTTCCTTTCTTGGGCATAAATCGCCGGCTTCTCGATGGACGATTAAGGGGATAGCCTCCAAACGGGTATTGTCCAAAGTTGACTGCAGCATGGAGAGCCGAAGCGATCCATATTATAATAGTGCAAGATTCTATCAGTTCTTCAAGAGTCTGCATCTTAGGCCACCAAGGCTCATCTTTCTTGTCACCATGGCCCTCCTCTCTCAATTCCTTCCACCAAGATTGGAGTTCAGAGTCTTCCATGACTATGGCATCTGTCTCGTAGTAATAGGAACAATAGTCTTGGACCCATGCCTTGATAGCAAACCAAATCTCTAGTCCATCAACAGCATAAGGGTAATCCTCAATCAATAGCCGAAGGCCATGTGGGGAAGTTGGATCCTCAACTGCCATTCCTCTGAAAGGAGCAACTAGCAATTTATTAAAATCAAGAGTTCTATCACTTTTATTCCAATATGATATCATCTAAGTCTGTTCAGTTATATGCCCTCTCATGATTAAAATAGAAAAGGCAATGAAAACTCTATGCTTTAATAACTTAATTACACAGAATTTTAACAATATTCCCGTGCTTGTGAAATTTACCTTTTGAGAAGATCAATAGGAAGTGCTTGATCAGGGAAAACCCAGTCTTTATACATGTAAGATGACATCTCCACAGAATACTTAGCAGCAAAAACTGTTGACTCCAAAGAACCACCTGCATTGATGAGGATCTGCCGTGCAAGTGCATTTATATTCATGGTATCACGGAAATGAGGATGCAATAGTTTGTGAATAGGATGAAGCACGCTAAGCTGCCTGTTTGTTGCAATAATAAATGGCTCAATTGCTGCATGAGTATACAACCTGTGACACATGTAGTGTCAAAAGTTAATTTTAAAAAATAAACGAACTAAGTTTGGTTTATTTGATAGGGTTATACCAGTGGCTGATAAGCTGATGAAAGCCTGAGTCAACTACTGCTACATAAGCTTTAGCCAATTGCCAGATGAAGCTTTCAACCCCTTCTTGGGCAGGAGTGTAAACTTCACTTATAGCACCAAATTGATCTCCCTCAGGATGGGGCAAACTCAATTCAATAGCCAATGGCTTTAAAGTGCCATCACTTTGCAAGAATAGAACTGTCCTGCTAGAGTAAGCCTTTGTAGAAGTAGAGTTTATTCTCCTCAAGTATGGCATTAGTGTATCATGGTGATCTAATATGAACAGCTTCTTTTTACTAATGGCCTAGACAACCAAAAACAAATTAATAGCATGACTCAGCACATCATATCCAAAAAAAAATAAGATTTTGACTATAAAATGAAGTTTTCACAAAATTCTTCTCGTTAAATTATTGTGAAACACATCATATATCATCCTTGCAACGTTACCTCAGCTACAGTGAATCCATCCAGGTTTAACTCTACTTGTTCTTTGGTTATCTTACTTCTTTGGTCACCATAAACTTTAGGATCTAGTTTGCTAGCTGGTGGGAACTCCTGCAAATAAATTAGGATGATTGTGAGGGGGAAAACATATACGACTCCCCATTAGGCTATTGCGCAAGCCTAATAAGACAAGCAAATTTGACATTTAAACAAAGATCATATTCTTCTCTATTTATCTAAATCTAAATATTAGGCAAAGATCAATTAATTAGTAGCACTAAAGCTTACTTGGAGATAGCGAATCATGACAGGATTTACACCAGCGAGCATCTCTCTTGCAAATTCTTCGTCAGTCATCCATGCAGACTTATCCTCTACTCCAAATCATTAAGAATGCCACTGTTAAACAAGAATGGTTCACAAAAGTAAAATGCTCCCTCCACCTAAATATAAGATCATTTTAACCAAATAACATGGATTAAGGATGGGAGTTAAAATTAGTTAAATGTATGGATTTTAGAAAAAATCAAGACATTTTTCGAAAACTACATACCTTTATTTAATCTCTCTCTCTCTTTGTGATAAATTAAACAGGAATATTTTTTGAAAATGTGTAATAAATAGTACCTCATATTCTAAAAATGATCTTATATTTAGGACTAAAATAAAAGATCCTATATTAAGAACCAGAGGGAGTAGAATGTAAGTTAACCAATGGTCATATACAACACCTTTAATCACTTGAGGTGTGGGAAACTTGAAGAACTTTTCACCATAAGGTTGGAGAATTTCCTTGATTAATTCTGCCGGGATGTTTTCTCTAATATCCTTAAATATACCTTCAGGCAACTCAATCCCGCCTTGATAAAGTTTAAGCACATCTTGAAAGCTATCAAACTCATTGGGAGTGCTGTCAGAAAGAAATTCCAGGTCAGGTTTCAAAACTTGAACAATGAACTTCAGTGCATAGCCAAGAGCATCTGCTACTTTCACATGGCTGATTCTTTCATCCCTTGGAACATAGATATTGAAACTCAATGAAAGATTCAGCCCTGTCTCAACATTAGGATCTGCGAAGATATAACAAAAAATTAAATGAAAAATACCGCATAAATTAGACAAAGAAAATAACTTTTGTTTTAATAGGCAATTTAAAAGCCTGACCTGACTTTTTGGATGGTCTACCAGTTCGACCCCTTCGAGGGTAGGGATATTGGCTAGACCCTCCCAGAATAGGACGAACAAGTTGAGGCTTGTCTGGATTGCTCAAATCATTATAGTATGCATAATCATAAACTCTATCCCATTCTTTAAGCTCCCCTTTCCCATCTCCCCTCAGATTCTCCAATTCTTCTTCTCTGTACTTAAGTAGTGCCTTTGGAGTTTCACTTGGAAGGAATGTCTGCAAAACATGAGCAATAAGCATATTGTTCAAAAGCTCATTCTACAGATGAACTTTACTAATAAATAATTCATTTAATGTACCTTGTTGGCAAAGAAAACGCGATCCCTTTTGTATTTATCAGCATTGTAGACCCAAGAGTTGCAAACAAAGTGGATAATACCGTGATGAGGAACATTTTCAAGAGTGAGAGTTCTGAGATAGAACTCACTAGGATGATTATTCCTTATTAAAAATGCTCCTGGAGTTCCTATCTCTTCATCCCACTCAAATGTAACCCTAAATGCAACTTCTTCTGCCGTCAAAGGTGTGATTGTTGTAATCCAATCTTCCAGATACGCAGGCTTCCCAAGTCTCCCTCTCAACCCATCTCCTGCAGCTTATTAAGTTCAGAAGTTTTGATGGTAAGTAATCAATGTAAATATCGCAATATGGATAATTTTTCATATCGTCATAACTCCAAAAGAAAAAAAGACAACGCAATGGACTCGTAGTTGAGAGTTGAGAGACAAGTAGTCATGTGCCAAATAGACAAACTGTCATTATTACTATTACAGGTAAAATCATTACCGACGCAAGCGGTGGGATAGTTTGGAAGACACGTAGATTAGAAAGAGAACAGAAATCAGAATCAGAACTAGAGTTGGACTTGGAAAGTGGACTTGAAAAGTATTGTACGAAGTTGTAAAACTAGTGAGGGTTGACTTTACGAGAACAGACTGACCGGTAAATAGTGTACTAAATACTCCTTCCGTATAAGACAGTTTTAATTAAGGTACACAGATTAGAGGTAATAATTAATAACAGAATTTTTTCATTCTTTTATACATTACACCCATTTAATATAGCGGACTAATGAATTAAACTCTCTAACATTATTTAAATTACATCATCTTTCATGAGCATTTTGGGTAAAAAAATTAAATCTACTACTAATCTATAAAATAATTATACTGTGAAATATAATTTTTTTTAAAAAATGCCTTATATGGCAAAACTGAAGAAGTAATGAGTACCCACATCACTTTTCAAAATTCCTTTGCACAAAATTAATAATGGTTCGACATGATTTGGGCATGGCCCAATAAAGCACATCATGGTTTGGAACAGATGCACGTGCCTTCAATATGTTGTGGGCTTTTCTTTTTTTTCTCTGATGTAACAGCAACTTTATTAACACAAAGAAATAATAAAATTAATTAAATAAAATATTAATAATGAAAATTATTAATATATATATATATATATGAACTGACCGGGGTCAACGTTGACAGAACTTATCAGCTGAAGAGAAACTCTATTGCCCACTAACTCATGAAGACGATCCACGACGGAGGTAGCCAAGTTGTTCAAGTCCAACACAAGCTTCTTCATCAACACCACCATCCCTTTAATGCTTGTGCGGTGGCTGTCGGCATTGGGGTTGTTGAGGATGTTGTGAAACATACCCTGAGTAAAGTTCAAACAAAATAGGAGGGAAAATTAACGCTGTGAAATATTATGGGAGTGATCAGTATTCTGTGTTTTCAGATAGGAAAAAGAGAAGTCTGCATCCGCCAATAGGAACCCTCCACTTGTTCAGCAACAGCGGACATTTCCTCTTACCCCCCTCTCTCTCTAGTATACTATGCCTAATAGAAAAAAAAATGATTGCAGGGATTAAAAAAAAAGGAAAGGAAATTCATTTTGTTTTGCGTAAGCACCAAGTATTCTGAGCTTGTCTTAGGTGACCCAGACTAATCCAGATCGCCCTTGACCATTTATGCTGCTGCATTCCCAGAATTCAAATTCAATACCTTTGGTTAAACTGGTACAATTACAACCGGTTGATCTCAATGCTCATATGGTTGAAAGGAAAGTCATTTTAACTAATATTTAATTTCCAATAAAAGATGTATTATTAATTACTAAATATATTAATTAGGACTGTACATCTTGGCTCTAAACTCAGTTGGCCCGGTCCAACTTGACCACATCGGGCCAGCCGGGTCGAGCCAAAATTCGGGCCAAGCCAAGGTTAGGGCCAAGCGTTGCTAACCCTACCCAATCCAACCTTTATATGTTTTTTTTTTAGTTTTTTTTTTCAATTATTTTATATATCTTAATTGATTTTGTAGAATTTTTATTCTTTATGTATTTAATATAATATATTTACTATGTAAATATTATGAAAACTTTTTAAGATTTTAATGTTTCAAATTTTTTTAAATTTTAAATTAATTTTTTAACATAATATTTATGTAAAAATAATGTATAATAGTTAAATATTTATAAATTTTTAAAAATTTTATTTTTTTAAATTATGTTTTAAGAAAATCTATTTTTAAATATAAATAAATATATTTTTTATTATTAAATAATTTTTTTATTTTTTAAAAAATATATATATAGTATCGGGCTGGCCCAAATCACATTATGCTCATAATCACCCCTAATATTAATATAGATTTTTTATTTCATTTTCTCTCTCTTAAAATCCTTTTTTTTTTTTCACCAAACATGATTGAATAAGGTCCTACGTGCTAATTTGGGTAAGGAATTCCATTTAACTTCGTCTTCATCTTCGTCCTTATACCTCGTGCTCAAGGCACGTGGTGGCTTCTACTTTAGGCTAATTGTAATTTTTTACTCAATACCCAATAGTAATACTACTTCCCTAAGAAAGTTTTTAAACCCTCCTGCATTCCAAAATATAAGAGACATAAATTCTATTTATAAAATAATTAATATCATTTTTTTTATATTTTTGAGTAATTAAAGTTATGTATAATTATTAATAATTAATTAGTCTTACTCTAAACTTATAATGTAGACAATTCTTAAAAAGAAATTGAAATTATAACATAATTATTGAGTTTAACTAACAATTATTTTTCCTTTAATATTAATGAGATAGTTATTTGTTTCTTATAATTGGAAAAATAAGTATTTTTTAATATCTTCATCATAAATTAGTAAATTACTACATATTAATTGTTTTCTGCTCTTTCTAGTCAATAATTAATAACTTATTTGTTAAGTCAGCATTCACATAATTATTACTTTATCATGCATAATTCGACTAATTAACCTTCCTTGTATCATACAAGTAGTTACTGAACATTTTTAAAAAAATCGTACATTTGTATTTTGTACGGGCTTTTCATCTAGTTTTTATAATAAAAAGATTAATGCTGTGTAATTAAGTCAATCACCATAATTCAGAATAATTCATAAGAAAAAAAATCTTAGACGAAGCAAACAACTTTTAAAATAAAATATTTATTTTCAGATTTCACAAACAGATAATGACGGACCCGAAGGCAAGAAACAGATGTCATACCGAAATTTCCATATTGTCCGGTCTGGAAGATTCATCGTCATCTTTTTCATTATTAAAATTAGGAAATATGTCAGCCTCCTCGTGAAGATTCTCAACCTGAAATTTAAGTTACAAACGTTACGTTTGTCCATTGCACACTTTCCGTTTGTCCATGGCACCTTAACTGAATTATTCGAAACAAAAAATGCCAAAGAAAGAGAAAGTATGATGGAATTTCGACCAGCCAAACAAATCTAAATTGTATAAAAATCTTTCCCTTGGGGAATTATAAAATACCAGCCCTAAATTCATTGTTCATTCCAGACACTGGGAATAGGATGCATCTGATCAGGTGGGATTCACTCTGTAAACCCATTAAACAAGGAGGGCTCGGTCTTCGATCCCCCCGGGAGATCATTCAAGCTCTCTTGGCGAAACAGATATGGAGATTGATGGGTGATTTAAAAAAAAAAAAAACTCTTTTTTGGCAAGAGTTTTAGGGTCCAAATTCTGTAAGAAAGGCCAAAAATTAGACCTGGTAACAAGATCTAGCATGTCGGGGACTTGGAAAGGGATCTTCTACGCTAAGTTGATAATAACTAGTTATCTGAAATGGAATATTAGTTCGGGGGAGGAAATTATGATCAACCATCACAAATGGTCGTCCAGAGAATATGAAGGTGGCAAATCTTAACCGACATGATCGCTATGAATGGAATTCGCCCTTGTTACAATCCTTTTATTCACAAGATATGGTTTGGGCAAATACCCACAATTCCATATCATCATCGAATGTTTTTAATTAATGTGACATGGCATATACTCTAAAACTTAACTGTGGTCTTAACAGTAGCAGGGGAGTTGAGGATAGAAATTTAAAAGGAGAGGGTATTAATTTAAGTTTAAACCAGAGGGCTTCTAAACTAATATTAAAAGGTCAAGGTGGTACTATTGAGCTAAAGTTGAACTAGTAACACACAAATATTAGATGAACCAAATAGCTTCTAATGTAATATTGATCAAAGTAGTGTTTTGAACAATAACTTCTATTCAGTTTGGGAAAAAAAACTATAAATTCTATTTATCTTTTAAAAATAATTCTTCAAGTAAGTATTTTAAAATAATTTCTTAAATTTAAAGTCGTCAGGCAAAACACTGGATGAAGTCAATAACTTTTTTCTTTTGGGGCCACAGATGAAGCCAATAACTTCTAAAACATTTATTTTCACTAATAGACAGAGAGGACAGAAATAAAAGGGTAGAACAAGATGTCTTACCAAAGTCACTTCCCCGGTGGATTTCGAAGATTCAACATCATCCCTCACTGATAAATCCACTATTTGAGCCTCCTTATTTCCAGTAAAAGTGTAGTGAGGAAAGATTTTGGAATGATTATAATATATCTTTTAATTTCAAGAAAATCTGTGTACTTTTTATATTAAAAAATTAATACCGTCTAACTAAGTTAATTATCATAAATTAAAAAACATCCCCCCAAAAAATCAGATGAAGCAAATAGCTCCTAAAATTTAATAAAAAAATATTTGTTTTCCGACTTTACAAACAAATAATGACAGACACCAAGTAAAAGGGAAGAAAAAGATGTCATACTCATACCGAAGTCTCGTTGTTATTGGATCTGGAAGATTCATCGTCATCTTTTTCATTATTAGAAATCGAAAATACATCAGCCTCCACATCAAGATTCTCAACCTGAAATTCAAGTTTCAAACTTTATTAGCTGAATATTTCATTATTCCAGCATTTCGATTTTAATTAACAACTGCATACCACATACAATGATATCTTATCTCTCCATTTTTTTTTCATTTCTTAATCATATGAAATATCACGTGACAATCAAATTTTTAAGCAGACATAATATTGTCACTTTTATGAAATTTTAGAAGTTGAAGTACAACATTTTAAAATTTGCGTACAGAAGATACAATGAATCATTAATTCAATAAAGTTTATGTAGTTTTACACATATATACCTACTCAAGTAACTGATTGTCAATAAATAATTTCGAAATGAGAAAACTTGATGTAGTTTTACCCAAACCTCTGTTTTGTTTGATCTCGAAGATTCTTCAACTTCAAGTAATTGTTCAAAGATGTCAAGTTCTTCATTAATTGGAGAAAACTTGTGATGCAGATAATCCGGCCGACCTTCCCTTCCCCACTCTGCTTCTTCCCATTTTAGTGCGTTCCACCACTCCTTTTCTCCTTTGATGACTTTTAAATTTTGGCTCAACAATTCCTTAGCAGAAAGAATCTGGAGTTTTGGGCAATCATAAAATCCTATTCTTTCTAAACATGGTCCAATGCACAATCCACTTGAAATGCTAACCAATTCAGGAAGATAAAGAAGCGATACTTTTCTCAATCGAGGGAGGAAAATCCCTTCTTTGGATTCAAATGATTCAAGACTCACTAGGGTGCTTACTGTGGAGCAGTCTTCAACTATTAGCTCCTCCAAGCCTTCGAGACTATCAATAAAATTCAATGTAAAGATGCTTGTTAACTTGGGGCAATTGTGCAATTCTATGATCTTCAACAAGTAAAAGCAGGCTTTTACTTCACAGATGCTTCTTAGATTGTTCATGCAGAATAAACACAAGAATCTCCAACATAAATTTGGACGGATTGAACATCTTCCATCAATTAATGTTTGCATCTCACTACATTCCCCCACTATGAATGATTGTAGATGTGCTAGACTCCTCATATCAATCTGAGAAAGATTCTTGATGGTTCTATGTCGCTCCAAAAAAAGAGCCTCGCTGCGTTGAATAACCTCAAAAATGTCATTTAAAAAGCTCACACCATTTACAATTCTTAGGCTACAACTGTTCTGCTTGAATTTTGTTTCAACTGCATGCGGTACATGTGATAGGATTCTTGGCTGGATCCAATTACCAACAACAAATCTAAAATCAAAGCACAGTGGGACATAGTTCAAAAGTTCAACCTGTGGGATATATAAATTCAAAGTAATCAAATTCTGCAATTCAGAAATGTCGTATAAAATGGCCACAATGCTTTTATCCCAATGTTTGTTGTCAGGATCTACATCAATGCTTAAATAAAGCAATCGAGTCAGTTTAGATATTACCCCAGGAGGAATAGGATATGGTCGGCTTTTCTTCCTATCATGACATGTAGAAAAGGATAGAATCAACTTTTTCAACTTCGTCAACTCACGAATCTCTTCTGGAATATATGTAATCGGAGTACTATCAACATCAAGAATCTCAAGTTTCTTAAGCTTTCCAATTTCTGGTGGCAATTCCATGAGACGCTTGCATCCTTTTAAATACAACTCTTCAAGATCTTCCAAATTGAACAAAGAACCGGGCAAACTCCTTATGCTTGTGGAGGATAAGTCCAGGACATGGAGATGAGGCATGTGATGGAAAAATAAAGGTGGAATTTCCATCAAATTAGTATTGCCTTGTAACAACAATCGAGTCAGTTTAGGGCAATCCATGGTCAATGGTAGTTCTGAAAATTTATTGTCCATTAACTCAATCTGTCTAGCCAAAAGCCATTCTCCAGTGACATGCATCTCAGTCAATCCTAACCCACCTTTCTTTATTGTGTCTAATGAGTACAACATAAGCAAGGACCTCAAGACATCATAGATTTCTTCTGGCCATCTAATGTACTTTTGTTCTAATTTAAGTAAGATACAACGATGCACAAAGTTTCTCAGGATGTGCTCAGCTTCTTCTCGAGAGTAGACTAATTTATTATAAATCCAACTGGACATTATGACATGGTCTGCCATATTTTCTTCGAGTCTGAGGACAAATAAAGAGCATTTAAGGCAAAGCTTTTCTGTCTTATTCAAATTGTTCCAGATGATGTTTATAAAGGCATTCACCATGACTCTATTCATATCACCACGGATTCTACTAGCATGTAAAGGATTAAGGTAGTGCAACTTCTTTTGTGCAAGTTTCCAGAGTTCAACATCTTCAATGTTCTTCAACGATCTTGCCACAAGGACAATGGCAAGAAGATGGCCACGACACAGCTCAACTATTTCCACAGCAATTCTTTGAATGTCACTCGATGAATGCACAAGTTCCCTGCCCACATTTCTGCAGAAAAGTTCCCATGGCATCAAATGATCCTCTGTCCTAATTTCCAGATCCATTGCCATTAATAATCCATCATGTTCCTGCACTGATGATTCAATGGTTAATAGCACCACAACACCTGCTGACTTTTTATTGGTAAAACCCACTTTCCATGGGTCAACTTTTCCTTTGCTATTCCCATCCACCAAAAACACCAAATGGCTCTTTCCTGTCTGATCCCCTTCACTTGTCATAAGGTCAAGCTGTTGTGCAATCTCTTCTCCAACTCGTGCTTCTATGTTCCTTGAATACTTTGATGCATCAACCCACAAAACTCTGGAATATTCGTTACTAATTGTAGTTCCATTGTACTTATAATTCAACGCTGCTTTTATTTTTCTTACCACATCTATTTTTTCAGAAGCATTTCTTGTTGAGAACATGACATGATGAAAGTTATCAGTGAGTAAAGTTCGAATCAGTTGATCAATGGCAAGATCAGCAGCTAAATCGAGAATAGCTTCGGGGGTCACATTGTGGACATCATCCAATTCAAGCACTTCTCTCCCTTTGCTTGTGCTGGCAGAAGCCACTGCCTCTCCTGATAGAGTGGCTGTGTTTTCATTGAAGATGGATCTCCGGCCTTCTTCTATCTTACTTAGTATGTCATTTGGAATAAGTACTTCCATATTTTTCAATGGCTTTTCAGAAAGCAGATGCATCCAACGGTAAGCACCAGATACTTTTATTCCAACGCAATCTATGTCTTCAAAATATTTGGCAGTTAGCAATTGAGCATCATCCCTCCAACTTTTTAACAAATGTTGGTCTGGTATTATCATGGGATACATTAAAATGAGGCTCAAAAAGTCCCTTATCCTCACTAGCCTCAAGAATTCATGTTTAAGAATCTCCTCAAGTCCACACCAATGTTGATGCTTTGCCTTTGTGATTTCTAAAGCAAATTCATCTTTGTCTTTCACTTCAGAACTCATTTGTTTGCTTATCTCTATCCTCCCAAAAGAATGCAGCAAGAGGAACTTGAAATAGCAAGAGCTAAAAAGAAACAAGATTTACAGTATAATGAGAAGTCAAGAAATATAGGAGATTTTAAATAGCAATCAAATAAATTATTTGGCATGATTCAAGTTAGGGCTGAGATAAAGACAAAACATAAATACACTGTTCATATATTTCTTATCAGTTCATCAAAGTGAAGGACGTGATATTGAGGTAAATAATATCTGCATATTATCCGTTTCTGGAGAACTAATAAACATCTCAAAAATTAAAGATAAATTATCTTTTGAAAAATAGTTATAATTATAATTTTGTTCATCACTACAATGCACTATAATTAAATAATAACAATCAAGGCACCAATGGGATCCACAACTGGTAAGCATAAAGGCATAACCCAAAACCTTACTGTCACGCTAAAAAATGCAACGCAAATGTGATGTAGGACAGGGTAGGAGAAAGGGTAGAAGATAGAGAAGAGGAGAAAATTAACGAGGAGAGAAAACTCACTGAACAAATCTCAATAATCTCAATAATGTTCCATCAATAAAGAAAATAGCTTCAATACAATGAGGGGTCCTATAGTTTATTTATAGAGTCTCAAATCCTAATCTAATTATGATTCTAAAAGGATAAAATAATTTAAATCTAAACAAAATAATCAAATACTAAAAGATAAAATAAATTCAAAATAAATTAAATCTAAATAACCTAATATCTTAATTGTTTTATGACAATCTAATTATCTCTTCTACGTCAGAATGGCATGCAAAAATAGATTTGAATAGAGTTGTCACAAGAACTTTTAAAAGGATAATTTTGGAAAAAATTTTTGAAAATGGATAGAATGATCTATGAAAACAAGTAAGGGTTCAAGAATCAATTGTGCATAAGGAAAATATTAGGCACCTACAACACTCATTCGAAATAACAGTTACCCAAAGCTTATTGCACAAGATACAAGTGTGACCTTAAAAATTACTTTAATTACTCTATCAATCACATGCCATTATAAAATCTACGGAAGGGGAAAATAAAACAAAAGGGAAAATATATTTATTTATAAGATCAAACTTCATTTAGGATGAAATTCTAGAACCCGCGCACCCTCTATCAAGGTCAACATAATTTAAGATTAGAAATAAGCATATCTCTTGATGGGTGTTTTTTATTTAAAATAACCCAAATTTTTACTAATAAAATGATTTGAGAATTGGCTGGTGCATTTCAATTTTACAAAAGACAAATTACTCTTATCATTTTATTTCATTTTTCTTTTTAAAACATAATTAATTATTTTGATTTTATTTTAAAAGATGGTGTTTTTTTTATTTTAGAAAAAAGATTTTACCTTGGTAGAGACTTTATTTTTAAAATCAAAGTTGACTTAAAAATAGGGGAAGAAATGTTTCTATTTTAGAAAGCTTTTCCTTGATAAATTTACTCTAGAAAATATTTTAACGAGCATCAATAGCTGTAATGATTTAGTATCACTAACTGAAGCCCTAAATGCCTAAGGTATTTAGTATCACTTATGTCAAACTCTAAAATGATAAAAGGAATATTTTAAAGAGAAACAGATTTCTTCTATTTTATTTATTATATGAAATTGACTCTTTGCAAATATCTTGAGCGACATTGATCCCATCAGTTGACACTCTAGCTTACACTCTAGATGCTTACAAAGACTTAGAGTCACTAGTGGCGAACCCTAAAATCAAATCTTACTAAAAAGACAAACTGTAAAAAAACCACAATCATATTTCTTCAATAACCAAGCAAAATCATTGCCACAAGTAAGTAAATAATATGAAGTGCAAATCAGATTTATATCCTCTACATCTCCCCAAAGACGCGCAAGCCGTGCATCTCGATAAAATGACAACATTTTGTGTCATCTAAACCCAAAGCCAGAATGTTCACTTCCTTATGCCATCTTTCATTGTCGTTTGCCATCTATTGATGCAAACCTAGATCAATTTGCCATTCCTCCTTATTTATCCAATGAAATTCATGGCAAAAGCATTCTTTGACCTTTTGTTAGACAACCTTCCATCTTGATGGAGCTTTATAAAATAATAACAGAAAGAAAGAAGACACTTAAGATTCAAAGAATCTTTAGTCACTAACATGATGAAACTTGCTCATTATAAGTAAATCCAGATATATAGGAGCAAGTTTCAACCATAAAAAGCGAAGGGTCCTACCACTAACTTCACCCATAGTATTAGTCATAGAATCTCTAGAATTCACTTGGTTCCTAAACATGGATATGCAGAGTATCCAAATCCTAATGTCATGAGGCTTTCTTATTGCACTATAAGAGACAAAGAGGGGTACCATCATTTTTAATGCATCAACGGCTCTCTTACCAATTTATTTGCCTATAGGTATGCAACCAACGAACACTTTATCATACGTGAAGAATATAGTTTTGATCTCTTTCTTGTCACTAATCTCTCTCACTTTCTCCTCTCTAGGTTTGTTGCTCTCTCCTTCCTTTTCTCTAGGTTTCTTCTCCTCATGCATTCTCTTGATCTCTGTTTATAAAGCCTAGCCAAGTTGTTTTGATTTTGAAGATAAGAGATTCAGAAAACCTAATAGATTAGGAGGTTAGCCAAAATCATATATATATGTATATATATGTATGACAGCTAAATTTTTTTCTGTCCCCAAAAAACGAATGCTAGATCCGTCCCTGAATCAAAACTTTACAAAAATATAATTCTTGAATAATAATATGATAAATTATGTATAGCTTAATCGAAAATTTATACAGTCTTCTACAAAAATCATGAACTTGTCATGCTTTAACTAAAAAGTTAACAACAATAAAGTAAAGATATGAACAATGTATACTTTTTTTCTGACGTTTGACAGTAAAATTTATAGGCTCAATGTTTGGACTCAGCCACTTAAGGATTTGGATCTTCTCCATACTTCCTCTCAATATATGCCTCTATTCATACTCAATCTCCTCCATCTATTTGATTTGAATAGTGAAAAGTTACTAATTGTGACATGAAACCAAATATATTATTCATTAAATTATTATTATAAATAAGCATCATGATCTTATTTTTAAGAGCATTCCACTTATAATAACAAATTCAGACTATTAAATCAAATATATTATCTATTTATAGACTTATTTTCAATTATTTGATCATAATCAATAGAGATTGTGTATGGAGACTAGAGAGAGGTATGGAAAGAAAGTGTGGAGAAGAATCAACTCCATGGTTGTCAGAACTGGACCAAACTGGTCGGTTTGACTAGTTGAACAGGGAACTAGTGTCAAGTCCAATGTAGAAGAAGAGGAGAACTAGAGGATTTCAAAACTGGTGCGAATTGAGCTTGAACTGATTGAGAACCAATCAAAATTTATTTAATTTTTAAATTTTTTGAAAATAAAATAGCATCATTTTTAGTACAAAATATTTTTTCTTTTTATAATATAATCATATTATATAAGCATCATTATGATATATGATTATTAAAAATTATAAATTGACTTAATAAATAATATAATAATGTATTATTAGTTGACTATTTTGAACTCAAAATATGATCATGAATAATATTAACTTATTTATATTCAAATATTAAATTATGAAACTTATGAATGATTTGTTTGTGGCAGATAATAAATTAATAATTCAATATTATTTAGTTTGAGACTTTAAGTCTTGAAATTTAGTTAAACTTGTGACTATGTTTATTTCTATTAAATATATTAACTTATTTATACTTAAATATACTATTTGTTTAAACAACTATTGTTCATATGTTGTGAATATGTTTATTTCCAATTTATTCCATTTTATACTTATTATTTTTAATATATAGCTTTATTCCATTTCATGCTCACATTAGGAACTTTTGTTATGGAAAAATTAGGAAAGCCTTAAAGGTGGGTAATCTAAATTTCTTTTATTTTTCATATATATCGAAGTATGGAAGTGCTAAGGAGAGAAGGGAGTTTTGTGGCTTACTAAGCTATTTAATGAGATTTTAAAGTAAAAGAAAATGCCAGAAGAAAGGAAAAAGAGCACTTTAGTTCCCATATATAAGAGTAAGGGGGATATTCAGAATAGTGCAAATTATTGGAAATAAAATTCATAAGTCACACCATAAAACTTTGGAAAAGAGTGATTGAGCATAGACTAAGAAAAGAGTCTTGTATTTCAGAAAATCAATTCAAATTTATGCCAGGACAGTCTACAATAGAGGCTATTTATTTATTAAGGGGTTGGATTGAAAAATACCGAAGTAAAAAGAAAGATTTGCATATGGTCTTTATTGATTTGGAAAAAGCAATAAAGTATCAAGAAATGTGTTGTGGAAAGTAATAAAGAAAAAAAATGTTCATGTGACTTATATTCGAACCATAAAAGATATGTATGAGGGAACAACAAGAAGTGTAGGAACTTCTGGAGGTGAGACAAAGGACTTTCCTAAAAGAATAGATTTACATCAAAGATCTTCCTTGAATCCATACTATTTGGTTTTGGACATTCTAACAAAACATATATCGGAGGAAATTCTTAAGTGTATGCTCTTTGCAGATAATATAGTATTAATTGATGACTCGAGAAAATGTCAACTTTAAATTTGAGTTATGGAGACACACTTTGGAATCAAAAGATTTCCGCTAAAGTAAAAGTAAAACGGAATATATGCATTACAAACTTCACAAGAGGCCAGTTAGAAATGATTCAAGGGTAAAAATTAGAGAGCAAACCATTGCAGAAATGTCAAAGTTCAGATATTTGGGGTCGATCTTACAAAGTAATGGTGAAATTGATGGGAATTTTATACATAGAATACAAGTTAGATGGTTAAAGTGGAGAAAAGTTTCAGGAGTTATTTGTGACCGTAAGGTGCCTACTAAGTTCAAAGGGAAATTTTATCAAACTGTTATAAAACCAACAATGCTATTTGGCAGTGAATATTGGGTTTTGAAAGGGCAATAAGAACATAAGATGGGAGTAACAGAGATGAAAATATTGAGATGAATGTGTGGTCATAAAAGAATGAATAAATACAAAATAATTGTATACGAGGGAAAGTCGGAGTAGCACCTATCGAGGAAAAAATGGTAAAGAATCATTTAAGGTGGTTTGAGCCAGAGAGCAAAATAAGCCAGTGAGGAGAGTTGATCAAATGGCTTGGAATTCTATCAAAAGACATAACGGAAGATGAACAAGAGCACTAAGGGAAGTTACAAGGCGTGACCTCTTGATAAATGATTTATCTAAAGAAATGGTGTTTAATAAAGCGCATTGACATCATATGATTTATGTAGCCGACCTCACTTAGTAACATAAGGCCAATGTTATTGCTGTGTTGTATTGTTTAAAATATATTATTTTAATCACTACCAATTCTACCCACAACGATTGAACCATTAAACTTTAAACCAGTGTCTTGTTCGGTTCAATGTTTCATCCGGTTATGAAAACAATGACCAACTCCCTGGATTTAAGGCTCATTTGGTTCCTAGAATGACTGGGAATAGAATGAATCGAAATGGTTTGGAATGGGATTGGAATGATCCCCATAAATCTGTTTGGTATGATATGGAGGGTGCTAGAAAAATCTTTATTTTCTATATTTAGTTAAATAAAAATAAATATGATTTGACCAAAATATCCTTGGAAACAAACAAAAATCCCACCTTCCTCTTCCATCTCTTTCCCGTTTGGAAATTGGTTTCTTCATCCACCACCATTGGTGTCACACCACCACTGGCATCACACCATCGTGGCTAGCACTCATTCATCTTTCCTCCGTCCTCCTCAACCCCTCTCATAAACAGATCAGTGAAAAGAAAAAAAAGAACAAAGATCGATGGTGACCAAAATCGCAGATGGGGTTCTCAACGTGGTTGAGCCAGATGCGGTTGAAACAAATGGAAGCTTGACTGTCAAATCTATGAAAAATCAATTTTAGACGTCACCAAACCAGACACCATCTTCAGTGAACAAATCTGGCAACATACGATTGACGGATTCAAATCCATGGCTAAGGACAGTTGACGAAAGGAGTGGAAGGGGATGGTGCTGGTTAAGATGCTCGTCGGAGGATGGTTGGCAAGCATAGGGTTAACGGAGGGACGGCAATGATGGTCATGGGAGGTGGAAGAAGAGGGTGGACTGTGATGGGTATGGAAGGTCGAGGTCAAAGGGAACCGCCGGGGTGGGGGGGGGGGGGTGAGGTAATTTGTGGGATTCCATGAGGCAAGAATGAGGAAGGATGACCCTGAGGTTGGGAGTGTTGATTCCCAATTTTTAAGGCTTGCCTATTCCTTGGGAGTTCCCACTCCTACCAACCAAATAGTACAACACTAGGATTAGACTCCAGATTCCCATTCCTAGGACACCTACAAATTGAACCAAATGAGCCCTTAGGCCTAGTTTGGTACACAGAATGATTTTTGATAAAATGAGAATGGGAATAGAAATGGGAATGAGAGTAGAAATGGGTTTCAAATATATGTTTGGTATGTTAGGGAAAAAAATAGAAATGGGGAAAAATAATACTGACTTGAAACAAAAAAAAGGTAAATTACTTAAATGTCCTTTTGCATCATCTTCCTTCCCTATCCAAGAAAACCACTACCCAAATTGAGCCACCATCACCTGCTATTTTCTCCCTCGCCGCCACCATTGTGACTAAATCACTGTCGCGATTCAAAAATTTTTTATAGCCCATATCTGTGACAAATCTAAAAATTTTCGGATTGAAAGGCCCCACATTCAAAGATTTGCTATGGAAACTCCACATTGTGACTGAACCATCATTGCTATTCTCCATTGGAGATACAAAATTGAAGACGGTCTCCGGCAAGAGTCGACTGAGAAAGAATGAAACAATCAAGAAGATGAACCCAAGGCAGCGATGAAGACGTCGACGGCAAACGGCAATTAGCAGTTTTTAAAAGCTTGCACAAGCAAGGAGATTGAGGACGATGACAGTGTGGGAATAGAGATCAAAGATGATGATGGTGTGAGAGAGTGAACAAAGAGAAGCAGTTCACGATGGTGAGGGAGAGTGATGGTTCTCAGAAGGTCAGCGGTCGTCGGTCACCGGAGAAGAACAAGGAAGATGAACAGAGTAGAGGGTGGCTCGATTCTGAAGGATGAAAGCAGAGTCAATTTTGTTCCAAAAAGTTGATTCTCATTGCTACAATATGATTCCCATGGGGGAACGTAGGTTTGTTGATTCCCATGTTTAAGGGAATCAGTCATTCCCATGGCTTTTCATTCTCACATACCAAACACTCATCATCATGGTTTTTCTTTCCCATTCCCATTCCAGAGTCACCATTCCCGCATACCAAATATGGCCTTAGAGTTAAACCACTTACTCCCTGAGTTTCTAAACCACCAATCCTAAACCCCTGAATATATCTATGAACAGATCCCAGCATCTCACCCACAAATAGTCATCGATCTTCTCGGATCAATTCTCACTTCTATTTTTCATTTGATACCAGGCAAACACATGTAATTCACTATGTATTGATTTTCAAGGGCTATAAGGATCAGATATGACTTATGATTCTGCATACTTTACACCAATTCAATAAATGAGTGACAACTGTTAAGGGGATTGTGTTTTACTTCATGATTGACAGATTGAGATCCTACGTTAATATGCTATGCTGTTTTGTTCCTTCCTCTTGTGATCATTTGTATTTAAAATCCACAAGCTACAGATCAATTACTGGAAATTAAAAAGATGAAAGGCAGACATAGGAACACGAAAATTCCACAGATAAAATTAAACCTAATTAACACGTTTATCATATCGTAGAAAAGCAAGAGATTACCTTCAGAGCTGAAATGCAGAATTGATGAAACTCAACAGCAACTGAGATACAAAATCTTCTTCACTGATCCAATTCCATATGAATATACAAAACAATCAACTCCACCATTTGCACAAGCTCATAAATAACATGCCTCTCAAATCATCCTCACGAACAGCAAACTACAAAGGGATCCAGCAAATGTTTACACCCCATGATGGACTCGATCTAAGAAAAGGGCAAATCTTAGCATCAAACAGTTTGCGAGACGAAATTTGGAAGAAAAAGAAAAGCTTACAGAAAGATAATAATCACAAACTTTAAGAAGTTTCAAGAAAATTTATTTAAAAAAAGGAAAAAAAAAAAAGAAAAAGAAATATCCCAGAAGAATAGAATACACAAACAAAGGTGCTAACCGTGAAAGAAATTGAGCCAAAGAAGGCAACTATTGCTTTTTTGCAAGGTCTCGCGCTTTGATTCTCACAGAAAGGGGTTCTTCGTCTTGCAATTGAAGGTTTAGTCAACTTAGGGAAGTAAGCGAAGACCAAATTGATTCGATGAAGAAGCGGATCTAAATCGGTCCAGAATCTTTTGTTTTTTAAATGTAAAAGGAAACTTTGCATTTCTGCGGTATTTTACGTTGCTTATTCGATAATATTTTAGATATGCATGGTTTGTATATATATAAATATATATATATATAAAATACACTTCCAAGTCCCAATCGCTTTTTAGTTTTATTTAGTTAACTCATATTTTCTAATTTTATATTTTGTTTAAATCTAATTTAAAAATATGATGTAAAATCAACATAATTTGTCAATTAAAATTTTAAAAACATTTATTTTAATTAAAAAAATACAAAAATAAAATTTAGATTGTCTAAATCATATTTACATAATCTAAATAAAATGTATAGATTCTAAACATCTATAGGAAAGGCTTTTCAAAATTATATATATTTCATTTTTATAAAAAAATAATAAGTTATATACTATTCAAATAAATTTTTTAAATAATTTTCTTTCTTATTTCGTTAGTTCAATAATCAAATTGATATTATCAAACAATTTTTCACTTTTTCGGAGACAAATTTATTTTTAAAATGATTTTCTAAAATAAGCTCATAATTTATTAGTTTTTTTAACTTTTCACAGCAATATATGATTTATTTTTTAAAAACTACATTTAACAAAATATGATTTAACTGGACTTTTACTCACCGCCCAAAAAAAACGGATTTAAATTATATTAATTTTATATTTTTTAAAACTAATTAATATAAATATTAATATATATCAATATATATTAATTTTTCTCCAATCCCCCCTCATTCTTATTCTAAAACAATTCACATTTGAATTTTTTTAAGAAAATTGAATAATTATAATTTAATTTTTTCCTAAACCAAATAATATTTCATTAAAATTTCTTATCGTCTCTTCTCCAATCCCATTAAATAAGAAAGCTTTAAAATTTTTTATATTTTCTTATTAAAATTTTTTTAAATTCTCTCCCCTGCTTTAGTTAAATAGTATACTTTTTTATTTTGTCCTTTTTTTTCTCTTTTATAAAGGTTTATTTGGTTGAGGATTTTTTAAGGGGAGATAATTAAGAGGGATTGAATCCCCTCCTCTTGTTTGGTTAATAAAATTGGAAGGGATTAGGGAAATTTAATCCCCTCCAATTCCCTCCCCCACCCTTTTATAAATTCTCCAAATTGGGGTTTTTTTTAAGGGAAAGGATATTTATTACTCAATCTCCTCCAACCCCCTCTAATCTGTTCCTAAACTAAATAAGATTTCATTAAAATCCCTCCAATCCCCTCCCCTCCTCTCCAATACTACTAAGTAAGAAAATTTTAAAATTCTTCCAATTTTCTTTATTAAAATTTTTACAATTTCTTCCTTCCCAATTCTATTAGTTGAACCAAACAAACCATAACCAAACAAACTGGAAAGTCTTCCTTGCTCTTTTACTCTTTGATCCTTCTCCTCAGTGCCCCTTCTACACCATTCGTCTTCTTCAACTCTCCCCTTGCTTCTACACTTCATGCCTCTTTCTTCCTCTTCTGATCTATCCCCTCCAACATTTTTTTTCCAGATTCTTCTCTTGAGGTAGGCTCTCTTTCATTTGTTCTTTTCTGAAATATGCGCCTCTAAAAAATATACTTATACATTTGAGTATGTGAAAATACAGCCAAATATCTTAGACCTTTAATTTTTTTGTTACCATCGCACCAAGGCTCTACCACCACATTTGAGCAAATTGGAACACTTGCATGCAGAGGTTCTCTCATCGCAGGTTTGTGGCCAAGTTCAAACTGAGGGTAGAGTTGTTACTATTTCGCGGGGTCCTCTCAACCTATTCTGTTAACCACACAAATGGTCTGTTTAGTTGCAGTCACTTTGAAGGAATGGAATGGAATCCTCCAGAATTCCATCATGAAAAACCATTTGGTTGCCATGAAATGGACTCCATGGTAATCATCATTACCACAAATATGGTAATCTCCATTCCATTAAAAAACTGAAGTAATACGGACACCCACAACTCAGAATCCAACCATCCAGAAATTGCCCCTCATACCATGCCTCTCATCATTGTCCATCATAATCTTCGGCACATCAACACCATCGTCTTTGGCACATCAACACTATCGTCTTCTTCCTTCGAGGTATTCTTCATCTCCTACAAATCTAGGTTACCGTCGTTCATAGATTTGGGTTGCAAATGCCAAGCTCTTGTACTTGGGTTGCTGTCAAGTTTTGTCATTCCTACCTTGCCGTCAAGTTTTGTTGTTCCTCCCTTGCCGTCAAGTTATGTTGTTCCTCCCACGCCGTCTAGCTCTGACGTCACTCCCTTGTGTTCAGATCTAGGTTCCTCTACTGTCAACCATCTGGGTTCCTTCACCATCAACTATTTTCTGTGTCAAGCTTGACCATTTGGGTTCCTTCAAAACTTGTAGGAATTTGTTGATTAGGTAAGAATGAAGAAGAAGATCGGGAAGAACGAAAACACGGGAAGGAAGAGGGGATTTTTTTTTGTGGTGAGGGCATTATTGTATTTTCCTTGTTATTTGTATTTTATTAAATTTAAAAAACCAATTTGGTTTTACCTTCACCAGTATTATACCAAACAATCTTGCGATGATCAATATTCCAATCCATTATCTCCAGGCTAGAAACCAAATGGGACCTTAGAGATTAGATATGCCATTTTTTTTTTTTTAATATTCATAATTTTTTCTTATGATGTTATGTTTTCATTGTCTTGGAAAAAAAAACTTGAGCATAGTACTCATTGATTTTGCTCATCCTATTAATTTTTTTATGTTCATCGAGCTGTGGATAGATATAAATTTCAAATTTGGGATGTCACTGATATGGAAACTTGATCTAGATGAGTCTAAAATTGAGATTTCCCAAATCTGAGTCTAAAACCTGAGATAGAGGATGCTAATGGTGGAGGAAAGGATGTTGATGGAGATGATGGAGGTTGTGGGATGTTGATAAAGCTGTGCGATGTCTTAAAAAAAGGACTTGGTTGGAAGGTGATAAAGGTTTTATTCAATTGCTCAAATTTTTGGAAGGTCACTCTTTACTCCCTTCCTCTGTCTTTGACCTTCTTCCCCTTTTTCTCTCTCCCTCAACCGATTTATTGCTTAATATTGTTGTTTTCTATTTCACTTGTAGCTATCGGTGGTGAATTTGTAGTTAAAGCTGGATATAACAAAACTTGGCTTTTGTGAGGTGAGCGAGTTCTTTTTTTGATCTTTTCCGCCCTTTTTCATCCATCGTTTATGACTAGGTATCACAGGATTGTTTTTCCCCCTTTTCTGCAGACTGATCAATTCCTTCAACATTGTTTTTTCCCCTTCTTCTTCTGTTGATGTATCATTGAGGGTGTGTTTGATTGAGGGTATTTGGGAGTTTTTTAAAGGAATGAGAGGAGATTGGTTGAACCAAACAGACCCTGAAGGTAAGCTGCACAAGGTTCACTCCATTCACACATTCCCAACCCAAATCAACAAACTTAAAACAAGATTGAACCATCTTATAAATTGTTTTTCTTTAACAATTCGCTTTATGTTAACAGAATTGTTGCTTGGTGTTTCACTGTGGTAGGCCTCTGCAACAAGAAGTCCCCAAGAGAGGAATTCTACATTGTAGAATATGTGTTGGAGGATTTGGAACTTAGCTTGGCAAAAATAACATGTTCTATCGGTGATATTTCATGTTCATTCTCATTTGTAATTTCATTTTATTCATTGATTTAGTAACTTAGATGTGAACTCAACCTGGTTACTATATTTTTTTTATGAGTGATAAGTCACATTTTCTATTATTTTTTCTTTCATACTTAAGGTTTTTGCAGTGTAATTTTGGTTAATTTAGAGTATTTAGTATAATTTTCACAAGTTTAGTGAAATTTAGGGTTAAAATCGTGGGATTAGTTTTAATTTGTATTGATTGTGAGTATTCCAGGATTATGAGATATAATTCTTTCTATCAAAGCCATTTCTACTGATTTAGGGTAATTTAGTACTTAATTTAGCTTAATTGACTGAATAATTGGGAAATTTTAAGATTAAGTCTTATGAGTTTTCTTCATGAAGATACTGTTCCATACACCATTTGATTATCCCTAATATCTCATGTCTTTATTTTTTCATTCATGTTAAACTCATTATGGATCACTATTTTTACTATTTTCCATTAGATTATTTTATCCCTAATTAGAGACGAATTTGATTTTAATTTTAATTTCTCCTACTGATTTTTGGATTAATTCATCTAATCATTATTTAAAGTACTTATTTAATCCTAATTCTAGTTGTTAAGGTTGGTCGAAATCATTTAGAGTTTTTAGAGCCAATCAAAGTTCAGTTAACCAAAGATGTTTTGGTCATTTTTTCCTTACACCTTTATTTTCTTATTATTTTTAGGGTTTTTAATTACTTTCTTTTTCATTTATTTCAACATATTTTTCCTTAATTTTTTATGTTAATTTTCATTCCAATTATGCTTTTAGGGTTTTTCTCATTATTTTTAGGGTTTTTAATTGATTTCTTTTTCATTTATTTCAGCATATTTTTTCTTAATTTTTTATGTTAATTATCATTCCAATTATGCTTTTAATCTTGATTAATTTTTTATTATGTCTTTTTCCTGTGGTTTTATTTAATTATGCTTCTAAATTATATAGATCACATAATTTTATTTTTGTGCAACATTTCTACTTAATTATTTTTGTGCAACATGTGGGCCTTGACATGATTTAAGGGTTCTAGTGGGATTAATTTTCTTCTCTCATTGGCCATTTTTTCCACATCACCTCCATCTAAACTTCCACATCATTCATCAATTCACCCATCAAGCTACCTCACCTATTTCACTTGAAATTCCCTCACTACTTTTATCCTTTGTTTGGTTCAAGAGATTTGAAAGAAAAGGAAAAAATAAAAAATTTTCAATCATATTATTTTTCCAAACCAAACAAAGAAAAATAAACATTTTTTTCTCCTATTTCCTCCTCTTTCTCTTATTAAGAAGAAAGGAAAAGTATTCCCTCCTTTATATGATTAAAGAGAAAAATATGATTGAAAAATTTCCCACATCTTCCCTTCAAATTCCTTTAACCAAGCATACGGATAATTGCTCCTAATGCCCCATAGTTCCCATTGCATTTGGCAGTTGAACCAGATCAGAAAACATCCAGGCTGAAGAAAAAAAAAATTCTCTCGCGTTCTCATTATTCAACCAAGAACCATGGAAGCTCTCTTCAATCGCCATCAAAATCACACCATTTTCTGTAATTCCTCCATTGATTCGTCCCCTTCTTTTCCCTCTCCACACACTCCAGCCATCAATTTCATCATCTACTCTCCTATTCTCTTCAACCAAGTCAGAACTATGCTGTATTTTTTGAGAGGTTGCTGCAATTTTTGTTGAAGTCGTGGAAGAAAGCTTGAGTTTGTCCAATTCGTAGCTGGTACATTAGTTGCTAGTAGTTAATTTTCAACCTCAATCATCTTTCATATAATCTCCATCTAATTCATTTTCAGCCACATAAGTCACCTCAAATTGCTTCCATAAATATTCCAAAATCATTAATCCATTCATCTTAAATCCATATCAATTTCGACCAATTTACTAAGGTATGAAATTTGCATTTTCTCATTCTAATTTTCACGCATCTATCATTAGCTTGTATTAGTTAGTATTGTGTCAATAAAAAAAATGAGTCAATAAAAGAAGTTAGTATTGTATAACATCCATTATGCATTTATTTAGCTTTCATACATCCATATAAAGCACTGATATCATTCATAAAAAAAAAAAAAACAATAAAATATTCATTATCTTGGTTTTCTTTGCATTCTTGCTTTGCATCTCTTTTTTCATACATTCGAGTCCTTGCATCATTACTCCGAGGAACGATCTAGACACCACTATATTACATTTAAATTGGAGTGGTGGGAATTGATAAAATTTGTGAGAAAAAAGGTCAAAATTCATGAAAAACCACTTTGTCACATAATTTCTCACAAAAAATTAAGCGTGAGAAAACTAGTCATGGGAACAAAATCTTTCTCACAGAATTTGTCAATGGAAAATTTTTCTCATGGAATTTATAGGTATTTCTCATGAATGGTAGTCTATAAGAAATTTATCACAGATAACTCTGTCATGAGAAATTTCTCACAGAACAATTTCTCATGGACTCAATTCCATGAAAAATTCTCACAAATTTGTTTATGTGAGAAATTTCTCACAAAATAACTCATGAAAAATTCAATGAGAAACGATAAAAGAAATTTTAACAAAAAAGTAAGCATTCTCATAAACTAGTTGTGTGAGAATGCTGAAAATCTAATATAAAAAGTAATAATCTAATACCAGAAATCTATTAGAATATTGCTTGGAAGGTGACCAACTTTTATCCATGTTCAAGGGCCTCAAAAAATGCCCAAATCTTATATGCTATGCCCATCTCCAATGAGGATTGAGGATTATTGGCATTAGGGCCTCTCGTTCCCTGAGTAAAGTATGAGGATTGGCATATCACCATGCAGGAAGGAAATCGAAGAAGAATGATCGGGCTTTAATGGCAAAACGTATTTCATATAAGAAAATGGCAAAAAGTATGGGATTATCCATCTTAATGGGGACATCATTACATGTGAATATGCATTATGAATGAAGGGCTGTATGCATGATTTAATGGGGTGTATCACACATTTGTCTTGTGTATAATAGGCATGCTATGGCGTCTAATCGATAAATGTGACGCCACCATAATTCCTCCTTGAAATGCAACATCAAAGTTTTGCATCGTGAAATTTTCAATGTCTAGAGTTGAAGAGAAAGAAATATTTAACCATGAAAATGGACCTTAAAAAGGAAACGATATAGTCTAACCTCTTCGCCGTTGCTTGTAGGACTTTTAGCTGAGGGAAATAATATATAGATCATTGGGCTGTTATTGTTGTTCTTAATCTTTATAGTTTAAAAAATTATCTGCTATTATATCTTCTTTATTGATTTAGTCGATTTATTGGGAAAAATGGTTAGTAATAAGGTGTGTTTTAAGAAAGAAATTTCATCTCGATCTCATACATTGGATGCTAATGTGGAATGTTTAATGTTCATCTTTTACTTCTTGGCAATATATTTGTTTGTTCTTCACTAGTTTATATAGATACTGATTTTCGCAATAATCATTTAAGGGTAAAGGATAGGAGAAATGTTTGGCTTTTGAAGAAAGAAAAAGTTCATGATTGCGGAAACTCTTCAAATCTTAAATAGAGAAAGTTAAACCACAAAATGTAAATGGATTGGAAAACAAATCACCATAATGATTTCTCAAGAATGACTAAATAATAAAGTTTTTTGAAATTGAAGTATGATTCACACTTGATATCAACCATGATGAAATATATATTATATATGAATGAAATAAATTTAACTCCGCGATTGAATTTATACGTAATTATAAATTAAATTATTCTTCTAAATATTGGCAATTCGATTAAAAGTTTTTCACACATAAATTATCACATTCAGTGGTTTCAAAGTAATTTTAAGGACAGAAAATTCTGTCATTGATCACATCCAGTAATTTCTTCAAAGTGCTTAGTTTTAAAAATTTTTTACACATGAATTATTACATTCAGTAATTTCCTTGCAATTGTGTGATTGCTTGGTCTTTTATCAAAGTGTTCTTAAAAGTTGCTTTTATCACATTCAGTACTGAAATCAAAGTACTTGTCTTTTATTTCTTATCGTGATACTGTGATGTATAATACATATAGTATAAAGTCTATACTTATCAAGAAACCATCTATTCTAAGGGCTTAAACTGTTATGTGTCAGCTCAGGAATAGGTTTTTACTTAAAACAGCTACCCTCACAATAGACTGACCCTTACCCTCGAGCTAAAATTTTTAACTTGCTAGTTAGAATGATGGGGGCATCAAGGGTTGACGACTTAATTGAAGGGTCTTATACTATGCCAAAAACTTTGCTCTCCTAAAGCTTTAAAGAATGCAGAGTTAAGCTTTTGGAAACATTTTAATGAGAATTGAAATTTTCCCCAAGCAATTTTTGCCCAGTGAACAATGGCTTTGTCCCCAGTTAACCATATGTATCCAGACTTTACAAAGTAGTTTCCATTATACTCCAAAGTTGATTTACCCCCTTGGAAACCTGCTGCCATTTTATCTCTTATATTCACAATTTTTTTCCAATGCCAACTAGTGTCTTGCTTGATTTGGTATTCCCTAAAGTAATTGTTTTTCAAGTAGACTTCATTTATCTACTTTACATATAGGATTGTTAGTTTAGCTAGTTTCCCAAGAGGGAAGTGAATTAAGAAGATTAAAATTTTTCTGCAAAAATGAAGTACAATGGTGATACTAAAAATTTACTGAAAAACAGAGTATAAGAAATAAAGAGTAATGAGAAGAAGACTCAGTGATTTATCCTAGTTCGGTCTACTCTACTTGACCTGTGTCCAATCCTCAAGTCACCACTTGAGATTTCTCCACTATCTCTTGCAAAATTTGAATGGGTTCTTACAATGACTGCAGTACAATACCAACCCAAGCCTTGAGCTAAAACAAACTCTCTCACTCTTCTTACTCAAGAATAAGAATATTTCCCTCAGTGTATTCTCACACTAAGTACTATCTACAAATGTGTAGATATATACAGAATGAAAACTCTTTTAAAAGAGTGGATATGAAAATTAAGATATAATGAATGAGCTAAAAAGAAGGTAGGTAAGCTTTAAATGTATTAGAAATTAAATCAGCAAAGTTTTGGCATATTTCTTATTTTTCTCATTACCAAACAACTTAAATAAGGTCATATTTATAGCTTTGGGACAAAACTATCCATTGGAAACGGAGATTAGCCGTTACTCTCAGAAAAATAGTAATTCACCTACCGCATTAAATGCACCTGACAGAGGTTATATGGATAACCTCCTCAGGTTATGCAAATAACGGGCAACTGTTTGTCTTTGTTTTCAACGTAAAGCTTTCGTTATGCTAATAATCTAGCTAGGTTATGCAGATAAGGTACTACCCAGAATGACTAAGTTTAGCTTAAAATAATTTTCATGAAAACCCTCTTAGTTATTAGAATAACATTAAGTTTTTCTCAAATTGAGTTTTAGTAGAACTTAGGTTTCAGGATAACCTCCCAAGGTTATGTAGATAATCCATTTTGCTGAAGAAGAGTTATGAGTTCTGTAATATAGGTTATGCGGATAACCTATTTACCCAAAGAATATTCAAGTACTCTGAAATATAGGTTATGCAGATAACCTTTTAACGGAGAAGAGTCCAAGTGCTCTGTGACACACTTTATGCGAACAACCTCCCTAGTTTATGCGAATAACGGGTTGTACAGTATCACTTGCCTTTACTGTACTCTCCCTTATGCGAATAAGGTGCCTACCTTGTCAGGATAATCGCCTTGACATATTTGAGAACTTGATTTTCAAACTGTGTTATACAAATAACCTTAACCCTTTTTCATGAAATTGAAGAATAAATTTTGGAAAACCTTCGATATTGAGTTTTTATCCTCATAACCTTCAATGGTTATGCGTATAAGGTAAATTATTTTTATGAAAACAGGGTAAACACTCAGAAACGTCTTTGAAATTGAGACTTTATCTCTATAGACTAAAACATTTTCATGAAAACCAATTGAACATTAAGAATCATTTTGAAATTGAAGCTTTATCCTCATAAGATAGCTCATTTCTTGAAAATCAATTTGAAGGCATGAGCTAATCATTAATCATTCAATTAGTCATCTCATTTAATATTGGGTTAATTGAAATTCAAAACTTATCTGCCTTCTTTTACAAATAGTTTCCTAAGACATGTGAAACAACTCTTCAATCTTCAGGAAACTCCAACTTTGTCATGCATTTCACTTGTGTTCTTTTGGTATTCAAATTCCAAGCTCATTTGTTTTAGAATCATCAAAACATCTGAATTAATATTCTCCCCCTTTTTTATGATGACAAAACAACTTAAACTTATTATTAGTACTTAGGTTTACATAAAGCTCCCCCTCAATATGTGCATAGTGTAAATAAAGTCAAATAATGTAGTGCATATTTTCAGAACAAAGAACACCAAGAATAAGCAAAGTTCATAGAAAGAAATTCATTGTATTATAAATATTCATTACAAGTACAGAAGCAAAAGATACAGGAACACAACAACTGAAAAACAGTAAAAAAGAAACAAGCAAGCATAAATCAACTAGTCCAATTAAGTTTCTTGCTTTTTCTTAGATTTCTTCTTCTTTTTCTTTGTGCTCTTCCTTTGCTTTATCTTTTTCCTCTTCCTTTTCTTCTTTCTCTTCTTTCTCCCCCTTTTTGTCATTAGCAACAGAAGGGATTTGAGTAACACCAGCATCCATCCTGGTAATGTCTTGATCAAGTTTGGCCTTCCATTCCCTAATTCTTTAAAGTCTTTCATCCAAAGAAAGTGGAAGGGTGGAGGGTTAGGGTGGAACAGTGGACAGTAGAACAGGCCGAAGAGGTACATTAGCAATAGCAGGAGGAATAGAAGGAAACACAGGAGTGTAAGGTATATCAGGCATAATAGGTGGAGGTGAGACAGTGGGAAGGGGTGCAGGAGAGGGATCATAATCAGAGGCAATGGTGATGATTTCCTACATAGCAGCCTCAACAAGGTAAATGATGCCCTCATAGGAGATAGGATCAGGGAGAGGAGGAAAGAGAGCATTAATCTCTTGTTTTCTTGAGGAAGATAAATTTGGTGAATGAAATCATCTTCAACCAAGAGAACTAAAGCTCTGCTTTGATCCTTGACAGTTTCTTCCTCAAGACCATAGTCCAGGTTAGGACCTAGGTCCTCTGATAGAGCAGGTGACTTAGAAGTCGAGGGAATAGCTAAATCATTAAGAGGAAATTGTGCAGAAGCAGTAAGTTTAGAGTATATGGGAGAAGGAGGTTGGAGAGGTGAAGAGAGGGTCGGGGTACACCAGAAGCTATTTGCTCATGCAAGGATTTCACTTCTTGGGTAAGACTCTCAAATTTGGTCTCAAACTGTTCTTGTATATCAGCAATGAGATACGCAAGATTGATCATATCTTCTCTGTGTTATTTCCAGGTGGCCATGGTAATCTGGAACAGGTTTTGGTATATGGTAGGTATGTCTGAAGGTGTAGGCAAGTCAGTGGCTGGAGTTTCATCGGGTTGCTCTGCGTGTGAGAAGGGGTATGAGGCTCAGGTTGCAAAGATTGAGGTGGTTCAGAGGGTGTGGATGGAGAGGAACTGGAATCGCCAACTATAAGACTCTTTGAAGCAGCTATGGACTCAGAACCTTCTTCAATATCCCTCTTCTTGTCAACCTATCTACTATTCTTCAGACTCATCCCCATCTCTTGCAGAACTTTCTCACTAAACTCTTCTGGAAGTAGTGCAGGGCCTCTCTCAATATGCAGAATGTTGTGAAATTTCAGAACCTTAGTGATAATATGCCCATATGCCAACTGTGAGTCCTGTCTATAGGTCCTTACTTTCCACATCCTCTGCAAGATGATATCCATCACATTTACTATTTTTCCCTTTATCAGTAGTAGTATGACTTGGAATTCCCCTCTGAATAGCTAATTGAAGCCTTCACTCTTGTTGAAGAACATACGAGAGACAATGTAATACAAAATCATGTTCTCAACACTTAGTAGAGTTTGAGCTATTTTCCCTTCAGAAGGCACATTTTGTCTTTGCCTGAACTGCCTTGATACTATTGTGCTACATTTGCAATTTGCTTCTCCCTTAGTGTCCTCATTAACAGCTTCATCTTCATTTTCAGCAGGATACTTTGAAGTTTCAATGTTTACCCTTATTCCTCCAGTAGGTAAATTCAAAGTTCAGACAACAGGTCAAGATGCAAGGTAATCTATCTCTTCCTCAATCTCACTTCAAACACCTTTGTGTCATGGTTAATTCTCAGAGAATTGTACCAAGCACGCATAACTTCCTCATTATAATCCTCCTTTAGTTCAATCAGTCCTCTATATTTCTCTACTAGCCAGTAGAATCAAACTTATTCCTCACTAGAAATTCTTCTATTCTAACAAAGTGAGGCTTAACTACCTTGTGCTTTTTGAAATCAACCTCATATGACTCTTTTAAAATCCTTATGCAAATAAGCTCATCTGTAATTAATGTTTGCTCAGAGTCAATAGCAAATGAACTTGTGTGTGTGTCAGCCTGAGGTTCTGATTTTGGAATTCCCTTTGGCTTTAGTGTTCTGGGCTTCTTTGTTAGAATACTTGGCCCAGCTTCCACTTTTCTTTTCTCCTGACTTGGTGATTTTGAGGCGTATTTTGACTTCACGTTATGCTATAGTCGTTCCCCTTGATTTCCACCCTTAGTCTTTGCCATGTCAGTGATTCCAGATGATTTGGTAAGGTAAAAGAAGTTCAGGATAAGCCGAAAAGAGATTTGAAAGCCGGAAATTGGATGGGATTTTGGAGATTTTGGAAAGTTTGAGGAGTACGATTTGAGGTTTTTAGGATAGGGTTAGGTTTTTCGCACAAGGTTCTGCTGAAAATCAGAGAATCCTATATATAGTCTCGAGGTTATACGCATAACCTATGGAGGTTATGCGAATAACAAGCTTTAAAAAGAGTATTCACGAGCACGGATAGCTGAGTTATATGGATAAGGTCCTTAGGTTATCTGCATAACCAAGATGAGTCAGAGGAGAGAAAAAGGAAGTTATCCAGACAAGCATACTATATTATCATGAAAAGAAGTTTCACAAAAGATAGAGAAAAAATTTGGCACAGAGCAGGTTATCCAGATAACCTTGTCACCTTATACAGATAACGTTCTTACTTTGAGAGCTTTTTTTCTGGAAGTAACATTATGCAGATAAGGTAGATAAGTTATCCTGAAATTGAATTTCACAAAGCACACACAATGAAGCAAACAAGGAAGGTTATGCGTATAAGGTGGAGACATTATCTGAATATCGAGTCTTACAAAGGCCAGAGGTTCACAAAAGCTCTTATTTTCATGAAAAACTCCACATCTTATCTAAATAACCTCAAATATAGAGTCTATGCACACCAGAAAATGAATTCATTTTCAGCATAAGGTTATAGGGTTATGCAGATAACCAAATTTGAAAAGCTCATAAACACTTACTGATAGCCTTGTTATCCCCATAAGCCTCTTTTTTTCAACATAACTTCATTCTAATGTGCAGGATACTTCATTTCGTCCATTTTTTATCATTTCAAATTAAGAAATGCCTGCAAAACAAACTTCTAGATACTCTAATACTTAAGTTAGTATTATTATTAACTGAGTTATAACCTTAAGAAGGATTTCAGAGAATACTCATAACTCATTGGGATTTACCATTCCCAATTCTCTATTGATTTTTCCATGTTTATCTTCTGCAAGTGGCTTTGTCAAGATATCTGCAAGCTGATCTTCAGTAGGGACGAACTCCAACTTGACATCACCTTTCAAAACATGATCTCTTATGAAGTAATGTCTTACTTCAATGTATTTTGTCCTTGAATGCATAACAAGATTCTTTGAGATGTTGATGGCACTTTGATTATTGCATCTTATTGGAATTTCCTTAATCTCAATCTCAAGATCTTCAAGTTGCTGCTTTATCCAAAGAACTTGTGCATAACAACTCCCCGTTGCCACATACACAGCTTCTGCTGTGCGGAGTGCTACACTATTTTGCTTTTTGCTGAATCATGACACAAGAGAGCCTCCTAGAAATTGGCAAGTTCCACTTGTACTCTTTCTATCAGTTTTAGATCCAGCACAATCTGTATCTGTATAACTTATGAGCTCTTCTCCATTACCTTTTGGATACCAAAGTGCCATTTGAGATATTCCCATCAAGTATCTGAAAATCGTCTTTATAGCTGTTGCATGGGACTCTCTTGGATATGATTGGAACCTAGTACACATACAGACACTAAACATGATGTCAAGCCTACTAGCAGTTAAATATAATAAGGAACTAATCATTCTCCTATATTGAGTTATATCAAAGAGTTTTCCTTCCTCATTCATAAGTTCTGCCACCACAAAGGATGACCAATCAAAATAACTAAGGAGTGTCCTCTTGTTGCAGGCGATCTTTAATAGGCAGTCACTAATACTTCCATTAGATGTAGGACTCAGCAACATTCCTAGACTATACAGTAAGAACAAAAACTCGAACTAATTATTGTGATTTGTAGATTAAATCATACTCTTCATTTGAATGTACCTCATTCCTGAAAACTCCCCTTTCAGTTTTGCTAGTGCATTAACATGCACGTTCATTTCCACAGGATTTCCATGCTTGGGTATGCCCATTAATGCATTGACATCACATGCCTTTATAGCTCTTTGCCTTCCTCTAATGTACATTGTTGAAGTTGGAGGGTCAATAGCTCATACCAACTTTGTGCATAGATAATGATCAATATGTGTGTACCAAATGTCTAATAGCCTCCTGAAAAACATCTTCTCCACCCTCTCTCTCAATGTGTCTTTGTTTCTTACAAATTGGCCTAGAGAACATCGCGTTTGTAATGGTGCTTGCCATTAATAGGTATTTTTACTTAACATAAAACTAAGCTATATAAACACAATTTCCATAGAATCTATGCATATCATATCATACCGCATTGATATTGATCTAAATGATCTTCTTTCTCGTTGCTCTTGTATGCGTGATGTCATTCCCTTGTATTGGGCCCTCACATCTTCCGATAACTTATTCCACACATCCAATGTTGCAGCATTACACTTCCCAATAGCCTTGTAACCTGACTTAACTTTATACTTGGCCCTATACTCTTTCATAAACACATTTAGTGCCATCACATGTGATCTTTTCTCTCCCCCTCCTACTTTCTTCAATTTTTTCCTACTAACAACTATAGTCAATTGGAATAGGAATATTACCTAATGCATCATTCAACTAATTCATGCTATGCTAGGAGTTTTGTCAAAGCAATGGAATTCATGCAGCAATGGAGATGGTTCAAATTCAACTAAAGTTATTAGAATATTACCTAATACTCTACATGGTTCTAACACTATCTAAATGCAACATATATGTTAAACTACATGACTAATAACTACCACAACTACTTTGAAGATGGCTCTAACTAAAAAGTACCTCAAATGCTAAGTTAGTTTACATAAATGCTTTAACATTCAACCACAAATAGAGAGGACCTCTCATGAACCAATGCTCTACATGGAGATGAAGATAACCTAAATGATATGGGAAAACCCATCATTCTCCTTTAAACTTCAACATTGTAATTGCCATTCAAAGGGAATAAATGTATATACTCATTGATTCATATTCGAACCCTAGATGAGAACCCCAACAATACTTCAGCGCATCAAGTTTCCGTTTCCAACACACGAGATTGTTGTCCACCACAAAAATTCCACCAAGCAAGCATCACCAGTCTTGCATCTTTGTCGTTACCAGCATTCCTTCTCCCGTCGCTATGCATTTCCTCTTTCTTCTCTTCTTTTTGTTGTTGTCTTGGTCTTGGTTGTTCCTCTTTCTCCATCGTCACTGGTATTCCTCTTTTTCTTATTAAGGGCAAATTTGTAAACGGACATTACAATTAAGGAAAAAAAGGTTTAGGTCCTTAGCTGTCATTATTTCCACCTCATGCATTGAAATGTAAAAAATTGAATGGTAGGCATTAAAATGTAATTTTCCCTAATTTTATTGCATGTTTTTTTTTATGCCAACAGAATAAAGCTAATTATATGTATTTGAACCAGCTAAGCATTTTGTCCCCTCAACAATTCTATGAGAGATGTTTACAAAATACAAATAATGTATGCACAAGATAGAGTATATCATTAACTAATTAGCAGGGAATGGTTCCAACTAATTATCAAACGTGGGACATTTCATTAAAAGACCCATGTGGGAATGATAATAATTATTTTAAAAGATTAAAAATTAATAATGAACTATAGTTACTATTAATGTTTTCTAAGAATGCAATTTAGTCTCCTTAATGCTATAAGTGTGTTTTAGATTTATAACTTCAAAGAGTATAGGATTAGATGATAATTTTAAGGACTTGTCATAACTCTGAAAAGTATTAAATAACAATTTTAGTTATTTAAATAAATTTTAAATTGAAAAAATTGGGTTTTGGTATCAAAAAATAAAAATAGTTAGTTTTGGTGCCAAATTTTAAAAATTTTCTATCATAACTTATAAATTTTCTATCATTACTTGGAAATATTCTATTCTCATTTGGTAAACAAATTTTTTATCTTCACTTAGAAATTTTTAATCTTGACTCGGAAAAATTCTATACTGACCATAAAATAAGGTGAAATTTGGTCTCATTTATCAAACGCTTTGATTTTTTTTCCCCATTCTCCCTTTTAAATTTTAGAATACTTTAGGATAATTATTATCTCCTCATGGATCTTTAAAATGGAATTTGCCCTACTAAAAGCATGATGGATGTTTTAGAATAATTAACATAATTACGGTTGCTGGCTAAAGGATAATTGGCATAATCATCGAGGCATCTTTCACTCTCCCTTTATCCCTTTTTTAAGAGGATCATTGACTAATCAAGGCCAACAAACTAATAATAAAAGTCGCTTATCTTTTTAAAACCTTTATAATTTATATCATTTGTTTTGTTTAAAAAGAAAGAAGAAATGAAAAGAGGAGATTCTTTTGGCCGATGATGCAAAAAAATAATATAACCATTTTTTCTTTTTTATGTGCATTTTGTAAGTATTGATTCAACGAGGAAGATGCAGGTCCTTATGAATGAAAAAGAAAAAGACTTAAGACTTATTTACCAGTTATAAGTATACTATAACTTTTTTTTCCCCAATAAAACTTATATTTGCAATTGTTTGAGGTTAATGTTAGTGGCAAAGTATGTTCTGGCCCAAAAAAAAAGCGTAACAGTATGTTATTAGATAAGTCAAAAATAAAGATGTTATTAATTAATAATGTTTGCACATTTTTTCTTTTTTGTTTTAAATACAAGAAGCAATAATACATAAGAACTATGTAAGAAAACCAATATAAATTGAGTGGAAAATATTCTGATGAGAAGATCTTAGAACAAGTTTTGTGGTTAGAAAAGTAGCCCAAAAAAAGCCAAAAATAGTTTAAAATGGACTTGGGCTGGATGTTTGTAATGGGCAATGCTAGCCCAAACGAGATGCCCAAAAATGGCCCAAATAAGTTTCGTGAACGGTGCGTTTTGGCGTTTTGATGTTCTGGTGACTGTTGCCGTCCACCGGTACCGAGTGCATCGTTCGATTTCGAACGGATTGGGGCTCTCTGAAACCCTTTCGCTTTTGGGATCAAGACTGTGGCTTCGTGGAAGCCATTTACACCTGAAGCTCTGAGTTTCTCTCTCAACAACCTACAAGGTTTGTTTCTGCACCTGTCTCTCTTATTACTTTTCGCTTGGGTCTTTCTCTTTTGTTTTCATTTTCTTCAAAATCTTGCCCTCCTATTCATTCTCTGTTTCTCTGTTCGCATCACATTTGTACCTTTTTGTCATTTATTTATTGAAGAGACATATGAATTCCTTCTGCGTTGCTGATTAGTTGCAGGGTATGGATTAAACTTTCCTTCTGCTTGTTATAATTTTATTTCTTAGTTAGATCCGAATAAGTGATTTCTAGAACTTACTTTTAATTCATAGAATGCGTGACTGTGTTCTGGGTGCTGATTGGAGTTGAAATTTTGGGTTTGCAATGATTGCTGAAATCTGAAGTTTGACGGTTCTTTTTTTGTTTTTGTTTTTTCCCCCTTTTATCTTTTTCTATTGCTTGTCACCATATGGTTTTGGAAAACACGATAGAGAAAAAAGTGTTTCTGACCATAGATATGCGGGTGCGCAACATAGTAGTAGGTTTATATTAATGGATCTTTTCTATATTTACACCAGCCTGTGCAATTGCACTTTTATACTGCGGATTTGGGGGTAAGACAAAATGGAAGAAATTCTTTCATTGTACATAATTTGAATAATATGAAGAGTGATCAAATGTAATAATCATTTTGAGCTTCCTTTTTTCTTTTGTTCTGGTAATGTGGTGTTAAATAATATACATACACTAATACTTAATTTGGTTCCGTTGTTATGAACGTTCATTCATCATCCTCATGATTACTGTTTATATGCATCCTATATTTTTGTTTATTGGTTCTTTGGTTCTAGACTGGTGGTCTAAAAACTTGTTTTGAAATCTTATCTTGGAGGTCCTCCCTTTGTTCCATATCTACTGTCCATATGTGATAATGCAGGTTATCATTCCTTGCCTGCCATTGCTGCACTGCTTCTGCCTGTAACTATTTGATTGTGGAAGAGAATTGTTTTTCACCTTACACCCTCCAAAATAAAAATAACGCAGGTTATCTTAAGCTGGTAACTGGAATATAATGTCTGAGGATGCTAGCCCAATGTTGGCAGTTTATGATGACCCCTCAGAGCAACGATCACTATCTGTGGATGATGCAAGCAGCACGGAGGAATCACCAGATGAAACCAGGCTCTCATTGGAGACTACTAATGATTCAATTCCATATATTGGACAAAGATTCAGCACTCATGATGCTGCATATGAATTTTACAGTGAATTTGCCAAGCAGTGTGGGTTCTCAATTCGACGCCACCGTACAGAGGGAAAAGATGGTGTTGGAAAAGGACTGACTAGACGCTATTTTGTTTGTCATCGTGCTGGTAACACTCCTGTCAAAACATCAACAGAAAGTAAACCTCAAAGAAATCGAAAATCTTCCCGATGTGGATGTCAGGCTTACATGCGTATAAGCAAGACAACAGAATTAGGTACTCCAGAATGGCGCATTACTGGTTTTGCCAACCACCATAATCATGAACTTTTAGAACCAAACCAAGTTCGTTTTCTTCCTGCTTACAGAACTATTTCAGATTCAGACAAAAGCCGAATCCTGATGTATGCTAAAACAGGAATTTCTGTCCATCAAATGATGCGGCTTATGGAGCTTGAGAAGTGTGTGGAACCTGGATATCTGCCTTTTACTGAAAAGGATGTAAGGAATTTACTTCAATCATTTAGGAAATTAGATCCAGAAGAGGAAAGCATAGATTTATTAAGAATGTGCAGAAACATCAAGGAGAAAGATCCTAATTTCAAATTTGAGTTCACACTTGATGCAAACAACTGTTTGGAAAATATAGCCTGGTCATATGCCTCATCAATACAGTCATATGATATCTTTGGTGATGCAGTGGTATTTGATACGACACATCGCCTGACTGCATTTGACATGCCATTGGGTATATGGGTTGGAATGAATAATTATGGAATGCCTTGCTTTTTTGGCTGTGTGCTTTTACGAGAAGAAAACTTGAGGTCATATTCGTGGGCATTGAAGGTAGTGTGATGAGGAAATTTCTTCCATCTATATAATTTCACTTTTATTTCTGTGTTAGCTTACGTCAGCTTACATTTCCTTTGTAATCTCTTTTATCTTTTGTTGATAGACCTTTATGTGGCTTGATGAAAATAAAGGAATGGAAGGAGAGAATATTTTTTAACTGATTGTGTAGCCAACACATTCAGTAGGGTTCCCTCTAGGATTTACTTGAACTGCTGATGGTCATAATGTTAAGTAATCTTCCCCCTGGTAACTTTATTTATGCATCATCTAAAATGAGCTAGGCACTTTAATTGTGGATGAGAAATGATTTATTTTTATTTCATTTTCCTATTTTTTGTGGAATCTGTATGCCATAGATGCATTTGATTTTTGAAAAGTTCTATGGCTCTTTAATTCACTTAGGAGGTTTTTCTTTTGCTTTGTCTGTTTTTTTTCTTCATCGTCTTCTTGGAAGGCATTCTTAGGGTTTATGAATGGGAAGGCGCCACAGACAATATTAACTGATCAAAATGTGTGTCTCAAAGAAGCATTAACCATGGAAATGCCAACAACCAAACATGCTCTCTGCATATGGATGATTGTAGCAAAGTTTCCTTCTTGGTTTAGTGCTGTTCTAGGAGAACGTTACAATGAGTGGAAGGTTGAATTTTATAGACTTTACAATCTTGAGTCAGTTGAAGATTTTGAACTGGGTTGGAGGGATATGGTTAGTTCTTTTGGGCTGCATGCCAGCAGGCACATTGCTAATTTATATACTTTACGCACACTTTGGGCATTGCCATTTTTGAGAAGCCATTTTTTTGCGGGAATGACTACAACTGGCCAGTCAAAGTCAATTAATGCTTTCATTCAACGATTTCTGAGTGCACAGACTCGACTTGCACACTTTGTGGAGCAGGTATTGTTTCTTTCTCTCTTTTGATTTGGAAATTGTTAAATTGTTTTCACGGTGTTGATTTGTTGGACTCTACACACACTTGCCAATTCCTGCCCCCTTCACCAAACCCTTCTTTTCAATATATACCCAACCATCATCCCCTTCTCTTTCTCTCTTCTACACCTCATGACCCATGTGAGATAATAAACGTTATTTCCCTTTTCTACCCTTTTCTACGCCTTACCAACTATTATTTGGCACTTTGGCCCAGGCCCATCATAATTCCTTTTTTAGAAGTAAATTTTGTTATTATGCTCAACAGTATGTTCCATCCTGTATTTTGGAGGATGTAAAAATTTATCTTATTGTTCAATTGGGTTTGCACAATCAGGTAGCTGTTGCTGTGGATTTCAAAGATCAAACTGGAGAACAACAAACAATGCAGCAGAATCTCCAAAATATTTCTCTCAAAACTGGAGCCCCCATGGAGTCACATGCTGCTGCAATTCTCACTCCTTTTGCCTTTTCAAAGCTTCAGGAACAACTTGTGTTGGCTGCACATTATGCATCTTTTCCATTCGAAGATGGTTTCCTTGTGAGGCACCATACAAAAGCTGAGGGAGGTCGGAAAGTGTATTGGGCTCCTCGGGAAGGAATTATAAGTTGCAGCTGCCACCAGTCTGAGTTCTCTGGAATTCTCTGTCGGCATGCTCTTAGAGTTCTTTCGACAGGAAATTGCTTTCAGATTCCAGATAGATATCTTCCCCCTCGCTGGCGTCGAATCAGCATGACCTCTGCTAAGCTTTCCCAGAGTGCAACTAAGGATCATGGTGAAAGAGTACAGTTATTACAAAATATGGTTTCTGCTCTTATCACAGAATCTGCTAAGTCAAAGGAAAGATTGGATATTGCAACAGAACAGGTTTCCCTCCTTCTATCTCGAATAAGGGAGCAACCAGTTTCATTGCAAGGTGTTAGAGATATTTCTGGCATTGGTAGGAATGTTTGACAATTGGCTGTAGCATAGGATACAGTAGGCAGAGTGTGATTCAGTGATGGAAGGAATAGTAAAATGTGGATGAGAAAGCAAATTGATGGAGTTTGGATTTTGCAGTGCTTGATTGAAGCTCAAAAATTTCCTTTCTGCGAAAAGGGGAAAGAATAGATTTGTGGTGTGGTTGGAAGTTCTTCTAGAGTGACATTTTTTGTGTAGTGGTAAAAATGCAAAGTTTCTGTTATGTTGGGCATACAAGGTACCAACCATCCTTCCTACTCATTGTTCCTATGCATTGCTTAAAAGGATTTTACTCTGTAGAAATGTATAGAAACTTGTTCATACACATTCTTGTCTTAAGAGTTATTGTAATTTATCTCAGTTTTGAATTTTGAATTAAGTAAGAAATTTAGATAGGGTTCACTGGTCTAAAGCAGCCCTTTCTTCTGTGATCTTGGTATCATGTGCTTGGAAAGTTCAAAGTTAGCTGTTCGCCTTTATGGTCCTTGAGTAGTTCTCTTTGGCCTCTCTTTTGAGCAACTTGTTTGGAGTTATTGAGCACCATTGTCAAAAATCAGAAAACCAGCAACATTGAGCTCCCAAAAAGTGTGAACAAGCTTGATAACGATGGCGTGGATGGGTAACTCTCGATGGTTTTGTTACGTCGTATATTCCAAGTGTGGGCTCGTGGCACATAATGATGGCAGCTTCTCCAAAATATTTCTCGTCATTGTACCATTGCCCGAGCATCGATGAGTTAGAGGGCAAAACTGGCTTACAAATGTGAATTCTGTGGAATCCTTATAATTCTATCGGGTTTATGATGGAATTGATTTCTAGCTTTTTGATGGAAATGTATTCGTTAGGAATCATAAATCTAGCATATCAAACATGCCAAGGGAAGGAATGCGTCCTTGATTTCATTTCTTTCCTTACAATTCCTACATACCAAACGGGTTATAGATGTATTCTCCAACTTTGGAGGCGTTTCTTTTGATAAGATTGATTTAAATTGTTTGGGAGGAATGTATAAGAAAAAAATTGTTTGGGAGGATAAGATAAAAGGCTGAGCATCGTGAAATTATACAGTGGTCATAATGTAATTGACTGGAGGCTAAACTTTTTACAATGCAAAATTATTTTGGAAGCAGAGGTGAATTTTGTACTTTACACAAAGTTTAAGGTAATTATATTGTTGGTTAATGAATAGTGTGTGTGTGTGTGTGTGTGTGTGTTTTTTTTTAAATTTTATTATATATATGAATGATTAGATACATTTGATGATTAAATACATTTTTCTCTATATTATATGAAGTTTGAAAAATAAGTTATATTATTGGTAGTAGCTTATGAATAATATAACTTGTTATAAGTTTTATATTTTATGTTGATGACATTTAATTTAATACATGAAATGTAGTGGCGGCAATGGAATTTTTAATCTTGAATGTCTAATATCATGTAAGAATATTCTGTAGAACTGATTAGAAGAATGTCGAAAGATAATTTTACTTGTAAGCTTATTTTTACGCTCTTAACCATGTTTTGTTATGATGAAATGGGAGAATAGCTTAACAGATTGTTATTCTCTTTCGTTTTACTAGAATTTATCTTCCACAATAAGCTAGTGTTTGACACTAATACGCATAAACGTTGCTAGAAAGATAATCATTGTACTGTACTCATACCATATTGTTGCTCATCATTTGCCGTCAGTTTCTTGTTCAGAATACTTTTTTTATTTAAATAAAAATAAAAGATAACTGATATTATTATATCTAATTATAATTTATAATTACAATAACATAATAAATATTTCATAAAAATAAGAAAAAACTAATTTTTCCTACTCAATTCAAACAAGACCACATCATTCTGTAAAATTTTCCATGAGTTTTCTCAATTTCTATCGTCTAATTATATTGTGATACAAGTATTTCGATATTGACAAAATACATATTAATGTAAACATTTAATCATTACAAGAAAAAGCATTGTATACAATCTACATATCATTCTAGTGTGACTTGAATCATAGAGCATAATTTTTTTTCTTTTCTAGTTTTCATGAAGCTCCTCTTTTAAACTATCCAAAAGATGGCCTGTGAACAATATACCCAGGTTTGGCCTATATACCCAGGTTTGGTAAGATCTTCCATTTCTTGGGCCATTTCTATCACCTTGTAAAATGGTTGAGAGACCATTGCAGTCCTCAATCAAAAAGCCACGAATGCAGTTCAGCTTTTTTATTCCCAAGTCTCATTGGTTTGTGATATCCGTGTGGTAGATCAATTCAAATGAATCTCTTTCACAAATTAACCCTTCTATTGCCTCATCAATTTTCCCACCCTTGTAGTACTTCAAATACTTGGTAAGTCCGTGTTCAAAATATTGAAGAATTTTGGGATATTGTGAATATTGACATCCAATTTAAGATTGGCTCGAAACAAGTTTCTTTTGATCTCTTCACTGTCTCCAACTTGCCATAAAATTTTTTAGTATCTTTGAGGAGGGAAAACTCCAAGAGCAGTTAGGAATTTTAGCAAAGCTACCTTATTTATAATATGTCAAGCTCGGTTGTATCATTGCTCATATCATCACTTCAACAATTAATTAGTTCTTCTATATTTTGAAGCTTGGTAATCACATGATAGTATTCTGAGTCTTGGTAGTAACTTTGTTCACCACTTTTAACATATAGAATTTATAAACATATCAAAATTGTTCAAGCTCCAATACGAGAATGTAAAAAGCTCACTTGGATATCCTAAATGTCAAGGACCTCAAGAAGTTGAAGTGACGCTGTTTCAAAAGGCAAATCCCCTAGGTGCTTACCAAAATTTGAATAGAGCCATTTAGATGGGTTAAGTTTGACAGCAATGATGGAAACTTTACAATAGCAATACCATGCAAGTCTAATACAAGACCATTGCTCATATTTTCGGGAAAAAAAGTTTAGAGACCGTTTGATTTCATATTTGCAAATTTAAGTTTGTTATAATAAGGTTTAGATAAAAGTAAGTTTATTGTAACAAGTTTTATGTTTAGATTTATATTTTTCCAAAAGTAAGTTTGATAAATTAAAAATTATTTCAATAATAAAAATTAAAAATATTTTTAAATGTGCAATTACTGAAGAAAAAGATAAAAATTTTATAATATTATATAACTAATTGAGTTATATTTTCTCTTATAAGTCAATTTTAACTGTTTTACATATAATAAGAAAAACAATTGGAAGTAATTAAAATTTTTAAACTTTCCAAAATTTACCATAACTTTCTAATATTGCTTTCATTGTGTCTTTCTTAATTTTATTTCATCTTAATTGTATATTTCTTAATCTCTCACCACCATAATTATTTTATGAAGACAGACATAGAAATGAATATTTAATACGTACAAAATGATTTACATTTTGTATACTATATTTTTTTTTTATAATAAGAAACGGAGGGAGTATATGCTTTATAATATAGATAATTTTAATTATAAAAAAAGTGCCAAACCTACCAGTACAGAAAAAAAAAAAGCCAACTTCATTTTTCTGGACTGAAAAGTAACACTCATGAGCTTCATTGAGAAAACCCTAGTTTGAGGCTAAAATGAGGTTTTGTAAACCTACGTTTGCTTTTACCAAAGATTTTCCAAATAGGCACTTAATTGTGGATGATCTTGAATTCTTTTGTAGCAACCATGTCTCACGCACGTCATAATCTAAGAAGTTCCATTCATTGAAGTAGAAAAAGCAGACAGACTGCATACAGATAAGAATATAAAAAGTACTTGAAAGTAAAAGAAGATTAAGTAAAGATAAAGAACATGAAATAAATAGATTGAAAGTAAATGCACGAAAGCAAAATACAAGACACTAAATTAAAGTAAAAAGGTAGTCCGCATAAGATTGGCTTAGAGGACGAGGAAGGAAATAATAATGCGAACTGTAAGTATTAAAATGGTGGTAGTTTGCACAATTTAGACGAAAAAAGTAATGAACAAGAAATTAAAACATGTCAGAATGGTAGAAACTCGCACATTCTATACAAAGAGAAAAGAGAAAAAGGAAAGGAAGAAGAAAGGTTAATGAACAAAAATAGAAATGGTTAATAAAACTTTATTGAAGTGAAAGTATAAGAAACTTACAAAGATTTCTCTTCTAGAGAATCTCCCTGTACTTTCACTACAATTGCTTATAATGGTTTATATAGAAAAGAGAGTGAAGGATAGTAACTAAAGTAACAATCCCTTATTAAGTATTCCTTTACTTTTGGTGGCATTTAGGAATTACATATAATGCTCTTATATCATCAAGCAAAGCATAAATATTACTAGAGAGCTTAATTAGATCACAGAGAGATAGGTCCCTAGAAGTAAACTAAGTAGAATCGAATTACTTTCAACTTCATCCATGCAGTGAATTATTAAAATAAAATCTGTTTAATCACTGGGTCAAGTTTATTGCAGCAAATAAAGCTCATCCTCATCTCTGGAAAGGATAATCGACACGGATCTGGGTGGAATCATAAAGCAAAATGCTAGAGAGAGGGATTGAATCCATAAGTCTCTGTTCATCAATATCATGGTGGGAAAAATTTTGAAAAGACAGAGTGATGGTGAAGAAGATCTGTGTTCAGTGGGAGGCATTAAAGATGAAAGCAATATATGAGAAGAAATTTAGATCCAGAGAAAGAGTCTAGGAAGATGTATTCTGTTTCTGAAAACACACAAATTTCAGAGTTGCATGAAGGAATGAAGGAAGAATTATGGGCAAACCTGGGTCAAACTGAGATGGCAGCTACTTGTGGAACGTGAAGAAATGCTCTCAAGTCCTATTTTCTGGGATTTTAACGAAGTGGTTACTTGATCTCTTTCCACAAATGAAGAACTGACTGCAGTTCAAGCTCATCCTTAGAAGTCAACCCACGGGGAACGATGAACTTCATGAGAAATCACATTGCCATCATCATCGGACCAATATTTTAAAAATCAGATCTATGTTATAATTGGAAAATTCGGTGGGTGACGGTTTTTATGGTTTAACCAGTTTGTATATAGTCGAACAGGTGATATAATAATTAAATAAAAATAATATTATATATAATAATATATATATAAATAAAATATCAAATTATTAAGAAAATAAATTTAAATAATTTAAATTCATAATAAGTTAATAAATTCACATAGTAATAATATATATTAAATTATTAAAAGTAATGTTAAAATACTTTAATATAATAACACTATATAACTATAATATTATAAAATGACTATATTCCCTCAATTCCCAATTATAAAAAATAAATAATTATTTTATTTATATCAAGAGAAAAATAGTTTTGATAGTTAAATTCATTAATTGTACTACAATTTTATTATTTTTTTAAAAATTTCCCACATTAAAAGTCTGAAGTAAGATTAATTCATTATTAGTAATTATCAATACAACCTTAATTACTCAAGGATATAAAAGAAAAATAATATTAATTACTCCATAAATTTTATCCATGTCTCTTATATTTTAGAATAAATAAAAAGTCTCAAAATTCTCTTATAATTTGGGACAGAGAGAATATAATCCAATGAAATTTTTCATTTTTATAATTAGTAATTTTAAAATAAAACAAAAAATAGTGTTTTACTCTATAATAATTTTTATAATTAATAATTTTGGCAAAAAAGGTTAAATTTAAGTTAAACTTTACCCAATTTAAAAAATTAACTGGTTCTTTAAAAATCGCTCCGGTTTCCGGCTCAACTCCGGTTTCTGGCTCAAAAGCCAGTTTAAAGCGGTCCAATCTGGTTTAACCCCTAAAACTATCCAAAGTTGAAAACCAAGCCGTTCTTTACACCAGGTGACGATCCAACCGGTTTAACCGTCTGGTCTGGTCCGATTTTCAAATCATTGGATTAGACGCTCGCCCACATGGTCCCAACTCCCAATCGGTGCATATCAAAATTATATATTATTCTGAACTATTGGTGGGAAATGCACTGATTATTATGCTATGTTTGCATGGCTAGAAATGGGAAAGGGTTGGGGAGAGATTTTACTCCCTAGTTTCTTTATTTGGTGAAAAAATAAATTAGGAAAATGGAGAAAAAATGTTATTCTTCTTAGTATCTTTTCCCCCAAAATTAAAATAATTTCAAAGAAAAGTACATCATTTTATCCCACCATAATAAATTCTGTTTGAGAAAACCCAACACTCTCTTCATTGGTTTTTTTTCTTATGTGTAAAGAGGGATTTCATTAACGAATCAAAATAACAGGAGAGGCCATCAACAAAACAAGCCTCGAAATATGTACAAAAAATCAACTTTACACCAGGCGATAAGATGCTATGTACATTAACATTGCCATAGCTACAGAAGTCGCCTTAGCTCTCAGAAGTCGCCTTAGCTCTCAGTGTATGGCTAGTCATGAAAAGAATCTCGTTTGTGGGGACGGTGGTGGCTAGGCGAAGAGGATAAAGGGGGCTAGGGTGGAGGGTGAGAGTTTATGAGAAAACCAAAGCTTATAAAAAACAAAATAAAATAAAAAGTTAAGTGCCAGTCGGTAACAGAGAAAAATCGGTGTTGCTGCCTCTGATTTGTGGATTTGTAGCATTGTGTTAAATATTTTTACTTTTTTCACCAAAGAAAAATATATTTTTACTTTTATAGCATGTCAAGAAATAATTTTTTTTGTGTAATATAATGATTAATTTTCCTCTCTATCATCATGTGTCTAACTCCCATTTTGTACTTCGTAGATTCACATTTCATACCCTTGCGTCTCTCTCCTTTGCGCATCCACTATCACCATCGTCAAGCTGCTCTTCAGTTACCGTCGCTACCACCGACCTCCTCTGTAACAATCATCACAGTTGTGAACCCTTGACCTAGGTTTCATCAACCTCCTCCCTATTTATCTTTTTTTTTTTATTTCGAAATCATGCTATATTTTACTTCCACACTATAACAGAGCTGCTTATGTTGTGAGAGGCCCATTTGTAGTTCTCAATTTCCCACATGAATACCCAATGTTAGCTAGTGGTGCTAATATAGTAGCTGTCGGTTATTCCTCTGTTTTTTACTCGGCTTCTTCTTAAGAGGAGTCATGGACAGGGAAAACAAGTGTTCGAGTTCGAATGCTTGGATGTTAAATTGCTAGAGGAGCTTCTTGATTGTGAAGAAAAAAAGGAGATGGGAAAGTGATATTTTGTAAAATTATGGCAATTGTCCAGAGAATGATATGTGCTAATTTTAATATTAATTTTTTTAAATATTTGGTTAAGATATTTTTTAGTTTTAATGAGATTCATAGTGTGCCTGCAGGTGAAAAAAATTGCATATAAAACTATATGCATATATAATATTATATATTGAATACATTCTTTTAGTTTTTAATTCAACTATGCAGAGGATAAAAATAATATTATTATGTTATTAGAAGTAAAATTCTATTAATTGAAGAATTGAAGTATTGGATGAAAAAAATATCAAAATAGAATTGATGTATTGTATGAATTTGTCGATAAAAATGGCACTTTCCTTTTTCAAGTAATGTATTTTCATATTATTTTTTACTAGATTATCTTGTTAAAATTCAATTTCAAATTCAATTGAAATGAGTAAAATGATATATAATTATAATGACAAAAAATAATATGTAATTATATATTCATATAAAAGAGAAAACAAACATAGTGGAAGAATAGATCGGAAAATTTGACTTAAGTATATTAAAGATATAATTGTCCATTCATAATTATTTTTTCTTTTTTTTCCTTCTAAAATAAATAAGATAACATTAAAATTCTTTTATTAAAATTTCTCATTTATTCTCTAAATGCGATAAAATTAAAGTTCTTTTTTTTTTCATTTTGTTTCTTTCCCTCATTAAATCCCTCTCCTCCTTTTTCCCCTCCATTAAACTAAACACAACGTTAAAAAAAAAGAAGAAGAAGAAGTAAATCTACCCATCTACCCGTGTGATATTCAATATGATCAATACGTATTTTTTTTTTAAAAAAAGTGAAAATGGAATCTCATCAAGAAACCAGATTACAAAGCAGTCAAAAAAAAAAAATAAGCAGCATTTACAAGAGCAGGGCAAAAGAAAACATGCGAAAAAAAACAATTTTAACTACTGGTTTCTTCAGCAAAAGAATGAATGATACAAGAGGCATTTTATATTTCTTCATTTGGATCTACTCCCTCTAGTCCAAAATATAAGTAATATTTCAAAAATTTATTTTGGCCCCAAATATAAGTTTTATATGGTAATTTCTAAACCATTAAATATTTTTTTTTCATATTTTACCTTTATATGCAATTAAATGTAAGAGGAAGAACAAACTTTAAATACAATATATTAAATAAGGATATTATAGGAAAATAATATATTTTTATAGATTTAATAAGTAAATCTACATTTCTTGATTCATGTATAATTAGTCAAATAAGACTTATTTTTTAGACCACATGAAATATTCATTTGTACCAATTTATATACATTTGTATCATTATAGATTTTGATAGTAAAATAGTCATTGTAAATTTATAAGATAAAGTAACAAAGTGCAGTGTTATGAAAACCAGATTGACCGGTTTGATTGGTTAGACCAAAAACAAGTCATGTCTCTAGTCCAGAGATAGGTGATAATTAGAGATCTAAACAATTAGACAAAAATTAGATAAACCAGTGAAAACCAATAAAATCAAACTAGGTTGTAGGTGAACCCATTAAAAGATTTTTTTCACTAAAAAAAATAGCAGCATCGCAGAGGATAAGGTGAAGAAGAAATAACTAAGAAGGGAAGAAGAAATAAAGCAAAGAAGAAGGAGAAAATTAAAAAAGAAAAGGAAGATCTTACCAAAGAAATAGATCCACTCATAGCATAATAAAAAACTAGCCATAAGCATGAAGAAAAGAAGATAGATGAAGTCATGAAAATACCAAAATGAATTTTTAAGAGGAAGAAGAAGAAAGATGAAGAAGGTAAGGGCTGTTTGCAGCTGTGGATGAGAAAATACTTTATGCCCCATTTGACTCACAGAAGTGATTTTGAAGGAAGTAGAAGTGGAAAAAGAAGTGGAAATGGGTTTAAAAATATATTTGGTATGACAATAGAAGTATTATATGATTTTTATGTAATGTTTGTATTTATAATATGCAAGTACTAAATTGCCCTTAAAAAATTTTAAACACACATATATGTATAAAGATAACACAATAAGGACCACCAGAAACCATCGGTAAAGACCACGAAAATCACCCAATCCCTAGATATCACCGGCAAACTCTAGACATAAAGGAACAACAATACAAAATCCAAATCAAACTTTGTAACCTAACACTAGAACAATAATCAAGAAATCGAAGCTGCCATTGTCATTGAAGCAAAATCAGAAATCTTGATATGTTGAACTAGATCTTTGGTTGTGGCCTTCAAAATTGATAATTGTCATTGATGATTTGTGGATTTGTCGAAGCTAGGGTTGATATGAAGAAGAGCTCCAATCATCTTTGTTGCTAAATGGATGGTGCGATGGAGATGGGGATGACGACAATTTCATTGGACGTGAGGATGGTAGATGATGAGAAGTCAAAGGAGATGGGACAATGATGCTCTTTCTCTCACCAAGACACTCATCAACGGGATTTATAATCTCTCAAAGCTATGACGCCACTGTCATCAACGGAGGTGGAAGCTTGAGGAGACGGTAGCGACTCTGACCTAGGTGATGGTTGGCAGACAATGAGAAGAAGTCGAAGGAGTAGGTGGGGGCAAAATTGGGTATAAAATTACACTTCCATGGAAGTGGGCACTCTTCCAGGGTTCCTATGATGGAAGTCGATTCCATCATTTTTTATAGAAGGGGGCTTCTATGGATTTGAACTTCAAATCAACCAAATAGGCTGTCAAGTGAATTCCACCTCCACTTCCATTTTCATGCCCCCAATTCCAGTGAATCAAACGAAGCATGAGAGAAAGACGGTGTGGTGAGGGTGGAGAAAGCAGTAAAGGCATAACTTTCTTTGGCTTTTCAAACATTCCTCATTGAACACAGAACCCAACGGAATGAATGGATGTATCATTAAGTTAAGTAAATGACTTTCCTCCTTTGCAAAGTTTTTAATTTTAAAAAGGCATTCCCCCTCTTTTCTAAGTCAATGTACATGCCTAGATGTGAAAGACACATATAGACACCTAAACCTAATGCTAGAAGGTAGGAAATGTATAGGAACCTACTTTAAATTCTTTGTATAAACAATAAATTATTATATTTTAAATTAATAAAAAAAGCCAAAAGTTACCATTATATTTTAATTATAATTATGAGTTGGTTACATTAAATAAATTCCAATTTCAATGCCTATATAATAATGATAAAACAAATTTTTTTTCTAGTCACTCAGAGTTCTCCTTTTTTCCCTCGGTGCACGTTAAGCTTGCCTTCTTAACATGAACCATCGGCCATGGCTAGGAGGAAGAAGTCGACTTTCAAGGTATGAAAGGGCTCAAAGCTTAAAGCGAACAATGTCTCTCCAACAATAGGATCTCCAATTAAGGCCAACTAGAACAGAACGACAGAGGATTTAGATGATTCAGATGGTGCCAAAGATCAACCCCAAACTGGTAAGTGTCTATCTCAAAATCTTACATTTATAAGCAAAGCTGTTGAGACTAAACTTAGTGAACTTGTGGGGCTCATTGCAGAATTTCCTGGGTTAAATACCATTCAAAAGAAGACAAGAATTAAAGCAAAAATATACCAGTTGTTTAATGAGGGAAAAAATTGAATTGGAATGAGGAAACAAAAAAAGAGAGCTTGAATGAGAAACCTAGGTTAGGAAATTGTTGGGAAAATTTTGATATATCTAAACTAAGAAATGCAAGATGTAAACTGCAATATATAGAACCGGTGGGCTCAGGGATCGAAAAATAGGGAAAATTACCACTGATGATGTTTAAAAGGGAATGGAATTTTGGAAGTTAGCTGTTGTTTGCTTTGTTCTAGGTGCAAAACCCCTTTCCAGGTCATGCATGGTTACTTGAGGAGAATTTGGGGCAAATATGGCATACAAAGGATTATGTTTATGAGAAATGGCCTGTTTGCTATTAAATTCAACTAAGAACAAGCAAGTATGGAGGCATTGGAGAATGAGATCAATCATTTTGACAAGAAGCTATTGATAGTAAAACCAAGGTATGTGGAAATCCAATAAATGAAAAAGGAGGCTGTGAAGGTCCCAATTTCGATCCAACTTCCGGACCTTAACCTCAGATATTGGACCCTTGATGCCTTAAGTAAAATTATTACTCTAATTAGGACATCATTACTGGCTGATCAGATGACAATGCATAAAGAAAGACTAAACTATGCAAAGGTCTTTATGGAAATAAATATAAATGACTCTCTTCCTGACACTATTCCATTTGAGTATGAAAATGGAGTGGTCATCGAAGAAAGAATTGATTATAAATGAAAACATGCCTTTTGTAACGATTGCAGAGGCTATGGACATGAGATAAGGGACTATAGGAAACACATGCAAAAGCAAGAATGGAGACCAAAAGCTGTAGTTATAGAACAAAAGGAACCATATAACAATGATACTGTCATTGAAGGGACACAAGATAAATCTACAAATATAAATAAACTTGAAAGTCCTCAAAATAGGCCTAAACAACATTGGTAGACTGTGAGCAGAACGAAAAACAATCAATCAAATAGATACACAGAACATGGAAAAGGCAAATAAATTGTTCTAAATGTTGTCCTTGAAGATGGAAGTGGAAAAGATCATCAACTCACACCTGCAGATAGGCATATGAACTTTACAATATTATATGTCATAAAATATTAGGGGGATGAATGACCCCTAGAAACAAAGAGAAATCTCTCTTTTTTGTAAAGTTCATTGTATTGGCCTTTCGGGTATAGTGGAAACTAAGCTTTAAATTAATGCTTACACGAAAGTTCTCACTAAATATTGGTCCTCTAGGGTAGTTATATTAACTTTGAACATAGTAACAAAGGTAGAATCTAGGTTCTATGGGACCCTATTGTCCCACAGGTTGTGATTACAAATAGTTCCCCTCAGCATGTTAACTACATGGTTAAATGGTTTCCTCTTAATGAAATTGTTCTGATGACATTTGTAAATGGGTTGCACTCTATAAATGATAGAAAACCTTTGTGGCAAAGTTTAAAAGTTACATCACAAGCTTTATCCCTTCCTTGGTTTGTTATAGGTGATTTTAGTAGTGTTTTGCAAATAGATTATAGAATTGGGGGTTCACCAATTACTCTTAATGAAATCAGTGACTTCTTAGATGCTATGGATGAATGCCAATTGAAAGATCTAAAAGGAAGAGGATGTAGATATACATGGAACAATAAGCATACTAATGATGGTAGAATTTTTTCAAAAATAGATAGAGCAATTATAAATGAAAGTTGGATGAATAAATTCATGGATTCTAAGGCTTTATTTTGACTTAAGGGTATCTCAAATCATTCGCCTATTATTGTGAATTTGGACAACTCCCCTCCACCAAAGAAGAAGCACTTTAAATTCTTTAGAAGAAGGGCAACCAAGAAAAATATGGGTGGATGCTTGTACTTTTAATGGTAGGTGATTGATTCAATTTTTCATACATGCTATCACATTTATGTGAACTAACCCATTAGCTGGATTTGATTAACATGAATTTTGTTGGATTTGTTTAGATATTTTCTTCCACAACTCCCCATTAGGTCATGATCCTACACCCTTCCCTTCTGATGTGCTGAGGCATTGGAATGATAAGCGCGTAAGACATAAGGATCATAGGGAAAGAAAAAGTGACCATGGCATCCTGTATACGCCTCCCTTATTGTCTCATGCTAGCACATCTGAAGAACAAACTGATGACAATATATTCTATGACCCGGCAAGTGAATGAGTAATTTGTATTTTCATTTATTTACTATTTTTTATTTTGTACTTAGTGTGTAATGTCGTGATGTAAGAGATGAGAGTTTTGTATGGTCGACTGTTAAGCAAGTTCAAGTGCAACCTCATTGATGAGCTTATAAAGTTTCAAGCGGAAAATAATGGTAAGACCGTTGTGAGAGAAGTCAAGCTTCCAAAGGACGGAGATGAACTGGAAGAAAAGTAGCATTATGACCCTGATGAAGTGGGGAGAAGAAGGACAAGGTATGAATACTCACCTTCTATGCAAGGGGTCCCAAAGCAAATTGCGTCTGTAATAAAATTTACAAGAGAACAACTTGATGAGGTCAAAGAGGCTAACGGTGAAGACCAACTAGATGATTGATCGAACCAAGTGGACGGTAGTGGCCATGATCATGCTTATGTGGAGGAAGGAGAATAGGTGGTGATGTTGAGAAGGTCAAAGAGGTTAAGGAAACCTATGAAGTTGTCACCATTTGCATGAGTCGATTGGGAAAGGGAGAGATGTTGAGAGGGATAGTTTATTTACGAAGTGTGTAAGTTGAGCATCCCTTGAGGAAGAAAATAAGACAATCATTGACATCATTGGATATTTTGTGACACAACCTGAAATGCATTCCTTTAGTTATACAGAATGGCTCAATGATGGTGTAGATTGCTATGTTTATAGTATTTAGGATAATTGTTGCACACCAACCTTCATTTGACTATTGGTGTTTATTATTGCACATTGTGTCAATTATTGCTAATACTCTTAGTTTTGACCAACTAGACTTATACGATGAGGTCCAAAGGCACATATTTGATGCACAATTTATGATAAATAAATTGATGTTTGGTAAATTTAATTTCTTGGTTTGCACTATGGCGCCACTAATTTGATTTATGTGTTACATTGTAATTTCATAGAAGAAGATGATTAAGGCCTCGAAAATTGGCAAATTTGGGACAATAGATGTTACTTTAACCTAGAGAAAGTAGGATATAACATAGTTAATTGCAACTTTGTCTTTATACCAGTAGTGGATAATTTCCACTAGTGGTGTTATTCAATTCAACCTAAACAAATAGAGTTTCACATTCTTGATTCCACAATAGGAACAGGTTAAGTTGACAATGCAGTATACAATTGACAAATGATCATAGCTAGCAAAGTGGTATAATTTTGTACTGAATTAATTTTCTTTTCTTCCATGAAACCCTAAGTATTTATGGGTCATAATTAATGTTTTCAGAGGTACAATTTCATGAAAATCTTTCGAGAGATAAAGCCAAATGTGTATACGGGATCCTTGCCAATGGCAGTTAGTTTGGCAGTTGTTCCTCAGCAAGAAAATTTGTTCGACTAGGTAAGCTGGGATGGGAGCACAAGACAATGCCTTCTTATACTTAAGTATTGTTATTGCAGTGTATTCGTCAATGTTCGAATGTCTTTTTGTATTTTCTGTTCTAGTTACTGTGGTGGATATTATTAGGATTTCATGCAGGAGGAGATGAGATAGATGAGAGTTTATGTGGTTTGGTGGTTGGTGAATCATCTGAAGAATGAAGTGAGGGATCAAGTGATGGTATGGGCAAGTGAGGACGAGCATAGGAAGCACAGAGGGTCAAAGAAAACATAGTATTATGCATGCTATAGTTATGTGTCATGTTTTGTGGAGATGCAAACTATTTGTTTCGTTGCACTTATATTTTGGGGGGTTAGGAACTAGAAATTTGTCAATATGCAAAAGTTATTGTCCTAATAGGCAGCTAACATATGTGGTGTGTGGATTGAACCTATTGGTAGAGTTATATGAATGTATATATTACACATTGGTTGACTACTTCGTAAGTTAATGTATTTTTTAAGCTAACAAGCAAACATCATTATTGATATTGATACTAGTAAAGTGGGAAAATCAGTTGGCCAATGAAAAAATTGAACATCATTTGTTTGATATGATAGTTGACTAATTTCTAGTAGGCATTGGAGATCTACAATGAGTAGGTGGAATTATTCCCAACTTGCAAAATTCACATGCAGGAGATTAAATTTTTCATTCTTTGACTTGAAAAATTCGAAGAGGGAGGTGTTAGATGACCTTTTTTAGTTAACAGGAAAACATCTTCGATCAACCAATAAAAGAATTGAACATTATTTCCTTGATCTACTAGTGGACCAATTAATAGTAAGAAGCGGAGATCTACAACTCATGAATTTTTTCTAATTTGAAAAATTAATTTAAAATTAGCTGATGATTTTTTTCATCCTTCAACTAAAAGTTTACAAGAATGGCCTAAAATTCCCTAAGTGCCATAAATTTCAAAAGTCACGTGAATATTTACAAGTTGAAAGTTTTCAACTTGGATATGATTTTGTGCAACTCAGAGCTAAAATTTATAATTTTAAAAAAATTTACAACTTAAACTTGAAAATTTCCAAAATTCATATAAATTTTTACAAGTTGTAAGTTTTCAATCTAGAGATGATTTTGTGCAACCCAGAGCTAAAATTTTACAATAATCAGCTAAAATTTTACAATAATCAGCTAAAATTTATAATTTCAAAAAAAAATTTACACCCTCAACCTGACAACTTTCAAGATTCATGTGAATTCTTATAAGTTGAAAAATTTTCAAAGCCCAGTTGATTTTGTGCCACCTAAAGATGAAATTTTACAACAATTAGCTGGAATTTGTAATTTCAAAAAATTTACAACCTAAACCTAACCATTTCCAAGATTTATCTGAATTTTTACAAGTTGTAAAATTTTCAATGTCCAGCTGACTTTATGCAACCCAGAGATGAAATTTTACAACAATTAGTTGAAATTTATAATTTCCGAAAATTTTACAACCTCAACCTGAAACTTTCCAATATTCATATGGATTTTTACAAGTTATGAGTTTTCAATTTGGAGATGATTTTGATCAACCCAAAAATGAAATTTTACAATATTCAGCTGAAATTTATAATTTCAAATAAATTTTACAACCTAAACCTGAGAATTTCCAAGATTTATGTGAATTTTTACAAGTTAAAAATTTTTCAATGTCCAGCTAATTTTGTGTGACCCAGAGATGAAATTTTACAACAGTTAGTAGAAATATATCATTTCCAAAAATTTTACACTTGAACCTAAAATTTCCAAGATTCATGTGAATTTTTACAAGTTGTAAAATTTTCGATATCTTACTGATTTTGTGCAACCCAGAGATAAAATTTTACAATAGCCAGCTAAAATTTCTAATCTACAACCTTAAAATCTTTACAAGTTGAAAAATTTGACATATTCAACTTGATTAATTGCAAGAGGGAGGTGACTTTTTACAACCTAAAAAATCACATTTCAACTTGGGCTGTGATTAACTTGTGGGCCCACAAAGGCCTGAAGGCCCTCCCTCATCTACGTTCATCTTCTTGCCCTACGTCCTACATTGCTACTAGCACTGCTTACCATTTTATCCACTAGTGCCATTTCTTCAAAAAATCCAAATCGATGGTGAAGGCTAAGGGAAAACACACTGCTAGCATGAAGCACGTACTGCCTTCTTCATTGTCATCATCCCTACCACCCCTATATGAGACTCGGGATAAGGAACAACAATAGGTGAGGGGGTTTGCTGGGAGGCGTGTGCTCTCTAGTTGGTATGTCCATTTCCCCTTCCTTTGGGCTAAGCAATTTAACATTTGACATACGTTGTCACCATACAAGAAGTTCATAAAGCTAATGCTGCATTATACTCCAAAAGTCATCTGGGTATTTTGTTCAAACTTGACATTCAATGAGGAACAGACAAAGATCACAACTAGAGTTAGAGGGTTTCCATAGACGTAGACTACAAAACACTTGCTGAAATTCTCGAGCTACCAAATGTTGATGAGTTGCGTTTCACTGAGAAGCTATCATCCGTGAGGATTCTAGAGGGATATAACTATGGGAAGTATATTGCTGCACTGATGGGAGTAAGTGAGGTTGCTAAGGGTTATGAATTTCATCTTGTCAAACTCCTACCTCAAGAGAAGGTCCTGCAATACATTGTTGCCCATTCATTTTTTTAATGGGTTTCAAAATTTGCAAAGTAGAGATTGTGATGATATACTACTTAAGGGAAGGAATGGAGTTCAACCTACCATTCATCACACTGAATCATATGGCTGCATGTGCCAAAAAGAAATATGCTCTCATCCCATATGCCTATGTTGTTACAGCTATTCTAAAGCATTTTCATGTGGAACCATTGGATGATGAGCAAGTGCCACCAAAATACATTGGAGTTGATGGTATATTTAGAATGGGATTCGAAAAGGATGATAGAGGGTGGAAAAGGAAAACCAGGGGTAAGGATCCAAACCAGTAGTACAATGACCCTGCTGGTGAACCACTTCAATCATCTGCATAATTTGGAGACCGACTTGGGCAGTTGAACACTAAAGTTGACGGGATAACTGCTAAAGTGCATGAGATCGTGGAGTGGATTCATCATTAGTCCTAATGTTGATCTTTTAGGTTGGTTGTGTCTATTAGGGCTTGAGTTAGTTATAATATGTAGGTTTTTGGTTGCAAACCTTAATATTATATTTTAATTGTGTAAGTTACTCTTTAGGTTATAGCTGAATTAACTAACTTATGGATGTGATCCTTTAGTATTAACTATCTTTTACTTGAAACTTCTTGTGATGCAACTTGCAACTACCTGTCATCAATATAACCTAGCAATTATTTTCACTTAAGTTTCATGCACTTCATTAAAAATAGTGAGATAATAATTCAGGTCAAGTTAACATTGATTACTTGATGTTTGACTAATATCATTAAAATCCAAGCATGCGTATACTGCAATTAAGGAATCATTACAAAACTAGTTGAACAACAACTACTATAAATTGAAAATCACCCTCACTATTAGTCAACCAGTTTTTCACACATGGGACTCATGCTTCATCATGTACCCCAGGTCCAAGGAACCATTGCTAAACTAGTCAACTAACAACTATTATGAACTAAAAAATCACCCTCCCTGTCAGTCGACCGATTTTTCACATACAGGATTTACGCTTTATCATGCCCATAGGTTCAAGGAATTGTTGCAAAACTAGTCGACCAACAACTATTATGAACTAAAAATCACCCTCATTGTTGGTCGACTAGTTTTTCACACATGGGATTTATGCTTTATCATGCCCCGTGTTCAAGGAATCATTGCAAAACTAGTCGACTAACGGCTATTATGAAGTAAAAATCACCATCATTGTTGATCGAGCGATTTTTCACACATGGCACTCATGCTTTATCATGCCCTTGGGGTTCAAGGAATCATTGCAAAACTAGCCAACCAACATCATATACTTACAAGAAAACACCCTTACTGCTAGTCGACTAGTTTTCCACCTATAGGACTAATGTTTCATCATGCACCCTAGGTTTAAGGAATCATTTCAAAACTAGTTGACCAAGGGCGTATACCAATAGGAAAACGCCCACATTGCCAATTGACTAGTTTTTCGCCTATGAGACTGATAGAGAAGTGATATGATAGGTACACCCCGAGTTCAAGGTACCATGAAGAAATGAGTTGACAAGTATGGAGTTGAACTCTAAAACCTCATGGAGGGCAATTATATTATCATGACACAATTCACCTTAGCCATAATAAGTTTAATTATAACATCACCTTTTTGGATGCAAGGTTCTGAATTTGTACATTTCAGTCAATAATCAACATTGTAATATTGCACCAATGATATGTTTGCATTCTACATACATACACCAAAAGAATACACCTATGAGGTGCTTGCATTGTACATATACACCAAAAGAATACACCTATGAGATGCTTGCATTTTACATATATACACTAAAAGAATAGATCATTGCCATTGGAAACTACACAATAGCATTAGGAAGCTTTACTTCCTACCTATAGAAGCTATACAACCTCATTATCCAAAAAATATATATGGCGTAAATCAAAATATATATGAACTATATACAATAAGACCTATAACATAGGCTTCCTATATAAAAAATGTGTAAGTATCCCAGCCACAAGGTATGGGAAAAGAAAGCATGGTCATGCGAGGTTTGGATTTTGACACCTTATTCAACTATGTCCAAGCTCCCGGCACCGGCCACATCTATACAACGTCTTGTTCTAAAATTTGGACTCCCTTCAAGCTGTGTGGGGTCTACCGGGACATTGCCTGGTGGTTGGAGGTGTAAGGAACTTCTGGGACATAAATTCATCATTTGTCAACTCATTCACTATCAAGATGTCATGTGTCTCAACTAAAACCATGATTTTGTTGTACATCCTCTATTAGGTTGTCAATAGATGGCAATCCTCAACATAGCTATAAACATTGTCATTGACAAGTTTGATTGTAGCATATGCATTGGGACATGGAATTCCCATCTATTGCCAAGCATGGCAAGTGCATTGCCTCAATGAAAGATTCACTATCGCATCCACTAAACTAGTACACACTAGTATCAAATCCACTTATAATGTTATGCTTTCATTGTCTCTGCTATCATTACATGTTCTTGTATCTTTGCTTCTATCCTAGGGCACCACACTCTATGCTTCCACTTTGCCATGCCAATCTTCGTAGCATACAACTTCCTTGCAAGCTTATCTCTATGCTGATTTACAAGAGCACATACATTATGCTTTCTCTCATTAACAATCCAAGCATTAAAAGACTCCACCAAGTTCGTTGTAATATTATCCCACCTCCAAAAAGGAAAGCATGATAGTGCCAATCAATCAACGTTGCCATTAGTCACAAGCCATTATTCTAGCTCCGGACTAAACACCCACAAGTTGGTTATAGCATTATCGAAGTCTCTCTCAATTCTAGCATATGTTACAGCATTCAACATATGTAGTACATCCTTCTTTGCATCTATAGTGCTCCTTCCTCTCCCACAATATATCTTTCCGAACTCAGAGCTAAAATTCTCTTTGGTATGCATGTAGCAGAACGCATGCCTCTCTCCTCCAAATATTGTATTGACTACAAAGATAATTGCATTATGGCGATCCAACACAATTGTCACCTCACTGACCCCACTATCTCCTTCAACTGCTATATGAACCAAGTCCAATCTAGGATATCCTCAGCACTAACAATTGCATATGCCATTAGGTACATAATGTTATTAGCATCATATACATTGGCCGAAAGCAAAGTGCCCTTGTACGGTCCACTTAAGTGCATACCATCAACATAAAACATAGGATGGTAGTCAAGCAAGAAACCATGTATGCAACAACCATATGCAATAAGCAACCACTAAAATTGATCTTCACCTCTAGCTTTGCAATCATTCTAGGGTCAGCCTCCTTGAAACGATCACACAACTAAGGGATCAACATGTATGAGTCTTTTGGATTACCATGAATGTCCACAATCACTTTTTCTTTGGCCCTCAAGGCTTGCATGTAAGTCACAGCCAACCTGTACTCTCGATACAGGTCACACCTTATCTCATTAACTAATTTGTCAGGCATCCCCCTTATGTCATCAACAATTAACCCAGTTATTAACTTAGCTTTTACCTTCTGCCCCATAATTAGATTGTCTTGGGTAGAGTGTATATGCAAGCTTTTAAAGATTCTAATCTGAATGATTATTGATGAGCTGCCTATTCCATATGCAATTACCTTCCACTTGCATCTATTAACTTTGCACTTTGCACTAATATTCCACACAATATTGTTAGTGCATTTTAAATCAAATTTGTTTACAAGCTGAACTTGTATAATGTCACTTTAAATTCCTTCGCATTTGCAAAAATTTGCCCTCTATCTATTAATAAATCCTTCCACTTTATAGTGGTCATATGAGACCTTAGTGCAGGAACACTTTGGATAGCACTAGAGCTAATAAAATGGGCTTGGACCAGTGGGCTAGCTTGCTTAGCCTGTAAAAAATGGCAGGGCGGGCCGAAAAAATGTAGGTGATTTATAATGGATGTAAAAAAAAAAAAAGGCTTGCCCCACTAGCCTGTGGCCTGGCCATCTTTTTTTTTAGCATTTTATTTTATTTTTATAATTATATTTAGAAACTAAAAAAAACCTAGTTCCACTTAGCTACTAAGTTTCATCTTCCTAAAGCTCAAATCTTGCTTCTCTACTAAATTAAATTGTGACTTTTGTTGATTTTACTAAATTGAGAGCTGAGTCTTTTTTCCTAATTTTATCTGTTTAGAACTTGGGCGGATTTTTATTTGATTTATTTTTTTTTTTCAAACTGCAAATATGAAGAGAGCTCTCTTTTATATTATTGTTTTTTTATATTACTTTGCATTATTTTGGACAAAAAATGGAAACAAAAAATCGGCTAGCTCGTTTGGCTCGCCAACTCGTATATGGCAAGATATGCTAGAGATTTCATGGCTTGCCCCTAGGGGTCCCCCAGCCCGCCCTAGCCTGCCCTACCAAAAAAGGGACCTATGGTGAGCCGGCTTATTTAAGGTGGACTAGTTCGCTTTACCAACTCTAGATAACACATGGTAAGGGCACTAACAATTGCAAGTTCAGTGAAGCCTCTGGCTTACATTATGAAAACAAGAAATTTAATTATCAAGTCTCTATCATCTCATAACGGCTATATTAAACAATTAGGTATTCATTGCTACTTACTCTTCCACATAATCAATCAATGCTTTACTTCCTTCACTATTATCATTTTTTTTTTCGCAACAATATAAATGTGCACACAATCATCATCGAATTTCATTAGATTCCCAATAGCCTCATCACCAATAAGGTCTACAAGAACACTTGGATCAAATTTCATAGTATAATATAAATTAGCGCATTCTATTTCACATCCTATACTTGATGCTATCTGGTGCGTCTATTCAACTTCTGAAATTCCCTCTTTGACCTTTCTTCTAATAGCCCACCCCCCTTCATAATGAGTCTTCCCTTCTATGTTGTTCACAACATCTCTCCCTATTTGAAAGAAACGAAATATTTCTTTCCAATGCCTAGTTCAGATTGCTTATATACACCTGCACAAAAGCAACATGGTACTTAAAAAATCATCTTTTGAATCAACAATCATCTAGGTCATTAAAATATTTTAGTTATAATCCACACTAAACTTATGGAGATTTCTATAGTAAACCTTGATTTCAACACCAAAACCAACCTATAGCACCCCAAACCCATGACCAAAAGACCCATAATGGAGGGTGGGAAAGGAGGAACAAATAGAACAATGAAATCTTACCAGTCACAAGCTCAATCTCTAGATGAAACCCAAAACTCAATAGAACACAAAAAATGTGACCAAGAACGGAGAAGAAGAATGCAACAGAGAAGGACTGGAGCCAACCTGGGTTTAGGTTTTTTGCATGGAGGACAAAATGCGGGAGCTTACTCTCTTTTTTTGATAGACTTTTGCAGAAATCTCCTACCTCTCTCTTTTCTTCGTTCTAACTAAGTGCATTTCAATAAATGTCCCTCACAACCAAGAAAAGGTAAAGGTTCTTAAATGCCATTATCTCTTGATGCATTAAAATGTAAAAAACTTGAATGGCATGTGGTAAAATGTAATTTTCCCATAAAATTATTAAATTACTTATTTCAAATTGTCATGGTTGAGTTTCAATCTTTTAATTTAGGGAAAAACCCAACAAGAATATTACCCAATTAGAACCTTTAAAAGTTAAAACCAGTGAAAAGGACCTAGGTCCTTATAAGTAAATAAAAAAAAACCTTTTTACCAAAATATCCCTTCCCCTTTCCCTTTTTCCTCCCAATCTCACCGGCGACATCCCTAGAGGTTTGATCATCGGCGACGTCGCTGGAGGTTTGATAATCTAGGTCATCGGAAGTTCAGTCACCGGAGCTCCAGTCACTGGTGACAGTGCCAGAACAGTGAAATATTTTCAGCTGGAAAAATAGTTATTGCCACTTGAAAATTTAATTATCTTCACTTGGGAAATTAATTATCACCAGTTTGAAATTTAGTTATTCCCACTTGGGAAATTTGTTATCTATACTTGGAAATTTACTTATTTTCACTTGAAAATTTAGTTATCCTCACTTTAGAAATTAGTTATTACCAGTTAGAAATTTAGTTATTCTTACCTGGAAAATTTGTTATTCACACTTGAAAATTTAGTTATCTCCACTTGGAAATTTAGTTATTCCCACTTGGAAAATTAGTTATTGCCAGTTGGAAATTTAGTTATTTTCACCTGGAAAATTTGTTATTCACACTTAGAAATTTAGTTATCTCCACTTAGAAATTTAGTTATTCCCACTCGGGAAATTAGTTATCGCCAGTTGGAAATTTAGTTATCTCCACTTGGAAATTTAGTTATTCCCACTTGGGAAATTAGTTATCGCCAGTTGGAAATTTAGTTACTTTCACCTGGAAAATTTGTTATTCACACTTGGAAATTTAGTTATCTCCACTTAGAAATTTAGTTATTCCCACTTGAGAAATTAGTTATCGTCAGTTGGAAATTTAGTTATTCCCACATGGAAAATTTGTGATCCACACCTGGAAATTTAGTCAACTAGCGATAATTAATTTCCTAAGTGGGAATAACTAAATTTCCAAGTGGAAATAACTAAATTTTCAAGCGTGGATAACAAATTTCCGAAGTGGGAATAACTAAATTTTCAGCTGGTAATAACTAATTTTCCAAATGGAAACAACTAAATTTCCAAGTGGAGATAACTAAATTTTCAAGTGTGGGTAACAAATTTTCCATGTGAGATTAACTAAATTTCCAACTCACGATATCTAATTTCCCAAATAGACATAACTAAATTTCCAAGTGGTAATTACAATTTTTCCAGCTAAAAACATTTCATTGTTTAAGCACAGTCACCGGTGACCGGACCTCTGGTGACATCGCCGATGATCGGATCTCCGACGATGTTGTTAGTGCCAGGACCGGTGAGGTTAGAGGAAAGGGGGAAAGGGGAAGGGATATTTTGGTAAAAAAGTTTTTTTCATAACTTATTCTTTTTTTTTTAATTTATGTTTAACAACTATTTTACAATCTCTTTTAAGACTTAATGATCATTTTGCCATCATTAAATAATATTTTTTAAAAGTCTATATAATTGTAATTTTTTCTTATTGTTGACTTAGAGTATCTTTTATAGCCAGTAATAACTAATCTCCTTTCGGGTAGAAAAAGTATAGAATAAACCTCTCCAACTAAATTTATTGATATATAAAAATTAAAAATTAAACTTTACTTACTTGCAAAGATTTTACTATTTACGCAAATGTGAAGTTTTAAGAAAGAAAATTGAAGAAGGGAAAAGTGCGTGAGCAATTGTGGCGGTCCACGCGGAGAGGCAATAAAAGTTCCCACTTCAACACACGATCTTACATCCTCCGTGTAACACGCAGCTTCAATATATATCTTTCATGTGGCCTTTTATGTCTCGACCTCTTCCCACGCTAATTACACTTCCCACTAATTACATACCTATCCACAATGTCTCTATTATTCGAAATTAGATATTGTTCTGGTGCTGCCTCTTCACACGCAAATTACACTTCCCAGTCCCACTAATTGCATATCTATCTACAGTGTCTCTAGTATCTGAAAATAGATCCTGTTCTTCTGCTGCTTCAACAGGGACAGCACCACAGCAGTAAATTTCAACTGATTTTGTATACTCCCTTCCTCTGGCACTAAATATTAGGAGTGTGCAGGTTAAAATGGGTTTCATCCATGCCAATTGCCTAACCCGATGATAATTGGGTAAATCGGATTAGGTACCGGGTTGGGATTGGGTCGATCCAGTACCAAATAATTTTTTTAAAATATTAAAAAATAAAATAAAAAACTAAATTTATCTATTAAAAAATATAATTATTTATGTAAAAATAAATTACTTTAAAAAATAATGTTAGGATATAAATTAAATTAATTTTTTTAAAATTATGAATATTAAATTAAAAAATAATTTAAATTTTTAAATAAAATTAAAATATCAAAATTTAAAAAAGTTTTTATAGTAATCATATAATAAATGTATCATATAAGATATATAGAGAAAAATATCATATAAAATCAATTAATATATACAATACAATATATATATATTTTTTTAAAAAGCATATATATTACAGGCTGGACAAATCATACTTAGCTCGAAGTCCGGTCCAGTTGGTATGATCGAACCAAGTTGAACCAAGCCAAGCAAGTTACGAGCTTACATGCATAGCTCTACTGAATATAAGGTATTTGTAACTATCTCATGTATATTAAAAAAATTGTCACATCCTTAAATTTCTTAAAAAAGTAAACTTAAAATTTTATTTTTACTCTTATTAATTAAAATAATAAAAACTTCATTTAATTAACAATCATCATTATGACTTTTGTAAAAGAGAAAGAAAATGAGTTCGACCAATTAAAATAATACTAACTAAGACTCTATTGAACAATTTATGAGGCTTATCATTATTAAATGTGAAGAGTAAAAAGAAAAACTATCTTATAATATTCTATGACACATTATATTATGAATAAAAAAATTCTAGAAAACATATTATATTTAGGATTAAAGGAGTGTTTTTATTTTTTTATTCATCAATTATCTTTTTTTCCAAGCAAAAAAAATCACAATCTTTTGACTAGTTAAAAAATTGTCATATTTAAAAATATCTTTATTTCATATAATTATGAAACGCTTCTTTAAAAAATTATTAAAGTTTGGAAAACCGTACGAAATTTGAATTTCTAAAATTTGTTAATGTTTAAAAAAAAAAGTCTGTTGCTTTACTTCAGCTAAAAAATTTTGATGCTTTAGAATGAAGTAACGAATCGGGAATGTATAAGATTTAAAAACAGAAAAGAAATTTTATAATTTTAGAGATTTAAAAAAATCATATAATTTATTTTTTAACTTTTAAAGAGATTTTATTTATGTTTTAAAAAAATTACTCTCTCTAATCCTTAATATAAAATCTATTTAATCAAAGCACATGGGTTAAAATAAGAGTTAAAATTAATTAATTATATTTTTTATAAAAATTATAATATTTTTTAAAATTACTCTTATTTAATTTTTTTAGAATAAATTAAATAAATTATTCTTTGGAAAATACTCTATTCATTCCATTTTATTTATTTTTTAAAAAATTTTAAATATTTTTTATTATCAATTAAGTATTAATAATTTTTTATTATTTTACTTTTTATTAAAAATAATGATAGATAGAATATAAGTTATTTTTTTAGTATTTAATATAAGAATATTTTAATAAAATATAATTAAATTTTTCTATATTTTAGGTGATTTAATATTTTTATTAATTTATATAAAAAAATTTAAAATAATAAATAAAATAAATAAAATATGATAAATGTTATTTCGTACAATGAAAATGATTCTATAAAATGATTATATATTTAAAATGAAGGAAAAAAATCGTATATCATTTCAATAGGATTTGTGGCAAGGGATTGTAGTAATTAATTAATAATCATAACAGTACAATAATACTAATATTTGTTTGTACCATTACTGACTCTTCAGCACCGCTATTTATCTGTCTGTCTTCCTTGAAATAAGTGCCGTAACGGCGATAGTTTGTTTCATTTCTCAACCTTCAATTCAATTCAACTTATGACTTTTTGTATCTTCCTACGGTGTCGTTTCACCCGAGCAAAGCAACCTCTCCGTGCATGACTCTGACATTCTCTCTCTCTCTCTGGCTCTCTTCTTCACTTCGTCTTTCTTCTTATTCCTCCCTTTCTCCATTCAACTTTCTCTCCATTCCTTTCTTTTCTTTCAGACAACTCTCCTCTGAATCGAAAGAATACCAAAAAGTTTTCTTTTTATTTGTCTTCTGTACTTATTCTCCGTTCCCTTTATCTCCCACAACCAAAAATGAAGGCTCTCAATTCCGTAAGCTTTCTCGCTCTCACTCTTCTGGGTTTTTTAATGATCGGTGTTCAGTTTAGTTAGCTGACTTTCTATGTGTTTTTCATCTTTTTTCAATCTTGAACTTACAGTTCCCCTCTCAGATTTCAAATGGGTTTCAAATTTGAATACTTTAAGTTTAGAATATGAAGTTAATTGTTTTATAACTTCGAGAAGGAATTTTCTTTCGGGTTTGAATTACATCTCTATTTGCTTTATTTTTGAGTGGTGAGATTTGCTGAGAAAACTAGCTTGAGTTTGTAGTTCAGCTTCGTCCTTTGTCAACTAAAAATCCATTGATTGTTGAATCGATCATATAAGACTTTATTATTATTTTTTTTTGTTGGTATTTCTGGCGATGGAAGACTGTTAGTTGCTTTCAAAGTTCAAATGACTAAATTGCTTAAACTCCAAACGAGTTGAAAAAGAAGAAGTTCGAGAAGAAACACTGTAATACGTTTTATTTTATTCATGGTTGCCAAAGAAGAGAGGAAATTGAAATCGCATTTTGTCTCAATCTCTTTATTATTAATTTTTTTTTTTTAACTTCACCCATTCCCTGTTTCATCATATATTCTGATTTCTGGATAATTAGGTGGACTGATAGTTCCACGGTAATAAAAATTCTTATTTTCAGTGGCGAATCACCTATTTTTCCCTCTTCATTTATCCAAGATATGGAACAGTTTTTTTGTTTTTTTTTAATGTGCAACTTCGAATTTTAATAGGCTTCTTTATGGTAGGATTTATAACAACAAATGAAGAGATATCTTTCTCTTCTTCTTCCTCTCCATTTTTTTTAAGCTTTTCGGAACTCATTCTGTCATATTGGAGCAGGAGTAAAGGGAACAATTTTTTTTTTGCTACTTATTTTTAAATTTTCTTATTGCTGTGCTGGGTGATGTAGAAACTGAGTACATAAATTGGATCAATGAGATAATCATTGATCCAGATTAGTATGGAACTGATTTTGTAGTTTGATGTAACTTTGATTTCTCAGATTAGTGTGTTGCTTTTGTCAGGTTTTTGTATTGGCTGAGTCGAAGAATAGGTTATTGCTTTTAACCTTCATCATTGCAATTTCTTTAATTTGCGGAGCTTACTTTGTTGGGGATACGTCCATCGCAAAGGAATACAAAGGAGTATGTATTTGCAATTTTTCTATCTCAAAGTTTTGACGTTACGCTGCTAGAGAGAAAATATATATGTTCTAAGGAATTTTGTTCAGTTTGAACTATTTGATGTAACTTGTTCGCTGAATAAACGCAATGACAACATCAAGATTGAAGTTTGCTATATTTCTGGTTAGGTTATATGGGCTTGATATTATCTGATTCAGAAAACATAGCATTCTTTCTCAATCTATAGCTACAAAAGTATCAACTAATTTTCTCAAAGTGCTCACGTTCTGTTAAGCCATTTAACATTTTAAGACTGATTAATATTTATTGATTCTATCATCAATAAGATGCATCTTCCAGCTTGAAGCAGCAGCTTGCAAATGTCTATTTTGAAAGAAGGAAGACTCACAAACTAGGCTAATCTGACAAATTCATTTTCTTCTTTTGAAGAGCAAAAACCAGTTGAATGGTCATCAAAGTTCTTTTTGTGGGTCCCCTCCCCTTGGAGCTCAAGGTCAAATATTGAAATTAATTTAAAAAGTTCATATTAAACACCACTGAAAAAATCAAGCCTAGAATTTGTGTCTTACAATTTTTTTTCCTCAAAAATAAGTGATAGTATGACCTGAATTTAGTTGCTGTCAATTGCCTATCTTTTGTTGTGGACAAAGTGTTTTAGGTTTTAGGCTTTAGGATTGTTTGACCATAATTATATGCTAAATTTTACTTAACCTTGCATTTCTTTAGTTTTCTTCAGAAGAATGAAATTGAAATCTGATTAATGACTATCCAGTAAATGCTTTTTGACGTTGTGGCAGAAATTAGCTCAATGGGGTCTAATTCGTACAATGCAGAATCCAAAGCCCACTAGGTGCAAGGTTTGTCTTTTTTTACAGAGAGAAATTCTTTGTGAATGATTTAGGACTTTACTTGAAATTAGCTCTAACTCTCTCTCTCTCTCTCTCTCTCTCTCTCTCTTCCTTTTCTCAGAGTCAATGCAGACCTGCTGGAACTGAGGCATTGCCTGAAGGAATTGTTGTTAAAACATCAAACTTGGAAATGCGACCATTATGGAATTCTGGTGTAAATAATGTATGTGAAATGTGTGCTTTGTGCTAGCCCTTAGTTTCGTTCTGTATTTAATCATTAAGCTAAAAGTAAATGTTAATGCTAGTCGTTACACTTTGCATGAAATGTAATCAAATGCATATTATAGTCTACCCATGAAATGTTGTGCCTTTTACTTCAAGTTACTTTATTGTAGTTTGATTTTAAATTAGGAAATTGATGTGTAGAATGAGTAATTAGTTTTATATAGTGGCTATTGTATACATATGAAATGAGAGGCAAATATTTATTTGAAACTTTCTGGAGAACGTCAAATCCTAATAATCTTATAGGTTGAAGCTCTGCACTTTATTAGCTTTCTTTTTTTGTCCCCTTTTTTTTCCTTCAAATGTATTCCTTAAGACTCTCTTATGCAATATTCTTGCTTCAGAAAATATCAAAGCCCTCATTGAGCTTGTTGGCTATGGCAGTAGGAATTAAGCAGAAAGCAATTGTCAATAGGATTGTAGAAAAGGTGAAAGCTGCTTAACTCATACAGTTTTCCTTTCATCAGACTTTCATATTATATCGTCTGACTTAAATACTGCTTGCAGTTCCCTTCAAGTAATTTTGTTGTGATGCTTTTTCATTATGATGGTGTTGTGGATGGATGGAAGGATTTGGCTTGGAGCAATCATGCCGTACATGTCTCTGCATTTAATCAAACAAAATGGTATAACCATATTATATGTGAATCTGTTTTCTCAAATTTTAGTCAGTTATATCAAAAGTAAATTTCCATGTGTTTATTGAATGAAATAATGCTATTTGATGGCATAGGTGGTTTGCCAAACGATTTTTGCATCCAGACATAGTTGCTGATTACAATTACATATTTCTCTGGGACGAGGACCTTGGCGTTGAAAATTTTGACCCCAAAAAGTAAGGCATTTGCTTATTTGTTTGTTAAGAAACTTGACATCATCATTTATGCTTCATACTGACAATATCAATTATCTTGTAGGTATTTATCTATTGTCAAAGAAGAGGGACTCGAGATATCACAGCCTGCACTTGATCCTCATAAATCTGAAGTGCATCATCCACTCACAGTTCGTAAAAGAGGATCGAAAGTGCACAGGTTAGCTAACCTTATTTCCTTCCTGAGTCTTCTGCTGGTCATATTTTCATTTTACACACTGAGACACAATAGAATTTTTTGTAGAAGTGTGTATGTATGAAAACGTGTAGCACAATTATATATATATAAATTATTGTGGATTGAAATCATCTGGTATTAGTTGAGCACATACCTTCATTGAGATTTTATGTTATGCACCGAATTATAAGATTTATGGTTCCCTTGAATAATTTGTACTGAATTCTATTAATCCCTTGTCTACATGGTGCACGTACGTGATATTTCATTATAATTTTTCGGTCCTTTAGTAATGCTTCTCAAACTGTTATTTTGGTTTGTACAGAAGATATTACAAGTTAAAAGGTGGTGGAAGGTGCGATGACCATAGCACTTCTCCTCCTTGCATAGGGTACGTAAACAGTTTGACACTCTGTATATCATACTGTTCTGTTTTAACTTGATATCGCACTGTTCTCTTTTTAACTAAGTTCAACTCATCACAATCAATTATGCTATTAAAGTGGACCTTCAATTTAATGTTGAAAGAAATTATATTGCAGTTGGGTGGAAATGATGGCACCAGTGTTCTCTAGAAATTCGTGGCAATGCGTGTGGCATATGATACAGGTAATGAATATTTCATAAGAGAACATTCTCAACTAGGCCTTGAACCATATTCTGAAAATCACAATAAAATATTTCTATGCAAGAACAGTATGACACTATTAGCTTGACACACACTAATGTGCATGACAATCACTTTGCATGTGGAAATTTGAAGCAAATGGTTATAATAGTGGATGATGGCAAATTCTAAGTTTTTTCATCATTTTGTGGGCTCATATTCTGGGCTTATGCCTGAGCAAGTCACTAGTAGGTGTTGGGTGTTATGCTTGGGTTATGACTACGAAGGTTTCTAATTTCTTCTGCATTCTTGCACTATCCCCATCTCAACAGATTATGGATTATGAGCCTTGTATTTGCATGCGTAGATATCTCTTTATGATTGATTTGATTTACCTATCTTTTGTAACTCCGGTGTACCTAAGGATCTCTCAATGGTATGTTCTATTATAGGGTATGCTAACATTTTTCTTTTATATATATATATATATATATCTGTGCTTGGTGATATGATACTGTTTCACTTAGCAGGGCTTGTTTAATTTTTCAATTTTGCACTATTTCTCCTTTTATGTTTATGCTTCCCTAATCATCTTTCTGTCAACAGAATGACTTAATCCATGCCTGGGGCCTCGATAGGCAGCTCGGTTATTGTGCACAGGTAATTTGCTTGTGCTGCAGATTTATTTTCAACATATTTTTTTCTTGGTGGTTGTTAGAACTTGACAATATTTCAGGGTGATCGAACGAGAAATGTCGGTGTTGTTGATTCTGAGTACATAGTCCATTTGGGTCTGCCAACTCTCGGTGGTTCACATGGCAATGAGGTTAGTTTATAATCTCAATTATTTTATGTGGTGGTCTTTTTTTGGTGCCATATTTCATTTCTTGGAAGACACATCTGCAAGTAGTCACCTCAAAGCTTATTTTTTGAATTGAATCTAACATTTTTTTCCAATCTATGCAGGTTAGTATAAATGCTCCGGCATATCCTCCTTCAAGTTTGGATTCACTGGTACATATTCTAAAGTCAAGTTCTGTCTCATCTGATCTTTTCATTATTATTAATAAAAAGTGTTTGTCCTTTTATGATATGGCAGGCACCATCAACCTCACATGAAGATAGTGGTAGAGCTAAAGTAAGCGTCTAAACATTCTTCTGTGAATCTTTACACACACATACACACCACCCATCAATCAAAATTACTGGTCAAGATTAATGCAAAGACTGTTGATGTGAAAATGAAGAAAGGAAGTTATTACGCATTCATCTCTAGCTTTACCATTTTTTATATTAAACTAGACGCCCTGTGTTTTGTAGAAAGTCCAAAACAAAGTATTTGTGAAAAAAGTCACACTATTCATGACTTGCGAATAGGATGAGTTCCTAGAATTATATATATAGATTAATTATTAATGTGTTTAATCTTAAACTTTTAATTTTGATTCAAAAATTGTTATTTTCTCACCTCTCACAACACACAACTCCTCTCGATATATTTAAAAAGCACTCTACTTTTGCAGGTTAGGATGCAGTCATACATTGAAATGCAGGTTTTTGCACAAAGATGGAAAGATGCTGTCAAGAATGACAAATGCTGGATTGATCCATATGAGAAACAGTCAAACCAGACTGACCATTAGTCTGACATTTGAGGCCTAAGCCGGGTGAAACCCTAGCCGGGTTCACCATGTTCATACTCAATGTTCGAAGGAAACCGACACATCTTACAAAGTATTTCAGTTTTGCAAACAGGTGATATGATTTATTTCTTGTCATAGATGGAGCTTTTGATTTGGATTCTCAGGCGTTGAAACTTTTGAGAGAGTATGGGAACTTCACAATTTTCTCCTTATTCAAGGGCCTATGATATGATGTCTTTGTTTTTTGATTTAGTCATTCATTACTTCAAATCATGTTGTACATAGGAAGGTATAGAAGCGTTCATTTTTTTCTCTTTTTTAATTATTTTTCTGGTTTATGCGAATGTAAATAGCTTACATTGCTAAACAATCTGTGAAACATTGTTCAGATAATTTAATTTTTCTATGCTTCAGTGGGTTGCAGATTTTTTGTTCTTTCTTGCTTTTCTTAATTGTTCATTGGTCATTATCTTTCTTGCAAAACTTTGATATTTCTTTTTTTTCTTATTACTATCATGTTACGCATGTTCTTGCAACACTATTGTTGACGAGCTAATTATACGAGATATCGTTGTTACGCTTTATGATAATTAAGGTTAGATGTTTTTCTCCTAGATTTTGGGATAAATTTTAAATTCAAATTTAAAATATTAAATTTGAATTTCAGATAATTATAATTAGTTGTTTTTGAATAATTTATATTATCTCAAATTTAATTGGGATTTTAATTTTGAAAAAGAGATAAAATCTTATCTTAATATTTTGAAAAAAAAAATCACCAGACTTAGTTTGAGACGTTTATAAATAAGAGAGGCGAGATAGTCCCGTTTCACATATAGAGTAACTTACTATGAAGAAGAATAGTGATTCCTCTCAAACTATAATCAAGTGGCTATTTACTCAAGTAATAGCCTGTTTGGATTCAGGTTATAAGTGGTTATGGAATTCCATAATTGTTTATGTGGTGGAGTTACCAAACAGAAACAGCTTTTCAATAAGCACTTGTACCTCAAATAAGTGCTTATGGAAGAAGCTGATTTTTTCAGCTTATCATAATCACTTATACTCCCATAATCACTTATTTTATTTTTTCTTCTCATTATCTACCCAATAATCACTTAAACTCCAATATCCAAACACATTTCTTTTTTCAAAATCACTTATGAGGTAAAAATATCCAAACACAAATCATTTTTAACATAATCACTTATTCTCATAATCACTTATGAATAATCACTTATCCTCATAATCACTTATACATAATCTAATCCAAACACACCTTAAGTCTTAAGTCTGCTTACCTTGGCTTTTGCTTTTTTTCTCTTTTTTTTCTTTTAGTTTTATTATTCTAACTCAACTCATCTCAATCAAGATGTGAGATGGCTTTATTGCGAGAACAATATTTTCAACAATTAATTATCTATGCAAAGCTAGAGACAAGGGAGGAACATGAAGATCTAAAAGAAAGGGTACAGATGATGATGGAAGAGCTGAAAGAAAAGGTACAGACGATGATGATGAAAGAGCTAACGATGAAGGGAGAGGAAGAAGAGTTAAAGAAGGAAAAGCGTCAGTTCTATCAAGAACTAACGATGAATGCGGAAGAGATTAAAGAAAAGCTAAAGGAGATGAAGAAAGAGCTAAAGAGAGTGGGAGGGTTAAGGAAAAACTAATGGTAGAGCTCAAATTAAAGGTACCGATGATGGAAGATCTAAATATGAAGGAGGAGGAAGAGTTAGAGACGGAAGGGCTCCAATTTCATGAAGAACTAACGGTGATTGAGGAAGAGGTAAGAAAAGTTAAAGAAGATGAAAACAGAGCTAAGGAGAGTGAAAGGGCTAAAGGAAAAGCTCACCATGAAAGACAAATTGAAGAGAGAAGTGATGAGGAGAGGAAAGCAAAGACAAAAGATTATCAATCCAATACCAAAAGAGAGAAAATAATATCCCAATCGCCTAATGGTTTTGTGGCACTAATACTCCCTGAATCTGAATGGAGGGGGTCGTAGAATCAAATCCTATCAATGGCAAGTTGTCATTTTGGGTGGATGGATGAGTGTATATTTATAGTTATCCAGATAAAACAAGATAGAGAGAAAATAATATATGTAGCTAATTTTTTATTTATTTTTTTAAATTCTATTTGATATTTGAGGAGTATTATGGCCTGTTTGGTTCGTTTACATGCCCCATGTAAAGGTAATAGACTTCACATCACCTGAGTTTTGAGCGTTTGGTTAGACATTTCACATGTGATCCTCATTATTTAGGTGATCCGGATTACATAACATTTTGCATGTGAAGGTCTTTACATGGGTATAATGAGATGCAAAAAGACATTAATACCCTTATAAAAATAAATATTGATAAATTCACTTCTAGGACTAAGGGCAATATGATCATTTCACTTTTATTCTTATTTTTTAATATAAAAGATAAATATCATTACATTATTATTTATATCCTACCAAACAAACTCACATGTAATCATTATCTCATCACATCATACTACATCCCATCACATTACATTATATTACTCTCATGTAATTAAACCAAACGGCCCTTAGGGGTTACAATTTTTTTAATTGAAATATTATCTGTTTACTGCAACGAAATTCCCACCCATTCTATCATGTATTCAATTCAAATCCATTTATATTCTTGCTGAACAAAAAAATCCATTTATATTCTTATTGCTTCCTTTTTTTTTTTTCTCGTTTAGTTATCTAGGTTCGTCATTTATAACTTTATTTAATCAATATTCCTATTTGTGTATTGATTCTGCTATTTATGGTGGTTAAAAAAATTCGGCTAGTTATAACTTTATTTAATTAATACTCCTATTTATTTACACATTTTAATATCAAGTGGTTTATTGAAAATAATTTTATTAATATTTAATCAATTCCTATCTTATCAGCGATGGTTGGATCAAATTGAAGGAATTTGATTTCAGAAACTCAAATTCCCCTCATATAAGGTTGAAGGTTTGGATCTTGTGGATGGGGAAAAAATCATATATGAAAGCTACATGCAATTGGATCCATTAATACCGGAATCTTTTACTAAGTTTTAATTTATAAATGCATCGGAAAACAAGTTTTAACTTACTATAATATGTACTCTTAAAATAATATCACTTAGTTTAATATTTACAAAATATTCTAATTAATTGTTTGATCACAATTTAAACCATGAGGGTGTAAATATTTTACTATTTATACTTATTAATTAACTGAATAATTTTTAATCTTTATATTAGACACAAGGAATAATGATGAACCAAACAGTTTGGATTTTTGGCTGTTTAGATTTAGCACAGGTACAAAGATGATCATATATAATATATTTAAAAAAGAAAACAACATGAATATAAAGAAAAAAATGAGTTCTATGCACATTTATATTGAGTTCTTTTTTTCTGAATATCAGAATATATCATTATATATGATTATGGAAGACCTAATCTGTGGTCACTTATGACTAAAAATTGTTGTATTGTTGAAATCCCTCCTCGAAGAATTTAAAAGCAGTTTCTAAAACCATAGAGGACTTTCTCTAGCAGAAAACACAAAATCCTCTCGGACATCCTAACATCTAGACCTTTGCAAAATCGTTTATAATACTCTCATTAACTTCTCTATCAATACTAGACAAACCAAAATTAGTAAATTATTTTTTTCTCAAACTACTCGATGTTCGATTACACATTAGAATCTGGCACTCACATCGAATTAGTCGTACTCCAATATGACTTACTTGAATGTCCTCCGTCTCATTCTGTATAGAATCAGAATTTTCAAAAGTGCATAACTGTTGACGATAAGTTAAGCAATGGCTCCAATGCAGTTGAGTCAAACTTGCGAGCAAAAAGAAAACAAACAGACGTCATCTCTGAGTTATACCGACAGAGTGTTCCATTGTTCCTTATAGCCTGTAAGAATCCCACAGTGATATTTTCTCTCCCATAAGTTGCTGGATGAGGACCCCCCATAGACCAATTCACCCATGTCACTGTTCTGTTAGAATTCATAGGACTATAGAACATGTTCAAGAATGTTGGAATGTAATGCTCATCTGGGTAGCAAGCAGGCTTACAGTATTTGCGGAAGAGATTGAAGTATTTGGTGTCAGAAACTAAATAAACTGCCACGGCACGATGAACCTCGAACCATTGAGACCCTTTTCTCCATTGTCTGAGTTGAATGTGGGGAAGCATGTGCCGGCTGTACCGCCCCCCCCCCCCCCACCCCACACCGAGAAGGATCGTCGTAGGACTCGACGAAGCTGTAGATGGAGTCTGTGAGGTATGAGTAGACAGTAGGGAAGTTGTAGACTGGGATGCAGCTTTCAGAGAGGAGAATAAATCGCTCATTTGAAAAGTCTAGTAGTGCATTGCCTAGAAGGCGCCTCTCAGCATCAGCTAGTGATACAGTTCCCCAAAAGACTTCCTGAAGAAGATATTAGGAAGTGATCATAAAACATAACTCATGGGAATCTATTATCTTTGTTATGAAGAAACAATATTGATATAGAAAAAGAGAGATGAGCAATCAGGCGTTTAAGGTAAGTCTTAGTTTCTGCACATTTGGATCCAGTTGTCAATTTCAGACCAAAAGCATGATATTATTTGATTCAACTAAATGGATCATTGATAGTAAGACTCTTGAATATGAATGGCAATAGCATTATTATCACCAAGTAAAGTAATCTGCATCCCCTGGTTTATGTCATTGCTGGTCAATTTATAGATTCTACCACTACTCTCAGATGCAGTTTAGGCTCTAGACATATCGATTTGCTGAATTGATTCTATCAGTCACTTAAATATTTTTTATATATCGATGTTTTCTGACATATAATTTTGTCAGTTCAAGTGATGCTACACAATTTCCACACATGAAGGGGCAAAAAATATCTCCATATCTTCCTTTCCTTAGGTATCAAATAGCTAGGGCCTAAGTATTCCAATTAGAAACTATATATATCCACAATGTTATTGAGAACGACACAAAAGAATATAAGAATATAATTGTATATAAGATTCAAATCTCATCATATTTGTCTTTTCTATCTCTTTCAATATATTATATATATACTTTTGTGTCTGTGCTAAATGTTTACTGGCTGAACTCACAAAAGCGTATAAAAGATCCAATTATATGACGCTAAGTTGTAATAAAAAAGTCAACTTCTGGCATTTTACCAGAGAATCTGATAACAAATACCTAAAATATGAACTTAAGTTGTGTCTTTATAAAAAGCAGAAACAGAATTGTTAATTTCAAACCTGACTTGGGATCTGGCGTCCATAAAAGACAGAAAAATTGGACACATTGATAGTGTATCCAGGAGGCGCATGGACATATATGTTGAACAATTCCTCATGTCCCTGAAAGAACCTCTCCCACAGAGGCATCATCGGCAATGGTCCCCTTGTCAGAAACATGAAAGCTAATTTGGGCATTCTGCTATAACAATACTCTTCTTTCTTGGGCACCAAGGAAGCTCTCCAGAGAAGCTCATCATCCAGTATCTCATGTGTCACGTTGGTCGGATGCAGAAATGTCTCCATGTTCAAACAATCCGTCTCTTCGCAAATGATGCTACAATTTTCTTCTTCCTTGATCCCAGACACACCAATTGACACATGGTTCATCAGAGTGTATAATTCTGATTGGGAACTGAATTGGTTATTGATAAGAGAACTTGTAGTTAAACCTATGACCACACCCGCGACAAAAACTACTAGAAATGAAAGTATTTGAGCTAATCTAAGCAAACCCACGTACTTCTCTTTATCATCTCTGTCTCCTCTAGTCCTTCTCATTCCTTTTGATCCAATACTCTATTTCTTTCGTAAAGTTTTTGGAAAAGAAAAATTTAGGTGAGTTGGATTTTGGAGAGTACCAAATATTGTGAAAACTTCACAATTCAATGAGTTACTCACAAAATACCTACCGATGAAGTACTCACATCCACAGGATTCAAACTCACAAGAAAACCGCTGCTTGATTGTTTATCTAGCTTAGAGTTCTTAATAAAACTCAGGATCATTGATTGCTGGTCGTTGGAAAATCGAAGCCCTTCAATGATATTATTACTTTTAGTCCTTAATATAAGGCCCTTTTAACTGAATCACACAGAATAAAAATTAAAATTAAAACTAATTAACTACCTCGATTTCTCCAAAAATTTTAATATTTTTTCAAAATTACCCTTATTTAATCTCTCATTCTTTCTCTTTAGATATATTAAATATGAATATTTTTTTAAAAACGTATAATAAATACTATCTCATATATTGTAAAGAATCTTATATTTAGTACTAGGATAAAAGATTCTATTTATAGTAACGGGAGGAGTAATTTTGATCCACAATTAAGCAAAAATTGATTGGAACAAAAAGGCAAAATAGCGGGTTGGGTGGAGTGAAAAGAATCCGAAGGAGGGCGAATGAGCAATCTGTGAAAAGGCACTAATGCGTATTGCTAGGGTAGAATCAAATCAAAATCAAATTGGAATCGCGTTTAAAGTAGAACAGAAACTAGAGAGAGGTGCGAACTTTGAAGTGAGGTACTTGAAGAATAGTAATTGAGTAGTGGAGAAGGAGTAGCTGGAGTCGTGGTTCGGAAAGGCGCGCCTGTTACAGTCGCGCTAAAACGATGGGAAGTTGGAAACGGTCCTGTCTGATGCATTTAATTATTTGTTTCGTCTTAGGAAAAGGACAATAGTTGTCTGTTTTCTCGGATTTGCCTGTTAACAAGTGCTTATTTAAGACCTAGTTTATCAAATGATTTCCAATGTTTACCGATCAAATTTGCTAAAACGCATGTAAATCTTGATTTTTAATTTTTTTATTTAATTTATTTTTTATGTTATGTCTAAATAATTTTTCATTTCGTCAATACACACTAAACATGTATTCTATGCATTTTATGGATTTCCTTTTTCTTTTTGCTGAAATGCATTTTATGAAGTCTGAAGAATAAAGCAAGTTGTAAATGGTGTAATTTATCCATTAGACTCTATAAAATGCATAAAATAACTGTTTTGTGTGTGTTGATATATTAACTGAATTTCATCGCAAATGGCAAAATTTAGAAACCGCAAACGGTAAAATTTGTTGTACCAGACTTTATGCAATGTACAAGACTAAATATCTAATATGTAATTTATATAATAATATATAATATCTAGTACTCTTTTGTGCATATAATATTTCTGAATTTTATTTTTTAAAAATTTATTTTAAGTATTAAAATTAATATCAAATAATCAATATTAATATAAAATATAAAATTTATAGTGAAGAAGCTACTCTCAAGCCCAAAACAAGTGCAATTCATTCACATAATGCAGTTAGCCATATAGTTTTTTATAATAAAAATATAATAATTTTAGTCTGAAACTAATGCTAACACAACACGCGGATGTGGCTCTGCATGCAGAACAGTCGTTATGAAACGATAACTTCTCCCAATGGGGAATAGCATCCGTGCACTTTGTGCAAGAATGAGAAAACTAATTTTAGAATATTATATTTCCTTTTCCGATGTGAACATCACATCACGAGATTGGATGGAAACGTAGAAGAAGAATCTTGAATGATCTCCAGGTAGAGCCAGAAAGAGAGACACTTGAGAGAGTGAAATTTAGATTTTGAATCAAACTCGGAGAGAGTGATGGATGATAGTGAATCAAGGATAGGGATACGGGAAAATATGGAGACGAGGAAATCAGACCATGATGAGAATAGGACGCTGAGAGAGCCACTTCTTGTGAATACATGTAGGACGAACAACACTTCCCAGATCGCCATTGTCGGCGCCAATATCTGTTCCATTGAAAGTCTCGATTACAAGTAATTTCTTTCTTTCCCTCCTGTTTCTCCACATCTTTGTTTTTCATCGGTTGCCCTGGAAAAATTGATGATAGAAAGGGAAGAAAATTTTGTTTGAATCTGATAAATGAGCTTTCGTTAGCGTTTAATTTGATTTGATGGAATCATTATTCAACTATGATCTTTTATGGAGGTACGTACATTGAATGCTTAGACGGAATATGATTTGAAATGAGAATGAAAAATGAGGGGGCTTTAGGTTAAAATAAAAGGTGAGGGCTGATATGGTAATTAATGGTTTTGAATAATGACAATTTTGTCTAAAAAATAATTAGTTTCTGTTTCAAGAGAAGAGGATCAACAAATTTCTGCCTCCTCACAGAAGAAGAATTGTTGCTTTTACTCGAAAGAAGATAGGAAAAATTGTTAGACGCTAATATTTGAAAAGAAATATTTGTTTTTTTAAAGATAGGCAACTTATTTGTCAAACATCCCCGAGTGATTTTCTTGATTATTTAAGTCACATGATTCCAGCTATGACTGTGACTCTGTGTGGTTGAGTGGCCTTTTATTATTTGGTTGATGATGAAATGAACGTAAACTGATTATGATTATGATGTGTTTGTTTGTTTGTGTTCTTATTCTTAATTTCTGAAAAAAGTCCAACAATGTTATTACCTTATTAAATCTATATATAATTAAAAGTAGAATAGACCCATAGTGCAGTTTTATTTATCGGGCTCCGTGTCTCTTTTTTTTTTCTATTTTCTTTTTTTAGTGAGTCTTATTTTTTTTTTATTTATTCGTTTTTTCTTTTACATGTGAGATTTATCTTCCCCCATTATTTTAGGTGGGTCCCACATTCTTTTTTTTTTCATTTTATATTAATTTTAATTAATATTATTTGATATTATTTTTTTGGGACATGGAAATTAATGATGAGATTCTTTTTAAGTTTAATATATTTTTAAATTAAATATAATGTCTTCCATGTGCATTCGCATCTCCACGAGAGATGAGAAGAAAAATCTAGTCTAATTATTATCAAAAGGATGATGCTTGTTAAGGATATCCATATGAAGTAGTGAAGTGTACTTGAGAAATGATAGTGCAAAAAAAAAGGAAAATAAAAGAAAAAGAAAATAAAGGACAATCCTTACTCTTCTTTTGATGATACCAGCACTAGAACACACAAATCCAAGTGGTTAAACCCTCAAAGGCTCTACCATGAGGGACAGAGTTGCTGGTAGAAAAGACAATCCTTAGTTTCTGATATTATGAAATATGAGCAATGGATCATGTTCCATGGAATGCCAACGCAACCTTTAAAGGCAAACTCTTGTTGCATTCTCACTCTTTTGAGCGATAGTGGAATATTACCCTGCAGGCCGGCATAAATAATCAATGTTCTAATAAGTTATGCTTCACCCTGTTCACTTTCTCTGCAGGATTATTGAGAGTGATCTTTATATGCAAGATTTGAGGTCTAGAACAAAAGTTGAGAAGTACCGCTATCTTGCCCTAAAATGGACACTTGTACTTGTTGTTGGTTTAAGCACGGGGCTTGTTGCGTTTTTTAATAACATTGCAGTTGAGAATATTTCTGGTACCAAGCTTCTACTCACAGACAATCTCATGCTCAAAGACAAGTATGACTATTTTTATCAACTATATGCAATTTGATCTGTTAGCTTCTAATTTTATTCTTCCTGTGTTATTACGTGCTTCTCTGCACTGCACCCACCCTTTTCAAATGTACCTTCTTATGATCATTTACTTGCTTGGAGAAGACAGTGCCTTTTATTTTGTTTCTTTGAGGTTTAGCCTGCTCTCTGGATTATCTTTATATTTCACTTGTGTACCCCTACTTGTGTGGTCTTACAGAATCTGTTCATATTGTCAATTTCGTTGACAAACAGCAGCATAAATTTTACAGGCTTTTCACTTGAGCTACATGGTTATCACATTCTAGTTCTATTACGACTCATGGTCTTTGAGTAAATGCTGAACCTACTAGTTTTTAGTGAATGATGTAAAAATATATTTAAAAGAAATATTAAGATGAGGAAACAAAGAGTTGTTTTTAACTCTTACATTTAATGGAGTAAACTATCATCTACTTGTAGTATTTTGGCATAACTATCATATGATCTATACTCCAGTACAGGTTTCTCCATGCCTTTGAAGTGTATGCTGGTTGTAGTTTGATTTTGGCAATTGCTGCTGCAGCCCTATGTGCTGATATTGCTCCTTCAGCAGCAGGGTCAGGCATACCTGAGGTGAAGGCATACCTCAATGGGGTAGATGCTTATTCTATATTGGCCCCAAGTACCCTCTTTGTAAAGGTAGGTTAGTTAGCAACTCAATATGAAATTGTATTTGTGAATATACCCTTTTAGCTTTCTCTGTGATGTATGAGTAAGTGCCATTGCTTGCCAAGAAAGTTACTCATCAAAAATTGCTTTTCTTTCTTGATCAACTAAATACACATTCATTCAGATTGAATAATTTATCATTTCTCTTCAACAAATTTTCTTCACCAGTTCAATGTGTGTATATATCCTCCAATCCTCAATTGTTTATCAATTTTCTATCATCTTCCTTGTCATCCTTATTGCTCTCCTACTTCAGTCTTAACTTCCTTAAAGTATGAAATAAAGCTCTTATACCATTTTGTAGGAAGCGAAGGAAGAACTATTTCTAGGGTTGGGAAATAGAGTTGAAACTCACTTCTGCTATTTACTTGGCTTTACTTGACTTATTTTCAACCCCCAAGTACATTGGATACATATATACGCATACTAGGAAACCGTTACAACTAATTAAACCCTTATACACGAACAATTCCCACCTCTGCAATGGTCCTACTGAGAATAAAATACATGATTTCAACTTTGATATTAATTATTGGATTAAGCATTTATGATTAAGCCAAAAGTTATATAACTCTTAGTCAGAGCGCAACTCTGTCATGTTTTAACTATGATTCAACCCCTCACCTGAACCCTTGTCATAGGATAACTGCTACCCAACCTAGCCAATAATCAGATTCTACAATTCAATTCAGTTTGGAACACACTTCATGTTTTAATGAAAATACTAGCCAGCATATAAAAGGAGATGTATGTAAAATCTGTCTAAGAAACTTTCTTTTGCTGATTGCCTTTGACAGTGTTTTAAAAAATACGCATGGTTTGGACTTTGCAGATTTTTGGTACAATTTTTGGGGTTGCTGCGGGATTTGTGTGGGTCAGGAAGGACCTATGGTACATAGTAGTTCTTGCGTTGCTAATGTACTTGGACAGGGTGGTTCTAAAAAATATGGGCTAGACTGGAAGCTGCTAAGATACATTAAAAATGACCGAGATAGAAGGGATTTGATCACATGTGGTGCAGCTGCTGGGGTTGCTGATGCTTCACATGCCCCAGTTGGCGGTGTCCTTTTTGCACTTGAAGAAGCAGCTTCATGGTCCTCTCTCTCTCTCTATCTATCTATCTATCTCTCTATCTCTATTTATATCTATATCTCTCTATCTCTCTCCAATTATACATGCATGTTTTACACAACATACCTTACAAATACTTGACCAATCCAATATGTGTCTAAACACATGATTAGCTACTATTGAATTAAGTTGATTTAGAATGATAGACAATAAGTTGTCATTTTCCTTGCCCCATTTCACAATCTATGGCAAGTATGAAGCTGCATTGGCACTAACTGGACACAAAAAGTGATTTGAAATATTATGTATCATGTCTAATGCAAGTCTGCGACATAGATGCCACTCAAGTGTTGGTGCTTCTTTTATAAATTTATGATTTGCTATCTTGTGATTATGTTTTGTTGAATATTCTTCTTTACTTTTAGGTGGAGGAGTGCTCTTCTGTGGCAGACTTTTTTTACAACAGCTGTAATCGCTGTAGTATTGAGAGGCTTCATAGAATTATACCAATCCAAATGCCTAATGTTTTGGCAGTCATATTTCTTGGAATTATTGGAGGCCTTTTGGGAAGCCTGTACAATTATCTAGTGGGCAAAGTCCTTCGCACTTACAGTGCCATAAATTAGTATGGCAAAATTTTTTGTGACGCATGTATAAGTATATAACTAAGCTTCATGACACTCTAACGTGTCAAAGAGCTTGCATTCATATGCATATTAAATTTAGATTATGATAATCTCTAATTAACTTCAAAATTCCGGGTTACATTGCTTAATCTGTTGGATCTGCTTATATGATCATATAATTACCATCGCTTATATGATTATATATTATCATTCTAGTTTCATTTAATGTGAAAAATGCTTGTTAAGTAAGCATAGTTTACAAACAAGACAGAAATCCTCAAAAATTTTGTTTTTTCTATCAATGTCATTTCTGATGTGTAATAAAGGGAGAATGAAGATTGATATAATACAAGTCGGTGTAATGCATGCCTTTGTTTTTCTTTTCTTTTTTGCAGGCATGTTTACTTGGAGGGTGGCCTCAATGGGTTCAAACCAAGAAAGATATAAAAGCATTCTAACCAATGTTTCAAAACAAGAAGAAAAACTCGATAAATAAATTTGACAATACCGTAATTCTTTTAGGATATTGTCTTGTCCTCTTATCTTGTAATTCTCTTTCTATATAATAAACCTTCTTTTCGTATAAAAAATATGAAAATTATTGTACAATCTATTTCAATAGAGTTGAGTTCACATGATTTAGATGCCTCAAGGTATTTAGCAAGGAAAAAAACAAAAGAAAGAAAAATGCCTCAAGGTAGGGCACTCATTCACTTAATAGGCTAGAGTGGTCCTATTTTGCCAAACCAAATGCAGTGAAGCTCCAAATACAATCTTCTTGTTTGATCGAAAGGACTCAGTGGAATAAACTTATTTTGCTTTACCAATTGCTAGGAAATTCAAATATAGGGCTGTTGTTAGAGCAAGCTGACTTTTAGGTTGATAAGATCCAAAATTAAGAGATACATCCCAGATATGTGGGTCTTACAATTGAGCCTTAGTACTTCTTCATCTTCAAGTCAATAACCTGCAAAATGCTTATGAGTGTCACTGGTGTTCCAGTTTGCTCAAAATAAGATTATAAAACTTCTTTTATGTTTGACGATATATTTGGCCTGTGGATATTCGTGATTTGTTTTGTTTTTCATTATATTTGTCCATTTTACCTCTCAATTGGTCTCTGAATTTTATTTTATACTTTTTGCTTATTCCACAACTTTGGTTTTAACTAGGCACAAGCACTTTTAAGTTCTGTTTATTCGTCTTTTGATTAACTTCTTGAACTTGTATGGCTTACCTGTTGTTGCTAATTGATGATTATATGGATTGCAGAAGAGGCCCCCATTTCAAAATTCTACTTGTCATCATTATCAACCTTTTGACATCTTGTGGTTCATACGGCGTTCCATGGCTGTCTCCATGTGTTCCTTGTCCTCCTAACTTGGGAGACAGGTGCCCTACCATAGGTCGCTCCAGAAATTACAGGAGTTTTCAATGTCCACCAAACCATTACAATGATCTTGCCTCTCTCTCTTTTTCACTCCTAATTATGACACTATTCGCAACCTATTAACACCTGGTGCTGACAAGGAATTTCAGCTCTCTACTCTTACAATTTTCTTTGTGGTGATATACATTCTAGGAATCATCACTTATGGCATCGCCATCCCCTCTAGCCTCTTCATTCCTGTCATTCTCACCGGAGCCTCATATGGGCGTCTCACTTCTCGTCTTCTAAGACCATTCACTGTTCTTGATGTGGGTATGTTTGCACTCCTTGGAGTTGCATCCTTCCTTCATGCTACCATGAGAATGACAGTTTCTATTTGTGTCATACTTCTTGAGCTCACTAATAACTTCTTGATACTCCCTCTGGTGATGCTGGTTCTCCTTATGTCAAAGACTGTGGCTGATACTCTTAACCAAGGTATTTATGATTAGATTGTGAAGATGAAGGGTCTACCTTATCTGGAAAGAGTTGCAAAACCATACATGAGGCATTTAACAGCAGGTGATGTTGTTTCTGGCCCATTATTCACATTCTCTGGGGTTGAAAAAGTGAGGAATATTGTTCATGCTTTGAGGGTGACACAACATCATGGTTTTCCCGTAATCAATGAGCCTCCATTCTCAGAAGCTCCTCAGTTATGTGGACTGGTGTTCAGGTCTCATCTGCTAGTACTTCTTAAACAGAGGAAGTTCACAAAGCAGAAGGTGATGACTCGGTCTGCCATTATGAGGAACTTCGAAGCACTTGATTTTGCAAAGCCAGGCTTAGGCAGGGGTCTCAAGCTAGATGATATTCACATTGAGCAGGAAGAGATGGATATGTACGTTGATCTTCATCCAGTCACTAATACATCACCATACACAGTGGTGGAAACGATGTCTCTTGCAAAAGCTGCTCTTCTTTTCCGAGAGCTTGGCCTAAGGCAACTGCTGGTGGTGCCAAATACAACAGGAGTAAGTCTGTCCTTTCTCTCTCTCTTTTCTATCTCTCAGGTGCCAGTCCTAGTGGGATGGAAGCATTAACTGATTGGATTCTCTCTGTTTGAGCTTCAAATGAGGCAAAAAAATAATATGAACCTATTTGAGTAGTTTAGATTTCAAGATTTAAAAAATGGTCATATTTATCAATAGCAGTTGATTCAAGTAGTTCAACACTCGTTTCCTTTAAACAAGATGAAGTTTGAATTTTGTATATAAAAAAATCGCTAGAGATTGCAAATCATTCATGAAAAATACCATGGAAGAATGCATCAGTCTTTTTGCCAAAAACGAGATTATCGACTTTTGCCATGTCTTCAAAGAAGCTAACAACTGTGCTGATTGGTTGGCTAAGAGTGCTCGTGATCTTAATATTGATTACTTTTGTTTTACTAGTTCTCCGGCGAGTTGTAGGAGGTTAGTGAATAGAGTTAAAATTTCTGTTTAATTTTTGTATGGTTTTTAACCCATTATTTTTCTACTCAAAAAAATGAAAAAAGAAAAGAAAAAATAGCCGCTATGAGAGCTTTATACCCATTTAGTCCAACTTGACCCAATCTAAATTAGATGGGACCCAATATGACTTTTGAAAACTAACTAGTATTTAGAAAAAACGATCATATCTATGAAAGTGAAGCTAAACTAATTATAACAAAGCCTGTTGAATTTTGAACCAAGTTTGAAGGAAAAATAATTGATTTTGTCTTCAAGCGCTAGCCATACAGTTGTATTATTTGGTTGTTTTTGCTATGTTTCGTTAAACTATTGGACTGACATTTCTATTTGCATGCTGTGCAGACGCCTCCTGTGGTTGGGATATTGACAAGGCATGATTTTATGCCTGAGCATGTTTTGGGACTATATCCTGACTTGGACCCTGACAAGGATTCAAGCAAATTTAGAGGTTTATTATCTTCATCAAATCATATAAATTCATCACTAAAGCGACGTGGAATCTCTGTCACTGGAAGATAATCACAATTTTACTTGGGACGGATATTAAGGTGATATGAGAATGGGCAAATCTATATAGAATTTGGAATTTCTCAAGTAAAAGTATTTTTGAAATAAGATAAATATAGAAAAAAAAATAGAAAATGTAAAGATAGAGGAAGTAAATCTCACTTACAACTCATATTATTGTGTCATTTTCCTTTTATCAATATAAAATATATAAAATCAATAAAAGTCACATTATTTATAAGTTATAACAGTTTATCAAAGTTTCTTGCAATACACAAGAACTATTTAAAATGTTATCTGATAGCAAATTTTAGTCATGAAAAGTTAGGATGGGCACAGGAATCGCAACATGAAATGCAATCATTTTCCTTTTCACATGTTGGCATGTGGGTTGAATCTTATTCCTCTTGTATGTTGCCTAAATCTTCATCGTTGTTTTTTTTTTTTTATCCTAAATGGACTTACAGGAAAATCCTCATCATTTTTAGTGGTTGGTTTTGTTCCCTTTTTTTCATCAATTTTGTTTCTAAATCTACAAGTTTGTATATTAAAAATTTTGAATTTGGAACCTGTTTAACTGTTGTCAAACCTAAGATTTTCATCTTTTTTTTAATGTGAAGACGTCGTTTTTTTCTTTTCTTTTTTTTACAATCAAGGATATTTACAAAGTGGGGTTAAGACACCAGGTTATCATTCATAATCAGATCCCTAATTTGCTCTGTGGCATCTTCTAATGTGATCATGCCATCCCTGTTGAAAACAGCATCACGAGCTAGCTGGTTAGCTGGCCTATTTGCATCTCTCTTCACACGTTTTAAAATAACAGACCATTCACGTTCAAGAATCTCAAATATGGCACAAATGATAGACTCACATCTGTCCCTTAGTTGTTTACCGCTGTAGATGACCTCAATCAGTAATTTACTGGTCGTTTGGTCTGTTTACAAACCCCTATAAGGTAAAGTAATCAGTTTCACATCACTTGATTTTATGTATTTAGTTGGACATTTTTATATGTGATCTTAATTATTTAAGTGAAATTGATCACCTACATTAATGTGATAAAGGTCACATCCATTTTATTGAGTGAAAGTCATCACACTACACACTGCTGTGAAAAAAATACAAAAGACAATATTGCCCTTCTTTCCCACTTCTTCCCCACCACACCCTTCTCCCTCATTGGACTCCCACTTCTTCCCCCACCTCACCCTTCTCCCTCATCAAACCCTCACAACTATCCATTGTCACTGTCTATTCTCCATTGCCATCCGTCCACTATTCCACCATCAAACTATTGTTTGTCCACCATAAGGCCTTCATCTTCCAAATCAATCATTGCTTTCGAAGTTGCTCTTCTTGCCAACATTCGAACACTCCCATGGCCTTTGAAACAGGTCCATCTTTGAACAATTTTCCATAGCCTTCAAACTCACCGTTCAAATGCTTGGCGTCATGGCTTTCATCATCGCCATTCTTCACCCACACACCATTGATCTCAAATCTGGGTTTCTCCATTTCGTTTTTCTTTTGCTTTTACTACTTACTACTATTGAGAAGATAGATTGAGGTGGTTAGAGGAAGGAGAGGCTGCTGGCAATGAGGAAACAATGGTGGTGGCTAACAGTAAGAGTGGCAGAGGAGGGAAGAAGAGAAGAATGATGGAGGGGAATTTTTTTTGGATATAACAACATTTCAATCTTTTACCATCTACTTATATTTAATTAAATATAAAAAATAAATTTATTTTCACATTCTCTAATATCATACCAAACAAATTTTTATATAATTATCATCCATTCACATCTCTTCATAACCTTTCCATTATATTGCATAAACTCTTGGTAATTGAACCAAACAGAACATTAGCATCACTCTCCACAGTTGCTCCTTGATAACCCTTCAACCATGTAAAAATATATATAACATGTAAAATATATAATAAGTTATACTATTTATAAATCATAAAAAATACATACTTTATTTTAGACTTCATATAAAATATAGAAAAAACTATCTAATGATATAACATAAATTCATTAAATAATCTTATCTATATATCAACGCTGTTTTTCCTTTTTTGGTTAAGAAACTATAAAAATATTTCTTCATCGTCATCATCATCATTTAAAAAGTTTGTGCTTAACAAATTAATACTTACTATGATACTTAAATATGCTTTCTAGTTTTGTTTTTAAATTATCATCTTATTTTAAAAGTAATAAATTTTATTCTCTATTTTTTTATTTTTTAAATGAATATTTTTTCTTAGGGTATGTTATCAATCAATAATTTAACACAAAATCTAACAAAATGTTCACTTAAACCTAGTTTGCATGATTATTCCATGGATATCAAGGTTCCACGAGCAATACTTTTTGCTTATGTATTTAACATAGTTACATATACACTTAGGGTTTAAACTCCAAATTATTAGTTAAATTAGCATAGCTATACACTTATTGATTCTTCCAATGTTTTTTTTTAATAGTGGACTTAAAAAAAATTGTAGATATTTCATAATAATATTTTAATATAAACTATACGTATAAATAGATTCATGCATGGAATCTAATTTTTGTTTTACACATGCGTTATCTTCTATATCTATTAATAACACAATCCAAACTCTGAAATAACAAAATGGATTTGACTTGATTAAGTGCCTGTTTGGATTTACTCCATAAGCACTTGTAGGAGAAGATAAGGGATTATATAGAGAAGTTGTCAAACGCAAACTACTTTTCAACCAGTGCTTATACCTCAAATAAGTGTTTATGCATGAAGCTAATTTTTTCTACTTATAATAATCACTTATTTCACTTTTCCTTTTTATTATCTACACAATAATCACTTAAACCACAATATTCAAATACATTTCTTTTTTTAAAATCACTTATGGGTAACAATATCCAAACATAAATCACTTTTAATATAATTACTTATTCTTATAATCTATTATGAATTGGGTCCATTTGTTTAAACTTCTCACAAATGTGATTTTGAGATTATTTAAAAAATGATTAATTGTTTAGAGATTCTTAAAAAGGTAAAAATTAGTTTGTGTTTGGTTAGAATAAAAAAAAGTACTTTTTAAATTGTTTATCAAATAAATAAAAAATATAAATTTATATTATAATATTTTCATGGGGTTAAATATGGTTATTTTTACAATTTTTAAAATTAATTTGTTGCATATCGCCTTTTATATATTTTTTCCTCTCATCTACTACAACTACTTTCTTTCAGAAGCCACCTAGAGTAGCTTCTCAAAATAAGTAGAAAACTATTTTTTTCATATTCTGATTATTTTAAAAAATTTAAACAAACACCCTAAAAAATTTTAAAAATATTTTTTATATAAAAAATAATTTTTACATAAAAAAAAATAAAATAAACGATTCAAACACTTATTCTCATAATTATTTATATATAAATCAATCCAATCATATTCTAAACATCGAATTACACAGGTATTCAGCAAAACGCGGATTCAATAAAAAGTAGTGAGGGTTCATCCCAATAATTCATTCAATCCTCACAAGATCATGCCATTTTTATCCCAACCGTCCGTTTGTCCTATGAGTTGCAAATGAACGGCCGATTCTCACTACATCTCACCAAATCTACATCTTACTGAATCTAAACCTGAAAATTGTATTCCAAAGAAGTGTTGTATTGTATCACTTTACATGCAAAATTGACCGGTTGAAAATAAATTAAATAAAAAATGATTCTAACATCTTTACTTTAAAAAAGAGTAAAAAAAATAATTAGTGTTAAATAATTATTATAAAATATAATATACAGAGGAAGGGGATTGAGTTTCACCCCTCCTTTGTGATTTGCTTACGTGAATTGCCATTTGCCACTGAAAAGACTAATTTCTGGGCCTTTTGCAGAAGAGATTTACTTACATGAGTTGCAGCCAATATGGCAGCAAGTTGTCTCTCTCAAGTTTCAACTTTTCACCCTTTATATTTAAGCAAGAATCGATGCAGCAACGAACGGAAGAGGAAGAGAAGAGATCTAACGGTCGCGAAAGCAGAATTAAGGAAGATCAACGGCTGTAATCTTTTGCAGAGCAGAGGCAGCCACCAAGAACAGCGTGGTTAAAGTCTTAAAAGTTAACGTGGACGTACGGCTCTATACAGTGCCTTGAAAGTTACACGAGGGTCCTTCCTTATAATAATGCAGACTCGAAGGAGCAGCTCCTTAATCGGGATTGGTTGGTAGAATTTGGACATTGCTATGAAGAAGCCAATATGGCTGCTCATTGGCTACCAAATTATGCCCATAGTTTAACTTTGTCCTTAGTTTTGCGTTTTTCTTATATAGGATTGAAGCTTATATAGTATAATGTAAGGGTACCTTCTAATTTAATAAAGTTTGAAGCTTATATAGGGAATAATGTCTCACTCTCTAGATAGATCGAACAATATATAGCGTTCTTTCTAATGTCTTTTTTTTTTTTGCCAAAGTATTGCTTCCAATGTCATATAATAATTAACAGTATTTTCAAAGAACATCCTCATTTTTTATTTCATTTTACTGAATATTATTTTTTTACATTTCTTTAAAGTTTAAACATTTTCTAAAGTTGGTAGTTGTTAGTGCAAAAAAGGTGTGTCCGGTAGGCTGGATGTTTAACCCACCACCCCCTCTATCTTCTCTTCTCTTCTCTCTGAGGATGCTTTTTTGTGACTACTTCGAGTGCTAAGGAGACTGCTGTTGATCCAATTTGTTCCTTCAGGACGGGCATCGGCTGATTTTGGGTTGGTTTCGATTTTGTTTGTTTCTTTCTTTTTTCGGCCTTTTTTTTCTTAAAGAGAAACAAGGACGGCACCTAGGGAGATACAGCAAGGTGATCCAGAGGACAGCTCCCGTCCTCTCTACCGAGTTCTAAGAAAAATGTCTACACTCGTCTGGCGATTCACTGAAAAGGACAAAATCATTCTCTATTCCATGCATTTGGTGGGCTAGCCAGTTGGCGTATTTATTAGCTTCTCGAAATATATGGTCAATCATAATGATCTTGTCTCTCATTATGAGATCATTGATGCTTTTGATAGTATCTCTCTAAAGATAATCATTTAAGGAACCCTGATTTATAAAATTAATTAATAGAGTCACTAGATCATAATCTTTTTAAAATTGATGTGCCAACAAACATTGATACCATGAAGAATAAACATGAACTCTGCTGCAATAGATCGCATAGCATCAAGCTTGCTTGTAAACCCCAAGATCCAATGACCATTGTAGTCTCTAATGACTCCTCCACAAGTGACTTCCCCTCTGCTGTCTACAGAACCATCAATATCCACTCTCACCCATGATCTGTCAGTTGGTTTCCATTTCGAAAGATCCTCTATAATATTAGCTCCCATAATAGTCTTAATTGACTCAGTCTTCATATCTTCACCAGGCTTTTGGGTACTCAGGAAAGCTATGTTCCACTCTTCTTGATCCTCACTAGCATAAATTCTGTTGCATCTTGCTTTCCAAAGCAACCAGCAAGCATGACCAAAAACTCTTTTCCAAGGAATTCTCCTTGAGTAATTACTTCCCACCTCCTTGCTTTCATTCCCCTAAATCCAATCCTGCATAAGCAAAGAAAAGAAGTTTTATATTAATCATCCTAGGAGAGACTTATTTAGTCCAAACCTTTTTAGCTTTGCCGCAATCATGAACAATATGAATGGTAGAGTCCATGGTATTGCAACCAAACGGACAAAGTCTATGTATAATTGTGTTGTTATCACTCAAGTTTGAAGTCTATTATGAGCCATCTTCCACAGGAAATATTTGATCTTTTCATAAACGGGCCACCTCCATATCTTGGTCCAAAGCTACGTCCTAGATGGACGTAAATTACTGTTCTACTCCATAGCTTGATAAGCAACTTTCACAGTGAACATGCCATCAGAAGAAGCAGACCTCAAACAATGGAATCCTCAATTCCATTTTTATTAGGGGGCCATACAAACTTAATGTGAGCAACAATCTCGGACGGAAGAACATGGTTAAGCTTGTTGAGATTCCACATTCCATTCCATTAACATTTAGCAAAAACCCTAACCCTTTCATGGGAGGCCAATTGAGCTTTTCACAATAATGAGTAAGAGGTTCAGAAAGAGGAGTCCATTTTTTCAGCCTTTTGTGGCCTTTGTTTGTGAACTGTCCCTTCTTTTCTTTATTGATAATACACCATTTCTGGTTGGCCAAAAAATTAAAAAGAAAAACATTTTCTTTTAAAATAGATTAGTCAGTGAACAATCTTTTGGCATTTAGAATGACATTTTAAAAAAACAAAAGATTAAACTGCTTGATATTCAACAATCGTATGATCCGATTTAAGTTAGGTAGAACTATAAGAATATAAAAGTTTTTGCAACAAGTATTTAATTATTTTAATTTAACTATTCATAATTTTTAATCATATTTTACTAGTTCTATCAATTTAATTAATGATCAATGATAAGACCAATAAACTAATAAATCGACATTTCTTTGACCTGATGATGGAGCTTATTTGATTCAAAAGTAGCAAATTAATTGATTTAACATTAAATTTTGGAGGGATTTGTGACAAGAAGGTGAACCTGGATCATTTAAAAGAAAAAAAGTATAATCATCCACTTTGGCAAAATGCCACGTTTGTAGGATTATGGAATCTTGGGCTAAATTGAATTGCAAAATTTATGATTTTTTTTAAAACTTGCATCATGACAAAGATTTTGTTTAGTTAAAGAGTCTCACAAAAAAAATTATTTAAGTGTAATTCAATTATCACTACGTGCAATTTAAGCAAGTTTTGCTTAAATTATTTGAGTGGGCTTAATTTTCACTTTCTAATTTTGTTTTTTTTTTCATGAAAAAGAATTTGAATGAAAATTTATATTGAGTAGGAATGCTCTATTTTAAAGAAAATGGAAAGGGAAAAGAAAAGGAAAGAAATATTACTATTTTTTATTTATAAAAAATTTAAATAATGTGTAACAAATAAATTTTATAGAAATTTCGTTCTCATTTTCCCTTCCATAAAATCTCTTTCATATATACCAAATCTAATCTTTATTTTATTAGCAAAAGAAAATGAGTTATTTTATTTCTTAAATTGATAATAAAAATTTTGGAAGATGACACAAAATATGTAACTTTGTTAGCTAACTGAATCTTACACTTTTAAATCACTCACATTTTTTTGTTATCTACTCCCTCCATCACATAACTTTTGTTTACGTTATCACACACATAAATTAAGAAATTAGTTACATTGATGACATTTAATTAATTTATGTTGTAGTTAAGAAAAAATGAGAAAAAATTTAATAATAATAAATAAGGATATAACTAATTTTCATTAAAGCCTTAAAATATTAAAATAATTAAAAATTTAAAACAAAATAAAAAATCTAAAACGCAAGGGAGATTGCCAGATTGGAATGGATGAATATTGAAGATCGGGTCACTCTTTCTGTAGCCCAACGTTGAAATGAAAAACAAAAAATCACTGTGTGATTGCTCGGAAAGGTAAAAAGCGCGAAATACAGACATCCACCACCAAAAAGAGAGGACAAAAATTTCAAAAATAAATTAAGACGAACCAGAGAGAGATGGAGATCTAATTTAATTTCACTTCGGTTAACAGTTCCATTTCATCACAATCACCTCTTTCCTTCCTATTTTGTTAGATTCGCTGGCGATCTCCCTGCGCCGGAAACCTAACTCCCTCCGCCGTCAGATCCATTCACCTCCTTATTCATCCACTCTTGAGGACTGTCCTGGTTTCTCTCCCTCTGAGAAAATTTGAAATCCTAGCTCGCAGGTTTTGGGGATTTCGCTTTCGCTTTCTCCATCGAACTAGTCTGTGAACACATGGAGGCAATTGAAGAACTGGTTCAGCTATCGGATTCTATGCGCCAAGCCGCTGCTGTGCTTGCCGATGAAGATGTTGATGAGACGACGCCCAGTAGGCGGCCATCCACATTCCTCAATGTTGTCGCACTGGGCAATGTCGTAAGTTTCTCCATCCATAAGTCTATGCATACTTTTGTGTGTGTCAATGCGTGGGCTGTAAATTTCTGGATCCGGTAGTTGGTCGCTAGTTTTGTGTTTTGGGATTGGGAGTTTGTTTGCGTGCGGAGAAATTTTGCGGGGACTGAAAATTTGATGCTTACACGAGAAAGTATGGTCGTTCAGAGAAGGAAGCAGTGTTTGGAATGAGGAAACTGAAAGCTCCTCTTCCTTCCCCTGCCCAACGAGAAGATCTGTAACTGTTGCGGCTGTGTATACATCGGATCATTTACTAGTAACTTTTATGATGTTTGATGAAAAAAATATCGTTGGCTGGGGTCAAAAGTCTTACGGGGTCTTTGATAAATCACTGCAAGTAGCAAAGTCGAGGGAGTCAATTCATGGTGCCTGGCATGAGGTGTAATGACTTTCGACCTGATTGGAATTGGTAAAAATGGTCTACGGTGCTTGCTAGCTATTATGAAATTATATTGTTATCCTTGTTTACTTTTTGTAGGTAGCTTTGGGCTTTTAAAAAATTAGGTGGACGATGTTTGAAATAAATATAAGAAATTTTATATTTTGTAGAAATTGAAAATAAATGAGGGAAAAAATGACAGCTTTGCTTGGTCAGAACTTATTGAGTAATTTTTTGCTTATTGATGATATGAATGTGATGCTTTTATTATGCTGTCCTGTCTTTAGATTTGGATGATTGCATGTATACACTTAGTTCTACTAGTTCTTACACTTCAACCTTATAAATCATGTGGCTAGTGTTTTTAATCTCTCTGTTTCTATGGATCAATTGTCTGGCTAGGGTGCTGGAAAATCTGCTGTCTTGAATAGCTTGATAGGACATCCTGTTTTGGTGAGTCAAATTGCCTATATGTATTTTGCTGATTTTCTTTTCTCTACATACTGATACATCACTTTCTGCTGTTTGATTTATTACTAACTGGGTCATGACACAATCAAATTGTTGGCAGCCAACTGGTGAAAATGGTGCTACAAGGGCTCCCATAAGCATTGAATTAAATAGAGATAGTTCTTTAAGCAGCAAGTCGATCATTTTGCAAATTGAAAATAAATCTCAACAGGTTTCTGCAAGTAAGAACTTTAGCTAAAACTCCTGTTTCTAATTCATTAAAGAATTTGGTGTATATGTTTTCCCTGCTGCTGGATAGATTCTAAGTGCATTGCTCCAGTGATGCTTCTTAATTCTGTGTGTTTTCTTTCTTTCTTTCTTTTTTTTTTTTAGGTGCTCTTCGACACTCTCTACAGGACAGGCTAAGCAAAGGTTCATCTGGTAGAAGTCGTGATGAAATATATCTGAAACTTCGTACTAGTACTGGTAGGCCCATGTTCATATGTTCTATCCTTTTTCTAAGCATGAACATGATTTTGCTGCAGAATAAGTTATTGGAGTGCTCGTGAAAACATTGGGTTTGTATTCATACACATTGTTTTGGAAGCAAGGAAGCTGAAGTTTTATTGCAATGAACAGTCAGTGTGGTTCTTTAGCATGCTTCTTGTGAGAAGATTGCTCATATTTTTAAGGGAATCTCAGTGCCCCTGCCCCCTGGATATGTTATGGGAAATGGCTGTGTCTTTTGCCACTGTTTCTTTCTCTGCCCATGTTTGATTTAGGGATCGAATTGGAGAGGATTGGTCATTGGTTAACCTTGTTAACTTTTTGAGTTATAAGGAACCATTTTTGGTTCTTTCTGCTTTATTTGTTAGATTCTTATATTTGAAAAGTTGATATACACTAGCAAGAGAGATGCGTGTGTTTGTGTATTGAATATTGATAGACAGCCTTTAGTTATACCATTAACTAGGAAAAGACTAGAGGCGCAGTAATTCATTGTCACCAGAAGAATTAATTCTTCTAGTTGTTTTGAATGTCTGAATTCACCTAAAAATCATTTTCTTAACACTATAAGGCATAAAATGCTGAAAAGGAACTTTTTGACATGCCTCTTTTAGATATGTAATGGGATAGAATTGTCTGGATGGTTGTACGTTGGTGCTCAGCTCATGGTTTTTCCACAGGAATCTCTAATTCTAAGATGCGAAGCAATTGGGTTGCTATTCTAGCTTTTTTTATTTTTGGCCTCTATTGCATTGTTCTTCTATACTAATCAGCTTCTTGGACGTTTTGTTTCTTTGCCCTGTTTTGTGTTTTTTATTTTTTCATATTTGAGGATTTCCTATCCTCAACACTTTGTAGGTTCTCTTTCTAATACAAGTTCTTTCTGTAACATTTTTTTTAATAATCTGGACTTCAAATATTTGTACTTTTGTGGCAAATCTCTATTCATATGCAAGTACAGTTGACTCTTATAGATTCATAATTACTCTTTAGTCTTGAATATTTCAGTCTTTGTGAGTGCAAAATAAATTCAGAATCTTTTAACCAATGTGGTGATTTGGGTCTTAGATGTACTTTCCCTTTTCCTGCTGGCTATCTCTCTCTCACTTGAAGAAACGTAGATTCTTTATTTGTCTTTTTTTTTTTGGGGGGGGGGGGTGTTGACATGCACCATAGCTGTCTGCTTGCCTATGCATCATGAGATGAGGCTTATTCTTTTTGTCTTCTTTGATAATTCTCCAGCTCCACCATTGAAATTGGTTGACTTGCCTGGATTAGACCAACGAATTATGGATGACAAAATGGTGAGTAGGTGTAAGTTATCATTTTCTAAGTTGTGAGTTTAACACTAAGTATTATAAGCTATTCTCTCTTATATCCTCAATTGACGATGGATGTCATGTTAAACTTTTATTGAATTCTTGGATGATTTATTTTTTTGAGGAATTTTGTTTTGAGAGAGAAGTTAAATGTCTTCTTTTTCTTATCTTTTTTAGATCAGTGAATATATCGAACACAATGATGCCATTTTGCTTGTAGTAGTCCCTGCTGCCCAGGCACCAGAAATTTCATCTTCACGAGCCCTACGAGTAGCAAAGGAGTATGATGCAGAATGTATGTTTTCATATTTTTCTTTTTTTGGTTTGTCTTTAAGTTATGGCAGTCAAGGACCAACTCTCCCTAAAGCTTAAGCTGTTAGGACTTAGGACAAACCCTAGAAATGGTATATCTTTAACAGTCTCTCATGCTGGAGCCCTTTGGGCTTGAAGTGTTGTAAGAACACAGGCCACTATGCCTTATGTTGAAGTTTAATATGATTAAAGGAATGGAGGCAAAAAGATGGAAATCTTAGCCACTAGGTGAAAGAAGCTTTGGTAACATATCAATGACCAACCCTCCTTGAAGCTTAAGCTGTTAGATCAAGGCCTTGAAATGGTTTAAATATACCTTTAACAATAGTTATCAAACTTGTTAAATGTGGAAATTCCTTTTTTTTTTTTTTGTAGTTTGCTGTTTCTCTATTCTTTTTCAGTATGCTTCATTCATTTATTTATTTATTTATTTTTTCTGTTTCAATTGTAGTCACTAGAACAGTTGGTGTTATTAGTAAAATTGATCAAGCAGCTTCAGAACCAAAAGCCCTTGCAGCTGTACAGGCTCTCCTATTGAACCAGGGACCCCCAAAAACTACTGATATTCCATGGATTGCTATAATTGGTCAATCTGTTTCTATAGCATCTGCACAGTCTGGTAGTGCTGGGTCTGAGAGCTCTTTAGAAACTGCTTGGCGAGCAGAGACTGAAAGTTTGAAATCAATATTGACTGGAGCTCCACCAAGCAAGCTTGGTAGAATTGCCTTGGTTGAGTCGCTTGCTAGCCAGATTCGCAATCGTATGAAGCTCAGGCTTCCAACTATCCTTTCTGGGTATTTCTTATGTGACTAGCATCTATTCATTTGTTTGCAATATGTTTTTTTTTATTGGTTTGTTGTTTATTTTATTGTACGTATCCTATCTACATTTTTTTAGCGTGGCTGCTTTGAAATTTTCTGATTGTCCAACCTGTTGTTGATGTTCCCCTTATGGCTTCATTTACATAGAAGCTGACTTTGCATATTTAGTTGTCTGTATAATGGACTGAATGACAGGGATAAACTGCAAAAATTAAGAGACTTACTGGGATTAAATTGGTGTTAGGACTCTTGGATTTGATGTTGTCCTGTTGCTTATGCATTTTGTTTATTATGTGCTTTATGGTTGCACAAGTATTACCTAATTCGTGATATATCATGGTATTGGTGTGTGGTACATCACTCTGTTTAAATTGTGATAGGAAAAGGAAGGTTTAATTGCTATGCTCTGGGTCTCTGAATATTATTATTATTATTACAATAAAATAATATAAATTTATTTTCATTAAAATATCATTGAAACATTTGGATAATTTGAAGGTGGCTTTTACAGTTTTACTCCTTAGATAGACGTATGACCCTTATTCAGTCATGTTCATCTAGCATGCCTAACTATTAGATGCCTCTTTTTGAAATACCAGCTAACCCACAAGGTTGATAGGAGTACGAGATTTTGTTTTGTTAGTGGGGGAATGGCAAATTAGGTGATCTGGGGCTGCTCCATGTCCAGGTTTTTTGGTATATGTGTTGCCAAAATGAAATTTCATTTCAATTGATCACCTGAGGCTAGAATAGGTGGTTTGTTGGACAAGACTTAAGTAACGTTCTCTACGTGTTGAATTCTGCTCTTTACTTGTTTCAAAAAGTTCGCTGATTTGTCATAATTTTGTTGAAGAACTTGATAGCAAACATCTAAAAATTGCACCTACGTTTTTCTCACTGGTAAAGGGTCACATGTTCTACCATCCTCTTGCACCAAAATAAAAATTGCATTTGGTAGGTTCTTTGTCTTGCATAATACTTGTGAGGTTTGTTATTAAAGAGAAAGCGAACGTTAGCATTTAGTAAATCCTATGATTTGAAAGCTTAAGGTTCACCTTTTGCAGTAGTTTTTTTTTTTAATAATTATAATTTTAATTATAATATTTCTTTGATTGAAATGTTGCAGCCTTCAGGGAAAGTCTCAAATTGTTCAGGAAGAATTAATGAAGCTTGGTGAACAAATGGTTAGTAGTTCTGAAGGTACAAGAGCTCTAGCTTTGCAGTTATGCCGTGAATTTGAGGACAAGTTTCTCCAACATCTTGCTGGAGGCGAGGTTAGTTCCTTTTGGAATAGAGATAATTTTATTTGAAATCTTCAGTTGGCAAAAGTTATGAGCTACAGATATTTGAGGAAAAAATCATCATCAATTAAAAAAAAAAAGTTTTTCCCCACAGCTTGGCCAAACAATCTCATAGGATTGGCAGAGAACAGGAATTGATTGCAGGAAAGAGGGAGTGTGTGTGTGTTTGAGAGAGACAGGAAAAATGATGCACACTGTGCCCCAACACCAGTATTTGTACTAGGGGGAAGTATGTACGATTTCGATTATATAGCAGTAGATTAATCAACCCTCAATCAGCTCCTTAATTATAAGCTATCTATCACATGACAATTACTCATTATTATCAGTAAACATATGTTTCTATCTTCGGTCCTTCAATCCTTTGCAGGGTAATGGTTGGAAAGTTGTTGCCAGTTTTGAAGGCAATTTTCCCAACAGGATCAAACAGCTTCCTATAGACAGACACTTTGACATAAACAATGTTAAAAGGGTAAATTGTCATTGAGGATTTCACTTTTATTGTCTCAGTTAAATCTTTAATTCCTCATATTCTCTTCAGGTGTGCTTGCTACTAATATTACTCTTTAAACTTATGTTAGATTGTCCTAGAAGCAGATGGATATCAACCATATCTTATTTCTCCAGAAAAAGGGTTGAGGTCCTTAATTAAAGGTGTTCTTGAACTAGCAAAGGAGCCATCACGTCTGTGTGTTGATGAGGTATGCTTCTATTTGCCATTGATTTTATTTATAAAGCTACTTGGATCCTATGTTTCCAAAGAGGCATGAAAAGGACTGTTAGAAAGAAATTGGGCAGAGGGATGGCTAGTTCAGACTTGCATGTTAAATAGGTCTGTCCCATATCTTCTGTCTTCATTTGCTATTGATTTTCATCAAATGGCTTGTGGAGAGGGAGAGCCTTGGTGTAAGTTCTTTTTCTTTGCATCTGTTGTGTATGAATGTGTGGGAAACTTTGGACCATAAGGCTGATTGTCTGATGCATTAAAATATGACCTTGGTTATATAATTCAAACAGTTGTTAACATGTAACTGGTGCCTTGTGTATTTTTCAATTTCCGCAGGTATTTTATTTGATTTAATCTGTATTCCTATAGAGTTAGGTCATTTCTTAGGGTTTGTTTTGATATTTTTATCATCAAATGGGTGCTGCAGCTTCAGGGTAGACTTCTTATAGACTGATGATATAAAATTCCTGTCACATTTTCCTTTTAAGCTACAGTTTAAGCTTCTGTTTTGCTAATTACCAAATTAGGTGCATCGTGTACTTTTGGATATAGTTTCTGCTGCTGCAAACGCTACACCTGGTCTCGGACGATATCCTTCATTTAAGAGAGAGGTAACATAGCTTTGCAGTGATTTGGAAGTAACTTACTGTGCTTTTTGAAGATGGGAAATCTAATGTTTCAATATTTTAAACCAGATTGTGGCACTTGCAAGTTCTGCCCTAGATGTATTTAAAAATGAATCCAAAAAAATGGTGGTTGCTCTAGTTGATATGGAGCGTGCATTTGTTCCACCCCAACACTTCATTCGCTTAGTGCAGAGGCGGTATGTTAGATCTCTGACACTTGCATATTTATGTATGAATTCAATAATATTATGCTTGTTAGTGGGAACTAAGAAGTAAAAACACTCATATGTCATTCGTTCATGAAGCTCTGAAGTAAAATTTTAAAATCCTGCGAATCACTGTTATTGATCAGGCATACCTGTGCACTTAATCAAGTACATATTATTTAAACTTAAAGCTGCCTACTTTTCAGAGAAAAGAGAAGACACATTTTCTAGAACTTGGGCCAATAATTAAGCATGTCAATCTCAAGGTTTTACTTGAGAAAAACATTAAGGTTATTTTTTTCAGCTTGTAGCAAAGTTTGAAAATTGTGGGGTTTGAACTTTCCAGTTGACATTCTGATAGAATTCCAAATTAAGAAGCTACAGGTAATTCTTGTGATGTTTAAGTTGCCTGGTTTTCCCCCTTACAAACCAATTTTAAGGGTGAGTTTCCCCACTTGCATAGGTCTCCATCACCTTCTCCTTGATTCAGTGTTTATGTTCGTGAAAGTTATGTTGAAAGGGAACTTGATTTTTATTTTGTGCTTTGCCAATAAGGAACCATGTGCTGCTCAAGGTGAAGGGAAGTAGTGCCCATGCAATGTAGAGTTATTCTACTCAAATGACTTCAGTATTCTTAAAATTGTGCAAATTGGTGGACAATGTCTAATTCAATCTCCTGTGTTTCCATTGTTTAATGATTTACTTGCTTTTTTCAGTTTTATACTGATCTTAAATTGGGGTCTTTGTTAATGGTCTTTCAATTGTCACTTTTTCTTATCCTTTTTATAGATGACAAGCTAGTTAGAGAGCATAGACATAAGGTATCTATTGAGAAGGGTGGCAATTGGAAGAGATTTGAGTTCTGGATCTTTCTTGATGTGATGATGACACTGGATATACTGAAAAGTGTTATACTGCTTCACTGCACATATCTTATTTTATTGTTTTGAGTTTTAATGCCTTTTATCAATTGCATTAGAATGGAAAGACAACGCCGAGAGGATGAGCTGAAGAACCGTTCTTCCAAAAAGGCTCCTGAGGCAGAGCAGTCTAGTCTAAATAGGGTGTGGGATTGTCTACTTTTTTTTTTTCCTTTTTTTTCCCCTTAAGAAACTAACTTTAAGTTGGATCTATTCCAAATGCATGATAGAAAATCTGTTTTCATTTCTAGGCTGCTAGTCCTCAAACAGGTCAACAAAGTGGAGGAAGCTTGAAATCAATGAAAGATAAATCTGGTCAGCAGGACAAGGATACACAAGAAGGATCTGGGTTGAAGACTGCTGGGCCTGATGGAGAGATAACAGCAGGTTTTTAGAAATTGATCATGACATTTTATTGTGGATCTAACTAGATGATCAGGGTCTCTCTGTGATATAATGTGCTACCTATGTATTCGGTGGCTTCATTCTTTTCTGTTGATGGTACCTTCTAGAGCTTCAATATCCCAGTTAAAACAGTTACCTGTTTTTGCTTAGGGTTCGTCTATATTAAACTATTTCCAGCAATAGTTGGGCATTTCCCAATATCATTGGTTGATTGCAACTCAAACTAAATTGATGTTGCTCATGCAGTATTATGTTTTCTATTAAAAAAATGTAGTATTATGTGGGTGTGTCAAAGCAATTGAGAAGCCAGCATCAATGGACAAGAGAAAAACCAGAATGATCATTGTTTTTCCTGCCATTTATAAATAATTGAACGAACCTTTCTATATTTTCAAGTTAATAGATAATTAGGTATGTAAGTTTTGCACTGTCCATAATTTCCTATCTAATATTTTAGACTCCATTAATATATGGAACAACAAAGCATCTATATCTTCCCTGCCTAGGCTTTTGTTTTGTTTCTTTCTCTCTATTTTAAAATTAGGAATCGTCATTCTTAATTTACAATTATAGTTAACTATAGTATGTGGACTTATACTTTTTCTTATGGATTTTTTCCCCCCAACACAGGATACTTGTTTAAAAAAAGCGGAAAAACTAATGGGTGGACTAGACGATGGTTTGTTCTGAATGAGAAGACTGGAAAGGTCAGTAAATCATTATTCAGTTGTCAAATGTTGATTTGGAACTAAGTATCATCCTCAATTCAAATGGTGTGATTTTAGATTGTTATGGTTATTTTCATAACTTCTTGAAGTACTTATCACCAGTCATAGAAACCTTGTGCAAAAATGATTTTAAAATATAAATTGTTTCTCTCTTTTTCCTTTCTGGTATGGAAACTAAGTGATGAAGTTCTGTAAAATCCACTGGGCAAAAGAATGATAACGTAAGTTTGAACAAGACAGCAATTGAGATTTCTTCAAAAAGTTTTTATCAAGTTACAATGAAATACTACTTTGCAACGTAGTGAATTGGCATGCACTTGCATGAGGGCTGCCCCATTTTGTATTTTTCATAAATTAAGTGCTGTCCTTTGAAGACCTTACAAGGAACTGAGCAAAATTGAGGAACAGATTTTGTTTCTCTTGTTTCATCCCAAGGAATAAGGCAGCAAATCAGGAAATAATAAATTACAATAAAGACAAAAAAGATCTCATCATAGCAGATTCACAGAAGTTGACTAAATAGACAAAGCATTAAATTTGAATATTGGCAATTATAACTACATTAAGGGAGGAACTGTATTATCACCTACAGGAACCACTATGCAATGATTATATAAGTGTTTTTCTAAAGTGAAAATGGACAAATCATCATTTATGTTATGATAAAGTAAGGATTCTCATTGCGTTAGTATTGTCTCTTATCAGTTGTTAGAAAGCACCTGCATGTGTTCAGGCTGAACCCCTTTAAGGTTTATTACAATTTTAACTCCTTGTGATCACAATTTGTGACAACAATGATAATTACCTTTTATGAGGTGCAATGATCCTACCAAATGTGTTCCTTTATACATATTCCGCTGTCAAAGGCGCAAGTCCTGTATTTATGTGGATGGTAATCTTGAATAATTGTTTCATGTTATAATTTTGGTTAATATGAGAAATTTAGAATATGTCAAAGGGAAATTATCTATATTTTTATCCTTCAATTAGTCCTCCTTTTTCTACAAGATGCAGCTTTTCGCTATATTTACAGTATCTCATTGGTTTATTCAGATTCCTGCACTTCTCTTATCTCAAGAATTTGCTCGTGGTTTCTTGTCTTTAAATTATTGGGCTCCACATCTTACTGTTTTGTTGCACTTTCGATCTCTAGCCTTTCTTTAGGATTAATCATTGTATTTTCTTAAAAAGGAAATCTCTGGTGGATGGGACTGCTAGTTTATTGTCCCCTTCATAGAGTTATATGTGTCCTAATTGTTTAGTACCATTGTCGCATGCGTTCATTCATGATGCCAATAATTAACTTGTAAGGGAAAGAACCTTGGGTTGTCCTCGGTAGAGGTTGACGTATGAAATAACATAACTATCAGTTTTACATGGATTGATTTTATGAGGATGATAATTAAACTTTTCTGTTTGCTGTTTGTTATTGGCTTACACTGCAGCTTGGTTACACCAAAAAACAAGAGGAGAGACACTTCCGAGGAGTTATTACATTAGAGGTATGATATGAACTTGTTAATTATATGGAATGCATGGATTAAATAGTAATTTTCTAATTTTCTCCCAAGTCATTTCATTACGGGATCTTAATGGTCGATTTTTGGTTGCCTCTTTCATAGATTATGCCTAGATTCATAATGTTTGTTCGATTTTTTTATTCTCTAAATCTACTATGTTGTTACTTGTTCCCGTGCAATTTGGTACCTGCTTGACTAGTAAGTAAGAAAGTAATGGGAGAACATTAAGTTACTTTAAGCATTATGGCTTGCTTTCCACAACAGAAAAAATGGAATTATGAGGAAAATGAAATTCTTCCTTGTATTCCGTGTGATTCCCTTATTGGTTAAGATGGTTGTCTAGAAAGTGCACCATATTCTGTTGACTTTTATTCACTTTAGAATAAATAGAGCGTTAGCTACTTCTCTGCAAAGACTTCTTTAATAGTGAAATGATCAACGGAAATTCTCCTTTCTTTTTCACTGTCCTTTTCCTTCTCTGTTTTTCCCCCTTATTTTAGCAATTACAGTTTTTTCTTCTCACAGCTGGACCTATTCTCGTAACAATTAAATATAATGACAGAGGCAGTTTACAATGGTCCGTTCACCATTCAGGACGACAAGTGAGAAAGTTAACATGAGTGAGACACATGTTAGGTTAAGTGAGAATAGTTTAACAACCAAACAAGAAAAGCAGAAGTTTGGTAAATTTTATGGATTTTTTTTTTTTTTTAACCATGATCAAGTGAAATCATGAATATAGTTGGATCTTGTCTATTACTATTGTCGAGGTTAATGTACTTTCTCTTTGTTCCTATGTTCTATTTATATATTAAGTGCATATATCTTTATGTCTGAAGTCTGTCTTTTGTGTATGTTGGCAAAGGATTTAATAGAGAATTGGGACAGTATTGTGACCCATTAATTAGAACTGATGGGATATTAACCAAATAGGAAAGTAAAAGAAAAAGTTTATGTGGAGCACAGGCCTTTTTAAAGAATTTTGATCTAACTGGAGTATTATGGTACCATGTTATGTTCATTCATGTGTAACTGTTATGTGTAAATTAGATGATGTATAAACCTCATTGGGTGTATGTCAGATTTGTCTCTCACTTTGGAGCATTTTCTCATGATACTCATACACCGTAAAGTTTTTGGTGGAAATGAGGCCAAAGTTGTGTTGTTGTGTGTAGATTCCTTCCTCTGGTATATTTGGTTGGAGTGAAATGTCTGAACCTTTAAGGGCGTTCCTCTAATGAATTCTGTCCATTGAGGTCCTTATCATGTAATCATAGTCTTAGTTCCGGCAAAATGCATTTGTATCTTTTGTTTTTGTTTTCGAAAATGGCAGATGATGTCAAGTTTATATTATGTAAACCTTCATAATAACTCCTAAAGTCCTCATATTACGGAGGAGAAAATGTTTTTATTTCTGAGTTTTAAGTACATAGGAATAAAGAATAATTTAAAATTTCAGCACACTAATGCCGTGTCACTTTGACTGTCCTAATCAGGAATGCAACATTGAGGAGGTTTCTGATGATGATGAAACTCCAGCAAAGAGCTCAAAGGATAAAAAGGCCAATGGACCTGATTCTGGAAAAGCATCTAACCTTGTTTTCAAGATAACAAGCAAGGTCCCCTACAAGACTGTAATGAAAGGTAATCTTTCTTGTGGTTTCAGGGTCTCCCTTTCTAACTCATGCATCCTCCCAAGGTCATCACCAGATCTGAAGGCCCCTGCTCAGTCTGTGTTAATGTTGCTATATGCATTTTGCAGCTGAAAGTACAGTTCTGTTAAAGGCTGAGAGTGTAGCAGATAAGGTTGAGTGGCTAAAAAAGCTAGGACATGTTGCAAATCCTACAAAAGGAAGTCAAATGATGGGTGAATCTGGTTCTCCTATGCGACACAGTCTTTCCGATGGTTCCCTTGTAAGTTATTCTTAAATTGCCTCCGTCTTTTTACTTGCTTCATTTGATGGTGCGGCAAAATAAACAAAATGGAAATATTGATTATGCAAGCAATTAATGATTCAAATAGCAGCTAATGTGCCGATCACATGTTTACTTCAATACTCAACTTGTAGCTGATGTTCCTAAATTGGAACTAATTTTTTCTACGGGAGTTCCTAAATCATAATCCCCCTTTCTTTTTCTATTCATATCAGTAGGTTTCACATGTGTTTGTTTAGAATTGGATTCATTTGTTGAACTCTAAGTTTACAATTGACACTTGCTGCAACAAACTTGTCTATTGAAAGTCAATTAGAACATTTCTGGAACTTGGGCGGTACTTATTGCTGTATATATTTTTGTAGTAGTTGCACATATCAACCAATTTATGATCCATGACCCATCTACGAATGGTGTCTAGAATTTGCTTGCTTTGTTTCTGAAAAGTTGTTCATGTTGCACCCTTTTATAGGATACTATGGCTAGAAGGCCTGCAGATCCAGAAGAGGAACTCAGATGGATGTCCCAAGAAGTTCGTGGTTATGTTGAAGCTGTTCTTAACAGCCTTGCTGCTAATGTCCCAAAGGTCAGTTTATTTTATCTAGTCCCATATTTTTCTCTCTTTGGATATGTTTCTGTTTAGTGGTCATGAGATCAATTTGTTATGGCTGGGCAGGCAGTTGTTCTTTGCCAAGTGGAGAAAGCCAAAGAAGACATGCTTAACCAGTTGTACAGTTCCGTCAGGTTAGTGCTTTCTGCTCTTCCCTACTGTTCAATGAGTGCGTTGCTTCTTCATAGTTTATATTATGTGATGTACTGCCTTCCAATATTCTACTTCAAGCACCAAACATATTTAAAACTTCTTGCAACCTAAGGGCCGTGTTTTATTTTTTTGGATAAAAAGGGCCATATTAACAACTTGTGATTATGCAATTCTAATGTTTATATTTTATGTATTCTTTATTGCTTTTCCTGGATATATTTTGGAGATCAGACAGGACATTTTCGATCATGATTAATGATTATAACATGAGATATCTATGTTATACAAACAATTTACTTTTAAATTCTCTTCAGAATTTTTTCACTTCACAAGGAAAATTTAGATTTGTTCCCATTTTGTCATTGACAGTGCACAAAGCTCAGCAAAGATTGAAGAGTTGCTCCAAGAAGACCACAATGTAAAGCGTAAAAGGGAACGCATACAGAAACAGTCCTCCCTTCTTTCGAAGCTAACTAGGCAGCTTAGTGTCCATGACAATAGAGCGACTGCAGCATCCAATTGGTCTGATGAAGGTGGTGCAGCAGGTAATGTTTCTGCAGGCACGAACTTTCTGGTGATGCCTTCTTGGATTAGATGAGAACAATTTTTTATCATGGATTTTATGGTGCTCAACATTATTCCGCATTCCAGGTTTTTGTTTCCCCATATAGAAGCACTGTCTTTTACGTTGGCTAATGGCACCTAAACTTCGTGTGTGCATTAGTCAAAATTGTGTCATGATAAGTGGTCACTTTTCATAAAGGTTTGAGCCTGCTAGAAGTTAAAGTTTGAAAAGGATATTTTTGATATAACGCAAATTTATGGCCCGTTATAGTAATATCTGTTCGCTTAAAAAGCTTGGGTGCGTTATTGGTGAACTTGTACTTCCTTTTATAATGAAAACAAGTGTGGTGGTGGTATTTAAATTTTATTGTCATTCTAGAGGAACATTAAATTGCTTGAATACGTTTAATCTGTTGATTACTTTCTGCAAGTTTTATCTGTTGTCTAGAATACATATTTTATATTAGTTGATACCAGATGAACTTTTTTTTTGGGGGGACCATCATACTACATGAACTTGATTGTACCCATTATATGGTTTCCTTCTGTATGCAACTTCAACAACGTTAATTATGCAGAAAGCAGCCAAAGTTTTGGAGCCTTGTCAGGCAGTGATTGGAGATCTGCATTTGATGCTGCTGCAAATGGTTCCATTGACTCATCATCTAGGTATGGATCCGGGGGTCACAGTAGACGATACAGTGACCCATCACAAAATGGTGATACAAGTTCGGGTTCAAATTCTAGCAGTCGCCGGACACCAACTCGGCTGCCACCAGCACCTCCATCTAGTTCTAGATATTAGATAAAGCTACAGATCATTCTAATTTTTTATTTTGTATCCTGGTTGAGTGGATGCTCCGAGTTTTTTCCAGCCTCATATTGACAATCCTACATCCTCTCTTCAAGTTCTTGGCAAAATTCGGCTAGGTGTGTAGATAAGGGTTGCTATTTACAGCCATATTGTCGTCATAATACATGTTTCTTTTTCGCTCGGATTGGATGTTTGGGAATAATGTTGGGTAAGATGATATTGTCTGCCCAACATTTTTTTCCTCTTATAGATGTAATTCTTTTGTATCAATGTGACTATTCAGAGGATAACTTGCATATCGACGCTCATTAAGCACGGGTACACATTTTTGCTTGAAGTACAAGTAAAAATTGGATAAAATATGAAATAATTATACACAAAGAAAGCTGGAGTAGCATTTATTGAAAAAAATGATAAAAAATTATTTAAAATGATTTATGTACAAACAAAAAAAAGGACAAGGGCAGCTAGTGAAGGAAATTAATCAAATAATCTAGAGTTTTATTAAAAAGTATAAAGAAAAACCCAAAGACATTAAGAAAAATTATAATAAATTATTTTTTGAGAAATAATTTATCTAAGATAATTTTTTAGAGTTTATTAGGTATGAATGATTCATACAGTCAACTTCACATAATAAATCACATAATAAAAAAAAAGAGAAAAGACTAATGTTTCGCCATCTCTCTCATTAGCATTTTTCCTATGGGTAGAGTGGAGTGCACAGTTTAGGTTCAAAACTCCACCAAGGGTCACAGTTTCGATGCCTAGGTAAAATTTGAACTTGAGGAACTCAAGATTTACATAAATTCCATCATTTTATAAATTCGATGTTACAGTCATTAATTGCAAACTGTTGCGACAATCCTCGATATATCGAATTAACGAAGTCAATATATCCATAAACAAAAATCAAGATGAATTGTTTAACGAACATTTCAAGCAGCTTTAGTTAGAGCAGTACAATACTAGCCTGAAAAAGCAAAATGCTCATCAACGCAAAGTTCCATAACGAAGCCGAAGACAGGTCACAATTTGCATAATGTTCAGCAAAAGAAAATTGCATAGCGTAGACACCGTCACAATTTACAACTTCATTTCATAAAAAAATTTCAAAAAGAAAAACAGGGCTTTATCGAGAAACTAAAAGGTTGCCATCCAGTTACACTTGGACATGATCACACATTCTTGTCTGCATTAATTCATGCCTACTTGTTCACCACATTCATCCATTTAAACCTGTAAACAAATTCCATCAAATAAATCTAGACGGTATGCTCTAACATCTAAACTAAAGTCAGTCTCCACACAAGCTTACTGACCATATAAGAATACACGCCTGTCATGTAAAGTAAAGAATTGCAAAGAAAAACCTACATTTATCTTTTAACTAAACCAATTTTCCAAGCTATGTATGCATAGTAAACAGGGACGCACCGAATGCATGATCCAGGCCCCAAGAAAATGGAGCTTGCAGATAGGGAATGCTTGACCCTCCTCTTATCTTAAACTGTGAGAGATGCACCATTGTCTGCAGCAGTGAGATTGAGTATCATCGTTGCTGCCTTTAAAGCCCTGAAATATAGGAGTAATCGATATTCATAGTTGAAAGCTCAAAACGAAAGGAAAACAAATTCTCAATATTACAAACAAAATCAGTCAATGTCTATGGATAAACCTGATCTACTCAGTAATAGTCTTTCAAAAGACTCTAAAGACTATACATCGTGGCAAAAAAACATGATTAATTTTTTAATTCTGTAAAAGTAATTTAGCATATTTATTTGCCTGTACATGAATATATCATAGACTAATTGGATTCGAGTTTAACCTTTTAAGTGAAAGCCTGTGATTAGTTTATTATAATTTCTAACACACCTCACACATGGAAAGCCATTTGGGCTTCATGCATGGACAAAACACAAGTTCACCATACTATGGGCTGAAATTTTCATTTTAATTTTGGTGGCATTGATTGAACTTCTGACCACATGAACATCAAGGCTTTGATACCATGCCAAGTAAGGTTCAACCAAAAGCTGAAGTTGTGAAGTGAAAATCCATGAATTGTTTCATTATATCTCTAACAGCGTCACATTACAATAGTCTTCCGCAATTTCTTTTATTTGGTCTGGCCCCACTCCAACTCCCAACAATAAGAAATTAAAGAATTGGATCTGATAATGGTTCAGATCATCTGATCATTATATTATACTTTCTACCACAAGAAAAGGGTAATCTTCAGCATATTTATCAGAATCAGGCAGTCAGAACAGTTATGGAAACATCATTTCATGCAAATAGAAAAGATTCTGCAACCAAATTAACATCTTAATCATGAAGAAACATTTATACCATGCTTCAGGTGCTTGATATAGTGCAGCCGAAGTGCCAAAGCAGGATGCAAGCATCTCAGTGTTTATTACACCTGGATTAAGGGCAACAACTGCCATTCCTTCAGGCAACTCCTTTGCCACTGACTTAGTCAATCCTTCTATAGCCCATTTTGATGCACAGTAAGGTGAAACCTGTTGCACAATGCTAGAATGTCAAATATCAGTTAATGCTATCAAAAGATGTCAGCAGTTGGAAAAGTCAGACACACGGAGTCAGGCATGCACTAATGCACATAGACTTATAATATTGAAAACCAAGATCAGATTGTAGGAAAACTGTAAATCAGGCAAGAACAGCACACCATGAAGAACATTGTCACTCATTTCCAGAAATAAACAAGAATACCCAAAAAAGTATCATTTGAGAATTGAATCATAAGAACTGACACGTCTTCCACCTAAAGAAACCTTCAATTAATCTCAGCTTAAACAACTTCATAGTTTTATTTAGTTCCCAACTCCCCATTGCGACCATATTTTCTCCAAAAAACAACCTAAGGCCCCAGCACTGCCTTTGAGAAACAAGACAGTCACAATCAAACCACAAAAACGAAATTAACAATAACATATAAGAATAATATTTCCTGAAAAACTCTGTTTAGAAACTTTAATGTAGACATGAAAAAGTTTAGGTTATCTGCATTAATAAAAATCAAATAGTAGCCTAAGGATATATGATTACTATATGCTCAACCCACCAGAGCAGCACCAGCTCTTCCCCATCCAGAAGACATATTGACAATGATTCCTTGCTTCTTTGTGATCATAAGAGGAATGAAGTGACGTAATACATTAGCCGCTCCTTTGACATTTGTGTCGATAACATTATCAAACTCTTCAACAGGAACCTCCCAAATTTTGTTGTTTCTATTAATGGTTCCTGCATTATTTACTGATTGTGCTCTCTGCTTTAGTAAATCAGACCGCCCAAAGCACCAAATGATAAATGACAAAATCAAACAGACACATCAAAATCAAGATAAACTGAATTAAGATTATAAAGCATAAAATCCATCAGGTTCTTGAGTTTATAAGCTTTTTCCCACTGAATAATTACAAGACCTTTTAATGCCAAAAAAAAAAGGTATATTACATTGAGATCAGACATGAAACATATAATTTTTTCTTCCTGTCTTTTGATAGGGTAACTCAATTGCTAAACCAGACACAAAGTCTTGATAGCGTTCTTTTGAGCTCGCAACTAGCATCACATAAGGAGGATGATTAATTTTGTTTTCCAAATTTTCTCAGAAAACATGCAATCAACATTGTTTGTTTCAGAAAAAAGAATTTTTAGAACAACAGAGAGCAATACATCAACAGAGGACAATTAAGTACTATAAAGAAAAAGCTAGTGAAACTGCACAACCATTCTAAAAAAAAAAAAAAACGAACTGCACATTCATTGACTCGGATGAACCTTTCAGATTCCTTTGAAACTACTGAAGGACCCACTCCTAAACAAATTGCTGAAAGCCAATGGAATGCTAAAAAATAGTTACTTCTCAAGGATTCATCTGAACAAAAATATATGATTTAAACTTCGAAGTTATTGTTGACACAAGCACGTTATATTCCAGCTAGTGCCTAGAAATGGGATTGTTTCCGATAGAAAAAGGCAAGAAGCTTAATTTTCATGTAACTCACATTCCAGATTTTAAATATTCTTACAATAATGCCATTAATTTATTCACAGTCAGAAGAAAGAGAAGAAAAACCCCAACACAACAAGCATAATGAATCAAGAATGCGCACCTATAATATCAGGAACCCCTCTTTGCTCCATCACAATACGAGCCAGCTCCTCAACGCTGCTATTAGATCTCTGAAGCCAAAAGAAATAAACAAGGGAACTTTTTTGTCATTCACCCACAACCAACTTTCAAATTTCCAATACCCATTATACAGAAGCTATAGGCAAAGTAGTGTACAGTCACTATACTGGAAATTCCTTCAATTTGCTCGTAAACGTGACTTTGTTTATTATTATTATTACTACTACATTGTCCATCAAGTTTGCGAAGCAACAATCTGTAATGAATTCGAAAAATTGAAATGAAACCGGAGAGGTACAAAGTACAAACCACGTCGGCGTTGAGCAACAAGTGCTTATTAGAGGACGAAGAATTGGACACAGCTGGGGCGGTAGGAGAAGAAGAAAGCTCCAATTCAAGTGCATTGAGCTTATCCTGAGCACGGGAACACCCGATTACGGTGTGACCTCGTTTGGCCAATTCTAGGGCAAGAGCTCTTCCGAGGCCTTTACTGACACCAGTAATGAGGACCGTTCGAGAGGTTGCAGCTCCTCCTCTGCAAACAATGTTCATCCCGCTAAGCGACGTCGTTGCACCGGTCATCTGCTTCCTTTGCTTTCTGAAATTTGAGGCTCACATTGAAATGCGCTGGCGCTGGAGGCATCTGGGAGGAAGCATTTTTTGAATTGGTGTGCCTTACGAATGAAGCTCAAAATGAATTGTTCGAGGACCACGTACCACCGATACCGGTATGTGTGTATCGGATTTGATATACTACCTCTTGCTTTTTATTAAGTTTTTTGTGGTCCCATGGTTCCATAGATTTGTAAAACATTAATTATTTTATTTTAAAAATATTTTTATTTAATTATAAGAGAAAAAATAAATTATTTAAATTTATAATATTTATCAAAAAAATAAAGATAAAAATTATAATATTTTTAAAATAATTTTAATAATGTAACGAACTTTTTTTGGTTCTAGTAAAATAGTTGAGAGTAAGTTATATTAAAAACAAAAAGAATATAATGATAAGAAAGATACAGTGAGAGATATTTATATATATTATTTTTTATGTAATTATTTATATATAATGAATAAATTTACCTTTTAAAAAATTAAATATTAATATTTTAAAAATTATAGTATAAATATTACAATAAATCATAAGATATTTATAAGAAATTCAAATAGTTATATTTTAATATAAAAATTTGAAATGGCATAAATGGGTACAAATGAATATGTATATATAAATATAGTATATGTATCATATCATATCATATATTAGATACATGTGTATCTACTATTTTAAAATATCAATGCTTCAGTTCGAGGGTCTGAAATAAAACCAGTTCTTGTTTCAGTGTGGCCAATATATTTCTTTAAAAGGTTACTAAATAATATTTATATTAAATAGGGATATTTTGCTCCAAAATAAAATTAAATTGAGTAGGTTAATGGTTATTAATGGTTGAATAGATGAAAATAGAATTTTGAAAGTAGACAAAAAAAAAAAGGTGTAACTTAATTTTTAATTTGAAAATAGGCTGTGTAAATTTTTAAAATGGAGGGACTGTCTCTATGAGATAAAATATAACAGAAGTTTATATTTTATTCTTTTAATTTTATAACTTGGCAAAAAACCAAAGCAATGTCGGGGTCATTTTTGGTATCAAGAATGGAATAATATATTTATTCATTTGGTACTTACAAATGAATAACTTTTTAATAATTATTAAAAAGTTACAAAATATTTTTATTTTTAATATGGAATAATAAAATATTTTAAATAATTATTTTTTATTTACTTACAAAAAAACTTTTTTTATTCATTTGTTACTGAGTCTTTTTTTTTTGGTATTATTTCTCTTATTTTTCAATACTTCTCTTTTTATATTTTTTAAACTTAAATTCAAATAGGGAACTATGCATTTTTTTTAACCATAAAAAATAAGGAACTATGCATGATACCCACTTAAACAACATCTTAAAATTTTGATTCATTTAAGTATATTAATTATAAAAAATTTGAACACCTTGTGCATCTCAAAATTTTTTTGGGCCTCCATCTTACAAGAAGTTACTGAATAGCAAGTAGTTATACCTGAACAAAGAATATATGTGTATGCTTATGGGTGTATATATATATATATTGGCGAGAGTATGCTTATGGATGAGTAGTAGAATTTCTGATCACGATTTATTCTTTTGAATTGCTAGATTGGAAGGGATATGGGTCGCCTACAATCAGGAAATGAAAGGTATAGTGACTTGCAGGTCCATTTATTATCCTTCCCGAGCCATGGCGTAATGTTCCTAGTGTCTTTTTATCATTGTTTTTGTGGATAAAGATCGTGATACTCTACTCTTCTCCTTTGGTGTGACCGTCAACTTCATACATAATTTCCATGGATGACTTGCAGTGATGCTGGCATGCCTATTCTTTCAATAAAATTTTGAGGATCTATTTTTTAATTACAGAACATCGTATTACTGATACAATTACCATAAGCTAAAGCAGTTTGGGTTGAATCATATAGGAGCCAAACCAATACCATTGAGTTATGCTTATTTGTACATGAGCTGAAGACCTCAAATGCATCAGTATTTGCTTCCATTCTTTGATTACCATGCTCATTTACTGGAGGTGAATCAGATGGGGATCCACAAAAGTTCGTCGCTCAAGTCACTACAAACCATCGTTTTGCACAAGTTATGCTTCTCAAAGTTGATACTTATGCATGTCAAAGTAATTTGAAAACGAGCTTTTCCTAAGGGATTAATATTAACAGTCACCTTCAAAAAGCAAAACTCTAATAATGTGACCTTCAGGAAAGCAGCCATGACTCCCTCCAATCGACCATGACAGTGAAGAACACCACTCTATCGCAGCTGTATTCCCCTCTCTAATCTTCTTTATGGGCCTTGAAGATGACGAAAACCAGTCACCGAACAGTACAAGTAATTCAGGAGAAAAGAAAAATGGAGAATCCGGCGTGCAATTAATGGTCTTTCTCAGACGAAAAGTGAAAGCGTGAGAAGAAAGCAAAGCACGTTAGTTATATCATAAGTCCCACATCGGCAGGCTTATATCGGCTTTGTGTTTTATAACTTAATTATCGATCAATGGATATGTGGATAGTTCAATTAATTTAATTTTACAGGTTTAATTGTTTCTTTTAATTTTGGTAAGTCAATTTTAGTTTAATCACTTTCTCCAACGATCTACCACTGTAACGCAAACTTATGCGGCGCCATTTACGTGATTCAACATTCTCCGTTCGTTTTTCGCTCTTCGTTTTGAAAAATTTCCCACCCAACTGTCTCTTCTGTTCTGCTACTATATCTCCATTGCCGGCCGGCGTCGGGTTCAGTGACGCTGAGGGTTGCTGTTCTTGGTGCTGTCAGCGGGAAATCAATTGAAGGAGTGGGAGAAGCTGAGGATAATTGACGGGAGCTGTTTGATCGATCTTGGATTGATTGAAACAAAGTAAGGCGTTTAATTCTCTGAGGTAGGACTCATGGAATATCAGATTATTGAAATATCGATTTGCAGAATTTGGGTGGCAAATCTATTTACCGTTTTTCAATTTTACTTATTATGAATAAAATATGGATGCATCTCATTCCATGATTTACGAAGGAGGTTGTGAAAACAAACAAACAATCGGCAGATTGTGATGAAGTTAAACGATTGGAGATGCAAAGCAACATCTCTCCGCTCAGCACAGAAAAACCAGATCCAACATTCATTGAGATGATAAAACAATTATTTTTCCCATATAATTAGCATAAACATTTTAATTATTCATTTTTAAAAAAATATATGATAATATTTGTTTATTGAAATTGTATTTTCGAAATTGTTATTTTGATTTTATTTAGTTATTTAAATGTTCTAAGTTTAATTTATTTGAAGATAAATATTTTATATCAGTTGAATTGGGTAAACATGATTTTCTTAATTTTAAGCTCATGGTTAAATAATTTTCAAATTCCAAATTTTTAATTTGATAATAATTTTTTTAAAATTTAAAATTATATGCAAGGTATTTTTTTTAAACTAATTACTATATATGCGAGTAATTATTTTCTGCATGCTGCCAATAACTCTGTTGGTTGTATGAGGTATAGCAACAGTATTTCTTTTATGTGCGAAGTAGGAATTTCATGAACTTATGATAGTTCAGTGCCAGAAGGATTTCATGAAAGCAGGCAGTGTTTAATGCACCATTCCTTAAGGGAACTTAATGACGGTTAACTTGAACAAAACTTGAAGCAAATCCAAAATTTGTAATGTTTTAAGGTTCAGTTCTCTGCTTAAAAGTAGTGGAAATTTTAAATTACAAGGCAAGGCAAGGCATTAGGGCGAAGATGTAAGAAAGATGTAGGATTTTTATGAATCACAGCTATTGCAAAATATTTGAATTGTTGACTTTGATCATAAGTTTTACTCATCATCTAGTTATAATTTCTGGCAGGCAAGGTGTAAATCGACAGATTTAACCAAATGGAAAATTGCCAAATGTGAGGCAGTATATGAAAGCAAGCAGATTTGAAGGTCTGCAATTGTATAATTGACTTTGATCATTTATTTTTTATTTTAACCTTTCGGCTACTCCCACTGCTGCTAGGTTGACCTGAGCAAATCAGATGATTCTTGCTTGCTCTTGATTCCATGTAAAGTTCATGAAAGAATATGATGTCTTCAATCATGCTCTCATGGCTGATGCTAGTCTGGTCTTCTTTTCTTGCATCTAACCATGGAGCAGCAGCTGTCTAATTCATTCCCTGCTTCTGCATTTGTGGAGAAGAACGTACTCTATTCCTTTCCATCATGTGGCCAGTCATTTGCAGACTTGTGGAGAAGAACATTGGTTTTTCATATGGAAGGCCTGTCATCCGCAGAGGGGAGAATCACTTGTAAGCTTTTTCTCACCCTAAGGGTCTGTTTAGTTCAACTAAGGGGATTGGAGAAAGAGATGGGAGAAATTTTAAAATTTTTTTGTTTGGTAGAACTAAAGGGGAGGAAATTAGGGAGATTTTAATAAAATTTTGTTTGGTTTACGAGGGAATTGAGTAATAAATACCCTCTTCCCTCCAAAAAAATCCTAATTTGAGAAAAGTTATAAAGAGATAAGGGGAGAGGATTAACGGGAATTAAATTCCCCCAATCCCCTCCTCTCCCCTCCACAACCCCCCCCCCAAAACACACAAAAATCCCCAACCAGATGTTTTATTTCTCATTCTATCAAAACAATAATAGAGAACAAAATGGGTGGGAATGTTACCATACCATGAGATCACCTGGAAAAGCTTGATTTTGTCAATATGCTCAAATTTTCTCTTAGGATCAGAACTCCAATTACCACATGTTCTGTATTTAGACTTTGAGCTTTGGGGGAGCATATATTCTTGTTAGAACAGTACAAATCAAGTATGTCCCAGCACTATTTTCGATCATTCCTACAATCCTGTATGGTTCATGGGTCAAAATCGACTCAGATAAACTTATTCTTTGTTCGAGAATCACGCTTTATTAATTAAAAATAAAATTAAAGTAACACTGCTGCATTTGAATGGTAACTTGTCTCTATATGGATATAGTATTCTATATACAGTACTAATCCAAAGAAGGAGGACCAACACTATTTCATCTTCTTCCTTATTACGCAAATCTGGGAGTCACCGAGGACTAATAGACACTATACTGGAAGATTAAAGAACAACGGAGAAAGAAGTACATGTGCGAGCAAGTTCACGCATACCCACTTCAGACTTTTTCTCGAATGTGAAAACAAGGGAATAAGCAGCGAAATAAATGAGCTCCGAAGCTAAAAACACACCCAAATAATCCCCTTGATCTCTCTCTGCTAGCTGTTTGAGAAATTGGAATGCCATAAACAGGTTCTGGAACCATATATTGCTGATACGATGAGCTTCTTCTAACAGGCACATTCTGAAAGACAGGATCAGGTTCCATTATACTCTCTTGGGGAGGAACCTGATGAGCTTGACTACTTGGATATGTCACTTCTGGGATAGGTTCAAAACTGGGATGCAGGAAGGTCCCATAATTTTGTTCAGGTTCGAGCCATGGCGGTAAGGGTGGAGCTGATGGCTTAGTGGAGGAGGAGCAAGAGCAGCAATGGTGGCAAGGGGGTGGAGGAGGATAGCAAGGTTGAGGGTTCTTCTTTTTCTTTTTCTTTCGTGACCAGAACTTGAGCTTCTTCACAGCTTTCATCACGTTCTTCATGGTGTTGCAGGAGGAAGATGAACACTTGGAGGAACTCACCTGGGTGCAACGTGGGATATGGAGTTTGCTGTTGTGCCTATGAAGTGTGTCTCTCATATCTCTGAAGAAAAGAGATGAATCGGATGAACCGTTGGTAAGAGCGTGTCGCTTTGTCGACTTCTACTTTTTTGTATTCAAATTTATGGCCGTTGCCCGCCCACTAGTCCTTACCATCATCCACACTATACAGCCAGTTTACGTCACACAACATTTATTATTTTTTATGAAAACTACACTACATATTTTAGATCCATTTTAGGCCCCCATGGACCCAAAAAAGAAAAGAAAAAGGGCAGTTTCGGCCCTCAAAGTCAGATGATTCATTATTGTCTGTTTCACCCCCAATGATACACCACATTTTAGATCCTTGTTTTTTTTTCGCCACCACATTAGATCCACTGCAGTCCACTATGCCTTTTTTTTTTCTTTTCGGCCAGACACACCACTTTTTTATCTTCATTTATGGCATACGAACAAAACAGATACAGCATGTAAAAATGTCCTAGTTGAACTATTGTCTTCCAACTTATTAAAATCACTTTCCCTGCACTTAAGAAGGCAATTTTAGGACACTGTTTAAAAGCTAAATTTAAAAGTTGAAAATATCATATAATCCCTTGCTCCGAAATTAATCCCTTAAAAATTATAACGATAGTTGAGCAAAACACATTTTTTAATAGAGACGAAAAAACACACCAATACGTAGAAGAAACATAAAATCAAAGGAAATGAAAGGTAGAATACAGTAAAAACTTTTTTTTATTAAAAATACTTGTAATTTTTATCATCTAGCTGAAATGGGAGAAGCTGATATTCAAAATCATTCCTGTTACATGTTAGAAATTGAAAATCTCAAAAACGAATTAGATACAAGCCCAAATAGAGCAAATGATCAAATGTTGATTAAAGAAAGTAAAGGTAATGCCTCCCATAGCTGACCCAAACGGGCCCTGAATGACACCAAAACGAATAAGAAAATGTCAATAAGCCACAAGACAGAAGTCTGCAGCACCAAGAAAGCAAAGCATAGTTCCACCATCAAAGTAGACTGCTCCACAAGCAAGATTATTGGTCCAAATCTCGAGATTGTGTACTGCTACTTCTCATGAAAAAACAAATGGCTCAATATACATAAATTAATTAAAATTCATCGATTATATGTTTATATACAAAAATGAGAGACATAACATCAAGTAAATAAACCAAAAACAAGAGGGTGAAGAAAGAGACAGCCATACACAAATAATGATCCTAGGCATACTCTCATTTCCTCATATGCTGGCAGCTCATTCAAAACTGAACAAGCAAGAACCATGAGACACTTGGCAAAATCCGGGAAATACAAAAATTATTTTAATAAGAGAGAAAAAAATACCCCACAATACCCAAAGCCTACTTCTAAAGGCAGATCAAACAGAAGGAAACTAAAACGGACCTCAAGTTGCAGCAAGATGGTAGATGACACCATGCCAGTAGCATAGAAGCACAATACACCAATGACATGCCCCTCTATAGGCCAAGATGAAGTGCTTGCCAAGTTCAATCTCTTTTCTCTCAATACCTCCTACTTCCATACCAAGTTTTATTGTATATAACAACTAAGGTATACCGAAAATCCTAGAAGTATTAACAACCAGGCCCCACAATAGATGACTGATCCAGATCCTCAGTATTTACTGCTGCTTCAGAATCCGGCCTGCCTGTTTTAGCTTCTTCACCGATTGAAAGAAGTGTTTTGGGAGAAAGCTTCTTCACCTCTTCAGCAGTGTAAATGAAAATTTTCCTCACAGCACCACAGAACTCGCTGCAGTAAAGTTGCAGGAAAATTTAATATACATGGACATACATATGAATATCAAATTAAAGACGCAAATCTTTATACAAAGAATATAAACGATGTGCATAAATAAAAATGTCCCAGTATTAGCATTATATAAACATACTTCCATGGAATGTCTCCGACCATCATCACATCATCTTCATTATCGGTGTAGACAACCTGCCATGTTTTATTGGATCCGCAAAGCTCACCCTTGATGTCAAACATGTCCTCTAATTTCTTGAGCAGATCCTCATAGCCATCAAACCGGGTCAAATCTACAGCCCTTCCAACAGCCATTCCTTGCATATGAACCTGGAATATAATAGATGTCATGTATCAGACAGCATACCAAAGATGTTTATCAGAGTAAATATTTAAAGAATTTGTTCTATGTTAAATAATGGCGTAATGACTTATCAAAGTAAACAAAATCAATGGTGTCTAGTACACATTATTAAGATGTCGGCAACTATATAAAATTTAGGAAACGTATATGCTAAAAATGTTCATGAAAAGAAAAAACAGGAAGGGTAAAGAGTAGAGTACACCAAAACGATTTCAGAATACTACCTTCGTGCAGCTCCTTATCTGCCTGCTCTGTGCTTCAGGGGGAGACTGCAAGCATGACTTTTCAGCATCACAACTTACTGAAGGAACATCAGCACGATTAACATTTGATGGTTCAGAATGTTGGTCAGACTCGGCATCAACATGTCGAGCAGACTTATCATCTCCCATCTTTCCTGACAATGAGACTGGCAGCACACTTTCTTCTACATTAGAATTCTCAAGTAACTGAATCCCAAAGAGCCGACAGCCATTTCCAGTGGCTTGTCTCTTTTCGCTGGATTCTTTAGGGGCTACTGACTCCGTAGAGTTCTCTACTCTATTAGACCAATATGTTGCATTGTTAGAAACAGCCCCCAGGGGGCTATTCCCACCAATAACTAGAAAGTTAGTAGCCGTAGGATTGAACTTGGATGATGAATAGAGTTCTCGTACATGTTTGGGATCACGATAAGGGAAAGGTGGAGATTTATTAACAGACTTCCAGACACCTAATGAAACGAGAAAATAACTCATGTATCAAAGAAAATCAACATGTGTAACAGAATTGTTAATGAAATTATGTAAAAGCAACTCACCATGCATAGAATCAGGTACCATTGAAGGTAGAAGGGAAGGCCGTGCCCTCTTGTTTCTTTGGGCTGGTTGAGGATTTGCAGGAGTGGTATTCACAAGTGGCTCCAATTCCCAAGGTGAAACTCTATCAGGACGCAAGATTGAAGAGGGTTCATCCCATTGAACCTGAATACAACATATGCCATTAAATACAGATGGATAGCACAAACCAAAACTATATAACTGCAGTTAAAGGACAGACAACAGTCTTAGATTATATGCTCAAAAACTAAGGTGCCTTAACCCCATGTTTTATGTTAACTATTAAAAACTACATGCTCCTTTTTGTTGGCCACTAAATTTCCATAACATACTACGAAACGCATCCTAAAAGTTCTCAAATTGGAATTCTACCATCCAAAATGGCATATTGCACATAAAATCCAAATAAAATGTCCAAAGCAAGCAAAATGGTTAATTCATGCCAGAGATATATCAGCCTCAATCTAAACAAGACAGTGACAGTGTGCTGGCCAAAATCATATTATGTAGTAATAGTTGGTATATCTAAACATTGCTGCCACATCTTACACAAAAACTATGCCTATCACTAACTGACCCTTGCCAACTTATTTGTTTATCCATCTCTGAAAGTCTCAAGGAAACACAAGTTACCACAAGCAAAGCATCATCAATATTAACCTTCTCCAAACAACTGAAGATGTCAAAATGAAGCAACTCCACTTTGTTCTTTCTACTATGGCTAAAAAGGATAAATTTGGAAAATTAGTGAGGAAAAAAAGTACACAGTAATTGTTGGTCATATTAGACAACAATATCGAATAAGAACAGTAAATTGGATAAATATGAATATGTATATGCTGTGCTAGTTATACAAACATCCAATAACCAAAACAAGGTATTTCAAATTTTTCTTGTTATGATAAGAGTTATTCAAAATACTTCTTTAATGCATGTGTGCCTTCAGTACTGAAACAATCAAATGAATAATGTACGTGAAAATAACATATAGCATGAACAGAGTGGCCGAAAAAATATATATATATAGTACAAAGAGAAACATACAATATAAGTTCACTTATCTACAATCAGTGTGGAAGGTCTTGCAGCAAATTATATTCCCAATGACACACTGACAACAAAAAAGATTAGTTTTTTTAGCCAGTAAGTTTCAAGCTACATGTTACCTGTCAAATTTTCAGCACACATCAATCTTCTAGAACTTGTTATAAATCCATCTTCATTTATACAAACAAAATGCCAGTAACTTATTACCATAGGCAGTTCAAAACAAAGGGACTCAAATTCTCCAACAAAATAAACACAACTAGAAGTACAAAATAGGCATTACAGCACAATTGAAATAGTATATATTAACCTTTAATGAGCGCCACTCAGAATCAGTCCAGACAGGTGATATGTTATCTCCAACACCAACAATTGTACCACTAAACCTGTCATCAAGGCAAAAGAAGGTTTATCAGATAGCACATAAAGCTAATATGCAAGCATGAACTGAGGAGAGCCAAGTCATGCACCTTCTTTCAGGAACTTCATCACCCTCGAACCTCATCTTAAATCTCATTCCAACAGAAAACTTATGACTCCTAGCTTCAAGATACTTGTTGAGACTCACAATAAACTCTGATCGGCTTGTTCTGAGACAAACATGGATAAGTCAGCAGAAAGACTATCTTCAATAAAGAAACAAAATAGAACACAAGCAATCACAAAACCAAATTTCACTTGAGGAAGGAAAACATACAAACAAGGACAAAATATAAGGCCACACACACAAACTAACAGTACTAACATCATGAACTAAATGAGAATAAACAGAATCTGCATAATGTGTATATACAAAACCTGGGCTTGTAAAATACAGAAAACAGAGTTCCGGTTGCAATGGCATGAGATGCAGTGGCCAAAACACCCAGATGCATACTGTGACTTGATATAACAGAAGATGGCATGTTATTTTGTTGTCTCATGAGCCTCCTAACTCCGACACGCAGTTCCCCATTTTCACCTCTGTAATATAGCATATAACATTGACCAAATACAATCACTATCCAACATATGAAACAAAAGGTGAAGAACTCAGGGTGAGTAACTTCTGCTATTTATCAACTTACCTAAGGAATATAAATGCATCACCAGCCACTAATTTTTTAGAACTGACAAAGACACTCCACCCAGTAGTCAGTAAGTGGCGCCTAGGTTGCCCTGGAAATTAATTGATCAGTCAGTAGCTTCCTGACTATGAATATTAAAATCTCTTACTCTAGAGATAACCAAGAGAACAGATGTGTGTGCATGTGCGCACAAGTGAACCTACAGAGATATAAATGCTATAAGGAAAATTTAATAGACCCCTTTACAGCATCAACAGTTTTAATATACTCCCTCCATCCCATATTATAAGGTAATATGAGGAGTTTTTCTTATCTCAGAATATAAGGCAACATATAGTAATTTATTATTTTTATCCCACATTTATTGTATTATTAATATTGTAATTTGTACTATATTTAATTAAAGAAATGGAATTAATAGGGATAAAATTGAAAATTTTGATATTTTTTTAGAAATTTAAAGATGTAATAAATGTTTCTTAATATGCATGAAACCCTTCCCATTGCTTTATAATATGGGCCAAAGGGAGTAATTATTTATTGCGCCATAAAATTTAAATTGAGAAATTATAATAACTAACAACTATAAAACCAAAAAACTGATTTGTGAATAGAGTACTTATTTTCTGTAAGGAAACTATTCAAATGACAAAAAAGCACTTATATATTTCATCAGCAATATCATAAAATGCATTTTTTATCTATAAATCATCTTAATCTCCACAAACAGAAAGAAGGTTCATCCTACAAGAATTAAAATATAAATACATGTGTATATATTCTGAATACTATTTTCCCAGCAAATTCTGTCCGTACAGATATGTGTTGCTTCAAGCTAAACATTAAGCAACAGCAATGTACTATATTTTTATTGATAATCTAGGGATATAAATTATTTTTAGAAAAAAAAAATATATGAAATTATATGGTCACACAATAAACTATAACAGAAAGATTAGCCAAGCTAGTTACCTCGAAAAATATGTCTAAAATGCCATTCATTCCCATGCAAATCAGTTGCAACCAATTCTTGCCATGGTGGCTGCTGAGACATATCCTGGACAAAACATGGAAAACTTAAGAGTGAAGGACGGTTATCAAAGAATGTGATCAAGTATGGTATTTTGAAAACAAGAAAGATGCTAACCAAGGGTGGCAAACATTCATCAGCATGTCTTCGAAGAACAGAAAATCCTCCATGGGTGCTGGTGTCAGATGCAGTGAGTGTCTTGCAAAATGAATGGACAGAGCATCTCGGAGGCTCTGGCAGAGGATCATCTGGGCTACTCACCTCGCCTTGCTAAACCAACAAATGGTGGGGAAATAAGACAGGTTAAAAAACGAGAAACCAGGTGGACAAGAAACAGTGACAAAAAAAAAACTGAGAGATCAACCAGATGGGGAATGGTTTAAATGAATAAACAGTGTCAAACATAACCAAAAAAGAAAACACTCACATCTGGTTCTGGAAGCAAAGTTATCTGTGCATATACTTCATCAGTCTCAGGTTCAGCCTACATCAACAAAATAATCCAACTACTTAATAAGGAAAACAGTAAAGCATGATGAATCGCCAAACAAGAAAAAAAGAAGGCAACAGAAAAACAAAAACTCACCCGAAGAAGAACATTGACCACTTTGCATAAAATTTTAGAAGGCAAGTTAAAGGAAGGCATTTGCTGCTCTGCTCCTTGATGCATAGATGCCTCAAGCTATAAAATAGAAACATGCAAGTTAGACAAAAAGAAAATATAGACTTCCCAGTACAACATAAAGTATGTAACCGTAAAAACAAACGTTATGAATCTAAATATATTTCAACAAATAGTTAAGCAGTTAAACTAAAATACCTGTTCCATGTGACCTTGTGGAAAGTAATAAACTCGCTCTCCTTCACGAGGAAGAGTGACAAGGGGGCCAGCACAGGCATGCCACAACTCCTTGTATAAATCATCATTGGTTGGCCCTATAAAGAAAGATGAAAAGATGTGACCATACAAGGGGGCAGTAAAATATATTAAATTACAGTGCAAGAAAAATATGACAGTATTAGAAAACTTTCCAATGTTAAAATGTGTCCTCATTTTTTGCTTAGAAGTTTGGTAGCAATAAGGTCACCAGCAAAAATCCATTCAAATTCAACTTATATTATCCGCCATCAGGCAAAGAAAGACAAAATGAAACAGGCAGACATCATGCTTCTAGCAACAAAGATTACGGAGTCATAGGAGCAATAGTTGGTAAACAAAACGTGGTACAAGAGGCTGACTGACCCTGTAAAAGCAAACACAATTTCCATACAACATTTGCGAGTTGGCAAAAACCATAACAGAGATGTTCAGAAAGTGACAAACTAGTACAATTAACATATTTTAACAGTGCAGAATAAAAGTGGCCATACTTGAACTTTTTCAATTATTAGATTCTACCAAGTACCAACTGCTGAACGGGCCTAATCAACTTATACATATAGAAAGATTATTTTGAACCAAGTACCACTTTAAATATTGATACCATTATGGTACAAGCTCAAGCTCTAGCTCTATGTGCCCATTGATATTGTACTGTCAGTATTATGTAATGTGGTTTGCAATATCTAAAGTACATGATATGCACAATGCATATCCAATCTGACAGGAATTAACAACTACAACTTCACTCTTTGGAAAACCCCAAAAAAATCTGCATAAATACCTTTCATGTCAAACAATTATGAGGAAAAAAACAGTATGCAACAAGCCAAAAACTCAAATTAATTAATTAAAGTCCACGGCAGGTGATCAATCATGTACTCAAATATGCTTTCATCTCTTTGCCTCATAGCACAACGATTTTGTCATTCAACAATAATTGTAATCCCGAAAGGATTTCAGTAAAAACCATTACATAGGGATATTTAGAAAATTGACTAATAAACTCAAACCTGCATGGTTTCCATCCGGTGCCTGATTTGGAGCCATAAATGCCATAAGAGAACAACACCAATAATCTTCTAAACAGCAGTAAAATCTAGGAGAACCCTGAATTCAAATCTGTTCTGTATTTCTGTTAAACAAGAACACAATGGCATTAATTTTCTCACCATAAACGCCAAAACCATTTATTTAAACATAATTAACTATTGACCATCAGTGACACCAAAGGGCTTCTATATCGCTCTAGGAAAGCCTTATTTGAAAGAACTCAGCTTTAGTACCCAGAGAAAGAAAGTTCAGCATTTGACTTTTATAACAATAAATTTGTGAACCAAAACCGTGAGCCTTAAAAAATTCTAGAGAAGTGTGGAGTGTGCAGCACAGGTATTTCACACCGTGTGCAAACAAAACAGAAACTGTATGTAAGAATGGGCAAGCGATAGCTCGTTGAAGAGATCCCGATGAATGAATAGAAATCAACATTCGATCTCCATCTAAGAGATTAAAATCCGCAACAACTGGATCCGAGTTAACAGAGTAACACCAATTTGACTCATATCCATTTCCAGAAAACTAATACCAAGAAAAACATATCGTCAAACCATCCCAGACATTTGCTCCCAGCTCAACCCCATTTCCCACAAACCAAAAATACCCAGTACCCAATATAAACCCCGACCCAACACAATAAAAACTGAATCAGGTGTGAAATCAACGAGGGACCGAGTCAAAATCAAAACCCAGAAGCCAACATGTAAAGAAGACCAAAAATTTCTTACTAACATTGAAAACAAAAAAAGCAGCAGGATGCCTTCAATCTGTTGACCTGCGGTCTCCAGAGTCCAAACAGCAGCGAGTCGCTAGGGTTTCAGACAGAAGGAGGAAAGGAAGGGGAAAATAGGGTCATAGATCGAAATTCGATGGACGAGATCGTTGATAAGGTCTTTGCTTGGTTGAAGCCGACACGACCCCCCAATTCCCTGCCTGCCTCTTTTTCACCTCTCTCTCTTTCTTTCACGCACTCTCTTTCTCTCTCTCTATCTGTCAGCGTAAGTCTTATTTTACTTTTATATACATGGGCATAATTCTCTCGTCTTTGCTTTTCTCAAATCGCGTGTCTGTTTGTAGGAAGGTTTAGACTTGACTATCCTTAAAACACAGTGAGTTTAGGAGTTTAGGAGGGTGCGTAGTGCGCACTCAGCCCTATTCTGTCCCTGTGAAGTGTTGAATCAGCGAAAACAGCGACACAGTGCGTACCCTCAAACCCCTACAGAATCCCCACTGCCCCAATGTGAACCGTCCACGCCAACAAAGCAGAATAGCATTTACAATTTAATATTATCTCAAGATTTAACCCTTAACACGTCTGGCTGTCATGTGGAAAGCGTGAAGATTTTTCTCAATTTTATTGCATTTTAATCATTACAACTCTTTCACTCAATATTATTATAATCAGATCAAATATTAAATCGAATAAGGTATTAGTTCAAGATTCAATAGTTCAATTAAAGTTGAATTGGTGTTGGATCAGTAATGATTAAAATAATATATTTAAAATAAATAATATAAATTTAAATAAATTTTATAACTTAATTAAAGTCTTAAACTAAATAATATTAAATTGTCAATATATTATTTACTAAAAATAAATTATTAATAAGTTTCATAACTCAATATTTTAATTTAAATAAGTTAATATTTATCTAAAATCATATTTTGAATTCAAAATAATAAATTAATCATATATTATTTATTAAGTAAATATATAATTTTTAATAGTTATATATCATAATAATACTTATATAATATTATAATATATAAAGAAAACATATGTTGTACTAAAAATGATTTTATTTTATCTTAAAAATAAAAAAATTATTTTAAAAATTTTTGAAAAAAAAAATAGCACAAAACCGGTTCAAACCGGTTTAGGACCGATTCAGAATCAGTTTTATCGGTTTAAGGCCGGTCTCACCGATTCTGAACGGTGCCAGTTGTGTAGCATTATCAGATCAGACCCGGCACCGATTTCCGGTCTGACCGGTCCAACTGGCCGGTCCGGTCCAATTTTGATAACAATGCTTTTACTTTCTGTATTCCTTATTATAAGTCATATTTATCTATCTCATACATATCTAAACAATTAATTGAAAATCTTAATATTTTAAAAAATTACCCTCATTAAATTATAACTCATCTTAAATGTATGTCTCTTAATCTCTTTTACTATAACTCTTTTTGGTATTTCAAAGGGTAAAAAATGAAAAAAAAATATTAAATGATCATAAATTTAATAAAATGACTTATATTTTGAAATATTAATCCTAAAAAAAAAAGTCTTATAATAGGAAACAGATAAAATATTATTTTCAAAATAAAAATCCATTAATTATTCTTATGAGAAAAAGTACGACAATTAATAATTTTTAGAAAATCTTACAACAAACAAAATGTTTTTAATTATTAAAATAAAATTTAAAATGAGATAACAGATTTTTTTTTTAAATTCATAATTGCTTATATTGAAAGGGATAGCATTAAATATTTTGACAGAAATTCAATTAGTACTAAAATTTAAGTTATTAACATATTTTTAAAGAATTATGAAAAATATATGGTACATATATGCTTTTTAATTAAAAACTAAGTAAAAGATTACTTTTTTATCTCTTCACTTTTGAGACACGTGCCTTAATTTTATTTAGTTTTCACGCAATTCTTTAATTTTTAAAATATAGTATAAAAGTCTTAATTACTAACATTATAAATGATAGCTTAGCATATTCAAAAAATAACTAATTAATATTATTATATATTTATTGATCTTATAATTATAGTCATTTGTCAAAAAAATCTTATAATTATAATTGTAATTGAAGTAATTTTAAAGTCTTGTGATAAAATTTAAAATGCAAAAGACCAAAATACCCTGGTTTAAAAGTAATGCAAAGTTGAATTTAAAAAAGAATCCTTTGAACAGCCAATCTTCTCCTTCTCTGACAACAAGGGCATTAAGGATGGTCGATGATGCATAAGTTATGGTGGTGAAGGATGATGGAGCACGGCCAGTAAGAGAGAAGCAGATCCATGCCTCTTACGCCTGTTGGAAAATTTTAGTTAAGTGGGTGTTTGGTTCACCTTTTTACAAACTGAACCATACTTTTAAATTGGACGTTTTGAGAGGTTTGTGTTTAGCTTTCATAAACGTGTCTTTAGGAAAAATGAAATGGGCCCAAAACTGAAGTTTGCCTAACACACCCTGACACAAGCTTTTCCTTTTTGAAAATCTGCGTTAAGATCATGAATTTTTTAATTAAAATATAGCAAAGATGACTGTTTGACCTGTATCTTCTTTCTGCAGCGTAAAACATCGAGACCAAGTACAATTCCTCGTGTTTTTCTTTTTCTTCTCTCGCCCACGTACGGAGTTGCCCAGAACCTCTGAAAACCCATCCACAATCCACCGATTCCTCCCTCAATCGGACTGTGGACTTCCTCCCTTCCTTCATCAGCGTGTCTATTGTGCTCCATGTGACTGGCGATGGCAGCATCTCCTCTATTCGTTGGACAAATTCTTCGGCAGCTTCCAAAACTTCCATCAACGACTCGTGAGACGATGATTCTGGTGAGTTGTCATTCTTTTTAGATCTATGAGTGGGTTGGTTGATCCTTGAGTCCGGCTTCACGGTAGCTCTGTTTCTATTCATGGTAGGTCTGTTTTCGTGTTTTTGTAGATTTGTGATTGAAGGAGCTTTTTCAGCTGCTATCTTTGATTGCCTAAAGCCACCGAGTGTGACACCCAAAACCCACAGACCAACTAACATACTTTGCCACCGGTGAAGTCTGTGTGAGTCTCTCTAGCCTGGAACTGATTCTAAACATATAAGACATGATTACTTATGTGTTTATTCAATATGTCATGATACATAAGGTTTTCTTTCCCCTAACTCGTCTGCCATATTTATATATAACATGAAAAAGACTATAGTAGCATTAACGATTTTATGATTGGTTACTTTAGCAGGGTGTTCTTTTAGCTCGAAATAGGTATATACTCTACCCACTCTGTGTACTCCATTTTTAGTAATTGTTTGTTAAAAAAGTTCATAAGATGAATGACTCTATTCCCGTGGGATGTGGGACACTTTTAGTAAAGGATACACAGAATATTGAGCCCCTGAATATAAATTTTGGGTCTAAACCCCTTTTGATTTAAAGAAAAAAAATGTGGGTACTTTCATGTGAGGATGTATGTAGATTTTGTCATATATTATGGGCTACAATTGTGATGGATGAGTAGAGGCTTCGTTCTTTATGTGTCCTAAATTTCTATGACATTATTAGATTAGAGTGTTGAATATACTGGTATGTGCAAGCGTTTTGTATGAGCAAGAGCAAGTACATAAGGATGGAGTAATACTAGAATTTCCACTTGCTGCTTGGTGAAGCTTCTTTCCCTTTTGAATGAATGAAAATCATTTATTATATGGAGAATGAAAATTAGGTTTTGACAGAACCCATTAGCAAGGAAATAAATTGATTTATGCTACTGCTACTGAATTTTGTATATCCTTCTAGTGAGACGCCTGGGAGGTAATAAATGGTTCTTATTGACTTGTTCAAGTAGGATTTCTTTGGTATTATTTTCAGCATGTCTGTAAGCATGTCCTGAGTCTACATATATCTTGAGTTGTTTGTATGCATCGTTGTAATAAGCATGTGACGTAGTATATGTATAAGTTCAATTCCACAAATATCAACTTCTATGGATTTCTCTATGTATAAAAGTAGTTAAATTTGGAAAAAGGGGGGTTGACTGCTTTGTTTATATGCATATGCTATGTCCTCTGGATATATGTCATTAAGCTAATTTACCATTAGACTTGTATCTATTTCTTATCTTTTGCATTTTGGAGTTTCTTAATCTATTTATTTTAACTTGTATTGATTTTAAAACTTTTAAGGAAATCTGCATAGTTAGTATCATCTAAGCATAATTTTTAATTAGGTATTATTTTACTCTGTATTGACTTTAATTTGTATCATCAAAGCATGGTTTTTAACTTAGACTATATTGAAGTAAGTTACTGTTAGAGACAATAACCCCATATGTGGACTTAGTAAATGCATTATTTTGATGATAAGGTCAAATTTATAACTATAAGCAACGGAGAAAAGAAAAAGATTACATGGGATCATTATGCATCTGAGCTGTTCATCAAATTATGATTAAAATAATTTGGTAAGAATGAACGCATTAGAGGTAACCTATCAAAGAATGGGTGGAAAGCAGTTATGGCCGTGTTCAATGAAAAAACAGGAAGAAATTTGACAAAGATGCAATTTAGAAACAAATGGGATAACCTTAAAAACAAATGGTCTTATTGGTACAAGTTATTTGCTAATGAAATAGGTTTAGGATGGAGTCTGAAGTATAATACTTTTACTGCTCCAGATGATTAGTGGGCGAAGAAAGAACTGGTATGAACTAATAGTATAATGACATTTCCTATAAATATATACATGGTTTTTTTTCCTGATGTATATTAATTTAACTTATTATTTGCATTCATGCAGGAAAATCCACTATATAAGAGATATAGGTATAATGGGCTTCCTTTTTCCAAGGAGTTGACAGCATTGTTCAAGGATTCCGTGGCATCTGGCATACATGCATAGTCACCTAATTCAGGTATTATACCAACTGCCATGGAAGAAGAGGATGATGTCTACCGCCCAACCGTTGATGGTGTCGATGTTGAGGAAGGATCATGTGATAGTGATGAAATCTTTGGTGGAGGGGGGTACTGGAGAAAGTAGGGGACTTAGTTCAGACATGCATAACATCAATTTAGCTAGTTTTTGTAGCACTGATCAAAGCTTAGGTAAAAGGAAGAGGGATGAATGTTATCATGGTAAGCAAAAGAAGAAAGGTGCACCGACACAGGAGATAGCTTCTGCAGTTAGTAGGATTGCAAGTGCCTCCGAAAAGCATACAAATAATCTTACACCACCCGACACATCAATTGCAGAAGTAGTTACTGAAATTAAAAGAATCTCAACTATTAGAAATGATAAAAATTGGCTTCCTCGATGTGTTGAGCTGATGTCATCGTTTGATAGAGCCAGAGAAACGTATATTGCAATGAAAGATGATGAAGAAGTATTGCTTTGTTGGCTAAGATATAAAGTTTATGAGACATAGGCTATTTTGTAGTCACTGATGTGGACGACTGTCAGATAGTGCTCATTGTAGTTATGCTACTGTGATGTTTCTATGGTTGTTTTTTCGTTATGACTGTTGTAGATGACTATCATCGAGTGGTTGTTATAGTTATGTAGCTTGGATGTTTCTATGATTACTTTTGTATTGTAACTGTTGTAGATGACTATCAGGAACAGGTTGATATTGTTATTATGTACCTTGGAGGTAAATGGGGGATAACTTTTGTGTTGTAATTAATGTATATGACTATCAGGAACAGGTTGTTGTTGTTGTTATGTACCTTGGAGGTTTATAAGGATAACTTTTGTGTTGTAACTGATGTAGATGACTATCATGAACAGGTTGTTGTAGTAATGTACCTTGGAGGTTTCTATGGATAACTTTTGTGCAGTGTTGTGACTATTGTAATATACTATCATGTACTGGTTGTTGTAGTTATGTAACCACCACAAAGTTGATATATTGAACTTTGTGCTATGACTGATATATAGTGACTACTATAATTACATATGACTCTTCTCCATGAAAGCATATCATTAATATGATAATTATATTTAAACTTGCAGGTTTGTAGCATGGACGATGCACATCGACGAGTTATTTTAGATGATGATTTAATAGAGGATGAACAAGTCGCTGCATTAATTGGTCAGTATACGGTAATGTATTTGTGTAAGGATCCGTGTAGAACTAATGAACAAACAGGGCATTCATGGGTCCAAGATGTTTTACGTGGTCATCCAACTTGATGTTATGAGATGTTCAGAATGGAAAATCAAGTATTTAATCAATTTTGCTTAGAATTGGGAAATTATGGGTTGAGAGAGACCACATGTATGAGAATTGAAGAAATGATTGTCATGTTCTTATATACTGTTGGACATGGAGTGGGAAATAGGGTCATCCAAGAAAGGTTTCAACATTTAGGGGAAACAGTGAGTAGGAATTTTCATAAAGTGTTGAAAGCGTGCATTCACTTGTCACTAGAATACATCAAGCTGTGAGATCCCAGGTTTCGTGAGGTTCATAGAAAAATTCAAAATCATTTCCCATTTTTCATTGATACTATAAGAACTATTGATGGTACTCATATCCAGTGTGTTGTGCCTTCCCGTGACCAAATCAAATTTATTGGAAGAAAAGGAATTGCAACACAAAATGTGATAGCAGTATGTGATTAGGACATGTGTTTTATTTTTGTGTTGGCCGGATGGGAGGGCACTGCATATGATGCTTGTATATTTAGTCACGCTTTAACAACTCCCAGACTAAATTTCTCACATCCACCTCCAAGTTGGTTTTTTGTACCCCTATATATTTAGTATTATTTCTTCGTCTTCATTGACATCACAAATACATGACAATATTTTCATAGTTTATTAGGTAAATATTATTTGGTAGATTCTGGCTATCCAACGCCAACTAGATATCTTGGGCCATATAGACGTGAACGCTATCACCTTCCAGATTTTCAACGTTCATCTCGTTTCGTAAACCCTAATGAAGTCTTCAATTATCATCATTCAAGTTTACGGTACACAATAGAAATGACCTTTGGGGTTTGGAAGAATCGATTCGCGATTTTAGACAAAATTCCAAACTACCATTTTGACACACAAGTTCAAATTGTCTGTGCAACAATGGCTATTCATAACTTCAATAGAAAGAAATCTATTACTGGTTCTGATTTCTTGCTTTATGAAGATGGTAACATAAGTGTTAGCAATGATGATCACAATCATGATAGTGAGGGTCCAAGCACACTGTCAGCTGTAGCCTCTTCCACAATGATGGATAACATTCATGACTCACTTCGAGGTCAAATAATATAGTATTTACAACAGAACTAGTCACGCCAAGTATTTAAATATGTTCTATTAAATTATGAATATTAATGTTAATAATTTATAATTAATATAGTATATTTATTATATTACACCCTTTAGTTAAACGAGAGATTAGATTTTTTCACTTATTTATTTTTGGTAATTAAAATTAACTATATTATTATTATCAGAAGATAGTGGTAGGGAGGAATAACTTGTATCCAGAGCCAGGAGAATATGACCAGAGGAGAAGAAGAAAATAAAATAAAATCAACTAAGAAGAAAAAGAAGGAGGCGGATGATTATATTTTGCCAATATTTATAAGCTATGACAATATAATATTTATAAGCTATGAAATTAGCTTCTTATATGATTTATATTACAATATTTTGTTAATGTATAATTAAATTAAAGAAATTTTATAGATGAGTAATATAAGTAGGCATAATTTTTTAAAATATATTATTTACAATATATTATTTTAAATACCATATGAGCTAGAAGTTGTTGGTGTTATATATATTCAATATTGTGTATATATATATATTAAATTAAATTTTTGTAATTAACTATAACACGACATCATAAAAATTATACTAAAATATGTTAATCTGAATCAAAATAAACTCAAAACAAATATCAATAGGTGATGTGATTCATATGTCTTATTCTTTTTTTTATATTAATATTTTTATTACATGATAATATAAATTGAATTATGAAAAATATCTTTTATATTTTTCATCCATATTATTTAAAATATATTAATTTATTCATACCCGATCCGACAACGGTTTGACCCCAATCCGACCAATAAACTTTAAATCAGTACCTCAATCGGTTTAATGGCTGGTCTAGTTTTCAATACCTTAATTACTATGAAGCATATATCATTCAATTAGTTATATAATATTGTATTATATAACTTTTATCTTTTTTGGTAATTATACATCTAAATATCGTTAATTAAATTATGAATATTAGTGTTAACAATTTATAATTAATGTAGTATATTTATTATATTACACCCTTTAGTTATTTGGGAAATTAGATTTTTTCACTTATATTTTTTCCGGTAATTAAAATTAACTATATTATTATTATGAAACATACATTATTCAATTAGTTATATAATATTGTATTATAAAACTTATGTTCTTTTTAGTAATTATATATCTAAAAGTGCTTTTAGCTTTTATTATCCAAACATGTATCATTTTAGCAAACTTACTTTTTCAAAAAGAATATCCAAACATACTTTTATCAGAATTTCATTTTTACAAACTTCATTTATTTTAATTTCATTTTACAAAATTGTGAACCAAACGGGCCCTTAATATTTTATGGTTGGTTAGCAATAGTTAATCATTAGGATATTTATGGACTTACTTGGATAATCATTTTTGTTTGTGTACTAAGCCTAAAATGGATTGAGTCATAATGATTTGTATGTATTGTACAATGTATTGCTTTACGCATAAGCCCATCGAGTTAAGACTTTTACTCAACTTACAACCATTTTAGTAGTCAGTAGATTTCCTATACTTGATGTTAAAGGGTAATATAGGTTATATCTCTCTCTGTGTCCTAGATGTTAAAGGGTAATATAGGTTATATCTTTGTCCTCACCTTTTTCTCTAAAGATAGTTATCCACTAATCATTATTAAAATATGTATGCTATGAATTTTTAGAGTTGTCAAAATAATTTAACCTACCTGAAACGGGCCATCCCGTCGCGGGCTGGCCAGAAAGCGATGTGGAGGCAAGGTTGACCCATTTTTGACAGCCAAGTTTTTTAAAGCCTGGAACTGTCATGATGGCCCACCAACACACCATATATTAATATATTTTGTTCATTTTTTTTGCCACTCAATCATATATTAATATAAGTTTTCAATTTTTTTGCCACTTAAATAATCTAAGCATTACCATTAATTGAAACAACATACCACTAATTGACCAAATAATTAAATTAGAAATAGAACCCATATGCTAACAATTGTCCAAAATATATTAACACATACTAATTATCTAAGTATCGCAACACAATTCAATAACATTAAATATTAAGCATGAGCAAATTGTCAATTCCAACTCCAAGTATATATCCAATTACCAACTCTAAGTATGATGTAATTATAATTTTAACACTAAACAAAATACATTAATACATATGTACTAATATATCTTTTCGTAATTTGGAGTCACACAATGTTCATTCAACATTATGAAGTATGAGCTTTATTAATGTTGTTTGAATCTTTCTTTGAGAATGATAACAAATATTTTGTATACCCTTCGTCATTTCTAAGTATGACAAATAAAAAAGAAAAAAAGCAGGCTAAGCAAGCTAGCTGTAACACCTTACTCATGTACACCTCCTAATTTAACTAAACACTTCAAAACCAATGAAACATAGTTCAAACATCTCATATTTATCTTCCAAAATATCAGAGTAGCAGAAAACATCATAAAACACCTAGAAAAACACCAGAACAGTAGGAGCGGGTGCAGGGCTACAGCCACTACAGTACTGTAGCGGTTCTAGTGCTCTTGGACTCACTGGCACCGTGGCTTGGCTTTCTAGCGCTGCGATGCCCCCTTGCTGATGCCATATCAGCAAAATTTAACTTCTGGGACAAACTTTCGATGCGCAAAACTTTATGCTCTGACCTCTGACTGACCTGATTCCAACTCCTACAAGTCAATATTGTCTCAATCTAACCGTAAACATCACTTTCATCTCAATCCATCTCTGTATGGAGATTTTGAATACCCGACACCATTTTGGTTACTTTTTAACCAAAATTTACCACAAACATCCTCCATTTGCCACTAAAGGCAAATGGGTACTCAGAAACCATTCATACAGGTCCTAATCCACTTAACCAACTTGTTCAAAGAGACTTTACCTCAAAGGAACCACTCTTTTGAGATTTGACCCCCTTGAACCCCAAATTGACATAATGGGATTTAGGCCCCAAAACTCACATATTTGGCCCAAAACTCCCTTTGAGCTCACATACACTATCATACTGCCTCAACAACACTCCGTACCGTGCATATATCACAAAACATCATATTCAACACCATTCCAAATCAATATCATTACATACATATTATCCAATACAATCACAACATCATTGTCATCACTTGAATTACAAACCGCCTATTCTACTTGGCATAAAGTGCATAGACAACACACACATATACTACAAAGACTTGATATTCCCACATCCGGTATACTATTCCCTTGTCTTCTCCGGACTAGTGCTAAAACCTTCATTTGAAATATTAGTTCATAGGAAATGGGGTGTGAGATAATGTCTCAGTAACTGGGGAACACCACACACATATATACATAAATCATATAATCTCATGAATACAACGTGAAATGAGATGCATGTCTCCTTCGCACACAGCTAGAACCATGAGTTGTCATCATAACAAGACATTCGTATAGGCAATTCCTTCTGATAGTTAGTGAAGACTGATTTCGGGACATCATCAAGTTCACCTTCCATTAGTGCACCCAGCCAAAGGTAACACTAATGTTCGGATCGTAGTTCTCATTCCCTTTTCCTACCACGAATTGGTAGCGATTTAGGGAAAGTGTAGTCCACTGCACACATTTCTCTCCTGGCCATAGGAGGTGATTTAATTAGCCGCAAGGATCTCATCTTTATCCTCCCTAATTATATATCATATCATATCATCATGTTATCATCATCATCATATTTCTCAATTCATGCATGTATCATGTCATGTCACATCATCATCATTATCTCTAATCATCGTCATAATCATCATACACTATGTGCCTAGCCATGTGCATACCATGATATCTAAACAAACCATACACACACACACACACACACACACATCAATATCATGGTATGAATGGAAATATGCATATATACATATATATAATAACATACAATACAACCAATACACACACCCGATTACCTCAGATTGTCAATACCACACACGTGGACTGTACAAGATTTCTTGAATGCCAATCCCACGATTTGACTTCTTCGAGCAAACAACCAACCTTTACAATACCATAAAATCCTTAATTAACATATAATACCACTTAACCAAACATCACAATTTGACTATTTAGGCCTAACCTAGGGTTTCAATATCATTTCCATACACCATTGGACTTCTAAAGACCATTCAAATTTTACTCAACCAGATATATTTCGGATTTCCAATTTCCTCTAACAATTTCAACCAAAGGTTAGGCTTAACTCATGCATACTCTTTCTAAAACTCACACCTAGGCATCATAAACACCAAATCACACCCCATTAATCCCATTCCATCCATTTTAATCGGTGAATTTCACCAACACCGAAAATCCTAACAAATACCTGAAAAATTCCAACTCAAAACCGTAGAAAATGGAGAGGGAAGAGTAGGGATTGCTTACCAATGATTATCCAACTCCCAGAGACAAAAAATCACTCCCAAAGGCTAGAAAACTTTGAACCCTAGCGCTGCTCCTTCTTTCTTCCTCCATTTTTCCTTTCTCCGATTGTCTAAAATGTTTCTGGTTTATATTAGATTCTGCTTGCTCGTTGTGGCGCCGAGCACCTTTGTCTCTAGCTGGAGCTTTCCTCTGTCCTGTTTTCCTCTGATACTACACACAATGCCAAATACACTTAGTTAGTTAGAAATAATGTAATGAGGGTTATTACATTAGTCCACGGGTTTGGCAAGTTAGCCTGTTTAGCTCGTAGGGTAAGTGGTTCAGGTTAGAAAAGATCACTTTAATATGGGCTATGATTTTCCCAACTCAAAGTTGCTATAAAAATAGGCTAACCTTTGATGTTGAAAGCCCATTTAGAGAGCTCTATGAATTTTATGCTCTTCCAATTTTAATTCATTATGTTAGCCACGCCTCCATAAAACCTATACCTCAAAGAAAGAGGAAAGGCAAATCTACAAATCTTTCTCCAAATCACTACAGGAAGGAAGGAGCATATCACTGTCCAAATCACCACAGGGAGGAAGGCGCATATCAACATCATCCTAGCTATACGACTTATCCTGCAAAGCTTTGCAAAATAGGCATGGTGTGCGAAGGTTCGCAGACGAGAACAGTGGCGTGGTGCAAAAATTTGATTGAGTTAAAGGATATTTTAGGGGGAAAAAATGCTTTCCCAAGAATGATAAATTTATCCCTTGGGGTGTGGGAGACTAAATTCCATCATTTTGATGGAATTTGGCCTTTCCCCTAGAGGCAATTTTTCAGCATATCAAATCAAATATTTTTCAGATTCCCTCTCTTTTCTCTCAGACTTAAATTCGGCCATCCCTAGGGATGGGACCAAAAAAACTATAAGTTGGGGGGGGGGGAAATCTTAAGGAGACTAAGGCCGTTGGCTTTTATGAGTCATATTTTTTTGACAATTTTTTTTTCTAAAACACAAAATAAAAAATTTATTTAATAAATCTATTTTTTTATGAAATATTCTGGAAAATAAAAAAATAAGAAAACAGAAAATTCAAAATATCTTTAAGGTATTTTACATTTTTTGTTATAGAAAATATAAGAAAAGGAGGAAAATATATCCATCTTATTAATAGTAAAATTATAAATTTTGAATAACTCATTTAATACTTACTAATTATGATTTTAGTAATAATTATTCAAACAGATTTTTTTTTATTCTCAAAACTTGTTTTAGAAAATAATTATACAAAACTGTTTTGAGAATAATAAAATAGAAAACTTCAAACAAACCCTTAATTAAGTATGAAAGCAAGACTGATAAATTTTATTTTTTATTTTGGGGGACTAATTAACCAAAATATAAGGGCACAATTTGATAATTTTACCCACCACATCGATGGCATGTTTTATTTACTTATTTATTTATTATTTTTTGAGAAGAAGGTCACCCTATCTCACAGAAACTAGGTCTATCCTTGACTATATCAAAAAGGCACTTAGATATTTTTGGTTCATGAAAGCATTCTCTAAAGGACTTGTATTCTCTTTACCCAGAAAAAAAAAAAAAAGAACTTGCATTCAAGTTCATTGGTATCATGGAAAGAATAACACGGTGGTTGTACTATTTCAACAACAAATAGGGACCATTCATATATTAAACCTAAATGGTCAAAAGTCTTTTATATAATGTTTTTTTTTATACAAGAGACAAGTTAGGCTTGAAAAGAAAAAAGAAAAAACAAGGCTAAAACAAAGATAGCCCTAAGCCTGGGATATATGACAATATTGCCTATCCCTCAAAAACATACAACAGTAGTCAGGGGGGACTTCACTAATCAATATTGTCAAGCTAGCATCATGTGTATTCTTGGCCATAAAGTCAGCACATTGCAAGGCTTCTCGATTAGCATGATGCAATTCATCATCCTACTCATCATATAACAACTCTCTAGTGTCAGAGATTTCATTGTTTAGTGGGTGATTTTGTCCCCCATCTCTAGTCAACAGGTTTATAGCATTCACCGAATTAGAGTATATTTGAATCTTTGGAATTTTGAGTTGCTTACAAACCTCTAATCCAGTTTTAATTGCTAAAACCTCTGCTACAGCTACAGGAAGCATGCCAAGTTGTTTCTGAAATCCTTTTATCATATTTCTATTGTCATCTCGGAGAATTCCACCACATGCAACATGCATTTGATTCCTTTTTGACCCGTCCACATCCATTCTAATTGTGCCTGGAGTTGGAGGGTGCCATGTGGTATTTTTAGATAATGTTTTTATTTTGAGTAAAATGTATGCATTTTGCTTAAATTATAAAGACCTATTTTATTTTGAAAAAATTAATAAAATGTTAACTTACTGAATTTAATATTTTTCTTTACCAAAATATCCATTTTTAATATAAATATTTATTCATAAATGTTTCAATCACTTTTTTTTGGTAAATTTTTAATTTTCAACTAAAATAAGTTATATGTATTTACATAGAGCTTAAAATAAATAGCACTATTAACCATTTGTAAATAGTATGTCTTATATTTATTTTATATTTTATTTATATTGATTGATCGGATAAATTTTTATTTTATTAATTTTTATTTAATCTTTTCAAATGCTTTTATTTAAATATTACTATAATTAATTATTTAATAAATATTTTGTATTTGTACTATTAGATCAATAGTAAATATTATCATGATTTTTTATATGAATATTTTAAATTTATTTAGATTTTATTTGATTGAAATTAGAGATTTTAGAATATAATGGAAAATTAATAATTTTAAGTTATTTTAGTATAAATTTTAATTAATAAAAAATGTATCAAAGAATCTTTAATGAAATATTTTTGATAGTATTAAAAATTGAACTAAAGTATATATTTTGAAAATAAATGGGATGTTTTTATAATTTTAACAATATTAAAGGGTTATCAATGTAAAATGTTACTGTAATATTGGATCTATTGACTATTGATTTAGTGAGGTGGGCCACCTTCCAAATTTTATTAACGGTTTCGTATACTTTTGCTCAATTGAATTGTTTTTTACCGTCGGATTGACTATGGAGAAAAAATAGGAAGGATGGAAAATATAAGGTGAGACAATGGAGAGAAGATAAAGTGGGAGAAGTAATTTTCTCTCTATATATTTGTTTGAATAAAAGAAAATATTAAGGAGATAAAAATAACTAATTTTATATTGATAATAATATTCTCATTATTTAGAAAAATATTTACATATAATAAAATTTTTTATTCTATCATATTATTTATATAATTTCCATATTATACTAATCAATGAAATTAAAATATAATTTTAATTTAAAATTATTTTATCTAATCTTAATTTTTTAATTTTTAAAATTATTTTTTATACATTAATTTTAAAAGTTTTAAAATAATGCTAAAATTGAAAATATACAATAAATTAATATTTAAATCTAAAAAAACAAAGGTATTTTTTCCATTGTAAAAAAAAATTGGTGGAATAATTTTGGGAGAAAAACTTTCTCTCCAAAATCTCTCAATTTTAAAGAAGAAAAATTAAAAAGAGAAACATTTGGGATCTATATATTATTTTTTTTCTAATTTTCTTTTCCTCTTATTTCTATATCTCTAATCAAGTAAGAAAAAATATAAATAATTTTTTTTTTCGTTTTCATCCTTAATTTTTGGGACAGTGAGTTTAAGTGACAGCTACAGTACCCTGGCTCTTTTCTGCAACAGCGGGATAGATGAGCAAAAGTAAATGGCGTCGCCCGGACTCGAACCGGAGACCTTCAGTGTGTTAGACTGACGTGATAACCAACTACACCACGACACCGCAACAGGCGAGGGAGCGTGACTGAACTATACGTCTATTCGCCAAGTTCATATATTATTTCGCTTTACATATTTTCTTTACTCTTGTGCTGTTTGAATAATAATTTTTTTGTTATGAAAAATAATAATTGTTTAACGTTCGTTCAATATTTATTTTCAGTTTTTCACCTATGTTTCTAAATAAATCTAATTGATATGTTAGAATCAATACCTCGATTATTTCTTTTTGTTTTTTTTTTGTTTTGCTATAATACATTAAGACCTCGATCAATTTACTCTAACCCACGCGTCCACAAAGTCCAAGTAATGTTGAAGCAATATTATTTAGTTTTGAAATTTGTTTGAAGGACTGGGCCTTTTAGTCCGATATTTAAGTGACTTCCAAATGCATAAGTATATCTGCCCAAAATAAAGGGCCCAATTCTATGGTCCATAAAGAACTATGAGAAATAAAAAAATTAAGGATATGTAGAATTTAAATAAAAAGTTTTAAAAATTTTAGCACAAGAAAATTAAGAAATTATAATTATATTGAAACATATTATTAGACATTAGATTATACTCCATGCATTACACGGGGTTTAAATAAGTTTCAATATTTATAATTTATAAGTTGTGAATAACAAATGTTAAATAATTTTAAGTTTGGCCAAAATAATGTTGAATAATTTTAAGTAATTAATGATTATTTGTTATTTAAATTTATATGATTATTTTTGGTTGAAAAATTAAATTTAAAAATGTGATAATATTTTTTCTAAAGTTAATTATAAATTTTAAAATATAATAATAATTTTGATTCTTTGAAAATATTATAATTTAAAATTTATAAAATTTGATCTTTAATTTTAAACTAGCATTGTAGTTGTAGACCTCCATAATTTTTGGGCAAAAAAAAAAGATCTCCAGAATTCAAACCCCCAATAGAAAGAAAAAAAAAACTAGCGTGTCCACTTATTTAATTTTTTTGGGCTTATCAGTTATCAGGCATTTCCAAATAAATAGTGAAATAGCGCCAAAAATAGTTTAGCTCATATTGATATATGGATCCGGCCGAAAAAGAAAATATGATATATTGATGATGGCGATTTTCCAAATCCAAAACTGGCGCCCTCTCTTTAAAATTAGCGCTTCTCGGGTTATAAAAAAAAAAAAATTAGCGCTTCTCGCGTTATTTGATCACATAAATCCTCCGCCACCGAAGCAGCCAACGGCGACGCAAGGCCGGCAGAGATCCCTCCGGTGCCGCTTAATGGTTTCTCAAGTAAATGCTTATTCGACAAACCTCATCGATTTCATTTGCAGTAGAACTGAAATAAGCATATTTTGTTTTCCTTGATATCGAAGTTCAAAATGCATTGGTTTAACCTTAAATGGCACTTGATATGCTTAATTTACTACTGTTTTTTTGAATGCCTACCTTGGCGCATTAAGAGGCTTCATTGGAGCTTGCCACATTTGCCAGTACTCTAGTTAGTTTATTCTTATTATGATATAAAGCACTAAGGACTCTTCCTTGGAAACTTACTAATTATGAGTTAAGATCACGAATGCGGTGAATTTGACTGGTCATAATCCATGAGGCTAATTGGCTGCCTCGGCTAGGCTGGAAAGTTGGGTAAAATTTCTCAAATAAAGGATTAAGCTTGATAATTTAGTCAATTTTTTGCTTAGTGTCTGTGGAGCAAGTTAGGCTTGCTTGGTTTGCATCAGAGCAGTAATGCATATTTTTAATGCGTATCAAAGTAAGTGAAACATGTGCATCTAGCAAAAGTAATAAACCTATTCACAAGCGCTGTGGATTGTGTCTCTGAACATGAGATTTTCTAACTAGGAACTAAACATTCCATCTGAAAGATGAATGTTACAAGAGACTGACGAGCATAGCAATAGTCAAGTCCTTGTATAACTAATGATATTATCTCATATTCCAGGAGGCGCTGGAAAGCTGGTGGGAAGCTACATATTGGACAACATAATGTGATTGAACCATAAGAAAATATATGCAATGAAAAGAATAAATTTGCAACACTTGAGTTGCTGGCAAAAGAAGGTGAGTGCTCGATGTGCATGGCTTTCTGTGCGGAACATTATGCTTGTAATTATAAGGTTTTTTGTTATAACATACATCAACAGATATAAGACTGTTTGCAAATGCTATTTCATTTTTCAGGAGGGCACATCTCAGGCTTTCCATTAAAACATGATATATACTGATCTTATGATGTTACCACTGTCCTTTGTATTATCTTTAAACTATCTTTTAACATAAATTGCACTTGTTTTGTACCACATGCTGTTGCTTTCATTTTATGCTTGACTTCTTGTTAGAGATGTAGCTTGCGAGCTGGGACATTGGAACCTGAATCGTCATTTGTTTTTTAATCACTAGAACTAGAATATTTGGAAGTAACATTGTAGCATGCTTCTGATGTAAGATGATTTCTATAATTTCTGTGAGGACACACATTCCCTCTAATTGAGCTTTTTAAAACAACAAGAACAACAACATTAACCTTATCCCACTAAGTGAGGAATTGAGGTTTTCAAAAGAGTGGATAAAAGATAAATCTTGATTCTAAGAAGTGATAATACATTTACCTTTCTGCTGACACTTGGAATCCTTATGGCCTTATGTATTTGTGCTTATCCATAATTATAATGGCAGATTGTAATGGATGTACACCAGCGTTAAATAAAATTTCATTAAAATGATTTACCCTGCAATCAATTTATTCACAAAGCGGTAACAAGAAGTTGGGTTTTAATATGAGTTGTGAATTGAATACTAACATTTTGGGAAGATGGTGAATTTTCTAGACTGGAATTAATAGAAAAGCGAATCTCGTACAACCATTTCTTTGACTTGATGCCAAGATAATATCATTACAGATCCATTGCTCATTAGCTCTTCTTTTTTTCTAGTATCTTGGTCAAGATTTGATTAGAACTTTAGTTGTGGCTTAAATTGCTCCTGTATTGTAACCATAAAACTTGTCCTCATATTGGAAGTTAGAGGTCAGGACTTCCTTTGTCCTCCTAGGAAATTAGTCTATTCTTAATTTTTCACTTGGTTTTACAATTTTTTTACTCAATATATCTTCTTTCATATGCCAAATCTACAGCTCTTCTAAGTTCCAAAACTACTTCTAATATTAATTGTCGAGAAGATACATTCAATCTTGTGAATCTTAGTTCGTTTAGATCCATTCTAAGTAATGGGTTTGAGAGTTAAAATAACGACTATCCATATCAGAAACTGAAGATGGTGGAAAGAACAAAAGAGGCCTAATGTGGAATCAGAATTGTCATCATGCATCTAACTTTCGACATTCCTTGTCTTTTTTTCTTCACACAAGCTCATGTAACTTAAACATTCTCAGGTTGAGCTATTTATACGGAAAATGAATTCGATTCCTGCTTGTTTTGTTTCAGATTTTACCAACTTAGCTTGTCTAGGGTACGGTCTAATGGCAACTATCAGTTTTGCAGTATATTTTGCATCTTTGATTTCTGGATGGTAGTCCACTAGTATGGACAAATTTTTCGCTATGGCATAGGTGCTTGACTCTGTTCTGTTTTCTGCTAGGATTTGTATACACATGTCACTGATTTGTCTGTATCTGATAATTCAAAAGCGAGTTAAATTTGGATCATTTAGAACGGAAGTGATAATAATTTCTTGTTCCTTATATTTAGTTGCTTACGATATATTAAAATGACAATATAAGTAGTTGACATGATGCAGGGAAAGCAGAGCTTGTTGTCTGTTAAATTTCCTCTATGCCTTAGTTCCTTTCATCGTGCATTTTCTCAAGATTTTTTTTTTGCGGGCAGGTTGGGATGAAAGCTTTGATTATCCTCGCTTCCGTATATCCTTGTAGGTTCTATTCTCCAGCAGTAGTGAGACTTGCAACCCATGGTAACCTATGCTTGCGTGATAGCCCTAATTTAAGATATACTAAAGATTCATTTATCATAAATCATTTCATCCACCTTTTTGAAAGAATTACGAGGAAAAGCAGGGGGTTGATGGTTTCTGCCTAACATTTAAAAGTAGGGACCATATGCTTCATTTTCACCACAATGAAGCATTGAACATAGTGCCCATTAAGGATGCTATGTGGCACACGCTATGACTCACATCGTGCTGGAAGTTGATTTTCTTTTGGTTGAAGTCTATAAAGTGTCTTTTGTTGATAATTATTGGGTTTATGGAAGTGCAATTATGTAGGATGCACCGTTTATTCAGCTTCTTTTCCCATATTATTCCTTTTGGGTTATCATCATGACCTCTAATTATCTACCAATGTGATTGTGAGGGGCCTTTGTTTTCTGAACATCGGCGAGACTAATAGGAGCCTAAATTTTGGCCCAGGTCGTTTTGTCAACGAGTAAGATTACTCTGCCTATTTGTGCTTAGTCAACCAATTAGAGTGGGAGTTTCATTGTGGTGCTTACTGCACACTCTGAATCTTGTGAGTGGAATTTACAGTATTGCTCTAAATTCTCTGGCTTTGCCAAAAAGTATCCGCAAATTCAGCTTCTTTTCTTAAAGTGGCTGGTTGTTGGTAGAATTCATTTGATTTGATGGCTATTTCGATATGGTAATAATCTTTTAATGGGTTCGGGCCAGCACCTATTATCTTCTTTGAGTTGGAACTATACTACATCGCAGGGAGAATGTTGACAAATTATAGGTTGGAGGTTTTTTTAACTTCAATTTGGTTGGATTTAGTTTTGATTCAAAATTAAATTGAACTAAACATATTAGTTATCAAAAGAAAGGAACTTGTTCAATTTGGTTTTGTTGTTAATTTGACTCCATTTTGGACAGTTTGGTTCTTGTTATCTGAAGATTCTGAACGTTTTTATTTTTGGGTCTATATTTAAAAAAGAAAAACTTCAAATTTACATGTTCTTCATTTTCATTTGGGCCTAATATTCTATCTCTTTAAGTATAGTATCGTCTACCAAAGATAATCCAAGACAATGCTTTCCAACAAGTTCTTGAACTCAACATGTAGCATTGCCTTTAAAGAATCACATTATCGATCTGTAAATCTATACTTTAGTTGAAGTTGAAACCAACACAACAACCCCCCTCCCCCCCCCAAAAAAAAAAAAACAGAGAGAGATAACGAAAAACCAAATCATACCATTCGGTTTTAGCAACTTTAAACCTGATGTGAACCAAGTGGGTTTTGTTTGGTTCCTTTTCAGTTTAATTCGCCTTGAATCAATTTGATTTATTAATTGTATCCTCTCTTTATTTGGACCATGGCCCTTGATAGTGCTTTGCAATTGGTTAAGATAGCGTTATATTTTGATTAACAATTATAACTTTTGATTTAGTAATAAGTGTTTGATTTTTCATTTAAGTCATAAATCAGGAATATCAATCAAACAAATTGTCTTTCCTTGCTAGATGAAGCTTTTACCTTAAAGGACAGATGAAATTGCAAAACAGTAGTAGTAGTTTGAACAGTTACATAATTGTGGAACTTTATTTAGTGATAACTTCAGTTTATGGTTCGTATTTGACTACTTCTAGACATCCCCCTACTCTCCGCAGCAAAAGCATATTCTTTGCCTCTCTTTCTCCTTTGCAGTTTAGTTTAAATGTACTCTATTTATGATTGATCTAATTTTGAGAAATCGAAAGGCATGAAGTGATTTAATTAAGAGGTCCAGAATTTAAATTTTCACTCCAACACACATACGCACGTCAAATCATCAATATATAATATAAAATTTATTTTAAAACACACTTTACAAATTATAAACACAGTGTAATTTACTTATTAAATATTATGAAATGTACAAAGAAGTGTATAAATTCATCAATATATATATACATATATTAACTCTCTAAAGCTGCATTATTCACAAGTGCGGCTTCCCTCACAATCACTTTGTTTTGGACTCCATGCATGTGACTTAGTTTAAAAAAATGACAAAAAGTAAACCTCTAATTTTGAGAGGTTGGCGTGAAACAGCCTTGAGGATCACACGAATAAATCCGTTCATGTACATGCAGAAGAATTTGGCTTCATCTCCATGTGAGATGGTGATTGGTCATGAAGTTTACACTAAATAATGTACAACATCCTTACACAAGTGTGTATCATATATCGTCAGAAGGCATTGGAGTAGTGTAATCATCTTCAGGATTCTCTAGTCTATAAACATGCCATCGTGGCCGACGTAACAAGTTTACATTTTAAAGAATGTAAAATATTTAATTTAATTAAACATATGAGTCATTTTCGTGAATTTTTCAAATTTTCAAACATGCACTCAGAGAAAGACAGAAATGGTAGTCTGCCAAAAAAATTATACCACATATTGTGAAACGTGAGGAACTAAAAAATATTGGGTGTCAGCACATATCATTAGTGAAATGTGATATTTGATTGGGATCTCAATGTTGTTAAAATTCAAATATTTGTTATCATGATGTCAGATAACATATCTAAAATACCATTGGTTGAGTTTGGAGACATTCATCATGGGAAGTAAATGAAAATGACGTTGAACATATGGCTATCACATAACATGGTCTACATGGCATGCCCTCATCCATCAAAAAATGGGGTCACATAGCATGTATCATATATCACATTGTATTTTTTTCAACTAATTTCCTAATAAAAAATTCTGTAAATTAAATGTGATATGCTTATGAAATATTGTTTTCTTTTTTTTTTCTTTACTATTGTCATGATCTCCATGGCTGTCTTAAGAAAATGCATTGACGGCATGAGTTATTCTTTTCTTGCACGTCATGTGAATTGCCAACCTTAGTGACATTTGAGCTGGATTTGATTTTGACAGTTTGCATTGATCAGAGGTGAATATTACGTTAGTGGTGAGGCACTTGGAATAGCAGGGTCCTGTTTGGCAGGGTAAGAAAAAAGGCAAAGGTAAGGATAATATTTTCTATAATGTTTATATTTTTTTGTTGTTAGTACTTTATAATATTGATGTTTATATGTATCTTTCATTGAAAAATATGCTTCCTTTTATGCAAATTAATGGTTCGACCCTATGGCTTCCACTTAGGAACCATTGGCCACGGAAGATTCTATTCTGAATTTTTCAACTATGAATATGGATCTGTGTCCCCTCCACTTCTCTTCTAACTCCCTCAAATTCAAATCTGCGAAGATCATGATGGGTATATTTTCAGGTAATAATTTCAAAATAATGAAATTTAGTTATAATGAACTGATAGCCCATATATTATCAGTTTTAATTTTTGAAAGAAAAAAATACTTAATTTTTTTATTAACAAATATACTTAATGTTTTTTAAGTTGAATAGTGCTCCTTTTTGCCCTCCTTACTTCCCAAATAAAAAAATATAATTAGTTAAACGCAGTTTACACTAGGTATCTCTATGCTATCAACCATTTTCAAGGTTTTCCCCCCTTGGGAGTGTTGAAGATAAGCCCTGATAAGAACTCCACATCCAAAAATGATAAGAAAAATGAAATGCATATAATCTCATGGCAATCCAAACTAAGAAGTGTAAGCTATTTTGTTGAAATATACAAGCTTAAGCATCATTTCATACAAAATTTAACAAAGCATATGAGAAAAAAACAAGAAAAAGAAAAAAAAAGGCCTAACTACCACAAGACCTGGGACCCATAAAAGATGTTGGACTTGAGGCCTCTAACTTTCAAAAGTCAAGTACAGGTAAAAAAATGGAGGTTATAGGTAAAAAAATGGAGGTTGTGACCTCAGGCTTCTAAGACTCAAAAAACATAAGCCCACAAATAAAATTGGAAATAGCTTGTGGAAATCCTATTTAAGTAGTTTAAATTATTTTGGTGAGATGGACAAGTACAAGTCTATATAAAAGTTAACAAGGAGTGTAGAAATAACATTGTAATGTACTTGGAACAACCCGAAATAAAAGAAGAAGCTCTTCATCAATATTGAATAATGTAAAACATTTTTGCAACCTCAGTTCCATGTAGATTGAATTGAGTTTGCTATAAAACCTTGCAAGTGTTTTAGTGATAGGCATTTTGAATGCTTATTTAGTTCCTCCGTTCGAAATTGACCACAGATTAGAATATACCTTTTTTTCACGGTTCGGGGCATTGTGAATTTTGGAGTTCATTTTAAATCATATATAAAAAGAAAATATGAAGAAAAAGGAGGAATTTTTAGCATTGAATCTCTCTCTCTCACACACAGTTTCGGTTTCTTTATTGGTCTCTGAATGACTGATTTTTATTTTTGTATTAGAATTCTTTCGAATAAACCTAACTTTTAGGATTCCTTCACACAATCTGGTTGTTAATAAAGATAGAATGAAATAAAGAATAAAAATATGAGATTTTTTCCCTTTGATTCTCTCTCTCTCTCTCTCTTCTTCTTTTTTTTCAGAAATCTATAAAATCTTTATAATAAAATCCTTGAAAAATCTAGATTGATTCGCAACTTTTAGGATTCTTCCACACAAATTGTGTTCTAAGTTGTGCCAATCAACTGTAGCCAGAGATCCTGCAAAGTTGCAAAAGCTCTAACTTAATTGTGCTTGAAATTGACCAATTATAAAGATTCTAAAACTATCCACATCATGCAAGATATCCTTGTCAACCATATTCCTTAAAACGTGTTTCTAATTATATTCTACGTTAGAGAAGACTGCAATTTTTTTTTGGAATTTGACCATTAAAGGATATATTCATGCTTTTCATGGAATTAGATGGATCTACTTTCAAAAAGGAATTGGATGAATCTAGCTTTGCCCAGAAACCCACCCTCACAGTCCATATATAAGCTGACGTAGATTACCAGATATTCGGAGGGTGGTAATTCAGAACAGGACAGTTATAAAGACAATTTCCTTAATAAAATGTGTTTTTGTGTTTCTTTTTTTCCCAAGTCATAAACTTCTATTGTTGATTTAGATTCTAGGTCGGATTAGTAGCTTCAATATCATCAAATTTTGAACTTTTTGTATGCTCAATTGAATTCGTATATAAATATAGATCACGTCACATGAATATGAGAAAGAACTGGAGAGGAACTCTTTATCTTCATATAAGATGGCCGTTTTTTTTTAATTTCTTTCTGTTAAGAAGCTGGCTACCTTTTTATGTGATAGATGAAGCGTTGAAGTTCCATGATCAAGAGGTAGTCAATTGGATATAAAATCAAGTGAATCATCATTTGCAAGATATAGAATACAGAGTCGTTCAGATAAGTCAATTGTATTAACTTGAAGAAATTCACCATTGTTCCAATATCACTTCTCTAACTTTCACCATTTAAAAGGGTTTTTTGTTACCATTTGTCTTTGCTCAGGGCCCATATTCCACTATTGCTCAAATTCACCATCAGAGAAATGCCACCACTATACTATTTTATTGAAGCCCAAAATTCAAAATTGACATTTTATGACAGGGTCATTAGTTGACAATATTTAAAAGTCAAAATAAAGAATATACCTAAGTATTGGTAGTTTATTCTTAGGAAGCATGATTACTTTAGGACATCAAATTCCTATTATATACTTAAGAAGCATGTGTATGATTTAATTAGTGTATATATTGGGGCCTAACATTGAAGCTATCATGGTGGGGTTGAAACTTGATAGAAAATATGAGAAGAAATGCAGTTTCTTCTTCTTTTTAATCCATTAGGACAGAATAGAGATGGTCAAGAAGTTTAATGGTAAAACTAGTAGCTGGTCGGTAAAAAGTGAAAGGGAAACAATAAAGTTGATGCTATTATTTATGTGAAGCATGCTTAGAAAGTACAAATACACTACTACCACATGAAATAAGTCAAAGCGTACATTTTTGAATACGAAAGAAAAATTGTCAATGCTTGCATGGACTCCATTAATGAAAAGGGGATCCATGTTGCACGGTGCAGACTTAATAGATTTCACTCGAAGTTATGTTGAGACTTTGAAATGCATTCAACTTATTAAAAAAAAAGTTAGATGAAGTTAACTATGGATATGCATATAATGTTAAGTATACTTTTTAGAAAAAAATTGAATTAAATTTAATTTGTAGGTATATATAAAATAAAACAATCATAAAAAGTCATCTCAACAAGTTCTGTTTTAAAGTGTCCTTGATGAATTTATGTGTTTTACAGAATTGATTTGGTTTAGCTTTTTAAAAAGTCAATATGATTTTTTTTCTTATAATGGAATTCAAGTAATGTTAGAGAGTTATAACCAATGATACATTTTCCCCTGTAATTACCTGCACTGCACTGCATATATGAAAGATGATAAAGATAACAATAAGAATGGTCAAAATTTTCTCTAGTTGCAGTTGGTGAATGGATTAACATGAGTCATCAAAATTTGAACCAAAGTACAATGGGGACTGAGATTTGAGAAAAATATGGAACCGAGTCCCCCAAATGAAGAAAAGTAGAAAGTGTAGAGTACAAGAAACCGTATGGGATGGATTCAGTGACCCAACCACCCAACTTCAATCCATGACCCTTTTTGACTTTATATCCATTGTGCTTTGAAAAAAAAATTAAAATACTGTAAATGGGGTTTGTGTGCACAATTTTGACTTTGTGTTTGAGTTGACTTAACATGATAAAGTCGGCAACACAAGTGTCAGATTTTAGGGGTTTCACATTGTCATTAAAACCTTTTAATATTGGTCTCTTGAGATATGTGAAATAAGTTAGTATATTAGATAAGATTCCTTTCATTCACATGGTTATATGTTTGAAAAGGAAATAATACAAAGAATAAAATTGTGTGTGAAGATGATTTCTCTTCATTGAATTTATTATTTTTCACTTTCTAAATGTTTGTAATTATAGTAAAGGATTTAAATTTAAATTAAGTTACTATTCTTCCGATCTTTAATATAAAACTATTTTAATTGAACCACGTGAATTAAGAATAAAAGATAAAGTTAGTTAATTATCTCGATTTCTCTAAAGATCATATTTTTCTAAAACTATTTTTATTTAATTTTTTTTCTCTTTTTAAAATACATTAAATATAAACATTTTTTGGAATTGCATAATATATAGTACCTCGTATACTGGAAATGATCTTATATTTAAAATTATGGTAAAAAGTTCTATATTTAGAATTGGAGGAAATATATTGGATGGAAAGGATGACCTAAAGATCACAAATATGATCAAAATGGCTTAAAAAGGGATGATTATGGGGGTGTGATGCTTTCATTTAGTGGATGGATGAGATCAAAGTAGACCATCAAATAATAACTAATAATAAGCAGTAATGCACAACCAATGGCGTTTTTAGCGCCGACACTAGGAAATGGAAATGACATTCCAGGCTCCAATTATCTCCAAAGTGAAGCCAAAGAGAATATATATTTATAAAAACGTTTTTGGTGGGTTTGACTTATAAACAAAATAAATAGATTAAGTTAATCATAAATAAAAATATTTGTATGAATGTTCGAAGTTAATTTTGCTTGTGTTTAATTCTGTAATTTTTATGCACATTAGAGGAGGGATACGAACTTGAAACCTTTTATTAAATCTAGAATACTCGGCATCACACTTAGAGATGCTTGGTACATTTTAGAGTAATTTATAATGAACTTTTTGTAAAATTTAGAAAGCATCTCTAAGATTGTTAGCTCCGTCAAAACCCAGTTTGAAGACCTGGAAATAATAAGTGGATTGTAAGCTCCTATTCGCTGGTCATGAGGTATTATAACATTGATGAAAATGAGTTGAAAGGGGGAAAAAGTTGGTGATTTATTGATGGTATTTTTGGATGACAATGGACCTTTGTGGGGGTAAGGCATTGGGTGGATAAAGAAGAGGCTACCTTTTGCCTTTAGTAGAAGAAAAAGGCAAATTAATAAGGGCTACCCTCTATGATTGGACTATTTTGAGTTTTAGATTTTTTTTTTGTGAGCATAAGGTGTTAACCAATTGATAGTCAAAGGTTAATCTCTTCAAGACGTAAAGATTACTAAAGTGAATTTTGTTTTTTCTAATAAAATTTTTTTTTATGCATACGGCTAGGAATTAAACTTGGACAGCATATTTAAGGGACCTAATTATCTACTAACTGTATCAAGATGTTATTAGTAAGTTTTAGATTTTTTTAATTGTATAATTATTCAAGTAAGGAGGGAGATAAAAAAAAAAGCAAGGTAGGAAATAAGTCTAATTTTATTTCTGAAACACTTTTTATATGAGTAATTTAGGAAATTTAATTTTTCTTATTTTGTCTTCAAACATGAAAAGGATCATATCAATTTTCTTCTGACTAAATGTAAACCTCATGCTTTGCGAGGCTTCCCAAATAAAATGTTTGTGAGAGAAGCTATATTGTTCATATTTTGTGTGAATAGTATAGTTTCCTAAAATTTTTTGGTACATATATATATGTTGGTACATTGAACTGCTAAAAGCGAGCACTATCTCACTATCCTATTAGACTATTTTGACATATTTAAATCTCTTCAATTGTTCAATTATTCAAATAAGGAGAGAAATAAAGATAAGAAGCATATGTGAGTGAGTGCTACATGAATCTGACTTTATCTCCTTCTCCTATTTCACTATTACGATTCAGGAAATTTACCTGAAATCTTAAAGTTATTGTGATATGAGAATGATCCTCTCAAATTAAAATATTTAAAACATGAGAGAGGGTAATATAAGTAATGATCGGCCATGTAGAAATGAGTCATTTTTCTAAGAGAAATGAAAAAGAAGAAAGAAACGGAAAAGATACTTCATTAAAAAAGCTATTTTTGTTCCCTAAAAACTTTAATAATGTGTCTTAAACATGTTATTACAAAGATTTTTTATTCTCTTTTTTCGTCATCTTCTTTTAATGAAACTCTTTTCATATTTACCAACCTATGTTCATTATTTTTGCTTTTATTTATTTATTTATCTCCTTATTATTTAAAAGTATATTTTACAAAGTTTTAACTTCAAAAGATTTAAATCTCATAAGAATGCAGTTCATGTTGTAATTCTTATTGATTTGGGATCAATTTTTTTAAGGATCCCTTAAAATTTAAAATTGAATGCATTAAGTTGATAAGAAAGATTGCGTCATTAATATTGTTTAAACAAATTTAAACATGGGTAAAATTTGAAAATATCTTTGATTGTTATATGAAAAATTAATTTTTGCAAAATTGTTATTTTAGACCCTAAGTTAAATATATTTTTATTGAAAGATTTAACATTTAAAATTATTATAAAACACTTCAGGACCAAATATTTAAACTTTGCAACTTAAAATTTTAAAATCAACTTTCTTGCCCTAAATGAATGTTGGTGAAGGGCAAGGTTCAAAGACTCAAATCAACTTTATGCTAAAATTTTTGAGCTAATTAGCTGGCAATTTGTTCCGGATTAAAATGATCTCAGTACAAAATGATATTTAGCCGAATTATTAAAGAGAATAATTAACAAAATAGAAAAGCGAAACATTCTAAATAAGTGCTTAGGGCCCGTTTGGTTCTCAGTTTTGTAAAATTAAGTTAAGATAAATGAAGTTTGTAAAAATGAAATTTAGATAAAGTAAGTTTGTTGTAAGTTATTATGTTTGGATATTTTTTTTGTAAAAGTAAGTTTGACAAAAAATCTATTTGGATGATAAGGGTTAAAAACACTTTTAGATATATAATATAGAGTAAATTTGTTTCTCCTTTTCCAAAACTCATGCTTTATTAAAGGAAAAGTAATTTTTTCTCTCATTTTTCAAAACCACAGTTTAACCCACTTTTCATTTTTTAAAAAGTTAATTTATGTTTGATTTGTATTTGGCTAAACACATCTTTTAGAAAACCATGGTTTCTTTTTGTAAAAGGTGAACCAAACATCCACTTAGGCGAAATAAAAAAAGGAGTTGAATTTAACTTACTTGTTTATTACTTCTAAAAATGTGGTACCCATGCCCACTTATGATGATATATCTTTGTCACAGAAAAAAGTAACTTAAATTTCAACAACAATAAGCAAAGATAAGATTCTCTGATTTTGATAAGTTGAATGTAGACTTGTTCTTGTTTTTCTTTCCCTTCACAAAGTTGGTAGGATAAATATTTATGTAGATATGTCTCCAATAATTTGTTCCTTTGTGCCTTTGAAAAATCCATACCAAATGACCTTTTCCCTGTTCAGAAGATCCTGTTGTATAGGTGTACCTGTAAGGCATATAATAATTTTGTCCTTTTTTTTCCTTGGAAAAGGTCATATTTAGAGACTCATAATTTATGTTAATGAAGCATGATAGTTGAGAATTCTCAATATTGCATGGATTTCTCAAGGATTATATAAATAAGTTATCATTTATGTTTTTGAAATTTATTATTCACGTTCTTTAAAATTAGAACTTGATGTTTTCAATATTATATGAATGTTTCAAATTTGATTCTGCCTATAAATGAAAACATTCTAGTACTAGTATTATTTAAAAAATAAAATTGTAACTTAATTTAAAAAATATGATCAATAACTTTAAGAAGAATTAATAGTTAACTTTTGGAGATTGAAGTCTTTGATTTTTCTTTCTTTTTTTTTTTTAGGTACAAAGTATTTCATTGTTATTAATACAAGCTAAGGGTATCATTTCCCCTTTTTCTTTCCTAACGTGTTTCATTTTATATTATATTATTTGCCGACTCAAGAGATAAACCATGTCCATGTGCTTGTAGAAATTCCTCATTCAAATTGTGCATGCAGATTCAAACATTCATATTTGCATAGGGCTTTCTTCAGTAATAAAGTAATTAATTAAGATGTCCTTTATGGATATACTAAATAATGCTACTTAATCCACAGAATGAAAAATGAACTACAAGCTGCAGGCTGCCAGCCTGCCTAATTAATAACCTTTTATTGACTTTGAAAGTTGCAGAAAAAGTTTCACGTCAAGAAAGTAGGGGAAAAGTTAAACGGATCTAGGCATGGTCTCATCAAATAATAGATGGTTTATACTTTTCTACCTAAATTCTTCAAGTCCCTTGGGGGTTAAAAAGTTTTGGGATTTTTTGTTCTTTTTAAAAAATTAATCTTTAGCAGATCTTTTGTATTTTGGAGGTGCACGCACATATTTCAAATGTGATTTGAATAATTTAAATTTTATTATTAACTTTATATTTAAATTATCAATTTTAAATTCATAATTAAAGATTAGGAATACATTTATTTTACATTTCGTTATATTGAAATAAACAATAAAACTTTAACATTAGCAAAAATTTAAACTATTGCATAAAGAATCCTAATGAGTAATTGTTTTATCAAAAGGTGATATTTTAACTGTTTTTGAATAAATGGCAACATGTGTTTTGGATTCTTTCAGCTTTTGTGAAGCTCACCAAAAGCAGAACACAAAATTCCAATATTCTTCTTTTCCTTATCATGTATTTATTGTTTATTATTTTTTTTGGATAAAATATGCATTGTTTATTTAAATTGTACAAGATTGTCATTGGCAGCAATACCTGATTACAAAATTTGAAATTAAAAAACCAATAAGGTCAGTCATAGTTTACATATAGTTAGCCCCTTAAGTATTATGCTTAGATTCGATTTTTGGTTGTTGTATGGAAAAAAGGTTTTACTGGAAAAAAGGTTGAAATTAAAAGGTTTTACTGAAAAAAGATTTTTGGATATTCTTGATTAAAAAAATTTAAATTCAAAAGGAATCAAATATTAAATTTTAAAATGTTGCTAGTGACCAACAAAATTATGTTTGTTTGTAGAAAGGCAAAAATGAAAAAAAACGTTAAGTTGATGACAAAAATAGGGAATATTGAAAAGGAAGTCCAAGATAAGTTGATTGACCCTAGCTAATGAAGAATTTGGGTGTATGAGAGAGTAGGTTGGATCATCTGAACTTACTTTAAGGGCATGTTTGTCACTCAAAATGAAAATGTGAATGGAAAAAACTCAATCCCAAAAATATTAAAGGTCTTTTCCCAACAAAAGGATCATATCTACGAAACATAACTTTTATACTTTCTTCACCTTTTTCTTCTTCTCAAGTTCATTTTTATGTATCAAATACAACATAAGTGAAGTAAGGAGAGAAATAAAAAGAAATTGGTGGGCTCTATTTTGAATAATGTGTTCTACAAAATAAAATCCATTTTATTACCAATCACTTTATTCAACTAGTAAGATGGTTGTACCAGCCTAGTTCATATAGTCATGTTAAATGGTAAGAGTTTAACATTTTTACTTCATTAGAAGATCCAAATAGAGAAAGAGAGTTTGTGTAAAGCTTTGAAATTTGGAGGAGTAATGAAATGTAACATGGAAGTGAGAAGTGAGCAAGACTTTGAAGAAGCAATGGTTATGGAATCCGCCTAGGATTCATATGTTGTGTCTCCACTTGTCCCCCGCTTTCTTCTCCTTTGTTTCTCAATCTCACTGCATTCCCAACCACATTATATATACCCCCACTTCACCTTCATGCCGCCAACCCAATCACCTCTTGCCACGTGTTCCTTCCTCAGTGGACCCCTAGCTAGCTAGATTCTGCTGAGTACCACAAAAACAAAATTAATATGAAGTTAAATCCCATTATAACACCCCCAAAAACAGAGCTTGCTTTGCGAAGACAAGCAAAACCCCACCTTGCATACTGCTTGACTTGGTTAAGAATAAGTTGATTTGTTAATTCTTAAATTAATTTGTATATACAGATTCATTTCATAAGCAGTATTATATAACTAGAAAGATCAATTAATTGCAGTTCATGAGTAAATTAGATAAAAAAACCATTTTATCAGCAGCAACCTCATATAATTTAGTTTCAAACTCTCTGGCACAATTAGAATTGGGCCTCCGCATTTATACAAAACTCAAAATGAGTTATATTATTCACTACTTTTGAATAGATTGTTTCCTTTCTCTGAAATGGTTTTATTTCTAACATGTTTTGTGTAAGGCGCAGGGATTGATGCTTAAGTTTTTCTTTTTGTACATAAAATTGGGTGCCTAGTGTCTACTATGCATGGAACAATAGGGATATAGCCATCTATTTGGCATTTTTTTTTTTAAAAAGGAAGGAAATAGGTGGATTGGCCAATGAATTTCAAAATGTGAGCATCATTTTGTTGTTAATTTAAGGAGGGAGACAACCTTTTTAATTGGTCTCCTTGTCTTTGTTACTACAACACACCAAACTACATTACATTATTAGCACTTGAAACATAATAAAAAGCACCTTATATGGGAAAAGTCATTTCACAAACTCATTATTATTTCTTCCACTCAACATGCAGATTCTTCCATTCTCCTAATCCTAAACCCTTTCATTACATTTTAATTCAATATCGATATAGGTATATCGTTAATTAAGAGATATATAGAGATTATAACAGTTCAATTATAAGTTATTTTATTCAATTTTTTAATGCTTTCTGGTACTTTCAAAGAGAGGATGCTTCGAAATTTCCTTCTGTGATGAGTGTTTTCCAGAAGGTATAAAGATTCCACTCACATATTTAATTAACCATATGCAATTGAAAGGGAAATCAATGTGGTAAGTGTAATTATTAGATATATTTTGAAAAATATAAGTCGGCATGTGTTTATACGTAAGAAACAATGGTATCTTTTAAATCTCATATAGAATATAATTATAGCAAATATGTCTCTTCTCTCATATTACTCACACTCAGAGAGTTTCATAGGGGGGTTTAATCTCAATTTTCATTATTATTTTTTAAATTGTAAGTCCTTTGTGAAAAAAAAATGGAAGACAATGCATGAAAGCATATGAGAACTCCATATATAAATACTGATTTTCTTTTTATTCGTTTTAAGGCCTATTTTCGTGACTCGATCAATCATTTGTGACTTGATTTGATTTTTCCTTAGTAATTGGGGCTCGCAATAAGGTTAAAAAAAAAGGAAGTCTGGGATTCATTGGACATTTTTTTGGATATGTAAAAATTCATGTATAAGATATTTAAGTCTACAAAACATGAAAATCTTTTATGTTTTGTATGCGTCTTAGTTAATTATAATTATAAGGCCTATCCTGTTAGTAATAAACTCAAAGATAATCAGAAAAAATGTGGTAAATTTTTTTACAACACATAAAACACACATATATGGAATATATATATATATATATGTATAAATGTAATAGCTTGTTGCTCTTTAACATGTGCCAAAGGAGAAAGTTACTATTTTATTTATTCATTTGGCCACGGACAACTTATTTATTATAATTACTATAAATATTTTAATAATGATCTTTTTTTTTTGGCTAAATGAACTTATGAAATTGAAATTGGATAAAACTACTTAACGTAATAGTTTAAAGTCCCCACCCAATAACCTATATATCTTTCATGAAAAAACAACTCAATCGGTGAGGATTAATTGTTTTAGTAAAACTTTTTTTTTTAACTTTCTAAGACAAAATCATATATTTCCATGAAAAGGAATTGTTAAATATATAGGGTATTTCCATCAAAATATATATACAACGAATTGAATGTTCAAAATTTATCAAATTACTTTCTGAAATCAGTCCACAGATAAAAGGCACATGTTGAACGTTGTGAAAATTTTTATATTTCATTAATTGCAAGATAATTAATTAATTTTGTAAATATAATATGATAAAATTTTTTTTAAATATATAATTAATAAAAATCAGTGAATCAATATTTTCAATTGACTTTTATTTTAAAAATGTTTCCTTTATTTTTAGCTCATAATATATTTGATGACATGGTGAAATATAATTTTTTTTTGGGTATCTATAAATGGTGAGCAAATGTAATTTTTTTTCTTACCTTGATTGTCATATTATTTGAAATGATTTCTTCCTTAGCATTACACTTAATGTATATGGTACAACATATATAATTGCACATAATTTAGTCAACTTCTTTGGATAAAATTTCCTGCATGTTAATAAGGTGAACGTTACTTTTCTGTCTCCTATAGGAGCAGGGACATAAACAAGGCTAATAATTATTCTTTGATGAAGGGGAGATGTATAAAACACACCAATGATTAAAAAATAACAAATATATCTCTGAAAATATCAAAAAAACAATTTTGAGAAATTTATATATAGAAATATTATTGACTTGAATTATTTGTTTTTGTATAGATGGAATCTTGATAATAGGAGTGTGGACCACCAAAAGGGTAAGCTGATGGCAATTCTATCGTTCAAAATGCAGCCAAACCTAAACCAAAGGGTCCTTTCAGAGAAGTATATGGAAAAATGTTTGAAAACATTTTCTCTGGTGGAGTGTCATACACGTGGGAATAATTATTATGAGTGGGAGGGGGGTCTGGGATTTTCTTTTTTGTGGGGGGCATACTCACTTTCTCTTTGTTTCTTTCTAATTTCTTTCTTTCTTTCTGTTCATTAATATTATTATTATCATTATTTTCTGTGTTAGAATCTAAGGGGAGATCAGTGCTTGGGTTGGCACTATAAATTCAGAAACAGATCACCTCATCTTCCCTCACAATTGAGCGTTAGAGTAAGACAAGAAGCCTTCTTTGTAGCTAAAGTCTCTCACTTGTGTGATCTATCTCTTTCTTTCTTCTTATTAATTAAGAGGCCCAGGAGAAAATTATATTGAGAGAGAGAGAGAGAGAGAGAGAGAGAGAGAATGGAGGGAAGAAAGGAGTATCCGAAGAGAGAAGAAGATATCACTGTTGATTGGAGAGGCAGATCTTCAAACCCTCAGAAGCATGGCGGAATGAGAGCTGCAGCTTTTGTCCTTGGTATCTCTCTCTCTCTATCTCTCTCTTCTTTGTTTACTGATTACAATAAGAAGGCTAAAGTGAGCATGAGACTAGCTAGGAACACATAGAACTTTAACATCAAACTCTTCTCCTCATCAGTTTGGTGTGGTGTTGTGAGTGTGTGTGTGTGTGTACCAGCTTGATCATCTTTCTATCTTTTTTGACTCTTGTTTCATTATTGCTCTCTCTGTCTATCTGCCTGTCTTTTTGTCTGTCTGTATGTCTCTCTCTATATATATGGACACAAACATACGCAGAGCTTCTTTGTAAGAAAGGATATATTTTAGCCAAGCTCTTGTGTTTAATTATGAGCCAGGTTACCAACTTCTGCTTGTTGATCAAAAGCTCTTAACACGAGGCTGCAAGCCAGCTGTAAGATTAATTATCAACAATATTAATTATATATATGCCAAATTAATTAGTGTTCTGCAATATAATCAGTACTCTCTCTCTCTCTATTTATATAATATACACGTATATGTATATGTTTGATTAATGAGACGGTTTTATTTAATTATATATTAATTAATTAATGTTGACCAGATATATATATATATATATGCTATATATACAGGGCTTCAGGCTTTTGAAATAATGGGAATAGCGGCAGTGGGGAATAATCTGATAACATACGTGATAAATGAGATGCACTTCTCATTGGCAAAGTCAGCCAATATTGTGACTAACTTTGTTGGCACCATCTTTCTCTTGGCCCTCCTCGGTGGCTACCTTTCTGATTCTTATCTGGGGAGTTTCTGGACCATCCTCATCTTTGGCTTTCTCGAACTTTCTGTATGCTCTCTCTCTCTCTCTTCATGCTTTTTAATTATATATATTCCTTCATATTTTATATAATATATATATATATATATCCCACATTTCTTTTTTCCCGTATGTCTACTTTACTTTTTGTCTCTCTCTAGCTACCCCCACCCACCAATCACAATTATTGAATACCATTTGCCGTTTGATTTCACAGATTATTAATTAATCTACTTATCTTTTATATATATGTATATATACTGTGTCTATATCTAAAATTAATACTTATGGGTTTGATTTAATTTGTTATTAATTATCTGATGATATATAATAATTATACAGGGTTTCATACTACTGTCAGTGCAAGCTCATCTTCCCCAACTGAAGCCACCTCCATGCAATATGCTTCAAGAAGGGCAAGAGTGCATAGAAGCCAAAGGCTTCAAGGCATTTATCTTCTTCTTAGCAATATACTTAGTGGCATTAGGGAGTGGCTGTGTGAAGCCTAACATGATAGCCCATGGAGGTGACCAGTTCAACCAGGAGAACCCTCACCAACTAAAGAAGCTCTCAACTTACTTCAACTTTGCCTATTTTGCTTTCTCCATGGGTGAGCTTGTTGCCCTAACTGTCCTTGTTTGGGTCCAAACCCACTCGGGTATGGATGTCGGGTTTGGAGTCTCCGCTGCCGCCATGGCTTTGGGTTTGATTAGCTTGATCTCTGGTACTCTTTATTACAGAAACAAGCCTCCTCAAGGCAGCATCTTCACTCCCATTACTCAAGTATGTTTCTTTCTTCTTTCTTCTTATGTCCTCCCTCTTAAATTTAACTGATATTCATTTTAATAATTAGTGTCTCTAAATTATCATGTGACATGCTCTTTATGTCTCTTATAAAAGTCTCTGTATTCTTTTAGAGTTATATAGCATAAAGTTTAGAGAGATAAAAGAAAAGAGACAAAGTGAGAAACAAAAATCAATCCTATACATATATTTGCCTTTTAAATCACTCTCTTGTAAAATTTTACAAAAGAATTAAAATATGAAAACAATAAAGGCATGGTATATCTTTAGGTAGTACAAGAGATGCTATTTAAAATATAAATATCACCATACATTTAATAATATTTTAAAAGATACTAGATATTCTGAATAGAAATATCGAAGTCAAAACAATGTGCATTAATGTCACAGTTCAAAATACGTTGATAAGTACTTACCAAAAAAAAATACGATGATAAGTTGTTCATTAGCATACAAAATTATTAGATATGAAAATAAAGTAGCATAAAATGTAATAAAATATAGTAAATACGATGCAAAATACTATTTATCTTGGTACCAACCACAGCCTTGAAGAGTTGACGAAGTGAGGCACCCCATATATAGAGGACCATACTGTGTTTGCTTGTGGTTCCTAAGAGAGGGAATTAATTAAAAAGAAAAAATCGCATTTTCTTAATTTATCAGACCACATGTTTATAATTTTATTCCATAGATTTTATTAGATTTTATAAAGTCTACGCATGAACAGTTTGGTGAGGTGGATTCATCAGAAGTTTGAAAACTGAAACACGTGAGTTGTCGAAGAAAAAGCGGTGCTGTCTGCTGCTTATTCATGTACTAGGAAAGTGTCAAACTTATAATACTACGCATCATGTTGTTGACCCCTACCTATATATATATATGTGTATATGTATAGGCTCCCCAATATCAAATATCCAAATAATAATAATAATAATAAAATAAATAAATAAAGTATCAGGTTTATTAATTATTAACAATTATCATCATCGCTGTTATGCACCAGGTTTTTGTGGCTGCAATTCTGAAAAGAAATCAGAGTTGTCCTTCTAACCTACAAATGCTTCATGGAGGTCATGTCCTGGCCACTCATGACTCCTTTGCAGCTGCTTCCCTTCATTCCAATAAGTTCAGGTACTTTTTTAACGTTTTAATTTTCATTAATTCTCTCTTTTCACTCACTATCTCTCTCTACTAAACACTTTAAGATTTGTACTTCAATATTATCTTTAAAATATTGTGCCGTTTATTAATTATATAATCAATATGTTCTTAATTTTCTTTCAAAGGAATGCATGTCACTAAATATTCTTTGCCATATTTGCACAATCAGAAAGACAGAAAGTTAAGAGTATCAATACATTAATTGTTTAAAATAATACCTCATATTTGAAACATTTATAACTATTCAACATCAAAGAGAATGACACAAATAATAAAGTCTATTTATTTATTTATTCTTTATTTTCTTCCTAACGTTTACAAGGACTTAATTTCCAATAAATAACTCTAAATATAGTTTATATAGAAAATTATAACATGCATTTTGTATAATAAATTAATATTAACATTCTCTTACGTACTGTATATTTAGGTTCCTGGAAAAAGCTTGTATCAAAGTCCAAGATGGGAGTAACATCACAAAGGAAAGCCCTTGGAGATTATGCACAATTGAACAAGTTCATCAAGTAAAAACCCTACTCTCAGTTCTTCCCATTTTTGCTTGCACCATTGTCTTCAACACCATCCTTGCTCAGCTTCAAACCTTCTCAGTCCAACAAGGCTCCTCCATGGACACTCACCTCACCTCTTCCTTCCGCATCCCTCCTGCCTCCCTCCAGGCCATCCCCTACATCCTCCTCGTCATCCTCGTACCTCTCTACGACACCTTCTTCGTCCCCTTTGCCCGGCGATTCACTCGTCACGAGTCCGGCCTCTCGCCCCTACAGCGCATCGGCATCGGCCTCTTCCTGGCCACCTTCTCCATGGTCTCAGCTGCCCTAATGGAGAAGTGGAGGAGAGATTCAGCGCTAACCCTAAACAAGACCTTGTCCATTTTCTGGATCACCCCACAGTTCTTGATCTTTGGGATATCAGAGATGTTTACAGCTGTTGGATTGATTGAGTTCTTCTACAAGCAATCGCTTAAAGGGATGCAATCGTTCTTGACGGCGATCACGTATTGTTCTTATTCCTTTGGGTTTTATTTGAGCTCTCTGTTGGTTTCTCTGGTGAACAAGGTCACCTCCCATGGCGGTTGGCTTCACGACATCAACCTTAACAAGGACAGGCTTGATCTGTTCTATTGGTTGCTTGCTGTCCTGAGCTTCCTTAATTTCCTCAACTATCTGTTTTGGTGCAGATGGTTTTCTTATAATCCTTCTTTATCAAGCATAGAGAATGATGGTGATCATGATGCTAAGGACCGTAGCTCCAAGAACATTGGAGATGAAAGTATTCCTTAGCAAAAATAATTTATTAAACATCGTCTTGGATCTTTATGTTATTAACTGTACAAGTAGAAAAGTATAAAAAGTTGTGAGTCGATGGCCTTAGTTTATATCCGATAGTTTCTGTAAAGCATGATAATTAAGCTTATATGTAACAGTTAATATATATATATATATATATATGAATCCAGTTAAAGTCCTATTGTTTTGGATTTTTTTTCTCAGCAGTTACTTTCTCTTCCTTCAAGTTAATTGATCATAGAAATTTTAGTGTATGGAGTGTAAAATAAATATGAATGTCTGGGAAGTATGCGGGGATAAAGAAAGATGCACATTATTTCTGAAGCTCCAAGGGCTTTTTTTCTGGCTGAATATACTAAGTGATGAAACTTTTGACAGGAAAAAAATATTGCCTTTCGTTAGCCTATTAGATCACAAGTAATGTTTGGAGACACAGAATTAAGTATCAACAAATAAAAAAAAAATTATATGAAAAAGTATACTCAAACTAAAAATAATAAAAAAATATAATCAATGAATAGTGATAAGAATTAAAACAATAAATATTATCGAAATAAAATAGTTCATTTTTTCTTTTATTTTCTTTGTATTTTGGGCCAATTTTTGAAGCAGTAGAATTTGGTCTTTAATTAAGAAGAGAGAATAATGTTTTGGTGAAAATGGATTTATGTAATGAGAAGAGAGAACAATACTTAAAAAAAAAACTCTGAATTTAATACTAATGTTTGATTATATGCTATAGTTTCTCACACAAGATTTACAAAAATTTATCATATACTGAAGTTGTGCAATTATCGTTTATTTTGACTTTTCTTAAAGTGTGGGTGAGTATATTATTTATCTCTCTCGCCAAAATTTGGCTCCAAATAGTATGATGTGATGTACATAAAAGACATACAGTGAAAGCTTCATGGCTACAGTATGCATAGAAAAGAAAACTGTATGGTTCTGAGAGATTATGGAATGGTGGAGAGACAGAGAGAGAAGTAAAGGGGAAAAAAGAACGAAGAGATGAGAATTGAATTGAAGATATAGGATGATGGAAGTTGCTTTTTGTTCTTTTTGAAAGATAATGATGCAGCTTTTATGTAAGGAGACAAGAGACATGTCTCCAACATGTTTTGGTGTTCCCACAAAAACCCTTTCAATTTTGAATTGTTCATCAACATGTTGGCTAAAAGATTAGCATATACCTCCCTCCCTTCCAGAATTTTAACCTTGACATACCAGTCACCACCTCCACTGGGTCTTCCCATTTATCATAGCTTCCTCCACTATACTTATAGTACCTGCAAATATTTTTTTTTCTAAAATTTAATTAAATTGCATAACACAAAACTCTCTTTACATTTTTATTATGTGCGGATATATTTTTTTAGCATTCAAAACTTGATGATATTTTTTCCTAATTTTATTTCATTATAAATTTTAAAGGTTAAAAACTATAAAAATTAATCAATGCATTTAGTTATGTTTTTTAAAAGCACATTTACTAATGTTATTAATGTTTGATAGCATTTTTTTAAATGGATAAGAAATTCAGGGTAGACAACGTATGAATGGTTGTTTCTGGTTATTCTTATGAGAAATTTTATGATGTACTACCTTTTTTTTTCACTTTTTGGAACAATCACTTGTTTTCCTTGCCAAAAAAATTAATTGATTTGTCATTTATATATTTTTTGTGTTCAATAAAACCATAAGTAATTGTTTCAAAATACTCTCTCCGGTCCTATATATAGGATCTTTTACTTTGATCCTGAATATAAGATCTTTTACAATATACATGGTAATTTTATTATATTTTTTTAAAAAATACCCTTATTTAATGTATCCAAAGAGAAAGAAATTAAATGAAGGTAGTTTTGAAAAAATATTAGAGTTTTCGGAGAAATCGAGATAGTTAATTAGTTTTAACTCTCATTCTTAATCTAGATTATTTGGTTAACAAATATCTTATATTAAGAACTAGAGGGAGTATTTTTTTCCGCATACAGCATTTAAATGGCTACACCCTTTAAATTTACCATTTAATTTCTTATTTCACGATAAAATACTTATATTTATGCCTTGCGACAAAGTCAATGAGTTTCATTGGGCTTTAAGCCTCATTGTTCTACCCAAAAATGTGAGTTTCTTACATAAAAGCAAATGGACCTTGAACCAAATAATTGGGCTCCTTCCCAGATTAGGCCCATCATTTCTGGTCTTTTATGCAAGGTCCATCAGTTCAGATTTGGGCCCAATATGGGAGGGTTACATTTTACGCCCTCTCTCTCCTCGTCTGTTATCTCGAGGTCTCGGCATTTTCTCTAAACTACATTCGATTTCGAGTTCTGTGGAAGAAAGAAAAGCCTCAATACGTTGACGATGCAGGGCGGAGATGAGCTCAGCATAGAGGAGCTAGCCTCCAATCTCTCTACCTACAAAGAGCAGCTTCACCAGGTCTAGTCTGTTCATCACTTTTTTTGTTCGGTTCAATGGCTCACTTTGATTTGAACTACTCTGAATTGTTAATTATATTTCTTGAGGGAAAATATCACCGTTGTTAGGTTGAATCCAATCGAAATATCTTCTACTAGTTTTGTTGCATTTGATTTAAGATTGAGCGCTATTACTCGAACAGTTAGGGTTTTTATCCTATTAATTCGGTTAACTTCACTTCGGTTCTGATTCTTGCTGGACATACAAATAACTTAAGTATATTATATCTGGCTTTGTTGAATGGTACTGTTTATTTTTCTTTGATATGAAAGAGTATGTTGTTACCGTACAATTAATTTATCTGACAATTAAACTAGATTTCCTTTTATGTTCATCATCATCCGGATTCAATTCTTGTCCCACTTTACCTGAATTTACTAGTGCGAGTTCTTCTATTTTTGCTGTCATTTTATCCCCTCAGCGAAAAATGGTCCTTTTAAGTTTATCTGAAGATAAAATGAAGTGAGAGGAGATAATAAGGGAGAGCTGTAATCAAGTATGCTGTTTGCAAGTTAGAATGTAAAATGCAAAGGAATTGATGAGTTTGCAGCTTAAAAATCCTCATGTGAGGTAGAATCTGTGGTCCCTGCATAAGTAACTAATGTTCCTTCTTCGTTGGGACGTAGAAGATAAATTTTATTGGTATTTTAGTGTGTCATGAGTCTTGTATCATTGTGGAAGGGAGACAGTTGTCTGTGAAGTTGATGGGTGTTAGTAGAATCATGGACTTATTTGGATTTTTGGTGTTAAACTATGGATGGGGATATGTAATGTCGCCCTCGAACTGGAGGAGAGAATAGAGACTTGGGTACTAACTGAATTGTTGTTTGACATACGGGATTCTCTTTACTCAACAATTTATCTTGAGTTTTTTTTTTTGGTATAACTTTTAGGGCGGTTGTTATAACACTTCTGGTGGTCTATGTTTGTAGTGTTACGCTTTTTTAGGTTTGTGCTGAGTGAGGAACCTCAATCCTTTCTAAGGCTGATTCATTTGGATTTTTCTTGAATCTAGATGTTTAATGGGTGTACCAGGGAAAATCCACCTTAGGCTCAAATATATGTGGTTAAGAGTTTAAGAGTTGTAGTATATTGTCAAGATGACTTATTGCTTCACTTCTACTGTAGGTTTTCGATTTATTAACTTAATCTCCTGGTAGCTTGAGGATTCTTAATGGATTCTTTATTTCTTTGCATTCCACGGGCATTACAAGTAGCCTTTATGTTGTAGCCTGTTGCTTAATTTGGTATCTATGCTTGCATCCTGTTATTGGGCCTTATTGGCTCCCACGTAATACTTGCCTTTTTCTATCATCTGTCCAGGAAAAGTGGTCAGTGTCATTGGTATACTTTACAGTCTGAATCTTGTTTCCATATCATCTACTCCTTGGTTATTGCATTATGTAATCATGTGAAAAATAGCTTGTATTGACTTTTCCCCTCATCTCTGGATCAGGTCAGACAACTTTTGAATGATGAGCCTGGAAATTCTGAATATGCTGATATGGAAAAAGAGCTTAGAGAGGTATATACATATGCATACATACATACCTGTACTCAGACATATTTTGTATATATATATAATTTCGTTTTACAGTTTATCCTTCCTTGACTGTGACTGTATTGATATTTTCTTTCCTTTTTGCATATATTGTCTGTTTGTACCTGTTCTCTTTCGAATTCATCTATATATAGGGTTGATTAGATAGCAGATTCTACATTCTTACCTGGTATAAAACACCAAAGAGAGGACCTATTTATGGATGCCTAGGTTTGCCATGTGCTTCGTTCTTCCTTTCTCTCTCTCTCCCCCCCTTTTTTCCATTACTGAAAATCTAGTGGCTGTTGAAAAAAAGGTGAGTATTGTTTTTCATTGGGAATTGCGGTTTGTAACATAATTCAAAATGGGGAGCATGAGGGGGGGGGGGGGAAAACCAAGTGATGGATCTATATACCAAAAAAAAAACTGACAGCCTCATCAAAATGCACATCACTTTTATCTTGGTTCTTTGCAGGTGTGCTCTGTGTCGTGATGTCCAGCCTGCTTTCTCCCTCTCACCTGATATGAGATGTTCACACTGAGATTATAAGTTAGAATTTTGACATTAATTTGTTTATGGTGTAGAAGGTTCTAAAAATATCTGCTTTACTGAATTGGAATGTGGCCTAAAATTGTGTCACACAGGTGATTGCTTTGACAGAAGAACTCCTGGCAACTGCAAAGCAAAATGAAGTGTCTGGATCAAATGCTAGTGCATCTGCAAGTTTGGCAAAGCCTAAGGAGAAATTGGTATTTGCTCATTCACCTGATTTGAAATTGATGTCTTTTTATTATCTACATTGTTTGCATGAGAATCAGGATCATGAAATATATGATTAAGTGATTAACAATAGTTTTATTTTCATTTCATATTATTCTCTCAAAACATCTCTTTTTCACACCTATACCTAGATACCATCCAGTGCCTCTCTCCTGAATTAGGAGGACCATATAAGCAATTGTTCATGTCAAATGCTTTCTCTATTTGTAGGGTTTATTGCTTTTGTTAGGTGATGCTACACTGTTGTCAATAATATTGAATGTTGTTTTGTCTAGGGTGTGCCACCTTGGAGACGTTTATTTTAGGTTTGGAAGTTTTGGTTGTCAGAGAAAAAAATTCAGTTTTTTTTTCCGCCTTCCATTGTATTTGTTGTTTCCTTCCAAAAAAAAATTTTATGAAAAAAAAAGAAAATAAATGAGTGGGGGATCATTTGTTGGTGCCTATCTATTTGTATATTCTGCTAATTTGCATTTGTTGTACACTTTCTCTTATAATGTCTGCTGTCTATAGCCCTATGCAATGAGATACCCGACATTTGTGCTCCATGTGATTATCCCGCATGGCCTTATGCTACTGAAGAACTGCCTGATCAGAATTGACTTATTTGCTTGCCTTTAATAATGGCTGAAATTACAGTGTGGCTGATGCTGTGGATGAAATTATTCAAATCGTCTTGATTCTCGGATGATTTTGTTGTATACTTGTAGTACATTTTCTATTGATTATTAATAATTTTTTACTATTCCACTTGCTAGGAATCTGAAAGCATCGCTGACCATCAATTTCCTGTTGGTGCTAAAGTTCAGGCAGTTTGGAGCGAAGATGGAGAGTGGTATATTAAGCTTTAAGCAATTCATCAGTTTGTTTGTTTGTGTGTGTGTGTGTGTGTGTGTGTGTGTTTGTGTGACTTTTTCACTTGTGTTTACTGTGTTTGAGTTGTTGAATCATGAATGCCCAGGTATGATGCAACAGTTGAGGCTCATACACCAAATGGTTATTATGTTTCCTATGATGGGTGGGGTAATAGAGAAGAGGTATGATTTCTAGAACTGCTTCAGGACTAGTTTGCCTTTAATCGTAGGGCATATTTGATAATACTGAAATTTAACTTTGAAAACTCACTACTGGATATTTTAGTAGTGAAAATATTTTAACATAATTTTTAAGTACAAAATGTATATTCGATGAAACTATTGGCATTTACTTAAATGAATGAGACTACTGATGGACACTGTTGCCGCTTGATTATTTAATTAAGTGAGGACATTAGTGTTGAAGGTATTCGTAACCTCCAATATGCTAAATGTTTTCAGCAGTTCTCAGTGAAACTCCTTTTGTTGAGTATTAAACAAACTCCAATAAGCTAGTGATAGGCCTCTCTTGTTTGGTGAATTTTGTAGTGTCTAAGAACATCAGTCATTACCTTTCTGATTTTAAATTAACTTAGAACACAGTTGTCTTTTATTATAAGACAGTTAAATAAAGTATTTTTAATCCTTTGCATGACAATCCTTGCAACTTGATTGTCAGAAAGGGCTTAAAATGGATTTTCGTATAGGAATGTTTTGATTCCTTTGCTACAATTTATCATCTGCCACTCTCAATGCTGGAGTAATTACATTGACACTCAAAGGTGTCATTTCATCTACTTTTTATCACCATACAGCTTACTGCATATTTAGCTGTTTCACAACTCTTGACAAAATTTCAATACATTGTGATTGTTGTAAAGTAAATGATGGAAATTATTTATTCTAATTTGCAAGTGTAGAAATTTTTCAAGTTCAAATGTTTGTTAATCAGGAACTGCATTGATGTCAAATACCTAAACTCAGCACTAACTTATTAATCACAATCTTAAGCATTATTTTGGTAAACCTTTAAATAAAATTTAAAGCTTTTTGCTTTTTTATGTAATATGCCTCTTGTGTAACATCATATGTTGATAATAGTTGCTTTTACCAGGTGGATCCTGCCAATATAAGGCCAGTTCAAGAGGGTACTGTCAATGCCTTGTTAGAAGCTGAGCGAGTTGCTGAAGCTACAAAGCAGGCTATCAAACGTAAAATTGCACAAGCTGCTTCTGTAGACTTCCAATCACGGACTATGCCTGCAAAGCTACGTATAGAACCTGATGACCCCGAAGATGTGGTGAGTGTCCTGCAAGCTTTTGTTTTTTCAAATTTCTTCCTTTGGCTGCTTCCAATTAAATATTTATTCCTCCCTGAAAGAAAATTTACTTGTTTGTGGTGGTAGAAATTTTTTTCTACCAATTTGTGCAAGTCAGGTAGGAATAGTGTGCCATTGATAATTTAGTTGTTAACTCAAAATTATTACAGAAAGCTGCCAAACGCAAGAAGATACATGCTTTTAAGTCAAAGGTGCGGCTAGAGCAACTTGAAGTCACACAAAATAAACGGCAGAATGCATGGCAGCAGTTTCAGTCAACCAAAGGCAAGACAAAGAAGGTACCTACCTATCTTAATCTCATTCTCTATGTTATTTATTCTTATATATCTTGGTACCTCTGCAAATCTTTGGTTGTCTTTAGTTTTGGTGCTTTATGCATATTTTTCATATAGCAATCCTAATGAATTTATATTTCCAAAGATTCATATTCCTGGGTTCCCCTGATGGAAATGGACCTTCGTCACTTGCTATAAGTCCTTGAAGTCTAAGAAATCAGGAAAAAGAATTAATTATAAAGTTGACTATAAAGTGAATAGTTTATTGAATTTATTATGTACATATTAAAGTGGATATGTTCCTTCTCACCCAAAATCGTGGATATGTAATATTTTGGGTCATTTTGAAAATGTGCAAGAAAGGAAAAGGAAAAACCAATCACCAAAATTGGTTGGATGGAAATGAGAAGGATCCAAACTCCAGAAAGCTTTTACATTCAAGGAAAAGAGAAGAAGTCTGATGGATTTCCATTTCTAGGTTGATTTATTTTCTTTGTAGTTTGTTTTACATATGTTAGCATCTTCCTCCCCTGGACACCTAGTAAATCTTATTATTATTATTATTATTACTACTTTGAACTGATACACAAAATTTTGAAGAGCCTGAAAAACCTGCTCCATAGATTATATCATCATGAGGAGTGTGAATAACATGCTGAACATCAATGCTTTCACCTGCAAAATCTTTTTTTTTTTTTTCAAAGAACCTCACCATCTATGCTGGAAACAGCATGAAGGCATCCATTACCAAAATCAAGGATCAGATCATCCCTGTCTGCTTTAAATTTTTTAGGAACATTTGATATTTGACTTTGAAGCCTTTGAGCCCGGAAGGAAAGATTCCCAAACCATCTGGCCATCAGGAAGGTTCCATGCTCTCAATATACTACCGTCAGAGGAAAGAGTAAATCTGATTTTTTGATGATTTAGTGATTCTACTTTTTTGCCTTCCCTCCTGCCACTGTTTGCTCCTTTTGTCTTGTCTTGTTTTTTTTTTTTGGGGGGTGGGGGTGGGGGTGGGGGGCTTCAGAGATATTTGTCAGGACAAAGTTCATAATCAATTCTGGTTCCTAGTCTCATTTGGATGGCCAAGTTAGGCCACTGTCAAGCAAGCTGATGGGCCCCATCATCATTGGGCCAAGGCTACGCACGTGGGGTCTGAGAGAGAGAGAGAGAGAGAGAGAGAGAGGTATAAATTGTGAGTTTTAGGGTCAAAATAGGGTAAGGAATTAGTGAGTATTGGTGGGGTGAGTATATGCCTCTTGAACGCATAGAAATCAGTGGAATTAGGCGTTTGCTTTCTTTTTCCTTTTAATTTCCAGAATTGTAGCTTCTGTAGTATGTCACTGAGACTTACACTCTGGTGAGAATGCCATCACATCAATAATCTCTCTGGTGAGAATACCATCACATCAATAATATTTGTCAGGATTCAGGTCAAAATCAATTGTGGTTCCTGGTCTCATTTGGATGGCCAAGTTAGGCCACTGTCAAACTCTTTTCACGATCTCTGGATTTCTTTCTGCAAACTTTTTTATTGTTTCCCTTATGCTAAAATTCTGTTACATTCTATGATGTGATCAATAAAACTTGACTGTGCTTACAGATTGGCTTCTTCTCCGGAAGAAAGCGGGAGAGTATTTTCAAGTCTCCTGATGATCCACAAGGCAAGGTTGGTGTGACTGGAAGTGGGAAAGGTTTGACAGAGTTCCAGAAGAGAGAAAAACATTTTCATCTCAAGGGTGGGACAGTAGAGACTGATGATTAGAGAGACATTATGCAGCTACTAACTAGCCTGCTATTTTATGTACCATGTTCAAACCTTACAGCGTAGAGCTTCATTAATGCATATGCCATGACAAAGTGAAATGCTTTGAAACTGTTTTGCATTGCCCTAATATAGTTTTTTTTAAAAAAATATATTTATTATGATTTTCATGATCTTGGCCTTGATGTCCACTTCATTATTTCTTTAGAGCGCGGGCTCTGTTTGATTGATCCGTTGACATTGGAATATATGACAAGGTAGGAGTCCTTGTATCTCGGCCCGAGTCGAAAGGGCTCTGTGTGATTCATCCTAGACTGTAATAAATAATATCTACGTGAATCACTCTCTTTTCGATGGCTTCAGATCAGTCTCAGTTGTAATTTGGATTCTGGTGTGAAGCTTGTAAACTGTTTCAGAAATTTTGATAAATTTTACCGTTCGGAAGATCAAAATTTGTCCCAGTTGAGACACGTCTGAACACTCAATCTGAGTGTTGGAGATATGAGAATAACTTACCGGACCAAATTATTCTGCCAATAACATAAGATAACCGGAAAATAGAAGAGTGAAATTTTTTTATTTATTTATTAGTGAGCGAGAGTAATTTCCTTTTTTCACACATGTATTGAAGGATCCATTCACTTCAAAATTCACATTATATATAGAAAGTCAAGTGTGAAAAAGGGTAAAAGAAAAGAAAAGAAAAGCAAACCTAAATATATCAAATCTCCTTTGACGATACTATCTAAAAATTTCATTTTTAAATCCCTCTAAGTTCAAGGCTCAAGTGATGGTTTGCATGCATTAGAAACTACAACTCCATTAAAACTATACAACCCTCGTCATTGCACCTTTATCATGGTCTTTGCAACATTTCTTTCCCTTCCTTTCTGTTGCATTATTAATCTTTACAGTATACAGACAGGAATATTATGTTTTATATTCTCCGTTTTATTTACATTATAAGTCATTTACCAACTAAAAAACTTGGTTAAAAATATTGATATCTTTTAAAAATATTATAACTCCCAAATTAAATCTCATTAAAATATAATTTTATTTTAATTATATCTCTCTTAATTTCTCTTCACATAACTTATGATTATTTGATTATTCTTGAAGGATAAAAATAAAAAATTAATATTAAATACTACATAAATTGTACAAAGTAATATTCTGAATCCCTAATTCTCCAAAAATACGCAACATAAGCTAATAAATAAAATGAGAAAGCCAAACCCAAAGGAAGGATAGCGAATTTTTAAAAAGTAGCACGTGCTGATACACTAGCCAACAAACAACTTAATGGAATTTGCTCTCACCAATGTACACTAAATTTATAGGGCACTAATTCCGTTTTATATATATACACGAAATCACGAAAGTTTAAACTTGAAATCTCTCGTGAGCTAAATGTGGAAGGTACGAAGAACAGATAAGAATATGGACAAAGAATGAAGAAAGAATTAGGAAAAGAGAAAATAGAGGAATATACAGTGGCTAAGACCTTCCCTATTCACAAAGATATGGCCCTTGCTTGACCCTCTAAGGCGCCACCATCATCTCTGTATATGACTTTTGCTCCACATCCAGGGCCAATCACTGAACCAACAGCCTCTTCATCAACTAGGACCTCTTTTATGTTATTAATATCATTCTTGTTTGGAATCTGTGGATAAAGTAACACAACTAAAAGAGTCAAGTTCCTACTCAAATGAAAACAACAAATAGAGATACAAAATCCCAAATGCAATGATCTCATGTAAGAGTGTACCCTTCAAATCGACCAAAATGGGAAAATTGAATTTCAAACAAAGTCCAAGGACATCCTTGACTATATTACTTCAGCGCCTAGGAGTATCATTTTGTCAAATCCCATGGAATATTTTTAGCATCTAGAATAGCGAAATTGAATCAAAAATACACATAAGGGTACTAAAGTACAAAGAATCTTTAAGCTACGTTTGGTTCTATGAATGGAAATTAATTGGAAATGGAATTATAGGAAAATGAGGTCTAAATAAGTTATGCCCAGTCTATTATACCATTATCATTATTACTCAACAGTTAATATCCCTTTTTATAATAAGTAGGGAAACGGACTCATCTCCCATTTCATCCTCATATCCTTTCTCCTTCCATCCCTCAACATTGTGCACCAAATATACCCCAATTGATAATCAAAGCATAAAACAATTTTTCTAAGACCAAAGGTAAGGTTTTTGCCAAATAATTATCAAAGAATGTTCCCTCTTTTCCGCTGGATTGGACGGTTTAAGGAATATACACGTGGAGAGGAAGAGAAATCAGTATTATTTCCATATATCCATATGTACCTCAAACATTGCTTCAGTGAGAACGTTCTCTAGTATAGCTCTTAAGCCACGGGCTCCAGTGTTCTTTGCCATGGCTTTCCTTGCGATCAATCTCAAAGCATTATCTGTAAAATGTAAATTAACCTGAAAAGTTCAACCAGAAATTAAATAAGTCACTCCAAAGAGGTTATAGACCTAATATCCAGTGCTGAATACCTCGGCAAGGTAGGAGAGAGAAAAGGACTTCTGAACAAAATTGGAATGGTTTAAAAGGCTTACATTGTTCATTCCAAACATCTTCTTATATTGTTTAATGAGGGCATTTTTAGGTTCAACAAGGACCTGTCTCATAAAAGATACTGTAAGAAATAGTGAAGTCAACAAAGCAGATAAAAGGCTTTAAAAGAAAATAAATAAAACTATGGTCTCATTTTATGAACTCCTACACGTCCTGAAAGCACAGATTCCATCATAATTAAACATAATGTAGCAGAGTTTTGCGCATATCAAGATTTAACTGGTTGGATTTTGAGCAGTTAAAAGCAAATGAAAGCCCTGAGTATCTACAACCCAAAGTAGTCTATAAACGTGCCGGGTCTTAGCAATCAGCACAAAGTATAAGGAAGAATTTGGAGAAAAATATACAAGTTAAATATATGACACACCTGAGTAAGTTGGTCCTCATTCAAAGCAGACAAACCCACTAAAATTGGGAAACGCCCCACAAATTCAGGTATGAGACCATATGCAACGAGATCACCACTTTCTACCTACAAATTGTTATAATCACTACATTAGCTATCAGAAGTTATTGGTCGAAGACTCAAAGCAAAATAAATTCAAAGATCCAACCCAACAAATGATGAAGAATAACCCCCTTCTCCCAAATAAAGAAACAAAAGGAAATACAGAATTCATCTTGAGCCTTTAGTTCTCACATTTTCTAGAAGTGATGATGCCACTACAGCATCAGTGAATCCCCCAGTTCTCATATTTGCACGAACTGGGGCTCCAAAACCAATGGATGAATCTTGCTGCCTGTAAAATAAATGTGGGTTAATCAAGATTCCCAACTAATGGAGAAGCATGCAAGCATGCAACACTTGAAGATGTCCTCACCTTTCTGAGATGGTCTTCTCCAAATTAACAAAGGCTCCCCCACATATAAAAAGAATATCTTTTGTATTTATCTGTCAAGCATCATGAATGGTCAGAGATAGACAATGCAAGATGTGAAACTCCCAGTCTACAAAATGGCATTAGTTATTTACATTACAGAATTCTACTAAAACTATGCTTAGAGGAAGATATCTGGTGACCGGAAGAGGGGGAGGAAGGTTTAAAAAGAAAGAATTGTAACAAAAGACCATCCTATAGTGATTTTAGAAAAAGTTCTCAACAAATTGAAGCATAGGATGATATTAGCTTCAACCAAATAAAAGGTAGACTTGAAGCATTTTGATGCATGCATATTCTTTTAAAATTAGAAGAACAAGATTTCATCTTTCATTCACTCATGAGAGGGGTTAGCAGCATTATTCAAAATTCTCACTTTCATCACAAGATAAATCACGAGTCAAGATATGCTGACAGCAATCATATTCATAAAAACTACAAGAAAACAACAATCTTTTATTATGCATTTAAACCGTGTTATCTTCTCTTAAAAGAATGTATTCAGTTTTGGATATAGAAACTGAAGCACTTCATCTGTGGTCATAGGTCACAAAAAGATCAACAAAGAAGTATGCTCATTTCACAAGAGAAATAAAAGAAGGTTAATCACAGAAAGCCAAGACAAATGAAGATTGTTTGAGTTCAAGTATACCAGGATGTTATCGCCAGAGAGATACTTGCGAGCTCCTTTATCAGGAACACTTATTACCTGAGGGGAAAAAGGGAGAGAGAGAAAAAGAAGAAGAAGAATGAAGAGTCATTAATATATTAACAAAAACTATAAAAGGAACCGTTTGAAGCATACTTTTGAATTTACTTATTTTCAAATTATATGAATGTCCAGCTCAAATAATTATCAGGGCCAAACATAATAGTTTATTGCAAGACTCAAGCTTCCCTAGAATTTTATGACTGAGGTGATGAGTACTACTATGGATGCGTGCAATGACTTCATCCAATCACTGAACAGTTCTTACAGCTTACTAACAGTTATACATTTTTACTTAAGCTAAAGTACAGATTTTTTATTTCAGAAAATTCCTATTCCAGCATTCTCAACTTTTCTCTTTCTTTGAGGCAATTTCCCTTTGGAGAAAATAATCATTTTGCCATTTATCCAGTTGCATTGGATATATATGTTATATTCATAGTTGGATCTTTTGTTTTATGGTAATAGACCAGGAGTATCCCCTACCGGCAACAAGAACTGATCTTCATCGAGGTACTAAGATCAAAGGGTAGACCCTCCTAACTAGGTTTGCTTTATATACAAAGGTTGAATCAAACTCCCAACCACTTGTTTAAGAGACAGGAGCCTTTACCACTCACGACAGCTTGAAAAAATGGTTTTAGCAGGAGTTTATAAAGCAGAATAGAAGTTACTCAGATGCTGCAGAAAGTTTAGCAAACTTCCTACATCTTCTAGATTTTTCTCAGGGCATTGGTATACCCTATAATGAAGGAATCACGCCATCAAACATTTTATGGAAATATTCAGGAAAACAAGACAATCAGAATGCTATGTGCCCTGTTTCTCATTTTAGTTTTACAGAGGAAGAAATAAAATTATCGCCCATAATAGAAATAAGAAATAAAATTCACCCACGGTGCTTTCCAACATTTTCAGTAAGGCCTGTTGAACACCCTCTCCAGATACATCTCTGCCAATGTTTAAACTCTCAGTCTGCAAAAATATCTGATCGAAATGAATATCTTATACTTCTTTAGTGATACAGAATCAATATTTTGAATATATGTTATACCTTCTTAGTTATCTTGTCAACTTCATCAATGTAGACAATCCCTTGCTGAGCTGCTTCCACATTGAAATCAGCTTCCTAAAAGATTATCCATCATGTAGTGTCAGAGAATGCTGAAGCAGTCTGCTAATGATAATAACTTAAGGATTCCTAATAGACACACCAAGCTTTAAAAATGAAAATTCCGAAAATAAAAGGAAAGTAAGTGAAAAAAGAGTACAGTCATAAGCCATGACCAGCTCCGAGACAATAGTTATTTTTAAGCAATGGATACATTCTTAGCAATTACGTGCGGCAGCCAGGTAAGAAGTCAGAGTACATACCACAAGAAGCTTATATACTATTGATTCCACATCTTCTCCAACATAACCTGCCTGATGTGTGTGAGAGCGCATAATAGAGAGAGGAGGGAGAGAGAGAAAATTGTATATATCAGTGAAACTCAACACAGGTGCTCAGTGCAGAAAAGGAAGAAACAGAATAAACATGATAAAATATGCATTAATACACAAAACTACAAAAATATCATTCAACCAACTTGCCTGTGTCAATGTTGTAGCATCAGCTATGGCAAATGGTACATTCACAATACGGGCCAGTGTTTTGGCCAGCAATGTCTTTCCTGTCGTCAGAAAGTCCAAATACAGTATGAACATCATCATGAAAGCAAAAGTATCACTATAATAATAGAAAACACAATCTCCTCATGTGTCCAAAGAGTTATTATATTCTTACCTGACCCCGTAGGACCTATCAGCAATATGTTGCTTTTTTCTGGCTCAACACAATCATTTTCATCATCATCTCCAATTTTTGCTGATTCTATATCAGAGCTTTTCTTTAAGGACGCAAGGCGCAACCTATTATAGTGGTTGTAAACAGCCACTGAAAGCACCTTTGAGTATAATTCAGGTATCAGTAGAGGCACTGAATGCATGCAGCATATAGATAGTCCCATACAGCATGCAAAGCTTCTTATAAAGAATAAAACTTAAAAAGAAAAAAGAAAATCAAATTTGAATGGCTCGTGCCAAATAAATTTAATAAATAAGACCTGTACATTGAGTCTCCGGGTAGTGTAACAAAAATTGAAGTCACAGAATACCGATAAACAAGAAAGTTATACTCATAGATTCACGACCTATTAAAACTGAAAAAACAGAACTCACCCTTCGATAGTCCATCTATATGGTTATATTTTAGATTATATAAGAATATACGCATATTTCAAAACACATTACTTCACATGTGCAGCTCTAACTACAGATAATTGTAGGGATATCTGACTAAACCCCACGTGAACAAGATAGCCACGTATCTTTCTTTTATATGAATGACACTGACTTGTTCTGAGTTGCAAATTAATTATCTTCGTGCATTATCTTTGAAGAGTCTCCAAAGTTGGTCTCCTTCGAACTCTCTCTGGTTTCACACTATTATTGTCCTGATTCATTTAAATCGTTTATACAAACATTTGGATGGAATTAGATAAAGTCGACGCATGGGCATCCTACTTTTCTACTACCATTTGATCAAAGTCCGAACCTTCTTGGCCTTTTCTTGCCCAACAACAAACTCGCTCAGGACTTCAAAAATCTCCTTCGGTGTTGGCAAGTCCTTCACTAAGCTTGACCTGCCACCGTCTTCATCGCCACTTTCCGCACAAAACCCACCTCCACTACCACCATTCCCATGAGATGGTGTAGGAGTCTCACTCTTGGTCCATTGTGGAGCCTCACAATCTTTCTCTCTACTTCCATTCGAATCCTTCGACCCTTTAACCCTACAAATCTCGATGAAACTCCCCTGTAACGGAGCCAGCTTGAACGGCCTGAAGTAGAAGGCCGTCCTGCAACCCGGACAGAGATTCAGGGCCTGGTAGACTCCGGGTTCTCGACCCGAAATGGATAGGGGTCGGTTCGAGAAAATGACGGACATCAGGGTCGAGCACCGAGGGCAGTTTACATCGGCCTTGATGTGGTCGTAGCGATCATCGGAGGTGGTACCGTCCCATTTTTTCCGTTTCTGAAGCCAGATGGAGCCTGTGGTTGTGGTTCTGGACTCAGAAGGGTTGAGAAATTTGGGGAAAGAGCGATGATGAAAGAAGGAGGAGAAGGAGGACGAGAAGGAGGCGATGAACCTGGTCGTAATTTGGTGGCAGGTGCTCGGGGGAGTGGTCTTCTTGCTAATTCTGCTCAGAACTGAAAACATGCCTTCGTTATTTCTTCTTCTCTTTCTCTCTCAGAGATGGTGTGGGTGAGTCGGTTTGGCATGAGTCTTTAGGCTAGTGGTGGTGGTGGTACTGTGAGAAACAGTGAACGACAACTTCTTGAGGGACAGGAACCCCACTTGATGAACACGTGTCACCACAAAATATTAAATAAATGATTCTCGTCACTGTTTTGAAATATAAAGAATTATCCAAAAAAATTGAATCTTTATCCAAAAAAAAAACTTAGATCATATAATCACACTTACTCATGACAAAATTAGGTCATACAAAAACAATAAAAAATGGGTCCAAGGTGCAAAATACCAAAATGCCGATATAAAAAAACACAAATACATTTTATTAATCCAACACTCTAATCACTAAAATACTATTAGCCTTGGTCGCGAAGAAAAGTTATCACACATAGTCATAATTAAAATACTGAGTTGGTGGAGGACACGGACATGGTTACTACTTACGAGTGCCTCGAGCGGAGCTGTACATGGCATGAGTCGTAAGTTGTAACCTAATGTTGTCAAGGCAAGGTTGCCATGTAGTCTAATCGTTACTAAATACTCGCTCAATTCTATAAAATGAGTTAAGGAATTTTTCCTAGTTTATAATATAAAATAATATATACTAATTTATTATTTTTGTCGCTTATATATTTTATTATTAGTATTATAATTTGTATTATATTTAATAAAATAAGTAAAACTAATAGAGATAAATTAAAAATTTTATTTTTTTTAAAAGTTTAAAAAGATAATAAACATGTCCTAATATATGTAAAAATAATCACAACACTTTATAAATATAGATAAGAGAAAGTATTTCAATCATCCTATGTGTTTGGAGATTGGCTAGCTTATAGTGCTAATCTTATTAGGGTTGATTATTTTATACTTAAATGATACCTCCACAGGGGTATAAGTATCTGTTGGTAATAAATTTATGAAAATTATATACTCCAGGCGTGCCAAAGGCGTGAACCTCAAATATATGTTAATTCTGATTTCTAATCAAAATGAGTATGAATTTCTGGGGTTCTTTTCCATAATTTCCCCAGATGTAGGTATCAAAAATAAAGATGAAAAAATGATATTGGAAACTTTAAGACTTGCAAAGAATTTAAATGTAAAAGTAGATAATTACTCAGGGAAATAATAATGATAATGTATAACGATGTTGGAAAAAGTAGACAAAGTGAAAGCTCAGATGAAGAATGCTTAAACAAGGTAGAAAAGTAAATGCATAATAGTGTTTGTGTTTGTGTGCTGATGATCATCCTCCTCAAGACTACCTCTATGCTTATTTATAGGCAACACCAAGCAATAATTTTCCTAGACCCATGTTTGTATCCACTTGCCAAAATTTCAGCTCCTCAAAGCCACGTACTCCTTGCTTTCACTCCCATTTCTTTTATGTGTTGATTTCATCTAGATATCATGAAGTAACTTCCACCCGTATAACTTTCACGTGTCACTGTTAATAAAACTCTATAAGTTCTTAGGTATACTTCCAAGCGCATCTACTAGCCCACCCTTTCCATATCCTTTATTGTACTTCAATGAACTTGTATTAGCCAAAGAGGCCAAACCATTTGAAAAATCTCTTAGCAAACCGAGATCATGGCCTAAGCCTTCCACCGAATGGGTAAAGTGGGTCAATAGGTGATATGCCTCTCTTGGTGGATGACCAAGCAAACCAGAAAATACAGCGGAAATGATCTCACAAACAAGAACAAGTTGATGATCACGTGCTAGAACTAAGGAAATCCGTTCCTAAGCTCTAACGATGACGTCCACTCGGTCGATCACTCAGATTGATATGTCACGAGTTCTCAAGAGAACATAAATTTAGATAATCCTCACACAAGAGAATTGAAGGAAAATAATTCTTATTCAACTTATTAAAAAATTGCAGGCCCAAATACATATATTTAGAATGACCCCTAGAATCCTCTAAAATGATTAGAGAATCTTATAAATAGATAATTAATTATTCCTAAAGCTAAGGGACAAAAATTACTTAAATTGTGAGACTAAATCTTATGAGATTGTAAGAATCTCACTTAATTGGAAATTAAATCATTCTAGAATATTCCAGCTTGCTAATCAAATAAGAACATTCTAGAAGATACTAGATAACACTAAATAAATATGAAAATTACTTTAAAAAGTCACTTTTTGAGAGTCACAAAGAAAGTGACATTTTTGACTAAAAAACATACATAATTTATGATCTACTTAAGAGCCAAGTAGTCATAATGGACTTAAGACACTTAAAATACTAATTTGGGCCTTTGCAAATACAATTAGAAACCCAACAAAAACTTAAATAAATAATTAGGACAAAATAACTTGAAGTCCATTAAGAATTAAATGTTAAAGATTTGGGATTAAGAGTAGCTTTATGGATCGTCAAGTGAGTTCCTCAATTGTGAGATCATTAGAAGCTTGGTTCTCTTGGACTTGAACTTGTAAACAAATTACCATGCTTCTTACTCCATACGAAGATGCTATTATTGAGGGATTATTGGGCTTGGAAGACGCCTCTATCTCATTAAGGTAGAAATCTTCTTTATCGTGCAAGTCTTGGATAAGCCCATTCAATGCTTCCTTCATAGCTTTGGCCTTCACTTTTGTAATTGGTCCACCAATGTGTTTCAAAGGGTCTTTTGGAACATTAATTCTCCAAGCATAAAGTTGGGCTTGACTTCCTTGATGGTCTCCATCAATAGGCTTGCCCATTCTTTTGTTGACCAATGGCATGAGCTTGGCCTATATGAAATTATTCAGATCAGTACCATTTCAATACCCTTAGATGAGGAATTGCTAAAAGAAGCTATGTGATTTTGGGCTCCAAATTGTTCAAGCTTCCTTTTTCGCTTTAGATTGCTTACTCCTACTCTAAGAGATGTCCTATTATTAATAGGATTACCTATACTTGGGAGTACAAAACCTATGTTGATTGACACCTCTGACCCTGCTTTTCCCAAGGTGAATACTTCCTCTTATGCTTACTTATCATATTATGCTACTATAAAGGCACATTGTTGAAGAACACACAATATTCTCATGGAGCCTTATTTGCAAGATGATCTTTTGCCTTGGAAGTGGCAGACCTACAATGTAATTTTTACCCCTAGCTCAATCTTTAGCCATCGGTTGGCCATTTGCTCTTGGAGTTTTCTTGCTGGGAGCTACCTGTCATGCTCTCACCAAATGTGTCACTGATGACCCTTTGGCTAAAAATAATGGCAACTTATGGTTTGTTCAAATTTGGCTATTCACGTACTTCCCTGAGCTTCGTCCTCAAATACCCAAGTTATGACATCTGAGTGCTGATAAGGGCAGGGGGTGAGATAAAGTGATGAAGCACAGACAAGGAGCGGCTCCTAGCAAGCTTCTAAGCGAGAGGGGCATATGAATGAATTGAATACATACCGGAATGAGAGGGATCTAGAGACTATATAGGTATGAGACTATAAGGTTAAAAGATAGTTTAAAGGAATTGATAAGTATTATCTATACCAACAATGTGTACCTACCTTTTTCGGTAGCCTATCCCTGAAGCACTCATCAGTTAAGCGTGCTTGACATAGAGCAATTCTAGGATGAGTGACCTCTTGGTAAGGTATTGTGTGAGTGATGACAAAACATACTAAAAAGACTTGTGTTGGTTTGTAGGAACAGTCATCAATCCCAAAGAAGCGGCCAGACATTACACAAGTTACCATCCAATTTTGTTGGTATCAGCTTGATGCCTCTTCATTCTACCATGCCATTAACTGTCCATTCTGTTGTTCACCACCATGCTATACCGCAAGAGTACGGGTCGAGGTCTAGTAAAGTGATGAGTGAGTATCATTTCCACAGGGACTTAGATCACAAAGTGGTCAAACATTGGACATTGCATTTTCGATTAATTTGAGCAACATAAATTAAAAGTTCACTATTCAATTAACGTCAACTGTGCACAACAAGCGTATAAAATTAGCGACAAGGACAATTAGGACTTGAAAAATTCAAAGAAATCTAGGATTATTCATTCCCCTTGTATTTCATGAATACCCGCTTAAGCTCTTTTTACAATTGTTCTTAATGCAAAATTATGTTAGTCAGGATGCTAGTTTAACTATCTGTGCTCTCTCGAATCTCCAAATAACTGTTCAATTTAATTAATTAAGTAATCTCTTAACTAGTTAATTAAACTCTCATATTCACTTCAAATCCTAAATCACTATATTAGGTTAGTGAGTATATCTCTACCCCACTAACAAAACTCATCACTTAACTGAGCAAGATTCAAGTTCTCACATTACCCAACTCAAGTTCTCTATGTAAGTTAACTCTCTCAAGCATAATTTAAATAAACTAGACAATCTTATTGATGGCCAAGCAATAAGAGGCATTAAGAATAGAGTTAAATCAACATAAAGATTGCATTAATCACAATTATAATAGAGAAATGAATATTCAATCCATACAAAGGTTCAGAATAATCCTAGAAATGGAGAACTAGCCACTCATGTTCAACAACATCATAACCACATGTATCCCATTCATCTTCATTATTGAGCAAACGTGAGACAAAAAGGAAGGAAATGCAAGAGAACCAAGAGGGAAGCTGAAATCTCCTCAAACCCCAAACCCTAGCTTCAATCTCCTTCAAGAGGCTAGCCAAAGCACACCCAAGCTTCTCCAAGATGAGTTCTCCAAGTCTCTCTCGTGCCCTGGCTCTCCCCCCGACTATCTCTTCAATCCCCCTTAAGAATACAGCGTTCGAGTGAAGCTTTGTGTTTTGCTGACGAGGGGTTCTCATCGCGGCTATAGGATTCTGGCCGCGGCCTCACATCATCCGGATGTGCTGTTTTGTTCACTGCTTGTCTTGAGGCCGCGGCCTCATATCGTGTAGCCGCGGCGTGGTGAGCTCGGCTTAACCATTTTTCTTCTCTGTCTGCATGAGGCCGTGGCTTCATTCTTTCAAGCCGCAGCGTGGACTCTCCAGAAGCTCATTCCCTCCTTTTTTCTGTGATCTCTCTTTTTTTCTGTCATCTCCAAAGGGTGTACTCCTATGCTCTCCCATGCTTTCCTATGATGCCTACAATAAAGATAAGGATTTAAAATTTTTCATGGGGATAAAATAATGCATAATAAGATAAAAATATACTATCATGCATCATTAAGATTACACTCCACATTTTCCTATCCTGAGTATCAAGTATGTACATATATGAATGTGTAACTCAAGGAAAATGTGCTAAAATGATGTAATTTGGTATGATTAACATCTGTATTTGAGTTTTCTTTTGTCTAAATCATGAACGGGATCAATCCTTAATTTTCATTTTGACTCATAATGACCACCTGCCTTCTTGGGTTCTTCATCATTCTCTTCCTTTTGAGACACTACAAGACCAACTCTTTTGTATGTATACTGTATTTAGAGATATTGTGGTGTATGGGACACATGTTACAACTTACCCATCTTCAGTCCCTCTTTTCTTAGAAGAGTGCATCCCACAACTTTTTGGTCATCAGTTAGGTCTGAAAGCTTCTATACCCTTTATTGATTATTCACTTCGAAGTAGAGATCCACTAATATCACTCTTACTAGCTGAGAAAGATAATAGTAATGCTATTCCTTGATGCTTCATGCACCTGTTTCTCGGTCAACATGTGAGGCCTTTTTCTCATGATGGAAAGAAAGATACATTGAAATCATCAAGGAAATAGTTGGTATGTATTCCCCTTCTTTCTCTTACTTCTTTTTAGCATTCAAGTTGTGTATATAATTGTACCTCATGCTTCTTCCTCTTTTTACCTCTTCAAGGAACCTTTCCTGTTAATGAAGCTTATGCCAGCGTTGTTGCATCTTTCCAAGATGGTTCTTTAAGACCAAATGGCTTGAGAAGGCCAAACATTACTCAGGGTGCCTTTACCCATGGCACTCCTCTTAGCCCAACCTTATCTTCTCCTAGTTCCCCTACGATGCATGATATCTCTAATACTACAATGGCGCAATGCAAGGTTGTCAAAAAGTCAGCTAGAATGTCAGTGCAACCTCCGAGGCCTTGAAGAAAAAGCTCTAGTTGCAAAACTCCAGTCATTCTCTCTCACCCTTCTTCTCCAGTAATTCCTGATAACATTGAAGAGGATCCCAATGAGGAATGTGACACTGTTATGCCGAATTTTCCAGTTCCATCTATGAGTCTCTCCTACACTTCTCCCAATTCTGAGCAACCATCCCTTGAATCTCCTCCTCAAGAAGTTCTTCATGCTACCTCTCCTATCAATAAAGATCATGAGGTACATAATAAATTATTTACCTGATTTTTTTTATTGTAATCTTCTTTGTTTTTAATTTATGCAGAAATCCCCATGAAGGTCTAGATTGAGTCTATCGAGGATCATAACACCTACTTCAAACTTAGATTTTGGCTTCTTGTCTAAGCTATTACCTTTCGACCTTCCAGTGTTCAACTCCACTCTTGCTCATTCTTCACTACAGATTGCCAAGTCAATTATCACTGCTACAATGGCACTAAATCCAATGAGTATATCTAAGGAACATCATACTTCTCTTTTATCTGCACTCACATTACTTCGTTCTGCATACCCTGATAAGGCTATGGACCTCACCAACTTGACACAAAAAATCAATGTGCAAATTTCTAAGGTCAAGAGTACCAATCAGATGATGTTTCAGCTCTCTGAGAAAATTGGCAACTTGAAAAGCCTAAAACAAGAGCATTCTACCTACCTCGACTCAATATTGGAAGTTCAATCTTCTCACGAACACATTATTGACACATATGACAATAAAAAGGAAGAAATCAAAGTAATTAAAGGACAAGTGAGCAAGCTTCACGATGGACTTAAAATATTGGAGACAGAAAGTGAATATTTACTAGCTCAAGGTGAACACATGAATTCTCAACATTCCTCGGCTGTAACCCATTATGACCAACTAAATCAAATGCTTGCCAAGAAAGCTTCCAAAGCGGTGAGTTGGGAAACAACCATAGACAACATAGTGCAAGAATGCCAATCTTTACTGGAAGACTGGAAAACTCTTGGTTCCTTTAATTCAAGTTTTGTTTAGGAGTTCATGTGACTATAATGTATGGAACTGAAAATTATCTGTAACCTTAATTTCAATTTTTTCTTATATATATATATGTGTGTGTGTGAATGGTGGCAAGGCTTCGAGAGCCTCACATAACACATTACACACAAACACCACAGCTATGTTTTATGCATCAGGTAACTGTATTTAGGGAAATTTATGATGACTAATATGATTAGAAATCTCAAAGAGCCTTTGGTAACACCTAATCACACTAGCACCACATAACATTCATATGCATTAAAAGTTAAGCTCATGCAAATATGTTAAGATTGTATGATGAAAAGGCTCTGAGAGCCTCATGCCACACTTAAACACATAAACACTACGGCTATAATATTTCAATGCATGAATATTAACATTTCATAAAAGTCAAATTGTAGGAAAGAACCCGTATTTAGGCAGCATCCTTCTAAGGGCTGGTTCCTTAGACATTGTATCAACACCCAAAGGTGCCACCTTACTTCCTTTAAGTGCACAACATGTCTTCAGTTTGTTCTAGCTCGCCTCATTCCTATTAGGCTGAATTATTGATGAATGCTATTTTTTTCTGAATTGAATAGACTGGCATGTCTTTAATTTCTTAGGATTTCTTTTCAAAATTGTGATTTGTTCCCAAGATTGAGTCTCAAATATAGCTATTCCTATATTCATTAGAACTCTCTCTAGCCTTTGGAGCTTAACTCTAGTAATCATTTAGTAGCTCTTTCAAAGCATATCAAAGCTATTGTTTTCAACCATCATAGACACACAAACATAGCCTCCTCTTAAAAATAGATGGTCGTCAAACCTATCTTTATTTCATTATACTAAAGTGGCCAAAAAAGGCCTACTTACAAAGTCAAAATACATAAGCCATGGCATTGGGTTCACAATACAATGATGTCTTGCTATTTATTTATCACTATTATCTTAAGAAATGCATTGTTGGCCACATTCATGGCCTTCCTTTCACTCACTCTTGTTCTCTACCATTTCCCACATAGTAAGAAAATATTTCTTCAAGAATTTGCCGTAGATGAATTGCCGATGTGGCTCTCCTTCCAAACTTGCTAATCAATAGGAATTTCCTTTCAATACTTTGTGTATTTTAAATAGCCCTTCCCAATTAGGAGACCATTTCCCATATTCTCTGTATTTAATTCCCAATTAGAATTGTCTTCCACACTAGATCTCCTTCTTCGAACACTTTCTTTTTTACCCTTTTGTTATAGAATATGAACACCTTTTTCTTCTGTATAATCATATTGTTATATGCCTAAAGCCTTAAATCATCTGCATATTCAATTTCCATAATCATAGATCTTGAGTAATCTTCAAGCATAAGTTGATTTTGTTTGGCGACCCTCAAAGAAGGTACCACTACTTCCATAGGCAACAATGCATTATGGCCAAAGGTTAAAGCGAAAGGACTTACTCCTGTAGCACTCCTCTTAGAAGTCATATATACCCATAATGTCTCTGATAGAATCCTGTGCCAATCTCTAGGATTATTTTCTATCATTTTCTCCAGGATCCTTATGAGGATTTTATTTGAAGCCTCTGCTTGTTCATGGGCCTGAGCATAGTCTGGTGTTAAATTTAGCAACTGAATTCCATAGTCCTTTGCAAACTCCTTTACCTCATTACCTTTAAACATAGTTCCTTAGTTAGTTATTATTGTTTGAGGAATACCAAATCTATGAATTAGGTTCTCTTTAATAAATTGAATCACATCCATTTGTTCTATTTTCTTCATAGGCATAATTTCAACCCACTTAGTAAAATAATCTGTAGCAACTATTATAAACGAGTGTCTTTTGGAAGAAGTTGGATAAAATTTTCCTATAATATCAATTGCCCAGCCTTTGAATGGCCAAGGTTTAATAATATAATGAAGGTCTGTAGCTGGAATCCTTTGCACACTCCTATATTTTTTATACTGTTGACATCCCTTAGCATAGTTAATGCAGTCTTTTAGGACGGTTGGCCAATAATAGTCATGTCTCCTTATAAGTCACCTCATTTTGATGCCAGCTTGGTGAGCTCCACAGACTCCTTCATGAACCTATTTCATCACTTCGAGATAATCTGCAAAACATATACACTTTAACAACGGACCATCAAGACTCTTCCTATATAACTCATTCTTGATTAAAATAAAGTTAGTAGCTTATTGTTAAAAGTAGATAATCACTCATAGAAATAACAATGATAATGTATAGCATTATTGGAAAAAGTAGACAAATTGAAAACTCATAAAAAATGCTTAAACAAGGTAGAAAAGTAAATACATAATAGTGTTTATGTTTGTGTGCTGATGATCATCCTCCTCAAGACTGTCTTTATGCTTATTTATAGGCAACACCAAGTGATAATTTTCCTAGACCCATGTTTGTATCCACTTGCCAGAATTTCAGCTCCTTAAGGCCACGTACTCCCTACTTTCTCTCCCACTTCTTGTATGTGTTGATTTCATCTGGATATCATGAAGTAGCTTCCACCCATATAACTTTCATGTGTCACCATTAATTAAAAATCTATAATTATAATATATATATATATATTATAAGGCCTAATAAGGAAAATGAGCTTAACAAATTTTATCTTCACTAACATATTATGAGTTATATAATCATATACTTAGCCCAATTTTATTTTAGGTCAAAACTGTATCAATAGATTTGGAGGCCATTGGGCTAGGCTTTTGTCTTGTTTTTCTTTTCTTTATGGTTCTCTATTTTGTTTTTCCGTTTCTTTTTTAGATTCTCGATTCCTTTTATTTAAAGGGAAAAAAAAAACGTCTATCATCGTTACTCTCTCTCTCTCTCTGTTTGATAAATATCATCATTACTATATTGGTGAGACACGGTTACTATAAACATTGAGCCCGCTTATTATAAAACAAAAGTATTGTTATTAAAGATTCCTTTGCCCCTAATTATAGTATTTTTTAAAAGTTTTTCATAATAAAAGACTGGTATATAAAATATGTGAAGCATTTATTAATTTTTTAAAACATGTCCTTAATAATCATTGTATTGGAATTTACAAGTAAGGTTTTTAACTTGGGAAAATTTCAAATAAATACGAAGTAAAATAATTTTGAGTCTTGTTACTAATTCACCTTCGCCATATGGGAAGTTATGACGAAGTTACAAGAAGGAAATTAATATTACTACGTTGCGCGGGTCAAGATTTATCGTTATTACCACTTTTTCCAGAGAAGTTACGATGTAACTGTAGCAAAATTACTTAAATGCCATGCGGCGTAGGACATGGTTTATTTTGTTACTAATCCTTGAGCGTTGTTATTTTGGAAAAAAAATGATGTTAGAAAAGAGAAGAAACGTTATTTTAATTTGTTCGTTAGTAGCCTTTTTTTCTTTTTCGGCCAACGTCTGGTTAGCATATTGAAGTGATCAAAATTATTACAACTAAATTAATTTCATTTTTCTGGCCAAAAAACTAATTTCATTTCATGTAATTATTTTCTGTTAAGAAAATTGATTGTGTTAAAAGTTTCAGTAAGAAAATATAATTGTGTTAAAAGTGGAGGAAAGTTTTCCCCATATCTTCAAAGTTGAAAATTTTTAAACATAAATGATTAAAGGCATATTTTTACTTTATTTGTTATGTGATTATATATTGGATAAAATTAAATTAAATTAAATAATATTCTATTATATATTAGGGTGACTGGTGAGGTGTTGGAATTCTATATTACCACATCATGCTGGTAAGATGGAAAAAAAGTGGGTCTAATACACTTTTTTCAATTCTTAATATAAAACATTTTTTATTGAATCATGTAGATTAAAAATGAGAGTTAAAATTAGTTAATTATTTCGATCCTTTCAAAAATCACAATATTTTTTCAAAACTATTATTATTTAATCTCTTTCCCTTTCTTTAAGATGCATTAAATAAGAGATTTTTTTAGAAATATATAATAAATACTACCTATATACAGTAAATTGTCATATATTTAAGATCGAAGAGAGTATTACATAGCCCTAATCAATCGCTTGAAAATCATATATTAATGCATCATTTATGATTTTCAATTTGATTTTTTAATTTTTATTGACAATAAAAATATAGTTGTTAGTAATGATTCATATGAATCACTATGTTTGATTGATTAATATTTGTATGATTTTCAAATCACTCATCAATGTAGTATAGTTTTTCCTTTTTAAATAACAATTTGAATTCACTTGTATTATTTGCTGTCAATCGCACATTAATTGTGATAAATCTCATTCAATCATCGTACAGCTCTTTTCTATGCTATAAATATCCCTTTCTATTTGCCGTTGCAATGAGATCAAATCCCTCTCATATATGCATGGGAAAGTGCATAATGGGATCATGGCTGCCATTTCCAAGCAATTTTTCATTATTTTGTATCCGAAATTTGGACTTTAGTAGATCAAGTATTCAAGAAACATCAAGTCTAGCCTCATCTCTTTATATTATTAATTAATTTATATAAGAGATTCTCACTATAGTCAAAGATCATAGTTATCATATCATTATCTGATATAAAAATGTTGAATTAAGAATTAGATATTTTTTTTTTACTCAAATTAATGGGCCTATAATATTAGGACACCAAGTAATATTGATTGACTATATGAATATGCACCTTAAATTGCACATAAAAAAATGAAGATTATTTTTTTATATTGCGCTAAATCAGTGCATATTGCTGATATTCATTATAAAATTTTGATCCCAAATCCGGTTATTAACTTCAATTGGTCAATGTGAATATCACAGTATTTATTTTTTAGATATTATTATTCCGAAAAATTTGAATCTGTTTTGAAAGTCAGTGCTTTCATTTTTTTTCTTTGCCAACGCATGCTTTCAAGTTATCCTTTTTTCCTGTTATACAAATTAGTACCATTTGGGGGATCCCAAATCTGTGCAGTATCTTATGTAATTTGTAATCCTTGAATTGAAAAATTAATTTGTTGAAAGTTTGTACACTTTCAAAATTTAATCTGGTTGAATTGTTTATCATAAGCATACGATAGATGATGGATCCACAATATTAGTTTTTAAATGATGACTTATGTCTTGCATTTTAAAATGCTGGCTCAATTTGGTAAACTATATTGCATTGATACTTAAAAAAAATGTATCTATATTTGATATGTATTGAATATATACTTATATTATATTTCATGATATGTATTATATATGTATCTTTAATTTTTTCTTCAAAAACTTGTAAAATAACTTAAATCTTATAGGAAAACTTAACTTTTTATTTTTTATTTTAAATATTTTTATAGTGCTTTTAAATTACTTATTTAAAATTTAAATTTTTTTATATTTTTTTTAATCTTTGATACATTAATTTTTTGAACATATACATAAATTTTATATAAATATCTTTCATACTCGTACTTTAAAATTTTTAAATTTATCATATTTAACATATCGTATATTATCATTACCGATCATCTTTTACATCATTCTTTTTTAAAACTACTTTTGCCTCCCTTAATCATTTCAAATATCGTCTCCCAAAAGCTATATCCCATATTTAATTTTCATATTAAAAATTACAATTAAATATTAAGACTAATTTTAGCCAATATGAATATTACAACATATTTTTTGAGATATTATATTGTGATCCCATAAAATTAGAATAATCTAATTATTGGTAATCTTTCATTTTGGCTATAGGTCATAAAAGAGAATGATACCCTTCCAGCTAGAAGACTCCCTGGTGTCTCACTTAGTTTTGATCGACTTACAAAATATTGCAGTGGCTGATTGTATATGTCATAATAGATGGAATTTGGAAGCTGTAGAGCAATAGCTAACTGCTGAAGAAAGGGAAGTCATTTTAAGAATTCCATTGATACCGGGTTTAAAGGATGAACTATTTTGGACAGGCAACAAAAATGGTGATTTCACTGTGAAAAAGGCGTATCAACTTATTAAGTCAAGAGATGCCAGAAGGGGGATTGATGATGGCCCTACTACATCGCTGGTGACTCCAAAAGTCGTGTTGAAAAACTCTAGAAACTCATCCTCTATTTGGATGAGAGAAAAATAGGGAGTAGAGGAAAATTTGAGGAGAAAATAAGAAAAAATCTAAATATTCCTCTTCCCCTATTTTCTTCCCATTCCAAACAAAGCCTCAAGGTAGCTCCCAAGTTGAAACACTTTGCTTGGCGGGCATGTAGAGGCATCCTTGCAACGAAAGAAAATTTATATAAGAAGTGATGCACCTGTTCCCAGCATGTCAAGTTTGTTGCAGGTATATATGATGAATCTATTGGGCATTTATTATTACATTATAATTGGGTTAAAAGGGTATGGTTTGGTTGTCATCTTTATTAAATTTGGTGGGCTAAATTGTTTATCAATCATTGACAGCAATGTGTGTACATATATAGAAGCTTAGCTATATCAAATATCCTAATATCACGTGCGATCTATAGGATTATACAAGATAATGATAAAATATTCCTAATCCCATGATCCTCGTACAACTAACTAGACATCAAATCAAGGTCATGTGCATGCATGATTTCCCACATGGATTTCCTCAATATCCATCAATCTTACATTGCGTGCGTATAACTAATCATATTGGTTCTAGATTTGATACATGGTTGGCTGAAATTTTATTTAACAAATGACATGCTGCATGAAAAGGACAAAGAAAAGATAGTTATTTTAACCTGGTTTGGATGGAACGCTAGAAATGGTTATATCCTTGAGCAAAGAGCACCTGACCCAACTTGGGTTATTGAGCAAACAAATGCATTGCTTCAAGAATTTTATAAAGCACAATCCCTCCCCACTACATCCATGTCCCCACGAGCTGTGAGAAGTGATAATACTATTGTATGGAGTTGGCCTAGGCAAGGGTGTCTGAAGATCAACAATGATATTGTAGTTTTACTGATGGAGGCAAAATGGGAGTTGGAGTAATTTGTAGGGATTCTAGTGGCCATGTGGTGGAAATTAATTGTGAATTTCTCAGGTAAAGCTTCATTTAGTTTCATGGCAGAGGCAGATGCATTACATAAAGGTGTTCATCTTGCCTGCCAAAGGGAATCGAGGAGTGTTCAGTTTGAGTCAGACAATCATAAATTGATTAATGCTATTAATAATGCGATTGCAAGTCTAGATTGGCAAAGCTCAAACATTGTGGAAGCTATTTTGAGGATGAAAGCTAATATTTGAACCTATGATTTCACATTGATTCTAAGGTTCGCTAATAAAATAGCAAATTGGCTTGCCAAGTCTATTTATAGAAACATATGCCTTGTACTTTAAAAATATTTTTGAGCATTAATTTAAAATTTAAAATTTTCATTGTGATTACAGAAAAGATTACATTATTAGACAAATTTGTTTCAACAATTTAACACAACACAAGTTTAAATATATAATTTATTCGTACTACTAAAATTTTTTTATTAGAATTACATATAAATTATTTATTATTAGATAATTTGAATAATTTGTACATTCCACCAATGTGGCAATAGTTTATAGTATCATATCATAGAAATGAAATATATGTAAGATTTATTTTATACTTTTTATTGAAGATAACGTCCTATTTAGAGAATCAAATCGATAAATTTGGTATACAAGAATATAAGTGGGATGCAATGAAAATGCAATAAAGTCCATCATCATCACATCCTTGATTTGTAACGACTAGGAACCACCATGTGGTTTCTAGTTGGGCGAGTTGGCAGATGCCGACATTACACTTCATCTTCTCTCCGCTCCCATACAAAAATATCCGATATACCCTAGAAAACAATTACACAGAAAACGACGTCGTATGAGTCTCTAAATGTACGAAAAGAACACACCTTTTCTCTCGGAATTTCTCCATCTCCATCCTCTTTCTTTTTACCTGTATACGTGTTTGTGGGAGTCTCTGGCAACTAACCTCAGTAGCTCCGTTGTTTGGATGAACGCCATCATCCTCAAATTCCTCACACACAGAAAAACCGAACATGCCTTGGATGAAAACGATGCCCAAATCATTTTCCTTGTCTTCTATAAATTCTATTCCGCATTTCCCAATTCCTAAATCTTAATCGGAATTGATCCCATTTGTTTGGTTTTTTGTGGGGTTCGATTTCGCTTCTTATGGCTCCCATCAGTATGAAGCAATCCTCGAACCCCTCCTCCACTGCTCAAACGATTGCGTCGTCTCAGGATGCTCGTGCTCTCGTGCGCGAAACGCTGCGTATCAGTGCCGATTTGGCTTCTTCATCACCGGGTGTTGCTACTTCTCATCTTCCTGAAACGACGTCGGATCTTTCTTCTTCACCATCATCATCATCGTCAGAGGCTGGGTTGATTGGATCAGAGTGTCGGAGGAGAACAGGGAATGTTGGCGTTGTTGGTGCCGAGAAGGCCATGAGTTCGACCATGAGATTGATTTGCTGCGAGGAAATTGATGGTCGTAGATGGAAGTATGTGGCGGAGAATGATGGCTCTGGAGGTTTCGTAAAGAATTCATTCCGTGCGCTCAGCTTGCAGACTCCTCAAGCTCCTCTTGATGTAAGTTTCGTGTCCCATAATAATTTTGTGAATTTTGTATCATACTTTGTATCTGCTTGGATTATTTGTTTGCTCTTTAGTTTTCGTTTGTTCGACCTTTGCGGTCAAATTTTGAAGTTCTCATCTTCCTTATTTACTCGTTGTAACACCCGAAGTAGATGCAGGGGCTTCAAATTTTACATCTTTGATATAAGTTTTAATACGCAACACATTCTCCCCTGCTACTTACAAGATGATCGCACAATTCTAATATATTTATTGCAGAGATATTATAAAAAAAATTCGAAATTGATATTCAGTCTGTCAATGCGTGGGACTGGCGTGCTTGATTGACTGCTTATACTGATATATGTCGCCTTTTGAATCCCGGTCCTTATGTTGGGAATTGACAGTTTCCTTTCTGCAGTTGCATTTGATTTTGTAGTTGTGTTTAATATTTCAAGATTTATGCATTTGGACAAGTTTTAGATTAATGAGTTATACGAATCATTTCCGAGAATAGGAAAATATTTTTCATTTTTGATATCATAATTTGATTTAGTGAAATTTAGTTTGCTTATTTTATGTAGGATCATCTGTACCCTGATCATCTGGACCCTGATCCTTGGATTATGAAGCCATTTATTGTTTCAACCTTGTTTATTTTTTTTTCACTGTAATTGAAAAGGCTAATTGGCTTTTTAACAGTTTAAAAGGGACTACTCTCTCTCTCTCATTAATGCGTAGGTGCAACGTATAGCTTTAAAACCTCTCTCTCTGAAGGATTTTTATGGAATGAAAGAGGCCCTTTAGAAATGTAGCCTTTACTTTTGTTTACATATAAATAATATCCACCTGGGGAATGAACAAACCATTTGCTTCATAGTTGATATTTGTTAGTTAAACAAATATTTGACCACAGTAATGAGGTTGACTTTTTTCCCCTCTATATCACTTTAGTTTTCAGCTCCAATGAAAGAAAGAAGAAAGATCTTTGGACCAATGTTCCATATTTAAATATATGTGTGTTGACATCTAATAGAAATTTGGTAAGTTGAGTTAATTTTTCTAAAGTGTTCTATGTATGCAGGAGGTGATGTCATTCATAAGATCTTATGTTGTTCCGGAAGGTTTCCCTGATAGTGTTAGCCCTTCATATGTCCCATACATGACATGGCGGGCTCTAAAGGTATTTGCTTTACTTGTACTATGTTTCATAAAATGAAAAATAGGTGTTATAAGAGTTAAGTGTTAACTCCTTTTGAGGCAGTACAATGTGCTTCCTTGTTGTTATTCTTAAGTTTTTGCAGTATTAGTTTCACATTAGTTTATGGATATATAAATGAATTTGCCGAATCCTCGGCGATCAAGAATTTCTTTTCTCCTTATAGCACTTCTTTGGTGGGGCAATGGGTGTTTTCACAACTCAAACACTTCTAAGTTCAGTTGGAGTCTCCAGAAACAGAGCAACTCCTGGGGCTGTTGCTATAAACTGGATTCTCAAGGTAAGATTTATGTAATATACTACAATGGAGAAATGCCATATTCTTTTTTTTTTGGTAAGGAAAATGCCATAATCTAATTACAAGCTTTCATGAGATTTTTATGATGAAATAAAGGTCCAATCATGTTCCTGGCATGTAACATGTTTTTGGCTTGTCCATTTGATTGTTTACTTGGATGTATATTATTGAAATCCGTCCACTCCATGTCTAGCAAATTGATGCAAATTCTCTATGGAGTAAATCAGAAAAAAGTGGATGGGCAGTTCCTTTCTACGAATTAATCCATTTTTTGTTATGATCAATCCAAGTCCTATGACAGCGAGAGAGGTCTTGAATAAGAAGACAACATATTTAACAATGAAGAAGATGAGCTCTTCACCTCTATCTTCTTAAGCACAACTCTGAGGGAGATGAGAGAGAGGAGAAAAAAGATGGTGAAGAAAATGGAATTAATTTTGACTATTTGATTTCTTATGTTTAGTCTAACTTGGATAATTTTAAAGCCACATCACACGCACAATTATCTCTAATAAACATGTGGATGTTGTGTCAACTCTATTAGTCGCTAGGTTATCAAATTAGCATATTTTTTTTTTATACATCAAATTAGGATATTTATGAAACAAAAATTAAAGATAAGTGATTATTTTGACACCTTTTGAACTTAAAGAATAATGTAAAACATTGAATAAAGTTATACTAATTTAACCTTTTTTAAACTAAGAAATTTATTAATGTTCTGAGGATTCCCTTTTTTTTTTTTTTCTTACTCAAAGCTTTCATTATATGTTTGTAGACGGTCTTTTCTTTTGATAGCTTCCTGAAATAGTAGTTCTGTAGAGCCGCTCAAAGTTCAGACATCACTTGGAGTTTGCTATACAGTCTTCATACAACAATTTCAAGCTATAAATAGAATGAATATAGATTATGGTTGTTTTTCTAGCTGTTTCATCATATGAAAATTTCTTAATATTCTTATAGATGTACCATGTATCTGTTTGCTCACCCAACCTTGAATATGAATTTTGAGTGTGCTTTATTGTTTGCAAATGAGCCCCTCTCCATCCATTGTGTTTGAGACTCTTTCGTTTTACAGTTGTTACTTATTATTCAAGTGAATTTACATATGTTAATCACATTTGTAGGATGGTGCTGGTCGTGTCGGAAAGATGCTTTATGCTCGGCAAGGAAAGAAATTTGATTATGATCTAAAACAAGTAATAACTTACCTGCTTCTTGTCAATCTGATTATATAAATTTGAGCTCTCCTATAATCTTTCTGAAAATTAGTGTTACAGATGCGATTTGCAGGTGATCTTTTAATGGAGTTGGGTGCTGGAGTGGAGTTGGCTACTGCAGCAATGCCACATTTATTTCTTCCCTTGGCTTGTGCTGCTAATGTAGCAAAGGTTTTATGGCTTTCTTATGACAAGTGATTTATTGTCATGTCAGTTCTGCAGGCTTTTATCTGTCAATTTTTGGCTTTTTGCTATTAGAATGTTGCTGCTGTGACATCAACATCAACTAGGACGCCCATTTACAAAGCATTTGCTAAAGGAGAAAACATTGGGGATGTCACTGCTAAAGGAGAATGTGTTGGCAATATTGCAGATCTGGTATGTTTAAGAACTTCTCTACTGATTGTTGTTTTGACATTTAACCCAAGAAAAATTGCTTTTGTGATAATTAACTAGATACACTTTTGTGGCGTATTTTTAGATGCATGGCACACTGTTGCAATAACTTTGTGGTTCCATGCATATCTAAGATTATTACTTGCCAATGACTGAGTAGCAAACTTGGCCAATCCTGCTTAATGATTTCAAAACGTAAATGAAAGAAGTGTCTGTCCTTGTTCAATCTTTGTATATGTTCTGGCTTTTACATATGGCCTGTAAAAAGTAGGACTGAAACGTTGTAGCAAAGCAAGTTTGTTTTATCAGAAAAATTGTTTCTGAAATCTATCTGCAATCTTGGATATACCAAATAACTAAAACCTCTTGTGATTTTTTTTCTTTCATTTAGAATATGTTGTAACTCTTGGTTTTGGAATCTTCTTTCTGTACAACCAGTGAATTAACAGGGCAAATTTTGGGATACATGCTTGCTTAATTGTGTGCGTACATGTTAGATATAATATGCTTTGAGATCAGACTTCTGAAGTAGGTTATTACTTTGGCATTAAGTTTGGCAGCGTATCAAGGTTTTGTTTGCTGAAATTGTCTTCTTGGGTGATATTTTTGTTGGTACTTTTAGAGTTAGCCTCATATTTTGAATTTTCTGCTTCTATTGATGAAATCAAATGGTCTTTTTCTTTTCCAATTTACAGTTAGGAACTGGTATGAGCATTTTAATATCCAAAAGTAATCCTTCTCTGGCGACTACGTTTGCCCTCCTTTCTTGTGGATATGTCCTTAGCTCTTATAGAGAGGTTTGTTTTAATACCTCTAATAGTTATGCTTCTTTTTCTTTTCACGTTTGTAATCTCATGGCTCTGTCTCAAATACCTGTGCACATTTATAGGTAAAATCTGTGGTGTTGCATACGCTGAACCGTGCAAGATTCAGTGTGGCAGCAGAGTCCTTTCTCAAGACAGGTATCAAAAGATTAATGTAGACTTGTGCTTGTGCTTTGAGCCATGCGCTAGCATCTCAAACCTCAACAACACCAACCACAACCAAACCCAACCCCCCGCGGGCGCGCCCGGGGAAAAAAAAAGATAAAGAAAAAAAAATGCTTTCCTTAATTGGTTTTTTTTTTTAACTTTTATCAGATATATTCATTTTTGTGCATATAGGCACTAGTGTTTTGTTGTGGCATATTATTCCATTTTATGCTTTATTTATATTTTAATTAAATTAATTTTTTTCAGGGCGAGTACCCACTGTACAAGAGGGTAATATGAATGAGAACATATTCAGTTTTCCATGGAAAGATAGGCCTTTTGTCCTTGGTATATGAATGAACTGAAAGGTCTTTACTTGCTGCAGACTTTTTGCCTGAAAAATTAACACTGGAGTGTTCTTTAATTTCTTTTTTCAGGATCAAGATTCAAGGATGCATTCCAAGACCCTGGTGCATATGTTGCCATAAAGCCTCTGTTTGAGGTGTTTGTTTTTTAGTGGTTGCAAATTTTGAGCTCTCACATGTATTACTCGATTGACTTGTAATTCTGATGCATTCTTATATGTTTTCGATTGGTAACAGAAGGAGAAGTATATTGTGACATATAACCCCTCCAAGTGTAAGGTGTATGCACTACTCAAGGATGAGGCAAAGTCAGATGATATTTTAAAAGCAGCATTTCATGTGAGAGATATGATTGTCTTGGGAAATTTTAAATTTGTCAGGGCACCATCATTCTGAAAAGTACTTAAAGTAGATCATCTTAATTTTGCAGGCTCATCTGCTTTTGCATTTCGTGAATTCGTTGAATGGAAATAAGGTTTCTTCCAGTAAGCAAAGGGACAATCTTAAGTCAAATGTAGTGCACTCAGTGGCTGACCTTGAGGCTTATATTGCTGATTCATGCAAGATGGTGGCAATTTCATATGGGCTTTTCAAAAGTAAAGCTAAGGAGCAGGTAAGTGAATCCACTTTATTCATCCATTTCTTGGTTCTGCATCAAGCTCTTGTAGAAATGCCAAGAGTTCAGACTTCGAAATGTTAGCTTTGAAATTGCAGGGATGGACTATGTCAGATTCACTTCTTAATCCTGGTCGAGCTAGGCTGTTATAGAGATGGTGGACACAGTCTCATCTGGCTGATGTAGGGTTTTTAGTTCCAAAGTTCTGACTACTCTGGATGTGGAATGAACCAAACTGAAAAGTAAGCTTAGATTGAAAGGAATGGAGAACAAGTGAAGGAAATGTTTGATATAGATTTAAATCATATTTTCCTTTCCTTTCCCTTGCCCTCCATTTTCCTTAATTCATACATATGCCGTGGCCTGAAAGGCATTGTATCTTGTGAAGCTTAAGAGAAGCCATGGGAAATCCTTGCACAAGGGAATTTTTCCACTGGACCTATGCATGGGGGGCCTATTAGAGGATTATCTACAGGAATGAGTTGTTAGCATGACTGGGTATAGAGCATTACCACTTTAGATATTCATCTTCTTCAATATGTTGCCTTTTCCCCACTTCTGTTCTATTCTTTACTGGGATTTTCCCCATCTGGGAGAGGGAGGTGCTCTTATTATTATTATTTTTTTCCTGCGGTAGGATTAGCTCTGATACAAGTTGTCTACCAATTTTGTAGCTTTTTCCCCCTTTTTTAGGTTGATAATCTTGATATACATGTTGAAACCTCGAGAATCAATGCAAATCTCCATTTTGCAACCCTGCCGTTTGTTAAGTTTATAAATGCGCTTTTCTGTTGATCTTTTTGGAGGTGGAAAGGATTCAGAAATCATGTTTTTAATTGGTTTTACGGTGTAGGTATTTTACAGATTTTGACATCTTCAATATATATATAGGGTATTTTCAATATAATGCGTATGATATCAAAGTATTTTAAATTTTTTAATTTGATATGACACTTGAAAATTTTCATGAAAAGGAGTACAGTAAATTTGAGATTTTCCTAGATTAGAAGTAATGCAAGATAAGGCTTAAAATATTATCACGTTATATTTCTTGGTATTATTGCATTAAATATTTTGAATGCCCGTATGAGTGTATTAAATAAATGTATCACACAATTTTTTGTTTTGCTAATCAAAAGTTTAGGTGATTTAAATTTTGATGATCACTTAAGACCAAATTTGGCCTACCCATTCAAGGAGATTCTTATATCTTTTTTTTTTTCCAACAAAACTGAGATTCTTATATTAATAGTGGAGTTTTAAATTTATGTTGTTATGGAATATGAGTCACACCTTTATTAATAAAATAAACTTGGATGGGAAGGTATTATATTTATTGCATTTGAAATAGAGGACTATTGTCATGTAGCAGAGGAGGGGAAGGTATGATGGAGAAAGATCAAGTTGTGAATGTGGGAAAGAATGATAAGCCAACAGCTGTAGTGTATTGTAAAATGAAATGAGGATGAAGAATTTATGTTGGACTTGATGACATGTTTGGGTATGGCTATAAAGTTGTCATTTCAGTGTCACCCAATGGCTCCTCATTAAATATTTCTACCCCAACCATATTCAATGTGTCTCAGAACCTCTAGCTTCCCTACTTATGACCCCCTCTTCACTCACTTTGTGTCTCTCACAAGTCACATTACGTGATTGAATTAAATTATACTTATTTAGATTTATTTTTTGTACTTTTAATCATATATTTTTCCCAAACAAACAAGCATGTCATGAAAATATTTATTGAACTTTTATTAGTGTAAGAAAAATAGCATATTACATTTAAATGTTTTATTTTTCATTCTCTAACTCTCTCTTAATCTGAGGTAATTTCTTTTTTAACTTTTAAACGAGAAGCAACTTTTTTCTGAACTGAAAGGAGAATATGAAAGGAAGTGTGGAAAAGGTTTTAGGGTCCCATCTGTGGCTGTGTCATAGATAGAATGGAAGGTAGCTCAAACCACCGTTGACTGAAATTTATGATATGTTCACTGTGGGGATAATTTCATTCACAACTCACCAAGGAGGAGGGTCCAATTGTGAGTAGTTATTATTTTCATCACTTTGGACTGATTCCTTCAATTAACTATATCAATATATACTGATTAAATAAGTTAATGATAAGCATTGATTAAAAAAATTACGGGTATAATTTTAGTAAAATTTATAATAAGTATGTATGATTTATTTCTTATTTTTAAAAGAATTTTATCCCATTTCAAAAGTAAAATAATACTCTACATAATTTTAAGATAAAAGAGGCCATTATGATCTCCTTATATTATTAGCTTGTTTTCACCGGGAAAAAAAAATCTTCGGACTTTGTAGAAACTAAATTGTCCAGGAAAAACTTGTACATTTTAGGTTTTTTGGAATTGTAGATTAATTTTAAAAGAAAATTGGTTAAATATACATTATTCCTGTTGATTTGTTGCCTTTTCTGCACGCTGGTACAGAGAAGAGAACATTCTACATTCTACTTAGGACAATGTACAGACAAATCCCAAGACATTAAAACTTCTATATATTTTTTTTTGTATAAATTAAAACTTCTATCTTTGTTTTAAACTTTTATATATTCAATATATATATACACATACATGGATGTATGTATGGAGAGAGAGACCCATACATGGATGTGTATATACACATATATACACATACATGGATGCATAAGGACGTCCCCGCCCGGGTGGGTGCAAATGCAAATATGGGCCAAACTAGATGGATGGACTAAAATACTCATGAATCCAAACAAAACATGGGTATTTATTTGTAAGTAAATTTTCAATACATTTCTTCAATTTATTTTTTTTTAAAAAGCAAGTTTAATATGAATTATGAAATGATATTAGATTGAATAGGTTAAATTATTACAAATTTTTAACAAATACTGAATGTCTTTTTTTTCTAACAGACACATATTTGGATCATTTAAAATGTATGGAATTATGAAGCGTCTCTAGTAAAAACTCATTCACACTCTTATTTTTTATTATTGTAATCTTTTTCTCAAGCATTTCAGCAAGTTTTACATATGAAGGATTAAAATTTGACTTAAACAAGACAAAAGTTGTTGTCCCAAAAATTGAATCCAAAGTTTTGGGAGGTAATAAGGACAAATTCCAACCCATAACCTATTTAACATTTTCTGAAATTGACAATATCTTATCCTCTTTATTTCTTCACATTCTTACTGTGAATTTATTGAAAATAGTTCATGCTCAACATTTACTTCTTTTATTTGGAGAAACAGTGATCTATGTGAATGCCCTTAAATTCTATCATACTCAATACTTCAGATCTCGTGTTGTACTCTAGGTGTTCGATAAATTGCTCAAAGAGAAATATCGGTAAATTTCACTCACTGCCAAGCCACAGAACGATATGACTTTGCTTGAGGAGAACTCGATCATTCAGAAAAAATTCATGTAAAAGTCAATATTAAATGCAGAGAAAATAAGTCAATATAATAAATCAACCCACTTAAAACAGAGACTTTGATGAATTCAAAGCCTCATCGTACAACTAATTAATTGATACATTCATTCATACATTATATCAAAATGAAACTCCATCCTTAAACAGAATCCGATTGGAAAGATACAGATAATGGAGGGAGCCGAACACTTTTAGCTAGTAATAATAATAATAATAATAGTAATAATAGGAGGTAGAGAGAAAGTTAATTAATTAACAAAGCACATGCTCAATAATGAGATGTATTTTAACACATTAATATCAGGCTTTAACTAATTAAGCAGTTGTTGGTGGTGGTGTTGTTGGTGGTGGATTATTAGTAATCTTTTTTGCTAGATTGTGTTTGTTGTTGTGCATCCAAACCTTGAGCACTCTTCTACTCACTCCAATCTCTTGACAGAACTGTCTCACAACAGATTCTTCCTGCTTCTGAATCTTCCACCCAACTTTCTCTGCAAAATTCAGCATCTTCTCCTTCTGCTCCTGTGTGAACTTTGTCCTGAACCTCTTCTTCACCATCTCTGATGATGCTGGCCTACTCACCATTCCTCCTCCACCTCCGCCGCCGCCATCCTCTTGCTCATCTGATTCTGAAGGAAGTGGCCCTACATTGTAGGGCAGTATCATCTGGTGTGGTGGTACAGTTCTTGAAGGCAGAATGTTGCCTGTAGGGTACCCCACAAGAGCTTCAGGGGCCAGGACACTTTTGTGATGTCCCAAGATGAGTTTTCTTCCAAATTTGTAGTAAGGAGGCTCACCTTCTACTTCTTTTCTGTGGAAATTCCTGTGACAATGGCAGGCTGAGCAGGTTAAGGCCTCTATGGTGCCTTCTTCTCCACTAGGCATGAACTCACCACACCCATCAAGGGCAGTACCTCCCATGGAAGCTGCATGATTCTTGAGGCACTCTCTGTACCTCACCTCTTTCTTCTTCATGTAGGGTCCATGGTCCTGATCATGGAGGCCTGGTTGTTGTGTAATGGAGGAGCCATTGGAAGGGTCTTGGTGGTGGTGGTGGTGGTGATGGGCCAGGTTCCCATGGCCCTCGTGCCCATGGCCATTACCTTGTTCCCCACCATAAGTAGTACTGTTTATTGGGATTGGGATTTCTGCTTCTTGACTAGAAAGTTCCATGCCTAGCTTTTATTTCCTCTCTCTCTCTTTTTCTGGGTGTGTTATTTTTTCTTTGGGTCTTGTCAATTTTCTAGTCTGGGGACCAAGAAAGAAGTTACAAGACAGAAGAGAAACATCAAAGAGCCAATTCTGGCTTGGACTTGTCTTCTCAATTTGTCATCCCCTTTGGCAGCACAACACTGAAAATGAAAACACTATTGATTAATGCTTGAAGTATATATATACACACTGGGGAAATTAAAGAAAGAAGCAAATTATATTAGAGAGACTAACAATGACGATGATGATGAACACAACAAATCATAGGACAGTAATTTCTTGATTTCAGTGATGACAATTAAGCTAGGATTATTTCATGAGGTAGCTCAAAGTGAATTTCGAAAGAGAAAGTAAGAAGAAGCAAATTAAACTCAGAAATAGGAAACTAAGAGACAGATATGAGAGGAAAACACTGTTAAGACACTTCAATTCTCTATCTGAGCATTTTCTCTTCTCTCTCTCTCTCTCTCTCTATCTATCTATATATATATATTTCTTGTGAAATTCAACTAGAGATACAGCAGAATGGCAAATGAAGAAGAAGTTTTGAAAACAACATACCCACTATATGTATCCAAGTTGTGTTTGAGGACAGAGACTGGTCATGATGATAAACTTAAAGCAGCTGGTTCAACGTTGCAGAAAATTAAGAAGGTCACAAAGGTGTGACTTAGGAGAGAAAGAGAGTAGAATTAGGTTAAGAATGGAGTTGAGAGAGAAGAGAGCAGAGAGGAGAGATTTTAGAGGTGGGTTTTGGTAGAGAAGCACTAAAACAAGAGCTTATAGAGAGGTTGGGGGTCCAAAAAAGAGGGATAGATGAAAGAGGGAAGGGAAAAATGGTGTTACAGATTTTTCCTTAGGCAGAGAAATTCACAGTGAGTGAGTTTTGAAGATATGTGATTATTAGTTCTTTTCATATATAAAAGTTAATTATATAAATTATGAAAAATGAAAAAACGTATTTTCTTTAAAAAATTGACTCATAAAATACAAAAAATTTCTAACTGTAATACAAAAAAGAGTAAATTCTACATTTATTAATGAATTTTATTGAAATTAAATGTATTTATCATTTTTAAAATATATATACACAAAGTTTTACATATATCAAAAGTTGAGTTGTATTTTAGTCAAATTTTTAAATTGGATTGAAGTTTGATTTTAAAAATAAAAAATTATGTAATCTCAAGTAAATTGGATCACTTATAATTTAGTAATTTACTCTATAAAAATAATGGCACTAAAGTTGTAAATAAATTACGGATGAAAGTAAAAAAGAGAAGATGGTGCCTCTGTGCCTATGCTTTGCTTTGCTTGCACCATCAGCCATATAGAGAAAGGACCATTGTGTCAGAGACAGAGAGTGGATCTCTCTCTCTCTCTCTCATAACTATTTCTGAATTTTGAACAGTGAACTAAAATTTCCAAAGACTCGTTTGGTTTCGTAATAGTAATTTGGTTTCATATGCATTTATTAAGCATATCCAAAACCCTTTTATATTACTTGGAAACACTTCAAACTTTTTACTGTTTCTGTAATATTATATATATATTTCCAATCTTCTTGTTTAAGGGAACAACAGACTAACCAACATATATAAATTAAAGCAGCTGACGTTACTTGGAGGCAACAATTATGAAAAACATGGTTTAGGTTACTTTTTTTTTTCCCTTAAATTGCCAATAAATTATCATATTAATATTTATGTCTCGTTCTCTCAACAGCGATAGTATATTTGTATGGATCCATCATTAAAATTAAAACCATGGAATACGTACTATTGGAAAAGCTGAAAAACTGAAAAAGGAGAAAGAAACTCAAGTAATAATCAAAGCAAGTTATGGGAAAAATGCACACTACGAACAACGCAACTAACTCATCATTATTATTTATTAGGTGTCCCCCTCTTTAACTATTTACATATATCTATGAACCTTCTTTATCCTTCCTTCACGCCCCAGCATTCCTATATGTGTGTGTGTATTATCAGTATCTTGATACGCAGAGCTTAGAACGCGAGAGAGAGAGAGAGTTAAGTATGTTTGATTTTTCCTTAATTAATAAATGATTAAACGTACGTTTTGCAAATGAATCTTTCGTGATACCTTCATTAATTAGCCAAAAAGAGTATTATGAATTCTTTTATAGCTAGCTGCAAGATTAAGTGATTGTTTAAGCTTCGAAGAATTCTTTTAAATGCTAATTAAATTCCAGAAGACACTTGTATATATATATATATTACCACATTATTATCCAAGATATAGTTGAAGGCTTAATTCATTCAACTAAAAAACTATCCCATGCATCCTAAGATCTTTGATTTTTTTTTTCTAACACGTATAAAACAACAATATTTTGATGCTATTTATTTATTAATTTTTTTATTCAGCTTGTCAGATATTGTAATTTTTAATTCTTGATATTCTATATAATGAGATAATACTATGAAACTGCGTTGTTAAGAAAATAGTTAGCTGGTCCAGGATATGAGGGTCTCCCTCTGAAATGTTGTGTTGTTTTCATATTCTGCTGAGAACGAGAGCAAGCGGAGGATCTATGAAGTACCAATAATTTTAAAAAGTAAATGGACTCATATCCAATACACGATATGATACATGTATTGCACTTGTACATACATATCTATCCGTATCATTTTGTATTCATATATATCACTTCAAATTTTTATCATAAAATATAACTATTTGAAGTTATCATAATATTTTATGATTTATTTTACTATTTATACTATAATTTTTAGAATACGTAATATTTATTTTTCTTTTAATGAATAAGTTTATTAATTATATATAAATAATTATATAGATAACATTATATATGTATAAATATTCCTACACTCATATCTTAAAATTTTAGAAATTAACGTATCTTTCGCATTATTCATATCTAATACATGTATATATATCAGTACTACGTAGAGGAGGATATTCTTTGTGATAATTATTATTAATTTTTTTAAAAATTAATTTTGTCCAAAATCACTTTATTCTTTTATTATCTTTGCCTTTTATATATGCCACTCTAAAAAGCTTTACTGACCCATATATGCATCTATCTTTATAATTTTTGTTTTGATCTAACTTGTCTCTTCTTCTTTCTAGTTCTGCATCGCTTCCTCCTTCCTTTTACTTTTCTTTCTTTTCTCTATCATCCCTTTTGTCTCATCCAAATTCAATATATTCTCTCTATATTTTTTTCGCTTTTCAACTTCCTTAAATCTCTTTTGATATATCTATTAAAGATAATTAATTATAAACATAGATTTGAGTATGAATATTGTGACTTTATATAAATTTGATATATATCACACATTGATTTGGAATGCGTTGAAGTATTAGAATACATAGAAGATTCAAAGGTTTAATGTTGATCATTAGAAGCACTTTTTCTTTTAGAAAGAGGACAAGGAATTAGAGGAATATATATGGTATGGCGTACATATATAGATATATTCATATATAAAAAGGACAAGGAATTAGAGGAATATTTATAGTATGGCGTACATATATAGATATATTCATATATAAAAAGAGAAGAAAAGGATGATGTTCTTATCCATTAATGAATCAAAGTTCAAACTTTGTTTATTCTCCTTATCTTACATTACAAAGTAAATTATTCAATCCCACCATATAAACAAAAACAACAAAACCAAATTATTCTTGGACAACTACTCTATAGATTTTCCAAAACCCTCCTAATAATAGTAATAATAATAATAATAATAATAATAGTTGTTGTTGTTCTTGTTAATAATAACAATTTAAAAAGATGTTGTTCTTTTCATTTTGCTTTTCAAGATAGATCGATGCTACATCCACTTTCTTTTTACTGCATCACTGGCTAATACTGAATAATATAATTAATTGGATTTTTTTATATATTATATGAAACTTAAAGAATGAGTTTCAAGATTTATAGCTTATAAATAGTATGATTGATTATAAATTTTATTATAAATATTGATATTCGTATCAATCTTCAGCAATATATACATGGCCAACTTTTTCTCACACTACTATACAAAATACCTTTTTTTCACATCAGTGACATCTATATCTATTTCAAAACTGAGATTTAGAAAATTAATTTTAACCGATTTAAAAAAAGTGCCCACTGTAATAGTATTCTATCCCTCAAAAGCATGTATATATATAGGATATATATATATATATATAAGTATAATGTCTTCATTAATGAATTAGGTTCCTTAATTAAGCTTCAATGTTGGGGAAAGTAAACCCTTTTCTTTGCTTTCACTGTTAGGATATTCTAGATTTTAGCTCATTATCTATATATATATATACACACACACATTCATTCATATATACTTTTTTTCATTTTAGCTTCTCAAACTTTCTCTCTCTTTTTACCTTGTTAAAAGTGCTTGTAAATTTCATGTTAATCAGAAATGGAATTAAACTAATTAATTAAGCACAAAAAGGAGAAAATTAAAATCCCCAAAATTACTATTCTCTTTCAGATCTCTCTGGAAATTTTTATATCTTCATATATTAATAATATTTAGTGGTCCATGAAATTTGACGAGCGTCAGAGCTCATTATGGCTCAATTCTGTCAACATTCTGAATGTTTCCTATTTTTCTGGGTTTATCCTCGACTTGTGAATGAATAAATCCAAAAATCAAATTAAAAATTTAAAAATTTAACTTTAAAATTATTAAAATTATTTATTTTGGATGATTGATATTATCTCTCAACCAATAAAATATATTATTCGTCGGTTTCGGTTTCAGTTTACAAATTAATTGTGTGCCATGTTCTACTTCTATAGGGTTTTGTTAACCACGAAGTTTTTTTTTTTCCTATTACAACTTAACTATGTACCATGTGCCATTTTTTTTTTGTCTCCCTTTCAGCATAAATATGCAATTACATATATGTTAAAATTATTGAAATCTCATCTCAATTGTGGAAACTTACACAAGAGAAAACAATACAACACAAATGTTTGTCGTTGTTGGATATATATATATATATATATATATCCCTCAAATATATTTATATCAATAATCCTAACATGATAACTATACTTCACTAAGAATTTATAATTTATAATTCTTAGAAATTTTGAACAAAACAAATATTTATACATTCTCTCACTCACAACTACATAATGTCTCAATTATATCCTAATGATATCTTATGACTTTACTTGCTATAATTCATAAACAAATTATTCATATATACATATGAAGCTCTCACTTTTTCTGTCCAACTTATGATTGACGTGGGACTTGGAAGAGTATTAATCATTCCAAGGAAAAATATTTCATCCAACTTATTATTTAAACTATACAATATTGAACAATATTTTATAGCTAGTCTTTCAGAACTGTTATTACAGAATTAAGTTGACATTTCAAAATTAAAAACTACGTATTTAATTTTAGTAAAGTAATAATTTCTAAACACAGAAAAATATGTTAAAGACATGTAATGAAGTGAAAATGGATTATAATCAAACAATGAAAGGGTTATGTCATGTCTCTATCTTGCATAAATACGAGTCATTGATTTCAACTCTGTGTTGGACGTGCTTTCTGAGTTTCGGGGCCCTCTAGGGTTCGTAAAAGAATCTGTGAATTAAATGTGTTTCTTTTCAAATTAAAAAGAAAGGGTCATATGTGTGTGTGTGTGTGTGTGTCCGTGTGTGTGTGTGTGTATTACAGCCGTTGGGATGAACATTCGAAGTGCTTTTGGTTTTTGTCTCAAGCAAGACCTAATGGCCACTTAAAGGGACACCAACCCTACATTCTATCCTCGAGCATATAATTATGGCAAGGCATGAGATTCAAAGTTAGGTCAACATATATGACGAAAGTAATTTTCTTTAGGGAAAGTTACATTTTTGGTCCCTATTATTTACTTTAATTTTAAATTTAAATCGTTTTTCTTTATAGTATAAAATTTTTTAATTAAATCCTTAGAAATCAGATAATTTTTAATGTTGTCCTTATCTTTATATTTTTGCCAATATTTTGTCAAATATATAAGTTTTAAGTAATTTTACCTCATTATTTATATTTTTCCTTTTTTTTGTTAGCATAAATCATATATATTCAGAATTCTGAGACAACATATAATTAGTTACAACAATACAATTTAACAAAATTTTATTGAAATTTAAATCGTAGGGACTAAAATAAGAATTTTGTAAAATATAAATATCTAATTATAAAATTTTAAATTATATAGAAATTTAATTTAAACAATGATCAAGTGAAATCATAGAGACTAAAAGTATAATTTATTTTCTTTTTGAAAAAAGTGACAATATATACAATAGCTTTCATTATACACAACTTGCTGGTATATTTATTCATTTTTTTCTTTGTTTCACCATCATCTTTTTAATTTTAGCTAAGATATGACTGGGAAATGTGGTTAGTCATGAGATGGAGAATTTTGAAGGGAAAGAAAAAAGAAGAAGAAAAAAGAAAAGTTTGGAATCCATGTTGATGCAACTCCAGTATTTGCTCACATGCATATTCCACAACATCCAAGAGCTTACATTTAATAAATTTTAGACTGAAAAAATTTAAAAAACATTAATATTATTTTCTAAGGACTATTGTTAACTTTAAAATAGGTTATAATTAAATTTAAAAAATTACTATCAAAGTTACGATCAAGTCCAATAATTAAGTAATAATTTGGCACTTACAAATAATTACAATTTTTAATTTCCTTTGAGCTGAAGTTTAAAAAAGTTGGATCACTAGATGCAGGTTCCTCCTTATTGTTATGTTTGCTATTCTGATATTAATTGGATCAAACAGGGTAACGCAATGCAAAATTTTCTCTCAATTTTATCTGTTAAAATGAGTACGATATAAAGAATTATCTGCTCATACTTCAATATTTACGAAGGAAAGAGTAGAGGTGGCATTATATATAATTAATTATTAATTATTTTACCAGAAATTCATTTGACGCAAGTTTAGGTCTGAAAAAGTTTGTCAAATGTTCTCTTTTTCTGAAATTACAAAGGTAATCAGGTTAGGTTAATCACTATAATATACCTGTTACTGCTAAAGTTAATCAATTTTGTAATAAGAAAATATACCATGTGAATTTTCTTCACTAAATATTCATTATTGCTTATCATTATTTCATTTGAAAAAGATCTCGTATGTAGGCAGTGTAATTATTTTCTGAATGTATATATTCTATATATATATATCAGCAAAAGAGAAGGAGAGAGACTGATCCACGCACTACAGTAGGTCATTTTTTTTTTCAGGTAAAAAACAAGGTCAACTTTTCAAAACCCTAAAATTTTATTGCGAGAGACAAATCACATCTCGGAGGGGCCACTAAAGTAATAAATTAAATGGTTGTTTTCTTCAACAAGTTTGAAAAAAACAAAGGGTAAAAGATGTTGGTGAATAAATGAGATATCAACCACAATTAAATTAAATAGTAAATAATTTAACATTTTTTAGATAAGAACTCATGTTGAAGTTTTATAAATAAAAAAAAAATTATGTTGGGAGAACTAATAACATTTGAACTTAATAATGCTTAAAAGAAAGTCGAATTGACATGATAGAATTGGATACAAAATAATTATATTCCATGAGATGGTTAAATATGGTGAGGAAAAAGTTGATGATATATATATATATTCTATGTATGTGCGCGCTTAATGAGATAAGCAAGAGTCATGCATGCTAGAGAGAGAGAGAGAGAGCAATGACCAGACAATGGGTTGGCGGGGGGGACCATTTAAACAGCTCACCACCCATCAAGATTGAAGAATCCTCCAAAATTAATTTTGATTGGGTAAAATTTTAAATCAAACGTTTCAAGTTACATGTTAACATATAAAAATAAGGGGAAATGAAATTATGGACCCATAAATTATATTAAGGTCAACAAAGAAATTTATTTTTTAAAATTATCTTTAAGAACCTGAGGTATTTTGGGGTCAAAACCAAACATAAATAGACAAAATATCTGTAATTGTATTGTGACATTTGAAAATATCAATAGTAATTAAAGGAAGAGTAAGTAGTAGATTTTGAGAGTTCTACTTTTGACCACATGTGATAGAGATCAAAGAGATGCGTCAAAAATTCTCAAGCGCTACCCACATGATCCATCTCAAGGAAATTTTAGATCTTTTTTTTGTTTGATCATTTTGTTTATTTATTTTATTGGCTTCTAATTTGTATTTTCTTGGGGCCAAAATTATTAGTTGAGTTAAATTAGAATAAATAAAATCTATTAGATATCTTTTAAAAGATTTTTTAGAGTTGAATTTAAGAGATTATCTAATAGTATTAGGATTAGATATCAATTTTATTATATTTCTTTGAATTTTCGTTTTTATTATTAGGATTTTTTTATAATTAGATATATCTTTTAGATTTTCTAAATCTATTAGAATTATTTGGGTCTAGTTGTTTTAGGATTAGGGTTTTTCTTATTTTGCCTATATAAAGGCCTCTATGTAATGCATTTTCTTCAGAGAGAATAATGGAATAATATTATTGTGACCTTTTCAGTAAGGATTTACTGAGTTATTTCTTTTCTCTCCCTCATTTTTCTATCTCTCTCTCCTTTTTCTCATCTGACCTACCGACCTTGTGGGCGTCGTTATAGTTAGGGATCTAGAGACGAGTTCCTCTAGGGTTCTAACTGATCATTTTTTGAATCTTTTGAGTCAAGTTCTGTATTTTCTGGGTGCTTGAGACAGGTTCTCATTGTGTCCATATCAGTTGGCATTAGAGCTTGGTTCCGAAATTCAGGTTTATCTTTTGTATTTCGTATTCTTCCATATTTTTCTTGATTGTTCTTCTCTGGTGTCCATTTTCATCTTCTTTGTTTTCCATTTTCTCTATCTCTACATCTTGTTTTCCTTGCCTTCTTTGGTTTGTGAAGTTATTATAAAAAAAAAAAAATTTGTGCCAAAAAAAAAATAAATAAAGAGCACATGTAAAAGGAAAAAAAAAAGTGTTGGAGAAAAAGTTATTTAAAAAAAAATATGAGTGCCTTTATCTTTAGATATATGGTGAAACAAAAGCATATATGGAGGTTGAAACAAAAGAAGTGCATTCAAATTAATCCTAAGGTGGTAAAGATTCGAGGACGAATCTTTTCGAGGAAATGGGGAATGATAGAGATCAAGGAGATACGTCAAAGATTTCAACTGATATGGACACAATGAGAACCTGTCTCAAGCACCCAGAAAATACAGCTCAAAAGATTCAAAAAATGATCAGTTAAAACCCTAGAGGAACTCGTCTCTAGATCAACTCGTCTCTAGATCCCTAACTATAACGACCCACAAGGTTGATCACTCCTCACGGTAGGTCAGATGAGAAAAAGGAGAGAGAGATAGAAAAATGAGGGAGAGAAAAGAAATAACTCAGTAAATCCTTACTGAAAAAGTCACAATAATATTATTCCATTATTCTTTCTGAAGAAAATGCATTACATAGAGGCCTTTATATAGGCAAAATAAGAAAAACCCTAATCCTAAAACAACTAGACCCAAATAATTCTAATAGATTTAGAAAATCTAAAAGATATATCTAATTATAAAAAAATCCTAATAATAAAAACGAAAATTCAAAGAAATATAATAAAATTGATATCTAATCCTAATATTATTAGATAATCTCTTAAATTTAACTCTAGAAAATCTTTTAAAAGATATCTAATAGATTTTATTTATTCTAATTTAACTCAACTAATAATTTTGGCCCCAAGAAAATACAAATTAGAAGCCAATAAAATAAATAAATAAATAAACAAAATGATCAAACAAAAAAAAGATCTAAAATTTTCTTGAGATGGATCATGTGGGTAGCGCTTGAGAATCTTTTAGGTATCTCTTTGATCTCTATCAACATGACCATCAAAAGTAATTTATTATAAGATTGAAAGTATATAGGGGAAACTAACAGTTAAATATCGGAGAAGAAAATTAATTTCAAAAAAAATATCTACAACTTGTAAAATTATTTTTTCTACTTCAAAATTATTTTTAAGAGATTAAAAAATGTATGTTTTTGGAATTAACTTCCTTATGTGGTATGTAACTATCTTTTTTCCAAGTATTTAAACTTATGATTGTAACATTTAGAAACATAAGCAAAAAAGATCAGGAACTTGGTAATTCTTAGAATCTATATGGGCTACTATTTGACACTCGCAATTGCTATAAGGTTAGAAGTAGACAAATTTAGCTTTTCCGGCTTATAAAAAAAAAAAAGAACACAAATTTATGATTATAACATTCGAAATCATATTTATTAACGAATGAGAGACTAAGTAATTTTTTTATAAAATATGTCGTAATAAAAATTTAAAATTAGACGATTTTTAAATAAAAAAGTATTTGATTTCAACTAAAAATTTGAGGGAGATGCATCGATTTTATTTAGTTGTCATATTATATAATTTGAATCTCTTACAAATAATTTTGAAGTGGAAAAAACAGTGATGCAAAAAAGTAAAAATATGCATGAGTCTCGCTTTTATGACCCCGTTTTGTACTTTAACTCTCAAAAATAAAAAATAAAAATGTGACAATTTCGTTCGGTGTGATAGGAGCATGGGAATATGTAGGTCTGATAGCACGATGGGAATATTTTGAAAAAATAAGAATGAGGGTAGCGTGTAAGTAAACTTCACAACAAAAAGAGAATCGCAATCACGTAGTCACGTACAATACCAGAGCTTCAGCTTTTTCTAAGTACTATGATTTTTTCTATTGTCAATTAATAAGAAAATAATTATGTATTAGTGATAGAACAAGACTTGAACAATGAAACTATATAAAACTATCCAAGTTATTAGTGAACTTGTTATATTATTACATTTAGCCAATTTTATGGACAAAATTAGTTTTATTGAGTGTTTAAGCGCTGTGCTCTCACAGGAGTTGGTTGAGGTTATTATAAAAGTTAAAAAAGAAATTATTGGATATAAAAACAAGAGGCCCAGATAGTGAGAATACGAATTCCCTAATAGTTCTTTAAGATATATACGTCTCAAGAGGTAAATCTAGAAGATCAATCAGACTAGATTCTAAGAGAACAATGCTGAAATATACATCAAGAAAGATGACTCCTATATCCCAAAACAATTTAAAAGATAACTGGCAGTTTCAGAGGTAGACTATGGGCCCAAGAAAAACCTAATCTTTTTTAATGAACAAGTTTCTGAATTCATCATTGGATTTGGGCTTTTGATCCTCTTCAGTCTTGGGCTTATTCGAAGTCCAACCAAGTGCTCTGACATTTCTGGGCACAGCGAAAGTGTTCTTCCCCTTGGTCTGGATATTGTCACCTCCAGGCTTTCCAGTAGCAGACTTTGTTTCCTGCACAACTTCCTTTGAGGTATCATCAGGTTCTTTTGATCCAGAACTTGCTTCACCAGATCGATCAGTGGTACGTCCTGCAAAATTGACTTCAAGTGAGAGGAAGAATATGTGATAAGAACACAAGCACACATTAACTAGAGGGAAGACATTAACACAATATATAAACCAGACAAATAAAGGAAGCGTTAGTAGAACTGTCCATGGTGGATGAAAGATACACTTCAAATTTCAGCCCAAATCCTACATTTCAAATTTCACTACACATTTCCCATTAAAAACTCAGATTGACCTCAATCTTATGGTTCACTACTCAATAGTTACTGCCTATTCGTATCTATATTAGAGTAGGACGGTTTCAGGCCTGTATCATCAAACAGAAGGCCACAAAAGTTAGTTGGAGGGACCAGATGCATATGAATGTACAGGAAGCCCCGTCCAAAATCTGAACAGGACAAGTTCATATTACTTACTTTGTTCTTTCAAGTTTCTCTGACCAGAAGATTCCTTTCTGCCTCGACTTGGATCAGACCGAGCAATACTTAGCTTCTTCCCAAGTAACTTCTGTTTGTTCTTAGCTACTGCTGCAGCAAGGTGCTCTTCATCCGAAAAATCAACATAGGCCAGTCCCTTCATCAAATATGAATTCCTTTAAACATTTCAGGTCAGTGCCAGAGGCAGGGAAGGAGTGTAAAGCATTCACTGCCATAATGTAAAAAGATATAATCCTCTGGTACATAATCATTATGGAGTACAATTTATGTTCAATCTTACCATCATGGTGTTGGAATGAGGTGAGTATTTATGGCAAAGGGCATTTGTATATTGTGCTAATTTGTTTTATTGTGTTTATATTTGACATGCGGCTTTATTCTGTTATTCTGTTGTCCCCGCATGGCTGGGTATAATAGAATACTTGTATTATATATAGCGTATTGAATAGTGAGCTCAACCAGTACCTGAGCCTTTCTTCATCTTCTCGATTCATTTTTCTTCTCAGCCTTTCTACTTTCCTTTTTTTAACCTGAAGTTTTCTACTTTTCTTAAAAGGCAATATAATTCCATAATTAGCTAAGCCAGTGACTACTGTCACTGTGTACTTTCTTATTTAACAAATAAATAGTTCAAGTGGAAGGCAACATGACTCATACTAGGTATGATGATGTACTGCAGAGTTCAGATATTAAGTTTTCTGGTCAACAAACTAGTTGACATATGTCTCAAGAAGTATTTCCTCCAAAAGTTTGTATTATTAGCAGAAAGGACTGCATTAATCAAGGCGCTAGAAAAAAAGAGAAAGATAGTAATACCCTTGATTTTCCAGTGAACTTGTCATGTAGAATGCGAATGGCAACAACTCCACCAACATCACTGAAGAAATTACGAATATGTTCATAATTTGCCTGCAATAGCAAACCTCATCAGTCTGTGACACACACAAACACACACACACACATACACACAGCAGAAGGAAGAAGAGTTTTATCTTACCGTAAGGTTTAGGTTTGATATAAAGACAGTGCACTGGTCTGAATAGGCCCAACTTTTTTCAGAGGTAGACTGTTGTATAGTTACATCTTCAGATTCGTTACTTTCCTTATTGACCTCTTCCACTTTTGTTGCCTGTGGAATGTCCTGATCTTCATCTTTATTTTCCTCAGGAACTTTCTTTGGGTTTTTACCAACTTCTCTCCGTCGCTTTGCCGGAGATTGCTCTTTGGTTATGTCAGGCTCCAACTTTCTCTTGTCACGAACATTTCTTTTAGGATGATTTTCTTTCTCTTCGGTTGTCTTGGCTTCAGTTGTCTTGGATTCTTGCTGCATCCTATATAGTTGTAACTCTTCCAGACGAGGGCTAACCTGAAGAAGGCAGCCCCCACAAAAAAAAACATTAGCATACCTGAAAAAATTGACACCTATTTTTTTTCTGCCAATCCAACTAAAAACAATTACATACAACAAAACCGACCATTACATTTAAAAACCACATTGAATGGCAATAGACAAGGATGGCATCAGACTATCAGCTTCATAAAACACTTCAAATTAAGAAAACTAAGGTAATGAAAACCTGAGAAGGCAATATTATTAATAGGGATAACAGTCTGCCGAATCACACAGAATATTCCTCTATTTCACCTAACTCAATGAATTTTCACTTTATAGTAGGTAATTAAGCATCAACTTTTGCTTGAACTATGATTAACACTTCTATTAGAAAGCTCTTGACAAATTCGTGCACAATTTCTCCCTTTCATTTTTAGCATGTCCAGACTTATTTTGCTGGTAAAACCGATGATATGTAGAGGATGACAAGACAATGTCATTACTGAAACATGATTGCCAAATAATCATTCAATAATTATGTTCAATCTAGCAATAAGAAATTTCAAACCAACCAAGAGACAATGCCAGACTTGTTCAATAACAGTAAGACTGAAGCTGAAGAGGAAAGAATGTACCTTTTGTAAGGCATGATCATAATCCTCCAAGGTGCCAAACTCCCTCTCAAAACGTAACCATGAATGGCATATGTCCTGAATTATTCTGCTTTTTAGGAAGGGAAGGTATCATCTAATTCAAACAGCATTACATAGCTGGAAATATAACCTCTCAATAATTTCTACAAAGAATATCACAATGAACAGAACAATCCTTTCATTCAAAACCAAAAGACAAAAAAAGAAGAAAAAAAAAGGGAAAACCTTATTAAATGGCAAAGTTTACTGAGTTACAAATCCATCAGCACAGGAAACTGATGTTTAATTTTTAGTAGTTTTTTCCCAAATTTCAAGCAGAAAGGAAATTACTGAGACTTTCAGAAGGTTCAGACCAGGAGTAGATCTGATCACAGGCATGACTAATGTAAAAGTGGACCAGGGTTCAAAGAAATAGTTGCATTATCTGAGCCTGCCTGGCCCCGCTGGCCCTATTTTCCACAAAACGCCTTTTGAATTTTAAAAGTCTGATAGATTTCATTTCCAATGTAATTGTTTTCAATTTCAAAACAAGAAGCAGGTGGACTGCATGCAGATTCGTAACAGCACAAGGTATGAGGGAAGAAAGAAGATGTTTTAGTTTTAGTGAGGCTGCAAGCAGAAGTCAAGCAAGTAATGAATATTGGAGTTAGATAGTGTAAAATATTTAGATTATGATGATTCTAATAATTGTTGATGCATCAATCTGAGTGTGCCAATGATCCCCATTAAAAGGTTCTATTGTTGGCCATAATAATTGATTATTTAAACAACCAGAAACTAGGAAAAATAAGAAACATTCTTGCCAAATCATTGAATAACTAGAGTGGGCTCCCTACATATGCATGGAGTCTGAGATGAGGCGCACTATTCACAACTTGTGAATAGTGCAACTCTCTACATTTTATATATTTTATATTGATATATTGATTATATTAATAATAAGTGGACCTTTGATATTTCTAATCCGTATGCATGGGGGCAAATCATTTTGCTCACTTAGATGTAAGTATATAAAAATGAAAATATAAAATAATTAAATATCAATTAATTATTAAAAAGGGAAATAGTAATATACAAACCATTCAGGAGTAAAAAACTTCAACATTATAATCAATATTAATATATAATATAAATTAATATATAATATAAAATCTATAGCAAACTGCATCATTTATGAACCATAAATATTACAACTCATTCTTTAAATCCCATGAAATGCACATAAAAACATGTCTTGTCTATAATATAATTTAGGGAAAATTACAGTTGGCGACTAAAAGTTTGAATTAAATACAGTAGAGGATCTTGCAATTTTTTCAGCAATAAATACAGAATAAAGTAGTAGTAAATTCACGATATTCAGTAGTAAAAAAAACTACAAGATCCTTTACTATATTTAATTCAAACTTTTGGTCCCTAACTGTCATTTCCCCTAAAATTTATAATAAGTCACACTATTCACTGTGATTCATTGCACAAACTTGGATTCCACAGAGAAACATGTTTAGTTAATATTTTATAAAAGAATACAGTTAATATTTTACAAAACATGCTTTTTCAAACATATCCCTTTTTTAACGGATTTTATTTTTTGTGCTTATTTGTTTTCAAGGGTCAACTAAGCTTTTGAACTCATGATCATGTTTAATCAAGAGCAACTGAATCTTATTGTTTTCCTTGAGTCACTAGGCTTCAATTTGATCTTCAATACCAAATCAAATTTGAATAGGTTAAGAACAACAGAAAATCAGTGCAAGGAATTTTATTTTAATCAACTGGCAACAAGTCACTGAAAGAATTTGGCTGGTAAGAAGCTCTATGAATTGTCTTGTGCAACTAAGTTGTATCTTCTCTACATTTTTTACATTAGTCAAGCCCATGCTACGCAAACTAGTAGTTGAGGCCAATGATTACTTTAACCACAATAATGTACCATGGAAATGAATAAACATACTGATCAAGGAAGTGTCAAAATTTGTTAGAGGGGAGAAAAAAAAAAAGGAAATTTTATTATACCTCTGAGCCAGTCCCAGGAAACCTCTTACTGTAGCATCTCTTGTATATGGACCTAGCTTCATTTATGTGCCCATGCTCAATTTCCATTGCTATATAGCCTTTCCAAGCCTCCAACATTGAGCCACTGCACAACACCCAAAAAAAAAAAAAACAGAGATAAAAGCACCACTTAGCTACTGCCAAAAAAAGATGACGAATATTTCTAACAAAAGATTTAAAAAAAAAAAAAGACGATGAATAAAACAACGTTAAGGCAAATGGCTAATGTGAATATTATCAAACCAGATCTTAAGAAAACTCTCCCAGACTCCACGAGCTGCAGTTATATCTTTTCCAAGTCTAATTTCTAAATGGGCCCAATAAGCATGTAAACGCAATAATCCCTCTGTATTCTTCAATTGTGGTGACAGGTAATCTGAGGCATGCTGGAAGAGAAAATAATATTAGTTAACTCAAAAATTAGCTAACTCACGAAAGTACATGAGCTTATTAATTGGAACAAGATCCTATTGTCACTTCGTTGGGGAATGCAAATATAAGTCTATAACATAAGCATTGAGCTTCAAAACAAGATATATATTAATAATCAAATCATCCAAAATATAGTTTCAAACAATTTATTCCTTTGTTATATTTATTTATTTAAATGGCTTTAGAGGCTCAAGTACAAAAATCATCGAACATATATAATAGCAGCAGCTAAATCTAAATCAATCATGTTTGAGCTTTCTAGGATTTTACTTTCATTGTAAGATTCTGTTCTGTCAGGGGATAGCAGGTTGCTTTCCTGAAAGAACTGAATAATACATGAGTGGAATTCTAGAGGGCTCAGGTCTTACACGAGAAATGAATGGGCTTTTGGTCTTCTCCAAAAACATCGCTTTACTCAGAAAGTGGCTATGACATTTCCTCTGAGGGCCTCCACCTTGTTGCATCAAGTGATAAAAAGTAACGTTTACGCCAGAATAGGAAAGATACAATGGTGGTGATAATTGCAACGTACGCAAGTCCTTAAACATTCATTGCTCAAAGCCATGGTTTTAACACCTCAAAGTGAGCCTGAACTATGTGCCATGTCCAGTAATTTTATTATCAAATCTGTTACTATAATACAAATACATGATATTTATAACAATGACGATAACAATAAGAAGATAATCATGTTTGAGTTATTCTTGCTTGAAATCCATTTATGAGTCTATTTACCTTGACTTGCTAGAGTTGGATATTAAAGATGCTATGATGCCAACAAGGACACTAATCAATAATTTACCTACCAACATTCCATTTCTCTCTCACAAGTTTACTCAGATTTATTTCAATATATCTAAAGCACACCAAATTCCCACTGTAATAATACAGCCAGGTCATGTACATGATCTGAATGGTGCATCTGAATATAAAATATAAACGTTATAAAGAAAAGGAACAGCCAAAGCAACAAACCTGAAAGTTCTGCCTTATAGTTTGGTATTCCAAAAGAACCTCTTCACTAGCAGATGCCATTCTCCGCCTTAAGCCATCAACTCGAGTGAGAAATAAATCAAGATACTGAAACGACAAAGTACAATAAACAGTTCAAGTATTCACATCAATAGGAATTTGAAGTCAAGAGTGAAAAGGTGACTAACAAGGTATAAAGAGAATGACGCACATTGAAGACCAAAAAGGGGGGAAAAACATGAATGTTATTTATACCTCATCAAGGGTTGAAAAGGTACATTGCAGGGATTTCTCAAAGACCTGAAATTAATGGCAAATTTTCATCAAATAATAGGACAAAAGTGAAAAATTCTACCTTCAGAAAAAGCATAATCCACTTTAGGCATAAAGAAAGCTCAACTCAATTTATAATAAAACTTACATCCAGAAAGTTCTTGTCTTCCTCCTATTACATTAGACATTCCACAGAAAAATAACTTCTATCATTCTCACATGCAAGAACTTGCCTGTTTCTGATCCCAAAGTGACACAACTAATGCACTGACTAACCTTGTGAGATTTTCTTCTTACTCATATTGAATATGTTAGAAAACTTTAATTTCCATCCCAAAAGAAAAATTAATGCTATATGAGCAATGTCAAAAACTTACTGTGGCTATGTCTTTCTCAGAAGCATGGCAACGCTCCAGGGAAAGCAGATATCGAACCCAAAGTTCTCCAACCCATGGACAGTTCTTAGTGGCTCTGGAATAAACATTGGTTACAGTATTACCTGCCTGGAGAAAGGGGAAACAAGGGGCAAAATACAGATTAACAGCTGGAACTGGATATACGGCCTTCACAACAAACACAAGGACAAATAGAGGTAAAACCTTTAAAGTTTTGTCCAAATACCAAGTATAATCAAGCCAGAGATCTGATGCTATTGGTAACTCTGTAACAGCTCGCTCATATAAAACTAAAACTCTGGCTGGTGTTCCAGAAGACTGTTCAAATTTCAAATAGTTCTACAATACAATAAAAACGTGAGTTATAAGGAGTTACACATGCTAAAGAACAATAACTAAACAAACCCCCCACATACACCACAAGCAATATAGGAATCTCGAACCTCGATACATACCATGTAGTGCTGTAGTCTTTCTGAGTCAGAAGTGTGGCTAGAAATATGTTCTTCAAGATGAACACGAGCATTGTAAATATCCAATGCCTTCTGGTATGCAGAGGCAACATGAGGATAAACCCCAGCTAGGTCACTAGACTCCACATCATGAAGATTGCCCTGTTCAACCTCCCAGGCCTTATAGACCATAAATGTTGAACTCATACCAGCAAGGGGAACTGACAATTGACGGTGGAATAAACTTTGAATTCGTTGCACCTGTTTATCTTTTGCCTGCAATGAAAGAAGTAACTCTGACATGTAAAGATGAAGAGATCTATAATGCAACAGAATATTTGAACGTGCTGTGTTTAACCCACTATACTAAATGCTTTTGGTAATGGCCCAAAAATATTCCCCAAAGACCACAATGAACAAGGATCAAATAAGTCTATGTGAGTGTGTGTGAAACTGTATATATATATATATACATATCCAATTCTAATAAAAGATCTCCATGAAGATTGGCGCTAAATGTTCTGTATTGATCTGAATTCAGTACATCTAATAAGTACAACTTAAATAGAGAGAACCAAGTCAAAAAGGAGAAGTAAATGCTCCCTCAGTCAAAACAGAAAGAAAATAATTTGAAATATTAATCCTACACAATCTGTACACGATTAAGTCTAATTAGGACTAATAAATACCTAGGTGATTAACTATAAAAAGGAATTAAAATCCTCGTGAATTAGTGATTCATTAGGGATGAGGGACTACATCAACAAGTCCACACTTCCTAATCTAATCATCTTTCATAGCCTTTTCTTTAATCTTTGTCATTGAGGAATTACATCAGCAAAAGCCTTTCCAACAGGCACTAATCTAAGCCTTCAATAAATAGTCTAGAAGGGTTCTCGATTAAAAAAATGGAGAGCAGAACACAGCTTTCATCAATAAAATCTCTTATATCTCTAATTTGTCTCCCATTCTCAAGCTCTAACTCCTTTCCGAGGCTTTTCCTCCTCTAGCCTAATTCCTATGACCAATCTATAGTACAACCAAGAGTTTGCATCCCCATCCTTGAGACATCACATCCTAGACTTATGCCTCCAGCTAAATTCCTTGCTGAGCATAACCTTTTCAAAGATATATACCCTCTAACTTCTGAGTTCTGACTTGTCCAAACTCTGAAGGATCAATCTGATATTCTCCTCTTTAGCAAAATTTTAGACGCAATTGTTTAAATTCACATGAAAGTAATACTGCAAAGGATATTTAAATCACCAACAAAATATTCAACATGCACCCTTCCTTAAGTAGATACTGTTGATAGGAAGAAATTAAAAACAGGTATATGCTTGGGAATTACATAATAAATCCTTTAAAATTGACCCATTAAATTTCTAAGAAGGCCAACAAAAATTTTCACGTTAAATAACACCATCAAGGTAGACTATACTATTAATACAATTAATTAAGAAGTAAGAATAATGTTCCAACCTCTATATCAGTCTCATCAATGGTAAGAAGTATAGCCTGCTCAAATTCCCGATATGCTTCCCATATTTTATTGCCATCAGCTACATGCAAACCAGCTGCAGTAAGAGCACGCTCAAACAAGTCCCTTGCCTTGGTAATACCAGCAGGTGAACATTGGCGCACCAACGGATCAAAATCTTGGACAAAATTAATGTAATTGCACCATAACGAAACAGACTGCAGTAAAGAACAATGTACCTATTGTGTTAAATTTTTGAGTAAATATTGTACTATAAGTATCAAAGTAAAAATGCCTGAGGTACAATTGATAACTAGACTCTAAGGATTAAAAAAAAGAGTTACACTTTATAAAAGAGACTTCAGCTTTACATTATTATGTATTCTAACTAAAGATACCAGTTCTGCTTCTACACTACATATAATAAATACGCTTTTGTGTGTGTACTCTTCATCTCAAAGAGAGAAAACTTACTCCTTTGACAGTTTAACCAACACAAACAGAACTAGCTATGAATTTAGTAAGGGAACAATACAAAGAAGTACCACTGGTTGCATGTATTGAAGGCAGCAGGTAACTCTTCTAGAATGCTATAACATTACATATCAACCGTGCCAACAATAGAGCAAAAAAAAAAGCAAAATCTTCAAACAGAAATTATATTAAGCATCTGTTAAAATGCATAACCAACCAGATATTCAGACACTCCATGGTCATAAAGCTTCAGAACTGTAGAGTATGCCTCAGGCCTGCACAGTAGCAAAGAATTAGCTCATGACCAAATCATTTTAGTAGCATCAATACATATACTAATTATACAAGCTCAAAGTAAAAAACATCCCCCTCCCTCACAATAGAATTAAAACTCTGATTACCACCAGCAAAGAAAACCTAGATTAGTAGAGTAAAGAACATACCCGGTATTGAGAGAAGCCTCATCATTGGTCCATTCCTGCCACATTGCAGGGCTCAATGGAAACAGTTCATTCATTGTTTCCCTTGCTCTTCTCAGCTTTTCGATGTCCCCCATTCTCCTCAGCAGTTTTATATACTGGAAAGAATCATCACCAACCCAAGGGGACATAAACAAACTACATAAATGCTTTAAAACAAAAGGATCTTCATTTTATAAAAAAGTAGAATAGCAAGACTCGTAAAACATTACAAAAATCAGCATTAAAATAAAGTTAAAACTGATATATCCAAACAGAGGAAGACGATAAGAGAGTAAAATCAATTTTTTGTGATTTTCAAGCTCAGCCCGCAGCTGGCAGCGAAATACAAGATATCAGGTATAGAAAGACAATCTATCCCTAACTTATAATTATTTTGTCCCGATAGTAGGTATTACACGGCCAACACAAAAATTAAAACCCCACTATCTCCTCAGCAATCAATACTCATAGCAACTGAACAAAAAAAGTTTGTATTGCAAGGACAATAGTTTTAGCCCCTGCTGAGGATGAATTCATTGCTCCAACATTGGTAAAACACAAGAACGAACTATGTCGTATCAGCAATGGTCTCAAAGTCCGAAAGGAAAGAAAAAGGAAAAGACAAATGAAAGCAAAATGGAAACCGGCTTTGGATTTCCCCTTGTATATCATATACAGCAACTTGTTCTCAGAAGCCAAAGTAATGTATCATAAGTGTGGAAAGAAAGAAGAGTTTACTTGCACATGAGCATCGTAGTTGGAGGGGTTAGCAGCAAGCTCACTCTCGAGGGCCTGGAGTTGGAGCTTCTGCTGAGCTTCGTCATCGGAATCGGACTCAGAATCAGAGACTTCAGCGTCAGAATCAGAATCGGCAGCATCGGCCTTTTCAGCTGCATCACGCATGGGTTCGTCTTCACTGTTGTTTTTCTCTACGTCTTCAGCAGCAGCATTAGAAGCTGGCGCTTCGGAAGACTTAGGTGCTGAGGTTAGGGTTTCTTCCATGGGAAGGAGGAGTGGCCTCTGTTATGGGATTTGGCGTGTGAGCAAGCAGTGAAGAGAACGCTAATGCCTGTAGTGGATTTGTGTTTTCCAGTGAGGTTCAGGTTCTGTTTGTTTGGTCTAACTTGGAGGGACATTTAGGGCATGGTTTGGTTTATTTACAGTTAATAGGCTTTACATTACTTGAATTTAACTATTTAGTTACATATTTCAGATATGATCTGTATTACTTAGGTGATTTTATAGAGGTGATATAGATTATATAATATTTTATATGTAAAAGTCTTTATATAGGTGTAATGAGATACAAAAAGATATTAATATCCTTATAAAAATAAATATTGACAAATTCACTTCTAAATTAAGGATAAAAAGGTTATTTAACTTCTATTCTTATTTTTTAATATAAAAATTAATATTATTTATTATTATTTATACCATACTAAATAAACTCACATGTAATCCCTATCTCATATCTTATTATATTATATTACATCTCATTATTCTCATGTAATTAAACCAAATAGACTCTTAAGTTTTGATTTGGTTATTCTAGGAGGGAGTGGAGGAGAGGAATTCTTATTTTTATTTTTTCTCAAATCAAAGAAATAAAGAGAGTAGTTTTCCTCTATCTTTAAATAATAAGGAAAAAAAAGAACAAGACTAAAAATACTCATTTTTTCTTGTTTTACTTAAAAAAAATCTAATGAAAAAATCTTCTTCCCTCATTAAAATTTCTCAAATCAAACATAGCCTTAACATGGGGATTAAAAAAATATTTAATAGAGAAAATTAAATGAGAAGAAATTGGATTTAAAATTTCTTATTTGGCAAATACGAAAAAATTAAAGAGATTTTGATAAAAATAAAAAAATAAGAGAAAATTAAATCATAAATACTTTTTTTTCTTTTAAAAAATTAAATTGGAGGTTTTAAAATTGGGGTGAGAGCTTAATGCACTCTCTAAAGATTGGGTTTGTTTAGTTGGAAAGTGAGTTTAAAGATTAGATCAGTTTAATTCAATTGAGGGAGTAGGAAAAGAGGATATTAGAAAAATTTTCAATGAAAGAGGTTGAAAGGAAAGAGATTAGAGGGTTTTAAAATTTTTTTGTTTTATGAAATTGGAAAAAAAGAAATTAGAAGTATTTTAATAAAATTTTATTTAATTTTAAAAAAAATTAAGTAATAAATATTTTTACTTTTCTAAAAGAATTCTAATTTAAGAAAATTTATTAAGGGTGCTCCATTTCTCTCCAATTTTTTCGTACAAATAAGAAAATAGGATTTAATCCCATACTCTTCCCTTAGAAAATTCTCAATTTCCCTAAAATAAGCGTGCCCCAATTAAACACACACCTCCGTGACGGTATCAGCGATGTACTGTATATTAAGAACCTGGAACTTCGAGCGGCACTTGGAAAACGAATTGGGTAAACGGGGAAGAATATGTCCACTTGGGGCCTCAATGTAACGCATTCCGACCCGTTTCTTATATTCTTATGAATTTTTATTTATTTATTATGGCCTCTTAGATATAAAATTATTTTTTATTCTACTATTTTTTATTTATGTATCAAACAGACTCTTATCCAAAATTCAAATTATGGTTGAGAAAATCAAATAAGTTGATTTAATTTAGTTCTTAAAAAAATCTTATAAAAATGATTTATTTTACAAAATATTTAAATTAAATTATTTTGTCTTTGTGATAATTTTTCTCCTAGATATTTCATTCAAACAAATTTATAAAACTAAATAGTTATCAACACAATGTGATTTCAAAATCCTAGAAATATAAATCCTGTGTTGCTTAAGACACAATAAGATTGAAGTAAATATCATCCAACTAGATGTAAACCCTCTTATACACAGAATTCAAAATAACAAAACAAAATACCTATGATAGAAATTGCAGTATTTATAATTTGTAAGTAATATGACTTTTTAGAGTATATATTGATATTTTATAAAAAAAGAGAGTATATATTGATATATTGAAAGAATAAAAACTGCTTCATTAAACAAAAGATAAGTTTGACCAAGCAAATGAAACTCACATAATTATGTTTTAAAAAAAACTAATAAGATATTAAATAATGGCAACAAATGATTAAAAAAACAAAAAAAAAACAAAACCCAATAGGTTAAATATTTCAAATTATAACATTGTACACAAGTTAAATACATCAAATATTTTTATATAGGTTATCATGTTTCATTTTCTTTTTGGGATTGAAAGGGATGGCTTAAAAACCCATACACAGATTACTTATTAATTTTATTCCTAATAACAAGCTCCCTACAGCCACAAGAAGGAATAGAAAAATAAATATAATCAAATTTCAAATCATGCCTAGTCTTAACTAATCAATCAATACATTTATTCGCTTCTCTAAAAACATGATAAAAGTTAATAATCTATCTCCTATCAAAAGGTTGAATGCATTGCTTTTTTGTACTCTCCATAAATATGACTTTACATCTATCTCTAATGATAGCGTTAATGGCTTCAGTACAATCTCTACAAACCATAACCAAGTGAAAACTTTCATTCCAGCATAATTCTAAACCTTCAAGGATGGCAATGATTTCAGCCCCAGTGCAACTCACCGGATGAAGTTTCTTCATGAATCCTTTATTATATCGTGTGTCATTTTACCTATAACTCGTTGGCATCTTTCTTCACCCATGGAATGTGCATTACTTAAGGTTCTTCCCATTTTTCTTTTTCCTTTTTTTTTATCATGACAGGTTCTTACCAAATTATCATTAATGCTAGAAAATTTTGGGTACTAGCAGAGAGAAAAAAAAAAAAACCGGGGGGGGGGGGGTTGTGGAACAATTGAAAGATTCATGATTTTCACAGGATTTTTCTTCCTGTAAACTGTCTAGTAAAGGACAGATTCTCTATTCAGAAAAACAAGGGGCAAAAGAAATGGAATTATGTAAACATAACAGAATAAGGACCATAACTTCATTTCTTTCGTATTTCAAGAAAGAACAAAAAAGTGTGATTTTTCAAATGTGTGCCATTATATAGAATTACAGTTTGGCTTCAGAATGTCCACATAGCCAAGCACATTCAAGGAGGCATGGTTATAGGCACAACATGGCAATCACAGAAGAACTGTGGTCGCTGTATTTTTTATCAAAATAAAGCACAGAAATAACACCAAAAAGGAACGAAGACCTGCAATGAAGCTCAACCGAATTAACTGATATGTCTCCTCTAATTTGCCAACTTTTGATTTTAAGTAGTGATTGGTAAGTGAATATCTTAATTTTCTCAGATAGGTGGAAACCTTTTTTTCCTAAAATAAAAAAATGAGTATAAGATGAATGAAAAGAAAAGGTATTTCTATGCTATTTAACACAAAACAAGTAATTATCAATATATATTAAAATTTATAGGAAGCTCCACTATTTATTAACTATGATTAGTGTGGCTTACTTTAAACTCCATGCAAAACATAGGACTCACCTCTAGTTTTACAATTACTTTTGTTATGTTTAAAGATCTTATATAAATAGGTTTCCAAGTATTTGAGAAATAAAAATCCCCATGATCCAAACACTACCTGAGAGGCATAGCCATAGCAGAAAACTTCAGTTTAGTACGAGCTCTTTAAACTTTCGAATGCAATCCAGTGCTTTCTGGAACTCATTTTCTTCCAGTGCAATATTGAACCGACAGTAGCTAGGGATTCCAGTCCAAGAGCTACTGTTGATGCATAAACCAGTGGTTTTGCGAATGGCATTCCTAATATAGGAGTCATCCAACTTAATTTCAGCAAGACCATTTCCTGAAGCATCAAGCTTAATTGTCTTGTTGAGATAGGCTGAGGGCTTGGCCACAATAGAAACACCAGCACAGGATTCAAGCACATCCCAGCCATTTTTCTCAAGTTCCTATAAAAAAATATCAATACATTACAGAAATAAACAATTTAATAATACAGATAATTTGAGCTCTCCACTCATTTAAGACAGCAATTCATTAGACTTCTTATCTCACGGTGCTGTCAGGATGTGGTGCAGAGTTCATAGCATATGGTTTAGCCTACTAAATAAACTGAGATTTAACTACGAACTGATACGTCAAGATACAAAGTTAGTATTATCAATCTAAAATTATGTCAATTGTTTATGTGAACATCTGGCTGGTAAAGTTTTATAATTGAATTTCAAATGCTTGGTTCTTAGCTACTATGGTCATTTCCGCAATGTAATTAGAAGCCTAAGATCGTCAAATACAGGAGCCCTAAGGAAACGGTTTAGTATCTACATTCTATATTAACATCCTACCCCATTAATGTTGGAGGCTCTGGCTATATAAGAGGGCTATCTTCTGTAGATGTTTGTCCAGTTACTCAGAAAAACCTTTATTTAATTTAGGGAAACTTAATCTATTAATCTCTATAGTTTCCATCAATTTTGGAGTAACTGATTACTTGACATCAATATATTCCTCAGAAAAGTAATTTCACTTCACGAATTACAACCACAAATTTATAATTTATAATAGTTAAAATTAAATGTATAGCAGAGCAAAGAGTACCTCTTTCAAGATCTTGGATCTACTTTTCAATTTCCTCGAGTGCTCCACTGCAGCATCTGACATGTATATTGCTTTCTGCTCTCCAATACCCAGCAACTTCTTTATCGCATATCTAACAGTACCATGAGGTCTGCTTAATCCTGGAAAACTATTAAATGTGTCAGCCAAACTTGGCTGATTTAGAATCAGGAACCCAAATCTGAGAGCACTATTCAGCAACTTCACAGACAATCCTCCAAAAAGAGACACACAAAACGATGGTTTGCATGAAGAGCTCAGCTTTGACAAACATGGCTCCAAATCCCAGCCACCCCAGCCATCACAGTCAAATTCTAAACCTGAGAATGAAGTATCAACTATAACTCTTGCCCCAAATTTAGCACAAGTGCTTAAAATCCCTCCTATTTCACTGTTGCTATAAAGTAAGCCAGTTGGATTTATTGTTGGACCAGAAATATACACCCATGGCTTGTCCAGAGTCTCAAGGACACAAGTGAGTGCATCTTCTGTGAGCTTAAAACCTACAATGATATTGGTAGGGATTGTTTCTATTTTAGCTTTCAAGAATCTGGCAGCTGAAACAAAGTTCCCATTTGATCCAGCAGGAAAACAGAGGGTGCCACCTTCTTTGATGCAGCACAGGACCAGCCTATTAAAAAGAGCTTTTGAATTGTCAGCATATATAAAGTCTGCGTTGATATCTGTAGGAAAACCATAGTTCCTCTTGACGAACTGTTTGATGCTAGGGGTGACATCAGTTTCAGATTCAGCCATGTTTTGCCTTGCAAAACTTTCAAAAATAGCAGCCTTGACGGGAGATGGTGTAGGCAAGAAGCTTTCATCAACATCCATGTGGACTAGAGAAACATTATCTACCTCATCAATTGACAGCTCAGCATTATTTAGGACTGACAAGGCTGAACTAGAAAATCCTATCATATCAACTGACTTGACATCTTCACAATTTCTCTGAATGACAGGAACATAAGTGATCAGAAAATCTGATAGGCCATGGATACTTGATTAACAAGTAATAGCTGCATAGATCTCATAAATAGATGCACTGAAGAGAAAACTGTGTTGATCATCAATATATCACGTCATATGGCATGCTTGCTCCCCTCCCTTCCCCTTTTTTCCCAAAACAATGAGCAACAATGACAAACTAACAAATGAATAACCAATGCACACATAACTACAAGATCCAATGACAGATTCTGCTTTGAATTTTCCATCTTGTAAGTTCCCTAGCCTAGAGGTTCTCTGGAGAAAGAGTTGAGGCCTACAGCTCAAACGTGGTCAGGCTAAACATCAGGTATGAAACTGGTTCATTGACCATGAATCATTTCACGCCATCTATGCTGCAAATACAACATTATCTTCTAAAATGTCATCTATTATGTATATAACAACGATGAAGATGGTTCAAAAATTGGGTGTTCATACTTTCTTCATATCTCAAAAGGGGAAAAAGATAGATAACACGAAGCCTGGCTTCACTCTCTTAGTAGAAAAAGGTGAAAACTGACCATAATTCGTGAAATCGTCCAGCTACAGAGCTACCAATCCATAAATCACACTGACAAAAGTCCTCTTCAGTATTTGGAAGGGGCAGAGAAAAGAGGGATACAATAAGTTTTTTCAGAGGAAAAAATAATTCCTAAGTGAAACTTTATTACATAATCTTTCTACTTTGCCATTCGCTGGTCCTAATATGCCACAATTCTGGACTGATGGAAAACAAGTACAAATTTTTCACATTCTTACAGCAACTATAATTCCACTAATGATTTAGAATTATTAACTAAAAGAACACAACAAAAGCAACAAACCTGAGAAGATGCATGTCGGTCCAAAAGCTGGAATGCAGTAAGCTCATGAAATATACAACCATAGTATTGTTGACTAATCAATGAAGTATTGCCTTCCAGTAGTTCTACAGTTTTAGATAAGGCATTAAAGAGGGATTCTTCTTCTGAAATGATGAAAGCAACTTCTAAATCTGGATAGACCTGGAACACATGGGAGGAAAATGTGAAAAAACGAGAGAAAAATGAAGACCACCAGTCAAGGCTATATTAGTCAAGCTATTAACATGAAATTTTACCTTATTTTTCACCAATCCGCATATTATTGCGACGTGAGAGGGGAGGCAAGTTCCTGCAAGATATTTTAGGACCCCACTGGATCTTGGGAGGCTGGATAGCTCAAAGTGATCAGATATGTCTATGAACAGACGAGATCCAATCTCTTGTGTTGTATGCAAAAGTTGCACAAAAGCAGAACTAGTAACAGCCTCAAAATGAGCAATCCCAGTCACCACCACTTGTGGCTTCAACCTCTTAATCAGTTCTATCATTAAGTCAGACTGTCTAGGAGCTTCAATTACCATTAGTGCATCCTCTGAAGAATCACCAGTTCCTGTACCCTACGAAATACAGAGAAGAAAAGTATGGTATATTAAATAAATCCAGCAATGGACACATGGTTATCAATACTGCATTTTCATAGACTAAAAGATCATCCAATCATTTCTTATTCACAACCAATTTCCAACTTAGAAGAAGTTAAGGATTCAAGATTAATGTCGTTGGATACATTATTTAATATTATAAGTAGAGCACACACAATGCGGTTGATGTGTGCCACTGGTATTTAGACAAAATAGGTTTTTCTAATACATTTAGCTAATACCAGCACAATTCGATTAATGTCTGACAGATTCACATAACAGTTTTCCAAATCCAGTCAACCCATGAATTCTATAATATCTAGCCAAGAGAATTCATCAGAAAGAATAAACCCCAAAGGTGGGAGGATGGCAGCATCATCATGTAATAATGCTAAGGAGTAAGGACTATTAACTAATCTCATCCTATTTCCAAAATGTAAGTGATGCAGAGCTCTCCCAACTTAATTGTTCAGGTATAAAGCTAAAATCACGTTTAAGCAATACAGGCTTGTTAATGAAGAGAAAAAGGACTTCTAGGAGCTGCAGAAATAACGTGGCCAAAGAGAATGGGCAAATATTGAAGGAGTCGCACATGGGTAGGTTGTAGAATTCTAAGTTCTGTTTGTCTACTGTGGATGTATTGAAAGGGATTACGAATTGCTGACGTTCTTAAATTAATGGGTTGGTTCTTGAGTTGGTTATTGTTATTTGTTTTTCTTTCAGTTACGTTTCATTTCAAACAAGCTCAAGCTTATAAGGAGAGTATTAACAGCTATTAAAAATTTAGGAAAAATCTTACGAGTTAAAAAATTAGTTACTTGTAATGCACCCGTAGCAAAGGGAGCAATGTTTTAGTGTAGTTATAAGATTGGTCAATAAACAGGTTGGAGGCTCTACTTGTTCTTAAAAATGCTTGGAGGCTCACAGGCTCACAGGCTAAATAGGTGGAAGTATTCAAGAGAACTATAGACCAAAAATACAGTAATTGGGCCTTTCAATGATGTATATATATTGTCTGGTGTCCTTCCTTCCCTTGCTAACTTTTGCTCTCTCTCCCTTTTATATCAAGGCTAAATTACATTTTGGGCTCCTCTAGTTTTATGAAAGTTCAACTGTAGTCCCTCGAGTTCTGACAATACCCTCACGGTTATAAAATTGATGAAAACCCATGCCATCTCCAATTAAGCAAAAATTGGCTGATGTGGCAGTCTTAGCTGATACGGCAAAATTGTGTCAGCAAAAGAGTGATAACTGATAACATTAGTGTCAGACTGATAGACGATTGTAATTTGCATCAATTTGAGGCAACACCATGGAATTGAAACAAAGGAATCAGAATCAAACTTTTGTGAAGCTAGAGGGATGTAATATTTAACCAGAAATTAAAATTGCTCTTTCTACAGAAGCAGAACCTGTGAATATGCCATGGAAGTATATATTTGGAGATTTAGCTGACAGCAGAAAACAAAACAAAAAACTAGCCCAATAAATCCCCCCTCCCTCATGAAAGTGACTGATAAAATCACAATGAGGTCAAACATCAAAGTATTTGCATTTATTTGACATAAAATACAATTATGATCAGGTTATAAAGAATGGCATATGGCATTACGAAAAACACGAGAGAACAAAAGGGTAATTCATATCTATTCCATACCTCAATCGCTAAAGATGTTAACCACTGCCTAGGTAGGTGTCGAGTCAGGTGTTCATCAACAACTGCAAGGCGAGGTGAGAACAAGCGAAGAACATTCTCAATTGCTATGGTTCTTGAAGGAAAGATGACCACATTCTTGCACAAGATTTTAAAAGACATGTCAATGTGGTGTCATAGTATAAACTATACAAGTATACTACACAACATATAGTTCCACAGACTTGCCCCTGAGTAGAATGGTTCACAATTTCAGATGTTTAACACACATATATATAAATGAAAATAAAAAATTCAATGAAAGTATTGATTATTAAATTACTTCTAAATTTTGATACAACGTCTATAATAACCTCATTCTTTAGGAAGCATTGCATTCATAAGCAACATCATGTACTGATCTAGATGACAATGATGTAGCCAAACTTATAAGCCATCCACTAATATGAATAAGTCCGATGTCACGAACTCCACTTAAATGAATTTCGAACAAAATTGTTGTTACTCCAACTAAATATGCATAAATTTCAATGCCCATTTCATCCCAAAAGCTTAGGATTAGTTTATCACTAACATTGTTATTACTACCAAGTCAAGGACCGTTTTATCCCATAAGCTTGTTAGAAGAAGGCCTTGATTGGCTTTATTAACATCTTTAACAGTTTGTTGCTCATTAAGTGATCATTGAAAACGAACCAGAACTGTTTAATATAATCTATAAGCATAGTTATTAAAGTGCATAGCTTTGCATGACTTACATGAAAGCACAGTGCACCATCTAAAAAATAATTAAAATACAATTGATAATAACTAAGACATATAAAGAAAGAAAACAAAAAACCTTGCAGAAACATAATAATCATCCATAAATCAGAACATCAAGGACTGATATCGTAAAATACATCAATTGTTAGCGCAGATTTTGGTTCTAAGCTTCATCTTAAGATATTTAAATAATTTCTTCTTCATCAAGGCAACATCATAATGATCATCATTAAGTAATCTGAAAATTTCCTCTTTATTCTGAGGTTTATGTTAGTTTATCATAATGTCATTATTATCTTCTTGTGCTCATAATCTCGTTAATGAATACTAAATCATTCAATATTAATTGTCCAAGGATGGTCAAGTGAATCTCCACCAGTAGCCTTAGCAAAATCATTTAAATAGGGCAGTTGTTGCCCTATGTAGGGCCTGTAGCTTGAGACTACACAAAAATAGCTCCTTTAGCGGAGCTACATGAATGTTGCAATGCTACACACATGGCAGTAGGGCCAGTAACCATAGTGTTGAGCTACAAGCTATAGTGCACTATTCATAGGTACTGGTAAGTACAATATATTAGGAGAAGTTTACAAGATATGTACTACCTTAACCTGACAAAGAATGCAATCTCCTAGCCATTTTCTTATCTGCTGCAAAGTATAAACCTTCCAGTGTGTTTTATATCATCCATGCAATCATAAATATGGCCATCATATAAAGGCGCCCAAGTAGGTGACATCTAGACTCAGATCAATTTAGATAATAAATGATGTTTCTCCCCATTTCTCATCTTTATTATTCTTCATTTTATGAAATATGTATCACTTTCTAGCAACTTCAAAGGAATTTGTACCAAAAATCCTCATGGATTTTAGTGCTTACACCAGTTAGAGAATCAGAAGCGAACTTGCTGGATTTTATGGATTACATGCTAATATAAGCATTAGGATTTAAATAGTCACTGACTCAACTCACATATACAACTAAGCCCTTTCAGGCAAGGAATTTTCACTTATTTGCAGTGCAATGAAGAATGATATTTCATGAAGCCATACCAACCAAGTTATCCAAAGCAAAACTTAGTAACTAGCGTCCAAAAGGTCAGCAGAGAAAAAATTCAAGGGGAAATCACCATGATTTTCACACACACACACACAAACATGGCTAGGCAATTAGTATAGCACTGTTTTCTTCTTACATCGGCAGTAAGTGGAATATGGTGATATGTCTTCATAAATCCTGCAATGAGACTGCAGAAACCCTTACTTCCAACTGGTGGCTCGTAGGGAAAAGACGTATTCTCTTTAAGAGTATGTGCAAGATGAGCAAGGAAAGGAATCTTTTCATCAGCAACAGAATCATCCTCGAAAGACAAATCTAAAGAACTACTGATCCCTTGGAATCCATTTTTGAGAAAATTGAAGATAATCTTAACCTGTAATATGAAGCATTGCAATTTAAATCTTTTTCACGGGACAACAGATATTATCTTTGGGAATTCACATCTTCTGTGAAGTACACACCTTAGTAGGTTGCCGAAGTTGGCAACTGTAAACTGACAAAGCATGTGAAATGCTACCACCAGCCTTTCCATAGGCCCATGCTGTCCGTGCACAAATAGGCTGATCTCCAGAAAGCCCCATAAAGAACTCAAAACGGTGAGGACTGTTCTTCTCAATCTCAACTAAGGCTGTAATATCAGTGTCACCAGCCTACCCGGAAAGATCTCAATCAGTTTTTTGTTCCACTGCAGGAATCACATTCAGTCAAGGATCTGTTTACTTGCCTGACTAATTTTAGTCTGCCAAAGCTTTGTAATGTGGAAACCTCGACGTTCAAACAAGCGGCTGCAAACGCCTTGGCCTGGGCGGCCTCCCATATTGAAAATCATAATTCCTGTTGGTTTGATTACTTCTATACCTTCTTCAACTGCCCTAGCAATTAAACCTAAGCCAAACTGATCCTCAACAAAACCCTAGAGAAGGAATAAAACAAAATAAACATGACGATGCCACAGTCCCATAGCTAGTGATTACATCAATGCAAGCATTTCTGTATGCCAGAAGATTTTTTTTTTTTATGCCACAAGATTTCTGTCACTAGGAAAACAAGGGATAACTTGAGCAGGTAAAACTGATATCTTAAAAATAATGCCATTATTGTGGAGGAACCATTTAAGGACAATATGAAGTAAAATTTAAGCTTAGAACACAACAATAAAACCTACTTCCCTAACTGCAGAAGACTAGCTTTCGCATAACACAATCAAAGTTAGGCACACAGAAAATATAGAATTGTTTCAACGGGAACTTTCTTATTTTACTTCTTGAACCCTCACTTCATGGCAGGTGGAAGTTCAGGGTTTAAGCGTTTGGCATTGAAAAATAAGAGTATACAGTTGCAAGGTTCCAAGTAAAATGAAGATGACCAATAAAGTAAATAAGGAACTTTACCTGAAGTGCACAATAATTACTCAACGAATGAAGGAATTCCTCACTTGCATTTTCCGTAATCATCTTAGACATTGCATCTGGGTTTGGATTCAGAATCTTCAGAAAGAATCGTCAATGTTTAGTAAAATGATTATCTCGGAACACCACTAGATAAACTAAATTCATTAAGTCCCAGTCGCTAGAGGAGCAGCTTGGAGCAAGGTGACAAGATCCACTTGATCTAAGAATGAAATAGATTCAAGGTGCATGCTTTTTTGAATCAAGAAATATAGCATGCATGAATTGTAATATATGCATTCCTGTGGCTCAAAATTTATAATTAATATGATTTATAAAATGGTTGCCAGCACTCTTATATATGTCTAATAGCTCTTCAAAAATAATCAGCCCTAACATCCAACTCTAACTGCCTAAGTAAATGGAATGGCATGTAGTCAAGAGTTTTTCACGGCAATATAATCATGCAGGTACGGAGGTACCTCACCGAATAACCTGGCCATTAAAAGGCATATGGAAGTAACTTGCACAAATCATGCATATAATAAAAATACCCCATATGGCAGCTCAGATAATTTCCTACATATAATAGTTCAGGAAATACCTGAGGTATGCATCCGACAATTCTGTCAAGTTGAATTTCATGATCCCTGATATATGCTAGAAGATCAGATTCATAGAACTCTACCCTGTCCAGCAAGGTTTTCTTCTCCTCATCATAGATAGGCTGACCTTTTTCATCTAGAGCATTTAAGTATAAATTTATCCAAGAAACCTTTACAGCTCTAGGATTGATATCAAGACCATAAACCTGCATAAATAGGCATCAGTCAGTGAACTGCCAAAAAAAAGTTAATTGGAAGTACTTCCAAAAAAGTAACAAAACAAAAGGCGTTGATATTAAAAGAAATGACTAGACTTAGATACAGTTTCTTAAATCCTTACTATCAGGATCTTTTATTAAAATAAAATATGACGAATGTATGGTTTTTCTAATAATAATATGACATATGCATGATTTAATTGGGAAGCCATGTAGTTATTTACAAAAGTCATACACGTTATGTCTTTTTAGAGACTTACTCCCTCCGATCATTTATATAATTCACATTCTAGAAGGATTCTATGGTCCCAAATATAAGTCACTTTGCAAAGGTTTATGAAGTATTAATTACTTTATTCCAAAAATGCCATTCTTGAAAATTGTTTTGTGGAGAATTAATTGCTTTAGAAAGTTCAAATATATGGTATTAATTAGGAGTAAAGATGGAAACCAAAATAGATATTAGACAATTTTATTAATGCTATTAACATTTCTTGGTTCCTGTGAGGTAATTGAAAATGACTTACATTAAGGACCGAAAGGAGTATGCATTATCATATTTTAAAAGGAAAACCTACTAGCAAAAATATAAACAATTATAAGTTTTTTCCCCCTAAAAGAAATAGCGATCTTCATCCCTTTTGGGAGGGGAAATGAAAGAGAAAGAAAGAAAGAGGAAAGTGAACCAAGTGGAAGCCACACAGGTGGATCCCACTTTCTTTTCTCCTTTATCTCTCTTCCATTTTACCTACATGAAGGGATCCTCTCACAAGGAAAAGTTGTGTATAGCTCCAAAGCAAACCTTCGAAGGCAGCCACTTCTCAGCTATGGCAATAGATATCCATCCATTTCCACAGCCCAACTCAGCAACTATCCTGTCCTTGAAGATGGAGTCTGAATGTCTATTAAGTCCTTCAAAAAAGGTAAAAGACCAATCTTCTGGGACAAAAATACTAGGGATCACCATCGATGTCATTTTCTTTCTTCCTTGGTATCCTGCAAGTAGCCAAAAAAAATCAGAGAAATACTGCTCGGGGTATAGCTGCTTTCTCTTTACACTCCAATTTGCTCTCCTTGGTATCCTGTATCAAACATCAGAGAAATAGCCTTGCTGCATTTTCTTCTTTAATATTGGTAAAGTGAAAGAATCTAGGAATAAGCAAAGAAAAAAGTGCGTGGTAAAAGTTGACATTTGTATAGAGTTAGGAAGATATTAAATACAGAAATTGTATGTAATCTTTCTCATAACGGTGGGGCAGGAAAACAGGACTCGAAGCGTATACTCCTAAGTTAAGGGAGGCTTTGTTTTATCCGCTTTGAAAATAAACGTAAGCAGAAAGCGGAGAAAGAGAGCACAAAAAACGTCTATAAGAACATAATTCACTACATGCAGTTTCCGCAAACGATACAGAATTGGCAGCAACGAGACTTCAATCTCCCCAACCTTAAAACAAAAGTTGTCTTTTTGTCACAAAAAAAAAAATCTTTATTTTCCCTCCATGATATGTCTTCCCTTTTTCTTTTGGCCTGAAACAGCAAATTCAGTTTTGTCTGTTGTATGGTAAACTAAAATCTACCGCGCGAAAAAGCAAATCAAGTAAAGCGATTATGCACAGCTGCTTTTCAATTTTCAACGCATCTGTTGTAAAATAAGGATAAAACCAACCAAACGAAAATCACTTTTTCATCATCCACTTCAGTGAATTGCAAAACCCAAGTCACAAAGTCACTTTCATTTATTATTTCAGTTTACTCCCGTTTGGCCTTTTTCCTGGAAAGGACACACCGATAACGACACGTAGCGGAGTCTTATGGAACACTGATTGGCCGCTCAGAAAATCCCAGAAAATAGTTAATTCCGTACATAAAGTCCCAAAAAGGAAAGAAAAGGAGATGTGTACTCGATTCAACCTTCGCCCGAGCTCTTTCTCTTTTCTTATTCTAGTTAGCGTGGCCGAGCTTTCCATTTACATACACAGATTCACTTTCTTCACTCGCATTCAATTCTCCGAGCAACGAAACAGGTAATAAAACAAAAAACACGAAGAATCAAACGACGAATAAGGAAGCTCTCAAACATGATATAGCGAGACGAGTACAGGAGGCAACGTCAATCAATACCTTCGTATTGGTCCAAGATAATGTCTTCGATCATAAAATGGTACTTCTGAAAGCACTGATCGCGTTCCTCCTTGGTGCCAAAACACTTCTGCACGTCCGAAAGGAAGAGACGAGCCTGGACCCGGGATTTCGGATTCTCAAGACGCTCCAACACCGACCGGAGAGCTCCGTACGCAGCGTCGCCGGAATGCTCACACTGCTTCAGAAACTCGTCCACTGAACCACACATACCCTTCTCTGCCATTTCCTTCTTTGCTTCTCTCTATCACTCTCTCTCTCTAAATTGGAGAGGTCAAATCTTTACGGGGAAGAGATTGCAGAGAACTGAGCTACGAGGAACGAGGAAGATTTCTGCCTGTATGTATGAATGTACGCATATATACTCTCTCTATCATATTATAAGAAATTTGTAATGAGAATTTTTTTTTAAATCTATTAAATATTTTTTTATTTTATCCTATTTTTAATATTTTCTCTCTTTTTATTTATAATATTATAATAATAATAAAATATAATATTAAATAAAAATAAAATATAAAATATAAATATCTTTTGTATTAATTTTATTTAAAAAATAATTTTTTAATATACATATAATTAATATAACTTTATTAAAAGTTATTTATCATTATTGTTATTATAGAATGGCTGTTGCATAATATTTTTCTGTCTTTATTAAAAATATACCGAGTGGAGTTTTAGCTTATGGCATGAATGTAAGACTTTTTTTTAAGGTTTTTTTTTCTTATTTTGACAAATTCATGGAATTCTTTTTTTTTTCTTTTTGTCAACCTTGTGATGCACTATCAAAATACTTGCAAACGTTCTACTCAAGGTGACATAAATAGTTGATGGAAAAAAAAAAGTAATTAAATAGTTACAGCACTTCACTTTTATGCGTTAACTGTAAAGTAAAGATACATATATGACCAAATATCAATTAATTCGTTGGTTGATTACTTCGCTTTGAGTCAACAACTGTCTTTAGAATAAGAAAGTGAATTGATAATAAAGGAAGAAATATTTTCTTTAGACCCAAACGTAGGACGGTTCGATTAATTTTAGGCAGTGGATACAATATATATGTAATATATTATAGTAAGTGTGAATGTATAAATACAAAAAGAAAGTCTGAATATACACATCATAATTATATACATAAAAAAAGAAATCATAATATATACATCATAATTATTCTTTAGACTTTCATAGTTTGAAAATATTGAATGATTTTCTCATTTTCAATACAATCAAAGATTTTTCTCTCTATATAAGTAACCAAACAATTATTCATTAATTCATATTTGTATGATTTCACATCCAATTCTTGATAGTATTATAACAGAGAAAGCTCTTTCTACTATTGTGATTGCCACTAGTAGTATCAAAGCTAATTTTATAAACAAATAAACTAATGGATACATAACATACTTTTTGGCGTCTACAAGTTTTATCGAAAAATCACATATTCCCCCTCAGTTTTGAAAATGTACTATCCGAGCACATATTTATGAAATAATTTTCAAGCTGGCTATTTAAAGGCAAAAGTTCTACTGAAGAAAATTCTAAAAGATATAACTGAGTCAAACGAATCAACTTATCCTTATTAAATGCAGAAAAAGAATCTCTTGGATTTAAACATACTACATGAAGAAGCAATTCAATGTTCACTTCTATAAAATGATTATTCAACTCTTGAAGCTGGCGATCAATAACTTGATAAAATAATTCAACTTGAAAATAATGTAAACTATAAACTTTCTCAATTATGTGCCTTGACTTTCCTTGTGTTTGGAAGGTATCATTCATATTTAAAATGATAACATTATGCATCTCACAAAATAATGAAACTTCATTGAGCAGAGAATGCCAACTATCATCCCTTATAGTTTGCAACATTTACTTGGACACTGCAACTAGTTTCATAGCATTTACAATTTCTTGATTACTTCTTTGTAATGCTTGAGATAACTCATGAGTAACCCCCAAAATGTTTCTCATCAAGTGCAAAATGAAAACAAATTCTAAAGATTGCATAAAATTTAACAAAGCACATGCTTCATCTCTTTGCTCTAAACTTATACCATCTTCCTCAACCATTTCAAGCACATCAATCATATAAGAGAATAAAGAGACAAGACTAGTAATGTAGAACCCCTCTAGTATCCCCTGCTTTCTTAATTGTAGTTTCTTGATTCAAACCATGTGCACTAGGGATTTCTCCCTTTTGCAATGCTTCATTCACCTTAGCAATTTGACTTTCACGAAGAATATCCTGATACTTACATGAAACTCCAACAACAATAGACAAATTAATAATTGTATTAAAAAATAATACAACTTCAACATGTTTTTTTGCTATTGTAACAAAAGCTAGTTAGAGTTGATAGGCAAAGCAATGAATACAAAAGGCAGAGTTCTTTCAATATCAAGCTTTTGAGATCATTAAATTCACCTTGCATATTACTTGCTCCATCATATTTGTCCATGCAATCTTAACAAACTTAACCCATATTTTGCAAATAATGACTCTAAAGCCGACTTCAATGATTTAGCACTAGTGTTGGAAATATGAACAAGACCAAGAAACCACTCTATAATTTCTCATTTTTTATTCACATAATGTATGGTCACAACCATTTATTCCTTAACTGAGATATTTCGGGATTCATCAATTAAAATAGCAAATAAATTGTCTCCCAAATATCAAGTATAACTTTAGCCGTCTCACTAACAGCAACTCTAATGATATCTTTTTTGTATTGCAAGAACTATTAATTTGAGATTTTTGTGAGCATTCCTTAAAGCTTTATGGATAGCTTCATTATGGTCAGCAAGAAAATTCATAAGCTCAAAAAAATTCCCTCGATTACTTGAAGAAAATGACTCATCACTACCATAAAAAGCTAACCCTTGGCACAATAAAAATCGAATGCAATCAACAACTACAGTCAAATGAATTTTGTATTTTTCTTTAATTTGACTAGACTATTTAGATATAGCAACTTCAATATGTTGCTTTTGTTTCATTAGAGCTTAATTATTTTTTCAAGCAATGTTATGAGCACTATTTGAACGTCCAACATAAGCTTGAAACCTCTCACTTCTTTTCCAATTTGTAAAACTTTATGTTAAAAATGCATTATCACTATCTTTATGTTCATCAACATTTGACCTCATAAGATAACAATATAAACAAAATGTAGCATCTTTTTTTTTTGCTATATTCTAATTACTACCATATTTTAAATATCAATCAGACCTAAATCTACGAAAGATATCTCCAAATTACCTTTGTGAAAAATTTATTTCTTTTGCTTGACCAGAACCCTTCTACAAGTAATATTTTCTAATTTCATCTCTATCACTTGGATGGTAATAAGAAATTCTTGGCCTTAAACTAGGATCATTAGGAAACTTCTCGAAATCAAGTTCCAAAAACATTTTCTTTATGGATGGACTCAAGGTTTTATTTGTACACTCATCAAATGTCTGAGGAGAAGAAGTTTGTTTAGATGATAATTTTCTTTTGAAATATATTTACATTCCTAGTAGTAAAAAAAAAAAACAAATCACAATTAATTATGTGCATTCCTTAGATAAAAACAAATTAAAATTATGTGATACAATTTTGAATCAAAATGTATTTACATGATTGATACTTTTAAAACAATTTGTTGATTAAATGACTTGAAACCCTATCAAAAGGTATATAGGAAGACAAAAAAAGATATTAAGAAAAGTTATAAAAAATGACCTCTTAATAAATGATATATTTGATGAGATAATATTTGATAGAGTACATTGGCGTCGTATGATTCATGTAGCTAACTACATATCAGTGGGATAAGACTAATGTTGTTGTTAATATTACTTTTAAAACAATTTATATTCTAAGACTCTAAGAGCAATATTAAATTCTAAACTTTTAGTTTATTGTTATAGCATAGGGCAAATTAGAATGGAAAAAAGCCAAATAACATGTTGTGAACACATCCTAATTTCTAACAGAGGGATTGCCCTACTACATATTGCCACATGCCAGTGCATCATTTTAAAGTTTTCTCATTAACTAAAGCTTTGTCTTTTTCCTTCAAAGAAAAAAATAATATACCAAAAAAGAAACCAATAGAAGTGTTTCAATCATTTATTTATATTCAAAGTCAAAATAAAAATAAGCAAATTTTGCAATTTTAACAGAGCATAAGAATAGAAAAAAAATGAAAAACAGAAAAAGCATTGCTAACGTGAACTGAAGAAGAAGGAGAATGCAAAGAGATGAACCAAGCAAATACTGAGCAAAATGGAAAAGCCAGCACAAACAAAATCAAGAATCAATGAAGTTGTGGGAAAAGTTGAAAGAAAGCCATATGAGCTTCTGAAGAAAATGAGACCGAAAAGATGAAGCTGAGTGAATAGAGAGGAAGCAACGCGTTTCAATTTTAATTGGATGGCTTGAATGTAATTTTATTGAATTGAGGGGCAATTAGTATTCTCCTTACGTAGTGGTGTGGGGGATAACACGTTTACACTTTTATGTTATACATATTTACATATGGGGTTTCTGAAAGTAATTTCACTTATTTTTGGGGGCAATTTTTTGACAACATGTGGGGGCAACTTTCTATATTTTATTACCTTTACTCTTATTTATTCGGTATTATTATTTATTATATAAATATTAAAAAGATATAATTATATTTTTAAATTTATAAAAAAATTAGTATGTATTTTTAATTTTATTTTTATTAATTAAAAACTGAAATAATTTATAAAATAAAAAATTTATTAAAAAAATAATAAAAAAAAACACAATATTTTATAAGTAAAATTAACTAAATTTTTAAAATAATATCTTATAAATAGAGTGGGAAAAATATATATACTTAATACTTCATAATTCACTTAATACTTAATACTAAAAAAACAAAATAAAAATAGTGGGGACAACTGTCACACATCAAACAACGTGCATCGATCCCTATTCCGTGCCCTAACGCCATTGTTATTATAATAATCACTTTAAAAATTTAATGTCTTGTAATGATATTCTAAGGTTCATACATGATGGCTATTTTAGGACAGAGATTGATAATCATAAGGTGATCCGTCCAGAGTGCCCAGGAGAGGCCGTTTTAACGGATAAAGCTGGATTATCATTCTTCTACTAAGAAAAGTCACCATTTATTATCCCTAGTGTCTCCATTACTGGATAGGGACAACAATTGGTATCAGAGCCTAATCAGGCCAGACAGGAAGGAAGATATATTTATGAAAGAATGATAGAGAGAGAACTCTAGAATACCATGACTGAGTTATCAGAATCTACTTCCACTTCTACTACTCCAATTAGACTTTCTTCAGCCTTCTCCCTAAATAAACTCCCTTCTTCAGTTAAAAGAATCATTTCCAACAAAATAGATAATCTTGTTGAGATCACCCATATCCCAGAAGAAGTTCGTATTGATAACACTGAGTTACCCTTACTCAGTCCCTATGCAATCTTCTCTCAGGATAAAACCTATGCTAGATCTCTTCGCCAGAGAATAGCAAGGATTGTTCATACTCCCAGGCCGCAGGTGAAAGAAATATGTCCAAAGTTCCAAACTGGAACAGTGTGGACTCAAAGCCACAACAGCAGAACAGTACGTTACGCTGGAGATCCCTCAACTCCTGATCAACACCTGGAGACAGCAGGGATACACCCACATCCATATTGATGCCATTAGATTGGTACTCACTCTTCATGGAAGAAAAGGCATTCCGGCTACTGCCAGAGTTGCAATTCTTGACTCCACTTATAAATCATACTCCAACGTTATGATTGGTGCACTCCTTACCACTTGCAGCAATGGAAGCGTGGTTATGACAATTGCTCCTGACTTCAATATCAAGTTGGATGATGCTACTTTACCGAACCGACTGAAGGTACAAATCCAGATCCATGGAGCAGAACAGGATGAGAAAGCCATCATGGCTACTCTCCATCACCAGATGATCTATAGACTGCAGGATCATGCAGTGAACTTAGAGTTCCCAAACTCTACCCCTGATGCACTCTACATGGTGTCCAATCAATCGGATACCTCTGTGATCTAGATACCCAGGAGAATCCCAAAGACAGAATTGGCACAGATTATGCTCCTGGAATGGATCAACAACTATGAGAAAGAGTTTCACTCTTCTTGTAGGGATGTACATACTATTGATGCTCCAGTCCTAGAACGCCTAGAGAATGGAGTGGTAAAATCCACTTTCAAGAGGCCAGGACAACCGCCAGCGTCCTATTCAGGGCAAATTCTAACGATTAATCCAGCCTATAAGCACAAGGAGAAAGTTCATATTCATTCAGTAGATGCTGAGGCTAAGTCATGTTTTGTGTCAAAAATACATGGTCATTTTGTATGGGATGCAGCTCCAGAAGAATGCGACCCAGACTGTGGTTGCTATGATTGGGATCATTGGCAAGGACCTGAACAAAACTTAGACCAAACCTCTCAGCCCAAACCCACTCCATACCTTAAACAGAAACCATCCTGCAAATCGTTCAAAGCCAGCCAGGATCATGATTTTGATCATGGTCCAAAACAAAATATTCGAAGAAAGAAAGAATGGGTAGAGATACCCAAAGAAACACCTAAACCAACTACCTTCCATCAAATGCTTAAAGAGTTAGGTCATTCGAACTTAGCTTCATCAGTCTTTTCCAAGGAAAACTTCACCTTTTCAACTTATTTACCAGAACCTGTCATCCCCACAATTCCATCAAAGCCTATCCAAGATCTCCCTTGCATAGCAATGATTCGTCCTACATATGAAGAGGATTTTCCTCCTTTAGAACACAGGACTAATGAATCATCCAGATACACTTCCCGACCATTTGTCCAGCAGGATCAAATGACTCCTCAAGGAGCAAGAACTGCAACCCAATCTGAAGAAGTTCTAAATTGGCATACTGAAAACTCAGTTAGCCAAAACAAAGTCCTACATAGGATAAATACTCGATTAGAACAACTTCATGATAAGACGAATGTGTTCTCCAGCAAACTGGATATTCTGGATCAAACGGTCAAAAATCTTTATGAGGACTACTCTCACAGAGCTCAGAAGCTTGATCAAGAGCTCAGGGGATATATTGACGCTAGGTACACAGGACCATTGTTTTTCCAGAAAGAACAGGAATTGAAGCATGTGAAAGAGGAACTAAAAAGGATTGAGGCAGACTTTGCCAAACAATCAGCCATCCATCAAGAACCATTATTTCATACCCCGTTATATACACCACCCTTTGTGTCCTCCACCCCATATTACCCATCTTCAGCTCAAGAACCTTTCAAGATGAATTATCCAATTTTTCAACAGCTTAGAAAGGAAAGAAAACAGCAAACCCAAAAACACCAATCAGTTCCCCCAGCTCCTCAAACACACTCCCAGGCCCAAGTGTCTCTTCCATCAACCTCATACACACCAGAATACATACCTCCACAAAAACCCTTGAAGATTCATACCCCATCATCATCACCAGAAAGACAGCCGCCACCTAAAGACTTCTCAAAAAATAAGACCATTGCCACCATCAAACCCATGTCAGAACCTTCCACTGATTTTGAAGGAGATTTGTCTTTCTCAGAATCAGAGTCTGTTACAACCACCAATTCCTCTTTATCATCCTTACCGTTAAAACAACCTCCTATCTTCATGGTGGATATAAATCCTCCTCCATTTGAGGAAACACCAGCTTCAGCTGTGGAAGAACCTGAACCTATGGTCCAAGAAATACCTGAATCAGTTCATAGTGGGCAAGAAGGTTTTCACAAACCTTCAAATGGTCCATATTTTACATTTGATGATCTTCCCCATCATCGGTGGAGAGAGAAACTTCATCAATTTGGTGCATGGTTAGATGTGCAGATGACAATTGCTGTCCCTATCCAGTAATGGAGACACTAGGGATAATAAATGGTGACTTTTCTTAGTAGAAGAATGATAATCCAGCTTTATCCGTTAAAACGGCCTCTCCTGGGCACTCTGGACGGATCACCTTAGGATTATCAATCTCTGTCCTAAAATAGCCATCATGTATGAACCCTAAAATATCATTACAAGAAAGTTACTGGAAAAATGGATTCGGTTCCGTTTTCTTTCTGATACTCAAGATCCTCCTTAGAGGCGAGAGTAGAGCATACTCGAGAACTAGGATAGACAAGTTAGAGATATATCTACTTCAGAATTCTAGAGAGAGATAAGAGAATTTAGAATTCAAGAATTATATATTACAAAGGGAGTTTTCTGAATGAGTTTCAGCTTATCCCAAGCTTACAAACTGCGTCCCTTATATAGAGTGAGGGACTACAAACTTACAAAACACTCTTATGACTCATCACTTACTATTTTACTTTTAGTACAACCATGGCTGACAAGGTGGCCGACCAACAGACAAACTTTTACATGCTTTTAATAAAGTAAAGTAGCTGAGTCACCATACATATTTAACATGTGACTGTCGGCATAACAAACAAAATACAACAGCTGTTCAAGGCGAAAAACTATGACGTGACTGCACACCAAACTGTAGGCCTTGCGTAACCTAATCTTCTTTCTTGTGAAGTGTCCTATTCACTGTCATCTTCTTCTGTATCCATGTCACTTTCAGCACGGTATTTTCCTTGTCTGATTAGCATCTCTTGTTGTGCTTTGATTATTTCCAATTCTTCTTCAATAGTTTTCTTTGAAGGTTGTGACGACTGTGGATATTGAGTCCATTCTGGGGTTGTCTCAAGAAACTGCTGAAGAAAATGTGGATCTATCTCATATGGATCCTGGGAATCCATAAAGAATGATGGATCCTGAGAAGCATATGGATTCTTACTGTTAGAGGCTTCTCCTGGGTCTTCTGCTGGAGCGAGACTGAGTTGTGGCCATTCAAAGGAGATGGCTTGGCCGACTGTCATTACTTCATCTGGATCATAAAATTCTCCTGGAAAGGGTCCAAGAGAAGTACAAACTTGATCTTCCTTGTCACGTGCAAAATTATTCAAATCTAACAAAAAGTCACGTAATTCATTAATAACTTGCTTCTGGCGTAAAGGCCAGTGTAGGGCAGTGCCCCAAAGGTGAGACTGGACAGGGGTGTAAATAAGGCCTTGGTGGTCTGTTTGGTAGGGTTTATGAACAACGAAAAAGGAATAGGCCTTGGTTCTGGAAGAGGGAATATTCCAGAGGTTATTCTCGTTGATGGTATTGTACAGTTTTCCTCTCCATATTGCAAGTGGTACAAACCAGGATAAGAAAATAGATAGGTTGGATCTTTCATTTTTCTTGTCCGTAAGATAATGGTAAGTTTGTTTGGGAGGAAGGGCAATGGCACAGGCAAACAGGGTTGACATTGACCATACGTACCACATAAACTCTGGAGTTATTGGACCTTTAACAAAGGAAATAACCAGATAGGGTAATTGGGGATCAAAGTACTCCGGTTTAGGAGTAATACCCGTATCATTCAGGAAGAGATGAAAGTAGAAGAATAAGGTTTTTCTGGCTAAACTGTTGATCTGGGAAATGGTAGTAGGATGGTGAGATGGAGGGAATACAAGATCATAACTCAGATGAGTCGAAGGAGGAGGATGATTTTTAGGCATTTCTGAGATGGTTAATATGAACAAGGGGTTTTGCCTGAGATGGTTTATTTGATTCTTTGGAAGAGGTCTTGAGAGTAAATCAGCTAGGAGATTGTGTTTCCCTTGGATGTGCTTTACGGAGAATTTATAGCGGGAAAACCAATCTTTCCACCTAAGCAATTGTTTTTCTGGGAGAATCTTCTTTTTCTGGTTCAGTATGGCTGGAAATGATGTATTGTCCATTTCCACTGTGAAAGGTGTAAAGCTGAGATAAAAACTTAGCTTTTCAATGCCACGTTTTACTGCCAGAATCTCCTTGTAGATGGTATGATAATGTTTCTCTGTAGATTTGAATTCTCCACTGGCGTGAGCACAGTAGTATCTTTTGTCTCCATCTTGTTCAATCAATACTGCTCCCCAGTGATTTTCACTGGCATCAGTCTGTAAAACCAATTCACCTTTATCAGGAATTTTTAATGGTGGAGGATTTTGAGCAATCTGCTTCAACTTCTTTACTGCCGCAGTTTGCTGATCTGTCCATGGGGTTGCATTCTTTTTTAACATCTTGGACAGCTGACTTGTATATTTGCTGACGTGTGGAATGAAATCTCGGATATAATTGACCACTCCGAGAAAGCTTTGTATCTGCTTGTTTGTCAGCTTATCAGGAAAATCCAATAGCTTTGTTGCTATATGTGGGCTAGGTTGATATTGTTCAGCTGAGAAAGTCATGCCCAAAAATTCTATTTGGGCTAAGCCCATTTGGCTTTTTGAGGCTGAGAGCATAATCCCATATTTCTGAACTATATTATAAAATTGGTCCAGTAGGGTTTTTTGGGCATCCACAGTTTCTGAGTATAAAAGGATATCATCCAGGTATATTAAAGCAGAATGTATAATGGGCTCAAAGATTCTGATCATGGCTTTTTGAAATAGTGATGGGGCCGGTTTAAGCCCAAATGGCATAACTGTCCATTGATATTGAGCATTGAGTATACAGAAAGCTGTTTTATACCTGTCTTCTGGATGGACTCCCAATTGCCGGTAACCCGCTTTGAGATCAAATTTGGAGAAGATTTGGGCCTTCTTCAAATGAACAGTTTGGGTATTGATTTTTGGCAATGGAAACTTATCATCTTGGAGGAAGTAGTTCAATGGAGTATAATCTACTACGAACCTTTTCTTCTTCCTTTTCTTTTCTGCATCCTTTTCAACATAAAAAGCATAACAAGCCCATTGCGAAGTTGTGGGCTCTATTAGGCCTTGTGCCAGCAATTCTGCACATTCTGTTCTTGCTAGCTTCAAGTCTTCTGGAGACATTCCTGGATGAGATGCTTTGATAGGATTAATATCCTCATTTCTTTTGAATGGAAGCTTCACAAAGAATTCTTCATTCTTCCATAGTGGATGAGGATGTTTAAAACTCTGATGGTTTTCTGGACATAAAGGTAGCAGCTTATCCCTGAGAGGGATATAATCAGAAGGGACTTGTAGAAGTTCAAATAAGTTGCTAATGGGCTCCCATGGAATAAATTGAGCTTTATAACAAACTCCTTTTGGGAGTATTTGTAACTTTTTTGCCTTGTGATACACGTCCATTCCAATCAGTAAATCTTTTGTTGGTAAATTGCTGCCCAGTATTTTTGTCCATACCACACAATTAGGAAAAAACTGAACTCCAATCTTCTTTCTGGAAATAAGATTAATGGAGAAATATTTCCCGTCTGCTGAAGAGAAATACTCTTCATATGGCAACCATTCATCTTCTGGTAGAATGTTAGGATTCATAACACTTCTGCACGAACCTGTGTCCATGAATCCAATAACTGAGATTGGCCTGGCATACTTCTCTATCAATACTTGAACTTTGATGTTTGGAGAAGGGATTTCTTTGATAATAGGCTTTACTAGATTAATATTGCAAATTTGATGATTGCAAGAATAATCTGCCTCTTCTTCTTCTTCAGAACTGGACTCATCTGATTGAGGAATAACAATAACTGTTTGCTCATTTTTCTCATCCTGCTCCTCATAAATTTCTTCAAAATCTTCTTCGGGAGATAAGAGATACATCTCTTGAAGCTTTGTCAACAGCTTTATCCCTTTCTTAGTCTTATTTGGACATCGTTTTGCGTAATGCCCTTTCTGACCGCAGAGATAACATCTGTTAGAGAATCTGCTGGTTGAAGATGTTCTTTTCTTGAAAAACCTGAAAGGTTTTCGTCTCCTTTTTGAATAGAATTTCTTCTTCTTAGGATACTGGAAGAAATGTGATTTCTTCTTTGATGAGCATGAGCAGGCTTCTTTATCCTTGCATTTGATTTTTAAACCTGGCCTTCTGCAAACTTTGTAAAGATGAGTTTTCTCCTTTAGCACATTCTTAACAAATTTCTGCTGTTCGCATAGTCTGTCTAGTGCTCCTAGGGCCATCTGATAAATTTCTCCGAGAGATATATGCGTCATGTCTCTCTGCAAGGCATTGATGGATTTTTGTATCTCCGGCAACAGTTCTTCTGGCAAAGAGGCTATGAAGACATGTCTCAAATTTACGTCATTGGCTCCTCCTAGCATATAATACTTTTCTGCCATTCTTTTGTAATGCTTCTGCAAATCATGTCTTTCCAATGAGCAACATTTCATTTCAAAATACTCTTGACGAGCCCTCCTGTCAATGATTCCGAAATCTCCAATGAATTCTTTGTGCAAAATTCCCAAGAAAGTAGGTATGTCATGTTGAGTCATCTGGAGTCTTTGATACTCACTAAGACTGGTAAACCACTCTCTTAGATTTCCAGTTAATCTAGATAAGAAGTTAGTCAACACTTCTTGTCTGTTGGCTCCAATTAATTTATTATTTATTTTTTAAATTTTATTACTTAATATTTTAGGTTTTAATATTTTTTTGAGTAAAATTTTTTTTATAATTAATTTTCTCTACTTATCCTTATATATAATTTCCTCAAATTTTTATTAGATGAAAAATAACATAATTTTTGCCCCGCCCTTCGTTTTGTTGGTGTTAGCATTAAACCGGAAATTGAGCTGATGTTACAGGTGCACGGTGCAACAAGAGAAAAACACAGAGATGGGATGGGCTTTTTTAGCCAAATATGATAAAAAAAAATTACCAAAACACAATATATTAGACTTTATATATCAAACTATATAACCAAATTTTGTACCTCCGAAATAGAAACAAGTCAAATAGGTTGCTTTTTGTGAAATTTAACAAAAGCAAAGTCACATGGCAATTTATGCCGCTTTACTTTTTTTTTTAATTTTTATGTGACTTCATTAATAATTGACACTTTTTTTTATTAGTCAAATTGATATCTACTTCAAACAAATTGTAATAAATAGTAGTAATTAAAGAATATTATTTATATAATTAATGATAAATTAATTAATAATTTGTATAATGATTAAAATAATGATAATTTATAGTATAAATTACTAATAATTGATATATTATCAAAAATAAATATTAGTAAAAGAATTTTAACAAATATTTAAATAAAGAATTTCGGACCCTTATCATTATTGAATAAGAGAAAAAAACAATTTGGGATCCTGATAGAAAAATATTCTCATGCCTAAGTGAACTTTCTACTATACTCAAGTAGATTTTTTACTATGTCCAAGTGGCCTTCTGACAAGTTATGCCATTCCAGTCGTATAATTTAGAAATAGGTAACATATATAAGACAATTGTATAGTGATGAGTGCAACTTAGGTTGCGTCTCTCGAGAAGAAATAAGTCAATGAAATTATGTATAAGTATGTAATTTCAAACTAAAATAATGCATCTAAATAATTTTTAAAAAAGCAAAAATTCTAAGAGAGCAAAATAATTCCTAAATAAAATGAAATTCAAAACCAAACTACCTAAATGCATTAATCTAATTAAATAACTAAATGCAACATAAAAAGTAACTCACTATTAATTAACTAAATAAAATGTTAAAAACAAAAACTAATATAAATGCAACTATATATATATATTTATCAAATGAGATGCAATACAAACTACTTTTATAAGTAAATGTCAATTCCAACTATGATTTTGGAGATAGGGCTTTGCTTTCCAAACAATTAAAGTGAAAATAAAAGCAAGAAAAATTAAATTTAAATTTAAGCAAATTAAAATAAATAAATAATTAAGACAAACTAAATGCTAGTTAAGATTTAAAAAGATAACTAAAAATTAATTATGGAAATGTGCGTTATTTATGGGTTTGACATATTATATGAGTCTATCATGACTTGAGTCCAATTAAATTAATAATGAGGATGTGATTAAGTAAGTTAATTACATAGTTAAGACACTTAACCACCATAAGTTTAATTTAAGTAACCAATTAAGCCTAGAAACCTTTAGTTATTAATCAACTACTTTAAACTAATTTTGCCTAATTAATTAACTTAATTTTAATGTTAATTTGACTTCCAAATAAATCTAGAAAAATTGGGTAAAATTATCTAATTATATTAAATTAGACAATTGATTCCTCAATTAACCATGATTGCACTTAACATTATCTAATTTACTGCATAAACCAATGAATTAATTAATATAACACCAATATTGGGTAAAATACTCAATTTTTCATATCTAGACATATCAATAAACTAAACTCAAATTAACATAAACCATCCAAAATAATATACACAATCTAATCCAGTTTCCATACATCAATGTCAATACAAAATTTCATCAATTTCAGTTCTAAAAACTAAAGATAAAATCAATCAAAATTATAAAATTAACATCCCATTTTTCTTGAAGTTTATCCAGGCTCCACACAGGCTCTATCTGTTGCTCCGCAAATCAACCACAAAATTTCATCAATTTCATTTGCACGAAGATGGCATGAAAGGAAGACAAGAATGGCTGGGCCATGACAAGAGAATGGAAATATGAAGACCCACGAGCTGAGTGAAGTGAGAATTGGCTGTTAGACCCACGGCTTCAAGCTTTCTAAATCTCCCATAGTGAAAATCGAGCAAGGCAAAGAGAGAAGAAAGAGACGAAAATAGATATGGATGGTGGAATGTGGAAGAATGGAAGAACAATCGTGTGGATATGGTGAAAAATGACAGAAAAATTGAGGAAGCAAAGGAGGTGGCGGCTTCTGCATCAAGAGAGAATGAGAGACGAAAGAGAAAAAAAATGAAGTCAACTATCTGCACCAAGACTATGATCTCGTAACAGAGATCAAATCTATGATGGCTTGTGACTGGCATATAGACATCAGATGGACCCCAAGGGATAGCAACGTGATAGCGGATCGGCTTGCTAAGATGGCGTCAGCAACAACCTCAGGGCTGCATATTCTTAATCAGGAGATGGTTCGGGACATCATCCGCAGGGGCTTCCCCTCCTAGTTTCGCCTCTGTTTTCTTTTTTCTTTCTTCGTTTGCGTCTGTGTTTTTCTGTTGTTTCGTTATTCCGGTCTGTCAAAAAAAGAAAAGAAAAAAAAATGAGAGATGAAGTGAGAAAATGGGGGTGGCGGCTTCTAGGAAGGGAGACAGGACTGACCGAATAAAAAAAACGGTGAAAATAAGCCTAAGGCTTGTTTGGTTGCAAGAAATTAAGGGTATGGGAGGAGAGTTTAACCAATAAAAATAAAGGTGAATAAAAATGGATAAATAAAAATAAAAAAAATTGAAAAATTAGGAAAATAAATTATTTATAAAATTTCTTTTATCTGATGACAAAAACACCCCTTCAAAATTTTAATTACCATGAATCATAGCCTACAAAAAAATGCTACATAAGATATATTATGTTCCAAATTAAATAAATGCAGATTAAATTTTAATTCAAGGAAATTAAATTAATTATGAAATAAATTTTAACCTCAATTCAAAGATAAATAATGAGTTAGAATGATAAAAAAATAAAAGAAGTAAAATACTAAAACGAAATTTTCAAATTTTTTTAACAATTGTCAATTTTGAATAATCTCTTTAATAACAATTAAACCATAAATTACCCATATCATATTGAAAATTATTAAATAAAATAAAATCAAAGAATGAAATTATTGGAATAATTTGGAAGATAAAAATATTAAAATTAAAGCTTAATTTTAAAAAATTATCCCAAAATTCTCATTTATTACAAATTAAAGTTAATTACATAAATATAATTTAAATCATATAAAATTAGCTAAAATTTAATATTAAAAATACTTAAATAAGAGGAATAAAAAAAGTAAAAATTCATGATTATTAGCTTTTACCATTCTCAAATGAGATCCTTTGTCAAAAATATTTTTTATAGGATCTCAAATTATTCTTTTTCATTAAATACCAATTAAAAACACATAAATTTAATTAAAAGTCCAACAAGAATTAATCAATAATTAACTACACTTGCATAAGTCTTGTTGCAAATTTTTCCATTCCCTATACGTAAACTATATACATATGATTTTTTTTTAACATTCAAACATGATATCGAAATTGCTTGCAGAGGCAAAGAATCTCTGCAAGCAACATCTAATCTGTATGAACAATCAAATTTTAAAATAATAATAATAATAATGAAGAAGAAGAAGTAGAATAACAAGTATTCGGCTTCTTAAATTTTTTTTAAAAGCAAAGAAAAAAAGTAAACTAAAGAAGTCGAATATGTAGGGATTAGACTTCTTTAGTTTAAAAAAAATATTTCCTTACTTTTTAAGTATAAATTTAAAAGAAAAAAATTAGCATATTTCATGGTGTACTTGTACTTCATATGTTTGTGAAAGCAATGATAGCTAACCAGGACATGATACTACAATGATGTGAAAAGAGTGATAACATGGCATGCTTGTAATTCAGTTGCTCTCCTTTATTTTTCTTTTATTTAAAGAGTTGCTCTCCTTCATTCCGTATTATTTCTTTAGTTTTTCAACTCCTTCATTTCAATATTTGTTTTATGTTTTTTTTGCCACACTTCCATCTTCATTCTCTAATCTACATTAACTTCTTATGTATTCTAGGTTTTATTACCACAACTTTATTTCACATTAAAATTTTTCTTCTCACATTGGGTACTTATTTTTCTCTTAATCAAATTTTATCAAGTTTTATACAAGTAGATTTAATTGGATTGTACACCTGAATGATTATATTATTTAATCTGTGTAGGATTATCCTATTTTTTTTTCTATGTGAGTCCTCCAGTTCCATTTAGTTTTCATCTCAAGTTAATATTAATTTTAGGAAGTGTATTTATTTTTTTATTATTGTAATTTGTGATATAGTTTTGTTGTTGTTTTTTGTTTAGTGTAATATTTTTGTTGGTGTAGCATTCTTTATCTCATATAATTTAATTAATCATAATTTATAGTTTTTATTTTTTTTCTAATTATTTATTCAGTTTTAACTTAATTTTTAAAATTTAATCTTTTGCTTTTAAAAAAAATGAAGAAGAAGTAGAATGCCTTCCATTCTACTCCTCCACTTTATAAAAAAAGTGAAGAAGTCAAATGGCTCCTTGAGAAAAATATGAACATGATAGAGATCATACCACTATTTCAGCCACATCCAATATATTTGTAGAGGTTGATTTTTTTTTCTTTAATGCCATCATTCTCATTGCCCTCATTTAACTCTTACATTCCTGGTCAATTTAGATTATTCATGTTTTTATCAAATGACTCAACTTTATTTGGCACCAAATACAACATGTATTCCTTTCACCATGACGAGTCATTAAATCAAGCATTTAAGACTCCCCGCAAATCAATTTCTTTAGTTGACTTTATTTGATTTAATTTGAATACTGCACAAATATCATTAATAGTTGAGTCACCCGAATTACACCATATAGAAGAGGACATATGACCACAATGTAATAGATGAAGAGCAAGATGTCACATTGATAGTCACCATATATGAGGTGACTAAATTTTCGTACTTAATAACTAATTATTACTATACTATCTTTTTTATTTTATATTCAATTATTTTCATCAATTAATTATGAAATTTATATTTTCATAATTGGTATATATTTGTAACTTAATTATAGTGTTATTTTATTTCTAATCATTATTATTTACTTATTATTATTATTTAGTTATTAATTAATATTTGTTAAACTTTTAATTAAATTCATCTTTTTTAATGATTATTCAACAATAATAATAATCCAATATTCTTTATTTAATATTTTTTAAAATTTGTTGACTAATAATTATTTTTAATAATATACTAATACACTTAAATTTTTACCCATTTTATTCTACCTTGGTTAATTTTGGGATTTTTAGATGATTTTATAATTTTAGCCAAAATTTGGATTTGATAGATTTTGGCTTTTATTCTTTGCAAATATGTTCATTTTGTGTTTATTATGTACTCCTAAAAATTTGATAATTTAATTCTTTTTATCTTGTTTAATACATGCATTTCATTGTGGTTTTATGCCTAATTATATCTTATTGAGTGAGAAAATAAGTGATTTCGAGGTTAATTCTAGTTAATGTTTTTCTAAGAGTATTCATTTCTTCATTTGTTTAACCATTCCCACTATCATATATTATTAGTTTTCATTTCATGTTGAATACAAAATTCTACTGTCTCACCATCTCTCTTTTTCCCAAAATACCCCCTATAAATAGCCATTTGGATTTTATCTTAATAATTTTGAATTAGGTTACCTTATGATTATTAGACACTTAATCTTATATAATTAATGTTTTGAAGTTAGGTCATTAAGTTTAAGGAAGTAATTAGAAAAATAAATTAAGTTGATCTAGGGCAAAATAGTTATTTGCTTAAAAAAATCATTTTTTAAAGATTTTCTTTGAGTTTTTAGTTCCTTTATTTTTCAATAATTATGTCCCATTTTCCTCTCTATTTATACTTAATTTTTATGCCTCAATTAATCTTAATTACAGCCTGCTTGAATCAATTTATTTCAATAAAATTAACGTAGCTAAATTTTTTATTAATTATTTTTACTACATAATCTATTTTGATTTTACACTTTTATAGGTGGAAGACTCATTGAAGGACATTTTAGCCATTTTCTTGGAGGGATTATGTGGCATTTTTTTTCTCTTTCCATCTTTCCCTCATTTTTACCGTATCATCATTTACCCATTGAAACCCTAGCTTTCCCATTGTTATTTTCTTTTAACCTTCCTCTTGCTGAAAAAGGAGTCCAGCTGTCGGCCTCCCCAAGTCCTCACCTCCTCTCTTCCACACAACTTCCCTGGGTTTTTGCAAAAACCCTTCATTGTACCCCAAACTGTCTTCATTATTTCACCATCCCCCATCTCCTCACCTTTCTTTCACCATTAGCCTCCATTCTCCCTAACTCTCTTTGCCTTGGCTTAATTTTTCTTGCCTCCTCTTGGTGAAATTTTCATTCAAATGCTAGGGTGATTGTGAGTCAACTATAGAGGAGGCAAAAGGGAGCTAAGCTTGGAGCTTAGTGGAGACCATGTTAATGCTTGGGATATTTTTCCACACCCTCCTTATTTATTTCTTGCTATTTCATTCAAATTTGATCTAGGTTTTTAGTTTGGATTTAATGAAATTTGCATAAATTTAATGATAGATTGTTGGAAACTTGTTGAATTGGATTTATATACATTATTTTGGATTAATGATGTTGAATTGAGCTCATTGTGTTGGCTGTATAGATCTAGAATTTATGAATTAGTGCTTCATTTTGATGTTATCTTGGTTAATTCATTATTTAATAATGTTAGTTAAGTGATATCTTGAGTGGTCTTACTTAATTAGAGGTTAGTCTACTTAATTAGGCCTAAGTGATCATTAATTCCTAACTTTCTAGATTTATCTAAAGGTTAAATCAACATCTTAATTCAGTTAATTAATTGATTTAGGCAAGTTTAGATGACTTAATTAAGATTAAGTATGCTATGGTTAATTTAATAACTTAGTTGATAAGTACCTAAATTAATTGGTTAATTTAATTAATCACATTCCAAACATAACTAATTTTTTGAATTAAGTTAGGAAGAGCCAAATAGACGTTGTCAAATTTATAATTGATTAACTATTCTATTCGCACACTTTTCCATTCTCTTGGATTTTAGTGTTTGGTTTAGTTAATTTTCCTTTCCTTGGTCATTCCAAATTCCTTTGTATTTGTATTTCCCTTTTATTTGTTTACAAAAACCCCTTTAGTGTGAGAGTATTTGTGTCTAATTGAATTTTAGTTACCTAATTAAATCAAAATTTGATTGCATCAGGTAAGAACGAATTAGGGTTCGTTTCACTATACTACATTATTTTTAATTAAACCCTAATAATTGAACAACACCCATAATACCATTGTCATATACTAATTATTAGTAATTTATATTTTCTTTAATTTCATTTATAAGGTATTATCTAAAATATTTATTTAATCTTATTTATAAGGTGTAGTGTCAGATTTTCATATGAATTTACTACCTTACTCTCAATAACTTTACTGTTTCATAAGTTATTTTCTGTTTTAATATACTCTTTTTTTTTACATAGTTATTATTATTTGAATGAGAAGTAGGGATAAAATTAGAAGTTTATATTAATTTTTTGTAGCTCTGAGAGTATAACTAACTCTCTTTAATACACGTATATTGGTTAATAATAAAGTATAACTAAGGCTGGAAGGAGTACTATAAACTATCATTATTTCTAATTATTATATAAATCATTCTTTTTAATCATTATACAAATTAATTTTATCAATGATTATACAAATAATATCCTTTATTTAATATTTGTTACAATTTGTTTAGCGCCCCACACTAAGAATTTTTTTTTTTAAATATAGAACAAAAAAGCAAGTTGTTTTTCTAAAAAAATATTAAATCAAACAGAATAAGTCGTATATTTGCTAATTGACTTATGTATTAGGAGACAAGAGGCATTTAGTTAAATCAACTTTGTCTCTTATAGTTTGGAAAATAAAGTCTAACATATTATATTTTTATAATTTTTTTGTTATATTTGGCTCAAAACACTGATGGGATGTCTCCCAGCTTTGCGGGGACTTCAAATTAAGCTTTCATCAGCTTTGCTTAAGATCCAAATCTACCATCCGAGAAAAAGAAAAGAAACAACGAAAGGGAAAATCACAAAAAAAATTTCTAAAACACGAAAATAATTATTGTAAAGTCCTAAAATACTAAAAAATTATAACCAAGTTTCATTTGTGTAAAATGCTAAAAAATGAGTATAAAAAATTTTATTATTAGATATAAAATTGTAAAAGTATAAAATATTGGTGTATAAGATTATACTCAACAATAAAATTTTTTATGTTTATTTTCTAATATTTTACATCAACGGGATTTGAGTGTAGTCTAATATTAAAGTATGATTTTATATCTAATAATAAAAATTTTCATATTTATTTTTTAAGATTTTACATCAATAAAACTTAAATATAGACCTTTAGGATTTTGAGATTTTATAATAATTATTTTAGTGTTTTAGGATTTTCATGTGATTTTCCAAAATGAAAACCCAATCTGCCAGTGTCCCTTTGAGAACTGCTTTTTTAATTTCAAAATCATTTGAAGATAATTTCAAAAGAGATGGATTTTTTTTGCAAATTTTAATTTTGTTAAAATTATAACCTTTATTCATTTTTCCTAAAAAAATTTTGAACCGACTTGATTAGCAGGAAGTAAAACAAAGAAAACAATAGAGTCTCACACCTCTCCTACTAATTTTAAGTGGAGTGTACCAGGCTCGTGTAGTAGTACAACACCTGGGCAACACTTGAGGATAAGAACAGATACTACATTTGATCTAAGCCAAAAGGCCGAGAAAGGTAAAAGAAATGTAAAATTTGTTCACAAGCATGTAGTACTTTTGGGATGGTGCAAGTTAGTTTGCAAGTTCAAGTAATTTAAAGACAATTACAAAATTACAAGAATAATTTTTTGACAAACTAAATTGCAAAAGAAAAAGAAGTAAGATGAAAAAAAAGTTGCACCAATTTTACTATTCTTTTCCTCCCTTGTCTTTTCTTTGAATTTGATTTCTTGCTTCCATGATACAAAAGAAAAAATGAGCATTGCTAATTTGGTGCATTTCATAGAATGATACAAAGCACTCTAGCAACATAGAGACAAATACTAAATGGTTAGTTAGATGTGCCCAAAATATTAAAATTTGCTCTGACAATCCCCAATAGAATGGAGATTGGAGACCATCGATTAATTTAGATAAATAGGACACTTAGGGTGGCCTTCATCTATCTTTCGTTTTTCTTTGTTTGTACATTAGTCTTTCATTTTTTTTTTAAAAAATAGAACTTGTTATTTGAAAGGGTTCTGTTCGAATTAGTCTAGACCTGAATCAATTCTCCAATTAAAATAGGATAAATGTAAGAGATACTGGGTATACATGTAAAAAAAAAATTGACACAAAAGCATAACTTCAAGCCTAGAAATATGTGGACCGTTCTATAAAGGATAGCATCAAACCTAGAAATTTGTGGATTGTTCTATAATAAAAAGTATCAAAATTCAGTTAATAACTTTTAGCAAAAAAAAATTTAGAAAATAAATTAGCAACTCCATATCTAGCACCCATCTTTCATGCCACACAAGATCACAGTATTATGAACATATTCAAGTTTGCATAATAAAATGAAAACATGTAATTAATTATATGTTGCTTTTACAAATACTAGTAATTAAACTAGAATTGAATGTACTTTTATAAGTATCATGTGCTCATCCGACTTCAATTTAGATAATTCAGATTTAATTATATTTTATTATTATATTTTTAATATATTTTTATTTTATTAGATACAGAATTTAAAATAACATATTGTTGAGGTAGATTGTGAAGTTGGCAAAATTTGACTGTTGAACGAGTCAATGGACAGGATCAAACCACGTCAGACACTGGGTGGATGAATACGATGCGTTGATCAAATTAACGACCACTCTCAGCTGTAGAATTAACTCCCTCCAGGATGGATGGAGGCCTCGCAGGTCCAAGCAGCGTGAGATGATATGAGTTTGGGAACTAATTATTCACTAATTGGTGATGGAATTAACTCAGATTTGGATAATAAACCCTAGCAATCTTCCTCTAGCAGAGCAGCTTCCAATGGCGAATTAAGTTCGATCTCTCACTCTCACGCGTCCAGCTTTCTATGTCCATCTCTGATTCTGGGTTCTGAAAGCAGATTCTTCACTTTCGCTTGCTTTTCTTCTACTTCCATATCTCATGCTTCCGTATTCAGAGGAGTCACAGGACGACTTCATCAGTGGGACTTAGTGGTGTGAACAGAACATATATATAGCCGAAGCTTCAAAATATTTTGATTTTTCAATTGTTCCATCATCTGTGTATACCCTCTTCTGTTTCTATTGGTTAGATCATACACAATTGTTATAATTGATGCCTCTGGTTTTTATCACATACCTCGAGTTGTAATATCAGATTTATGATAGACCACGTAGTTTCATTGCGCCAAGGTTTATTCGAGAAGAAGAGCACAGAAACAGTCTCATTGCGCAGCCATGGATGATAGAGAATCCCTAATGTGTGTGGATGAGAGAGAATGGGGGAAGAAGACAAATTAAAGTCTTTTAAACCACAAAATTGAGGTGGCCCACCCAACAAATCCACTACGAAGCAAAGAAGGCAATATATATTTTTTTTCACTCAGCCCAGAAACATGAAATAGAGGGAGGGGAAGGAATCCTTCAGGAGGCTCGACCAAAGGGAAAGGAATGGCGTCCCTTTCGTGGTTCTGTAGTCTGCACAAGCGACCTACCCTCTGCTACTTATCAGCTTCTCCCATCGACAGAGGTCAGTGTTGAATATTGTATCATTTAAAAATATTTTGATATATACCTGTATTAATAATTAAATTAAACATTCTGATTTATTATTTATATTGTAAATATTAATATATTTTGCCATCATTAAAATATGTCATTATTTGTGACTAGTCAAGGAATTAGTGTGTCAATTGGTCTAACTAATGGGACTCAAACTAAATGATATGGCCAGATTTGTTATTTTATTGTGACCATTCTTGAGAGGTTTTCTTACTAGTAGAGATTTTCTGTACATCATCATCATCACTGAACTCTTATTTCTAGTCCAAAGAATGCTCTGGCTTTTTTATTATTCTAGTATCCCTGTGATTTTAGATTATCATTCGTGTAGATTTAGTGTTCTACATTCGGTTTCATAAGTATGACGAGATATTTATAATTTTTTTCTGCTGTCATAATATCATGTGTATGATATTAATTAAAACTTTGTAGGAAATTTTGTGGGATTATATATCATGCATGGATATCAATTTGTCCTTCAATCAGTACTGGAATAACTCTGATTCTCCACAAGGATTCCATTTCTGAATGATATTTGTTGTTCTTCAGCTTCTTCATTGGATTACAAAACTATCCGACAAGATTCAGCCACTCATGTTTGCCCCGTCAGCATCAGTTCATCCATCCAACAACCCTATGCTCCTCCTTATAGACGACAACTGATTATTCTCTCTGCACTCGCTGCCTTTACATTTCCCCCCACTCTTCCATATGCCTTTGCCGGTATTATTTCTTCTTTCATTAATTTCTTCCGCCTACACATTTTTTGTTTTCAAAAAATTCCTCTCAGTATTGTTCAATTTCACCCTCAGATTCAGATGTTGAACGTATCTACACTGATGATGTGAATAAGTTCAAGATAGCCATTCCCCAAGGTGATCCAAATTAATTTTCACATTTCACTTCACTAAATTGCTGCTTGTTTGAGCTGCTTCCCTTTCTTTTTCCTCAGAATGGCAAGTCGGAACAGGAGAGCCTAATGGATTTAAATCCGTAACTGCTTTCTACCCTCAAGATGCTTCGAGTTCCAATGGTATTCTTGTTTTTCTTTTTTTGGTCACTGTGTATTTGTATATATTTGCTAGTGCTTGCAGAGTCTAAATCTGTTGCTTTAATTAGTTAGTGTAGTGATCACGGGGCTGGGTCCGGATTTTACTAAGATGGAATCGTTTGGGAAAGTGGAAGAATTTGCTGAGACTCTGGTCTGGTTTCCTAAATTTTATTTTCAGGATGGCTTGGTTATAATATAGCCATATCTTCTTTTCTTGTCTTTTCCGCTAAATGCTAAGTTGTTACTTGTTTATCAAGTTCAGGTCGGTGGGCTGGACAGAAGCTGGCAGAGACCTCCCGGTGTAGCTGCTAAGCTCATAGATTGTAAAGCTGCTAATGGTAATGCTACATCACACATGTGCTACTCATTTCTACTGGAATTCAAATTCTCTGTAATAAAAAATTTACTGCACATAGTGCTGTGATCATGAGAAAGAAAGAAAAAGTCAGAATGAGTGTGAAAAAATGAACTGGGACCCATATACTTACATTTATTTGTGTCACTCCCTCTTTTACAACATTACAATACTATAGTAGATTCAGTGTTTCTCCTCTCAGTCATAGCGCTTGACCTAAACTATGTTTCAGGCTTCTATTACATCAATTATTCCCTTCAAAATCCCGGTGAAGTTCGCAGATATCTTTATTCAGCTATTGGGATGGCATCAAATGGATGGTATAACAGACTCTACACGGTCACTGGACAGGTGCGCCCATTTATAGTTCATACCGCATCAAAAGAGTGCATCTGTTATAACCCGAACATTACCTTTGGGTTCAATCCATTTTTACTCTTTGTTCATTTCTTGCCTGCTTCCATGTAGTTTGTGGAAGAAGACGCCAGCAAGTACGGTTCTCAAATTCAAAAGGTGAACTCATATTTACTCCCTCCCTTCACACCACCACCCCCAAAAAAAAAATAAAAATAAATAAATAAATAAATAATCTAAGATGGATCATATGAAGGTCATGGAAAATCGAACAAGACAGCGCTTGTACTATATGTTCCCTTTGTGCTTTAAATGTTGGATTATTCGTGCAAGTGGCATTTCATTTTATGTGCTGAAACTCAAATCACCACTTGGTTCTTGCAGGCGGTCGCATCATTTGGGTTTCTATGAATTCGTGGTTACTATGGGAGATGCTTACTGAATATGTATTACCTGTATTTCGTGCCTGACATCTCCTTGTATATCTATTACTATCTAACGTTATCTATTTTTCCTTTCAATTTCTCGTTAATTGATTCTATTTCCAATTATGTGTGACTGGAGAAATTAGGAACTGTGGTGGCTAGAAATCAACAAGACTACGTTAGAAGCAGCATATAATAACCAGAGCAATATACCGTTTTACTTACGGAGCCCTTTTTATTTTTTCCTATTGGGCACCAATAATTACGGGTGTAAGAGGTGCAGGTACAATATTATCCAATGGAATATGCAATCTTAATACAAGAGGAAACTTTCCTCCAAAAATTATGAAATTTTACTTCAACTAAAGTTTAGGATGTTTTCTATTTAGTGGAGAAATACTTACTGAAAAAATAATATAGTCTGATCATTTAAGTTAGTGGTGCATGGAGACAGAGCGAAACTTAAGTTGACTACGAACTCAATGCCCAGCCTAGAGAAAACCAGGCTCCAATTTGTGAGCTTGAGGCTTGCCCGGACTTACCCAAATAGGATTGGGTTTGTTGTCTATGTTATCGGGTTGCAAGACTACTATGTCCATCTGTCACTGCCTTAAGTTCTTTTTCCCCTTTTAATTTGGGCTAAACACTAATGAACAAGTACCATGCCTCGAGCTCACAAAATGAAACCTAGTCCTCTCCAGGCCGGGTACCAGGTTCATA